>JAECXR010000023.1:0-2877500 GCA_018153035.1 Drosophila pseudoananassae pseudoananassae | reverse complement strand
GATCTTTTATTTAATATAATATTATTTTAATATTATATGGGTAGGCCGACACCACCTACCCTATATATACTTTTGACACGCAATTCTGCAAACGGCGCGTTTATCGTATGGGAAGTGTAACATTTCCTCATATATTTTGATATCCATACATTTGCTTATATGTCAATACATATATATTATAATATATATATTATAATATATTTATGGATATAAATTTCTTATATCCATATATTTTTATATATGTTATATGCATATATTTTCATAACCATATGCATATATATTAATGTTGGCGATCTTTTATTTAATATAATATTATTTTAATATTATATGGGTAGGCCGACACCACCTACCCTATATATACTTTTGACACGCAATTCTGCAAACGGCGCGTTTATCGTATGGGAAGTGTAACATTTCCTCATATATTTTGATATCCATACATTTGCATATATGTCAATACATATATTTGCAAATATAATTATAACCAGAAATTAACGACAATAATTGGAAACTTGTCATATTATAATTTATAATATGACATTTACGTTTCAACTATATTATCTAAGTTTATTAAATATTTCTTATATATATTTTCGTATATCCATATATTTTCATATATTTCATATACATATATATTTTTTTAATAATATCCATATATTTTTATATATATGTTATATGCATATATTTTCATAACCATATGCATATATATTAATGTTGGCGATCTTTTATTTAATATAATATTATTTTAATATTATATGGGTAGGCCGACACCACCTACCCTATATATACTTTTGACACGCAATTCTGCAAACGGCGCGTTTATCGTATGGGAAGTGTAACATTTCCTCATATATTTTGATATCCATACATTTGCTTATATGTCAATACATATATATTATAATATATATATTATAATATATTTATGGATATAAATTTCTTATATCCATATATTTTTATATATGTTATATGCATATATTTTCATAACCATATGCATATATATTAATGTTGGCGATCTTTTATTTAATATAATATTATTTTAATATTATATGGGTAGGCCGACACCACCTACCCTATATATACTTTTGACACGCAATTCTGCAAACGGCGCGTTTATCGTATGGGAAGTGTAACATTTCCTCATATATTTTGATATCCATACATTTGCATATATGTCAATACATATATTTGCAAATATAATTATAACCAGAAATTAACGACAATAATTGGAAACTTGTCATATTATAATTTATAATATGACATTTACGTTTCAACTATATTATCTAAGTTTATTAAATATTTCTTATATATATTTTCGTATATCCATATATTTTCATATATTTCATATACATATATATTTTTTAAATAATATCCATATATTTTTATATATATGTTATATGCATATATTTTCATAACCATATGCTTATATTTTAATTTTGGCGATCTTTTATTTAATATAATATTATTTTAATATTATATGGGTAGGCCGACACCACCTACCCTATATATACTTTTGACACGCATTTCATCGAACGGGGCATTTATCGTATGGGAAGTGAAACATTTCCATATAAATTTTCATATCCATATAAATTTTCATATACATATATTTTTTCATATCAAAAACATATAAATTTTCATATACATATATTTTTTCATATCCATATATTTTTTCATATCCATATAAATTTTCATATCCATATATTTTTTCATATCCATATATTTTTTCATATCCATATAAATTTTTTCATATCCATATAAATTTTCATATACATATGTTTTTTCATATACATATATTTTTTCATATCCATATATTTTTTCATATCCATATATTTTTTCATATCCATATAAATTTTCATATCCATATAAATTTTCATATCCATATATTTTTTCATATCCATATATTTTTTCATATCCATATATTTTTTCATATCCATATATTTTTTCATATCCATATATTTTTTCATATCCATATAAATTTTCATATCCATATAATTTTTCATATCCATATATTTTTCATATCCATATAATTTTTCATATCCATATATTTTTTCATATCCATATATTTTTTCATATCCATATAAATTTTCATATCCATATAAATTTTTTCATATACATATATTTTTTCATATCCATATATTTTTTCATATCCATATATTTTTTCATATCCATATATTTTTTCATATCCATATAAATTTTCATATCCATATAAATTTTTTCATATACATATATTTTTTCATATCCATATATTTTTTCATATCCATATATTTTTTCATATCCATATAAATTTTTTCATATCCATATAAATTTTCATATACATATGTTTTTTCATATACATATATTTTTTCATATCCATATATTTTTTCATATCCATATATTTTTTCATATCCATATAAATTTTCATATCCATATATTTTTTCATATCCATATATTTTTTCATATCCATATAAATTTTCATATCCATATAAATTTTTTCATATACATATATTTTTTCATATCCATATATTTTTTCATATCCATATATTTTTTCATATCCATATAAATTTTCATATCCATATAAATTTTTCATATACATATAACATAAATTTTCATATCCATATATTTTTTCATATCCATATATTTTTTCATATCCATATAATTTTTCATATCCATATATTTTTTCATATCCATATAAATTTTCATATCCATATAAATTTTTTCATATACATATATTTTTTCATATCCATATATTTTTTCATATCCATATATTTTTTCATATCCATATAAATTTTCATATCCATATAAATTTTTTCATATACATATATATTTTTTCATATCCATATATTTTTTCATATCCATATAAATTTTCATATCCATATAAATTTTTTCATACATATACATATATTTTTTCATATCCATATATTTTTTCATATCCATATATTTTTTTATATCCATATAAATTTTTTCATATCCATATAAATTTTCATATACATATGTTTTTTCATATACATATATTTTTTCATATCCATATATTTTTTCATATACATATATTTTTTCATATCCATATATTTTTTCATATCCATATAAATTTTCATATACATATATTTTTTCATATTCATACATTTTTTCATATCCATATATTTTTAATATTCGCCACTTTTCAAATAGGGACAGAAGGAATCTCATTAATTGAATTATGCGCGTCACTAATAAGATGACGAGGCACTTGGCTACCAATACGAAAGTAATTCAACTCCCGCCGTCTTAAGGTTTAAGACTTATAACAATATTTGTTCATATCCATATATTTTTAATATTCGCCACTTTTCAAATAGGGACAGAAGGAATCTCATTAATTGAATTATGCGCGTCACTAATAAGATGACGAGGCACTTGGCTACCAATACGAAAGTAATTCAACTCCCGCCGTCTTAAGGTTTAAGACTTATAACAATATTTGTTTATATCCATATATTTTTAATATTCGCCACTTTTCAAATAGGGACAGAAGGAATCTCATTAATTCAATTATGCGCGTCACTAATAAGATGACGATGCACTTGGCTACCAATACGAAAGTAATTCAACTCCCGCCGTCTTAAGGTTTAAGACTTATAACAATATTTGTTCATATCCATATATTTGTAATATTCGCCACTTTTCAAATAGGGACAGAAGGAATCTCATTAATTGAATTATGCGCGTCACTAATAAGATGACGATGCACTTGGCTACCAATACGAAAGTAATTCAACTCCCGCCGTCTTAAGGTTTAAGACTTATAACAATATTTGTTCATATCCATATATTTTTAATATTCGCCACTTTTCAAATAGGGACAGAAGGAATCTCATTAATTCAATTATGCGCGTCACTAATAAGATGACGATGCACTTGGCTACCAATACGAAAGTAATTCAACTTCCGCCGTCTTAAGGTTTAAGACTTAAATGAAAAATATTTTCATTTTTCACGTCACTAATAAGATGACGAAACATTTGGCTACGGGGTGTGGTAAATTTTTTTTTGTATATAATATTATGCATATATAATTGCAGCATAGCAGCAAAAATATATATTTATTGTATATAAATTAATATATACAATAAAATATGCATTTATATACTCTTTTATATAATATTTTATTATATTATATTTCGAATCATCAAGCAAAGGATAAGCTTCAGTGGATCGCAGTATGGCAGCTGCTCAACCACTTACAACACCTTGCCCGTTACAAAAGTCGTTTACAATTGATTCTAGGCTTTGTCATTGTATTAAATAATGTTTTCATATGTAACTAGCATGGCATCAGGTGATCAAAGATCCTCCCAATTTACTATGTTACAAATTACATTGGCATCACATCCATTGTCGTTTAAAATATAAATAATAAACTTTAAATGGTTTAGAAGCCATACAATGCAAATTGCCCCTTATTTATCATTGCAGTCCAGCACGGATACGACCTTAGAGGCGTTCAGGCATAATCCAACGGACGTAGCGTCATACCACTGTTCGCTCGAACAAGTATTGTGCCATTGGTCCGTACCTGCGGTTCCTCTCGTACTACGCAGGAATGCTGTCGCAACAACGTTTTGTCATTAGTAGGGTAAAACTAACCTGTCTCACGACGGTCTAAACCCAGCTCACGTTCCCTTGCATGGGTGAACAATCCAACGCTTGGTGAATTTTGCTTCACAATGATAGGAAGAGCCGACATCGAAGGATCAAAAAGCGACGTCGCTATGAACGCTTGGCCGCCACAAGCCAGTTATCCCTATGGTAACTTTTCTGACACCTCTTGTTAAAAACTCTTTAAACCAAAAGGATCGATAGGCCGAGCTTTTGCTGTCCCTGTGTGTACTGAACACCGAGATCAAGTCAGCATTTGCCCTTTTGCTCTATGTGTGGTTTCTGTCCGCACTGAGCTGGCCTTGGGACACCTCCGTTATTATTTGAGAGATGTACCGCCCCAGTCAAACTCCCTACCTGGCAATGTCCTTGAATTGGATCATACCTGAGTAATTGGAGTTATACCAAATTTTCAAATCGATAATACATGAATGCATCTCTCATTAAAGAATTTGTTTGCGATTATATAACAAACTCGTGATACTTTGATCAAGAAGCTTGCATCAAAACCCAATACCATAAGATATAATAAATATATCCGTATAATGGCTAGGAAATGATACACGTTCCATTTAATCAAGTAAGTAAGGAAACAATAAGAGTAGTGGTATTTCATTGTCGATACCAAACCGAAGTCTAATATCTCCCACTTATTCTACACCTCTTATGTCTCCTTACACTGCCAGATTAGAGTCAAGCTCAAAAGGGTCTTCTTTCCCCGCTAATTATTCCAAGCCCGTTCCCTTGGCTGTGGTTTCGCTAGATAGTAGATAGGGACATGAAAGTCTACTGTGTTTTACGTGAGCACCTGCCATGATGGCTCAATCTCACGGCCCCCTTGGGCATGGGATATGAAACAATGCGTCAATCAGCGCCCCTTTGGAACCATGTTCCGCCGGATACCGACACTCAAGCCAGTCTGTTCTAGTCATGGCTTATATCCTCGGTTAAGGATGGAGGCCTATCTAAACCTCTTCCGGTCTATGGGATCCCGGCACCCGGTTGTATAACGCAACTCCACGTCGAACCCTAAGGCTCTACCCGCATTCAGGTGTTAAACCACAGCCACCACGTAGCTCCCTAGGGGGCCTCAACCATAGCCAGGACGGAACAAGTTCCGTGGGCTCTGGCTCCCGTGGCACCAGAAATTAGCAGCCTCCGGTCAGGCGTCGTGCCACGAAGGACACTACCAATTTTGACTCCAGAACAGTCGACGGGTTGGTGACCCAATATTTGCATAGCTGCCTGGAATAGCATTATGAAATGGCCGAAGCCGAGTCATAAGATGGAACAGTCTTATCCACCATGCTCATGGGCATGGCTTTCTCACTGTGAGGAGGCGAGGACTATTCCTTCCTCTTCCGCAACTCGCGGCATTCGCTGCTGGTCAATGACCAGACCGTTCGAAGACGGCCAGCTATGTTCCCAACAATCCCTAAGGACTTGTGACAAGGCGGAGGTGAGCACCATCTCCGTAGCTCCTCATCACCCGTGGTACCAGAAAAGTCCTCTGGTCAGGTTCGTGCAACTAAAAGAAGCACTCCCAGTTTCAGCTACCATGAAGCTCGGGGACTGGTCACCCCGGCGGCGGGCGAAAACCCGGCGAACCCTACAAGCACCTAATCACTCGATCCTGATTCACACACCATTCACCCCTAACACCCCTCGGCATCCACAAATCAACGTCTTCGACGACGACTGAATACGGCTCTTGCAAACACATTCAACCTATCAACCCTATCGCTAGTGGAGAGCACCTGACTAAAGTCAAAGTCCCCCCCCGGCCTGAATCACACCCAACCCACCCAGATCACGAAGATCATCATACAGCGGACACTCACAAAGGACATGCTTCCAGGTCTCGTCTCCCGAGCCACACTGGCATTCCGGACTGTCTGCCAGGTGCCGACTATGCAACCATGCATTCAGCGATCCATGGCCAGTCAACAGGAACCCGGCGCTGAGGTTAAAACCAAAGTCCGGTCGGTCGACAACAAACGAGACATCTGGGATGAACTCGTAAGTGACCCGCCCATTCTCACACCCATCCCACCGAACTTGCCAGTCCGATAGGACACATCCACGCAACATTTCCTTCCATTCACTGGGCCTCGAACTCTCCACGGTCCCTCCCAACACTTCACGATACAACCATTCGCTCTCCAGCAATGGCAGCCCCTTCTTGAGCTTGTAGCTTACGGCTCTACGCCGTATCTCCAAGTCAAGGGGAACTGCTCCAAACAACACTTGCAATGCCTCCGTAGAGACAGTGCGACACACAGGCATACTCCCCAACAATATGACACGCTGCACACTGCAAACTTTCACTCTGCCAGCAACAGTCGAGGTTATCTCACTCCATATTGGTGACCCATTTGCTGCGCAAGCAACAAATAAGCCACTGTATATGGTGCGGACAGCTCTCCTGCTGAGACCCCACTCGTTTCTCAAAACTCGGCGCAATTTCCCAACCGCACCGACCAACCGGTTCTTCAGACTGGTAAGGTGTGGCGTGAAGCTTAACCGTTCCCCAACGGTTACGCCCAGGTATTTCACCTGTTTCACGTACCTTATGCTGGAGCCATCGATCCTGACAGTCGGAGGCCTAATGCCCCCGGGACCTCGACTGGACAAGATGCCTTTCAGCAACATTGTCACAGTCTTGTCCAGTGCCAGACCGACACCCACACTGCTGCCCCACTGGCTAACAATGCGCAAGCACTCTGCGGCGCTTGCCTCAATCCTCGAACGCGACTGGCCCTCAATCAAAATGAGCAAGTCGTCCGCATACGCACAACACACATTGCATACCTGCTCGAGCTGCCGCAGCAGGGGATCCATCATGAGGTTCCATATAAATGGACCACAGATGGAGCCCTGTGGACAACCACGAGCCACATCAATACTCACAGTATCATTCACTCCCATCACACATGCACTACGTCCCGAGAAATAACTCTTCCAAAGAGCTACGTCCCGGCACCCACACTCATTCAACCTCTCAATCACCCTAGCCCAACTTAGGTAATCAAAAGCCCCCTTAAAGTCCACAAACACACCGAGAACGTACTTGGAGCTGCTGGATCTCACCGAGTCCTTGACATACACCCAAGCGTCCTCCACACTCTTTCCCTCCCGGAAGCCAAACTGCCTGTCAGACATCTGGCTCCCCACACTCTCCTGCAGCCGTTCCACCAGCACTCGCTCCAGAACTTTTGCAAGAACTGGAACAAGGCTGATGCCCCGAAAGGATCGCGGATTGCTCCGGACCCTATCGGGTGACTTAAGGAGCACACTCACCCTTGTGCGTTTCCACGCACTTGGAAAGACCCCCTCACTCACACACTTGGCATACAATTCATACAAGTGATCCGGAATCGCCTTCCAGACACTTCTACAAATCTCCGCTTTAAACCCATCCATACCGGGAGCTTTCCCCGAGCGAAGCTTGGTGAAACCCCACTCAAGCTCGCTCACCAGGAGGGGATCGGCAACACCCACTGCATCAGGCACTGAGTGCTGTCGATCTTCCCTAGGAAAGAATTCGGACAACAGACATTCCACACAATCCCTCCAGGTTGTAAGCACTCGGCCTTCAACCTGTAGGGCACACACACCCCTGTCCCTATTCCGGTCACACTCCTGCAGAATTTTGAAAACACGACCCCAGGGATCGTGCTTATTTCGTTCCACAAAAGTGCGCCACTCATCCTCTTTCACTCTGATCAAACTATTCTTATACTCGTGTGTCCGAGTCAGATACTGCTCCCTAAGCTGGGCCAAGCCTTCCGCATTGGACCTTCTGGCCCTTTGGAATCTCTTCCGCAGAGACCGGAGGGACCGTTGCTGGGCCTTCAAATCACGCGTCCACCACTTAACACGGTTGCGAGACACCTTTCGGTGCCTTGCAAACATGCTATCATTCGCACTAGTCACCCACTCTGTCACACATGCAACTTGCTCATCCACATTCATAGCACAGAAGGTGCTAAACGGGACTTGCGTCGCCGCTTCTCTCACATAATGCCCATGAAGGGCCCAATTCGCTCCACGAAAGCACCACCCATTAACCACCACATTCGCATCCAGGGGCATGTTGTGGGTCACCACAATCTCAATCGGATTATGATCACTCACACCATGACCCCCCAACACACTCCATTGAAAAGCACACACTCTCATTGCGGACTCATTCACAAGGGTGACATCAATGTCACTCCTCCCCATCGGACCATCGAATGTGTACCACTCACTCGGCTCGTTGACAACCTGCATCTCTTGGGTGATCACCCACTCGGCCAGCGTCTCACCCCGCGCGTAGTTTAGATGCCCAGGCGCGTGCCTGGACAGTTTACTAAACCACAGGGGGGACGACGCGTTCGCGTCAAGGCCTAGGATGACAGGATTGTTACTCACCTGGAGTAGCACCGCATCCATGTACTGAAGGTACGGATCTATAGACTCGGAAAACTTGCAATACACACTAACAACAAACAACCTGCCAAAATTCCCTTCTAACCCCACACATACACCCCAATTGGTAGAGCTCACCAAGGTGCACTCCACGTTGGGGTCATTCACAACAACTGCGGCATGGCACCTGCTGTCAGGAAATACCCGCATTTCTGCGGGCAAACCACGCACACCGCCATAGCGGGTGCATGGTTCCTGCAACAGAGCCACGACGCAGCCCCTCTCACACATCAATTGCCCCACTTCGCACGTAACAGCATACGAGCCCTGACAATTAATTTGTAGGAGCCGAGACATGTTAGTGTCTTGCATTCACCCTGGCCAAAACTGCGCTATATATCGGACAACTCGCCGAGAGCATATTATGCCCCGACGGTAACCCCTTGAAGCGGCAGTTTCGGCAGTCCACCGGATTGGTGCACTTCGCCGCTACATGACCCCCCTGTCCGCATTGGCGGCACACACTCACCTGGAGGCGACAGTCCTGGACCTTGTGGTCAAAGCCGACGCAACGATGGCAGGCATACGTACGGACCTGGGACCGGCAGCGGAAGCTGAACCACTTTATATACACCCGCCCGGTGTCTAAAGCGGCCAGAGCCTTCTCGCTGACCTCCAGAGTCACGTTCGTAGTGCCTCCATCAGCTGCGGACCACGGCTTTGATGCCAAGTGCACTGACTTTTTAAAGTCCGCCACGGTCATCTCCTCCTTCAAATTGTTGCGCCAGAGCTCCTCCATGAAGTCCTCCGGGGTGACTGCGGTATCCACGTCTAAGACCGTCAAGCGGGGCTTAACGGCCTGGTTGCGCTCCACGCTCAACCCGACCTCGGCGAACTTCCTTGAGGCGGCCACCTTCGACGCCTCCGATGACGACGGCGTGCGGATGATGGCACCGCCACGCTTCAGCTCACGCACCTCGTGGACTCGGACTCCCAGGGCTGGGGCCACCTCCTTCCTCACCTTCTCGGCGATCTCCCGGCTGGATAGCTCCGGGTCCTCACCCTTCACCACGCAGGACCAGGTCTCCCGCACCTTGGTACGGGGAACTGGCACCGGGGCTATTGGGGGGCCGGGCTGCGCAGCGACGGCGTAGGGCGACGGTCCAGGCATCGAGGGCGGCGGTGGCATGGTGGCCCGAGTCTCCAACTCGGCCACCCGAAGCATAAGAGCCACCACGAGCTCGTCGTACCGGCTCATCACAGCCGATACGGCTTTCACGTCACCGTCGATGAGGGCGCTCCGGACGGCTCGTTGGGTGGCGGAGAGCTCCGCCAGCACAGCTCCACTTCCAGCGGCGACAGCGGCGCGAGCGTTGGCCTGCTCAACGGCGGCGGGGGGGGCCAGGTAGGTCCCGGCGGCACTGATGGCGGCAGCAGGAGCGACGGCAGTGCGGGCGGCAACGGCAGTGCGAGCGGCGACGGCAGTGCGGGCGGCGGCGGCAGTGCGGGCGGCGGCGGCGGTGGCTGCAACAGGGGCGGCGGTGGTGGCTGCAACGACGGCGGCGGGGTGGACCTCCAATCCTGCGGCGTTTAGTCCTCCCGGACATGAGGCGGCTATCTCCGGCGAAGGCATCGTGCTCTTCCTGGACCTGGTGTCCATACGCTGCACCGTCTCACCCAGCTCCTGCTCGATGGAGACGGCGCGCAGCTTGTTGGCCTGCGAGGGGGATACGCCCTCATCCGCTCCGCTGCTCACGCTCGAGAGGCTAGCATTACTACCGCTCCGGCTGCGGTAGTTCTTCCTACCGCGCGGCATAGTGCGCACTCTCTTTTAATTCGCGATTTTTAAATAAAAAAATCCGAAAATGACTGATTTTTACTTGTTTAAAAAATAAAAATCCAAAAATGTCTGATTTTCACTTATTTAAAAATAAAAATCCAAAAATGTCTGATTTTCACTTATTTAAAAATAAAAATCCAGAAAAATGTCTGATTTCCACTTGCCAAATAAATAATCAGTGTTCAGATGCCTGATTTACACTTTTCAAAAAATAAAATCCAAAAATGTCAGATTTCCACTTTCCGATAAAAATTATCGCTGTTCAGAGTCAAGGTAGCAGCACTGTACGTATGTACGTATGTTAATAAAAATGCGGCAATTTCACAAACGAAAAGCGCGATTTTTACAGAAAATACGCGCGCCACAGCAACCGCGCAATGCGCAACTTGTGGCACCAATGTTCGCACACAAAAACTCACAACTTTCAGACCGAAAGACAGCGTATGTTAGCCGAAAATGATTTTTTCACCGGAGCGACTTCGAAACACGTCTGTACGTATCGAGTAGATAGGGACAGAAGGAATCTCGTTAATCCATTCATGCGCGTCACTAATTAGATGACGAGGCATTTGGCTACCTTAAGAGAGTCATAGTTAACTCCCGCCGTCTTAAGGTTTAAGACTTATAACAATATTTGTTCATATCCATATATTTTTAATATTCGCCACTTTTCAAATAGGGACAGAAGGAATCTCATTAATTGAATTATGCGCGTCACTAATAAGATGACGAGGCACTTGGCTACCAATACGAAAGTAATTCAACTCCCGCCGTCTTAAGGTTTAAGACTTATAACAATATTTGTTCATATCCATATATTTTTAATATTCGCCACTTTTTCAAATAGGGACAGAAGGAATCTCATTAATTGAATTATGCGCGTCACTAATAAGATGACGAGGCACTTGGCTACCAATACGAAAGTAATTCAACTCCCGCCGTCTTAAGGTTTAAGACTTATAACAATATTTGTTCATATCCATATATTTTTAATATTCGCCACTTTTCAAATAGGGACAGAAGGAATCTCATTAATTGAATTATGCGCGTCACTAATAAGATGACGAGGCACTTGGCTACCAATACGAAAGTAATTCAACTCCCGCCGTCTTAAGGTTTAAGACTTATAACAATATTTGTTCATATCCATATATTTTTAATATTCGCCACTTTTCAAATAGGGACAGAAGGAATCTCATTAATTGAATTATGCGCGTCACTAATAAGATGACGAGGCACTTGGCTACCAATACGAAAGTAATTCAACTCCCGCCGTCTTAAGGTTTAAGACTTATAACAAAATTTTTTTTCATATCCATATATTTTTAATATCCGCCACTTTTCAAATAGGGACAGAAGGAATCCATTAATTGATTCATGCGCGTCACTAATAAGATGACGAGGCACTTGGCTACCAATACGAAAGTAATTCAACTCCCGCCGTCTTAAGGTTTAAGACTTATAACAAAATTTGTTCATATCCATATATTTTTAATATCCGCCACTTTTTCAAATAGGGACAGAAGGAATCTCATTAATTGAATTATGCGCGTCACTAATAAGATGACGAGCACTTGGCTACCAATACGAAAGTAATTCAACTCCCGCCGTCTTAAGGTTTAAGACTTATAACAAAATTTTTTTCATATCCATATATTTTTAATATCGCATTTTTCAAATAGGACAGAAGGAATCTCATTAATTGATTCATGCGCGTCACTAATAAGATGACGAGGCACTTGCAACCAATACGAAAATAATTCAACTCCCGCCGTCTTAAGGTTTAAGACTTATAACAAAATTTTTTTTCATATCCATATATTTTTAATATCGCATTTTTTTCAAATAGGGACAGAAGGAATCTCATTAATTGAATCATGCGCGTCACTAATAAGATGACGAGGCACTTGGCAACCAATACAAAATAATTCAATCCCCCGTCTTAAGTTTAAGACTTATAACAAAATTTTTTTTCATATCCATATATTTTTAATATCCATTTTATTTCAAATAGGACAAAGGAACCCATTAATTGAATTCATGCGCGTCACTAATAAGATGACGAGGCACTTGGAAACCAATACGAAAGTAATTTCAACTCCGCCGTCTTAAGGCTTTAAGACATTATAATAAATATTTTTTTCATATCCATATATTTTTAATATGCGCATTTTTTTCAAATAGACAAAAGGAATCCTCCCTAATTGACTCATGCTCACTACTAAAATGACATTGGCATCACATCATTGTCGTTTAAAATATAAATAATAAACTTTAAGGTTTAAATGGCTTAGAAGCCATACAATTTCAAATCCCTTATTTATCATTGCAGTCTTTTCAACACGGATACGACCATTAGAGGCGTTCAGCATAATAAACCAACTTGGAAACGAAACGTAATTCATACTCCCGCCGTCTTAAGGTTTAAGACTTATAACAAAATTTTTTTTCATAGTCCATATATTTTTAATATCCGCATTTTTTCTCAAACTACGGACAGAAGGAATCCCCATTAACGTTTTGATCATGGGCATCACTAACTAAGCCTGACGAGGGACTTGAAACCAATACGAAGCTCACGTTCCCTTGCAAGGTGGGCTGAACAATTCCAACGCTTTTTAATATTTTCTTCACAATGATAGGAAGAGCCGACATCGAAGGATCAAAAAGCGACGTCGCTATGAACGCTTGGCCGCCACAAGCCAGTTATCCCTATGGTAACTTTTCTGACACCTCTTGTTAAAAACTCTTTAAACCAAAAGGAATCGCATTAATCCGAGCTTTTGCTGTCCCTATGTGTACTGAACACCGAGATCAAGTCACGCCTTAAGGTTTAGACTTATAACAAATTTTTTTTCATATCCATATGTTTTTAATGTCCGCATTTTTCTGAACTAGGGACAGAAGAACTCATTAATACATCGTCATTATTATAAGAGACGAGGCACCGCCCCAGTCAAACTCCTCAACTCGGCAATGCCCTTGAAGGTTGGATCATACCAAAATGAGTAATTGGATTATATTTATACCCAATTTTTCAAATCGATAATACATGAATGATCATCTCATCACTAATAAAGAATTTGTTTGCGATTATATAACAAACTCGTGATACTTTGATCAAGAAGCTTGCATCAAAACCCAATACCATAAGATATAATAAATATATCCGTATAATGGCTAGGAAATGATACACGTTCCATTTAATCAATAGTAAGTAAGTAAACTCCCGTAATAAGTGTAGGTGTATTAAAAATCATTGTCGATACCAAATCGAATTTTAATATCTCCCACTTTTTCTAACACCTCTTATGTCTCTTACACTGCCAGATTAGAGTCAAGGCTCAAAAGGGTCTTCTTTCCCCGCTAATTATTCCAAGCCCGTTCCCTTGGCATGTGGTTTTCGCTAGATAGTAAATAGGGACATGAAAGTCTACTGTGTTTTACGTGAGCACCTGCCATGATGGCTCAATCTCACGGCCCCCTTGGGCATGGGATATGAAACAATGCGTCAATCAGCGCCCCTTTGGAACCATGTTCCGCCGGATACCGACACTCAAGCCAGTCTGTTCTAGTCATGGCTTATATCCTCGGTTAAGGATGGAGGCCTATCTAAACCTCTTCCGGTCTATGGGATCCCGGCACCCGGTTGTATAACGCAACTCCACGTCGAACCCTAAGGCTCTACCCGCATTCAGGTGTTAAACCACAGCCACCACGTAGCTCCCTAGGGGGCCTCAACCATAGCCAGGACGGAACAAGTTCCGTGGGCTCTGGCTCCCGTGGCACCAGAAATTAGCAGCCTCCGGTCAGGCGTCGTGCCACGAAGGACACTACCAATTTTGACTCCAGAACAGTCGACGGGTTGGTGACCCAATATTTGCATAGCTGCCTGGAATAGCATTATGAAATGGCCGAAGCCGAGTCATAAGATGGAACAGTCTTATCCACCATGCTCATGGGCATGGCTTTCTCACTGTGAGGAGGCGAGGACTATTCCTTCCTCTTCCGCAACTCGCGGCATTCGCTGCTGGTCAATGACCAGACCGTTCGAAGACGGCCAGCTATGTTCCCAACAATCCCTAAGGACTTGTGACAAGGCGGAGGTGAGCACCATCTCCGTAGCTCCTCATCACCCGTGGTACCAGAAAAGTCCTCTGGTCAGGTTCGTGCAACTAAAAGAAGCACTCCCAGTTTCAGCTACCATGAAGCTCGGGGACTGGTCACCCCGGCGGCGGGCGAAAACCCGGCGAACCCTACAAGCACCTAATCACTCGATCCTGATTCACACACCATTCACCCCTAACACCTCTCGGCATCCACAAATCAACGTCTTCGACGACGACTGAATACGGCTCTTGCAAACACATTCAACCTATCAACCCTATCGCTAGTGGAGAGCACCTGACTAAAGTCAAAGTCCCCCCCCGGCCTGAATCACACCCAACCCACCCAGATCACGAAGATCATCATACAGCGGACACTCACAAAGGACATGCTTCCAGGTCTCGTCTCCCGAGCCACACTGGCATTCCGGACTGTCTGCCAGGTGCCGACTATGCAACCATGCATTCAGCGATCCATGGCCAGTCAACAGGAACCCGGCGCTGAGGTTAAAACCAAAGTCCGGTCGGTCGACAACAAACGAGACATCTGGGATGAACTCGTAAGTGACCCGCCCATTCTCACACCCATCCCACCGAACTTGCCAGTCCGATAGGACACATCCACGCAACATTTCCTTCCATTCACTGGGCCTCGAACTCTCCACGGTCCCTCCCAACACTTCACGATACAACCATTCGCTCTCCAGCAATGGCAGCCCCTTCTTGAGCTTGTAGCTTACGGCTCTACGCCGTATCTCCAAGTCAAGGGGAACTGCTCCAAACAACACTTGCAATGCCTCCGTAGAGACAGTGCGACACACAGGCATACTCCCCAACAATATGACACGCTGCACACTGCAAACTTTCACTCTGCCAGCAACAGTCGAGGTTATCTCACTCCATATTGGTGACCCATTTGCTGCGCAAGCAACAAATAAGCCACTGTATATGGTGCGGACAGCTCTCCTGCTGAGACCCCACTCGTTTCTCAAAACTCGGCGCAATTTCCCAACCGCACCGACCAACCGGTTCTTCAGACTGGTAAGGTGTGGCGTGAAGCTTAACCGTTCCCCAACGGTTACACCCAGGTATTTCACCTGTTTCACGTACCTTATGCTGGAGCCATCGATCCTGACAGTCGGAGGCCTAATGCCCCCGGGACCTCGACTGGACAAGATGCCTTTCAGCAACATTGTCACAGTCTTGTCCAGTGCCAGACCGACACCCACACTGCTGCCCCACTGGCTAACAATGCGCAAGCACTCTGCGGCGCTTGCCTCAATCCTCGAACGCGACTGGCCCTCAATCAAAATGAGCAAGTCGTCCGCATACGCACAACACTTGCATACCTGCTCGAGCTGCCGCAGCAGGGGATCCATCATGAGGTTCCATATAAATGGACCACAGATGGAGCCCTGTGGACAACCACGAGCCACATCAATACTCACAGTATCATTCACTCCCATCACACATGCACTACGTCCCGAGAAATAACTCTTCCAAAGAGCTACGTCCCGGCACCCACACTCATTCAACCTCTCAATCACCCTAGCCCAACTTAGGTAATCAAAAGCCCCCTTAAAGTCCACAAACACACCGAGAACGTACTTGGAGCTGCTGGATCTCACCGAGTCCTTGACATACACCCAAGCGTCCTCCACACTCTTTCCCTCCCGGAAGCCAAACTGCCTGTCAGACATCTGGCTCCCCACACTCTCCTGCAGCCGTTCCACCAGCACTCGCTCCAGAACTTTTGCAAGAACTGGAACAAGGCTGATGCCCCGAAAGGATCGCGGATTGCTCCGGACCCTATCGGGTGACTTAAGGAGCACACTCACCCTTGTGCGTTTCCACGCACTTGGAAAGACCCCCTCACTCACACACTTGGCATACAATTCATACAAGTGATCCGGAATCGCCTTCCAGACACTTCTACAAATCTCCGCTTTAAACCCATCCATACCGGGAGCTTTCCCCGAGCGAAGCTTGGTGAAACCCCACTCAAGCTCGCTCACCAGGAGGGGATCGGCAACACCCACTGCATCAGGCACTGAGTGCTGTCGATCTTCCCTAGGAAAGAATTCGGACAACAGACATTCCACACAATCCCTCCAGGTTGTAAGCACTCGGCCTTCAACCTGTAGGGCACACACACCCCTGTCCCTATTCCGGTCACACTCCTGCAGAATTTTGAAAACACGACCCCAGGGATCGTGCTTATTTCGTTCCACAAAAGTGCGCCACTCATCCTCTTTCACTCTGATCAAACTATTCTTATACTCGTGTGTCCGAGTCAGATACTGCTCCCTAAGCTGGGCCAAGCCTTCCGCATTGGACCTTCTGGCCCTTTGGAATCTCTTCCGCAGAGACCGGAGGGACCGTTGCTGGGCCTTCAAATCACGCGTCCACCACTTAACACGGTTGCGAGACACCTTTCGGTGCCTTGCAAACATGCTATCATTCGCACTAGTCACCCACTCTGTCACACATGCAACTTGCTCATCCACATTCATAGCACAGAAGGTGCTAAACGGGACTTGCGTCGCCGCTTCTCTCACATAATGCCCATGAAGGGCCCAATTCGCTCCACGAAAGCACCACCCATTAACCACCACATTCGCATCCAGGGGCATGTTGTGGGTCACCACAATCTCAATCGGATTATGATCACTCACACCATGACCCCCCAACACACTCCATTGAAAAGCACACACTCTCATTGCGGACTCATTCACAAGGGTGACATCAATGTCACTCCTCCCCATCGGACCATCGAATGTGTACCACTCACTCGGCTCGTTGACAACCTGCATCTCTTGGGTGATCACCCATTCGGCCAGCGTCTCACCCCGCGCGTAGTTTAGATGCCCAGGTGCGTGCCTGGACAGTTTACTAAACCACAGGGGGACGACGCGTTCGCGTCAAGACCTAGGATGACAGGATTGTTACTCACCTGGAGTAGCACCGCATCCATGTACTGAAGGTACGGATCTATAGACTCGGAAAACTTGCAATACACACTAACAACAAACAACCTGCCAAAATTCCCTTCTAACCCCACACATACTCCCCAATTGGTAGAGCTCACCAAGGTGCACTCCACGTTGGGGTCATTCACAACAACTGCGGCATGGCACCTGCTGTCAGGAAATACCCGCATTTCTGCGGGCAAACCACGCACACCGCCATAGCGGGTGCATGGTTCCTGCAACAGAGCCACGACGCAGCCCCTCTCACACATCAATTGCCCCACTTCGCACGTAACAGCATACGAGCCCTGACAATTAATTTGTAGGAGCCGAGACATGTTAGTGTCTTGCATTCACCCTGGCCAAAACTGCGCTGTATATCGGACAACTCGCCGAGAGCATATTATGCCCCGACGGCAACCCCTTGAAGCGGCAGTTTCGGCAGTCCACCGGATTGGTGCACTTCGCCGCTACATGACCCCCCTGTCCGCATTGGCGGCACACACTCACCTGGAGGCGACAGTCCTGGACCTTGTGGTCAAAGCCGACGCAGCGATGGCAGGCATACGTACGGACCTGGGACCGGCAGCGGAAGCTGAACCACTTTATATACACCCGTCCGGTGTCTAAAGCGGCCAGTGCCTTCTCGCTGACCTCCAGAGTCACGTTCGTAGTGCCTCCATCAGCTGCGGACCACGGCTTTGATGCCAAGTGCACTGACTTTTTAAAGTCCGCCACGGTCATCTCCTCCTTCAAGTTGTTGCGCCACAGCTCCTCCATGAAGTCCTCCGGGGTGACTGCGGTGTCCACATCTAAGACCGTCAAGCGGGGCTTAACGGCCTGGTTGCGCTCCACGCTCAACCCGACCTCGGCGAACTTCCTTGAGGCGGCCACCTTCGACGCCTCCGATGACGACGGCGTGCGGATGATGGCACCGCCACGCTTCAGCTCACGCACCTCGTGGACTCGGACTCCCAGGGCTGGGGCCACCTCCTTCCTCACCTTCTCGGCGATCTCCCGGCTGGATAGCTCCGGGTCCTCACCCTTCACCACGCAGGACCAGGTCTCCCGCACCTTGGTACGGGGAACTGGCACCGGGGCTATTGGGGGGCCGGGCTGCGCAGCGACGGCGTAGGGCGACGGTCCAGGCATCGAGGGCGGCGGTGGCATGGTGGCCCGAGTCTCCAACTCGGCCACCCGAAGCATCAGGGCCACCACGAGCTCGTCGTACCGGCTCATCACAGCCGATACGGCTTTAACGTCACCGTCGATGAGGGCGCTCCGGACGGCTCGTTGGGTGGCGGAGAGCTCCGCCAGCACAGCTCCACTTCCAGCGGCGACAGCGGCGCGAGCGTTGGCCTGCTCGACGGCGGCGGGGGGGGCCAGGTAGAGGTCCCGGCGGCACTGATGGCGGCAGCAGGAGCGACGGCAGTGCGGGCGGCAACGGCAGTGCGAGCGGCGACGGCAGTGCGGGCGGCGGCGGCAGTGCGGGCGGCGGCGACGGTGGCTGCCACAGGGGCGGCGGTGGTGGCTGGAACGACGGCGGCTGGGTGGACCTCCAGTCCTGCGGCGTTAAGTCCTCCCGGACATGAGGCGGCTATCTCCGGCGAAGGCATCGTGCTCTTCCTGGACCTGGTGTCCATACGCTGCACCGTCTCACCCAGCTCCTGCTCGATGGAGACGGCGCGCAGCTTGTTGGCCTGCGAGGGGGATACGCCACCTCATCCGCTCCGCTGCTCACGCTCGAGCGGCTGGCATTACTACCGCTTCGGCTGCGGTAGTTCTTCCTACCGCGCGGCATTAGTGCGCACTCTCTTTTAATTCGCGATTTTTAAATAAAAAATCGCGAAAATGACTGATTTTTACTTGTTTAAAAAATAAAAATCCAAAAATGTTGATTTTCACTTATTTAAAAATAAAAATCCAAAATGTCCGATTTTCACTTATTTAAAAATAAAAATCCAGTGAAAATGTCTGATTTCCACTTGCCAAATAAATAATCAGTGTTCAGATGCCTGATTTACACTTTTCAAAAAATAAAATCCAAAAATGTCAGATTTCCACTTTCCGATAAAAATTATCGCTGTTCAGAGTCAAGGTAGCAGCACTGTACGTATGTACGTATGTTAATAAAAAATGAGGCAATTTCACAAACGAAAAACGCGATTTTTACAGAAAATACGCGTGCCACAGCAACCGCGCAATGCGCAACTTGTGGCACCAATGTTCGCACACAAAAACTCACAATAATTTCAGACCGAAATGCAGCGTATGTTCAGCCGAAAATGATTTTTAATACGGAGCGACCGAAAAACACGTCTGTACTCAACCGAAGATAGGGACATGAAAGTCTACTGTGTTTTACGTGAGCACCTGCCATGATGGCTCAATCTCACGGCCCCCTTGGGCATGGGATATGAAACAATGCGTCAATCAGCGCCCCTTTGGAACCATGTTCCGCCGGATACCGACACTCAAGCCAGTCTGTTCTAGTCATGGCTTATATCCTCGGTTAAGGATGGAGGCCTATCTAAACCTCTTCCGGTCTATGGGATCCCGGCACCCGGTTGTATAACGCAACTCCACGTCGAACCCTAAGGCTCTACCCGCATTCAGGTGTTAAACCACAGCCACCACGTAGCTCCCTAGGGGGCCTCAACCATAGCCAGGACGGAACAAGTTCCGTGGGCTCTGGCTCCCGTGGCACCAGAAATTAGCAGCCTCCGGTCAGGCGTCGTGCCACGAAGGACACTACCAATTTTGACTCCAGAACAGTCGACGGGTTGGTGACCCAATATTTGCATAGCTGCCTGGAATAGCATTATGAAATGGCCGGAGCCGAGTCATAAGATGGAACAGTCTTATCCACCATGCTCATGGGCATGGCTTTCTCACTGTGAGGAGGCGAGGACTATTCCTTCCTCTTCCGCAACTCGCGGCATTCGCTGCTGGTCAATGACCAGACCGTTCGAAGACGGCCAGCTATGTTCCCAACAATCCCTAAGGACTTGTGACAAGGCGGAGGTGAGCACCATCTCCGTAGCTCCTCATCACCCGTGGTACCAGAAAAGTCCTCTGGTCAGGTTCGTGCAACTAAAAGAAGCACTCCCAGTTTCAGCTACCATGAAGCTCGGGGACTGGTCACCCCGGCGGCGGGCGAAAACCCGGCGAACCCTACAAGCACCTAATCACTCGATCCTGATTCACACACCATTCACCCCTAACACCTCTCGGCATCCACAAATCAACGTCTTCGACGACGACTGAATACGGCTCTTGCAAACACATTCAACCTA
This sequence comes from Drosophila pseudoananassae pseudoananassae, assembly GCA_018153035.1. Lineage (NCBI taxonomy): Eukaryota > Metazoa > Arthropoda > Insecta > Diptera > Drosophilidae > Drosophila > Drosophila pseudoananassae. Next base: position 2,856,265 of record JAECXR010000023.1, on the reverse strand, counting down.
TCAACCCTATCGCTAGTGGAGAGCACCTGACTAAAGTCAAAGTCCCCCCCGGCCTGAATCACACCCAACCCACCCAGATCACGAAGATCATCATACAGCGGACACTCACAAAGGACATGCTTCCAGGTCTCGTCTCCCGAGCCACACTGGCATTCCGGACTGTCTGCCAGGTGCCGACTATGCAACCATGCATTCAGCGATCCATGGCCAGTCAACAGGAACCCGGCGCTGAGGTTAAAACCAAAGTCCGGTCGGTCGACAACAAACGAGACATCTGGGATGAACTCGTAAGTGACCCGCCCATTCTCACACCCATCCCACCGAACTTGCCAGTCCGATAGGACACATCCACGCAACATTTCCTTCCATTCACTGGGCCTCGAACTCTCCACGGTCCCTCCCAACACTTCACGATACAACCATTCGCTCTCCAGCAATGGCAGCCCCTTCTTGAGCTTGTAGCTTACGGCTCTACGCCGTATCTCCAAGTCAAGGGGAACTGCTCCAAACAACACTTGCAATGCCTCCGTAGAGACAGTGCGACACACAGGCATACTCCCCAACAATATGACACGCTGCACACTGCAAACTTTCACTCTGCCAGCAACAGTCGAGGTTATCTCACTCCATATTGGTGACCCATTTGCTGCGCAAGCAACAAATAAGCCACTGTATATGGTGCGGACAGCTCTCCTGCTGAGACCCCACTCGTTTCTCAAAACTCGGCGCAATTTCCCAACCGCACCGACCAACCGGTTCTTCAGACTGGTAAGGTGTGGCGTGAAGCTTAACCGTTCCCCAACGGTTACACCCAGGTATTTCACCTGTTTCACGTACCTTATGCTGGAGCCATCGATCCTGACAGTCGGAGGCCTAATGCCCCCGGGACCTCGACTGGACAAGATGCCTTTCAGCAACATTGTCACAGTCTTGTCCAGTGCCAGACCGACACCCACACTGCTGCCCCACTGGCTAACAATGCGCAAGCACTCTGCGGCGCTTGCCTCAATCCTCGAACGCGACTGGCCCTCAATCAAAATGAGCAAGTCGTCCGCATACGCACAACACTTGCATACCTGCTCGAGCTGCCGCAGCAGGGGATCCATCATGAGGTTCCATATAAATGGACCACAGATGGAGCCCTGTGGACAACCACGAGCCACATCAATACTCACAGTATCATTCACTCCCATCACACATGCACTACGTCCCGAGAAATAACTCTTCCAAAGAGCTACGTCCCGGCACCCACACTCATTCAACCTCTCAATCACCCTAGCCCAACTTAGGTAATCAAAAGCCCCCTTAAAGTCCACAAACACACCGAGAACGTACTTGGAGCTGCTGGATCTCACCGAGTCCTTGACATACACCCAAGCGTCCTCCACACTCTTTCCCTCCCGGAAGCCAAACTGCCTGTCAGACATCTGGCTCCCCACACTCTCCTGCAGCCGTTCCACCAGCACTCGCTCCAGAACTTTTGCAAGAACTGGAACAAGGCTGATGCCCCGAAAGGATCGCGGATTGCTCCGGACCCTATCGGGTGACTTAAGGAGCACACTCACCCTTGTGCGTTTCCACGCACTTGGAAAGACCCCCTCACTCACACACTTGGCATACAATTCATACAAGTGATCCGGAATCGCCTTCCAGACACTTCTACAAATCTCCGCTTTAAACCCATCCATACCGGGAGCTTTCCCCGAGCGAAGCTTGGTGAAACCCCACTCAAGCTCGCTCACCAGGAGGGGATCGGCAACACCCACTGCATCAGGCACTGAGTGCTGTCGATCTTCCCTAGGAAAGAATTCGGACAACAGACATTCCACACAATCCCTCCAGGTTGTAAGCACTCGGCCTTCAACCTGTAGGGCACACACACCCCTGTCCCTATTCCGGTCACACTCCTGCAGAATTTTGAAAACACGACCCCAGGGATCGTGCTTATTTCGTTCCACAAAAGTGCGCCACTCATCCTCTTTCACTCTGATCAAACTATTCTTATACTCGTGTGTCCGAGTCAGATACTGCTCCCTAAGCTGGGCCAAGCCTTCCGCATTGGACCTTCTGGCCCTTTGGAATCTCTTCCGCAGAGACCGGAGGGACCGTTGCTGGGCCTTCAAATCACGCGTCCACCACTTAACACGGTTGCGAGACACCTTTCGGTGCCTTGCAAACATGCTATCATTCGCACTAGTCACCCACTCTGTCACACATGCAACTTGCTCATCCACATTCATAGCACAGAAGGTGCTAAACGGGACTTGCGTCGCCGCTTCTCTCACATAATGCCCATGAAGGGCCCAATTCGCTCCACGAAAGCACCACCCATTAACCACCACATTCGCATCCAGGGGCATGTTGTGGGTCACCACAATCTCAATCGGATTATGATCACTCACACCATGACCCCCCAACACACTCCATTGAAAAGCACACACTCTCATTGCGGACTCATTCACAAGGGTGACATCAATGTCACTCCTCCCCATCGGACCATCGAATGTGTACCACTCACTCGGCTCGTTGACAACCTGCATCTCTTGGGTGATCACCCATTCGGCCAGCGTCTCACCCCGCGCGTAGTTTAGATGCCCAGGTGCGTGCCTGGACAGTTTACTAAACCACAGGGGGACGACGCGTTCGCGTCAAGACCTAGGATGACAGGATTGTTACTCACCTGGAGTAGCACCGCATCCATGTACTGAAGGTACGGATCTATAGACTCGGAAAACTTGCAATACACACTAACAACAAACAACCTGCCAAAATTCCCTTCTAACCCCACACATACACCCCAATTGGTAGAGCTCACCAAGGTGCACTCCACGTTGGGGTCATTCACAACAACTGCGGCATGGCACCTGCTGTCAGGAAATACCCGCATTTCTGCGGGCAAACCACGCACACCGCCATAGCGGGTGCATGGTTCCTGCAACAGAGCCACGACGCAGCCCCTCTCACACATCAATTGCCCCACTTCGCACGTAACAGCATACGAGCCCTGACAATTAATTTGTAGGAGCCGAGACATGTTAGTGTCTTGCGTTCACCCTGGCCAAAACTGCGCTGTAAATCGGACAACTCGCCGAGAGCATATTATGCCCCGACGGCAACCCCTTGAAGCGGCAGTTTCGGCAGTCCACCGGATTGGTGCACTTCGCCGCTACATGACCCCCCTGTCCGCATTGGCGGCACACACTCACCTGGAGGCGACAGTCCTGGACCTTGTGGTCAAAGCCGACGCAGCGATGGCAGGCATACGTACGGACCTGGGACCGGCAGCGGAAGCTGAACCACTTTATATACACCCGCCCGGTGTCTAAAGCGGCCAGTGCCTTCTCGCTGACCTCCAGAGTCACGTTCGTAGTGCCTCCATCAGCTGCGGACCACGGCTTTGATGCCAAGTGCACTGACTTTTTAAAGTCCGCCACGGTCATCTCCTCCTTCAAGTTGTTGCGCCACAGCTCCTCCATGAAGTCCTCCGGGGTGACTGCGGTATCCACGTCTAAGACCGTCAAGCGGGGCTTAACGGCCTGGTTGCGCTCCACGCTCAACCCGACCTCGGCGAACTTCCTTGAGGCGGCCACCTTCGACGCCTCCGATGACGACGGCGTGCGGATGATGGCACCGCCACGCTTCAGCTCACGCACCTCGTGGACTCGGACTCCCAGGGCTGGGGCCACCTCCTTCCTCACCTTCTCGGCGATCTCCCGGCTGGATAGCTCCGGGTCCTCACCCTTCACCACGCAGGACCAGGTCTCCCGCACCTTGGTACGGGGAACTGGCACCGGGGCTATTGGGGGGCCGGGCTGCGCAGCGACGGCGTAGGGCGACGGTCCAGGCATCGAGGGCGGCGGTGGCATGGTGGCCCGAGTCTCCAACTCGGCCACCCGAAGCATCAGAGCCACCACGAGCTCGTCGTACCGGCTCATCACAGCCGATACGGCTTTCACGTCACCGTCGATGAGGGCGCTCCGGACGGCTCGTTGGGTGGCGGAGAGCTCCGCCAGCACAGCTCCACTTCCAGCGGCGACAGCGGCGCGAGCGTTGGCCTGCTCAACGGCGGCGGGGGGGGCCAAGTAGGTCCCGGCGGCACTGATGGCGGCAGCAGGAGCGACGGCAGTGCGGGCGGCAACGGCAGTGCGAGCGGCGACGGCAGTGCGGGCGGCGGCGGCAGTGCGGGCGGCGGCGGCGGTGGCTGCAACAGGGGCGGCGGTGGTGGCTGGAACGACGGCGGCGGGGTGGACCTCCAATCCTGCGGCGTTAAGTCCTCCCGGACATGAGGCGGCTATCTCCGGCGAAGGCATCGTGCTCTTCCTGGACCTGGTGTCCATACGCTGCACCGTCTCACCCAGCTCCTGCTCGATGGAGACGGCGCGCAGCTTGTTGGCCTGCGAGGGTGATACGCCATCATCCGCTCCGCTGCTCACGCTCGAGAGGCTAGCATTACTACCGCTCCGGCTGCGGTAGTTCTTCCTACCGCGCGGCATAGTGCGCACTCTCTTTTAAATTCGTGATTTTTAAACAATAAAAAAATGACTGATTTTTACTTGTTTAAAAAATAAAAATCCAAAAATGTCTGATTTTCACTTTTTTAAAAAATAAAAATCCAAAAATGTCTGATTTTCACTTATTTAAAAATAAAAATCCAGTGAAAATGTCTGATTTCCACTTGCCAAATAAATAATCAGTGTTCAAATGCCTGATTTACACTTTTCAAAAAAATAAAATCCAAAAATGTCAGATTTCCACTTTCCGATAAATATTATCGTTTTTCAAAGTCAAGGTAGCAGCACTGTACGTACGTATGTATGTTCAATAAAAATGCGGCAATTTCACAAACGAAAAACGCGATTTTTAAAGAAAATACGCGCGCCACAGCAACCGCGCAATGCGCAACTTGTGGCACCAATGTTCGCACACAGAAACTCACAATTTTCAGACCGAAATACAGCGTATGTTGGCCGAAAATGATTTTTTCACCGGAGCGACTTCGAAACACGTCTGTACGTATCGAGTAGATAGGGACAGAAGGAATCCCATTAATTGATTCATGCGCGTCACTAATAAGATGACGAGGCACTTGGAAACCAATAAGAAAGTAATTCATATCCCGCCGTCTTAAGGTTTAAGACTTATAACAAAATTTTTTTTCATATCCATATATTTTTAATATCCGCATTTTTTTTCAAATACGGACAGAAGGAATCCCATTAATTGATTCATGCGCATCACTAATAAGATGACGAGGCACTTGGAAACCAATAAGAAAGTAATTCAACTCCCGCCGTCTTAAGGTTTAAGACTTATAACAAAATTTTTTTTTCATATCCATATATTTTTAATATCCGCATTTTTTTCAAATAGGGACAGAAGGAATCTCATTAATTGAATCATGCGCGTCACTAATAAGATGACGAGGCACTTGGAAACCAATACGAAAGTAATTCAACTCCCGCCGTCTTAAGGTTTAAGACTTATAAACAATTTTTTTTTTCATATCCATATATTTTTAATATCCGCATTTTTTTCAAATAGGGACAGAAGGAATCTCATTAATTGATTCATGCGCGTCACTAATAAGATGACGAGGCACTTGGAAACCAATACGAAAGTAATTCAACTCCCGCCGTCTTAAGGTTTAAGACTTATAACAAAATTTTTTTTCATATCCATATATTTTTAATATCCGCATTTTTTTCAAATAGGGACATGAAAGTCTACTGTGTTTTACGTGAGCACCTGCCATGATGGCTCAATCTCACGGCCCCCTTGGGCATGGGATATGAAACAATGCGTCAATCAGCGCCCCTTTGGAACCATGTTCCGCCGGATACCGACACTCAAGCCAGTCTGTTCTAGTCATGGCTTATATCCTCGGTTAAGGATGGAGGCCTATCTAAACCTCTTCCGGTCTATGGGATCCCGGCACCCGGTTGTATAACGCAACTCCACGTCGAACCCTAAGGCTCTACCCGCATTCAGGTGTTAAACCACAGCCACCACGTAGCTCCCTAGGGGGCCTCAACCATAGCCAGGACGGAACAAGTTCCGTGGGCTCTGGCTCCCGTGGCACCAGAAATTAGCAGCCTCCGGTCAGGCGTCGTGCCACGAAGGACACTACCAATTTTGACTCCAGAACAGTCGACGGGTTGGTGACCCAATATTTGCATAGCTGCCTGGAATAGCATTATGAAATGGCCGAAGCCGAGTCATAAGATGGAACAGTCTTATCCACCATGCTCATGGGCATGGCTTTCTCACTGTGAGGAGGCGAGGACTATTCCTTCCTCTTCCGCAACTCGCGGCATTCGCTGCTGGTCAATGACCAGACCGTTCGAAGACGGCCAGCTATGTTCCCAACAATCCCTAAGGACTTGTGACAAGGCGGAGGTGAGCACCATCTCCGTAGCTCCTCATCACCCGTGGTACCAGAAAAGTCCTCTGGTCAGGTTCGTGCAACTAAAAGAAGCACTCCCAGTTTCAGCTACCATGAAGCTCGGGGACTGGTCACCCCGGCGGCGGGCGAAAACCCGGCGAACCCTACAAGCACCTAATCACTCGATCCTGATTCACACACCATTCAACCCTAACACCCCTCGGCATCCACAAATCAACGTCTTCGACGACGACTGAATACGGCTCTTGCAAACACATTCAACCTATCAACCCTATCGCTAGTGGAGAGCACCTGACTAAAGTCAAAGTCCCCCCCGGCCTGAATCACACCCAACCCGCCCAGATCACGAAGATCATCATACAGCGGACACTCACAAAGGACATGCTTCCAGGTCTCGTCTCCCGAGCCACACTGGCATTCCGGACTGTCTGCCAGGTGCCGACTATGCAACCATGCATTCAGCGATCCATGGCCAGTCAACAGGAACCCGGCGCTGAGGTTAAAACCAAAGTCCGGTCGGTCGACAACAAACGAGACATCTGGGATGAACTCGTAAGTGACCCGCCCATTCTCACACCTATCCCACCGAACTTGCCAGTCCGATAGGACACATCCACGCAACATTTCCTTCCATTCACTGGGCCTCGAACTCTCCACGGTCCCTCCCAACACTTCACGATACAACCATTCGCTCTCCAGCAATGGCAGCCCCTTCTTGAGCTTGTAGCTTACGGCTCTACGCCGTATCTCCAAGTCAAGGGGAACTGCTCCAAACAACACTTGCAATGCCTCCGTAGAGACAGTGCGACACACAGGCATACTCCCCAACAATATGACACGCTGCACACTGCAAACTTTCACTCTGCCAGCAACAGTCGAGGTTATCTCACTCCATATTGGTGACCCATTTGCTGCGCAAGCAACAAATAAGCCACTGTATATGGTGCGGACAGCTCTCCTGCTGAGACCCCACTCGTTTCTCAAAACTCGGCGCAATTTCCCAACCGCACCGACCAACCGGTTCTTCAGACTGGTAAGGTGTGGCGTGAAGCTTAACCGTTCCCCAACGGTTACACCCAGGTATTTCACCTGTTTCACGTACCTTATGCTGGAGCCATCGATCCTGACAGTCGGAGGCCTAATGCCCCCGGGACCTCGACTGGACAAGATGCCTTTCAGCAACATTGTCACAGTCTTGTCCAGTGCCAGACCGACACCCACACTGCTGCCCCACTGGCTAACAATGCGCAAGCACTCTGCGGCGCTTGCCTCAATCCTCGAACGCGACTGGCCCTCAATCAAAATGAGCAAGTCGTCCGCATACGCACAACACTTGCATACCTGCTCGAGCTGCCGCAGCAGGGGATCCATCATGAGGTTCCATATAAATGGACCACAGATGGAGCCCTGTGGACAACCACGAGCCACATCAATACTCACAGTATCATTCACTCCCATCACACATGCACTACGTCCCGAGAAATAACTCTTCCAAAGAGCTACGTCCCGGCACCCACACTCATTCAACCTCTCAATCACCCTAGCCCAACTTAGGTAATCAAAAGCCCCCTTAAAGTCCACAAACACACCGAGAACGTACTTGGAGCTGCTGGATCTCACCGAGTCCTTGACATACACCCAAGCGTCCTCCACACTCTTTCCCTCCCGGAAGCCAAACTGCCTGTCAGACATCTGGCTCCCCACACTCTCCTGCAGCCGTTCCACCAGCACTCGCTCCAGAACTTTTGCAAGAACTGGAACAAGGCTGATGCCCCGAAAGGATCGCGGATTGCTCCGGACCCTATCGGGTGACTTAAGGAGCACACTCACCCTTGTGCGTTTCCACGCACTTGGAAAGACCCCCTCACTCACACACTTGGCATACAATTCATACAAGTGATCCGGAATCGCCTTCCAGACACTTCTACAAATCTCCGCTTTAAACCCATCCATACCGGGAGCTTTCCCCGAGCGAAGCTTGGTGAAACCCCACTCAAGCTCGCTCACCAGGAGGGGATCGGCAACACCCACTGCATCAGGCACTGAGTGCTGTCGATCTTCCCTAGGAAAGAATTCGGACAACAGACATTCCACACAATCCCTCCAGGTTGTAAGCACTCGGCCTTCAACCTGTAGGGCACACACACCCCTGTCCCTATTCCGGTCACACTCCTGCAGAATTTTGAAAACACGACCCCAGGGATCGTGCTTATTTCGTTCCACAAAAGTGCGCCACTCATCCTCTTTCACTCTGATCAAACTATTCTTATACTCGTGTGTCCGAGTCAGATACTGCTCCCTAAGCTGGGCCAAGCCTTCCGCATTGGACCTTCTGGCCCTTTGGAATCTCTTCCGCAGAGACCGGAGGGACCGTTGCTGGGCCTTCAAATCACGCGTCCACCACTTAACACGGTTGCGAGACACCTTTCGGTGCCTTGCAAACATGCTATCATTCGCACTAGTCACCCACTCTGTCACACATGCAACTTGCTCATCCACATTCATAGCACAGAAGGTGCTAAACGGGACTTGCGTCGCCGCTTCTCTCACATAATGCCCATGAAGGGCCCAATTCGCTCCACGAAAGCACCACCCATTAACCACCACATTCGCATCCAGGGGCATGTTGTGGGTCACCACAATCTCAATCGGATTATGATCACTCACACCATGACCCCCCAACACACTCCATTGAAAAGCACACACTCTCATTGCGGACTCATTCACAAGGGTGACATCAATGTCACTCCTCCCCATCGGACCATCGAATGTGTACCACTCACTCGGCTCGTTGACAACCTGCATCTCTTGGGTGATCACCCATTCGGCCAGCGTCTCACCCCGCGCGTAGTTTAGATGCCCAGGTGCGTGCCTGGACAGTTTACTAAACCACAGGGGGGACGACGCGTTCGCGTCAAGACCTAGGATGACAGGATTGTTACTCACCTGGAGTAGCACCGCATCCATGTACTGAAGGTACGGATCTATAGACTCGGAAAACTTGCAATACACACTAACAACAAACAACCTGCCAAAATTCCCTTCTAACCCCACACATACACCCCAATTGGTAGAGCTCACCAAGGTGCACTCCACGTTGGGGTCATTCACAACAACTGCGGCATGGCACCTGCTGTCAGGAAATACCCGCATTTCTGCGGGCAAACCACGCACACCGCCATAGCGGGTGCATGGTTCCTGCAACAGAGCCACGACGCAGCCCCTCTCACACATCAATTGCCCCACTTCGCACGTAACAGCATACGAGCCCTGACAATTAATTTGTAGGAGCCGAGACATGTTAGTGTCTTGCATTCACCCTGGCCAAAACTGCGCTATATATCGGACAACTCGCCGAGAGCATATTATGCCCCGACGGCAACCCCTTGAAGCGGCAGTTTCGGCAGTCCACCGGATTGGTGCACTTCGCCGCTACATGACCCCCCTGTCCGCATTGGCGGCACACACTCACCTGGAGGCGACAGTCCTGGACCTTGTGGTCAAAGCCGACGCAACGATGGCAGGCATACGTACGGACCTGGGACCGGCAGCGGAAGCTGAACCACTTTATATACACCCGCCCGGTGTCTAAAGCGGCCAGAGCCTTCTCGCTGACCTCCAGAGTCACGTTCGTAGTGCCTCCATCAGCTGCGGACCACGGCTTTGATGCCAAGTGCACTGACTTCTTAAAGTCCGCCACGGTCATCTCCTCCTTCAAGTTGTTGCGCCACAGCTCCTCCATGAAGTCCTCCGGGGTGACTGCGGTATCCACGTCTAAGACCGTCAAGCGGGGCTTAACGGCCTGGTTGCGCTCCACGCTCAACCCGACCTCGGCGAACTTCCTTGAGGCGGCCACCTTCGACGCCTCCGATGACGACGGCGTGCGGATGATGGCACCGCCACGCTTCAGCTCACGCACCTCGTGGACTCGGACTCCCAGGGCTGGGGCCACCTCCTTCCTCACCTTCTCGGCGATCTCCCGGCTGGATAGCTCCGGGTCCTCACCCTTCACCACGCAGGACCAGGTCTCCCGCACCTTGGTACGGGGAACTGGCACCGGGGCTATTGGGGGGGCCGGGCTGGGCAGCGACGGCGTAGGGCGACGGTCCAGGCATCGAGGGCGGCGGTGGCATGGTGGCCCGAGTCTCCAACTCGGCCACCCGAAGCATAAGAGCCACCACGAGCTCGTCGTACCGGCTCATCACAGCCGATACGGCTTTCACGTCACCGTCGATGAGGGCGCTCCGGACGGCTCGTTGGGTGGCGGAGAGCTCCGCCAGCACAGCTCCACTTCCAGCGGCGACAGCGGCGCGAGCGTTGGCCTGCTCAACGGCGGCGGGGGGGGCCAAGTAGGTCCCGGCGGCACTGATGGCGGCAGCAGGAGCGACGGCAGTGCGGGCGGCAACGGCAGTGCGAGCGGCGACGGCAGTGCGGGCGGCGGCGGCAGTGCGGGCGGCGGCGGCGGTGGCTGCAACAGGGGCGGCGGTGGTGGCTGCAACGACGGCGGCGGGGTGGACCTCCAATCCTGCGGCGTTTAGTCCTCCCGGACATGAGGCGGCTATCTCCGGCGAAGGCATCGTGCTCTTCCTGGACCTGGTGTCCATACGCTGCACCGTCTCACCCAGCTCCTGCTCGATGGAGACGGCGCGCAGCTTGTTGGCCTGCGAGGGGGATACGCCCTCATCCGCTCCGCTGCTCACGCTCGAGAGGCTAGCATTACTACCGCTCCGGCTGCGGTAGTTCTTCCTACCGCGCGGCATAGTGCGCACTCTCTTTTAATTCGCGATTTTTAAATAAAAAATCCGAAAATGACTGATTTTTACTTGTTTAAAAAATAAAAATCCAAAAATGTCTGATTTTCACTTATTTAAAAATAAAAATCCAAAAATGTCTGATTTTCACTTATTTAAAAATAAAAATCCAAAAAATGTCTGATTTCCACTTGCCAAATAAATAATCAGTGTTCAGATGCCTGATTTACACTTTTCAAAAAATAAAATCCAAAAATGTCAGATTTCCACTTTCCGATAAAAATTATCGCTGTTCAGAGTCAAGGTAGCAGCACTGTACGTATGTACGTATGTTAATAAAAATGCGGCAATTTCACAAACGAAAAGCGCGATTTTTACAGAAAATACGCGCGCCACAGCAACCGCGCAATGCGCAACTTGTGGCACCAATGTTCGCACACAAAAACTCACAACTTTCAGACCGAAAGACAGCGTATGTTAGCCGAAAATGATTTTTTCACCGGAGCGACTTCGAAACACGTCTGTACGTATCGAGTAGATAGGGAAATAGGGACAGAAGGAATCCCATTAATTGATTCATGCGCGTCACTAATAAGATGACGAGGCACTTGGAAACCAATAAGAAAGTAATTCAACTCCCGCCGTCTTAAGGTTTAGGACTTATAACAAAATTTTTTTTCATATCCATATATTTTTAATATCCGCATTTTTTTCAAATAGGGACAGAAGGAATCCCATTAATTGATTCATGCGCGTCACTAATAAGATGACGAGGCACTTGGAAACCAATAAGAAAGTAATTCATATCCCGCCGTCTTAAGGTTTAAGACTTATAACAAAATTTTTTTATTTTCATATCCATATATTTTTAATATCCGCATTTTTTTCAAGTAGGGACAGAAGGAATCCCATTAATTGATTCATGCGCGTCACTAATAAGATGACGAGGCACTTGGAAACCAATACGAAAGTAATTCAACTCCCGCCGTCTTAAGGTTTAGGACTTATAAAAAAATTTTTTTTTCAAATCCATATATTTTTAATATCCGCATTTTTTTTCAAATACGGACAGAAGGAATCTCATTAATTGATTCATGCGCGTCACTAATAAAATGACGAGGCACTTGGAAACCAATAAGAAAGTAATTCATATCCCGCCGTCTTAAGGTTTAAGACTTATAACAAAATTTTTTTTTCATATCCATATATTTTTAATATCCGCATTTTTTTCAAATAGGGACAGGGGGAATCTCATTAATTGAATCATGCGCGTCACTAATAAGGTGACGAGGCACTTGGAAACCAATACGAAAGTAATTCAACTCCCGCCGTCTTAAGGTTTAGGACTTATAAAAAAATTTTTTTTTCATATCCATATATTTTTAATATCCGCATTTTTTTTCAAATACGGACAGAAGGAATCTCATTAATTGATTCATGCGCGTCACTAATAAAATGACGAGGCACTTGGAAACCAATAAGAAAGTAATTCATATCCCGCCGTCTTAAGGTTTAAGACTTATAACAAAATTTTTTTTTCATATCCATATATTTTTAATATCCGCATTTTTTTTCAAATACGGACAGAAGGAATCCCATTAATTGATTCATGCGCGTCACTAATAAGATGACGAGGCACTTGGAAACCAATAAGAAAGTAATTCAACTCCCGCCGTCTTAAGGTTTAAGACTTATAACAAAATTTTTTTTTCATATCCATATATTTTTAATATCCGCATTTTTTTCAAATAGGGACAGAGGGAATCTCATTAATTGAATCATGCGCGTCACTAATAAGGTGACGAGGCACTTGGAAACCAATACGAAAGTAATTCAACTCCCGCCGTCTTAAGGTTTAGGACTTATAACACAATTTTTTTTTCATATTCATATATTTTTAATATCCGCATTTTTTTTCAAATACGGACAGAAGGAATCCCATTAATTGATTCATGCGCATCACTAATAAGATGACGAGGCACTTGGAAACCAATACGAAAGTAATTCAACTCCCGCCGTCTTAAGGTTTAGGACTTATAACAAAATTTTTTTTTCATATCTATATATTTTTAATATCCGCATTTTTTTCAAATAGGGACAGAAGGAATCTCATTAATTGATTCATGCGCGTCACTAATAAGATGACGAGGCACTTGGAAACCAATAAGAAAGTAATTCAACTCCCGCCGTCTTAAGGTTTAAGACTTATAACACAATTTTTTTTTCATATTCATATATTTTTAATATCCGCATTTTTTTTCAAATACGGACAGAAGGAATCTCATTAATTGATTCATGCGCGTCACTAATAAAATGACGAGGCACTTGGAAACCAATAAGAAAGTAATTCATATCCCGCCGTCTTAAGGTTTAAGACTTATAACAAAATTTTTTTTTCATATCCATATATTTTTAATATCCGCATTTTTTTTCAAATACGGACAGAAGGAATCCCATTAATTGATTCATGCGCGTCACTAATAAGATGACGAGGCACTTGGAAACCAATAAGAAAGTAATTCATATCCCGCCGTCTTAAGGTTTAAGACTTATAACAAAATTTTTTTTTCATATCCATATATTTTTAATATCCGCATTTTTTTCAAGTAGGGACATGAAAGTCTACTGTGTTTTTACGTGAGCACCTGCCATGATGGCTCAATCTCACGGCCCCCTTGGGCATGGGATATGAAACAATGCGTCAATCAGCGCCCCTTTGGAACCATGTTCCGCCGGATACCGACACTCAAGCCAGTCTGTTCTAGTCATGGCTTATATCCTCGGTTAAGGATGGAGGCCTATCTAAACCTCTTCCGGTCTATGGGATCCCGGCACCCGGTTGTATAACGCAACTCCACGTCGAACCCTAAGGCTCTACCCGCATTCAGGTGTTAAACCACAGCCACCACGTAGCTCCCTAGGGGGCCTCAACCATAGCCAGGACGGAACAAGTTCCGTGGGCTCTGGCTCCCGTGGCACCAGAAATTAGCAGCCTCCGGTCAGGCGTCGTGCCACGAAGGACACTACCAATTTTGACTCCAGAACAGTCGACGGGTTGGTGACCCAATATTTGCATAGCTGCCTGGAATAGCATTATGAAATGGCCGGAGCCGAGTCATAAGATGGAACAGTCTTATCCACCATGCTCATGGGCATGGCTTTCTCACTGTGAGGAGGCGAGGACTATTCCTTCCTCTTCCGCAACCCGCGGCATTTTACTGCTGGCCAATGACCAGACCGTTCGAAGACGGCCAGCTATGTTCCCAACAATCCCTAAGGACTTGTGACAAGGCGGAGGTGAGCACCATCTCCGTAGCTCCTCATCACCCGTGGTACCAGAAAAGTCCTCTGGTCAGGTTCGTGCAACTAAAAGAAGCACTCCCAGTTTCAGCTACCATGAAGCTCGGGGACTGGTCACCCCGGCGGCGGGCGAAAACCCGGCGAACCCTACAAGCACCTAATCACTCGATCCTGATTCATACACCATTCACCCCCTAACACCTCTCGGCATCCACAAATCAACGTCTTCGACGACGACTGAATACGGCTCTTGCAAACACATTCAACCTATCAACCCTATCGCTAGTGGAGAGCACCTGACTAAAGTCAAAGTCCCCCCCGGCCTGAATCACACCCAACCCACCCAGATCACGAAGATCATCATACAGCGGACACTCACAAAGGACATGCTTCCAGGTCTCGTCTCCCGAGCCACACTGGCATTCCGGACTGTCTGCCAGGTGCCGACTATGCAACCATGCATTCAGCGATCCATGGCCAGTCAACAGGAACCCGGCGCTGAGGTTAAAACCAAAGTCCGGTCGGTCGACAACAAACGAGACATCTGGGATGAACTCGTAAGTGACCCGCCCATTCTCACACCCATCCCACCGAACTTGCCAGTCCGATAGGACACATCCACGCAACATTTCCTTCCATTCACTGGGCCTCGAACTCTCCACGGTCCCTCCCAACACTTCACGATACAACCATTCGCTCTCCAGCAATGGCAGCCCCTTCTTGAGCTTGTAGCTTACGGCTCTACGCCGTATCTCCAAGTCAAGGGGAACTGCTCCAAACAACACTTGCAATGCCTCCGTAGAGACAGTGCGACACACAGGCATACTCCCCAACAATATGACACGCTGCACACTGCAAACTTTCGCTCTGCCAGCAACAGTCGAGGTTATCTCACTCCATATTGGTGACCCATTTGCTGCGCAAGCAACAAATAAGCCACTGTATATGGTGCGGACAGCTCTCCTGCTGAGACCCCACTCGTTTCTCAAAACTCGGCGCAATTTCCCAACCGCACCGACCAACCGGTTCTTCAGACTGGTAAGGTGTGGCGTGAAGCTTAACCGTTCCCCAACGGTTACACCCAGGTATTTCACCTGTTTCACGTACCTTATGCTGGAGCCATCGATCCTGACAGTCGGAGGCCTAATGCCCCCCGGGACCTCGACTGGACAAGATGCCTTTCAGCAACATTGTCACAGTCTTGTCCAGTGCCAGACCGACACCCACACTGCTGCCCCACTGGCTAACAATGCGCAAGCACTCTGCGGCGCTTGCCTCAATCCTCGAACGCGACTGGCCCTCAATCAAAATGAGCAAGTCGTCCGCATACGCACAACACTTGCATACCTGCTCGAGCTGCCGCAGCAGGGGATCCATCATGAGGTTCCATATAAATGGACCACAGATGGAGCCCTGTGGACAACCACGAGCCACATCAATACTCACAGTATCATTCACTCCCATCACACATGCACTACGTCCCGAGAAATAACTCTTCCAAAGAGCTACGTCCCGGCACCCACACTCATTCAACCTCTCAATCACCCTAGCCCAACTTAGGTAATCAAAAGCCCCCTTAAAGTCCACAAACACACCGAGAACGTACTTGGAGCTGCTGGATCTCACCGAGTCCTTGACATACACCCAAGCGTCCTCCACACTCTTTCCCTCCCGGAAGCCAAACTGCCTGTCAGACATCTGGCTCCCCACACTCTCCTGCAGCCGTTCCACCAGCACTCGCTCCAGAACTTTTGCAAGAACTGGAACAAGGCTGATGCCCCGAAAGGATCGCGGATTGCTCCGGACCCTATCGGGTGACTTAAGGAGCACACTCACCCTTGTGCGTTTCCACGCACTTGGAAAGACCCCCTCACTCACACACTTGGCATACAATTCATACAAGTGATCCGGAATCGCCTTCCAGACACTTCTACAAATCTCCGCTTTAAACCCATCCATACCGGGAGCTTTCCCCGAGCGAAGCTTGGTGAAACCCCACTCAAGCTCGCTCACCAGGAGGGGGATCGGCAACACCCACTGCGTCAGGCAGTGAGTGCTGTCGATCTTCCCTAGGAAAGAATTCGGACAACAGACATTCCACACAATCCCTCCAGGTTGTAAGCACTCGGCCTTCAACCTGTAGGGCACACACACCCCTGTCCCTATTCCGGTCACACTCCTGCAGAATTTTGAAAACACGACCCCAGGGATCGTGCTTATTTCGTTCCACAAAAGTGCGCCACTCATCCTCTTTCACTCTGATCAAATTATTCTTATACTCGTGTGTCCGAGTCAGATACTGCTCCCTAAGCTGGGCCAAGCCTTCCGCATTGGACCTTCTGGCCCTTTGGAATCTCTTCCGCAGAGACCGGAGGGACCGTTGCTGGGCCTTCAAATCACGCGTCCACCACTTAACACGGTTGCGAGACACCTTTCGGTGCCTTGCAAACATGCTATCATTCGCACTAGTCACCCACTCTGTCACACATGCAACTTGCTCATCCACATTCATAGCACAGAAGGTGCTAAACGGGACTTGCGTCGCCGCTTCTCTCACATAATGCCCATGAAGGGCCCAATTCGCTCCACGAAAGCACCACCCATTAACCACCACATTCGCATCCAGGGGCATGTTGTGGGTCACCACAATCTCAATCGGATTATGATCACTCACACCATGACCCCCCAACACACTCCATTGAAAAGCACACACTCTCATTGCGGACTCATTCACAAGGGTGACATCAATGTCACTCCTCCCCATCGGACCATCGAATGTGTACCACTCACTCGGCTCGTTGACAACCTGCATCTCTTGGGTGATCACCCATTCGGCCAGCGTCTCACCCCGCGCGTAGTTTAGATGCCCAGGTGCGTGCCTGGACAGTTTACTAAACCACAGGGGGACGACGCGTTCGCGTCAAGACCTAGGATGACAGGATTGTTACTCACCTGGAGTAGCACCGCATCCATGTACTGAAGGTACGGATCTATAGACTCGGAAAACTTGCAATACACACTGACAACAAACAACCTGCCAAAATTCCCTTCTAACCCCACACATACTCCCCAATTGGTAGAGCTCACCAAGGTGCACTCCACGTTGGGGTCATTCACAACAACTGCGGCATGGCACCTGCTGTCAGGAAATACCCGCATTTCTGCGGGCAAACCACGCACACCGCCATAGCGGGTGCATGGTTCCTGCAACAGAGCCACGACGCAGCCCCTCTCACACATCAATTGCCCCACTTCGCACGTAACAGCATACGAGCCCTGACAATTAATTTGTAGGAGCCGAGACATGTTAGTGTCTTGCGTTCACCCTGGCCAAAACTGCGCTGTAAATCGGACAACTCGCCGAGAGCATATTATGCCCCGACGGTAACCCCTTGAAGCGGCAGTTTCGGCAGTCCACCGGATTGGTGCACTTCGCCGCTACATGGCCCCCCTGTCCGCATTGGCGGCACACACTCACCTGGAGGCGACAGTCCTGGACCTTGTGGTCAAAGCCGACGCAGCGATGGCAGGCATACGTGCGGACCTGGGACCGGCAGCGGAAGCTGAACCACTTAATGTACACCCTCCCGGTGTCCAATGCGGCCAGTGCCTTCTCGCTGACCTCCAGAGTCACGTTCGTCGTGCCTCCATCAGCTGCGGACCACGGCTTTGATGCCAAGTGCACCGACTTTTTAAAGTCCGCCACGGTCATCTCCTCCTTCAAGTTGTTGCGCCACAGCTCCTCCATGAAGTCCTCCGGGGTGACTGCGGTATCCACGTCTAAGACCGTCAAGCGGGGCTTAACGGCCTGGTTGCGCTCCACGCTCAACCCGACCTCGGCGAACTTCCTCGAGGCGGCCACCTTCGACGCCTCCGATGACGACGGCGTGCGGATGATGGCACCGCCACGCTTCAGCTCCCTGACTTCGTGCACTCGGACTCCCAGGGCTGGGGCCACCTCCTTCCTCACCTTCTCGGCGATCTCCCGGCTGGATAGCTCCGGGTCCTCACCCTTCACCACGCAGGACCAGGTCTCCCGCACCTTGGTACGGGGAACTGGCACCGGGGCTATTGGGGGGCCGGGCTGCGCAGCGACGGCGTAGGGCGACGGTCCAGGCATCGAGGGCGGCGGTGACATGGTGGCCCGAGTCTCCAACTCGGCCACCCGAAGCATCAGGGCAACCACGAGCTCGTCGTACCGGCTCATCACAGCCGATACGGCTTTCACGTCACCGTCGATGAGGGCGCTCCGGACGGCTCGTTGGGTGGCGGAGAGCTCCGCCAGCACAGCTCCATTTCCAGCGGCGACAGCGGCGCGAGCGTTAGCCTGCTCAACGGCGGCGGGGGGGGCCAAGTAGGTCCCGGCGGCAGTGATGGCGGCAGCAGGAGCGACGGCAGTGCGGGCGGCAACGGTAGTGCGGGCGGCAACGGCAGTGGGAGCGGCGACGGCAGTGCGGGCGGCGGCGACGGTGGCTGCAACAGGGGCGGCGGTGGTGGCTGGAACCACGGCGGCGGGGTGGACCTCCAGTCCTGCGGCGTTAAGTCCTCCCGGACATGAGGCGGCTATCTCCGGCGAAGGCATCGTGCTCTTCCTGGACCTGGTGTCCATACGCTGCACCGTCTCACCCAGCTCCTGCTCGATGGAGACGGCGCGCAGCTTGTTGGCCTGCGAGGGTGATACGCCATCATCCGCTCCGCTGCTCACGCTCGAGAGGCTAGCGTTACTACCGCTCCGGCTGCGGTAGTTCTTCCTACCGCGCGGCATAGTGCGCACTCTCTTTTAATTCGAGATTTTTAAAATAAAAATCCGAAAATGGCTGATTTTTACTTTTTTAAAAAATAAAAATCCAAAATGTCCGATTTTCACTTATTTAAATAAAAATCCAGTGAAAATGTCTGATTTCCACTTGCCAAATAAATAATCAGTGTTCAAATGCCTGATTTACACTCTTCAAAAAAAAATAAATCCAAAAATGTCAGATTTACACTTTCCGATAAATAATCGTTTTTCAAAGTCAAGGTAGCAGCACTGTATGTACGTATGTATGTTCATAAAAAATGAGGCAATTTCACAAATGAAAAACGCGATTTTTAAAGAAAATACGCGCGCCACAGCAACCGCGCAATGCGCAACTTGTGGCACCAATGTTCGCACACAGAAACTCACAATTTTCAGACCGAAATACAGCGTATGTTGGCCGAAAATGATTTTTTCACCGGAGCGACTTCGAAACACGTCTGTACGTATCGAGTAGATAGGGACAGAAGGAATCCCATTAATTGATTCATGCGCGTCACTAATAAGATGACGAGGCACTTGGAAACCAATAAGAAAGTAATTCATATCCCGCCGTCTTAAGGTTTAAGACTTATAACAAAATTTTTTTTTCATATCCATATATTTTTAATATCCACCATTTTTTCAAATAGGACAGAAGGAATCCCATTAATTGATTCATGCGCATCATTAATAAGATGACGAGGCACTTGAAACCAATAAGAAAGTAATTCAACTCCCCCGTCTTAAGGTTTAGGACTTATAACAAAATTTTTTTCATATCCATATATTTTTAATATCCGCATTTTTTCAAATAGGGACAGAAGGAATCTCATTAATTGAATCATGCGCGTCACTAATAAGGTGACGAGGCACTTGGAAACCAATACGAAAGTAATTCAACTCCCGCCGTCTTAAGGTTTAGGACTTATAAAAAAATTTTTTTTTCATATCCATATATTTTTAATATCCGCATTTTTTTTCAAATAGGGACATGAAAGTCTACTGTGTTTTACGTGAGCACCTGCCATGATGGCTCAATCTCACGGCCCCCTTGGGCATGGGATATGAAACAATGCGTCAATCAGCGCCCCTTTGGAACCATGTTCCGCCGGATACCGACACTCAAGCTAGTCTGTTCTAGTCATGGCTTATATCCTCGGTTAAGGATGGAGGCCTATCTAAACCTCTTCCGGTCTATGGGATCCCGGCACCCGGTTGTATAACGCAACTCCACGTCGAACCCTAAGGCTCTACCCGCATTCAGGTGTTAAACCACAGCCACCACGTAGCTCCTTAGGGGGCCTCAACCATAGCCAGGACGGAACAAGTTCCGTGGGCTCTGGCTCCCGTGGCACCAGAAATTAGCAGCCTCCGGTCAGGCGTCGTGCCACGAAGGACACTACCAATTTTGACTCCAGAACAGTCGACGGGTTGGTGACCCAATATTTGCATAGCTGCCTGGAATAGCATTATGAAATGGCCGGAGCCGAGTCATAAGATGGAACAGTCTTATCCACCATGCTCATGGGCATGGCTTTCTCACTGTGAGGAGGCGAGGACTATTCCTTCCTCTTCCGCAACTCGCGGCATTCGCTGCTGGTCAATGACCAGACCGTTCGAAGACGGCCAGCTATGTTCCCAACAATCCCTAAGGACTTGTGACAAGGCGGAGGTGAGCACCATCTCCGTAGCTCCTCATCACCCGTGGTACCAGAAAAGTCCTCTGGTCAGGTTCGTGCAACTAAAAGAAGCACTCCCAGTTTCAGCTACCATGAAGCTCGGGGACTGGTCACCCCGGCGGCGGGCGAAAACCCGGCGAACCCTACAAACACCTAATCACTCGATCCTGATTCACACACCATTCACCCCTAACACCCCTCGGCATCCACAAATCAACGTCTTCGACGACGACTGAATACGGCTCTTGCAAACACATTCAACCTATCAACCCTATCGCTAGTGGAGAGCACCTGACTAAAGTCAAAGTCCCCCCCGGCCTGAATCACACCCAACCCACCCAGATCACGAAGATCATCATACAGCGGACACTCACACAGGACATGCTTCCAGGTCTCGTCTCCCGAGCCACACTGGCATTCCGGACTGTCTGCCAGGTGCCGACTATGCAACCATGCATTCAGCGATCCATGGCCAGTCAACAGGAACCCGGCGCTGAGGTTAAAACCAAAGTCCGGTCGGTCGACAACAAACGAGACATCTGGGATGAACTCGTAAGTGACCCGCCCATTCTCACACCCATCCCACCGAACTTGCCAGTCCGATAGGACACATCCACGCAACATTTCCTTCCATTCACTGGGCCTCGAACTCTCCACGGTCCCTCCCAACACTTCACGATACAACCATTCGCTCTCCAGCAATGGCAGCCCCTTCTTGAGCTTGTAGCTTACGGCTCTACGCCGTATCTCCAAGTCAAGGGGAACTGCTCCAAACAACACTTGCAATGCCTCCGTAGAGACAGTGCGACACACAGGCATACTCCCCAACAATATGACACGCTGCACACTGCAAACTTTCACTCTGCCAGCAACAGTCGAGGTTATCTCACTCCATATTGGTGACCCATTTGCTGCGCAAGCAACAAATAAGCCACTGTATATGGTGCGGACAGCTCTCCTGCTGAGACCCCACTCGTTTCTCAAAACTCGGCGCAATTTCCCAACCGCACCGACCAACCGGTTCTTCAGACTGGTAAGGTGTGGCGTGAAGCTTAACCGTTCCCCAACGGTTACACCCAGGTATTTCACCTGTTTCACGTACCTTATGCTGGAGCCATCGATCCTGACAGTCGGAGGCCTAATGCCCCCGGGACCTCGACTGGACAAGATGCCTTTCAGCAACATTGTCACAGTCTTGTCCAGTGCCAGACCGACACCCACACTGCTGCCCCACTGGCTAACAATGCGCAAGCACTCTGCGGCGCTTGCCTCAATCCTCGAACGCGACTGGCCCTCAATCAAAATGAG
This sequence comes from Drosophila pseudoananassae pseudoananassae, assembly GCA_018153035.1. Lineage (NCBI taxonomy): Eukaryota > Metazoa > Arthropoda > Insecta > Diptera > Drosophilidae > Drosophila > Drosophila pseudoananassae. The sequence continues at coordinate 2,834,044 of JAECXR010000023.1, read as the reverse complement.
CAAGTCGTCCGCATACGCACAACACTTGCATACCTGCTCGAGCTGCCGCAGCAGGGGGATCCATCATGAGGTTCCATATAAATGGACCACAGATGGAGCCCTGTGGACAACCACGAGCCACATCAATACTCACAGTATCATTCACTCCCATCACACATGCACTACGTCCCGAGAAATAACTCTTCCAAAGAGCTACGTCCCGGCACCCACACTCATTCAACCTCTCAATCACCCTAGCCCAACTTAGGTAATCAAAAGCCCCCTTAAAGTCCACAAACACACCGAGAACGTACTTGGAGCTGCTGGATCTCACCGAGTCCTTGACATACACCCAAGCGTCCTCCACACTCTTTCCCTCCCGGAAGCTCAAATAGGGACAGAAGGAATCTCATTAATTGATTCATGCGCGTCACTAATAAGATGACGAGGCACTTGGAAACCAATACGAAAGTAATTCAACTCCCGCCGTCTTAAGGTTTAGGACTTATAACACAATTTTTTTTTCATATTCATATATTTTTAATATCCGCATTTTTTCAAATCAAATACGGACAGAAGGAATCTCATTAATTGATTCATGCGCGTCACTAATAAAATGACGAGGCACTTGGAAACCAATACGAAAGTAATTCAACTTCCGCCGTCTTAAGGTTTAGGACTTATAAAAAATTTTTTTTTTCAAATCCATATATTTTTAATATCCGCATTTTTTTCAAATACGGACAGAAGGAATCTCATTAATTGATTCATGCGCGTCACTAATAAAATGACGAGGCACTTGGAAACCAATAAGAAAGTAATTCATATCCCGCCGTCTTAAGGTTTAAGACTTATAACAAAATTTTTTTTTCATATCCATATATTTTTAATATCCGCATTTTTTTTCAAATAGGGACAGAAGGAATCTCATTAATTGAATCATGCGCATCACTAATAAGGTGACGAGGCACTTGGAAACCAATACGAAAGTAATTCAACTCCCGCCGTCTTAAGGTTTAGGACTTATAAAAAAATTTTTTTTTCATATCCATATATTTTTAATATCCGCATTTTTTTTCAAATACGGACAGAAGGAATCTCATTAATTGATTCATGCGCGTCACTAATAAGATGACGAGGCACTTGGAAACCAATACGAAAGTAATTCAACTCCCGCCGTCTTAAGGTTTAGGACTTATAACACAATTTTTTTTTCATATTCATATATTTTTAATATCCGCATTTTTTTTCAAATACGGACAGAAGGAATCCCATTAATTGATTCATGAGCATCACTAATAAGATGACGAGGCACTTGGAAACCAATACGAAAGTAATTCAACTCCCGCCGTCTTAAGGTTTAGGACTTATAACAAAATTTTTTTTTCATATCCATATATTTTTAATATCCGCATTTTTTTTCAAATACGGACAGAAGGAATCTCATTAATTGATTCATGCGCGTCACTAATAAAATGACGAGGCACTTGGAAACCAATAAGAAAGTAATTCATATCCCGCCGTCTTAAGGTTTAAGACTTATAACAAAATTTTTTTTTCATATCCATATATTTTTAATATCCGCATTTTTTTCAAATAGGGACAGAAGGAATCTCATTAATTGAATCATGCGCATCACTAATAAGGTGACGAGGCACTTGGAAACCAATACGAAAGTAATTCAACTCCCGCCGTCTTAAGGTTTAGGACTTATAACAAAATTTTTTTTTCATATCCATATATTTTTAATATCCGCATTTTTTTCAAGTAGGGACATGAAAGTCTACTGTGTTTTACGTGAGCACCTGCCATGATGGCTCAATCTCACGGCCCCCTTGGGCATGGGATATGAAACAATGCGTCAATCAGCGCCCCTTTGGAACCATGTTCCGCCGGATACCGACACTCAAGCCAGTCTGTTCTAGTCATGGCTTATATCCTCGGTTAAGGATGGAGGCCTATCTAAACCTCTTCCGGTCTATGGGATCCCGGCACCCGGTTGTATAACGCAACTCCACGTCGAACCCTAAGGCTCTACCCGCATTCAGGTGTTAAACCACAGCCACCACGTAGCTCCCTAGGGGGCCTCAACCATAGCCAGGACGGAACAAGTTCCGTGGGCTCTGGCTCCCGTGGCACCAGAAATTAGCAGCCTCCGGTCAGGCGTCGTGCCACGAAGGACACTACCAATTTTGACTCCAGAACAGTCGACGGGTTGGTGACCCAATATTTGCATAGCTGCCTGGAATAGCATTATGAAATGGCCGAAGCCGAGTCATAAGATGGAACAGTCTTATCCACCATGCTCATGGGCATGGCTTTCTCACTGTGAGGAGGCGAGGACTATTCCTTCCTCTTCCGCAACTCGCGGCATTCGCTGCTGGTCAATGACCAGACCGTTCGAAGACGGCCAGCTATGTTCCCAACAATCCCTAAGGACTTGTGACAAGGCGGAGGTGAGCACCATCTCCGTAGCTCCTCATCACCCGTGGTACCAGAAAAGTCCTCTGGTCAGGTTCGTGCAACTAAAAGAAGCACTCCCAGTTTCAGCTACCATGAAGCTCGGGGACTGGTCACCCCGGCGGCGGGCGAAAACCCGGCGAACCCTACAAGCACCTAATCACTCGATCCTGATTCACACACCATTCACCCCTAACACCTCTCGGCATCCACAAATCAACGTCTTCGACGACGACTGAATACGGCTCTTGCAAACACATTCAACCTATCAACCCTATCGCTAGTGGAGAGCACCTGACTAAAGTCAAAGTCCCCCCGGCCTGAATCACACCCAACCCACCCAGATCACGAAGATCATCATACAGCGGACACTCACACAGGACATGCTTCCAGGTCTCGTCTCCCGAGCCACACTGGCATTCCGGACTGTCTGCCAGGTGCCGACTATGCAACCATGCATTCAGCGATCCATGGCCAGTCAACAGGAACCCGGCGCTGAGGTTAAAACCAAAGTCCGGTCGGTCGACAACAAACGAGACATCTGGGATGAACTCGTAAGTGACCCGCCCATTCTCACACCCATCCCACCGAACTTGCCAGTCCGATAGGACACATCTACGCAACATTTCCTTCCATTCACTGGGCCTCGAACTCTCCACGGTCCCTCCCAACACTTCACGATACAACCATTCGCTCTCCAGCAATGGCAGCCCCTTCTTGAGCTTGTAGCTTACGGCTCTACGCCGTATCTCCAAGTCAAGGGGAACTGCTCCAAACAACACTTGCAATGCCTCCGTAGAGACAGTGCGACACACAGGCATACTCCCCAACAATATGACACGCTGCACGCTGCAAACTTTCACTCTGCCAGCAACAGTCGAGGTTATCTCACTCCATATTGGTGACCCATTTGCTGCGCAAGCAACAAATAAGCCACTGTATATGGTGCGGACAGCTCTCCCTGCTGAGACCCCACTCGTTTCTCAAAACTCGGCGCAATTTCCCAACCGCACCGACCAACCGGTTCTTCAGACTGGTAAGGTGTGGCGTGAAGCTTAACCGTTCCCCAACGGTTACACCCAGGTATTTCACCTGTTTCACGTACCTTATGCTGGAGCCATCGATCCTGACAGTCGGAGGCCTAAGCCCCCGGGACCTCGACTGGACAAGATGCCTTTCAGCAACATTGTCACAGTCTTGTCCAGTGCCAGACCGACACCCACACTGCTGCCCCACTGGCTAACAATGCGCAAGCACTCTGCGGCGCTTGCCTCAATCCTCGAACGCGACTGGCCCTCAATCAAAATGAGCAAGTCGTCCGCATACGCACAACACTTGCATACCTGCTCAGCTTGCCGCAGCAGGGGATCCATCATGAGGTTCCATATAAATGGACCACAGATGGAGCCCTGTGGACAACCACGAGCCACATCAATACTCACAGTATCATTCACTCCCATCACACATGCACTACGTCCCGAGAAATAACTCTTCCAAAGAGCTACGTCCCGGCACCCACACTCATTCAACCTCTCAATCACCCTAGCCCAACTTAGGTAATCAAAAGCCCCCTTAAAGTCCACAAACACACCGAGAACGTACTCAGCTGCTGGATCTCACGCGAGTCCTTAACATACAGCCACGTACTTATACATTTTTTTTTTTTATCCATATATTTTTAATATCCGCATTTTTCAAATAGGGACAGAAGGAATCCCATTAATTGATTCATGCGCGTCACTAATAAGATGACGAGGCACTTGGCTACCAATACAAAAAGTAATTCAACTCCCGCCGTCTTAAGGTTTAAGACTTATAACAAAATTTTTTTTCATATCCATATATTTTTAATATCCGCATTTTTTTCAAATAGGGACAGAAGGAATCTCATTAATTGAATCATGCGCGTCACTAATAAGATGACGAGGCACTTGGCTACCAATACGAAAGCAATTCAACTCCCGCCGTCTTAAGGTTTAAGACTTACACCATTTTTTTTTTCATATCCATATATTTTTAATATCCGCATTTTTTTCAAATAGGGACACAAGGAATCTCATTAATTGAATCATGCGCGTCACTAATAAGATGACGAGGCACTTGGCTACCAATACGAAAGCAATTCAACTCCCGCCGTCTTAAGGTTTAAGACTTATAACAAAATTTTTTTTTCATATCCATATATTTTTAATATCCGCATTTTTTTTCAAATAGGGACACAAGGAATCTCATTAATTGAATCATGCGCGTCACTAATAAGATGACGAGGCACTTGGAAACCAATAACAAAGTAATTCAACTCCCGCCGTCTTAAGGTTTAAGACTTATAACAAAATTTTTTTTTCATATCCATATATTTTTAATATCCGCATTTTTTTCAAATAGGGACACAAGGAATCTCATTAATTGAATCATGCGCGTCACTAATAAGATGACGAGGCACTTGGCTACCAATACGAAAGCAATTCAACTCCCGCCGTCTTACGGTTTAAGACTTATAACAAAATTTTTTTTTTTTCATATCCATATATTTTTAATATCCGCATTTTTTTCAAATACGAGACAGAAGGAATCCCATTAATTGATTCATGCGCGTCACTAATAAGATGACGAGGCACTTGGATACCAATAAAAATAGTAATTCAACTCCCGCCGTCTTAAGGTTTAAGACTTATAACAAAATTTTTTTTTTCATATCCATATATTTTTAATATCCGAATTTTTTCAAATAGGGACAGAAGGAATCTCATTAATTGAATCATGCGCGTCACTAATAAGATGACGAGGCACTTGGCTACCAATACGAAAGTAATTCAACTCCCGCCGTCTTAAGGTTTAAGACTTATAACAAAATTTTTTTCATATCCATATATTTTTAATATCCGCATTTTTTTCAAATAGGGACAGAAGGAATCTCATTAATTGAATCATGCGCGTCACTAATAAGATGACGAGGCACTTGGCTACCAATACGAAAGTAATTCAACTCCCGCCGTCTTAAGGTTTAAGACTTATAACAAATTTTTTACTTTTTTAATACAAATTTTCAACCCATAATTTATTAAGACTTATAACAAAATTTTTTTTCATATCCATATATTTTTAATATCCGCATTTTTTTCAAATAGGGAAGAAGGAATCCCATTAATTGAATCATGCGCGTCACTAATAAGATGACGAGGCACTTGGCTACCAATACGAAAGTAATTCAACTCCCGCCGTCTTAAGGTTTAAGACTTATAACAAAATTTTTTTTTCATATCCATATATTTTTAATATCCGCATTTTTTTCAAATAGGGACAGAAGGAATCTCATTAATTGAATCATGCGCGTCACTAATAAGATGACGAGGCACTTGGCTACCAATACGAAAGATAATTCAACTCCCGCCGTCTTAAGGTTTAAGACTTATAACAAAATTTTTTTTTCATATCCATATATTTTTAATATTCGCACTTTTTTCAAATAGGGACAGAAGGAATCTCATTAATTGAATTATGCGCGTCACTAATAAGATGACGAGGCACTTGGCTACCAATACGAAAGTAATTCAACTCCCGCCGTCTTAAGGTTTAAGACTTATAACAATATTTGTTCATATCCATATATTTTTAATATTCGCCACTTTTCAAATAGGGACAGAAGGAATCTTAAATTAATTAATCATGCGCGTCACTAATAAGATGACGAGGCACTTGGCTAACCAATACGAAAGTAATTCAACTCCCGCCGTCTTAAGGTTTAAGACTTATAACAAAATTTTTTTTTTCATATCCATATATTTTTAATATCCGCATTTTTTTCAAATACGGACAGAAGGAATCTCATTAATTGATTCATGCGCGTCACTAATAAGATGACGAGGCACTTGGAAACCAATACGAAAGTAATTCAACTCCCGCCGTCTTAAGGTTTAAGACTTATAACAATATTTGTTCATATCCATATATTTTTAATATTCGCCACTTTTCAAATAGGGACATGAAAGTCTACTGTGTTTTACGTGAGCACCTGCCATGATGGCTCAATCTCACGGCCCCCTTGGGCATGGGATATGAAACAATGCGTCAATCAGCGCCCCTTTGGAACCATGTTCCGCCGGATACCGACACTCAAGCCAGTCTGTTCTAGTCATGGCTTATATCCTCGGTTAAGGATGGAGGCCTATCTAAACCTCTTCCGGTCTATGGGATCCCGGCACCCGGTTGTATAACGCAACTCCACGTCGAACCCTAAGGCTCTACCCGCATTCAGGTGTTAAACCACAGCCACCACGTAGCTCCCTAGGGGGCCTCAACCATAGCCAGGACGGAACAAGTTCCGTGGGCTCTGGCTCCCGTGGCACCAGAAATTAGCAGCCTCCGGTCAGGCGTCGTGCCACGAAGGACACTACCAATTTTGACTCCAGAACAGTCGACGGGTTGGTGACCCAATATTTGCATAGCTGCCTGGAATAGCATTATGAAATGGCCGAAGCCGAGTCATAAGATGGAACAGTCTTATCCACCATGCTCATGGGCATGGCTTTCTCACTGTGAGGAGGCGAGGACTATTCCTTCCTCTTCCGCAACTCGCGGCATTCGCTGCTGGTCAATGACCAGACCGTTCGAAGACGGCCAGCTATGTTCCCAACAATCCCTAAGGACTTGTGACAAGGCGGAGGTGAGCACCATCTCCGTAGCTCCTCATCACCCGTGGTACCAGAAAAGTCCTCTGGTCAGGTTCGTGCAACTAAAAGAAGCACTCCCAGTTTCAGCTACCATGAAGCTCGGGGACTGGTCACCCCGGCGGCGGGCGAAAACCCGGCGAACCCTACAAGCACCTAATCACTCGATCCTGATTCACACACCATTCACCCCTAACACCTCTCGGCATCCACAAATCAACGTCTTCGACGACGACTGAATACGGCTCTTGCAAACACATTCAACCTATCAACCCTATCGCTAGTGGAGAGCACCTGACTAAAGTCAAAGTCCCCCCCCGGCCTGAATCACACCCAACCCACCCAGATCACGAAGATCATCATACAGCGGACACTCACAAAGGACATGCTTCCAGGTCTCGTCTCCCGAGCCACACTGGCATTCCGGACTGTCTGCCAGGTGCCGACTATGCAACCATGCATTCAGCGATCCATGGCCAGTCAACAGGAACCCGGCGCTGAGGTTAAAACCAAAGTCCGGTCGGTCGACAACAAACGAGACATCTGGGATGAACTCGTAAGTGACCCGCCCATTCTCACACCCATCCCACCGAACTTGCCAGTCCGATAGGACACATCCACGCAACATTTCCTTCCATTCACTGGGCCTCGAACTCTCCACGGTCCCTCCCAACACTTCACGATACAACCATTCGCTCTCCAGCAATGGCAGCCCCTTCTTGAGCTTGTAGCTTACGGCTCTACGCCGTATCTCCAAGTCAAGGGGAACTGCTCCAAACAACACTTGCAATGCCTCCGTAGAGACAGTGCGACACACAGGCATACTCCCCAACAATATGACACGCTGCACACTGCAAACTTTCACTCTGCCAGCAACAGTCGAGGTTATCTCACTCCATATTGGTGACCCATTTGCTGCGCAAGCAACAAATAAGCCACTGTATATGGTGCGGACAGCTCTCCTGCTGAGACCCCACTCGTTTCTCAAAACTCGGCGCAATTTCCCAACCGCACCGACCAACCGGTTCTTCAGACTGGTAAGGTGTGGCGTGAAGCTTAACCGTTCCCCAACGGTTACACCCAGGTATTTCACCTGTTTCACGTACCTTATGCTGGAGCCATCGATCCTGACAGTCGGAGGCCTAATGCCCCCGGGACCTCGACTGGACAAGATGCCTTTCAGCAACATTGTCACAGTCTTGTCCAGTGCCAGACCGACACCCACACTGCTGCCCCACTGGCTAACAATGCGCAAGCACTCTGCGGCGCTTGCCTCAATCCTCGAACGCGACTGGCCCTCAATCAAAATGAGCAAGTCGTCCGCATACGCACAACACTTGCATACCTGCTCGAGCTGCCGCAGCAGGGGATCCATCATGAGGTTCCATATAAATGGACCACAGATGGAGCCCTGTGGACAACCACGAGCCACATCAATACTCACAGTATCATTCACTCCCATCACACATGCACTACGTCCCGAGAAATAACTCTTCCAAAGAGCTACGTCCCGGCACCCACACTCATTCAACCTCTCAATCACCCTAGCCCAACTTAGGTAATCAAAAGCCCCCTTAAAGTCCACAAACACACCGAGAACGTACTTGGAGCTGCTGGATCTCACCGAGTCCTTGACATACACCCAAGCGTCCTCCACACTCTTTCCCTCCCGGAAGCCAAACTGCCTGTCAGACATCTGGCTCCCCACACTCTCCTGCAGCCGTTCCACCAGCACTCGCTCCAGAACTTTTGCAAGAACTGGAACAAGGCTGATGCCCCGAAAGGATCGCGGATTGCTCCGGACCCTATCGGGTGACTTAAGGAGCACACTCACCCTTGTGCGTTTCCACGCACTTGGAAAGACCCCCTCACTCACACACTTGGCATACAATTCATACAAGTGATCCGGAATCGCCTTCCAGACACTTCTACAAATCTCCGCTTTAAACCCATCCATACCGGGAGCTTTCCCCGAGCGAAGCTTGGTGAAACCCCACTCAAGCTCGCTCACCAGGAGGGGATCGGCAACACCCACTGCATCAGGCACTGAGTGCTGTCGATCTTCCCTAGGAAAGAATTCGGACAACAGACATTCCACACAATCCCTCCAGGTTGTAAGCACTCGGCCTTCAACCTGTAGGGCACACACACCCCTGTCCCTATTCCGGTCACACTCCTGCAGAATTTTGAAAACACGACCCCAGGGATCGTGCTTATTTCGTTCCACAAAAGTGCGCCACTCATCCTCTTTCACTCTGATCAAACTATTCTTATACTCGTGTGTCCGAGTCAGATACTGCTCCCTAAGCTGGGCCAAGCCTTCCGCATTGGACCTTCTGGCCCTTTGGAATCTCTTCCGCAGAGACCGGAGGGACCGTTGCTGGGCCTTCAAATCACGCGTCCACCACTTAACACGGTTGCGAGACACCTTTCGGTGCCTTGCAAACATGCTATCATTCGCACTAGTCACCCACTCTGTCACACATGCAACTTGCTCATCCACATTCATAGCACAGAAGGTGCTAAACGGGACTTGCGTCGCCGCTTCTCTCACATAATGCCCATGAAGGGCCCAATTCGCTCCACGAAAGCACCACCCATTAACCACCACATTCGCATCCAGGGGCATGTTGTGGGTCACCACAATCTCAATCGGATTATGATCACTCACACCATGACCCCCCAACACACTCCATTGAAAAGCACACACTCTCATTGCGGACTCATTCACAAGGGTGACATCAATGTCACTCCTCCCCATCGGACCATCGAATGTGTACCACTCACTCGGCTCGTTGACAACCTGCATCTCTTGGGTGATCACCCACTCGGCCAGCGTCTCACCCCGCGCGTAGTTTAGATGCCCAGGCGCGTGCCTGGACAGTTTACTAAACCACAGGGGGGACGACGCGTTCGCGTCAAGGCCTAGGATGACAGGATTGCTACTCACCTGGAGTAGCACCGCATCCATGTACTGAAGGTACGGATCTATAGACTCGGAAAACTTGCAATACACACTAACAACAAACAACCTGCCAAAATTCCCTTCTAACCCCACACATACACCCCAATTGGTAGAGCTCACCAAGGTGCACTCCACGTTGGGGTCATTCACAACAACTGCGGCATGGCACCTGCTGTCAGGAAATACCCGCATTTCTGCGGGCAAACCACGCACACCGCCATAGCGGGTGCATGGTTCCTGCAACAGAGCCACGACGCAGCCCCTCTCACACATCAATTGCCCCACTTCGCACGTAACAGCATACGAGCCCTGACAATTAATTTGTAGGAGCCGAGACATGTTAGTGTCTTGCATTCACCCTGGCCAAAACTGCGCTATATATCGGACAACTCGCCGAGAGCATGTTATGCCCCGACGGTAACCCCTTGAAGCGGCAGTTTCGGCAGTCCACCGGATTGGTGCACTTCGCCGCTACATGACCCCCAGTGCCGCATTGGCGGCACACACTCACCTGGAGGCGACAGTCCTGGACCTTGTGGTCAAAGCCGACGCAGCGATGGCAGGCATACGTACGGACCTGGGACCGGCAGCGGAAGCTGAACCACTTTATATACACCCGCCCGGTGTCTAAAGCGGCCAGAGCCTTCTCGCTGACCTCCAGAGTCACGTTCGTCGTGCCTCCATCAGCTGCGGACCACGGCTTTGATGCCAAGTGCACTGACTTTTTAAAGTCCGCCACGGTCATCTCCTCCTTCAAATTATTCCTCCAGAGCTCCTCCATGAAGTCCTCCGGGGTGACTGCGGTATCCACGTCTAAGACCGTCAAGCGGGGCTTAACGGCCTGGTTGCGCTCCACGCTCAACCCGACCTCGGCGAACTTCCTTGAGGCGGCCACCTTCGACGCCTCCGATGACGACGGCGTGCGGATGATGGCACCGCCACGCTTCAGCTCACGCACCTCGTGGACTCGGACTCCCAGGGCTGGGGCCACCTCCTTCCTCACCTTCTCGGCGATCTCCCGGCTGGATAGCTCCGGGTCCTCACCCTTCACCACGCAGGACCAGGTCTCCCGCACCTTGGTACGGGGAACTGGCACCGGGGCTATTGGGGGGGCCGGGCTGGGCAGCGACGGCGTAGGGCGACGGTCCAGGCATCGAGGGCGGCGGTGGCATGGTGGCCCGAGTCTCCAACTCGGCCACCCGAAGCATCAGGGCCACCACGAGCTCGTCGTATCGGCTCATCACAGCCGATACGGCTTTCACGTCACCGTCGATGAGGGCGCTCCGGACGGCTCGTTGGGTGGCGGAGAGCTCCGCCAGCACAGCTCCACTTCCAGCGGCGACAGCGGCGCGAGCGTTGGCCTGCTCGACGGCGGCGGGGGGGGCCAGGTAGGTCCCGGCGGCACTGATGGCGGCAGCAGGAGCGACGGCAGTGCGGGCGGCAACGGCAGTGCGAGCGGCGACGGCAGTGCGGGCGGCGGCGGCAGTGCGGGCGGCGGCGGCGGTGGCTGCAACAGGGGCGGCGGTGGTGGCTGGAACGACGGCGGCGGGGTGGACCTCCAATCCTGCGGCGTTTAGTCCTCCCGGACATGAGGCGGCTATCTCCGGCGAAGGCATCGTGCTCTTCCTGGACCTGGTGTCCATACGCTGCACCGTCTCACCCAGCTCCTGCTCGATGGAGACGGCGCGCAGCTTGTTGGCCTGCGAGGGGGATACGCCCTCATCCGCTCCGCTGCTCACGCTCGAGAGGCTAGCATTACTACCGCTCCGGCTGCGGTAGTTCTTCCTACCGCGCGGCATAGTGCGCACTCTCTTTTAATTCGCGATTTTTAAACAATAAAAATCCGAAAATGACTGATTTTTACTTGTTTAAAAAATAAAAATCCGAAAATGGCTGATTTTTACTTTTTTAAAAAATAAAAATCCAAAATGTCCGATTTCCACTTAATTAAATAAATAATCCAGTGAAAATGTCTGATTTCCACTTGCCAAATAAATAATCAGTGTTCAGATGCCTGATTTACACTTTTCAAAAAATAAAATCCAAAAATGTCAGATTTCCACTTTCCGATAAAAATTATCGCTGTTCAGAGTCAAGGTAGCAGCACTGTACGTATGTACGTATGTTAATAAAAATGCGGCAATTTCACAAACGAAAAGCGCGATTTTTACAGAAAATACGCGCGCCACAGCAACCGCGCAATGCGCAACTTGTGGCACCAATGTTCGCACACAAAAACTCACAACTTTCAGACCGAAAGACAGCGTATGTTAGCCGAAAATGATTTTTTCACCGGAGCGACTTCGAAACACGTCTGTACGTATCGAGTAGATAGGGACAGAAGGAATCTCATTAATTGAATTATGCGCGTCACTAATAAGATGACGAGGCACTTGGCTACCAATACGAAAGTAATTCAACTCCCGCCGTCTTAAGGTTTAAGACTTATAACAAAATTTTTTTTTCATATCCATATATTTTTAATATCCGCATTTTTTTCAAATAGGGACAGAAGGAATCTCATTAATTGAATCATGCGCGTCACTAATAAGATGACGAGGCACTTGGCTACCAATACGAAAGTAATTCAACTCCCGCCGTCTTAAGGTTTAAGACTTATAACAAAATTTTTTTTTCATATCCATATATTTTTAATATCCGCATTTTTTTCAAATACGGACAGAAGGAATCTCATTAATTGATTCATGCGCGTCACTAATAAGATGACGAGGCACTTGGAAACCAATACAAAAGTAATTCAACTCCCGCCGTCTTAAGGTTTAAGACTTATAACAAAATTTTTTTTTTTCATATCCATATATTTTTAATATCCGCATTTTTTTCAAATACGGGACAGAAGGAATCTCATTAATTGAATCATGCGCGTCACTAATAAGATGACGAGGCACTTGGATACCAATACAAATATAATTCAACTCCCGCCGTCTTAAGGTTTAAGACTTATAACAAAATTTTTTTTTCATATCGATATATTTTTAGTATGCGCATTTTTCCCAAATAGAGACAGAAGGAATCTCATTAATTGAATCATGCGCGTCACTAATAAGATGACGAGGCACTTGGCTACCAATACGAAAGCAATTCAACTCCCGCCGTCTTAAGGTTTAAGACTTATAACAAAATTTTTTTTCATCTATCCATATATTTTTAATATCCGCATTTTTTTCAAATAGGGACAGAAGGAATCTCATTAATTGAATCATGCGCGTCACTAATAAGATGACGAGGCACTTGGAAACCAATACAAAAGTAATTCAACTCCCGCCGTCTTAAGGTTTAAGACTTATAACAAAATTTTTTTTTCATATCCATATATTTTTAATATCCGCATTTTTTTCAAATAGGGACAGAAGGAATCTCATTAATTGATTCATGCGCGTCACTAATAAGATGACGAGGCACTTGGCTACCAATACGAAAGTAATTCAACTCCCGCCGTCTTAAGGTTTAAGACTTATAACAAAATTTTTTTTTTCATATCCATATATTTTTAATATCCGCATTTTTTTCAAATAGGGACAGAAGGAATCTCATTAATTGAATCATGCGCGTCACTAATAAGATGACGAGGCACTTGGAAACCAATACGAAAGTAATTCAACTCCCGCCGTCTTAAGGTTTAAGACTTATAACAAAATTTTTTTTTCATATCCATATATTTTTAATATCCGCATTTTTTTTCAAATAGGGACAGAAGGAATCTCATTAATTGATTCATGCGCGTCACTAATAAGATGACGAGGCACTTGGAAACCAATACGAAAGTAATTCAACTCCCGCCGTCTTAAGGTTTAGGACTTATAACAAAATTTTTTTTCATATCCATATATTTTTAATATCCGCATTTTTTTCAAATAGGGACAGAAGGAATCCCATTAATTGATTCATGCGCGTCACTAATAAGATGACGAGGCACTTGGCTTCCAATACGAAAGTAATTCAACTCCCGACGTCTTAAGGTTTAAGACTTATAACAAAATTTTTTTTTTTTATCCATATATTTTTAATATCCGCATTTTTTTCAAATAGGGATAGAAGGAATCTCATTAATTGAATCATGCGCGTCACTAATAAGATGACGAGGCACTTGGCTACCAATACGAAAGTAATTCAACTCCCGCCGTCTTAAGGTTTAAGACTTATAACAAAATTTTTTTTCATATCCATATATTTTTAATATCCGCATTTTTTTCAAATACGGACAGAAGGAATCCCATTAATTGATTCATGCGCGTCACTAATAAGATGACGAGGCACTTGGATACCAATACGAAAGATAATTCAACTCCCGCCGTCTTAAGGTTTAAGACTTATAACAAAATTTTTTTTCATATCCATATATTTTTAATATCCGCATTTTTTTCAAATAGGGATAGAAGGAATCTCATTAATTGAATCATGCGCGTCACTAATAAGATGACGAGGCACTTGGATACCAATACGAAAGTAATTCAACTCCCGCCGTCTTAAGGTTTAAGACTTATAACAAAATTTTTTTTTTTCATATCCATATATTTTTAATATCCGCATTTTTTCATTTTTTTCAAATAGGGACAGAAGGAATCTCATTAATTGAATCATGCGCGTCACTAATAAGATGACGAGGCACTTGGAAACCAATAAGAAAGTAATTCAACTCCCGCCGTCTTAAGGTTTAAGACTTATAACAAAATTTTTTTTTTTCATATCCATATATTTTTAATATCCGCATTTTTTTTCAAATAGGGACAGAAGGAATCCCATTAATTGAATCATGCGCGTCACTAATAAGATGACGAGGCACTTGGAAACCAATACGAAAGTAATTCAACTCCCGCCGTCTTAAGGTTTAGGACTTATAACAAAATTTTTTTTTTTTTTTTTATATCCATATATTTTTAATATCCGCATTTTTTTCAAATAGGGACAGAAGGAATCCCATTAATTGAATCATGCGCGTCACTAATAAGGTGACGAGGCACTTGGAAACCAATACGAAAGTAATTCAACTCCCGCCGTCTTAAGGTTTAGGACTTATAAAAAAATTTTTTTTTCATATCCATATATTTTTAATATCCGCATTTTTTTCAAATAGGGACAGAAGGAATCTCATTAATTGATTCATGCGCGTCACTAATAAGATGACGAGGCACTTGGAAACCAATACGAAAGTAATTCAACTCCCGCCGTCTTAAGGTTTAAGACTTATAACAAAATTTTTTTTTCATATCCATATATTTTTAATATCCGCATTTTTTTCAAATAGGGACAGAAGGAATCCCATTAATTGATTCATGCGCGTCACTAATAAGATGACGAGGCACTTGGAAACCAATAAGAAAGTAATTCAACTCCCGCCGTCTTAAGGTTTAAGACTTATAACAAAATTTTTTTTTCATATCCATATATTTTTAATATCCGCATTTTTTTCAAATAGGGACATGAAAGTCTACTGTGTTTTTACGTGAGCACCTGCCATGATGGCTCAATCTCACGGCCCCCTTGGGCATGGGATATGAAACAATGCGTCAATCAGCGCCCCTTTGGAACCATGTTCCGCCGGATACCGACACTCAAGCCAGTCTGTTCTAGTCATGGCTTATATCCTCGGTTAAGGATGGAGGCCTATCTAAACCTCTTCCGGTCTATGGGATCCCGGCACCCGGTTGTATAACGCAACTCCACGTCGAACCCTAAGGCTCTACCCGCATTCAGGTGTTAAACCACAGCCACCACGTAGCTCCCTAGGGGGCCTCAACCATAGCCAGGACGGAACAAGTTCCGTGGGCTCTGGCTCCCGTGGCACCAGAAATTAGCAGCCTCCGGTCAGGCGTCGTGCCACGAAGGACACTACCAATTTTGACTCCAGAACAGTCGACGGGTTGGTGACCCAATATTTGCATAGCTGCCTGGAATAGCATTATGAAATGGCCGGAGCCGAGTCATAAGATGGAACAGTCTTATCCACCATGCTCATGGGCATGGCTTTCTCACTGTGAGGAGGCGAGGACTATTCCTTCCTCTTCCGCAACTCGCGGCATTCGCTGCTGGTCAATGACCAGACCGTTCGAAGACGGCCAGCTATGTTCCCAACAATCCCTAAGGACTTGTGACAAGGCGGAGGTGAGCACCATCTCCGTAGCTCCTCATCACCCGTGGTACCAGAAAAGTCCTCTGGTCAGGTTCGTGCAACTAAAAGAAGCACTCCCAGTTTCAGCTACCATGAAGCTCGGGGACTGGTCACCCCGGCGGCGGGCGAAAACCCGGCGAACCCTACAAGCACCTAATCACTCGATCCTGATTCACACACCATTCACCCCTAACACCCCTCGGCATCCACAAATCAACGTCTTCGACGACGACTGAATACGGCTCTTGCAAACACATTCAACCTATCAACCCTATCGCTAGTGGAGAGCACCTGACTAAAGTCAAAGTCCCCCCCGGCCTGAATCACACCCAACCCACCCAGATCACGAAGATCATCATACAGCGGACACTCACAAAGGACATGCTTCCAGGTCTCGTCTCCCGAGCCACACTGGCATTCCGGACTGTCTGCCAGGTGCCGACTATGCAACCATGCATTCAGCGATCCATGGCCAGTCAACAGGAACCCGGCGCTGAGGTTAAAACCAAAGTCCGGTCGGTCGACAACAAACGAGACATCTGGGATGAACTCGTAAGTGACCCGCCCATTCTCACACCCATCCCACCGAACTTGCCAGTCCGATAGGACACATCCACGCAACATTTCCTTCCATTCACTGGGCCTCGAACTCTCCACGGTCCCTCCCAACACTTCACGATACAACCATTCGCTCTCCAGCAATGGCAGCCCCTTCTTGAGCTTGTAGCTTACGGCTCTACGCCGTATCTCCAAGTCAAGGGGAACTGCTCCAAACAACACTTGCAATGCCTCCGTAGAGACAGTGCGACACACAGGCATACTCCCCAACAATATGACACGCTGCACACTGCAAACTTTCACTCTGCCAGCAACAGTCGAGGTTATCTCACTCCATATTGGTGACCCATTTGCTGCGCAAGCAACAAATAAGCCACTGTATATGGTGCGGACAGCTCTCCTGCTGAGACCCCACTCGTTTCTCAAAACTCGGCGCAATTTCCCAACCGCACCGACCAACCGGTTCTTCAGACTGGTAAGGTGTGGCGTGAAGCTTAACCGTTCCCCAACGGTTACACCCAGGTATTTCACCTGTTTCACGTACCTTATGCTGGAGCCATCGATCCTGACAGTCGGAGGCCTAATGCCCCCGGGACCTCGACTGGACAAGATGCCTTTCAGCAACATTGTCACAGTCTTGTCCAGTGCCAGACCGACACCCACACTGCTGCCCCACTGGCTAACAATGCGCAAGCACTCTGCGGCGCTTGCCTCAATCCTCGAACGCGACTGGCCCTCAATCAAAATGAGCAAGTCGTCCGCATACGCACAACACTTGCATACCTGCTCGAGCTGCCGCAGCAGGGGATCCATCATGAGGTTCCATATAAATGGACCACAGATGGAGCCCTGTGGACAACCACGAGCCACATCAATACTCACAGTATCATTCACTCCCATCACACATGCACTACGTCCCGAGAAATAACTCTTCCAAAGAGCTACGTCCCGGCACCCACACTCATTCAACCTCTCAATCACCCTAGCCCAACTTAGGTAATCAAAAGCCCCCTTAAAGTCCACAAACACACCGAGAACGTACTTGGAGCTGCTGGATCTCACCGAGTCCTTGACATACACCCAAGCGTCCTCCACACTCTTTCCCTCCCGGAAGCCAAACTGCCTGTCAGACATCTGGCTCCCCACACTCTCCTGCAGCCGTTCCACCAGCACTCGCTCCAGAACTTTTGCAAGAACTGGAACAAGGCTGATGCCCCGAAAGGATCGCGGATTGCTCCGGACCCTATCGGGTGACTTAAGGAGCACACTCACCCTTGTGCGTTTCCACGCACTTGGAAAGACCCCCTCACTCACACACTTGGCATACAATTCATACAAGTGATCCGGAATCGCCTTCCAGACACTTCTACAAATCTCCGCTTTAAACCCATCCATACCGGGAGCTTTCCCCGAGCGAAGCTTGGTGAAACCCCACTCAAGCTCGCTCACCAGGAGGGGATCGGCAACACCCACTGCATCAGGCACTGAGTGCTGTCGATCTTCCCTAGGAAAGAATTCGGACAACAGACATTCCACACAATCCCTCCAGGTTGTAAGCACTCGGCCTTCAACCTGTAGGGCACACACACCCCTGTCCCTATTCCGGTCACACTCCTGCAGAATTTTGAAAACACGACCCCAGGGATCGTGCTTATTTCGTTCCACAAAAGTGCGCCACTCATCCTCTTTCACTCTGATCAAACTATTCTTATACTCGTGTGTCCGAGTCAGATACTGCTCCCTAAGCTGGGCCAAGCCTTCCGCATTGGACCTTCTGGCCCTTTGGAATCTCTTCCGCAGAGACCGGAGGGACCGTTGCTGGGCCTTCAAATCACGCGTCCACCACTTAACACGGTTGCGAGACACCTTTCGGTGCCTTGCAAACATGCTATCATTCGCACTAGTCACCCACTCTGTCACACATGCAACTTGCTCATCCACATTCATAGCACAGAAGGTGCTAAACGGGACTTGCGTCGCCGCTTCTCTCACATAATGCCCATGAAGGGCCCAATTCGCTCCACGAAAGCACCACCCATTAACCACCACATTCGCATCCAGGGCCATGTTGTGGGTCACCACAATCTCAATCGGATTATGATCACTCACACCATGACCCCCCAACACACTCCATTGAAAAGCACACACTCTCATTGCGGACTCATTCACAAGGGTGACATCAATGTCACTCCTCCCCATCGGACCATCGAATGTGTACCACTCACTCGGCTCGTTGACAACCTGCATCTCTTGGGTGATCACCCATTCGGCCAGCGTCTCACCCCGCGCGTAGTTTAGATGCCCAGGTGCGTGCCTGGACAGTTTACTAAACCACAGGGGGGACGACGCGTTCGCGTCAAGACCTAGGATGACAGGATTGTTACTCACCTGGAGTAGCACCGCATCCATGTACTGAAGGTACGGATCTATAGACTCGGAAAACTTGCAATACACACTAACAACAAACAACCTGCCAAAATTCCCTTCTAACCCCACACATACTCCCCAATTGGTAGAGCTCACCAAGGTGCACTCCACGTTGGGGTCATTCACAACAACTGCGGCATGGCACCTGCTGTCAGGAAATACCCGCATTTCTGCGGGCAAACCACGCACACCGCCATAGCGGGTGCATGGTTCCTGCAACAGAGCCACGACGCAGCCCCTCTCACACATCAATTGCCCCACTTCGCACGTAACAGCATACGAGCCCTGACAATTAATTTGTAGGAGCCGAGACATGTTAGTGTCTTGCATTCACCCTGGCCAAAACTGCGCTATATATCGGACAACTCGCCGAGAGCATGTTATGCCCCGACGGTAACCCCTTGAAGCGGCAGTTTCGGCAGTCCACCGGATTGGTGCACTTCGCCGCTACATGGCCCCCCTGTCCGCATTGGCGGCACACACTCACCTGGAGGCGACAGTCCTGGACCTTGTGGTCAAAGCCGACGCAGCGATGGCAGGCATACGTGCGGACCTGGGACCGGCAGCGGAAGCTGAACCACTTTATGTACACCCGTCCGGTGTCTAAAGCGGCCAGTGCCTTCTCGCTGACCTCCAGAGTCACGTTCGTAGTGCCTCCATCAGCTGCGGACCACGGCTTTGATGCCAAGTGCACTGACTTCTTAAAGTCCGCCACGGTCATCTCCTCCTTCAGGTTGTTGCGCCACAGCTCCTCCATGAAGTCCTCCGGGGTGACTGCGGTGTCCACATCTAAGACCGTCAAGCGGGGCTTAACGGCCTGGTTGCGCTCCACGCTCAACCCGACCTCGGCGAACTTCCTTGAGGCGGCCACCTTCGACGCCTCCGATGACGACGGCGTGCGGATGATGGCACCGCCACGCTTCAGCTCACGCACCTCGTGGACTCGGACTCCCAGGGCTGGGGCCACCTCCTTCCTCACCTTCTCGGCGATCTCCCGGCTGGATAGCTCCGGGTCCTCACCCTTCACCACGCAGGACCAGGTCTCCCGCACCTTGGTACGGGGAACTGGCACCGGGGCTATTGGGGGGCCGGGCTGCGCAGCGACGGCGTAGGGCGACGGTCCAGGCATCGAGGGCGGCGGTGGCATGGTGGCCCGAGTCTCCAACTCGGCCACCCGAAGCATCAGGGCAACCACGAGCTCGTCGTATCGGCTCATCACAGCCGATACGGCTTTCACGTCACCGTCGATGAGGGCGCTCCGGACGGCTCGTTGGGTGGCGGAGAGCTCCGCCAGCACAGCTCCACTTCCAGCGGCGACAGCGGCGCGAGCGTTGGCCTGCTCAACGGCGGCGGGGGGGGCCAAGTAGGTCCCGGCGGCACTGATGGCGGCAGCAGGAGCGACGGCAGTGCGGGCGGCAACGGCAGTGCGAGCGGCGACGGCAGTGCGGGCGGCGGCGGCAGTGCGGGCTGCGGCGACGGTGGCTGCCACAGGGGCGGCGGTGGTGGCTGGAACGACGGCGGCGGGGTGGACCTCCAGTCCTGCGGCGTTTAGTCCTCCCGGACATGAGGCGGCTATCTCCGGCGAAGGCATCGTGCTCTTCCTGGACCTGGTGTCCATACGCTGCACCGTCTCACCCAGCTCCTGCTCGATGGAGACGGCGCGCAGCTTGTTGGCCTGCGAGGGGGATACGCCCTCATCCGCTCCGCTGCTCACGCTCGAGAGGCTAGCATTACTACCGCTCCGGCTGCGGTAGTTCTTCCTACCGCGCGGCATAGTGCGCACTCTCTTTTAATTCGCGATTTTTAAATAAAAAAATCCGAAAATGACTGATTTTTACTTGTTTAAAAAATAAAAATCCAAAAATGTCTGATTTTCACTTATTTAAAAATAAAAATCCAAAAATGTCCGATTTCCACTTATTTAAATAAATAATCCAGTGAAAATGTCTGATTTCCACTTGCCAAATAAATAATCAGTGTTCAGATGCCTGATTTACACTTTTCAAAAAATAAAATCCAAAAATGTCAGATTTCCACTTTCCGATAAAAATTATCGCTGTTCAGGGTCAAGGTAGCAGCACTGTACGTATGTACGTATGTTAATAAAAATGCGGCAATTTCACAAACGAAAAGCGCGATTTTTACAGAAAATACGCGCGCCACAGCAACCGCGCAATGCGCAACTTGTGGCACCAATGTTCGCACACAAAAAACTCACAACTTTCAGACCGAAAGACAGCGTATGTTAGCCGAAAATGATTTTTTCACCGGAGCGACTTCGAAACACGTCTGTACTTATCGAGTAGATAGGGACATGAAAGTCTACTGTGTTTTTACGTGAGCACCTGCCATGATGGCTCAATCTCACGGCCCCCTTGGGCATGGGATATGAAACAATGCGTCAATCAGCGCCCCTTTGGAACCATGTTCCGCCGGATACCGACACTCAAGCCAGTCTGTTCTAGTCATGGCTTATATCCTCGGTTAAGGATGGAGGCCTATCTAAACCTCTTCCGGTCTATGGGATCCCGGCACCCGGTTGTATAACGCAACTCCACGTCGAACCCTAAGGCTCTACCCGCATTCAGGTGTTAAACCACAGCCACCACGTAGCTCCCTAGGGGGCCTCAACCATAGCCAGGACGGAACAAGTTCCGTGGGCTCTGGCTCCCGTGGCACCAGAAATTAGCAGCCTCCGGTCAGGCGTCGTGCCACGAAGGACACTACCAATTTTGACTCCAGAACAGTCGACGGGTTGGTGACCCAATATTTGCATAGCTGCCTGGAATAGCATTATGAAATGGCCGAAGCCGAGTCATAAGATGGAACAGTCTTATCCACCATGCTCATGGGCATGGCTTTCTCACTGTGAGGAGGCGAGGACTATTCCTTCCTCTTCCGCAACTCGCGGCATTCGCTGCTGGTCAATGACCAGACCGTTCGAAGACGGCCAGCTATGTTCCCAACAATCCCTAAGGACTTGTGACAAGGCGGAGGTGAGCACCATCTCCGTAGCTCCTCATCACCCGTGGTACCAGAAAAGTCCTCTGGTCAGGTTCGTGCAACTAAAAGAAGCACTCCCAGTTTCAGCTACCATGAAGCTCGGGGACTGGTCACCCCGGCGGCGGGCGAAAACCCGGCGAACCCTACAAGCACCTAATCACTCGATCCTGATTCACACACCATTCACCCCTAACACCTCTCGGCATCCAAATACAAATAGGGACAGAGGGAATCTCATTAATTGAATCATGCGCGTCACTAATAAGATGACGAGGCACTTGGAAACCAATACGAAAGTAATTCAACTCCCGCCGTCTTAAGGTTTAGGACTTATAAAAAAATTTTTTTTTCATATCCATATATTTTTAATATTCGCATTTTTTTTCAAATAGGGACATGAAAGTCTACTGTGTTTTACGTGAGCACCTGCCATGCTGGCTCAATCTCACGGCCCCCTTGGGCATGGGATATGAAACAATGCGTCAATCAGCGCCCCTTTGGAACCATGTTCCGCCGGATACCGACACTCAAGCCAGTCTGTTCTAGTCATGGCTTATATCCTCGGTTAAGGATGGAGGCCTATCTAAACCTCTTCCGGTCTATGGGATCCCGGCACCCGGTTGTATAACGCAACTCCACGTCGAACCCTAAGGCTCTACCCGCATTCAGGTGTTAAACCACAGCCACCACGTAGCTCCCTAGGGGGCCTCAACCATAGCCAGGACGGAACAAGTTCCGTGGGCTCTGGCTCCCGTGGCACCAGAAATTAGCAGCCTCCGGTCAGGCGTCGTGCCACGAAGGACACTACCAATTTTGACTCCAGAACAGTCGACGGGTTGGTGACCCAATATTTGCATAGCTGCCTGGAATAGCATTATGAAATGGCCGGAGCCGAGTCATAAGATGGAACAGTCTTATCCACCATGCTCATGGGCATGGCTTTCTCACTGTGAGGAGGCGAGGACTATTCCTTCCTCTTCCGCAACTCGCGGCATTCGCTGCTGGTCAATGACCAGACCGTTCGAAGACGGCCAGCTATGTTCCCAACAATCCCTAAGGACTTGTGACAAGGCGGAGGTGAGCACCATCTCCGTAGCTCCTCATCACCCGTGGTACCAGAAAAGTCCTCTGGTCAGGTTCGTGCAACTAAAAGAAGCACTCCCAGTTTCAGCTACCATGAAGCTCGGGGACTGGTCACCCCGGCGGCGGGCGAAAACCCGGCGAACCCTACAAACACCTAATCACTCGATCCTGATTCACACACCATTCACCCCTAACACCCCTCGGCATCCACAAATCAACGTCTTCGACGACGACTGAATACGGCTCTTGCAAACACATTCAACCTATCAACCCTATCGCTAGTGGAGAGCACCTGACTAAAGTCAAAGTCCCCCCCGGCCTGAATCACACCCAACCCACCCAGATCACGAAGATCATCATACAGCGGACACTCACACAGGACATGCTTCCAGGTCTCGTCTCCCGAGCCACACTGGCATTCCGGACTGTCTGCCAGGTGCCGACTATGCAACCATGCATTCAGCGATCCATGGCCAGTCAACAGGAACCCGGCGCTGAGGTTAAAACCAAAGTCCGGTCGGTCGACAACAAACGAGACATCTGGGATGAACTCGTAAGTGACCCGCCCATTCTCACACCCATCCCACCGAACTTGCCAGTCCGATAGGACACATCCACGCAACATTTCCTTCCATTCACTGGGCCTCGAACTCTCCACGGTCCCTCCCAACACTTCACGATACAACCATTCGCTCTCCAGCAATGGCAGCCCCTTCTTGAGCTTGTAGCTTACGGCTCTACGCCGTATCTCCAAGTCAAGGGGAACTGCTCCAAACAACACTTGCAATGCCTCCGTAGAGACAGTGCGACACACAGGCATACTCCCCAACAATATGACACGCTGCACACTGCAAACTTTCACTCTGCCAGCAACAGTCGAGGTTATCTCACTCCATATTGGTGACCCATTTGCTGCGCAAGCAACAAATAAGCCACTGTATATGGTGCGGACAGCTCTCCTGCTGAGACCCCACTCGTTTCTCAAAACTCGGCGCAATTTCCCAACCGCACCGACCAACCGGTTCTTCAGACTGGTAAGGTGTGGCGTGAAGCTTAACCGTTCCCCAACGGTTACACCCAGGTATTTCACCTGTTTCACGTACCTTATGCTGGAGCCATCGATCCTGACAGTCGGAGGCCTAATGCCCCCGGGACCTCGACTGGACAAGATGCCTTTCAGCAACATTGTCACAGTCTTGTCCAGTGCCAGACCGACACCCACACTGCTGCCCCACTGGCTAACAATGCGCAAGCACTCTGCGGCGCTTGCCTCAATCCTCGAACGCGACTGGCCCTCAATCAAAATGAGCAAGTCGTCCGCATACGCACAACACTTGCATACCTGCTCGAGCTGCCGCAGCAGGGGATCCATCATGAGGTTCCATATAAATGGACCACAGATGGAGCCCTGTGGACAACCACGAGCCACATCAATACTCACAGTATCATTCACTCCCATCACACATGCACTACGTCCCGAGAAATAACTCTTCCAAAGAGCTACGTCCCGGCACCCACACTCATTCAACCTCTCAATCACCCTAGCCCAACTTAGGTAATCAAAAGCCCCCTTAAAGTCCACAAACACACCGGGAACGTACTTGGAGCTGCTGGATCTCACCGAGTCCTTGACATACACCCAAGCGTCCTCCACACTCTTTCCCTCCCGGAAGCCAAACTGCCTGTCAGACATCTGGCTCCCCACACTCTCCTGCAGCCGTTCCACCAGCACTCGCTCCAGAACTTTTGCAAGAACTGGAACAAGGCTGATGCCCCGAAAGGATCGCGGATTGCTCCGGACCCTATCGGGTGACTTAAGGAGCACACTCACCCTTGTGCGTTTCCACGCACTTGGAAAGACCCCCTCACTCACACACTTGGCATACAATTCATACAAGTGATCCGGAATCGCCTTCCAGACACTTCTACAAATCTCCGCTTTAAACCCATCCATACCGGGAGCTTTCCCCGAGCGAAGCTTGGTGAAACCCCACTCAAGCTCGCTCACCAGGAGGGGATCGGCAACACCCACTGCATCAGGCAGTGAGTGCTGTCGATCTTCCCTAGGAAAGAATTCGGACAACAGACATTCCACACAATCCCTCCAGGTTGTAAGCACTCGGCCTTCAACCTGTAGGGCACACACACCCCTGTCCCTATTCCGGTCACACTCCTGCAGAATTTTGAAAACACGACCCCAGGGATCGTGCTTATTTCGTTCCACAAAAGTGCGCCACTCATCCTCTTTCACTCTGATCAAATTCTTCTTATACTCGTGTGTCCGAGTCAGATACTGCTCCCTAAGCTGGGCCAAGCCTTCCGCATTGGACCTTCTGGCCCTTTGGAATCTCTTCCGCAGAGACCGGAGGGACCGTTGCTGGGCCTTCAAATCACGCGTCCACCACTTAACACGGTTGCGAGACACCTTTCGGTGCCTTGCAAACATGCTATCATTCGCACTAGTCACCCACTCTGTCACACATGCAACTTGCTCATCCACATTCATAGCACAGAAGGTGCTAAACGGGACTTGCGTCGCCGCTTCTCTCACATAATGCCCATGAAGGGCCCAATTCGCTCCACGAAAGCACCACCCATTAACCACCACATTCGCATCCAGGGGCATGTTGTGGGTCACCACAATCTCAATCGGATTATGATCACTCACACCATGACCCCCCAACACACTCCATTGAAAAGCACACACTCTCATTGCGGACTCATTCACAAGGGTGACATCAATGTCACTCCTCCCCATCGGACCATCGAATGTGTACCACTCACTCGGCTCGTTGACAACCTGCATCTCTTGGGTGATCACCCATTCGGCCAGCGTCTCACCCCGCGCGTAGTTTAGATGCCCAGGTGCGTGCCTGGACAGTTTACTAAACCACAGGGGGGACGACGCGTTCGCGTCAAGACCTAGGATGACAGGATTGTTACTCACCTGGAGTAGCACCGCATCCATGTACTGAAGGTACGGATCTATAGACTCGGAAAACTTGCAATACACACTGACAACAAACAACCTGCCAAAATTCCCTTCTAACCCCACACATACTCCCCAATTGGTAGAGCTCACCAAGGTGCACTCCACGTTGGGGTCATTCACAACAACTGCGGCATGGCACCTGCTGTCAGGAAATACCCGCATTTCTGCGGGCAAACCACGCACACCGCCATAGCGGGTGCATGGTTCCTGCAACAGAGCCACGACGCAGCCCCTCTCACACATCAATTGCCCCACTTCGCACGTAACAGCATACGAGCCCTGACAATTAATTTGTAGGAGCCGAGACATGTTAGTGTCTTGCGTTCACCCTGGCCAAAACTGCGCTGTAAATCGGACAACTCGCCGAGAGCATATTATGCCCCGACGGCAACCCCTTGAAGCGGCAGTTTCGGCAGTCCACCGGATTGGTGCACTTCGCCGCTACATGGCCCCCCTGTCCGCATTGGCGGCACACACTCACCTGGAGGCGACAATCTTGGACCTTGTGGTCAAAGCCGACGCAGCGATGGCAGGCATACGTGCGGACCTGGGACCGGCAGCGGAAGCTGAACCACTTTATGTACACCCGTCCGGTGTCTAAAGCGGTCAGTGCCTTCTCGCTGACCTCCAGAGTCACGTTCGTAGTGCCTCCATCAGCTGCGGACCACGGCTTTGATGCCAAGTGCACTGACTTCTTAAAGTCCGCCACGGTCATCTCCTCCTTCAGGTTGTTGCGCCACAGCTCCTCCATGAAGTCCTCCGGGGTGACTGCGGTGTCCACATCTAAGACCGTCAAGCGGGGCTTAACGGCCTGGTTGCGCTCCACGCTCAACCCGACCTCGGCGAACTTCCTTGAGGCGGCCACCTTCGACGCCTCCGATGACGACGGCGTGCGGATGATGGCACCGCCACGCTTCAGCTCACGCACCTCGTGGACTCGGACTCCCAGGGCTGGGGCCACCTCCTTCCTCACCTTCTCGGCGATCTCCCGGCTGGATAGCTCCGGGTCCTCACCCTTCACCACGCAGGACCAGGTCTCCCGCACCTTGGTACGGGGAACTGGCACCGGGGCTATTGGGGGGCCGGGCTGCGCAGCGACGGCGTGGGGCGACGGTCCAGACATCGAGGGCGACGGTGGCATGGTGGCCCGAGTCTCCAACTCGGCCACCCGAAGCATCAGGGCAACCACGAGCTCGTCGTATCGGCTCATCACAGCCGATACGGCTTTCACGTCACCGTCGATGAGGGCGCTCCGGACGGCTCGTTGGGTGGCGGAGAGCTCCGCCAGCACAGCTCCACTTCCAGCGGCGACAGCGGCGCGAGCGTTGGCCTGCTCAACGGCGGCGGGGGGGGCCAAGTAGGTCCCGGCGGCACTGATGGCGGCAGCAGGAGCGACGGCAGTGCGGGCGGTAACGGCAGTGCGAGCGGCGACGGCAGTGCGGGCGGCGGCGGCAGTGCGGGCGGCGGCGGCGGTGGCTGCAACAGGGGCGGCGGTGGTGGCTGCAACGACGGCGGCGGGGTGGACCTCCAATCCTGCGGCGTTTAGTCCTCCCGGACATGAGGCGGCTATCTCCGGCGAAGGCATCGTGCTCTTCCTGGACCTGGTGTCCATACGCTGCACCGTCTCACCCAGCTCCTGCTCGATGGAGACGGCGCGCAGCTTGTTGGCCTGCGAGGGGGATACGCCCTCATCCGCTCCGCTGCTCACGCTCGAGAGGCTAGCATTACTACCGCTCCGGCTGCGGTAGTTCTTCCTACCGCGCGGCATAGTGCGCACTCTCTTTTAATTCGCGATTTTTAAATAAAAAAATCCGAAAATGACTGATTTTTACTTGTTTAAAAAATAAAAATCCAAAAATGTCTGATTTTCACTTATTTAAAAATAAAAATCCAAAAATGTCCGATTTCCACTTATTTAAATAAATAATCCAGTGAAAATGTCTGATTTCCACTTGCCAAATAAATAATCAGTGTTCAGATGCCTGATTTACACTTTTCAAAAAATAAAATCCAAAAATGTCAGATTTCCACTTTCCGATAAAAATTATCGCTGTTCAGGGTCAAGGTAGCAGCACTGTACGTATGTACGTATGTTAATAAAAATGCGGCAATTTCACAAACGAAAAGTGCGATTTTTACAGAAAATACGCGCGCCACAGCAACCGCGCAATGCGCAACTTGTGGCACCAATGTTCGCACACAAAAACTCACAACTTTCAGACCGAAAGACAGCGTATGTTAGCCGAAAATGATTTTTTCACCGGAGCGACTTCGAAACACGTCTGTACTTATCGAGTAGATAGGGACATGAAAGTCTACTGTGTTTTACGTGAGCACCTGCCATGATGGCTCAATCTCACGGCCCCCTTGGGCATGGGATATGAAACAATGCGTCAATCAGCGCCCCTTTGGAACCATGTTCCGCCGGATACCGACACTCAAGCCAGTCTGTTCTAGTCATGGCTTATATCCTCGGTTAAGGATGGAGGCCTATCTAAACCTCTTCCGGTCTATGGGATCCCGGCACCCGGTTGTATAACGCAACTCCACGTCGAACCCTAAGGCTCTACCCGCATTCAGGTGTTAAACCACAGCCACCACGTAGCTCCCTAGGGGGCCTCAACCATAGCCAGGACGGAACAAGTTCCGTGGGCTCTGGCTCCCGTGGCACCAGAAATTAGCAGCCTCCGGTCAGGCGTCGTGCCACGAAGGACACTACCAATTTTGACTCCAGAACAGTCGACGGGTTGGTGACCCAATATTTGCATAGCTGCCTGGAATAGCATTATGAAATGGCCGGAGCCGAGTCATAAGATGGAACAGTCTTATCCACCATGCTCATGGGCATGGCTTTCTCACTGTGAGGAGGCGAGGACTATTCCTTCCTCTTCCGCAACTCGCGGCATTCGCTGCTGGTCAATGACCAGACCGTTCGAAGACGGCCAGCTATGTTCCCAACAATCCCTAAGGACTTGTGACAAGGCGGAGGTGAGCACCATCTCCGTAGCTCCTCATCACCCGTGGTACCAGAAAAGTCCTCTGGTCAGGTTCGTGCAACTAAAAGAAGCACTCCCAGTTTCAGCTACCATGAAGCTCGGGGACTGGTCACCCCGGCGGCGGGCGAAAACCCGGCGAACCCTACAAGCACCTAATCACTCGATCCTGATTCACACACCATTCACCCCTAACACCTCTCGGCATCCACAAATCAACGTCTTCGACGACGACTGAATACGGCTCTTGCAAACACATTCAACCTATCAACCCTATCGCTAGTGGAGAGCACCTGACTAAAGTCAAAGTCCCCCCCGGCCTGAATCACACCCAACCCACCCAGATCACGAAGATCATCATACAGCGGACACTCACACAGGACATGCTTCCAGGTCTCGTCTCCCGAGCCACACTGGCATTCCGGACTGTCTGCCAGGTGCCGACTATGCAACCATGCATTCAGCGATCCATGGCCAGTCAACAGGAATCCGGCGCTGAGGTTAAAACCAAAGTCCGGTCGGTCGACAACAAACGAGACATCTGGGATGAACTCGTAAGTGACCCGCCCATTCTCACACCCATCCCACCGAACTTGCCAGTCCGATAGGACACATCCACGCAACATTTCCTTCCATTCACTGGGCCTCGAACTCTCCACGGTCCCTCCCAACACTTCACGATACAACCATTCGCTCTCCAGCAATGGCAGCCCCTTCTTGAGCTTGTAGCTTACGGCTCTACGCCGTATCTCCAAGTCAAGGGGAACTGCTCCAAACAACACTTGCAATGCCTCCGTAGAGACAGTGCGACACACAGGCATACTCCCCAACAATATGACACGCTGCACACTGCAAACTTTCACTCTGCCAGCAACAGTCGAGGTTATCTCACTCCATATTGGTGACCCATTTGCTGCGCAAGCAACAAATAAGCCACTGTATATGGTGCGGACAGCTCTCCTGCTGAGACCCCACTCGTTTCTCAAAACTCGGCGCAATTTCCCAACCGCACCGACCAACCGGTTCTTCAGACTGATAAGGTGTGGCGTGAAGCTTAACCGTTCCCCAACGGTTACACCCAGGTATTTCACCTGTTTCACGTACCTTATGCTGGAGCCATCGATCCTGACAGTCGGAGGCCTAATGCCCCCGGGACCTCGACTGGACAAGATGCCTTTCAGCAACATTGTCACAGTCTTGTCCAGTGCCAGACCGACACCCACACTGCTGCCCCACTGGCTAACAATGCGCAAGCACTCTGCGGCGCTTGCCTCAATCCTCGAACGCGACTGGCCCCCAATCAAAATGAGCAAGTCGTCCGCATACGCACAACACTTGCATACCTGCTCGAGCTGCCGCAGCAGGGGATCCATCATGAGGTTCCATATAAATGGACCACAGATGGAGCCCTGTGGACAACCACGAGCCACATCAATACTCACAGTATCATTCACTCCCATCACACATGCACTACGTCCCGAGAAATAACTCTTCCAAAGAGCTACGTCCCGGCACCCACACTCATTCAACCTCTCAATCACCCTAGCCCAACTTAGGTAATCAAAAGCCCCCTTAAAGTCCACAAACACACCGAGAACGTACTTGGAGCTGCTGGATCTCACCGAGTCCTTGACATACACCCAAGCGTCCTCCACACTCTTTCCCTCCCGGAAGCCAAACTGCCTGTCAGACATCTGGCTCCCCACACTCTCCTGCAGCCGTTCCACCAGCACTCGCTCCAGAACTTTTGCAAGAACTGGAACAAGGCTGATGCCCCGAAAGGATCGCGGATTGCTCCGGACCCTATCGGGTGACTTAAGGAGCACACTCACCCTTGTGCGTTTCCACGCACTTGGAAAGACCCCCTCACTCACACACTTGGCATACAATTCATACAAGTGATCCGGAATCGCCTTCCAGACACTTCTACAAATCTCCGCTTTAAACCCATCCATACCGGGAGCTTTCCCCGAGCGAAGCTTGGTGAAACCCCACTCAAGCTCGCTCACCAGGAGGGGATCGGCAACACCCACTGCATCAGGCAGTGAGTGCTGTCGATCTTCCCTAGGAAAGAATTCGGACAACAGACATTCCACACAATCCCTCCAGGTTGTAAGCACTCGGCCTTCAACCTGTAGGGCACACACACCCCTGTCCCTATTCCGGTCACACTCCTGCAGAATTTTGAAAACACGACCCCAGGGATCGTGCTTATTTCGTTCCACAAAAGTGCGCCACTCATCCTCTTTCACTCTGATCAAATTCTTCTTATACTCGTGTGTCCGAGTCAGATACTGCTCCCTAAGCTGGGCCAAGCCTTCCGCATTGGACCTTCTGGCCCTTTGGAATCTCTTCCGCAGAGACCGGAGGGACCGTTGCTGGGCCTTCAAATCACGCGTCCACCACTTAACACGGTTGCGAGACACCTTTCGGTGCCTTGCAAACATGCTATCATTCGCACTAGTCACCCACTCTGTCACACATGCAACTTGCTCATCCACATTCATAGCACAGAAGGTGCTAAACGGGACTTGCGTCGCCGCTTCTCTCACATAATGCCCATGAAGGGCCCAATTCGCTCCACGAAAGCACCACCCATTAACCACCACATTCGCATCCAGGGGCATGTTGTGGGTCACCACAATCTCAATCGGATTATGATCACTCACACCATGACCCCCCAACACACTCCATTGAAAAGCACACACTCTCATTGCGGACTCATTCACAAGGGTGACATCAATGTCACTCCTCCCCATCGGACCATCGAATGTGTACCACTCACTCGGCTCGTTGACAACCTGCATCTCTTGGGTGATCACCCATTCGGCCAGCGTCTCACCCCGCGCGTAGTTTAGATGCCCAGGTGCGTGCCTGGACAGTTTACTAAACCACAGGGGGGACGACGCGTTCGCGTCAAGACCTAGGATGACAGGATTGTTACTCACCTGGAGTAGCACCGCATCCATGTACTGAAGGTACGGATCTATAGACTCGGAAAACTTGCAATACACACTAACAACAAACAACCTGCCAAAATTCCCTTCTAACCCCACACATACACCCCAATTGGTAGAGCTCACCAAGGTGCACTCCACGTTGGGGTCATTCACAACAACTGCGGCATGGCACCTGCTGTCAGGAAATACCCGCATTTCTGCGGGCAAACCACGCACACCGCCATAGCGGGTGCATGGTTCCTGCAACAGAGCCACGACGCAGCCCCTCTCACATCAATTGCCCCACTTCGCACGTAACAGCATACGAGCCCTGACAATTAATTTGTAGGAGCCGAGACATGTTAGTGTCTTGCGTTCACCCTGGCCAAAACTGCGCTGTAAATCGGACAACTCGCCGAGAGCATATTATGCCCCGACGGCAACCCCTTGAAGCGGCAGTTTCGGCAGTCCACCGGATTGGTGCACTTCGCCGCTACATGACCCCCAGTGCCGCATTGGCGGCACACACTCACCTGGATCCTACAGTCCTGGACCTTGTGGTCAAAGCCGACGCAGCGATGGCAGGCATACGTACGGACCTGGGACCGGCAGCGGAAGCTGAACCACTTTATATACACCCGCCCGGTGTCTAAAGCGGCCAGAGCCTTCTCGCTGACCTCCAGAGTCACGTTCGTCGTGCCTCCATCAGCTGCGGACCACGGCTTTGATGCTAAATGCACCGACTTTTTAAAGTCTGCCACGGTCATCTCCTCTCATTAATTGATTCATGCGCGTCACTAATAAGATGACGAGGCACTTGGCTGCCAATACAAATATAATTCAACTCCCGCCGTCTTAAGGTTTAAGACTTACATTTTTGTTTTCATATCCATATATTTTTAATATCCGCAGTTTTTTAAATAGGGACAGAAGGAATCTCATTAATTGAATCATGCGCGTCACTAATAAGATGACGAGGCACTTGGCTACCAATACAAATATAATTCAACTCCCGCCATCTTAAGGTTTAAGACTTACATTTTTTTTTTTCATATCCATATATTTTTAATATCCGCAGTTTTTTAAATAGGGACATGAAAGTCGACTGTGTTTTACGTGAGCA
Organism: Drosophila pseudoananassae pseudoananassae; assembly: GCA_018153035.1. Taxonomy (NCBI): domain Eukaryota; kingdom Metazoa; phylum Arthropoda; class Insecta; order Diptera; family Drosophilidae; genus Drosophila; species Drosophila pseudoananassae. The sequence goes on along the minus strand of JAECXR010000023.1, from coordinate 2,800,725 downwards.
CCTGCCATGATGGCTCAATCTCACGGCCCCCTTGGGCATGGGATATGAAACAATGCGTCAATCAGCGCCCCTTTGGAACCATGTTCCGCCGGATACCGACACTCAAGCCAGTCTGTTCTAGTCATGGCTTATATCCTCGGTTAAGGATGGAGGCCTATCTAAACCTCTTCCGGTCTATGGGATCCCGGCACCCGGTTGTATAACGCAACTCCACGTCGAACCCTAAGGCTCTACCCGCATTCAGGTGTTAAACCACAGCCACCACGTAGCTCCCTAGGGGGCCTCAACCATAGCCAGGACGGAACAAGTTCCGTGGGCTCTGGCTCCCGTGGCACCAGAAATTAGCAGCCTCCGGTCAGGCGTCGTGCCACGAAGGACACTACCAATTTTGACTCCAGAACAGTCGACGGGTTGGTGACCCAATATTTGCATAGCTGCCTGGAATAGCATTATGAAATGGCCGAAGCCGAGTCATAAGATGGAACAGTCTTATCCACCATGCTCATGGGCATGGCTTTCTCACTGTGAGGAGGCGAGGACTATTCCTTCCTCTTCCGCAACTCGCGGCATTCGCTGCTGGTCAATGACCAGACCGTTCGAAGACGGCCAGCTATGTTCCCAACAATCCCTAAGGACTTGTGACAAGGCGGAGGTGAGCACCATCTCCGTAGCTCCTCATCACCCGTGGTACCAGAAAAGTCCTCTGGTCAGGTTCGTGCAACTAAAAGAAGCACTCCCAGTTTCAGCTACCACGAAGCTCGGGGACTGGTCACCCCGGCGGCGGGCGAAAACCCGGCGAACCTTACAAGCACCTATTCACTCGATCCTGATTCACGCACCATTCACCCCCTAACACCTCTTGGCATCCACAAACGACTGAACACGGCTCTCGCAAACACATTCAACCTATCAACCCTATCGCTAGTGGAGAGCACCTGACTAAAGTCAAAGTCCCCCCCGGCCTGAATCACACCCAACCCACCCAGATCACGAAGATCATCATACAGCGGACACTCACAAAGGACATGCTTCCAGGTCTCGTCTCCCGAGCCACACTGGCATTCCGGACTGTCTGCCAGGTGCCGACTATGCAACCATGCATTCAGCGATCCATGGCCAGTCAACAGGAATCCGGCGCTGAGGTTAAAACCAAAGTCCGGTCGGTCGACAACAAACGAGACATCTGGGATGAACTCGTAAGTGACCCGCCCATTCTCACACCCATCCCACCGAACTTGCCAGTCCGATAGGACACATCCACGCAACATTTCCTTCCATTCACTGGGCCTCGAACTCTCCACGGTCCCTCCCAACACTTCACGATACAACCATTCGCTCTCCAGCAATGGCAGCCCCTTCTTGAGCTTGTAGCTTACGGCTCTACGCCGTATCTCCAAGTCAAGGGGAACTGCTCCAAACAACACTTGCAATGCCTCCGTAGAGACAGTGCGACACACAGGCATACTCCCCAACAATATGACACGCTGCACACTGCAAACTTTCACTCTGCCAGCAACAGTCGAGGTTATCTCACTCCATATTGGTGACCCATTTGCTGCGCAAGCAACAAATAAGCCACTGTATATGGTGCGGACAGCTCTCCTGCTGAGACCCCACTCGCTTCTCAAAACTCGGCGCAATTTCCCAACCGCACCGACCAACCGGTTCTTCAGACTGGTAAGGTGTGGCGTGAAGCTTAACCGTTCCCCAACGGTTACGCCCAGGTATTTCACCTGTTTCACGTACCTTATGCTGGAGCCATCGATCCTGACAGTCGGAGGCCTAATGCCCCCGGGACCTCGACTGGACAAGATGCCTTTCAGCAACATTGTCACAGTCTTGTCCAGTGCCAGACCGACACCCACACTGCTGCCCCACTGGCTAACAATGCGCAAGCACTCTGCGGCGCTTGCCTCAATCCTCGAACGCGACTGGCCCTCAATCAAAATGAGCAAGTCGTCCGCATACGCACAACACTTGCATACCTGCTCGAGCTGCCGCAGCAGGGGATCCATCATGAGGTTCCATATAAATGGGCCACAGATGGAGCCCTGTGGACAACCACGAGCCACATCAATACTCACAGTATCATTCACTCCCATCACACATGCACTACGTCCCGAGAAATAACTCTTCCAAAGAGCTACGTCCCGGCACCCACACTCATTCAACCTCTCAATCACCCTAGCCCAACTTAGGTAATCAAAAGCCCCCTTAAAGTCCACAAACACACCGAGAACGTACTTGGAGCTGCTGGATCTCACCGAGTCCTTGACATACACCCAAGCGTCCTCCACACTCTTTCCCTCCCGGAAGCCAAACTGCCTGTCAGACATCTGGCTCCCCACACTCTCCTGCAGCCGTTCCACCAGCACTCGCTCCAGAACTTTTGCAAGAACTGGAACAAGGCTGATGCCCCGAAAGGATCGCGGATTGCTCCGGACCCTATCGGGTGACTTAAGGAGCACACTCACCCTTGTGCGTTTCCACGCACTTGGAAAGACCCCCTCACTCACACACTTGGCATACAATTCATACAAGTGATCCGGAATCGCCTTCCAGACACTTCTACAAATCTCCGCTTTAAACCCATCCATACCGGGAGCTTTCCCCGAGCGAAGCTTGGTGAAACCCCACTCAAGCTCGCTCACCAGGAGGGGATCGGCAACACCCACTGCATCAGGCAGTGAGTGCTGTCGATCTTCCCTAGGAAAGAATTCGGACAACAGACATTCCACACAATCCCTCCAGGTTGTAAGCACTCGGCCTTCAACCTGTAGGGCACACACACCCCTGTCCCTATTCCGGTCACACTCCTGCAGAATTTTGAAAACACGACCCCAGGGATCGTGCTTATTTCGTTCCACAAAAGTGCGCCACTCATCCTCTTTCACTCTGATCAAATTCTTCTTATACTCGTGTGTCCGAGTCAGATACTGCTCCCTAAGCTGGGCCAAGCCTTCCGCATTGGACCTTCTGGCCCTTTGGAATCTCTTCCGCAGAGACCGGAGGGACCGTTGCTGGGCCTTCAAATCACGCGTCCACCACTTAACACGGTTGCGAGACACCTTTCGGTGCCTTGCAAACATGCTATCATTCGCACTAGTCACCCACTCTGTCACACATGCAACTTGCTCATCCACATTCATAGCACAGAAGGTGCTAAACGGGACTTGCGTCGCCGCTTCTCTCACATAATGCCCATGAAGGGCCCAATTCGCTCCACGAAAGCACCACCCATTAACCACCACATTCGCATCCAGGGGCATGTTGTGGGTCACCACAATCTCAATCGGATTATGATCACTCACACCATGACCCCCCAACACACTCCATTGAAAAGCACACACTCTCATTGCGGACTCATTCACAAGGGTGACATCAATGTCACTCCTCCCCATCGGACCATCGAATGTGTACCACTCACTCGGCTCGTTGACAACCTGCATCTCTTGGGTGATCACCCATTCGGCCAGCGTCTCACCCCGCGCGTAGTTTAGATGCCCAGGTGCGTGCCTGGACAGTTTACTAAACCACAGGGGGGACGACGCGTTCGCGTCAAGACCTAGGATGACAGGATTGTTACTCACCTGGAGTAGCACCGCATCCATGTACTGAAGGTACGGATCTATAGACTCGGAAAACTTGCAATACACACTAACAACAAACAACCTGCCAAAATTCCCTTCTAACCCCACACATACACCCCAATTGGTAGAGCTCACCAAGGTGCACTCCACGTTGGGGTCATTCACAACAACTGCGGCATGGCACCTGCTGTCAGGAAATACCCGCATTTCTGCGGGCAAACCACGCACACCGCCATAGCGGGTGCATGGTTCCTGCAACAGAGCCACGACGCAGCCCCTCTCACACATCAATTGCCCCACTTCGCACGTAACAGCATACGAGCCCTGACAATTAATTTGTAGGAGCCGAGACATGTTAGTGTCTTGCGTTCACCCTGGCCAAAACTGCGCTGTAAATCGGACAACTCGCCGAGAGCATATTATGCCCCGACGGCAACCCCTTGAAGCGGCAGTTTCGGCAGTCCACCGGATTGGTGCACTTCGCCGCTACATGACCCCCAGTGCCGCATTGGCGGCACACACTCACCTGGATCCTACAGTCCTGGACCTTGTGGTCAAAGCCGACGCAGCGATGGCAGGCATACGTACGGACCTGGGACCGGCAGCGGAAGCTGAACCACTTTATATACACCCGCCCGGTGTCTAAAGCGGCCAGAGCCTTCTCGCTGACCTCCAGAGTCACGTTCGTAGTGCCTCCATCAGCTGCGGACCACGGCTTTGATGCCAAGTGCACTGACTTTTTAAAGTCCGCCACGGTCATCTCCTCCTTCAGGTTGTTGCGCCACAGCTCCTCCATGAAGTCCTCCGGGGTGACTGCGGTGTCCACATCTAAGACCGTCAAGCGGGGCTTAACGGCCTGGTTGCGCTCCACGCTCAACCCGACCTCGGCGAACTTCCTTGAGGCGGCCACCTTCGACGCCTCCGATGACGACGGCGTGCGGATGATGGCACCGCCACGCTTCAGCTCACGCACCTCGTGGACTCGGACTCCCAGGGCTGGGGCCACCTCCTTCCTCACCTTCTCGGCGATCTCCCGGCTGGATAGCTCCGGGTCCTCACCCTTCACCACGCAGGACCAGGTCTCCCGCACCTTGGTACGGGGAACTGGCACCGGGGCTATTGGGGGGCCGGGCTGCGCAGCGACGGCGTAGGGCGACGGTCCAGGCATCGAGGGCGGCGGTGGCATGGTGGCCCGAGTTTCCAACTCGGCCACCCGAAGCATGAGAGCCACCACGAGCTCGTCGTACCGGCTCATCACAGCCGATACGGCTTTCACGTCACCGTCGATCAGGGCGCTCCGTACGGCTCGTTGGGTGGCGGAGAGCTCCGCCAGCACAGCTCCACTTCCAGCGGCGACAGCGGCGCGAGCGTTGGCCTGCTCAACGGCGGCGGGGGGGGCCAGGTAGGTCCCGGCGGCACTGATGGCGGCAGCAGGGGCGACGGCAGTGCGGGTGGCAGCGGCAGTGCGGGCGGCGACGGCAGTGCGGGCGGCGGCGGTGGTGGCTGCAACAGGGGCGGCGGTGGTGGCTGCAACGACGGCGGCAGGGTGGACCTCCAGTCCTGCGGCGTTAAGCCCTCCCGGGCACGAGGCGGCCATCTCCGGCGAAGGCTTCATGGGCGTCAACCTGGCGTCCACGCGCTGCACCGTCTCACCCAGCTCCTGCTCGATGGAGACGGCACGCAGCTTGTTGGCATGTGAGGGGGCTCCACCCACCTCATCTGCTCCGCTACTCACGCTCGAGCGGCTGGCATTACTACCGCTTCGGCTACGGTAGTTCTTTCTCCCGCGCGGCATTTTACGCGCACACTTTTGAAAACACTTTTCAAATTTCGCGCCAAAAGTTTAGTGTTATTTAGAAGCACCGTTTAGGGTTTCTTTTAAACACTATAAGTGTTGTTTTCGCACACTAAACAGAGTGTTGTTTAATAACACTCTTCGACACTATCAACACTATTCAGTGTTGCAAAGTACTAGTCTTGGCAACACGGCCACACTTCACAACAGCTGTTTATAGTTTTTCTGTCGAAATGGCAACGCCAAAACCGCCAGAAGTTTAGCCGAAAACGGCTAAACACTCCAAAAGCACCAAAACCGGCAGCACTGGAGCTTTCGGAAGCTTAAAGCTTCCACGTTTTTTTCGAGCACGTGTCTATTTTTCACAAAAGAAAAACGCGATTTTCCACGAAAATACGCGTGCCACAGCAACCGCACAACTTGCAACTTGTGGCAGCAACGTTCGCTCACAAAAACGCACAATTTTTATTCCAAAAAGCAGCGTATTTCAGCTGAAATAAATTTTTAATACGGAGCGACCGAAAAACACGTCTGTACTCAACCGAAGATAGGGACAGAAGGAATCTCATTAATTGAATCATGCGCGTCACTAATAAGGTGACGAGGCACTTGGAAACCAATACGAAAGTAATTCAACTCCCGCCGTCTTAAGGTTTAGGACTTATAAAAAAATTTTTTTTTCATATCCATATATTTTTAATATCCGCATTTTTTTTCAAATACGGACAGAAGGAATCTCATTAATTGATTCATGCGCGTCACTAATAAAATGACGAGGCACTTGTAAACCAATAAGAAAGTAATTCATATCCCGCCATCTTAAGGTTTAAGACTTATAACAAAATTTTTTTTTCATATCCATATATTTTTAATATCCGCATTTTTTTCAAGTAGGGACAGAAGGAATCTCATTAATTGAATCATGCGCGTCACTAATAAGGTGACGAGGCACTTGGAAACCAATACGAAAGTAATTCAACTCCCGCCGTCTTAAGGTTTAGGACTTATAACAACATTTTTTTTTCATATCCATATATTTTTAAAATCCGCATTTTTTTCAAATAGGGACAGAAGGAATCTCATTAATTGATTCATGCGCGTCACTAATAAGATGACGAGGCACTTGGCTACCAATACAAATATAATTCAACTCCCGCCATCTTAAGGTTTAAGACTTACATTTTTTTTTTCATATCCATATATTTTTAATATCCGCATTTTTTTCAAATAGGGACAGAAGGAATCTCATTAATTGAATCATGCGCGTCACTAATAAGATGACGAGGCACTTGGCTACCAATACTAATATAATTCAACTCCCCCCGTCTTAAGGTTTAAGACTTACATTTTTTTTTTCATATCCATATATTTTTAATATCCGCAGTTTTTTAAATAGGGACAGAAGGAATCTCATTAATTGAATCATGCGCGTCACTAATAAGATGACGAGGCACTTGGCTGCCAACACAAATATAATTCAACTCCCGCCGTCTTAAGGTTTAAGACTTACATTTTTTTTTTTCATATCCATATATTTTTAATATCCGCAGTTTTTTAAATAGGGACAGAAGGAATCTCATTAATTGAATCATGCGCGTCACTAATAAGATGACGAGGCACTTGGCTACCAATACTAATATAATTCAACTCCCCCCGTCTTAAGGTTTAAGACTTACATTTTTTTTTTTCATATCCATATATTTTTAATATCCGCAGTTTTTTAAATAGGGACAGAAGGAATCTCATTAATTGAATCATGCGCGTCACTAATAAGATGACGAGGCACTTGGCTGCCAACACAAATATAATTCAACTCCCGCCGTCTTAAGGTTTAAGACTTATAACATTTTTTTTTTCATATCCATATATTTTTAATATCCGCATTTTTTTCAAATAGGGACAGAAGGAATCTCATTAATTGAATCATGCGCGTCACTAATAAGATGACGAGGCACTTGGCTACCAATACAAATATAATTCAACTCCCGCCATCTTAAGGTTTAAGACTTATAACAAAATTTTTTTTTCATATCCATATATTTTTAATATCCGCAGTTTTTTAAATAGGGACAGAAGGAATCTCATTAATTGAATCATGCGCGTCACTAATAAGGTGACGAGGCACTTGGCTGCCAATACAAATATAATTCAACTCCCGCCGTCTTAAGGTTTAAGACTTACATTTTTTTTTTCATATCCATATATTTTTAATATCCGCAGTTTTTTAAATAGGGACAGAAGGAATCTCATTAATTGAATCATGCGCGTCACTAATAAGATGACGAGGCACTTGGCTGCCAACACAAATATAATTCAACTCCCGCCGTCTTAAGGTTTAAGACTTACATTTTTTTTTTTTCATATCCATATATTTTTAATATCCGCAGTTTTTTCAAATAGGGACAGAAGGAATCTCATTAATTGATTCATGCGCGTCACTAATAAGATGACGAGGCACTTGGCTACCAATACAAATATAATTCAACTCCCGCCATCTTAAGGTTTAAGACTTACATTTTTTTTTTTTCATATCCATATATTTTTAATATCCGCAGTTTTTTAAATAGGGACAGAAGGAATCTCATTAATTGAATCATGCGCGTCACTAATAAGATGACGAGGCACTTGGCTACCAATACTAATATAATTCAACTCCCCCGTCTTAAGGTTTAAGACTTAACATTTTTTTTTTTCATATCCATATATTTTTAATATCCGCATTTTTTTCAAATAGGGACAGAAGGAATCTCATTAATTGATTCATGCGCGTCACTAATAAGATGACGAGGCACTTGGCTGCCAACACAAATATAATTCAACTCCCGCCGTCTTAAGGTTTAAGACTTACATTTTTGTTTTCATATCCATATATTTTTAATATCCGCAGTTTTTTCAAATAGGGACAGAAGGAATCTCATTAATTGAATCATGCGCGTCACTAATAAGATGACGAGGCACTTGGCTACCAATACAAATATAATTCAACTCCCGCCATCTTAAGGTTTAAGACTTATAACAAAATCTTTTTTTCATATCCATATATTTTTAATATCCGCAGTTTTTTCAAATAGGGACAGAAGGAATCTCATTAATTGAATCATGCGCGTCACTAATAAGATGACGAGGCACTTGGCTACTAATACAAATATAATTCAACTCCCGCCATCTTAAGGTTTAAGACTTACAACATTTTTTTTTCATATCCATATATTTTTAAAATCCGCTTTTTTTTAAATAGGGACAGAAGGAATCTCATTAATTGAATTATGCGCGTCACTAATAAGATGACGAGGCACTTGGCTACTAATACAAATATAATTCAACTCCCGCCATCTTAAGGTTTAAGACTTACATTTTTGTTTTCATATCCATATATTTTTAATATCCGCAGTTTTTTCAAATAGGGACAGACGGAATCTCATTAATTGAATCATGCGCGTCACTAATAAGATGACGAGGCACTTGGCTACCAATACAAATATAATTCAACTCCCGCCATCTTAAGGTTTAAGACTTAACAATTTTTTTTTTCATATCCATATATTTTTAATATCCGCAGTTTTTTCAAATAGGGACAGAAGGAATCTCATTAATTGAATCATGCGCGTCACTAATAAGATGACGAGGCACTTGGCTACCAATACTAATATAATTCAACTCCCCCCGTCTTAAGGTTTAAGACTTACAACAACATTTTTTTTTTCATATCCATATATTTTTAAAATCCGCTTTTTTTTAAATAGGGACAGAAGGAATCTCATTAATTGAATCATGCGCGTCACTAATAAGATGACGAGGCACTTGGCTACTAATACAAATATAATTCAACTCCCGCCATCTTAAGGTTTAAGACTTACATTTTTGTTTTCATATCCATATATTTTTAATATCCGCAGTTTTTTCAAATAGGGACAGACGGAATCTCATTAATTGAATCATGCGCGTCACTAATAAGATGACGAGGCACTTGGCTACTAATACAAATATAATTCAACTCCCGCCATCTTAAGGTTTAAGACTTACAATTTTTTTTTTTCATATCCATATATTTTTAATATCCGCAGTTTTTTCAAATAGGGACAGAAGGAATCTCATTAATTGAATCATGCGCGTCACTAATAAGATGACGAGGCACTTGGCTACCAATACAAATATAATTCAACTCCCGCCATCTTAAGGTTTAAGACTTACAACATTTTTTTTTCATATCCATATATTTTTAAAATCCGCATTTTTTTCAAATAGGGACATGAAAGTCTACTGTGTTTTACGTGAGCACCTGCCATGATGGCTCAATCTCACGGCCCCCTTGGGCATGGGATATGAAACAATGCGTCAATCAGCGCCCCTTTGGAACCATGTTCCGCCGGATACCGACACTCAAGCCAGTCTGTTCTAGTCATGGCTTATATCCTCGGTTAAGGATGGAGGCCTATCTAAACCTCTTCCGGTCTATGGGATCCCGGCACCCGGTTGTATAACGCAACTCCACGTCGAACCCTAAGGCTCTACCCGCATTCAGGTGTTAAACCACAGCCACCACGTAGCTCCCTAGGGGGCCTCAACCATAGCCAGGACGGAACAAGTTCCGTGGGCTCTGGCTCCCGTGGCACCAGAAATTAGCAGCCTCCGGTCAGGCGTCGTGCCACGAAGGACACTACCAATTTTGACTCCAGAACAGTCGACGGGTTGGTGACCCAATATTTGCATAGCTGCCTGGAATAGCATTATGAAATGGCCGAAGCCGAGTCATAAGATGGAACAGTCTTATCCACCATGCTCATGGGCATGGCTTTCTCAAATAGAGGAGGCGAGGACTATTCCTTCCTCTTCCGCAACTCGCGGCATTCGCTGCTGGTCAATGACCAGACCGTTCGAAGACGGCCAGCTATGTTCCCAACAATCCCTAAGGACTTGTGACAAGGCGGAGGTGAGCACCATCTCCGTAGCTCCTCATCACCCGTGGTACCAGAAAAGTCCTCTGGTCAGGCTTATGCAACTAAAAGAGCTCCCAGTTTCAGCTACCATATATTTTTGAATATCCGGAACATTTTTTACAAATAGGGACAGAAGGAATCTCATTAATTGAATCATGCGCGTCACTAATAAGATGACGAGGCACTTGGCTACCAATACAAATATAATTCAACTCCCGCCGTCTTAAGGTTTAAGACTTACAACAATTTTTTTCATATCCATATATTTTTAATATCCGCAGTTTTCTCAAATAGAGACCGAAGGAATCTCATTAATTGAATCATGCGCGTCACTAATAAGATGACGAGGCACTTGGCTACCAATACTAATATAATTCAACTCCCCCCGTCTTAAGGTTTAAGACTTACAACAACATTTTTTTTTTCATATCCATATATTTTTAAAATCCGCATTTTTTTCAAATAGGGACAGAAGGAATCTCATTAATTGAATCATGCGCGTCACTAATAAGATGACGAGGCACTTGGCTGCCAATACAAATATAATTCAACTCCCGCCGTCTTAAGGTTTAAGACTTACAACAACATTTTTTTTTTCATATCCATATATTTTTAAAATCCGCATTTTTTTCAAATAGGGACAGAAGGAATCTCATTAATTGAATTATGCGCGTCACTAATAAGATGACGAGGCACTTGGCTACTAATACAAATATAATTCAACTCCCGCCATCTTAAGGTTTAAGACTTACAAAATTTTTTTTTCATATCCATATATTTTTAATATCCGCAGTTTTTTCAAATAGGGACAGACGGAATCTCATTAATTGAATCATGCGCGTCACTAATAAGATGACGAGGCACTTGGCTACCAATACAAAAGTAATTCAACTCCCGCCATCTTAAGGTTTAAGACTTGCAACATTTTTTTTTCATATCCATATATTTTTAAAATCCGCATTTTTTTCAAATAGGGACAGAAGGAATCTCATTAATTGAATCATGCGCGTCACTAATAAGATGACGAGGCACTTGGCTGCCAATACAAATATAATTCAACTCCCGCCGTCTTAAGGTTTAAGACTTACAACAACATTTTTTTTTTTCATATCCATATATTTTTAAAATCCGCATTTTTTTCAAATAGGGACAGAAGGAATCTCATTAATTGAATTATGCGCGTCACTAATAAGATGACGAGGCACTTGGCTACAATACAAATATAATTCAACTCCCGCCGTCTTAAGGTTTAAGACTTATAACAAATTTTTTTTTTCATATCCATATATTTTTAATATCCGCATTTTTTTCAAATAGGGACAGAAGGAATCTCATTAATTGAATCATGCGCGTCACTAATAAGATGACGAGGCACTTGGCTACCAATACAAATATAATTCAACTCCCGCCGTCTTAAGGTTTAAGACTTATAACAAAATTTTTTTTTCATATCGATATATTTTTAGTATGCGCATTTTTCCCAAATAGAGACAGAAGGAATCTCATTAATTGAATCATGCGCGTCACTAATAAGATGACGAGGCACTTGGCTACCAATACGAAAGCAATTCAACTCCCGCCATCTTAAGGTTTAAGACTTATAACAAAATTTTTTTTTCATATCCATATATTTTTAATATCCGCATTTTTTTCAAATAGGGACACAAGGAATCTCATTAATTGAATCATGCGCGTCACTAATAAGATGACGAGGCACTTGGCTACCAATACGAAAGTATAATTCAACTCCCGACCATCTTAAGGTTTAAGACTTATAACAAATTTTTTTTTTCATATCCATATATTTTTAATATCCGCATTTTTTTCAAATAGGGACAGAAGGAATCTCATTAATTGAATCATGCGCGTCACTAATAAGATGACGAGGCACTTGGCTACCAATACAAAAATAATTCAACTCCCGCCATCTTAAGGTTTAAGACTTACAACTTTTTTTTTTTATCAATCCATATATTTTTAATATCCGCATTTTTTTCAAATAGGGACAGAAGGAATCTCATTAATTGAATCATGCGCGTCACTAATAAGATGACGAGGCACTTGGCTACCAATACGAAAGCAATTCAACTCCCGCCGTCTTAAGGTTTAAGACTTATAACAAAATTTTTTTTTCATATCCATATATTTTTAATATCCGCAGTTTTTTCAAATAGGGACAGAAGGAATCTCATTAATTGAATCATGCGCGTCACTAATAAGATGACGAGGCACTTGGCTACCAATACGAAAGCAATTCAACTCCCGCCGTCTTAAGGTTTAAGACTTACACCATTTTTTTTTTCATATCCATATATTTTTAATATCCGCATTTTTTTCAAATAGGGACACAAGGAATCTCGATTAATATGAATTGATCATGCGCGTCACTAATAAGATGACGAGGCACTTGGCTTCCAATACGAAAGTAATTCAACTCCCGCCGTCTTAAGGTTTAAGACTTACACCATTTTTTTTTTCATATCCATATATTTTTAATATCCGCATTTTTTTCAAATAGGGACAGAAGGAATCTCATTAATTGAATCATGCGCGTCACTAATAAGATGACGAGGCACTTGGCTTCCAATACGAAAGTAATTCAACTCCCGACGTCTTAAGGTTTAAGACTTATAACAAAATTTTTTTTTCATATCCATATATTTTTAATATCCGCATTTTTTTCAAATAGGGACAGAAGGAATCTCATTAATTGAATCATGCGCGTCACTAATAAGATGACGAGGCATTTGGCTACCAATACGAAAGCAATTCAACTCCCGCCGTCTTATGGTTTAAGACTTACAACAACATTTTTTTTTTTTCATATCCATATATTTTTAATATCCGCATTTTTTTCAAATAGGGACAGAAGGAATCTCATTAATTGAATCATGCGCGTCACTAATAAGATGACGAGGCACTTGGCTTCCAATACGAAAGTAATTCAACTCCCGCCGTCTTAAGGTTTAAGACTTACAACAACATTTTTTTTTTTCATATCCATATATTTTTAATATCCGCATTTTTTTCAAATAGGGACAGAAGGAATCTCATTAATTGAATCATGCGCGTCACTAATAAGATGACGAGGCACTTGGCTACCAATACAAAAGCAATTCAACTCCCGCCGTCTTAAGGTTTAAGACTTACAACAACATTTTTTTTCATATCCATATATTTTTAATATCCGCATTTTTTTCAAATAGGGACAGACGGAATCTCATTAATTGAATCATGCGCGTCACTAATAAGATGACGAGGCACTTGGCTTCCAATACGAAAGTATAATTCAACTCCCGCCGTCTTAAGGTTTAAGACTTACAACATTTTTTTTTTCATATCCATATATTTTTAATATCCGCATTTTTTTCAAATAGGGACAGAAGGAATCTCATTAATTGAATCATGCGCGTCACTAATAAGATGACGAGGCACTTGGCTTCCAATACAAATAGTAATTCAACTCCCGCCGTCTTAAGGTTTAAGACTTACAACAACATTTTTTTTTTCATATCCATATATTTTTAATATCCGCATTTTTTTCAAATAGGGACAGAAGGAATCTCATTAATTGAATCATGCGCGTCACTAATAAGATGACGAGGCACTTGGCTTCCAATACGAAAGTAATTCAACTCCCGCCGTCTTAAGGTTTAAGACTTATAACAAAATTTTTTTTTTTCATATCCATATATTTTTAATATCCGCATTTTTTTCAAATAGGGACAGACGGAATCTCATTAATTGAATCATGCGCGTCACTAATAAGATGACGAGGCACTTGGCTTCCAATACAAAAGTAATTCAACTCCCGCCGTCTTAAGGTTTAAGACTTATAACAAAATTTTTTTTCAATATCCATATATTTTTTAATATCCGCATTTTTTTCAAATAGGGACAGAAGGAATCTCATTAATTGAATCATGCGCGTCACTAATAAGATGACGAGGCACTTGGCTTCCAATACGAAAGTAATTCAACTCCCGCCGTCTTAAGGTTTAAGACTTATAACAACATTTTTTTTTCATATCCATATATTTTTAATATCCGCATTTTTTTCAAATAGGGACAGAAGGAATCTCATTAATTGAGTCATGCGCGTCACTAATAAGATGACGAGGCACTTGGCTTCCAATACGAAAGTAATTCAACTCCCGCCGTCTTAAGGTTTAAGACTTATAACAAAATTTTTTTTTCATATCCATATATTTTTAATATCCGCATTTTTTTCAAATAGGGACAGAAGGAATCTCATTAATTGAGTCATTCGCGTCACTAATAAGATGACGAGGCACTTGGCTTCCAATACGAAAGTAATTCAACTCCCGACGACTTAAGGTTTAAGACTTATAACAAAATTTTTTTTTCATATCCATATATTTTTAATATCCGCATTTTTTTCAAATAGGGACAGAAGGAATCTCATTAATTGAATCATGCGCGTCACTAATAAGATGACGAGGCACTTGGCTTCCAATACGAAAGTAATTCAACTCCCGACGTCTTAAGGTTTAAGACTTATAACAACATTTTTTTTTTCATATCCATATATTTTTAATATCCGCATTTTTTTCAAATAGGGACAGGCGTGTCTCGGATCTCATTAATTGAGTCATGCGCGTCACTAATAAGATGACGAGGCACTTGGCTTCCAATACGAAAGTAATTCAACTCCCGACGTCTTAAGGTTTAAGACTTACAACAACATTTTTTTTTTCATATCCATATATTTTTAATATCCGCATTTTTTTCAAATAGGGACAGAAGGAATCTCATTAATTGAATCATGCGCATCACTAATAAGATGACGAGGCACTTGGCTTCCAATACGAAAGTAATTCAACTCCCGACGACTTAAGGTTTAAGACTTATAACAAAATTTTTTTTTTTCATATCCATATATTTTTAATATCCGCAATTTTTTTCAAATAGGGACAGACGTGTCTGAATCTCATTAATTGAATCATGCGCGTCACTAATAAGATGACGAGGCACTTGGCTTCCAATACGAAAGTAATTCAACTCCCGCCGTCTTAAGGTTTAAGACTTATAACAACATTTTTTTTTTCATATCCATATATTTTTAATATCCGCATTTTTTTCAAATAGGGACAGAAGGAATCTCATTAATTGAATCATGCGCATCACTAATAAGATGACGAGGCACTTGGCTTCCAATACGAAAGTAATTCAACTCCCGACGACTTAAGGTTTAAGACTTATAACAACATTTTTTTTTCATATCCATATATTTTTAATATCCGCATTTTTTTCAAATAGGGACAGGCGTGTCTCGGATATCATTAATTGAGTCATTCGCGTCACTAATAAGATGACGAAGCACTTGGCTTCCAATACGAAAGTAATTCAACTCCCAACGACTTAAGGTTTAAGACTTATAACAAAATTTTTTTTTCATATCCATATATTTTTAATATCCGCATTTTTTTCAAATAGGGACAGAAGGAATCTCATTAATTGAATCATGCGCGTCACTAATAAGATGACGAGGCACTTGGCTTCCAATACGAAAGTAATTCAACTCCCGACGACTTAAGGTTTAAGACTTATAACAAAATTTTTTTTTCATATCCATATATTTTTAATATCCGCATTTTTTTCAAATAGGGACAGAAGGAATCTCATTAATTGAATCATGCGCGTCACTAATAAGATGACGAGGCACTTGGCTTCCAATACGAAAGTAATTCAACTCCCGACGTCTTAAGGTTTAAGACTTATAACAACATTTTTTTTTCATATCCATATATTTTTAATATCCGCATTTTTTTCAAATAGGGACAGAAGGAATCTCATTAATTGAATCATTCGCGTCACTAATAAGATGACGAGGCACTTGGCTTCCAATACGAAAGTAATTCAACTCCCGCCGTCTTAAGGTTTAAGACTTATAACAACATTTTTTTTTCCATATCCATATATTTTTAATATCCGCATTTTTTTCAAATAGGGACAGAAGGAATCTCATTAATTGAATCATGCGCGTC
This sequence comes from Drosophila pseudoananassae pseudoananassae, assembly GCA_018153035.1. NCBI lineage: Eukaryota > Metazoa > Arthropoda > Insecta > Diptera > Drosophilidae > Drosophila > Drosophila pseudoananassae. The sequence goes on along the minus strand of JAECXR010000023.1, from coordinate 2,784,395 downwards.
ACTAATAAGATGACGAGGCACTTGGCTTCCAATACGAAAGTAATTCAACTCCCGCCGTCTTAAGGTTTAGGACTTACAACAACATTTTTTTTTCATATCCATATATTTTTAATATCCGCATTTTTTTCAAATAGGGACAGGCGTGTCTCGGATCTCATTAATTGAGTCATTCGCGTCACTAATAAGATGACGAGGCACTTGGCTTCCAATACGAAAGTAATTCAACTCCCGACGTCTTAAGGTTTAAGACTTATAACAAAATTTTTTTTTCATATCCATATATTTTTAATATCCGCATTTTTTTCAAATAGGGACAGAAGGAATCTCATTAATTGAATCATGCGCGTCACTAATAAGATGACGAGGCACTTGGCTTCCAATACGAAAGTAATTCAACTCCCGCCGACTTAAGGTTTAAGACTTATAACAACATTTTTTTTTTTTTCATATCCATATATTTTTAATATCCGCATTTTTTTCAAATAGGGACAGGCGTGTCTCGGATCTCATTAATTGAGTCATTCGCGTCACTAATAAGATGACGAGGCACTTGGCTTCCAATACGAAAGTAATTCAACTCCCGCCGTCTTAAGGTTTAAGACTTATAACAACATTTTTTTTTTTTCATATCCATATATTTTTAATATCCGCATTTTTTTCAAATAGGGACAGAAGGAATCTCATTAATTGAATCATGCGCGTCACTAATAAGATGACGAGGCACTTGGCTTCCAATACGAAAGTAATTCAACTCCCGACGACTTAAGGTTTAAGACTTATAACAACATTTTTTTTTCATATCCATATATTTTTAATATCCGCATTTTTTTCAAATAGGGACAGAAGGAATCTCATTAATTGAATCATGCGCGTCACTAATAAGATGACGAGGCACTTGGCTTCCAATACGAAAGTAATTCAACTCCCGCCGTCTTAAGGTTTAAGACTTATAACAAAATTTTGTTTTTCATATCCATATATTTTTAATATCCGCATTTTTTTCAAATAGGGACAGAAGGAATCTCATTAATTGAATCATGCGCGTCACTAATAAGATGACGAGGCACTTGGCTTCCAATACAAAAGTAATTCAACTCCCGCCGTCTTAAGGTTTAAGACTTATAACAAAATTTTTTTTTTATCCATATATTTTTTAATATCCGCATTTTTTTCAAATAGGGACAGAAGGAATCTCATTAATTGAATCATGCGCGTCACTAATAAGATGACGAGGCACTTGGCTTCCAATACAAAAATAATTCAACTCCCGCCGTCTTAAGGTTTAAGACTTACAACAACATTTTTTTTTTTCATATCCATATATTTTTAATATCCGCATTTTTTTCAAATAGGGACAGGAGTGTCTCGGATCTCATTAATTGAGTCATGCGCGTCACTAATAAGATGACGAGGCACTTGGCTTCCAATACGAAAGTAATTCAACTCCCGACGTCTTAAGGTTTAAGACTTACAACAACATTTTTTTTTTCATATCCATATATTTTTAATATCCGCATTTTTTTCAAATAGGGACAGAAGGAATCTCATTAATTGAATCATGCGCGTCACTAATAAGATGACGAGGCACTTGGCTTCCAATACGAAAGTAATTCAACTCCCGACGTCTTAAGGTTTAAGACTTACAACAACATTTTTTTTTCATATCCATATATTTTTAATATCCGCATTTTTTTCAAATAGGGACAGAAGGAATCTCATTAATTGAATCATGCGCGTCACTAATAAGATGACGAGGCACTTGGCTTCCAATACGAAAGTAATTCAACTCCCGCCGTCTTAAGGTTTAGGACTTACAACAACATTTTTTTTTTTTCATATCCATATATTTTTAATATCCGCATTTTTTTCAAATAGGGACAGAAGGAATCTCATTAATTGAATCATGCGCATCACTAATAAGATGACGAGGCACTTGGCTTCCAATACGAAAGTAATTCAACTCCCGACGACTTAAGGTTTAAGACTTATAACAACATTTTTTTTTTCATATCCATATATTTTTAATATCCGCATTTTTTTCAAATAGGGACAGAAGGAATCTCATTAATTGAATCATGCGCGTCACTAATAAGATGACGAGGCACTTGGCTTCCAATACAAAAGTAATTCAACTCCCGCCGACTTAAGGTTTAAGACTTATAACAAAATTTTTTTTCATATCCATATATTTTTAATATCCGCATTTTTTTCAAATAGGGACAGAAGTGAATCTCATTAATTGAATCATGCGCGTCACTAATAAGATGACGAGGCACTTGGCTTCCAATACGAAATTAATTCAACTCCCGCCGTCTTAAGGTTTAAGACTTACAACAAAATTTTTTTTTTCATATCCATATATTTTTAATATCCGCATTTTTTTCAAATAGGGACAGAAGGAATCTCATTAATTGAATCATGCGCGTCACTAATAAGATGACGAGGCACTTGGCTTCCAATACGAAAGTAATTCAACTCCCGCCGTCTTAAGGTTTAAGACTTATAACAACATTTTTTTTTCATATCCATATATTTTTAATATCCGCATTTTTTTCAAATAGGGACAGAAGTGAATCTCATTAATTGAATCATGCGCGTCACTAATAAGATGACGAGGCACTTGGCTTCCAATACGAAAGTAATTCAACTCCCGCCGACTTAAGGTTTAAGACTTATAACAAAATTTTTTTTTCATATCCATATATTTTTAATATCCGCATTTTTTTCAAATAGGGACAGAAGGAATCTCATTAATTGAATCATGCGCGTCACTAATAAGATGACGAGGCACTTGGCTTCCAATACGAAAGTATAATTCAACTCCCGCCGATCTTAAGGTTTAAGACTTATAACAACATTTTTTTTTCATATCCATATATTTTTAATATCCGCAGTTTTTTTCAAATAGGGACAGAAGGAATCTCATTAATTGAATCATGCGCGTCACTAATAAGATGACGAGGCACTTGGCTACCAATACGAAAGATAATTCAACTCCCGCCGACTTAAGGTTTAAGACTTAAACATTTTTTTTTTTTTATCCATATATTTTTAATATCCGCATTTTTTTCAAATAGGGACAGGCGGAATCTCATTAATTGAATCATGCGCGTCACTAATAAGATGACGAGGCACTTGGCTTCCAATACGAAAGATAATTCAACTCCCGCCGTCTTAAGGTTTAAGACTTACAACAACATTTTTTTTTTTTTATCCATATATTTTTAATATCCGCATTTTTTTCAAATAGGGACAGAAGGAATCTCATTAATTGAATCATGCGCGTCACTAATAAGATGACGAGGCACTTGGCTGCCAATACAAAAGTAATTCAACTCCCGCCGTCTTAAGGTTTAAGACTTATAACAACATTTTTTTTTTTCATATCCATATATTTTTAATATCCGCATTTTTTTCAAATAGGGACAGAAGGAATCTCATTAATTGAATCATGCGCGTCACTAATAAGATGACGAGGCACTTGGCTTCCAATACGAAAGTAATTCAACTCCCAACGTCTTAAGGTTTAAGACTTACAACAACATTTTTTTTTTCATATCCATATATTTTTAATATCCGCATTTTTTTCAAATAGGGACAGAAGGAATCTCATTAATTGAATCATGCGCGTCACTAATAAGATGACGAGGCACTTGGCTTCCAATACGAAAGTAATTCAACTCCCGCCGTCTTAAGGTTTAGGACTTACAACAACATTTTTTTTTTTATATCCATATATTTTTAATATCCGCATTTTTTTCAAATAGGGACAGAAGGAATCTCATTAATTGAATCATGCGCGTCACTAATAAGATGACGAGGCACTTGGCTTCCAATACGAAAGTAATTCAACTCCCGCCGTCTTAAGGTTTAGGACTTACAACAACATTTTTTTTTTCATATCCATATATTTTTAATATCCGCATTTTTTTCAAATAGGGACAGACGGAATCTCATTAATTGAATCATGCGCGTCACTAATAAGATGACGAGGCACTTGGCTACCAATACAAAAATAATTCAACTCCCGCCGTCTTAAGGTTTAAGACTTATAACAAAATTTTTTTTCATATCCATATATTTTTAATATCCGCATTTTTTTCAAATAGGGACAGAAGGAATCTCATTAATTGAATCATGCGCGTCACTAATAAGATGACGAGGCACTTGGCTACCAATACAAATATAATTCAACTCCCGCCGTCTTAAGGTTTAAGACTTATAACAAAATTTTTTTTTCATATCCATATATTTTTAATATCCGCATTTTTTTCAAATAGGGACAGAAGGAATCTCATTAATTGAATCATGCGCGTCACTAATAAGATGACGAGGCACTTGGCTACCAATACGAAAGTAATTCAACTCCCGCCGTCTTGAGGTTTAAGACTTATAACAAAATTTTTTTTTCATATCCATATATTTTTAATATCCGAATTTTTTCAAATAGGGACAGAAGGCATCTCATTAATTGAATCATGCGCGTCACTAATAAGATGACGAGGCACTTGGCTACCAATACGAAAGCAATTCAACTCCCGCCGTCTTAAGGTTTAAGACTTACAACATTTTTTTTTCATATCCATATATTTTTAATATCCGCATTTTTTTCAAATAGGGACAGAAGGAATCTCATTAATTGAATCATGCGCGTCACTAATAAGATGACGAGGCACTTGGCTGCCAATACAAAAATAATTCAACTCCCGCCGTCTTAAGGTTTAAGACTTATAACAACATTTTTTTTTTTCATATCCATATATTTTTAATATCCGCATTTTTTTTTAAATAGGGACAGAAGGAATCTCATTAATTGAATCATGCGCGTCACTAATAAGATGACGAGGCACTTGGCTACCAATACGAAAGCAATTCAACTCCCGCCGTCTTAAGGTCTAAGACTTACACCATTTTTTTTTTCATATCCATATATTTTTAATATCCGCATTTTTTTCAAATAGGGACACAAGGAATCTCATTAATTGAATCATGCGCGTCACTAATAAGATGACGAGGCACTTGGCTACCAATACGAAAGCAATTCAACTCCCGCCGTCTTAAGGTTTAAGACTTACAACATTTTTTTTTTCATATCCATATATTTTTAATATCCGCATTTTTTTCAAATAGGGACACAAGGAATCTCATTAATTGAATCATGCGCGTCACTAATAAGATGACGAGGCACTTGGCTGCCAATACGAAAGATAATTCAACTCCCGCCGTCTTAAGGTTTAAGACTTATAACAACATTTTTTTTTCATATCCATATATTTTTAATATCCGCATTTTTTTCAAATAGGGACAGAATGAGAATTAATCTCATTAATTGAATTATGCGCATCACTAATAAGATGACGAGGCACTTGGCTACCAATACGAAAATAATTCAACTCCCGCCGTCTTAAGGTTTAAGACTTATAACATTTTTTTTTCATATCCATATATTTTTAATATCCGCATTTTTTTCAAATAGGGACAGACGGAATCTCATTAATTGAATTATGCGCATCACTAATAAGATGACGAGGCACTTGGCTACCAATACGAAAATAATTCAACTCCCGCCGTCTTAAGGTTTAAGACTTATTTAGGTTTAAGACTAAGAAAAGGTTTAAGACTAAGAAAATTTTTTTTTCATATCCATATATTTTTAATATCCGAATTTTTTCAAATAGGGACAGAAGGAATCTCATTAACTGAATCATGCGCGTCACTAATAAGATGACGAGGCACTTGGCTACCAATACGAAAGTAATTCAACTCCCGCCGTCTTAAGGTTTAAGACTTACAACAAAATTTTTTTTTTCATATCCATATATTTTTTAATATCCGCATTTTTTTCAAATAGGGACAGAAGGAATCTCATTAATTGAATTCATGCGCGTCACTAATAAGATGACGAGGCACTTGGCTGCCAATACAAAAGTAATTCAACTCCCGCCGTCTTAAGGTTTAAGACTTATAACAACATTTTTGTTTTCATATCCATATATTTTTAATATCCGCATTTTTTTCAAATAGGGACAGAAGGAATCTCATTAATTGAATCATGCGCGTCACTAATAAGATGACGAGGCACTTGGCTACCAATACAAATATAATTCAACTCCCGCCATCTTAAGGTTTAAGACTTATAACAACATTTTTTTTTTCATATCCATATATTTTTAATATCCGCAGTTTTTTTCAAATAGGGACAGAAGGAATCTCATTAACTGAATCATGCGCGTCACTAATAAGATGAGAGGCACTTGGCTACCAATACAAATATAATTCAACTCCCGCCATCTTAAGGTTTAAGACTTATAACAACATTTTTTTTCATATCCATATATTTTTAATATCCGCATTTTTTTCAAATAGGGACAGACGGAATCTCATTAATTGAATCATGCGCGTCACTAATAAGATGACGAGGCACTTGGCTACCAATACAAATAGTAATTCAACTCCCGCCATCTTAAGGTTTAAGACTTATAACAATTTTTTTTTTCATATCCATATATTTTTAATATCCGCATTTTTTTCAAATAGGGACAGAAGGAATCTCATTAATTGAATCATGCGCGTCACTAATAAGATGACGAGGCACTTGGCTGCCAATACAAATATAATTCAACTCCCGCCGTCTTAAGGTTTAAGACTTACAACAACATTTTTTTTTTTTCATATCCATATATTTTTAAAATCCGCTTTTTTTTAAATAGGGACAGAAGGAATCTCATTAATTGATTCATGCGCGTCACTAATAAGATGACGAGGCACTTGGCTACCAATACAAATATAATTCAACTCCCGCCATCTTAAGGTTTAAGACTTATAACAAAATTTTGTTTTCATATCCATATATTTTTAATATCCGCATTTTTTTCAAATAGGGACAGACGGAATCTCATTAATTGAATCATGCGCGTCACTAATAAGATGACGAGGCACTTGGCTACCAATACAAATATAATTCAACTCCCGCCATCTTAAGGTTTAAGACTTACAACAACATTTTTTTTTCATATCCATATATTTTTAAAATCCGCAGTTTTTTCAAATAGGGACAGAAGGAATCTCATTAATTGATTCATGCGCGTCACTAATAAGATGACGAGGCACTTGGCTGCCAATACAAATATAATTCAACTCCCGCCATCTTAAGGTTTAAGACTTATAACAAAATTTTTTTTTTCATATCCATATATTTTTAAAATCCGCATTTTTTTCAAATAGGGACAGAAGGAATCTCATTAATTGATTCATGCGCGTCACTAATAAGATGACGAGGCACTTGGCTGCCAATACAAATATAATTCAACTCCCGCCGTCTTAAGGTTTAAGACTTATAACAAAATTTTTTTTTCATATCCATATATTTTTAATATCCGCAGTTTTTTCAAATAGGGACAGAAGGAATCTCATTAATTGAATCATGCGCGTCACTAATAAGATGACGAGGCACTTGGCTACCAATACGAAAATAATTCAACTCCCGCCGCTTAAGGTTTAAGACTTACAACAACATTTTTTTTTTCATATCCATATATTTTTAATATCCGCATTTTTTTCAAATAGGGACAGAAGGAATCTCATTAATTGAATCATGCGCGTCACTAATAAGATGACGAGGCACTTGGCTGCCAATACAAATATAATTCAACTCCCGCCGTCTTAAGGTTTAAGACTTACAACAACATTTTTTTTTTTCATATCCATATATTTTTAAAATCCGCTTTTTTTTAAATAGGGACAGAAGGAATCTCATTAATTGAATTATGCGCGTCACTAATAAGATGACGAGGCACTTGGCTACCAATACAAATATAATTCAACTCCCGCCATCTTAAGGTTTAAGACTTATAACAAAATTTTTTTTCATATCCATATATTTTTAATATCCGCATTTTTTTCAAATAGGGACAGACGGAATCTCATTAATTGAATCATGCGCGTCACTAATAAGATGACGAGGCATTGGCTACTAATACAAATATAATTCAACTCCCGCCATCTTAAGGTTTAAGACTTACAATTTTTTTTTTCATATCCATATATTTTTAATATCCGCATTTTTTTCAAATAGGGACAGGGAATCTCATTAATTGAATCATGCGCGTCACTAATAAGATGACGAGGCACTTGGCTGCCAATACAAATATAATTCAACTCCCGCCGTCTTAAGGTTTAAGACTTACAACAAAATTTTTTTTTTTCATATCCATATATTTTTAAAATCCGCATTTTTTTCAAATAGGGACAGAAGGAATCTCATTAATTGATTCATGCGCGTCACTAATAAGATGACGAGGCACTTGGCTGCCAATACAAATATAATTCAACTCCCGCCGTCTTAAGGTTTAAGACTTATACATTTTTTTTTTCATATCCATATATTTTTAATATCCGCAGTTTTTTCAAATAGGGACAGAAGGAATCTCATTAATTGAATCATGCGCGTCACTAATAAGATGACGAGGCACTTGGCTACCAATACTAATATAATTCAACTCCCCCGTCTTAAGGTTTAAGACTTACATTTTTTTTTCATATCCATATATTTTTAATATCCGCATTTTTTTCAAATAGGGACAGAAGGAATCTCATTAATTGAATCATGCGCGTCACTAATAAGATGACGAGGCACTTGGCTACCAATACAAATATAATTCAACTCCCGCCATCTTAAGGTTTAAGACTTACAACATTTTTTTTTCATATCCATATATTTTTAAAATCCGCATTTTTTTCAAATAGGGACAGAAGGAATCTCATTAATTGAATCATGCGCGTCACTAATAAGATGACGAGGCACTTGGCTGCCAATACAAATATAATTCAACTCCCGCCGTCTTAAGGTTTAAGACTTACATTTTTTTTTTCATATCCATATATTTTTAATATCCGCAGTTTTTTCAAATAGGGACAGAAGGAATCTCATTAATTGAATCATGCGCGTCACTAATAAGATGACGAGGCACTTGGCTACCAATACTAATATAATTCAACTCCCCCCGTCTTAAGGTTTAAGACTTACAACAACATTTTTTTTTTCATATCCATATATTTTTAAAATCCGCAGTTTTTTCAAATAGGGACAGACGGAATCTCATTAATTGAATCATGCGCGTCACTAATAAGATGACGAGGCACTTGGCTACCAATACAAATATAATTCAACTCCCGCCATCTTAAGGTTTAAGACTTACATTTTTTTTTTCATATCCATATATTTTTAATATCCGCAGTTTTTTCAAATAGGGACAGAAGGAATCTCATTAATTGAATCATGCGCGTCACTAATAAGATGACGAGGCACTTGGCTACCAATACAAATATAATTCAACTCCCGCCATCTTAAGGTTTAAGACTTGCAACATTTTTTTTTCATATCCATATATTTTTAAAATCCGCATTTTTTTCAAATAGGGACAGAAGGAATCTCATTAATTGATTCATGCGCGTCACTAATAAGATGACGAGGCACTTGGCTACCAATACAAATATAATTCAACTCCCGCCATCTTAAGGTTTAAGACTTACATTTTTTTTTTTCATATCCATATATTTTTAATATCCGCAGTTTTTTAAATAGGGACAGAAGGAATCTCATTAATTGAATCATGCGCGTCACTAATAAGATGACGAGGCACTTGGCTACCAATACTAATATAATTCAACTCCCCCCGTCTTAAGGTTTAAGACTTACATTTTTGTTTTCATATCCATATATTTTTAATATCCGCAGTTTTTTCAAATAGGGACAGAAGGAATCTCATTAATTGATTCATGCGCGTCACTAATAAGATGACGAGGCACTTGGCTGCCAATACAAATATAATTCAACTCCCGCCGTCTTAAGGTTTAAGACTTACATTTTTGTTTTCATATCCATATATTTTTAATATCCGCAGTTTTTTCAAATAGGGACAGAAGGAATCTCATTAATTGAATCATGCGCGTCACTAATAAGATGACGAGGCACTTGGCTACCAATACAAATATAATTCAACTCCCGCCATCTTAAGGTTTAAGACTTGCAACATTTTTTTTTCATATCCATATATTTTTAAAATCCGCATTTTTTTCAAATAGGGACAGAAGGAATCTCATTAATTGATTCATGCGCGTCACTAATAAGATGACGAGGCACTTGGCTACCAATACTAATATAATTCAACTCCCCCCGTCTTAAGGTTTAAGACTTACATTTTTGTTTTCATATCCATATATTTTTAATATCCGCAGTTTTTTCAAATAGGGACAGAAGGAATCTCATTAATTGATTCATGCGCGTCACTAATAAGATGACGAGGCACTTGGCTGCCAATACAAATATAATTCAACTCCCGCCGTCTTAAGGTTTAAGACTTACATTTTTGTTTTCATATCCATATATTTTTAATATCCGCATTTTTTTCAAATAGGGACATGAAAGTCGACTGTGTTTTACGTGAGCACCTGCCATGATGGCTCAATCTCACGGCCCCCTTGGGCATGGGATATGAAACAATGCGTCAATCAGCGCCCCTTTGGAACCATGTTCCGCCGGATACCGACACTCAAGCCAGTCTGTTCTAGTCATGGCTTATATCCTCGGTTAAGGATGGAGGCCTATCTAAACCTCTTCCGGTCTATGGGATCCCGGCACCCGGTTGTATAACGCAACTCCACGTCGAACCCTAAGGCTCTACCCGCATTCAGGTGTTAAACCACAGCCACCACGTAGCTCCCTAGGGGGCCTCAACCATAGCCAGGACGGAACAAGTTCCGTGGGCTCTGGCTCCCGTGGCACCAGAAATTAGCAGCCTCCGGTCAGGCGTCGTGCCACGAAGGACACTACCAATTTTGACTCCAGAACAGTCGACGGGTTGGTGACCCAATATTTGCATAGCTGCCTGGAATAGCATTATGAAATGGCCGAAGCCGAGTCATAAGATGGAACAGTCTTATCCACCATGCTCATGGGCATGGCTTTCTCACTGTGAGGAGGCGAGGACTATTCCTTCCTCTTCCGCAACTCGCGGCATTCGCTGCTGGTCAATGACCAGACCGTTCGAAGACGGCCAGCTATGTTCCCAACAATCCCTAAGGACTTGTGACAAGGCGGAGGTGAGCACCATCTCCGTAGCTCCTCATCACCCGTGGTACCAGAAAAGTCCTCTGGTCAGGTTCGTGCAACTAAAAGAAGCACTCCCAGTTTCAGCTACCATGAAGCTCGGGGACTGGTCACCCCGGCGGCGGGCGAAAACCCGGCGAACCCTACAAGCACCTAATCACTCGATCCTGATTCACACACCATTCACCCCTAACACCTCTCGGCATCCACAAATCAACGTCTTCGACGACGACTGAATACGGCTCTTGCAAACACATTCAACCTATCAACCCTATCGCTAGTGGAGAGCACCTGACTAAAGTCAAAGTCCCCCCCGGCCTGAATCACACCCAACCCACCCAGATCACGAAGATCATCATACAGCGGACACTCACACAGGACATGCTTCCAGGTCTCGTCTCCCGAGCCACACTGGCATTCCGGACTGTCTGCCAGGTGCCGACTATGCAACCATGCATTCAGCGATCCATGGCCAGTCAACAGGAATCCGGCGCTGAGGTTAAAACCAAAGTCCGGTCGGTCGACAACAAACGAGACATCTGGGATGAACTCGTAAGTGACCCGCCCATTCTCACACCCATCCCACCGAACTTGCCAGTCCGATAGGACACATCCACGCAACATTTCCTTCCATTCACTGGGCCTCGAACTCTCCACGGTCCCTCCCAACACTTCACGATACAACCATTCGCTCTCCAGTTCAAATAGGGACAGAAGGAATCTCATTAATTGAATCATGCGCGTCACTAATAAGATGACGAGGCACTTGGCTACCAATACAAATATAATTCAACTCCCGCCATCTTAAGGTTTAAGACTTACAACAAAATTTTTTTTTTTCATATCCATATATTTTTAAAATCCGCATTTTTTTCAAATAGGGACATGAAAGTCTACTGTGTTTTACGTGAGCACCTGCCATGATGGCTCAATCTCACGGCCCCCTTGGGCATGGGATATGAAACAATGCGTCAATCAGCGCCCCTTTGGAACCATGTTCCGCCGGATACCGACACTCAAGCCAGTCTGTTCTAGTCATGGCTTATATCCTCGGTTAAGGATGGAGGCCTATCTAAACCTCTTCCGGTCTATGGGATCCCGGCACCCGGTTGTATAACGCAACTCCACGTCGAACCCTAAGGCTCTACCCGCATTCAGGTGTTAAACCACAGCCACCACGTAGCTCCCTAGGGGGCCTCAACCATAGCCAGGACGGAACAAGTTCCGTGGGCTCTGGCTCCCGTGGCACCAGAAATTAGCAGCCTCCGGTCAGGCGTCGTGCCACGAAGGACACTACCAATTTTGACTCCAGAACAGTCGACGGGTTGGTGACCCAATATTTGCATAGCTGCCTGGAATAGCATTATGAAATGGCCGAAGCCGAGTCATAAGATGGAACAGTCTTATCCACCATGCTCATGGGCATGGCTTTCTCACTGTGAGGAGGCGAGGACTATTCCTTCCTCTTCCGCAACTCGCGGCATTCGCTGCTGGTCAATGACCAGACCGTTCGAAGACGGCCAGCTATGTTCCCAACAATCCCTAAGGACTTGTGACAAGGCGGAGGTGAGCACCATCTCCGTAGCTCCTCATCACCCGTGGTACCAGAAAAGTCCTCTGGTCAGGTTCGTGCAACTAAAAGAAGCACTCCCAGTTTCAGCTACCATGAAGCTCGGGGACTGGTCACCCCGGCGGCGGGCGAAAACCCGGCGAACCCTACAAGCACCTAATCACTCGATCCTGATTCACACACCATTCACCCCTAACACCCCTCGGCATCCACAAATCAACGTCTTCGACGACGACTGAATACGGCTCTTGCAAACACATTCAACCTATCAACCCTATCGCTAGTGGAGAGCACCTGACTAAAGTCAAAGTCCCCCCCGGCCTGAATCACACCCAACCCACCCAGATCACGAAGATCATCATACAGCGGACACTCACAAAGGACATGCTTCCAGGTCTCGTCTCCCGAGCCACACTGGCATTCCGGACTGTCTGCCAGGTGCCGACTATGCAACCATGCATTCAGCGATCCATGGCCAGTCAACAGGAACCCGGCGCTGAGGTTAAAACCAAAGTCCGGTCGGTCGACAACAAACGAGACATCTGGGATGAACTCGTAAGTGACCCGCCCATTCTCACACCCATCCCACCGAACTTGCCAGTCCGATAGGACACATCCACGCAACATTTCCTTCCATTCACTGGGCCTCGAACTCTCCACGGTCCCTCCCAACACTTCACGATACAACCATTCGCTCTCCAGCAATGGCAGCCCCTTCTTGAGCTTGTAGCTTACGGCTCTACGCCGTATCTCCAAGTCAAGGGGAACTGCTCCAAACAACACTTGCAATGCCTCCGTAGAGACAGTGCGACACACAGGCATACTCCCCAACAATATGACACGCTGCACACTGCAAACTTTCACTCTGCCAGCAACAGTCGAGGTTATCTCACTCCATATTGGTGACCCATTTGCTGCGCAAGCAACAAATAAGCCACTGTATATGGTGCGGACAGCTCTCCTGCTGAGACCCCACTCGTTTCTCAAAACTCGGCGCAATTTCCCAACCGCACCGACCAACCGGTTCTTCAGACTGGTAAGGTGTGGCGTGAAGCTTAACCGTTCCCCAACGGTTACGCCCAGGTATTTCACCTGTTTCACGTACCTTATGCTGGAGCCATCGATCCTGACAGTCGGAGGCCTAATGCCCCCGGGACCTCGACTGGACAAGATGCCTTTCAGCAACATTGTCACAGTCTTGTCCAGTGCCAGACCGACACCCACACTGCTGCCCCACTGGCTAACAATGCGCAAGCACTCTGCGGCGCTTGCCTCAATCCTCGAACGCGACTGGCCCTCAATCAAAATGAGCAAGTCGTCCGCATACGCACAACACTTGCATACCTGCTCGAGCTGCCGCAGCAGGGGATCCATCATGAGGTTCCATATAAATGGACCACAGATGGAGCCCTGTGGACAACCACGAGCCACATCAATACTCACAGTATCATTCACTCCCATCACACATGCACTACGTCCCGAGAAGTAACTCTTCCAAAGAGCTACGTCCCGGCACCCACACTCATTCAACCTCTCAATCACCCTAGCCCAACTTAGGTAATCAAAAGCCCCCTTAAAGTCCACAAACACACCGAGAACGTACTTGGAGCTGCTGGATCTCACCGAGTCCTTGACATACACCCAAGCGTCCTCCACACTCTTTCCCTCCCGGAAGCCAAACTGCCTGTCAGACATCTGGCTCCCCACACTCTCCTGCAGCCGTTCCACCAGCACTCGCTCCAGAACTTTTGCAAGAACTGGAACAAGGCTGATGCCCCGAAAGGATCGCGGATTGCTCCGGACCCTATCGGGTGACTTAAGGAGCACACTCACCCTTGTGCGTTTCCACGCACTTGGAAAGACCCCCTCACTCACACACTTGGCATACAATTCATACAAGTGATCCGGAATCGCCTTCCAGACACTTCTACAAATCTCCGCTTTAAACCCATCCATACCGGGAGCTTTCCCCGAGCGAAGCTTGGTGAAACCCCACTCAAGCTCGCTCACCAGGAGGGGATCGGCAACACCCACTGCATCAGGCACTGAGTGCTGTCGATCTTCCCTAGGAAAGAATTCGGACAACAGACATTCCACACAATCCCTCCAGGTTGTAAGCACTCGGCCTTCAACCTGTAGGGCACACACACCCTGTCCCTATTCCGGTCACACTCCTGCAGAATTTTGAAAACACGACCCCAGGGATCGTGCTTATTTCGTTCCACAAAAGTGCGCCACTCATCCTCTTTCACTCTGATCAAACTATTCTTATACTCGTGTGTCCGAGTCAGATACTGCTCCCTAAGCTGGGCCAAGCCTTCCGCATTGGACCTTCTGGCCCTTTGGAATCTCTTCCGCAGAGACCGGAGGGACCGTTGCTGGGCCTTCAAATCACGCGTCCACCACTTAACACGGTTGCGAGACACCTTTCGGTGCCTTGCAAACATGCTATCATTCGCACTAGTCACCCACTCTGTCACACATGCAACTTGCTCATCCACATTCATAGCACAGAAGGTGCTAAACGGGACTTGCGTCGCCGCTTCTCTCACATAATGCCCATGAAGGGCCCAATTCGCTCCACGAAAGCACCACCCATTAACCACCACATTCGCATCCAGGGGCATGTTGTGGGTCACCACAATCTCAATCGGATTATGATCACTCACACCATGACCCCCCAACACACTCCATTGAAAAGCACACACTCTCATTGCGGACTCATTCACAAGGGTGACATCAATGTCACTCCTCCCCATCGGACCATCGAATGTGTACCACTCACTCGGCTCGTTGACAACCTGCATCTCTTGGGTGATCACCCACTCGGCCAGCGTCTCACCCCGCGCGTAGTTTAGATGCCCAGGCGCGTGCCTGGACAGTTTACTAAACCACAGGGGGGACGACGCGTTCGCGTCAAGGCCTAGGATGACAGGATTGCTACTCACCTGGAGTAGCACCGCATCCATGTACTGAAGGTACGGATCTATAGACTCGGAAAACTTGCAATACACACTAACAACAAACAACCTGCCAAAATTCCCTTCTAACCCCACACATACACCCCAATTGGTAGAGCTCACCAAGGTGCACTCCACGTTGGGGTCATTCACAACAACTGCGGCATGGCACCTGCTGTCAGGAAATACCCGCATTTCTGCGGGCAAACCACGCACACCGCCATAGCGGGTGCATGGTTCCTGCAACAGAGCCACGACGCAGCCCCTCTCACACATCAATTGCCCCACTTCGCACGTAACAGCATACGAGCCCTGACAATTAATTTGTAGGAGCCGAGACATGTTAGTGTCTTGCATTCACCCTGGCCAAAACTGCGCTATATATCGGACAACTCGCCGAGAGCATGTTATGCCCCGACGGTAACCCCTTGAAGCGGCAGTTTCGGCAGTCCACCGGATTGGTGCACTTCGCCGCTACATGACCCCCCTGTCCGCATTGGCGGCACACACTCACCTGGAGGCGACAGTCCTGGACCTTGTGGTCAAAGCCGACGCAACGATGGCAGGCATACGTACGGACCTGGGACCGGCAGCGGAAGCTGAACCACTTTATATACACCCGTCCGGTGTCTAAAGCGGCCAGTGCCTTCTCGCTGACCTCCAGAGTCACGTTCGTAGTGCCTCCATCAGCTGCGGACCACGGCTTTGATGCCAAGTGCACTGACTTTTTAAAGTCCGCCACGGTCATCTCCTCCTTCAAATTATTCCTCCAGAGCTCCTCCATGAAGTCCTCCGGGGTGACTGCGGTATCCACGTCTAAGACCGTCAAGCGGGGCTTAACGGCCTGGTTGCGCTCCACGCTCAACCCGACCTCGGCGAACTTCCTTGAGGCGGCCACCTTCGACGCCTCCGATGACGACGGCGTGCGGATGATGGCACCGCCACGCTTCAGCTCACGCACCTCGTGGACTCTGACTCCAAGGGCTGGGGCCACCTCCTTCCTCACCTTCTCAGCGATCTCCCGGCTGGATAGCTCCGGGTCCTCACCCTTCACCACGCAGGACCAGGTCTCCCGCACCTTGGTACGGGGAACTGGCACCGGGGCTATTGGGGGGCCGGGCTGCGCAGCGACGGCGTGGGGCGACGGTCCAGACATCGAGGGCGGCGGTGGCATGGTGGCCCGAGTCTCCAACTCGGCCACCCGAAGCATGAGAGCCACCACGAGTTCATCGTACCGGCTCATCACAGCCGATACGGCTTTCACGTCGCCGTCAATGAGGGCGCTCCGGACGGCTCGTTGGGTGGCGGAGAGCTCCGCCAGCACAGCTCCACTTCCAGCGGCGACAGCGGCGCGAGCGTTGGCCTGCTCAACGGCGGCGGGGGGGGCCAGGTAGGTCCCGGCGGCACTGATGGCGGCAGCAGGAGCGACGGCAGTGCGGGCGGCAACGGCAGTGCGAGCGGCGACGGCAGTGCGGGCGGCGGCGGCAGTGCGGGCGGCGGCGGCGGTGGCTGCAACAGGGGCGGCGGTGGTGGCTGCAACGACGGCGGCGGGGTGGACCTCCAATCCTGCGGCGTTTAGTCCTCCCGGACATGAGGCGGCTATCTCCGGCGAAGGCATCGTGCTCTTCCTGGACCTGGTGTCCATACGCTGCACCGTCTCACCCAGCTCCTGCTCGATGGAGACGGCGCGCAGCTTGTTGGCCTGCGAGGGGGATACGCCCTCATCCGCTCCGCTGCTCACGCTCGAGAGGCTAGCATTACTACCGCTCCGGCTGCGGTAGTTCTTCCTACCGCGCGGCATAGTGCGCACTCTCTTTTAATTCGCGATTTTTAAATAAAAAATCCGAAAATGACTGATTTTTACTTGTTTAAAAAATAAAAATCCAAAAATGTCTGATTTTCACTTATTTAAAAATAAAAATCCAAAAATATCCGATTTCCACTTATTTAAATAAATAATCCAGTGAAAATGTCTGATTTCCACTTGCCAAATAAATAATCAGTGTTCAGATGCCTGATTTACACTTTTCAAAAAATAAAATCCAAAAATGTCAGATTTCCACTTTCCGATAAAAATTATCGCTGTTCAGAGTCAAGGTAGCAGCACTGTACGTATGTACGTATGTTAATAAAAATGCGGCAATTTCACAAACGAAAAGCGCGATTTTTACAGAAAATACGCGCGCCACAGCAACCGCGCAATGCGCAACTTGTGGCACCAATGTTCGCAAATTAAATTAATCCCGAAGTTCACTTTTTAAAAAAATAATTTTTTATTTTTTATTTTTTATTTTAAAAAACTTTATTAATTATTTCTTATTAGTTTCACAAACTTTATTTAAACGCTTAAGGCTAGACCGATTGTAGATGAAAGGCTTGCTCCCGGAATAAGACTGCCAATTTTTTAATTGCCAGTTAACCAACAAACCTCGGCTTAAGAGAAATAACCCAAAAGGGTACTTGGAGAGAATAAACAATTGCGCTAAGAGATTCTAAGAGAAAGGGACAATTTGCTGATGCAGTAGTTGAGTCATTCGTGAAGAGTGATAAGATCGGAAGATCGATCGAATTCGGACTGGTGACGGCGAGTCGGCTCTAATGTTTATGTCTGGCTTAGGCCATGGAAAATTTATGGAAATGTTTACAAGTGGAGCTTGGGAATGTTTACAAGTAGAGCTTGATGTTTAGTCTGGATAATCGTTTGGGGATCATCAGAAATGAGTGAGGGGAAATTAGGAGACAAGATAAGAAATGGCATGACGCATTCAGCAGGGGCTACTGCGTTTGACAAATAATGTTTACATTGCCTATTTGGTGAGGCAATTTATGAGTTGGATAACACACCTCCTTCTAAATTGAAGCGTCCCGATTCAAATGATGGTGTAGTCATGGAGTTTAGTTGGGCTGTTAATTCTGCTACGATTATTTCTTCATGTGGGATTTCTTGATCGGACAAATTACTGGTTTTTAAAATATTGCTAAGCCGTGGTTTAATGGTTTTACAATATTTTCTTAATTTATAAATTAATAACCAAATTATATATGTTGAAATTAAAGTGATTACAATTAATGTTAGTGGGATTCTGGTTTGTTTAATTTGAATAAAAGGATATAGGGTATTTATGTTATCAAATGATAGTTCCGAATTGTTGGATATTATATATTCGGATATTTCAAAATTATTATAATTGTGGGCTGTAACATATTCTAATATTTTATTATCTACGTTTGAATACGATATATTATTAATTATTGTGGTACCATTGAATGTTATTAAATAAGACCCTATTAGGCAAGAGTCGTTTACAATATTATTTCCATTTACTAAAATAGCACCTTCCTGAATTATATCAATTTGTTTATTTTTTTCTTATTTTATTACATATTGATTTTTCGCCGTTCAATAAGCGAGTGAAACATGATTTCTCTGTGCTAAGAACACAATAATTATTAAATAGTTCTTTTTTGAAATTATTTATTTCATAATAAATGTTGTCGCATTTTGCTACCTGATTGCTTAACAGTAATTTTCCATCATTATGAGAAATAGCTCTTGCGTAATAAGTATCGCATCTATTTTTTATAATGGGATATTTCAAATAGATTACAAATAATTCTTTATGTAAGGCAATTTTGAATTCAGAAATGTCCAATAAATCCGTGATTACTACAGGTTTTGATTCGTGTTTATATATTTCTTGAATATCGTCTATATTTAATATTTTTGTGTTAAAAATGTCAATTTTAGCCAACGTAATTGTATCGATTAAATTTTGTAGATCATAAGTTATTAAATGTAGACGATGTTTTCTTAGAGGTAACTCTTGGCTTGTAAAAACTGATTTTAAATTTGTGGACAGTATTTTTATTTCATCAAACAATTTGGAATTTATTATTTGTTGCTTGTTGTTGTTATCAATTAATTCATTAATTTTATTTTCAATTGTTACTACGTCATCATGGTCCGGGGTACCAGCTAACCATTTTAAAACCGTACCTAATTCATTAATACCTCTCTTAGATCTTGTTGGCAATAATTGTGATAGAATTATGTCTAGAGTTCTTAAATTATATGAAATTTCCCAGTTCAATCTATCATTATTAGTATTCTCTATGTAGCTAAGCTCTGTGTTCATAATTTCTTTATAGAAGCTAATGTTGGTAACATGAAATAGTTCAGCATATGAGTCATAGGTAAGAACGTCCTTATTGTCTTTATAAAGAAAGAAATCATGATTCGAATAATTAATTATTTCGGATGTTGTTGTAACTATGATCAGAAACAGAAGTATTGCGGAATGCATTGTTATCTGTAAGTTAGAGAGGAAACAAAAATTTAAGACTTAATATTATCTTTGTGAACTATTCTATTCCTATTGTTTATTATTACTTTATTATCCTGGTTTTCTTTAACTACCTGTTTTTTATATCTTGCTTTTAACTTGTTTCTTTCCCCATATTTTTTTTCATAAATTATGTCACCTACATTATAATTTTTTTGTTTTTTGTCTTTGTTATGTGTTGCTAGCATAACTGTTTGAGCTTGTTGTAGAATATTTGGTATTTTCTCATGGTTTATTTTGTTGTATAGTATATCCAATGGCTTTTCATTGGTAACTGAGTGAATACTTTGATTATATTTTTGAGCTGCTCTTATGATTATTTCAGAATAATCTGTCAGATTGTATTCATCTTTGATACATCTAGCAATCTCTGTGAGTGTTGAATGTGCCCTTTCAATTTGACCATTGGAAGTGCTATGTCTTGGATCTGCAAAGTGTATTGTGAGTCCACTTCTACTTATAAATGAACGAAATTGCGCAGATGTGAAACTTGGTTCGTTGTCTGTCATGATTGTTTTTGCTAATGGATAATGTTGTAAAATTTCTAGTACTTTGTTTTCAATATTCAACTTATTTTCTATTTCTTTGACTGTTAAGAATTTTGAATAAGCGTCAATACACGTTAAAAAAATTTTTTATCTGCATAAAATATATCAATGTGAAGATTTTCACCTTCACTAGTTGGAATTGGTGCTTCACCTATCGGAATTTCTACTGGATGTCTGCAATATTTATTTTGATTACAAATGACGCAATTTTTTATGTATTCTTGTAATTTTACAAATAATTTTGGCCAATAATAAAGTCTAGATATTTGTTTGTAATTTTCGTCTAATCCTCTATGGGCGCGACAATGAGTCTCTTGAATAATAATTGCCTTGTCTTCCTCACTTTCTACGTCTTGTAAAAAAATTCTTGTAAATAGGAATTTGTTTCCGAAATTTTCTTTTAGTGGTTTTTGCAATAAGTAAAGGTCTTGTAGGGTACAGTGCAAGCCTACGGTTATATTTGGTGAAATATATTCTTTTAATAACGTTACTAAATTCTCTGAGTATCATACTCAATAATATGTCTAACATTATTGAAGACATTTATTGATTCGTGGACTGTTAATCTGCCGGTAGTGATTAAGAGTTGAATTTTAAATTGGTTAAGTGGTTTATTAGTTTCCTCGATTACATTTTCAAAGCTGCTTTCTGCGGAATGAATTGTATTTTCATCTGAGCTATCCTCTGATATATCTGCGTCTGACAAATTGTTTATTTGGACTCTGGATAAAGCATCCGCTACAACATTAGTTGTACCTGGTTTGTATTGAATTTTTGGTGTAAAACTTTGTATGAATGAATACCAACTTTTCATGTCAACATTTGGGTTTTTGTCAGATATTGAATACGATAATGGCTGATGATCGGTGTGAATTTCCATTCCAACCACGCCATATAAGTAGTTTCTTAGGTTTTTTAATGCCCAAACGATTGCTAATAATTCTTTTTTGTTTGTGGCGTATGCTTGTTCTGTTTTATTTAGGGTTTTTGATATAAACGTGATAGGTTTACCCTCTTGCGACAGAACCGCTCCTAATGCTATATTTGAAGCGTCTGTTGTAAGAACGAATTTTTTACTATAATCTGGTTGTACTAATTCAAGTTGATTAGTAAGGTTTTGCTTAAGTTCATTGAATGCTTTTACAGCTGGTTCGTCCAACTGTACCGACATTTTTTTCGACATATTTTTAGATATTTTACCATTATGGCCTCCTAAATATGAGGTGAGTGGTTTTGCTATGTAAGCATAATTACGGACAAATTTTCTATAATAACCTGTTAGGCCCAGAAAGCTCCTAAGCTCTCTGATATTTTTTGGAATTGGGTAATTTTGTATTGCTGCGATTTTAACTGGGTCTGTTTTGATTGCATTATAAGAGACCACGTATCCAAGAAAGTTGGTTTCTTGCGAAAAGAATTTGGATTTTTCTAAAGAAATTTTCATATTAGCTTCTAAAAGGATATTTATTATTCTAGTTAAATCATTAAAATGTTCTTCTACAGAATTTGAGAAAATTATTATATCGTCCATATAGACGTGGCAAGTTTTTCCAACCTGATCTCTTAAAATGTCATCCATTGCTCGTTGGAAGATTCTTGGAGCGTTAGTTAAGCCAAAAGGCATTCTTAAAAATTCGTATTTACCGTTATTTATAGAAAAAGAGGTTTTTTGAATGTCGGATTCTCTCATTAATATTTGATGGAAACCTGATTCCAGGTCAATTGTGGAAAAAATTTTGCTTTTCCCAGATTAGCTAATATAACAGATGGGTCCTGCATAGGGTATCTATCGGGAATTGTGTTTTCATTTAATTTTTTAAAATCAATGACAAGTCTTAGTTTTGGACTGCCATCTTCATTGTATCCTTTTTCGGAACTACAAGAACTGGGGAATTATACGGACTCCTGCTAGGTTGTATGATTTTTCGGACAACATTCTTTTAATTTCTTTATTAACAAATTCTGCTACGGATTGGGCATATGGGTATTGTTTTCCATATATGGGTCTATCATGTTCTAAGTTTATTTCCCCTCTAATGTCAGTGCGGAAAGGAATTTGCATATTTATTTTGGAGTGTTCATCTTTGATATGGTTTACTATAATATTTCTTAATTCATCCATATCATTTTCTGATTTCAATTTTATGTTGTTTAGGCAATGTTTTTTATTTTTTTTGTTGCCTGAAGTAGATTGTGAGCTTATTGACCTTAAATCTTCATTTTTTGATTGGAAGGATTTTATTGAACTAAAATCCTTTGAATGCTCCGATTCAGAGCTGTAGTCATAGTCGCTTGTTTCGACGCAGACTGAATTTGATTTAACTTGTTTTAACTGGTTAAAGTATTTGTTTATTAAGAACTCGTTCAGAGGGTGATTACATTTTTCCTCGGTGTGGCATAGATTTTCTTTACACACTTTATTGTGAAAAAGTAATTTTTCCTCTTTCCCATGATATTGTATAACTCCCTTTTTGGTGTCGATTATAGCACCAATTTTTTTAAGTAGATTATAACCGACTAACAAGTCAGTTTCTAAACCCTCGATTTCATAAAACATATATTTAATATTGAAAATTGTTATCATGTGATAATACTTTATTATCGAATATCCGTTTACGGTTGAAACCCTTTTATAAATAGGGAGTTCATTTTTATTTAAATATATTCCCTTTTTAATGTAACAAGCGGTTGCGCCTGTATCAATTAGTACTTTAAAATTTTTATTTTCTTTTTTGTCAAATCGTATTAAGTAAGGTAATCTTACTCTTGCCCTTCCCCTAAAAAATGGTCCTCCTTAATATTATTAATTTTCATGGTTTTATTTTGTGGTTGATTTACTGTATTCTCAGGCTCTCGCTTTACTGGAAAATGACTTGGGCCAGCTGCTTGATTTGCAAAGTTTTGTGGATTATTATTAGACGGACGGCTAAAATTTTGTTGATAATAGTTTGGTCGACCTGAATACGGACGATCTTGGTTTGGGTTTTGGGTATAACTTTGGGTATAATTTTGGGTATAACCCTGACGATAATTATTAGATTGCCCTTTTGGTCGGTTTACGAACTGTATGGAAGGATCGACTTCCATTGGTTCCGGGGTTTGCTGTCCCTGAACGTTTTTCTGGTCAAAATTAGTCTGTTGGGGCCAACTTTGGTTTTGGCCGTTTCCCCATTGATTTTTAGGTTTATTAAAATTTTGTTTTGGTTGGACCGAATTAAACCTTAGGTAATTATTTTGCCTTTGGTTTTCATTTTGAAAGCCATAATATCTGTTGGCGAATTGTGCTCTAAAATTATTAGATTCTAGTTCTTGCACTTTGGCTAAGGCGTTTGGAAGGTCGGGTGGATTTAGTGAGAAAAGAGTCTCTGCTATTGATCCGTTTAGACCAGAAATAAAGATTCTTAGAGCATTGCTCCTAATTACTTTATTAGTTTCTTTTGTAATTTCACTTTCTTTACCATATGTCATTATGGTTTTATTAATCAGTAGGGTCATCTTTTTATTTACCTCGTTATAGAACTCCGTAATAGACAATTTACCTTGCCTAAGAATACTTAGTTCAGCTTCTAAAACGTGGATTGGTCTTCTATCATTATAGATAAAATCCAATCTAGACAAAATTGCATTGAAATTAAGAACTGTTCCATGGTTGGTCAGGGCGTCATGTGCCGCTCCCATGATTTTGTTACGAAGTATGGTTAACGCTATAAAGTATTGTTCACTATTTATTTTATATAGGCGCATTGCTGTCTCTGCAGCCTCCCTCCAGCCTACATACTGAGTTTGCTCCCCGTTAAATTTTGGCACAGCTTTAATCACC
The DNA here is from genome assembly GCA_018153035.1 of Drosophila pseudoananassae pseudoananassae. Classification (NCBI taxonomy): domain Eukaryota; kingdom Metazoa; phylum Arthropoda; class Insecta; order Diptera; family Drosophilidae; genus Drosophila; species Drosophila pseudoananassae. The sequence continues at coordinate 2,760,047 of JAECXR010000023.1, read as the reverse complement.
TCTAATGTTGTATCACAACTTATATTTGGATCAATTGTCTGAATTTTATAGTCTTCTACCGTTTTTTCCTTACTTTCTAATTTTGCCGATAGATCATTAATTTTATTTGTCAATTCATTTATCTGGACGTTTATCAATCTATTTATTAATTCTGTTGTAATAGAACTGGATCCAATTCCACTACCTAACATGTTTGGTGCACCACCGGTTGCCATGTTTAATTTTTGAAAATTATTTGTTAAATCTTCCAGATTGTTTAATCGTTAAGTATTTAATTTTTCAAGAGATGTGACTTAATTTTATAAAATTTTTTGTTAGTATTTTTTGTAATGTAAATTTAATGTGTAACTAGGAATAAGATTTTCTTGAATTTCTCACGATGATGTTTTATCCTGTTCTTCTTAGTTAAATGTCCTGTTGGGTTTCTTCCTTCCTGCTATCTGTATCCTGTTCCCCTTAGTCAGATGTCCTGTTTCCTTCAGTTAATCAGCTTTTGTATTTAATTGAATTTTTTTGTTTTGTTTTTCTTTAATGTATTTATTTATATATTTTTTTTTTTTTTTTTTTATAGTTTTGTAGTTTCTTTTAAACTTTTCTGTTTTAAATACTTTTTGTTTTATTGTTTTTTTTGCTTATTCAGTTTTAAATCACTTTCGCACTGTGTTATTATATTTGTTTTTGTTTGTGTTGGTTTTCATTTGTTTTTCAGTGACCACGGTTTTTAGTTTTTGAACACTGAATTTTTTTATTTGAATTGTTTTTTAATGATTTATATATATTTTGTTTATTTTTTTATTGGAGTCTTTGCCAATCACTAATTTTTGGTTTGCCTGTTCAACGCGATTAAATTGGGATTTTTATGAGTTTTTAGAGCCACGCTGGTGCTTTCTTTTAATTAATTTGTTTTTATTTTAATTAATTATTTTTTGAGTCACCTTTATTTGCATGGCCCCACGTTGGGCGCCAATTAAATTAATCCCGAAGTTCACTTTTTAAAAAAATAATTTTTTATTTTTTATTTTTTATTTTAAAAAACTTTATTAATTATTTCTTATTAGTTTCACAAACTTTATTTAAACGCTTAAGGCTAGACCGATTGTAGATGAAAGGCTTGCTCCCGGAATAAGACTGCCAATTTTTTAATTGCCAGTTAACCAACAAACCTCGGCTTAAGAGAAATAACCCAAAAGGGTACTTGGAGAGAATAAACAATTGCGCTAAGAGATTCTAAGAGAAAGGGACAATTTGCTGATGCAGTAGTTGAGTCATTCGTGAAGAGTGATAAGATCGGAAGATCGATCGAATTCGGACTGGTGACGGCGAGTCGGCTCTAATGTTTATGTCTGGCTTAGGCCATGGAAAATTTATGGAAATGTTTACAAGTGGAGCTTGGGAATGTTTACAAGTAGAGCTTGATGTTTAGTCTGGATAATCGTTTGGGGATCATCAGAAATGAGTGAGGGGAAATTAGGAGACAAGATAAGAAATGGCATGACGCATTCAGCAGGGGCTACTGCGTTTGACAAATAATGTTTACATTGCCTATTTGGTGAGGCAATTTATGAGTTGGATAACACGCACACAAAAACTCACAACTTTCAGACCGAAAGACAGCGTATGTTAGCCGAAAATGATTTTTTCACCGGAGCGACTTCGAAACACGTCTGTACTTATCGAGTAGATAGGGACAGAAGGAATCTCATTAATTGATTCATGCGCGTCACTAATAAGATGACGAGGCACTTGGCTGCCAATACAAATATAATTCAACTCCCGCCGTCTTAAGGTTTAAGACTTACATTTTTGTTTTCATATCCATATATTTTTAATATCCGCAGTTTTTTCAAATAGGGACAGAAGGAATCTCATTAATTGAATCATGCGCGTCACTAATAAGATGACGAGGCACTTGGCTACCAATACAAATATAATTCAACTCCCGCCATCTTAAGGTTTAAGACTTACATTTTTTTTTTCATATCCATATATTTTTAATATCCGCAGTTTTTTAAATAGGGACAGAAGGAATCTCATTAATTGAATCATGCGCGTCACTAATAAGATGAGAGGCACTTGGCTACCAATACAAATATAATTCAACTCCCGCCATCTTAAGGTTTAAGACTTGCAACATTTTTTTTCATATCCATATATTTTTAATATCCGCAGTTTTTTCAAATAGGGACAGACGGAATCTCATTAATTGAATCATGCGCGTCACTAATAAGATGACGAGGCACTTGGCTACCAATACAAATATAATTCAACTCCCGCCATCTTAAGGTTTAAGACTTACATTTTTGTTTTCATATCCATATATTTTTAATATCCGCAGTTTTTTCAAATAGGGACAGAAGGAATCTCATTAATTGAATCATGCGCGTCACTAATAAGATGACGAGGCACTTGGCTACCAATACAAATATAATTCAACTCCCGCCGTCTTAAGGTTTAAGACTTACAACAAAATTTTTTTTTTTCGTATCCATATATTTTTAAAATCCGCTTTTTTTTAAATAGGGACAGAAGGAATCTCATTAATTGAATCATGCGCGTCACTAATAAGATGACGAGGCACTTGGCTACCAATACAAATATAATTCAACTCCCGCCATCTTAAGGTTTAAGACTTACAACATTTTTTTTTCATATCCATATATTTTTAAAATCCGCATTTTTTTCAAATAGGGACAGAAGGAATCTCATTAATTGATTCATGCGCGTCACTAATAAGATGACGAGGCACTTGGCTGCCAATACAAATATAATTCAACTCCCGCCGTCTTAAGGTTTAAGACTTACATTTTTGTTTTCATATCCATATATTTTTAATATCCGCAGTTTTTTCAAATAGGGACAGAAGGAATCTCATTAATTGAATCATGCGCGTCACTAATAAGATGACGAGGCACTTGGCTACCAATACTAATATAATTCAACTCCCCCCGTCTTAAGGTTTAAGACTTACAACAACATTTTTTTTTTTCATATCCATACATTTTTAAAATCCGCATTTTTTTCAAATAGGGACAGAAGGAATCTCATTAATTGAATCATGCGCGTCACTAATAAGATGACGAGGCACTTGGCTACCAATACAAATATAATTCAACTCCCGCCATCTTAAGGTTTAAGACTTACATTTTTTTTTTCATATCCATATATTTTTAATATCCGCAGTTTTTTAAATAGGGACAGAAGGAATCTCATTAATTGAATCATGCGCGTCACTAATAAGATGAGAGGCACTTGGCTACCAATACAAATATAATTCAACTCCCGCCATCTTAAGGTTTAAGACTTGCAACATTTTTTTTTCATATCCATATATTTTTAATATCCGCAGTTTTTTCAAATAGGGACAGACGGAATCTCATTAATTGAATCATGCGCGTCACTAATAAGATGACGAGGCACTTGGCTACCAATACAAATATAATTCAACTCCCGCCATCTTAAGGTTTAAGACTTACATTTTTGTTTTCATATCCATATATTTTTAATATCCGCAGTTTTTTCAAATAGGGACAGAAGGAATCTCATTAATTGAATCATGCGCGTCACTAATAAGATGACGAGGCACTTGGCTACCAATACAAATATAATTCAACTCCCGCCGTCTTAAGGTTTAAGACTTACAACAAAATTTTTTTTTTCGTATCCATATATTTTTAAAATCCGCTTTTTTTTAAATAGGGACAGAAGGAATCTCATTAATTGAATCATGCGCGTCACTAATAAGATGACGAGGCACTTGGCTACCAATACAAATATAATTCAACTCCCGCCATCTTAAGGTTTAAGACTTACAACATTTTTTTTTCATATCCATATATTTTTAAAATCCGCATTTTTTTCAAATAGGGACAGAAGGAATCTCATTAATTGATTCATGCGCGTCACTAATAAGATGACGAGGCACTTGGCTGCCAATACAAATATAATTCAACTCCCGCCGTCTTAAGGTTTAAGACTTACATTTTTGTTTTCATATCCATATATTTTTAATATCCGCAGTTTTTTCAAATAGGGACAGAAGGAATCTCATTAATTGAATCATGCGCGTCACTAATAAGATGACGAGGCACTTGGCTACCAATACTAATATAATTCAACTCCCCCCGTCTTAAGGTTTAAGACTTACAACAACATTTTTTTTTTCATATCCATATATTTTTAAAATCCGCATTTTTTTCAAATAGGGACAGAAGGAATCTCATTAATTGAATCATGCGCGTCACTAATAAGATGACGAGGCACTTGGCTACCAATACAAATATAATTCAACTCCCGCCATCTTAAGGTTTAAGACTTACATTTTTTTTTTTCATATCCATATATTTTTAATATCCGCAGTTTTTTAAATAGGGACAGAAGGAATCTCATTAATTGAATCATGCGCGTCACTAATAAGATGAGAGGCACTTGGCTACCAATACAAATATAATTCAACTCCCGCCATCTTAAGGTTTAAGACTTGCAACATTTTTTTTTCATATCCATATATTTTTAATATCCGCAGTTTTTTCAAATAGGGACAGACGGAATCTCATTAATTGAATCATGCGCGTCACTAATAAGATGACGAGGCACTTGGCTACCAATACAAATATAATTCAACTCCCGCCATCTTAAGGTTTAAGACTTACATTTTTGTTTTCATATCCATATATTTTTAATATCCGCAGTTTTTTCAAATAGGGACAGAAGGAATCTCATTAATTGAATCATGCGCGTCACTAATAAGATGACGAGGCACTTGGCTACCAATACAAATATAATTCAACTCCCGCCGTCTTAAGGTTTAAGACTTACCAATTCATCATCCGCACGCCGTCGTCATCGGAGGCGTCGAAGGTGGCCGCCTCGAGGAAGTTCGCCGAGGTCGGGTTGAGCGTGGAGCGCAACCAGGCCGTTAAGCCCCGCTTGACGGTCTTAGACGTGGATACCGCAGTCACCCCGGAGGATTTTATGGAGGAGCTCTGGAGGAATAATTTGAAGGAGGAGATGACCGTGGCAGACTTTAAAAAGTCGGTGCATTTAGCATCAAAGCCGTGGTCCGCAGCTGATGGAGGCACGACGAACGTGACTCTGGAGGTCAGCGAGAAGGCTCTGGCCGCTTTAGACACCGGGCGGGTGTATATAAAGTGGTTCAGCTTCCGCTGCCGGTCCCAGGTCCGTACGTATGCCTGCCATCGCTGCGTCGGCTTTGACCACAAGGTCCAGGACTGTAGGATCCAGGTGAGTGTGTGCCGCCAATGCGGCACTGGGGGTCATGTAGCGGCGAAGTGCACCAATCCGGTGGACTGCCGAAACTGCCGCTTCAAGGGGTTGCCGTCGGGGCATAATATGCTCTCGGCGAGTTGTCCGATTTACAGCGCAGTTTTGGCCAGGGTGAACGCAAGACACTAACATGTCTCGGCTCCTACAAATTAATTGTCAGGGCTCGTATGCTGTTACGTGCGAAGTGGGGCAATTGATGTGTGAGAGGGGCTGCGTCGTGGCTCTGTTGCAGGAACCATGCACCCGCTATGGCGGTGTGCGTGGTTTGCCCGCAGAAATGCGGGTATTTCCTGACAGCAGGTGCCATGCCGCAGTTGTTGTGAATGACCCCAACGTGGAGTGCACCTTGGTGAGCTCTACCAATTGGGGAGTATGTGTGGGGTTAGAAGGGAATTTTGGCAGGTTGTTTGTTGTCAGTGTGTATTGCAAGTTTTCCGAGTCTATAGATCCGTACCTTCAGTACATGGATGCGGTGCTACTCCAGGTGAGTAACAATCCTGTCATCCTAGGTCTTGACGCGAACGCGTCGTCCCCCCTGTGGTTTAGTAAACTGTCCAGGCACGCACCTGGGCATCTAAACTACGCGCGGGGTGAGACGCTGGCCGAATGGGTGATCACCCAAGAGATGCAGGTTGTCAACGAGCCGAGTGAGTGGTACACATTCGATGGTCCGATGGGGAGGAGTGACATTGATGTCACCCTTGTGAATGAGTCCGCAATGAGAGTGTGTGCTTTTCAATGGAGTGTGTTGGGGGGTCATGGCGTGAGTGATCATAATCCGATTGAGATTGTGGTGACCCACAACATGCCCCTGGATGCGAATGTGGTGGTTAATGGGTGGTGCTTTCGTGGAGCGAATTGGGCCCTTCATGGGCATTATGTGAGAGAAGCGGCGACGCAAGTCCCGTTTAGCACCTTCTGTGCTATGAATGTGGATGAGCAAGTTGCATGTGTGACAGAGTGGGTGACTAGTGCGAATGATAGCATGTTTGCAAGGCACCGAAAGGTGTCTCGCAACCGTGTTAAGTGGTGGACGCGTGATTTGAAGGCCCAGCAACGGTCCCTCCGGTCTCTGCGGAAGAGATTCCAAAGGGCCAGAAGGTCCAATGCGGAAGGCTTGGCCCAGCTTAGGGAGCAGTATCTGACTCGGACACACGAGTATAAGAAGAATTTGATCAGAGTGAAAGAGGATGAGTGGCGCACTTTTGTGGAACGAAATAAGCACGATCCCTGGGGTCGTGTTTTCAAAATTCTGCAGGAGTGTGACCGGAATAGGGACAGGGGTGTGTGTGCCCTACAGGTTGAAGGCCGAGTGCTTACAACCTGGAGGGATTGTGTGGAATGTCTGTTGTCCGAATTCTTTCCTAGGGAAGATCGACAGCACTCACTGCCTGATGCAGTAAATACCTGGGTGTAACCGTTGGGGAACGGTTAAGCTTCACGCCACACCTTACCAGTCTGAAGAACCGGTTGGTCGGTGCGGTTGGGAAATTGCGCCGAGTTTTGAGAAACGAGTGGGGTCTCAGCAGGAGAGCTGTCCGCACCATATACAGTGGCTTATTTGTTGCTTGCGCAGCAAATGGGTCACCAATATGGAGTGAGATAACCTCGACTGTTGCTGGCAGAGTGAAAGTTTGCAGTGTGCAGCGTGTCATATTGTTGGGGAGTATGCCTGTGTGTCGCACTGTCTCTACGGAGGCATTGCAAGTGTTGTTTGGAGCAGTTCCCCTTGACTTGGAGATACGGCGTAGAGCCGTAAGCTACAAGCTCAAGAAGGGGCTGCCATTGCTGGAGAGCGAATGGTTGTATCGTGAAGTGTTGGGAGGGACCGTGGAGAGTTCGAGGCCCAGTGAATGGAAGGAAATGTTGCGTGGATGTGTCCTATCGGACTGGCAAGTTCGGTGGGATGGGTGTGAGAATGGGCGGGTCACTTACGAGTTCATCCCAGATGTCTCGTTTGTTGTCGACCGACCGGACTTTGGTTTTAACCTCAGCGCCGGATTCCTGTTGACTGGCCATGGATCGCTGAATGCATGGTTGCATAGTCGGCACCTGGCAGACAGTCCGGAATGCCAGTGTGGCTCGGGAGACGAGACCTGGAAGCATGTCCTTTGTGAGTGTCCGCTGTATGATGATCTTCGTGATCTGGGCGGGTTGGGTGTGATTCAGGCCGGGGGGGACTTTGACTTTAGTCAGGTTCTCTCCACTAGCGATAGGGTTGATAGGTTGAATGTGTTTGCAAGAGCCGTATTCAGTCGTCGTCGAAGACGTTGATTTGTGGATGCCGAGGGGTGTTAGGGGTGAATGGTGTGTGAATCAGGATCGAGTGATTAGGTGCTTGTAGGGTTCGCCGGGTTTTCGCCCGCCGCCGGGGTGACCAGTCCCCGAGCTTCATGGTAGCTGAAACTGGGAGTGCTTCTTTTAGTTGCACGAACCTGACCAGAGGACTTTTCTGGTACCACGGGTGATGAGGAGCTACGGAGATGGTGCTCACCTCCGCCTTGTCACAAGTCCTTAGGGGATTGTTGGGAACATAGCTGGCCGTCTTCGAACGGTCTGGTCATTGACCAGCAGCGAATGCCGCGAGTTGCGGAAGAGGAAGGAATAGTCCTCGCCTCCTCACAGTGAGAAAGCCATGCCCATGAGCATGGTGGATAAGACTGTTCCATCTTATGACTCGGCTTCGGCCATTTCATAATGCTATTCCAGGCAGCTATGCAAATATTGGGTCACCAACCCGTCGACTGTTCTGGAGTCAAAATTGGTAGTGTCCTTCGTGGCACGACGCCTGACCGGAGGCTGCTAATTTCTGGTGCCACGGGAGCCAGAGCCCACGGAACTTGTTCCGTCCTGGCTATGGTTGAGGCCCCCTAGGGAGCTACGTGGTGGCTGTGGTTTAACACCTGAATGCGGGTAGAGCCTTAGGGTTCGACGTGGAGTTGCGTTATACAACCGGGTGCCGGGATCCCATAGACCGGAAGAGGTTTAGATAGGCCTCCATCCTTAACCGAGGATATAAGCCATGACTAGAACAGACTGGCTTGAGTGTCGGTATCCGGCGGAACATGGTTCCAAAGGGGCGCTGATTGACGCATTGTTTCATATCCCATGCCCAAGGGGGCCGTGAGATTGAGCCATCATGGCAGGTGCTCACGTAAAAACACAGTAGACTTTCATGTCCCTATTTGAAAAAAATGCGCATATTAAAAATATATGGATATGAAAAAAAAATTTTGTTATAAGTCTTAAACCTTAAGATGGCGGGAGTTGAATTATATTTGTATTGGTAGCCAAGTGCCTCGTCATCTTATTAGTGACGCGCATGATTCAATTAATGAGATTCCTTCTGTCCCTATTTAAAAAACTGCGGATATTAAAAATATATGGATATGAAAAAAAAAATGTAAGTCTTAAACCTTAAGATGGCGGGAGTTGAATTATATTTGTATTGGTAGCCAAGTGCCTCGTCATCTTATTAGTGACGCGCATGATTCAATTAATGAGATTCCTTCGGTCTCTATTTGAGAAAAATGCGCATATTAAAAATATATGGATATGAAAAAAAAATTTTGTTATAAGTCTTAAACCTTAAGACGGCGGGAGTTGAATTATATTTGTATTGGTAGCCAAGTGCCTCGTCATCTTATTAGTGACGCGCATGATTCAATTAAAGAGATTCCTTCTGTCCCTATTTGAAAAAAATGCGGATTTTAAAAATATATGGATATAAAAAAAAAATGTTGTAAGTCTTAAACCTTAAGATGGCGGGAGTTGAATTATATTTGTATTGGTAGCCAAGTGCCTCGTCATCTTATTAGTGACGCGCATGATTCAATTAATGAGATTCCTTCTGTCCCTATTTGAAAAAAATGCGGATTTTAAAAATATATGGATATAAAAAAAAAAATGTTGTAAGTCTTAAACCTTAAGATGGCGGGAGTTGAATTATATTTGTATTGGTAGCCAAGTGCCTCGTCATCTTATTAGTGACGCGCATGATTCAATTAATGAGATTCCTTCGGTCTCTATTTGAGAAAAATGCGGATATTAAAAATATATGGATATGAAAAAAAAAATGTAAGTCTTAAACCTTAAGATGGCGGGAGTTGAATTATATTTGTATTGGTAGCCAAGTGCCTCGTCATCTTATTAGTGACGCCCATGATTCAATTAATGAGATTCCTTCGGTCTCTATTTGAGAAAAATGCGCATATTAAAAATATATGGATATGAAAAAAAAATTTTGTTATAAGTCTTAAACCTTAAGACGGCGGGAGTTGAATTATATTTGTATTGGTAGCCAAGTGCCTCGTCATCTTATTAGTGACGCGCATGATTCAATTAATGAGATTCCTTCGGTCTCTATTTGAGAAAAATGCGCATATTAAAAATATATGGATATGAAAAAAAAATTTTGTTATAAGTCTTAAACCTTAAGATGGCGGGAGTTGAATTATATTTGTATTGGTAGCCAAGTGCCTCGTCATCTTATTAGTGACGCGCATGATTCAATTAATGAGATTCCTTCTGTCCCTATTTAAAAAACTGCGGATATTAAAAATATATGGATATGAAAAAAAAAATGTAAGTCTTAAACCTTAAGATGGCGGGAGTTGAATTATATTTGTATTGGTAGCCAAGTGCCTCGTCATCTTATTAGTGACGCGCATGATTCAATTAATGAGATTCCTTCTGTCCCTATTTAAAAAAAAGCGGATTTTAAAAATATATGGATATGAAAAAAAAATGTTGTAAGTCTTAAACCTTAAGATGGCGGGAGTTGAATTATATTTGTATTGGTAGCCAAGTGCCTCGTCATCTTATTAGTGACGCGCATGATTCAATTAATGAGATTCCTTCTGTCCCTATCTACTCGATACGTACAGACGTGTTTCGAAGTCGCTCCGGTGAAAAAATCATTTTCGGTTAACATACGCTGTCTTTCGGTCTGAAAGTTGTGAGTTTTTGTGTGCGAACATTGGTGCCACAAGTTGCGCATTGCGCGGTTGCTGTGGCGCGCGTATTTTCTGTAAAAATCGCGCTTTTCGTTTGTGAAATTGCCGCATTTTTATTAACATACGTACATACGTACAGTGCTGCTACCTTGACTCTGAACAGCGATAATTTTTATCGGAAAGTGGAAATCTGACATTTTTGGATTTTATTTTTTGAAAAGTGTAAATCAGGCATCTGAACACTGATTATTTATTTGGCAAGTGGAAATCAGACATTTTTTGGATTTTTATTTTTAAATAAGTGAAAATCAGACATTTTTGGATTTTTATTTTTAAATAAGTGAAAATCAGACATTTTTGGATTTTTATTTTTTAAACAAGTAAAAATCAGTCATTTTCGGATTTTTATTGTTTAAAAATCACGAATTTAAAAGAGAGTGCGCACTATGCCGCGCGGTAGGAAGAACTACCGCAGCCGGAGCGGTAGTAATGCTAGCCTCTCGAGCGTGAGCAGCGGAGCGGATGATGGCGTATCACCCTCGCAGGCCAACAAGCTGCGCGCCGTCTCCATCGAGCAGGAGCTGGGTGAGACGGTGCAGCGTATGGACACCAGGTCCAGGAAGAGCACGATGCCTTCGCCGGAGATAGCCGCCTCATGTCCGGGAGGACTTAACGCCGCAGGACTGGAGGTCCACCCAGCCGCCGTCGTTCCAGCCACCACCGCCGCCCCTGTGGCAGCCACCGTCGCCGCCGCCCGCACTGCCGTCGCCGCTCCCACTGCCGTTGCCGCCCGCACTGCCGTTGCCGCCCGCACTGCCGTCGCTCCTGCTGCCGCCATCAGTGCCGCCGGGACCTACCTGGCCCCCCCCGCCGCCGTCGAGCAGGCCAACGCTCGCGCCGCTGTCGCCGCTGGAAGTGGAGCTGTGCTGGCGGAGCTCTCCGCCACCCAACGAGCCGTCCGGAGCGCCCTCATTGACGGCGACGTGAAAGCCGTATCGGCTGTGATGAGCCGGTACGATGAACTCGTGGTGGCTCTCATGCTTCGGGTGGCCGAGTTGGAGACTCGGGCCACCATGCCACCGCCGCCCTCGATGTCTGGACCGTCGCCCCACGCCGTCGCTGCGCAGCCCGGCCCCCCAATAGCCCCGGTGCCAGTTCCCCGTACCAAGGTGCGGGAGACCTGGTCCTGCGTGGTGAAGGGTGAGGACCCGGAGCTATCCAGCCGGGAGATCGCCGAGAAGGTGAGGAAGGAGGTGGCCCCAGCCCTTGGAGTCAGAGTCCACGAGGTGCGTGAGCTGAAGCGTGGCGGTGCCATCATCCGCACGCCGTCGTCATCGGAGGCGTCGAAGGTGGCCGCCTCAAGGAAGTTCGCCGAGGTCGGGTTGAGCGTGGAGCGCAACCAGGCCGTTAAGCCCCGCTTGACGGTCTTAGATGTGGACACCGCAGTCACCCCGGAGGACTTCATGGAGGAGCTGTGGCGCAACAACTTGAAGGAGGAGATGACCGTGGCGGACTTTAAAAAGTCAGTGCACTTGGCATCAAAGCCGTGGTCCGCAGCTGATGGAGGCACTACGAACGTGACTCTGGAGGTCAGCGAGAAGGCACTGGCCGCTTTAGACACCGGACGGGTGTATATAAAGTGGTTCAGCTTCCGCTGCCGGTCCCAGGTCCGTACGTATGCCTGCCATCGTTGCGTCGGCTTTGACCACAAGGTCCAGGACTGTCGCCTCCAGGTGAGTGTGTGCCGCCAATGCGGACAGGGGGGTCATGTAGCGGCGAAGTGCACCAATCCGGTGGACTGCCGAAACTGCCGCTTCAAGGGGTTACCGTCGGGGCATAACATGCTCTCGGCGAGTTGTCCGATATATAGCGCAGTTTTGGCCAGGGTGAATGCAAGACACTAACATGTCTCGGCTCCTACAAATTAATTGTCAGGGCTCGTATGCTGTTACGTGCGAAGTGGGGCAATTGATGTGTGAGAGGGGCTGCGTCGTGGCTCTGTTGCAGGAACCATGCACCCGCTATGGCGGTGTGCGTGGTTTGCCCGCAGAAATGCGGGTATTTCCTGACAGCAGGTGCCATGCCGCAGTTGTTGTGAATGACCCCAACGTGGAGTGCACCTTGGTGAGCTCTACCAATTGGGGTGTATGTGTGGGGTTAGAAGGGAATTTTGGCAGGTTGTTTGTTGTTAGTGTGTATTGCAAGTTTTCCGAGTCTATAGATCCGTACCTTCAGTACATGGATGCGGTGCTACTCCAGGTGAGTAGCAATCCTGTCATCCTAGGCCTTGACGCGAACGCGTCGTCCCCCCTGTGGTTTAGTAAACTGTCCAGGCACGCACCTGGGCATCTAAACTACGCGCGGGGTGAGACGCTGGCCGAATGGGTGATCACCCAAGAGATGCAGGTTGTCAACGAGCCGAGTGAGTGGTACACATTCGATGGTCCGATGGGGAGGAGTGACATTGATGTCACCCTTGTGAATGAGTCCGCAATGAGAGTGTGTGCTTTTCAATGGAGTGTGTTGGGGGGTCATGGTGTGAGTGATCATAATCCGATTGAGATTGTGGTGACCCACAACATGCCCCTGGATGCGAATGTGGTGGTTAATGGGTGGTGCTTTCGTGGAGCGAATTGGGCCCTTCATGGGCATTATGTGAGAGAAGCGGCGACGCAAGTCCCGTTTAGCACCTTCTGTGCTATGAATGTGGATGAGCAAGTTGCATGTGTGACAGAGTGGGTGACTAGTGCGAATGATAGCATGTTTGCAAGGCACCGAAAGGTGTCTCGCAACCGTGTTAAGTGGTGGACGCGTGATTTGAAGGCCCAGCAACGGTCCCTCCGGTCTCTGCGGAAGAGATTCCAAAGGGCCAGAAGGTCCAATGCGGAAGGCTTGGCCCAGCTTAGGGAGCAGTATCTGACTCGGACACACGAGTATAAGAATAGTTTGATCAGAGTGAAAGAGGATGAGTGGCGCACTTTTGTGGAACGAAATAAGCACGATCCCTGGGGTCGTGTTTTCAAAATTCTGCAGGAGTGTGACCGGAATAGGGACAGGGGTGTGTGTGCCCTACAGGTTGAAGGCCGAGTGCTTACAACCTGGAGGGATTGTGTGGAATGTCTGTTGTCCGAATTCTTTCCTAGGGAAGATCGACAGCACTCAGTGCCTGATGCAGTGGGTGTTGCCGATCCCCCTCCTGGTGAGCGAGCTTGAGTGGGGTTTCACCAAGCTTCGCTCGGGGAAAGCTCCCGGTATGGATGGGTTTAAAGCGGAGATTTGTAGAAGTGTCTGGAAGGCGATTCCGGATCACTTGTATGAATTGTATGCCAAGTGTGTGAGTGAGGGGGTCTTTCCAAGTGCGTGGAAACGCACAAGGGTGAGTGTGCTCCTTAAGTCACCCGATAGGGTCCGGAGCAATCCGCGATCCTTTCGGGGCATCAGCCTTGTTCCAGTTCTTGCAAAAGTTCTGGAGCGAGTGCTGGTGGAACGGCTGCAGGAGAGTGTGGGGAGCCAGATGTCTGACAGGCAGTTTGGCTTCCGGGAGGGAAAGAGTGTGGAGGACGCTTGGGTGTATGTCAAGGACTCGGTGAGATCCAGCAGCTCCAAGTACGTTCTCGGTGTGTTTGTGGACTTTAAGGGGGCTTTTGATTACCTAAGTTGGGCTAGGGTGATTGAGAGGTTGAATGAGTGTGGGTGCCGGGACGTAGCTCTTTGGAAGAGTTATTTCTCGGGACGTAGTGCATGTGTGATGGGAGTGAATGATACTGTGAGTATTGATGTGGCTCGTGGTTGTCCACAGGGCTCCATCTGTGGTCCATTTATATGGAACCTCATGATGGATCCCCTGCTGCGGCAGCTCGAGCAGGTATGCAAGTGTTGTGCGTATGCGGACGACTTGCTCATTTTGATTGAGGGCCAGTCGCGTTCGAGGATTGAGGCAAGCGCCGCAGAGTGCTTGCGCATTGTTAGCCAGTGGGGCAGCAGTGTGGGTGTCGGTCTGGCACTGGACAAGACTGTGACAATGTTGCTGAAAGGCATCTTGTCCAGTCGAGGTCCCGGGGGGCATTAGGCCTCCGACTGTCAGGATCGATGGCTCCAGCATAAGGTACGTGAAACAGGTGAAATACCTGGGCGTAACCGTTGGGGAACGGTTAAGCTTCACGCCACACCTTACCAGTCTGAAGAACCGGTTGGTCGGTGCGGTTGGGAAATTGCGCCGAGTTTTGAGAAACGAGTGGGGTCTCAGCAGGAGAGCTGTCCGCACCATATACAGTGGCTTATTTGTTGCTTGCGCAGCAAATGGGTCACCAATATGGAGTGAGATAACCTCGACTGTTGCTGGCAGAGTGAAAGTTTGCAGTGTGCAGCGTGTCATATTGTTGGGGAGTATGCCTGTGTGTCGCACTGTCTCTACGGAGGCATTGCAAGTGTTGTTTGGAGCAGTTCCCCTTGACTTGGAGATACGGCGTAGAGCCGTAAGCTACAAGCTCAAGAAGGGGCTGCCATTGCTGGAGAGCGAATGGTTGTATCGTGAAGTGTTGGGAGGGACCGTGGAGAGTTCGAGGCCCAGTGAATGGAAGGAAATGTTGCGTGGATGTGTCCTATCGGACTGGCAAGTTCGGTGGGATGGGTGTGAGAATGGGCGGGTCACTTACGAGTTCATCCCAGATGTCTCGTTTGTTGTCGACCGACCGGACTTTGGTTTTAACCTCAGCGCCGGGTTCCTGTTGACTGGCCATGGATCGCTGAATGCATGGTTGCATAGTCGGCACCTGGCAGACAGTCCGGAATGCCAGTGTGGCTCGGGAGACGAGACCTGGAAGCATGTCCTTTGTGAGTGTCCGCTGTATGATGATCTTCGTGATCTGGGTGGGTTGGGTGTGATTCAGGCCGGGGGGGACTTTGACTTTAGTCAGGTGCTCTCCACTAGCGATAGGGTTGATAGGTTGAATGTGTTTGCAAGAGCCGTATTCAGTCGTCGTCGAAGACGTTGATTTGTGGATGCCGAGAGGTGTTAGGGGTGAATGGTGTGTGAATCAGGATCGAGTGATTAGGTGCTTGTAGGGTTCGCCGGGTTTTCGCCCGCCGCCGGGGTGACCAGTCCCCGAGCTTCATGGTAGCTGAAACTGGGAGTGCTTCTTTTAGTTGCACGAACCTGACCAGAGGACTTTTCTGGTACCACGGGTGATGAGGAGCTACGGAGATGGTGCTCACCTCCGCCTTGTCACAAGTCCTTAGGGATTGTTGGGAACATAGCTGGCCGTCTTCGAACGGTCTGGTCATTGGCCAGCAGTAAAATGCCGCGGGTTGCGGAAGAGGAAGGAATAGTCCTCGCCTCCTCACAGTGAGAAAGCCATGCCCATGAGCATGGTGGATAAGACTGTTCCATCTTATGACTCGGCTCCGGCCATTTCATAATGCTATTCCAGGCAGCTATGCAAATATTGGGTCACCAACCCGTCGACTGTTCTGGAGTCAAAATTGGTAGTGTCCTTCGTGGCACGACGCCTGACCGGAGGCTGCTAATTTCTGGTGCCACGGGAGCCAGAGCCCACGGAACTTGTTCCGTCCTGGCTATGGTTGAGGCCCCCTAGGGAGCTACGTGGTGGCTGTGGTTTAACACCTGAATGCGGGTAGAGCCTTAGGGTTCGACGTGGAGTTGCGTTATACAACCGGGTGCCGGGATCCCATAGACCGGAAGAGGTTTAGATAGGCCTCCATCCTTAACCGAGGATATAAGCCATGACTAGAACAGACTGGCTTGAGTGTCGGTATCCGGCGGAACATGGTTCCAAAGGGGCGCTGATTGACGCATTGTTTCATATCCCATGCCCAAGGGGGCCGTGAGATTGAGCCATCATGGCAGGTGCTCACGTAAAACACAGTAGACTTTCATGTCCCTATCTACGGTAGAGTGCAGACGTGTTTTTCGGTCGCTCCGTTCTTGAATTTATTTTCTCCGGTAATCGGTGTCTTAAGCGATTGAATTTAGTGTCAAAATTCGCGTATTAACTACGCGAATCGAATGGTGCATTTTTCGTCGCGGAAAATTAAGTTTTACTAACGAAAAACATTGTTTTTCGTTTTCGCACGTGGAGCACGCGGTGGTAATTTTCCACTGCAAAAGCTGGTGAGTGCGATAAGAAGCGAGAGCGAGAGCGTAAGTACTTAAGAGAGAGCTTGAGAGAGAGCTTTGAGAGTGCTTGCGCTGAGCTTAAAGCTAAAAGCTTGGAGCTTTGAGCTTCGAGCTTTTGAAGCTTGGCAAAGCTCTCGGTGTGCTTTAACGAGTAAGCTTAGAAGCGTGCTTTCGTGCGCGCTTTTGGCAAACTTTTAGAGCACACTTTTGGGCGGTTAATTTGTAGCATATTTTTGGGGGCCCAAAAAGTGCTGCCTACTTTTGGGTTCCATTTACTTGTTGCATATTTTCTGGGGCCCATTTTCAAAAAGCAGCATCAGGAGGCGCCTTTTAGGGCGCAATGATTTCGAGCGCGATGTCGGAGAGTGAGCTCTCCGCAAGCAGTCGGGCAAGCAGCCGTACTAGCAGCACTACCGCCGCACGGGGACGCCGCCGCGGACGCAAGTCCAAGGCGAACTCCATCTCGGCGCCTACGCAGGCCAAGTTATTGGCTGTGCCAGGAGACGGCAAACCGGAGCCAGTGGGTGTGCTGGAGGAGACGGCACTCTCCTCTTTGGAGATGCCGGCGACTACCGCCGCCACCGCCGCTGCTGATGCCTCCGACGCCGACGCCGACGCCGACGCCGACGCCGATGATGTCGTCTTTGTTGCCCCTGCACCCCCTGCTGCCGTTGCCCGAGCTGCCGCCACCGATGTCACTGGAGCTGATGCTGCTGCCGCTGTCGTCGTGGATGCCCCCGCTGCCGTCCCGGTGCGTTCGACCACCCCGACAGGATGCCTGGATAGGATCATTAAGGGCGGAGCTGACGGCGTCCTGGAGGAAGTTGGAAAGATCAAGGAGGAGTTCGTCGGCCTGGTAACCAACTCTGTGTTGACCTCCTACCAGGCTATGGATCTGATGCGATGCATCAACAGGTACGACGGCATAGTCCAGGCCCTGATGGTGCGGAATGCAGTGCTGGAGGAAACCAGCAGACTGCGAGCGACAATGCCGTTGCCTGCCCAGATGCCATCAGCGCCAGTAGCTGTGGTCAACCGGCCACCCGTTGGGTACGCATCTGCGTATCCCAGCCTGCCAGTGCCTTCTGCTGCCCCAGTGCCTGCGCCGCGAAAACCACGGGATACGTGGTCGGCCGTGGTGTCCAGCAAGGACCCAAAACTGACGGGCAAGGAGGTTGCTGAAAAGGTGCGCCGGGAGATTGCTCCTACGCTAGGAGTTCGCCTGCACGAGGTGAGAGGGCTTGCGCGTGGCGGAGCCATTATTCGCACCCCCTCGTCAGGAGAGATTAAGCGGGTTGTTGCGAGCAGGAAGTTCGGCGAGATTGGCCTCGAGGTCAAGCCGAACACTGCTCAGCTTCCGAAGCTGATCGTACAGGATGTTGCCACGCAGATCGCACCGGAGGAGTTTATGGCGGAGTTGTTTGCCAACAACCTGAAGGAGCACATCCCAGAGGCGGAGTTCCGGAAGGCGGTCCATCTGGACACGAAGCCCTGGACGGTTGCAGATGGAGCCACAGTAAATGTGACTCTAGAGTGCGAGCCCAAGGTGCTGGATCTGCTGGAAGGTGGGAGGATTTACGTAAAGTGGTTCTCCTATCGATGCAGGGCACAGGTGCGGACCTACGCGTGCCACAGGTGTGTTGGCTTCAACCACAAGGTGGCAGAGTGTAAGCAAAAGGAGAACGTTTGCAGGCAATGCGGACAGACCGGCCACAGTGCACGTGGATGCACGAACCCGGTGGACTGCCGGAATTGCCGTTTTTACGGACACCCCTCGGGTCACAGCATGCTGTCCCCGAGCTGTCCGGTGTATGCGGCGGTGCTTGCGAGGGTGAACGCTAGACACTAATGTTTAGCTTCATCCAAGCAAACTGTGGTCGAGGCCGAGCTGCGACCATTGAGCTCGCGGTCCGGCTGAGAGAGTCCGGTTGCATGTTTGCACTGCTGCAGGAGCCATTCATTGGCAGCGGGACGAAGGATGTGCTGCCCGATGGAATGAGGATGTACACCGACCGGAGAGGAAAGGCGGCCATCCTCGTGGATCACCAGGATGTCATCTGTATGCCGATGGAGCCCCTCACCACCGATTATGGCGTATGCGTGAGCGTAAAAGGGAGATTTGGTTCCGTCTTCCTTTGCTCCGTGTACTGCCAGTACGAAGCCGAGCTAGAACCGTACCTCAGGTATATGGATGCGGTCCTGTTGCAGGCCAACAGAACCCCCGCAATCCTGGGACTCGACGCGAATGCAGTATCCCCCATGTGGTTTAGCAAACTCCCTCGGAACTCCGGGGGAAACGCTAACCTCAGACGGGGTGAGCTGCTGTCTGAGTGGATGCTGGAGAATGGGACTGTTGCTCTCAACCAGCCTAGCCCGGTGTTCACGTTCGATACCTATCACTCGCATAGTGATATCGACGTGACCATTGCCAACGATGCAGCATCGATGTGGGCCACATTCGAATGGAGAGTGGACGAGTGGGAATTGTGTGATCATAATATGATCACAGTTGTGGCAACACCAATTACCCCAAGTACAGTTGAGAGCTTAGCTCCTGTACCGTCCTGGAACATCTCCAATGCTCGCTGGCAATTGTTCGAACAGGAGATGGTGAGACGCGCAGCCGATATTCCGGAAGACTTCTCACAGTCGCCGTTGGACCAGCAAGTTTCGACCCTGCGCAGCATGGTGCACGATGTGTGCGACCTTGCGCTGGGAAGAAGGACGCCGAGATCGCCTAGGAGAAGGAAGCCAGGTTGGTGGACCGCCAGCCTGAACACGGTGAGACGCGAAGTCAGGAGACTTCGCCGCCGGCTTCAAAACGCTCGTCGTCGTGGTGACGATGATGCGGCTGAGCTGCTTGTGGTCGCGCTGAGGCAAGCCTCAGCCGAGTGCAAGAAGCTCATCCTAAGGGCGAAGGAGGAGAGCTGGAGACGCTTCGTGGGAGAAAACGCACACGATCCATGGGGGCGCGTCTACAAGATCTGCCGAGGACGCAGAAAGTGCACGGAGATTGGGTGCCTTCGCATTGATGGCGAGCTGGTCACCGATTGGGGTGACTGTGCGCGAGTGCTCCTCCGTAACTTTTTCCCAGTTGCGGAGTCTGATGCACCGATTGCCGGAGCGGAGGATGTCCCACCGGCCCTCGAGGAAGTAGAGGTTGATGCTTGTGTCGCCAGGTTGAAGAGCAGACGCTCTCCCGGCATGGACGGCATCACAGGCACTATCTGCAAAGCAGTGTGGCGCGCCATACCTCAGCACCTGATGGCGCTATATTCCCGATGCATCCAGTCGGGTTACTTCCCCCGAGAGTGGAAGTGTCCACGTGTAGTGGCGCTGCTCAAGGGGCCCGATAAGGACAAGTGCGAACCCTCGTCGTACCGTGGGATATGCCTGTTGCCAGTATTTGGCAAGGTGCTTGAGGCCATCATGGTCGATCGTGTGAGAGAAGTTCTTCCGGAAGGATGCAGATGGCAGTTCGGATTCCGCCAAGGAAGATGCGTCGAAGATGCCTGGAGGCATGTTATGAGCAGTGTCGCCGCCAGCCCGGCGAGATACGTGCTCGGAATCTTCGTCGACTTCAAAGGAGCTTTCGACAATGTTGAATGGAGTGCTGCGCTGCGCCGGCTCGCCGACTTGGGATGCCGAGAGTTGAGCTTGTGGCAGAGCTTCTTCTCAGACAGGAGTGCAGAGATCCGAAGCAGTTCTGGAGCCGTGTCGGTTCCAGTAACTAGAGGTTGCCCGCAGGGATCCATTAGTGGCCCATTTATATGGGATCTGCTGATGGACGTCCTGCTGCGGCGCCTCCAGCCATACTGCGCTTTTAGCGCGTATGCGGATGACCTGCTGCTCCTCGTCGAGGGCAAATCTCGAGCCGTGCTGGAGGACAAAGGAGCGCAACTGATGTCCATCGTTGAAGCGTGGGGTACGGAAATCGGTGTTACCATTTCCACCAGCAAGACGGTGATAATGCTGCTGAAGGGGGGCCTCGCGCGTACCCCGAGTGTGAGAGCCGCAGGAGCGTTTCTCCCATACGTACGCAGCTGCCGGTACCTTGGCATCACGGTCAGCGAGCGTATGTTCTTCACTGCGCATATCGCATCGCTGCGTCAGCGAATGGCCGGAGTCGTGGGAGCATTGGCGCGTGTGCTGCGAGTCGACTGGGGATTCAGTCCTCGGGCCAGGCGGACCATTTATGCCGGACTCATGGTGCCCTGTGCACTATTTGGTGCCTCGGTGTGGTATGTCTCTACGACGCGGCGAGTAGTAGCCAGGAGGCTACTCCTCTCCTGCCAGAGGCTTATCCTTTTAGGATGCCTTCCGGTATGCCGAACAGTGTCAACCCTGGCACTGCAGGTGCTTGCTGGAGCCCCGCCTCTTGACTTGGTTGCTATGAAAATAGGAATCAAGTACAAGTTGAAGCGTGGATACCCGTTGGAGGGGAACGACTGGCTCTACGGCGAAGACATTTCAGGTCTGAGCTGGGCGCAAAAAGTCGCGCGCATCGAAGGATGCCTCCTGTCGGACTGGCAGAGCAGGTGGGATGACGCTGGTTCGCCCGGTCGGGTGACCAACAAATTCATCCCGGACGTTTCGTTCGTATATGAGAATCCAGACTTTGGATTCTCGATGCGCGCTGGCTTTTTGCTGACAGGGCATGGGTCGTTCAATGCATTTCTGCATAGACGAGCTCTTAGCGATACTGCCGCATGCTCATGTGGCGATCCTAATGAGGATTGGGAGCACATTTTATGTGTCTGCCCCCTCTATGCAGACTTGCGAGACCTCGATGGACTCGGTCTGCAGCACGTTGGCGGAACCTGGACGTTTGGAAGGATTCTGGACAGCGACGACAGGATGAGGAAACTGGAGCAGTTTGCCGAGGACGCGTTCCGGAGAAGGAGGAGGTTCCTTTAGAACCGCTTTTTCGTGCCGTGTGGCTAGCGGCGAAGAATACTACCACAGTTCGCCATAGCTTGTCGTAGGAGGCGACTAACATGGCAGGGCCCCCCATCCGAGCTTGTCGGAGCTAAAGGGGTGGGTCACCGAGCCCACAAACTTCGGTGCCACGGGTTGGATAGTGTGTCCAAGACACTACCATTGAGGTAGGCCCCCTTGTGGGAGTATCGTGGTGGCTGTGGTTGATACCCATATCGCGGGTAGAGTCCTCGGACTCGACGTGGAGTTGCGTTATACAACTCGGGTGCTGTGACCCATAGATCAGCAGAGGTGATAGATACACTTCGCCTCTTATCCAGAGGGAGTATGCTGCCCGGCAAGCACATACTTGAAAGGTACCAGGCTGGTTGCTATGTATTTGCTATAGCTTCCATTCTGGGGCGCTGGCAGGCGTACCATCCGTGCCCATGCACTATATACCTCTTGTGGGTATATTCGAGTGCCGTGGTCGTAATCCCTTCAGTGTGGAACACGCCACGTAAAACAAGTTCGGAGAGATCCGAGACACGCCTGTCCCTATTTTTTTTTTTTTTTTTTTTTAATTTTTTTTTTTTTTTTTTTCCTTTAAAAAAATTTTTTTTGTCTAACATACGCTTTTTTTCGGTTTGAAAAATTTTTGTGTGCGGGGAACATTGGTGCCACAAGTTGCGCATTGCGCGGTTGCTGTGGCGCGCGTATTTTCTTTAAAAATCGCGTTTTTCATTTGTGAAATTGCCTCATTTTTTATGAACATACATACGTACATACAGTGCTGCTACCTTGACTTTGAAAAACGATTATTTATCGGAAAGTGTAAATCTGACATTTTTGGATTTATTTTTTTTGAAGAGTGTAAATCAGGCATTTGAACACTGATTATTTATTTGGCAAGTGGAAATCAGACATTTTCACTGGATTTTTATTTAAATAAGTGAAAATCGGACATTTTGGATTTTTATTTTTTAAAAAAAGTAAAAATCAGCCATTTTCGGATTTTTATTTTAAAAATCTCGAATTAAAAGAGAGTGCGCACTATGCCGCGCGGTAGGAAGAACTACCGCAGCCGGAGCGGTAGTAACGCTAGCCTCTCGAGCGTGAGCAGCGGAGCGGATGATGGGCGTATCCCCTCGCAGGCCAACAAGCTGCGCGCCGTCTCCATCGAGCAGGAGCTGGGTGAGACGGTGCAGCGTATGGACACCAGGTCCAGGAAGAGCACGATGCCTTCGCCGGAGATAGCCGCCTCATGTCCGGGAGGACTTAAACGCCGCAGGACTGGAGGTCCACCCCGCCGCCGTCGTTGCAGCCACCACCGCCGCCCCTGTTGCAGCCACCGCCGCCGCCGCCCGCACTGCCGCCGCCGCCCGCACTGCCGTCGCCGCTCGCACTGCCGTTGCCGCCCGCACTGCCGTCGCTCCTGCTGCCGCCATCAGTGCCGCCGGGACCTACTTGGCCCCCCCCGCCGCCGTTGAGCAGGCCAACGCTCGCGCCGCTGTCGCCGCTGGAAGTGGAGCTGTGCTGGCGGAGCTCTCCGCCACCCAACGAGCCGTCCGGAGCGCCCTCATCGACGGTGACGTGAAAGCCGTATCGGCTGTGATGAGCCGGTACGACGAGCTCGTGGTTGCCCTGATGCTTCGGGTGGCCGAGTTGGAGACTCGGGCCACCATGCCACCGCCGCCCTCGATGCCTGGACCGTCGCCCTACGCCGTCGCTGCGCAGCCCGGCCCCCCCAATAGCCCCGGTGCCAGTTCCCCGTACCAAGGTGCGGGAGACCTGGTCCTGCGTGGTGAAGGGTGAGGACCCGGAGCTATCCAGCCGGGAGATCGCCGAGAAGGTGAGGAAGGAGGTGGCCCCAGCCCTGGGAGTCCGAGTCCACGAGGTGCGTGAGCTGAAGCGTGGCGGTGCCATCATCCGCACGCCGTCGTCATCGGAGGCGTCGAAGGTGGCCGCCTCAAGGAAGTTCGCCGAGGTCGGGTTGAGCGTGGAGCGCAACCAGGCCGTTAAGCCCCGCTTGACGGTCTTAGATGTGGACACCGCAGTCACCCCGGAGGACTTCATGGAGGAGCTCTGGAGGAATAATTTGAAGGAGGAGATGACCGTGGCGGACTTTAAAAAGTCAGTGCACTTGGCATCAAAGCCGTGGTCCGCAGCTGATGGAGGCACTACGAACGTGACTCTGGAGGTCAGCGAGAAGGCTCTGGCCGCTTTAGACACCGGGCGGGTGTATATAAAGTGGTTCAGCTTCCGCTGCCGGTCCCAGGTCCGTACGTATGCCTGCCATCGCTGCGTCGGCTTTGACCACAAGGTCCAGGACTGTCGCCTCCAGGTGAGTGTGTGCCGCCAATGCGGACAGGGGGGCCATGTAGCGGCGAAGTGCACCAATCCGGTGGACTGCCGAAACTGCCGCTTCAAGGGGTTGCCGTCGGGGCATAATATGCTCTCGGCGAGTTGTCCGATTTACAGCGCAGTTTTGGCCAGGGTGAACGCAAGACACTAACATGTCTCGGCTCCTACAAATTAATTGTCAGGGCTCGTATGCTGTTACGTGCGAAGTGGGGCAATTGATGTGTGAGAGGGGCTGCGTCGTGGCTCTGTTGCAGGAACCATGCACCCGCTATGGCGGTGTGCGTGGTTTGCCCGCAGAAATGCGGGTATTTCCTGACAGCAGGTGCCATGCCGCAGTTGTTGTGAATGACCCCAACGTGGAGTGCACCTTGGTGAGCTCTACCAATTGGGGAGTATGTGTGGGGTTAGAAGGGAATTTTGGCAGGTTGTTTGTTGTTAGTGTGTATTGCAAGTTTTCCGAGTCTATAGATCCGTACCTTCAGTACATGGATGCGGTGCTACTCCAGGTGAGTAACAATCCTGTCATCCTAGGTCTTGACGCGAACGCGTCGTCCCCCCTGTGGTTTAGTAAACTGTCCAGGCACGCACCTGGGCATCTAAACTACGCGCGGGGTGAGACGCTGGCCGAATGGGTGATCACCCAAGAGATGCAGGTTGTCAACGAGCCGAGTGAGTGGTACACATTCGATGGTCCGATGGGGAGGAGTGACATTGATGTCACCCTTGTGAATGAGTCCGCAATGAGAGTGTGTGCTTTTCAATGGAGTGTGTTGGGGGGTCATGGTGTGAGTGATCATAATCCGATTGAGATTGTGGTGACCCACAACATGCCCCTGGATGCGAATGTGGTGGTTAATGGGTGGTGCTTTCGTGGAGCGAATTGGGCCCTTCATGGGCATTATGTGAGAGAAGCGGCGACGCAAGTCCCGTTTAGCACCTTCTGTGCTATGAATGTGGATGAGCAAGTTGCATGTGTGACAGAGTGGGTGACTAGTGCGAATGATAGCATGTTTGCAAGGCACCGAAAGGTGTCTCGCAACCGTGTTAAGTGGTGGACGCGTGATTTGAAGGCCCAGCAACGGTCCCTCCGGTCTCTGCGGAAGAGATTCCAAAGGGCCAGAAGGTCCAATGCGGAAGGCTTGGCCCAGCTTAGGGAGCAGTATCTGACTCGGACACACGAGTATAAGAATAGTTTGATCAGAGTGAAAGAGGATGAGTGGCGCACTTTTGTGGAACGAAATAAGCACGATCCCTGGGGTCGTGTTTTCAAAATTCTGCAGGAGTGTGACCGGAATAGGGACAGGGGTGTGTGTGCCCTACAGGTTGAAGGCCGAGTGCTTACAACCTGGAGGGATTGTGTGGAATGTCTGTTGTCCGAATTCTTTCCTAGGGAAGATCGACAGCACTCACTGCCTGACGCAGTGGGTGTTGCCGATCCCCTCCTGGTGAGCGAGCTTGAGTGGGGTTTCACCAAGCTTCGCTCCCGGTATGGATGGGTTTAAAGCGGAGATTTGTAGAAGTGTCTGGAAGGCGATTCCGGATCACTTGTATGAATTGTATGCCAAGTGTGTGAGTGAGGGGGTCTTTCCAAGTGCGTGGAAACGCACAAGGGTGAGTGTGCTCCTTAAGTCACCCGATAGGGTCCGGAGCAATCCGCGATCCTTTCGGGGCATCAGCCTTGTTCCAGTTCTTGCAAAAGTTCTGGAGCGAGTGCTGGTGGAACGGCTGCAGGAGAGTGTGGGGAGCCAGATGTCTGACAGGCAGTTTGGCTTCCGGGAGGGAAAGAGTGTGGAGGACGCTTGGGTGTATGTCAAGGACTCGGTGAGATCCAGCAGCTCCAAGTACGTTCTCGGTGTGTTTGTGGACTTTAAGGGGGCTTTTGATTACCTAAGTTGGGCTAGGGTGATTGAGAGGTTGAATGAGTGTGGGTGCCGGGACGTAGCTCTTTGGAAGAGTTATTTCTCGGGACGTAGTGCATGTGTGATGGGAGTGAATGATACTGTGAGTATTGATGTGGCTCGTGGTTGTCCACAGGGCTCCATCTGTGGTCCATTTATATGGAACCTCATGATGGATCCCCTGCTGCGGCAGCTCGAGCAGGTATGCAAGTGTTGTGCGTATGCGGACGACTTGCTCATTTTGATTGAGGGCCAGTCGCGTTCGAGGATTGAGGCAAGCGCCGCAGAGTGCTTGCGCATTGTTAGCCAGTGGGGCAGCAGTGTGGGTGTCGGTCTGGCACTGGACAAGACTGTGACAATGTTGCTGAAAGGCATCTTGTCCAGTCGAGGTCCCGGGGGCATTAGGCCTCCGACTGTCAGGATCGATGGCTCCAGCATAAGGTACGTGAAACAGGTGAAATACCTGGGTGTAACCGTTGGGGAACGGTTAAGCTTCACGCCACACCTTACCAGTCTGAAGAACCGGTTGGTCGGTGCGGTTGGGAAATTGCGCCGAGTTTTGAGAAACGAGTGGGGTCTCAGCAGGAGAGCTGTCCGCACCATATACAGTGGCTTATTTGTTGCTTGCGCAGCAAATGGGTCACCTATATGGAGCGAGATAACCTCGACTGTTGCTGGCAGAGTGAAAGTTTGCAGTGTGCAGCGTGTCATATTGTTGGGGAGTATGCCTGTGTGTCGCACTGTCTCTACGGAGGCATTGCAAGTGTTGTTTGGAGCAGTTCCCCTTGACTTGGAGATACGGCGTAGAGCCGTAAGCTACAAGCTCAAGAAGGGGCTGCCATTGCTGGAGAGCGAATGGTTGTATCGTGAAGTGTTGGGAGGGACCGTGGAGAGTTCGAGGCCCAGTGAATGGAAGGAAATGTTGCGTGGATGTGTCCTATCGGACTGGCAAGTTCGGTGGGATGGGTGTGAGAATGGGCGGGTCACTTACGAGTTCATCCCAGATGTCTCGTTTGTTGTCGACCGACCGGACTTTGGTTTTAACCTCAGCGCCGGGTTCCTGTTGACTGGCCATGGATCGCTGAATGCATGGTTGCATAGTCGGCACCTGGCAGACAGTCCGGAATGCCAGTGTGGCTCGGGAGACGAGACCTGGAAGCATGTCCTGTGTGAGTGTCCGCTGTATGATGATCTTCGTGATCTGGGTGGGTTGGGTGTGATTCAGGCCGGGGGGGACTTTGACTTTAGTCAGGTGCTCTCCACTAGCGATAGGGTTGATAGGTTGAATGTGTTTGCAAGAGCCGTATTCAGTCGTCGTCGAAGACGTTGATTTGTGGATGCCGAGAGGTGTTAGGGGTGAATGGTGTGTGAATCAGGATCGAGTGATTAGGTGCTTGTAGGGTTCGCCGGGTTTTCGCCCGCCGCCGGGGTGACCAGTCCCCGAGCTTCATGGTAGCTGAAACTGGGAGTGCTTCTTTTAGTTGCACGAACCTGACCAGAGGACTTTTCTGGTACCACGGGTGATGAGGAGCTACGGAGATGGTGCTCACCTCCGCCTTGTCACAAGTCCTTAGGGATTGTTGGGAACATAGCTGGCCGTCTTCGAACGGTCTGGTCATTGACCAGCAGCGAATGCCGCGAGTTGCGGAAGAGGAAGGAATAGTCCTCGCCTCCTCACAGTGAGAAAGCCATGCCCATGAGCATGGTGGATAAGACTGTTCCATCTTATGACTCGGCTCCGGCCATTTCATAATGCTATTCCAGGCAGCTATGCAAATATTGGGTCACCAACCCGTCGACTGTTCTGGAGTCAAAATTGGTAGTGTCCTTCGTGGCACGACGCCTGACCGGAGGCTGCTAATTTCTGGTGCCACGGGAGCCAGAGCCCACGGAACTTGTTCCGTCCTGGCTATGGTTGAGGCCCCCTAGGGAGCTACGTGGTGGCTGTGGTTTAACACCTGAATGCGGGTAGAGCCTTAGGGTTCGACGTGGAGTTGCGTTATACAACCGGGTGCCGGGATCCCATAGACCGGAAGAGGTTTAGATAGGCCTCCATCCTTAACCGAGGATATAAGCCATGACTAGAACAGACTGGCTTGAGTGTCGGTATCCGGCGGAACATGGTTCCAAAGGGGCGCTGATTGACGCATTGTTTCATATCCCATGCCCAAGGGGGCCGTGAGATTGAGCCATCATGGCAGGTGCTCACGTAAAACACAGTAGACTTTCATGTCTCTATTTGGGAAAAATGCGCATACTAAAAATATATCGATATGAAAAAAAAATTTTGTTATAAGTCTTAAACCTTAAGACGGCGGGAGTTGAATTATATTTGTATTGGTAAAAATATAATAGGAAGGAAGGAATAGTCCTCGCCTCCTCACAGTGAGAAAGCCATGCCCATGAGCATGGTGGATAAGACTGTTCCATCTTATGACTCGGCTCCGGCCATTTCATAATGCTATTCCAGGCAGCTATGCAAATATTGGGTCACCAACCCGTCGACTGTTCTGGAGTCAAAATTGGTAGTGTCCTTCGTGGCACGACGCCTGACCGGAGGCTGCTAATTTCTGGTACCACGGGAGCCAGAGCCCACGGAACTTGTTCCGTCCTGGCTATGGTTGAGGCCCCCTAGGGAGCTACGTGGTGGCTGTGGTTTAACACCTGAATGCGGGTAGAGCCTTAGGGTTCGACGTGGAGTTGCGTTATACAACCGGGTGCCGGGATCCCATAGACCGGAAGAGGTTTAGATAGGCCTCCATCCTTAACCGAGGATATAAGCCATGACTAGAACAGACTGGCTTGAGTGTCGGTATCCGGCGGAACATGGTTCCAAAGGGGCGCTGATTGACGCATTGTTTCATATCCCATGCCCAAGGGGGCCGTGAGATTGAGCCATCATGGCAGGTGCTCACGTAAAACACAGTAGACTTTCATGTCCCTATTTAAAAAACTGCGGATAATAAAAATATATGGATATGAAAAAAAAAATGTAAAGAGTTTGGCTACCAATACGAAAGTAATTCAACTCCCGCCGTCTTAAGGTTTAAGACTTATAACAATATTTGTTCATATCCATATATTTTTAATATTCGCCACTTTTCAAATGGGGACAGAAGGAATCTGATTAATTGAATTATGCGCGTCACTAATAAGATGACGAGGCACTTGGCTACCAATACGAAAGTAATTCAACTCCCGCCGTCTTAAGGTTTAAGACTTATAACAATATTTGTTCATATCCATATATTTTTAATATTCGCCACTTTTCAAATGGGGACAGAAGGAATCTCATTAATTGAATTATGCGCGTCACTAATAAGATGACGAGGCACTTGGCTACCAATACGAAAGTAATTCAACTCCCGCCGTCTTAAGGTTTAAGACTTATAACAATATTTGTTCATATCCATATATTTTTAATATTCGCCACTTTTCAAATAGGGACAGAAGGAATCTCATTAATTGAATTATGCGCGTCACTAATAAGATGACGAGGCACTTGGCTACCAATACGAAAGTAATTCAACTCCCGCCGTCTTAAGGTTTAAGACTTATAACAATATTTGTTCATATCCATATATTTTTAATATTCGCCACTTTTCAAATAGGGACAGAAGGAATCTCATTAATTCAATTATGCGCGTCACTAATAAGATGACGAAACATTTGGCTACAAATACGAAAGTAATTCAACTTCCGCCGTCTTAAGGTTTAAGACTTAAATGAAAAGTATTATTTTCATTTTTCACGTCACTAATAAGATGACGAAACATTTGGCTACGGGGTGTGGTAAATTTTTTTTTGTATATAATATTATGCATATATAATTGCAGCATAGCAGCAAAAATATATATTTATTGTATATAAATTAATATATACAATAAAATATGCATTTATATACTCTTTTATATAATATTTTATTATATTATATTTCGAATCATCAAGCAAAGGATAAGCTTCAGTGGATCGCAGTATGGCAGCTGCTCAACCACTTACAACACCTTGCCCGTTACAAAAGTCGTTTACAATTGATTCTAGGCTTTGTCATTGTATTAAATAATGTTTTCATATGTAACTAGCATGGCATCAGGTGATCAAAGATCCTCCCAATTTACTATGTTACAAATTACATTGGCATCACATCCATTGTCGTTTAAAATATAAATAATAAACTTTAAATGGTTTAGAAGCCATACAATGCAAATTGCCCCTTATTTATCATTGCAGTCCAGCACGGATACGACCTTAGAGGCGTTCAGGCATAATCCAACGGACGTAGCGTCATACCACTGTTCGCTCGAACAAGTATTGTGCCATTGGTCCGTACCTGCGGTTCCTCTCGTACTACGCAGGAATGCTGTCGCAACAACGTTTTGTCATTAGTAGGGTAAAACTAACCTGTCTCACGACGGTCTAAACCCAGCTCACGTTCCCTTGCATGGGTGAACAATCCAACGCTTGGTGAATTTTGCTTCACAATGATAGGAAGAGCCGACATCGAAGGATCAAAAAGCGACGTCGCTATGAACGCTTGGCCGCCACAAGCCAGTTATCCCTATGGTAACTTTTCTGACACCTCTTGTTAAAAACTCTTTAAACCAAAAGGATCGATAGGCCGAGCTTTTGCTGTCCCTGTGTGTACTGAACACCGAGATCAAGTCAGCATTTGCCCTTTTGCTCTATGTGTGGTTTCTGTCCGCACTGAGCTGGCCTTGGGACACCTCCGTTATTATTTGAGAGATGTACCGCCCCAGTCAAACTCCCTACCTGGCAATGTCCTTGAATTGGATCATACCTGAGTAATTGGAGTTATACCAAATTTTCAAATCGATAATACATGAATGCATCTCTCATTAAAGAATTTGTTTGCGATTATATAACAAACTCGTGATACTTTGATCAAGAAGCTTGCATCAAAACCCAATACCATAAGATATAATAAATATATCCGTATAATGGCTAGGAAATGATACACGTTCCATTTAATCAAGTAAGTAAGGAAACAATAAGAGTAGTGGTATTTCATTGTCGATACCAAACCGAAGTCTAATATCTCCCACTTATTCTACACCTCTTATGTCTCCTTACACTGCCAGATTAGAGTCAAGCTCAAAAGGGTCTTCTTTCCCCGCTAATTATTCCAAGCCCGTTCCCTTGGCTGTGGTTTCGCTAGATAGTAGATAGGGACAATGTTCGTCTTGGATCTCTCCTTTCTTATTTAACGTGACGTGTTTCACAGAAGTGAATTACAACCACGACACTCCAATATACCCATAAAAGAGTATATAGTGTATGAGCACAGTTTAAGCGCCAGCTAACGCCCTAGAATAGAAGCTATAGCAAATACATAGCAACTAGCCTAGTACCAATTCTAGCATCTGTAAATCGGACAGAATACTACCCCTTGGTGAGGAGCGAAGTGTATCTAACACCTCTTCTGGTCTATGGGTCCCAGCACCCGGTTGTATAACGCAACTCCACGTCGAATCCGAAGACTCTACCCGCGATTTAGGTATCAACCACAGCCACCACGATACTCCCACAAGGGGGCCAACCTCACTGAACAGCCTTGGCACTGTTCACCCGTGGTACCGAAGTTTGTGGGCTCGGTGACCCACCCCTTTAGCTCCGACAAGCTCGGATGGGGCGCCCTGCCATGTTAGTCGCCTCCTACGACAAGCTATGGCGAGCTGTGGCAGAATTCTTCGCCGCTAACCACACGGCACAGTAGCGTAGGGGTCAATCTTGATTCCATGGCGTCAGTATATGTTGATATTCAGGCGTGTAGTCCAATAAAATTCCAAAATCTAGATGAGAGATTCCCATCTCTGGTTGTGTTTTAGCGCACAAAGTAACTTTGATTTGCTGGCAACCCATTAATTAGATTCTGCATACGATAAGCATTAGATCTGCGCCTGAAAACAGCCTCGGCAAACAGTTGAAATAGTCTCATTTGGTCAGGGTTTCTAACCACACCCGAGAAAATCCATTCATCCTGCTCACGAACTATTCCTAGAGAATCTAGATGTCTAAGGTCGTCATACAATATGCATTCACATAGAACATGCAGCCAATCCTCACTCAAAGCTCCACATAAACATGATGCTATGTGGTTTCGATTTCTCTGTTGAAGAAACGCGTTGAAGGATCCGTGTCCTGTCATTAGAAAGCCAGCCTTAAGCTTGAAACTAAAATCTTTGTTGAGATAAACAAAAGATACTTCTGGGATAAATTTGTACGTAACCCTTCCGGCGACATCCTGGTCCCATCTAGTTTGCCACTCATTCATCATGTGATCATGCAGCAATGCCTGTTTTGTGTCCCAGTCCATAGCAGTGTGATCCAAATGGTTTATCCAGCTATCATCATCAAGAGGAATTCCTTTTCTCAACTTGTGTTTGATAGTTATTAGTTTTGCTACCAAGTCTAGTGGTGGTGTACCGGCCAGAACTTGTAGTGCCGCTGTGGATACAGTTCTGCAAACAGTAAGACAGCCCAACAAAACTAATCTTTGACACGATACAAGTCTATTTCTTGCTCGTACTTGCTTGAGAAGAACAGGGTACCATATAGACACGCCAAACATCATACATGGTAACATCAAACCTATGTATATAGCTCGCCTAGCACGTGGTTTGAGTCCCCAATCAACCCGAAGAACTCTAGCTAAGACAGAAGCTGCGCCTGTTATACGGTCACGAGTAGCGGTTATATGGTTCAAGAAGTTCATCCTTTCCCCTACAATGATACCTAGATATCTTTGCATCCGGACATACGGAAGACTATCTCCTTCGAAAAGTACAATAGGTCGTCTATTAGCACTAAGACTACCTTTCAAGAGCATGATCGCAGTTTTCGTCTTGGAGACTTTAACTCCAACTTCAGCACCCCATTCTCCAACAAGACTCATTAATCGCTCACCTTTGCTCTCGATTTGCGCTCTGGAATTGCCATCTACAAGAAGTAGAAGGTCATCAGCGTATGCACTGAAATGACACTGTGGCTCAAGTCTCTCAAGTAGCTTGTTCATCATTAGGTTCCATATAAATGGACCACTAATTGAACCTTGAGGACAACCTTTTGTAACTGCTACACTTGCCGTCTCATATTGGCCCTTGATGGTAGCCATTCTGTGGGAAAAATAGCTCCTCCATAAACCAATTTCACGGCAGTTATACTCCTCAAGAATACGTAGTACCGGACTCCACTCAATATTATCAAAGGCTCCTTTAAAGTCAACAAATATGCCTAGCATATATCTTGATTGACATGTGTTAATGGAATTGATCACGTGTCTCCAGGCGTCTTCAACACATTTTCCAGCAGTAAATCCGAACTGCCATCTACTTCTCTCAGGCAAGATATCTCTCAATCGATTAATCATCGTTCCTTCTAGAACTTTACCCAGAACAGGCAGCAGACAAATGCCTCTATAGGATTCTGGATTGCTTTTAATTTTGTCAGGACCTTTTAATAAAGGGATAACTCTAGGATGCTTCCAAACTTTTGGAAAATATCCAATCTCCATGCACCTGGAATACACCGCCATGAGGTGTTGCGGTATAGCTTTCCACATATTTTTGACAATCTCTCCAGTTATCCCATCCAATCCAGGTGATTTCCTGCTTTTCAGTTTAGCTATGCAAGCCTCAACTTCATACAGTTCAAGTGGCGGTGGAGGTAAGTCCGCATTGACAATGTGGCTTTCATAATTCGACTCTGGGAAGAAATGGTTCAGCAATATTTTGGCACAGTCACGCCATTCGGTGATCTCAACACCATTAGTTTTCAGGCAACCAAATTCGCTGTTCTTCTTCTTACCCCGACAGATTTTATAGACAACGCCCCAAGGATCATCACTGTGCTGGTCAACAAATTGTCTCCAGTTTTTCTCCTTTGTTTGCAGAATGCACTTATTGTATTCTTTTAAAAGAGTACGTAGTTCAGCTGCTAGTACAATTGCATTGGAGTCACCCCTCAGACGAGCTCGTTGTAATCTACGGCGAAGTCGAATTATGTTTTTCTTTTGAGCACCTAGCTCACGCGTCCACCATTTTATTTTGGACAGATCTTTTGGAGTTTTCTTGCCAAATACATCATCACATACATGTTGCACTATTGTATGTAGCTCACATGCAGCATCTTCCATATTTGCAGATAGAGTAGAAAATTCCATTGCTGTTTTTAGCTCCTCCTTAAATCTGTTCCACTTTCTGCTATGTAGCTTCCACATGGGCACAGGAATCAGGCTGTCCATTCTGTCAGTCCCAGATATCTCTACAGTAATAATATTGTGGTCACTAAGATCCCATGAAGTAACTGTCCATGTACAGGTGTCCCTTCTCGCAGCAATTTCATTTGTTAGTGTCACATCGATATCACTGTGCGCTCTATTGTTATCAAATGTGTACACTTCACTTGGTTCGTTAAGTACAGAGGAATTTGTTTGTACTATCCACTCTGCAAGCAACTCCCCTCGCAATCTGCTTTGTTGGCTGGAGTATGGGTTATTCGGGAGCTTACTATACCATATGGTAGAGACAGCATTTGCATCAAGGCCAATGTATACCCTTTTGTTCCGAGCAAGCTCTACAATCGTGTCTAAGTATTCAATGTATGGTTCCAATGGTGCATTGAATTGGCAGTATAAACATGCAAAGAAAATATTCCCATATGTGCCCGTAATGTTTATACATACCCCATAATCATTGGTCAATGATTCAATTGGCATGACGACAGCGTGTGGGTCATCAACAATAATAGCAGCTTTTTTCAAGGCATCAGTGTACGTCCGCGTTCCAGCAGGTAGTCCGGTTATCCTTCCAAAATTGTCAACATATGGTTCTTGAAGCAAGGAAATCGTGTATCCACCACTTCTCATCTTGACTCCAACTTCAATGGTGGCAGCTCTGCCCCTTCCGCAATTTGTTTGAAGTACACTAATCATTAGTGTCTTGCATGCACCCGGGCCAGCAACGAGCTATAAATGGGACAAACACTCGATAGAATGCTGTGTCCAGATGGAAGACCCTTAAAGCGACAGTTCCGGCAATCCACCGGATTGCTGCAGTTCTTGGCAATGTGTCCCTTTTGCCCACATTGACGGCATATGCTTGCATTAAGCTTGCAGTCGTTAACCCTATGGTCAAAACCTAAGCAGCGGTGACAAGCATAGGTTCTCGTCTGTTGACGGCAGCGGAAGCTAAACCACTTTATGTACACCCGCCCGGTGTCTAAAGCAGCCAGAGCCTTCTCACTGACCTCCAGGGTAACGTTCGTCGTTTCACCCTCAACTGCAGACCATGGTTTTGACGCCAGATGCACCGACTTCTTGAAATCTGCCTCGGTCATCTCCTCCTCCAGGTTGTTCTTCCAAAGCTCCTCCATAAAGTCCTCCGGTGTCAGAGCAGTGTCCACATCAAAGACTGTCAAGCGGGGCTTAACAGTCTGGTTGCGCTGTACGCTCAACCCGACTTCAGCAAACTTCTTGGACGCAGCAACCTTAGACGCCTCCGACACGGACGGCGTGCGGATGATAGCTCCGCCACGCTTCAGCTCTCGCACTTCATGGACTCGAACTCCAAGGGCTGGAGCCACCTCCTTCCTCACCTTCTCAGCGACCTGCCGGCTCGACAGCTCCGGGTCCACACCCTTCACCACGCAGGACCAGGTCTCCCGCACCTTGGTACGAGGGGCTGGCACTGGGGCTATTGGGGGGACGGGCTGGGCAGCGACGGCGGGATGCAACGGTCCAGGCATCGACATGAGCGTCCGCGACATGGTGGGAGGCGGCATCATGATAAGCTTTGTCTTCAATTTGGTCACCTCAAGCATTAGGGCAATCACTAGCTCGTCATACCGACATAAGGATGCAGATAGGACCTCAATATCGCCACCTATTAGTGCGCTACGAACCGACCGCTGAGTTGCAGATAATTCTACAAGGACAGCCTCTTGGCCAGCCGCAACTGCAGCACTAGCATCGCCTTTCTCAAGTGCAACTGGGCGACATGCGGGGGAGGCAGCGACATTGGTCGTGTTTATAGCATCCAAACTGGCAGCATCCACGTCATTGGCATCCAAGCACACTTTCTTACCCTTACCACTTGTATCTCCGCCTTCAGGAGATGAGTCACTCACCGCGGATTTGCAGCTTTGTCGTACGCGTTTCTTCCTAGCCTTGGCACGCTCCTTCACCATAGACTGCACCTCATCGTCCGTGGTAGACATCCTGTCCGATAGGGGAGTAGGCACCTTCCCCTTCATGGAGAAGGGTCCCTAGGCTTTTATACTTTACCTCGAAAAGTAATTCAGTTGCTATCCGGTCGTCGTCGAGTGAACAACTGAATATAAATTCAGTCTATTTTAATTTCAATTTTATTTAGTCAAAATATTTTATTTAAATAATTTTAGTTGTGACCAGGTCGGCCTCAATTCAACAACTGAATAAAAATTCAGGTAATTTTATTTGACTAATTTTAAAACGCCTACTTGTTTGACCAATTTCAAAACGCCTACTTGTTTAAATTTGAAAATCAAATTTTAAACTTTGCTTTATCTGTCAAAATGATTTAATTTTCACTTTGATTATTCTGTCAATTATTTTATTTTCACAATTTTATTTTGTCAAAATTTAAATTATTTTCACACTTTTCTTTTTCCTTCAAATTATTTAAATCAAAAATTATTTCCGGAAAAATTCACACACAAAAATAATAAATATTATTTGTAGGAGCTCACAAAATACGTCCGACTCGGTTGACACACAAACTCGAACTGAGTAGATAGGGACAGAAGGAATCTCGTTAATCCATTCATGCGCGTCACTAATTAGATGACGAGGCATTTGGCTATTTTTTTTTTTTTTTTTTTTTTTTTGTTCGCTAAGGGTCGTAAAAATCTTCAAAAGATACACACTCGGCCGGTAGTTCTTGTTTGGCCTATGTGAGTGTGCATGCACGATTCATCTGTTGGAGTGGATATCTTCCCCCCAGAGATGCCTACGTACTAAAAACCGCCTCGTTTTATGCGAATTTTATGCCGTTTTTAGGTGTTATGCTACGGCAGCAAGCTTTCATCAATATGTTCGTGGTGCATGATTAAGTCCAATCACGCGTGTATCCCGCCAGATACATGAATTGTCGCCAGCTCCAGAGACCACCACTGATTACCCGGACACTAATGATATTGCTATCACTAGAGCTGAGGAGGTCTGAAGCGATCAGCCGTTTTACCGACTGACCACTCCATATTCCCCTCCAGTTCACAGTGGCGGAATGGAACTCAACAACATGTGACGAGCCGAAAAGTCTCCGCAAATTTGTCCGTATGTCCTGTGTCTCGTACTTCTCGACTTTACGCTGATGCGCTTGGTCGAGAGAATGTCCGTCAGTCACCACCTGTGCGTCGATCACATAAATGTGATTTTGTCGGATAGCTACCAGGTCAGGTTTATTCAATCCGGTTTCGCCCTGCAGACTTGGTTCAACATGAACGACGCAGCCTTTCCTCTCAAGTCCCCGCTTGATTAGATTTACTACGCCGTCGTGCCGAGCTACCCTCCTCCCATGAGTACGATATCATTGCTGCAAGATGTGGTTTGTTGTTTCGGGAGCATCACATCCTGCACGGCACCGTCTTCCCAATTCGTGCCTTCCCCTCGTGGTACGAGACCTTGAGGGTAGGGCATTTATCCGCAGTTTGATTCCTTCAGTATATTCCTTTCCTGTTAGCAAACGCGTGGGTTGGACAACCCATCCGTGTTGCGGAGCAAAACGCTCTGCTTCACGGAGCCCGCCACCATCAACAGACATGTGCAATCTATTTGCCAAGTACGAGTCCACCTGCAGACGGGTTAACAACTCTTCACTTCCAGCCTGAAGCCTATCCCGGGCCCTCCGCATTTCGTCTTCTACGAAAGAGCTGGCTACCTCTGATTGCTCGAGGTGAGGCCATTTTATACCGCTCAATCGCTTCAAACGAAGCATCGGTGCTGTCCATCTTAACGATGGTAACCCGAGACCCCCACTTTTGTGGGGGGCATGGAAAAAAGAAGTTGGTACGTCCACCGGAAGTCTTAACCACTTCCGTGCGGTGTATCGAACTAATTTGTCAAATTTCTTCAGAACGCCTATCGTCACACTCCCAAGGGTTAGCTTGTGATAGAGTTGTGGGATAAGGACAGTCCGAAGGGCAAATAACTTCTGTTGTGGCTTCAGGGGGGCCCGAGTCAATCTCAACAGCTTTGGTTGTAACTCCTCAGCTGGATTGTACCGGACCCGCCCATCCGCAGTGAACTTGATACCTAAATACTTCCACTCGTCAGTACGCTTCAATGAAGGAACCTCGCGCTCCCCAATCAAAAAGCTTCGCCGTTCAACGACG
Source organism: Drosophila pseudoananassae pseudoananassae (assembly GCA_018153035.1). NCBI lineage: Eukaryota > Metazoa > Arthropoda > Insecta > Diptera > Drosophilidae > Drosophila > Drosophila pseudoananassae. The sequence continues at coordinate 2,722,107 of JAECXR010000023.1, read as the reverse complement.
GTACACTTTTGTTTGGCTTGCCCCTTTATGCTGACAGTGAAACACTTATCAGTGTTAAGGGTGAGGCCCACAGAGGAAAGAAAGCCAACTGTGGTGTCCAACAATTTCTGAAGCCCCATCGGAGTTTCCGCAAAAAGCACAATATCATCTGCGAACGCAGCCGCGTTTGTCATAGCGTTTCCGACTTTGGCACCAATCTCACTGGGTAAGGACCTGAGTAACCGATCAATGACCAGATTAAACAGTATGGGAGACAAAGGGTCACCCTGCTTTACGCCTCTTGCAGGAATGAACTCCCTCGAAACCCACCCGTTCCCAGCGAGCATTGTGCCGCCGCCCTCGTACGACTTCCGTATGTAGTCGATGAAGCCCTTTGGGGCACCATATGAAGCCAATGTGTTGTAGACCGCTTCGTGAGCTACCGCATCAAAGGCTTTACTAACATCGAGGGTCCCGATGTAGCACGATTTAAATCGCTTATGGTGTTCCCTCAGAACTAAATCAACAATCGTCGTATTGTCAGCACACCCATCGGTCGGTAGGAACCCTCGCTGACGCGAATCCCAGTTGATTGCACTACTCAACCGGGCTGCCAAAATGGCATTTAGTTGCCTAACTAAAACCGAGGGGACTGAAATAGGACGATAGTCTTGCGGTCGACTTGCCGTCGCCATCTTCGGGATGAAGATGGTTCTGGCCAGACGGATGGAGTACGGAAGTCTCCCACACCAAAGGATTAAGTTCATTATGCGAAGCATAATGCCATCGGGGATACTCCTGGCAGTTCTTGGAGTAATCCCGTCTGGGCCTGGAGAACCTGATAATTTGACCTTATTGGCCCTAAGATCGCGCTGGTTCACAGCGGACCATACTCTCTCTAATGAGTGTTCCATGTGGAACGAGGCGCGTTCAATAGAGCTTGAGCTAGGCGAGAGTCATAGTTACTCCCGCCGTTGACCCGCGCTTACTTGAATTTCTTCACTTTGACATTCAGAGCACTGGGCAGAAATCACATTGTGTCAACACCCGCTAGGGCCATCACAATGCTTTGTTTTAATTAGACAGTCGGATTCCCCAAGTCCGTGCCAGTTCTGAATTGATTGTTAATTGATAATCGTTATAATTAATAAGAACTAATTGGTTTGACCCAACTAGTATTCTTAAAAATTTTAGCAAGAAAGTTCCACAATTGGATACGTAACTAAACTATCCGGGGAACAAGTTACAACCATAAATGATTATAACTCTATTTACCCAGAACGAGCACATAAACCATATTATTGTTTCCCAATCAAGCCCGACTATCTCAATCTTCAGAGCCAATCCTTATCCCGAAGTTACGGATCTAATTTGCCGACTTCCCTTACCTACATTATTCTATCGACTAGAGACTCTTCACCTTGGAGACCAGCTGCGGATATTGGTACGGCCTGTTGAGAAGTTTGCGTATCCCCACCATAAATTTTCAAGGTCCGAGGAGAAAATATCGACACAACAGTATATGTCATGCTCTTCTAGCCCATCTACCATATCTCTGCGAAAGACTTCCATGGTAGTACGACTATAAAACAGAAAAGAAAACTCTTCCGATATCTCTCGACGGCTTCTTTATGGTCGTTCCTGTTGCCAGGATGAGCACGAGGCCCATATTTAATAACAAACGGATACTCAACAGGTTACGGAATTGGAACCGTATTCCCTTTCGTTCAAAATTATTCAAGTATATAATTTTCACATAATTGTAATATTTATTTTTACTTGAAAATTTTCGGCTTTCGCCTTGAACTTAGGACCGACTAACTCGTGATCAACCACTGTTCACACGAAACCCTTCTCCACTTCAGTCCTCCAAGGTCTCATTCGATTATTTGCTACTACCACCAAGATCTGTACCAATAGCAGCTCCATGCAGGCTTACGCCAAACACTTCTACGCATACCATTGTACCTTCCTACTCACTAAAGTTTCAAAATTTATATTACAAGTAATATAAATCATCTACTTTAGCGGTAATGTATAGGTATACAACTTAAGCGCCATCCATTTTAAGGGCTAGTTGCTTCGGCAGGTGAGTTGTTACACACTCCTTAGCGGATTTCGACTTCCATGATCACCGTCCTGCTGTTTTAAGCAACCAACGCCTTTCATGGTTTCTGCATGAGTTGTTAATTTGGGCACCGTAACATTACGTTTGGTTCATCCCACAGCGCCAGTTCTGCTTACCAAAAGTGGCCCACTGGGCACATTATATCATAACCTTAAACTTCATATCAAGAAAGTTAAGGTTCTTACCCATTTAAAGTTTGAGAATAGGTTAAGATCGTTTCGACCCTAAGGCCTCTAATCATTCGCTTTACCAGATAAGATTATTTTATATAACATTAAAATGCACCAGCTATCCTGAGGGAAACTTCGGAAGGAACCAGCTACTAGATGGTTCGATTGGTCTTTCGCCCCTATACTCAATTCTGACAATCGATTTGCACGTCAGAACTGTTCGGTCTTCCATCAGGGTTTCCCCTGACTTCAACCTGATCAAGTATAGTTCACCATCTTTCGGGTCACAGCATATCTGCTCAAGGTACGTTCCAGTTAGAGGCATAAATAATATAAATATTATTATACATAACTATATAGAACGCCCCGGGATTGTGTTAATTAACTATAAAATAGTTAAAAAACTAATCCCATTAATAGTCAAGTTAATTACGCTATTAGGTTTATATCCCAATAACTTGCACATATGTTAGACTCCTTGGTCCGTGTTTCAAGACGGGTCCCGAAGGTATCCTGAATCTTTCGCATTGTTAATCATACAAGTGCATATAATAAACACAAAAATCAATGATAATTATGCCATTATATAATTCCGAAAAATTAACGCACTGTATTCTTATTAATCTATCAACACTTTATCAAATTAATGACATTTATTCTATGTTAAAATGCAAGCATAATAATTTGAATAAACTATAAGCCATATTTTATGATAAATTTATATATGTTAATAGATTACAATGTCCTTATATGGAAAAAATGCACACTATTTCTATAATATTATTTAAATATTATAACTTTAATGATGAATTTTCCATAATGGATATTCAGGTTCATCGGGCTTAACCTCTAAGCAGTTTCACGTACTATTTAGTACGTGATCAAAAAGCGACGTCGCTATGAACGCTTGGCCGCCACAAGCCAGTTATCCCTATGGTAACTTTTCTGACACCTCTTGTTAAAAACTCTTTAAACCAAAAGGATCGATAGGCCGAGCTTTTGCTGTCCCTGTGTGTACTGAACACCGAGATCAAGTCAGCATTTGCCCTTTTGCTCTATGTGTGGTTTCTGTCCGCACTGAGCTGGCCTTGGGACACCTCCGTTATTATTTGAGAGATGTACCGCCCCAGTCAAACTCCCTACCTGGCAATGTCCTTGAATTGGATCATACCTGAGTAATTGGAGTTATACCAAATTTTCAAATCGATAATACATGAATGCATCTCTCATTAAAGAATTTGTTTGCGATTATATAACAAACTCGTGATACTTTGATCAAGAAGCTTGCATCAAAACCCAATACCATAAGATATAATAAATATATCCGTATAATGGCTAGGAAATGATACACGTTCCATTTAATCAAGTAAGTAAGGAAACAATAAGAGTAGTGGTATTTCATTGTCGATACCAAACCGAAGTCTAATATCTCCCACTTATTCTACACCTCTTATGTCTCCTTACACTGCCAGATTAGAGTCAAGCTCAAAAGGGTCTTCTTTCCCCGCTAATTATTCCAAGCCCGTTCCCTTGGCTGTGGTTTCGCTAGATAGTAGATAGGGACAGAAGGAATCTCGTTAATCCATTCATGCGCGTCACTAATTAGATGACGAGGCATTTGGCTACCTTAAGAGAGTCATAGTTACTCCCGCCGTTGACCCGCGCTTACTTGAATTTCTTCACTTTGACATTCAGAGCACTGGGCAGAAATCACATTGTGTCAACACCCGCTAGGGCCATCACAATGCTTTGTTTTAATTAGACAGTCGGATTCCCCAAGTCCGTGCCAGTTCTGAATTGATTGTTAATTGATAATCGTTATAATTAATAAGAACTAATTGGTTTGACCCAACTAGTATTCTTAAAAATTTTAGCAAGAAAGTTCCACAATTGGATACGTAACTAAACTATCCGGGGAACAAGTTACAACCATAAATGATTATAACTCTATTTACCCAGAACGAGCACATAAACCATATTATTGTTTCCCAATCAAGCCCGACTATCTCAATCTTCAGAGCCAATCCTTATCCCGAAGTTACGGATCTAATTTGCCGACTTCCCTTACCTACATTATTCTATCGACTAGAGACTCTTCACCTTGGAGACCAGCTGCGGATATTGGTACGGCCTGTTGAGAAGTTTGCGTATCCCCACCATAAATTTTCAAGGTCCGAGGAGAAAATATCGACACAACAGTATATGTCATGCTCTTCTAGCCCATCTACCATATCTCTCTGCGAAAGACTTCCATGGTAGTACGACTATAAAACAGAAAAGAAAACTCTTCCGATATCTCTCGACGGCTTCTTTATGGTCGTTCCTGTTGCCAGGATGAGCACGAGGCCCATATTTAATAACAAACGGATACTCAACAGGTTACGGAATTGGAACCGTATTCCCTTTCGTTCAAAATTATTCAAGTATATAATTTTCACATAATTGTAATATTTATTTTTACTTGAAAATTTTCGGCTTTCGCCTTGAACTTAGGACCGACTAACTCGTGATCAACCACTGTTCACACGAAACCCTTCTCCACTTCAGTCCTCCAAGGTCTCATTCGATTATTTGCTACTACCACCAAGATCTGTACCAATAGCAGCTCCATGCAGGCTTACGCCAAACACTTCTACGCATACCATTGTACCTTCCTACTCACTAAAGTTTCAAAATTTATATTACAAGTAATATAAATCATCTACTTTAGCGGTAATGTATAGGTATACAACTTAAGCGCCATCCATTTTAAGGGCTAGTTGCTTCGGCAGGTGAGTTGTTACACACTCCTTAGCGGATTTCGACTTCCATGATCACCGTCCTGCTGTTTTAAGCAACCAACGCCTTTCATGGTTTCTGCATGAGTTGTTAATTTGGGCACCGTAACATTACGTTTGGTTCATCCCACAGCGCCAGTTCTGCTTACCAAAAGTGGCCCACTGGGCACATTATATCATAACCTTAAACTTCATATCAAGAAAGTTAAGGTTCTTACCCATTTAAAGTTTGAGAATAGGTTAAGATCGTTTCGACCCTAAGGCCTCTAATCATTCGCTTTACCAGATAAGATTATTTTATATAACATTAAAATGCACCAGCTATCCTGAGGGAAACTTCGGAAGGAACCAGCTACTAGATGGTTCGATTGGTCTTTCGCCCCTATACTCAATTCTGACAATCGATTTGCACGTCAGAACTGTTTCGGTCTTCCATCAGGGTTTCCCCTGACTTCAACCTGATCAAGTATAGTTCACCATCTTTCGGGTCACAGCATATCTGCTCAAGGTACGTTCCAGTTAGAGGCATAAATAATATAAATATTATTATACATAACTATATAGAACGCCCCGGGATTGTGTTAATTAACTATAAAATAGTTAAAAAACTAATCCCATTAATAGTCAAGTTAATTACGCTATTAGGTTTATATCCCAATAACTTGCACATATGTTAGACTCCTTGGTCCGTGTTTCAAGACGGGTCCCGAAGGTATCCTGAATCTTTCGCATTGTTAATCATACAAGTGCATATAATAAACACAAAAATCAATGATAATTATGCCATTATATAATTCCGAAAAATTAACGCACTGTATTCTTATTAATCTATCAACACTTTATCAAATTAATGACATTTATTCTATGTTAAAATGCAAGCATAATAATTTGAATAAACTATAAGCCATATTTTATGATAAATTTATATATGTTAATAGATTACAATGTCCTTATATGGAAAAAATGCACACTATTTCTATAATATTATTTAAATATTATAACTTTAATGATGAATTTTCCATAATGGATATTCAGGTTCATCGGGCTTAACCTCTAAGCAGTTTCACGTACTATTTAACTCTCTATTCAGAGTTCTTTTCAACTTTCCCTCACGGGGTTTTTTTTTTTTTTTTTGTTTTTTTTTTTTTTTTTTTTTTTTTTGGTGTTTTTCATCCTTTTTTATTTTTCCATTATAAAGCAACTCTTTTTTTTAAAACTATTTTTTATTAATTTTTTATTTTTTTGCGTCTTTCCTTCTTTTTTTGATTTTTTTTTTTAATTAAGTAATTTTTAAATTTTTTATTTTTTTATTTTAATTTTTTTTCTCTCCATTTTTTATTTTTCATTTTTTTTTTATAAAAAATTTTTTTTTTTTTTTTTTTTTTTTTTTTTTTTTCCGCCTATAAAAAAAATTTCTTTTTTTTTTTCTTTCCCTCCTTAATTAATTTATTTAAGTTTTGGGGTTATTCCTTTAGGGTTTGTGTAGTTATAAACTTATATATATATATATAAACAATATCTCTACCCTATATATACTTTTGACACGCATTTCATCGAACGGGGCATTTATCGTATGGGAAGTGAAACATTTCCATATAAATTTTCATATCCATATAAATTTTCATATACATATATTTTTTCATATCCATATAAATTTTCATATACATATATTTTTTCATATCCATATATTTTTTCATATCCATATAAATTTTCATATCCATATATTTTTTCATATCCATATATTTTTTCATATCCATATAAATTTTTTCATATCCATATAAATTTTCATATACATATGTTTTTTCATATACATATATTTTTTCATATCCATATATTTTTTCATATCCATATATTTTTTCATATCCATATAAATTTTCATATCCATATAAATTTTCATATCCATATAAATTTTCATATCCATATATTTTTTCATATCCATATATTTTTTCATATCCATATATTTTTTCATATCCATATATTTTTTCATATCCATATAAATTTTCATATCCATATAAATTTTCATATCCATATATTTTTTCATATCCATATATTTTTTCATATCCATATATTTTTTCATATCCATATATTTTTTCATATCCATATAAATTTTCATATCCATATAAATTTTTTCATATACATATATTTTTTCATATCCATATATTTTTTCATATCCATATATTTTTTCATATCCATATATTTTTTCATATCCATATAAATTTTCATATCCATATAAATTTTTTCATATACATATATTTTTTTCATATCCATATATTTTTTCATATCCATATATTTTTTCATATCCATATAAATTTTTTCATATCCATATAAATTTTCATATACATATGTTTTTTCATATACATATATTTTTTCATATCCATATATTTTTTCATATCCATATATTTTTTCATATCCATATAAATTTTCATATCCATATATTTTTTCATATCCATATATTTTTTCATATCCATATAAATTTTCATATCCATATAAATTTTTTCATATACATATATTTTTTCATATCCATATATTTTTTCATATCCATATATTTTTTCATATCCATATAAATTTTCATATCCATATAAATTTTTTCATATACATATATTTTTTCATATCCATATATTTTTTTCATATCCATATAATTTTTCATATCCATATATTTTTTCATATCCATATATATTTTCATATCCATATATTTTTTCATATCCATATATTTTTTCATATCCATATAAATTTTTTCCATATATTATCCATATATTTTTTCATATCCATATAAATTTTTTCATATACATATAATATTTTTTTTCATATCCATATATTTTTTCATATCCATATAAATTTTCATATCCATATAAATTTTTTCATATACATATATTTTTTTCATATCCATATATTTTTTTCATATCCATATATTTTTTCATATCCATATAAATTTTTTCATATCCATATAAATTTTCATATACATATATTTTTTATCCATATATTTTCATATCCATATATTTTTCATATCCATATATTTTTTCATATCCATATATTTTTTCATATCCATATAAATTTTTTCATATCCATATATATTTTCATATACATATATTTTTTCATATTCATATATTTTTTCATATCCATATATTTTTTAATATACATAATTTTTTCATATACATAAATTATTATTAATATCACTAATAAATCGAACACCAATAATATATCCCAGTTTAAACTTCATAACAATATTTGTTCATATCCATATATTTTTAATATTCGCCACTTTTCAAATAGGGACAGAAGGAATCTCATTAATTGAATTATGCGCGTCACTAATAAGATGACGAGGCACTTGGCTACCAATACGAAAGTAATTCAACTCCCGCCGTCTTAAGGTTTAAGACTTATAACAATATTTGTTCATATCCATATATTTTTAATATTCGCCACTTTTCAAATAGGGACAGAAGGAATCTCATTAATTGAATTATGCGCGTCACTAATAAGATGACGAGGCACTTGGCTACCAATACGAAAGTAATTCAACTCCCGCCGTCTTAAGGTTTAAGACTTATAACAATATTTGTTCATATCCATATATTTTTAATATTCGCCACTTTTCAAATAGGGACAGAAGGAATCTCATTAATTGAATTATGCGCGTCACTAATAAGATGACGATGCACTTGGCTACCAATACGAAAGTAATTCAACTCCCGCCGTCTTAAGGTTTAAGACTTATAACAATATTTGTTCATATCCATATATTTGTAATATTCGCCACTTTTCAAATAGGGACAGAAGGAATCTCATTAATTGAATTATGCGCGTCACTAATAAGATGACGATGCACTTGGCTACCAATACGAAAGTAATTCAACTCCCGCCGTCTTAAGGTTTAAGACTTATAACAATATTTGTTCATATCCATATATTTTTAATATTCGCCACTTTTCAAATAGGGACAGAAGGAATCTCATTAATTCAATTATGCGCGTCACTAATAAGATGACGATGCACTTGGCTACCAATACGAAAGTAATTCAACTTCCGCCGTCTTAAGGTTTAAGACTTAAATGAAAAATATTTTCATTTTTCACGTCACTAATAAGATGACGAAACATTTGGCTACGGGGTGTGGTAAATTTTTTTTTGTATATAATATTATGCATATATAATTGCAGCATAGCAGCAAAAATATATATTTATTGTATATAAATTAATATATACAATAAAATATGCATTTATATACTCTTATTATATTATATTTCGAATCATCAAGCAAAGGATAAGCTTCAGTGGATCGCAGTATGGCAGCTGCTCAACCACTTACAACACCTTGCCCGTTACAAAAGTCGTTTACAATTGATTCTAGGCTTTGTCATTGTATTAAATAATGTTTTCATATGTAACTAGCATGGCATCAGGTGATCAAAGATCCTCCCAATTTACTATGTTACAAATTACATTGGCATCACATCCATTGTCGTTTAAAATATAAATAATAAACTTTAAATGGTTTAGAAGCCATACAATGCAAATTGCCCCTTATTTATCATTGCAGTCCAGCACGGATACGACCTTAGAGGCGTTCAGGCATAATCCAACGGACGTAGCGTCATACCACTGTTCGCTCGAACAAGTATTGTGCCATTGGTCCGTACCTGCGGTTCCTCTCGTACTACGCAGGAATGCTGTCGCAACAACGTTTTGTCATTAGTAGGGTAAAACTAACCTGTCTCACGACGGTCTAAACCCAGCTCACGTTCCCTTGCATGGGTGAACAATCCAACGCTTGGTGAATTTTGCTTCACAATGATAGGAAGAGCCGACATCGAAGGATCAAAAAGCGACGTCGCTATGAACGCTTGGCCGCCACAAGCCAGTTATCCCTATGGTAACTTTTCTGACACCTCTTGTTAAAAACTCTTTAAACCAAAAGGATCGATAGGCCGAGCTTTTGCTGTCCCTGTGTGTACTGAACACCGAGATCAAGTCAGCATTTGCCCTTTTGCTCTATGTGTGGTTTCTGTCCGCACTGAGCTGGCCTTGGGACACCTCCGTTATTATTTGAGAGATGTACCGCCCCAGTCAAACTCCCTACCTGGCAATGTCCTTGAATTGGATCATACCTGAGTAATTGGAGTTATACCAAATTTTCAAATCGATAATACATGAATGCATCTCTCATTAAAGAATTTGTTTGCGATTATATAACAAACTCGTGATACTTTGATCAAGAAGCTTGCATCAAAACCCAATACCATAAGATATAATAAATATATCCGTATAATGGCTAGGAAATGATACACGTTCCATTTAATCAAGTAAGTAAGGAAACAATAAGAGTAGTGGTATTTCATTGTCGATACCAAACCGAAGTCTAATATCTCCCACTTATTCTACACCTCTTATGTCTCCTTACACTGCCAGATTAGAGTCAAGCTCAAAAGGGTCTTCTTTCCCCGCTAATTATTCCAAGCCCGTTCCCTTGGCTGTGGTTTCGCTAGATAGTAGATAGGGACATGAAAGTCTACTGTGTTTTACGTGAGCACCTGCCATGATGGCTCAATCTCACGGCCCCCTTGGGCATGGGATATGAAACAATGCGTCAATCAGCGCCCCTTTGGAACCATGTTCCGCCGGATACCGACACTCAAGCCAGTCTGTTCTAGTCATGGCTTATATCCTCGGTTAAGGATGGAGGCCTATCTAAACCTCTTCCGGTCTATGGGATCCCGGCACCCGGTTGTATAACGCAACTCCACGTCGAACCCTAAGGCTCTACCCGCATTCAGGTGTTAAACCACAGCCACCACGTAGCTCCCTAGGGGGCCTCAACCATAGCCAGGACGGAACAAGTTCCGTGGGCTCTGGCTCCCGTGGCACCAGAAATTAGCAGCCTCCGGTCAGGCGTCGTGCCACGAAGGACACTACCAATTTTGACTCCAGAACAGTCGACGGGTTGGTGACCCAATATTTGCATAGCTGCCTGGAATAGCATTATGAAATGGCCGAAGCCGAGTCATAAGATGGAACAGTCTTATCCACCATGCTCATGGGCATGGCTTTCTCACTGTGAGGAGGCGAGGACTATTCCTTCCTCTTCCGCAACTCGCGGCATTCGCTGCTGGTCAATGACCAGACCGTTCGAAGACGGCCAGCTATGTTCCCAACAATCCCTAAGGACTTGTGACAAGGCGGAGGTGAGCACCATCTCCGTAGCTCCTCATCACCCGTGGTACCAGAAAAGTCCTCTGGTCAGGTTCGTGCAACTAAAAGAAGCACTCCCAGTTTCAGCTACCATGAAGCTCGGGGACTGGTCACCCCGGCGGCGGGCGAAAACCCGGCGAACCCTACAAGCACCTAATCACTCGATCCTGATTCACACACCATTCACCCCTAACACCCCTCGGCATCCACAAATCAACGTCTTCGACGACGACTGAATACGGCTCTTGCAAACACATTCAACCTATCAACCCTATCGCTAGTGGAGAGCACCTGACTAAAGTCAAAGTCCCCCCCGGCCTGAATCACACCCAACCCACCCAGATCACGAAGATCATCATACAGCGGACACTCACAAAGGACATGCTTCCAGGTCTCGTCTCCCGAGCCACACTGGCATTCCGGACTGTCTGCCAGGTGCCGACTATGCAACCATGCATTCAGCGATCCATGGCCAGTCAACAGGAACCCGGCGCTGAGGTTAAAACCAAAGTCCGGTCGGTCGACAACAAACGAGACATCTGGGATGAACTCGTAAGTGACCCGCCCATTCTCACACCTATCCCACCGAACTTGCCAGTCCGATAGGACACATCCACGCAACATTTCCTTCCATTCACTGGGCCTCGAACTCTCCACGGTCCCTCCCAACACTTCACGATACAACCATTCGCTCTCCAGCAATGGCAGCCCCTTCTTGAGCTTGTAGCTTACGGCTCTACGCCGTATCTCCAAGTCAAGGGGAACTGCTCCAAACAACACTTGCAATGCCTCCGTAGAGACAGTGCGACACACAGGCATACTCCCCAACAATATGACACGCTGCACACTGCAAACTTTCACTCTGCCAGCAACAGTCGAGGTTATCTCACTCCATATTGGTGACCCATTTGCTGCGCAAGCAACAAATAAGCCACTGTATATGGTGCGGACAGCTCTCCTGCTGAGACCCCACTCGTTTCTCAAAACTCGGCGCAATTTCCCAACCGCACCGACCAACCGGTTCTTCAGACTGGTAAGGTGTGGCGTGAAGCTTAACCGTTCCCCAACGGTTACACCCAGGTATTTCACCTGTTTCACGTACCTTATGCTGGAGCCATCGATCCTGACAGTCGGAGGCCTAATGCCCCCGGGACCTCGACTGGACAAGATGCCTTTCAGCAACATTGTCACAGTCTTGTCCAGTGCCAGACCGACACCCACACTGCTGCCCCACTGGCTAACAATGCGCAAGCACTCTGCGGCGCTTGCCTCAATCCTCGAACGCGACTGGCCCTCAATCAAAATGAGCAAGTCGTCCGCATACGCACAACACTTGCATACCTGCTCGAGCTGCCGCAGCAGGGGATCCATCATGAGGTTCCATATAAATGGACCACAGATGGAGCCCTGTGGACAACCACGAGCCACATCAATACTCACAGTATCATTCACTCCCATCACACATGCACTACGTCCCGAGAAATAACTCTTCCAAAGAGCTACGTCCCGGCACCCACACTCATTCAACCTCTCAATCACCCTAGCCCAACTTAGGTAATCAAAAGCCCCCTTAAAGTCCACAAACACACCGAGAACGTACTTGGAGCTGCTGGATCTCACCGAGTCCTTGACATACACCCAAGCGTCCTCCACACTCTTTCCCTCCCGGAAGCCAAACTGCCTGTCAGACATCTGGCTCCCCACACTCTCCTGCAGCCGTTCCACCAGCACTCGCTCCAGAACTTTTGCAAGAACTGGAACAAGGCTGATGCCCCGAAAGGATCGCGGATTGCTCCGGACCCTATCGGGTGACTTAAGGAGCACACTCACCCTTGTGCGTTTCCACGCACTTGGAAAGACCCCCTCACTCACACACTTGGCATACAATTCATACAAGTGATCCGGAATCGCCTTCCAGACACTTCTACAAATCTCCGCTTTAAACCCATCCATACCGGGAGCTTTCCCCGAGCGAAGCTTGGTGAAACCCCACTCAAGCTCGCTCACCAGGAGGGGATCGGCAACACCCACTGCATCAGGCACTGAGTGCTGTCGATCTTCCCTAGGAAAGAATTCGGACAACAGACATTCCACACAATCCCTCCAGGTTGTAAGCACTCGGCCTTCAACCTGTAGGGCACACACACCCCTGTCCCTATTCCGGTCACACTCCTGCAGAATTTTGAAAACACGACCCCAGGGATCGTGCTTATTTCGTTCCACAAAAGTGCGCCACTCATCCTCTTTCACTCTGATCAAACTATTCTTATACTCGTGTGTCCGAGTCAGATACTGCTCCCTAAGCTGGGCCAAGCCTTCCGCATTGGACCTTCTGGCCCTTTGGAATCTCTTCCGCAGAGACCGGAGGGACCGTTGCTGGGCCTTCAAATCACGCGTCCACCACTTAACACGGTTGCGAGACACCTTTCGGTGCCTTGCAAACATGCTATCATTCGCACTAGTCACCCACTCTGTCACACATGCAACTTGCTCATCCACATTCATAGCACAGAAGGTGCTAAACGGGACTTGCGTCGCCGCTTCTCTCACATAATGCCCATGAAGGGCCCAATTCGCTCCACGAAAGCACCACCCATTAACCACCACATTCGCATCCAGGGGCATGTTGTGGGTCACCACAATCTCAATCGGATTATGATCACTCACACCATGACCCCCCAACACACTCCATTGAAAAGCACACACTCTCATTGCGGACTCATTCACAAGGGTGACATCAATGTCACTCCTCCCCATCGGACCATCGAATGTGTACCACTCACTCGGCTCGTTGACAACCTGCATCTCTTGGGTGATCACCCATTCGGCCAGCGTCTCACCCCGCGCGTAGTTTAGATGCCCAGGTGCGTGCCTGGACAGTTTACTAAACCACAGGGGGGACGACGCGTTCGCGTCAAGACCTAGGATGACAGGATTGTTACTCACCTGGAGTAGCACCGCATCCATGTACTGAAGGTACGGATCTATAGACTCGGAAAACTTGCAATACACACTAACAACAAACAACCTGCCAAAATTCCCTTCTAACCCCACACATACACCCCAATTGGTAGAGCTCACCAAGGTGCACTCCACGTTGGGGTCATTCACAACAACTGCGGCATGGCACCTGCTGTCAGGAAATACCCGCATTTCTGCGGGCAAACCACGCACACCGCCATAGCGGGTGCATGGTTCCTGCAACAGAGCCACGACGCAGCCCCTCTCACACATCAATTGCCCCACTTCGCACGTAACAGCATACGAGCCCTGACAATTAATTTGTAGGAGCCGAGACATGTTAGTGTCTTGCATTCACCCTGGCCAAAACTGCGCTATATATCGGACAACTCGCCGAGAGCATATTATGCCCCGACGGTAACCCCTTGAAGCGGCAGTTTCGGCAGTCCACCGGATTGGTGCACTTCGCCGCTACATGACCCCCCTGTCCGCATTGGCGGCACACACTCACCTGGAGGCGACAGTCCTGGACCTTGTGGTCAAAGCCGACGCAACGATGGCAGGCATACGTACGGACCTGGGACCGGCAGCGGAAGCTGAACCACTTTATATACACCCGCCCGGTGTCTAAAGCGGCCAGAGCCTTCTCGCTGACCTCCAGAGTCACGTTCGTAGTGCCTCCATCAGCTGCGGACCACGGCTTTGATGCCAAGTGCACTGACTTTTTAAAGTCCGCCACGGTCATCTCCTCCTTCAAGTTGTTGCGCCACAGCTCCTCCATGAAGTCCTCCGGGGTGACTGCGGTATCCACGTCTAAGACCGTCAAGCGGGGCTTAACGGCCTGGTTGCGCTCCACGCTCAACCCGACCTCGGCGAACTTCCTTGAGGCGGCCACCTTCGACGCCTCCGATGACGACGGCGTGCGGATGATGGCACCGCCACGCTTCAGCTCACGCACCTCGTGGACTCGGACTCCCAGGGCTGGGGCCACCTCCTTCCTCACCTTCTCGGCGATCTCCCGGCTGGATAGCTCCGGGTCCTCACCCTTCACCACGCAGGACCAGGTCTCCCGCACCTTGGTACGGGGAACTGGCACCGGGGCTATTGGGGGGGCCGGGCTGGGCAGCGACGGCGTAGGGCGACGGTCCAGGCATCGAGGGCGGCGGTGGCATGGTGGCCCGAGTCTCCAACTCGGCCACCCGAAGCATAAGAGCCACCACGAGCTCGTCGTACCGGCTCATCACAGCCGATACGGCTTTCACGTCACCGTCGATGAGGGCGCTCCGGACGGCTCGTTGGGTGGCGGAGAGCTCCGCCAGCACAGCTCCACTTCCAGCGGCGACAGCGGCGCGAGCGTTGGCCTGCTCAACGGCGGCGGGGGGGGCCAGGTAGGTCCCGGCGGCACTGATGGCGGCAGCAGGAGCGACGGCAGTGCGGGCGGCAACGGCAGTGCGAGCGGCGACGGCAGTGCGGGCGGCGGCGGCAGTGCGGGCGGCGGCGGCGGTGGCTGCAACAGGGGCGGCGGTGGTGGCTGCAACGACGGCGGCGGGGTGGACCTCCAATCCTGCGGCGTTTAGTCCTCCCGGACATGAGGCGGCTATCTCCGGCGAAGGCATCGTGCTCTTCCTGGACCTGGTGTCCATACGCTGCACCGTCTCACCCAGCTCCTGCTCGATGGAGACGGCGCGCAGCTTGTTGGCCTGCGAGGGGGATACGCCCTCATCCGCTCCGCTGCTCACGCTCGAGAGGCTAGCATTACTACCGCTCCGGCTGCGGTAGTTCTTCCTACCGCGCGGCATAGTGCGCACTCTCTTTTAAATTCGCGATTTTTAAATAAAAAATCCGAAAATGACTGATTTTTACTTGTTTAAAAAATAAAAATCCAAAAATGTCTGATTTTCACTTATTTAAAAATAAAAATCCAAAAATGTCTGATTTTCACTTATTTAAAAATAAAAATCCAAAAAATGTCTGATTTCCACTTGCCAAATAAATAATCAGTGTTCAGATGCCTGATTTACACTTTTCAAAAAATAAAATCCAAAAATGTCAGATTTCCACTTTCCGATAAAAATTATCGCTGTTCAGAGTCAAGGTAGCAGCACTGTACGTATGTACGTATGTTAATAAAAATGCGGCAATTTCACAAACGAAAAGCGCGATTTTTACAGAAAATACGCGCGCCACAGCAACCGCGCAATGCGCAACTTGTGGCACCAATGTTCGCACACAAAAACTCACAACTTTCAGACCGAAAGACAGCGTATGTTAGCCGAAAATGATTTTTTCACCGGAGCGACTTCGAAACACGTCTGTACGTATCGAGTAGATAGGGACAGAAGGAATCTCGTTAATCCATTCATGCGCGTCACTAATTAGATGACGAGGCATTTGGCTACCTTAAGAGAGTCATAGTTACTCCCGCCGTTGACCCGCGCTTACTTGAATTTCTTCACTTTGACATTCAGAGCACTGGGCAGAAATCACATTGTGTCAACACCCGCTAGGGCCATCACAATGCTTTGTTTTAATTAGACAGTCGGATTCCCCAAGTCCGTGCCAGTTCTGAATTGATTGTTAATTGATAATCGTTATAATTAATAAGAACTAATTGGTTTGACCCAACTAGTATTCTTAAAAATTTTAGCAAGAAAGTTCCACAATTGGATACGTAACTAAACTATCCGGGGAACAAGTTACAACCATAAATGATTATAACTCTATTTACCCAGAACGAGCACATAAACCATATTATTGTTTCCCAATCAAGCCCGACTATCTCAATCTTCAGAGCCAATCCTTATCCCGAAGTTACGGATCTAATTTGCCGACTTCCCTTACCTACATTATTCTATCGACTAGAGACTCTTCACCTTGGAGACCAGCTGCGGATATTGGTACGGCCTGTTGAGAAGTTTGCGTATCCCCACCATAAATTTTCAAGGTCCGAGGAGAAAATATCGACACAACAGTATATGTCATGCTCTTCTAGCCCATCTACCATATCTCTCTGCGAAAGACTTCCATGGTAGTACGACTATAAAACAGAAAAGAAAACTCTTCCGATATCTCTCGACGGCTTCTTTATGGTCGTTCCTGTTGCCAGGATGAGCACGAGGCCCATATTTAATAACAAACGGATACTCAACAGGTTACGGAATTGGAACCGTATTCCCTTTCGTTCAAAATTATTCAAGTATATAATTTTCACATAATTGTAATATTTATTTTTACTTGAAAATTTTCGGCTTTCGCCTTGAACTTAGGACCGACTAACTCGTGATCAACCACTGTTCACACGAAACCCTTCTCCACTTCAGTCCTCCAAGGTCTCATTCGATTATTTGCTACTACCACCAAGATCTGTACCAATAGCAGCTCCATGCAGGCTTACGCCAAACACTTCTACGCATACCATTGTACCTTCCTACTCACTAAAGTTTCAAAATTTATATTACAAGTAATATAAATCATCTACTTTAGCGGTAATGTATAGGTATACAACTTAAGCGCCATCCATTTTAAGGGCTAGTTGCTTCGGCAGGTGAGTTGTTACACACTCCTTAGCGGATTTCGACTTCCATGATCACCGTCCTGCTGTTTTAAGCAACCAACGCCTTTCATGGTTTCTGCATGAGTTGTTAATTTGGGCACCGTAACATTACGTTTGGTTCATCCCACAGCGCCAGTTCTGCTTACCAAAAGTGGCCCACTGGGCACATTATATCATAACCTTAAACTTCATATCAAGAAAGTTAAGGTTCTTACCCATTTAAAGTTTGAGAATAGGTTAAGATCGTTTCGACCCTAAGGCCTCTAATCATTCGCTTTACCAGATAAGATTATTTTATATAACATTAAAATGCACCAGCTATCCTGAGGGAAACTTCGGAAGGAACCAGCTACTAGATGGTTCGATTGGTCTTTCGCCCCTATACTCAATTCTGACAATCGATTTGCACGTCAGAACTGTTTCGGTCTTCCATCAGGGTTTCCCCTGACTTCAACCTGATCAAGTATAGTTCACCATCTTTCGGGTCACAGCATATCTGCTCAAGGTACGTTCCAGTTAGAGGCATAAATAATATAAATATTATTATACATAACTATATAGAACGCCCCGGGATTGTGTTAATTAACTATAAAATAGTTAAAAAACTAATCCCATTAATAGTCAAGTTAATTACGCTATTAGGTTTATATCCCAATAACTTGCACATATGTTAGACTCCTTGGTCCGTGTTTCAAGACGGGTCCCGAAGGTATCCTGAATCTTTCGCATTGTTAATCATACAAGTGCATATAATAAACACAAAAATCAATGATAATTATGCCATTATATAATTCCGAAAAATTAACGCACTGTATTCTTATTAATCTATCAACACTTTATCAAATTAATGACATTTATTCTATGTTAAAATGCTATTACAATTTTTTTTTTTTTTTTTTTGTCTTTTTTTGGTATTGGTCATAAAAGATTATAAAAAATAATAATAATTGGTAATAACTCGCCTTAAGGGGGGACATCTGAGTAGAATTTTGAAAAAATCGAAATTTTTTTTTTTCGCTTAAAAAATTCTTTAGGGTCTTAAAAATGACATATCAAAAGATAGAGTCCGGCAAAAGTGTCTAAGTGTCGAAATTTGTCATTCTGCGGCGATGCCTCACAGGTGTATCCCACAGTACTTAAAACTTTAAACGCGTTTTTCTCGAAACCGTTTTTTTTGAGTTGGCCGAACACATAACTCGAATAACTCTTAACCTATCGATCTAAAATTTTGACAGTATACTCAGAATACCTATGCCTATCGACACACGTAGGATTTTTTTTTATTTTGCTTACTTTTTTTTTATCAACAATTTTGTAACGTTTTTTGTTCGTGAAAATTGAAAATTTTTTTCAATCACTCACCATTTTGCAAAAAATCAATATATCGAAAAAATCCTACGTGTGTCGATAGCCGTTGAGATACAGAAACTAACCAAACTTGATTTTTTGTTCTAGATCAAAAATTAATGACGTTAGGTGTTCGGCCATGGACCCCCTTTAAAAAAATAGGGCCTACGAGAAAGGGCTGCAGGGCCGCCATTTTGTTTTCGATTTATTAAAAAAAAATTTTATTGTGTACTTTAAATATAAAATAATAAAACCTCATTTACAAATTTTCGATTAGCTGTTTTGATTTGGCCAAAAAAAATTCCAGAAAATCCCCTTTTTTTTGGCCTGTTACTCAGATGTCCCCCCTTAAAATTTTATGATTCAGAAATATTAGGCGTTTCATATGTCTGCTCTTCGAGTCCTATTATTTCAAGTCGAAATATGGGCCAAAATCTCTGAATGTAGAGAGTTATTTATATCCCCGAAATGCAATAGAAAAAGTTATTAAATTTACGTTTAAACTTTTACGGAAACGTTTATACAACTATCGATAACTTTGTACAAGGTTTAATAGAAAATATCGGTGCAATCGTTCCACCGCTAGGAAGAACCGCCGCCTGGGAATTACAAAACACGAGAAATAGCGATGTCGTTCAGCAATTTATTAATGAAAAGCACCGCTAACCAGGGTGTCCTGCTGACCGTCACCCGACAAGGTCATGTGCTGCGCGGCAAGCCACCAGGAGTGGCGCGTACTCTGGAGCAGCGATTACGAGGTGGGTACATGGCAGGTGGGCAGGTTGAAGATTGATGTAACCGACTTGGTATCGTTTTCAGAAGAGACTGTCGCGGATGCCGAGGTGGCGGCCAGAATCAATATTGGTTTCCCGCAGCTGAAGGAGTCGCGATCTGCTCAACTGAAGACGCGCCTGGAACACCTAAAAGCCCAGCGAGCTAACAAGCAGCTGGAACAGCTAGCCAGGAACAATAAGCGTAAGAGCCTTTGGTATTTAATTCCTGTTCTTTTTCAAAATTATATTCCCATCTTGCCCCGCCACAGTTCTCATTGATCTGGAGAAGGTGCAGCAGATTTATGTAAAGACCACGGGCCAACACGATCTCCGGCTGCTGGCGGATCACTACGGCGTCTTTGAGCATCTTTATGGCAGTGCCTACTTTGTGCCTCGTGTTCCGCTTAGCATAAACTACCAATTGGGCGAGGGACTACTTTCCCCCGTCTATAATGGCAATGTAATCAAGCCGGCGGAGGCCGTCAAGGCTCCTGAGGTAAGCTTCGACGGCAAGGTAGATCCTATCACAGGAACAGCTGCGAGTGGAGATACTTACTGGACTCTGGTGGCCACTAATCCGGATGCACACTACAGCCAAAAGGCAACTGAGTGCCTGCATTGGTTTATGTGAGTGGTTTTCCTCAAAAGATTACCCTTTCCTAATGTCCTTATGTTTTTAGCGCCAACATACCCAATGGCCAGGTTAAGGAGGGTCAGGTGCTGGCCGAGTACTTGCCACCCTTTCCGCCACGGGGTGTGGGCTACCAGCGCATGGTATTTGTACTCTACAAGCAGGAGTCCCGCTTGGATCTCAGCTCCTATCAGCTGGCGGAGCAGGACTACGCCAATCTCGAGAAGCGCAACTTCAGCACGTTGGATTTCTATCGCCAGAACCAAGAGCAACTGACGCCGGCGGGATTGGCCTTTTACCAAACCAACTGGGATGAGTCCCTGACGCAGTTCTACCACAATGTCTTAAGTGGGTTTACTTCCACACTAAATTAGCTTCATTGTTTTAAAAGTTGCCTGCTTGCAGAGCTCAAGGAGCCCGTCTACGAGTACGACTTCCCCAAGGCCTACTTGTCAGACCAGAAGTTCTTCCCGCTGAAGCAGCCCTTCAATCTTTACATGGACAAGCATCGCGACCAGAAGGTGCTCAACAAGGAGTACCTGGAACGCAAGCTCGCGCAAACGCACCCCTTCGAGGGACCCGAACAGCCACTCCGTTACCCCAACGCCCATCCCATTCGCGACGTTCCCTCCTGGCTGAGGACCGAGATCCGGAAACGTCGCCTGGGACAGGGACGCGTGCAGGACTACTAGCTAGGTGGTTAATGTTGATTTGTTTTAATTATAATTCACTGGAAGTACATGAGTGTCGTGTTGAAGTACACAGTTGCCTCTTGTCTGCAAAGCTACAAAACTACTTGGATTAAATGTAGAGATTAGTGGTTACGGAATTGGAATCCTGTGATGCGATAACAGTTGCCCAGAGAAATATCCATCAATGTGCTAATTTAATTAGTTTCGTTTTCTAAACCTTCTTGTTATGTTTTTGCTTGCTCTCCGCAAGAATTGGTTAGGTTTTTGGCACAGTTACGATTTGTTAGCCTGGAAGAATCCCTAAGTTTGCGCCTTGCCGTAGTTGCCCACCGGCGGCCTGTACATCTCCGGCAGAAACGAGGCCTGGGTGCGATTGAAGGCGTACTTTCGCTTGCCAATGTTCTTGAGTACGTTGTCCATTCGAGTGCCCTGACTACGAGGATAAGCAATCTTAGTGTGAGGGGGGGGAACGTAGAGCCAAACTTACCTCCTCATGGTGCTAAGCACATGGGGCACATGCTTGGCCGGCAGCTGGAACTCGCGCACCAACACACGGCACTGCTCCAGGGTCACGGCCATGCCGGTGCGATCTTTGGCACTTTTGCAGGACGTAAACCTCAGGCCATCCATCAGCCGGCAGGCGTCCTCGGCCAGGTGCAGGATCTTAACATTCTTGGAAACATTCGCCCGCAGCTGATCCTCCATAAACTTGAGAAGCGTCTGCAGTGACTCCCCGGTATCCACGGAGCCGAGGCCCAGCTTGCGGTATCGTCCAAAGTACTGACTCAGCCGCAGGTAGTTGTCCCAGTTGGATCGATGTTGTTCCCGGGTCTGGCCCAGGGTCTCCGCAAAGCTGGCCTTCTCGTTGATGCCGATGTTGAAGAAGACGGGTGTGATCTTGAAGGAGATGGAAGTGCCGTTGCCGGGAAGCGAGTGCTCCGGCACCGGGAGCTGCACCTCCAGGGCCTGGCGCGAGCCGGTGATCCGGGGCGTGGGCGCCAGCGCAGCCTCACCCTGGGCGCGCACCAGCTGGAAGCTGACCGCCGAGAGATCCTCGATGGCTATGCACATGTCGCTCCACATGTCGGCCTCGTCGCCGTAGAGCGTCAGCAGGCCCTCGAAGTAGGCCAGGGGACCCAGGTCACGGAGCATCACCAGGTAGCCCATGTCCAGTTCACTGCCCCACAGTCGGAGCATCAGGGAGCTGACCAACGCCGTCAACTGAAAGAAAGGATAATCAATACTGGCTCTTCAGGAGCCCGTGGGGCTAAGATAGCTCACCGCCTGTGAGAAGCAGACATCCCTGCGGTACATGATGCTCGCCTGTCGCTGGTTACACCGCACATCCTGCTGCAGCCGCTGGACGGAGTGCATCAGCCGGGCGGTCTTCAACAGGCGGTCCATGGCGTGGCGCAACTTCCGCATGCTCGGCCTGAGCTCCGCCGCCCAGTCGGTGGTCAGCGAGAGGTCCAAGCCGTCGGTGAACTTATTCCCCTTTTTCACAGGCTGTTCACCTCCCGACCCAGCTGCTGCTCCGCCTCCTGGCAACTGCAAATCCAACTTGAACTTAGCCACTGGCTCCGCCGCCGCCGCTCCAATAACATCCGGCGCTTGCTGAGGCACCACGGCGAATCCCTCGCGCTTGGCTGGGACCTTGGGATGACGCAGCCGGATGGCCGGACTGTCGCAGCGGCCGCAGAAGAACTTCAGCTTGCTGACCAGGCACATCACACTGGCTTCGATGTTCAGCTGGGTGAGATCCAGCGGCTCCGGCTCCTCGGTGGGCCCGTAGTAGTTGGCCGACGGCGAGGAGCTCATCAACTTGGTGTCCAGGAAACCGGCGGCTGGCTGCTGCAGGCGGTCGCACCTCTCCCGGTTGATCTCGTCCAGATCGATTAGCTGCAGCGGTGCCTGTGCCGGAGTTGCGGAGGAGGTAGTGGCAGTGGGCTGCCAGGCCAGAGGCAGCGATTGATATGTGGCCTCCGCTTCAAGATCCTCCGGGCTGCCGCTCTGTTCCAGGCTGCGCAGGTGATCGTTGTAGCACTTGACCACATGCTGCAGCGAATCAATGGCCCGGATGTCCAGGGAACTGGAGGGCGAGTTGTTGCTCGGATGCCAGCTGTTGGAGCGCATAAGTGGCGGCTGGGCTCGCGGCCAGAGATCCGGCGGCGCCACCACCGGCGTGGCAAAGTCCTCCAGCTCTGGGGACTTTAGTTCCAGGGCCGTTAGTTGCTGGGTTATCTTCCGGAACGGTGACATCGGCTCCATCATGACATTCTCCGGCTCCTCGATGATCCGATGGCGTTCGATGAAGGCCACCCCCTCCTCCACAATGCTCGGCTCCCAGATGTTAAGTAGAGAGCGGGTGCGGGCCACCATTTGGTTGCACAGCGGCATCATATCCTTGGCACTCCGCCGACTGGCCAACTGCAGAAGCTGGGACATCAGCTCCACGATCTCCTTGCGCAGCTGCTTGGTGGCCTGGACGGCGTCATTGGCCGCCTGCACCTTGAAGGCGTTGCTCTGTCCCTGCTTCCACGACTTGCTCTCCTGGAGGAGCCTGGAATTAAAGAAAGATTAGGTAGGATAGGTTGTTGGGAGAACAGCCTGAAGCTCTGCCTGGTCTTTGTGGGGAATGGGGATGGGACCTACTTGATCAGACCACCGCATTTGCGGGCCTTGGAATCGTAGCGGGTGAAGGCCCCCACGGTGACCACGTCGAGGAGGCCGCGTCGCTGCATTGTATCGTTCTGGGCCCACATCCGCTGCACGTGCAGGTTCACGGGCAGAAACTCCAGAGCCTCGTCCGCCTTGGCCGTCGATCGCTTGAACGAGACCCCGTCGCGGGCCAGCTGCTGAATGTTCTGTTTGGCCTGCGAGTAGTCCTTCAGCAGGCGGAGATGCTCCTCCAGCAGGTTCATCTGGCGCCAGCGCCACTCGCCGCTCAGCTCCCCCATGCCCGAGATCTCTTGCAGCAGTTCCTTCTCCCGCTGTATCCAAATGGAGAGCAGTTGCTGGGGCAGCAGGCAGCACAGCCGTGACTCCAGAAGCGTCTCTTGGACGCTGATGTCGGCGCCCATGGAGGAGTGGAGGCGATAGGTGTGCAGGCGGGGATTCACACACACCCGCTGGAGGCCGCATTGCTGGGGCACGAACAGCTTGACTCCCAGCTTGGGGGGCAGCGACTGGGTGCGACGATGGGCTGGAGATTCAGAAATAAAAATAAATTATTACGAATTACTATTTTTGAATGGAAAAGTAAACTCACCCCGTCTGCCTGTAACTGCAGTTGCCATGTTCCCAGCTGCAGCTCCTCCACCTCCCCCGGCAGCATCAAACAGCTGGGTGCTGGAACGCGGCGGTCCATTGGTGGCCTGACCAGGCTCCACAGCGGCATCCGGCGACCAGGTGGTCAGCGTTATGAATCCGCACTCGCCGCGCGGCGATGTCAGTGGCAGGTGTAGCCACGAAGTGTCCTGGATGGCGCCGAGCGACACCTCGGCATAGCCCAGCGGCAAAGACGTCTGCGTCATCCGTTCGCGGACGTCCATCACACTGAACCGCAGCCGGGTGCTGGAGGAGAAGCCTCCGCTGCGCTGGAAGCGCATGGTGCAGAGGAATTGCGGTGTCCGCGTTCGCTCCTGGAGCTCGGTGCGGGCATGCTCCCGCCAGAGACCCGCGTCCTCGCCGCTGCCAGGTGGCAGGAAGGAGCAGATCACCTGCGGGCTGGGCAGCCGGCCGTGGGCGTCCGTAGGCAGGCTGTCGCAGGAGAGCGCTGTCTCGCAGATGGGCAGCTCCGAGAGATCGATATCTGGAATAGGCGAACGGGCAGGTGAAGATCAAGTTACAAAAAATAAGAAACTAATAGGAAAACAGCAACGGAAACAGAAACAGAAACAAACGAGTTTATAAGCATAACAAATTTTATTCCAAGAATAGCTATTCCGGTTAGTCCGATTCTCGTATCGGTTTACAACATATATATCTATATAGTCATATGAGAATGATGGCCGATGAGCCTGTGCATGAGTCTGGATGAGTAATTTTGAAATCAAAACCGGGAAGAACAATAAATTCGTTAGTGAAGGGGCGGGGCAGCCGAAACCGATGAAATTCTTGGAACTGAGCGAGAGGTTAGAGGGTGTAAGTGGGTGAGGTGGATTTGGGTTATCTAATTAGAGAATTCAGTGCGCCAACTATCCCGGTTAGAACTGTATAAGATCACCTTCAAAGGGCGCCTCCTCCGCCGGCTCCTGGCGCTGCAACTGCTGCTGCACTGGCGCCGGCTCGATGGGCAACATCATGGGCATGCCCAGGTCGATGTGGTTGCCCATGGTGTTCGCAATGCCTCCGGGCACTTGGGACTTTCGTATTTGTTCCTTCAAATGGCCGATAAGCAGGTCCAGATTATGGCTGGAGGCCTGTTCGATGCACTGCGACCAGGCCAATCGTTCGGCGGCCGAATAGCTGATGAACTGCTCTGAGGGGCTGTCTTTGAAATCTGAAAGAATCCTCAAACGATGAGACACATCATCAAAGCTCGGAAGACAAACACTCACCTATGTCAAAGACGTAGCCCTCGGGATCGGCCTCCCTATTTTGGATGCGGACGTGACAGTTCTCCAGTACCAGGACGCCGGCCACTGGGGATTTGGGGTCCTTGTCCTTGAGGTAGAACAGTAAATTGCCACGCAGTTTACACCACCGTTCAACTCTGACTGTGGGTAGAATGGAGTGCATAAGCCAAGGATCTGTGAGCGGTGATTGTGTGGGTGTTTATGAGGTGTCTGGATGCTGGGAAGCAATATGAACATGTCAAGTGCCGGGAACAGGGTGCAAAAATCATAATGGATCCGACAATCTTTCCCCAAGAGCTTATTAAGTCGAAATATTACAAGAAGATCACTGAAAGCATCTGCATTTGTTTTCAGAGTCCCCGTTTATGACTAAACGGGGCCATGGGTGAGTGTGCTTGAACGGGTGAGATAACGGTTTATGTGTTTGTAAGTTGGATGCGAGCTTACCTTCGCTGCGCCACAGGAATCCCTCCTGGCGGTCGATGACGATGAGCAGGCCCTCCTTGTCGAACCTTGTCGCTGGGTTGCTGGCCAGAGAGTTGAGCTCGGACTTGTTAAAGCGCATGGCGGTGGTGGTAGTGGTGGCGTTGATGGCCTGGGCGGAGAACAAACTCATTCGATTAGCAAGTGTGTGGGTTATAAAGATGCGCCATAGATGGACTGGCACGCCTCAAGCCCATCCGGAATAAATAATTCACGGCAATTACACGCCACGCGAACGATGTGTACGTGCCATGAACCGTCATGGGTAGTTTTTTATTCTTTTTTTACATTCCGGCATTTGATCCACTTATTGGTTTCTAAGGACTGGCTTTCCCAAAGAAAATGGTTGAGTCTCCTCGATGGGTGAGTCCATCCATCAACATTTCATGCCAATTTCTGAAAACTTGGGTAGTTTTCTTGGGTAGCGGGTGGGCGTGGATGGACTACCCGAGGGTACACATACATACCTCTTGCTCCTGCGCCTACTCCTGCCACCTTCTTCCTGCCTCCAGCCACCTCCTCTTTCTGCTCCTTCGACCTCGTTTCTCTTCCTCTTTCTCTCCCTGTTTTCTGCTGTTGTTGTTTTTCCTGCAGATTGCTCAGCTGGCGGGGCTGATGTCGTCCATTGGCCGCTGCTTCGTCATGGAGTGCTGCCGGTGGCTCATCCGAGTGTCTGATATAGAGGCACGCGATAAAGTCCAGCCTTTTGTTTATTTCAATAATTAAATTTGGCAGAGGCGAGATAACTGAGAGCTAGAGGTGGTTGGGGGACTAACGACTATCGTGTTGGCACGATATCGAATATCGAATGTTTCATATCGATTTTCAATCCCACTATTTTTCTATATCAGAGCTCTAGTTAGAGATGGCACAGTATTTAACTATCGAATATGTTATCGATTCGCCGTTTAAATTTGAAAACGATGACGGTTACGGTTGGCGCCCACTTCCCCAGAACTCCCTACACGATATTTTTTAATTTATATATCAAAGATGCAATTATTTTTTAAACAATACATAAAGATAACATTTTACTATAAACGGGGGGAGCTACATTTACAGAGTTCATGGGTAGATCAGGGGATAATAGCTACTAGGCGTTTCTTCAAACTCTAATGCCTGGCCAAATGAAAGCGACTGCTCTTGATGTCAACGTTAAAGCGTCGAGCCCATTCCGCCAGTTCATCGAACTAAAAAGAAAATTTATGTCGTTTAGATGGAAAGTAATTAGTTGGTATGGACTTACTCCTTCACCGTCTACGACGTTGTCGCAGAAGCTCAGGTCGAGTAATTGCAGCTTGGGGCAACCAACCAGGATGCTAAAAATACAAAATTACATCACTCACAAGCTAGAGGTCTAGATTACCATATGTACTTACTCGTAGACTCGTTCATGCGTTAGACTTATCATGCCCATGAGGTCCAGCTGCTCCAGGTTCTTGCCCAGGGCCGCAATATGCATGAGATCACGTTCGGTGGTACCACGCACCGCCGAGAGGAAGAGCTTCCGCAGCTTGGGACAGTTGGACAGCAGCCTAAACAGCCCATCGCCCAGCGAAGACTCACGCAGGCTTAGCAGTTCAAGAAGGAATCTGTTTTAAAAGAAATAGGATTTTCTAACTTGATGAGCGACCTACCACCAGCCAAGATCTAATTCCTCCAGTTGATGCAGCTTGGTAATGAACTGCAGTCCCCGGGTGGTGAGAAAGTGCGCCTTCCACAGATCCAACGTAATTAACTGGGTGTTGTACGTGGCCAGGTGTTCAACAACATCGTCCATGTTGACGGAGACTCCACAAAAGGCTGGATAATGAATAATAAAAATAAAGGAAAATATGTAAGAACCTTCTTTGAGGCTCACCCAAGTTTAGGTGCTTCAGCTTGCGATTGCTCTCGAGCATGCTCAGTAGCAGCTCGGTTTCGAAGGCCGTTTGGAAGAGATCGAGCCGCTCCAGGTTCTTAAGATTGGCCAGACAGGAGAAGTTCAGCAGTGGTGGATCGGTGGCGCAGTTGCGCAGACTCAATTCTGCAAAGATGACAGATAGTTGGACCGATAGTATTAGTAATGAGGATTTTCTTACCAGTCAGGTTATCACAGACTATTCCCACGGTTTCAATGCAGCTTGCATTCAGAAACTTGCAGGAGCTCAGCCGCAGGTGGGTAAGATTGTCGCCGCGTTGGGTCAGGAATCTGAAAAATGAGAAGAGTAGGTACATTAGTTTATATTCCATTGAGTGGAGGACATCTATCACCCACTTCTTGAACTCGGTGGGCGAGATATTGCCCATCCCACCGCACCAGGACAGGTCCAGTTTGCGCAGCATCGTTGCCCTGCTGGCCAGAGTGCAGAGAAGCTCCGAGCTGGCCAAATGCCAATAGGGCTTCAGGCTCAGCTCCCCGTATAGCAGCGGGTGTATGGATATATCGTAAAAGGTGCGCGACACCCGACCCACGAGGAACAGGGACTTCAAGTCCAGGTAGCTAAGTATGCGCAACAGGATCTCGAAGGGTAGGTCCGTAAGACAGAGACGCGGCACAGGCGCCTCGGCCGCTTCTTCCACTTGATTTTCAAGCAGGAACTGGCTTAGGTCGTTGTTGATAAACTCATGTAGCTTGGTGGCTCCATCCTGGCCACAATTTGGCTGAAATTTTAGAGTACGCAACTTGCAGCTAATGGGTCCATCGCCACTTTCCTCCGAAGACGATGGCAGCGGCGGAGGTGACGGAGTTGCGGGCGCACTTGCCACTTGTCTGTGCTGGAGGCGCTGCCTGCCCATTAAGTTATGTATTCGGGAAACCGTTCTGCCGCACAGCATGATGGCATCAATTTCTGTGTAGTAGAACAGGCGGCTATGATTGAAGTCGATGCGCAGCGTCCTAAAAGAAAGCCTTTGAGTATATGAACTCCTAGAGGCATCTCCAGGGAAACTCACTTGGTTATTATGGTGGTCTTCTTGATGGGGGGCGCAAAGCGTCGTGACTCCCTGCCCGGTCCCAGCTTGGCGTCGTTGTCCGTGGCCTCCCAAAGGCAAGTCCAATTCTTTGTTATGCCATAGGCCCAAATTCGTACCACGGCGCCGGGATTAAAGGTCTCGAAAATGGCCACCTCCGTAGGCACCACAAACTCCTCAAAGTAGACAACTGCAACCAGAAGATGAATCATTTTTCTTTGGGAAACGGGGAAAAGGACAACTCACCTATGTAATCATGGGTGTCCACTTTGGGCATATTCTGGGCTTGAATCTCCCGTGTTGCAGATGGAGCCTTCAACCACCAGTCGCCATAGGTGCGCTGGAATTCAGAGCATTATAGAAATCAACTGCGACCATTGATCTGAGACCTCACCATTGTATATGTCTCCGGATAGTCCCCATATGCGGGATACTTGGTAGGACGTCCAATTATATTCGCCGCAGTGTACGAGATACTGTAGTCGATGCCGTATTGGGAGCTAAAGTCTAGAACGCCCAACACATACTGCTCAAGATAGTATCCCTGATCGGGAGGCTCTGGTTGCATCTTGCTGCCGCAACCGAACCAGCCGCCATACTCGCGCTGCCGTCCGCCGTTCCGCTGCTGCCTCAGCATGGCCGTGAAATCTACCAGAGCGTCCGGCTGTTCGGCGTCGTTCGAGGGATCTTCGATGTTGTAGGCCCGCAGGGACATGGCCTTCGGGGCCAGCAGCGGGCCGTAAGTGAGTCTCAGCGTGTCGACCGACCAGAGTCCCAGTAGAGCCGCTCCAGAAGAGTCGCCCCAGCCACCAAGACGACCAGCCGCTTCTTCTGACGACGCGTACCACGGCAGGCGCGGCGCATAACCAAGCCAGAGTCGCCGCTGCTGTCCGAGATTGGTTCCAGTTTCTGTTCCGCCTCCTGTTTGGCTCTCCTCTCTAGTTGCCTCTCTTTGGGCTTCTGTTGCTCTCGTCGCTCTGCTGCTCGCAAGGATTTGTTGTATGTCAAGGGTAATGATGATCCTTGAGTGTTGACGCACGTCCTTGGAATCGCCTGGGCCAGTGCTGGTGAGGTCACGTTGCTGGGCCAGACCTTAATGGTCTTGCTTGTGGTGTTGTGGTATCGACTGTTAGTTTCCTCCCGGATTTCCGTTGCTAATCCAATTAGGGCTCTTCCAAATGTCAAGTCCTCTTTGTGCTGTTTTCGCTGCTTTTCTTCCAATTCCTCCGTGCTTCGGAGCCGTGTCCGCTGTTCGGTCTTGTCAGATGCCACTTGGTCTCCCGTGGGTCGTCCGTGCTTGTTTGTATCTTTTATGGGTTGGTGAAACACGGAGGAAATTAGGAAAACTTTTGGCTCGAATGTTTAACGAAAACAATAATTCGAGGGCTGCAAGTCATGCACAATACACCACAATGAAAACACACTGCCAGGGCTGCAGAACAATTAACCAACACTACTTTATACACGATACGACCAAGACATCATTCAAGGTTGATTTTGTTGCAAGCCAGCTAGAAGCGTAACTTGGAAAGCGATATAATGCTTATTGATTCAAAAATAACTGGATCATGGAAACGGGTTTGTCTTTTCATTCCAAAGTTACTTGATTATGAAAAAATTACCATGTCACACTTAATGTTACATTATTGCCAAGTTATTACCATTTTATAATAAATACTTAACTGAAGATTAATTGAAATTTAAAATGATTTTGTTGATAAGGATTTTAATTTTAATTTTCAAATATGAAGGAACATTAGTTTTGCATGATGAAAAACCATCATGCCATTGTCTCGTGCCTACTACTCTTCAAGGTAACGGCGTGCAACAGCTGAATCCGAGGACTTCCGTAACTCCATGCTGCGTTTGTTGACAAGGTCCAGACACCAGTGGTTTCCATTTGCCTCCTGCACTTCTCGGAGCATGAAGACTCGACCACGACTGGACTACCGCAACAAGCTCATCCTGGCGCCAATGGTGCGTGTGGGCACGTTGCCCATGCGACTCCTTGCGCTGGAGATGGGTGCGGATATTGTTTACACGGAGGAGCTGGTAGACCTGAAACTCATCAAGAGCATCCGGAGGCACAATCGTAAGTGACACAACCAACAAAAGAAGGAACAATTTGTAATCGAAATTAATGCAGCGGCTCTGGGCACCGTGGACTTTGTGGACCCATCGGATGGAACTATTGTTTTCCGCACCTGCGCCCAAGAGACTTCGCGCCTAGTCCTCCAGATGGGCACCAGCGACGCCGATCGAGCCCTGGCCGTGGGCAAGCTGCTGCAACGAGACATTTCCGGTCTTGACATCAACATGGGCTGCCCCAAGGAGTTCTCCATCAAAGGCGGCATGGGTGCGGCTCTGCTCTCCGAGCCGGACAAGGCGGCGGTCATCCTGCGCACGCTCTGCTCTAACTTGGACATACCAGTAACCTGTAAGATTCGCATACTGCCGGATGTGGACGACACCATTCGCTTGGTGCAAAAACTAGCCGATACAGGCATTGCTGCCATTGGGATCCATGCCCGAACCCGGGACGAAAGACCGCAGCATAAGCCGCACCCAGACGTCCTGCGAGCCGTGGCCCAGGCAGTCTCCATTCCAATTATAGCCAATGGCGGATCCCGCGACATGCACGAGTACGGGGATCTGCGCAAGTTCCAGGAGGATTGTGGAGCTGATAGCGTTATGGTGGCCCGGGCTGCGCAGCTAAATGTGAGCATCTTCCGGCCCGAGGGTCTGCTGCCCATGGACGAGCTGATCAAGAAGTATCTGCGGCTGTGTGTGGACTTCGATAATGCCCCGCACAATGCCAAGTACTGTGTCCAGAGCATTCTGCGCGAGCTGCAGGAGACGCCGCGTGGGAAACGCTTCCTCCAGTGCCAGACCCTACAGCAGATCTGCGAGATTTGGCACCTGGGTGACTACTGTCGGCGCAAGCAGAGGGAGCTGCAGACTCTGGGCAACTCCGGTCGAGCAGATGTAGAGCCGCCGGAGGCTCAAGCCAAGCGATTGAAGCTCGAAGAGGCGGCAAATGCCATCGAGGACGAGTATGCTGGCGTCATTTGCCGCAATATGCCTTTCCTGCGCTCAACCTATCCCAGCGGTAAGTGACCATAACCATTTCTCAGGATAATTCCTTCAAGACTAATCTGTTTGGCTTTCAGACAACCACCTGCCCAAGACGCAGTTGTATGTCCATGCTGGCAAGGCAGGAAAAAACCCACCGGGCTATGAAACGCAGCAGTGCGACAAGCTGTTCAGAGCCATCTGCAGCTACGATGGCCAGCGCTTCAGCAGCACCTTCTGGGAAAAGAATAAGAAGCAGGCGGAGCAGGGCGCCGCTCTTGTGGCGCTACTGCATCTCGGCCAGCTGGAGGAGGAAACGTTACGCGACAATGGTAGCCTCATAAACTGACCAGCGCCCACCAGGCGTGGATGTACATACTCCCCCTAGACACTGTGTTTGTTATCCTCTAGTTTGTTCCAAATCCTCTTGGAGTCCATAAAGTTCTCAGCAATACTTCTTTTGTTCAACTTTTATTGGGATGGTGATCGTTTGGGGCGCTGGACTCCAACTTTGTCCATGCCTCCATGCCGCTTGGATCAATTAATTACTGGAGAAGATATTGGCTCCGTTCTGGGGCCTAGTCTCACCATCTACGTCAAAGGGAGCATTCGTTTAAGGTACTCCGCTTGAGAATCGGATCGGAATTAAGGAAGATATAGAATATAGCTTGTTTCTGGTTACATCTCTGAAGGATCGGTGGACCATTGGAGAAGATATTGGCTTTGTTTCGGGAGCCTAGTCTCCCCAACCGTGTCGAAGGAATCCAATATGTCACATGTTGCTTCTCTTAATCTTAATCTTTTCAATATTTTAATAAAAAGACGGAAAACAACGAGTTTTGTCATCCAACACAGCGTCAAGTGGAATCATACATCCATTTGAATTTTTTAAATTTATTGGGCTTTAATTATTTTCCTAGTGTCGGGGTTCGATGAGATGAATAGTGAGATGAGGCGTGAGGCGTGCTAGCAGCTTCTTAGTGGGGCCGTTGCTGGCCGGGCGGTGGGGGTGCTCCGCCATGGCCATGTGACGAGCCCTGACCATGGTGACCCCCGTGGTGGCCATGGGAGTTGGGCGGTGGCGGCATCATGGCATGATCATCGCGAAAGCCGCAGTTCACGATATAGTTCAGTAGGTAGTCCTTCGTGATCGGATGTGTTATACTCTCCACAACAGCTAAAGTTGGAATACATTGTCGAATATATCGAGGATAATGGTTTCAAGAACTTACAGCGTGCTGTTTTGTAGCTGTTTGGATGTTTCTTGTCGGTTCGCTCGCGCATAAACTCCCAGTTGCCATACTGATTCATGGTGCACTCCACAATTCGGTTGTCCAGTTCTCGCACCTCCTTCGTTAGCTTCTGCATCCGGCCAAAGGGAGCATCGTGGCCGCCCACGTAAAGGAAGCCCACCTTCTTGGTGAGGAGACTGTAAGGATAAAGTGAATCTTTGTACCGTTTCGTTTACTTTCTTTCCAGAACACATACCCCTCGCCCCGTTCCATGATGACCTTCAGCCGAAAGTCTACAGAGTTTAGTTCGTGCGGCTTCCACTTGAACACATCCGAGCAGACGCCAGCCATGTAGGGCTGCTGCGAAGGCTGGAAGATCAGACCGTCCGGCTCGTGAGTTAATGTGCGCGCAAACTTCTCGCCTAGAAGACGGGCGGACATCCAAATGTCCCAGAAATCCTTGCCGCGCACACTGAAAGCCTGCAGTCGCTGGTTGATGATACCATGCTTCATTCCAAGGATGCGAGGGCCTGAATCGCAAAGATTTTCGATATTTACAAAGGATACGCTACTATAGGCTGGATGGCACTCACCTATCACTTCTTTCTTAATGTAATCCAGTCGGTTGGGGAAGAAGGGCTCGTCTTTAACGTCGCGATGCGAAAGCCTCACAATGTCATAGACCAGATAGCGCGGCGTCACTGTTTCGCCAACCTTGTCCAGCACCATTTCCTGGGAAAAGGCATAAGCAAGACATATGTGAAAAAGAGCTGTGGAAGAAGCCTTCCCAACTTACCCCATCCAGGAGTGTGCCTTCCAAGTGATCGTTAAGGTTCTTGCCGTCGACAAAGGCAACGTTTTCCACCTGAAAGCACGAGTGGTTGCGATCGAAGAAGTAGACCTCGTCGCGGCCGTCGATGAGCATCATGTAACGCGTACCGTCCGCCTTCCAGGACACACGGTACGGAATCTCACTAAGGCGTTTAATGTTGTGCCTATCCATGGATACTGGCTGTGAACCTGGGAACCCGTTCTTATTCCAATTGCACCAGTCCTGGACCTTTCGCTGCAGTTCTCCCAGTCTTGGTTGATCACTAACCTGCCGTACGCCGGGAACACCGGCCATAAATGTGGCATTTTTGACTACCATTTCGCGCCGACGTTTCTTTTTCGGCTGTCCGTCCGAAGTGGAGGCATCGCCATCGCCCTCCTCGCCCTCTTGATCTTCCCCATCGTCTCCATCCTGTCCCGCCTCACCATGATGCTGCCCAGCGGACGTGGAAGAGCTGTTGTCATCGAAGTGACGCTTTCGACTGTCCAACTCCGAAGCGGAGCCATCACCATTGCTGTCATCATAGTCCAGACACCAGTTGGGCTGCTCTGGGGCCTGAGGGGCGTCCTCCTCGTCCTCATAGCGCTTGTACAGTTCGTTGATGTAATCCTGCTTGTAGATACCCGGCGGACGGGCAGTGGCGAAGACGGCCAGTGCAGCTTCCACGGAGCAATCCAAACGCTCAACCATGTACGAGACAATTAGAAAGCCTGTGCGATTAAAGCCGTGAGTGCAGTGAACGGCAATCACATCGAAGGGACGCTCGTTGATGAAGTTGTCCACGATTTCTATAAAGCTGCGCGTTTGTTCCGGCGACGGGGTCTCGCCGTGTCCACGGCACTGGAGCTTAATGTACTGAGTGCCGCGCTCCTCTACTGTGGCCCGATCGTAAAACCGTTTTGTGTTCGTCAAGTCCACCCATAGACCCAGTTTCAACTAAACAAGCAAGAAGCGATGTATTCAACGTGAATTATGAAAACGACATGGTGGACTTACCTTCGTGGTCTTGCAATAGTCGAAAAGCATCTCCGGTCGAAAGGTGCACTCTATCGGCATTTTGTCCTGAAAATTGGCGCTTAACGGTGTTTTGAAAGCGAGAAAGCGCTCCGCAATGATGGTGTCGCTTTTACGAGGACAATATAGCCAGCGATTCGGTAGCGGGCCAGAATCACGGCCCCGGTCCCGATCCTTGTCCCTTTCCCGATGGGATTGGGCCATCTTCCGGCTGTTAGTTGGTCACTTCCTATACGGGATGCGCGGGCTGCACGGGTTGGGTAGCCGTTGCCGATGCAAAAGCACTTGCAAATAAGACAGATACTACTTCACCTGGTATCAGTCTTGTTGTGCTTGCGTTGACTGGGATCTCACATTAGAGCTGGGAAACTATCGATGGCATTATCGAGGTATCGATTTTCTAAACGGTTTGGAGCCAATTTTTTGATAGTTTTTTGTCGCTATCGATGATGCATAGAACATGAAGCTTGGTTGCAGAAATCTTGGTTAAAATAAGCCAAAAAATAATAATGGTATATTTTCTAATAAGATTGCATTCTTTAATAACTTACTCTGGCTTTTAACGAACAAAATGCATAAAAAATTAAAAATTCAAATTATTGCGGATGTGGCAGCTCTTCCACCTCAAGTCACATCGTGTGGCAACTTTGGTGACAAACAGCTGATTTCACAAATAAAATGAAAAACAGAGTGGTGTTGTACGCGATTTTTGTGTCCTTTATGGCCACAAATCCCGCCACCCTAGCCATCCAGGCACGCAGCGACAAGGAGCAGGCCCAGACCGTTGTCTCAGGGACTGCGGTGCAGTCGGTGGTGCCCGTGCAGGCGCAACTGGCCTCAGCATCTGCATCGTCATCCGGCGGATCAGCCTCGAGCTCGGTTTTCTATCCACTGGGGCCGAATGTGATGTGCTCTTTCCTGCCACGGGACTTTCTGGAGTGCAAGGAGCCCATCGATCACCGGGAGAATGCCACTGCGAAGTTTGAGAAGAAATACGGCTGCCTGAAGTTCGGCGGCTCCACCTACCACGACGTAGAGCACACCAAAGTGCAGTGCACGGTCTTCGCGGATATAGATTGCTTCGGGAATCGCACCTTTTTCCGCGAGGGAGTCCCCTGCATCCGCTACACGGATCATTACTTTGTTACGACCCTCATCTACAGTATGCTCCTGGGCTTCCTCGGCATGGATCGTTTCTGTCTCGGCCAAACTGGAACTGCCGTGGGCAAGCTACTGACCATGGGCGGCGTGGGCGTGTGGTGGATCATCGACGTCATCCTGCTGATCACAAACAATCTCCTTCCAGAGGACGGCAGTAACTGGAATCCCTATGTCTAGAAGTGTGATATTTGTACATGTACATATGCGTATCCTAATATAGTTTTCTAATTAGTTTGGTAAGAATCTTCCGTTATAATATAATGCCTATTATAAAATATATTCGTTTCTGACTCTAGTTTAAGCCTCATACTGTAAGTACTGTTAAGAACTCAATAAACAATCTTCTTCTTTATTTTTAGGAAATTTATTTGGGTTTTTTGGGAAGAAAATTTTTAATAATCCTTCTGGGATAAAAAGGATGAATTTTTAAACCAAATTGTTGCTTCAAATCAACCGCTCGACTTTGTTTCCTTAATTTGAAAAGTGTGGTCACTCTAATTCGAGGATAACGGTATTCGAACGCTTATACGGTCTCTCAGAAAGGAGAAAATTCTATTTAAGCCAGCGCCAAGTTCATTGTTTCGCTCTGCGCTTCCTGCGTTCCGGCTGAAAAAATATATTGGATTTTGGAGACATACACGTATATATGTATATGTAAATATATATATACATATATGTATATTATCATGTATTTTTGAGAAAGGCACGCCATTCGCGGTCACACTGGCAAGCAGAGCGGTCGACTGCGCAGCAGGAAAAACAATAAACTCAATAATAAATAAAGAAACTTCGAAAACTAGTAAATAAATAATTGAAAAAATTACAATAATAACACCGACAAGGACCGCACACACACACAAGAAGGAAACGGAGAGAGAGAGAGCGCAAGAGAAAGCTGCCCCGAAAGTATGCAACAAAAGGCTGCAAAAATGTGAATAACAGTACTTCTACTACTACAAACCATCGGCAACAACAAAAACAGCAGCATCATCATCATCACACACACGCACAACTTGTTGTTGTTCTTCTTATATAAGTGTGTGTGTGCTGGCTGCCTGGATGTGTGTGTGTGTGTGTGCGTGCGTGCGTAGTAGTAAAAATGTAGTAATAGTATAGTAGTTTTCAAATGCAACATCTAAGAAAGATAATAAGACAACGAATCTAAAGGAAATTTTTTGATACCAAACTTTTGTTAAAACGAAGAATCCAACAAATAAAAAGAAAGGAAGCAGCTGGCCAAAGAATATTTAAAAACTAAAAAGAGAGAGACTAAGAGAGAAAGAAGAAGCATCAACTGAAAATACATATTTGCCTCAAGAATTATACCACAAAAGAAGGAAAAAAAATAATAAAATAACAGAATAAAAAGAGCGAGCAGGAGCGAGCGTCCATCATCCACCAATACAAATGAACATGCTACACAGTTTCAGTGGAGGCGGCGCCGGCAGCGCTGCCAACGCCTCGGGCGACGCCAACAGCGGTGAGTGAGGAACAACTTTTACCTTCTCTCCAGCTCCCCTCCTTTCCAAACTTTCCAAATATTTCTCCCAAAAAAAAAAATAACAAAATAACTCTCAACATATTTCGGCAACACACACACCCACACCCATGCTCACACACACACACAACAATGTCTGCAAATACCAATTACACACACATGCATGAACGCCAATGTGGCTATTTGGTGTCTGTGTGCGGAGTGTTGTTGTTTTTGTTTCGTTTTCCTTTTGGTGTTGATGCGTAGAAGGTGCGAAAGTGATATGATTTGCCGTTGTTTTTGTAAGAAGAGCAACCGAAAAAGAAAAGTAATACTCGCCTACGGTGTGTAGTCCTTAAAAGGAACCAAGAAAAATATGCGAATTAAAGGTTATTCTTTAAAAGATTTTAAATCAAATATAATTCGATTTTTAGGCCCAATTAAATATATATATTTTCCTCCTCATGAGTAACACAGTATACACTGATAACTGTATATTAAAAGTTCAGGCAACCGAACATTCTTTTGTAATTGCTCGAGAGTCGAATCATAGCATACTTACTTGCGCTTGGAGTATGAAGGATACATTCCAATACATATGTAAATGTTTGTATATATTCCTATACATACACACAAAATCCAACTTTTCTGAAACGAAACTTTTCTGTAATGAAGTAAAGTTTTATGGTAACATTCCATGAAAGTTTACGTCGTGAAATAATTGATTACTTGGAGACTCCTTAATAGCATAAGTTGTTGTTTGAAACTTTTTCGAAATAGTTTTTAGTTTTTAGTTTTTAGTTTTTTTTTTCAATAGCTCGATTCGATTGGAAAATGTCTTAAATCACTTAACAATTTTCCTGTCAGGTAACGATCTAAATAAAATGCGGAAATGAACGTATAATCGCTCTAATTGGTATCGATTGCATTGCAATTAAATGAAATTACGTTGACCATGCAAAATGCAAAAGTTCACGGCCAATAGGTCAATTTACCGTTAATCTCTTGTCTTGTTCTTGCTGCTTCTTGTACGCAGCTTACTTTTTAGCGAACGTATCGTACCGGGACTCCTAATGACGGACGGAACCGGTAATTGCATTAGACATCGTATATTCCTGATGCGATTACGTCCGGCTGGCCATTTCACTTCGCCCTCTCATTTGAAATTCATCAAATTGCTGGCAATAAAAGTAATCAGAGAAGCGCGAGCAATGTCCGGTCTATATCCTTAGAATTTCATATTAATTTCGTCTCTTTGAGGCACTGCAAAAAAAATATATGGAAATATGTAAATTTTAGGTCTGACAAGACATCATTAGTCATTTGTTAATTAATCACAAAACAAGTTGTGGGATAAAGTTTTTGGGCGTGATAGCGGAAGTGGGGGCCAAAACATAGCATACTTAGAAGGGCTTTTCTTCAGATTATATAAGAGATGACATTTCTTGAGTTTTTTGACAGTTTAATAGTTTTTTTTTAAAGTATGCTAATTAAAAACTAATTAAACACTTAAATTAAATTATATATTACAACAATTAAAAAAAAACTATTGTTAAAATTAGCAATACTTGATTTAATAAAAAGAAACCGATTTGTATTTTATAAAAAATAATATAATATAATATTTATATATTTATAAGCAGTCTTTTTTTTTTTTTTTTTTTTACAAATTTTCAGAATTTCCGTTTTAATCTTCAAAAGGGTTTCTTCCACTTTCAACCATTCTCTTCAAGCTTTTAAGCTTCTTTTGTTTAAATATCCTTTGTTTCTGTTGTTTTTTTCTCTGTGCACGAATACAAGACGCTCACACGCATACATATACACACTTACAAGCATATATGTATTTGTGTGGCGTGCGCTTCGGCCTTTTGTTGGGTAACAAACATATGTTTGAGCCCCGCTTCCATTTACAATATGGCCGCCATGGCATGGGATTTAATGATGTGTGTGTGGGATGGGGTGTTGCCTGAAACTGGCAGAAAATTAAAGGAGCACGCAGCAAGTTCCTGTTGCATTCAGGGGCGCCGGATAAGTTAGTACACCTACTTAAGGAATATATTTGTTGAAAAAATACTAATGTTAATATCAGTTATATATCTGATTTAAAGAATATTGTTGATTTTTAGAAAACCCCTTTTAATTATTTCCTGCCTACGCCCTTTTTTGGGCTCACACGCACCATCACGAGCTCCATTTGCCATCCCGTTCTGTTAACAAGAGACGAGCAGGAGTGGTGAGCCCATCGGGCAGCGTCTCATCTGCCATCTCAGCTCACCCATTCGCGCCTTCGCCGGTTCGTCGCCTCTTCCTTTGTGCCTTTCTTCTCGAATTTCCCCCAGTTTGGCGTGTGTGTGTGTGTGTGTGGGTGATTGTGCCCTGTAATCAGCTGTTTTATGTTGTTCAGGGTCAAGTGTGTGGCCTGTGGTGTGTTGGTAGCGTCGCAGGTGTCGCGATCTCTCCATCTCTATCGCACCCTTGTAATTATCACACCCCAGGCATCCCCATACCTCTGGCTGGCTCTTTCGCGCTTCCTATTCGGTTAGGTTCTGTCCTGTTCTGCTCTGTTGTTGTAGGTTATAATTCAAGGAAGTTTTTTAGCATCGCTGGCTGACGTTCAAGGTTACTATAAACACGCACACAATAGGGCACACACGCCAGGCACACACGCCAGGCACACACATACTTGTACCCCTATACCCCTTCTCCCCCCTTGTTTATGGAAGTCACGGCAATTGCAAATTGCATTTGAAAATTGAAAATAAACAACTTGGCGAGTGAAGGAGCGCACTTGACATTCTCCGCCAATGGAAATTCATTTAATTACCTTTATTCATTTATTTACCAACTATTTATGTAGCTTATAAAGCTCTGGTAATTTCTATTGTGAACAAATATTTTCTATATCATTCTTTTTCAACTTTTCATTCAACTTTTCCAAAGAATTCCTTGTACAATTTCCCTAAAAGATGTCGGAAAAGTTTTGCATTTTTGCCTTGTTTTCCTTGCAATTTCTTGGTTAAAAAAGTTCTCATATCGATTTTGTCCTTTCTGGAGGTCTTCCGGGGACCCAGGGGCTTCCCGGGCTTCGAAACCGATGGAGTCCCGGCGTCCAGGACATTGGCGGGCCTTGTCACGTAGCGGCGTAAATCCTTTATTTCCATTCTAATTAGAAGCGCGCTTTTCCTTTCTCTTCACTTTCTGGCCCTTTTCCCGCCCCTCGTCCTGCTGGTCCTTTTATCCTATTAGCATATTTGTATATAGAACAATGGCAAGGCATTTACATGCGGGTACAGTGCTTGCCATAAGCATATGCACTGCCGATGTCACGAAATTCAAATGGAAAGTTTATCCAAAAGTGGCGATTAAGATGCATAGTTGGGCAGCAGTCCTCCAAGCTGACAAGTCAATAGATAGACATGTCATATGCCCACATCAAGTATACGCACTGTTTGCCGCATACACATCGATTTATGTATTTATTTACAAATAAATAGGTATGTGTGGGGGATATATATGGGCTTAGTGGAGCATAGGGACGATTTTGTGCACAGGAGCAGACGGAACAAAAATTGACAGCGATGACAAAATGATTGACGTCGGTCTGGAGGTCCCGAAAAAAAAAAAAACACGACAAGGCGAAAGGAAAGGCGACAGGGACAAACGCAATCGCAGACTACAAGGATATTGATGGATATCGATGTACAAGGATGTGTACGAGGATGGGCCCGAGTTGGGCACTTTGGCATGTGCAATCAATCAAAGCATACTTATCGGAGCTCCTTTTGGGAGTGGAACTGGAACTGGAAGAGCAAACAGGATACTTGAACAGTACTTGGATAGAGGGGAGTGGAGTCCTGGGGACTACCAACGGGGAGACAGTCAGAGAAACTAACAGAAGAGAGCGGCACTCTATATGTACATAAAATAGATTAGTTTATGGAGCAGTATTTCCGCACTCACCCTTTTTTTCTTTCACTGTTTCAATTCTATATCCTTCTCCATTCCAGCTGAGACCGAGCTGAAGGAGCGGCTGATTGCCAGCGTGAAGAAGGAGGTCAAGCAGCTGATGGAGGAGGCGGTCACCAAGAAGTACGTCCACGAGGAGAGCAGCTCCGTGACCTCGCTGTGCGGAGCTGTCGAGGCCTGCCTGAGTCACGGCCTCCGTCGGCGGGCACTGGGCCTCTTCAAGACCTCCTCGACGACGGCGCTGATCCAGAAGATAGCCAAGATCTGCCCAGAGGCGGACTACGTGAGCCGCCGTCTCCTAGAACTGGAACTGGCCCAGGAGAGTCATGCCGTGAGCGGCAAACGCTCCTCCTCCAGCAGCGACAGCATCATCAAGCCGAAGCTCCTGAGCAAGGGCAGCGGGAGCAGCAGTTCGGTGACCACCATCAATACGGTTTCCAATGGCCCGGGCGGGGGCAATGCCCCCGGCGGTGTGGCCGCTCCACTCGGCAAGTACTTGTGGATCCGACTGGCCCTCTACGAGAAGCGTCTGGCCAAGATCATTGAGCACTTGGTGAGCAACGCCAGCAACTACTACGACCGGGAGGCGCTGGTCGCCGACCCCGACTACGGCTCCATACTGAGCTCCCTTCTCGTTGGGCCCTGCGCCCTCGAGTTCACCCGGGCGAAGACTGCCGACCACTATTGGTCCGATCCCTGTGCGGATGAGCTGGTACGTTTCCATTCTCCTGCAAAGAAACAAAAGATATATTAGATTTCCGTTATCAGGTTCAACGTCACAGGATCAGTTCCGGGAATAGGACACCGCCCACCTGCCATCGGCCAATCATCAACTTTAAGAGGAGTCTGCACACCAGCTCCGAGGACACCAGCAGTGGCAGCTTCAAGGCCTGCTCGCCGGCGAGCGTGGCCAAAGACTACGTGGAGTCCCTGCACCAGAACTCGCGCACCACTCTCCTCTACGGCAAGAACAACGTCCTGGTCCTGCCCAAGGACGTCTCGGAGCCCATGCCCGGCTACCTGAGCCTGCACCAGAGCATCCAGTCGCTGACCATCAAGTGGACTCCCAATCAGCTGATGAACGGCTACTCCGACGGCGACAATAGCGACAAGAGCTTCTACTGGAGCTACGCCCTCAACATAAACGTGGACGAGATCGTGTATGTCCACTGTCATCAGAACCGTGGCGGCGACACCGGCGGCACCATTATCCTTGTCGGGCAGGACGGCGTCCAGCGGCCGCCCATCCACTTTCCGGAGGGCGGGCATCTGCAGGCTTTCCTCAGTTGCCTGGAAACCGGTCTCCTGCCTCACGGGCAGCTGGATCCACCCCTTTGGTCGCAGCGCGGCATCGGGAAGCTTTTCCCCTGGCCCAAGAGCGTGCGGCGCCACATACTGCCGTCGGTAATGGAGGCAGGATCTTCGAGTCAGGACGAAACGCCCATCGATTACGTCTTCCGTGTGGTCAGCAAGAGCCAGCACGAGGAGTTCTGTGAGTCTAGATTTTCGGGGGGCTTATATAGTCATTTCACTGTAGTTCTTCTATTACTGATATCTGTTCATTTCCATTACCTATTTTAGTGGCCACTCATCCCATTTTGGAACTGGGTCGCTCTAGTCCGCGACGCAAGCACCTGGGCAGCTGCTCCACCACCGGCAGTAGCGACTGCTCCAGCAAGAGCCTCTCCATCGACCAGAGCACCTGCGAGACGCCGCTGATGCAGGCCAGCCAGAGCACGAGCATCGAGCTGGTCTGCTCCACGATGAGGCGCCAGATCATCTCCAGGGCCTTCTACGGCTGGCTGGCGTACTGCCGCCATCTGTCCACCGTGAGGACCCATCTGTCGGGGCTTGTGAACGGAAGGATAATGCCAGATTGTAAGGATAATTAGATAATCTTATAATTTAAAGAAGTTTAAAGAGTTGTACCTTTTCTACCAGTGGCTGCGGATGAGGAGGGTCTGACCCGGGACAAGTGGCTCGCCATGCACGAGGATGGAGTGGTCACCAGCGAACTGGAGTTCTATCGCCTGGTCTACTTCGGTGGCGTGGAGCCGGACCTCAGGAAGGAAGTGTGGCCCTATCTCCTGGGACACTACGCCTTCGGCTCGACCCCGGAGGACCGGAAGAAGCAGGACGAGACCTGCAAGCGCTACTACGAAACCACGATGAGCGAGTGGCTGGCCGTGGAGGCCATTGTGCGTCAGCGGGAGAAGGAGAAGACGGCCCTGGCCGTGGCCAAGCTGAGTGCCGAGCAGGCCCGGCAGGCGGCCAAGACCGCCAACACCCTCAATCCCCACCAGAAACTCACCAACGGTTGCCGTCAATTCGATCCGGAGCAGGATCGGGGGAACGTCCACAACGAAGGTGATGAGGACGATATAAACCTGGTCCTGGACGAGGGAGAAAATGATGTTTTCGACGACAATGATTTCTCGGATATATCCGATCCTGGAGACCTCTTTGATGAGCCCGAACTGGGCAAGGAAGCGGAAGAAGATGAGCAGGAACGGAACCCCAAAAACGAGGATTCCGAGGCAAACGAAGATCAGGCAGAGGAGAAGCCAGAGCAGGATAATCCGGAGGAGGAACGAGTCATCCCCCAGCTTAGCGAGCAACTGGTATTGGAGTTCCAAAACATCGACAACATGGAGCCTCTGCGTCTCCAGGAGAACTGCTTCGCCGACTCCGAAACCGAGAACGAGCTGGGTCTCAGCCTGGACGGCAGTGGCAACATCCTGATGCTGAGTATCAAGTCCTCCCCATCCACCAGCAGCTACGAAACGGTCGGAAACGAGTTCGCGGACCTCGTCGAGGGCAAGCTTACCGAGGAGGAGGAGCCTTTGGGCCAGCTAAGCAAGTTCCACAGCGCCGACGACGTGCGGCTGGACGCCCAGGAGGACCTCGAGCCGGAAGAGGAGTCCAGCCAGCCGGCCACGGCGGTCATCATCACAGAGGCCGCATCCCTGGATGCTTTGGACGACGATCTCACCGAGGAGTTCACTTCGCGCAAGACCAGCCTGATGTCGCC
Source organism: Drosophila pseudoananassae pseudoananassae (assembly GCA_018153035.1). Taxonomy (NCBI): domain Eukaryota; kingdom Metazoa; phylum Arthropoda; class Insecta; order Diptera; family Drosophilidae; genus Drosophila; species Drosophila pseudoananassae. The sequence goes on along the minus strand of JAECXR010000023.1, from coordinate 2,677,110 downwards.
TCTGAACGAGGACATCACCGTGGTGGCTTCGCTGGACGCCCTGCAGGAGCCCAAGTCCGCCTGCGTCTCCCCGGCCAGCTCCAATGGCGGCGTCTACAGCGTGGAGCTCCTGGAGCAGTTCGGCCTGAATCTCCACCGGATCGAGAAGGATGTCCAGCGATGTGACAGGAACTACTGGTACTTTGCCAACGAGAACCTGGACAAGCTGCGGAACGTGATCTCCACGTACGTGTGGGAGCACCTGGACGTGGGCTACATGCAGGGCATGTGCGACCTGGTGGCGCCGCTCCTGGTCATCTTCGACGACGAGTCCCTCAGCTACAGCTGCTTCTGCAAGCTCATGGAGCGGATGATCGAGAACTTTCCCAGTGGCGGGGCCATGGACATGCACTTTGCCAACATGAGGTGAGGGACATGGCTTTCCTACTTGATTTCTTGCTAATCTCTCTGTACAGGTCCCTCATCCAGATCCTCGACTCGGAGATGTACGACCTGATGGACTCGAATGGGGACTACACGCACTTCTACTTCTGCTACCGCTGGTTCCTGCTCGACTTCAAGCGGGAGCTCGTCTACGACGACGTCTTCGCCACCTGGGAGGTGATCTGGGCGGCCAAGCACATCGCCTCCGGGCACTTTGTCCTCTTCCTGGCCCTGGCCCTCCTAGAGACCTACCGCGACATCATCCTCTCGAATAGCATGGACTTTACCGATGTCATCAAGTTTTTCAATGGTTAGCATTGAGGATTTGTAGCTTTATCCTTTATTTCAATCCTTGATTGTTTTCTTTCAGAAATGGCTGAGCGTCACAATGCCCAATCGATTCTGCAGTTGTCCCGAAGTCTAGTCCTTCAGCTGCAGACCATCATTGAGAATAAGTAAGAAGGATAGCAGCATAGGAGGAGCATGTCCTGGAGGAGGAGTGGACCGTACTTCCCGATCAGTATTGAGCATGAGATGTATCTACGAATTAGACAGCACATAGAGATCCATTTAGAAATCGCTTAGAGTTACATGTCACCTGCACCCCCTAGAGAATGCAATTTTTAGAAGAGGCTCTTGCAGGAGTATTTTTTTGTATAGGTTTTCTTAATTTTAATTTCAATTTTTTTTTTTTTTTGTGGAAACGGCTGGGAATCGCTTAGAAAAACAAAAAAATAAATGAAATTTTAGGCAACAATTTAAGAAAATTAAGGAAATTGTAGTGACCTGAGAAAACAAAAAGGAAATCGAACAACGTAAAAGATACTATTTATACTTATACACTATACTATGTATCTATATACATATATATGGATATGGATATACCGATTATATAATATATATACACTGTGAGAGAAAAACGTACACCCCCAAAACGAAATCCCATATAGAGGCAGTTAAAATTTATACGTTTTGTATAATCGATAACATTCGATAGAATCGATATATTAGAGAGAGGATCTTGCCAAGAGGATCATGTATTGGATATTTGTATTAGATATCATCTATATACATATTTATATATTTATATGGATAGCAATGCTGTGCGGTTGCGAATGCAGCCAAAACTGTTGTTAATGTTATGTTATCGATTTGGCAATTAATCAGATATATATATTTAAAATATATATTATATACAAACACACACGAACACACACTCGGAGATATTCAATTGCAATTATTTTTTTTTAGCTTAAAGCAGTGGGAAAAGTCACTAGCCTAGCAGGTGGATCCTGTCAGGGCGTTATCTATATATTATAGATCCGACACAGGCATAATAAACTTAATAGAGTTGTGGTTTTCAGTTCAATTGGAATAAATAAAATATTAAAATATATATTAAACAACAAATATTTATACATATACATATATATATTATATACCCAAAGAAATATATATTATAGAGGGGAGAATGTGTTAACTGTATTGTTATAACCTCCACTGTTTATTCTGTCAAATCTCAGGCCAAGTTCTCGAGTTTCTATTGCCAATTTATTTTGTTCAGTGTTGTTTTTTTGGTAAGTGCAGGCGCACCAAAAAATCCCTCCACTGGGTCTACATACGACATGGCTATAATGCTATACACTATATATTATATACCATATACGATATATAGAGCAGATATATCTAAGTTATTGCGAGTAGCACGCTTTTTGTGTATAGAAACAAAACAAAAAAAAACCCAGAAAACTAAAAACAAAAAAAACTTAATGTGATTTCTTGTTGCTTCTTTGAATATTGATATTTTTGTAAGCGCTAAAAAAAAACAGTTTATATATATACACATAGAGAAACGAGTTGAGTTTTCGGCAGGCAACAGACCGTTAGAGAGAGATATAGAAGATATATTTTACACAAGGGCGAAGGGGACCGGAGAGGACAGAAAGGAATATGAATTAGTCAAGTCCAAGCGAACATTTTTGGCCACACTTTTGATACACATATTCGAAAAAAACTTGAAACTATAAAAATAAATGAGTTCACAGAAAATATTTGAGTACATTGGGACATTAAGAACAACATAAAATTGTATCGTAATCAAGCTAAGCTAAAATATATATAATATTATATATATATATTTATATACCCGTCTGTGTAGAGACGCCACCTATAGAGCCCGAGCATATAGTATATTACGTTAAACCACGATTGTAACCACATATAGCATATTACATGAATATTACGGATATCCCATGTTCTGAGTGACACCAAAGAGAGTCCCATAAAATCGAAGGATACACATGACAAAAAAAAACCAGAGAAATCAATGTATAATTTACTGAAGACATCAACATGAAAGCATGAAATAAAGAGGAATTATGTAAAATGTTTACAAGAAAATGTGGGGTTTTTTTCTTATAGAGGGAGGATTTTTTTCAAATAGGAGTTTTGGAAAAAGAAGATAAAAGATTATGAATATAAATAGAATAAATATATAGAATATAAATATTTTTTGCGTGGCTTAGAGTTTTCTCATTTATTCAGAAACATTATTTTTCAAACAACACATTATTCTAATGTTTTAATATTTTTTCAATAGAGATATAGACAATAGAGATAAATACAAATATTATGTGCTTGGCCCATACAATTCTCAATTATTTAGTTACCTTTTTTTCAAATAAAAAATTATCCTATTATTTTTTAACATTTTTAAATAAAGTTTTTTTTTTCATATCACTTTTTACATGAGTACTTGTTCCGTTTCGGATTTACATTTTAAGGAGTTTTTAAGGAGAACAATTACAGTAATATTTTATTAATTTCAAATAATATTTTAACCAAATCTTTTTATGCAAAAAAATCCCTACCCCATGCTTTTATTTTCATAACACCATCAAATTCAGATTAAATCCATTTAAAAAGCGACTTAATCTAGGACTCGGAAATAATCATGCCACAGCCTCAGCCAAGCGGAGTGTCTGAGCCCGCTTTCGGGCCAAAAATTTCTCGTTTGCAGGCAGGGAAATTCCGTCTTTGGCCAGGCCAGCACTGGCATTTTGCTTGCACCTGAGACCCTAATTGAAAATATTTCGGTACACACGAAACCAGAGTGAGTAGGTTATGTCAAGCACCCTAATGGTTCTGTGGGGGGTGAGGGGCGGCAAAGAGAAAGTGTGGAGTGGTCCCACTAAATGGGTGTGTGGCAAGAGAGGCAGCGTGTTTGGGGAGGTGGCAGGTTACACGGCCAAAGCGCAAACTCCAAGGCGGCCACCAACGAATTACACCGAAATGTTTTCAGCCAAAAATTTGGGGCAGACTTGTGTGCATGCTGAGTGGTTGAGTTGGTTTTCTTCTTTGCTGTTGCTCCTTGCCTTTGACTGGCGGGGAAGCGTGCTACAGGGGGGAGCTTTTAGGTGCAGAGGCAGAGGCAGAGGCAGAGGCGGGAGACTTGTGGTGGTTGCCGCACAGCACGGCGCCCCAGCATCCTGCCATCCTGGCACGCTGTCCTGTTGCTTGTGGCTGGATTTTGTGCTACGACGTCAGCAAACTGCCAACGTGAAGCCACCCCAATACAGACACAAAAATACAGTCCGTGTGTTACTATGAGGGTCACAAAAATAGTACTAACACTCGATAAAAATTGAATTCTTAAAACATAAAGTAAATAAAAATAAATAATTACTAAGAAAATTAATTATAAAATAAAATTTTTATTTTTAAAAATCTACTAAATGTAGAATAATATGAATTCTATGAAGTTCACCACATCATTAAAATATTTACTATGAAAACAAATTCTATAGCATACTTTTTTGGGCATGAACTTCATCTTTGAAACTCGCAACATAGCGTGTTTATAATTAAATTAAACTATTTATAACTGCTTTCAAAATAAAAAAGAAACTCACAGAATTTAAAATATTAATTTAAACTATTCATTTATATGAAAGCCTTTTAATTTTTAATATATTTCCAAAGAACAGAGGACCCTAACCCAGCAGCCACCATTGTCTCACTTGAAAGTGAGAGCGAACGGGATGGAAATGGCCAAGGAAACACGAAACAAGAAAATGTAACTTAACGTAACGGTACTCTGTTTAGGCCATAGTGGGCAAGGTAGGAAGGCAAGAGAACCCATCAACGCTTCATCTCCATTTTCCTCCAGCTGTTCTCGTTGTTGGTGTTGCGTTCAAGAAAGTAATGCTGTTGCCTCCTGCTGATGTTATTACTACTGTTATTACAACTGCTGTTGCCTGTTGCCTGTTACTGACTGTTGGTCTGTTAAATTGTTGTTGCTTTCACCTTTGTAGTTGGTGGTGGTAGTAGAGATGTGAGATCTATAAAACTTTAAATCTTATACAACTTATTATTTAATTTCTATAATAATTTCTATTTTTTAAAATACTTGTATAAACATAACTTTTCATCACTTACCCTGGCCTGGCTGCCCAGCTCATCACTAGTGAGTGTGCTGCTCCTGTTACTGCTGTTACTGTTATAGCGGTCTGTTATGGCCTTCCTTGTTGCTGCTGCTGCTTTCGCTCTGTGTGACAGTGTCGTTGTATGTCAGTTCAGGCGCCTGTGTGTGTGTGTGTGTGTGTGTGTGGCTGCTCCTGCTGCTGCTGCCTCCATTTCGGCTTCCATTTCAGTTTCAGTTTCAGTTTCGCAGCGAAGTTGGTCGCGTGCACACGCGTTTTTCCTAGAAAAACAACTTTGCCCAAAAACCACTCGAAAACTTGTTGTTTTTTTTTCCTGTGTTATTATTTGTGTGCTTGAGTGTGTGTGTGAGCTACGGTTCAGTCGGTCAGTGAGTTAGTCAATGATGGAGGAAAAGCCCGTCTCTGACAGCGCCACCGCCACCGCCACCCCGGCGGCATGTAAATTATTTATAAAGGACAGCAACTAGTTCCTTCAAACAGAAAAAAAAAAATAAAGACAATATCCAAGACAAGTAGGAAGCGGAGCGTAGAGCAAAAAAATTGTAAAGAGGCTGCCACAGGCGACACTTTGCTCTCTGTCAGCATTGCTGCCTTCTGCTCGCTGCGCTGCCGGGCGCCGTTGCCAGCGTAAGCGTTAGCGTTAGCGTCAGCGTCAGCGTCAGCGAAAACACTCGGCATACGCAAAACAAATACAAATTTTCGAAATACATTTTACGCGCCCGTGTGCGCGTACGTGTCTGTTAATGCTCGCCCTGTGTGCGTCTGTCTGTGTGGCTGCCTGACTGCCAGCCTGCCTGTGTCTGTCTGTCTGTGTCTGCCAGCGTGTGAGTGTGTGTGAGTGTGTGTGTAAGCGTGCGAACGGTACGTGGTACGGAATTACGGTGAAAAGCTTTGGGCAATCTCCGCAAGCCCAAAACACACACCCACGCGCGCAAAACAACAAAAAACGCAAACGAAAAGGAACGAGCCAGCGAGCTCACAAAAAACACACGCGTAGATATCCTACGGAGACAACATTAAAATGGTTCAAACCACTGCAGGTAATAAAAGTGATCCCTGTTCCTTTGCTCTTCCCACACCTGCCCTGTAGCAAGTCTTCCTTAAAAAAAACGACAAAAAACATCTACCACAACGTCTCCATTAAAATGCACACTAGGGTGGACCTTGGCAGGGCCTTAATTATTTATGAAAAGGAGTTAAAGGGTTTGCGAAAAGGAAATGGTGAAGTAATTTTAGTTCTTCAAAAATTTACATGTTGATTTAATAATATTTTTGTAATAAAATTGTTCACTTCTAAGATAACTTACTTATAATTATATTTTTAAGTTATTATTATTTATTAATTGTATTTAGTTATTAATGTTAAAAGGCTCTAAAAAAGATTATAAAAAATAAACATTTTTATGACTACACAATGTATCACATTCTTACATTTTTAAGCTAAACCTTTTCTACAAAAATATAAAATAATAAAAGAAATTCAATTATAAAAACCCTCCAACAGGTCGAGTAATTTCGACATATTCTTCAAATATAATAGAAAACCCAAAGAAATCTCCAACTATTACGACATTTTTATGAATGTTTTCTTGAAAACAAATTAGAAATATTATGAACTGCCCTTATGGCTCATAAAACAGGTCAACCCTGCGTATGCGTAATAAAAATAAAAAACAAAATGGCGGACATTAAAAATCAAATAACCCTTTATAAAAAAAAAACATAAAAATAAATTGTAGATTTCTGATTTTGAAACAAAGCTTAAAAGAGTATATCAAAGGCTAAAACATTGACTACAACTCCGATAGCAGTGCGTATACGTAATATTTGTTTATTGAAATCAAAATGGCGCTAAAGTTGTAGATGAGAATTCTTACACACTGACACACACAAATGCACTTATTTGATGCGTAGTTATGGCAACGGTAACCGTGAATAACGGTCCACCCCAAATAACTTGGCTATGAAGCAGTGCACACGTGGATAAGCCAGATAATGGCTGCATTCGGGCGTCGTTTTTCATATTTTACCAGGAATTTCGTGACTGTGCGAGCTTGCTGAGGCTAAAAGCGATTAAAAGAAGCGTTGAAAGCTTCTCCAATCATAATACATTATACACATTTATTTATGCTTTATTCGTATTCAGGTGTGCGGGCGCCGAGTGCGGGAGTGTTTTGGCAGGTGGGCTGGATTTACTGTCTATGCTGGATGCACTTTCCGGTAATCCTTGGCCATCAATGCAACACAGTCAAGGACGTTCTAGTGGTTGTTTGGTTCTTCTCAACGGTTTAAGCTTCTTAGTTGGAGGTATTTCTGATTAAATACTTGAATAATTAGGGTCATAACCTCATACAAAAGAGGCTACAAGTAGGTATTACCAGGTGTCTTAAAAAGAGTTTCTATATGGGAAAAATAAGGTATATTTTTTAATAATATTATAAATAAAATATTTCGCCTGTTTCAGTAGAAAAGCCTCAAAAGTACAGGGTATTATATAGTCTTCTTAAAAGAAAAGTATCAGTTATGGTATAATACTAAGTAAGACGTTCGTGAAAATCTTAAAACACGTATTTCATTCGTGATAAAGTTTCTGTTACCAACAAAATACCGAGAAGTACCGGGTATCATATAGTCTTTTTAAAACAAAATGTTCAAGTATGTTAAGGTACTGGTATCGAATAGTATCATGTAAAGTGCTTGTAGAGCTGGGAAAATAGTACATAAACGGAAAAAACAAAAACCAAAAAGTACAGTGTATTATATAGCAAATAACTGCAGTCCACTCCACTGCCCCCATAGCTTATCATATTTTTTCTTTGCTCACTTTATCGCCTGTTTGCATTCGGGATAATCTTCACTGACAGTCGAGGGAAGGGTCTTATTTTAATATTTTTTTATTTTTAAGGCCACTGTTACAGAGATAATTTTTATAGACGTACTGCCTTGAATTCCTAATTGATTTCCTTGCAGAGACCTGATTGATGCGACCCAGGTTTCTTGAGCTCTTCAGATGGAGTCTCAAGATGTCTTGTCTTAAGACATGATATTCGATCAAGGCCCCTTAAAGTTTAATGAGATGGTACTTGCTTCCCAAATACTATTGTAATATTCAGACAGACTCTACAGAGAGCCTTAGGCAACCCTGCACTAGAAGGGCTAGCCCTTGAATTCAGGCTGCACTCCGTAATATCCCGGGGCCCGGGGTGGGAAGATGGGGTGTGTCTCCCTGACCTGACACTGACTGATGGCCCCGGATACGGTGCCCGGACAACGACGGACGACGGGAGGACGGCAGTTTGATGACCGCCATGGGGGCGGACGTAAAACTTTTATGAATGAAAATGTAGACGATTGGCATCGCATCCCACCGCCTCGCATCGATGTGGTCTGCGTGTGGCAGCGAAACTGCGGCGGAAACGGGAGTGCCGTGTCCGTAGCTGTAGCTGTAGCTGTAGCCGTATAGCGATACAAGTCGATAGTCGTCCTATGCCAGTGGCCGTACAATGTCAAGTCAAAGCGGGGGCGTTTGTTTATGTTTTACGTTTGGCTCCGGTTGCTATTGCCAGCCAAACGTTCCAGCGACCGTCCTTGGGCCGGGCTCGGCTCCTATAATGGCCGGAAATTGGCTGTCTCTAAATGGATGGCTTTGGATTTCGCGTTGACTTTGGCTTTGGCTTTGGCTTTGGCGGCTTTGGCGGCTTTGTGGCTGCCACACAGCTGATGCAGCCCACTAATACAAAAACAAACAAACACAGTGGCAGTGCCAGTGCCACACAGTCGCAGTCCCACCACACGCACATATGCCACGGCAGGCCAAGTCATGCCACACCACACCACCCCATACCATACCATGCCATGCCATGCCACCCACTCGATGACGTGTCGACATATCAACTAGTGCCGATGATGACTGTGACGATGATGGCGAGTCTGATGATGATGTGGCCGTCATCAAATGCTCAATTATGGCATTAGCTAAAAGCCAGGAGCCGAGCACTCTGAGCCCGGGTCTCAACCGGGCCTCGATGCGATTGACTTGGCCACAAGTGCTCGGCCCCCAATGTCAACCAGGCTGAACCCGAGTTCAAATGCCATCCTTGTTTTCTAGGGGGATTTTCTTTATTATTTATTTGTTTATATATTTGTTTGAGTTTTAAAAGACATATTTAAAGGATTGGTTATTATATTTGATGGATGTTTTGTGTTTTAAGTGGGTTTTTGGGTAAAATAGTTTGAAATCTTGGTAGATTTTTAAGTTAGAGTCCTTAAAAGTCTTGTTCCAGGGAGATTCTTCTTGAAATTTTTATTTTTTTGAGTATTTATAGAGTTTTAAGATGCATTGTAGGTGTAGGTGTAATACTATCTTTTTTTTTATCTATTGAGTTGCCTAAAAGTATGTTAAAACCTTAAAATATTTCCATAAACATTACCCATACGCAGTGGAGGCACAGGGATTTTTCTCTCGAAAATGTATATAAAATACCTATATTAATAATATTGGTATTAGAAAATAAATAATATTAAATAGTATTAATAAATAACAATATTTCTAAAGACATTACTCACACGCCGTGTAGGTTTAGATAATAATTCAATGAAAATATTACTCATACGCCTAGTAACCCTTTATTCATATTTTAAGTTTGGACTTTTTCAAAACAAATCCATTTAAGCCCTTAATTTTCACAACAAAAAAAACATTTCAAGTAATTTCTATAACTTATTTAAGTAAAATTCATAAGTATTTGTTGTCTAATTCTTTGTCATCCAAATAGAGCCACAAAAGTCTCGCTTTGGGGCCACCTTAAAGCCCTCAGCCTGAGCACTTAACGCCCCGTTGACAGTTACAGAGTTACAGAGGTCAAATGGAAAGCCTGGCATGTGTGTGTACGTGTGTGAGTGTAAGGACACGTGTGTGCTAGAGTACTGGCCATAAAGTACTGCCAATACTTCTCAGGGAGTTACTTTAAGGGCCAGACTAAGAAAACCAAAGTCAAAGGAGGCTCAGCTTAGAAAATTTAAAATTTAATAAAAAATTTTACGAAAAATGTATGTTTTCATTAAAAAAACGTGTAATTTTTAAGAGGTATTTCAATGGCTTGTCGAGAATGGAAAGAAGTCTGGTTCAAAGCTCACGACAAAGCCATCAAAGTGTGGGCTTACTGTCAGCGGCAGAGTCGTTATCCTGTCATGTGTATGCAGCAGTGTATGTGCGTATGTCCTGTTCGTCCTGCCAGAGCCATTAATATTAAGCCCAGTCAGCCCAGTGTAGCCCAGTTGGCTGGTCTCCTTCAAAATTAAAAATCCACTGTCTGGTCATCATTAATTTTGCGTCCAACCCGACGCATGTCAGCATTTTGCACGTCCTTTTCGCCTTTAATCCATTGCCCCTTGACTCCTTCTTATCCTTCGTGTGTCCCTTTTTTCTTGTACATCCGAAGGATATCAAAGGAAACATTCCAAAATGTCAATCAAAGCCGTTGAGAAAGAAATGGCATTGTTGGGCATTCTTTTTTTTTTGCAACCTGATAGTTGGCTCGACAGTGGAAGGACACTCGGAAAAGTAAAAATTCAATAGAAGTATTTTCGAAATTGAAAAATAAGGAAGAGCTGGTTGGTCGCAGGATATGTTACTGCATAATTGTGCAATGAGGAAGGAAAATATTGAAAACTGGGTAGAGGGGCAACTGGACATGGGCTTTGAGTATCCTATTCCGCCAAATGCCGTGGGCAAATCCAATTTGTTGGTTTTTGCAATTAAAATTATATGGCGACCCCAGAGGCAGTGGCAGTGGCAATGCCAGCGACAGCAGCATCTTCCCCTTGACCTCTGAACTTTGCGTTAATTCCTTCATTCTGTGGGTGGATGGGGGAAAAAAACGTTGCAAGGGTCCTGGTCCTGGATGCAGGCCCTAGAACCCGGTTGTCCTGGCAATAGGAAAAGCAAAGCAGGACTCCGTGTCCGGGTTATTTAAGCAGCTTTTCGCCGGAAAACTCGGTGAAATGTGAATCACAAAATAAACAGAACCAGAACCAGAACCAGAACCAGAGTGAAGAAATCTCCGTTTAGATATTAAAATAGCAATTGCAATATGCCAGATAGTCTGGAAAAAAGCAAACAAAAACAGAAACAGAAACCGGCTCAAATACGCCCACTGAATGGCTAATTAAGCCCGGCAAACAGTGTCCCATTTCGAAATGCATCAAATGCAGTTCCCGACCGAAATGTCAAAGGGCGTCCTGCTGGTCCGTTGCATCCGTGGGTGCTACTTTGAAATTCAACGGGGTGGTAGATGGGAGGTGGAAGAAGACTGCCCAGTCACATGATGAATTGAATTGTCCATCCCACATCCCCCCTCCTATATCTGACCTTTACCAGTTCGACCTTTCACGCTTTGATTTAATCCATACATACGTTCATGCTTAATTCGCTCGTGAAAGAATCTCCTCATTTTTTGTTTCTGTTTTTTTTTATGGAAAGAGTGCCTCTTTGGTGGCAGCGGCATGCAAATTCCTTTTTCCACTTCAATTCAATTTTATTTCCAATCTAATTTGCTTTTAAAAGGCTTCCACAAAGCCAGATGTTTCTGAAAAGGGTAAAGGTTATGGTTTAAAATCGCTTAATAGATTGTTTATAGATTAAAGGATTAGGAGTTTAATTTAGTTAGTTTTATAATTTCATGAGTATTATTAGTAGTCTCTTCAACAATAAAAGCATTCAAGCAAAGATATGTGTGGGGCTACTAGGCGCATACGCAATATTAAGTATACGCACTGAGATCCCAGATTGATTTCCATAATTTTAATTTTTGTTTTAATCTAGATGAGAGAAGAGTACAATTTGTAATTTATTGACTTTCTCATAGTGCAGCCTTCGAGTTTATCTTTTGTTTTAAGTTGGTTTACCCAGAACAATTCCCTTAATTGATATTGGTTTTTGATTGCAACTTGCTTCACTGAGATTGGGCTCTCCACTTATCTCAACTTCTTCTTTAAAAATCAATAAAAATTTCCTTAGCAAGTAAAATATTGTTTAGGGGCAATTAAAGTAGGTATTTTAGTATTTAGGGACAATTTTTGGTTTTCAATAAAACGAGTCCTTTTAGGCAAGTTTGCATCTTCGATTACCCTTACCCTTTAATTTTTGGTATTTATTCCAGTCGAGAAATCCTGTTGAACTTTTTACTTGGGTCTGGCTGAGGTCGCTAGCAGACAGACAGAAAAAAAAAAACACAAACATGTTAATGCTGTTTGCGTGTTAGGGCCAAACACACACTCCCAAACACAAGCAGAACCCCAAACACAATTTGTACAATACATTAGACTGTAATTAATGTCGCAGCTTGGCCCAGCCCACACTATACCCATATACCGACAAATATACATACATATTTATATATACTCATATGTATAATGCCCACATATATATCTATTTAGTTATCTGTTTATGCGGGTCTTTGTACAGTTCTATCTGCGAGATAGCAGAAACCCCAAAAACACAAACAAAACAAAACTTTGTCACGCATCACAACAACAAGAAAACAAATACACAAAAAGCAACAGATGTAGAGCCGATAGACAGTAACATAATGGGGCAAGGCACTGAAAAAAATAGGACATACATACATATGCGTACATCTCCAGAAAGATCCCCCGAAACTTCTCCAGAAACTTAAAAAGTTGGTTACAAAACTATACCTTTGTCATATTATTCGAGTCTTCCAAAAGATGGAAGGCCTGTCGAATTTGAATTTAAATTAATTTTCAAAATAAAAACACTCAAAACGGGTATTACTTTTTCTGATCCCAACGCGGCAGAAATATAGAAAATCGCTGAAATGAGGGCCACCGGGAGAATCATCTTGTACGTTTGCGATCGGACGGAACACTCTTCTGAAAGAGTCTTCTTCTCCGGCTTTTAAGATTGTGCTCATCGCTTAAGCTTGAGCTCGACATGGAGCTTCAGAGGTTCTGATAAGAAGAGCAGTCTTCTGGCGAGTGCTGTCTTCGGTATTTGGGTAAACATTGTGGCAACATATGTACAAGAACCCCAAAGCCCATATTCCACAGAATGCGTACGGATGGAATGGTAAGGGGTATTAGAGATTAGAGAGAGGCGATTAGCAGCAAGAACTGGTTTATGTTCTTAGCTTCTTGTTCTAAGGTTATATGCATTATTTATATTTTCCATTATTATTTAAATATATGTTATATACATATATTCCTCCATTTTTTAAAATAGATTTTAATGACGTTATAATGCCTTATCTCTAACAAAAGAATGTGGCGCTTAAAATTAATGTTAAATTATTTTAAAATTAGTATGAGAATTTAGAAGTTAAAAATGAGTAGAATTTTGTTAAGATTTTCACAAAAAAATATCTCTTTTAAGTCATGTTTTTAATTTGAACAAATTCGAATTGAAATATAGTCTTTATCTTTTATAATTTGCGAAAAAGTTTCTATAAATTTTATAACAGAATATAGTATTTATAGTATTTATTTCCAGTGTATTACCAGATGTTTTAGTTTGTGCTTTTTTTGCAAAACTTCTCCTGTTGTTTGGCCTTTTGCCATTGCCATTGCCCTTTTGTAATTAAGTATTTATCTTAATTCCATAAAAATAGTTGTCATTTTGATAAACTCACAGATACATTATGAGCCAGCTACAGATACGTGCTTGTGGGGCCTGGAAAGCAAAGCCAGATGGCAGACGAATATCTCTGAAAATCAATTTCGAAATAAGAGGCCTTTACGCTACATAACATTTTAAAACAGACCATAACTTTTTATAAAAAAAAACCATTAAAGCTAAGGCTATTAAAAGGCTATAAAATCGAAATTAAAGGAAGTCTGAAATCTGGAATCTAAATCTGAAGCCACCTCTGGGTTATAAATAGGGAATTTTAAGAGGGGTTTTTGTTTTTTTTTCGGAAGGGCAACCTGGGCAACAATCCGGTCCAACGAACAAAAAGAGAGAAGGCTCTGATGAAAATAGAAAATGGTATTTTATTTAAAATGCTTTGCGGCTAGGAAAAGCCTTCGCTATCGCCATTTCGCTTGCCCATTTTCCTCAATTTTCCGCTCCCCTTAATTAAGGTCCAAAAATGGCCAAAGTGGTTGAATGTGTGTATACTGGCTGTGTGTGTGTGTTTTAGGCCAAAATGGTTATTGAGCCTGTTTAAGCCATCAATTGCCATTTCTGTGGGACCAAATGAATTTACGATTACAGGAAGAGAGGACAAGGACTTGGGCTCCAACTCACAGTAAGGATTCCCCATTGTGACCCCTCCTCCTCCCTCAAATCCCTGAACTTGGCAGAAACTGAAATTGATTTTCCACTGAAGCAGAATTCTCTCCATTGATTGTTTAGGGGGATAATTGATAAAGTTACTTGTGGAGCTTCACTTAGATTCTTTAAAAGGTAAACTCTGATACACTGTTTCTGTTTATTGTTTAGAGAATTCATTAATGCGGAACAAATTCAAGTTTATTTGCTATTTTATTTGTTTGGTTTAAGGTTGAATTTTAATTCAATTATATGAATTATATGAAATGAAATAATCATTATAATTAAAAGACCAACTTGAAATCCAGTGTCTTTCAGCTTTGTCTTCCCTTAAAGTCATCCTTTTCTTTATAGAATTACAAAAAAAAAAAAAAAAAAATTTAAAAAAAAAAATTTCCGCTCGAGAGCCTCGCCTTATATAGGCTCACCCAGAACCGGTTGCGAATTATAACAAGTGGTGTTGGGAATTTTTTTTTGTAACTATTTTTTTTTGTTTCAAAATACCATTGAAAGGCTAAAATTAAGTTTCCAATGATATTTATTTTCATAGTAAAGCTAAATAAAATCAAAATACTCGAAAGATTGCGAATCAGTAGAAAATGTTTTTATTTTTGTGAATATTGAAAATCATGGCTTAATCTTAGCATTAGAGGTAGGAATTAGTTAAAAACTTAAAGCCCATTACTTGAAGAGTTTTAGAAAGTTTAAAAATTAATAAACTATAAACTGAAAATTAAAATTTTAAAATTTGGTGCTCAACAATTTCCGCGGTTTTTTGAACTAAGGGCTGACACTTTCTAAGATTCCATTTTAATAGGGGTCCGATTAGAAACTCTTCATTCTTAGAAACTCTAATAATTCTAGAAAATGCAGAACGGTTTTCCTTTGTATCTTCAATAATTTTAAAAAATATTATTAGTATTACTTTTCTTGAATTTTATGAATTTTTTCATTTGGAAGGCCCTTTTTTTTAAGGATTATTTAACAATTTAGAATTTATATTAAATATAAAAAATAAGTAAAAAAAATGTTTCCCCCTTAGAACCATTGGCCTTATATAGGCTCGACCAGAACCCGTTGAGAATTATAGGAAAAATCGGAATATTGTTTTTTAATTTCACTAAAATTTTAACAAAGCCTAAGCAGTTAAGTTACTCCAAAGTTAGTTTATGTTCAAATTAGCTAGAAACAGTTGGAAATAAAGTAAAAGTACTCTCGGAATGTCATTCGAAATCATTCTCATTTATTACTGAAGTCAAAGTCCTGGTGCTGGCTGTTGCAGAAAGTAAACTTATGATGCTTTAAGGATTCGGTTTTATGGCTTCCTTTTGTGCTACCTTTTCAGCCTTTCTAGCTAAATGGCCCGAATGGCCCGGACTGGTGTTATTACGGTTACGGGTGTGCTGCGTTGACCTACAGCATTCGAATCCCAATGGGATAATCGGCCAGGACCAAGACCAAGACCAAGACCAAGACCGAGACCATCAAGCTCGCATCAAGGTCGCTGTGGAGGTGAACTGATGTCCCCCAGGTCCCGCTGTGATTCGCTCTGTGTTATCCTGTAGCCTGGCCATTGTTGATGATGATGTGACGGTCACTGACGGACGAATCCCAAAGGGTTTCTCCCAAGCTTAGTTCGTGGTCAGTGCCAATGTGATTAAAGCCTGATGCCAACCACAGGATAAACAAGGATTCTTGCTTTTGGGGATTTTATAGAGAGAGATTTCTTATAGAGAGTGTATAGATTATATAAGATACAAGCTTTGATAGTTATTTTATATTCTTGGTAATTTTTTTTTTAAATATATAATATATTTCTTAATACATACACTTTTTCTTAATATCCTCCCTTCTCTCTGTTTTTTGCAAGCCATAATTTATCCGTACATTTTATTTTATTTACTTTCCTCTGACATTGTCAACACAACGGGCCAGGCAAACAAATAAATACAAAAATCAGGAAAAAGTAAATAGCAAATGGTAAATGGTAACTGAGAGAGAAACTTTCTTTATGCCTGGCCGCTCCATGGCCTCCCCTGGCGACCCCCCACACTTTCTTTCTGATTATCAAGTCCTGCATATATTTGCATTTTCCGGCTGAAGCCAAAGTCCCGCCGCTTATGCCACTGAAAATTAAGTTATTAAAACTTGTTGCCATGGCCTCAATAGCGAGCATTTAAATGCTAATTACAAAAAAAGGATATAAAGGACATGAAGCACCACGAGGGCGAGAAAAAGTGCAGACAAGAGACCCATAACCACACCAACCTCATGAATGGGGTGCAACAAAAGAGCAGCAATTAAAACGGGGTAACCGTATTTTTTTTTCAAACCGGCCAGCCAGGACTTCCAAGGACACTGCCTGGCGACAACTCGGTCGGCGGTTCAGACGCCAGGCACTTTGTTGTCGCCACAGCACCCCCCCCTATGTATGTATGTAGAATGGGGCGAGGAAAAACCAGGCCAGGAGCATAATGAACTCATCCTGGCCCAGCTGGCGGCTTTGGGCCATCAAGCTGCCAGTGGGAAGTGCAGGCTGGTCTGTACGGTCTGTACGGTCCATCCGGCAAGGGGAAACCCTAAAAACCAATATATATTCCAGCGTCAAATCATTAACGATTTATTGGGTATTCCATTAGTTTTCTTCTTGTTTTCTTTACGATCTTTAATAAACAAGTATGGTGGCAAGTGGGGGTTTTTATGACGGCTTATTAGTAGCAAGTTAAAGGTCATATAACTATTGTAATTATTAGTCTGTGAAGGATTGCATAGTACTTCTTATAGCAACTAATGTGAAGGCAATGTATCCAGTTTTGGGCAATATGTTGTGATGGAGAATAAAGGAATGTTATCCAGATTAATCTCCGGTTCCTTTAAAATTCAAAAGATATTAAGCTCCTCACTTGTTCAAGACAAAGCGATAGATATATAGGGATAGTAGAGGATAGATATATATCCCCATAGGTAAATAGGAATAAGATAAGATGTATAGATAGATAGTTTAGAGAATTTAAGGTATAGTATAGGTATAGTAGATAGAGCTACAAAGATAGTATGTAGATATAGATATAGGTACAGTAGATATAGACATAAGGATATTAAATATACACGGATATAGTATATCGGAAATAATTCTCTAGCTTCTAAATTTGTAAGCCTCTTTCCAGAGCTGCAAACTCAACCAGAAATTCAAAAATTGTTCCGACCTTCTAATTTTTACATATTTTATTCAAAATTTAAGAGTATTGTCTTTATAATTTTAAAAATATAATAGTTACATTTTAGTGCAAAATTTGAATATTTTCTGAAAATGTTTCCTTTTCCAAGTCCGTTTGTTTTCTTCAATCTATTCTTCGAATGTACATTCTTATGAAATCGTAGTCGTCCCTTATGAACATATCCAGCAATGATAAAATAGAATTAAAAAATATGTTTCATGTTAGTTATTTTAGAAACTTACAGTTGGGGATGAAACAGGGAAAGGAAAAACAAAACTGGAATACCCACCTGATGTCACTCATACTAGGATCGAACCACCAGCCAAAGCCCACTTCCTCCCCCAGATTACGATCGGGAACTCCATCCTCATCCCGATCGAAGGTGGAAAATTTGGAGCCCTGCCTGGGCATCAACCCATTGTCGTTTCCTGTACAATTGCCAATACTTTTCAGCATATATCCTTCGTTTTGAGGGCCCACAACAAAGTGGTTGCATATTTTTCTATTAAATGCATTGGTGTCTATCATCACTTCATGGGGATTTCCACCCATCAGTAGGTGCAATTGTTTCAGGCCAATGAAGAACTCATCCCATAAATCAGTTCCGACATTTCCAAATCCACGTTCATAGTCCTCATACGTGCGATTGAATATTTTTGAAGAATCACGTTTATTATAAACCCTCATCCATCTAGATCCATAGCTCGGGAATGAACAACACGCCACTTCAAACGGGTCGGTGCCAGGAATGTGGATCTCGCGGATGTCGATGATGGAACGTTCCCTGAATCTATCTTTTACCCGATTCCGTCTTAGTGGACAAGGATCTGGAAAAGCTGAAAAATTCGATGTTTAATTTTGGAAATGGCTGGGTTCTGCCCACTCACAGTGGTTAGGCAGTGGAGTTCTCGGGGCCTCTCCAGTTCTAACTTCCCCTATCTTTGTTTGATTATTCGAGTCTTCCGAGAGATGGAAGGCCTATGGAATTTGAATTTAAATTAATTTTTAAAATAAAAACACTCAAAACGGGTATTACTTTTTCTGATCCCGACGCGGCAGTAATATAGAAAATCGCTGAAATGAGGGCCACCGGAAGAATCATCTTGCACGTTTGCGATCGAACGGAACACTCTTCTGAAAGAATCCCCGGAAGCTCCGGCTTTTTAAAGCCGTCGTCGGCCTTGAGCTTGAGCTTCTGATAAGGAATTTGGAAAACCAAAACATACAGAGAAGCCAAAATATTATACAGAGACAGAATGTGCGTGGATTCAAATAGATTTCAATGACGCAATAGTTCCTTATCTCTAACAAATGAATGTCTCGCTTAAGGGGGTCTTCTAGTATATGAATTTAAGAATATTATATTTAGAATATTTATAAGAATAATTTAAAATAAATAGAAAATAGAATAGAAAATAGAAAATAAGAATATTTATATTTATAAGAATAATATAAGAATATTTTCAGTTTTTAAATCGAACTCATTAAAGGAACACTCTAATTTCTGGGACTCTTAACAGTTTAATATCTTAAAATCATTAAGATTCCCAAAATAAATACTTTCACCAATTATAGGGCTTATCAAGACGGTTCTTGCTTAATGCAATACTTTCACTAGATATACAACTAATACATTCTTCTGAATCTTAAGAATCTAATGACCATATATTATATTCCGAACATTGTTCTTCCAATCCATGTCCATATCCAACTAATATTTCTTCTAAACCTACCATGACATATATTACTCTCTTACCTTAACTCCTCTTTCTATACAATATGAAATAGTGAGAATCAGCCGACTATAACCCATCCAATCAATTCCCATAACCATGCCATACTTAATCCCCCACTCCCACTCCCTACACACACCCATCATATTTTATGTTTATTCATGGGATTGAAAATGCCAAACGACGAGTGTTTTATGGCCGGCCTGTCCATCAGATTTGTTATCCGATCTGGATTGTATGTACGAGAGATATAGGATGGCCCATACAATGCAGCCATTTATCAATTCCCATTTCCACATTCCATCCTAATTGTATCTCTATCTGTATCTCCATCTCCATCTATATCTATGTATCTTTGTTAGTGCAAGATCCACTAGCGAATCCTGTGTGCCTCGCTCTAAATGGAAAAAAATTAATGAAAATGAAATTATACGTGGCCGGAAGTCACCACGAATTTTGAGACTGCCAATGCCATTAGCATTTTAGCTAGTGGGCGTGGTCAGCCCCCAAAAGGGGCGATGGCGACTAGTGGACGTATGTTTCCGGGTAGAGGCAGGAAGAGTGCCACTAGCTGTCAACACATGCTGAACATATTGAATTTCCGAGTGCAGGGCAGTCCATGGTGTGGTGGGGGCTTCTTCCACGAGAGCTGGAGGGGGTGCCCTGGGCGTTGCCCTGTGTTCGAGCGCCCTGCGGGGTTTACACTTTATGAGATTCCCTTTCCCGAACCCGCTGTTTCGAAACTGATGCTCTCCAAGGGGGGCTCTACCTAAAATAATACAAGTCTTTCACCTTATAGTAAGAGCTTTTCCCTTCCCGAATTCCAGATGCCATGGACTTCAAGGAACGACTGATAGCCAGCGTGAAGAAGGAGGTCAAGCAGCTGATGGAGGAGGCGGTCACCAAGAAGTACGTTCACGAGGAGAGCAGCTCGGTGACCTCACTCTGCGGCGCTGTGGAGGCCTGCCTGAGCCAGGGACTGCGCCGGCGGGCACTGGGCCTCTTCAAGACCTCCTCGACCACGGCGCTGCTGCACAAGATCGCCAAGAGCTGCCCGGAGGCGGAGCACATCAGCAAACTGGTGCAGGAGATCGAGGCCAGTGACCCCAGCAAGCGATCCTCCAGCAGCTCCGACAGCTTCCAGCGCCCCCCGATGCTGAAAAAGAGCAGCAGCCACTCGATGTCCGGCAGCAACCAGGTGGCGGCCAGTGGCTCCTCCGCCTCCGCCTCGGCGTCGGTTAGTGTCAGTGCCAGCAACTCTAGCATGTCCTTGGCCAGTTTAAAGTGAGTTCCCATTGCCCTGTAGCCTCGGCTAGAACTAGAACCTCTTGCCACCCTCAGGTACCTGTGGATCCGCCTGGCCTTGTACGAGAAGCGCCTCACCAAGATCATAGAGTACTTGGTCTGTAATGCCAGCAGCTTCTACGACCGCGACTCCCTGGTGGCCGACCCGGACTATGGATCCATCCTGAGCTCCCTGCTGGTAGGTCCTTGCGCCCTGGATTTCACGCGCGCCAAGACAGCCGATCACTACTGGACCGATCCGCACGCCGATGAGCTGGTAAGAGGATAGTTCTCGAAAAGGATGAGATCCTTCTTCACATCCTTTGTCCTCTGCAGGTGCAACGTCATCGCATCAGCTCCTGCCGGCGCTCCTCATCGACCTGCTCGCGGCCGGCGATCATCAACTTCAAGAGGAGCCTAAACACCTCCTCGGACGAGGCGAGCAGCGGCTCCTTCAAGTCGATCGCCTCGGCCACCGTGGCCAAGGACTACGTGGAGTCTTTGCACCAGAACGCCAAGGCCACCCTTCTCTACGGAAAGAACAACGTCCAGGTGCTGCCCAAGAACGTGGCCGAGCCGATGCCCGGCTACCTGAGTCTCCACCAGCACATCCAGACCCTCACCATCAAGTGGACGCCCAACCAACTGATGAACGGCTACAACGAGGCCGAGGAGGAGGACATCGACAAGGACGCCTTCTGGGCCTACGCCCTCAACATCAATGTGGACGAGATCGTGTACGTCCACTGCCACCAGAGCCGGGGCGAGGACAGCGGCGGCACAGTCATCCTAGTGGGGCAGGATGGCGTCCAGAGGCCTCCGATCCACTTTCCGGAGGGCGGGCACATGCAGCAGTTCCTCAGCTGCCTGGAAACGGGCCTCCTCCCGCACGGCCAGCTGGATCCGCCGCTCTGGTCGCAGCGGGGCATCGGCAAGATGTTCCTCTGGCCGCGGAGCATGCGGCGGCGCATCCTTCCCTCGGTCATGGAGTCCGTGGACGAGACACCCATTGATTATGTCTTCAGGATTGTCAGCAAGAGCAGGCACGAGGAGTTTGGTGAGTAGAGGGCATCTGATAGCTTCCTAGTCCTTCTAATTCTTCTTATCCCTTGACCGACTTTTGGAACAGCCGCCACCCACTCCATCCTGGACTTTGTGAGGAGCACACCGCGACGTGCTCAGCTCAGCAGCTGCTCCACCACCGGCAGCAGCGACTGCTCCAACAAGAGCCTCTCCATCGATCAGTTCCCCCTGGAGTCGCCGCTTCTCCTCCAGCAGCAGCAACAGATGCTCCAGCAGAGCACCAGCATCGAGATGGTCTGCTCCACGATGAGGCGCCAGATCATCTCCCGGGCCTTCTACGGGTGGCTGGCTTACTGCCGCCACCTCTCCACCGTGAGGACACATCTCTCCGGCCTGGTGCACGGCAGGATCACGCCAGAAAGTAAGTGGGCCAGAGGCAGCCAGAAGAGTGGCAAATCCTAATCCTATCCATTTGCAGTGAAAGCCGACGAGGAGGGCCTGACCAAGCAGCGCTGGGAGCTGCTGAACGTGGACGGGGTTCTGGAGAACGCCACGGAGTTCTACCGACTGGTCTACTTTGGTGGAGTCCAGCCCGAGATGAGGCAGGAGGTGTGGCCCTACCTCCTGGGACACTACGCCTTCGGCTCCACCCCGGAGGACCGGAAGAAGCAGGACGAAACCTGCAAGCACTACTACGAGACCACGATGAGCGAGTGGCTGGCCGTGGACGCCATCGTCCAGCAGCGGGAGAAGGAGAAGACGGCCCGGGCGGTGGCCAAGCTGAGCTCCGGATCCAATAGCGGCAACGACAGGACAGTCAGAGCCGTGGACATGGACTTGGCCGGTGGAGAGCTGGAGAACGAGGTCTTTGAGGATATATCTGATATATCCGATCCGGGCGACCTCGAGTTCGACGAACAGCAGCAGCAGGAGGGCGGGGGAGCTGGAGCCGCAGCCGGGGGTATGGTCACCAGCCTGAGTGGCATGCACCTGAGCGTGAAGCCCATTCCCAGGTCGATGAAGACCAGCACGGACTCGGGCCACGTGGACGAGGGCGAGAGCTTCAACGAGCTGGACGAGGACCTGGACCTGGAACACGAGCAGCCGGAGAAGCAGGCCCAGCTGGCCAAGGCCGAGGAGCCAGAGGAGCAGGGCACGCCCCCCGAATCCCGAGCCCAGCTGCTCCACATCCACGGCCTCCTCGTACGAGACAGTGGGCCTGGGCGGAGCTCAGACCACTACGCGCAGTGTCCTCAGTCCGGAGTACCTGAGCGCCGACGATCTGCAGCTGCCGGAGGACGAGGATGCAGTGAAGCCTCAGCCGCAGGCAGCCGCCGTAATCATCACAAAGGCCTCCGTGGACATTGCCAACTGGGAGCGAAGCCCCAAGGCGGGAGGACAGGGCGATCAGATGTCGCCGCTTGAGGAGTCGCCCAGCGAGCCGGTAGGAGCTGGCTCCAATCTGGATGCTCTGCAGGAGCCCAAGTCGGCCTGTGCCTCGCCAGCCAGCTCCAATGGCGGAGTCTACAGTGTAAGTATATGCTGACTTTCATTGGAGCTCTGAAGCCTCTCATGCCCTCTTTAGAGCGAGCTCCTGGAGCAGTTCGGTCTGAATCTCCACCGGATCGAGAAGGATGTCCAGCGATGTGACAGGAACTACTGGTACTTTGCCAACGAGAACCTGGACAAGCTGCGGAACGTGATCTCTACGTACGTGTGGGAGCACCTGGACGTGGGCTACATGCAGGGCATGTGCGACCTGGTGGCGCCGCTCCTGGTCATCTTCGACGACGAGTCCCTCAGCTACAGCTGCTTCTGCAAGCTCATGGAGCGGATGATCGAGAACTTTCCCAGTGGCGGGGCCATGGACATGCACTTTGCCAACATGAGGTGAGGGACATGGCTTTCCTACTTGATTTCTTGCTAATCCCCTCCTCTCTCTGTACAGGTCCCTCATCCAGATCCTCGACTCGGAGATGTACGACCTGATGGACTCGAATGGGGACTACACGCACTTCTACTTCTGCTACCGCTGGTTCCTGCTCGACTTCAAGCGGGAGCTCGTCTACGACGACGTCTTCGCCACCTGGGAGGTGATCTGGGCGGCCAAGCACATCGCCTCCGGGCACTTTGTCCTCTTCCTGGCCCTGGCCCTCCTAGAGACCTACCGCGACATCATCCTCTCGAATAGCATGGACTTTACCGATGTCATCAAGTTTTTCAATGGTTAGCATTGAGGATTTGTAGCTTCATCCTTTATTTCAATCCTTGATTGTTTTCTTTCAGAAATGGCTGAGCGTCACAACGCCCAGGCAGTGCTGCAACTGGCCCGGAGCCTGGTCCTGCAGCTGCAGATGATAATCGAGAATAAATAAATCGCAATTAAAGATTACTTAGATCGTAGTTCCAATGTCGTTTGCCAAAGATTAAAGTCACTAAACTGGACTTACAGATAAACAATAAATATGTGTAGGAATCGTTTCCGTTTATTGATCGATGTCTTCGTTGAAAAAATACCTTAACTGAAATAAAACAAGATGAAAGATAAAAGTATTTAAATATGTAGATGTATATGGAATTTCAAAGTCCAAACCTGTAAGCTGTAAACTGTTAACTATAAACTATATTATATATTTTTATGTGTACGTAAGTTCTTCCTAAAAATCTCTAAGCGCATATCCCCAAACTACATACAATGGAAACTACAAAACAGGGGCCGAAAATGCAAAAGACTCTCAACAAAAGAATGAAAATCTTATACATGGAAATCCTTTTACAACCAAACCTTGTATAGAACTCTGTTATTCACAATTTTTTGCTCTAAAAAAAAGAAAAGTTAAAGATATACAAGAATATATATATATTATACAAAAAAAAAAAACAAAAAAGAAAGTACAACATAATTATCACATCAATATCAAAAAAAACTATCAATATATATCCTAAACACATATGAGAAAAGAAACGGCTAAATGTTTTTTGGCTTTTTTGACAATTTATTAAAAGCACTCGACAAAGATCAAAGAAATATATACTATATATATGTAGAAAGGAGAAATATGTTCCGATTCTGATTCAAAATCAAAAACCCAACTCTCTGTACCAGCGATTTAATATCCAATTGTGTGTAACAATCATGGCCAACAATAAAGTCACAGTCAAGTACCCTTCAATTGCAACAGAGATATGTATACTGAATGTTTCTATTATCTGGATATATATATATATATATATATATATACGATATATAGTCTATGTAAGATGCTCACTTGCCAAAACTCCCCTCTATTTTTGTTTCTTGTTTTATTTTTTTATAAAAATATATATATATATGTATATTTACAAAGCCTCTACACTAGTATACACCCAAGTATATAGATATGTTTATATGGAGTTTGTCTCTATCTCTATATACTTTCCTCCTGTGTGATCTCTCTCTACACTGAGTATAAATGTTGTGGATTATCTTTATAACTTAATTGTCACCTTTTTGTAAATGTACCTTTCCCGGGCATTCCCCTCACTCTGCTCTGTCTGCTTCACCTCAATTACCAGATCAGAAATATATATAAATATACACCCACACGGTTATATGAATATAAATATAAATTATACATATATAGCATAAATGTATACAAGTACAAAACAAGCAGAGAATGAAATTAATAAATAAATAACACATACGCCATGTTGTACGTATTTTCATCCATGGGATTGGGATTGTCTTTGGTTTCAGTGATCCTATCCTATAGCTTCCATATAACTGAAGGATTGGAAATGACCCAATTTAAGTATTTTTGAGATGTCAAATAATTTCCATATATAATGAAATACATGAATTCGGCGTGTAATATAGTGTATTTATGTTATTTTTGTTTTCTCTAACGGAAGTTTTCATAGCGTATGTTCGATAAATCCACTCAATAATTATAAATATACCGAAACTTACCGGTAAAGGTAAACAATCTTGGGTTATCAGGCGATAAGAGAGGCCTTCATTCAAGGTTCTATTCCAACGATTCCACTTGTTGTTGCCAATGGCCCAAAATCGGATTGATTATAGTTGATATTTATGAAAGATTGCCAGGGGGATGAATGAAACGTAATTTATTGAAAAAAAATAAAAATAATGACATTATTATACCTATATTTAATTTTTTTTACATAATTTTCATGGTTTATTTAAAAACTTTTTAAAAACCCAAAATACTTAAATAAAAATCTGTTAAGTTATTTAATAATATTTTTTATCAAATATTTTCTCTCAGTGTATGGTTTATAAAAAGGGAAATCCGCCTTATCTTTTATTTGCCAATTTCGCCTTGTTCTCTTTTTTACGCTTCTATGTATATTTTCATTTATTTGCTTTGCATTTTCACATTCTCATTTACTTTGAGATTGCAGAGCATTCGGAGTTCTATTTACTTATTTTTATTTTTTATTTTTTGTGGCCTATATAAATTAAGAACCCTGCAATTGCATCTTATTCATTCGTCTGTTTGAACTCGGAGGAGCTGGAACCTCAACTCGGCATGGCGGCGTCGATCTTGGCCAGTTTGTTGGGACTAACCAATGGGGACGATCAGATGCAATTGGCTTTTGACGAAGTTACGAGAACCAGAAGTAAGTGGAAATATTTAAAAAAGGGTTTCTAGTTTTTTTTTGTGCAATTTTAAATAAATAAGTGCATTGTGGATCACAAGTTTAAAGGTTTATAAACTTTTCTTTAGAGAGAGAATTTCTGTTGTTTTTATAAAATTACTAATTGGCAGTATTTACACTACCAACCCCTTCTTATCTTATAACTGATTGTCCGGATATGCCAAATATTTTGTCGCCGGATTTTTATGCAGAATGGCGGATCTAGAAATCGTTTAAAACACTCCGCTTGAGAATCGGATGGGAATTGGGGAAGATATAGCCATCGCAGTTGGTCCCATAGAGGAAACCCCATTTTCAAGGTATCCCATCAGGAAAAATGGACAAAAAATTTAAAAAATATTTTGTCTCAGGATTTTGATGCAGAATGGCGGAGAATCGATCTATAAATCGTTTAAAACATTCCGCTTGAGAATCGGATGGGAATTGGGGAAGATATAGCCATCGCAGTTGGTCCCATAGAGGAAACCCCATTTTCAAGGGATCCCATCAGGAAAAATGGACAAAAAATTTAAAAAATATTTTGTCTCAGGATTTTGATGCAGAATGGCGGAGAATCGATCTATAAATCGTTTAAAACATTCCGCTTGAGAATTGGATGGGAATTGGGGAAGATATAGCCATCGCAGTTGGTCCCATAGAGGAAACCCCATTTTCAAGGTATCCCATCAGGAAAAATGGACAAAAAATCTAAAAAATATTTTGTCTCAGGATTTTGATGCAGAATGGTGGAGAATCGATCTAGAAATCGTTTAAAACACTCCGCTTGAGAATCGGATGGGAATTGGGGAAGATATAGCCATCGCAGTTGGTCCCATAGAGGAAACCCCATTTTCAAGGTATCCCATCAGGAAAAATGGACAAAAAATTTAAAAAATATTTTGTCTCAGGATTTTGATGCAGAATGGCGGAGAATCGATCTATAAATCGTTTAAAACATTCCGCTTGAGAATCGGATGGGAATTGGGGAAGATATAGCCATCGCAGTTGGTCCCATAGAGGAAACCCCATTTTCAAGGTATCCCATCAGGAAAAATGGACAAAAAATCTAAAAAATATTTTGTCTCAGGATTTTGATGCAGAATGGCGGAGAATCGATCTAGAAATCGTTTAAAACACTCCGCTTGAGAATTGGATGGGAATTGGGGAAGATATAGCCATCGCAGTTGGTCCCATAGAGGAAACCTCATTTTCAAGGTATCCCATCAGGAAAAATGGACAAAAAATTTAAAAAATATTTTGTCTCAGGATTTTGATGCAGAATGGCGGAGAATCGATCTATAAATCGTTTAAAACACTCCGCTTGAGAATCGGATGGGAATTGGGGAAGATATAGCCATCGCAGTTGGTCCCATAGAGGAAACCCCATTTTCAAGGTATCCCATCAGGAAAAATGGACAAAAAATTTAAAAAATATTTTGTCTCAGGATTTTGATGCAGAATGGCGGAGAATCGATCTAGAAATCGTTTAAAACACTCCGCTTGAGAATTGGATGGGAATTGGGGAAGATATAGCCATCGCAGTTGGTCCCATAGAGGAAACCTCATTTTCAAGGTATCCCATCAGGAAAAATGGACAAAAAATTTAAAAAATATTTTGTCTCAGGATTTTGATGCAGAATGGCGGAGAATCGATCTATAAATCGTTTAAAACACTCCGCTTGAGAATCGGATGGGAATTGGGGAAGATATAGCCATCGCAGTTGGTCCCATAGAGGAAACCCCATTTTCAAGGTATCCCATCAGGAAAAATGGACAAAAAATTTAAAAAATATTTTGTCTCAGGATTTTGATGCAGAATGGCGGAGAATCGATCTATAAATCGTTTAAAACACTCCGCTTGAGAATCGGATGGGAATTGGGGAAGATATAGCCATCGCAGTTGGTCCCATAGAGGAAACCCCATTTTCAAGGTATCCCATCAGGAAAAATGGACAAAAAATCTAAAAAATATTTTGTCTCAGGATTTTGATGCAGAATGGCGGAGAATCGATCTATAAATCGTTTAAAACATTCCGCTTGAGAATCGGATGGGAATTGGGGAAGATATAGCCATCGCAGTTGGTCCCATAGAGGAAACCCCATTTTCAAGGGATCCCATCAGGAAAAATGGACAAAAAATCTAAAAAATATTTTGGCTCAGGATTTTGATGCAGAATGGCGGAGAATCGATCTATAAATCGTTTAAAACACTCCGCTTGAGAATCGGATGGGAATTGGGGAAGATATAGCCATCGCAGTTGGTCCCATAGAGGAAACCCCATTTTCAAGGGATCCCATCAGGAAAAATGGACAAAAAATCTAAAAAATATTTTGGCTCAGGATTTTGATGCAGAATGGCGGAGAATCGATCTAGAAATCGTTTAAAACACTCCGCTTGAGAATCGGATGGGATTATAATGTAAGGGAAATCCCTTTAAGGGAAACCCCCATTTTCAAGGAATTTTTGTAAATTGGAAACCCAAGTAACCGGTTAACGCAACTTTTAGCAGTAGACACTGAGGGGCGTTGGAACGCCCGAGACTCTCTACCTTCATTACAGAAGACGCAGATATAGAAGAGATAACACCAATTGCATGGATTATATTAATTAGGGACTTCAAGTTTTTTTTGCGACGTAAATGGAGACGTTTTACTTAAAAAACGACTCCAAAATAAAACACCTGAAACCGACACGTAAAATATTTACTTACAACTGTAATTACTCACCATAATTAAGCAGAATTCTATTAGTATTTTTTATACATTTATTTAAATTTAAAACACCCATTAGAATTAATAATTATAATCAAAAACCAGGAGTTATAATTTAGAAGGAAGGATTATAAAGAAAACGTCGATCGGTGGCTGACGGTGCGACAAGTTTTTAAATGAGAGAAGGTGCTAGCGAAACGTGACACACTCTCTTACATATTACATATGTATATATTTTAACAAAGTTATTTTATTCTCTAAAACTCAGTAATAATTTTCAAAATATAAACAACTTTTATATGCTAGTTTCTTTATTTTTTAAAGGCTAGTTTTCTTATTAAAAAACTTTTTAGAGTACAACGCCTTTGAAAAGCTTCACGCACTTAACACGCACATGAAAGCTCTCTCTCCGACTATTTCCGCCTATCTATATCTCTCCCGGCTATATATAGTCCACTCAGCTGATTTCGATCCCAGTTCGAGCTTTACTTCTCTAGCTTTGTGTAGCTTTGTCAGTCGAACTTGTTTGCCAGAGAACTTGTGGTGTGTTCGGTAAAAAATAGAGATTTCTTTGGGTTGCAACAGCAGATCTATGTTTGATCTTTGGACCGGGTGTCTTGTATTTGTTTATTTCTTAAATATTAATTATAATTCTGCTTTTTTGCAGCTCCTGTTAGGCAGGCAACTAACCTGAAGATGTCCAACCCCATACGCTACTACTACGACCTGATGTCACAGCCCTCGAGGGCCCTGCTCATTATTTTCCGACTGAGCAATATGCCATTTGAGGATTGTGTGGTGGCTCTCAGAAACGGTAAGGAAGGGCCTCTTGTTACAGTGGACCCAATTCAGTTTCCACTAAACAGTCCATGGAGCACATTTCGAAACCTTTATCCCTTAACCCCTATCTAATCGCCACCACGGTCTTTGCCCCCTCCAGGCGAGCACTTGACCGACGACTACAAGCGGGAGATAAATCGCTTCCAGCGCGTGCCCTGCATCCACGACAATGGTTACAAGCTGGCCGAGAGCGTGGCCATTCTGCGGTATCTGAGTGCCAAGGGCAAGATCCCCGAACATCTGTATCCCAAGTACTTCGTGGACCAGAGCCGAGTGGACGAGTTTCTCGAGTGGCAGCACATTACCCTCCGACTCACCTGCGCCATGTACTTCCGGACCGTGTGGCTGGAACCGCTCCTCACCGGCAAGACACCCACGGAGGCCAAGATCGAGGTCATGCGAATGCATATGGAACGCAATCTGGATGTGGTCGAGGAGGTATGGCTGGAGGGCAAGGACTATCTCACGGGCAACTCCCTGACGGTGGCCGATATTTTTGCAGCCTGCGAAATAGAACAGACACGTAAGTTGTTACATTAAGGAGTGAATATTAGACAAATATAGACAATATAGACGGGTTTTAGCTTTAAAACTGGTTAGAAATAGAGTTAAAGATTTTAAAAAATTAAAAAACTCGGTTGTATAGCCCATTTTTCAAGACTAGTAACCTTCATAACTCGAATAATACTCATCGGTTCCATAGATATATACTTTTCCGAATTCAGGTCAAAAATAATAAGGTTGAAAAATGTCGGATTATCATAAAAATTGCAAAAAATTAGTCGAAATATTTATGTTTTTATTTTTCTAATATTCCAGGATTTCCCTAAATTTCTTTGCAAAATTTAATAAAATTCCATATTTTAGTAACTTGGATAACTTAGTAACTTATATTAATACCGATATCTTGGCCAATACAAATCTACAATTTGACCCAATTTTTTTTAAATTAAATTTTTGAAAATTTCTATCAAAATTCTTCCACTTATTCCAGGCATGGCTGACTACGATGTGAGGATCAAGTACCCCAAGATCCGGGCCTGGCTGAAGCGCGTGCGCCAGAGCTGCAATCCCCACTACGATGTGGCCCACGAGTTTGTCTACAAAATATCCGGAACAGGACCTCAGGCCAAGCTATAGAGCTCCACCAAGGATCTATGTTAAGCACAAACATTATCATTATGTAAATATTTAGTAGCATGTATCACATACTATACACATTCCAAGGGATTTAGATATAATAATATGTATATGTATATTAAAAATAAAAAAATGAAACAAGTGGTTTATTTTTTTTTCTGGTTTATCCTTGTACAATTTATTCTTAATATTGGTTGTTGTTGTTGTTGTTTTTCTTTTATTATTGTGTTTCGTATTTTATCGAATTTTTATAGAAATCCACAATTATTTGTTTTTGTTGGTTTGTTTGAAAAAAAATCATAATAAAAATATAATATATATCAGATGTTTACATACATATATATGCATTTATATATGTATATATAATAGAAAATACAATTTTTAAAAAATAACTACCTAAAGTCTAACAAAAAATTGTTTTTAGTTTTTAATAATAATATTTATATAGCAACGTTACGCGCTTTTTTGTGGTTATTTCTATATACTTCTCCTTCTCTTCTCGTTTCTGACATTTACCATTATCTTCTTCTAATGCTCTTTCTCTCTATCATTCGTTTATTCATGTTCCTCCTTCGGTTAACAAAACAAAATGCATACAAAATATATAAATGTTTTTCTTTTTTTTGTAGTTTTTGTTTTTTTTCTTTAAGTGTATATATATATCCTTTTTTATATATGTGTGTGTGTGTGTGTAGGGTTCAAGGGTTCAAATCATAATTGTGTGTAAAAAATTAAATTGTATATACAAGTATTAAAAAAAAGAAACAAATTATGGGAAAATACTATACAGTACAGGATGTGTGTTATGTGGTTGTGTGGGTATATATAAATCTACATACATACTTCTACCGGATAATTGCTTAATTAATTCTGGTTTCGTTATCATTGTTTATGCGTTTCTTTCCTTTTCCAAAAAAAAACCTTAAATCATACAAAAATCATATACAAACTACACAAAAATATATATATAATCATATTACTTTATATATATGGTATTGTGTGTAAATGTAAATTTATGCCATCGGTTTGCACATTTTTCTGTTATGCTTATTACATTTTGGTAAACAAACATATATAGTTGCGTTTATCATTTTCTTTTTCTTCAAGTGTATACATAATTTCAAACATATAGTTTTTCTTTTTTTCGGTTTTTTGCTTTGCTGGCCACCTGTCCGGGTTTTTAAGATTTTTTATTTAAATATATTTTCTATATGTTGGCTGCACCTTTTCTTTTTGTGTTAATTTTTCTTAACATGCACCCCCTCACAAAATAAAAGAATTTTTTATAAAAAAAAAAAAATAGTTTTTGGATTAAAAAAAATTTAGATAAAACAATTTTTGAAAAACAATTTTTAAAGCAAAGAATTTAAGGCACCAAAAAATGGGTTCCACATTCGACCTCTTTCCCTAACTCCCGCACTCTCTTCCCTTCTTTACAACAGGTACACGCACACATACAGGCATACTACAAAACACTGACATACACTGAGAAAAACGATTAACTGAGGGACTGAGCCGGACAGGCGGCTGTGTTTCCTATACATATATGTATGGTGTTTATATATATAAATGTATATATATATATGGGGTTAACAATTTTTCTTTGTTGCGTTCGTTAATTGTCTATATATATAGATGATTATTTTACAAATATATATATATGTATATATAATAGGGATTATTTATGCGATTTTCTTTCTGCACTGTGTTTTGTTGTATACGTTTTACAAAATAGTTTCTCTCTCTCCCTTTCTCATTCTCGCTGTGTATCTCTTTCTAAATAACTCTCGCTGCCTCTTTCTGCGACAACCTAGTGCTATCTCTCTTGGTTCCCTTTTCATTAATGTCTGAGTGTGTGTGTGTGTTTGTTTGTGTGTGCGAATAAATAAATATTATTTTTTATAATATATGTATATATATTTTCTTTTTTCAGCTCCTGATAGATTTCATTTAAGATTGTTACTTTTGCGTTGCTTTGTTGCGTAAAGATCCTGTTTTTATCCTTTTCTCCTTGTGGGTGTGTGGGTGTGTTGTGTGTGTGTTTCTTAGGGAGTTGTGTTTTTGGTTTAAAAAATATATTTATATATCCTTATTTTTTTTTTTTGGGAAACCAATGCGGAATTTCAATTTAAACACAACTCCCGGCTTGGAATTTGCACATGAATATATGTATGTATGTATATATATAACTATATATCTCGATTATAATAGTGTTGTTGGTAATACTAAAATTTTAACTTTTCTGCTTTGGTTACACTTTCTTTTGTTTCTTTTTCAACGTTTTTGGACACAAATTGTTGCAACTGCACATTGATATTTAAATACAATAATCTAGGGATTCTTCGGTTTCTGAACTTGTCTGAACGTGTCTAAACTTGTCTAAACCTGTCGAATCATGTCTAAACCTGTCATAGCGTGTATAAACTTGCTTAAACCTGTCTAAACATGTCATAACCTGTCTAAACTTGTCTAAAATGGTCTAAACATGTCTATGCTTTTCTAACCTTCTTTTGTAAACCTTAATACTTTTTCCAACTGTTTCTATTTTTTTTTTTAGCAGGTTATTTATGTTTTTTAAATTTATACTTTGTATACCCTGATGGTAAACTCTTTGTTTTAAACTTGAAGCCTTTTTTTTAGGGATATTTGTTACTTTTGAACTTCTGTAGCTACTTGACATGTGATTCTTTTTCTGAGGGTAGTTTCCAGTTTCTACTTTTGTGTTTCCGATTCGACTTTTTCTTCGGGATTATGGGTGTCCTTGTTTCCGTTCTGAGGGCATCTTTACATTCTTGTTTTCTAAGCCATTGTTCCGAGTCCTCCTCCAGGCTTCCACTTTGAAAATAGTCAGTGTTGGTTTAGAAACGTCCCCGATTTATGTTCTTGATGCGAATGCCCACTTCCAGGACCTGATCTCCGCCAGCCGGGGTGGTGCTGGTGCTGCTGCTGTTGCTGCTGCTCCCACTGTTGCTGATGCTAGTGGTGGTGCTGCTCTGATTGCCACCCGTTGTGGCATTGGCTCCGCCGCCGCCACCTCCGCCAGTGCCGGCACCTCCTCCCACCACGCCAACTCCTACTCCGCCTCCGTTGCCGTTGCTTCCGTCGCTTTGTGGAGAGTTGTTGTTGTTAGTGCTGGTGTTGCTGGTGCTAGTGCTGCTGCTTGTGGATCCTGTGACGGGCAGGGCCACATTGGCATCTCCTCCGGGAGCAGCGGCTCCTCCGTTGCCGCCTCCCAGGCGGCGCATCACTGTTGTGGTCGTGGTCGTTGTGGTTGTGGTCTCTGCCGCCGCCGCGCCCTGCTCCTGGGAGTTGCCCAGCTTCAGCAGCTGCTGCTGGTGGTGGCGGTTATGGTGGTTATAGTTGATGGCCGCCAGATCGTGGCCGCCTCGGATATGGTTGGAGCAGCCGGTGGTGTAGTCGTGCGGCCCACCCACCGTGTGCCGGCGCTTGATGGAACGATTCTGCTTGTTCTGGATCTGGCGCTTCTTGGTCAGATTCATGTCGGTCTTCTCGTCCTTGGTCAGGCCGGTGCCGACGGCGGCGGCGCTACTGCTCACCGCCTGGCAGCAGGCCACGCCCACGGTGACCGATCCGCCCGATCCCGATCCCGCCGCCGTCTGCTGGCCGGTCAGGTGCCGGGTGGAGTAGTTGCGGCAGTTGAAGCTGGCCGACCGGAACAGCCGGTGGTCGCGTCTCTTCTTGTTGTAGCGCTCGAGAAAAAACGACGGCGAGGGGCGCTCCCCCAGCAGCAGCTTCTCCTTCGGATCACTGGTGGTGGAGCCCTCGGAGTCGTCCTCGGAGGCGGCCGATCCGCCGCCAGTGGCCCGCTCTCCGGGCACTCCGCCCGCAATGGTGGCGTTGTAGTTCATGTAGCTACTGAACCGAGGATAGATGCTCTTGGTGCTGCCGCCTCCACTCCCGCCGCCACCACCAATGGCTCCGCCGTTTCCCGAACTGCTGCCGGTGGGCGTGGCCGCTCCGCTGGCCGGGGCCGTGGAGCTGCCGTGATGGATCGGGACGGTGGCCGAGTGCTGCAGCTTGTGGGCCGCCTTCAGCAGACTGGGCGGCAGAGGAGCCACCACTTGCTTCGCCGCCTTCTCATCGCCACCACCGCCCGAGCCCGAGCCAATGGTATTGGTGGCCGTGCAGGAGCGGCTGAGGTGGAGGGACAACGGAGCACTGTCCAGGGGATTGCAGAACTGGTGGAACAGCCGCTCCGGCGACTCGTCCGCATACGGAATGTTCTCGGAGTGCAGGTGCAGGGGCTGGCCCAGGGTGTGACGCCTGTTCTTGGGGAACTCCGGCGATCCGTTCTCATCGTTGGACTCGGAGCCGCTGCGCAGATTCCTCAGCTTGGTGTCCAAGGTGTCCGTGATGGTGGTCAGCGACATGGAACCTTGGATGTGGGATTAGAATCTAGTGTCAGGAAATAGCTGTTCTGGAATGGGTTTCAAGTAGATCTCATACCCGTGTCGCTCAGCCGGCTGCTGGAGTCGTCGTCCGTCAGTAGAATGGATATGTCCACGCTGCTGCGCTGCTGCTCCTTGGCCAGGTTCAGATTCAGACCCAGGCTGTGGCCCAAACTCCCGGCCGAGTCGACGCTGCCCGAGTCCTTCTCGTCGAGGCTGGCCTTCCGGGCGGAGCGGGAGCCGAGGAAACCGCCCCCGGTGGTCCGCTTTTTGGTGGCGGCGCTCAGCAGCTTCGACGAGGTCGTGGTCGAGGTCGAGGTGGAGGACGAGGATATGGCCACCGCCGTGGCCGACGAGGCCGAGGACGAGGACGAACTAAACTTGGCCGTGGAACTGGACGAGGTCGTGGAGCCGGTGGACGTGGCTTTGCCGCTGTGAAGAGTGGAACTGCTGGAGGTGCTTGTCGTGCTGGTGGTGCTGCTCGCCTTGGCATAGTCCAGCGACTGAAAGGGAAGAGAAACGGACAGGGAGGACGGGGAGGGGGCGTAGGAGAAGGTCGAGGCAGAGGTGGAGGAGGAAGAGGAGGGCGTGGGCAGGAACAGGATTAGAGCCTGATCACAAATGCTCTGCACAGCCTTGCGCTGTGCCCGACGTTGCTGTATGGTTTTTGTGGTGGTGGTGGTGTTGGTGGTGATGGTATTGGTGGTGGTGGTGGTGCTACTACTGTTGCTAGTGTGGTTCTTTTGGTTGTGGATGGTGGTGGAGATGGTACTGGAGGAGGTGCTTCCGCTTACCACAACACTCTCGCCGGAGTAAGTGTCCGAGTTGACGCCTCCGCGCTTCCCGTGCGTCTTCCTCCTCAGTTGCGGTATGAACCGCGAGGTTCTCGTCGTCTCCCGCTCGGTGATCCTCTCGATCTTGGACAGATTGTGGAGCAGCATGCTGGTCTGATCCTCCTGTGTCTGCTGCTGCGGCTGGGCGGCACTTACGGCGCTACCGCCTCCACTCACGTCCGCCAAATCCGGCAGGCTGCCGTTCTCGAAAAAGTAATCGTACTGGAAGGTGGGGGGAACAGTTTAGAATTCTGGCAGGGATTAGCTAGGATCCTCGACCTACCTGTGTCACCAGCAGCTCTACTATGCGGCACTGGTGCTTCATATCCTTCACAGCCGTTTCCAGGGTATCGTTCGGTGTCCGGATGATCGACGGACCAAAGATGATGGCCAGGTTCTTGGGCTCCATGCGATTCACCTCGCAGTTGTCGCTCACCCGGCACAGATGCCGGATCAGATGCTTCATGGTATCGTACGGGTGGCGGGGCAGCGACTCCACGATCTCCTTGAGGAGGACGATCCGCTCCAGGCCCGTCTTCTTGTCGGCCTCGATGAAGTTGATGTAGTAGTTGGCCGGCATGAGGGCGTCCGGCAGGCTGCGGATGAACAGCTTCAGCAGGCTGCTGACCACATTCACGTCCTCCCACCGCACGTCCGTGGCACAGCTCTCAAACTGAAAGTCCTTGGTGTTGACCAGCTCGGAGAGCTCCGAGATGGCCGCCTTGTTGCCGGGAATGCGATAGATGCCGACCACGCTCAGGCCCTTCGTCTCCACGATGTTCGTGCACACCTCCACCAGGTGCGGCACGCACGGGAACTGCTTGGACATGGGACAGCTGCGCAGCGGCACCCCGATGGAGCCGAACTGCTTGGCCGGGCAGGAGGAGGGCGAGGCCAGGTCGTGGTGGGAAACGGAGCCACCGCCACTGCCGCCGCCGCGCCGGAAGAGCAGATCCTTCCAGTTCTTCGACTTGGGCGAGCCCAGATCCTTGTCGGGTATGTGCTTGTGGGAGGAGGACTTGCGCGCCTTCATCACCGGGGAAATGGAGTCACTGGTGGCGGCCACAATGGCGGCCGCGGCCGGCAGAGCCGAGACATGATGGTGGCCGCCAGCTGCCTCAGCCAGGCCGCCGGAATGGGAGCTCAGCGGGGAGCTATCCGCTCCGGCAGCCACTCCTCCGGCTGGCAGGTCGTCCAGGTAACTGGCACTGGCAGCTGTCTTCTGGGGCTCCGCCAGTTGCTTGCCTTGGTGGTCCTGTTTTGGGAGATGGGGGAGAGAGAGTGGGTTAGTGGAGGCCATCACGTCCTCGAGGTCTAACTTACATCGTCGTAGTTCAAGCTGTCCTTCCACTGCAACAGCCCGAAGAGACGCTTCATCTCGTTGCTGCTTTTGGTCTTGAAGAGGATCTCCGTGTAGGGACCGCTGCTGCTGGTCGTGGACGAGGACGTGGAGGCGGAGAGGGCCGATCCACTGGGCTCGTTGGCGGAGCTGCTACCCGAGGAGGTCAGCAGCTTGTCCCCGTGCCCGTCCTCCAGGTTCAGCTCGTTGCCCAGGGTGGCCAGGTGGGCGCCAGTGGGCGAGGGCTTCGACTGCATGCGAATCAAGTACTTCTTCTTGTCCAGCGACTCGTCGAAGAACTTGAAGTTTCTAATATCCAGTTCTATCACCTGCAAGGATATCAAGGATGAGCAAGCAGCTGGTGGGATGCTAGGCGGCACCTACATTATGCTCCGATTTTCCATGACGGCCTGAGTAGATGCGCAACAGATCTCCCTTGATCTCCAGCTTCACCTGACGCCACGATCGGTACTCGGACATGCGCTACAAAGAGTCCAGATCAGCTATAGAATGGGCTCCTCTCCAGGATTACAATGCATCCTTACCTTTCCATTAATGCAGGAGGACTTAATCTCAATCTCCGTCTCGAAGGCCTCCAGTTCGTTGGGCACATATTTGCCATTTAGTTCCGCATCGATGTGGATGCTGCAAAGGATTCAGGGAAGGATTCAAATAATATTCAAGAGGACCAGTCCCAATCCCGGCACCCACCTGCTTCTCATGTCACTGCTCATGGAGGCTCGACGACTGCCATGGGCCGACAGACGCACATCCTCCAGGCCATTCGGCGTCTCTATGAACTCATGACCGCCACCCGTCCCGCCAATCACATCATATGTGGGATCCGGATGCTCCTCCACCAGGGATTTCGTTTTCTGTGGCTCCACCACGGCAGCCACCGGAATGGGCATGGAAATGGGTGCACTGATAATGGGGACAGTTGGTGCTCCGGCGGCATCTCCTCCACCGCCACTGGTAGCTGCTGCTGCGGCGGCTGCTTCGGCGTTGAAGTCGGCCTCGTTGTTGGTGGCCCGCAGGTAGGAGATGCGGCGCATGGGCTTGCCTTCGTCAAAGGAACTGGAGGTGATGGGCTTGTAGCGTCTAACGACACTGCCGGTGGGGGTTTCCGCAACGGCACCAGCTGAATATGGAACTGGAAAGAGGATTGGGAAGTTACAGAGCACCATAGGAGGTCCAGCCATCGAGACTCACCACTACTCTCGGCAATGTCGGCCAGTGTGGCCACTGAACTGCCACTCACTGTCGTCTCCGGCAATGAAGCATATTCTGGAAGGGATAGAAATGGGAAACCTGTTATGGGCATTGCTTGGAAAGTAAACAAAGGGGCAGGCATATGATCCTCTCTAGAAATATAAACACTTCTGCAAGTAAGGGACCAGGATCCGGTTACTCCACAGGTGTTTCCAATAAACATTTATTTCCAGACTCTGGGCCACTTCGTGGAACCCTAACAACACTCACTATGCCCTCCCGCCGTTGGAATCGGATCTATGGTGGCGTTCGCCAGCGTCGCCTTGTGCAGCTCCATCCGACTGCCGGTCTGTCCATCCACCGCTGAGATCTGATGGATCTGCTGCTGCTGATGATGATGGTGCTGCTGGTGGTGGGAGGTCAGTTGGTGGTGGGAGGTCAGTTGCTGGTACTTGGCCAGTGGATGCTGTTGCAGGGAGTCGTAGAGGACGCTCTGCTTCTTCACGGACGTGGTGGTCGAGGAGGAGGACGTGGTGGTGGTGCTGTTGTTGGCCACACTCCCGCCAGAGGACTCCAGGGCACTGGTGTTGATGGAGAGCGGCTTGAAGGGATCGAAGCCCTTGGACATGTGCGAGACCAGCTTCCGCTCGAAACTAAAATATGTTTAAGATTAATATTTTATTTTTAATTTTTAAAAATAATTTAACTCACACTTTGTTGGTCACTCCCGTCTCCTGGAGCGTTTCAAAGTAGTCCAGATCCTTGCTGTACTTGGCATTGTTGTTGATCATCACCTGGCGGTGTTGCTGCTGTTGCATCTGATGGTGTTGCTGTTGCAACTGGTGATGTTGCTGCTGCTGCTGCTGCTGATGCTGTTGCTGGTAATGCTGATGGCTGACACTTCCCGGCGCTGTCGAGGATCTCTGCACCTGCTGCACTTTACCTCCGGAATAGTACATGTCGTAGCTTAGGTGCTGCTGCTGTTGCTGTTTGTGCAACAATTGGTGGCTCCGTCGAGGCGGTGGCTGCACCACCTGTACAGGACCGCCTGGTGGAAAAAAATGCTGCTGCTGCTGCTGATGATGCTGCTGGGAGGCAGGATGGTGTTGCTGCTGGGCTGGCGAGGATTGCAACTGATTGCCGTTCGTCGAGGGCGAGGATGCCGAGGAGGACATCGAGGCCGGCACCGGTGACTTGAGGAACTCCTCCTTCTGCTTAATGGACTCTCTCAGTCGAATCATCAGATCATTGTTGTCACCTCCTCCCGATCCTTGGCCGTGTCCCTGTCCAGCACTTGCTCCTTGTCCAGGGGAGCTCCCAACCGCTGAACTTGGTCCGGCGGCGTACAGAGCTTGACTGGACGGCTTGGGCTGGCGGGCGGTGGGCAGGGGCGTGCTCGTTGCCGGGCCGGCCGATAATACTGTTAGATTTCCCGGCTGATTGACACTGCAACAAATAAAGGGGTGTGTTTTGGATTAAAAAATATTCAAATTAAAATAAATATTATTTAGTATGTTTGTGATAAGATGTTTAGAGAGGAAACATAACAAGAAATTATATAATTAAAATATAAAAACTGGTGAATATTTATATATATCGATATAACGGACTAAAAATAATAATTCCTTAAGTTTAGTTTTAAGTTGAAACAAACAAATCAGAACTGAAACAAACTTTAAAATAGTAGAAGCTCTTGATAGAAGTTTGTTAGAAAATTAATGGGAAAATATATGTATAATTGAACCCTTAATTCCAGCAGAAGCATAGCTTGTTCTATATAGCTACAATATCTATGTATAGTTAGGGTTTGGAACACACATTTTATAACTATTTCTTTTTTTTTTTATCAATCTCATTCTTTAACTAGATGCTTGGATATTTATGTATATATTAAAATATATTTAAAAATATGATAATGCTAGAATCAGAATCCCAAGATTCCTTAATCTTTTTATTAAATATATCAGACACTATTTATAATAAACTTTAAATTTTTAAAGAGATTATAAGTGAAGCTTTAAAATCTATCTTTCATTATTCTATATGTATATGTAGGCCTTTTTGAGAAATTTTACATCATATTGCCAACTGAATAACATTTTCTGGATAAAGTGCTAAAATAGACTCAACTTCCTCTTGAAACACATTTTTTGTATTCAGAAACTCATTTAATTCCCTGTAATTATAGTCAGAGTTTCGTTTATTTTATTATTTAGATGATTTTTGATTAAAAACACACCTTTTATCGCACTCAGAGACATTATAACTGCCACTTTGGCCAAAAATGCAACGCTGCAGGGCCTTAAGCAATTGCATTGCCACTAAAAATTTAAAACAACACACCCAGAATTAGAAATATTTTAAAAAGAATAACTTCCTAAATGGTGACCTTTGGCTAAATAAAAAAAATAAGAATATTTTTAACCTTCATATTTGCCTTTTTAATAAACACTTGAAATAATGGTAGAAACTAAGATCTTTGCTGTTAATTTCTTAAAAATACAAAATATTTGTCAATAAGACTTGCGGGGAAAGAAATGCAAATTGGCAATCAACCAAACACAGTAAAGCTTTGTTTTTTTATTTTATTTTTACAATTTTTGTTTGGCACGTGCCCTCATCAGGCAGTCACTTAATTTACTTAATTTTTTGTCGTCATACGCGGCGCATGCGTAATATTTTCAATAATCACAAATTCTGGTCATGATTTCGATTTAAAAACAAAAACAAAAAACAAGGAATTATTATTTGGAAATCCCAAATTCAAGCACAAAAGGCCACCACCACCACAAGATCCTTCCTTATGGTTCACAAACTATTCACTATTTTCCTTAAAATATATTTATTTTCCTTATCAGGAGTTCCTCCTTATGGTTCACAAACTATTCACTATTTTCCTTAAAATATATTTATTTTCCTTATCAGGATTCTATGGGGTTGCCGATTCGAGATTGCGATTGCAACTGTTCAATGGCCCGGAAGATTTTCGGGTTATAATGCCCAGGAGAGGTCTCCGAACAGATGTTTTCCCCATAAAACTGCAAAGGTGTTGGCCCTTTTTCTAATGCAACCTCAATGTAAACATTTCAACTATAAACTCTAAAAAAAAAAAAATACCAAAAAAGGTAAAAGATGGGAAATGAAATTCTAGACTAGAACACCTGGCGGGATCTATAACAAAGTCTCGCTAAAAATCAAGCTTGAGTTTCCAACTGAAATGCATTCTTTCGGCGAATTTTCAACTCCAATTAGTTGATACTTTTCTGACCTTAATCCCCATTCCACAAGGGGGTTGGCGGTTATAACTTTAAATGCATTTATAAATGTCAGAGTCTGGAGAGTGTGTGAAAGAACACGAGTTTATGTTTTCTGTTTTATTATCAACCGACCATAACGCCCCCGGGCATGGGCATGGGCCTCTTCGAATCGGACCCCAAACAATGCACTTGACATGGCCGGCGGCCAAAAGGGGCTGAATTTCACACTAGCTTCGCCGGAAAAATTAAGCTTTTCCTCTTCCCCGGGCTTGTGCAACAACCTGGTCTGGGCACCTGGCCAAGTGGCCGTCTAGGCGACTGGGCGCCTAAGCTATGGCTCTGCCTCTGACTTCGGCTCCGGCTCTAATGACCACAAAATAAATAAAACGGAAAAGCAAGGCCTGGTGTCCAATGTAGGGCTTAATTGCGTAGATAGTATACATTATAGTTTTTTCTTTAAAAATATACAGCTTCTATGTTTAAGACTATGTAGAAAACCTATATATAATGGTAAGTAAAACACTGTAAGTATTTATTTACTTACGTGGTATTTTATTGCATTGATTAGTTACTTTTATTAAGTAATTGTTATTTGTAAGTGGTATGTTTTTTTTAAATTGTAACCCCTTAAAATAAAGAAGAATCGGCTTAACTCCATTTATTTATGAAATGATCTTTTGCATGTTACTTTCATAAAAAAGAACAAAATAATAATAAACAATTATATGGCTCGTGTTTATTAAATACTTGAGAAACTATAAAGAAAGGCTCTGTTTTTATTTGCAAATTATTTCTAATTATTATTTTGTATATTATCAACTTCTTAGCTTAACTTATAAGAAGCTTGAAGGAATGCTTCAATTTGCATGATTTACTGTTGGTATTTTAAACTTATGATATTCAGTATTTTTATTAAAGGGTGGTTAAGTTCCTTCAGTTACCACAGGGATAGGAGAACACTGTTGTATAAAATTGATCTAAGATTATTATTTAAATGAAACTAATGCCCAACTGTCCTAGCTTCTACCCACACTTCCTCCACAAGTTAATCTCTCTGACAAATTTCCATAAATCCGCAAACCAAAATAAACCTTGACAAAGAACTGCTTTGATTAACCTTGAACTTTATATTTATTATTATTATTTTTTTTTTTTTTTTCAAATGAAAAACACCGGAATGCTGGCCATTAACTCTTTGCATTCGATGGAATTTTCCAGAGATTAGACCGACAACCGGCAGAGGAGGAAAAAAACAACATAAATCGAATTGGTCAATATATAGTAGTAGCTCTCGACAATTTTCCCAGTGACATGCGCTAATTGACAGCAGAAAATTAAGCTTGGAAAATATGCAAAAATACAAGAGGATATTTACATTTTTTCGGGGGTGGTCCTCATCCCCAAAGACTATACAGTGTGCACTCAGTATAGAGGGCAGGCAGGCAAGTGCCGGGAGGCCAAGGAAAATTAGATTTTGTTGTAGTTTAAGTGGCAGAGAGAAGCTCTAATAATTGAATTCCATGTGCGGCAGCAGGAGGCACAAAGAAGCATTTGCCTATGAAGTTGCGTTGCGTTGCGTTGCGGTGGCACTAGAAATGGCAAATTAGTTTAACTTTGACACCACCGCCACCGCCACCACCTCAATCTTTGTCATTTTCTGAGATTGTTAAATGAAAGTTCAAAGCTAAAAATAGTTGTCAGCACACACTCGCACACATACTAAGATGCGAGGAAGCGCAAGGATATTTAATTCAATTCGCTTTTAAAAGCCTTTCCCACACTCGCCCTTTTCCACAAAAACCCGGCACAGACTGTCAAGGTCAAAAGGTAATGAATAGATAGATGCCATCCCTCCACCTCCCTCTCTATCTCTCTTTGTAACCCCTTTTGTTCCGCAAACGCCTCCATGCCTCGGCATATCCTCTATCGCCACCGGATCATATTTCAAAAGTCGCAGAATAAAAGAATTTCATCCACACATCCAAGGTACACATCCGCACGATTTTTCCATTGCCTAGCATTCGGTGCACAGTGGGATGGGGATGGCAATTAGCAGTTAAATATTATGGGGTTTTTTAAAAATATGTATTTTTGGAAAGGTAATTGGTAAAGCATTAAACAAATTTGTAGTACAAATTATAAACTCTCCAATATTAATAAAATATGGTATATTTTTAAATTATATTTTATTTAAAACGTAATAAGTTAAGTATGAAAGATAAAGATTCTAACGTTATTTCTCCCAGTGCCTAACATCAGGAAGAGCAGGTAGAAACGGTAAAATATCCGGATCAAGAGCGCGTGTCTCCATCAAATCAATGTGCGATTCTTTGAAGAATAGGAGTAGGAGTTAGGTGTGGGTGGCAGGAGGGAGTGTTTGGTGCTCGGTGGCATTTTATTATCTATGCATAAGCTCAGAATATATTTATTTGACATATAAGTTCTACACTGAGAGAAAAGAAAAAGAAATCCACTTTAACCTCAAAAACCTTGCTGCATAAGCAACAATGGTCACACTATTTCGAGTTTAAAAGCCCTGAAATAGGTTAGGTTCTCCAGCAAAGTCATTCAACTTTCTCGCAGTGCCTGTGATCCGGCAAAAGCATTGACACAAGTGACTCGCATACAATTCAATTCGATTTGATTCACCCTCATATAGACACGGAGCACATACTATATCCGCCCATATCCCATAGCCCCAAGCCCCTCCCCTCCCGCGACATGCCTGTTGTTCGGATATCGATAAAAGGCGGCAAGCGAATTAGCCGTATCTATAAAGGGTGCAAATACCCGCTCGTACAGATACAAATATACATACATTTAGTTATATGTATATATGTACATATGTATATATAGTTGTATATTCAAAGGCAGATATCTATAAGCTCTATGGGGAGCTTTCTCTCTCGCTCTATGGAGGGCCCTCTTCCTGTCTCTTTACCCAGTGAGGAATTTCGCGCTTTTATTGTCTGCTCGTTGCCAGCCATCCCATTGTGGTAATTTTATTTATTTATTTTTTTTCATTCTTTATTTATTTATTTATATTTTTTTTTTTTGCGTTTTTCGTTGTCTGATTTGCGTTTTGCCAACTCTTGCGACTCTTTGCAATTAACAAGTCATAAATAAAAAACTGTTGACACATTTGATAAGTGACAGAAGAGCGAGATGGCACCAAAAGAGAAAGAGA
Source organism: Drosophila pseudoananassae pseudoananassae (assembly GCA_018153035.1). NCBI lineage: Eukaryota > Metazoa > Arthropoda > Insecta > Diptera > Drosophilidae > Drosophila > Drosophila pseudoananassae. Next base: position 2,632,128 of record JAECXR010000023.1, on the reverse strand, counting down.
GAGAGAGAGCGAGAGAGGCAGCTAGAACCTGTCATCTTTCACCCACTTGGGCATTTTTTTTTCGTTTCGTTATCGAAAATATCGATTGCGCTTAGCAATCGTTGCAAATTTTTGTATCAATTTCTTTGTTCTTTTTGTACAAATTCGATTTGGGAGAGAAAGTACTTCAAAAATAATATAAAATTTATCAATCAATCTTTTATAAATTTTTAAAAACAACTCACGTTCATTGTAATATTTTTTTCATTATAATTTTTTTGTTTAAAAATTCCCCAAGAGTCTTTCTTTATTTTAAAGCCCATCAACCCTCCCTGGAACTCAAAATCTAAGCTTAAGATATTGCAATTTTGTTGAGAAAGGTCTTGAAAACTAATTCCCTCTCAAGCACATGCATAGAAAACAAAAACCACAAAATACATACATAATTTTTTAGACATTTTTCAGGACAACACATTGTTTCATATTTTTTCTTAAAAAAAAAATATAATAAAAGAATTAACCTGTTGTTTTCATGAGTCGCCTCGATCTCGAAACGTATCATTTTCATGTGGATGAGGATGGGTTTTTTGTTTTTATGAAATGGTAGGGTATACATTTTGATTTGTTTTCTTGTATTTTTTTTTTTTGGCAGTGTATCAACAGAAGAGATGCAAAAAAATAAGACACCAGCACTCACGAGACACACAAGTAACTCTTGTTTTTAATTATTGCTCTTTCTATTTGTGTTTTTAAATTAGTTACAAAATGAGACTTCCTAAAAATTTAAAAAAAAAACGATGGATTCGTTTGCCGCGAATCACAAAATCTGAAATCTGCACGAACCGCTCGCCATCGTCAACTAAACTAAAGTACTACGCAAAGTCCATGCGACTAAACTAAAATCAAAATAATAATAAAAAAAAAAAAAAAAGGAGAAAAAAAAATGAAAATGAAAAAAAAATTGGCTTTGTATGGACGTATGAAAAATTTTTTGTATTAAGAGAGAACTGGGAGCGGAAGGGAAGGTGTAAGCCGCGGCAGAGGCAGAGGCAGCGGCAGAAGCAGAGGCTCACCAATTGAATGACACCCATTATTGAGTGGGCAGTGGTCACTGGACGGGGGATGGGGAACGAGGGTAGGGGCGATAGGGAAATAAAGAGAGAGGAGGGGAATCCAACCCACCGACTGCTATGCCAAAAGATTCCTTTTTATTTACTATAACTATATATATTTATACAGTGATTATTGGAAAAAAAAAAATAGTATTTTAATGAAGGAAAGTATTTTTAGTTTATAAAATTTTTTAGAGAATTTATTAAAAAATACAATTTTCAACAATTTTTCAAATCCTAAGACCCAAGTATTTCTAGACTAGATCTTTTAACTACAAGTATCAATACCCCTAAGAATTGAAGTTTTAAATAAGGCTTATAGGGTACAAGTACCGGGTATGAATATTCAGGATAAAATAAAAAATGTATATATTTAAAAAAAACTCAGCTTATTTAAAGCCCCAAAAATAATATCCAATATCAGGTGATCACTGTATGTTGTAAGCAATAAATAGATAAATAAAAAAATAAATAAAATAAAAGTGGGCGATGGGCAATGGACAATGGGCGAAGGACGGAAGGGCGGAAGGGCGGCATACAGCCCACAGTGGGTTTGCAAAGGATGGCTGACAAAAATAAAAGAGAGATAGGCGAAAAGCGAAAACCGGGGACAGGGAAAGAGATGGGCAGCGAGCCAGAGAGAGGGACAGCCACTATATCACTATCAGTCACCGACTGACCAAATATGCGGCCCTCCCCTTTCATGCTGCCTGCTCCCTCCCCCTTCTTGGGACTAACCTTGCCTTGTTTACTTATTTGCCGAGTGGATGACTTAGGGGGGGCGCGGAGGGCTCCAGGGGGGTGACCAGTCCAGCGGTGGACCCACCCAACCCAAAACCACAGGGCGTATACGTAATTGTCAAAGCAGCGTCGTGTAGTTAAGTTTGTACAGCGTGAACAGTGGTCAGGAGAGCCCAAATTTGTGCTCAAAAATAATTTATAGGCTTATTATATAATAATATTTTCAATTTAATTGGAAGTTGTTTAAGGGAGTGGAATACAAACAAGTAAAAGCAAATAAAGTAGTTTATATTCAATAAGTAGTTACTTACTTAGAAACAAATTAGCGGACAGACGGACACACGGACAAGCCTTTATACATCTATATCTGCCAGTTATCTTTATAGAAATTTTCAATTAACTATTGGATAAACTAATACTACTCTATAGGAGTATATGACCTATAATATCTCCCTAAAATAATAATTATTTTGTTAAATATTTTAATTATTTTAAAAATATCAAATATGAACCACCGTGCAATGAGTGCCACGCACCAAAAATTGAGTTTTGCATTTCCGATGACATATTTCGCCATACACACTCATCAATCAATCAATCAATGAGTCAATCAATCAATCAAGTGACTGACTGAAATGTGCATGCAAACAAAATGGCGAAAGGATATGACTAGAAAAGGTTATAGGTCCTTTACCAGTTCAAGATTCTAGAATTTTCTAAAAGAAATTTGATATATTTATTATTATAATACTATAAGTATTACATATATTTTTTTTAGAGTGCATTGAAGGCTTGGGAATGCCAGAGCAGAGGGATCATCTCCATCTCAAGTTGTCTCGATTTCAATCTGAATCTGTGTATCTCTGGGGGGAAGACGACGACTCGCTGTCTGCCAGAATTGCCCCATTCTTTGTCATTTGTATGACGAGAGAAAAATTCAATTAAATTTATTGTAATCATTTAACAATGGAACCAATCTTCTCTTTAGCTCTTTTATTTTTATTTTTTTTTTATTTTTCAATTTTTATTGCAACGAGGTGTCCATTTACACACTCTGTCTGTCAATAAGGTTATGCGGTTATACCATTTTTTTTTTCTTTTTTCTTTTAGTGTCATTTTTCAATTCGATTAGTCAATGGGAATTGTACAAAAAAAAAAAATACAAATGATTTATTTCTTCATATATATACATACATATATTCATATGCAACCACACTGCGTATACGCAATGCCACAAAGTGGGTGGCTAGGTGGATGGTTGGATGGTTGGCTGGTTAGTGCTTTGCATATTAAAACCATATTCTCAATAATTCAATAGTCAAAGGTTTTAATTACATTTTGCAACATCTGGTGCCGCCAAACCCAATGCCCCAATTATGAAATAAATGACATACTGACAAATGAAGTTTTTCGTTCAATTAGATGGCTTTTAACAAGCTCTCAAGACCTCTATAGTTTAGTAATGGATCCAACAAGTCTCACGTAATTTGAAAATTGCACATGCAAACCGACAAATGGAAACGTGACCAACTTTCCGACAAAAGAAAAGAAAGTTCAAACAAAGAAATTTGATAGAATTCGAGTCGAAAGTGAAATTCAAAAAATACTATCATTTTCACAAGGTTGAGCCTCATAGATTAATGGAAAATATTAACCTATATATACATATATGTATATATATATATATTTTAAAAGAAGACCTCTTGATATGCTGACACTTTTGCTGACGTCACTCTGAACTTTTTATAGAAATTGTACGAAATAATAAATAATTTTTTGCATCGGCCATTCAGAGAGCAGGGAGGTATTATTATATGTGTATGGAAAATAATTTTCATTCAGAACAGACAGACACAAAACAATGACAAATATGCATGGAAATATATATAATAATTATATATACATATATATAGAGAGAGGGATATATAGAGAAATATATATTCATGAGACGAGAGATGAATGAAATGAGGAAACTGGTGGCAGGGGGGGCCTGGTACAACAACAACAAAAAATGAAAACACACAAGATGAAGAAGAAATTGGGGGAAACAAAAAAAAAAAATAAGGAATGAAATCACCAAAAATCACCCAAAAAGGCCGATGAAACGGCGGACACGCAGCCACAATGGCGACCAATATTTTCTCGGTGTCTGCTGATTCTGTTCTATATTTTATAGAGCAGTCCCCCTTGAAGAGAAGGGGAGGGGATGCGGGGCTTTGGGATGGGTCTGGGTCTGGGCATGGGCATGGACTGGGTGGTGATGGCATTCACTCATCATCATCGCCGTCATCATCATCAGTCTCATGTGAATTAATGTCAATGACAAAAACAACTAAGAGACATCAAACAAGAGCCAAGGAACTAAAATTCTTCAAAAAGTTTAAAGTTATCAATAGTACCGGGTATCTTTATAATATTTCTAGTATTAAGTAGCATAAGGAGTTTGAAAATGGCTAGTATTAAATATTCTTTTGAATAAAAACATTGTATTTTAGTATTATTTATACAACAAAAGTTAGTTTTTCTTAAGAATACTTTATACCTTTCAAAGCCAAAATTTGTTAAATAAACTTGACAAGAAGCTATAATTTCCATAAGTACCGGATATCTTTATAAAATCTAGTATTAAATAGTATAGCAAAGAATGTATACTATCTAGTATTTGAAAAGTAATAACACAAAGTTCTCGAACAAAGTTGAAGTTCGATAAGTACTGGGTATCATCACAAATCTAGTATTTTAAAGGCATTAATTAAATACTATAGCAGGTACCAAAATGGTGCATTTAAAGCTTTAGCTTTTAAATTAATTCTATGAATACCAGATATTAATTATGGTACATTATTATACAAGATTTTAATGCCATAAATTGGTATTTAATCAAGCAAGGAATAAATGTACTGGGTATCAGAACCAAATTTGGTATCAAAAGTGTTCTTGATAATTTCTACTGTTGATTATTTAAATACTTTGAAAAGAATATGAAAGGAAACTCAAGTTATCTTTTCTTTATGTAAGTAACAGATATCATTACAATCTTTATTGTACTTATTTAGTAAACCTTCTTTCAAGTACCGGATATCACTGCCTTTCTAGTATTTCCTTATATTTATTTCAAAAATGGTCAAATTAAAATGCAAAAACCATCCGCATATTTTGCAGTTAAAATCGTAACTACCCAAAAAAAACTCTAGGTCATTAAATGGAACAATTCTTCATCATTTCCATATTAATCTGATGAAAAAATGACAAAATCCAGTATAGAGAAGCCCCCGGGGACTGGAAAACCTTTCGCACAAAGTTCGTTTACAATTGTTTTTAATTATGCGCATTGTTTGCCGTTCGTTGTTGTTCATTATGCGGTTGGTTAATGTCATTTAGTTCATCAGCTTAATTTTCCATCTCTCTTTATATACATATGTACATATATATTTTTTTTATTGGGTTGCTTGCTTGCTTGTCTACTTTATTTGCAATTTTCCCCCTCTTTTTAAAAAAAAAATACCTCCATCTCATCACAAAGCATTTCTCGTTTTCAATTTCGAATATTGAGTTTTCACTTATTTATTTTGTTGCTGTTGTTGTGGTTGTTGTTTTATATGATTTGATTTGTTAGCCTCTTTGTTGTTGTTGTCTTGTGGCAATGAAAGTGCAATAATGTCCAATATTCATAAACACACACACACACACGCATATACGTTATTAAATTTAGTGGGGAAACTGGTCGTCTCTCAGCTTTTCAGGCATCATAAATCACAAAAGACCTTACAGTGTGACCAGGTTAATTAAGAAATGCTTAAATTTGATCAGGATGATTAATCAACGCTTAAATGTGACCAGTTTGTTTTAATATTGTGTAAATTTTTAAATAAAAGTAACCAAAGAACCTCTGTTTACTGGTAGAATTAAAATTAAAATATTAAGAAAAATCCTTACAGTGTGACCAGTCTAATAAATGCAACTTCAATTGTTACCTCGACCTTTGTTGAAATAATTCACAAAAAAAGTCATCAAGTAGGCCTAGGAAAACCAAAGAATATAAACTAGAAAACCTAGTAGGCCTTGTAACATCTGGCATGTAGTAGAGCCACCCAAACCTTATTGTTTCGTAACAAACTTCGACGAGAGAACACAAAAATTCGGAAACGGAAAAAGAAATCAAATTTGTTCTTCACAATTTATTAAAGTTTTCCTTTTTTCGGGTTATTTCCAAAAGGTTGGATCGTGCTTCCCAGCAATCAGGTGAGCTTATTTTTTAGCCAACATACTTCCCAACATAATAGCAATTGGTAATATTTGATAATAGAATGGTTGAGCTAAGGAAAACCGTACGTGTGTACAGGGTCGCCAAGGCCTTCTTTTCCGCTCTCTACAACGATCGGTTCTTGTGGAGCTTCGTCAAGAGCTATGGAATCTTCGCCTTGGCCATTCCCATTGCCAAGTCCTTCAACGGCTACGAGGTCCTTCCCCGTCTGGCCCCATCAAGTTTCTAATTCAAGTATCATATATCAGTAAGGATGATCAAGTTTGTGGATCACTCCTCTTGTTCAATAATTCAATAATTCAAGTTCTATTATGGGGAAGACTGCTTTTGGAGAATTGCTGCGTAAATTGGATGTGCTTTCTCATTGAGGAAAATTATTGAAATTGTATGAAATATTTGCGGCATTGAAGCTGTGATAAGATTAAACAACGGACTTCCCCTCCTAGTTATTATTTGGATTATTATTCCTATAATTGGGAGTTATTTGGGGCAGGAAGAAGTGAGTTTCTATGTGAGTTTTGAGATCTATTATTATTATTGTAGTATTTTTATTATTTATGGTATTAGACGGTAAAATGTTCACGTTGTGATGTCTATAGGAGTTTGATATCTACTATTATTATTATGATATTAATATTATTATTAATCCAGAATGATGTGAAAATGAAATATTAATATTAATTTATTTAGACTAGAAAAGTGTAATATGTCTATAAGGTTTTTAACTATCCACCACTATATCCATTTCTATAGATCCATCCATCTCTCTACTTTTATTGTTTCCGAAAAAAAACCCGTTAATTTCTTTGTTAAACATAACAATTAACAAAACAAAAATATCTTTCAAATCAATTAAAATTTCTTACAAGATTTATTTGTCACTTTTTTGTGTTTCTCTTTCGATTTATCAGCTATTTTCAGCTTTTCTTTACCCACCTTTACCCTCTCCTAGTTTTCCCTCACTCCTCACTCCTCTCTCTCTGTTTTTTTTTATTGGCCAAAAAACCTGTTGTAATCTGGCATCGTGTGACGTCAATTGCCTTTTCAGACCAGGTGAGCAAATTTAGTTTGTGGACTTACCGCATAAAGCTGCCGCCGCCGGTGGCTAGCAGCTGATGATGATGTTGTTGCTGTTGTTGTTGCTGTTGTTGTTGTATCTGTTGTTGGTAGAAATGTTGCTGTTGTTGTTGTTGCTGTTGCTGCTGTCGCAAACCATGAGCCATGTCTCCAAAATCTATGCTGCTACTGCCGCCGCTTAGCGCCGGATGACGATGTTGCTGCTGATGCTGCTGCTGCTGTTGAAGCTGCAATTGCTGCTGGTATTGATGACTCAGGCTGGCCACACCGCCACTGGCCGTGCTTGTTATACTCCCGGAGCGACTGCCTCCGTACAGGGATGTGGCATAGTGCGATGAATTGGGATGATTTGGATTGGAGGAGTGCGGTGATCCAGCCGGTGATGTTGTTGCTACTGCCTTCACAGCGGGATATGAGATCAACTGTTGTTGCTGTTGTTGTTGCTGCTGATGCAGATGTTGTTGTTGTTGTTGTTGTTGCAGATGATGATGCGATGCTGCAACTGGTAGTGCACTTTTGTGGGAGCCATTGGCCATCAGGGAGGGCGAGTGCGTCGACATGGTCAGACGGTTCGACTCCGGTGTGTGGGCAATACTCGTATAGTGCTGGAAAACGAAAGAATAATTTAAAAAAAAAATTATTATTTTATTTATTTTTAATATATTTTGTTTTCTATTTATTTACTTACCATTTGAAGGACATCGCACTCCTTTGGCACCACGTGCAGCGTAAGGACCGCCGGCGTCTGCTTGATCATCGATACGATGGTGCTGTAGGCGATGCCAGCGATCGGCTGGTTGTTGACCATCAGCACGCGGTCACCGGTCTGCAGGTTGGCGAAGTGGGCCGGTCCGTTCGCCTGCACCTCTTTGATGAAAATGGTCTCCATCGCTTTCACTTGGTAAGGCAACAGCGACGTCGGCGATGTTGGCTCCAAACCGGTGACGCCGACGCCGACACTGCTGCTGCCGACGCTGCCACCGCTGCCGGCCAAACTGGAGGCGTCCTACACACCAACAAAAAAAAAAAAAAACAATTCCAAATTGGAAACAAAATAAAAATTATATTAGTTTTGAGTCAGTTTAACAATAGAGGTTAGCTTTTTAAGAAATAAATAAAAAAAAACAAAAAATTTAATTTATAATTCCCCAAAGATCATCTTTAATCTCTTTTGAAAAAAAATAATATTTAATTTTTAAACTTTATTTTTTTTTTAATATTTTTAAATTTAAAGCTCCTATCAACTCAACCTCCGCTGTAGATCGTGAAATAACAACAACAAAGAGAGTGGATCCCGGCCCCAAAAGAGAGTGAGTGTGTGAGTAAGAGCCGGAGGAGAGTAAGAGTGGGGAGACAGAGAGTTGCAAGTCAAGCGGAGGTTGTAATATCAACGGGAACACCAGAAAAAAAAAAAAAATGAAGGAAAATTGGGAAGTGAGCAAAACGCAAATTAGTGCAAAAATAAAAAAAAAAAAAAAAATAAAAGAGAAAGGAAGGCTAAAGACAACAAAAATACCCTTAAAACAACAACAAGCCATAACACGCATACGCAGTGTGTTCTCTCAAAAACACATATTACTCATACGACGTGTGAACTTGGAAAGTCGATGGTTGTCATTTTTTTATTCTCTCTTTCAAAAATTAATCAAATTAATAAAATAAAAGAGAAAAAGTAATTTTTAATTTTTTTCAAAACTAGGGTATATTTAAAAATCTTCAATAAAAAGTATAAAAAAAAAAAAAAAGCATTAAAGGTCGAAAGAAAAAAAAAAAGCTAAAGCGGCAATTTGAATAAGTCGCGCGTGCGCTGCTTCTTTGCGGCGCTCACGTAACTAGCTTCGCTGCAGCAGCGAATCCAGCCGACCGCGTCGCCTGACACACTGGAGAAAGAGGAAAGGAGAAAGACTGGCGGCCAGAGAGTGGGAGAGAGTGTTGGATGACTAATTGCACGCCGCTTGACCGACCGGCGCGCATGCCCAACTCTCTCTTTTTTTTTTTCCTTTTTCCCCCCCTCTTCCCCAAAAACTCACTTAGTCACTCACATACTCCCATTCTCTCACTTCCTCTGCCCGTAAATTAGTTTACCATTTCCACTGCAAACAATAGGTATTAAATAACAATAATAAAAAAAAATAATAATAATAATAAAATATTCTTTTATTTTTTGAGAGAGAAAAAATAAAGGATGTGGATTAAATAAGAGTAAGAGAAAGTTAAGAAAAGATTCCAAAATTATAGCCTACTTAAGGGAGTACTTAGTGTTGAGTAAAGAGTTTCTAGAAATTTCCCTTTATTTCTTTCAGTGCCCACCATTGTCCCCCCAAGCACCCTTAGCCCCCCTTCTCAGCTCACCTGTCCCCAGTTGCCCGACGTCGCCGTTGCGCCGCTGGCGTCATCTTCCGGCGGATAGGCGATGAAGTGGCGCAGCGTGAAGCCGAATCCCTGGTTGGGCCGCCGCCGGATGACGATCAACTTTGGCTGGACGGTGGAGGCCGCCACGGCTGCTGCCGCTGAGGCGGCTGATGCGGCCGATGCTGCTGCCGCTGCTGCTGCGGCTGCTGCTGCTGCGGCCGGTGTTGCCACCGCTGTGGCTGCCTGTGCTGCTGCCTGCGCTGCGGCAGCGGCGTTCGAGTTTTGTAACATTTTGTTGTTTAAGTTTTAGTTTTGTTTTTTTAATTTTTATTTTTATTTTATTTATACTGATGCCTTCTCGCTCTCTCTTTCTCTTTCGGTGGCGGTGTGTGTGTTGTTGTTTTTGTTTCTCTTGTGGTTTGGTGGTTTCTGTTTGTTGTTTTTCTTCTATTTGTCGTGCGGTTAGTTTGTTGCTTTATTTCTTTATTTTATATTATTTTTTCATTTACTCTTTGTTGTAATTGTTGTTGTAATTTTTAGGTGGTCAACCTGTTGGTGGCTGTTGCACCCTCATTTGTATGGCGGTGGGTGGGGTTGGGGTGCTCCTCCTCCTTCTATCCTTCCCCCTCTCTTCTTTTCCGTCTATCTCTTTATTTTGTTATCCGGAGTTTATTAACTTTCTTGGGTATTTTTTTCTTTTTTTGAAGGGGAATTTAATAAATATTTTATTTACAATCTTGGATGCATTGCGATTTTTCGATGTGGCAGGGGCACGAGGCCCATCGTACCGAGTGATATTACCATAGTACTGGCTTGGAGGTAAATTGCTGCTTTCTGTTGATCATGGATTTGTAGTTATTTTTAATGGTTTAACCTAAAATGAATAAGAGAAAATATTTTATTAGTTAAGGTATTCATTTTAATGATTTATTTTAATATATTTTTTATTTTCATGATTATTTTAAGATGTAAATATAGATTTTAGATACTAATATTAGATATCTAATACTAGATAGATCACTAGATGGTCATACTAGCGTTAAAAAAGCCAAAGATTTATGAACTCACTTGAAACCCCTTTGTTTTAATTACACTTTTCAATCTGTTTGTTTTTTTTTTTTATTTAAATCCACAACTCTCCTTTCGGCAATAACTCATTTCACCAGAAATCCCCTCAAAAATAGCAACTCCACTTAAACGGAGAAAAGTGTGGAGAGAGAAAAAAATGTGACCTAATAAATTAAGTTTGCCCAAAAATGCTCTTGGCATTAGCCCACTCTTAACCCCATAAAAACTCGAATATAAATAGTCGAGAGTCTGATGGCGGCCTGTGGCGGTCAACCAAAGAGAAAAATAAAAAATTAAAATGCGACGAGGCGTGTTACACTTTTCAGACTTCCCTCCTCCGAGGCTGCCAGGCAATTTGACGGTCAATGTCCAAAATGTCTGTTTTCGGGGTTTTACTGTATTACCTTTTGTCTTTTTTTTTTTTTTTATGCCTTGTAATTAAAGCCGAAAAGCACTTAACTAACTGTACATGGACATATATGCCATGAGTCGTCTCTGGGCCCGATCATAATAATCCACAAGCCACAATGATGATATAATGCCGTTTATTACCTCAAGAGTTCAAAAAAAATTCAACTAGCAGACAATATTTTTTGTTAAACATCAGAGGGTTAATGGCCACCTTTGCCCCTCTTTTAAATTTTTATTATTTTTATTTTTATTTCTTGAGCCAATGTCAATGGCATGTTACCGCCGAGTCTGATATTTGGAAAATAGTTTCGAGTTCGAGCACGAAAAATCAATAAAAAGTAGTCTTAAAAAATAAAATAAATAAATATTTTAGAGGGAAAATTTTAAATGTCAGAGAACAAAGCTATCTCTCAAAATTATGAAACTACCAGGAAACTAATTAATTTTCCAAACTTTGGTAATTAGTTCAGAATATTTTGTTCGACCGCCAAAGTTAAAAAAAAAAATAAATAAAGACCCACCCCCAACCGCGTGCTTTATGGATTTTTTTTTTTTTTTTTTTAATTTTGGAACCCGTGGAGTTCCATTTAATTAGCCAAGCGATAAGGTCAAAGATCGAAGACCGGGCCTACAAGGCCTCACAGGATCCCTATATTAAAATATTCATTTACTCGATATGGCTTTATTTATTTTTAAGCTAAAACATATGTAATTACCCGTCAAACAGATAGAGATACAAACAAACAAGACGGATTTCGTTCAGATACCAGTCTCTATAATTGCCCCATTGTAATTGCATTGTCAAAGTTGTTATTTTTTTATTATTATTTTTGCAAGTAGAGTAAGAGAAGGGTATCAACTCAAGGCGATATATATATAGAGAGAATATACATATATATATATATACATACGTACGGAGATAAACAGATTCGGCTGGAGATTAAGTTGAATGGCTGGAAATGTGTTAAATTTTGATGGGAAATCGTAAAAAATAACAAACTGATTATAAAACCTGAGAGAGGTTTCTCTGTTTAGCTACTGATTTTTTGTGGAGGCGAGGGCCTTGGCCAGTACCTCAATGTTTTTTTTATTTTTATATATAGACACAAAATAAAACATCATATAACGACCTATATCAACTTATCAGCAGTTGAACCGATAGCCGGTCGACTAATTGAAGGTTACAACAAGGTGTACGTTTATAAGTATATTTATAAAATAAAATAAATAAAATAAAAATAAAAATAAAGGTTTATTAAAAAAAAAAATATTTTATTAATATTTATGAAGTTATAAAAAAAAAATAAAGGAGTGCTTGAAGTATATAAAAATAATTTTATTTGACTTTTAAAATCAAAAATATTGTAGATGAAAAAATTACAAAAAATGGATAGAAATTATTGTTAAAACAAGAAAGGAAAGCTATCTTTGGGCTGAGCCGAAGTTGATATACCCTTGCAGTTAAGTGGCAGTTTATGTTATAGGATATATGTTTGATATTGGATGGGCTTTATATTGCAAATAGCGGATCGACTTCGACGATCCTTATTGTAAAAGGAGCTTGGCTTGTATGCCCAAGCAGTTAGATAAATGACAGCTTTAAGATATAGTCGGATATACATACAAGCTAAATATTACAAAATAAACACTTAAAAAAAAAAAAAAAAAAAAACTTAAAAAAAAAAAAAAAAAAAAAAACTTAAAAAAAAAAAAAAAAATATTACAACAAAAAAAATTACAACATAAAATTACAACAAAAACTACAACAACAAAAACCTACAACAAAAACAAACCAATAAAAGTCAAGAAAAAAAAACACCAACATTTCCACAAAAATAATGAATTTCCCGATTTTTCAGGCCTGCTTAAGTGCAACCTATGAGAATCGAGGAGGAGGGCGCTATTTTTTAATAATTTTTTTTTTATTTTCATTGAATAGCTCCTAACATAAAGTTGATTCTTGAATAATATTATATGCAAATAAACCGTAAAATTGTACTCTTCATTAGTATAAGACTCGTTGGTGCCCTTAAAAGTAGACAATGAAAATATGGGTGTTTACATTTTTAGATTAAATATTTATAAATAAACATGTTTTCCTTTAATAATTATAGAAGAATTATGTTTTTATAAAAGCTTCGTAAGCTTATATATCCTGGTATCGGTATTTCCGATTAATCAGTTAAATGGCAGCTATAGGAATGTCGTATTATTTTGCCAAAAATAAATTTTGAAATTTATAAATAAATATTTAAAAAAAAATGTCGTGGGGTCGGAGATGTCTCCTTCACTTCGTTGCATACTTTTGACCAAAATTATAATACCCTCTGCAAGGGTATAAAAAAATTAGAAACTTGTGAACTTTCCGGTAGAAACCATAGAATTCCAGATAAGGTAATTATTTGAAAAAAAATTTATTTTTACATTTATTAAAATATTTAATATTTTTAAAATAAAAAGAATTAGTTAAAGATAAACAAGTCCATTTACCACCAATCAGTTAAAGAAGTTTAATATTTTCTAATATTTATATTACACTAATTAACAATTAAAACCCAACAACCATCAAATACCAGTCATTAAAAGCAACATTATTTAATTGAAATTCTGTCTGAAGATTTTCTGTAGAATTTATTACAAATACATTTTTTTTTACCTAATTTCCCATCATCTTGTTATTGTTTTTGTGTATATTTTTTTTATGATGGGTAACCGCCCCCCTAAAAAATCAACTTTGATTGATTGTGGCTCTGCTTCTTCTTGACGCTGTGTTGAACAACGTTTTAATACTTTTACCGTTGCTTTGCTCATTACACGCATGTTCATGTTCTGGCTTTAATTTTTATTCCTCTTCTTGGCTTTTAAATCTTGATTATTAAGTATTTTTTTTTATTAACTGACCATGATATAATTGTGGGAGGGGGGTGAGAGCTCTTCAGCTTTAAGGTTTCTTTGTTTCCGAGCTTTTTTGTGGCATTTTTCGATTTTAATTCTACAGAGATTCTACAAAGAAGCTCTACTACACATATACCTACATACATACATACATACATAGGTGGTTCAGAACAATCAATTTAATTGTTATCACAAAAAAAAATGTAAGAAACGAAAAACAAAAGGAAACGCAGCCAATAAAGCTTTGTTTGTCGTTATGACAGTTATATCACTGTATTTTACCTTTATTTTTTTCCAGAGTTCTTATCGATAAGAAGCGGAAAAGAAACAATCGATACGAGACTGGCTGATAAAGTTTTTTGTTTTTTTTTTTAATTCAATAAATAGGTGATTCTTGGAACAATAAAGGTGTTTTCATAGAAATATTAATGATTTTTGTTTTTTTTTTTTTTTTATTAAAATTCTAGGAATTTTTAAAGAAACTACAATTTATTTGCGTAATTGGATTAGAACTAGAACCAATTCTAATCAGCCTTCAGGGTGTTAGAATTTCAAACAAAACTCAATTATATATCACCCCAGAGTTCAAGTTCAGAGCCACCAGCCTTTGGGGAATCCGAGAATATAATTCCTTCTTTCCACACAAAACCCTGAATGTCAAATGCAATTACAAAACTCAAATTAGAGTTAATGACATTTTTTGCCACCAGTGGAGGGCTGCTTTTTTTCTGGATTTTATTATCTAACGTTTTATTTACAGTGTTCACCTGTCATAACGTTATATATGATATGATTTCAACCTAAAATCGATAAAAGAAAAAAATAAAAACGCGGGGGCATCCAATTACCTGCAATTACATTCATACATTTCTTTTTCATTTCTCCATTAAATGAAAAAAAAATAATAATAATATACATATATATACGAGTCTACCTATATAAACAAAAAGCAAAATTATAGATAAATACAAAGCTATAAATATATGTACTTACATACATATATATGTATGTATATTGACTCCATTTTTATTTCTTTGTCGATAAAAACACACAAAAAATAAATGAACGATACCCATACACGGCGATGTGTGTCTGTAAAGCTGACACGAGAGTCGGGCAAAAGTACAATGCAAACAAAACGGCGATATCAGCGATAAATCATTCATATAGTCCATATATATGTACTACAATCAGTCGATCAGATTGCCGATCGGGCCACAAAAAGAGATAAAACATGAAGAATATAAAGGGAAGTTTATATATAAAAGCTATGTAAGGCATAAACAATCGACATTTATCGATAAAATTTATAAAATCGGTGGAATAGAGCCATCAGATGGCCTATTGGCGTTTGGAGTACACAAAATGGCAGAGTTACTCTCAGAAAAAGAAAGAAATACTACTTTTATAGCATTTTTAAACATCGATTTTGAATTTTTAATTGATATTGATCGATAAACTTTATAAATAAAGTCGAACAAGGTTATCAGATTGCCATTGTTGATAGGGGAATATAAAACAAAGACAGAAAATAGAATCAAATAAAGAGAAATCAATTAAAAACATTTCTTTATCATAAACTATCGATCAATTTAATAAATAATCTGGAATATTACCTAGATCTAGTTGATTAATATTTCAAGAAACCTAAACCTTAAGAATTTAAAGAAAATCAAAAGAAACAATACTATTTTACAAAGAAACTATCAGTATTTATTTTGAATTATCGACTAGAAAACGATATTTTCGATAATTCTAAGAAATACAAGACAAATACCTTAAAGCCCTATTGGATTATCGATGAGACAAGCCTTTAATTTATTTTCTTATTTTATGAAATATTTCAAAACCAGTAACATGTTTTAATTCGCCCAACTAGAGCCAGCCATATCGGGAAATGTTTTTAAATACCATGTTTGGTATTGGGAAAGTATGTATTGTACTATTTTCGGGCATTCGTAGCTCATTTGAAACACCGACCTTACCCAAAATCGAAAAACCCAATTGAAACACCGCCAAGCAACCAAACAACCAAACAACTCAACAACCCAATCATATCAAAGGTTATCTCTCCGACTTGTTCACACCTCGACACAAATCTGATCCGATTCCAAATCCAAATCGGAATCGGGAATCGGAATCCATCACACAACATGCTGCGGAAACATGAGAAAGTCGTGCCAGAGAATATGAAAAATATTGTGGCAGACATCAAATCAACATCATCGTCATCACCAGCGTGGCACATCAAAGAGACGATTACCGATCACGGCCATGTATTATGCACACCTTTATAATATATATACAATATATATATGTTTGTTTATTGATTGATCTGGAGGGAATCTTTATCAAGGGGTTACAGCCCCTTTGGGGCAATGTCAGCCCCTGTGAACCCCTCTGCCACCTCACACGTGCAGAGCAAGCCATTCAACTTGTTGCCAAGTGTCGCCTTTGCTGTCGCCGATTCGAAATCGGAATACTCACAAAAAAAAACATAATATATAACACACAAAATATAAAAAAAAAATAAAATAAAATAAAAAGAAATACACTAAAGGCAATGTACCCAGGCCACTCATACATGCCACCTAACAATTTCATATGTCTTGGCTCGGCTGGGCTTTTGGCGTCACTCACAATTTTAATTTTCATACCGTTTATACTCTAGGAAATGGCTAAAAAAAAATCAAGTAAGGGTATATGGAGGTATTTTTGAGGAAAAATTTAACAATTAAAAAAGGTTAATAATGTTATACATTTTTCAAGGAGCCTGAGAAAAGTATAGAAGAAAGTTAGAGTTATACTTGTAGAGTATTATTCTAGAAGAGTTTAATTAATTATTCTTATTTGTTTAATTACATTATTTATTAAATTATAATTTTTAATTATTTGATTTTTTAAGTACTTTTTATTAAATCAATTATATTTTGATTCTTTTCTTTTGTAAGTTATATTCCTTAATTCTAAAATCTTGCCTATTTTTTTTTAATTTCCCGTTCATTTACTCTAATTACTGAAAAAAAATATAAAGTAAGCTTTTTAGGTAAATATTTTACAACAAATAAACCTATTTCTCTTTATATAGGGTATAATTTAGTCGCAAAACTTTCTCTATTTCGTTGTAGCCTAAAATTTCTTGTTGTATTTTGTTGCTACGTTTATTTTCGAATTGTTTATTTAATGTTCTTGGAGCGTCGCCGCCGTCGGTTGGTTGGTCGTTCGATCATTTGTTTGTTTGTTTATTTGTGTTATGTGTTTTATGTCTTTTCTTTTTTTTTTGTGTTCCTCACGACCTTCTGCCCCTTTGTTCATTTCTTGATCTTGTTTTCCTTCCGCCTTTAAAAAGGCCTGAAACAGAAACATGTCTAAGAATTTAATAAACGAAGAATATTTTATTTAAAATAAGAATAAAAATCTTTTTTTATTTATCAAGAACTGGTGCGATAAGAACGAGAGACATTCGCAGCTACCTTGACCTCATTCGACCGACCTTTTATTTTATTTGGGTTTTGGGGAAGATTTTTGGGGGCAAGGAAAGAAAAAAGAAATAATGCTTGCGTGCTGAGCTTCTTCTTCCGAATGTTCCTGGCAAAGGTGTATATATATAGCATTTATACATACATAAATATACAAGGTGTGTGTTTAGTTTTTTTGTGCGATTTAGTTGGCTTGTATTATATCATCATTAAATGGTTTACCGCCAAAAAGCGAGCCAGAGCCAAAATAGAGCAAAATGAGAACATCGAGAGCTGGAAGCAACAATAATAGCCACAGAAGATATATAAACAAGCACCAACCATCCTTGCAAAAACGAAAAGTTCAAGAACTCTTGTACTTGTCAATTGCTGGAAAAAAACACACACAAAAACCAACAAAAAACTATTAAACAAGCCTAAAAAATGAGGCCTCGCTAATAAGTGATACAGACGGAGAAAAAAAAACAAAAGAATTAGTTCAAGGAGATGGAGAATTGAATGAAGAATTAATTGTTGAGAGTCTACTTGATAAAATATATATTTTTCCTATGTTAAAAACATGTTTAAGTTTTTTAAAGGTAATTTTAAGAGTAAATACAAAATAAATTAGAAAAAATATAAATTCTTAATTTATATTAAGAATTTAATATATTTAAATATATTTCTTAGCAAGATTTTAAAATGAAAGAATTATGTGTTGTGTATAACAATATAGGTTTAAAAATATGTTTAGGTTTATAATTTTAAACCTCTTCCAATCTGTAGATACAATTTTTTTTAAGTGCTTTTTTTTAGGAAGCTGCTTGGTAGAGAAGAGCAATGGAATGTTCATTACAGAATGTGCCAAGCATAAGTAGAATGACCAGAATTAATTTTTTTTTTTGTAAGGAAAAGAGCTCACAGAGTGTACTTGAATTGAATTTTAGGAAAATGTGGTTGGAAGAGTAAGGGTTTTTCTTATGTTTTTATTTAATTCTTTCTAGCCTTGTAACCTCTGTGGCAAAGGAGACTCTCTAGCTCTCAAAATCTGAAATTAATCATCAAGAGACACTAGTATATTTATATAATTTATTTCGTTTCTCAATCATTATATGAAATTCTTTGAATATGATTAATGATCACTGTGTTCGTGTAGAGGATCTCTCGCTTTTTCTGGCCATTTGACAAATGTAATTTAAGCGAATAAATTCATGTAAACATTGTCGTCTGAATGAGTGAGTGAGTGTATTATTCAATGACGTAAACACTCGAATAATAAAACATTCATAGAGATTTGTCACGGGATTGTGTCATTGGAATTGTACTATTTAAAATTGAGAAAAAATTTACAAAAAAAAAAATCTAGAAATCATTAAATAAAGATCATGATGATAATTACACCCGCCTTGGATATTTTTCTTCCAATTTCCATTCTTATATATAGCATGTCTAGTACACACTAGAGAGCCCAGCCAAAGAGTACAGATATACATACATATATATTCAATGATATATAGACGTGTGTGCGAGTGTGTGTGTGTATGTTTAAAAAATACACACAAACATGGCCAAGAAAGAATAAACAAAACCAACAGTACTAAAGTAAACAAAAAAAAAATAAAAATAAAAATACAAGACAGCAATAAGAGAGAAAATGAGCTGATATAAAAACTAAACACAAGACAAGAGACTCTGGAGGGAAGGCCTCTGGAAAAAAATAGCGAAAAAATTGGAATTGCAACGACCGACTACGACCTGCCCCACAATTCTGGACTGGCATGCATTTAATTTGCAATTATTGAGGCCTTTGACCAATTTATTAGAGAAGTCGCCAAGCCAAGAAGAAAATACATAGCTATTAAGCCAAGTGGAGACTGGGTTGTGGCACATTTATTCGCATATTTTTGTTTAATATGGAGTCTTCTTAATGGGTTACTAGTTCTATTAGTTTTCATCTTGGTGGAGAATTAAATATTTTACGGCATACTTGCCAACTGGGCTCTAATTGAAATGGCTTAGTTGGTTCGAGTTTCTCGGTAATGGGTTATTGGCTTTCACTATATGGCTTATTTATAAAAAAAAAATATATATATATGTATACATATATTTATAAGATTTTTATGTAAATACTATTACTTTACATGGTAATATATGCTATACTATATATGGAGTTATATGCTACAGACCCATAGTACACCTACGTATTGAAGAAAGTCTCTTTATAATTTAACTATTATTATAATAATAATAAAAAAAAAAATATATAAGAATTTTTGATCAAAATTCTCTAGTAGTATAACCCTATTTTTACCGAGTATTTTCCAGACCATAAGTGCCCAAGACAAAAAAAAAACGTGAGTGGAGAAAACATTCAAGATGGTTGTTGTTTCTTATTGTAGTTGTTGTTAGTGTTGTGCTTGTTGTTATTGTTGCTCATTGACATGGATTCTTCGAGTTCAATTGGAAGTGAACTGTAAATGTCGAATTATCGCAAACGCAACATCTTTGCACCAACTTTACTTAGTGAAGAATATTTATTTGTTTTTTTTCGTTTTGCTTTGTTACGTGACTATGTTGCAACTTGCAATAAATGATGCATTCATTATCTTCCTCCCCCACTGACTATAAGGCTATCTCTCTCTCTCTCGCGCCCTCTCATTTGGGTAATAATGAAATTTTCAAATTTTGAATTATGGAAGAAGAATAAAAAAATACACACTAACACAGAAACAAAGAAAACTAAATTACTCCCCAGTTATTATTTTTTTTTGTATTTTTGTGGTAAATTGCAAAGTCATTTTTTTCGGTTGGAAACTCAATTAGAGGGGCTTTTTTTTTTTGCCTTCCACTGCACTTGCAAGTTTACAGTTTTGTTTTTAATTTTTTTTTTTTTTTGTGAGATGTTTTTGGCCCTGAAAGTTAACGGCAGGCAGGTGGCGGAGGGGACGTCTAAACTTGAGATTAAAGATTTCCACTTAATGGCTTAAATCATGACTTGCGGATCTTGGTTGAGGTTTCTGCCTCTGATTAAGGTTTTTACTCAAAAAATCACTATAGTTTTTAAGGGAAATCGGATGCCATAAGTAATATATATATGGTATATTTTAATTTATTTAGTATCATTCCCTTTTTCCCTTAGTATTTATTTTAAGTAATTATTGTTTTAATAAGTTTTGTAACATTTTTTTTAGCATTTAGTTTTTTTTTCAAGTTTTTTTGTATAAAGAATTTTTTGTTTTTAATTTTGTGAATATATTCTGAATTATCCGAGTTTGAATAAATTTTTCATTGTTTTCTAGCAATTAGTATTTTTGTTTCATACTTTCTAGTCTTAAGTTTTTTTTTTAAATATTTTTAAAAGTATTAAGTATTTTTTCCAATATTTTTCAGTATTTTTTATATTTTCTCCAGAATTAAGTATATTTATTCACCCGCTTAAGTGTACCCTATGAGAAGCGAGGAGGAGGGCTCTATAATTTTAATTATTTTATTTTTTATATTTTTTTGTCTTTTCTTGTCTTTTTATTTATTTTACCAAGTACAACTTTTGAGAAGCGAGGAGGAAGGCGCTAAAATTATTTAATTTATTTTTCATTTTTATTCTATAAACACTAATATTAATATTAAAATTCAATGAAAATTTATAAAAAAAAAAAATAAAAGTTAGTCTCACAGCTTAAGAAATCTTTAGGACTTTCCTACCACTTTCAGAGACATTATAACCATCTCATAGTATCGGAGGATCGTTTAGAAAATCCCCCGAACTTAATCCCCCATACTTATCATATCAGTTTCAAGTCCAGAAAGTAATCCCCTAACTGGCCGTTGCCATTCATCTTCTGGTCGATTTGACAACCTGATGGATGGTCCTTGTCTTCTGGCTTCTTTCCAAATCTCCAAGGATTATTTCGACCGATTCTGGGGTTGGCCTTGGCCAGGGTTGATTCCTAGCTAATCACACTGATTGGATTTGGTTTCTATCCCATTATCCTTGTCGTAGCACATTATTGGATTTAAATTTTTTTTTGTGAAAAAAAGGGGTTTTCTTTTTAAGTATTTTCTTTAAGGTGGGTTGTGGGAGGTTGTCTCAAGTGTTTACTGTACGGTATGAACAATAAAACACCAACATTAACTCGTACACGTGTAAAGGTATGCACTCGGAACCGAGTCGTGGGTGTGTGTGTGTATATTTAATTTCATAATGAAGGCTCCAAGTGCATACTCGTGTTAATAATAGCAACGGTCTCCCCACCCGTTCTGGTGGCACACCCCTTGCCCCTTGGAAATGCCACCCCCAAAGGCCGAAGGCACAGATTGCATCCACTTTAAAATCCATTTATGAATGAAAAACAACAAAGGGTGGCTGTGGCGGCGGGCGCACCAAGTTCGAAATCGACTAAGTTTTTTTTTTTTTTCGGGGGTGGGTTTTTCCTGAAGGGGGAAGGCGGGCAGATGGCTGGGCGGGTGTTATGGGGTGGTGCTCATTTTACGCATGCAAGGGACATTATATATGGGTGGAGAGGGGAGGGGGGAGTGGAGGCAAGCAAGTCCCCCGAGCAGAAACCTTTCATAATGAGTATTCAAAATGCAATTCACAGAGGGCGGGCGACAATCGGCGGGGGAGGCGGCAGGACTTTCGGTTGGGGGCGTCTTTGGGGAGCGGGAAGGATACAGGAAGAGGGTTGCATATGTGTGTAACCCCGCACAGGGGTGGTTGCAAGCATATGCATAAATCCAAGGATTTGAAAAGAAAAAAGACATACTTTAACACAAAAAAAAAAATGAAAACAGATCAGGAATGTGCCCGAGAAGTACCGGGTATGCAGAGAACTTGGTATAACTGTTACTCTCATACGTGCTTTTTTAAAAACTTTAATTACTCTTATAACATTTAGATTCGGAGTATGCCTGTTAAGTACCGGGTATGCATAGTACTAGTTTTCGTCTCATAGGTATATTACAAGTAACTGTTACTCTTGCTGTTAAATTTCAACTTGCAGTTTGAATCTTACATCTTGGCACTGCCACAAGTCTGGTTCTCCTTCTCGCACTCTCCCTCCTTTCTCTCTAACCAGCCCTCTCTTTCACTGGCACTAGAAAAATATGAACTAGGCCCAGGATCTTCAGCCCCAAACTAAGGGTTAAGATTTGATTTTAATTTTAACGAATTTTTTATTTATTTATTTTTTTTTTAATTTTTAAGCCGGGCTTTCACTATCTTGGCTTGTTAGGTCTGACGTCTTATATACATATATTTTTTTTATGTAATTTTTTTATTACACTCCTTGTGAGGAGGAGGGAGGGGGCTACCCCAAATGTGGAAAAGAGATGGAGACAGTTCAAGGACCAGGCCACAAAACAGGCCGCAAGGCAAAGCGCATCGCAAACCGGCTTCAGTTTCAGCTTTAAAATCAAGTCATAGTTACACAGAAAAAAAATAATGATTTAAAAAAAAAAATATTGTTAAATATATATTTTTAAAAGTATCTTTAAGATGCATTTCTTGAAATATCTTCAAGATTTTGGATTATTTTTGAAGTAATGTATATATTTTTGTTAAGTGTACAGTCAGTAACCGATGACGAGGACACAAGCTCACACACACACACTCACACACACACCTATAGTGCAATGTATTGCATCCAAATTAAGAAGAAGAAGCACCAGCAGCTTCAACTTCAAGGCTCCTTGACTCGTCATTGTTTTTTTTATTATTATTTTTTTTTTTTTTTGTTATCTGTCGCATCCTCCATCCTCCGCAGAAGTCGTTACATTGAAAGAAAGAGTGAGAGAAAGGTATGCGAACTGAACAGAAGAGAATGAGAGCAGAAGGAAGAGCAGCAGAAGGGGAGCCCTGCATAAGAAACGGAAATTGCACACAATAAAGCGCCAAGTCAAGAGAGTCGGTCTCCCCGCTCTCTCTCTCTCTCTGTTGGGTGACTCTTGCAAGCCAAGTTTAGTTCTACACTGAGAAACATTTTAAGCCTAAAAAAATGTTTTCATTTTTTTTATTTTAAGTAGTGAATTTTAAAAACTCTTAATGAAAACAAAAAATTAAGCATTTAATTTTTCTCATATTTATTTCACAAGTAATTTCTTTCAGTGCCTGACGGGATTTCCCTTGCTTTATTGCAATAGATGCGAATGCAATTGGCAAGAGCTTTTATCTATTGATTCATTTAAACGCAATTTCCTGTGCACTTGAAGGAACGACCAGCCAACCTAAGGGGTGGGGCCGGGGGCAGCCAACCAGCCATCTAGAAAGCCAGGCCAATACAAATCAGAAAAAAAAAGGTGAAGCGGAAAAGCGAAAGGGGGAATACAAGGCACAAAAGGGGGGCAAGGGGGGGCACAAAGCAACCATCTTGCAACAGCAACCAGCATCGCATCGGGAAAACAGAAATCAAGTTATCTGCGAGATGCAATCCTCAAAGAATGAATGCAGAATCTACTTAACTGGAATGGAATTGGGATTATTGAATGAGGGGAGGGGGGAAGGGTGAGAAATTCTATGTATTCTTGTACAAATTCCCTTAACGACCTCATAAATAAAGTAAGTAAGTAAATACTTTGCAGGTGTGGAATGGACTTTATTTTATAGATTATCACAAATATTAAAATAACAAAATAAAATGCGTGAAACCTCGTAATAATAATAGCAATACACAGCAGAAAATATTGTCATAATTGAAATTTAGTAATCCCTGAATATGATACACTTTCCAATGCATAAATATTCATAGTCACAATTCTTTGTTATCCTACCGACATCCTTTCCCTTTTTTTCTCTTGTTGTTGTTGCTCTGTGGAATTTCCTTTTTCTTCTTTTTTCTCTTAATGTTGTTGTCTTGAGCTTTGACAGTGAATGCATTACACTCCCACTCCCACTCCCCCTCCGCCACCCACTCGCTCCTTTTTTTTTTTTGGACAAAATTCAAACCCCTCTTCTCTGCTCTTGACAATGTGCTCCCCTCCCCGCCACGATCAATATTTTAATGCCCTGCAGCTGTGCTTATGTTTCGTGTTTCGTTTATTGTTTTTGTTGTTGTTGGGACCATTGCAAGTTAACAGTTAACAGAGCTAGCGGTTTGTTGATACACTTGGGGGGAAAAGTTAGATTTAAAGAAGAGCTTTTTTTTTAAAGAAAAATAAATAAAAAGCTATAAAATAATATAAATATTCCAATTTTTTTTTCTGTCATTTCATCCTAACTGGAAATTTCTAAAAAAAAAAAAAAAACCCTTGAATTTTTTTTTTTATTTCACTTTTTTAGTCCTGGATATACTAGACTCAAAGGTCAATTACTAAATATTTTTATCCGACGAAGAGGTTGAAGAAAACAAACAGCTTTTTGAAACGGACTTTGGAAAAGGAAACTAATTTAAGATTTTTTAGGAAAATATATATATTATAAATATGCACTGAAATGTAATTATTTTATTTTAAAAATTATAAAGACGATAATGGTATAATTTTGAATATAATTTCCGAATAAAAAGTGTACAAATTAATTGACAAATAATAGTTTTCACTGGGAAAAGCTTAAGAACTTCCCTTCGGAAAACAAACAATCGACTCTTGATTGTTGTGGAAAGTGGATAACAAACTTAGAAGCTGGAGAATTACTTTCCTTTTCTTAATAAAAAAATATGAAGCAGAATCTTAACCTCAACCGATATTTCAGTTTATTTTCTATTTTCTATCATATCGTACCATATCTACCTCCATTCCAACACAAGGGTAATTTTTCAGCTTCCCTAGCCTTTAACATATTACATATATTACATAAATATTACATATTACATATTATTATGTTTGCTGTATGATGTATGATGTATTATATATTATGTATTATGCATTAAGTATTATGTATTATGTATGTAAACAAAAAAAAAAAATCATGCTCTCTCTTCTAAGGGAAAGCGTCAGCTTCCAGACGAAAACAGAGCAGAGATAGCATGTATGTACATAGAGAGCACCCACTTGTCGCACGTGTCGAAAGCACCCACTCACCCGCAACCACTTGAGCGCCGCCTCGCACCACCCAGAAGCCCAGGCCTGGCCCAGAGATAAAAGCCGACAGCAGCTGTGGAAACACAGGCAGCAGTTCCACAATCGTATGGATAATCACAACGCTCGAGTTGATAATGGCGACGTTGATGAGCCTGAACCTCCACTGAGCCTGAATCTCCACGCCGGAGATTCCGGAATGGGTGTACACTGAAGGGGTATTATATAATACCCTGTACTTTTCATTTAACTTCAAAGTTATAAAATTGGGGTTATTTTTAGAGGCTATTTTATAAGAAAACTAGTCATACCCGGTAGTACATATATTCCATCGGAGTTTGTAGTATATGATACCTGCTACTTATCTGATTTACTTCAAAATCATACGTTTTGGGGGATTTCAGGATTTTTTTCTTCAAGTTTTGGTTGCGATAGTTATTGGAATTCGATAATAGAACAAGTAGGTGGTTAGTATATGATAGCTGGTACTTTTTTTTTAACATTTTGGTACTTGCTTCCCTTGAAATTATATCCAATGTTTAAAATTTTTGCAACAAGACAGATGGAATTCCACTGGAATTCGATAGATAACTGAATGAGTAGTTCATGATACCTGGTACTCGGCATTTAGTTACAAATTTAAATAAATTACCTAAAATTAGGGGCTATTTAGGACAACATAGTTTATGTTTTTTATTAAATATGTAAAATATGTAGGTAGTTTATGGTGGGTATTTTTGAAGCGATATCAAGAGCATAATACCCGGTACTTGTTATTGTTTTCCCTTCAACTTTAATACTTTACTTTAAATATCTAAATAAATTAAAGATAAAATATAATTAATAAATATTAAAAATAATATAAAAGATTAAAATGGTTTTACCAAATCTATACCCAGTATATGATACCCAATACTCATCATATTTATAAATTCCAGGGAATTTTAATTATTTTAGAATATTAGATACCAAATAATAAAGCAATTATAGAAATTATCACTTTAAGAATTTAGTTTAAATATATATTTTTAGGTAAAGTGTTTTTCTCTCACTGTATGTACATATATCCCTATGGACTATAGCTCACTATTTACAAAAACCAATATTATTTATTTTACTCTCACTATTTATATTTAAAATATGAAAGAAAATTAGTACATTTCTCTCAGTGTAGTTACTCCTGACAGACGGCTTCCTGCTGCATTTCCTTTTCGACTCTTCCGGTTTTTGGGCTTTTAGGTTGGGCATGGATTTGGGTTTGGGTTTAGGGGGAGGGAGAGGGAGAGGGGGAGGCGTGAAATGTAATCACTTGGACAAAGCCCAATCACCAGGGTAGCCACCACCTCCACTTAGTCTGGCTCGGTGTCCGTTTACAAGGTCTGAGATGTCTGAGTTGCTTCACTTGCCCTACACAGAGAACAAATATTAATATTTTAATATTAATATTTTGTTAAAGTGCACTTTCTGATTTTGCAAGTACCAGGGCCTGTTCTTAGTCGTGTTTACCTCTCAACCGTTGATAAGCAAAGACAATTGCGACAGTTTGTTTTCACTTCCCAGGTCAATATTAATATTTCCATTTAATACAATTGGGTTTTGAGGATATTCTTCTAAGGGGGAGGAGGGGGAGGTGGGTTTCGTTATCTGGCAGTATTACTTAAGGCTGGGTATGGGTATAAGTTCGATTAGCAAGTCTACTGCTCTTCCACACCCAATATTTCAAATACAAATACATCAATTGCGTCTTTCTCAAGTTGTTATAATTTTCAGAAAAAAAAAAAAAAAAAAAAAAAAAAATCAAGCCAAGGTCGTTTCATTATTCACTGTCTTTCCTCATAATTGTTCATGTTCAAGATAACGGAAGAGTTTCTAAGAAGAGTACTCTGCCAAGAGAGCAAGATCAGACCTCAGAGTATGCCACCACTACCACCCCCATTTAGAACCGGAAATAGACCAAAATATTTAACATACTTGTACTTGTACTCGTACTTGTACTTGTGACAAGCCCCGCCGTTGTTGATTTTTGCTCTATAATCGTAAAGCACTTTATCGGCCGGTTGCTAAGCCCATATTGCACATTATTTTATGGTACTTGGGGTGTTGTAGGTACAGCTGTGATGAAAATATCACCGTAAGGCCACTTTTAAGCCAGCTATAGTGTGGGATTACTAGGGAAGTTGATGGAAAATACTATTCTTTGAGAGATAATACTAGAAGGGGTAGGTCTTTGGGTTATATCATCTCTATAGAGTCTATAATAATAGAGTCGTTGCTGTCTATTCCTATAGAAATTTCATAGAATTACTGACTAAATTACAATTTCCTATGAGGTACTATACATAAAAGTAGAGTCTTTGGCTTACATCATCTCTATAGGACCTGTAGAGCCTATAGGGTCTATAAGGTCAATGGAAATACTATCCGTATTTTGATTTTTTTTTGTTTATATTTTTAGAATAAATTCTGAATTTTCCGAGTTTGAAGTAATTTTTTATTGTTTTCTAGCACTTAGTATTTTTGTTTCATATTTGTTAGTTTTAAGTATTTTGTTTTAAATATTGTTAAGTATTAAGTATTTTTTTTTTATTTTTTTATATATTTTGCAGTATAAAGTATTTTTGAAAAAAAAAGTTCTAGTATAAAGTATTTTTTGAATATTTTTCTGTATTAAGTATTTTTTCCAATATTTTTCAGTATTTTTTATATTTTCTCTAATATTTGTTTATTTTTATTCACCCGCTTAAGTGAAACATATGAGAAGCGAGGAGGAGGGCTCTATAATTTTAATTTAATATTTTTTTAATCGATTTTTAAATATTTTATTTTTATTTTTCTTGTCTTTTTATTTATTTTCCTAACAACAATTTTTGAGAAGCGAGGAGGAAGGCGCAACGACACAAGGCAAGGTGGGACAGGGTGGTGGTAGTGCCACAAAGCAACAATCTTGCAACAGCAACCAGCATCGCATCGGAAAAAAGGAAATCAGATGCAATCCTGGAAAGGAGATGCAATCCTCAAAGAATGAATGAAACTATGAAAAGGAAACTATTTTAAGATTTTTTTGGAAAATATATATATTATAAATATGCACTGAAATGTAATTATTTTATTTTAAAAATTATAAAGACGATACTGGTATAATTTTGAATATAATTTCCGAATAAAAAGTGTACAAATTAATTTAAAAATAATAGTTTTCACTGGAAAAAGCTTGAGAATTTCAGACATTATGTATTATGTATTAAATATTATGTATTATGTATGTATGATGTTTTATGTATGATGTATCTTTGTAACTCTCAGTTACATATATCACCTTTGTAGGGCCTGTTTTTATTTCGCTTTTTATGCAACAACTAGCAGCCGGCAGGTTAATTCTAGTATTTAAATTGTATAACGCTGTAAATTTCACGCGACTTACAACACAGCCGGACGGAGGGACAAACAAACAAAGCAACAAAAGCAACAACAACAAGAACAACACAATGACAAGCTGTTGACAAATGTCCAAGTTTAATTAACCAACCGACCAACCGCCCAACAAAAGCAAGTGAGTAATGGAAGGCAAAGTAACAAAATATACAAGCCATAGATAAAAAAAAAAAAAATAAAATAAAGAAAGAAAAAAAAACAAAGAGTATTGCTCACAAAGCGTTACATTAATAAATGAAAAAAAAATATATATATATAGAGATACAAGCCAGCTAATATGCATTCTAAAATTGCAATTATTTATCTTGAATCTTTTAATAATTCATTATTTTTTTTTGCTTAAAGTCGCAACCCTAATGAAACCTATTTATCTACAACCAGATCCAGGCCCCGTTCTCGCCACTCGGCTCTCTTCCCTTGAACTTTGTTCTCTTGCTCCAGATCCTATCTGTATATCTGCTCCCCCAACGACATCCATTCTCTTTTTTTTCTTTTTGGGGTTCTCTTCGGAAGGGGCTTGTGGGTGTTCTGATGAGTTTGAATTATTAGGACATTAATTAGATTTCATTCTTAAAGATATTCTTCTCACTTTTCTATCCTAAACTAACTATCCTTTCTCATTGCCTATCCTTACTTAATCCTTATATTTCCTTACTCGCCCCATCCTAATCTGTCCTATATCATTTCTAAATTTATAAAAGTCTGATACTATAACTATGATCTTACTATAACTAACTACATATGTTGTATATCCAATCATCTTATAATGAACAGATCTACAGAAAAATAATTATATTTGAAATATTACTTTAATCTTGATTATCTTGACCTTAAATCCTTATTTGTTAGTTGATATAACTGATGTAGATTCTAAAAGGTTCTATAAAGATGGTCTAGCTATACTTAATAACCCCTTATATTAACTTCAAGAAATCTCCATACCTTTAATATTTTCATATGTCCTTTTAAATTAAAAGTCCTCTAAGGATAATCTTCCCCTTAACCCATCACCTAGAGAATTTTTACAACACTAGAGTATCTTAATAGCGACTCTATTTGGCAGTTGTGGGCCATTTTCTTGCTGCTTTGCTTTTTTGGGTGCAGTAGTAATTGCAGTTCATTTAATTTCCCATCCCGAACGTGGCCGCCTTGAAACCATGACCAAAACAAAAGCCAAAAATATATACATATATGTATATATATTTTAATATGAAAACATAAAAAAAGAAGGTTAATCAAGCGACTTGGGCAAGTTGGGGTTCGAGTTCGAGTTCGTTTGCCTCACGTTGGAGGGGGGGGAAAAAAAAACGGCTCGTGCTTGGACTGCTTCCATCAGGCTTAAAGCAAAAATGATCCAAAGGTGAAGACAGCCAGGGTTCCCAGGCCCCTTTATTTTCTTACCCCGCTATTCAAGGTTTTATGTAATTTTATTTTGTTTTTTTTTTCTTCAACCTCCTCCTTGGTATACTCTTTGTTTTTGTTTTCTTGTGTTACTTTTGCTTCTTGCGTGTCGGCCAAGACAACAATAACAAAAAACATAACAAGAAACACAACACAAAAACAAGGCTAGAAAAACAGCATTAACCCATGGATTGGTAATAACAGTAAAGGTAACTCTCAAGTCCAGCGAATAAAGTTGAATTTCCAACAATTCGTGATTCGACCACAATAGTTTAGAGTTCGAAACGCCCGTTATTATTGCGAGGGCAGAGAAAAAAATTATTTGTTTTTTTAATATTATTCATATTATTTAAAAAAAAAAATTGTTAAGTGAAAGGGAAATTTTTCAAAGAAACTATTTATATATTTTCTTAAATAGTTGTTTTCTTTTATTTTTAACAGTTATAAAATATTAAGAATAATAAATTTAAAAAAGATTGTAAAATAAAATAAGGAAATACCAAGGAAAATATTTTAACAATTTCAGAAGCTTTAGTATTTATATAAATATTTTTATAATCTTTTCCCAATTTTGTAAAAATATATATATATATACATATTTTGAGTATTTTTTCTCCGTGTACTTAACCCCATACATACAACATCTAACAATTGTTGCCATAATTGCCAATTGGGCAATGTAATTCTTGGCTCATTACCTATAATTATCTATTGACTTTTACCAATTTTTTGCGAAATAAATTTAAAAAAATATAAAAAAAATCATTAATGAGGGGATTTCTTTTTTTTCTTCATTTGTCTCTTCATCTATCTGTCTATTTGTTTGTTTCGTTGTTTGTTTATTGTCTTCAAGTTCAGGGCAATGTCAACGAAACTAAAAGCCAAAAGGTAAAAAAAAGGTAAAAATAAGAAAAGTAGAAAAACTTTGTTAAAAAGTGCAAGTTGCTACGCAAAATGAATGAAATATTCAAGCACGGGCATGAGAGGTTCGAGAGTGATTATTGAATATTAAATGCAAATTACAGGCCTCTAAGCCGGTTATAACTTAATCCCAAATGCACGAAGATTTCCAGTATAATTTTTTAATTTTTAATTCAAATACTCTTATATTATTTTCTTTGAAGCGACCACCCCCCATTCTCCTTGAAGAATCAAGAAACGGCAGAAGAATCTTAACCAATTTCCAAACAGGATTTTTTCAAAAAGCACAAAAAATAAGGCGAAAAAGGGAAGAAAAGGAAAAACAGAAAATTGCGTGGCAAAGCTTAAAAGAAGAAGAACAAAAGAGGGACAATAACAAAAATAAGAAAAAGTAACCAAAATGGAAAGACTTAAAGTCGGGAAGGCAACTTTCGCTGCTTGTTGTGTACTACAACGGGAAATGGAAGAAAGTGGCAGAAGAAGCAGTGGCCGCAAGAAGGCGATGGCGAATGGCAAAGGCGAAGGCAGGAGGCGAGAAGCCGAAGGAAGCAATAAAGAGAGGACGGCCGAAGACGGCTGAGCGTGAGAGAGTGGATGAGAGGGAAGAGCCGAAAAAAAAGAGAGATAAAGTACTTTTATTGCCTTTGCATTCTATGTATTTCTTCCTCTTGTTCGATTGTTTAGATTTAAACCAAAATAAAATTACAAATTGTTCATAAATAAACAAAAACAAAAAAAATAAAGCAACGAGAACTTACCAAAAAAAAAAGCGTC
Organism: Drosophila pseudoananassae pseudoananassae; assembly: GCA_018153035.1. Taxonomy (NCBI): domain Eukaryota; kingdom Metazoa; phylum Arthropoda; class Insecta; order Diptera; family Drosophilidae; genus Drosophila; species Drosophila pseudoananassae. Next base: position 2,600,233 of record JAECXR010000023.1, on the reverse strand, counting down.
GAAAGATTTGATGATTTTCTGTTGCCTTCTCTCTCCTTGATTCTGGTTCTTTCGTTGTGCTTTCTTCAGCCAAGGAATTGCTTTTCTTTTTTTAGCGGCTATTTATTTCTTTCATTTCTTATCGCTTAACTATTAAAATAAAAAAAAAACGTTTTTAGCGAAACTGATAAGAAGGGTAATTTCGTTTATGGCAGGACATTCCGCTAATCCTTTTTTATGTTTCCTTCTTCCGTCCTTCTTGTTATTATTGTTCTTGGACTATTCTTCTTCTTATCAACGAACGTGAGTCAGTGGCAGGCACACAAAAAAAAACAACAACAATAAACGAACCACACTAACAAAAATAAAGCATTTTTTTTTGTAAATATTTGGTTTTTTTTTCGATTATTCTTATTATTTTTTGGGTGTTATACTTTTATTTTTATTTCTTTATGTTCCCCCGACGCTGCTGGCAATTTCCTCATGTGGCGCGCACGCACACACTTGTACACTCACACACACACACATGACACTCTGCAGCTTCTTTGCCTTTCGTAATTGCTGCTTCTTCCTCTTCTTGTTCACTCTTAAAGGTTGCAGCGAAGAAAGAGTAAAAGAGACAAGCAGAAATAAGACAATCCAACAACAAAAAAAGAAGGCAACAACGCGACAATTTTTAAATGCTAACAGTGCGAAAAGTGCAACAAAAACAACTACCGCACCAGCAAAGCCAATAATAAAAAAACACAAAAAAAACCATTAATTTCATTTCCATTTCTTTCACGTTTTTTTTTTGTTGCCGCCGCCGCCGTTTTTTATTCGCTGCTGCTGCTTTTACTTCGCCTTGCGGCAGTAAACAAAAATTAACTAACCAAATTATTTAATCATTTATTTTTATTTTTGTAATGCCTGCCACCGCTTTTCTTCTTTTTTTTTTGTTTTTATTCGGTTTCTTTTCGTTTCCTTTTGGGGGGACGCACTTTTGTTTCCTTTTTTACACTTTTCGCTTTTTTCCTTTCGCTCTCCGCGAATCACAGCAAAAAAAAAATATTACGCGACACTTGTGTGCTGTTGTGTGGCCCAAACGCGTTAAGGTTGCAATTTTTATTACGTTATTGTAGCACGCACACGTCCGACTAATTGGGGGCCCAAACATCCAAACATTAGGCACCTTATTTTAATTGTGTGCGCTGTGTTTTTCTGATTCTCTGTTTCTATCTCGCTTTCCACCTAGTGGTGCGGGAGTGGCGATTGCACCTATCGATACTTGTGCTCTTATCGTTATCGATATAATACTTAAATATCAAGCAAACCACGCTTTCTTAAAAACAATTTAAAATTTAAAATTTAATTTCAAATATGTTTCATTCGTTATTAAGAAAATATATTTTTTATTTTGATTGTATTTGGTAGCTCACTTCCATTTCATGCCTTACGATTTTTCAAAGAATCGATATTTTGTAACAATAGTTTTGGCCCGTGTCACCCTGTGCCACATGAAAAACGTGAAAATTTTCAAAATTAAAATGTTATTAAGAGAATAAAAATATAAAAACTAAGGTAATTCATAAGAAATTATGCGATAAACTGATATTTTATTTAAAATTTCAACTAAAACTAATTTGTAAAATTGTTGTATTTGGTGGATGATGTCAGGGATGGAACTTTTAAAAAGTTCCAACTGAAGCTCTAAAACCTTAACTTTAACTTATTTGAGTCTGAATTTTGAGGCATGTCGATTTTTCTAAAATCAAGCAGGCCATGATTTAATAGTTTTCATGGTGTGTTTGAGTTTCGTTAGATTTTCTCACTTCACTGCAAATTCCCATCCTGGCTAGACCTATTGTATATATTTGTACTTTTACAAATTCTTCAATTTTTTTTCGGTTTTCAACTCGGACTTTAGAAATTTAAGTATCAAATCAGATATCATACAAAATATTGCGATCGCGTCGTGCATAGACCGCCAGCCCACCTGTGTTCGTGTACGAGGGTGCTGCGTGTGTGTGAGTGGTGCTTGCGCAAAAGAAACGTCAAACGGCCAAAAACGAATAACAAAAAAAAGAAGACGAAGAGTAGAGGAGGAGAAACGCTCGAGAAAAAGATTGTGGCAACGTTTGTTTTCTTGTATTTTTGTTTTTGTGGCCGCCGAGTGAATTTCGGGCTCGCGTTAAAATCAATCAAGCTTTTTGGCGATTAACAGTTAACCGTCGGCCTGGCGACGAGTGTAAACAATACAAGAAGTGCCCCCCTGCACTCCCCTCTCCTGCACTACCGTCGCAATCACAATCGCAATCGCACGCCTCCTCTGTCACCACCACCACCACCACTGCCATCTCTCGCGTGCGTCTACAAGTCTGATTTGTAGAATTGGAATTGGCTGTCTTATCAGCGGATTCTCCGATCCGCAGGCTTCCCCAACCTTGAGGGGTTAACCTCATTGAGATTAGTGGGCCCACAGACGGCCGAACACTCTAATCTCTAATGGCGGAGGCCATGTCCACACCAGAAGTCTCGCCGTCGCCGTCCTGTACGACTTTCATCGTCGGGGAGAAGACGCCCTCGCCGTCTTGTACGACTTTCTTCGTCGCCGAGAAGAATCTTCTACGAGGACTCGACAAACTAAGGAACGAGGAGAAGCTCACCGATGTCACACTCATTGTCGAGGATCATAGATTTAAGGTATTTATCTCGAAACTAGGATAGTTGCTAAGCATTTTTAAGAGCCACATACCAAGTTTCAGGCTATTTGCTTTTAAGATTACCGAGTTATAGCGTTATGTTTGTAATATCTTTAGGATTAGGGCTTCTTACTTTTATGAAACTTGATATAAACCTATTCTTATACCTTAAATAGCCCACATACCAAATTTCAAATAATTTTTCTTAAAGAATCCCAAGTTATATTAGGTCTTTATACATAACATACCATATAAAGGCTCTTATCAAAGCCGCAAAGCAAAAATTTCACTTTCAAAATGCCAAAAACAAAAACAAATACCTATTGTTTCTATGCCAAATGTGGTCAACTATTTTTTTCATTCATTTACATAAAATATATATGTATGTATGTATTATATTGTATATATAAGCATTAGCTTATACATAGCTTTAAAGCTTTGCCAAATAAATCGTGTGTGTCAAATAATTATCATGAATTATCATCCGAGGGGTTAATTAAGCGATACTTTCTCTTATTTTGAATGCTATTTAGCCTAGAATGCAAAAATAACCAACCGGTTTGTTTGTTTACTTTTCAACCAAAAATCTTTAAAAAAAAAATCCCCCTAAAAGCTACCTTAATTATTAATCTTTTTTTTTTGTGTAATTTCCCAGAAATGTTTTTTTTTTGAATAAATGAATGAATGAGTATATGATTCATAGTGAAACTTATTTTTGAAAAAATAAACAAAAAAAATAATAAAATTCCAATGAATCATAAAAATCATAAAATTATAATATTAGCTAATAATAGATTAGATTAAATATATTTAAGATTTAATATATTAAAATTAATGTTATTACCAATAATCTCATAATATTCATATATTCCAGGCGCATCGCGTTGTCCTGGCCGCCAGCAGTGACTACTTCTGCGCCATGTTCGTCGACTGTGCCATGATCGAATCACGCCAGGAGGAGATCAATCTCTATGGGATCACTGCCCGCGCCATGCGCGCCATCATGGACTTTATATACACATCGCATCTGGAGCTAAATTCCGACAATATTGAGGAGATATTGGCGGCGTCCACACACTTTCAGGTGCGTGAGGTGATCGAACGATGTACTGGATTCCTCGAAAAGAAGATCGAGATGGATAGCTGCCTGGCCATTGCTGGTATGGCCGATATATACGGACAGATGGCTCTCTCCCGTCGAGCCTATCGCTTCATATGCGCCAATTTCGAGGACTTTGCCAGCACTTGCGACTTTAAGGAAATGAAAAAGGATCAGCTCAGCTTCATCCTGTCGAGCAACTATCCCATAGATGTCACTGAACAGGAGCTGGTACGCCTGGTGTGCAGGTATTGTCTGGACAAGCAGATGGAGGAGAAAGATATTCGGGATCTGCTGAGTCTCATCAACTGGTCGCACATCAACTACCAAGCCATCGACGACCTGCGTCACCTCGACTGCTCGCTGGAGGAGGGAAAGTGTCTTAAGCTTCCGACTGACTACTATAATCGAATCAAGCAAGAGTACCTGGAGACCCTGCTCAAGGGCGATGTTTCCCTGGAGGACCAGTCAGCCCTGGAACGGGGACCCACCAATCTGCGGGGCATGGAACTGAGCCTCTTGAAGATCGGAGGCTTCGAGTGGAAGGGTCTAACCAATGTGATAATGTGCTTTTCCCCTTCAAAGATGAAGTGGTACGAACTGACGTCCATACCGCACATCGATCAGTGTAAGCCTTTTATTTTAACATTTGGTTTTTTTGCTAATTTTTATTTTATGCGTAAGTCTAGTTTTTGGGTTACTTCTAAATGGTTTGGTTCATTTTCTTATTAATTTAAGTGTTTATTTTAGAAGTTTATCAAAATGAATGTTTCTTTATCTATGTATTCCTTTTTTGGGTTCATTTTGATGTTCATTTCAGCTTCACTAACTAATTCATTTGAAATAAGTGTTCATTTATCAAAATAGTTCATTATTTGGTGTTCATTTTGATGTTCATTTCAGCTTCACACAGAAATTCATTTGATATAAGTGTTCATTTATCAAAGTAGTTCATTATTTGGTGTTCATTCTTGAAAATACTTCACTTTTGGGTTTCATTTTGATGTTCATTACAGCCTCACTTAGTAATTTATTTAAAATAAGTGCTCATTTATCAAAGTACTTCATTCTCTGGTGTTCATTTTGATATTCATTTAAGGCCCTACTAACCCACAACTAAATAGTTAGCTTAAAACTAAAATTAGCAAAAAAACGCACAAGGACTTGCAATACTGTCTAAAATTTAGTTTATTCATTTCCAGGCAACTTCGGAACTGCAGTACTAAACAATGAACTATATATCGTGGGGGGAGCCTATGATGTGTGCCTCAAGGAGTACATCCATCCCTTTGGCTTCTGCTATTGCCCTTTGAGAGATGCCTGGGTAACCATTGCGCCCATCCAACTGGATCGCTGCCGTTTCTCACTGAATGCGGTCGGCAAACGATATCTGTATGCCGTGGGCGGCATTGTGGAGCAAGATGACTTCTCCGAGGAGACAATGCGCCGCGTCTCGAATGTGGAACGCTACGATATAACACGGAATTCATGGACTTTCCTGCCCAGCTTGCAGGAGAATCGCAGCCAGCACGCTGGCGTGGTTGTCGGCGACAAGCTCTACATCTCTGGTGGCATCTACCTGGCCAATATACTGGACAGCATGTGGTGTCTGGACACCACAACCGACACCTGGCATCAGCTAGCATCGATGCCGACACCCTGCTGTGATCACGTCCTGGTGGCGATCGATAATCGGATCTATGCCTGCGGCGGTTGGCGCGAAAGTGTCACCGAGTCACGTGTCCTTGTCCAGCACATCTATGCGTATGACATTGAGACCAATGTGTGGACCCGGGAGACCCAAATACCGGCACCGAAATTCTATTCCGGCGTTACTGTGATGCGACGCACCATATTCTTTGTGGGCGGCCTGGACTCCACCGAATCGATCGATCGGGCCAGCTCCGAGACCATGGCGTACGATCTCGATAGCCAGACCTGGTGGCACCGCAAGGACTCCTGGGACACTCCCAACGACGTCTGGGAATCCACCTGTGCCACAATTTATGTTCCCATGATTAATGACATGTAGGCGATGTCATCGTTATGAACATGTATCTCTCTCTCTTTAATCAATTATCGAATTTATCGATTCTCATTTTGATAAAAATTTAAGAACGCCCCGATTTTTGATCGTGCGTGTGTTTGAGTAACTAGGAAGACGAATATATATTTTTAAAAATTAGTTTTTAAAACTTGAAATTAATTACAAGAGAGATTACGTGTTGGACTGTACAGTGAAAACGAAATAAATGTGCCAAGCACGGCCACAAACTGTTTTAGAATAAAAATTTACCTCTAGGAGTTAAATAGATCCAAATGTGTATTTTAATTAAATAAATTTTACAGAAACTATATCTATATCTATATCTTCCCAATTCTCATCAGATTCTCAAGCGGAGTGTTTTAAACGATTTCTGGATCGATTCTCCACCATTCTGAATAAAAATCCTGAGACAAAATATTTTTTAGATTTTTTGTCCATTTTTCCTGATGGGATACCTTGAAAATGGAGTTTACCCTATAGGACCAACTGCGATGGCTATATCTTCCCCAATTCTCATCCGATTCTCAAGCGGAGTGTTTTAATTGACATCTGGATCGATTCTCCACCATTCTGGATAAAAATCTTAAGACACAATATTTTTTAGATTTTTTGTCCATTTTTCCTGATGGGATACCTTGAAAATGGAGTTTCCCCTATAGGGCCCACAGTGATGGCTATATCTTCTCCAATTCTCATCCGATTCTCAAGCGGAGTGTTTTAAACGATTTCTGGATCGATTCTCCTCTATTCTGGATAAAAATCCTGAGCCAAAATATTTTTTAGATTTTTTGTCCATTTTTCCTGATGGGATACCTTGAAAATGGAGTTTCCCCTATAGGGCCCACAGTGATGGCTATATCTTCCCCAATTCTCATCCGATTCTCAAGCGGAATGTTTTAAGCGACTTCTATATCGATTCTCCACCATTCTGGATAAAAATCCTGAGCCAAAATATTTTTTAGATTTTTTGTCCATTTTTCCTGATGGGATACCTTGAAAATGGAGTTTTCCCTATAGGACCGACTGCGATGGCTATATCTTCCCCAATTCTCATCCGATTCTCAAGCGGAGTGTTTTAAACGACTTCTATATCGATTCTCCACCATTCTGGATAAAAATCCTGAGCCAAAATATTTTTTAGATTTTTTGTCCATTTTTCCTGATGGGATACCTTGAAAATGGAGTTTTCCCTATAGGACCGACTGCGATGGCTATATCTTCCCCAATTCTCATCCGATTCTCAAGCGGAGTGTTTTAAACGACTTCTGGATCGATTCTCCACCATTCTGGATAAAAATCCTGAGCCAAAATATTTTTTAGATTTTTTGTCCATTTTTCCTGATGGGATACCTTGAAAATGGAGTTTTCCCTATAGGACCGACTGCGATGGCTATATCTTCCCCAATTCTCATCCGATTCTCAAGCGGAGTGTTTTAAACGACTTCTATATCGATTCTCCACCATTCTGGATAAAAATCCTCAGCCAAAATATTTTTTAGATTTTTTGTCCATTTTTCCTGATGGGATACCTTGAAAATGGAGTTTTCCCTATAGGACCGACTGCGATGGCTATATCTTCCCCAATTCTCATCCGATTCTCAAGCGGAGTGTTTTAAACGACTTCTGGATCGATTCTCCACCATTCTGGATAAAAATCCTGAGCCAAAATATTTTTTAGATTTTTTGTCCATTTTTCCTGATGGGATACCTTGAAAATGGAGTTTCCCCTATAGGGCCCACAGTGAAGGCTATATCTTCTTCAATTCTCATCCGATTCTCAAGCGGAGTGTTTTAAACGATTTCTGGATCGATTCTCCTCTATTCTGGATAAAAATCCTGAGCCAAAATATTTTTTAGATTTTTTGTCCATTTTTCCTGATGGGATACCTTGAAAATGGAGTTTTCCCTATAGGACCGACTGCGATGGCTATATCTTCCCCAATTCTCATCCGATTCTCAAGCGGAGTGTTTTAAACGACTTCTATATCGATTCTCCACCATTCTGGATAAAAATCCTGAGCCAAAATATTTTTTAGATTTTTTGTCCATTTTTCCTGATGGGATACCTTGAAAATGGAGTTTTCCCTATAGGACCGACTGCGATGGCTATATCTTCCCCAATTCTCATCCGATTCTCAAGCGGAGTGTTTTAAACGACTTCTGGATCGATTCTCCACCATTCTGGATAAAAATCCTGAGCCAAAATATTTTTTAGATTTTTTGTCCATTTTTCCTGATGGGATACCTTGAAAATGGAGTTTCCCCTATAGGGCCCACAGTGATGGCTATATCTTCCCCAATTCTCATCCGATTCTCAAGCGGAGTGTTTTAAACGACTTCTATATCGATTCTCCACCATTCTGGATAAAAATCCTGAGCCAAAATATTTTTTAGATTTTTTGTCCATTTTTCCTGATGGGATACCTTGAAAATGGAGTTTCCCCTATAGGGCCCACAGTGAAGGCTATATCTTCCCCAATTCTCATCCGATTCTCAAGCGGAGTGTTTTAAACGATTTCTGGATCGATTCTCCTCTATTCTGGATAAAAATCCTGAGCCAAAATATTTTTTCGATTTTTTGTCCATTTTTCCTGATGGGATACCTTGAAAATGGAGTTTACCCTATAGGACCAACTGCAATGGCTATATCTTCCCCAATTCCCATCCGATTCTCAAGCGGAGTGTTTTAAACGACTTCTATATCGATTCTCCACTATTTTGCATCAAAATCCTGAGACAAAATATTTTTTAGATTTTTTGTCCATTTTTCCTGATGGGATACCTTGAAAATGGAGTTTCCCCTATAGGGCCCACAGTGATGGCTATATCTTTCCCAATTCTCATCCGATTCTCAAGCGGAGTGTTTTAAACGATTTCTGGATCGATTCTCCACTATTTTGCATCAAAATCCTGAGACAAAATATTTTTTAGATTTTTTGTCCATTTTTCCTGATGGGATACCTTGAAAATGGAGTTTCCCCTATAGGGCCCACAGTGATGGCTATATCTTTCCCAATTCTCATCCGATTCTCAAGCGGAGTGTTTTAAACGATTTCTGGTTCGATTCTCCACTATTTTGCATCAAAATCCTGAGACAAAATATTTTTTAGATTTTTTGTTCATTTTTCCTGATGGGATCCTTGAAAATGGAGTTTACCCTATAGGACCAACTGCAATGGCTATATCTTCCCCAATTCCCATCCGATTCTCAAGCGGAGTGTTTTAAACGACTTCTATATCGATTCTCCACTATTTTGCATCAAAATCCTGAGACAAAATATTTTTTAGATTTTTTGTCCATTTTTCCTGATGGGATACCTTGAAAATGGAGTTTCCCCTATAGGGCCCACAGTGATGGCTATATATTTCCCAATTCTCATCCGATTCTCAAGCGGAGTGTTTTAAACGATTTCTGGATCGATTCTCCACTATTTTGCATCAAAATCCTGAGACAAAATATTTTTTAGATTTTTTGTTCATTTTTCCTGATGGGATCCTTGAAAATGGAGTTTCCCCTATAGGGCCCACACTGATGGCTATATCTTCCCCAATTCTCATCCGATTCTCAAGCGGAGTGTTTTAAACGACTTCTATATCGATTCTCCACCATTCTGGATAAAAATCCTGAGCCAAAATATTTTTTAGATTTTTTGTCCATTTTTCCTGATGGGATACCTTGAAAATGGGTTTTCCCCTATAGGGCCCACAGTGAAGGCTATATCTTCCCCAATTCTCATCCGATTCTCAAGCGGAGTGTTTTAAACGACTTCTGGATCGATTCTCCACCATTCTGGATAAAAATCTTGAGCCAAAATATTTTTTAGATTTTTTGTCCATTTTTCCTGATGGGATACCTTGAAAATGGGTTTTCCCCTATAGGGCCCACAGTGAAGGCTATATCTTCCCCAATTCTCATCCGATTCTCAAGCGGAGTGTTTTAAACGATTTCTGGATCGATTCTCCTCTATTCTGGATAAAAATCCTGAGCCAAAATATTTTTTAGATTTTTTGTCCATTTTTCCTGATGGGATACCTTGAAAATGGAGTTTCCCCTATAGGGCCCTCAGTGATGGCTATATGTATCTTCCCCAATTCTCATCCGATTCTCAAGCGGAGTGTTTTAAACGATTTCTGAATCGATTCTCCACCTTTCTGGATAAAAATCCTGAGACAAAATATTTTTTAGATTTTTTGTCCATTTTTCCTGATGGGATACCTTGAAAATGGAGTTTCCCCTATAGGGCCCACAGTGATGGCTATATATTTCCCAATTCTCATCCGATTCTCAAGCGGAGTGTTTTAAACGATTTCTGGATCGATTCTCCACTATTTTGCATCAAAATCCTGAGACAAAATATTTTTTAGATTTTTTGTTCATTTTTCCTGATGGGATCCTTGAAAATGGAGTTTCCCCTATAGGGCCCACACTGATGGCTATATCTTCCCCAATTCTCATCCGATTCTCAAGCGGAGTGTTTTAAACGACTTCTATATCGATTCTCCACCATTCTGGATAAAAATCCTGAGCCAAAATATTTTTTAGATTTTTTGTCCATTTTTCCTGATGGGATACCTTGAAAATGGGTTTTCCCCTATAGGGCCCACAGTGAAGGCTATATCTTCCCCAATTCTCATCCGATTCTCAAGCGGAGTGTTTTAAACGACTTCTGGATCGATTCTCCACCATTCTGGATAAAAATCTTGAGCCAAAATATTTTTTAGATTTTTTGTCCATTTTTCCTGATGGGATACCTTGAAAATGGGTTTTCCCCTATAGGGCCCACAGTGAAGGCTATATCTTCCCCAATTCTCATCCGATTCTCAAGCGGAGTGTTTTAAACGATTTCTGGATCGATTCTCCACCATTCTGGATAAAAATCCTGAGCCAAAATATTTTTTAGATTTTTTGTCCATTTTTCCTGATGGGATACCTTGAAAATGGGTTTTCCCCTATAGGGCCCACAGTGAAGGCTATATCTTCCCCAATTCTCATCCGATTCTCAAGCGGAGTGTTTTAAACGACTTCTGGATCGATTCTCCACCATTCTGGATAAAAATCTTGAGCCAAAATATTTTTTAGATTTTTTGTCCATTTTTCCTGATGGGATACCTTGAAAATGGGTTTTCCCCTATAGGGCCCACAGTGAAGGCTATATCTTCCCCAATTCTCATCCGATTCTCAAGCGGAGTGTTTTAAACGATTTCTGGATCGATTCTCCTCTATTCTGGATAAAAATCCTGAGCCAAAATATTTTTTAGATTTTTTGTCCATTTTTCCTGATGGGATACCTTGAAAATGGAGTTTCCCCTATAGGGCCCTCAGTGATGGCTATATGTATCTTCCCCAATTCTCATCCGATTCTCAAGCGGAGTGTTTTAAACGATTTCTGAATCGATTCTCCACCTTTCTGGATAAAAATCCTGAGACAAAATATTTTTTAGATTTTTTGTCCATTTTTCCTGATGGGATACCTTGAAAATGGAGTTTCCCCTATAGGGCCCTCAGTGAAGGCTATATCTTCCCCAATTCTCATCCGATTCTCAAGCGGAGTGTTTTAAACGACTTCTGGATCGATTCTCCACCATTCTGGATAAAAATCTTGAGCCAAAATATTTTTTAGATTTTTTGTCCATTTTTCCTGATGGGATACCTTGAAAATGGGTTTTCCCCTATAGGGCCCACAGTGAAGGCTATATCTTCCCCAATTCTCATCCGATTCTCAAGCGGAGTGTTTTAAACGATTTCTGGATCGATTCTCCTCTATTCTGGATAAAAATCCTGAGCCAAAATATTTTTTAGATTTTTTGTCCATTTTTCCTGATGGGATACCTTGAAAATGGAGTTTCCCCTATAGGGCCCTCAGTGATGGCTATATGTATCTTCCCCAATTCTCATCCGATTCTCAAGCGGAGTGTTTTAAACGATTTCTGAATCGATTCTCCACCTTTCTGGATAAAAATCCTGAGACAAAATATTTTTTAGATTTTTTGTTCATTTTTCCTGATGGGATCCTTGAAAATGGAGTTTCCCCTATAGGGCCCACACTGATGGCTATATCTTCCCCAATTCTCATCCGATTCTCAAGCGGAGTGTTTTAAACGATTTCTGAATCGATTCTCCACCTTTCTGGATAAAAATCCTGAGACAAAATATTTTTTAGATTTTTTGTTCATTTTTCCTGATGGGATCCTTGAAAATGGAGTTTCCCCTATAGGGCCCACACTGATGGCTATATCTTCCCCAATTCTCATCCGATTCTCAAGCGGAGTGTTTTAAACGACTTCTACATCGATTCTCCACCATTCTGGATAAAAATCCTGAGCCAAAATATTTTTTAGATTTTTTGTCCATTTTTCCTGATGGGATACCTTGAAAATGGGTTTTCCCCTATAGGGCCCACAGTGAAGGCTATATCTTCCCCAATTCTCATCCGATTCTCAAGCGGAGTGTTTTAAACGACTTCTGGATCGATTCTCCACCATTCTGGATAAAAATCTTGAGCCAAAATATTTTTTAGATTTTTTGTCCATTTTTCCTGATGGGATACCTTGAAAATGGGTTTTCCCCTATAGGGCCCACAGTGAAGGCTATATCTTCCCCAATTCTCATCCGATTCTCAAGCGGAGTGTTTTAAACGATTTCTGGATCGATTCTCCTCTATTCTGGATAAAAATCCTGAGCCAAAATATTTTTTAGATTTTTTGTCCATTTTTCCTGATGGGATACCTTGAAAATGGAGTTTCCCCTATAGGGCCCTCAGTGATGGCTATATGTATCTTCCCCAATTCTCATCCGATTCTCAGGCGGAGTGTTTTAAACGATTTCTGGATCGACGATCGAAGATTTAGAATCATAGCCAAAAAAACGTGAAAATCTCAAAACATTAAATAGCATATAGTTTTCGATTCATGGCAGTTTATTCATCAAACAATTCTTTAACTTTTGAATGAAAATTATCAGTGGCAGTTTATTTCTGTTTTTTTTTTAGCAACCACAAAATTATTATTTTTTTACGACAAAAAAAAGAAAGAAAAGGACAATAAATCAAAATCGTTGCTTTCGATGATTTTTATATTTTTTTGGTCTACTCCTTGTCAGCTTCCTCGGACAGATAATATATAGATTATATGCGATTTTAAATTAATATATAGTACAGGATCTAAAGCCTAAATTGTAGTTATTTTTAAAGTAAACTTATTTGTGATAAAGCAGAAGAAACACTCGGACGAAAACTTTTATACTTAAATACACAAAATGTTTGCTTTGTTTTTTTTGCTTAAAAAGAATAAACGCAGAAGAAAAATTATGAAATTAAAAAAAAAACGTAGAGAGTGCTGTTTATGTCTAAAGATAATTATAAATTTATGGATAACACATAACGGGTTATAGAGGATTACATTTTAGGATATACCGACTACATTTTACAGATTAAAGATTTCAAGATCCTACAGCCTAAAATCCAGCCAAGGTAACGCAAATCACTACGCATTGGAGTGGGGCTGGATCACCACCCATCCATCGTTCTCCACCGAGTCGGTTGTCCCGCTTCCCAGTCCCATGCCTGATCCCCCTAGCACTGCTCCACCGACACTCTCCTCAATTTGGTGTGGGTGCTGATGCGGATGCGGATGGGGATGTACGTGCAAGTGCGTTGGCTGCGGCTGGTGGGGATGCGGATGCGGATGCGGATGTTGAGCCTGATGGGGATGTGAGTGAGCGTGTGGGTTTGGGGGCGGGAGCGGATGACCCGGTTGTTGGGAATGCGGATGCGGATGATGACCGGGCTGGAGTTGCTGGGCGGCGGGCAGCTTCTGCCACTGCTGTTGGAGATTGTTAAAGAGACTTTGCAGATCCTCCTGGAAAACATTTTTGAATTCATAATTTGATTAATATTAATAATTCTTCTTGGAAAACATCCAACTAGGCCAAAATAGGCCGGATAAGTTCCTTCCATCGGACCAACCCTCACCTTATGATTAATCTTGCGCAGCAGCTCCTGCTTCTGCTCCCGCTCGGCTCGATCCATCTGTACGATGAGCTTCTCCTTGAAGTCCTGCGCATAGTACAGATTGGTGTCGACGCTAAGGTACTCCTTGGCCATGTGCCGATGCTCCCGGTAGATGGTCTGCGACTCGGGATTATTTGGTATCGGTGGTTCGGGCTGTAGTTCCGGGTCGAGGATCTCCGCCAGCGACTGGGCAGTTCCGTCGTTCTCGTCCTCGTCAGCATCGGACCCGGAGACGTCCAGTGAATTGATAATCGCATCCTGATGCTGATCCTGGTGCACATCCTCGGCATGGCTCAGTAGGCCGTTGTTTAGATGGCTGACATTATTGTTGATGTTGTTGTTGTTGTTGGTCAGATCCGTAGTGGTCATTATGACCGGCTTGGTATCCGTCACCGTGAGTCTTTCGCGTCCATCGCTCTTAGCTGCAAAATAAAATGTTCACTTTATTAATACATTTCTGGTTAAACTTTAAATTGTACGAATTAAGAGAATCTCTTAGCTGTAAATGTTTTTATTTTTAAATTCCAGCAAACAAATATTTACAAGAAGCCCGCCTATTTCAGGATCCCAAGTGTGTGTCTAAATTAGTTGCCATAAAATGTGGAATTTTTGCCAACTAATCCAAACAATTTGGCTTTCGAAATTCCCGAAAAATCACACAATTTTCACTTTCACACAAAAATTGTTCTATTTTTATTTAAATAAGGGAAGAGTTTTAAATTAAACTTTAGAAAAATTAGAAAAAAAAACTTTTGAATAGATTTAAGTTCTCGTTTCTTAATTTTCTTAAAATGTATATTATTTACTTGATTTTTTAAAAAAACCTTATTGTCTCTTTTATTTTAAGGTTCAGTTTTACATTACTTGTTTATTACGTTCATATAACTTTAATTAATTAATTCATTTAATTGGTTTTTAATTCTATAGTTATTTAAAAAAAATATATTTTTTTTTTAAAACACAATTGAAAGGCCCTAAATAAAATAGTTTAAAAGATTTATTAAATAGTATAATAGTAATATTTAATAATTAAACTAGATATTTACTTAAAAATATTAGAACCTACTATATATGATCCAACAACTGTGCAGATCGTTGGTCTGTTTAGTGTTAATCAGGGCCCTGGTATCGCACATTTTCGCAAAGAACTTGGTTCGATTGCCGGATCGAACTACAATGTCTAGACTTGAATTCAATTTAGTTGGATTTGTTTTTTAGGATTGCCAGAGACCACCACCACTGGCTAGATCATTTTTTTTGTTAGAGAATCAGGGGAGAGCATTAAATGCCTTTCACGAACACCGAGAGAAACGCAAATCCTTCACATTGTTTTTGGTTTTTAGGGGGGAATATCACTCTCCGAATTTTCCTGATGTTTTTCTTTTGTGGGATGACGTGTTTTTGCAACTTGCTTGCTGATTTTTCACTTTTATTTTATTTGTATTTTTATTTTTTTAATTTCTTAAGTTTTCTTGAATAGCGAGAAAACCCAAAAAAAAAAAATAACTAGAAAACTAGAAAATAATAATTTTGATTTAAGGATTTATTAGAGATAAGAGTGTCCGTCGAAGTGTCGCGTTGGTAGCATCCGTCCGCCCAGAATCCGTCCGGAACATCTCGGTGAGAAACTCAATAACGCACGGCTCTCGGAGGCAGACTGACTCGCCCATCGGGGATGGCGAGGCGATTCCCCGATTCCCCAGCCACACACAGTCATACTCTGGTAGACACACATCTGTAGAGCCACAAATCCATATCCACACATCGCATCTAGCATCTAGCACCGAGCATCTAGCATCCGCCGCCAAAAAGCAAACAAACTCTCGCCGGGGATTGCCTTCTAAATGCCTCGCAGACGTGGCAAGATCGAATGGTTTATTCGAGGGTATGGGAGGGGGCTGCGGGCCCAAGGCAGAGGGTAGCAGAAAATGGAGGAGCAGGGGGTAGCAGGGAAGCACCTGATGACGCGGCCAAAAAATCTGTGGCATCATTCCCAGTGCCGGCGGGGCGGAAAACGCCCAACAGATTTTTCTTTTTGGTCATGGCTTGTGGGTAAAGTGGTTTCTTTGTCTTTTGGTTAATAGATAAAAAAAAAAAATAAATTTGTTGGCCATAAAAGAATTACTAAATAAAAAAATGTTAAAACTAAACTATATATTAAGATACTGGTTTAACATTAAAAAAAAAACAGGAGTTGTAAAATAAATAATATTCCATAATTCCATCCACACATAAAAAATATATGTATATATGTAACAGGAAGAATAAAATAGCCAGAAATATTAATATTAAATATATATTATAAATAAACTAAGTATTAGAATTCTATAACTAAGTATTAGAATATTCTAAAAAATTCTAATTAAAAAACTTTAGATTGGGTTTTAAATTTGTATTTGAAAATAATTTCTAGCTTTAACATAATTTACAACTTCTACATTTTGCTTTAAAATATTTCAAGTTAATACTAAAATATTAGTATTTTTGCAAGACATTTAAAACACCCAGTAACTCTTAAAAGAGTATCCAATGAAAATTCGCAGAATCTGATCAAATTAAAAAATAAATAAATAAATCATTTAATGGCCATAATTTAGAGGAGACACCTATTTTAGCAACACCTTTGAAATGGAATGGATTCCCGGAAAATGATGAACAGAAAAAGCGGCTAAGAACACTGACTATTAGTCACCCTCTAGAGACCTTTAAAGGGAACACTTTCCGTGGAGATTTCCCCCATGGACATACAAATATATACGGATATATGTAGATATATGTATAGATATATAGGGTTTTTATACAACCACCCACCCAGCTCCATGACGAACCAACAGCCAATTGCGGGAAGATTCATTCAAATTCAAATTGAAACTCATTGCGAGGCATCTCGTCGATGCGATGCGATGAACCTTGATCGAAAAATCGATGATTAATCCATTTGGCATTTTTTTGCAATTGGGAAATCTCGCAGATCGGATCGGAAAAATCGGGGTATACCAAAGGGTGTTCAAACAGAAAAAAAAAACAAGAAAAGAAAATATATTTAAATCGCTAGTTGATTGTTGATGCATTTACAATTTTACACATTTTTCAAAAGAGTACAACAAGATCTATTATATATGTTACCACTAAATAGTCTATATATTGTACAGAAGATATACTTTATAGTATATAGAATGTAGTAGGGGAGGTGGTTTTCGGAAGGGGCTGTGTCTCTGTAAGTCTCTGACAACCCGAAAAGTCAAATCAGATTTTACCACTCGACTTCTCCCACTAAATATACAAATCGTTTTTCGTACATGTATCTATATAAAGATATATATCTCTGATCTCTACATATATTATACACACTGTGTGTATTATTTTGTTTGTGTATTTGAGAGACGAAATCAAAATAAAAGTGAGATTATTGCCGGGTGAGTCATGTTTTTTTGGTCAGAGCCATCTCGGCATCGTCATGTGTGCCTTCCCCCCGTCACCTTTTGGTTTTTTTTTCAACCAGATCCCCCCTTTTTTTTTAGAGAGGTGTTGTTGTTGTTTATGCTCTAGAAGGCAGCAGCGACGGAGCATGCCTTTGGCTATAAATCTGTCCCGAAATTGCCAGGCTAGCTAACAAATTACAAATTATTTAATTGTGCAGCGAAATTTTGTGCAACTATTTGGCGCTGATACCCTGGGAAAATTAAGGGGGTTTCAAGTGGGTGTATTAGCTCATAGAGTGTCTAAAAATATAAGGAATATGTTTGATGTTAGATATTTATGATTTATGATTATGATTACTTAATTCAAAAATAATTATTTCTAAAAACCTAGAATTAATTATTGTCTAAATCATTTTAATGAATGGAAATTAAAAGACTTCTTGAAAGAAGTTTATCAGAAAACTTAGACTCTCAATTTATTTTTTTATAAAAAATGTTTAATTTTCATGAGAAAATAATTGTTATCAATATATTTTATTCATATTTTTGTTATACGAGTCCCAACTTTTATGAAATATGATATAGTTAGTTACTGAAAGAAAAATAAATCTGATGACTATATAGGAGCAGTTTCTTTTTTTCATTTTTTTCAAGATCTGAATTATATTTAAAATAAAAATGGGCTTAGAGAAAAGAAAAGAATTTTTTTATGACTTTAATTTTACAAAATAATATTTATTATGAATGATATTTAAAAACAGAAAATAAATATCAAAACTAACGAAAAAGCTGAAAGATTTTTTTGTTCCCCAAAAACCAGGATTTAAATATGCCATCTGCTAACCTCTATCCCAAACTATTTATACCCGAGTCGAAGACTGAAGGATCGCAGCTAAATGTCCGCTGATCCGAATGAGCGCACTAAATATTTATAATTTATGCAGCCGCACCGCCAGAGACATTGACAATTGAATAATGTTCAAAAAGATTCCTAGTGCATTATGCATTATATATTGTAAAGATATAGTTTTTTTTGTACACTATATGAAAACACCGCGTTGGCTAATTAACAAAACATTGAGTGCAGTGCAGTCCCCCAGCTAGACAGAGATGGGCAATGCCGCGCCGGAAAAAGACGGCAGGAGCATTGTTTACACACAACAAAATGCGTCACCTTTGGCTGAGACGAGCGGGCCGAGAGCCAAGTGGCTAAGACGGTGAAAACGGCGGAAAAAAAGGCCAACAGCCAACAGCTGTCGTGCCACAGAAGATGACACAATGCGTCAAGTAAGAGTGCTCTATATGTTATATATAAGAGAAGTGAACCAGAGTCGACTATGAGATACCCTGTGGTAGGTATAGAAATATACCTTTTATTCAATTGGCTAAATTTGGAATTTTATTTTAAAAAAAAAAGAAAAATATTATATATTATATGAAACATTTAATTAGTTGGATTGGAAAATATTAAGTTATAAGTGTTAAGCTCGGGATTTCGAGATTACCTATTTGTTTGAATAAATTGAAACACATGTAATATTAATGTAAAATATTTAAAGAATAATTGTGTACATTTTGTATAAAATCTAAAATTAAACAAAAAAGAAAAGAAAGATCGATATTTTTGGGACACTTTGAAATAAACTAACAATTTTTTGCAAGCTGTGGCTTAAACAAGATATTTCCATCTTTAAAATGGGAGATAAGAAGACTACTTTGTCACTGAAATCACTAAAAAATACTTTTCATTTGGTGCAAGAAATAAAAATATTAGTATTATTAAAAATATAATAAACTTCTTGTTGATAATCGACTATCGCTTATCTCTAATAACCTTTGACATCCCATCTGTACGCATTCTGTTTGTGGAACATTTTGGCTTCTCTATATGTGTGGGTATTTCCAATTTCTTATCAGAAACCATAAAGCTCAGTCTGGAGGTCCAGGCCGAGGATGGCTTTAAAAAGCCGGAGCTTCAAGACTCGCAGCATCAGTTGAAATATTTCCGGTGATTCTTTCACAAGAAAGTTCCGTTCGATCGCAAAAGTTAAAGATGATCTTCCCAGTGGCCCTCATTTCTGTGATTTTCCTAATCACTGCCTCCTGGGGATCTGAAGAAGTAATCGCCGTTTCGAGTGATTTTATTTTGAAAATTAATTTTATTTCGAATTCAACAGTCGTGCTATCTCTCGGAGGAGCAGGAGGACCACTGTGCTTCAGTCTGTTACCCTATCGTCAAGCCCTTGCTTCGATATTTTGAGAAAACCAACCAGAAGGATGTCGAACTCTTAAACTGCAAGACAGACTTGCAGAACGAGGGTACGAAACGATATGCCCAGTTACTAAAATGCCAACAGGATTATTCGGACTTGGAGAGAAGGCATTCGGAAGTGGTGAATAAACTCAAAGATAGTGAAGTTAAATATGAGCAGATGATAAATCAAAAAAACAGGGAAATCGACCTGCTAGAAAATCAAATTAGAGAACTTAAGAAAACAAACGAACTTGCAACCTTGACAAATCAGTTCCGCGAAGACATCGATAAGTTGGAAAAAATATTAAAAAATGGAGAAACGAATAAAAATAATCCAACAAACTCCAATAATAAAAAAAAGAAAGTGGAGGTAAGCACTGGAGGGGTCCTAACAACTCCAATGCCTAGTATTAGTAATACGACGACGCCGAAAACAGAAATCATAGGTAAGTCGGTGGAACACAATCATTTGCAAAGTAAAACACCGAATTTTTCAGCTTTTCCAGATCCTTGTCCACAAAACCAAGAGTATGGCGTAGTCGTCCGCGAAACCCAAATTCCAGGTTTAGACCCGTTTAAAGTGGTTTGTGATGAATCTAGATGGATGCTTGTTTATTATAAAGATTATTTGTCAGAAAAATTTAATCGCACGTATGAGGAATACGAACGTGGATTTGGAAATGTCGGAACTCACTGGACGGATGAGTTCTTTATTGGCCTTAAACGATTGCACTTCTTATTGAGTGCAAACCCTCATGAAGTGAATTTTAACGCCTATTATGCGAGTATTACATGCGACAACTTTGAAATGGGCGATCGGAGCCAAGGTTACAATGTGAAAAATATTGACAATTGTACTGGAGCCGACCTATGGATGATGCTTAGGCAGGGCTCCAAATTTTCCACCTTCGATCGGGATGAGGATGGAGTTCCGGATCGTAATTTGGCGAAGGAAGAGGGCTTTGGCTGGTGGTTTGGTCCTAGTATGAAGAGGTGTGTATTCCAATTTTTTCAGAAATCATTTTTTTAATTTCATTATTTTATTGCTGGATATATTAGATTACCAAATCATCATTTTCGAATGTACATCCGAAGAAGAGTTTGATGAAAACCAACTGCTTTATGAAACGGACTTTGGAAAAGGAAACTATTTTAAGATTTTTAAGATTTCAGCCGCAAAGGAGCCCCTTTTGGAAAATAAACAATCGACTCTTGATTGTTGTGGAAAGTGGATAGCAAACTTAGAGCTGGAGAATTATTTTCTTTTCTTAAAAAGTATGAAGCAGAGTCTCAACCTCAGCCGATATTTCAGTTATATGGCTTTATTTTACGCTTTTTATAAACGACTTGCCCCCTGCTTTAACGAACTCTCTAGTTCTCATGTATGCAGATGATGTAAAGCTTTGTCTTCAGTACAAATCCATCTCTGCCCAATGCAGTCTTCAGTCTGACCTTGATAACTTTCAAAAATGGTGCTTAGCTAATGATCTAATACTTAATGGATCTAAATGCAAACATATGTCTTTTTATCGTTCTTGCCCTCTGCAAGCTACTTATTCTATTAATGGGATTGCCTTAGAAAAATTGACCCAGGTTAATGATCTCGGCATCCTATTAGACATCAAACTTAAATTTGCCGACCATATTTCCTTAATGGTTAATAAGGCTAAAGGAGTCCTTGGTTTTATCAAAAGGTGGTCAAAAGAATTTAATGACCCCTATATAACTAAAACTCTATTCATTTCTTTGGTCCGTCCTATACTGGAGTACGGTTCATGTGTCTGGAGTCCCCAATATGGAGTACATCAGGACCGCATAGAATCCGTACAAAAGAATTTCCTAACTTTTTCACTTAGAGGTCTAAACTGGGATGCAAATCTTCACCTTCCATCTTATAATAGTAGACTCTTACTCATAAACTTACCTAGCTTAACAAATCGTAGGACAATGCTCGGTGTAGTCTTTCTGCATAACCTTATTAACGGGGATGTAGATAGCCAGCATTTACTAACACGCTTAAAATTTAACATTCCTAATAGAAGGACTCGAAACTTTAGTCCTCTGTTCCTTAGCCGTTGTAGTTCGACATATGCACTGCATGACCCTTTTAGGGTATTATGTTCGAACTACAATGGTCTCTACGCTTTAACATCTCTTTCCTGTCCCTCAAACTTAAAATATAGAATTTTAAATTTCCTTACTAACTCCTCCTAGCTTAATAATAAAAAAATAGCTTAATATATTCTAACAAATCGTTTATTGAGCGCCCCTCGGTCGTCTGGGCCTCTAAGCTTTATGATGAATACAGGAATGCTAGCTGATGCTCTTATTGATGCACAAGCCATTTCCAAATTCTGAAAGACCGGTAAAAAAAAAAAAAATTTTCTATCATCCGATCCGATGTATATCAGAAACTAAAAAATTGTAGATCAAATTACATTGTTTTTTCCTGAAATCCGAGCGATTAAAGTACATGTTTTAAGTCAGTTTAGGACTTAATTTAGGACAAGTTGAGGGAAGCACGATGACTAACAACCTCTATATTCATAAATATATAGACTATACACAGGCCCCTAAAACCCCTAACAAGACCTCGGTTTACTCGGCTAAACCCTAACTACTCTGAAAGCTATTTTATAATATGTATATATCTTTTTAAATATTGTTTAAAATAAATAAAAGGAAAAACTATCTTTTATTGGTAATTTTTATAATTGATTATTTCATAAAAGAAATAAAAAATAAGTTACTTTAATTTAGTTACGTCGAATAATTGTCAATATTTTTAAAACACTTCGATACTCTTGCAAGAACCAGTTGGGAATTCTAACAAAATGTGTTTCCTCGAAGTTTCAAGAGTGGTTAATGAGAAAATCAAATAAAATACACCAGTTTCATATATTTTTGTTACCAAAACAAGTGGCATTAAATTAAATATAAAAATTAGATCGAAATAACTCACCATGTGTACTGCTGCTGCTGCTTTCGCTGCGACTCAGATCGAAGCCATTCTATCAAGGATACAGCGGACATCAAGGATACAGAAGCCATCGAGTTAGGTAACTAAATAGACTCACCTCCATTACGTCGAGTGAGAGTTCCGGTAGCGGTGTGTGTGCCATACGGATCATACCGTTCCGGATCGTCTCCAGCCGCTGGGTGGCCTCGGCCGAGGAGGTGAGATTGAAGCTATCGTTACGGCTCTCGTTGCTCTCCTCCTCGGGAATGGCGTCCCAGCGATTGCTGCTCATATAGAATACCGGTGGATTATTGTCAAGGTGGCCCGAATTGGTCGGCGTGACGTCCGATGATGTTGTTGATGAGGTATTTTCGGTCATTGAGCTAGTTGTCGTCGTCGTTGCAGTTCCGATGCCTGCTATTGCTTTCGCGTTCACATTGGCGTTTGTCGCCGACGTGGGTGTTAACTGTGTGGTGGACAGACTCAGTTCGTCGTCCTCCTCCAGCGAACTGAGGCTGTCCGGCTGTGCGGCCACCGTGCCGTCGCTATCTTTGGTGACAATCTGAAGAAAACAGAAGAATACAATTATGAGTAAGTTTTTTTTTTTACAATAAACTTTAAATTATTGTTTGAAATAATTCGCTTAATATTTAAATAAAAATAACAATAATTTTAAATATGACCTGACCAACACAATTAGGTAATTCATCTCCAATGAATTTTAGTTGGTTGTAGAACAAATAAAATACATTTTAATATGCCAGAATTATTTTCTGGAGTATTTGTATAAAATATAATCTTAAAATTATAATCTTCACCAGGAAGACTGGTTCAAGACTAAGCAAGCTTTTATTTTTTTTATTTACACCTTTAAATTGTATACCATTATATGCATAAATTATATATCTTACACATTATATACATAATTATATCATATAGATAGAAATACCTTTTTAGAAAAAAAATGGGACTTCAAAAAGGAGTCTAAGTTTAAGGGGCTTACTTATTAGGTATTTTTTCAGAAGAATGTTAAATGTTATATAGTAGCCATTTAAGGATATATACATACATTGAGGTAAAAAATAAATAAATGATATCCTTAAAATATATATTTGATGGATTAAAAAAATGCTATTATAGATAGGAGTTTTAATAATTTAAATTTATAAAAAAAAATAAGAATAAGCCTCAAAAACAAACCTAAATGCCTTTAAACTTTAAATTATAAATTCAAAAAAAGACTACAAATAAAAAAAAAGAAATGTTATCTACAAGTTTCTATAAAAAATAAATAATACCCAGTACAATACCCATGAAAACACAAACACCCAAGTCGCACTCACCTGTTGATTAACAAACGTGTACTCCAAGGGCTTCTCCGCCCCCGTATAGTCCTTCACGATCTCGTGCATGACGCCCACGATGTACTGCATCGAAGGCCGGTCCTCGGGCGCTGTCTTCCAACAGGCTGTCATCAGGTTCTCGATGCGTTTGGGGCAGGTGGTCAGCAAGGGCGGCCGTTCGCCTATATAATCACAACAAGAAGAAAAAAACAATATAATAGACAGATAAAAAATCAACTATCAGCAAGTCACACCCTTGTAGATTTTCCACTGAATGGTGTAGGCGTTGTCGATGCCCTTGAAGGGCTGTTTTCGGGATAGAACCTCCCACAGTACGATCGCCCAACTGAAAATGTCGCACTTCTCAGTGTACTTAGAGCCTTCAAAGACCTGAAATATAGGATGTATTAACTTTCCACAGTAGTGTAAGCTTTAATACAAACCTCTGGTGCCATCCAGGCAGCACTGCCACGATTGTTCGTCATCATGGTGGACTTGTCGGCGACGGTGCCAAAGTCACAGATCTTCAGGTTCCGTCCCTTGTTGGTGAGCAGAAGATTCAGTGGCTTAACATCACGATGGATCAGTGGCTTTGGTGTCATGGCATGCAAATATGCCAGACCCTAGAATAGTTAAGAAAATATTAATAAATCGGCACGGAATGGTGTTAATATAAGCCCACCTCGGCACACTGTCGGGCCCAGCTCATGGCATGCGCCAGCGAGTATGCCGGCTTCACCTTCCCGTGCAGGAAATTGTGCAGTGATCCGCCCTCGGCGTACTCCATTATCAAATAGGTGGACTGCTGGTAGGAGGAGATGCCGTGCAGGGCAATGATGTTCACGTGCTTGACCCGCGACAGCTGCTTCACCTCCTTTTCGATGTCCTTTTGCTCGGCGCTGGCGAAGAACTCCTTGACAGCCACCAGCTTGTCTCGCCAGATGGCCTTGCAGACAACTCCGTAGGACCCATGACCGACTTTCTGTGTGTGGTGGTAGGTAGGAGGTGAGAATTATTTGCATTAAAAAATGGATTGGTTTTTAAATGGATTGGGTTTCTGGGAGTTTTGTCTTGCTGGGAATGGTATTATTTGTCTAGTAACCTAAGTTAGGCTTTTATAAGAAATTCTCTTGCTATAACATGTTTGGAGAACTATTATTAATAAAGACTTTAAGCATTGAAGACCAGATAGATAGAAACCATCTTATAATGCCATTAAGTCTAAGAACTAAGAACTAAGAACCCAGCACCAAGCCAGACCCTCAAGACCCCTTGAATGCGCACCTCTTCGAATCTTATTTCGTTAAAGTCAACGTAGGTTGCCTGCAGAGCGTCCAGCGATGCGGTGGCCATCTCCTGGCGGCAGCTGCCTCCGCTTTCCCAATCCGCCGACCCTCTCGCCTTCCTCCCTTCCTAAGAACGGCTTGTGGACGAGTCGAGCGGCCAAGGAGACAGGGTAAGTGGTAAGTGGATGATGGCGTGGTTCTGTATCGACCAGCAGCGACGGCGGTGCTGTGCTGATGGCAGCGGCGGGCGAATGGCGATGGAAAAAAAGATTGATATATTCGCTGCGCAGAGGACGGAGGAGGGCGGCCAAGACGTGGGGGCGGAACGGTGGAATAGCGGGGCTTTCGAGGAGCGGGAATTGGAGGTGGAGGTGGTGTTGTAGGAGACGGAGACGCTGGCGACGACGACGACGGCGAAGGCGAAGGCGGAGGAGGATTGGATTCCACTGACGATATCCGGATGCACGGGATGCGCGGTGTCCACCGCTGGGCATCTGTCGGACGGGCCTCAACTGTTGCCGGTGTGGATCAGCATGGGAACAGCATGCACTTGATTCGTTGCGTTCTTCTCCGGGCAGCGAATTTCTCAATAATTAATTCTAGGGTTGTTGATAATATATCAAAATATCAGTATATCGATATTCTTTGTATGAAAAAGATGGAAATATATCGAAAATGCGATAGTTTTTCAAGAGGTCTTTGGTTTGTGTCTTTGCTTGCAAAATAATTAACCAAAATTATTAAATAAATTAGTATTTTAAAGTAATTAAATATTTTTTTTCAGAGTTCATTGAAAAGTTAATTTTTTAAATATTCTGCAGTTGTTATTTTGGCTTTGCAGTGTGACCAGTTAGTACGGTGGCCAGAAAATACCTACCGTTTATTGTTTTTAACTAAAAAGGAATCTTAAAAATAGTAAAATTACCTCGTTATAACCAATTTTAAACTTATAATAAATTAATCTAATTTAAATTACTAACTAAATGGATAAAGAAATATGTAAAGCCGTTAGGGTTATAGGCGCCATCTTACGTTATAATTTTGCGTTATAGCTGGCAGGGTTAGACTCCAGATGGCGCCACTTCCAAAGATTATTTTATTTTTGAAACTTTATTTTAGATACCATTTGAAATTAAAATAAAATTATTGAGATGGTTTCTGAAGAGGAGGTGAGGCGAGGATAACTTTTAAAATTTCAAGGAGCTTCCGGAGCTCCACAGCCAACGCTTCGGCAGAGCCAGCCAATCTATTAACGGCTTTCGCATTAAATACCAAACTCGTTTTCCGGATGAAGATGGCGGTTTTATTACTTCCGGCCACTCTGCGTACAAGAAATCCTTAAATTCATGAATTTTCTTACTCATTTTCACTTACGAGTCCACCAAATGTTCATGGTTTTTAATAAAAATCCCTCGCCAAATAGATCTTTTCTTTTATTTTCCACAAAATCTGCGGTCCTGCCAAAGAGTCTAAAAATATTGATAGCACTTCCACCTCCAGACATAATTCTAATTTTTTAGTTTAAATTTATTCACAGAGAATTTGATTGGACACGTTAGGTTGACTAAAACCGAATAATTTGAAATTTGTAGTTTATGACAATATTTCTTTGACAGAAAAATTCAAGCTGGAAATTTTATTTTGTTTATCGATAAAGTTTTTAAAAAAGTGTTGGGAAACTAAAAAAAGTTGGAAATTGCTAATTTGTAACGAAAAGATTTTTTTTCAAAAATTAAAGAAAGTCCAACTTCGTCCAACTTTGATGGCCTTGAAATAAAAAGACTTTTAAAGGGAAAGTGGGCATGGCTACCTAACTACTTCTTATTAAAATTACTTCTTTTTAGTAAGCCATTTAATTTTTCAACACTAATTTTCCAAAAAAAAAAATATTATATTTTAACAATGAAGTAGGCGGTTTGGGCCTCTTTCCCCAATTGTATTTGTTTCGTTAATGTTGTCCGACTTCTCAATGATAAAACCCCGAAAAGTCTAGAAATATATGTATTTAATATTCGTATTTTACTTTGAAAGTGTAGTTTGAGCTTCAACAACAAGCATCGCTAAGGTAAGTCCTCGAAATTATTCTGGGCAGCTAGTGGAAAAAAAAATAATAGTGATTAGTCGGAAAATAGTAACTCAGTTCTTGCCTTGACAATTCCGTCATTTTGGTCTACGATTCAGTTTGATAAAATCCGTCAGTAAGTATTGAGATTCGGACCCGGTTAACCCATTCGGTTTCTCTATTCGGTTTCAATTCTATTATATCGTTTAGTCATTCTTCCCGTCAGTTTTTTACAAATTGTTTGTGCCCCGACGAACATTGTTCTATTTAGAAAAAAGCCCGTAAGTTAAATAAAATATCGTTTCACTCGCTTAGCTTAAGTGTCCTTCTGAAAGCAAAGTTCGCCACATTCTTCAGACTCCCTGTTGAGTAGTCCCTGTTCGTCGAGTCCTTGGATTTCCTTAATGTTTTCCTCTATCTCTCTTTAAAAATAGAATCTAAAAGCCATGCAGCAGCTTAACTGGACCCCTAACCCTCAACGTCCTGGTCCTCTTCAAAATTATCATTATCATCAGCAGTTTCACCACCAGAACAGGGACCAGGTTTCTGCTTGGGTTACCAGGAATTGGGCTCCTATTGACCACCAAAAAGCGCAACCCCCTCCTGATCCTGATCCTGAAGAAATCGAAAAACTTATATCGATCGCCGCCGCAGCTTTGGAGGATGAACTTAAGCAAATATTATCCAATGAACATTTACAGGTAAATTTTTCTTTTTTGGAATTTGTATTAAACTTTAATCAAAATAATACTGACAGCTACCAGATGGCGTGAAGGAATTGGAATTCATAGGGCCTCCGATGGAGCCGACACCCGAGGAGCGAGCCGAGCAGGAAGTGCGCGCCAAGATCCATTGCGACTGGGACGAACGCGAGCGCCAGGCCTTGGAGAAACAGCACACCCAGCCGCAACACAAGCACCTCCATAATCAGGAGTATATTCATAGGCGACCATATCTTCACCGGGCCCGACCCCATATGTCCTTCTACCAGGCACATAGCCTGATGTCAACTACCTACTATCCCTATCCCTACGATCCTACTATCCCGGCCGGTCAGGTCTTGACTGTGCCGATGCAATTGCAGAATCAACAGAGTCGCATTAATCAACGCCAGAACATTCGAAACCAGGCTCCAGCTCCAACCCAAGAGGCCCATTTCAATCAGTATCCGTTCCAAAAGGCGTATTACAACCTGTGTGACGAGCAGGAGTGTGCCAGGATGCAGGCGGATCTCGAACAGGTCCAGCCGGATCAGATGGTAACCTACCAGGATGGTCCCGGCAGTGCAGTTCACTACACACGCCTAACGCCAAGGACATGGCCGTACTTTTGTTTACCAAAGTCCTCCGTGGAGTGGAAGCCGCTAAGGGAGACCGAACAAATCTGGAATCCCACAGGACCCAACCGACGAGGCAATGATCCTAGTAATATGATACGTAAGTATAAATAATAAACTGTCTTACCTTGCCTCCTATTTCATAAAAAAAAGAGAAAATTTTATTTATTTTTTTTTAAATTTACTTTTAAAGCACCACCACCTTCTGGCTTCGAGAATGTGGAACCTCAGGGCGCACGCGACGAGAGGGGCAGACCAATACCGGAAACTGAAGCCATCACGGGCAAGAAATCCCTTTCCACCAGGGCCCGGAAGCTCTTGGGCGAAGACGTAATTGTAGTTCCGCATACGGACTATCCAACTCCACAACCCATGGCTGAGCCTGAAAGGGAGCTAAAGGAAGCCCTGCACTTTGTGGGTGAGTTTTGGGGGATATACTTTTTGATTATTTTTTTTTTTAGTTTTTAATAATTATTTAATGAAAATCCTACTTAATATATAATTTTTAAAGTTTAAGAAAAAGTTTAGTTCGTTTTTTATATAAATAATAATAAATAAGAAACTAACTAATAACTAGTTCTGCATAGTAGGCAGTAGGTAGTAATAATAAATAACCTTCACCTCCTCCCCTTAAAGCCTTGTCCGACACCCCCATACCTTGCCGCATGCCCCAACTGACTGTGACCAATGGAGCTACCGGAGACGGATACTACGTCCTGCCGGCCAATCCCTCGGAACAGACCAAGACGGCCTTGGAGGCCATTAAGCGACACAAGTTGAACCAGACACGGTATGCTCCGAATACCACTTACTGGCATCTCCTCTGCCAGCAGGAGCACATTCGTGCCTCAGATCAGCGGACTGCCTCTGACTCTGGCTCGGAGTCGGATTCGCGATCAAATTCGAGATCAGAAACTGGCTCTGGAAGTGCCAGATCTGCCACAGGATCGCTTTTTATTTCCTCTAGAGAATCGGCTCGAGAATCAGCTGTAGAGTCGGCATTAGTGTCTGAAAGAGACATTCAAGATTCCGGATCTGGATTTGAATTTCCTACAGAATCGGCCAACGATATGGAATCTGGTATGGAATCCTTTCTTCAATCTTCTCGTGAATCTACTTTAGAATCCGCTCACTATTATGCTAAAGAATTGCATCCAATATCTGCTGGGGAATCGCCGTCGATATCTGCTGGAGAATCTGTTCCAGTATCTGGTCGGAAACTGTTCAATTACTTCGCTCAAGAATTCGTTCCAAGATCTGCTCGGGTAACTGCGTCAGTGCCTGCTCGGGAATCACTTGACTTGTTTGGTCAAGAATATGCTACAATATCTGTTCGTGAATCGGCTCACAATTCTCCAATATCTACTTGGGAATCCGCGCCAGTATCTGCTTACTCTGGACAGGAATTTGTTCCCAAATCTGCTGGAGAACCAGCTCTATATATGAGTCCTTTATATGAACAAGAATTCCCTTCCATATCTTCCAGGGACTGTGACCCGCTACCTGATGAAAAATTTGATCCAGCTTCTGCTTGGAAGTCTGCTAAATCGTATGATCAAGAATTCCCTTCAATACTGGCTGGGGAATCTGCTCCAATGTCGGCTCGGAAATCTCATCGAAAATCTGCTCCAGTGCCTGCTCAAGGATCTATTATACAACATCCGGCAGAGTCCGGCTTAGACTCTGCAATCGATGCGGCTTGGGCATCTGCTTGGGCATTTGCTCAAAGATCTAAAGGATCTGGTAAAAAAGGATATGGGACATCCAATGAATCGGCTAAGGAAACTACATCATCAGGATCTGCCACAGAATCGGCATTCGATTTAAAAGTGAAGAAAGGCCAAGCCAAAAGCAAAACTCAGGTCAAGGCTACATTCGAGGCTCAGTCCAAGTCTAAGGCCAAAAATAAATCCAAAGCTAGGGCCGGAAACAAGGATATAACCACCAACCCGAATGGCTCACAAGAATCACAAATTGTCGGATCAATCATTGCGGGGGCCTTCGATATTGCAGGAAAAAAAATGTTGCCACATCATGGACCGAACCAAGATGATCGCATCCTCAACGAAGCTGACTTTCAGGCCTTTTAGAGTCCATACGCTTTTATAACATCCTTATTTTTCTGTATGTTTATACGATAACTGTAGGATGTTATTAATATTTTCGAAAATGTGTATTTTAAGTCAGGAGACTGACTAAGGGTTCCTAATAAAAATTTTAAGGAAAATCATTGTCTAGAAGTCATTAAAGGTATTACGTTCAAGCATACTAGCATCCAAATTGTAGAAGATATAGACATAATTAAGGGTCGTATGGGGGATAACTAAATTTTCAAGGAAAAATCAACAAAATATATTTTTTTCTAGCTTTAAGGTAGAAAATATAACGATAGGAAATTTAAATATGTACATATGTAAAAATCTTTTCAGATATTCCGCTCAAGAATCGAAATCGGAAAAGGAATGGAGATCGTTGTGGGCCATATGGAAAGAATCTAAGGTATAGGTATTTCTATGCTAAACTTAAGGTAGATAAAGCTTTTTTTTAGATAAAGCAAGAAGTAATTTTAAATGGCATCCCAAAAAAAAATGTTCCTAAGCTTTCATTAAAATTCATAGATAATCTAAAATACATATACGATAAGCCGCTAATGACATTGTACTTAAGAATCAAACATTAAATGTCTAATTTACAAAAAACTCCTTTACTTTTGAATTTCCGCAAATTTTTGAACAAGTTTCCTCACTAACTTTCGGGGCTTATATATCCGACTTTTCTGGGGCTATTAAAATAAAAGCATCCTGCATGTATAAGTGTATGGGTGGCAGGCTTTAAGGTTCTTTTTATTTAATTACACACTGACGGGGAGGGGCAGAGCCCTGGAAAAAGGACATTTGAAGCGTTGTACATAAATGAAAATGAAATAAATTAAAATAAGTGTCGAAGCAAAAGGCAAAGGCAAAAAGGACCAAAAGGACTATGCGTCTGTCTCTATATATGTGTGTGTGTGTGGAAAAGCTTTCACATGCGACGCATAAGATTACACACACACACCCACTCACACCAACATACCCACGTAAATCTCTCTAATGTGCATGCATTTGTAAAGTTCGAGTATCCTTTTTGTATATTTTTTGTTTTTATTTTTTTCCTCCCTCCCTCCCTCCATATAAGGTTGTACATTTATTTATATTTTTTTTTTGTATATATATTTTTCATTTTTTTTTTCCAAGTAAACTGAAAAGAAAGAGCAACTTGGAAAAATCGAGGGGACATGGAGTGGGAAAATAAAATCAGAAAAATAAAAATAAAGTTGAGAAGTCCGGTCGAACAAAGACAAATTCATGTTGCATTTTTAGCTTAAGGATATTATTGTATCCTTTGCATCCTTTGTGTTTTTGTGTTTCACTTTTTGCTTACTTTGTTTTTGTTTGTATTATTGCTCAGTTTCTTGATTCCCTCTTGATTCCCTTTTTTTGGGTTTTTTGTTTTAAAGCCCAAAGTGAATCCTGGCAAAAAGGATATACAAAATGCAAAAGGAAAAAAATAAAGGAAAAAGAACATGAAATTCAGAAGAACAAAATGTAAAAGTTAAG
Organism: Drosophila pseudoananassae pseudoananassae; assembly: GCA_018153035.1. Taxonomy (NCBI): domain Eukaryota; kingdom Metazoa; phylum Arthropoda; class Insecta; order Diptera; family Drosophilidae; genus Drosophila; species Drosophila pseudoananassae. Next base: position 2,568,160 of record JAECXR010000023.1, on the reverse strand, counting down.
CTAGAACTTTATGGTAATTTCTTAAGTACACTATTGGATATATTTTTTTTAAATATTAGATTGCTTCTAAACAAATCTCTTAAGTAGCAATTTCGCGCTTGGAGTTTATTTTTAGTTTAAGATGGTCACATTTTTTGTAAATAGTTAATATGTAAAAAAAGAAGTTTTCAAGTAGGAAATTAAATAGGAAGTAGGCATTTTCTTAAAAGTCTTGAAACCTTTTTTCTTTTAAAACAAAAAGAAATATCTATGAAAGAAGATTATCATCTATGAAAGAAATAGTCAGGTTATTTGAAACGTTGTTATTATTGATTAAAACATTGTATAATGATTTGAAACAAATTTTCTTACCTCGGTTACACTTTTGCGCTTTATGTTCAAAAATGGCAACATTACTTTTAATAAGAGTGACCATAACAATTGAATTTTTAATTTTCTTATGAAAGTGTATACGAAAAGTATCTTTTTGAAGCTCAACCAGACAAAGATAGATTTCTTCGGCTCTATGTATGGTATGTTCTGGTATGTATATAAGTCTATATGCATAATGCATGTGGGTTGATGTAAATGCAAAAATAAAACTGCGAATTGCCAACTGCGGCCAGCCCGTATCCTTTGGTGTCTGTGCGTATGAAAAGTCTATGTATATATATACAAAAATATATATATATTATCCATCAGAAATGTGCGAGTTTTAGATTTATTTGTAGTTGGACAAAGAAACAGACAAAAAAAAACAGGATAAAAAAAGGACTGAAAGGGAGAATATATCCCTCAGAAAACTTTATTTTAATTTTAATGTGGGCGCTTGTAATGCAAAGTAGATGCCCAACAAAAGTTTCTCTCCTTTCCTGGGGGTCAACAACAAAATAAAATAAAAAAAAAGGGGTTGGGCTTGGGATTTTGGGCGGACAGGACATAGGGGTGGCTGGAGCAGGTGTCCTGGCTTCCGTTTACATCCTGGTCTTCTTCTTAATGGGCTTGCCGCACTTTTACAAATTGGCTCAATTGCAAGTTTATGCGTCCTTGTCCAATGGATGTCCGCCGGAATTCTCCAGCTCCTGCTCCTTGAAACTAATGCCGCCATATGTGTCCAGGACTCGTTAACCATTTCCGGTTCGGCTTCAATTTCTCAGTCTAAGGGAACCCTGGTTCCGGTTTTCACACAAATGATATGCTAAGGATTTTTATTAAGGGGTTCGGTACATAATACATAAAGTAAACTATAAAAACAATTTTTAAATTTATAATATTGATGTATTGAAAAATGAATATTTAAAAAATTAAATAAGCCACAAAAAAATTTAAAAAAGGGATGTTTTTTTTCTTGTTTCTTAAAAGGAGTTTCAGAACTGCCTTTGAAATATTTCTTAAAATCTGATTTTTAGTTAGAGGAATAAATTATTTTATTTACTTTTAAACTATTGGGTTTTTAAGCCCCTTACATACAAAAAAAAATAAAAAAATAAACGAAACACTTGTTGAAATTGAAACAGAAACGTACAAATATGTTAGCCATTGTTATGGGGCATCGTGGCAAAAAATTGTATTACACCTCAATAACAACATCAGGACACGATGATATAGAAATGGGGATATAGTCTGGAGGAAGGCCTTGTTAGGGATGTACTTTTGTCCCTCCCCCATCTCCTCTTCTCACCCTCTCTCCCAAAACACACACGTATCTGCTAAGTATGTGTGACAAGTGATGCGTGTTTTGTTGCGGCCACTGTCCATCGAGTCCTTCTTAAGTGATGTCCTTTTTTTCTATTTTTTTTTTTATCGACTTGAACGACGGAGAACGCTGCACGCCCCCTCAGGCTGTCTTCCACCATGTTTTTTTGTGATATTTTTTTCATGCTTAATTGAATGGGTCAGTCATGGGCCGTTGTCCGGTTGCCCACATGGTTGCCATGGCCATAAGCGTTGTCAACATTCCAATACCAATTCTGGGACTGATACCGGTTCGAATTCGGATACCCCGATACCCACCACCGACCGGAAATGTTCAATTCAATTTTTTTATTGAGACCCCCAAAATGTCAAGGCTTTATTCTGGCGATGTTAACTTGGCTTGTGTTTTTAGAAGGGTATTTTTTAAGGGTTTCTTAAGGCTAAAAAATTATTCGATTTTCCAATAATAATCTAAAAAATAAATATTTTAGAAATATTAAAACTAAAAAAAAAATTTCATTAGGTCTAATAGACAATTCTAGTTTAGAAATAAATATTATATTATACGCTATTTTATTAAAATTGAAAAATTTTTTCATTCTTAAATATGTCTATTGTTTAAAGGCTTTTATTTTTACCATCACTGGCCACCTCTAGGCCCAATAACACCCGTGTGGTTATTGAATATCGAGCACGTTCTGGCCCTTTCCCTTTTGAATTTTCCGGCTTTGTTATTCCTTGACGCTTCTGGTCATTATTAAGGTTATCTGTCTAGCTCAGTCGCTTATTATTATCCCAATGCCCTTCCTGTCCCCTTCCTTTTCCTCCGATTTTTTTTTTCGATTCGTGCCATATCCATGTCTGTGGCCATTAAAACAAATATGGATCCTGACCGAGGGACCTTAACTATGCTTAGCACGCACCAAAAACAGCTTGGCACTTTTTTTTTTTAGCAAAGTCACTTTTTTATGGACCACTTGACCCCCGGGGGTCATAGGAAATTTGCCAAAAAACTGCTAAAAATCGAACCAATTGATTTTTTTTTCACCCATACGTGGAAGGCGGTAAAATATACCATAAGAAATTACTCTAAAAAATTCTTCTCCCCCAAACCATAAAAGTAGGCACTTAATTAAGTCACTAAAACCTATGAATTATTTCTTTACTAACTTAAGAAGTTATTTTTATTTACAACAAGTTCTTTCTCCCCCAAAACCAATCAACCACCAAAAAAATAAAGAGGGAATGTGTCATAAACCATATTTTATCTTAAACAGCCGTAAAAAAAGTAAATAGATATACATTAATGGCAGAAACTGCAATTTGTGAATTTTTTCCATTCTCATTTTCATTTTTTTTGCTGATCTATAGACAGATGAAGAAAAAAAGAAAACATCATAAAACGCGGTTTACAACTCCCATGTGTGTAATCGGCGACGTTTAACTCGAGGGTGGAACGATTGAGACAATCCAGATATAGCCCAGTCCCCGCCGTCCTGCGAAAAGGACACTTTCATCCGCACATCCACACACACACGAGACACTTGTGTGTCCTGGGAATTTGCCAAAAGCTGTCTGCCATCCTGCGATGGAAAATTTCTGAAAAATCAAAACAGCAACAGCAAAGAAATTAAATGAAAATGTAAAACAATTTCAAATCTTATTTTGATTCTTTTTTGAAAAAGACAATAACAATTTTTGGGAGGTAATAGGAATAGTAAAAGGATTTTTAAAAGCTTTAAGGGATGAACAAGCACTAGTGGGAAGGAAGTTTTTTATTCCCTTGCAGAGGGTATTATAATTTTGGTCAAAAGTGGGAACGCAGACATCTCCTACCCTATAAAGTATGTATATTTATGATCAGGATCACCTCCAGAGTTGACATAAGCATGTCCGTCTGTCACTCTGTTTTTTATTTTTTAAAAATGTAAAAAATATTTTGTCTCAGGATTTTGATGCAGAATAGTGGAGAATCGATCCAGAAATCGTTTAAAACACTCCGCTCGAGAATCGGATAAGAATTGGGGAAGATATAGCCATCACTGTGGTCTATATAGGGAAAACCCCATTTTCAAGGGGTCCCATCACGAAAAATGGACAAAAAATGTAAAAAATATTTTATCTCAGGATTTTGATGCAGAATAGTGGAGAATCGATCCAGAAATCGTTTAAAACACTCCGCTCGAGAATCGGATAAGAATTGGGGAAGATATAGCCATCATTGTGGTCTATATAGGAAAACCCCATTTTCAAGGGATCCCATCACGAAAAATGGAAAAAAAATCTAAGAAATATTTTGTCTCAGGATTTTGATGCAGAATTGTGGAGAATCGATCCAGAAATCGTTTAAAACACTCCGCTCGAGAATCGGATAAGAATTGGGGAAGATATAGCCATCACTGTGGGCCATTTTGAGAAAACCCCATTTTCAAGGGGTCCCATCACGAAAAATGGACAAAAAATGTAAAAAATATTTTGTCTCAGGATTTTGATGCAGAATAGTGGAGAATCGATCCAGAAATCGTTTAAAACACTCCGCTCGAGAATCGGATAAGAATTGGGGAAGATATAGCCATCACTGTGGGCCATTTTGAGAAAACCCCATTTTCAAGGGGTCCCATCACGAAAAATGGACAAAAAATGTAAAAAATATTTTGTCTCAGGATTTTGATGCAGAATAGTGGAGAATCGATCCAGAAATCGTTTAAAACACTCCGCTCGAGAATCGGATAAGAATTGGGGAAGATATAGCCATCATTGTGGACCATATTGAGAAAACCCCATTTTCAAGGGATCCCATCACGAAAAATGGACAAAAAATGTAAAAAATATTTTGTCTCAAGATTTTGATGCAGAATAGTGGAGAATCGATCCAGAAATCGTTTAAGGTACTCCGCTTGAGAATCGGATAAGAATTGGGGAAGATATAGCCATCACTGTGGTCTATATAGGGAAAACCCCATTTTCAAGGGATCCCATCACGAAAAATGGACAAAAAATCTAAAAATTATTTTGTCTCAGGATTTTGATGCAGAATAGTGGAGAATCGATCCAGAAATCGTTTAAGACACTCCGCTTGAGAATCGGATAAGAATTGGGGAAGATATAGCCATCACTGTGGGCCATATTGAGAAAACCCCATTTTCAAGGTATCCCATCACGAAAAATGGACAAAAAATCTAAAAATTATTTTGTCTCAGGATTTTGATGCAGAATAGTGGAGAATCGATCCAGAAATCGTTTAAAACACTCCGCTTGAGAATCGGATAAGAATTGGGGAAGATATAGCCATCACTGTGGTCTATATAGGGAAAACCCCATTTTCAAGGGATCCCATCACGAAAAATGGACAAAAAATCTAAAAATTATTTTGTCTCAGGATTTTGATGCAGAATAGTGGAGAATCGATCCAGAAATCGTTTAAAACACTCCGCTTGAGAATCGGATAAGAATTGGGGAAGATATAGTCATCACTGTGGTCTATATAGGGAAAACCCCATTTTCAAGGGATCCCATCACGAAAAATGGACAAAAAATCTAAAAATTATTTTGTCTCAGGATTTTGATGCAGAATAGTGGAGAATCGATCCAGAAATCGTTTAAGACACTCCGCTTGAGAATCGGATAAGAATTGGGGAAGATATAGCCATCACTGTGGTCTATATAGGGAAAACCCCATTTTCAAGGGATCCCATCACGAAAAATGGACAAAAAATATAAAAATTATTTTGTCTCAGGATTTTGATGCAGAATAGTGGAGAATCGATCCAGAAATCGTTTAAAACACTCCGCTTGAGAATCGGATAAGAATTGGGGAAGATATAGCCATCACTGTGGTCTATATAGGGAAAACCCCATTTTCAAGGGATCCCATCACGAAAAATGGACAAAAAATCTAAAAATTATTTTGTCTCAGGATTTTGATGCAGAATAGTGGAGAATCGATCCAGAAATCGTTTAAAACACTCCGCTTGAGAATCGGATAAGAATTGGGGAAGATATAGCCATCACTGTGGTCTATATAGGGAAAACCCCATTTTCAAGGGATCCCATCACGAAAAATGGACAAAAAATCTAAAAATTATTTTGTCTCAGGATTTTGATGCAGAATAGTGGAGAATCGATCCAGAAATCGTTTAAGACACTCCGCTTGAGAATCGGATAAGAATTGGGGAAGATATAGCCATCACTGTGGTCTATATAGGGAAAACCCCATTTTCAAGGGATCCCATCACGAAAAATGGACAAAAAATCTAAAAATTATTTTGTCTCAGGATTTTGATGCAGAATAGTGGAGAATCGATCCAGAAATCGTTTAAAACACTCCGCTTGAGAATCGGATAAGAATTGGGGAAGATATAGCCATCACTGTGGTCTATATAGGGAAAACCCCATTTTCAAGGGATCCCATCACGAAAAATGGACAAAAAATCTAAAAATTATTTTGTCTCAGGATTTTGATGCAGAATAGTGGAGAATCGATCCAGAAATCGTTTAAGACACTCCGCTTGAGAATCGGATAAGAATTGGGGAAGATATAGCCATCACTGTGGTCTATATAGGGAAAACCCCATTTTCAAGGGATCCCATCACGAAAAATGGACAAAAAATCTAAAAATTATTTTGTCTCAGGATTTTGATGCAGAATAGTGGAGAATCGATCCAGAAATCGTTTAAAACACTCCGCTTGAGAATCGGATAAGAATTGGGGAAGATATAGCCATCACTGTGGTCTATATAGGGAAAACCCCATTTTCAAGGGATCCCATCACGAAAAATGGACAAAAAATCTAAAAATTATTTTGTCTCAGGATTTTGATGCAGAATAGTGGAGAATCGATCCAGAAATCGTTTAAGACACTCCGCTTGAGAATCGGATAAGAATTGGGGAAGATATAGCCATCACTGTGGGCCATATTGAGAAAACCCCATTTTCAAGGGATCCCATCACGAAAAATGGACAAAAAATCTAAAAATTATTTTGTCTCAGGATTTTGATGCAGAATAGTGGAGAATCGATCCAGAAATCGTTTAAAACACTCCGCTTGAGAATCGGATAAGAATTGGGGAAGATATAGCCATCACTGTGGTCTATATAGGGAAAACCCCATTTTCAAGGGATCCCATCACGAAAAATGGACAAAAAATCTAAAAATTATTTTGTCTCAGGATTTTGATGCAGAATAGTGGAGAATCGATCCAGAAATCGTTTAAAACACTCCGCTTGAGAATCGGATAAGAATTGGGGAAGATATAGCCATCACTGTGGGCCATATTGAGAAAACCCCATTTTCAAGGGATCCCATCACGAAAAATGGACAAACAATGTAAAAATTATTTTATCTCAGGATTTTGATGCAGAATAGTGGAGAATCGATCCAGAAATCGTTTAAAACACTCCGCTTGAGAATCGGATAAGAATTGGGGAAGATATAGCCATCACTGTGGTCTATATAGGGAAAACCCCATTTTCAAGGAATCCCATCACGAAAAATGGACAAAAAATCTAAAAATTATTTTGTCTCAGGATTTTGATGCAGAATAGTGGAGAATCGATGCAGAAGTCGTTTAAAACACTCCGCTTGAGAATCGGATAAGAATTGGGGAAGATATAGCCATCACTGTGGTCTATATACGGAAAGCCCCATTTTCAAGGGATCCCATCACGAAAAATGGAAATAAAATCTACAAAATATTTTGTCTCAGGATTTTGATGCAGAATAGTGGAGAATCGATCCAGAAATCGTTTAAAACATTCCGCTTAAGAATCGGATAAGAATTGAACCATCACTGTGCGCCATATAGTATTTAACTGAAGAGTATTTTAAATGAATTAAAATTGTAAGGACCTTTTGAAAGTTTAATTTTGGCATTGCTACCTTTAAACATGATACTTGTCTGTTCACAAAAGATAATCCTTAGTGTATTGCTTTCTTTAAAAAACAAAAACATATAAGCCTTTTTGATAAAAAATGTAATTTTCAATTAAAACTTAGCCATGATTTAGTCCGTTTATCCTGTCATCTCATATGAAATATATCAGCAGCTTCCGCATCCTTTTCAAAACCCTTAACTTTTCACACGCACTAAGCCCTTCGGCTTCTTCACACTTTGCACCTGTCCGGTATTTATCTTTGTCTTTATGATGGCACCAGGGACCAAGGGAGGAGAGAGGGCACCTGTGGGGTTAAAGGGGTTAAACTAGGGTTAAACGACTTGTTGTTGGCAAAGTGTTATTGCACTTGAAACGCGCTGACAAGGGTATTTGACACAAATTCGCGTAGTTTTTCAGTTTTGACACATGTCACTCAGAGCCAAAGTATACAAACTACACTGGAAAAAATGCTACATGCTATTGAAAAAAATATAAATTTTAAAAAATATTTGGCAGCTACTGCTTGAACTATTCATTAAATAAATTAAGTCTAAGACCCCTTTAAATAAAACAAATATTTCAAACATTTTTCATATTTTTCCTTCCAAGTTTCTTGTAGTTTTTTGATGCTGACTCGTTGACAAATTACTTGAGTGGAGACTCCCCCCTTTTAGGTAAAAACAAGAATAACAACAACCGCCACCCCCACCCTGTCCCCCGGGTGTTTATTATTATCCCAACGGACACACATGTCACCCCCTTTTGTTTTGCCAGAACCCCTTTTTTCGGACGTAGGCTAATAAATAATAAACAATCCTTGTGTCTCCTCCTTCAGGCGGACAAAGGGAAAGGAGAGGTAGCCAGTCCTTTTGGCCCCTGCTCCTTGCCGCTTTTTTTCCCACCGACGTTGAGGTTGACAAATGTGTCAGAATGCAAATCCGCAACAATTAAAACAAAAATCAACACAAAAGGCTAGGGTTTGGTGGCTGAGAAGGGGCGGCATAAGGCGTTTGTTTTTACAGAAATGTATTAAACTTTAGTTTATACTCTTAGTACTCTGATTTTTTAGAATTAAAAAAAAATCGTATAGTAAAGATACGTTTTATTTTAAAATCATAATGTAATGTAATATAACTATGTGAAAAATAATTAAATATATTTATATTTATATTTATATTTATTAATACAATTGTTTTATATATAAAATGATTAAATATTAAGAGTTTTCTATTTTTGAAGCTTTTTTTAATTATTTTTAGTCAAATGTATTTAGCCTTTAGTTTTCAACGTATTTGTAGTTAGCAGTTATTACAAAATAATAATATATTTTAATGAATATATATTTTATATTTAATTTTTTGTCAATAACAAGTTTAAAAACCAAATAGCCAAGAACTTCTTCAAGAATAACGAATACCCTTTCCGTCCTTTCTTTCCCAACCAACTAGGGGTTATCTGCTTGATAAAAAGTGTCATTCTGCACCACCACCCACAAAATGCGCCCAACCACCCACCTTGCAACACTTCAGTGGCACTTGTCGCCGTTTTTCCAGCAATTGTCGTTCCACTTTGGAATTATTTGCACAAAATCTTTCAGCGGCTGCAAGGCTTCTGTCGCTCCTTTGCGCCCCTTGAGGTCCTTGGGATCCTGGCGACCAGCTTGTGCTTCATAAATGTCCTTCAGGGGAATGAGTTGAGGGGTTCTGGGGGGGTGGCATTGGTTGGGCGCTGTTGCTTAGCGGTCTTGCAACTTGAACGCCTTTTGTTGCCTTGGAAAAAAAACGAAAAAGAATTTAATTTTTTTTTTGTTGCAGTTTTCATCCACAATTCTCATTATTATTTACCCTCTTTGGCGACGCCTCTGGGCATTTTTGGTTTATCGTTTTAATTGGCTTGGTCTCCTTGGAGGAGAAGAGGGGGCCTGGGTGGTAGGGGAGGTCCTGACATCGATGTATGAGTGTCTGGCTAATGATAAGCACACAGAACTTGTTCAAACCGGAATGCCACACATGCGGAAATTTACTAATTGGCTGAAAATTAGTTGCCAAAGAAAATTCAAATTAGCAAATTGCTTTTTCCTCTAGATCTCGAAAATATTTATGGCAAAAGATAAGAAATGGGGGTTATTCAAATTCAATAGAAATTAACAGAAATAAATTGGAAATTAATTCTGAAATTGATTTTCAACAAATGTTTTATGTTGTTACTTTTAGGTAAACATTTGTGTTATTTTTTATGGTTTTTATAAATTATATATTTTGTTTATATTTTTATACATTAAAAATGATTTTCAATGATTTTCTACGTTTTTCTAAATTTCTTTAATTAATCTAAAGAAAATGTTTCACAAATCGAATAGTTAATATAAAGCATAAATCCTACATGTTTTTAAGGGCTTCTTAAGCTTATTGATAAATTATTTTGTAAAAATGAATTTGCATTTTTAAATACATATTTTCAACTACCCAGAATAATATGTTGTCTAGTGTTAGAAAAAGTAGATATTAATCTTCATTAATGAATAAGATTAATATTGTGAATATTAGATAAAATAATAAGCAGTTTTGGTAAAATAATTTTAGGTTAATTAGAAAAGATAATAAAGTTTAGCAGAAATATGAAATTGTTAAATTTATTCAGAGTGATTTATCAATAATATATACATATTTAAATAATATACAATTTTTTTTTTGAAACAGAAATTAAAACTAAGGTTTAGGTCTAACATAATTTTTAACAATAACTCTAAATATATTTAATAGATATAAAATGTTTATATATTGATTAGTTTAGTTTAAAATAATATTGTTTATGGATTAAAGGCTCCAAAAGGACGAACAGAAAAATAAACTTTGTAGTTCACTGTTTGGTTAACAAATTTGCTATTTTGGCTTTAGGTTTTTGGTTGACTTTGCAGGACACCGTTGAAATTTTCCGGCGGCTATCCGTGAATTTTCCTTTCGTGGAAAAATCCGTGAAAAATCCGTGGAACTGGTGATTTCCAAATCGAAATTCGCTCATTGGCTGCATTGACTCGAGCGGAACGCGTAGTTTTGGTTGGCTACCCACTGGGATATATATCTTCCTATACATATCCATATACAAGGATATATACATAAGTGTGTGTAATGATTGTGGTTGAAAGTATGCTAGTGTGTGTGTGTAAGCGTGAGTTACCCTGTCCTTTACAGATGCCTGATTAGAGGAGTTTTGATATAGTAATCGACCGCAGCGTATAATAATTCCTGCGGTTTCATAATGCCCGACCACACACATACTCACACACACATGGACACACTCACCCTTAGTTTGTGGTGGTGCGCAACCGCTGACACCAATACACCAACACTAACACACACAGACACTCGTAAAACCGCACACCCCTTAACACCCCACACACCTATTTTTTTTTTCAAGAAACCGCAAAATTTTAGAGGGTTGATAAAAACGAAAATTCTTAATAATCCAAAAATAAAAACAATAAATTAAAAACAAAAATATATAAATATTAAAAATAATACTTAGGGGCCTTAAGGAGGTGGTGCCTATGTGGTTGCTTAAAAAAATGTCTTTTTTTCACTCAACCTTGGAAAATATTGCTACGTCTTTTTAGCCACAAATGGCAGCCGCAAGATTTCATCTTTCTCGCTTGCACTCCCTTGCTCCCCCAACTCTCTCCATCTCGTTCTCGCCCTCATATACCTGTCTCGTTCGTTGGCTTACCAATTCCTGGTTAGCTAGAGGCTTGCCACAAAGCCGCGTCTCCAACGCTCTGGCTTTTTTCTTTTTTTTTTCATTTTGGTTTTTCTTATTTGATTTTTACTTTACTTTTGAGAATTTCCTTCTTTTTTTTTGAGTCACTTCCAAGACGAAATTCTGTTGGGGGTTGAATGGAAAAGAAAAATAAAAGAAAGGAAAATAAAAACAGTAAAGAAAATATACTGCCTTTGGTGGAAAAAAAAGCTCAAGAAGTTCTCGCCTCTCGTTCCCGCTCAGATAATGCCATCTTACTCTACTGGAAAACTCACTCCAGCGCCAAGGTGCGCCAAAAAATTGAGTGCAATTTTTCTAAGTCCTCCTCTGTGTGTCTGTGGTGGGTTGGATTTTTTCCAAAAACAAAACAAAAAAAAAATAAAATAATAATAAGGTGGTGGGGGGTACTGACTCAAGCACAGGGGTAACGGAGGGTAGGGTATTGGGAGGGGGCGGTGCCAACTTGAAGACGACGTTGCGGCCTTTCTGCTTGTGGTGTAGTTGACGTTTTCTGGTTTCGGTTTTCGGTTTTTGGTTTTCGGTTTACTTTTCCCCAAGATGCCAGGCAAAAGAAAAAATCTGAAAGCCCAAAAACGTCGACTGCGAAGCCAGCTGAGACGCCGACGCCGACTGCGCTGCCAAGTGGAAACCGCTGCTACTGGTTCTCGCGGTAAATGTTAAGCCAAAAAGAGGAGAGCCACCGAACCACCGAGCCACCAACAAAATCGGCATAGACGGAAAAAATCCCAAGAAGGCTCTACAGTCAAGCCTGGCTAAAAGGAATCACTCAAAAGCTTTTGCTGGGTAAGTACTTCAACTATTATGATTATACATTTTTTTATCCACTGTATTATATCAAAATAAGTAAACACCTTTTTCCAAATAATTTAATCTAATCCAAATTTATCATAAAAATCAATTGAATCATTAAACATTAATTTGCAAAGCTATTATTTATGTATAATAGAAAGAAAGACATATTATGTATTTATGATTCGGGAAAAGTTTATTTAAAACAATTAAAATAAACATTGGATTTTTTAGACAAATTTGTACAAAAACTAGTCATTCTTAATGTAGAAAGATGTAAAAATTAATATATTTTGAAAAATATTAAAAAATAAAATGTTATAAAATATTTATAGACTATATAGTCATTTATCTAGTCTTTACTGTATGTACCCCAAGAAGGCGAAGCGGCCAAGAAGCAGACATAGACGTTGTGCCTCTTGGGGGCGGGGTAATAACGGAGGATCGAGGGGTTGGCCTCCAGGGGGGAAGTGCTCCGGATGCTGGGGTTCGGGGGTGGAGGTCGCAGGATAGAGAGTGAAGGGTGGACCCTGTTTCGTTTCTTTCGTTTTGTGATTATGATGAGGCGTCGCCTTCGTGAGACTTCGTTGCTTGGATGCTGAGATGGTTGCTTCGTTTTTATTTTTTGTTTGGAAGGATGGAGGCTGGGTGGGGGCTGTTGGGGGCAGAAGGTGGTGCCCTCTGCCTTCTATTCGCTGCCGGCGCTGGCGTCGCTGTCGACGCTGGTGGTCGACGTTGCCAACCGCTCGTAGTGGTCGCGTTCATGGTTACCGCAAAAAAATAGTTTAATATCTCCGTGTCGTTTGATTCGATCGCCAGAATCCAGTCTCAGTCTCAGCCCCCGTATCTTTGTATCTTTTCTTCTCAGTATCTTTGTATCTGTATCTGTGCCAGTGCATTACTGTGTGTTCGTGCGTGTGTGTGCTAAACGATGTGCTAGTGTGTGTCAGCCGACCAAACACATAATCACATAATTATCATAATTAAAAAGCCTCAAAAAATTATTTTTAAAAAGTGGCACAATTTCCAACCTTTTTTTTCGAGTGTTGTGTGGCAGATCATTTTTTAAAAATTAAAAATAAATATACTAAAGAAATTTCAATTTATAAAACAACAAAAAAAATACCAAAAATATTAAAAATTTATCAAGAAAAGTAAGTTGGTGATTAAAAATAAAAACAATAATTATATAAAACTTTTCAAGTAAAGTGGGAACGTTTCTTTATTAATAAAGGATCATCATATGTTAAATATAAAAATTTTCAAAAAATATAGTGTAAAATATACATATATTGGCTTATGAATTTATATTTTTAATAAGTTTAAATTAATATGATTTTGCGATCATATTTTAGGGAACTTTTGGCGAAGATTTGATATCTTAAAAGATCAATGTGTATGTGTGTATTTTAAAGAAAATAATTGTTTTTAAATCTACCAACTCAAATGGTCTAATTTTTAGTTGTTTGTGTAAAGTCCCTTCTAAAACCACTTTAGTGATCTAATTTTGTGGCTAACCAGATCGACCGACTTGTTTGTTAACCAATTATATAGACCCACTTCTGGCTCGATTCATTCTGGAATTCTTGTATCCTTGCAGCCTTGTATCCTCGTATCTGTGGCCACATGTGTCGCCACATAGTCGCTTGGCCGGCTTATTTCGTTGCCATCTGCGCTTAAAACATTAACATAAATAAAAACACACACACACAAATACCATAATATATTTGAATACACTCATAATCAGCGGAAGTTGTAAAAAAAACTTTCATGTGTGTGAAAATAATATATATATAACACTTCCTCCTACATTCCAAAAGAATAAGGTTAAAGGATCACTATTAGTTGAAGTTTTAAATACTCTTTTTAGTCTTTTAATTAACTTTCAATTTTTGTATTAACTTTTCCAAGATAAGTTTCTTATTTTTTATTAAATGATCCATCAAATTTGATCTCTGTCTGCCCTTAATGATTTTTTTTGTTTTATTTTTTATTGTTTAAACAAAAGCCAGAGCGCCAGTAGGGTATTGTTGATTTTTTGGTGGCCAACACACACACACTCACACAAGCCGGCAACATCTGGCGTTTTCGATAATTTTCTCTTTTTTTCCAGCCATTTGATGAACATTAAATGGAGTTTTGTGTATTTTTTTTTGTTGTTTTCCATTCGATGCGACACAGATGGCCGTCATGCATCTTAGTTGAGAAAACGGGGCTCAGGTTCTCCACTCCCTCATTATTGGTTATGATTTTTTAATATTTAATTGAGCTGCACTCGCCGATGTCGGCTTAAATGCAAATTGTGCGCAAAGGTGTGCGGTTCAGTTCGTTTCGTTTCGTTTGGTTTTCGGTTTGGTTGGGTTTGGTTTGGTTTTGGCCATGTTCCGGCAGAGATCTGTATACCTGGTCTGGGTGTCCTTTGTGCCTCAGGACTAAAGTGCAATAATAATTGAGCTCTTGCCTCGATGACAGCAATAAACATAAAAAAAAATACAGAAAACTCGAAAAAATGCAGGGTGAGGACAAAAGTGCAGCATACTTATGCGGGCAGCAAATATGAAAACAAGAAGAAGAAGAAAAAAAAGCGGTAATATCGCCAAAAAACTCCATTAAATGAAGAAAAAGAGTGAAATTATTGTTGTCCGCGTTCCCAGAAACATTTACCTATAAAAAGTGACAAAAATAAATAAGAAATTTATGGCCTTTAATGCTTTAAAAACCAAACCAATGAGTTATTTGTTAAAGAAAAGTGTGTTATTTTTAATGTTACATTTTTTTTAACCTTTAGAAAAGTTTCAGTTTTCTCTTTACTTAAATGAATTCAATTTTTTAATAGAAACTGAGCAATGTTATTAATTAATAGCAACAAAATTGTGGTTTATGATAAGTTAATTATTCAAAAATTGTAATATTTCAACCAATTATGAGAAACTACTTTGTTCTTACATTTAATTTATAATTTTTTAACAGAAATTATTTAAAGTTAGTTTCAGTCTTTAACTTTGAATATAAGTTCCTCAATATCTTTTGTTTAGTTTTAATTTTTGACGATATTTATTTCATGGTATTATAGAAAATACATTAAGAAAATGATTAAAATATTTATATTTTTGAGTCCTTTTTTTTTTTAAATTTTTTTGTTTTTGTTTTTATGAATTATATTGCGTATTTTTGTTGTTATAATCAGGAACATCCTTGGCTCTTTTCTGACATTTTTTGCCATTGAACAAAAAAAAGACAGAAAGCAAAAAACAAAAGAAACCCCAATCGCAATCCACATTAATTTTCCAGATTGACCAAATGAGCTGACAATGATCGGATTGAAAGCGTCGACTCTTTGAGGCAGTAGGAGCATTGAAATCAAACCGAAAACCAAAAGCAGCAGCAGCAGCAGTAACACATTCTGATATACACATATATATTCTGAATTATTTCGTGAGTCAAAGCTGAAAACCAGAGAGAAGCCCTGAATACCTTGTTGCAAGGATAGCAGCTGCAATAATGCACATATCTGCTGAGGTCAGTTCGACCACCTCAAATCAAATACAGCAGCAACATCAGCAGCAGCAGCAGCAGCAACAGCAGCAACATCAGCAGCAGCAGCAACAGCAGCAACATCAACAATTGCAGCAGCAACATCAGCAAACAACAAATACCACAACGAAGCGACGCAATGCCGAGTCCTCTTCCAACAACAACAACAACAATAACAGTACTAACAACAAAAATAGCAACAACAATAATAATAATAATAATAATAACAACAACAACACTACGAATAATAATAATAATAACAATAATAATAATAATGTTAAAACGAAACCTGTGGATACCAGTCCTTACCTGACGCCGGAGAATCTCATCGAAAGAACCGTCGATGTCCTTCTTGCCGAACATCCTGGCGAGCTGGTCAAGACGGGATCACCTCATGTGGTTAGTATATTATATGGATTTAAAAAATATGAAGATTATGTTTTAAAAAATTATAATATAAAATTATAAATCATAAAATTATAAAAATATTACTATTCATAGGTCTGCACAACATTGCCCACTCATTGGCGTTCGAATAAGACCCTTCCGATCGCCTTTAAGGTCCTGGCCTTGGGCGAGGTCATGGACGGGACAATCGTTACCATCCGGGCCGGCAATGATGAGAATTTCTGCGGAGAGTTGAGAAATTGTACGGCCGTAATGAAGAATCAGGTGGCTAAGTTTAATGATTTGAGATTTGTGGGCCGAAGTGGAAGAGGTGAGTTATATAGAAATTTTTACAAATAAACGGAGAGTTTTTAAAACTTAATGTTTATGAAAATAATATAGAAATATAGCTAAATTTTTTAGTATTAAGGTTCTGAATTTTTCTATTCTAGGGAAGCGACTTTTTCAGGTATAGTCTTGAAGCCTAGATATAGTTAATAGTATAGTCTCAGAATCTCAAAAACTTATTTCAAAAACCTATCGTTTAGCCTAGATGTTAGAATAATATATATTTAGTAAAAAGGTACCAGGTATCATTTAGACTAAAGAACAAAAAAAAAACCATCACCCTCTTGTTTATTTCCCGACAATTTTTCATTTTTGGTCATTACGTTTTTGGCGTATCATTCGCGTTGATTGCTAGCTTCCTTTTCGACCGCTATACTACGAATATTGTCACACCAGGAATATCCTTATATCCTTATATCCTTATAGTCACTGACACAGGAGAAAGCAAAATAGCAGCTTCCGGGCTGCGTCCTTTTTCTCTCTTGTTCGTTTTTTTTTTGAATCAACAAATAAGATAAGTAGTCTGTAGTTAATTTTTATATGTCTATTGGGGGACGTCCAGGAGCGAGGTCCTGCCAGTAGACGGCAGACAGTCTTGACAGTTGTCAATTTTGTTTGAGATTTTGTGTTTTTTTTTTGGTGTTTTTTTGTGTTGGCGCCGTTATTGCTGTTCATTTCGTCAATTTATCACGAACGCAATTTAAAAATCAAATCGAGGGTGACAGACAACATACTGTGATAGAATTTCGTCCTTCTCCACCATTTTGATTTTCTCTCATTTCGGTTTCTTCTCTTCCATTTTTTTTTTTTTTGAAAATTAAATCAGCGTAACTGTTTATTCAAATCCCCATCCGAAGGAAATAAGCGCCGGCAACTTTTACTTTTTAGCCCAAAAAGTTATTTTTCTTTTCACGGCCCCCCAGACATTTTCTTTTATATTTTTTTTTAAGAAGGACTTGCGTTTCGTTTTTTTTTTGGGGCATGTCTAAGTGCGCTTTGCCGCGGCATTTGACAATTTGCTCATTAAGTTTGTCTGACCCGGGGTCCTTAATTTTTTTTTTTTTTTTCGTCACCCTCATCATCATCAGGCTCTGGCATCTTGGGGCTCCAGCATGTTTGACATTTTTAAACGTTTCAAGTGGCAAATAATTCCTTGGGATTTATACCAACCACTCCTTCCGAAAAATCTCTTCTTTTTTTTGTTTTTGCTTACTAATTATCGCCAGAAAGGACGAAGGACGTGGGCGTGGGCGTGGGCGTGACAATTGCCAAAAGGCAGCATCAAATGTTCTACAAATGGATTTAAATTATTTAGCCCAAAAAAGCGTATCGGTAGGAAAAGCCCCCCCTAACCCCTTGAATTTTATTTTATTTTTCTCATTTTAATGCGCTACAAAAGGATTACGTGGGTCAAGTCCTTCCATATCCCATCCCTTTCTATTTGTGTGGGTCCACCCATCTCTCCCTTTCTCTGGGGAGGTATCGTGTTTTATTTGCTTTAATTTCAATTAGCAAACAAATGCAAATCCCTTGTACTAGGAAAAGTAATGCAGAGTCCTGCAATTGTAATTGTTGTTCCTTGTTTTTTTTATTCCACTCCTAAAAAAAATAAAAATAAACAAATATATATATATTTAAGTATATAATTTAAATGTTTGTGCATGTACTTACCAACAACTAATGCCACTTGCAGTTGTCAAGGCTGCAGACACTCCACATTTTTGGTATGCAACCAAATTTATGAGGGCCCCCAGGATGAAAACCTTTCGCCAGCTCGTAATCCGCGGGGGGAGGGGTTGATGAGGATGGGGGAGGTGAGAGGATGGAATGGACGGGGAGGGCTCATTGATAGTCCTGTGAAAAGCATTTCATTATCACAATTGTAAGGGATACTCTGGTAATCAAGGGCCTTAGCCAAAAACTTTGCCGCTTCAGGGCTGAAAGTTGTTTGTATTTTTTGGGCAACTGGTAAGCGGAAGCTCGAAAATAAATTGGCTTTTTGGGGAATTACAAAATACAGGAAAGTGATTTAGATTTTTAAATAGTTTTAAATACCAGAAAGGTTAAATATATACATGCATATATTATATATACGTTTTTTTTCATAGTTTTTGTCTTTTCCTTTAGATGTTGAAACTACTAAGACTAAAAAATATAATAAAATAAAAGAAAAGTTTCATAAAAATATTAGTGTTTTATTTCTCTGTTAGTTAATTAAAATAAAAATTTTTAAATCAATATTTTAAAACTTTAATTATCAACCTATCCACCCCATGGGGAGAGACTATGGAGGCACTATCTCCCCTTTTATGAGGAAGAGAGTGACAGTTACTAAGCCTAATCAGGATAACCTATCGAAAGCGTTAGCAAATAATACGATTTACCAATTTCATAAGGATCGGCCGACTTTATCCTATAGCTGTCCTATAACTCTGCCAATAATCATGTCAATATCTAGCTTCCTGCGAAAAAAATGTTTTTGATTTGGCGGAGATATCACGTGATAGTGACATAACTTCGCATATATCCGGAGTTATGTCGCTTATATGTCGCATACATCCGCCAATATATCGTGTTCTTTATAAGAAATATAAAAATGCTTTTAAAACCGGAAACCGGTTTTCCTTAAATTTTGTCTTTTTTTTGTGTATTTTTTGTAGGTGTTTGTTGTGCGTGGAGTTCTCTCGTAATATTAAAGGCATGGACCACGCGGCGTATGCGTAATAACAGAGGCATACCGAAGGAGATGAAACGGGGATTTTCGCGTATTTCGTATTTCAAAAAAGGGGGCATAGTGGGGGCGTGACACAGTGGCAGAGGGAGTGGAAGGAAGGCAGGGGCGCAATTAGATAAAATGGCGGCATCAGCAGCTGCAATCGCAAATGCAACAGCTACGGCAACGGCAATGGGGCAACACTGCAGACATGCCGCTGTGGAAATGGAACTGCAGTTGCATTCAAGCGGAAACTGCATAATCCACCACTCACACAAATGCACTTCACACACAACACACACACACACACACAGAATATAAACACATGCATTGGAAATGCATTTGGTTGTTGTCTACTAATGAATTACAATCACTTGGATGCCATTTGGGGAATGAGGCTGTGATGGCTGGAAAGAGATTGCTTGGAGATGTGCAACAAAAAAGGTGCAGGCCCAGCAGAGGAGGTCGCTCAGGAGGTCACAGAGGAGGTCACAAGGGTGTTGTCCAGCACGCACCCACACATACACAACCATGTAATTATTGCCAGCATATGCATGTAAATGAGAGCCTGGCCATTCGCATCGATGTGCAAGCACTTTGAAGTGCATTACCAAAGTGCATTCGGAATACCATTGAAATACATACTTGCTGGGCATACCATACTGCCCAGGCCCAGTACGGCCTACAATGGCAAATGGCAGCTTCTAAGCTCCAGCTGCATTTGCGATAATATGTTAATTAACTGGAAGTGATTATGGCCTGTTTATTGCTCAGTTAAAACCCCCAAAACATACGCACCTCCCAGTCTGACATCCATTCTGCCGCCCCACCATCCCATCTCTCATCGCTCCTCGTTCAAAGACCAAAAATGGTCGGGGTGTTGGGATTGTATCGGTAATCCCTTCGGTTTACTCTAAAAGCAATATGTAATCATTCGAAAAAGCCCTTTTAAAATTATGGTATGGCTATGGGCTTGTATTCAAATAAGAGTATTTGGGTTGGAATCGATCGAGTGATCTATGGATCTACATATGTATCAGTGGATAATCTTTTTTAGCTAATCTTTTTTTAGGTTCTGAAAATTTTAATTTTAAGTTTTATAAATAAAATAAATAAGATCTAAATTTATAAGAGCTTGAAAGACGCATCTATGAAGCTCTTTCCAGAATATGAAACTTAATATTTTCATAAATTATCTTATGTTTAATAATATTTTTTAATACCAGTGAGATTATAAGTTTAGTGAGTAATGTATATGAATATAAATCCTAGAAAAATGATTTGAATGATATGAATAATTGATAAAATATCAGAAATTATAAATCATAAACTCATAACTTTATTTATTAAGCAAATTATTGCAATATTTAGAAAAATAAAATAATAAGATTAAAGTGTACTAGAGCTTGGTCATACTTTAATTTAATAAATATTTTGATTAAAAAAAAAACGAATAAATAAGAAATACTATAATAACAAATAATAAGTACCAACTATCATCGTATATAAATTACAAATTAAAGCCAAATAACTAATTTCTGCGACTCTTTGGCTTTCGGTTGCCCTTTTGCCTGAGCTGCTTCAGTTTATTTAAGTTGCTCAGTTGCAGAGCTCCAGAGTTGCCGAGTTGCTGCCGAGAGTTGCTGAGTTCCGCTTCCGAGTTTCTTTAAAGCTTCCGGCATCCATTAAACTCCATTAAAAATTAAATATGCTCCCCAGCGTTGCCAAAGGGGTGGGGTGGCTTTCTTTCTCTATGCCTTCCACTCTCTCTCCGACTTCGACTCTGAGTCTGCCTCTTTCTTCTTGATTGGTGGGCGTGGCAGTGCTCACTTTTTTGAACTATGTACCTTTTGAACTGAAGACTGAAGAGAAGGGGGTAACCCTTTTCTTTCCCAACTGACACGCATCAATTTACAGCTGTGCCAAAAAACGAAAAATGCTCAAGACTTTTAATGAGATGAAGGTGAAATTTCATAATGAAGTTTTGCCGCACTAAGATGCTAAAGGGTGATGGGGTGGAGCGTGGAGGATGGAGGATGGAGGTCGTAATGGGGTTGGGAGCGGGGGTGTGGTTGCGAGCGGTAACCTCGTTAAGCTTAATTAATAGCAGCAATGTGATAAACACCCAGCCAAGACCCAAAATGGTCGCACTAAGGCCGCCATTTTGTACAGAAGCCTCTTTCTAGAAAAAACAGTAAAAAAATAAAGTCTCCCTTTGATATTTTTCTTAATTTTCATGAATATTATTATTATTCCTTTATATTTCTAAAAATATAATCTTTATATATTTTTTGTTAAGTTTGAATTTATTTTAAGAACATTTTTTTACTGTTCCTAAAATTCTTAAGAAGACCTCTTCAGAAGAGAAGATAATGTCTTTGTTTTCAAATTATGTAGTTCCTTTTGGATGTTCAGGATTAAATATAATACAAATATTTCTTTCGGTGTCTTCACAAACACTCAGAAAACTTTAGCCCAGGTGTCAACTACAGTTCCAGAAGAAGAAGAAAGCAACAACAACAAGAACAACAAAAGCAAACACCATTTGGGACAAGTTCGTTTTTTAATGAGCCAACGCCAACGTCAACGCTGCTGCCACTGACATTTGACAGATTTCCTAGGAGCTTGCCGCTTAGATACATTTTCCTATTTTTGGAAGGCATGGGTGATGGGCGAGAGCGAGGGTGCAGAGAATTTTCTACTTATTTGGGCATTAGTCGTAGCCAACCAACCAAGCCAACCAACCAAGCCACCCAACCTCCCAGTCAGACAGCCCCCGCCCCCACCAATTTATAAAGCCCACCACTCCCCACCAAAATACCCCAACACCCAACCACCCACTGACCTCGCTTTTTGGTTTTTTTTTTCACGAGATTTTTGGAGTTTCAAGGAATTATATTAATGGTAGGCTGAATTTTTAAAAGATTAGCTTTGTTTTAGGGTTTAAGGTTTTTCATTCACTAACATTTCACAATTTTTAACATTTTATTTTTTATACCCTTGCAGAGGGTATTATAATCTTGTCGAAAAGGGTGCAACGCAGTGAAGGAGACATCTCCGACCTTATAAAGTATATATGTGTGTATATACTTCAAACAATATTCAAACTAGTCTCTCAGTTTTAAAAATATCGACTTGAATATCGACTGCACGCAGTATTTAA
The DNA here is from genome assembly GCA_018153035.1 of Drosophila pseudoananassae pseudoananassae. Classification (NCBI taxonomy): domain Eukaryota; kingdom Metazoa; phylum Arthropoda; class Insecta; order Diptera; family Drosophilidae; genus Drosophila; species Drosophila pseudoananassae. The sequence goes on along the minus strand of JAECXR010000023.1, from coordinate 2,545,903 downwards.
GTCGGAACGGCCGGGATCGGCTGGCTATATCCTTTAGCTGTCACATAACTGATTGATCGAAAATGGAGATAGAAATACACCTAAAATCAGTCAAATAGGATAATTTTTAGGAAATTTATAGTCTTTTTATTCTGCTTTCCTACTAAATCGGCAGTATAGTCGTAGGGGGTAGTAGGAAGGCTTCGTTTATTTTATGAAGCAACAATTTTTTGCTGAGAATCCAAACCTTGAAAGCTTAAACTTTAAGAGCGGCTAACGTCCAAAGGAAATCACTCTGCAGCTGCTGGCCCAGTTTGTAAGCCACTTCTGAACCAGAGTCGATTGTTTACTTTTCAAAGGCTCCGTTGGGGCTGATCCTGCAATGTCTGAAATCCAAAATTTTGGTTTCCAATCTTGAACTTTTTCCAGTGAAAACTATTGTTTTCGATTAATTTTTATGTATTTTATTTGGAGATTTTATGCAAAAGTTACAAAATATAAGAGTACAGTTTGTCTAATAATTGTCTTCATAATATTAGCAATAATATAATTACATTTTAGTGCATATTAAGATAACATATATTTTCCAAAAAGTGTCATTTTCCAAGTCCATTTTTAAAGCCTTTTTGTTTCAGTCTGTTCTTCGGATGTACATGTAAATGGTATCATAATCAAAGCTAATAGATCCAGAAATGAAAAAATAGAATTTAAAAATGATTTCAGGTTAGTTATTTTAGAAATGTCTAGTTGGATATGAAATAGAAAAAAAAATCTAATTAGAATACACACCTCATAGTAGGATCGAACCACCAGCCAAAGCCCCGTTCCTTCGCCAAATTACGACCACGAACTCCATCCAAATCCCGATCGAAGGTGGAAAATTTGGAGCCCTGCTTAGGCATCATCCTGGCGAATTCAGGACAATTGTCACTACTTCTCACCTCGTAGCCTTCGCTTCTACCGCCCACAACGAAGTGGTCGCATCTTTCAATCCCCCAAAAGGTGTTTAAAAGCAATTCATAAGGCTTTCCACTGGTCAGATGGTGCAATCGATTGAGTCCAATAAAGAAGTCATCATCATACTTAATTCCTACATCTCCAAATCCACGTTCATAATCCTCATACGTGCGATTAAATATTGTTGAATAAGGATGTTGTCTATAAACAGCCAACCATCCAGATCCGATATCCGAATCTGACCTACAAACCACTTCAAACGGGTCTGAGCCTGGAAGTTGTATTTCGCGGAGGACTTTGAATTCTTCTTGGTCTCGTGGACAAGGATCTGGAAAATCTGAAAAAATCGTTGTTTTATTTTGCAAATTGTTGTGTTCTGCCGACTCACCTATGGTTTCTGTTTTCGGCGTCGTCTGATTTCTAATATTAGGCAGTGGAGTTGTTGGGACCTTTCCAGCTTCCACTTCCGACTTTGTTGGATTATTTTCATTTATTCCTCCAATCTTCACTATTTTTTCCAGCTTATCGATGTCTTCGCGGAACTGATTAGTCAACGTTGCAAGTTCATTTGTTTTCTTTAGGTTCATATTTTGATCTTTAAGTAGTTCGATCTCCTTGTTTTTTTGATTTATGAGAGTGTTTAGATTGTCAACTTCTAGATGCTTTGATTGCAACTGCGAATATTTAACTTCAGTATCTTTGAGTTGATTCAGCACTTCCGTATATTTATTTTGCACTTCCGAGTATTTATTTTGCACTTCCAAATTCGATTTCACCAACTCCGAATAATCCTGTTGCCATTTTGATACCTGTTGGGCATATTGTTTGAGATCCTCGCTGTGCAAGTCTGAAAATCGTTTCTGAAGTTCCGAGAAGTCTGTCCTGCATTTTAAAAGATCGGCTTCGTTCTTGTGCCACTTCTCGAAGTACCGTTGTACGTTAATGGTCTGTGGAATCAAAATTTAAATTATTTTTCAAAATAAAAACACTCAAAATGGCTATCACTTACTTCTTCCGATCCGAAGGCAGCAGAAAATAGGAAAAAGGCCGAAATGAGGGCCACGGGGAAGATCATCTTGTATTTTTTTTATTAAACTGAACTGTCTACTGAAAGAGTCTCTGGGAATATTTCAACTGATGCTGCGAGTCTTGGAGCTCCGGCTTTTTAAAGCCGTCCTCGGTCTTGAGCTTCAGTTTCTGATAAGGAATTGGGACATTACCACACATATAGAAAAGCCAAAATATTCCACAGACAGAATGCGCACGGAAGGGATGTCAAAGGTTATTGGAGATTAGAGAGAGGTGATTAGCAATAAGATGTGGTTTATGTTCCTTTCCTATTTTCCTTTCTTGTTTTGGAAGAGTTTGTTCATAAAGTTATACGATTTAAAAATATAGATTTTCCAGAATTTTTAAAGAATTTCGAAATTAGAATTTAGCTAAATTATAGAAACACATATCTTTTGAAACAAAATTCTAATTTTGTGAAAAAATTGGCTTTGAAAATAAGGAAATAAATTAAATCCATCCAGTATTTTTAATCCAATGTTTGCGATATATATCTGGTTTTAGCTGCAAGGGTATATCAACTTCGGCTCCGCCCGAAGTTAGCTTTCCTTTCTTGTTATTTGTATAATTTTTATTTTTTAAATAATTAAATACACTTTAGAGTACACATTTTATGAAACAATTTGTTAATTGAATTCATTGAGAAAATTATTTTTTGAATTAGAATATTAATGATAGAATTCCTTGCAGCATCAATTAAATATAATTAAATAATAATTGAAATTAAATAATAATTGATTCGAAACATACAAATTTAGTGAAAGAATGGCTTTTGCTTCAAACGGTTACTGTTTATTTAAAAAAGATATTAAATGATATTAAACAACGATTATGGCATTGCTCATAATAAAGTATGATTATTTTATAACTATTTGAAATTGCTGTTTATATTATTTTTGTGTTACTATTTAAACAATTTTGCTTTATTATTCAAAAAGATATAAAAACCTTTACTGTTTATACAGTCTTAAAATTATTCCGAAGGTCTTTTGAAGAACCATTTTTGACCAAAAATTTTATGAAATATTATGGCTTTAGCATATTGACTTGCAGATCTTATAAAATCCAAAGCTTAGCTAGAAACCAAGTACTGGCAGCTTTTTTTTTTGGTGGGCGAATAAACAAGCAGAATTTTCTTTGCCGCTTGTTGGTTTGTTTGTCTGTTTGCTTGGCAGTTTGTTTGTCTGTTTGGTTGTTTGTTTGCCTGTTTGCTCATAATGTTTGTTTGCCCAGTTGCCGTGGCAGAATGGCGGAGTGTGTGAGTCCTTAAATTCCTTGTCGCAAAAGCATTTTGGCCAGTTTGGAGTCGCTTTTTGGGAGGGCTTTGTGCTCGGCTCTTTGCGCTTTCCGCCCAAAAACAGTCAAAGGCGGTGGCGAGCGAGAGCGTTGCTGGCAAATATTTGCCGAGGGACAAGTATGCGCAATTAAAATTTGATTTAATACACACATACAGATGTGCATTTACATTTCAACAGAATAAAGGACCAAGGACTAAGGCTACAAAGACATGTGTATTTGACACACAGAGTATCCAATTTCGAAAATTACTTGCGCATCATCAGTCGGCAAATTCCTTGAGTATCGAATGGAATTTAATTGAAGTCACGATATTTTCACAAATTCAAGTAATTCCCAAACACATTCTCCCCAAATCAGATGGCACATTAACACTTCTTCATACAGGATACACAGGACGACCAGGATATATGTACGAACATATATATATATATTTTATTATTCCGAGGGATGAACTATACACTTGCCTTACATTTTTCTTGCTTTTGATGTTGAATTTTTAATTTTCATTAAGCAGCGCCCGCCCTTATGACAGCTTCTAGGGGGGTTCTCAGTCATATCGGGAGGGGGGAAGGTTGCTAACTTTTGGTTGGTGGTGCACACACACACACACACTCAGGACCACCCCCCCTTCATACTTGGTATTTGCTGTGTGCTTAATTGATATTTGTATAATGAAATGTGCCACAGGATTTTCTGGCCCGCATCATTCTGAATGGCATGGGTCGCTGGTCCTGAGAACCAGCAGAAGGATATCGCTCAAGCCCAAGCGTAGGACCTTTTCTAGGGGTTTTCTTAATTTTTAATTATTTATAATACATTTTTTTAGGTTTGGAAAGAAAGTGTTGTCATTATCTGAGAGGTTTGAGTTTAAAAAGGAGGGCTTTTGTAAACTTAAGCTTTACAAAACTTAAGCATAGAATTTATCCTTAAACTCAAATAATTGGGGTTAAAAAAATAGTAATTAATTTTAAATAGAATAAATATAGAAGTAATATTACTAATATTTTAAAAATGTTTATCACACTTTATAGACTCTAATCATTTAATAAAGAATACAAAAAAACCCACACCTTAAGAAGAAAAAAATACCAAAAAAACCCCCACCTATAACCCAACTCTAAGCCTCCAAAATAGCCCTAAGCCTAATCCCCCAATAATCAAGAAAAAGTAAGACCACCTTAAGCTGATTTATTAGGACTTGCCCTCTATCCCTAGCCGTTATCCCTATCTTATCGCAGGACATCCATACAAATTGCTTAAATTGCTTTATATATATTTAAAAGGAATATACAAAAAAAAAAAAATAAAATAAAAAATAAACCCGAAACCGATACCAAAACCGAAATACCAATTTACAAGTCCTTTGGATATTCCTCGCCACTTACTGGACCGCAATCAATAAATTTCCCGTTTATACATATTTATTTTTTAAAAAACATTTCATTTTGGTGGCCAATCTTTATTGTTTGTTTTTTGTTTGTTGTTTCGAATGGATGTTTAAAATGCGATAAATTAAATTAAATAGCTTAAAGGGCAGGCCCAGGGCCGGAGGTGATGGTGTCCTTTATTTCGGCTACTTACAGATTATGTGACATTTATTGTTCACGCTTAAATCTTGAAAATTGCAATTTAGCGGCCTTTGCCGTTGGTCCTTTCGTCCTGTCTTTTGCCTGCCCTTTGGTGCGGGGTAGGTCCTGTCCGTGAGGAGTGGGGGTGGCTTATCAGCTAGCCCAAGGACAGAATTATGTCCTTGTCGCCATCGTCATCGTCTTTGTCGCGTTTATTTTTAAGATGTCTCCTTTTTTGTGTGCAGACAGAAAAAAAATGTTTGTTTAGTTATTAAATTATAATATTTTAATTTTATAAGTTTCTTATGTTTATAACATATATATTTTAGAGTTTATCTAATTTTTGGAATAAAACTAAGGTTTTTAAAAGGTGTATATTTTTTGTACAATATTAACTTTAATTCAAGCTCATTTTAAAGATAAAATGTGTAACTACAATATGACTGTAATATTATGCTTTTAGCTTGAAAAGAATATATTTAAAATTAGTTATTAGAGAAATAACAGAATAAATCATGCATGATGGAATATTGTTTCTTTTAGAAAAAATAATTCATTTTGTTTTTTATTAAAACATTAAAATAGCTTCCCAAAATAGCTTCCCTTTACAAAGACTTAGATTATATTAGGCTTTATATGCCTAAAAATTAAAATTAATTATTAAACATATATATAAAAATCTTGTTTTACTAATTTTTCTTATTTATTTTTTTATGAATGTTTTTCCGCAAGTGTTGAGAATTTTTTTGCCGCCGCCGCACAGTTGTCTCGAGTTTCCGTTTTAATAAACGCCGATTCCGGCTTCCTGTTTGGCATTGCTGCGTATCACAGCCCACTCCCCAGCCCCCGTTCCCCACTGGGTAACCAAGATCGGAATATATAGATATACGCGTATATATATAGATGGCATTTATGTAGATGTGTATGTTTATAAGCCACCCTCGCCAAATGAGAAGACGTAATTGCAGGCTGGCTGGCAGCGTCTGGTGCCTGATGTCCTTGGTCCTTTTTGGGTGTGCTCCATCTTCAACTTCTGGAGCTGGTGTCGTCTCAGGGCTGGTGTCCTCATTTATTGCCAATATAATTTTTGACTTTGCTGGAAATTTAATTTCCTTTTTTCTTTCTTTTCTGCCACCGGCTGGCAGGCGGCAGGACTCCTGGCTTCTGGGTATTGGCCTTCCGTGTGAGAAACTCACCCACCGCCATCGTTATTTTCATCGCCATCATCCTTAGTCCTGGGTCCTTAGTATTTAGTATCAGTATCAGTATCCGAATCAGAAACATCCACTCCATTTTTGAAAGAACCAAGCCCCGGGCCGTGTCGTAGAAACAAAAAACGGATGTCAACACACAGAAAGCCAAGTCGAAGCCAAAAAAGGGTTACAATTTATGATTATTAAACTGAAACCGAAAACTCTGGGGCTATGGGCTATGGCTGGGGCGGGGAGAACGGAGAAAAGTGCCTCTGGGCGGCAAACAAGAAAGTCGAAAAGACGCTCGACAAATAAATATAATTATGGAAAAAGTTTAGGCAGGAAATCACAAACAGAAATCAGAGGATAGACTTAAATAGAATACAAGCTAAGGATATCCTTAAATATCCTGAAATCTTAAAGAAATCTGACAAAAATACATATAACAAACAATCAGGAAAGTGTGTGTTTAAAATTTTGATTTCAAGCCAAAAAAGAACGTAAAGGACCCTTTGTCTATACATTAAACATATGAATATTTATGGCTGGCAAGAATCCTTATGCCTCTGGGGAGTCGAAAAATGAAGTCGCCATGCAAAAATAAACTCCAAAACGTCTGTGAAGCTGTGAGAAGGATACAAAGGAAAAGGCCAAAAGACTTGAAGGATATACACACTGCAGGCTTAAGAAAGTTTCTCTGTAATGTATGTCCTGTGTAGGAAAAAGGATATAAGGATATAACCAAAGCCTCGATGAATCCTGGCCATTAGGCAAATTCGAAAGTGTTGAAATTATGATCTGGCAAGTGTCTAAATACGGCGAGTCCTGCAACAAAGGGCTAGAGCCAGAAAGCCTGAAGGGGTGGCTCGACTCCTGTGTATTTAAAATGTCATTTTGTTGTCAACCTCAGACTTCTTGTCTTGTGTCAAATTATAATTATGGCGCCATGCTACTAACGACATTAACAGCTCCCGGTAGCAGGACGAGAAACAGGAACAGGAGCCATTAAATTGCCTAAGCACACTAGCCACCCTTGCTGGCTTGCTAGTCCTTACTTGGCTTTGGGGGCGGCTGCCATCCCGCCTTCATTATCAGCATCGAAAGTTAAAATTCAGGCAGAGGGCCTCCCTGCTGCCAGATGCCTGCTGCCCTCGCCCTCCCGCCGCCATGCCCAACATTTTTCGTTCTGCAAGGTTAAACGTTTCAAAAACTTTGTTTTAAAATCACTTAGCGCCCGGTAATACACCCACACACACAAACTCTAGCACAAATAACAGGGACTACAGTGGTAATTCGTTATGAGGAAAAGATTCGAAAAAATAGGCTACAAAATTCACAAAAAATTTTAATTTATTTGGAACAAAGTTCATCTGAAAGGTTGTGGGGGGATTCTTTTCATCAAATACATAAAGCTAAAACTTCTTTTAAAAATATCTCTTTGCAATCAATTTTCTTTAAAAAGGTTTTCATTTTTAAGTTTGAGGCTTAAGTTTGGGCTGTAAGCTTTAAACTTAGCTTATTTAAGCTAGGGTAATTATTAAACTAAGTTTATATTTTTCATAATTTAACCTTTCATATGAACATAGGTATAGGTTAACACCTTTCATAGTGTTAAAGCCTAAAATTAAAATATTTTAACAAAAAGTATTTTATTGAACAAAAATAAAATCCTAAAAAACATAAATTTTATAAAACCACTTAATGCGTTTCTTGATTTTCTAAGCTTTACCGTAGTAGCCACCCAAACACACTTAAACTCATACACACTGACACAATTATATGCACATGTAGAGACAGTTAAAAGGGTGCAGACTTTGTCCACAATCCCTGCCACGCCCCCACTCCACTTAGCCCGCCCCCAGACCCCATTTTTAAACATTTCGCAAGCTCCTTTCGCCAACGCCATCGCCATCGCCATCGCCGTCGTTGTCCTTGTCGTCGCCTTTTGCAAAGTGGTGATAATTTCTGCTTTGTTGCGAAAATGACAACATTTTAACCCGACAAAGTCTACCCACTTGCAGCCAGTGCACTAAAAATAAATAAAGTTATTCCATTTTTAATGTTAATTAATAAGCAGTTTTGTGGAGTAAAATGGTTAAGAAAGTAGGAAAGTGTTTTCTTTGAAAATAGATGTACGATGGAATTTTGTTATAATGAGTTAATTATTAAGAAGTAATAATTATTGATTTTTTATTATATTATTGAATTATTGATTATTCAATAATATTAATTATTGAATTATTGATAAATAACGTTCGTAATAAAGTATAAACTGCGAATGTAGAACCATTTTTTGTAATATTTATTAATACGCCGTATGTTCTTAAAATAAAATATTAATATTTGAAAATATATTAAATAAAATAATTTATAGAGCTTTTGAAAGCTAGAGATGTGAGGATATATGTATATACAGTTAACTGAGGTAATATTATTAAAGTAAAATTAAAATTTTATAAAGCCATTTTGAAAGATAAAATAATTTACTTATAAGTTTAAAAAATTGGTTATCAGAAATGAGTACAACATTTATTTTTATTTTTATAAATATTGTATTACATTTTGGCCATTTTATGAAACAACTTTCACATAGACTTTGAAAAATCGTAATAATGTGTTAGCCTAAATTTTTTAAGTGTATATCGCATTTAGAGCCACTCTCTCTCCGCTTCCACTCGCAATGGACGCGACTTGTGTCGACTTTTAATGGTTTTTCATCTTATTAGCAGGAAAAAGTTCTTTGTCGCCTTTTGTTGCCACGCCCCCGTACTCCTACTTCTGCCCCCCATGCTCGGCAAGCAATGCCGCGTCGAAAATAGCTAACTGCTAGCGTTTCAGATTTATTTGCAATTTTTGCTCATTTGGCGCAAAAAAAAAAAAAAAAAAAAACAAAAAGGGGCGAAAAATGAAAAGAAAAACAAAAAGGACGAGTAGTAAACAAAAATAGACGACGATGCCAAAAAGTCCTTTGTCTTTAGCCACTTTGCTGGAGTCCTCCTCGGGTTACATCCTTTTGGCTTTTCTTGGCCTCCCCCCGTTAGCCCATTTTTCCTTGTTTTTTTTTTTTTAGCCCAACGCCCATGGATTTTTAGCCCCTCCCTCTACCTACACCCCCCACGCTCTGAGGACCGCTTTTCCGCTTTTCCAGCTTGTTGCTTTTCTGTTGCTGAGGGCGCATAATTAAAAAAGTTTCATTTCATTTTGTTGGGTTTCTTGGTTCGTTTCGCCTGTTTATGTTCATTTGTTTTCTTGTGTAGGTTTCTGGGGTTTCTTCTCCACTCCCCACTCCCCCGGCCACCCCTTACTCCACTCACTAACATCCAAAACATGGGCGACGCTATGGGCGTGGCCATACACAAACATACACGTCTTCAGTTTGTTTGCCGCCTTTTGTCTTAATGATTACCGCCTTCTTGCGTTTTTTGTATGCTTCGTTTAATTTAATATTAATCTAAGAAGTTTGTTTGTTCTCACTGTTTTTTGTTGTTTTTGTTGTTTCTGTTTAACCAAAAAGCTGCAAATGACTTGCGACTTAGGCGGCATATTATTAAATGGTTTATAAGACTACCAGACTGTTGGCCGAGACCACTGCCAACTTTAATTAAAATTATTTTCTCGGCTTGACGTTAGCGGAGGGGGGTTAGGTATAATTAATTTTAATTACTATTTACTTGGCATTAAAGATTTAAGGATAAGCCTCAGACAAACCATTTAACCTCTTAAAAAAGATTACAAATTGCCCAAATTATAGCCTTGGTTAGGAGTAGCTATAAGAACCAGTTTTCCGAAAACGCCATATTAGGGTGAAATCCATTCACGAAAAATGGAAAAAGAAAATTAAAAAATAATTTGGCTCAGGAGTTTGCTACAGAATGGTGAAGAATCGGTCTAGAAATCGTTTAAGGTACTCCGCTTGAGAATCGGATGAGAATTGGGGAAGATATAGCCATCATTGTGGGCCCCATAGGGGAAAACCCCATTTTCAAGGGATCCCATCATGAAAAATAGACAAAAAATCTAAAAAATATTTCGTGTCAGGATTTTGATGCAGAATGGTGGAGAATCGGTCTAGAAATCGTTTAAGGTACTCCGCTTGAGAATCGGGTGAGAATTGGGGAAGATATAGCCATCATTGTGGGCCCCATAGGGGAAAACCCCATTTTCAAGGGATCCCATCTCGAAAAATGGACAAAAAATCTAAAAAATATTTCGTGTCAGGATTTTGATGCAGAATGGTGGAGAATCGATCTGGAAATCGTTTAAGGTACTCCGCTTGAGAATCGGATGAGAATTGGGGAAGATATAGCCATCATTGTGGGCCCCATAGGGGAAAACCCCATTTTCAAGGGATCCCATCATGAAAAATGGACAAAAAATCTAAAAAATATTTCGTGTCAGGATTTTGATGCAGAATGGTGGAGAATCGATCTAGAAATCGTTTAAGGTACTCCGCTTGAGAATTGGATGAGAATTGAGGAAGATATAGCCATCATTGTGGGCCCCATAGGGGAAAACCCCATTTTCAAGGGATCCCATCACGAAAAATGGACAAAAAATCAAAAAATATTTCGTGTCAGGATTTTGATGCAGAACGGTAGAGAATCGATCTAGAAATCGTTTAAGGTACTCCGCTTGAGAATCGGATGAGAATTGGGGAAGATATAGCCATCATTGTGGGCCCCATAGGGGAAAACCCCATTTTCAAGGGATCCCATCTCGAAAAATGGACAAAAAATCTAAAAAATATTTCGTGTCAGGATTTTGATGCAGAATGGTAGAGAATCGATCTAGAAATCGTTTAAGGTACTCCGCTTGAGAATCGGATGAGAATTGGGGAAGATATAGCCATCAATGTGGGCCCCATAGGGGAAAATCCCATTTTCAAGGGATCCCATCATGAAAAATGGACAAAAAATCTAAAAAATATTTCGTCTCAGGATTTTTATGCAGAATGGTAGAGAATCGATCTAGAAATCGTTTAAGGTACTCGGCTTGAGAATCGGATGAGAATTGGGGAAGATATAGCCATCAATGTGGGCCCCATAGGGGAAAATCCCATTTTCAAGGGATCCCATCATGAAAAAAAGAACAAAAAATCTAAAAAATATTTCGTCTCAGGATTTTGATGCAGAATGGTGGAGAATCGATCTAGAAATCGTTTAAGGTACTCCGCTTGAGAATCGGATGAGAATTGGGGAAGATATAGCCATCATTGTGGGCCCCATAGGGGAAAATCCCATTTTCAAGGGATCCCATCATGAAAAATGGACAAAAAATCTAAAAAATATTTCGTCTCAGGATTTTTATGCAGAATGGTAGATAATCGATCTAGAAATCGTTTAAGGTACTCGGCTTGAGAATCGGATGAGAATTGGGGAAGATATAGCCATCAATGGGGGCCCCATAGGAGAAAATCCCATTTTCAGGGGATCCCATCACGTAAAATGGACAAAAAATCTAAAAAATATTTCGTATGTATAATTTTTTACGAAAATTCAAAAATCTGAATCCCCAAGAAGGATAAGCCCCGAAGCTTGCATTTAAAAGCAAAGCTCGCAGACGGTGTTTGTTGAATTTTTTTGGCGACCATTCCAATGCAATCAGCGGGCACAAATGGCAATGGTTTCGCGCCCAAGCCACCCAGCCACACAGCCACCCAACCACCCACTGGAACCACCCACTCTTTGTGCAATCCCACGGCAGCTGCAAATTATGCTGTGAATTTATAGATTTTCTATGACCCTATGGGTTGCCATGGATGGTCCGTGGATTTGGCAAATAGATGCGACTGTGTGGGGGAGGGTGTGAATTGCACATGGAAATTAAAGTGCAGAATTTTGTGAATGAGAATCAGAAATGGGAAAAGGGGAACTGGTTCAAGGGAATGGGAATGGAAACAGTTTTCGCGAAAATTAACCCCCGACGGAGTTGTGAAAGCTTCATAAAACACACGGACAAACACCAAGATAGCCCGGCGAATAAACGAATGAATAAATGAATGAATGAATGCACAGAGAAGGTGGAATAAAAGATAGTGTCCATGGAAAGCCGAGACTAGTAGAGTTGAATTTTATGAAAAAAAAAAAACAAAGGGGGGTAAACAGCATGCACTTTCTTTGTTGCGAATGCATTATTAAGTAGCATGCGGCGACTTTGACATGCCAACAATTGTGGATTCGCAGGGACCGACCCCCGTCTGGGCTACGCCACTGTTTGCCCATTTAACACCAATTCCCCCTCCAATCCTTCCCTGGCATATTTCAAATATCCATAAGGCAAAAGCGGACTAAAAGCGCGAATTTAGAATTTGTTTGCCAAACATTTGGAATTCCAAATCCAAGTTCTACAGTTAATCAGAAAGAAAGGTAAAGAAACGGGGGAGGTTTTATTGGAAAGGAGCGGTTACCTATTAGAAGTTATCTAAAAGTTACCTATAACTTGGATTTAAAATAACCAAAAAACTAAATTATTGAAAGCTGTAAAGAGAAAAATTATAGAGAATATTATCTGTCTGTACACCGTTCAAGGGTTAATAATGCACTTGTTAGTCAACACTGTTTCACTCAAAAGTAAAGCTTTTTAATCTTCTCTAAACTAAATAATATTTGAAAAAGCTTACAAAATATACATATATGTATATACTATATAAAATATTTAAACTAAAAAATACTATATATTCTTTACTTTTAAAGGTAAAAGCTTCACCCTGACAATTGTCATCTCAACGAATCCCATTCAAATAGCCACCTACACAAAGGCCATCAAGGTGACCGTTGACGGACCCAGGGAGCCCAGGTCAAAGGTTAGGCACCAGGGCTTCCATCCATTCGCGTTTGGGCCACAGCGCTTCGGACCGGATCCTCTGATGGCAGGCCTGCCCTTCAAGTTGCCAGGTAAGAAATTATTAAGGGCCCATTTAAGCCCTAATTTAAAAATATTCAAGTTATATGTGGAAGACCACACCTTCCTATGTTATAAAAAATGTCTCCCATCTCCCAAAACTTTTATTTGACTTTCATATCCAATCTAAGAGGATAACAATCAGAGTTATCTGTATTGAGGACTCAGCGGCTTAGAAAAGGGCTGGTTCGGGCTAAAAACTGACAGCCAAGTAGCGGCTTTTGCGAAATGTCCTCGAGGGCTTTTCTCCATCGCCCCGTTGCCACGCCGCATATCAATGTCATCAGGGGCATCTGGGGCATTAGGGGGTTAAGCCTAATGATGGGTTACGGTGGTCTGGGGTCCTGGTGGTGGCTACCTGGACCAGGTAAGCTTATTGCCAGTTTATTTTGGCCGCGGGCTGTACGCGAAATTAGCTGTAAATAAATATATTTTCCAACCTCTGCCCTTCGTCCTTCGAAGGATTAAACGAACCGAAGCCCAAAAATTCCAATGCCCGCGGCGCTAAATAAAAAATGGTGAAGGCTGTGCTTTCGGGGGGTTAAGTGTGGATTTGGATTGGCTAATGGGTTAATTAGAGATAGCGGCAGACTTAACCGGATAGGTTGACGATAAAAACAAATAATCCTCATTACGGAAGGAGCTTCTTCTTTTTGGTTTTTGCCTTTTAGCCTCTAATGAGATTACTTTCTATTTTATGGATTTTTTGGCCAAGTCTAAAACTTGATATTTTTGCTAATTAAAAGGCGTAGGAGGTGGGGATAATGGATAATTTTTGTTCGGTTTTTATTTTATTTATTTTTAATAAACATATTTTAATGTTGTGGTTGATGAAAGGTTTTCCATCCGCAGGGGTATTAGAATAATGGCTTAAAAGAGGCGTGTTGGTTTTAAGCTAATAATTAATACTTATTATTTGGGATGTATTAACCCTACAAAAAATATCCCCCTTGAAGCTGTTACCTCTGTTTTCTTATTTTATTTCTTATTTATTTTGAAACAGAATACAGACGAGAAGAAATAGTGTTTTCTTAGATGGAATCGGCTCGTGGCCCTTCGTAAACCGAATTGGAATTATAATATACTATTCCTTTTTTCTTCTTTTCACATATAGTTTATATTTACAAATTAAATACAGTTGTTGGATGTAAACGTTGCATATAAAAAGACAATGGATGTCTGATTATCTGAAATACAAAATCGATCGAGAAATTTCTTAAATGATACAAAGAACGGAAACAAGTGTTTTTGTAAGCCTTTGTCGGAAAACGCTGGGTCGGACCAACAAAAAGGCGAAACGAATCCAATTGAAGGGAAATCGAAGTGAAAAACTGAAATGAAATGAACCACCCGGAAGGCATCATAAATTTCATAGCGAAATTGTTAAATTTTAATAAAATCAAAGCGTATCAAACGCGATTTGTTCACCAGGCGACGACGACGACGACGACGACGACGACGACGATGGTTTCTTGCTTTCCCTTTTTGTTTTGTTTTTTGTTTTTAGGCGTAACAATCGTCCTTGGCAGTCGTTATCCTTGTTCACAGCCTGGTTATATCGCGTGTTTATTGTTGCAACAGTCGCGCGGGGCTCTTTAAAATAATTTAAGGCCTTATAGCCTTTGGAGGGTTGGGTTTTTGGTTTGGTTTTAGGATTTGCAGGGTTCAGGGTCTGCTGTATGGAGGACGGAGGATTCTGTTCAACCACCGCGCGATGCGCATTTTCAGGACTACTCTCCTTCGAAGTCGGCGCAACTGACTCGTTAAAGGATTAAAATCATTTTAATGGATTTTTCAAGCTGTTGTTTTGTTGTATAATTGTCGCCAGTATTGTGCGCCGTGTGTTTTCCACTGTTTTCATAAATAGGGCACACGAGGCATTAGAATGCAAATTCGAATGAAACAGGGTGGCACTGACAGCAGCTCATCCATCCATTCATCCCTTCCCCCCGCCTATTCCTTCCCATCCTGCGCCTAACTCATTTGTCATTATCCTTATGCTAATGGCTGGAGGTGTTAATGAAGAAAGCTTTTCACACAACAAGTAGGCTGATTTCAAGATTTGGATATTAAATTATTAATATAATTGGTAGTAGTATTGATTACATGAATTATATTATCAATTATTTTATTTCGAATTTTAATTCAGCTTTAGCCTTTTTTTTCATTAATTTTCAACCCTTTATTGTTCAATTATTGCTGTCTTGTTTTCAATGAAATATTGATGAATTGATGGAGGGTCAAAGGGTCAGAGTCGGAGTCAGGGTCAGGGTTGTTGGAACACTTCAAATCGAAATGAATTAATTAAATGATCCTTTTTTAGCTTGACAAGTAGACTTGCAGATATTTCATGTTTTGGTTTCTGATTTAAATGAAGAATTAATGAATATATTTAAAGCCTTTTATCAAAATATAAAAATAAAACACATAGTAAAAATACTTTAAATATATTCTCTAGCTATTTCATTTTTAAACTTAAATTATCTTAAAAAATCAAAACCAAAACTCTATCCA
This sequence comes from Drosophila pseudoananassae pseudoananassae, assembly GCA_018153035.1. NCBI lineage: Eukaryota > Metazoa > Arthropoda > Insecta > Diptera > Drosophilidae > Drosophila > Drosophila pseudoananassae. The sequence continues at coordinate 2,530,425 of JAECXR010000023.1, read as the reverse complement.
ATTATCCTCAAAAATAAAGTAAGAAATAATATCTTATTTTTTTTCCAACTCCTGGAGAACTTAAAGTTTTAGATATTTTGTGTTTTTTGTCTAGAGTCCAGGACTCGAGTATTATTTTCAGTTGCAAGGAAGGCCCGAGGATGTGCCAGGACTTCCCGCCCTGGCGCTAGCAAAGTGACAGCAGCAGCAGCAACTGAAAAAGTCTCAAAATTACATTAAAAACTAAAAGGACTTTGTGTGCGAGTGTGTGCATGTGTGTGAATGCGTGCGTGTGTGTGCGAGTAGTTTTTTGCCGAAACGAAAAATGTAGTTGACTCCTTTTTTGGCGAGAAAGGACGAGACAGAGTCAAGGCAGGGAAAGGGGGCATCTGCGTGTCAGAGAAAGTTTGCCAAATGATTAAAAGGACTCGGCAAATATGTGCGATAGTAGTTGAGTAGTTAAGAGTCCTTTTCGCCCGGAGACGCTGTAACGAAATAAATATAAAATGGCGTTGTAAGCAGGAGCACATTAGTGACACACACACACGTATCCCTTTTTGGTCCTCAACCCTAGATGGGTGTGAGTGTGTGTGGAAAAGTGGAAAATTTGTAGCTTCCGCAGCGGATATCCTGTTTCACACACGTCTTGTCTTCCCTCTTGCCCCCCTTTCTTTGGGTGTGTGTGTGCGTCTATGTGAGTATGTGTATGTGTGTTAGTAAAAAAGTTTCGCGTTGCGTTTTTAGTGAAAATTATATTAAAATTTTACGCTTGATGTAATTTGTGTCATAAAAACCCAGAGCGACGCGCTAATGTTGTAAATGAATTTTCTGCTCGAATTAATGTTTGTTCCCCCCACGCACACTCCTCCCCCACACACCTAACTTGGTCCGCGGATCTTTACAGTTTCTTTATTTATTCTACTTTTTTTTTTTTTAGCAATTTTTTCCCCTATTTGGGGATTATTTATTTAAAACCCCTTTTTTTGTGTTGGACCTTCGGCCGTCAAAGGCCAAAGATCAAAGTGTGTTGACTCCACACCCTTAAATACACAAAAGCATATACGCACATGTCTGAGCAGTTGCTTATCCTTGTTATCCTGCGATGCAATGGGGGTTCCCAGCATTCCCCCCCCAAAACCGGTTATTTCTAAAGTGTTCAAGGAGCTTAAATATATTAGGGAGTTGTTTAAGTTTTAAATATTTCAAAAGGGATTTAATTTTCCAAGGAGTTTTATAATTTTTGGAGATATTTATTTTGGAATATATGAAATAATTCTAAGGTTCAAACATATCCAAATCCCTGAGAACTAACTTCAAAATATAAGTTTCCTTTAAAATCATCGAAACATTTCAAAATAATAATTCCCACTCTTAGATAGAGTCATTAACCCCTGACTTTGGCATCTATATTAGCACCGACTTTAACTTGAATATCACCCTCTTTGATCTATTAAGTTCTTGTTCCCCTTTCGACAAGCCCGGCCTCTTTTTTCGGGGTGGCTTTAAAGGGTTAACTGCAGCAGCCTTTAAACAAGTTAATAAACTCAGTGCCACAACCAAAATAAAAAAAAAAAAAGCGAAAAAGGAGCAGGCCAGGCGGCAAAGAATGAGATGATATACTACGTATAATCAAACATGCAGACAGACGCACAAAATTTGCACAGTCACGGACTATGGGCGTGGGTTCCAGAATACCACTAGGGGAGGTGGGATTGGGGGACTGGGCCTAAGGCGAGGCCTACAGCTCAATTTGCCAGACAAGAGCTAAACACACACAATATATATATATATATATTTGTAGATATTTTAAAGTCATTGTCCTTGTGGGTCTCAAAAATGGGTTCGACCCTCTTCGTTTCTCTCGTTTTTTTCTTGCTGTTCTGTTTTTTTTTTTTGGCTCCCCCCAAGGACATATTACAGCATTGATTCAATTTCATGTCAATTTACGTGTCAATGCGACACTAATACGCCAAGGGTCGTGGCGTGGCCTCTGTTCAAAAACGGAAGGTGGAAAATGGGGAAAATGTGTGAAGGTAGGTGGTAGATGAGTGAGAAAAGTGCACGGAAAAAATTAGCGTCATTTGGGCAAGTGATATAGGTGTTTAATTAAACGAATAAAAACATATAGCTTATAAAACAAAAAATTATTTCTTATATAGAGCGTCAGAACTAACACCTAGAGGTGTGATTAAGAGATTAAGAGGTGTGATATTTATATTGCTATAAAATGTTAAAAGCTTTTATATTAAAATTTTTGTTTTTAATTATTTCTCAACATTTTTTTTCTTAGTGTATAAACGGTGTATATTTAAAATTATTTACAACTTTTTGGCAAAAATATGTTTGTCAAAAAAAAAGAACAGGGGTTCAACTCCCTGCTCGCAATATTCTCTTTTTTTTTTCTTTTTTTGGTAATAACTTGCGGCCTGTTTGCGCCTTGGCCTTGGATGGCATGTGTGCGTGCGAATATGCCCGGACAAGGGGGCATATCCTGCGTATCCTTGCAAGTGTGAGATTGGCATTCCAAGGCAGCTAACAGAAGGCGGCAGGAGTCCCCCTTCTGGGGGGTGGGTGTCTCACTTATTGAACGCGTGTGTTGACAACACTTGTGTTTCGTTGAATTTGTGCGTATTGTGAGGGTGGGGTGGTGTACTGGTGGAATGGTTGGTTAGGTCCTGTTGCCAGGATCCCTGACAGGAGGCTACAAAATAGCAACAAATTTGCCAAAACAATTTGCAAATCTACAACAACTACATGTAAATACTGATATGACAGACACTCGACACAAAAACACACTGGCTTAGGGAGAAGATGGTGTGTGTTTCTTTAACGTGGGGATGGCGTTTAAGAATGAACCAGAAGGGGGATTGTCTGGGTGGCAGGACATCTCACCTGTGGCGAATGCCGTCGATAAGCGATTGGCAACAGCTGCCTGAACCAGAAAAAAAAGACCAGCTGGGTGGTCTTTATTAACTTGCTACCGTTCTCGAGCGATCCGAAGAAAATGTTTCACTTTTCACCTTTTTTTTTTGTTACAACCCCGCTCCCCATCACCCATGGTTGCCTAGGTTCTGGAAATACTGGAGTGGGGGTGTTAACTCTGGAATTTCTATATTGATAACTTATTGTATCACATTGAGTGACATTTTTGAATACTAATATGCGTATTTGATTTTTTGCCATTGTGTCGGGGGAACTATTTGTATATAAAGTTTTAAAGAGAATTTTTTTTTTAAAGTTCATGTTAGTCTATATAGCTAAGTATTGAAGGATTTAATATTCTTACTTGCATTGTTTCATTAAATAATATTTTATTTTTGTAAGAATACTTTGTTATAAGATGAAATAAATATACCATCATTATTATTAATAAAAAATGTAACTTAGAAACATCAGTTTATTAACATCAATATTATGTTATATTTGAAGAATTGTTCTCATCAGATAGTCTCGTATTTTTTAGCAAGCAAAATTAAATCATTTTGCTCAAAAATAATGAATAATCTTGTAATCACATATATTTATATTAAATCATTCTATTAAGTATATCAAAGAATCATTCTTTACAAATTTTGTTTGAATCTAAAATAAAGATTATTAAAAATTAAAACCTAGTACCTCTAAACATTGCAAGTCTGCTAAAGTAATTAAATGTTGTTTAAAATTAAAGTCTTAAACCAAAGAGTTTTCAAATAAAAGCATCTATGGACACGTTTGTTTTTAAATTAAATGATATTTCATAGTTATTTTATTTTTTAATTAAAAACAAAAAAATCAAACACTTGTAATAAATATAAGAAACCAAAGAGCCAGCGGCATTTGAAAATTTTGCGAAAGTTCCGCGCTGAAAAGTAGGCAACGGCAAGCAGCAACAGAATGTCCCTTGTGCTTTGTCCTACCTTCTGCGGCCGACGCTGGTGCCTTCGGGTCTGTGTCGCTGTGAGTGTGAGTGTGTGCCTGTTTGCGTGAGTGGGTGTTGCTACTGTGTTGCTGCTTTTGCTTTGCTTTTGCCCTCGTCCTGCGCAGGCGTTGTGCTCTCGGAGCATCGAGTGAAAACTCAATAGCGGCTTTCGAGTGACTTTTGGAGACCATATACTTGAACGATTTCCCCTGATTCGTCGGCTGGATAAGCGAGGGGTGGTGCGGGGTTGGCTGCACAGTAGCCAGCCAGCCACCATCACTCTCACTCCCACTTACCCGCCACCCTCATTTTGTGGTGAGTTAGAATACCGGCTTGGTCTCGTTTTTTTGTTTTTGATTTTTGGTTTTTCTTTTTCAAGGAAACGTCTTGTGGCAAGAAATTGTTGCGCGCCGTTGAGTTTTTTTTTGTTTTGTGCTTTTGCTTTTTCCTTTTTTTGTTGTTTTGTTTTTGCTTTCGTATTTCTTTGCTGCTTTTCGGACGCGCCTTTCGTTTTCATTGCGTGCGGTTCAGCGAGGTGGGTTGGGGGTTGCATGGTGGGCCAGTCCTCGGCCCGAATAAGAGTGGGGATGGCCGCTTTTCCGCTTTTCCAGGCAACTTGGCGAAATGCCGTCGGTGGCATAGAAATTTCAGCGCATTTGCCGACGGCCTGTCGCTGCCACATTAGCGGCAGGTCTTTGAGGAAATTCCATTGGAGTATTTTCTTCTATTTTCTAACAAGGTTTATATTTCTTGGAAATTTTTCCTTCTTGGATCCAAATTTCTTGGAACAAATATTTATAAGACTTTGTTTTTGGTAATTTAATTTGTTTAAATATTTTATAATGTTGTTTTACGAAATAAAGCTATAAAAATTCTAAATATTTTTCATGATTAAAATTTGAGGGTTTTATGTATTTTATTTTTATAAATTTACTGTTTTCTTGTTAAACAAAATTAATATTTTTATAGATTTTTTATAATGGTTGTTTTATGTACCTACAATTTTTGAGATTTTCCTTCAATAAAGAGTCCTGCATTTCATCAATATAATATTTAAAATATTACACAAATTTTAAGAAACTATTAGTATTAAGTATAATCCAGCATAATTCCAATCAAGATTTCATATTTCCCATAGTTAGTTAATCATTTTAGACTAATTTGTTAATTTGATTTAATTTTAGTTTTATGTATAGTCTATAAATATATCTTTGGTTAGCATATTTTAATTTCATATGCCTAATTTTTTGAATACGAATTAATTAAATTGAAAAAATTGTATTATTAAATATCTAAATATCCATGCCAATTAATTGTTTTTAGTCAGATTTGCCAGATTAAAGAGCTTTATTACCATTCAAATACAGCTTGTTGGTTTAATATTCTAAACTTAATTCAACTAATTATTATTAATTTTCAATTTCTAAAATCAGAAATTTTTTCCGTTGGCTCCTGGCCTCCTAAATGTATGCTACAATTTTTTTTGCCTAAGAGATGCCGCAGAGGCGGCAACAAGCATACGCCCCGTGTGGCGACCTCCTCTCGGGTCTGTAGGGCGTCCCACCCTCCCCAGCTAGCCAACCAGAATCTCCCCACATTGCGGTACCCAAAAAAAAAAAAAAATAATAAAAAGAAAATGTGAAATAAAAGAAAAAAAATCTAAAAGAAAAGAAAGCGGAGAAAGCCAAAGCGTAGGACGTTGGACTCATGAAAGCTTTTTGCGGCGCACCAATGGCACCGCGTTATGCCCCTGCACACACATACACAGACACACACACACACACACACATATATATATGGAGTGGCTCATGTACTTGGGAAAATCCTAGAGAAACTGTAGGAGGCAACTTTCGAGGATGTCCCAAAAGGGAATGCTCACACACACACACACACACATGCTACAACATCGACGAATACCGTTACGAGAAGAAGCAGAAGAAAACCTCGAAAAGAAGACCAAACAAAAAAAAGGAAGAAAATAAAGGAAAACGCAAAGGAATGGCAAACCCAAAACTGACACCAAAAGCGGCTAACCCTTTATCGCACATAGGGTTTCCTTACAGGACCGCATATTTAGGTTTCAGTTATGGGGTCTCATTCTACCTCATACCTTCAGACGCTTTCTCTTTCTCCCCCACCCCATTGGCCGTCTCTTTCCCTTGGCTTTCTCGCTCGCTCGCTGGACACACCAACACTGAGACATATGTACATAGTTTTGGGTTACCCAAAATCGACGTGATGTTATATTATATGGAAACACAATTTGCTCAATGGTCTGCTGTTGCCTGCTGCTTTTGCTTCGGCTAGCGTTTCAGTCGCCGTCAGCGTCGCTGTCGCAGCCGCAGTCGGCGTACATAGAGCTCTGCCAACTTTAAGTAGCACTCGACATCGTGGGCGGTACCCCGATTTCTATATGTATCTTTTTGAAGGGGTTGTGGGGGTTGGGGCTTGGGAGAGGGGGCCTTGTCTAGAAGATGGAGTGAGGTGGAGTGGGATGGGGTGGGGCCAAGAAAGCCAGAAGGGGAAGGTCCCTGGTAGTTCCCCCTCCGATAGTTGTAGTTTTGCGGGCAGTAACTGCTGCCATTTTGTGTGACACAAAACTAAGACCCCGAACTATAAAATAGCGTCCCAGCTGCCAGGATACTCCCAACAAAAAAAAAAAGGATACTTCCGAATAAATAACTGAATAAGCCCAAAGCTAGACATGAGCCGAACAATGTAAACAAATTAAATTAAAATAATATACTTAACAGATAAAGCTAAATGGCATTTGGAGTTGTGTACTTTCCTTGGAAAAAGTGACATTTTTCAACAAAAAGTTTGGTTTAGCTAACGACCTTAGCGGCTTTTAAATAGATTATATAATAGGGAAACAAAAAATACTCACAACTAAAACTAAACTATACTAAAGCTTCAAATAAGCTATATTTTTAGAAGCTAAAACTAAAGAAGTCTTAGTCTATGTAAGAGTTTTGAGTAGGTTTCTAGGAGCTTGTTTTCAAGAGGTCTCAGGAAGTACCTCTTCCTGACCTTCTTTGAGCCGCATATCGTACAGCTCAAGTCGCGGTTATTAAACCTAGAGTATAAGAAAGTAGTAACTTCTAATGTTTTTCCCTTATATACTCGAAAATGTATATCTCTTAATTAATTAATAAATATATATATATATATATATATATATATATATAATATAAATAATAATAATTAATTAATAAATAATAATAATAAATTGATTTATAAAAAAATTTAAGCTTCGAAAAATCATACCATAAGACCGCCAAATGAAGAAGTTTTAAATGACGAACCAGCTTCTTTCCAATTCATAAATTACCTTAAAATTATTCAAAAAATTGTCTTAAAAAAAAAACAGACTGAAAAAAAATATTTTTCAATAGTACTAAATACTAAAAAGAAAATCGAGAGCGTAAACTTTTGAGTTTTCTATAAAAATTTCTTTTTACAAAAACCTTTAAAGCTTCTCATTTTTCAATTATATTCAATAACCCTTTTTTTTTTTAATAAAAATACGTTTTTAAAATATATTTTTCAAAGTGGATTAAAATTTTAAGTGAAACATACGCCCAACAATTGGGATATTTAATAAAAGACAGACCTAAAGCCCAATTATATGAAACTATACCTCCAGCCAAGGGCGTAGGCAGGGGGGTGCAGGGGGGGCACTTGCCCCCCTCTGATCAACCGAGGAAGTTGATGAAAATCGATAAAAATGAATCAAAATATATTTGAAAGTGGGAAATTTGAAAGGTTGAATTACTTTACGTCAACCAAGACAATTTTGACTATTTTTATATATATTATTTTTTAATACAATTTTTTAATAAAAAAAATAAAAATTTTTGCCCCCCCCTGTGCAAAATTCTGGCTACGCCCTTGCCTCCAGCTATATTTGTTTAAATATATTTAAGATAAAATCCCTATTTACTAAAAGTAAGCTCAAATTTCAATAAAGAAAATCTTAAAGCGTAAAGCAAAAAGCCACTTCATTATCCTGCAGGATTCTCAATCCTGCTTAGAGTGCCTCGCATAATTAATGCGAAACTTGAGCCATTTCTAAAGGCTCTTCTTTGCCAGACAATGACCCCTCAAGAAAACTTGCCTTCTCAATGACATCCTACATAGCCCTATTGCAGTACATATATACATATATATAAAGAAGTGCATGCCCCCCTCCATCATTTATTGCAATATATCCCCCCTTATTTTCTGGAATTGTTGTTTTTTTCCTATTGGCTTTGTTTTGACGGTTGAGCAAAAGTTTTCATCAAAAAAGATGCCAGACGGGTAGCTTCTAAAAGATGATGCCTGACAACTTGTGACTTTTGCTTGTTTGACCCAGTTTTCCACGTGTATTGTACCGATATCCCATCGCCGGTATATACACTTTACAGGAGTGACTACCTCCACTTAGTCACTCAAATGGAAATGGAAATTGTCATACGGCCATGCCAATCAAGTAATACATTTCATGGAAAATTCACAGCACTTGCCAGGTCTTGAGACTAAAATAATGTCTCCCGATGACAGGGGCGTCGAAAGAGAATCTAGAAAAGGGAGATGGGGGAGCAGTCAGTGGGACAGTGGCATTCCAAAAGGGGGGAGGCCAGGGTAAGCCGGGGGTTTGGTTCCTTTGGTTGGTTCGTTGGTGTCACATTTTCGGTAAAATTTTGGTTTGCAAACTTTGGCAAAACTTGGCCAAGTATTTAGCCTCAAGTGTGTTGAAACGAGACGGAAACAGGCCAGCCAGCCAATTGAAAGAGACAGCTAGCTGCCATATATGCTTCCAGAGTGAAAGAGACAGGGACTGCGAGAGGGAGCGGGAGTAGAAGCGAGAAGGCGAGTGAGAACATGTGAGTGTATTGTGGTCGGTGTTGGAGAATTCTCTCGGTCTCAGTGTCTCGGCTTCAGAGTCTTGGCGTTTTCTTAAGCAACCACTGCTGGCCATTTCTTGTATTTTTCTTCAAAAAATTGTATTTTTTGAATCCTTGAACGAATAGATGTACATAACCTCCACGGCGTATACTTGATATATTTTGGTTTCCGTGCACCTTGGTTCTTTCAAGCCATTTTGATTCCTGTATCTATGTCTCTGTCTTGGCCTCTGTCTTGGTTATCCTGGCCGCAGTCAGCGTCTCGTCCTGGCGTCTACGTCTGCATTCGAAGGAGCCAGAACTTGGGAAAAGGAACAGGACTCTAGGAGGCCGAGTGCAGTGGCAGTGGCAGTGGCATGGCGATGCGATGCCCGCAACTGTGGGCTGCCACTTGATGGCGGACTTGGCCACACCGAATTTGGCCCAAAGCGAGTGCGAGCCAGACAGAGACACAATGTGTGTGAGAAAGAGAGGAGCGATCAGAGGGAGGGGGACAAGTGGGGATAATTTTAATGAATTTATTTAGAAGTTTGTCTTGGGGCAGGTGGCTGCCGTTCTTATTGGACACACAGGAACATACAAAGGATGCCGCCCTAGTCCCCCCTCTCTCACTGACCATTAGATAAACAGCAATGGCTGCCGTTTTAAGGGGGTGGGGTAGAAGGATTGGCGGGGGGATCCTGGCCAATGTTGTTGTTTTTCCGGCAACCAAAATGTGCGGCAGCATTTTTGGTCTTGCACAGTGGGCTATATGTGGTCAAGACGAGGCTTTGTCTTGGCTCGGTCTCCCGGCTCTTCAGCTCTCTCGCTCTCTTGCCTTTTGTTTTTCGGTTTTTTGGCCAGCCAGATTTTCGGGTTATTGGTCTTGGCATTGCACTCTAGCCGAGGGGTTTATGAACTGTCTGGCTGGCCAGCTACCTAGCGGGAATGGTCTTGGTGTCAACTCAAATGATTGGAGTTATTTTAATGGAAATATTATCTCCGACCCTATAGAGTATATGTATATACTTCACCTTTTTGGATCAACAGGATCACTTCCTCCCATCTGTCCATCTGTCCGTATCTTTCTTGTTGTATAAAATATTTAATAAAAATTTAAAATTAATATTTTTAAATAATTTGAAGGCAGCGTTGTTCTTTAAACTTATATACTTTTGAAACTTGAATTCTTTTTAGGATTCGCACATCACCTGGTGGGGATGCACAGCCACCTGCACGCCCCCGACTGGCGCGCCCACATGGCCTTGGGTGGGCGGCCGGCAGGATTTCCCGCAGGACCTTTTTTCGGCCATCATGCGGCGGCCGCAGCGGCGGCTTTTCCCACGGCCAGCAGTCTGCGTGGATTGAGTGGTTGGTGTTTCTAAAGCCCTAACTATTATTTATTTTTTAAGACTATTATTTATATTATTATTATCCTTTTGCAGGAGCAGATAATCAGCAGCAGCAGGCGCATCAGCAGCAGCAGCAACAGCAGCAGCAGCAACTGGCCCACAGCACCACGAGTCCCGAAGGATCACCCACCACCACCACAACCACCAGCGGCCACACCCAGCTGAGTGCTTTCGTCCAGCCACCCATCGGATGCTCCTCGCCGGTGCTCGCTCCATTGACCAGCTTGCAGGATAATGACAACAACAACAACACCAACAATAATAGCAACATTGATGCAGGATTCGAGAGCGATAGCATTTCGGTGACAGGATCACCGCGAAAGTCCCTCGGCTCGCCTCTGACTCATGACGAGGAGGAAACCGATTCCATATCCCGCGAAGAGAATACGAATCATAATAATGGAATAGGAGGATCTCTCGGAGAAGGCTCGCCGGGATCGGGGGGAGCCTTCACGGCCCTCATCCAGAGGAGTAAGAATCCGACGGACTTGTTTGGTGGCTTTGCCGGGACTGGGAGCGGAAACCATTTCCCGCCCGCGCACAGCTTCAATCCCGCCCTGGCCGCCCAGCTCTTCCTGCAGAGTCCCTTGCTTCCGCAGTCCAGCCAGTGGCTGTACAGCCAGCTCTACGGCAGCTACAGTGATCTGCCCTGGCTAAGGAACGCCGCGGCTGCAGCAGCAGCCTCCAATCTTAACCCGAACACCACCCCCACACCCGAGGGTGTGCCACCCACGAGCCAGGATCACGATGGGGTGAACCTCATCAAGCGCTGCGTGACCCTGATAACCCACAATCCCCCCGATGCCGAGAACGCCAACCCGAACGCCTCGCCGCCCGTCAGCTCCAGCCGGCGGTCGCCGTCGCCCGTAGAAACCATCGATCTGGACGATGTTAGCACCACCTCAAGGTCGGCTAGTGGGGCGTCCAGCGGGGAGGCAGGCGGTGGCGCCGGTGGAGGACTAGCTGGGGGCGGAGCAGCAGCAGCAGTATCCGGGGTAGGACCCATCCGGAACAGGACTCCCAAGCCATCGGCGGATGTTTGGCGACCATACTAGCGGCTGGCTGCCGCCTTGCTCGGGGCAGGGGCTGGAGTGGGAGTGGGAGCGTGGTCTGACCCAGGGGTTGGGTCTGGGAGTGGGTGTGGCTATAGTACACCCCAAGAACATCAACAACAGCAGCAGCAGCAGTAGGTGTTGTGAATAAATAGTCGCCATATCGCAGCTGGCCAAGATTGCTTCACAAGTTGATGTGTATTTTATTTTCGTTATTTTCGTTTTCTTTATTTTTTAACACAATTAACCAGAGAAAATAAGCAATTCTTAGGCAATCTTACTAACCAAAGACTAATTCTAAATACATAGTTACAACTTTCTTCAGGTCCAGCTCTTAATTTCCATTAAAAATTGTTAAATACAAATAATACACTTTTTTCGAAAATTCTTAAAGTTAAGTTATATTTATAAAATTTGGCAGTTTTTAATGAAAAAATGGTACTGAAAGAGCCAATGACAGAATGATTTAACATTGCTGGAAATATTAGCTGTGATATGACCTTTAAAAAATGTTTTCAACATTCTCCAAATTTTTCAAAAAATTTTAAAAATTGTACCAAAACACGTAATTATAAAAATATGTCTTAAAAGATTCTTGAAATAAATAGTTCAGAACTTGAACTTTAAACACATTTTGAAAACTTTTTTTAAGCGATTTTTAAAGTCAATAATTCATCCAATTCTCAGCCGATTTTGTAATAAAATACTATTTCTAAAACGGGATAAAATTTCGAATAAAAAACGCTTTAAAATTCAGAGAAGAAAATTTTTGAGAGCTAAAATCATGTTACCCAAATATTCTATTAGAAAGAAGAATATTCGATTTCAGATCTTGATATTGACTTTGGGATCATGATCAGAAAAGTATTCGATCACTACTCTTCTCTTATTTTCACAAGCCAAGAGAACATGAATATTTATAACAAAGGCTCTGTACAATAATTTAATATAAATTCCAAATCAAAATTCCAAGTCCATGAAAAACAATGCCAAATAAAAGATACTTATAAATCCTCAAATACCTGAAACATTATTTTGAACAAAATAGTCCAATATTTGTAAAACTTTTTTGTTAAAACATAAAGTAATACTTTAAAAAATAAAGTTTTCCATTAAAAAAGTACTACGAGGAACTCCTAGAGTAAGAGTAAAGCCACCTTGTGAAGCAATCTTTGGAATATGTAATTTTTTGTGTGTTTGTATTTTTTTTTTGGTTATTTTTGTGGTAAACCCTAAAGTAAGCGGCTCACATATCGAATTTAAATCAATTAGCAAGGCCCTAAGAATCTTATAAATAAATAGTTCAAGGCGGGGGCCTCTCACATACTATATATACAAAAAGATATATACAAATCGAAATATAACTAGAAATATAGACACCAGATCTGTGTACATTGAAGATATATTGCTCTGCATATTTGCCCCTCCTAAAAAAGAGAATAAAATCTACAACAAGAATTACAATTAGATGTTTAGGAAATAAGAAAACAAATCAAGGTTTTTTTTTTGCAAACATAAAATAAAATACAACTAATGATAAAGCATATTTTAAAATTTATTAAAAATAAATTTAAGAAAAATACACCGAAAGTCAGATGATTTGTATATAAAGGTACTTTGAAGTAGTGTGCCAACCCTAAAAAAACCAAAACAACAAAATTCGTTAATAAAAATTTCAAATTAAAAATTAAACTGTTGGAATATTAATATTAGAGTTTTTAGATTTGATTGATTTTTTTTTTCTTAATACATTTTATATTGATGTAGATCAGTAATGCTTGTTTAACTTTTCTTTAAAGTTTTGCTTTTTTTTTTCTTTGTTGAGGGGTTTTGAGGAAAAAATGTCGAAGCCGCAGAAAATAAAGGGGGAGTGATGGTGTCTATGGTGGGGACTCGGATAATCAGCGCCGCCAAGAAAAGCTTTTAAGAAAATTAATTCGCCACCCCCTTGCCTCCAACAAATACAAAAAAAAAAGGGGTTAACAAAATCTGGGAAAAAAGCAAGAGCAAAGGCTGGCAAGCGAAAGAGGAGAATTAAATTTATTACCGAGCTAAAGTCTTTTTGGCGCAAACAGGGAAATCTCCGAATAGCCGAATAAAAAGTTTAAATAAATGGTCAAACTTGAAAGCGGAAAAAAGTGGCAAAAGGGTCGCCAAAGTCTAAAGGGGCCAAAAGACTTTCAACTTGTGATGTGTTCCACGACGGGCCTCGAGCTTATTTAGGTCCTCTTCCAGCGAATAATGAATGAGTTTTCCTCAGTCTCATATTAAATGAGCTTTGGCTTCTATCCAAGAATGGATAGAGTTTTCATCTCCTTTTTTGGAGTTTTCTATATCATTCTTTTTTTTATGCATTTTTCAATTCCCAAAGCCTAATGAAGCATAGAAACAATTAGCGAATGGCTTCTAAGACAACACAGAAGTGAAATATACGGGGATTATCCTTTACCGAACCCAAGGGCTTAATGTAATCGTTTGTCTTTAGCAGGGGATTAATTATTCTTACACTTATTCTTATTTCAAGAGAAAGTATTTCCCTCCAAACTCTTTTTTTTTAAAGCCACTTAGGAGGCAATGAAAAATGCTCAAGATAAGGGCCTTTGATGGGTGATTTAAATTAAAGAACTATAATAGATACTTTCGGTTCTGAAAGTTATAAGATTTGAGTTTGGCTTTAAATATTTGTTTCTTATCCCCGCAAGGTGTCTGATGTGATTAATTTCGTGCAAGTCTTATTTTGAATATATATTTCCACCGACCTGGGATGAATGAAAAGCATTTGTCAACTTCTCCGCCACATCCCCGAAAATCCCAGCCATATGTGACAGCCCCAAACAACCCCGAACCTGGAGGAAACCCCTTTTTATACACGCGTTAAGAAAAAGGTTTATCTAGTGTGTGCTCGAAAATCAGAAACAAATGACAGAAAATTAACTCTGCCTTATGAGTTGGAACTGACAAATCGTCAGGAGCAACCAGATCCTTTGCTAACCCTGTCCTGAAAAGGACACAAAGCAAAATTAACATACTACACACTTTTAGCCTTAAAATAAAAAAAAAACAGACATACTTTATAGAGAAAAAGACGGAAAAGAAATTAAAAATGAATAACCTGTAACGAAGGCAAGTTATCCTTGGTTATCCTTCGGGGGTTGATTTTTGTTATCAACCTTGTCTCGTGTCACCTTTTTTTGTTTTGAGGACAGGCATGTCCTTGGAAGCCTGCCCTGGCCGGACAATGGCCTTAATGTCTCAGCTGCCTTTCGATTTTCTTTGTCTGCTTGGATGGTTATGGGTATAAGGATACATATGATATACATATTCATTAATTTTAACTAGTTTTAGGAAAGTTTTCTTCTTAGCATCTGTTTCATTAATTCCAACAAGCCATATTTTTATTTTATTTAAGTTATTTTTTTTTTAAACCTTAATCTTAGTTTTTTTTATTTATTTTCTTTGGGTTTTTTTTCTCTTCCTCAGAAATGACAAAAATCAGACTTGAAATTCTAAAGCTGCCTTCCAATTTGGTCTGTCATAAAGTGGACTTGGGGGGAATGGGAGCCAAGGATCCTGTCTGAAGACGTTGTCCTGGCTACCCTGAATGTTTTCTGCCTCAAATAATGACTGGCATTTGATGGCGACGAATCCGGAGGAGGTGACTGAAGCTGAATTCCTGTCCAGGAGAGTGAGTGGGCAATCTTAAGAAATGGCAACGACACAACCTAATAAACAGTTGCCCAGGACGACCAGCGGTTGACATTGGCCAGCTTTTTAAACTTTTCCACTCAAAAAAAGGAATAAGCCAAAAATCAATTCAGGATTTAAATCACTGTTTTATGATTTTGTGATAAAATTGAAATAAATCTTAAAATATTTATTTAAAGTTTTTTTTAAGTAATTTTTTTCTCAAATATTTTTAAGATAAAAACTCGACCATTATTTTCATGAAATTTTTTTCAGTTTCCTAATTTGTGGCAGCTTGCTGGCAACAAAGGACGAAAAGGACTTCATATCGTGTGTTTTGAGGTTGAACAGGTTCGAAATTAAAGCAGCTGTCCTGACTGAAATTTCCACCCAAGCGTTAAATAGAAAATTTTATGTCCTGGCAACACTCACTCAGACACAATTGTCCACCCAAAACGAGACAGACTCTAATGCAAGAAAAGAGATAGCCATAGATACACACACATACCCATGTACATGGTCGAGCATGTCTATTTGTGCATCTTTGAGTCGCGTTTTCATTTCAATAAGTGGGCTTTCAATTAACATGTTTCCAACCCTCAAGCAATTTGACTTTATGTCATTATCAAGCGCCAAAAACTTAAGGCATGATGGCAGAATTTGCCGCTCGTTGCTAATTATGCCATCATTAGGGAGGCCCGGGCACACACATCCCAATGCGTGTGTGCAATAAATTTAAGTGTCACCTCACCAACACCAACAGCAACACCGATTTGGAATGGCGCCCCCAACTTCCCCTTTTTCCGGTTGGCATCATGTGACTTCAGTTTATTGCAAATTGTTGCTCAGGACATGGGAATGGGGATGGGAATGAAAATGGAAATGGGCATGGGCCTGTTTATTATGACGCCTGTGACAGGCGGAACACAAACACACGCCAAGGCATTATTACACAGGGAAAAAACAAAGATTAACATTGGCATTTATAATGGTCAGGAATCTTTTTAAAAACAAATCTTTTGTTCCTCTAAAAACTTCACCATATTTATAATTTTCATATTGTTTTACATCATTATTGGAAATAATTAAATTCATTACAGTGCACTCGCACATTAAAATGTCTCTTACATTTCAGAGGCATCTCCTTTCGGCAATTGCCATCAAATCACTTGCAGTGCTAATTGCAACGCTTATTATTAATAAATTGCTTGATTGTTGCAGTCATCGCATTCCACTGATTGGAAAATTGTGGAGATGGAAGCCTGCCAGGAATGGGAAATGCAAAGGAAGGACATTTTAAATACGAAATGTCTTTGAAGTGCGACAATAATCGAGGATAATCTGATATTATAGCGGATAACGTCTGCATTGGATAAATTTCGGTAGGAATAGAAATTGCATTTATATATTTTATATTTTATTTAAATATAATTTTTTATTTAAAAAATGGGTGATGTGAAATACCTTTTTTTATTCTTTAAAAATTAAATACAATTATTTGTACATTTATTTATTTTTTAATGCAGTGGCCTGTACTTACGTCGCATTTATTTCTCCAGTCCCACATATTTTTTATTTTACTTTCCAATATTTTGTATTATTTATTTTAAAATGTATTAATTTTTAAAAGAGCCTGATTTTATTTTTTATTTATTATATGCCATTTAATTTTTCATTTAATATCGAAATGCAGTGGCCTGAGACCCAAAGGAATGTTTATTAGGGATCGAATTCGAAGATCTTAATGAAGAAAATGATCTTCACTTAAAGATCACATCCTTTAAAGAGCCCACAAATTGGAAGTGAAAGTAGAGACTTGCCAATTAAATTGCAATTTCCGTGCCTGCCGTGGAAAATTCTCAATTTCACTTAAATGCCAAAAACACACGAGCACTGCAGCGAAATGGGGAATGGGTTTTCTAGAAGCCCAAAATAAACAACAACCAGCAGCCGGCGGCGTCACAAACTTGGTAAGAGGAGTCGAGGATGGCCAAAAGTGCTGGCAGGGGGCAGGCAGCGTGGCGAATAGGGGGCAGTGGGGATGGCAAGGGGTAGAAACGGGAACGGGAACCACAAAACATTTTGTTGGACAGCGAACGGCCGGCAAAGGACATCGAAGCGACAGCATCGCCTGTAACATGACAGGTGGCTGCCACCCAATGGCACCTCCACTTCCACCGCTACCACCACTTCCATTTCCATACGCTACACTTTCCCACCCCTTTTTCCGCTTTCCCCCCTCAGGACATTCGGAACCCCCCACCTTGCCCGTGCCATGCATGCCCCATGGAGTGTGGCAGTGGCGCTTTGTCACAGGAACTGTTAATAATGTGCAGCGTGAGCAGGAACGGAACAGAAAATCAGCGTCATTGGCGCACCTACAACATGCGATGTTGTGGTTAGCGACAACTTCGTGCCGCTGCAGAAGAGCGGGAATAAAAATCACCTTCAGGCATCCACGGCACTGCAAAAATCAAAATAAATATATTTTATAAGTGCTTAGATTATACTTCAATTTTCAGATAAGAAAATAGTCTCCCATAGCTTCGATTTTGAGTCTTACACTTATTTTTTGAATAATTTACCAAAAGGGGTCTCATCAGTATACTTATAAAGTCCAAGAAATATATGCAAAATATAGGAATTTCTTTAAAGCTTTTTATTATTTTTAAGTTTAAATCATATTTTAAAAAAATAGTTTTCCTTAAAAACCTTAAAAAAAAGTACCTTATTATTCTGCGTGTTCTATTCTATCCAAAAATGGTAAAATAAAAACGGCAAAGCTATAGATGCCAGGGTAGTGGGTCCTCTTGGAGTTTGGGGGGAAAAACTGTGGGTGGGAAATGGGAAAAAGGCAGGTCATGAGTGACGGCGCCGCTGCGTCAGCGGCATGTAATTTTCACGGTTTTTCGCAAATACGAGAAACGAAATACGCTAGACGAAAATTTTCTCGCTCCAAGCTGTAGTTTTCTACCCAAAAAGATGGGGGTTTTCCGACCTTTCCACGCAAAAGCTTCTGCCATACAAAATATAAAAAAAAAAACAAGAAAAAATATATGAAAATTATATTGAAGTAGCAGAAGTCCGGAGTTTGTAATTGAAAGAGGTAATTGGATAAATATTTGTTTAAATATAGATTTCAAAAATAAGTTAGATATTTTTTAAGTAAGCAAAAATACTTTCTTTAGTGAAGAAACATTTTTAAAAAATTGTACAAGTCCCCAAAAACAAGGCGTTGCTTTTTTTGGGAAATGGGCGTAAAGTTTGGAGGGGCAGAGGGGATGGTTGGGTGGACAGTTAAACAAAAGCCACCACTACCCCTCGAGACCCCCTTTCTGTTTTGTGACAACAGCAGAAACAGCGGAAAATGCTGATGAGTGGGTGGGTGGATAGGTTAGTGTGGGTGGTTGGGTGCTTCTATGCTGGCTTTTTAGCGCCTCCAATGCGAAACAAAAATTATGCAATGCCACGCCCCTACCACTCACCCCCTTGAAGCCCCAAGCCCACTCCCACTCCCACTCCCACGTATGGCAGTATTTGTATTTGTGTGTGCATTATAGCATGCAATTTCTGTGCTTCCTTGCCTGTGAGTGTCATTTAATGAGCGTTTGCAAAAGGGACAGGTCATGGGTTAAGGGTTAGATGGTCGGGGTGGGGCTAGGGGGGCCTAAGGGGGAGGTGAGGGAGCAGTGGTGTTGATGCAGCTGCCGACAATGCAACAACGCTTTACAATTTTCATAGGAATTCCATGCATTTTGGTCAGTTTGATGTGGGTTTTCCTTTCTCGGTGTCGCTTTCCCCGTTTTACACAAAACGGAACGAATTCGCGACCAGAAAACGAGAGAAATCGGTGGCATCTACACACCCGTACACACACCCGGACAAACATACACAAGCACAGGAAAATTTAGAAACGTGCTGCAAAAACAACAAGCAACAACAAAAAAAAAAATCGGAAACCATACACATAGCTCGCTATCAACAACGTCAACAAATACTCCTCCGAATACACGTTCTCGAACTCAAATGTCCGATTCCCCTTCCGCTGTTCTACTGCATTCAAGTATTTTTCGCCAAATGCAAACACCGAAACAGAGCACAGGGGCCCAGGGTATGCCCGGCTGCATACCGCCCACTAGAAAAACCCGGTTAGCCCCCCATAGTCGTCGCTAACAATAATGAGTTCGTAATTTGATGTCGCTGCAGAAAACTCGCTGGTCACTACACTCGAAAAAATTGATAAAAAGTAGAGGCCTTCCAACATTTTAGAGCTTGTATTGTTAATGATAAGGATTTTCATAGCAGATTTCCTACTTCCCATTCTAAAAAACAATTTATTTTCATTGTTCTTCTTCGAAACCTTTTAACAAAAAATATATCTTGATGTCTAATATTTAATTTTCCAAATATTTACACATTTAATATATTAAATATTTTGATATTTTTCAGTGCCTTACTTGCCACATTACTGCTCTCAAAAAAAAAGGAAAAAAAAGAAGAAATAACAGCAGCGAAACGTATAGGAAACGCAGTCGAACCCGAAACTCACATCCATTTGTGATTTATCAATGTCCGCTCGTCAACAGCCATCTATCCAACTACCCTGAGGGTTTTTGGCTTCTGCTTTTCCACTTTCTCCTTCTCCTTGCTTCAAACAATTTCCACACACTTTTCCGATTTCCACACATTTTGCCAGCCCTCCGGGCCATGGCCCAGCCATTGTGTCAGCCGCACATGTTTCCAGTTTGAAAATGAGACAAGTTTTCGAAACGGCAAAGTACGCTTATTTTTTTGGGGGGGAGTGAGAGTGATGGGGGAGGACATAAACTATTACAAGTGTCAATTGAATCGTTCAAATAATTAAAGATCAGCTCCCTGTGATGGATGACTTGCCGGCCAGGATCACCAGAATCCGGAGTCAAGGATATGAGTCAGCTGGAATAAATCTGGCAAGCTGGATGCTGTCAAAGATTATCTGGTCTTGATAGATGGATATATGTATAGGAAAACAGGGTCTTGAGCAGTTGAATGTCTAAAGAAAATTTATAATAAAATGTCTAGGATTTGTATTATTAATACTACCATAGATTTCTGAAGTTTTGATTAAAATTTCTATAATTTCTTAAATTAAAACTCAAAGATTTTAAATCAATTTCCTTTGGCAAGATATTCTTTAAAGTTTAAAAGCAAATCAGCCAAATTATCCCCAAAAGTCCGAAGAAAAATTAATTATGGGTGTCATTTGATTTGATTAAAATTTTAGCCAAAGATGCGTCGAAAGCGAAAAAAGAAAAATCGAAATCAGCCGAGACTGTCGAGTCAGCAATTTTTGTGTAATTTTTCTTAATTTACATAAGGGATCAAGACCAATTCTCCATACAGACTCAGACACAGACATATACCCTCTAAATTTTTCCTTCACTTACACAATAAATTACACAGCAAACTGGAGGGTCACCCAAATCAAACTCAACTTAACTAAACACGCCTTAAACGGGCATTATCTGCTGGCCAGCACATTTAATTTCAATAAGCTTTACGTTTTTTTTTTCTTCTGGTCATTGAATGGAAAGGACAAAGGACACAACGAGTCCTAGGGAGCCGGGGGTTGACTTGGGGGCCACCTGTGACCAATTTCGATTATGAGACTTGGAAGAAAAAAAAGAAACTTTGCTTCTCCCTTGGATTTTTGTCCATTTTTTGGTTGTCCCCACATCTTGAAGACCAAGAACCCCAGAGGCGTTGTAAATTTTCGTGCCTCATAAAATTCTCGACCATCCCTTGCAAGGAGTTCATTTTTTTCTTCTTTTGGGCGGAGTTGTTGAGGCGGGTGGGAGGTGGCTAATCAGCTTCCGGATTTTTATAGTCCGGACGGACGTGTAACGGAAATCGCAAGTAGCTTAGCCTAATATGCTTTGTGTTCGGGCTCTTTATTTATTTAAGCCACTTTTCCTTTGTTCTACCTCCGCCCTCGTCGTGGCCCTATATGTGTTCCGTGGGTTTTTTTCTCACTTTTTCTTGGGTCAGCAGCTTGTTGTTGTTGGTTCAGGCCATTTGTTTTACTTGGCCTCAAATAAATCCAAATAAATAATTCATTTGCCGCTGAGTTTGCTCTCAAGATTTTCACCAATTGATTGAGCATTTTGGGGTGGGGTTGTGGGAGGTGGAAGTGGTAGTGGAAGTGGCGGATAAGGACATTGAGTGGCTTGTTGACTAATCAAATGCGTGAGTTTTCCCTCCTAGGAGGATTATGTTAACTGTCTATTACATACAAAAGTTTGCCAGGACTGGGCAGACAAGTTTTACGTATTTTGTAGGATACATTTTAGAGCCAAGAACATAAGATGTTTATTTTATTAAATATTGAATTTTTTAAATTCTATATTTATTTTTGAAAGAAATCTATAATTTAAAGATTTAAATATTTTAAAAATCTAAACAAATTAAGAATAGAATAAAGTTAATCACTAAAGTTAACCTTGTTGCTTCAAAAATCTCAGCGCTAATAATATTTTTTTGTTAACCTTAGCTATTTAAATTTTAAATATTTTTCCCTTAAATCGAAAATAGCTTTAATTTGTCTTTTGGCAATCACTAAGGTGAAACCTTCCCCATTTTCCAAGGTTGGCAGAAAAATGGCAAAATAAATACATAATTCATTGCTCTTGCTGCGTTTGCTCTCAAGATTAGCTAAAATCCTGCTGGCTGATAGGATAGGAATGGATGGGTGAATGGTGGGTGTCCTGCCAGGACAACCCCACAGTGTCTGGGGGATGACGTTGACTTGTTGACCAATTGTGTGAATTATGTGCCACGTCGCTGTCTGGCATATCAAACAAATCGCCCACTTGGCCCACTCATCTAGGTGTATTATTTTCTCTCTATATACACATATATATACATACATATATATACATATATATCTCAATGAGAAATCCAAAATCGCGGCCAGCAATTGAAGAAAATTAATCAAAGCGCCAAAAGGAGGCTATCCACAGTCCAGAAGGCCTGGCCAAGGCGCAAAATGATTTATGGTCGGGCAAATAATTTCGACATAAAGGTAACAAATACTTTGATAATCATAAATCACAACAACACGGTCCGTTTCTCTTATGTTCTGGCCATCTCTCTGTCTTTGTCTTCTACGATTCCCTCACTCTCCCTCCGCACTACAAACCGCACTTTTCGGGGGAGGCAGGGGCGGAGGCGTAAGAAAGATAAATGATATTAAATATAGTAGCTGGAGATTCCATCCACCCACGCCCACCCTGTTGTTGACCGGCCTAATGTGTGAAACATTTCATTTCAACATCTCGCAGGCTCAGGACCAAACAAATTGCCTATTGAATGATTAAAGGCTCTACCGGAGGACACTGGAGGTGGCAAGAAAGGATATGATTTATGGGATTGATGGGTCGTGTCACGACGGTCACCAGATGGTGGGCTGGGTATATAATTTTTTAAACTTTTATTCTTGCTTTTAAAAACAGTTTTTATTTTATATTTTTATTTTTTTAATAATATAACAAGAAGTTTAATATTTTTTTGTTATTTTCTTTCCAAAAACCTCTACCAATAAATAAGAAACCCCATCTCGTGTCACGTTTACAGACCTGAAAGCCTGACCCACGTGGGCCATCCTTAAATTTGTGGACAGGACTTTCATTTTGGGGAATCGCGTGCGTGGATCATAAATCATCGGGGGTCTGAGGGATTTCGAGAACGAGAAAACAGAACCAGAACCGAGTACCCCGGAACATATGAATTAGAAATTGTTGCACTGTCTTCTTCTCCACCCAATATATGCCCACCATTATCCTTAGACTACCCGGATATCCTGAAGGTAACCTGGAGGGGAGGTCCTGTCAACGGCAACCGTATCGTTGGCAGGACGTGTTGACGTGCATGAAATTCTTACGGTAAAGGATTCCATTACATTTCGTTTCATTTCATTTTCGACTTTTTCGACTTTCGTCTTTTATTTCAATTGCCGCACGAGTGAATCAGGCCAGAAAACCGAAAAGGGAAAGGATTCGCAGGACTCGCAGAATTCGCAGGATTTGTACGTTTCTAGTGCCCTCAAAATTGCGACACGTTCATTTATTTCTTGTCTATAATTTTCACAGCAATTTTCGGCCAAGAAGGCTTACATTTTTTTAAAATCGTGTTTATTGGTCTGCGTTTTGCGTTTGGCGGCTTTTCTCCACTTTTCGCCCATAAATCCTGCAACGTGTCCTGCATTCAATTTTCCTTTTGCCAACGACGCTGTCTACATTTCTCAACCCTTTCTGGATTTTTGTTTATATTCTTGGGGTTTTATGTTAAAAATTAGACAAGCTTTAAGAAGCTTGAAAAATAATGTGGAACATATTTTCACCTGCATGGTTGACACCTCTTGCAAAGATTTTATGTTCTGAGGAAGGACTAGTTGGATTATAAATTCAATATTAAATATTTTTGCAAAAACCAATAACAAAGCACAAAGGACAAAGGACAAAGGAGCTCTGTTTCATTTACCGCCAAAAAAACCGACAAAAGGAAATGAGTTTCCAAAGAAAATATGAAAAGGACAACCGCGACGACAGTTGAAACGTGATGTGAAGGACCTCCGCGCGCATCCTCTGCCAACAGATCCTTTCTCCCCGGGCACTCCTCCGTTTTACCATTTAAAACCATCCATATCCTGGCTGGCAGACTGTGCAAATATTTGGCATCTCCTAAGACCGGAGGCGCTATTTGGTTCCAGCTCCTGCAGGATGCTGGATTCAGGAGCCCTGGTTGGATTTTCTTCATTGGTGTTTTTTTTTCAACTGCCTCGACTCGACTCGACTCGACTGGCTGGCATTTTGTTGTGCTCGAGTTTTTACCGCCAACACAAGATTTAATTAAACCAAAGACTTGATTTATGAACGAAAGGATTCGGTGTCCGGAGCAGGATGTTTGGCAGGAGCCAGGGGGTTGGCTTCTCTGCTTGGCTTTTTGGCTGGGCTGAAGGTTGAAAAATGTGGGGCGGCGGCGACTGCTTGCAAGGACCTCCTCAGTCCTGCTGAGCTATGCTCAGCCGAGCTCAGCCCTTAGTCCTTTCTATCCTTCGGCCTGTTGTTTTTGTAATAATGATTTGGGGATGCCAGCTGAACGGGCCGTTAAAGGCATTTATACCATACAACATATAAAGAATTGTTTCATTTTTGTTTCTGTTTTTTTTCTATTGTTTTAACCCATTTTTTTTTTCTCGCCGCTGGTGTATTTTTTATTTTTTTGTCCGGAAGTGGCAGTGGCATTGTGATTGTGGCCTCTCGCCATGGCCTCGTGCATCGATTTCAATTTTAAACAATACCAGCAGGCCCGAAAAATACTCCTCGATTCAATTGAATTTGTTGTACTTTTTATTGCAGAAATTTAATAAAATTTTAGTCTATGTATTTGCTTCAAAAGCTGAATAATAATTTATACTTATATTAATATAATTAATTATATATATTCACTTAATATTTAATTTCATGTTTATAATTTATTTAATTATTATCTTAATAAACATTTTTTAAGCTTGACGGTTTATTAAAATAGATAGAAGACTATAACATTCAAATATTGAATTCTGTCATTGAAAATTCAAACACGTCATTAACAAGTTTAAAAATATAAACAAATTCTTGTTTCTTATCACCTCTCTCTTATCTCTAATAACCTTTGACATTCCATCCGTACGCATTCCGCATATGAATTTTTTGGGTTTACTGTATGTTGCCACAAGTGTACCCCAATTGCCCCATTGGCTCAGTGCCCCTTTGACCACTTTCGTAGAAAGCATACGTCTGAAGACTGCTCTTCTTATCAGAAATTCCAAAGCTCGAGCAACGAACATAAAAAGCCGGAGCTGCCAGACTCTATTTCTCTCTATAATAGCATTTCCGATCAATCAGTTATATGGCAGCTATAGTATATAGTCGGCCGATCCCGGCCGTTCCGACTTATATACTGCATAAAATAAAAATATATTTAAAAATTCAAAATTATTTCATTTCTATACTAAAAGACCCATATTGTACATATTGTTATGTATGTATTTATGTACATTATTATATGTATGTATCCTGTCACATATTGTGAGCCTCGAAGCACCAAAATAAATCAAAGAGATTTAAGCAAAAGAGCATATATTTTGTATACATATATATTACATTCGAAGCCGAGGATAGCTTTAAAAATCCGGAACCGGAGGTTCAAGACTCGCATCAGTTGAAATATTTCCAGTGACTCTTTCAGAAGAAAGTTCCGTTCAATCAAAAAAATCCCGGGACCCTTCTTTCTGCGTTTTTCCTTATTTCTTCCGCCTTGGGATCGGAAAAATTAATAGTCGTTTTGAGTTTTCTATTTTGAAAAGTAATTTAAACTCAAATTCCACAGTTCTGCTACATCTTGGAGGAGCAAGAAGATGAGTGTGCTTCAGTGTGTTATCCCATTGTGAAACCTCTGCTTCGGTACTTTGAGAAAACCCAAGAGAAGGATGCCCAGCTCTTAAAGTGCAAGACAGACTTCTCGGAATTAAAAAACAGATATTCGAACTAGCAGAACCAGGGTCTGAAAAAATATGCCCAGATATTACAGTGGCATCCACCACCATCCATCCATCCTGATCCAGTCTCACCTAAGCCTGGAAGTTGGATTTGGCAAAGGACTTTGTATTATTTTTGGCTTCTTGGACAAGGATCTGTAAGAGTTAAAAAATTCTATGTTTTATTTTGTAAATGACTGGGTTCTGCCAACTTACCTATGGTTTCTCTTTTCGGCGTCGTCTGATTATTAATATTAGGCAGTTTAGTTGTTAGGACCTCTCCAGTTTTTAATTCTACTTCGTTGTTTGTTACTTCTTCGAATTTGTTGAAATATTTGTATTAGTTTCTCCAATTTTTACTATTTCTTCCAATCAGATGGGTTTTGATCAAGTTCGAATAATCCGGTTGGTATTTTGATAGTTCTGCAAGTCTGTCTTGCACTTTGAAAGCTGGGCATCCTTCTCGTGGGTTTCTTAAAGTACCGAAGCAGAGGCTTTACAATGGGATAACATACCGAAGCACACTCGTCTTCTTGCTCCTCTGAGAGGTAGTAGGACTGTGGAATTAAAATTTAAATTACTTTTCAAAATAAAAAAACTCAAAACGGCTATAACTTACTTTTCCTTATCCCACGGCGGCAGAAATAAGGAAAAACGCAGAAAAGAGGGCCACTGGGAGACTAATCGTGTAACTTTTTGATTGATCGGAACTTTGTTCTAAAAGAGTCACTGGAAATATTTCAACTGATGCTGCGAGTCTTGGAGCTCCGGCTTTTTAAAGCCAGATTGAGGTTCACAATTTCTGATAAGAAATTGGGACATACCCACACATATAGAGAAGCCAAAATTTTCCAAAACTGAATGCAGACGGATGGGATGTCAAAGGTTATTAAAGATTAGAGAGTGGGGATTAGCAACAGAAACTTGTTCATATTAGAAGATTCTCCGAATTCTCGAAATATATAACAGCACAGTAGCAACTTAAATGAATATATATTTAAATCAAATGTTTAATGTTTTATTTATTATTTTTTATTTGATTAGTTTATATATTATTATTTTATAAAGGCACTGTTCAAGCACTGAATAGGATTTGAAATAAGAATTCCAAAAATAGAGTTTCAAGAGATCGGACCTATGGAAATACAAGATAAACAGCATAATTTAAAACCGATCCCCTGCAGCCTAACTCAAATAAATAAGTGGTGCGCTTATCGCACTTAAGAAAGGGTCATATAGCATGTCAGCGTGCAATGCGTTGATAAGTAGTTTTAATTTATTCAAGATTTTTATGGATTTTTCGTGTAAGAGAATATTATGAAATAACAACAGTTAAAACTGTTTTTACTTTACTTACATTTAAATATTATTTAATTTATGACCTCTCACATTTTTAAAGGCGGGGAGAAAGGCGCCATGATTTTAATATTTTTAACCATTAATTTTCCAATTTTCAATACAAGAAGCAACACAAATATGAAACCCGAAAGCCAATAAAATGTTTCTCTATTTAGCAACCAAAGTTGATTTTCCTAAAACCTGACTGTTCGCCTGATTGGCCAGGATTGGCGTTATCGAGTCCTGTGAAGCGAATTATTTTAATAAATCCTTGAAGCATCGAAGCACAAGTATTGCAATTGTTAATGTCCAATTCTTGGCCGCAAAGGATGTCGATGTTGCCATAGAAATGCCAAAGGACTTTATTAATTTTATGAATATTTTTTTTTTTCGTTTTATATTTCTGTTGGCCAAGAGCCACAAGCTGGAATATGCACTAATTGGGTTACATATTTTAGAGGGGGAGTCAGGGCCAACATCATAAAATGGTCAGTTCCTTGGAATATTTTCACTCAATTCTTGAATCCTGGCCTGGCTTGCAATATTGCAACATTGCTGCAAAAGTTGCTTCCATTATGGCAACCGCCAGGCTGGCAGAAACTTTTTATAAGTATTTCGAATTTTTCAACTTCACGACGACGACGCCACCCCACCCACGGCAGTCGCTTAATATTGTTTTTGCCACAACCTCAGTTTTTGCTAATTTTGAGTATTGCCATCGTTTGAATGTGCTTAATGAAAATCTTTTCATTAAGCAAAACTTTTGCATAAGTTTTCTCCACATTTCTCGACTTGACTCGAGACGTGACTTCTTCTTGAACTAAACGCCGGGCCCTGCTAGCATTTGAGTTCTGCCCTCTGACCTCCGTCGGAGCAACGGCGTGTTTTCGTTATTAGTCTGATTAATTTGGCTCTTTTCATAAATTGCCAACAGCTTCCAGCCGCAGCCTGCCAGCCTTTTCTTGCCCATCCAGCCCATTCCCTCGCCCTTGGGTCCTTTTTTGGCCAAAAGCACTTTTACAAAAGCCTAAACTCAACAGGATACCCGCAAAACAAGAGACTTGAGATGGAAGTTTTTATTTTAATTACATAGAGAAGTCTGAATGCTCTACAAAATATTAAAAAATATATATTGAAGATACAAATATAAATTCAAACTATAAGCTTTTTTTATTTAAATATTTTTTTAATTTAACTTATCATTTTATAAATCTTTTAAATAACTTAAGTAAACTATGCTAACCTTTTTACTTTCAGAGGGTATAACAAGTCGGGAACCTTTTCCAACTTTTCGGACTTGTCTATAAAGCACCCAACACCCGCCGCCGTAAGCTTTTTGGGCAAAAACTCCTCGGGAACCACATCATACATTATCCTAATAAAGGATAATTCATTAGTATCTGAACTTTTTGGCATTTTTTGAAGTCTTTTTGGCTGACGGACCAACCAAGCGCCATTTTAATTGCCGCCTCAAATATTCTTTCCATCCTTCCTTGAAATTACTTTCGTTTTAGCGAAATATACAATATTTTTTAGTTTTTTTTTTTTTTTCGATTCCATTCAAGCTTAAGCATGAATTTTGTATTAAAAAATTCCAATTTGCTGTCTTCCATTTTCCATAGGAGGATAGACTGTCGGACTGACTGAGGAATGTCTGCCGCGAATGTTTATTAATAAAAATTTCATAAAATCAATACCAAAACGGGCAAAGGATATTGCAAGACAGACGAATAGCTTTTTTTGGCTTAAAGGGAGACTTTATTTACATTTTTTAAAGCCATTTAAGTTAAGAAGAGGCCTTTAAGAACTCTACTCTACTTGTTTATCACTCTTAGAAATTGTAACTTTAAACTTAAAAGTTTTAAGTATTGTGGAATATTTTACATTGTTCTCTTTAAATCTATTGCATTAAATAACAATTTTTTTAACTTAATCTTTTCATTTTCTTTGTTAGTTTTCATTAATGCAGTCCAGCCACAAAAAAGAGGAAAAAGCTTCCAAGTTGTCTTTGAAAAATCGACATTCTAGGGAAAATGAGGAAAATGTAAAATGGAAAAGGTGAAACGGTAAAAAAAAGAGGAAAACCATTGAAGGAGACCAGCTAGTCAGTTAAGGGATAGCTAGGATATACACCACCCCACTGAACCACCTCGTCACTCATTATGCACTGTGGCACTTTCCGCCTTAGTCTGACATATATTAGTATGGATTTTTAATGGATTTTGGCGTTAAACTAATGTCACAGCTTGGCGGTGTTGCCTCCTCTGATGTGGTTCAGTGGCTGGGGTTGGGAGTGGTTTAGAGTGAGTGACTGATTCACAGTATCCTTGCCAAGGACCCTTCTTAGTTCAAAAACTTCAAGTCTCGCCAACATATTGTCGGCGGTTAGCGACTTGAAAGGCGATTCGTTTTGGCCCGGCTAACTATTAATCGGCTTTTTGGCTTAAACAAGATGGAAAAAATAAAAAAATGGTGATTTAAGAAGTTATAGAGAAAAAAAAGCATTACTTTGAGGTAACATTAACAAAGTTTTGAAAAGAAGAAACTAGTTATGACTATGATACATAGGTTATGATGAGTCCACAATGATGGCTATATCTTCCCCAATTCTCATCCGATTCTCAAGCGGAGTACCTTAAACGATTTCTGGATCGATTTGCCACAATTCTGCATTAAAATCCATAGACAAAATATTTTTTAAATTTTTTGTCCATTTTTCGTGATGGGATGCCTTGAAATGGGGTTTTCCCCTATGGGGTCCACAATGATGGCTATATCTTTCCCAATTCTCATCCGATTCTCAAGCGGAGTACCTTAAACGATTTCTGGATCGATTTGCCACAATTCTGCATTAAAATCCAGAGACAAAATATTTTTTAAATTTTTTGTCCATTTTTCGTGATGGGATGCCTTGAAATGGGGTTTTCCCCTATGGGGTCCAGTACGACTGCTATATCTTCCCCAATTCTCATCCGATTCTCAAGCGGAGTACCTTAAACGATTTCTGGATCGATTTGCCACAATTCTGCATTAAAATCCAGAGACAAAATATTTTTTAAATTTTTTGTCCATTTTTCGTGATGGGATGCCTTGAAATGGGGTTTTCCCCTATGGGGTCCACAATGATGGCTATATCTTTCCCAATTCTCATCCGATTCTCAAGCGGAGTACCTTAAACGATTTCTGGATCGATTTGCCACAATTCTGCATTAAAATCCAGAGACAAAATATTTTTTAAATTTTTTGTCCATTTTTCGTGATGGGATGCCTTGAAATGGGGTTTTCCCCTATGGGGTCCACGACGACTGCTATATCTTCCCCAATTCTCATCCGATTCTCAAGCGGAGTACCTGAAACGATTTCTGGATCGATTTGCCACAATTCTGCATTAAAATCCAGAGACAAAATATTTTTTAAATTTTTTGTCCATTTTTCGTGATGGGGTGCCTTGAAATGGGGTTTTCCCCTATGGGGTCCACAATGATGGCTATATCTTTCCCAATTCTCATCCGATTCTCAAGCGGAGTACCTTAAACGATTTCTGGATCGATTTGCCACAATTCTGCATTAAAATCCAGAGACAAAATATTTTTTAAATTTTTTGTCCATTTTTCGTGATGGGATGCCTTGAAATGGGGTTTTCCCCTATGGGGTCCAGTACGACTGCTATATCTTCCCCAATTCTCATCCGATTCTCAAGCGGAGTACCTGAAACGATTTCTGGATCGATTTGCCACAATTCTGCATTAAAATCCAGAGACAAAATATTTTTTAAATTTTTTGTCCATTTTTCGTGATGGGATGCCTTGAAATGGGGTTTTCCCCTATGGGGTCCACAATGATGGCTATATCTTTCCCAATTCTCATCCGATTCTCAAGCGGAGTACCTTAAACGATTTCTGGATCGATTTGCCACAATTCTGCATTAAAATCCAGAGACAAAATATTTTTTAAATTTTTTGTCCATTTTTCGTGATGGGGTGCCTTGAAATGGGGTTTTCCCCTATGGCGTCCAGTACGACTGCTATATCTTCCCCAATTCTCATCCGATTCTCAAGCGGAGTGCCTTAAACGATTTCTGGATCGATTTGCCACAATTCTGCATTAAAATCCAGAGACAAAATATTTTTTAAATTTTTTGTCCATTTTTCGTGATGGGGTGCCTTGAAATGGGGTTTTCCCCTATGGGGTCCACTACGATGGCTATATCTTCCCCAATTCTCATCCGATTCTCAAGCGGAGTACCTTAAACGATTTCTGGATCGATTTGCCACAATTCTGCATTAAAATCCTGAGACAAAATATTTTTTAAATTTTTTGTCCATTTTTCGTGATGGGATGCCTTGAAATGGGGTTTTCCCCTATGGGGTCCACAATGATGGCTATATCTTTCCCAATTCTCATCCGATTCTCAAGCGGAGTACCTTAAACGATTTCAGGATCGATTTGCCACAATTCTGCATTAAAATCCAGAGACAAAATATTTTTTAAATTTTTTGTCCATTTTTCGTGATGGGGTGCCTTGAAATGGGGTTTTCCCCTATGGGGTCCACTACGATGGCTATATCTTCCCCAATTCTCATCCGATTCTCAAGCGGAGTACCTTAAACGATTTCTGGATCGATTTGCCACAATTCTGCATTAAAATCCTGAGACAAAATATTTTTTAAATTTTTTGTCCATTTTTCGTGATGGGATGCCTTGAAATGGGGTTTTCCCCTATGGGGTCCACAATGATGGCTATATCTTTCCCAATTCTCATCCGATTCTCAAGCGGAGTACCTTAAACGATTTCAGGATCGATTTGCCACAATTCTGCATTAAAATCCAGAGACAAAATATTTTTTAAATTTTTTGTCCATTTTTCGTGATGGGATGCCTTGAAATGGGGTTTTCCCCTATGGGGTCCACTACGACTGCTATATCTTCCCCAATTCTCATCCGATTCTCAAGCGGAGTACCTTAAACGATTTCTGGATCGATTTGACACAATTCTGCATTAAAATCCTGTGACAAAATATTTTTTAAATTTTTTGTCTATTTTTCGTGATTGAAATGGGGTTTTCCCCTATGGGGTCCACGACGACTGCTATATCTTCCCCAATTCTCATCCGATTCTCAAGCGGAGTACCTTAAACGATTTCTGGATCGATTTGCCACAATTCTGCATTAAAATCCAGAGACAAAATATTTTTTTAATTTTTTGTCCATTTTTCGTGATGGGATGCCTTGAAATGTGGTTTTCCCCTATGGGGTCCAGTACGACTGCTATATCTTCCCCAATTCTCATCCGATTCTCAAGCGGAGTACCTTAAACGATTTCTGGATCGATTTGCCACAATTCTGCATTAAAATCCTGAGACAAAATATTTTTTAAATTGTTTGTCCATTTTTCGTGATGGGATGCCTTGAAATGGGGTTTTCCCCTATGGGGTCCACAATGATGGCTATATCTTTCTCAATTCTCATCCGATTCTCAAGCGGAGTACCTTAAACGATTTCAGGATCGATTTGCCACAATTCTGCATTAAAATCCAGAGACAAAATATTTTTTAAATTTTTTGTCCATTTTTCGTGATGGGATGCCTTGAAATGGGGTTTTCCCCTATGGGGTCCAGTACGACTGCTATATCTTCCCCAATTCTCATCCGATTCTCAAGCGGAGTACCTTAAACGATTTCTGGATCGATTTGCCACAATTCTGCATTAAAATCCTGAGACAAAATATTTTTTAAATTGTTTGTCCATTTTTCGTGATGGGATGCCTTGAAATGGGGTTTTCCCCTATGGGGTCCACAATGATGGCTATATCTTTCCCAATTCTCATCCGATTCTCAAGCGGAGTACCTTAAACGATTTCTGGATCGATTTGCCACAATTCTGCATTAAAATCCAGAGACAAAATATTTTTTAAATTTTTTGTCCATTTTTCGTGATGGGATGCCTTGAAATGGGGTTTTCCCCTATGGGGTCCACGACGACTGCTATATCTTCCCCAATTCTCATCCGATTCTCAAGCGGAGTACCTGAAACGATTTCTGGATCGATTTGCCACAATTCTGCATTAAAATCCAGAGACAAAATATTTTTTAAATTTTTTTTCCATTTTTCGTGATGGGAAGCCTTGAAATGGGGTTTTCCCCTATGGGGTCCAGTACGACTGCTATATCTTCCCCAATTCTCATCCGATTCTCAAGCGGAGTGCCTTAAACGATTTCTGGATCGATTTGCCACAATTCTGCATTAAAATCCTGAGACAAAATATTTTTTAAATTTTTTGTCCATTTTTCGTGATGCCTTCACGATGCCTTGAAATGGGGTTTTCCCCTATGGGGTCCACTACGACGGCTATATCTTCCCCAAATCTCATCCGATTCCCAAGCGGAGTGCCTTAAACGATTTCTGGATCGATTTGCCACAATTCCGCATTAAAATCCTGAGAAAAAATATTTTTTAAATTTTTTGTCCATTTTTCGTGATGGGATGCCTTGAAATGGGGTTTTCCCCTATGGGGTCCACTACGACTGCTATATCTTCCCCAATTCTCATCCGATTCTCAAGCGGAGTACCTTAAACGATTTCTGGATCGATTTGCCACCATTCTGCATTAAAATCCTGAGACAAAATATTTTTTAAATTTTTTGTCCATTTTTCGTGATGCCTTCACGATGCCTTGAAATGGGGTTTTCCCCTATGGGGTCCACTACGATGGCTATATCTTCCCCAAATCTCATCCGATTCCCAAGCGGAGTGCCTTAAACGATTTCTGGATCGATTTGCCACAATTCTGCATTAAAATCCTGAGACAAAATATTTTTTAAATTTTTTGTCCATTTTTCGTGATGGGATGCCTTGAAATGGGGTTTTCCCCTATGGGGTCCACTACGACTGCTATATCTTCCCCAATTCTCATCCGATTCTCAAGCGGAGTACCTTAAACGATTTCTGGATCAATTTGCCACAATTCTGCATTAAAATCCTAAGACAAAATATTTTTTAAATTTTTTGTCCATTTTTTGTGATGGGATGCCTTGAAATGTGGTTTTCCCCTATGGGGTCCACTACGACTGCTATATCTTCCCCAATTCTCATCCGATTCTCAAGCGGAGTACCTTAAACGATTTCTGGATCGATTTGCCACAATTCTGCATTAAAATCCTGCATTAAATTCTGAATTTTTTTAAATTTTTTTTCCATTTTTCGGTATAATAACAAAATTTAATATGTATGTATATAAATCAATAAGAAAGTCAAAGTAGCTAAGAACTTTGCTTAAAGTTTCAAAACAAATATTTTGTAAATTTTAAATAAATGTATACAAGAAAAAAACATAAAAATAAAAAGTAAAAACCCGTATAATATAACTTAACATCGTACCATCTTACCATACCCTATCATCTCTTTAAATTTGTACCCCAAAAGAAACCAACATAAGAACCCCAAAATGCGAACCGGATTCTTGACATTTCACCACCTTTTCTGTGATGCTTTTGGGACCTTGAGACCTTGGGAATCACCCGCCTGCCCGCATATTTGCCCATCACCGGGTGATCACCCACCACCACCACCACCCACCATTGCCCAATGCCTTTGCCAGGATTCTCGTCCTCGGACCCTCTCTTTTCCGCCGACATGCTACCGTCTCGCTCGCACTCGGCTCGGCCAGGCCTGTGTCGAACATTTTCTTGAATAAATGTTGCGGTTAACCGCAACTTATAATTGGTCGAAATGCCTTACGCTTCCCTGCTCGCTTTGCATGTGTCTCTCTGTGTCTGTGTGAGTGCGATACACAGGATAAGGGTAAGTCCTGCGACTGCGTAAGCGTGTGACTTCAATTTATTGATGGCAGCTATCAATAAAAAATATGAATAACTCCTCAAAAGAAATGAAATCCTTTAAAGGAATGGCAA
Organism: Drosophila pseudoananassae pseudoananassae; assembly: GCA_018153035.1. NCBI lineage: Eukaryota > Metazoa > Arthropoda > Insecta > Diptera > Drosophilidae > Drosophila > Drosophila pseudoananassae. Next base: position 2,495,726 of record JAECXR010000023.1, on the reverse strand, counting down.
TAAAAGAAATACAAATTCAAAGAAATTAATAAAGTCGAAAGCTTTTCAACTGGCGCCATCTATGGCATTTACGCTGAAACAGCGTCTCAGAAAAAAAAAAAAAATTCAAAATCCTGTACCGTTACCCAAAGAGTCCTCAAAGAAAAAAAAAACCATCCCCATTGGGCGCCAAAAAGTTCCGTTGCGTCTTGGACTTTCACTTGAAAGACGCGAAGGAACAACAGCAACAACAACAACAGGGGTGACTGTCTAAGGTAGCTTTCTTCTGCGCAAACTCACACACACACACAGGCACAGACTATGTCCTTGGGTTCTTAAGACCTACCCGAGAAGGATACTTTGGCTTGGCAAAAATTTCTTGGCACAGTTCGATTTATTTTTCTCAAGAAAACTTTCGCAAGCTTTGTGGGCTTATTAAGAATTTTTTCTCCTATCCTCAAGGATACTTTTTCCACGGACATTTTTTTCTCAAGCTAAGGAAAGTTGCACCATAGATGGAGCCACTGCACATGTTTCAAATTAATACTGAAAAATTAAAAGATAAAATAATGATAAATAAAGATCTTGTTTTTAATAAGTGGTAAAGGAACTTAAATCTTTACTATATTCTGTCCATTTAAATCTAAAAATACCAAGGGTATCATGTCTTCTATTCTACCATCACTTTTTCGCTGAACAGTGCAGTTGTTATGCCTGCCAATAAATAAACATGCGTAATGAAAACTAATGAATAATGTAATCATTTTCCATTTTCTAATTTTGATATTTTAATTAAAATGATTTGCAACTCGTAAAAACCACAAAACGATTTCAAATCATTTTATTTTCTCGGCTAGAGATTCAAAAAGAGGGGGTTTGGGGTTTTATTTTATTTTTTTTTTCTGCTGGACACACAAAATGTGTTGCCGAGTGGCAAAAATTTTATTCAAATCATATCATACATTAAAAATGTTGTTATTGGTATTGTTGTTGTTGTTTTTGTTTTGTGTGTGGCAGCCATTTTGTTTTAAAATGATCGCATTTATAGTGCAATTGCCGAAAAATCAAAATCATTTCCTCACCCAGGACATTGTCGAAATTTCACACGTGTGAGTGTGTGCGTATGCGTGTGGCCCAAAAACATGGCCAAAACAATATTTGTTTTGGTCAGCATATATCTGTTGTCCATAGATATATATATATATAAATATATTTGGAAGTGCTCACTCTTACAGTGGTTGAAGATACCAAATAAACTGGTCAAGTCTTTCTATGAAAAGTCTTTAAGTGAGAAGTTCAAGGTAAACCTTTTTATTTAAAAATATTTTTTTCCAGTTCAAAATTTAATTTTTATAATATTATTACTATTTTCTACAAACCACTGTTCTTATAAATTTATTTATATACGCACTTCTATTTGTGCGATGGCCTTTTGTGTGGTAAACGCGTTTCGCTCTTTGTATTTCCTCCAAAAAATAAGAAGGGGGGGAGTGCATGGTGCAGCCCGGCGGGGGGGCACTCGTTTGAATAGCTAAATGTTTGAATTTTGTCGCTGTTTGCTGTTGTTGCCGCCGCTTTTTGGCAAATAATACAAATATGTTGGCATATAATGAATATAATAATGCATTTGAATGCATTTTATTAAATATGAAATATGATTTTATGTTTGCCAAATGGGGAATACACAAAAAGAAAAAGGTTAGAGTTAAAAATTAAATACAAATGATAATAACAAAGTGTTTGATCTTCAAAGAAAATCTTATCTTACAAATAACTTAAAAGCAATAGTGTTTTTTCACATTTTAAGCTTAACAGAATTTGTTGAATATTTTATATTAATTATTATAATGTTCAAGTATAAAATTTAATAATTTATTTCAAATCTCCTTAGTTTTTTTTTGGTTAATTTCCCATAAAACCACAACTCAAACGTTGCCTCCGAATTTTTGGGTGTTTTATTTATTTATTAGTTTTTGAAAGGAAATTCAATCATGCACACACATGCACCCAGTCGCTCTCACTCTGTGGCCCGCTGTCCCTTTCTATCGGGTCATCCCTCTCTGTCGCTCCCATCTATGGGGCCTATGGAGCTGTGCAAATGCAATCAATTTAGTAGCAAATTGCATAATTCGACTTCAATATAAATTTTCCAGGTTTTGCGCCTAAAATGTTGCCAAAGTGTCGCCTCCTGTTTGTCTCTCTATAGCTCTCTGCCTCACTCTTGCTTGTCCAGCCATCTCCCTCTATCGTTCCATCTCTTTCCCTCCGTTTTGTGTGTAGTCGTGCATTAAAATTAATTAGATTCGAGGGAGTAATTCCAGCGACAACCGCACGAATTAATTGATTCAAATCAATATTCGGCATTTTGGCCATACTCTGCTCACTTTGCTCACTCCCTGGCTCAACAGCCCACACAAAAACCCAACCAAAAACCCAAAAACTCGAAATTTAGTCCTGCCACGCCTCCATACGCCCTCCCCCCCTTCAATGGGTTTTTTTCTCCTGGTGGGGAGGCGGTAGTGGGCGTGAATTTAGCGTTACCCATAACAAACCATATTGAATACATACGTACTCGAATCGTTAAGAGTTCAGTTTCAGTTTGATTTGCCTGACAGTCTTCGACCGCTGTCCAACATTATCCGGTTTACGGCACTGAAAAAAATACTAGAGAGTTTCAAAAATAATTTTTGTTCATCTTTTAGGACAAATCTTAAATATTATATTCAATAAGAGAATCAATAAAAAAGGAGAAAATTTTCTTATATTTATATTTTTATTTATATTTTTTTTCTCAGTTTAGTTACCCCTTCCTACTAAAAGTTCTATTTAAAGTGCAAAGCCATCGGGGAACACAAATGCGGCAAACGAATGGGTTTCGTCCTGCGTTTTCGAAAGCATTGCTTTTGTGGCCAGATTTTGCTACACATACAGATTATAAATATGCACTTACTAAAAATGTGTATATAAAAGTAAATTAACTTGAGAAAATTATATAAAACATGCTAATGAAATAATATAGAAATTTGGTAAAAAAGTATACCATTTAAAGAAAGATTCTTTATAAAAGAAAGTTTTGGAAAACTATATTTGGTTAAATTATATACAAAGCTTAGATTATGTTTGATAATAAATTTTAATTCTAAATTCTAATCTATAAGGCTTTGAAAACCACTGGATATAAAGCCATTCAATTGTAGTTTCACCATAATAAGTATTTTAGATTAAATATGTATTTAATTTCAAGACAAATTCCCAAACAAACCGAATAAAAAATATTCAAGCTCTGACCTTTTGACCCCTCTGTCCGTCAGCACAACAAAAATTCCACCAAACTGCATTCCGCTTACCTTACGCCTGACCAAAAATCCAATGCACCAAAGAGAAAATGGACTTTGGTGGAGCAGGTGCGGAGGGGAGGGCCTGGAAAGGCGGGGGAAAATGAAAGGAATTGGTTTCAGTTTCTGACTTTCAAGCCAAACAAATATAATGCAGAAAGGCCTGGACTATACGGCGGAGATCGGAGCTGTTTCCTGTCAAAGCGCGAATGCCAAAAATGTGCAACGCCAACGGAAAAGCGGAAAATGTTGAAAAAAAAAACCAACAGAACACAGGAAAAAAGGAAAAACAATGGTAAAGAAAAACCACAGCGAAGAATTTTTTCATACCTATTGTGTGTGTGACTGTGTGTAAGTATGGGAGTGTGTTTGTGCCAAAAAGGTGCAAAAATGCTTGTAGCCGTTAAATATTTGCACGAATAACAGCAACAGATTTTCCCCCAGGTAGAGGGTGGAAATTTTGGGGAAGGGGGGTCTATGGGGAGGAAAAACTCCTGGCAACTCAGGCAACAGTTTTCTGCATAATTCTCTGACCTGTGACCTCAGAAATCACTGCATTATTTTAATGGTCACTCGGCAGGAAAAATACCAAAAGTTGGTGGTTTTTCAAGGATTTTCCCTCTTCACATATACTTTTTATTTATTTATTATTTTATATATTTTGTTTTTCTGTTTCGTTGGCTTAAAAATATTACAAATTTCATAATTAGAAAGTTTTTTGTTTTGTTTTTTGTTTTTTGGGAGGGAGTCTGGGAGGGGTATAGCAACCTAATTAAGGCAACTTCCTTCCGGCGAAAGTACAAGACAACAAAAAAAAAGGTTTCCCCTGCCCAATGTTTTACTTAATTGGCATCGTAATCAAATATACTCGTACTCACACACTCATGCATAATTGAGAAAGAGAAAGGTGAAAGGTGAAAGGCGAAAAAGGGGTATGAGTGGGGAGGGTGGCGGTGCAGAAAAAGTTATGCCGGATGCCACATGGCAAGCAAATGAAGCTGAAAAGATTATATTCATTATGAGAGAGAGCCAATAATAAAGCAAGTGCTTAGCGAGGGTGGATTGAGAAATCATGGGGTTAAATATTAATTATAAATAATATTATATTTAAATTACACAAAGTTATCTTGTACTAGGAACATTTTAGAAATCATTATAAGTAATCTTTCGTAGTTTCTAGTAAATTTCCTTTGTTTTATTCAAGCTTGAGCTTGTATTTGTTGAGTTAAAACCCAAATTATAGTTAATATTATTTCTGTTACTCCCCTCAAAGCCTTCCACATAAAGTATCCCTTCAAAACTCTCAACAAACTCCAGAAAATAAAACAAGACATCCCGTGTCTCGTCTTTCATTGTGAGTTGTCTAATTCGGTTTACGGGTTTATCACCTTAATTAAGGCTCCCAACGAAAGGGCTAATAAGAAAAATGTATTTTCATATTACTCATGCCACAATTTGGAGCACAACTCCCCGTGGCAAGGACCTGGCTCCACTCAACACTTGCACTCCAAACAGCCCATCTCCACTTTCCACTCCACTCAAGCCGGAGCCGGAGCCGGTGAGTCGGTGTCAGAGTCGGAGTCGGAGTCAGAGTATCTTGACTTGTAAGTGTATCTCTCGGATGCACGAGTCCTGCTTATATCCTGTCGCGTCGCTATGTGTGTCCTGTTTAACCCGTTGGAGCTTCCTCGTATGGTCGCCAAGGGAGTCGAAACGTGTTAATATGCGGGGCGGCACACGACTTTGCCGATGAAAGTGGCTGGCTAAAAGGGCAGGAGGGCCGACTAAGGAATGCTCGGGGAGTGATGCTAAATCTGCGTCTCAAGTGGTTTCCTCTAGCTCTCCATGACGGTTAAGTACACTTAGAGAAATTATAGAATCAACCTTACCCATATACTTTCTTATATATGAATATAGCTTAATACCAAGTTGGAATCTGATGGACTAAAAACTGAGGGTCTTACCTTGATGAGAAGCATATTGGCGGACAAGCGGACACACAATGGGTTATAGTTTACCGATTTACCGAAACAAGAGACTTAGCTGGATGAGAAACAGATTAAACAGATATGTAAATCTCAATAAATTGTCTTAAATATTTACCCAACAATTTATTTCACAGTGCATTTGTTGAATGTGCCTCATGTGTGTTTCTTAGCGCTTGTTTGAAATTTTACCGAGCATCGCAAGTAATGGGTAGAATTTTTAATTATTTACCTCTCACCCACAGACTCACATGCTCGTGTCCTGTTTGGCCGGGGGTTGTGGGGGAAGCTAATTTGTTATGCGAAACATCTTCGGCATGGAAATAATTAAAAAGTTCTTTACCGCCCAGGCCCAGGCCCTGGCCCTGACCCAGGTCCCTGACTTCCCAACCAGGTTTTTCCTGTTTTTCCGTTTTCCCGTATTTTTATTTTATTTTTTTTTGCGTGTGTGGAAGTCCTGCAATATCCTTTTAGCAGCCCTATATCGATCTCTTATTTATCTGGTGCTTAATCCTGTGAACCTTAACCCTCAGTTGGCTACCTTTTTGCGGTTATTGTGCTTCCTCTCCATTTGTTACGCCACGCGAATCGCCCGCCTCTCTTAACTTGGCTTTAACTTGCTTTTATTTTTATGGCCGTGTGTGTGTGTGTAATATTGCAGGTGAAAGGACGACTCGTTCACGGTCTCAGTCTCGGACTCCGACTCTGATACCGACAGGACTCCTCTGTTCTGGTCGGATTGTTCGACGGCTGGTTTGCAGCTTAATTGGATGCCACAATGTGAAATAAATTGAGCAGAAAATTACGTTGCCCGCCAAATCCGAACCACACAGAGATAGCATTAGAGCCATTGAACAAAAGAGATAGAGAGAGAGATAGAGTGAGGGTGACAGACACAGAGGGGGCTAGATATGTATGGAAGATGGCCACAGAGAAGTGTCCTGGCCGGGCCATAAGTTCTCGTCCCGGCCAATTGTACCCGATGGTGTCGTAAATGTTCAAAACACCCGCTGGTTAAAATCCAATACCTGCAAAAGAAAAACATAAAGACAGTCTTAATAGGGCAAATAAAACTTAAAAACATATAAGAACTAAATTAATTGTATACTAAAAATAAATTAAAGATAGTTTTTGTTGGAAATAGTTTATCAAATGAGAGGGTAAGAGTGACAATGTTGTTGGCCCAAAAATAAGTAAAGGAAAGGGCTCTAGAGAAGCTAATATTCCAGTAACGAAGGTTCTTGCAGAGTATGATGTAGGTAATATTCCAGCATATCCAAAAAATCAAATATACAAACTTTACTGACGAAATAACAACACAATTTTCCATTTTTTGTTAATAATATTTCATAATTTTATTTAATATAATAGCAGAATTTAATTTTCTTGTTTGTGTGTTCATTTTAGTGTCTGTGTCTCAAATAAAATTGGTGTAATTACATTTATTTATTTTATTACAAAGAACTTGATGTTTCACGTTTAATTATTATTATTTTATATATATCCATATATGTGGGGATTTTGGCTAAATTATACACATAGTTTCGGTATTATTATTTTTGTTTTATTTAATTTTTTTATGGTATACATCAATTACAGGTTAACTGCCATGTATATATTTTAAATATATGTTTTTAAAGAATGTGCTATTTTTGTTTTTCTTAACTCTATTTACCATATGCATAGTATTTTATTTTTTTTTAGTTTTCGGACAGGAAGTGCTTTTTTTCTCTACTTTATTATTTTTTTTTTTGGATTTCAATCGGTTTTTATTACCACTTACAATCTAACAAAAAAAAAGAATTACAATTTAAGTTTTTCAAGTGTCATAGATTGCGGTTGTTGGTGTGTGCGGTTTACCATTTAGTATACAGATATATCTCAATATATATAGTATTTTTTAATTTTTTTGTATTTATATATATATGTATTCTTTTGGTTTTGAGTTTTAGTTTTAGTTTAGGTTAGATTGCACATGTTTATACACATTTAAAGTACACGCATATCGAAGAACATGAAATGAACAGTAAACAAATTCACGAACATGGATTACGACTTAGGAACTCAGATATACATCGGCTCTACGACCCGCCCCCACAAAAATTACCCTCTCCCCCCGCTTACATCAGCTTATATCTTACAAAAAAATTAATTTATAAACTAAAACACAAAAAATGGGGACTAAAAATACAACTTGACTTTGGCTTCACGACTAGTTTAAAGGTTCTAGAGGTTTTCTTTTCTAGTTTTTAGTTTTTAGTTTTTTTTGTATTCTTGATTTGTAATTTTTAAATATATATATATTTTTTTTTTACTTAAAATTACTACGACTAGTTTTATGGCTCGGGCTTACCACGGGCCTGGAAAAAATACAAAAAAAAAATGATTTAGTTTTAAAACAGACCCAATGCTGCTTAAAAGTTCTGGTTTTTAACTTTTCTTATTTCCACAGAACAGTTCTCTTTTAAAAAAAGTTTTCTTCAAACTTTTATATTCCATTTTGCGACTTTAAGCATTTTGCCTCTCAACTTTTTCCCCAATTGGCTAAGTTTCTTGATTTCTTAAACTAATTATGTTTTCTTTTATTTAACTATATTCTATATAGAGTCTTGACGAGCTCCAACAAATTCTACTAAACGTTTATTATTTTATATTCATATTTTTTTGAATATTTTTTTATATTTTTGGAAAAAAAAACATTTATATGTTAAGGTGCTTGACAAATCTCCAATGACTTTGCTTTGAAATTGAAATATTCTTTTCCTGCTTGATATTTACATTTAAATGGGCATTAAGAAAATATTTCAATTAGACACGAAATTAAAAATCTTAAAGATTTATCTTTGCAATGTGGTATGTACAGGAAAATAGTGTTTGGTTTTTGGAATGAAAGAACTTTTCCGTTTGGGGTTTGATATTTTTTTTAAATTAAGATTCTAAAACATTAGAATTGTTTTGTTGAAAAAGGTTAAAGTCCTAGCCGTCCGTTTTAACTGTAATTTTAATAAAAATAGTCTCTTCATTTTTAAGATTAAGAGTTCTATAAAAGAAATCCCTAGAACCAAACGGAATAAAATTTTTCAAAAAACCATAACCACTTTTGAAGTTATTTTTCGGGAGATATTTACATATTTTTCTTTTAGAAGCCACCAAAGCAGTTCACCCCCATGCCCATGCCCCCCAGGGCCCCTCCATCCCCGCCCCTGTCGTCGTGCTGCCCCGTCCCGCCCGCCCCCTCGCACTATAGAACCGCGGAGCCGCACCACAAAACCTGACCTCAATAGGGCCGCCACACGCTGCCCCCGTTGTCGGTGGGGTTGTGGTGGCCGCGATGGGCGGCTAAGGCGGCCACCTGCCTATTGCTGTTCCCGTCCTCGATGTTCCGTACCGAGGCGCCGCAATTGCCGATCAGCGTCAGATCCCCCGGATGGGTCACCCCGCCCCCGGCAATGATGTTGTGCTGCTGTCGCACGCCCACATTACTGATGTGATCCATGACGCTCTGCAGCTCCCCGTGCACCGAGGAGTTGGGTGAGGCGTGGGCGGGCAGGGTGTGGGAGTGGAAGCCGTGGGCGGACTGGTTGGCCGCCGTATACAGCTGGGAGTAAAGCAGCGAGGCCGGCAGCACGGGGTACAGGGACCCATTGCAGCCCGCCGCCGCTGCCGCTGCACTGCCATGCCCTCCCCCAACGCCCACGCCAACTCCTACGCCCACCCCGGCACCGCCCCCGTAGGCCGAGGCGGAGGCGTGCTGAGCCTGATTCACAATTCCCGGAAAGTTTTGGTTGGCGCCGAGCATGCTGGGATTTCCAGCCGGGATGGAAGCTCCCCCGGCGCCCGATGAGGAACCCGTTCCGGCCGCCCCTCCACTTCCCCCGGCATTGGCAGCCCCACCATTGGCGCCGCCGGCAGCGCCCGTACTGCCAAGGTTGGGGGTGTTCGTAGAGAGGAGGTCCTCCTGTACGGGCGACTCGGCCTGCGAGCTGTCGCTCAAGCTGCGCGGCCCATTCTGGCTGGAGTGGACGTTGTATTCGTTGCTCGTGTTGGTGTGGTAGCGCGGCACCAGTATGGAGTTGGTGCCACCGCCCCCGGCAGCGCCTGCACCCGCTGCTCCGCCCGCCCCGCCACCGCCAGCACCCGCTCCGCCGCCCGCACTGCCCCCACTTGCCCCGTTCACCGTCGAGGAGATCGAGGTCTGTCCGGTGGCGCCCAGCAGACTGTGGTGGGTCATCTGGCCACTGGTGGAGCCCACCAGGCTGCTCAGGTGCTGGTCCAAGTCGCTGGCTGTGGAGTCGGGCAACACTGAAAGAAAAATATTTAAAAAGTATGCGGTTAGTTGAGGTTTTAATGGATGAACTCTTAAGAATTTTGTAGAAAGAATTAGGAAATACTTACTTGGCACACAATCGCGGTTGGTGGCTCCACCAAAGTCCTGGTTGTTGGTCTGATCATTCGAGGAGCAGGTGAAGCCCAGAGCTGGATTATTAAACTGGGCGGAAGTGGGCGTGGTGCAGGAGGACAAGCCGCTGCTGGCCAAGTAGGGCGAATAAGCCGAGGCGGCCGATCCATAGCCCCAATGCGTGTTACTGGCACCTAAAATTAAAGAAAAAATATTAATAAAATAGTTGAAAAATATTTCTAAAATATATATAACTATTTTTGTTAAATAAATTACAAAAAGACTAAGAATAGTTACATTATTCTAACTTAATCTAGGAAAAAATCGATTTTCAAATATCAAAGAATAATTTCTTATGAAAGGTTTAAAAAAAAGGAATATTTAAATTTGAAAAACAAAGAAAGTATTTTTAAAAAACTAAAAGTATTAATTCCTAGTTATTTTATATTAAACATAATTGCTATTTTTTATAAGATCCCCTTTTTCTTTTAACCGAACACCCCTGTCTGCTCATTATGAGAGTCAAAACAAAATGGCAAACAAATTATTGAAATAGACCAGAAACTGATCTAGAAAAATAAAAAAAAATTATATAATACCATGTTCCTCCAAAACAGAAAACAGAAGCCCACAATGGAGGCGGAAAACTAGATGCGTGGGCGGTAAATGGGGGGGGAGGGGGCTTGGAAAAAAAGGGGTTTTTGGATAAACCGAACCGAGGAAGAGTCAACATTTTGCGGGTCGCCGGGACCCATGCACAGATAATTAGGCTTAATTAATAGCCCATTCGGAAATTATTAATTAGTTTTTATAGGCGACGGGCGCATTTTCGTAGCCGGATATTGATTTTGTGGTGGCTTTATTAATGCTATTGGCTTAAATGTTTCTACCTCCATTAATTACGTGGCTTTTTGTGTACAATTTTTGCGTTGTTGTTGTTGTTGTTGCGGGATGTGGGCATCTCTCGCCACGGTGACGGTGTCCTGTCATTATCCTGCGATATTGTATCTGTGAGTGCGTATCTCCGTATCTGTATCTGCCAACCAGTCGCTGTATCTCTGTATTTGTATCTGTTGTATATTTTGTATTCGTATCCCCCTTAGCGGAGAGTGGTTAGTCCGCTTGTTTGTTGTCACACTGATTGACTTTATTTGCGCATATTTTTCGGGGCCCCATGAATCCCTGAATTATTAACAAGAAACTCCGACCCAAAATGGATCAGATTGTGCAAATATTTTCAGAGGTTTTATGGGTTTTAAGGGAATATGATTGAAAATGTTGCTTTGTTCATTATTCTTTTCGTGATATTATACTTTATTTATGCTTTTAATTATGAATAATATGACATTATTCTTTTTCAAATAATTGGCTTGTTAAATAACAAAACTACTTTAAAAAAATCACTAAGCTAAAAGTAAGTTAATTTTAAGCCTATTTCTAAAAGGAAATATTTTTGAAAAGCATAAAACAAGTTTTAAACTTTGTAATATTTATTTTCCCGACTTACACAAAATTGGTACATTTTCACAATATCCCCCATTACATTTTTTTTGCAAAATTAATAAAATATATGCCAGTAATTAAGTCAAGCAGCGACTGTCAATAAAATTTGTTAATAAATAATTCAGAATATTTTGCTTTTTGCATATTTACAATTAATTTATGGGTAATCAGTATCAACAGAGGCTTTCAGTAATCATTATTTACTTGTGTGTTACCGTTACCCAACCATACATATTTGTATATTCATGTACTATATATATTTATTTATATATATGAGGATATATCAGATATATAGTATAATAGCTTCATTGTGTTTGTGGATTGCCTTTGGCCAGAATCCCATAAATCGTGCAATTTGCATTTTGATTTGTGCTCTGGGCTAGACATTAAAATATTGACAGGGACGTGGAATTCAAGGGGGGGCTGTCGTTGTCAAGAGAAGGCAATTTCCACTTTGATTGAGTTGCATTTTTTATACATGTATATGCGTATATAAATAAATACCGGAATTGTTTTGGTTAGCTTCGTTAATGAAAGATAAGTGCTCACAAGTACAATTTAAAATTGAGAAAATATTTACTTTCAGGCTCTTGATTAAAAAAATGGCTTTAAATATTGTGCTAGAAACTCTTTTACTTTTTTCTACTTTAATCTTGTTAATAGGTTAATTTTATTAAATTCTTTTTGCTCTTTTTGTGATATTTTTTATTATATTAATAGCATCAAGCTCTCTAAAGAGGCAATCATAATATATATACATTTTTTTTTGCCCTGGGCAGCTAGTTTATTTTTCAGAAGAGTAAGAGGAGCGACCGTGACAGTGTCTAGTCCGGCTTTTTGTTGCTTTTGTTGTAATCCAATTAATTGCCAATTTAAATTGAAACATCAAATTTAATATAAGTGCATTTTAAAATGTACAATTAAATTTATTTCACAAGCAAAAACACAACGACAACCCAAAACCCAAAAAAAAATAGATTTTATGCTCACCCACAAAATTAATTATTGATTTTGTTATAAATATTCTATATTCTAGAGGAACAAGAAAATGGGTAACAATTTTAAAATATACAATAATTAAAAAAAGAAAATTCAATAAAAAAAATGCTAAGCAATACTTAACTTTCAAAGAAATTAAAGACAATTTATAGCCATTAAATTGAAAGCCTATTGCTAAGAGGTATTTCTCACTTCGGTACTTCTCTAAGCTCAATTTTTATAATTTCTGCTTAGTGTTTTCTTTTTTTTTGTTAACCTGTCAAAATAGTTTTTAGTTGAAAGCGTTAAAAAAAAATGCATTTAATTTATTTGAATGCCATGTAGTTATTCATTTAAATCATAATTTGTAGGCGAAATACTCTGATTTATGCACCAACACAGGATCAATTTTTTTCCATTTTTATGTTTTTTTATGTATGATGTGTATGGCTGTGTGTGTGTTGACCAACATTTATTTGTTTGTATAGTAAACTTTGGTTAAATAAAGTGGCCAACCGTTTAACTTTCAACCCACTTAGCTGGCAAAAGCCAGAAAAAAAGCCACACAACCTTTATGGCAAGGTGACCCGCAATTTTTACCACATTCGGATGGTTTCCCAACGGCGATAATATGCAAAACAATAAACAAAAAGCAAATACCAAAGTTTAAAAAGTGTGCCTTTTCTTTTATATTATTAAACAAGTTTAGTGTCTATTTTATGTTTTAAAGAGTTGGATCAAAGATATGTCCGTTTGAAAAGAAATTCAAATATATAGACTATTTTGTACATATAATGTAAAATTATATTTATTTTTGTCAATATAAGTGGCAACGTTTGATGTGAAAATAAGTGGTATTGTAAGTATTTGAAAAGACATTAAAATACACACCTCATCTGAAATATTTTTTAACATAATTAAGCAAACTTGCATTTTCTTCTTTATAAATCTTTTTCTTTCCACAGAGATCCTTAAATTTTTCTTTCTTTAAAATTCCTTTCCATCGCCTATTTTAAACTCCACATTTTATTGTTATTTTCTTTGATTTTTGGGGCTTACAAATGTGAAAGCCTGTTTCTGAAAAGCTTGGCTGTCTAATCGCTTTTTTGTGTTATTTTGTGTGGTTGCATTTGTGGGTGCACCACACGTTCATGTTGGCAGAACAAAAAAAAATCCACCCAAGCCATAAACCAAAACCACCTTAAAAAGCCAAAAGCATAACTTTTACTTTTGTGGGCTTTTTGCGGTTAAGTCTAAATACTGACTTTAAAAGAAAATTTTTAAAACTATTTTTCATTAAATGCATATTTTTGTATACTTACTCTGACAATTGCCAATTGGTGGCATCCGGAAGCCGGAAAGCGGATCTGTGGAAAAGTGGAAGGGTCGCTGGCCAAAGGCGAAGTGGAATTGCTGCTGTTGTCCTAAAAGGGATAACACTAAGTTTTTTTCAGTTTTAATTTTCTGTCCTTAACTAAATGGTTTTTTGAATTATGATTGTGTTTTTTTTTTCAAATAAAAAAATAACAAAAGAGTGGAATGAAAGACAGTCTTTCTTCAACCCGCCAACTATCTACAATGGTGTCTTCTTTTTTTTTTTTTTTTTGGTTGAAAGTGAAAAGTGACAATGAAAGGACTTAAAAACTTTCAACTGAAAATCCTCGAACGGTTGCAGTTATCTGCCAGATTGTATTCATTATAAAATAATAACCTTTTGTCTGCAGCTTAAAAACCCCACTCACTCCGCCGCTCTCTTTCGCACACACACCACCCGTCTCTTTCTCTGGCCACACAGACCACAGCCATCTCACTCTAACTCTCTCTGTCTGGCATTTTGGGCATATAAATCATTTCATGGATTTGAATTTGTTGCTTCCACATTTCGGACCGAAACCAGATTACACAGACCAGAGACCTAAACTTTTCGACCCTATCTCTTTCCCACCAACTATGCCCCTCTCTCTCATTGTCCTTGCCTTGGAGGCAGGAACATATGCAAAGTAAAATATTTGCATCCTTATAAATATGTATGTGTAGGTGTGTGAGTGTGTGTGTGTGTGAGTGCCGGGGATAGAGCTGTCTAATGAATATTCCTTCAAGAAATTCGACATTCCACTCGGAGCAGTGCCAAAGTGAAATGAAGTGAAGTATTAGCAAGGAAATGTCCTTGCTGCATCTGCAAAATCTCGAGAAAGGATTCCAAGGGCCAGGACTGTTGGTAGAGTGAGGTCCTATAGTAATAGCTTAGCTTTATTTTCATTTAGAGCTGACCCTTTTGGCTAGATTTTAGGCGATATAGCCATATAGTTGGAATACTTTAACATCGAATTTTATTTCCTTATCCGAATTTTAGATCCTTAATATGTTTCATAGTTTTGGGATATCTTAATATTTAAACCATCTTAATATTTTGGGAAATAATTCCACAACTCTATCTTAAAGTTCCTCCTGTCGGCACTCTCTCCAAACCAATCCTGTCTGCACATCTCTATTTGAAAATGTATGGGTTTTGTTTATTGTGAGAACTGGCTGCTGTTCCAGGAGCAGCAATTTATCTATTTGGAAACTAATAAATTGTTATGCATTGTCCTGCAAATGAAAGACCCAACTAGCTGGCAACTGGGCCTGAAGGCAGAACCCCTAGTCCTTGGAAACAAAAAGACTGAGAGAGCGTGAAGAATAATGTTGCCCCCAAAAAACTTTACTTACTTGTCTTGGAGCGGGGTTCGCGTGGCCCGTCGACCGTCACTTTGATGGCCTTGTTGTAGGTGGCTATATGCGGTGGATTCGTTGACACGGTGATGGTTAGCGTGAAGCTTTTCCCTAAAAGAAAAAATAAAACAAAAATAAATACAATGTACATTTTAAGGATACAACAAGGAACAAATTTATGATACATGTCCACAAGCCTAATGCCTGGTTGACATGCAGATTAATAAAGAAGTTGGTGGGTGTTGCTTTCGGGGGGTTTTGTCACATCGTAAAAGTGTTGGGCCATAAAAATAATGAGGGTAACAAAAATTTGGGGTAACTACTTCTGGGAAGGAAACATTTTTCCTACCCATTTCCGATTCTTTCTTCCCTCAGCTCCTTGGCAACTCATTTGAATTCCATTAAAATGTATTCATACACCTTTCCGTGAATTTCCAAACAAAATAAAGAATTAATTACAATTTAAACTGATTTAGTCCTTGGCAGTTCACACACATATGGAGTGAATAAGTAAGGTCCTTGGGGGTGGTAGCATCTCAAGATTTATTTCAGTCGAGCCGCAGTTTTCTTTTAATTAACTTGTTTCATCCCGGTTTTTTTGGGGATCTTCTGCTACACCTCCAGTACTGTCACTGTCATTGTCAAGTGTTGCCAAAGAAGTTGCTCCTTGCTTCGTTTTTTGTTAGAATTCAGAGACTCGCGTAGACTCGGGATTCAATTAAAAAGCATTTCAGCTACAGCTCCTGACAACGGGGCGTATGTGTAATGTGTAAATGGATGGTAGTGGTAGTGGCTGTGGTGGGTGTGGAAGTTCTTTGCTTTTTAAGTTGACAAACAAAGCGTAAATCATTTCGGCACATACAAAATAAACCGCCGCCGTCGTCGTTCTCACACTTTTCTGGACAAAAATGTATATACATTTGGAGATATATATAATCCCGAAGGCAGGGTAGGCTTACACATGTTCTCTGGCTCACACACTCCACCGGGCTAGAACAATCTGTTCCGTCTTTTTGTCTGCCCTCGGAATCACTTTGCTTTCTGCCCTTCTCTAAAAAATGAACTCTCAAGTCTCAAGTGGCAGCCAAGATGGGAGAAACACTTTTGTGTTTATTGCTATCAAGTGCAGTTCATTGTTGCGCAATTCTTGTCACTTTTTTTCGAGGATTTTATTTTATTTATATTTCTATTTTGTTTGGCATTTCATTTACTTTTTTTTTTGTTGGCAGTTGATAATCGATTGTTATAGGGGGGAGTCTTTAAGCCTTAATACTATAAGTCAGTGGCCTTAAAGTAGAAGGATTTTTAAAGATAATATGTATTCTTGAACCCATTAACCCTCCTTGAAACCCCAAAACCCCAACCAATTTCCAAAAAACATTAGGTTCGGTTATTATAAAGTCGACAAACGTGTTTCAATTATATTTGAAAGTCCCTGCTTTGACCCAATTGATTGCTAATCCTTAAATTGTCAAACCCAAACCCAAAATCTAGACCAAGCAGGAAAATCCCCGGGAAAAGCATTCATCTTAATCTGAGAATCTTGTACAAATGGAAACATCGACACTTGAGGAGGCGAAAACATATCCGAGTGTGTGAATGGATGGATGGTTAGATGGATGGATGGATGGATGGGTGTGGCGACATTTAAAATCAAATCCTGTTGACAAATAACCTGAAATCCTGGCTGGCAAATCCCTGGCAATTTACCGTTGCACAGGCGTCATAAATCAATTTGGGGGTAATGAATACACACACACCCATACACCCCAACACACACTCTTAAGACAAGGATATAAAGGATATGTGTGTACAAACAGAGAAGCATGTGTCAATACTTGTGGCTGTGTCGCAAATCACCAAGAAAACAGAAAGTATGGGGGTGGTTCCTTCTATTTCTGGAAGTGTCTCCCACCGATATGTCATCTAAGGCTTACTAGTAATTATGAATCTGTTTTAAAAAAGGCCTTTCTCTTAAAAAAGTTTTAAAAACTTGAAAGCCTTGAGAAGCATTATGCGGCTTCTTAGACTTGTCTTCACTTTCTATTTGTTTATATTTGTTTTCTTTTGTTGATTTCTGGTTGATGTTTACCCACAAAAGGTAAAATTATATGTATTCGCTTTATTGATTGAAGGTTTGGGAAAATATTGAAAGGCCCTTTCCAAATATTTCTTTGGAATTTGTTTTTAAAATGACTTTCAAAGTATACAAATATTTTTGTTTTATGTAAATATTAGTCAACTTTTATAAAGTCGGCTTGGTTTTGTGACATTACATTTTTGGTTGTTCTTTTCTTGTTTTTGAAATAAATAGAAGGTACAAAAATAAAACTTTCTTAGGTTCTTTAAGTAACTCTTACGAGAAGCGATTAGGAGGGCGCTTGAATTTTGTTTAGTTTAGCCTTTGGTATGTTAAGCCTTTTATAATATTTTTATATTCCTGAGATAATTTCTCTTATGTTAAATATTTTATTCTATTTTGGGATATCTTGCTTACTTTATTATGAGAAGCAAGTAGAGTAGTTTTATGCCTCTAATATTTTAAATCGTTCCTTAGTGTTAAGCACAAAAATTGAATTTGAAAATGGGTATGTAATAGACCCGGCTATTTTAGAAAATTGCTAGTGCAATTAAGTTACAACCGTTTTTTGGTTTCACGGATGAATGTTGCATTAAATCCGCCGTCGGTCGGTGTCCATGGGGGCGTATGAGTGATTTACGCTCCAATCGCCACCGGTGACGCCATTTTGTTTCGCTTCCGTTCCTCCCATTTCCGTCTAATTACAATAACAAATGCACAGCTCCCGCACCGCCCCAGCGACTGGTAGCCCTGCTGCCATCGTTCTCTCACTCCATGAAGAGGGGTTCTTTGTCAGGCAATTTAATTACCCGGCCATCGATTTATTTGGCCCAGAGTTAGGCTACACTTTTAATTAGCAAAGTGCCATGCACATGCACGCACACACAATTTGCAACAGATGATGACGTCGAGGGGTCACCAAGGGTATGGGCAGCCATGGGTGGCAGCTCGGTCGGTGCCAGTTTCCGTCTGTTACGCGATGCCACACCTCCACCTCTCGTAGTCCTTAACCCTTCAGCCTTTAGCCCCATCCATCAATAAGCGAATGCTTCAAGGAAAAAGTGCTTACCCTTAATCGAGAACGAATACTCTCTCCCACCCACCAGACCTATCCTCCCCCCCGAGGTTGAGGTTTTTATTTACACAATTCTCGAGCCATTTAATACGGCCCCAAAAAACAGCCACAAAATGAACTGAACCGAACTCGACAAATGCCACGCCTTCTTCACACACACAGAGCCCCCCATCCTCCAGCGCCACCGCCACCGTTACCGCCGCCTTGAAAGATAAACAGTCACTCGGCGACAAAAAGGACAACAAGCTCCCATTCCTGGCGTCAGGGGAGTCAGGGAGTCCTTTTCAAGGATAAAATGCCTAGCAAAAGTCGAGGCGTTAAAAAGGCAAGAAAGGGCACCAGAGCACGAAAAAAAAATAAAGGAATCAACAAAAAACGAGAAAAGGCTGGCAGGATGAAGTGAAAAGTTAAATACTCTTTCAGAGCTTAATACTAAGAGGTTGACAAGGTTATAAAGTTTGTTTCTATAATAAATACTAAGATAGTTATATTTCCTTAAAAGGTTACTTAAAAAAAGTAAAAAAGAGGGAAATCCGCTTCACTGCAAAAATCGCAATACCCTTCCATCTTAAAGTGTATACAAAATAACGAAAAGGAAAAGAAAAGCGAAGGCAACTTTTGCTGCCAGCAACTGACACCTTGTCCTGTGAAAAGGACACGCCTGTCTGCGGGAAAAGTTCCGAGGCCTTTGGAATCAGAAGAAAAAAAAAAACGGAAAAGGAAAATGGGCAAGTCATGCCAAATTGTGCACAATTTGCTTTTGGCTTTGCCTCTGTTCTTTTTCTCATGGGGGGACTGGTGAAAAATAAGGGGGGGCCTTCAGGAGCAACAGGCTTACAGACAATTGTGCAATTTACAGTTATCATAACTTGACAGTGTGGCCAAGAAACAGGACAAAGGACTACGATTGGTGGGCTGAAAGTGACAAAAGGAAGTGACTTAAAGGGTTAAAAAGAGGACATTACTGTGGAAAATTTTTATTTTTAATAATTAAAACATACGTTTTTCAAAAATCAAACTTAAGTTTCTCCAAGCTTGAGGACTTCTTAAGGATATTTTTTTGTTCCATCAATCACAAAAGCCATAATTCAATAAGCAAAGGCTGTCAAAAAAAAAAATCACAAAAAGTGAAAAATCAAAAGGCGAGGACCGGTCAGGACTGATTCGCAGGACATTCGAGGACGTTGGCTACGCATCCGCTGTGGTGGAACCGCAAAAACCAAAGCCCCAAACCAGCGAACGAAGGACATAAGCGGTTTTCGCAACAGCCTCCTTCCTAGAGGATGATGTGACGGGCTGATGTGGGGACGGGTGGGGCATGTGCCACGAGGATTCATTCATTGTCATCATTTGGCATCCAATGCCAAATGGATGCTAGTCCGCCGCCGCCACCGCCTCAGTCAGTCAGTCCTTTTGGGTCCTTTACGTTGCCAGATCCCAGCTCTATCATCTGGCTATCCGTGCTGGATGGCAAATCGGTCGATGGGTGGGTCCTTCGCTATTTCACTTTAACATTTTCGGCAACGCAATTTCCCATTCTGCGGCGGCATTTTCCTCCTCCGCGGCCGGCGCCTTAATTGGGAATTTTCCATTCATTTAGGCCAACAGCGGAATGTGCAATGAAGGCCATAAATCCATTTACTTTCTGGCCACTTTTTTTGTTAGGGCCTGCGACAATTGGTAGTAAGTTTATGGTAGTTTTTTTTTAGAAAAGATATTTCTAAGAAAGATTGTTTTTAAAATGCAAATTTTTGCTTTTAAAGTTGAAGAGTAGAATCTAAAAATGTCCTTTAAAATTAACTTTTAAACTTTATCACTTTGAACTCAACGACTATTCTCCACTTAATTTAATCCCATTTGATTGCAGAGTTTATTAAACACTTTAAGACAAGGACTCCCCCACACAAAAAAAAAACAAAGGATACTGAGTTAAAAAAATAAAAGAAAATCGGAGGAAAAACCAAAGGAATCCGCTTCTATTATGGTGAATGAAAATGATGACGATGATGATAGCCAACGCTGATGAACTGCTGACAATTTGTGCAGCTTTTAACAAGCGGTTAAAAGGATACAAAAGGATACACTCACCCACACCCACCACACACACCCACCACACACAGGACACAAAAACCAAAAACAACTGACAACAGAACACTGAATACCGAATAAAACGCTGAACACTGAACACTGACACAGAACCGACAAAAAAAGTTAACAGCAATGCAAAAATTGCCCCCCCCCTTCAAAAATATATTACAAAGGATCCAAAAAAAAGGACCTCCGGCACCCCCGGCTCGCCGAAAAAAAAAAGTCAAGCTGAAGGCAAAAGTTTTGCCACTCAGCGGCGATAATTGAACAAATTGTTTCGAGTGCATGGAACATGGGCGGCGGTGGGGGGGAGTGGAAGGATAATGGTGGGGGAACTGTGTCCTTCAAGTGCCAACAAGGGCCAATAAGAGGCGCCACTTGACGAAAAACTTTTGCGTCCTTGGGTTAAGTGCTCAGATTAACTGAAGATGACGTGGAAACGGCTGTGGACAGGATATGCCTTTTTGGCCTTGTCAAGGATAACTAGAAATATGAGTCCTTTCGGGGTGGGTTTTAGTTCTGGGTATAATATTGCCTAGAGTCATGATTTGAGGAGTTCTTTGTCCTTTTTTTTTTTGGGGTTTTAATCAACAGTTTTTAGGGGAAAAGGATTCATAACAGTACCGGGTATCATATAGCTTATCTAGTGGCTTGATTTAAGTAGCTTTTAATGATTTTCTTCTTAAGATTTTCCTAACTTTTCTTAACTTTATTAAAGGTCTTAGTAATTTTAATTTAAGCTTTGTGTTTTGTATTTAGATTTAATTTATGAAAAAGCTTTAATAGATTAAATATTAAATTTTATTCACGTTTGAAGTTGAAGTTAATTATAAATCTAACCTCTAAATAACTTCTTATATTTATAATTTACAATTTAAATAAAAAATATCAGACTCACCTCGTCCACTCCTTCCCACGAATCGCAGATCATTGAACTTGGCCACCTGGTTCTTCATCACCGCCGTACAGTTGCGCAATTCGGCGCAATAGTTCTCATCATTTCCCGCCCGGACCGTCACCATCGTTCCGTCCATGATATCGCCCAAGGACACGACCTTAAAGGCCACCGGTAGGGTTTTGTTCGATCGCCAATGGGGCGGTAGGACGGTGCAGACGAAGAGCGGACTACTGGTGCGGATCAGTTCGCCCGGATGTTCGGTTAGGAAGTCGCCCAGTGTCCTTTCCGCCAGGATGTCGGAGGTCATTTTGGTGTAGGCCTCGTTCAGTAGTTGGGCGGGTGTGGGTGGTGTATTTTGTTCGGTGTTGTTGTTATTACTATTGTTGTTGTTGCTGCTCGAGTTGTTGTTGTTGGAGCCATTCGTTTGGCTGCTATTGTTGTTACTGCTCGAATTGTTGTTGTTGTTATTTGTTGTATTATTATTATTATTGTTGTTGTTGTTATTATTGGCATTGGATGCCGTTGAATTGCTGGATGTTGTTGTTAAATGCATTTTGTATGGATTACTATAAGGATGGTTGTTGTTGTTGTTGTAGTTTTGTTGCTGTTGCACCAGATGTTGGTGTTGTTGTTGTGATTGTTGTTGTGATTGTTGATGATGCAATAGATGTTGTTGTTGCTGTTGGTGATGGTGCTCCTGTTGCTCAAACTGCTCAAGCTGCCCTTGAGCGTGAGCCTGGACTTTTTTTAATCGCACAATTTTGTCGAAATTTTGTAGAACCTCTTGGGAAAATAATTCTAAATTCTACGATAGCCCCTCGATAGAGGTTCTATAAATAGGTCTGGAAATAGTTTTCAAAAAATTATTAGTCTCAAGAAAGAGAAAAATTATTAAAGATCGAACAAAAGACAAAGGTTTGTTAAGTTCTTTCCCAAGGAATTCAAGTCATACTTACCCTTTAACCTTTTTTTTTACTAAGCCTTAGAGTATATAAATCTTAAATTTAAAATCTTAAATCCTGAAACATAAATCCTAAGCCTTAAACCATAAACTTCACCAACAACCGAAACAAAAAGTCTTTAAATCAAGGCCTCAAAATGTCATATTATATGTCATTCCCATCCAGCCTCCCAAACCACCAGAAAAATGTGATAAAGACAGACACATAGACCTGGAAAGAGATGGGGCTTGGACTGCAATAGACTGAATGCAACTGATGCAACAAAAACGTGCGGAGGGCACAAGGCCTGTCCACTGGGATGGCCACCATAAACACAAATCAATTGTCAACCACTCGACGGGTGAAGGCTTCAGACGGCGGCCAGGATTCCAATTGGTAAGGGTCTCCCACTCGCCATACCCCCGCCCCCCGGGCCACCATCCTTGCCAAAAGGGGGGGAGGGGGGAACTGCGGTGGATCAGGGATTCCCAGCGGAACGCAATTTGCGTTGCACTTTTCAATTTCCGGCAAAGGACTTCATCGACACAACGACGACCCCGTCGCTGGTTGGTGCCTCTCTAGTGACTCTCCATGAATTTCCGTGCAACACTATCCCAAAAACGCCAACACAAATCTACTCAGTATGTGTGTGAGTGTGTGACGAAAAAGGACGAAAAGGACTACCCGTCACCGTAACCAGTGTCAAAATGATTGTGGACTCACGGGTGAGAATTTGTGGTTTGATACTTGCATATTTTGTCACTTGTCGACATTCGCAAAAGGTGGTGTTACTGCAGTGGCCCCAAAAATCAGAGACTGCAGGATATACAGGATGAAGGATACAGGATACAGGATACCGAACACTAGACACAGGATACGGGTTAGGGGTTACGGGCTATGGGCTACAATTGCAAATGCTTAACTGCAATAACACCACAGATAGACACTGACCTTGGGGAAGGCTTTCTATCTTTGTTGAAAGAACTTTAAAAAGATGTTTAAATTTTAATATATTTATAGGTATTTTATTTCATAAATAAATATAATAAAACAAAAAATTAATAAAGATCTACCTCTTAGTAAAGACACAACCCCACTTACCTAACCTCCTTGAGAAGCGCAGAGAGAGGCTCTGTTTAGGGAAATTTTTATGAAATTTCCGCAATCAATAAATTTTCTTAATTAAAATAATAACAAAATTCCCTAAATTCCGCTCGAAAGTAAAATAATTGCCCAACAACTTCCACTTTATAACACATATTGCTTTCGGTTCAAAAAAAAAAAAAAAGCGCAAAAGAGAAACCAATTTTCGCCGAAAAAAATGACCCGCAGGTTCCTCTTTCCCGAAAATTCAGCTGGCCGATAAAAATTACTTAAAAATGCCACAGCTCATGGGTTGACTTTTGGCCAACAAAGAACAAAAAACAAGAAACAACACAACACAAAAAAATTAAAATAAAAATACCAAAAAACACGATGGGAAGTAAGAAACAGGCAGGGCCGCCGAAAAAAAAATAAAATAAAAGACTGAACACACAAAATAACCGTTGACTGTCACACACAAAGGGAAATGGCGGAAAATGTCCAACGGCGGCCTCCAAGAGGGGGGAAATTCTGGAAGGGCTGAAGAGAGAGACAATGCCAAAAGAGGAAATCGCGGCAAAAATCCAACGGAAGCCAAACGTGTCGCCGCGAGTCCAGACAACAGAACACACACACACGCACACGCTCTCCCACTCACACTCATATTTCCCGGGAAAATGGTCAAGGGAAAGCGCGGAAATGCCAGGACCAAACAAGGGAAAGGCGGCGGAGACGGGATGTCCTGGAGGGAATGGTTTAATAGCCGGCGGGTGGGTAGCAGCAACGTCATTTGCTCTTTCATTTCGCTGGCCAGCCTTTTATTGTAAATTTACTTTATAAAGGTTATTACCAAGCAGCAGTTGCGAAACAAACAAAAAATGGCTGGGAAAAAAAGGAGAAATGGCCAAAGGGAAGTTTTAAATAAAGTTAAGGAATTGGTAATTATGAACAGGACAATCGGGTTACGAGATTTTGCAGATACAATATTTTTTAGATTTTTTGAAGTATTTTAGTTTTTTTGAGAAGCGCGGAGAAGGGCGATACTTTAGGTAAAATAATATCCTCATATTTCTTAAAATATTATAAAAAAAATAGAAGCCCTAACTAAAACTTGTTTCTTGAGAAGTGGGGAGACTAAACCTTTAAACCCTTCACCAGGTTAGATTTTTGAGAAGAGTGGAGAAAGGAAAAACTCCAGAGAAGAAAGCATTTTTAAAGCAAAAATATTATTTTCCAATATTTTAAAGAGTATACCCTGGCCTATTATAACCAGCGAAAGCCAGCGAAAAAATCAGCGACAAGTGCTCAACAAACGCGCCATAATCCGCGCTTGCCGTCACCCAAAGTTCCGGGACATGGACAAGGACTAGGACATCCACCGAACAACATCCTGCAGCGAGTCACGCGCGGTTTGTCACCTCATTGCTGTACCAGTGCCAGTGCCTGTGCCCGTGCCAGTGCCAGTGCCAGTGCCAGTTGAGATACAATTTCTTTTTTGCCTCTACAATTTTTTGTTTGTTAGGACGTGAACTGGTGGACCAGACCCACAGCTATGCAGAGCCAGACCAGGATGAGAGGCTAAATCAAAATTCATGGTTGCTGTTAAAACTGGCGACCCCGGGTATCAATAGACAAGGACACCCGACCGGAGTTGAGAGAGGACCGGGTTACACGCAAGTTTAACCCTTTGATGGCCGAAAAAAACCCCCCCCTAGCTGCAGCACTGATACCCCTACCTCGATCCAATTCGCGGCCAACACATGTACAACATGTAAATTGTTTCAATTTGCGGCATTTGCCGTAAAGCTGCGCAATTTTCGACATGCCATGGATACTCATAGAGTCCTTTTTCGAGCAACCCTTATGTCCTGTGTGGGTGGTGTGCTTTCTATACATATATTTGCTTTTTTTTTTTGTCCAGCCATAGTTTGGATGTTGGTCCATCGACGTGTCCAGCTGTTGGTCTCCCATGGAAAATATCCCATTTTTTTTTATTCTTGCTGTGTTGGAGGCAAAAAAAATGGCAAACCCAAATACTAAACTTGTTTAATGTTATACCATATCGTATATACATGCACACATAGATGGGGAGAAAGAGATTTGTGTGCGTGTGTCGCCGTCTCATCTGTAAAAAGGCTACTGCTGTTGCTACTTTGATGTAGTTAAATTTTAATTGGACTTTGGGTTTTTGTTCCCCCGGTCTGTGGTATTTCGAACAGCAGCATCAACAATGCCAAGTATTTGGCCATTGGATGGGTGCTGTTCCAGTTAGTTGTTATTACGGCATTTTCTAGTTTTTAACCCCCATTTAGTTGACCAATTTAACGAGTGGAGCGAAAAGGATAAAGTCATGTGGATTTTGGGTTTCTGAAATTAAGATTTAAGTCAGGACTTAAACGAGGCTTGACTATGTATTGAGAAGATCCTTCTTAGCACACATTTTTGAGAAGCGTGTAGAGAGGCGATCCTTGAAATTCTTGATTTCTCTTTTCAGAAACAAATCAACCAATCCAAGTAATAAATACCCATTTTGCTTACCATAATCCCCTTAAAGCCCCTCATTTTAATTTCTACAAATTCGAGAATTAGCTGCTCCTGCAATCAATTTATCTTTTCGTCCTGGGCAGCCAGCCAGAGTGTAAGACCCGAAATTAACAACATTTGCTAACTGAGAACAAATTAAGTCATACATTGTTTATAAGTGCTCAAAGTGGGCACCACAAAAACCAGGACAGGGGTACACAGGATCCCAGATTCAGGACTCAGAACATGGGACGTAGTACGTATGTGTGTGTTCGCTTTAATGCCTAAATCAACTAAATTTGTGGGCAGCAAACTTATTTCCGGCATGCCCAGAGATCACACAAGCACACACACGGATGCATTAAGTGAGTGAGTCAAAAATCAAGAGTCCTGCAAGAAGGAGCCGTTCGTTGGTCAGCAAAAGGACACCAAAATTCAACCATAAATTGATGCAGTAACACGCCTTACCCTCTCAACAAGCATACCCAACAACAGCAGCTACAAAAAAAAGTGCAGTCTTGCTGCAATCCAATGCACTGCAATGCAATCCTTCCTGTACGGCTCGCCCTTGCTTCGTCCTGGCTCTGGCGTACTGTTTGGTCCTGTTTCGGTCCGTCGTCCCGAAGTCCATCCCGAAAAGCGAGCAACCAACAATGCCAAGTTTTCGGTCAACTTTCGGCCAAAACAATGCCCAATCCTGTGTGTTAACCCCTCGAAGCCCCCTGCTTAACCCTTGTCCACACGACACCCCTCGACACCAAAAAACACCAAACACACCAAAAAAAAAAAAAAAAAGACACACAGCCACACCACACCACACGCACACCCAGTCTGAGGGGACACGCATCTTGTGCGAGTCCTTGGTCCTGGCTGCACACTTTTTTCAATGCGTGTACACTGAGAGAAATATTTGAGACCTGGGACTGGAGTTCGAATTCAAAGCGACTTGTTTCTAAGAAAAAATAGTATTTTTTTGGAACTAACTGTATTTTTTTTCTCAAATACTAGTTTCTTTTTGTAAAAGCTTACGGCGCTACTGCTTGGACTTCAATCAAAGTATTTAATAAACATTTGGCCACACTAATTTAACAAATTTTTAACATTCGAGTATTTATTTCCTTCTTTGGATGAAAGTTATCTTTTAAACAATTTTTTCTCGAAGTGCAAGTGTGCCAGCATAAATAACGAGTGCAGCAGGACACAGGCACACGTCCTGCTCCTGCAAGTGCATCCTGCAACTGGAAGTTAGAGTTAGAGATGGAGTTGGAGCTGCAGATGCAACACCAAGAGCTGCATCCTGGAGGCCCGGCAGCCTGGGACCCTGGGAGCCTGGGACTTTCTCTGGTCAATTCGCGGTTTTGCTTGTCACTTAGCCGACGGCCGCCGGCGCAGTTTTTGGCCATTTGATAAACGACAAACGACCATCGAGCTGGAGACGAGGAGACGAGGAGACGACGACGACACCGGCTTTAACTCAAACTCTTCCACCCGAAAATCCAAACACCGACAAGGACAAGGACAAACGACAGTCGGCGAGGAGACGACGACAAGGACATTGCCAATGAAAGTGGCGGAGGACCTTCTTTTTTAATGGCGGAGTGAGTGCGGGCCACTGAGGATTGCGGAGGAGTCGACAATGTGACGACATTTGAGGCCATAAAGAGCGGTAAGAATGGGAATGCCGTTCTGGTGATACAGTGTGGCATACCCCCCTTTTCCCCACTCGATGCAACACCCCATCCCCCATCCACCATTTGTGATGTGAATTGTCGCACAGAGGTGCGTAAACTGGAATCATTTCGGAAAAGTGTTTTTTGGGGGAGACACTTTACTGCCATCAGTTTGCTTGATTGAATTTCAAGCATTTGGTTTGGACTCTACTGACGGTGGACTTTAAGAACTTTGATCTTTGAGGGGCTTATTAGGGGCATATCGAGAATTATTTTACAAATAATTGTTGGGAGATAGTTTTAAGGAGCCTACAGAGATCACCAATTTCGCTTGGGCAAGGGCTTTGATTCTTGAGAATGTTAGGAATTTTAGGAATTTTTTTTAAAGAAGCTATTATTAATAGCTATAGAAAATATTATTGTAAAATAATCAATTATATTATTTTGAAAGGCTAAAATTTAAAATTCTATCAAGTATTTAAAAATTCATAATTTTCATAAAAAAATATTTTTCACAAAAAATAAGAAAACTACCACCTTTTCGCCCTTTTAGATTTTAAAACTTTTCCATAGAGCCATTTAATTATTATTATCCTGCCCCTTTCCTCTCTAACCCTTTAACTTTCTTAGGGTATTAGGCCCTTCGCCTTGACTATCCTTAAGGACATGCTTGCTGTCACTTGTCCTCGGCCTCTATTTGCAAATGCAAGTCTGTGTGTTATGTTTAAGCTTTAAGTGGCGTAATAAGTCCAGATTGCAGCCTGCTCCGTGTCCTCTGAGGTAACGGAGGAGGTCCTGGGTGGTCCAGGACGTGCTCTCGCCTGGCTGGCTGCCTGGCTGGCTGGCTGCCTGCCTGCCTGCCATCCATCCTGGCCATCCATGTCCTTGTTTGTTTGCTTGTGCCCGCAGAGCTTGCTTTTGGCTTTTGCTTTTAAGCCAGAGGACTCGAGGACCGAAAAGGACCAAAAAGGACTAGATGGTAGGACATCCCCTCCCACACTCGGAGCTTGGAGGCGTTTAACATTTTGAGGCTTGATTGGATTTTGCCGAGGCCTGGGCCAGGATCTGGATCTGGACCTGGGCCTGTTTTGTGCGTAAAGTGAAAAATTGCATTTTGAGCAGCTGCTGTTGCATTTGCATTTGCAACTTTTACTGCATGCTACATACTGCATACCGCATACTGCATGTTGCATGTTGCTATTGCTTTTGTTGTTTTTATTGTGTTTCTCCTTTTTTTTTTTGTTGTTTATTGTTGTTGTTGTTGATGAAGTCGGCTTTCGGTTTTGGTTTTATTTGGTTTTGCTGGTCAGCCCCAAATGCGGCTGTCTGTTATTTTGAAATACTCGTTGAGTGGCTCGTTTGCGGTGAAATGCATGTGGCCACGCCTCCTTCACCAAAAACACCGCCCAGCCCATCATCCACTCATCCGCCCACTTTTTATACACAAGTAGCACAGTAGTAGTAGTTGATAAATACAAATCGTTTTAATCTATTTTCTTACTCAAACTCAATGAATTTAAGAAGCTTTAAGGTAACGCCCATTAATGGCATTATTAGCACCTTGGGTGCCATGCCACGCCACGCCACGCCCCCCACCTTACTCTTGATGCGGCAATTAAAATACATTTTCCGGTTACTTGACACATAACATAATTTGCATTTCCTTCAATAGGGGGGGGATCCCCCAGTATCCTTGGCAAATTTTGAAATCGCACCCTGGGGCGTTAGATTGTTTAAATGCATAAATGATGCCCAAAAGCAAGGGGGCTGCCGGTGCACGTAGCACGTTGCACGTTGCACATTGCACATTACATATTGCATATTGCAGATTGCAGATTGAAGATTGCAATTGGAAATGCAACAACCGCAGACGCAACCCCTGCTGCATGCAACATGCAACTTGCAAGGCTGGCCAGCCGTATCCGTCTGGATTTCTTAGTCTCCCTCCTGGCCGTCCGTTTAATGTCACCTTCAGAACAAACACTAGTCAACAAAAAGAGGTGTGGAAGTATTACATTTTAAGATCTATTAACATTATTATTAATTTGTAATTTTTAAGGAAATTTATTTAAGGAGAACAGTTAAAACTTAATTCTAAGAGGTCATAATAATTACAAAAGAATACCCTCAAGAGATTGTTAGAATCGACCCTTAAGAATAACCATTTTTTTGTAGCTTAGTCTAAAATGTTATCACCAATGTATAGCACATATCTCCTTCCCAAGAACATCACATATTACCGCCACCACCAACACCCCAACCAACCTGTGACCCCAAATAAGACCCCTTTTAGTAAAGCAATTGACATGCCGGCCAGTGTGGGGGGCAGAGAAAGAAGGCCATATGGAAGGTGCCATGCAGAAGCTCCTCTCACTTCACAGTTTGTCCAAATCACCGAGTTTAACAAATTAAATGACTTCTAGTGCGTACATTGTTTTGACACGGATGTGATCCAAGGACTTGCACAGGGAGGAAGGACACACCTACACCTCTGCAGTTCCCTGGCCCACACTACCAATTATCTGGACTTTGGATACTGAATGTCTGGACTTTGGGCAAATTGCTGTTGATTGCTCAACACTCTCGCCCTTTCTCTCCGCCCGGGAGAAGGACGCCAACAATGTGAAGGATGTGACACGCCCCCCAAAGAACACTTCCCATTTCCCCGCCCACTTTATTGCACTTGTCAACTGCAGTCAACATTTCGTTTTCGACTACGTTTGTCGTTTTGAAACAATTCGTTGTTGTTTTTTTTTGTTTTTTGGTAAATTTTTTGGTAAATTTTCTGGTTTGATTTCACAAAAGACTACAACACACCATGGACCACCCAAAAAGTTCCCTCTTTTTTTTCAAATATACATATGTATATATTTTTTACGACCTTGCGCCGATCTCCGACTATATTTATAAATACACTGTGTATTTATAAATACACAAAATTATGAGCAATGTTTGTTTTGTTTATGTTTTATGGCAATTAAATTTTGATGCAAACAAATGCACTTCATCCGCCAGGAGGCCGATTCTGGATGCGGTAGGTTGAAAAATTGTTTATGCCTCGCTTTCCTCAACCAAATTGCCCATAAAAAGTGTGTGGCATGCACCACGCAGCGTCCACGCAGAAGTGTGTTGCAGGGTCACAGGGAATTATGGCACAAAAAACGTAGATTTATGGATTAAAACAAAAATAAGGGCGCACAATGCACATTTGCGCATTTCTGTATAATTTTATTAGGTTTACTATCAATCTTTCTATAACTATAGTAATAATAGCTATAATATTGATAATATAGCTATAAAAAAAATTAAGGAAAAATGTAGAACAAATTTTAAAGAAACATTTTCTAAAAATCGTTTTCACAATTATTAAATCAATTCGTTTAAATTACCTTTTTCATAAGTCATAAATTTTATTGCGGCTTCAAAAATAAAATACTTCCATGAAACCTCTTAATATAGGCACTAAACAGTGATAACTCATATTAATTAGAATAATAAGAAAAACTAGAATGGAGAACGCGGAAAATTGGAGGTTGGGGGCACTGGTTGATGCCCCAATGGGGCAACCACAGTGGCAAGCAGCAGCTTTCGTCTGAGTCGGAATCTTAAACTTATTTTCGAGTGGAGTTCACTCTTTATGGTTTTTTTCCCCTTTTTTTTGGGAAGGGGGACTGAGATATTCCGTTGTCTTGGCTAAACAAATCCCATTGGATCCCGTTACATTTTGGGGTTGGGGGTGGCATTTATATGTGATTCTATATGGTCTTGTGCGGGTGGTAGGGTGGTAGGGGATGGGTGCCTGGTTGGGTGGCCTTTGAGTCTTCTTCTTTGGCGCTCATGTGCCGCCTTTGATGATGCCATTAAAAAATAACATGTTCTTTACGACCACTCTTTGAAGTCAAGCATTTGAAAAAATACTCAGTTGTATATTTCACTCAAATATGAGAGTTTTTTAAGATTTTTAAAGTTAGAGTAGAGGCTCAGAAGTATTTAATAACAAGGCGGTATTTTTTTAAAAAGCCTTTCTTAATAAATATTCATATTTTTGTGTGCTTTCTATTTTTTATTTCTTTATTATATATTATTTAAATTAAGAAAACTTATTTTATTAGCATCCCAAAAAAAACCCTTAACTTCTGCTCCTATAAGAACCTGCATCTGAAACAATCCCCCCAATGAGTGACTCAATTGCTTCCCCATTTCGAGCTCCACTCACTTTTGAGTTCTCACTCGCTGCTGGCGTCATGGTCTTTAGTGTAATGCGCCGTTGCAGGCTCTCAATTAGCAAATTAAGCACTCACACATGACCGGCAAGGGTTGAACTCACTGGGGGCTTCCTTTTGCAATTTCTCTCGCAGAACTTCTCGCAAAATTTCACTGCAAGCTGCCCCGCCCCCTTTTCGCCAAAATGCAAAATGCAAATTGAGTCAAAAATATAGTTACGGCTTTGATGGCGAGGTTTTTTGTTTATGTTTTTTAGAGATAATTATGGAGGGTTTTTGATTATATTTTAGGAAACTTCAGGTAATTCTTTAAATTGAATAAAAAAAATTAAGCTCTGAAAAGTTATTTATAAAGTTCTACTTTAGATTTAGGAATGTTTTCTGTTTTTTTTTCAGTTTTAAAACCAGAACTCTTTAAATCATAGTTGTAAAACATTTGCTTCCAATATTAAGCTGTATAGACTTTTATATATTTTTGGAGAAAGAAAAGTATTAAATTATATTGAAATATAAAAAAAATTAGAAAAAATAGTTCAGAAAAATATTAAGTTAATTATAATTGCATCCATATATGGTTAGGAACTCAACATTCTGCAAGTTATATTCAAATTTTATCTAGAAATATTAAATTGAAAACTCTTAATGAAATATTACAAACAAGTTCAAAAATTGTAAAAGCTTTAAAAAATATATGCTTTCTGTGAAACCATCTTTAAACTTATGTTTGTATATTGTATAGTTATTCGATCTCAAATATATAATACCTATTACAATTGACCCATTTCTAGACCCAAATTATTATTAAAACACTTTCCGCTATCAAAAATTAACACTTTTATAATTTCACTTTAAAATGGAAAATTGAAGCTCCCGGAACGGAACACACGTATATATGATGGGAAAATTAGTTGGGGTAGCTCCCATGATGCAAATTTTTTGGGAGGCCTGATTTTATTATGGGCACTGCGTGTGTCGGCAACAAATGTATACAAAATATTTTACGGCCTGTATTTTGGCCTAATCACAGACCCTCACATGCACACGCACACGCACACCCACACACACGCACACTGCCACACATTTTGCGGTGAGTGTGTGTGAGGGATATTTGTGTGCAATTTTTAGTTAAATTATTTTGCACCCCGAATGGCAAACCAGAAACCAACCAACAAAAAAAAATCACTACTAGAACCTAAAAACACACAAAATTCGATGCCATTTGAAATTTTTCAGGGCCCATGAGATGCGTTTATATATAAATATATATATATTTTGTGTGTCTGTTGCAAATTTTAGGGCCAACTCCCCAGGTTCCCCTCAGATTCCTGCAACACACACACACACACAAACACAGATAGATAGACACCCACACATGGACAGAAAGTGGCAAGTGCAGATTTGAAGTTATTACGAAAAACTAACCAACATTTTGTGGGTTTGAAGTTGTGTGGAATAATATTGGTAGACCCAAAAAGCCTTTGCCATGATTGTTGTTGTAAATATTTTTATTGCCTACCAGAACGACCAGAAAACGACAGGATCTAACACATGTCTGTATATCCTTTATCCTTGTATATATCTGTGCCAGTGTGTCTGTGCTTTTCTGATTTTTCTTTTTTTTTTTTTGATTGAGTTGCACCTGCATTGGCAATTGATGTATTGAGTTTTGGCCAGAAAATAATTAACTGGCCGAGAACAACTTCACTGCAAATTGACAAACGATTTTGAGGGTGAACTTTTAAATTTTTTTGAATATGGGGTGTAAGGTTAGGTGAACTATTGTTTTTTATTCTTTGAACTAAGAAATATTATCTTTAGTTTCATATGTAATTTTTAAATTAAATGAATAACTTACTCATTTTTCGAACCCCAGGTACTTTTCAACATCTCAAACATGCCAAGTATTCAATTATAATAAATCAACTTTTTAAACATATTATTTAGGTATTTTTACGTTATTTTTTTTTAATATCTTTTGAAGAAGATAAAACCTCTTCTCAATAAAGAAAGGCCCAACCAATCACGATGTTAGCCAATCATTACTCATGTAAGCCTTGCATCAAATAATTTTTATATAAACAAAAATAAAAAATCTGACAAAATTACTAAATAAAACTAAAACTTAACATACTCAAAAATAAAAAAAACAAATTTAAGTAAAGGCAGGGGGAAGTGAAGTATAAAGTTCAAAAATAAAAACCCCAAATATTCCAAAAAGAAGGTGAAAAACCGCCAAACACACACGCAAACAAAAACAAGCAACAAAAACATGAGAAACAAACAAATGCAACAACAATTGGCGCCTGTGTCGGCATTTTTTGTTGGTGTTGTTGTTATTGTTGTTCTTGGTGTTGCTGTTGCATTGCGGGTAGGAAAAATTACGAAACCAAAAATCAGCAACCAAATATGTGGTTGCCACCAACAAAAGGCCCAAAAACAGAGAAAACATATCCCCCCGAGGGGCATTTTTTTTTTTATTTTGGTATGCCTGCGAGTCCTGGGAGTCCTGTCGCCCCCTCAATTTTTTTCGTTCTGGTTTTTGTCTGGTAAAATGTGTGGAGGCAGGTGAGTTGTTTGGTGGTCAATTTTATTTTTCCACTCGCTCCTCTCCACTGGCCCAGACTCGCTGTATGTTTGCCTGTCAAAAGAAAGGCAAAAAAAATAGAGTGAAAACCAGGGTCCTGACTGCACTTCCCGAAAGGCCAAAGGACAATGCAACCATCGCATACCTCATCCTTCGCCAATTTGTTGCTGAAATAATAAACATGCGAGAACATGCGTGCTTTTCTTCCCTTTTTTAACGAATTTTTTTTAATATTTATTTATTTATATGCTTGGGAAAGGGTATCGTTTGTTTTTTAAAGGAGTCTGTTGTGGAATGGAAGTTTTCTATGATTTGTTGTGGGTTATATAGAATAGTTCCTTAAGTTATATATCATGAAGACTTGTCCCTTTTTGTCCGTGATTTTTAATAAGGTAAAACCTTTTCGAAAACCTTCTACATAAATATTTGAGGTTTTCTTTTAAAAATTGAATCTCCAATTCCAGTAACTCTCAGTATTTGGAAAGAGCATATACACTTTCGTCTAGGCCTTCATTTTTTCCCAGACTTTCTTTTATTTTTAAAAAAATTTTTTATCGCAGAGCTGGGAGACCAATAACAACAATAAATGAATCTTTTCCCCCCCGCGTCCCGGCCCGGACAGAAGAACACTGCAGTTGCGGGCAGGACGCGTGCAAGGTGTGCGAGCGGGAGGCAGGACGAGAGGCACTGACAGCTGTACAAACGCAGACCGACAAACAAGGGTTAAGCGTGAGGGATGGGGTCTGAACAGAGGGGGGTAGTGGGGGACAGGACGCGTTTGGTCAGTTGGCTGGTTTCCGTTGCATACGTGGCGTATGCGTAATATTGCGCACATGCAAAAAAGGCACAAAGAAAAATCAATACAAAAAATAAATAAAAATGCATATATGTATATTTGTTGTAAAAAAAAACACAAAAAAGTAAAAAGAAAAATGCCTCTTCCTCTTTCTTTCCATCTTGTATCGTTCACCCCGGCCCCACCCCCCTCCATTGCTTCCCCTTGCCATTCCCCATTTTTCCAAGCCGTTGCAGTCGAAACTTGTTGACAATCACGTGCAAGGACCTGCTCGTCCTGCTCGCCTCTTGCATTTTACTCCTTTTTGGGGTTTTGCATTTTGAGGCCAACATTGAGGCCACGAACTGCGGAACGCAATGGCACGGGGGTGCCACCTCATGCCACCGCCGAACGGATTTTTCCACCCAATTTTCTCCACCCTCTCCTGCTCCTGCACAGTTGGGCTTTTCTTTTTCCCTTTTTTTTGGGGGGAGAAAGGAGGCGGGAAGTCCTCGTGTTTGCTCGTTTGGTTGGCGTGTAAATTTATGAGCCTGGTTAAGTAGTTGCAGCCAGTTGACTGCCCATAATAGGCTTTACCGAAGGGGGCCTGGTTAAATTCCCAAAAAAATATTTAAAAAAAAAAACTAGATGGCAACATATGCCAGTAACCACAAAATGATCTTTACAAGTCATAAATATGGTTACCAAAAGTGGTTGAAAGTTAAAAAAAAAAAAAGCTAAATGAGGGCTATTATTTAAATGTATAAAATGTATATTTAAATTAGGAAAATACTTATGAATTATTAAATTCATAAAAGTTTAGAATAATTTTTTGTTGGGTAGTTTTTTTTAGAAAAATAAAAATATGTTAATTTTTTCTATGATCTTAACAAACTAGTATACTTGAAAATTAAAAAATGTGTACATTTATGACCGTTACTTCTTAAAAAAAAATAAAATTATTCCAGTGAGTTCTTTAACTCCAAAGTCCTTAATTTACCTTGGCCTTCTGACCAGGACACGTTTGGTTTATGGCCTGATTGGAGAAAGTGAAAAAGATGGCCGAAGAAGGGTGAAGGAAGAAAGGTAGAATGCCCAGCAGGAGGAAGGGTAGACTAAAGGGTGTTATGTCGGGCCATAAGTGTGTGTGTGTGGTGAGGTCCTTTCTCTGGTTACGCATCCTGTTGGCCTGTTTGCCAATTTTTCAACAGCTTGTTAACATTTTGTCGCCCATCAATGCGAAATGCAGTCCAGGACATGCAACCCAAGCCGGCCAGGATGTCGAAGGAGTGTATGGAGTGTAACTTATCTTGACAGCAAGGACGGCAAAGGACCAAAAGGGGGCCACAGAGGGGCTAAAAGGGGCAAAAAGAAAACGCGTTAATGAAGTGTTGCTTGAGAGCTCATTATGCATTTTGCTCACGTTTTTAATTTTTTAATTGCATTGCCAGGATCTCTCTGCATGTGTGTATGTGTGAGGGGAGTAGTCAGGGGGGGCGGGGGGCAGGTCCTTTCATTAAACGGCACCGCACGACAGCAAACGATTAAAATGACCGCCGAGCAGCAAATCGAATTAATTTTTGTAACGTGCAAATGGCCGGACAGCAAAAGTTTCCCTCGGAAAAGCGCTGAAAATTTTTCGGAAAATAAGAAGAGCATGAGGGCTAAAGGGGAGCAAGGGCAGGACATGGGCAGAGTATGCATTAAATCCTTGCTGCCACACGACACATTTAAGTTGCTGATTAAGCTTACTGTCCTCTGGCGCCCCTGCTCCGCTGCCACATTATTATGTACTTGCCAATATTTTCCCATTACATTATGTACTTAAGCACATAAAGATGTAACGGCCAGAGTGGCACCTGGACTTTTTTTTTTCATTTTTTTTTGCCACAGAAACCAGTAGTCTCTGCTTTTGGTAGAAAAGGATGTCCAGGTTCGGCTTAATAAACTGGCTGGCTTGGCGTTTTTTAAATGGCTTTAATTGATAAAAGGCAACAAAAAGGAAAATAAAATAAAAAATCAAAGAAAATAAATAATGGAGAAACATTTAAGTATTTACTTTAATTTAAAAATAATTTTAAGAAAGATTTGGTTGGAAACTCCAAAAAAATATATAAAAAAGGGGTTTCCTTCAAAAAAACATAATTTCTATAAAATAATGGCCAGAAACCTTAAAAAACCCTTAAAAACCTTTACCTATTAAATAAATATTTTAAAAAATATATATAAAAAAAAACAACAAAAAATGTAACAGCCTCAATCATAATTAAACATCAGAAGCAAGACCACCGGCGGCAGGTCGTTTCATATTTTTTAATGAATATTGAGGATTTAAGGAATTTCTGCAGGATTTTCATTGAATTATGCATTTATTTTGCCTCTCTGTTCTGTACAACATATATATATATATACATATATGTGTATATTTTTACCAATCAGGACCTGGGCATGGTCGAAAACCATCGGCCTCTTCCTGGCTGCGGTTAATGGCTCCCCGGACCTCGGGCCTCGGATCCCGAACCCCGACCCCGAACCGGACCAGGAACATATATCCCATATATTTCTTTGTCGCACGCGATGATTTATTAAGTCATTAGCACTTGTGCGGCTGTTGTTGCTTTTGCAGCAGGATGCCAGGATGCAGGATGCCAGGATGCAGGATGCCAGTATGCCAGGATTCAGGATGCCAGGATCAGCCCACACACACATACCAGCATCCACCCGCGTATTCGTCCCTTTCCACACACACACCCACACATGCTCTTCCATACTACTTGTAATTCTTATTAATTGTGTGCGCTGTTGCCACTCATATATATATATATTCATACACACACACTCTCACACGCACATGTATTTTTCAGGACATTAATGTAACGGGTCCTGGACATAGCATTAACTCTTTCAGCTTGCGCATTTTTAAATAGAACAGCACAGATTGCAGGTCCTTCCTGAATGTTTAATGTGATATATGTTTTATGATGTATATATTTATAGACAGGACTGGAGAACTTGGTGGGGTTTTAAAGGATATATCTTATAAGGAAATCTTTTTTAAAAAATATTTTTAGATAGGTCTTGTGAAGCTTTGGCCACTTGGTAACAAAAAAAAAACTTAAATGTTTCCAAAACATTGATCTCTAAGGGCTAAGAGTTCTTGACTATTCCTAATAGATCAAAGATGGACGAAAATCAAAAAAAGCTTTATGACTTTCAAAGATTTTACTTCCATAATGAAACAATGTAAAATATTTCATAACTAAACACACATTTCCTCAAAGACACAAGACTTTTGACTTTGGATTCTAGAAAATTCTACCTTTGTCATTGACATTTTTTTATGTATTCCTCAAAGATCTAAGAGATCAAAAGGCTTTTTTATAATTATCTTCGTGATAAAGACCAACAAGAAACTAATGTTTTTTGTTTTTGGTGTATGCTCCATTTGTGGTATATATGTCTTTGAAATTAAGACTATTTTATTAAAGACTTCAAAAAAATATCTAGAAAAGTATATTTTTAATAATAGACCTATATAAGCTATAAAATTTTAATAAATTTTCATTTAAAGCATAAAACATAAAACATAAGAGATAGAATATTACGTATACGTACATACTTAATAATATGTTTCAAGAATAATGTTTCAATAATAATTTTTTTATTAAAGTGTATTTATTTTTTAAAATTTATAAATAAAAAACATATTTTAAATTAAAAGTTAATTTACAATCTACATAATAAATAGACAAAAAATATATTAAATATTATACGTATACGTAATATCCACATGGCGTAAACTTAATTCGAAGAATATCATTCCAACCACAAAGACCACTCTATGTAGGCAATTTTTTTTCAAGATTTTAAGATCTTCCATCCTTTCTGAGAAGAATAAGTCAGTCAGGAGAAAAAAAAAAACAACAAAAATGTAGAAAGAAAAGGAGCAGGAGCGGGAGACGGAGCGACGGAGATGGTT
Organism: Drosophila pseudoananassae pseudoananassae; assembly: GCA_018153035.1. Classification (NCBI taxonomy): domain Eukaryota; kingdom Metazoa; phylum Arthropoda; class Insecta; order Diptera; family Drosophilidae; genus Drosophila; species Drosophila pseudoananassae. The sequence goes on along the minus strand of JAECXR010000023.1, from coordinate 2,456,916 downwards.
GGGCAAAATGTCAGAAATGCGTGTGAAAAATAAACGAGATTTTCGCAACGCGCTTTTGATATTTTTGCATGACAGAAGCCAAATGAGAAAATGCGATTTTCCGCATTGCTCCGGCCAATGACATGGACATGGACATGGCGTTGGCAAGCCAGTAAAACGGGGGTAGGAGAATTCCAGCAGCAGGATGCTGGCCAACAACGGTCGGCCTACCAATTTAATGTGCTGGCGCTTCCTGCTCCTGGTCCTCGTCCTCGTCCTGATCCTGCTGCTGATGCTGATGCTGGGCCATGAAAAGAGTCCTTTTTGGAGGCCGACGGTATGGGGAAAATTCAGCGAGACAGACAGACGCACACAATAATTTTTACAATTTGCAGCAATGCGTTTTTAATTTAAATCGATAAAAGTTGCATTCGCATACAAAAACATCAAAAAACAAAAAAAAAACACAGGTCCAGACGAAAGCACAATGCACAATATAATTGCCAGCAACCCTCATAAATAAATATATATCCAACCGATTCTATACATTCCACATTACCATCACAATCAGCCTCAGACACCATCCTGGAAACTCAGTTGGGTTTTAATTATAAGTGGAAAATAAACAGAAAATAGAAAAAGTTATATTAAATTTTCAATGTTTTTAAAATTAAAAGTCTAAGGCACTTTATTTTTGTGTTTCTTTTATTTAAAAGTATAACTTAATAATATTAAAATGTTTGCACTTTAATTAACATTTTGAGAAAGGGTTTATTCCAAGCATTACTTTTCATATAAGCTTTTGGTTTGAAATTCATTCACTTTCACAAGAAACCAGGTTAAAAAAACACGTTTTATTCTAAATACAACGTTTTTAAAAACCTAATTGAAGTACTGACTAAAGCACTGACTGCTTAAATATAGTCAAATAATATCCATATTCAAATAATATACTTTCTCATCATAACTTTCACAAATTAAAACAAGAAAGGAAAGCTATCTTTGGGCTGAGCCGAAGTTGATATACCCTTGCAGTTAAGTGGCAGTTTACGTTATAGGATATATGTTTTATATCGGATGGGCTTTATATTGCAAATATCGTATCGACTTGGCCGATCCTTATTGCAAAAAGGAGCTTGGCTTGTAAGCCCAAGCAGTTAGATAAATGACAGCTTTAAGATATAGTCGGATATACAAGCTAAATATTACAATACAAAAAAAAGTAAAAAAAAAAAATATTACAAAAAAAAATATTACAAAAAAAAAATTACAACAAAAAATTACAACAAAAAATTACAACAAAAAATTACAACAAAAAATTACAACAACAAAAATTACAACAAAAACTACAACAACAACAAAAACTACAACAACAACAAAAACTACAACAACAACAAAACCTACAACAACAAAAACCTACAACAAAAAAAAACCAATAAAAGTCAAGAAAAAAAAACACCAACATTTCCACAAAAAAAATAATAAATTTCCCGATTTTTCAGGCCTGCTTAAGTGCAACCTATGAGAATCGAGGAGGAGGGCGCTATTTTTTAAAAAAATTTTTTATTTTATTTTCATTGAATAGCTACCAACATAAAGTTGATTCTTCAATTATATTATATGCAAATAAACCGTAAAATTGTACTCTTCATTAGTGTAAGACTCGTTGGTGCCCTTAAAAGCAGGCAATGAAAATATGGGTGTTTACATTTTTATATTAAAGATTTATACATAAACATGTTTTCCTTGAAAAATTATCAAAAAAATTTTGTTTTTATAAAAGCTTCGTAAGCTTATATATCCTGGTATCGGTATTTCCGATTAATCAGTTATATGGAAGCTACAGGAATGTCGTATTATTTTGCCAAAAATAAATTTTGAAATTTATAAATAAATATTTAAAATAAATGTCGTAGTATTTTGCCTTATAATACCAAAGTAATAGCATTTCCGATCAATCATTTATATGGCAGCTATAGGATATAGTCGACCGATCCCGGCCGTTCCAACTTATATACTGCGTGGAAAGTTTCAAGACGATAGCTTTAAAACTGAGAGACTAGTTTGCGTAGAAACAGACAGACGAGATCAAGAGATCATCAAGATCAAGAATATATATACTTTATGAGGTCGGAGATGTCTCCTTCTCTGCGTTGCACACTTTTGACCAAAATTATAATACCCTCTGCAAGGGTATAAAAATCATTAACTTTGGCCAAAATGGCAACCAAAGAGGTGGCGACTTTCAAATTGGCCAATCAGTGATAGTGGCTGTAACCAAAACGACAGAAAAAATACCAAAAAAGGAAAAGTAAGAAAAAAACAATATAAACCAACAATGCTAAACATTCTGCTATAAATATAAATTAAATTAAATATTTTAAAATGAATCGTTCAACTGTCGCATTGCATTAGCAAGTAACAAGAACTAAAAAAATGAATAAAAATAATGCAACAACCGTGACCAACAACAACGGAAAAAACAACAAAAAAAATAGATAAAAATAAACAAAATGCAAACGGGAAAACAACAAAAAATAAACTGTAAAATTTTCAGAAAAAAAAATTAAAGGAAATAATTTCATTGCCTACATTTGAGCGCCGGCTGGCTGACTGGCTGGCTGTTGCAATTTGTTTTGTTTTGTTTGTGATTTGACTGCCAGGCCACAAATACAGATACAAAATACGCATACACATACACATACACTCACACATGAGACGTCCTATCTGTCTGCGTGTGTTTATTTCATTTTATTATTTTTTCTCTTTTGTGGTCAACGAGTTGGTTGACCACTTTCAAATACAGCCCACCAATGGCCCTCCCGCTCTTTATTTGTTTCCATTTTTTTTTTCTCACACCACACCACGCCCCTTTTTGAACAGATGCCCTTGGCTCTTAAGTGACTGCCACGCCTACCACAAAAACGCCCACAAACTAGTGAAGCCTTTTTTTTTGATTTTAAGGATGTTTTTGTTTTAATTGGCTTTTGCTTTCGTTTTTTTTAATGTTTTTATGAAAGCTTACTTTTTAAATTAACTTTGTAATTGTATCTGTTTTTAATATTAACTTTATGTCGGTTTACTTCGGTAAACAGTTTCTTTGCCTTTTAGGTTTCTTAGTTAAAAGTGAAGAACTGGTCTTCAAACACCCAACTTTTAGTGTTAAAAGACTTTAATTTTTATTCTTAAATATTGAAATATTTTTATTCCTTAGTTTATTTTAGTGTTAAGTCTCTAAAAACTAAAAATAAGCTTTTAAATAACAACCTCACAGACTTCAAAACAAAAAACAAAGCTTTATGATCTGAATTTCAAGCCTAAAAATACTTTTAAATGAATATAAAATATAATCAAATTTCTGTACAAGTAACCCACTACCCATACCCCTTATTAGGCCTTAACCTGAAGGCCTTATACCTCAGTTCGTTTGCAATTGCACTTGCCTTTTTTTTTTTCCTTCTTTGTTGATTTTAAACGTTTAACACTCATTGTAGGCCATGTATTTTTTCTCTCTCCCTATTTGGTTTTGACCGTTTTTTAACTTTATTTATTTATACTTGGGTTTTTTGTTGTTCCTGTTGTTGTTTTTGTTAGTTGTTGGCCCGTTTGGTTAACCGTTGAATTATCAATTTCGCGGTAGAACTTGCGGTACATAAGTGCGGTTCACCGATGAGTTTTCCAAGGTATCATATTATAAAATGCACACAATTATTGGTCGGCGGGTTGTCTTTTTGTTTCGTTCTCTTTCTCATATTAACTCCCCATCTCTCTCACTCGCACCCACTCACACTGACAGAAGTTTGCCAGTTGGAAATTAATACGTTAAATTTTAATTAATTACATTAAGTAAAAATTGCTCACTGTCCGTTTGTATTTTTTGACATGTCAAGTGGTTTATTAAAATGCCTTTTGTTGGCCAAAACCATCATTTTTAAATGGCAATGTGATTGTTATGATGTTTGATTGGCGCGATAGAGTGTTAAGGAATTTATCAAGGTAATCAAGGTGTTTTTTAAAATATAGAGAAGAATTTGGGGCTTTTTAGTTACTTATATAAATATCTTTTGATAGTAATAGAATATACTGTAAGATCTATTTATTATTTTTAGGGTCTTTGTAATTCATGTTTTAATATTTTCTTGACTGTTTCTTGAAAGTATTCTTGGTATTATTATATCTATATAGATTTTCTTCTAGTTTCATATGTGTTTCTTCATAAAATAAACCTCATTAAGGTTCTTATTTCTAAAAAGGTAATTAGTTAATGCTTTCTTTTGGAATTATTAGTACTGTTCTCCTTTGTTTTCGTTTAATTGTTTATTTTTTGACTTTAAAAGCCAGTCTCTTGATAAATTCCTTTACACTTCTATTCTATTCTAAATATCTATTTGATTTCTTTTAAATAAATCTCCTTTAAGGATTATATTATCTTTTATTTCTTTTAATGCTTTAAAATATTCCTAAAAAAGTCTTCAGATTAACCTTTTAAATCAGAAATAACATAACCATTTTTTCGGAATTTTCTTAAAAACTAATATGACATTTTGGAGGTAAAATATTATATTTTGAGCTATTTATCCAAATATATTATAAAAACCTTATATTAACTTTCAACCTAAGAAACCTCCCTCAATTCCAAACCTTTGTCTTTTGTTTTCAAAATAAAAAATTTCAAAAAAACTTACCTTTTGTAGCTGTTTTCTTCGAAACTGCACAAACGTGCTACCAAGTCCTGTTTTCGGGATGATATTCTGAGCACTTTATTGTGAGTATAATTCTTAATATTAGTATATTTTGGATCTCTATTCACTGTTTTGCAATTTTGCGATCTTTATTTCGGGCACTTGAAAAAACAAAAAGCTGCTGCCAACATGGCGGGAAAAGCACTGTTTACAAGGATCTCTCGATAGCTCAGATCTCTCCGATCTTTCGCGAATCTTCCGTTCTGTTTTGTTGTTGAATAATATTTTAAAAATATTTTCTTGATTTTATATAAATTATATGTATATATATTTTTTTGTAGAATTTTTATTATGGAATTGGCTTTAAAATATATCTCGTTTTGGCCACGTATCGTAACGGATAACGGTTAACGGTGAACGGTTAACGGCGGAACGCAACGGAAGCACGGCCGGCGCGTTAGTGGTCAAAATGCAGAGTGACACATTCGGGGCCACCTGGCCAGAAGCAGGCAGCACACAACAGTAAAGCAAAGGCAAAATCCAAAAGCAACAACAACAAAAGAGCCTCCCCATAAGCTCCCCAGTGTTAGCCGGGATGCAGTTCGTGCCACGGCTACTCGTGCCGAGTTCGGTTCGTATCAGAAAGTGCCGAGCTCGATTTTCTATTTTTGAGCGAACACGATTTGCAGTTTGCAGTTTCAGCCGAAAGCCGAACGGGTAGCACGGTGTTAACCCGAACCGTAAAGCACTAAACACGATGCGACGGTACCGAAGAACCGACTAACCAAAGGAACCGAATCGCATCGAATCCAAAATCATACGAACTCGAAACACCTCCTATATATATATATAGGATTTATATAGTTTTATTATATACTACACATATATGTACATACATATATGTAATGATTTAAACTATAACTCAGTATTTTTTGGAAAAATAAGTAACCTTTGTTTTGGTTTTGAAGCCAAAGTGGAGCGCGTGTAACGCTTTGAACCGGTTAACGGCACAATTGCAAATGATAACAACGCACACGAAATTTTCGAAAATTTCTAAACGAAAACTCAACCTTTTTGTCGGCTGTTTTTTTTTGGGAAATTAACAACAAAAAACCAGAACATCCAGAATCCCAAAACAACAACAACATGCATGAGCAAATGAAATGAAATGAGTTGAGTTGAGCCGAGTCGAATGGAGTGACGTGGAGTGGAGTGGAGTGGTGAGAGGAGAGTCAAAAGTGCTCCCCCGCAATGTCCCCAACCACACTCATGCACACATGTGAGTTATTTAACTCAGAAAAAGGGAAATTGAGTTTCGGCTCAAAATTGGCAGCAGCAGCAGCAACAGCAGCAGCAGCGGCGACGTTAGCAGCAGCAGAGAGAAAGCAAGAAGCAACAGCAACAGCAACAATTAAAACGACTCGAGTTAAAAAGGAAATGAAATTAGGGAAAAATATCAGCCAACCAAGCAAGGACCACCCATCATCCTTAGGCCGCCCCTCTCTCTCTCTTAACCCGTTAACCCCTTCTTCTAGCCCTATAACCCCCTTTTTGCTATAAATTTTCTAATAAAATGAAACTGACCAAGTCAAAAAACAGGGAGGAGGGGAGGTCTTTATAAAAAAAATTAAAAAAAAAAACTGACCAAAGCAACCCCCTTCACTTGATTTCGGCCTTTTTGGCTTGTTAATCTCAAACAATTTCTCACTCATTTGGAAATCTGGTTTTATTTTCTACACAAAATACATAAATTTTGCATCATTATCTCACGAATGGGTTGAAACGAGATACCAGATACCAGATACGAGATACGAGTCGAAGGATAATAGTATTGGAGGGAGTTGCCATATGAGCGAAATGCTCATTATCATAAACAACAAAAGCAACAACAAGTGGAATGAGAAAGTGAGAGGCTTTTTTTTTTTTTGTTCTATCAAATAGAGAGTGTGGAAGGGGGGTGGTGGGGGGATAGCAGCAGAATATCCACCCGCTTTTTTGAGTTGGAAAGTGCAACATTTTACATAATATACGCGCCAATATGCCACACAGACACACGTGAGTATTTACATATATAGTTTTCACTACATATATAATATTATATATAATACATATATATGTGTCTTTGGTTAGAGCGCTCAGAAAATACATACATATGTACGCAGCTCAAGTGTTGTTGCTTTTATTGTTGCATTTGCCAAATGAGTGAGTGAGCGAGAGGAAGCAGGCGTGCGAACGAGATGGCCGGAGCCAAAGGATTTGAGTAGTTTCCTTCCACACACTTGTACATAAACATATATAATGAATTTTAAACTATTTTCAAAATGGGGGTTGGGCGGGCGGCCAAGAGTGGGTGGCAGAGTGGGCCGGTTGGGGGAGAGAGAAAACTATCGCATTCGTCGCCCTCATTTGCCATTTGCCGTTAGTTTGTTGCTGACTTTGGAATCGGACTCTCTCGCGACGCTGCTGCTGTTTCTTCCTCTTCTTATTCTGCAAATACTACTACTATTACACATCTTCTTCTTATTCTTATTCTTTTTCTAAACAAAAGTTTTTTAAATGTAGTGGGGTATAGGGGAGGGGGGGACACACATTAGTGTCTAACTGTAAATTAGTGTGCGAGTTCCCCAGCGAGACTGTACTTGTTACTAAACTTTCATTCGAATTGATTGTTTTTTACACTCACCCACCCACACACATGTATTTATTTATTCCTATTTTTTTTCCCCACATTACAAATAAGAAAAAGATGCACAGTGGGCCTATTTCATTTTAAAAAAAATTTCCTAAAATGAGATACTACAATAATTTCAGTATTGAAAATGTTGAATTTCTAAAAAAATAGCATTTTAACATTAAATAACTAATATAAGATTATTTTGATTTTCACTCAATATTTTTTCAATTTTAATATCAAGGTAATGTATATTTGCCTTCTAATGCTTGAAACTGAGAACAAATATTAATACTCGAATGGCTTATTGGCTAAAAGGCATATATGTATGTACATATGTATGTAATAAGAAGAAATTAGATTACTAAATAAAAGTAAGTATAATACATAGTTATTATATAATAATATTAAATATACATTTCTTCTATCTTGTTTCATCAAAAGTTTCTTAAAATATAGGAAATCCCTACTAAAATAAGTATATTAAATTGGAGGCTATTATATCTATTATTTCAAAACTTCCTAAACTTTCAAAACGCGTCCTATGAGACCTATAAATGAAATGAATGTATGTATGTATAACTTAGTTTATTTTTATACAAATAAAATATATTCTGCTAATTTATTTTAATATTCTGAATTTATTTCATAAATGTAAGCCAAAAAGACCAAAAATATATATTTTTTTTAAACAGATAGTTCCTGGATGTTGAAAAAAAAGGTTAACCATGTTTTTGAAAAATATTCAAAAAGTTAAAAAATGAGCCACATATTACATATGTATATTTTCAAAAAATATTCAACATATAGTATTAAAAAAATAAAATATACTTAAAACCTCATATTTTATTGAGAAAAAAAACCCTATTTAGCCCACTGTACCTTGGCATGTGCAGTTTTCTGTGTTGCTTCCTCCTCATCAGGACATCATCGGCATTATCCTTACAACGGCCATCGCTGGCATCGCCGAGCGACCTTTTCAACTTGTCTGCAGGGGCGTGGCATGCAAGAGGGGGTACCGTAGTATGGGGCATTTGACGGACATTTCTAATTTGCAAATGTATGCATGTGTGTGTGTGTGTGTGCGAGGATATGTGTGTGTATGTTTGTGTGTGAGCCTGGCAAACAAAACAAACTCGATGGCGATGGCAACTGTGTTAATGATTAGAAAAACCTTTGCATGGGCTACCCCTTTTTTGCCATCATACCCACCTTCCCCCTCCCCCCACCTAACCCCAACGCTGTAGCCATCTGCCTCCCCGCATTCCCCCGCAATGACCGTGCAACGTATCTACTTCCTGGCAATTAATGTGTGCAACATACGCGTTTTAATTTAACGCAACGCAACGCAACGCAACGCGACTCTAGGACTTTTTCACCCACCCACCCCCAACCACCCACTCCGGCCCACTCTGGCCCACTCTGGCCCACTTTGTCCCACTCCAGACCACTTTCCCCGCCCCTTCTTCTTAAGTTGGGAAAACTTTTGTTGCTTTTTTGCCGTAATTTTAAATGGTTTTCCACACACACACACTCACACCACCCCCCGAACGCACACACACACACACATATGTGGGGAGTGAAGCAAGGAAAAGGACGCTCCGTTTTGAAAACTAAACCAACCAGTTTGGCAAGTTCCAAAAGGATTCACTTTGGCCCAAAAGGATATGGGGTGAACGAGGAGAGGACGGGGGGCTGCAGAAGCGGCCGGGGCTCGGAAGAATCCTTGTGCGTGCGCGAATATGCGTGGCAAGGATTGCACTGGGATGAGCCAGGGAATGGTGATGGTGATGAGTTGTCCTGCCAGAGGCACTGAAAATAATTATAGAGACTATATATTTATATTCTTTATTTTTAAAAAATATGCTTTTTAATTAAAAAACGGGAAGCTGCTAAATATTTAAATATATATTTATTATACAAGCTCCAGAAAAATAATATAAACTCAATAAAATAAAGTGAAGTAAAATGTATCAGCTAGATTAGAGTATTATAAGTTCGGATTAAGCTGAAAGCAGAAACCAAGGTTAAAAATATAATTAAATAAACTTGTAAAAATACTCCTAATGCTTTCCGATAAAGAACATCATATCCTCATCGAAAATCACTCCTTATTTAAAATTTTTATTCCAAATGTAGTAATACAAATTTAGCTATAAACACCCCGTACTTTTATGAATATTTTTATAGATTCAGATTAATGTTGTCTATTGTAGATATATTACCTTTTATAGATTTAACAAATATCTAGACCTTTTAAACCCTGAAGCCCTTGACTTAAAAAATATTTATCCATAAATAATAAAATATGTAACACTTTTCTTTCAGTGCCTCCGTGCATACAACGCGTTGTGTTCAATAGCGAACTCAACCTGCGCTGGTTAATGATGGACCCGGAACTTTCCCACTCCCCGGATTCCGGGACTCGCACCGGTCTGGTTCCGAGGGTTATGAGAGAGGCATGTGGAGCAAAAGGGTGGGGCGGGGGGTAGCGGCGTTAGGCCCCGTGTATACCGTTCAACTAGGAGGGACAGGACACCGTCCTGGGGCCGCTTATGCAAATGGCAAATGGCAATGCTGTGCGCGGATTTGCATGAACATTTTGCTAAACAAAAGTAAACCAATGCACACGCAATCCGAGCGGAGCGGCCATTTTGCATGAAATAAACTGGCGAAGCGGAACGACAACGGGACGGCAGGTACCGGGATCCGTAGCCATAGCCGGATTCGGATTCGGATCCGGATCCGATTCCCGGACCCAATCGACCCCGGACTCGAGGCAGGTGCGGCCGCATTTGCGGGATTCAGAATGTGGGGACGTAGCCGGATAATGAGGTGGACGGTGGATGGTGGAGGGCGGAGATCGGTGGTCAGAGCAAGTGCATCCTTCCGTTGCCATGTGTTTTATAGTTTGGCGGAAATCTAATCTTGATTATGCCTATTTTACCTTAATACTATTAATACTAAAAAGGGAGGGGTGAGTTAGTATAAACTCAGACTTGGGTCTATGGTAAGCTATAATGTATATATTTATTTCTTTATAAAATATATGCTATTTTTCATATCCTTTTAAATATCTAAAAATATGTTATCTAAATTATGCTAAACTTGATTTTAAAAAATAAATGTATTATAAAAAGAATGTGATGTTAAGTATGGATACTCTTTAAAAAAGATTCTTCAAAATTTAATTATATAATAAATAATATATATAAAATAATGACAACTTTTAAAATCTATATCTATAAGAATTCCTTTATTTTCCACCATTATTTTTTTTGCCAACAAACCCCCCAAATGAGTGTAAAATAAAAGCTTAAGTTTCCTTTTGAACTCCTTACCGCAGATCTCTAATCCCAGACGCATTTGCACAGCATCCCCCCCTCTCGCATAACCTCACCCCCAGCCCTTTGGAAATACATCTTCTTCCTACATATTGGACCTCCCAGGCGCCCTGCACTTTTGTGGCTTGTTTACATTTTGTGTGCCACGTGCCACGACATAAGGCAATAAAAACAAAAGGAAAAGAATCTGCAGGCTGCCTTCAATAATATCATGCCCCCGCACCCCCCTTTAATACCAACACACAATCATAAAAACGACAACACACACACACAGAGAGAGCCTTCCCCAATTGCATTTTCTTGACAAAAAAAAATATGAGTAAAATATCAAATAGTTTCACTCAATTTTCTTTAGTTATAGAGTTGCCAGAGCTTATAAAAAATATATAAATATTCTAGTTATATAATTAATTAAACTTGTAAGAAAATTATAAATATTTTTTATTAATTTTTCTTTTTATTTTTGTTTTTTTTTTAAGACAATCCTTTTTCTGCCAACTTGAGTTAAAAATGCTTTCGAAATCACTCCATATGTTTGGTAGGGGGGGCCTCTCATAATATTAAAAGCAGGCGGAGCCGTTGCTTTTCTAGTTTATTTCTGTCTTTCTGATTTTCCCACTTGTTCTGTTTATTTTTTGTGATTTTTCCTCGTTTTCCCGGACGCTTTTCCTCCGTCGATGAGAAAAATGCGCAGCCATCGGATCCGCTGATTGGAAGAGAACCGAAAGCCCCACTCGACTCCACACCAATTCACTCAAAACTCAAATCATCTCGAGTCGGAAAAGCTTTAATAGTTTCTAGGGTTGTACTCACTTTCTATATATGTACATATATATTTATCTATTTTCTTTTTTCGTTTTGTTTTTTTTTTTTTTTTACCGGGGCTATAGAATCTCACTCTGCAACCCTTTGGGGGTGCTTTAGCATCCCCATCATCATGCTGCACTTTGCGGCGTACGCCACTGGCTGGTTGCATGCCCCAGACTTGTGGGTGACAATCTCGTTTTATTTTTCCACGCTCTGTGCCTCATTTTGTGTTTTCTATGACTTTTTTTTTTAAGAGGTTGTATAGAATCTTTAAGGGGCTTGTATTGTATGGGTTAAGAGAATTAAAAATAATTTTTTTTTAAATTATATTTCTTAATAATATAATGTGGGCTTGTGGGGTTTTTGATGAAAATTTTCTTTAGTTTTAAGTTTTTTTTTTATCAAAAATTAAAATAAGTTTCCTATATATATTATATATATACAAAAATATTGACGAATACACAAATATGATAATATCCTAATAATAATATAAAAAACTCACTGCTTTCTTTCTTATTTAAATATAAATATCTATTATAATTAGTCCTAATTTAATTTTGGCTAAAGGGCAATGAAAAGTTGTTAAGATCTCTGTGGAAATTTTCCTCCGCCATTTTGGTCTATGTTGAATGCTGCTCCACTAACCTGCCCCAAAAGCTGTGCCCTGCCCCTCCAACCCTTGGACCCGGAAAACTCTCATTCATCCAGTGCATTTTGCTTTTGCATTTGAGTTTTCTAGTTTTTCCTTTTTTTTTTTTTGTGAATTGGGGATAGGGAACATGCGCAGAATTTTTTACACGCCCGCCCCCTCCGCTCCCTTCGGGCTGATGATGTTCTTAAACAGAATTGCAAAAAGGATCCTCCATCCTTCAATTTGCAACACCCAGTAAAAAATACTAAGCCCCAGTAGAGAGGGGGATGAGGGGGAAAATAAATGCAATGCAATGAAAATTTTCACGAGTCTTTGTGTGTGTGTGTTTGCGAGTGTCTCTGCGTCTGTGTGTGTGCTTGTGTGTGTTTTTGTGCTTGAGAAAAATAGAAAAAGGAAAGTTTTCGTGTTTCCCATTTGCTGTTGACTGCTCCACCGAGTGGCGCCCCCTAGCGGTGGTTCGGCGGTGGTTCGGCCTCAGCGTGGCTGTGGTTGGCTGTCTCGTCTGGGTGACCCACCTCCCCCCCCTACACCCCTACTCACCAGTACCCCTCCTACTAGCCACCCTTTTTAAGAAATCTCAAAGACACCCACAAAAAAAAACACATACATATATATGTAGATAAATGTACATATATTTAAATGAATGGAAAGGGGAGACCGGGTAGGTGTTGCCTTAGGTGTCGCCGCCTGCGGTGGGCGTGGCAGAACAGTGAGGGGGGCATGCCATCACTATTAGTATGGCATTAATTAGTTATGGCAGACGATTTTGAGGTTTTTTTTCGCCGGCAGCCTGAAAGCTTTTTCTCTCTCGAGTGCAAAAAAAAAAAAAGATATTTGGGGAAGGCAAAAGATATATACATATATACGATCCATGTGGGCCCTCCAAAGTAAACAAAGGAAATGAGAAACCGAAAAAGAAAATGTGTTTTAGCGAAAGTTATGAGCCAAAGAGTAAAGGGAAATAGGCGGAAATACGGTAATCAAAATTTAATGGAAATTTCGGCCAAGTTCGCGTATGCTCTATAGCTTACTTTAAGACCAAAATATAGGATAATGATATTTAATCTAATTATGTATATAATACATGGAATTATTATTAATAATTATTAATAAATTATAGTCAGTAAACTTTATTAAGTATTTAATACATCTTTAAATTAAGGTAATTTCTAATTAAAACATATAAAACATATAAACATTAAATTATATATATATGTATGTACTTATATTCCATCTTTTATTTTTAATAAATATTTTGTACAAAATGTACAAGATTTTTTAAAAATATTCGAAGAAAATCAAACAATCCTTTTGAAATTCCAATATTATTCGACAAGCTGTTGCTTATCCAATTTATTTTTCCAAAATATTTTAATTAAAAATTTAAGGGAATATTTTCGAAAAGCAAACATTAAGAGTACTCCCCCTCCCACCGCTGCGCCACTGTCTCTATCCTTCTCACACTTGAGTGACTTTCAATTAGTTGCGCCACAACTAAACAGGGTATGCCTCCACCCCCACCTACGCCTCTGCCCACACCCCCTGTTTAATTTCTGCACTTTATTTGCTCGTTTATTTATTTAAAAAGCAATAAATTCATGGCAAGTTTTATGCGCAAATATCTGAAAATTAAATGAGCATTTTGCCAAAGGGTTGGACTGAATATCCTCCTCCTATCCTTTTTTTATGGAAGTGGTGGGGGGTTTGGGGTAGTTTTGGAGGGGGTGTAAGTCCATGATGGTCAGAAACAAGCTTGAAAAGGAGTTCTCAAAAATGAAAGTCCTTTGGCGACTGGATGGGCTTCACCCTTTCCATGAAAAGGATGGTCAAGAAATTTCCGGAAAAGGGGTGGGATTGACTTATACACTCAGAAAAAATAAAGCTTAAAATATGACTAAGATAATATATAGGCTGATATTACTGTCTTCAATTAATAATTTTTTATTTAATTTTTTTTTCTTTCTAAAGTAATCCATAAATTTAATTATAAATACATATATGTATTTTTTTCATGGTTTTTATCGAACAATTTTTTCCGGTGCACTGACCGTTCCTTCATTATCAACACCAAAAACTAAACAAAATTATTCGCCTTTGCCGGAAGTTGGCAATAAATTAGTTGGGTTCTCACACACACACTTTCATACAATTTTCCACACATTTTCAGAGCCCCACCTCCCTCGCCGGCTATTTCTGCATGAAAATCTCTCTAGACCTTGTCCAGACAAGCCGCCATAAAGCATTCATAAATCCCAAAGTAAACTAGAGTGAACCCAAAACACACACAGACACAGACATACACCCACACGCACATGGACAACACCCACACACTTGTCTATATTCAGCACATATAGATGTCATACAAGTGGGGTTAAAATAATAGTTTTTTTTCATAATAATTAATAAACCTTAAGAAAATAATGATTTTTTTAAATTAAAACAAAAAGTTCATATATTCTTATTCATTATACAATTTAGTGTGGCCTTCTATACAAAATATTTGTATTTGAAAGTACTGGTCACACTTGATTATAACTTATTCTTTAGGAAGTTAAATTAGTAACGATAAAGCATTAAAAATAAACTCAAAATATGCACTATGATAATATAAAGGACCATAATTGTTTAACATATTTCCATCAATATTTTATTTATGTCAGAATAGTAATCATTTTATACTAAATAAGGAATTTTTTAAATAAAACTTTGTTTTTTAGAACAGAAGTAGAACCATAAGGAAGAACTATTTATTTATAATAATATTAAAAAAATATTTTACAATTTCCTTTATAATTTAAATGTTTTTGTCGTACAATTACTTGGTTCCTAGTATCTTTACCTCTGCTGTGTAGTGTCTACACTTACACCTACACACCCGCGTGTGTAAAAGAGCAGACTCCTGTGTAACATGCGGTGGCCTTTATCCATTCATCCGTTTATTCATTTAACCTCCTCCGCTTAACCATGCCCACCCCGCCTTCTTCCCTGTGCCTCCCTCTAACTCTTAACCCTTCTGTATCGCACCATACCATTACCATACCCATGTTAGCCCCCGTATTTTGAACCACATAGTTTCACTTTTGTTTTCGTTTCAACTCTTCGGGGGCTGCTTTTGTATGTGTCTGGACTTCAGGGCCACAATCGGATTCTTTCCATCAACCTTAACGTTTTCGGTCCTTGGTCGTTGGTCCTTGGCCCACCGTCCAGTGTCCTTTGTCCTTTGTCCACTTCGTTAGCTGTATTAGAGAGTTTGCGTATTTGCGGGTCATTTTGGAGATCCCTCAATTGGGGGTTAAATTAAAACGCCGAATGTGGAATGTGGGCGTGAAGTCTTGGGTCTTAATAAGTTCAAAAAGGATAAAGGCTTGTATAAGCCTGGTTAATCACAGGCAATAGCTACTGTACTTCAAGGGATTTTATTAGGGTTGTAAACCGAAAAGCTTAAAGCATTTTTAGTAAAAACTAATTTTTATATGTAAGTAGTTCGTTTAAATTAAATAATTAATTAATTATTAATATTACTTATTAATTTTTAAAATTGAATCTTTATCGCGATCAGCTTAGCGCCATCTAGTGATCAGGTTTTATTTTTGAGCACCTAGAAAGTATGCTATATTTTTCAAAGTATCTCAAAACATCCAAAAATAGGCAGTAGTTTTTTTTAGAAAGGATCGTTTGATTCGAGAAAATGCCAGAAAATTAAAATTCTAATTTTTAAAAAATATTGTCTAAGCATTATTTTTATTTTTTAAAAACTTAAACATTTAAAGAAGAATTTATTAGGCACGATCTTTAAACTAAGAACTTTTTTTGAATTATCCTAAATTTAAAATTTAAATTAGTTTCTATTTCATAACTAATTTAATATAATTTCATAAACCAATTATATTTGCCAATAATTGTTAAAAAAAAGCAAGCTGCATCCTGTGCTATTTATTTTTCTTTTGGAATACAAAAGTGTTTGGCATATCCTGCTTAGCTCCAGCCCGCCCCTCTCCAGTTCTTATTTTCCTATAATTTTTTTATTGTTCCCAGAAAGTTCCAAGAAGCCGAAACGTGAAAAAAAGAAACAGTTTTGTAACAACTGACGGAATGTTGGGCAAACAACCCCCGCAGGACGTGGCGAGCCTGAAATTGAATAACACTCATAAAGCCATTCAAGGAGCACAGGCCAAGGATCATCGGTCGTGATCCGTATACACATATATACAATCATATATATATAGAGTTATATAATGCGTTGATGGCGCAGGCGTATAATAAATCAATTAACAAGAAATGTAACTGCTGGATTAGTGGAGGCTCGGCCTCTGCTCGCCCTCGCCCTCGCCCTCGGTTCGGTATTTATTGTTTACAGTTCCGGCTGAAGGATCACGATCCCTTATTTGAAACTCAACTCAACGAAAAAAAAAAACGTATGCGAGGGATCATTGATCGTGTTCCGAGAGGGGGGCAGGGCATCCAGGATCCAGGAAATGGCACGCGTTTTGGAGGCCAATTAACGCATCCTTGGCAACGGCTTAGGTCTTTGTTGGTCGGGGTTTTATATTTTTATGATCCCCATTTTCAAGGTCCACCAACTGCCGACCCATATCCTGTCCTGTGGCACCCACACACGTTGCCAGACCCTGGTTAGCCCTGACGTCTGACGAACGTGCCCCGGATTAGTGTCGCGCGTTTATTTGTTGATCTAACTTGGGGGCTTATCCCTAAAAATATTATTTCAGGACTCAGGATTTTTGCTTCCCTTTTTTGAATGGAGGTTTAGTTTGAAACTGATTTACTTTTATATAAATTTTATTACTTTTTATGGCTTTATTGGCTTTATATATTTTTATGGAAAATATTTAAAGCAAGTTACCTTCTTCCATTTAAATCATTAATCAAATGTACTGTGTTGTCCTTTTTAAATTAAATTAAAATAAATTCGCCCATCTACTTGCTGTAATTAATTTCACGTCTGGCCAAACTATTGCATTAATCAGTCGGCTAAACTTGAGAAGCGCGAACGAACGAACGAACGCCTGCGGGGTAAAGCCGCAGGAAAAGCCAAAACCAGGAAAACCCCAACTTATCCACCCACCATCTCCTCCTCCTCCTCTGCTCCTCCCCAAACAGCCGTCAAAGTCGCTGGCAATGACGTTTATAATTTGTCAAAAGTGACAGCGTGCGCGATGCGTCGTCCTTTTCAACTGAGGTGTCCTGTCACTCAACGCCACACACATGAGCATATCTTCCAGCCACGCCCCCATCCGGCCACAACCCACTATATATGTGTTTATCTTGGCTTAAACCCCAAACTATGCTTTTAATCTAAGCAATTTAAAATAAGTTTTTTTTCCGCTCGTCCTTCTGAAAACCTGAAAGGGTTGAGAGAACTTGAGTGTGCGTGTGTGTGTGTTGGCTCATTAATTATGTTTGTTTTAGTGGAAGGATACACACATAGATGGCTGAACGGGCGGGCTACAAGGATGAGCAAAAAAAAAAAACTTAAGATCCCCAGCTTTGGTTTGATAGAGTTGAGAGATAAATCCAATTAATGGAACACTATAGGAAAGGGGTTTGGGTCTCGAAAGGGATTTTGGGGCAGGGGTTCGAAACTAGAATAGAAGCTTAAATATTTGATTTTTATTAATTAATTTAAATGTTCCTTAGAAAAAATTTTTAAGTTTTTATTTAAGAGAATAAAGTTATTATCTATCTTATTAATAGAAAAATATACCATTTCCAAGGGATCCCATCGCGAAAAATGGACAAAAAATGTAAAAAATATTTCGTCTCAGGATTTTGATGCAGAATGATGGCAAATCCATCTAGAAATCGTTTAAAACACACCGCTTGAGAGTCGGATGAGAATTGGGGAAGATATAGCCATCGCAGTTGGTCCTATAGGGGAAAACCCCATTTCCAAGGGATCCCATCACGAAAAATGGACAAAAAATCTAAAAATTATTTCGTCTCAGGATTTTGATGCAGAATGATGGCAAATCCATCTAGAAATCGTTTAAAAGACTCCGCTTGAGAATCGGATGAGAATTGGGGAAGATATAGCCATCGCAGTTGGTCCTATAGGGGAAAACCCCATTTCCAAGGGATCCCATCACGAAAAATGGACAAAAAATCTAAAAATTATTTCGTCTCAGGATTTTGATGCAGAATGATGGCAAATCCATCTAGAAATCGTTTAAAACACTCCGCTTGAGAATTGGATTAGAATTGGGGAAGATATAGCCATCGCAGTTGGTCCTATAGGGGAAAACCCCATTTCCAAGGGATCCCATCACGAAAAATGGACAAAAAATCTAAAAATTATTTCGTCTCAGGATTTTGATGCAGAATGATGGCAAATCCATCTAGAAATCGTTTAAAACACACCGCTTGAGAATCGGATGAGAATTGGGGAAGATATAGCCATCGCAGTTGGTCCTATAGGGGAAAACCCCATTTCCAAGGGATCCCATCACGAAAAATGGACAAAAAATCTAAAAATTATTTCGTCTCAGGATTTTGATGCAGAATGATGGCAAATTCATCTAGAAATCGTTTAAAACACACCGCTTGAGAATCGGATGAGAATTGGGGAAGATATAGCCATCGCAGTTGGTCCTATAGGGGAAAACCCCATTTCCAAGGGATCCCATCACGAAAAATGGACAAAAAATCTAAAAATTATTTCGTCTCAGGATTTTGATGCAGAATGATGGCAAATCCATCTAGAAATCGTTTAAAACACTCCGCTTGAGAATTGGATTAGAATTGGGGAAGATATAGCCATCGCAGTTGGTCCTATAGGGGAAAACCCCATTTCCAAGGGATCCCATCACGAAAAATGGACAAAAAATCTAAAAATTATTTCGTCTCAGGATTTTGATGCAGAATGATGGCAAATCCATCTAGAAATCGTTTAAAACACACCGCTTGAGAATCGGATGAGAATTGGGGAAGATATAGCCATCGCAGTTGGTCCTATAGGGGAAAACCCCATTTCCAAGGGATCCCATCACGAAAAATGGACAAAAAATCTAAAAAATTATTTCGTCTCAGGATTTTGATGCAGAATGATGGCAAATCCATCTAGAAATCGTTTAAAACACTCCGCTTGAGAATCGGATGAGAATTGGGGAAGATATAGCCATCGCAGTTGGTCCTATAGGGGAAAACCCCATTTCCAAGGGATCCCATCACGAAAAATGGACAAAAAATCTAAAAATTATTTCGTCTCAGGATTTTGATGCAGAATGATGGCAAATCCATCTAGAAATCGTTTAAAACACTCCGCTTGAGAATCGGATGAGAATTGGGGAAGATATAGCCATCGCAGTTGGTCCTATAGGGGAAAACCCCATTTCCAAGGGATCCCATCACGAAAAATGGACAAAAAATCTAAAAATTATTTCGTCTCAGGATTTTGATGCAGAATGATGGCAAATCCATCTAGAAATCGTTTAAAACACTCCGCTTGAGAATCGGATGAGAATTGGGGAAGATATAGCCATCGCAGTTGGTCCTATAGGGGAAAACCCCATTTCCAAGGGATCCCATCACGAAAAATGGACAAAAAATCTAAAAATTATTTCGTCTCAGGATTTTGATGCAGAATGATGGCAAATCCATCTAGAAATCGTTTAAAACACACCGCTTGAGAATCGGATGAGAATTGGGGAAGATATAGCCATCGCAGTTGGTCCTATAGGGGAAAACCCCATTTCCAAGGGATCCCATCACGAAAAATGGACAAAAAATCTAAAAATTATTTCGTCTCAGGATTTTGATGCAGAATGATGGCAAATCCATCTAGAAATCGTTTAAAACACTCCGCTTGAGAATCGGATGAGAATTGGGGAAGATATAGCCATCGCAGTTGGTCGTATAGGGGAAAACCCCATTTCCAAGGGATCCCATCACGAAAAATGGACAAAAAATCTAAAAATTATTTCGTCTCAGGATTTTGATGCAGAATGATGGCAAATCCATCTAGAAATCGTTTAAAACACTCCGCTTGAGAATCGGATGAGAATTGGGGAAGATATAGCCATCGCAGTTGGTCCTATAGGGGAAAACCCCATTTCCAAGGGATCCCATCACGAAAAATGGACAAAAAATCTAAAAATTATTTCGTCTCAGGATTTTGATGCAGAATGATGGCAAATCCATCTAGAAATCGTTTAAATCACTCCGCTTGAGAATCGGATGAGAATTGGGGAAGAGATAGCCATCGCAGTTGGTCCTATAGGGGAAAACCCCATTTCCAAGGGATCCCATCACGAAAAATGGACAAAAAATCTAAAAATTATTTCGTCTCAGGATTTTGATGCAGAATGATGGCAAATCCATCTAGAAATCGTTTAAGGTACTCCGCTTGAGAATCGGATGAGAATTGGGGAAGATATAGCCATCGCAGTTGGTCCTATAGGGGAAAACCCCATTTCCAAGGGATCCCATCACGAAAAATGGACAAAAAATCTAAAAATTATTTCGTCTCAGGATTTTGATGCAGAATGATGGCAAATCCATCTAGAAATCGTTTAAGGTACTCCGCTTGAGAATCGGATGAGAATTGGGGAAGATATAGCCATCGCAGTTGGTCCTATAGGGGAAAACCCCATTTCCAAGGGATCCCATCACGAAAAATGGACAAAAAATATAAAAAATAATGACACCTTCCAATAACAAACAATTGGTAGAATTACGCTATAGACATATAAAATCAATTTAATAACAAAAATGGTTGTAGTTGTAGATTTAATTACAATTTTAATACATTAAATTAATACAACTTCAGGGTGAGTTTTTCGCAAAATAACAAATAGTTTCAAGGTAGAGACAGTTTCAAATATAACAGAAGCCACAGGAAACCATCATAGACTCTAGTGAAGCACTTAAAAAAAATGAAATAAAAACAATCAATCAGTCGGCAGGCGTTTCAGACTTTGAGGCGGTCCCCGTGTTCTGTTCTCGATCACAACATTTAACGATCGCCGGATCCAAAAATAACAAATCATTAATTATATGTCATGGGTCTGGGGCTGGCAGGATCCTTTGATATTTGATAGCCAAAGTTCCGATAGGCCCAGGCTGGTCAAGTGGTTGGGAAATGACCCGATCGGTTGACCGCCGCTGCCGCTCCTGCAGGAGTCCCGCACTCAAGTGCCGGAAGCAGATACATGGAACATTTGTCAGACAGCTTGGCGGCCTCAAGTGGATGCCCGGTCTTGTACTTGAAACGGCAGAATAACAAACAAAACGTTAGAAGAACCCACATAGACCACCCACTCACTCAAACACATACATACATATAAGGATCCAGGATATGTCCTCTAGAGTACTAAATTAATGGATTATTTTCAATTACAAATGACTACCAGATATTTAAGGGATAAAAAAAAAATTAAATAAAAATAATAGAAGCAAAGCAGACACGAAAATGTTTGCCATTAATTTTGGCTTTTCCTCTCCGCCCTTTTTTTTTAAAGCAATTAAAAGTGTCTAGAAAGCAACGAACAATATCGAAATAATGAGCACACAAAGCAGCGCATTTGGTTAATAACGAGTGCCACCAACAAAAAAAAACATAGACCCGTCCTGCTTTACATATTTTGATAGACCATTTGTAAAAAATAAAAAAATATTTAACAAATAAAATAGAAATAAAAATAAAGTAAAATATAAACAAAAAAACCAATATAAATATTAAAAGAAAAGTTACAATAATGCTACTCAATACCTTTTGCATCGTGGAGCTAAAACTGAACTTTTTCATTTAAATTTTATTATTAAAAACATTTGTTTCAAAACGACAAAAAAAAACATCGGTCCGTCCTGCTTTACATATAAGACCATTTGTAAAAAAATAAAATAAAAATTAAAACAAAAAATAAAAGATTAAAAACAAAAATTTCTCTTGCATCGTGGAGCTGTACAAGAAAGCGGAACTCTAGCATACCAATTTTAATTAATTAAATAAGAACTTTTTTTTTAAGTAAAAATAAATACGTTTTTTTTTTCTTTGTAAAGTTCTGTTGTTCAAGGAGTTACTTGAAGTTTTTTAAGCAAAAACCAATACCAGCAAGGAGAACAACCAACAACAACGACAACAGAGAGGAGCTGCAAGAACTTTTTTAACCCTTTCGCTTTTTAAGCCAAAAAGCGATGGCGCCAAAGCTTTCGCGATTCAAAAAAAATGCCAGCATTAGCCCGATGGCCGACAGAGGGCGTTTGCTATTCAAAGGGAACTCTCGGTCTTCAAGGGGTTGGTGGATTGAAAGTATTTTTTAAAATTAAAAAGAAAAAAATAAAAATAAAAAACAAACAAATAAAAAAAGGGGAAAACATTTTTTTTTAAAGAAATTAACTAACATCCAAAACTGGGAGCCTGATTCTTCGGAGGCTTGAACTTATTTGGAATTATGGCCATGCCTGGGGAATGACAAACGCCCTACCATGACTAGTGTTCTAGAATATTTATTAGAATAATTTGCCTGCTTTTGGGGGCTCATTAACACATCATTTTAAATTTAAACTTTAAGATAAAATAATAAAAGGTAACAAGATTTAGAAAAAATTTAAAAGGGAAACCCAGAACAACCGCAGACTATATGTCGAATGTACGTTTTTGGGGGGTCCGGCGTCCATGGTCCAAAAATCACGGTACATCCACAAAACGACCAACCAATTTTTCCGAGTCTTAAAAGGGATGAGGGGAGGTGAGGGCGCTCCTCCTTCTCGCCTACACTCCTACACCAACCAAAGGCCGGCCGCCCGGTTGTGTGCAATGATTTTGTGCGTGCAATTTTCGATTGCAATGGCAGTTCGTTCCGTCATTTGGAAATGGTATCCAAAACAGCCGGGAAGGGGGTCCCGTCTGGCTCTTTAACGAAGGTTAAGAGAGGGGAGAGGAAGGGGGATTGGTCTAGGGGGGTGGCAGCTCACTGAACCGGAAATTGGAGGTGTGCGGCAAAACACGACGTGACGTGACATTTCCTCTTCGTCAAAATGTCAAAATGCAGCCCAACGGCAGCCCGAACAGCGACATGAATGCAAACAAAGGGAAAATGCAACAGCAACAACAACAACAACAACAACAACAACAACAAATGCAAAATGCAACAACAACAAGAACAAGAATAATGCTGCAACTGCAACACCAAACAAGGGGCAATACCATAATAATGAGGTTGAAATTGATGAAAATTAAAGCTTTATTGGTTTTTCATTTAAAAATTTTAAAAATGTATACATCAAATTTATAAAATCTTTCAGTAAAATATACAGAAAGTCTAAAAAAGAGTTAATAATTTTTTAAACTTAAACAAATAATTAAACTCTTTCCAGAGCAAGTTAAATGGTAAAGCTTTTAGTTTGATTTTCTTGCAAGGCTACTACTTTTGTAAAATAAATCGTAACCTAATAGACTAAAAATATATTTAAAATATTTTACTTAATCTTAAAATATTTATTAGTCTTCACTATAATTTTGAACATTTTATAAAACTTTTAAACATTATTTTAGCTTTGTTTTAATGTATATTAGTTTTTTATTTTTCAAAAAAAACATTATTATTCTTAAACATTATTATTCGTGAATTATCTTAAAATAAACTTTTTAAAAACTAACTTTTTCAAAAATTCCCCAATCTACCACCTCTAAACATATTTATGGTTTTCTTTTTCCGGTTTTTTTTTTTAAATTAATTTTTATGAGGCCAGAGTTAAGTTTCCCACTTATGATAGACACTGACCTTTTAGGGCTTCCATCTTTATTAGTGTCACGCCCCCTGCGACGATTAGGGGGCGCCATGGTTGGGTACGCTTCTAGTGTCTAGTGTCTTAAGAAGCTCGAAAGATGGCCAAAACGCAGTGAGCCAATTGGTTCCAAGTGAGTAGCCAGCGGGCTTGGTCAACCGCAACGAAGCAACAACAAAATTGATTAGCCGAGTCACGGGTTGTAATTGTTATTTTTATGTTTTTTTTTTCATACCTACACATATATATGTAGATATATATTTAAATATATATAGTTGAAGTTATAGCTTGACGCCTGGCACAACCATGAAACAAAGGCGAAACCCTTTGACAACATAATTACATAATTAGCTACCAATGGAAACTGGTCGGGAAGGCGGAGGCGGAGGCGGAGGAGAAAGAGAGTTTAGAAGGGCTACTACAACAGCATTTCTTACTTCCCGCTGTTTTTTATTTCGGCACTGAAAGAAATAGTTTTTCAGTTAAATAGAGCCAAGTTAAGAATAATAAGTTTATCAAAGTTTTAACTTTATAATAGTACCGGGTATAGATATCTTATTTTTTAATAGATTATTATAGCTTACAAAAGATTTCTTTTAATTTGGAATACGAGAAGGGAATAGAGTTGGAGATTTAGTGGATTTAATAAATTTAATAGATCACATCAGACTATATCACATCATACTCTTGACTTTAAACTGGTAGTTTATAAATCTTCATGTGCATACAGTTTATACGTTATAATCCATATTCCTATAGATATCTTTCTTTCTAGTTTCTCATATGTTTCTAAATAAGCATTCTTTATAATGGTATTATATATTGTCTTTAACTTTGAAACAAAGATACCTAGCCACCTCCAAAAACTTAATAATTACCATTATACCCCTTAATGTTAAAACCTCCACAAGTACCGGGTATAGATGGTCTTCTAAAGACCACTAGAGTCAAGAAATACTTTCAAAACTTGTCTTGTATGATTCCCACAACATTTTCTCGCAATGTCCTTAACACAAGCCAGTTGTTTGAGTTCAGAAACGCCAGGATATGGCGAGTTTAAGGACAGGGGGTAAGGATGATTGAACGTCGGTGGTGTAGATGACTCCGAAGGAGCCAAAAATAAGCGAAAAATGAAAGAAAAGAAAATACAGCGCAGAGCGTAGGGGAAAGAGGGAGGATCATCTGTCAAGCGCATTTAGCTAAAAAGCATTAAAACCAAACAGAAGCAACGGGCCAAAGGACAATGCCCCGTGGAATGCCTTTAGGACAGGAGCCGAGCCGAAAGATCAATAGAAGGACACTTTGGCTAAGCGGCTTAACCCACAAGATCGACTCGGAAGTGCCTAATGCATCATCTTGCATATATACGCCTAGAAATATACATGTACATCTACATTTATGGGAAGGAGATGAAAAAAAAAAAAAAAGGACAATGCATCTAACCGTGCGCAAGCGGCTCAGCTGCGATAACGGCGGCAAAAAGGACATGGGAAAATGTAACCTTCCTCCCCCCATAATCCCAGCAACCTGTGGCAATGCTAAGGACATCAAGTTGTGGCCCAAAAGGACAGAAACGACACAAACAAAAACAACAAACAAGTTGAAGGAGGATTGATTACTCAGCCGATTAAGAGCCGATTACCAGTGACATTTAGTTCCCATGAATGAATCAGTAGGCCTTCAGGAGCCAAAAAGGACGATGAATGAAAAGTCCTGGAGGGGATTCCTGCGCTGGTCCTTGGCGAAGCGGCAAAAGATCTGAGAAGCCAAGCCTAAGTAGCTCAAGGACATGCTGCGGCGTGGGAGCCTAATGGCTTTAATCCAAGACAGGTTGTAGTTCAGAATTTGCCAAAAAAAAGGGCTGTTTTTTGTTTAAAAAAAAAAAAGAAGACTTTTGAGTTAAATATTTTTATGATTTTATGAAGTGTTAAATATATATTTTTAAAAGAAAAGCAAGACATCTTGAAGGAAAAGGTAGAAACTCTTGAAAAAGTTACTTTCTTATGTTTACTTTTTAAACTGAAAACTAAATCTTTAAATATAAAATCTTTAAGATATAATGTTTCTAAAAAGTCAAAACATAGATATTTTTTTGTTAAAGTTTTAAATTTCTAATAAAAGCAAAAAAAGAAAGGAAAGATGAATTTTGAGAAGAAAAGTAAGAAACTCATACCATCAGCTTTCTTATGCCACAATGCTTACTTTTAAAATCTAAAAATAATTTATAAAATAAAGAAAATATATTTACCAAGCCCATACAACCTTAAAAATATATGTATATTCCTAAGCTAATACCCATAAGTCCTTTTTTTTACCTAAATATTTAATATTTTTTAACCAAAACTAAGTTCAAAAATCCTTTCAAAAATAGCCATTTTTTATTTTCCCTCTTATCTTAAACTTTAACCCCAGAGCTCTGCCCATTTTTTGTGTCAGCAATCATGGCCTTTTAATCAATTTGTCAGCTCAATTAGTTGGCTTCACAATTTTCCGACGTCGACGCTTCCGCTTTTCTCCATCCGCTTTTCCGCGCTCACCTTTCGCGAGACATGGCATTGAGAAATGGCCAGTCATCATCGGGTTATCCGGAAAAGGCTTTAAGTATTTGCTGATTTATGAGATTTTTTTTTTGTTTGCATGGAGTGGGGGGGTGGTACCAGGCTATACCTGGTATTAATGGGCTTCTTGGATAGGGGGGAAGAGAGATGGTCTGTGCCTTCCTAAAATTATCCCTCTTGGGCGCATCTCTTTTGTCTCTCAGGATGTCACTTTGCATAAAGAAACAATTAAAAAATTGCCAAAAAGCCAAAACGTCTTTTTTGGGGGTAGCCGCACTCAGACACAGGCAGACAAAGACAGATGGCCCGAGTGAAAGAGATGGGCCTATCCACTGAGAGAGAGAGATGGCGCTTTACTTTAAAGTACACCCGCTGGTAAAATTTTGGAAAGGCGCAAAAGCGCGAAACTCATTAACTTGTGTCAGCGGCAGAAGATGCCACATTGCCTCCCCCAAGCCCCTCCCCTCCCTTCCCCCCCTCTTGTGCCAGCCACCCCTCTTCCTCAAGGAAAGTGAGAAAATTATCATTATCACACAGCTCCCGCCTCCCCACAAAAAGTAAAATGCCACCCACTATTGTTAGGCTTAATTAACAAGAGAAAGTCGAGCGGTGGACGGGCGGGGAGTGGGAAGGAAAAGGCTCTAAAGAAAATCCCATACCAGGGGGAGGCTGGCAAAGGACAACAAGGACGACGACGGTGTAAACGCAAAGTACTAATCATGAAAATTAAAAATAATTAAAACTTTTCTTTCAATTTGGC
Organism: Drosophila pseudoananassae pseudoananassae; assembly: GCA_018153035.1. Lineage (NCBI taxonomy): Eukaryota > Metazoa > Arthropoda > Insecta > Diptera > Drosophilidae > Drosophila > Drosophila pseudoananassae. Next base: position 2,429,721 of record JAECXR010000023.1, on the reverse strand, counting down.
TTCCGCGGAGTGGCGTGGTGCCGTTGTGCCGTCGGGCCATAAAAAGGACTCGAAAAGGACTCGCAAGGACTCGGTCTCTAGCTGGCTAAATGGCCGTCGCGGTTAAATGGCGCTTCAGCGATTTTCATCACAATTTACGCCTCGAGAAAGGTCTTAACCCCTTAAGACGATGCTCGTAAATTATCATAATAAGAAAAAGGAGGCTTTCGCTAAAGGATATCCTCATTTAAGGATAAGAAGGTGTTGCTTTCAATGCCGTGTTTATGGTTCTATGTTGATTGAATTTAATTAATGTATTTGTTTTGTGAAGTGAAGGAATAGATTTTTCAAGAAAATAAAACTTTAAAATTGGGATAAAGCGTAGCTTTAGATCTTAATAGATATACATGTATGTTTTAGAACTTTAAAAACGCCTTTTTTAAGATTTCCAATTTAAATTTATTTGAGAACCTAAACAATTCTTTAAATTCTTGATCTGGAAAGAATATTGTTAAATAAACAAATAATCTAAATCCATATGTATTTTTCTTATAAATTTCTTAATATATTTTTAAAGTTTCAAAAACTCTATTATATTAAAGTTTCTCGAATAAAATCTCAGAAAATATATTTTTTAAATCCTGAAACTTATCTTTTGATCAGTAAACCTATTGTATATTTTTTGAAATTCCATAAGCTATCTTTAAACTTAAGATATTCGTAAACCTCCTTGTAAAGGAGGTTTTTTCTCAGACCCTTACTATACTCCTCATCTATATCTTTTAAACTCTGTACATACATCCCACAAAGCAACTCCAAATATTTCCCCTAATTCCCATTTAGTTGAAATAGAAACACTTGCTTCTTTCGAAACAAACTCAAAGAGCCAACCGACAAGCCATTGAAAGCCAAAACAATTCCATTCATATTAGCCTAGTTAGTGACCTGTCATCGGTTAAATTCCCAATAATTCCCGTAAATCTCAAAAGCAATTGTTCGAAACGACAATTTGTTGGCCCGACACGACAAGCCAGAATCCAAAACAAAAATTATATAATAAATGGAAATAGTTCTGAGGGCGTTGCCGACTATTTTGTAGAAAAACAAAAAAATTTATTGAAAGAAAATGAAAATAAATTAGTTATATCTTTTAAAAAGAGAAAACAGAAATAGGTGTGATTCCTTGGAAAATGGTAACATCGTAACAAGTCTATTTCCCAGTGACGAAATGAGATGAAAAGGCCGAAAGTCAAACCCCCGAATACTGGAAAACCAAAAACTGACCGTCCCAGACAATAAGTCTGGTTTTGTTGTCCGTTTTTTTTTTTGGGCCATAGCCTTCTTGGCCAGGTCAATAGGCAGCAGAATGTTTACAAAACAAACTACCACTGGGCACAGCCTCAAATCAGAAACTAAATCAGAAGAACTATTGTTTGTGAAAGGGCGTGGGAAATGGATAATATTTTTAGTAATATCTTTCGGCATTTTTTTAGTATATTTCGCACAATAAATATATATAATATTTTTTGGCATCATGACACAAAACCACCCATCTGCGTGAATCCGCAAAACACACACAAAAAATATGTCACAACGAGAAACGAGTCTAAATCCTCGAAAACCGCCAAATAAACTTTGTCATTTTAATATATATCTATATACATATATTTTTTTTACTTTTGCTCGAAAATTAATGCCTTCCTCTATATGGTGTGTCACTTATTTATGGTATATCGCTGATACTATTTAGATATAGAATGGCATTTATTTTGCGACATTATTATTTTCGTTTGGCTATTTATGAGCTCAGACCCAGCCAGCCAGTCGATTGTGGCCAGCCGCAAATTTAAAAAAAAAAAAAAAAATATTTAAAACAAATTTTTTTTTAGTTTCTGATTCTTGAAAGATACTTCTCAAGTACCGCTTTTGTAATACCTTAATATCCGTTTCCCTAACTGCATATTGACTTGGATTTGTTGCGGATTAAAAATATAAAAAAAAATATACGTATAGATATTCTCACACGAATGCAACCCCCCGTGGTAGCTCGCGCCGGGAACTCTGTTCTCCAGGGAATCGAAAACCATTTTGGCCAAAGAATGCAACCCGCAGATTGCCACTACAACCCGCCAGAGCCACTCTATTCCGCAACTATCCCAGCCCCTCCCCCTTTCGAGTCCCTGACATTTGCGCCATTTTGAATGAATGAGTACTATCCGTACTATCACCCCGAAAAAAAAGAAATACAAAAATAAATGGGAAACAAGAAGAGTGAGGGCCCGCGCTATGCCCACGGTTGCATTTGGTGTTTCAAGTGTTCCCACCCCACTTTTTTTTTCATTTTGAAAAATGAAACCCCACCCCTATTTTTCATAACAAGCATAAACCACCGTTGGGTGTGAGTTGGGGTGAGTGCATCTCTCTGTGTGTGTGTGTAAGTCTGGAGTATCTGTGTGAGTGCGGAAGGCCGCGCGTTTTTGGTTGGTGACGATCATCATCGCGATATCATCATCAGAATCCTCATCATCGCCTTCTCGGCTATGGAAGAAATGAATGGCAATGGGAATGGGAATGGAAATGGGAATGGGATATATCCCCTTGTTTTCCGGCGGTGGTGAGTGCCGCCGTGCCGCGTGTCATCCGCCTTGTGTCGAAACTCCCCGAGATAATACTTTCCCGATAATAATGGTTCGTGCTCAACAGCACCCAACCAAAAAAAAAAAAAAAATACAAATACAAAAAAAAATACAAAATATCTAAAAGGAAAGACAGCTTTTATAATCAACTTTTAGAAACTAACTCCACTTGAAATGTTAAAATACAAAAATAAAATAAAATAAAGGTCAAGGTTAAAGACCTTTCTTATAATTCACAAATTCAAGGTTCTCGATCCTTAGACACCTTAGAAATCCTTTCATCTTCAGTGTAAGTATTGGTTTCTAGTATTTACCCGCCTAGTACTAGTTACTAGTACTAGGAAATGCTGTACAGGGGCTCGAAGCCTTATTTCTAAGCATTTCCCGTAGTTCTATAACTGATCTTGGGTTGGGATATTTCCCTGATCTTCAGGTGGGACTATGTTTTTTGGTTTTGGAAATGCTTAGATTATTTTACAGGGGCTTTTACGGGGCCCTATTTATCAATAGCGTTGGTGGTTATGACGCAAATGTATTTTTTTAATAATAAATTTCACAAAAATATTTTAAAGAAAAAAAAATATAGAAGGAAAACTTACCTTTAAGACCTTCCTTTAAAATTGTGCTTTCTTAGAACACTTTCAATCATTTCTATCAATCATCCTTAGGTGTAATATTTACAATTTTTCCAGCCTTCCATTTTTGTATGAAAAGAAAGGCTGGCCAACTGTACTTAGTATTGTAGATGCTTCTAAGTAGGCCAAGAAAGGATCAACCAGGAGACTTAAAATGGAGACTGTCGGTTCCATTCTAGGAGCTGGGAGTGGAGGTGCTAAGCAGTTGCTAAGCGAAGCTCTAATTATAAGAAAAATAATTAAACCTTTTAAGTGTTTTTTTTTAAGAAAAAATATCCTAAGAATAAATTGTTTTTTTTTTTTTATTAAAAAGTAAGTAAGTTTAACTAAATATTCTAACCCCCCTTGCACACCCACTTATTTCTCACTCCTCCCAACTCAATCGTTAAAAAAGAACCCCATAGATAAAAATAAACCCGAAAAACTAGAGGTTTTGTAAAATGGGCGCGTTTACAAATATTTGTAAAGTTGCTCATCCTTCGGATGCTGGAAGCGGGCAAACGAGATGATATAACAATCAAAAAAACGAAACGAAAAAGGACATTAATTTTATTTTATTGAATCGTTATTTGGGCTGTCGCCGCTGTCGAGGACAACAACATAATTCTTAGTAGCATTTGGCGACAAAAGGATAACATTGCATTTGTTTCTGTTTCTGTTTTTTTTTTTTTTTTCGCCCCGGCCAGTAACTGTCACAGCTCGCTGGCAAGGATCGTTGGATTTTTCATTCACCCGCTCAACCGGCAGAAGTTTTTCATTGATCCTGTTTCGCAAGGACAATGGATGCATTCGCATGGAAGGGAGAGTGTCCTTTTCATTTCCCAACACGCCAGAAGCAGAGTTTTTCCAACACGATCAGCCCCCTTTTGTTTTGTTTTCCTTTTTTTTTTTTTTTTTAATTTTTTCCTCGGCCTCGGTGGCAGACAATGCGGAGACTTTGACATCGAATGTCTTCTTCTTTTGGAGGAAGGGTAGGGTGTCCCTTCGATGTCCTTTTGTCGCCAAGTCAATAGATTTTCCCATTTACCGTTTATGGTTCACAGTTGCAGTTGCATCTTCCATCTCCCCTAACCGTGTCCGTGTCGCTTTATTTATTTATTTATTTTACGACGTCATTGCCTCGAGGCCCATCCGAGGCTGATGTTTTAATTTGCGCCGAAGGATGGGGGTGATCAGAAAGGACACAACAGGATCGATAGGCTAGTTTAAAGCAGAACATCTCAATATTTTCATTTTGGCCAAGTTGATGGAATGTCAATGGACATAAATGGTTTTTTACTGGGAATTTTATCTTTTTTTAAGGTCAGTTTTTTTCGAATACCCCCTACAAGGGTATAGACCCTTTCAAATAAAATGATATATATAATATAGTAATCTACCAATTAAAAAATAAATATATTGTACTGTTTGAAAGCCCTTCCCAATAAAATATATGCATAAATCTCAACAAAAATTGTTTTTGAAAATTTATGGCATATTTTACAAGGCCAATTTAAAGTCAAAGGCATATGGATTTGGTTCTTCAACCAAAAACATAAAATCAAAAAAAAAAAAAATCAACATTACAAAGTAAAGTGAAAGGAAAATCAGGAGTCTCCCTTCAAATGGCACTTGGCATCTGCTTCTGTTTTCCCAATCGCTCTTTAAACGACTTCAAAGCGTATTAGATGGGCGGACCAAATGGGCGATGGGCGATGGGCGGTGGGTGGTGGGCATCAGGCATCAGGCATCAAAAAGTATCTATATGTCTGGGGGGCTGCAAAGTTTGCGAATTGAATCCGCCACACGACTTGCCACACGCGGCTCACCAAATTTCGCACAATTTTGCGTGCGACGCGGCCGTGTAATGATGCCATCTGCCCAAAAAAGGGGGTTGCTAGCACACACACTATGGTGTTCAGTGGGGGCGGTAAAATTTTTTGAAACATCGTGGGGAGGGGGTGGTGGAGGCTTGAGCTGGGCGTCTGTGTGTCAAAGCACGTCATACAAGAGCCCAAGGATGTGGGAGTTGCAGCTCATCGTTCTTGTCCTCGTAGTCCTTGTCGTCGTCGTCGCCTTTTTGCAATGAGGCCAATAAAGTCAACACTGGGTATTACACTGAGAGATATAAAGGTGGTTTTTATTTTTTTAAATAATTAGATTAATTTTTAATAAAGGTTTTTGTTAAAGGTTTTCTTTTTTTTAAAGGATATTAAAAGCTAAAGTTTCTTCTTTTTCTTCTTAAAATTCCCAATAACTATAATCAAGGGGGAAACAGTATTTATAGAAAAAAACCCCCACTATTATGTACTTCTCAATTTTTTTCAGTGTCTAAACAACACACTCTTCCTGGGCAATTCAATTCAACTATTAAAGGATATCCATTGTGTGCGTGATTTTTGATTATCGTGTGGACGGAAAAGAAAAGGCAAAAAGTCACGTCATGGACTTGGCTTCTGGCCCACCTCCACCTCAGGCCTTATTTTTTTTTCGCTTCTTTTTTTGGTGGCTTAATCAAACGGGGGGGGCTCTTACAACAAGAGAATGTGGTGGCATCATCAAGCTCAATTGCTCGGAAAAATGGCAGAAGAGAGAAAGCCAGCCAAGCTGGCAAGCCGAAGCGCATAAAACATATTACGCAGATTGTATTGATTTCTGATTATTCCGTCGCGCTGCCGTTTGACGCTTAGATTTATGGCCCAAAAGAAAAAAGCCCCCCCACCAGAATCTGTGGGGGGTATTATTATTATTTTTTTTTTTACTACAGGGGGTACGAATCTCTTGTATCGAAACAATTGATTTTGGGGGGGATGTGGTTGCGGCTGCATGTTTATTTGGATACTTGTAAGTAGCTACTAAGCTGACGCATCTCAGAGTCGTCTCGGAGGGGACGGATTTCAATTGGGGATTTTGGTGGAGTTATAGAAGTAAGGATATACGTGTCCTTGGGTGCTTTAGGGGTAGAGGTTAGGTCTTAAAATTAGGGCTTTAAAATGGGGAATTTTATTTTAAAGTTGAAAGACAGGCAAATGTTAGAAATTGTTGAGAAAAGAAAGTACTAAAAATATAATATTCATGCTTATTACATTTATATACATGTATAAACTATCTATATTAAGGAATTATAAGAAATAATTTTATTAAGTATTTTTGATTTTAAAACTCCTACTTGTTAGTACATTTTGAAGCTTAATTTTAAAAACTTGCTGGCCAAAAATGCGTTGCCCTCTGTTTTCTGATTTTTTGTTTATTTGTTTTTTAGGCAATTTGTTGTTTAATTATTTCCAATGTTTTCGATTTGCTATTTTGTTACTCGTTGGTTTTACTTTTTTTCCCCCCCATTTGCTTGTTTTATACGCGGTCATAAAAACTCGTAGCCGTAAAAATGTTTCCAATAAAAATTCTGTTCAGTTTCAGTTCGGTTCGGTTCGGTTCGGTTCTGTTCGCCTTGGATGGCCCAATGAATTGGATCTACTTTTTGGGGGATATATGGGGGATATATCTATGGCTATGTACTTGTATAGCTGGTTGGCGCCTTGCTCTTTTCGGGCATGACCAGAAAACCAAATAATTTCTGTTTGTTTGCTGGCATTTTATTTTTTTCTTCCTTTTGTTTTCCACATTTTTAACACTGGACTTTGTTTATGGCCAAAGCGGTTTTTATGGCCAGCCATTTAAGCGGGTGGGCGGTTAGTCGGATGGGGTGTGGTGTGTGGGGCATGATCATGGGGCATAAGGCGAGGAGGCGTGGCAAAAATTCTCACGCTACCATTGCATAAACAAAAAGTGCAGGCAGGCCAATTCCAAAAAGGAAGTGCACAGAAAACGATTGGGATAAGTTTTAAAATTAAATTATTTTCAAAATATTTTTTTTTCCAATTTTTGCTTAAGATTCTGTAAACTTTTTGTTAAAAATTGAAATGGTTTTTTAATTTTACATAGTTTATGTTATTATTTTATATGAATATTCATCCCAAACTTTTCTCTTAGTGCCCCAACAAAATACACAAAGTATCTTCTGCAGTTTTTTTCCTACAGTTTTGTAAAAGTTGCAGAATGAAGTTTGATGTTTATTATGAGAAAGTGGCGCCAATGGTTAATGATTTTTAATGATTGTTTACACGAAGCTCTAGGGCTCTAATTCCACTCCTTTTAGACATTTTTTTTCTCCTTTCAGTCTTTATTGGATCTTTTGAGTTTCGAATCGGAGTGATTCTGCAGCTGCCCGGGAAGATTTATGGGCATTTAAACAAATTTGATGAGATTTTCCCTAGATGCTGGCGTAACTCTTTCTAAAAGATCCCATAAATCTTGCCCAGATGTACGAGTATCTGTATCTTCGGCATCGCCATGTATCTGTATCTTTAGCCGGGCCTGACTTTGGTAGTTTTGTCAAAGCTACTTAAGTGGATTTTCCTCAAGTAATTTTTCACCAACGAAAAATATTTCGTCTCCCCCTTTTACACATTGGCATCTCACGTATGTATATATTTATTTTTATTCAAGTTCCCACCTCCATTCCTTGCATCTTCCACAAGAAACGCCAAAGGGGGAACCGCGGGTTTTCCTTTGGTTTTTCACTTGATTTTTCCCCTCCATTTATTCATTGCCGGCTGATTGAAATTCGCGGATAACCTGAAATGGATTTCTCCTTCCCACAATTGCTTTTTGGTGGCAATTTTTGGCAAACCACTTTCCCAAGAAAATCCACACACTGGTAGAAGATATAAGACGTGTTTTTTTTATATTAAAAGAAATACTTAAAAAAATTATATTTTTTTTCTTGAAAATAATTTCGAAAAAAAGAAAACCCTGAAAACTGTTAATTTATGCAAAGGCATTGCCAATTTATTTGGAAAATTTATGGCTAACAAAGTGGGATTAGTTTGGCCAATTTATCCAAATCCAGGACCATGGAGGCACTCTCCCTCTGGCCAAGAATCACAAAGAGGCCTGCCAGGATGCCTGCCAGGGGAGGGTTGCAAAACGGCAACACCAAATGGGGGCAATTGAATCCGAGGCGCGAAATTGCGAAATTAAATTTGCAGTTATTGCGCAACCATTGAAAATTGGTTAGCGCCGCCTGTCTAACGTTCTTCGTGTATCTTTGTATCTGTATCTGTAGGCCTGCATCTCCTTTGGGTAATTGCCGCGAAGTGAGACATCCTCGAACACAAAAAAAAAAGGATGAGAATGAAACGGAGCTCAAATCTCAACTGCAACAGCAGATGTATCTGTATCTGTATCTGTATCCGTATCCGTATCCATATCCGTATCTGGAATGAGCTGCAGCTCTTCTGGCATCTTTATGGCATCTTATAAATGGTTTCAGCTTTCAAACTGCATTTGCATCTAAATGGCTGCCGTTTTGGGTTAACCTAGGATCTAGGATAAATAATAAAAGTGGCGACTTTAATGAATGGAGGGGACTAGGGGCTCCAGATAGGTTTTGAGTTAGTCGGGAGCTTGGATTTTAAGATGGAGATTGGTTTTTCTTAAAATTTGTTTGAGTATGAGAAGTAAAGGGTATGAATTTTATGACAGAATCTTCAAATATTCGAGACCTATCTAACCTAGTAGCGGGCTTGGATTTTAAATTAGTGAGAGAAGAGATTTAATTTAGAGAAGAGATAGTACCGGATATGAATTTTAAAATATAACTTGTTTATCGTTTAATATTTTAAATAAAATAGACAGATAGATAGGAAGAAAATCTTGCTTATCTTAATATATTTAAGACTTATCTTAAGAGGAATAGTTGTAAAAATATTACCGATTATGAAGATGACAATATTGGGCTTTAATATGATATATTCCTCTTTATAAAAATTGTATATGTAGTAGCAGGTATTTATATAAAAGTTAGATAATTACATATTATAGTAGAAAAGAATTTAATTTATGGAATAGTATCTACTAGGAATATAGTTGGAATTATAAATAAATTTATCGGGTAGTTATTTTAGAGATCCAAAGATGTAGGTTCCTTAAACTCAATAATTTCATAGAATTCCCAAGGGATATCCTCTCCTCACGAGTCCTGATAATAATTTCGCCATTCGCTGCCATCCGCACTCTTCCGTAGTCCGTAGACAGGCAGAAATAATTATGCGTGTGCATTCCGTGGCCACACCGAAATGAGCTGCGATTTATGAATGCCAGAACGCAGGATACAGAAGCCCAGGAAGTCCAGGAGCCGAAAAAGCAGGAGTGCATGCAGGAGGAAAACAACATTCCTGCTTGTCCTGGCCCCAAAAAAAGGGGAGGGGAAAGGGAGGAGTGAAGGCCGGCAGACATTATAATTATTAATAAATGCAGCAATGTGCAGTATATGGCCATAAAGGATTTCGCAATGGAGGCGGGTAGGAGATGGAAAAAGGACGCCGACCAGATCGGACGACCAGCGACAACAACTATTTATGGCATTTTGCAGGCGAGCACGAAAAGTGCGAAACTGGAATTAATATGTGGCACCCAAATGATGAAGCTGCCACAGCCACTGCCACTGCAACACACAGACTCCACCCTCCTGCTGCTTTAAAATTTATGTTATGAAATTGATTTTATTAAATAAAGTCCTTTGGCTGCAGCGGGCAGTGCATTAAAATCGACTCCTTAATTGAGAAGCGCCAAATAATCAAGGAAATTGGTTGTGGAAGTGTGTGTGTCTGTGTGCTTTTGCCAGGATGTGTACGTAGGGGTTAAGGGAAGCTTTAGCCCCCCAATGGCCCCTTCGACAGCCAAAGGCAATCCGGGCCTTTTGTTCAAGCAGCTCCTTCGGCATTTCGGTCCCCAAACTGTTTTTGCTACACTGCCAAAAAAAAGAGGGGAAATAGGAGGAATTTTATTTCACTAAAATATGTTGAAAAAGATATCATTTGAGTACAATAATTAAAATTTATTACGCTTATATTATTATACTATAAATAATTAATTAAATAACTTATACTCAAGTAATATCTGAGCTACTGAGAACTGAATAATCTCGAATAACCTTTGACATTCCATCCTCGTGCATCAATTCTAGATCTGTATACCTCAAGCATGATAAAATAGACATTTACGTCCGAAGAAAAGAACTTGGACTTGGAAAAGGAAACATCAATAGAATATTTGGAATATATGTACATAAATATGCATAAAAGTGTAATTATTTTATTTAAGGTTCTAAAGACGATTCTTAGATAAACTGGGCTCTGTAATAAATTGCTTAATAAAATATATAAAATGAATCGAAAAATAAAGTTTCTTACTCGAAAAAGTTTAAGAATTTCAGATATTTCAAGATAAGCCCCAAAGGAGCTGTTTAAAAAATAAACAGAGAAAATAAATAATCTAGATCGTTTTGAAAATTAAGAAAATAATATACATATTTTGAAAAATGTTTCTTTCTACTTCTGTTTACAATGTTTTAAATTAAAATAGCCCTAAAATTCATGTAATTAAAATATAACAATAATAAGAAAATGTAAAAAATAACCAACGATATTCCCCAGTGTAGATTAGAACCTCGAAAATGGGGCGTGGGTTGGTTGGGTTTTCGAGGGCACTTTTGCTGCACTTTGTTGCACTTTTCAACTGCACACATTGACACGACCAGAAAAGGAAAGGGGGGCAGAAACAGAAACAGAGATGTAGGTATAGAGGAGTACAGGGGGGGGGGACTGGTTAGGGAATGAACTGCATTTTGTGGGCTTGCACTTGTGGCCAAATGTTGGCCAAAATGGCTTGGCTCGGCTCAGAACATGGCCACGACACGTTGATTGAGGCGTTCTCCCAAAAAGAAACGCCAGAAGGGAGGACGACGAAAATCATGGGGATGTGGAGCTGGGTGGAAAACCAAAAGTTTGACCAGGAAATCAAGACGAAATTGGTAACAAATGGGCCTAAAAGGGCTTAAGCTTGGCTTGGAGTTTAAATGTTTATATTTTGATTTTTATAAAAGGGGTGTAGTTTTTTTTAATTATACTAAACAGGACATTTTTCTAGACTTGTAGGAGAATTTAAATAAAATTAGATTAAATTAATTAAATTAAATTAACCTTCGACTTTTTAAAAAAACACTCATAATACAGAGTTTCCTTCAAAAAATATTCCCCTTTTTTATTTGTAAAGTCCTTAAATTTTCCACTTGCCTGCGAATCAAATAAATTTAATTAGAGCATAGGCACTTCGATGGATTTTTCCCAAAGCCATTCACCGATTTTCCAGACACCTCCCTCGCTTTAACTATTTTCCCCATAGCCTTTGTGATTTTCCGATTGAGATTTTCACATGGACGCGGTGGCCCAATTTTGGTAACTCGTCTTGGCCAACTTGGATGACTGCTCCAGAGGTGCGAAAGAGATGCCCGCAGTGGGATAGAAAGAGATGGGCGTGGAGGAGCCAAAAGACACCGCAGTAATTTGTACAAATTGGTTAGGGCTCATAAAAAAAAGAAGAGGGAAAAAAGGGCCCGAAAACCAACACATGGCGCTGCATATTGACGCTGAGAACCCGCCAAGAAAACAAAAAAGTTGAAATTAATTGAAAAATTAAACGAAACTCACACGATGAGCATCTCATCATCACACAAAAAAAAAAAAGACATCAAAATAGGAATGGGAAAATATTAATATTAATATTTTTGTATTTTTTCCGAGGTCCGAGCTGACTTATGCGACAGTTTTATGGACAGTCGGCATCTTTTTAGAAAGACTCAGTCACAAAGGGGTTAATGTTAATTGCTCCTTTATATTTTCCCCGGCGGCATCTTGACCTCTAAACTCGAAAGTCAAGACACAAAATTCATATTGTTTGAAAATTTTTTTTTTCGAGTTCGATTCCACGTAGTCCTGCCAAAAAATGGAAATAAACAAAACTATGTAGAACCAAACACACAAAAAATTAACCAGAAAAATCAATTGTTATTAACCCATTCGCTGACCGAGTCATAAACACAGAAATCTCACACGCATTTTTTTAACCCTTCGTCGAAAATCGAAACCGTATCCTGTTCTCGTTCCACATTTACTCGTCTTTCTATTTTTTTTTTCTAAATTTATGTCCTCTTTTTATGGTTTTATTGCTTTACGATCTAGCTAAAAAAAAATACTGAAGCAGGGCAGTGGAAAACTGAGATTTGCATTGCCAAAATGGCGTCGAGGCTTTCTTAAAAAAAGGATATGATTGTGTGATACGAGAATTTCTAGAAAATCATAAAATATATTTAGATAACTCTAAATATATAAAATAAATGGAATATATACTACCAAAAAATGTTTACTTATTTTAGTAATAAAAAGTATCGTGTTCGAAAACGCTTTGAGGTTTTTTAAATAATTTTATTTTTTTTCTATGTCTTTTTAACCCTTAAGATCCTTTTGAAATAAAAAAACTCCCATGTCATATAGCCTTAAATATTTATTGGCTTCGACCTGAGGTCCTTTGCCTTCATTTTTTGTCCCTCCTTACCTCCTTACCTACCCACCCTTCCTCTTTTTTAACCCCTTTTCGCTCTTCAAATACAATTTGCAATTGTTAGCGTGGGCAAAAAGGGGTTAAGCCTGGCCATTTGTACCTTAACTACCAGGAATCGCGTTTTACGGTTGTTTCGCCGATTTGCAATCCTTTTTTTAAAAGGACATCCTTGCTTCTTACTTAGAACTTGACCCGATCTATTTAGGTTTGTAGGTTTCTAGTGCAGTTCACTTCTGCGTTTTGCTGTTTTTTGTCTTTCATTATTATATTTTTTACTTTTCGCAGAAGTACATATATCCTTTTTACCATTTCTCTAAGTTATTTTTAATGCAGCGGGAATTTTTGGTTTTTGTTTTTTTTTTTTCGAAAACGACTTCTGGCGTATTTTTTGTGGATTTGTTGACTGCGTTTTGACTTTGCATTTGTTGGGTTTGACTTTATGGCCAGGTCAAGGTTTAATTAAAGGTCTAAATTGGATTTTTAGGGCTAACCATTTTTGTGAAAATTTCAAGAGTCAGGGTTTCGAAAGGATTTTTGTAGAAAATATATGGATGGACTTATATATTCTGATCTTTATTTTAATAAAAAAAAATGTTAAGAATAATAAAATTGTAGTTTTTAGTTAAAGTTATTTTTTAACCTTTTTTTTAAACAATTTCCAATTAAACAATCTCTAGATCTAAAATACTAATTATCGTATCTTTTTTGCAGACACTCTTAATTGTATCTTTTTTTGTGATTATGCGTGTGTGTGTTCCTTTGGGATATCCTTGTTGTGCAATTTGCTTTCATCAGCCGATCGTCTATCTGAAAATAAAGAAACCCAAAAACAGTAGTCGAGAAGGGAGAAAAAAAAAGATACATATTTGCACATCTTAGGTGCGCATCATTTAACTTTTGAGCAAAAACGAGCAGAGTGGATTACACACATGAAAGGCATCTGAAAGGTTGAGATGCAGATACAAAGATACAGCTACAAAGATACACAAGGATTCAAGGAGGGGTTGGGGTAACAAGGAGTAATCGAAACCCGTCAAAATGGCAAACACAACAATGGGTCTTAAAAAAGAAATACAAAACACACACATGCCGAAAGGACGACGAAGGTTTCGTCCTAAGCACATTACACGATCGCAATCTTAGGGATACACATGTGCATCCGCATCCGAGGATGCGCATGTGTGCCAGTGTGTGTGTGTCCCGACCCGATCAGCTGCTGACAGATTATTATTAGCGTAACATTAACGTCAAATTACGCATCTATTTTGCGCACTTTATCTTCACAAAAAAATAAAATAAAGCGGTCCAACATCAAAACGGAGGATATATCCCCCCGGGGATTACTGGACCATGTGGGTGTGTGTTTTTATTATCCAGTTTTTTTTTTAAGGTTATTGTTTCCATTTCACCTTCGCTGGTCAGTGCAATATCTCAAAAGGAATGTCTGGACTGTATCTCACAGATACTAAGATACAATAACAAGATACTCCGAAACGTATGTGAGAAATAAGCATATACAGGTGTATTGGATGAGTTTTAATTACAAGATGTTAAATCATAAGATAAACAAGGAAAACAATTGAAATTTACATTTTTTAAGGAATGCATTTTCAAGGGAAATTATTGGGAAAGCCAAATAAGCAAGAAAGTCTTTGGAGGATATGTATCTTGACCGATTCTCATGCGATTCGTGAGAATAATTTCCTACAACATTTTTGGGCCGTTTCTATATTAGTCTGTATTGTGATAAGGCTGAAAAATATATTTTTCGATTTTTTGGCAAAGAGACTTCTTTCGAAATATGAAGAAGGCCATATACAAAATATAGGGCCAAAAGCAGAGGCCATATCTTTACCTATTTTCATACGATTCTCTAGGGGAATAACTTTAAAAATTTGTGGATCAAATATCCACTAATCTGCATTGAAACCTGATAGAAAATATTATGTTTTGATTTTTGTAAATTTTTTTAGAAAATTCCCTGAAAAAATGGCAAAGTATAAAGCCCAATGTGGCCAAAAGCGAAAGACATAACTTGGCCAATTTTCATCTTAATTCAAAGCGGAATACCTCAAAAGATTTGTTGGTTAATTATGCATGGAATTGCATCAAAACATAATTATGAATAATTTTTCCCATTTTTTGTCAAAGTTTCTGGAGAGAGTCCTTGGGAAGAAATATGGAGTAAGTCTTAAGAAGCCCAAAGTGGCTAAAAAGAAAAGTCATATCTTGAGCAATTTCTATGCTATTTCTATGAAAAATACGTTAAAAAAAAGTGTGGATCAATTTTTCTTATATCATATATCCAAACATGATCAATTATTTTTTTTATATTTTTTTCTGCCGATTTTTCAAAGGAAATATTGAGAAAAATTTGAAATTTCATATGAAGCCCAATGTGGCCTAAAGTGTGGA
Source organism: Drosophila pseudoananassae pseudoananassae (assembly GCA_018153035.1). Classification (NCBI taxonomy): domain Eukaryota; kingdom Metazoa; phylum Arthropoda; class Insecta; order Diptera; family Drosophilidae; genus Drosophila; species Drosophila pseudoananassae. The sequence continues at coordinate 2,414,618 of JAECXR010000023.1, read as the reverse complement.
ACATATCTTGGCTAATTTGTAGCCCATTTTAAAGCAGAGGACCTTTAAGGGTTTGTGGATCAATTTTCCAGAGATCTGCATCAAAACATAACCACATATTATTTTTTTGGATTTTTTCTGGAATATAATATGAATATTCTGGGATATATTTTGAATATTTCTGGGAAGACTCTTTAAAAATATGAATATAGAAAGCAAAATGTGGCCAAGATGAAAACTATATCTTGGCCAATTTCTATCCGATTCTCAAAAAGTATATATACCTTGAAAGATGTTGGATTAATTAAATACAAAATATAGTATAAACCCCTGATAATTCTCCCTCCAACAACCCCTCCCCAGACGCGCACGTAATCGCCTAGAAAATCGCCAAACACCTGACGCTACTCCCACAAGTGGAAACTACTTTACGAATGGAAATTCGGTGGGTGGTGGTTGGTGGGTGTTGGGTGTTGGTGTGTGGAGGTCAGAGGTTGTGGTGGCGTGGATGCGTGACAATAATTAAAAGATTTCCAATGCAAACATCGCAAATGGAATGAAAACAAAGTCGCAGGCCGAAAATTAAATAGAGTAAGGAGATTTTCCACCCTGCATTACCACCGCTCCACCCCCTCCTGAGGCGCACACCTTAACCCACTGTCGCCCCAGCGACTTGAAATGCGCACACAAATGTTTGTCTGTCTATTTGTTTGCTTGTTTGGCTGTCTGTTTGTTTGTTTGTTTGTTTGTTGATTGAGACGGCTTTGATTTGTGCTGAGCTGATTTTGAAGGGAATGACGGGGCGGGGGGAGGGCCAAGAGGGCGGAGGGGGTGTGGCTGAAGGCATATTGTTGCGACAAGTGCGCTGGTGTTTGCAGAGCCGTTGTGTGCATAAGCGACAGCGATTATTGACACACCGCCCAGGCAACAGTAGGTACTCGATAAAGGAAATAAATTTGTTTAATAATTTAAAAAAAGATTTATAAACAATGAAGCTGATAAAAGTTGTGCAGTTTCATCATATAAATATTTGCTATTTAGTTTACATGTTAGCCAGTCTTCACTGTGGCTATAAAATGCAAATCGAACTGCAAACGGCGAGGCGCCCAAAAAAGTCTCAAAATCTCCCTTTTCGTGGAAAAGCCCTTCCGAATCGGTCGTGCGTGAAATTTAATCAAAGCAAGCCTTAACCCCACAATGCCCCTTAAACCCCACACCACCCATCCACTCAATGTGGCCAACCCGACAAAAAAGCAACCGGAAATGTTGCACATTTGTAACTAAGAAGAAGAAGAAGAAGAAAAGTGCAAATTTCTGTCAATTGCCGTAAATGGAGTTTCCGCTCTCACTCCCGCCAACAATTTGTGTTGAACAGTGTCTTTTGGCCAAAGGGAAATAAAAGCCAAATTTACAGTGAAAAAAAAAGTTTTTTTCCATATGATTTTTTTGATGAAATTTTTAAGACTTTTTTATTTCCTAAAAAACTTAATAAATAAATAATTTTTAAATTTAATTTAATTATTCCTCAAAATTTCTTACAGTGCTTAACTTTTGTGCCCAGCCCTGGCAACAAAAAAATTAAACCAGGGCAAAATCATAAAAAAAAGGTAAGAACAATCAACAACAACAACAAGTGACCATTGTCTTCCACCGGCAAAGTTATCGTGGCCCTCTCTCGCTCTCTTTCTCTGGCGGCGCTCTCCGTTTGTTTTCATCGAGAGCTTTGCGGTCGCCGTCACGTGGAGCGCAGGCAGAGCAGCGACAGCGCTGCCTCCATTGTGTTTGTTTTTGGCCAAGCATTTCGCTTTTATTTGCGGTGCTTTGGCATCCTTTGTCATCCACAGTGGGCCGCATAGCTTAAATAGCGATAACTTTGTTGGAAATAAATAAATTTCAATAACTCTCAAGTTAATAAAATATATGTTGATAGTTTCTATAGAATTCGATTTAATAGCGGAATTTTATTGCAATAACAGTGGGCCGAATGGATACAATTTTTATTCTAGCTTCAGCTTTATAGTTACAATTTTTTATAGATTTAGTTTTTAAACCTAAGATTGATTAAATTAAGCTTTTTTTTGTCCCACTGTAAAGCATCGACTACGTCTGCCTTCAGAACCGATGACATTTCAGATTCTTTGGTGCGCTCTCGCGAGATCTCACTCTCTTTGGCTTTCTCTCTCATTCTCTTTGGAACACCCCCAATGTAGTTGTTGTGGTTTTTGGTTTTTTTTTCTGTCGCGCCTCCCGCAAACTTGCGATATGGGGGCGGCATGGCTGCCTTGGTGGGGCCGGCTCCCGTCAGCGTCGCGTCAGTTGAGTTGGAAGCGTCAACTTGTGGAGCTAGCGTGCTTTTTATTTATTATTTATTATTCGCGGTTTTTAAGTTTGAAGTTTGGCCAAAACTCGCCAAAAATAAATAACAACTTGCGCTCTCTATTTGCTCACATTTAAGCTCTCCGGTCTCTAACTCTCTCGCGCCACTTCTGCTTCTTCCACCGAAGCAGCTCTCTTTGTCGTCTCATTCTACGCGTTCGGCGTGGCTGTTCTGCCTGTGCTTCTTCTTCCTCTTCTTTGTTGTTGACGTCGCGTTGTTTTGTGCATTTAATTCTTAATTTTATTTTATTGTATATTTGCGGTTGATAGATATTTCAGTTAGTTGTTTCAAAAAACATGTGATATAATTTCTTAAGTATTTTATTTATAAAACGCGACGAGAGTGAAGTGTGAAACGAGAAGCAGAGAAAACGACAACAAAATCGGCAAGCACAGTGGAGCACAGTGGGAAAAAAAAATCGAAGCAACAATTGAATAATAACAACAACAAGTCTGAACTGAAACAACAGCTAGGAATTAAAAGACAACAATAGTGATAATTAATAATAAGGATTTTTAATAAAAACTTGAAGACAAAAAACAACAGAAAAACATAAGCATTTAATTTAAAAAGATAACTAAATACTAAGAAAAAAAGAATAATTTTTTGAATAATAAATACAAAATACCATTACGAAATATTTATCAGTGCATTCGAAATAAAAATAGTGGCAGAACAGTAGAGCTTGCCACAGAAAACAGCGAAAACGGGGCTGATAAACGAAATAAGCAAAGAGGGAGGCACTTGCAAAGGCACAAAAGCACACAAAGCAAAACCAAAACGTCAGGGGAAAGAAAGAGCGAGAGCAAAGCAAAGTAAAACCAAAGCAGCAACGCCAGCAGAGGCCTGCAAATAAAAGCAGCACAGGAGCTGAAGAAGAAGCAGAGACCAAAGCACTCTCTATTTTATTCAATTTGGCGTAGTTATGGCCTACTCCACCAATATTCTTTTGGCGATCGTGACGATTCTAACGGGGATTTTCATTTGGTCCCGTCGCACCTACGTCTACTGGCAGCGACGTCGCGTGAAATTCGTTCAGCCGACGCACATTCTTGGCAACTTGACGCGCGTCCTGCGCCTGGAGGAGTCATTTGCGCTGCAGCTGCGCCGCTTCTACTTCGATGAACGGTTCCGCAACGAGCCGGTGGTGGGGATCTACCTGTTCCATCAGCCGGCCCTGCTCATCCGTGACCTCAACCTGGCCCGCACGGTGCTCATCGAGGACTTTGTTAGCTTCTCGAATCGATTCGCCAAATGTGATGCCAGGAGCGACAAAATGGGCGCCCTCAATCTCTTCCTCGCCAAGCAGCCGGAGTGGCGCGAGATACGCACGCGACTCGATCCCGCATTTGCGGGCGCCAAGCTCAAGCAGATGTTCTCTCTGATGGAGGAGGTGAGTCATGCGCCGAGGGGGCCGGAACGATGGGAGTGGGGGGGCGGTGGCAATCGAATATCAGACGTTCGGCCACGCCATCAAGCGGAATACACTGAGAAAAAACGAAGGGGTAGCTTTAGTTTTTAAATTTGGGAAATAAAATTAAATATTAATTTTTTTATAATTTTTTTCAGTGTATTAAACAAATTTGTAATATTTTTTATTACATAGTTATATTTTTATATTTTTTTTTTTTAGTTTTTTTTTCTCAGTGTTCTATAAGTAGGCAAGTGGGTGATGTCTGATAACCGCAGGTCTCATCAAACTACTTGTGTTTTAATTTCTAGCTTATCAAACATTCTTGTAGACTTTTTTTTAATTTTTTTTCTTTAAAAAGTTAACTTATCAAAACCACAAAAGTATCGGATGTTCACAGGAACTACAAAAAGAATCACAGATATTGCAAAGTAATTAACTAGAAATTGGTTAGATTGGCTCTTGTAGGCTAGTGTATCTATACAGTTTTATGTAAATATTATTGAATATTATATCTTTCTTAAAAAAATATTTAACAATAACATGACTAATCTGTTTTGAAATGTAAATGTTGGTGGGAAAGCTAGATAGTTTGGTTTATGAAACAATAGGTATGTATGTTTATTTAGGTTTATTTTAAGTATTTTAATAAAATAAAATTTAGAAAAAATGGTTTTTGGCGTTTTTTAACTAAAAAATTGGTAAAAAGACTAAAAAATGGCAGTATCTTGTTTTAAAAGTGGATATTTATTAAATGGATATTAAAGTGGCGAGCAAAATGAAGTGTATGTTCACGACTCAGACTTTCGTACCTATATATATACCTTTATATACCTGTATACCTCCATATACCTGTATACCTTTATGTACCTGTATATACCTTTATTAAGCTATTACATTTTTTGACAGTTAAATAAATAAAATCGAAATAATAATTTAGTATTCATAATACTAATTTTAGGTAATACCTACATACTAATACTTGTAATACTAATACTAACTTTAATAAATATCTACAATTTAAGATTATTCGTAGTTCAAAATAAAGTTCAAAAATGTTGAATCTTTTAGAGTTCTAATATCCCCTCTTAGACCACAAAACCTATAACCATTATAGTCTAAAATCTTACAAAAGAATCATATCATATATTATATTATCAAATATTATATTACCATATTATCATTACATTATCATATATGTATCTTATTTTTGAAAAGTATATCATATATATATCAATATATCTTAGACCTTCGAAATATTCTTTAACAAGAAAGGAAAGCTAACTTCGGGCGGAGCCGAAGTTGATATACCCTTGCAGCTAAAACAGGATATATATCGCTAAAATCGGATATAGTTGACCGATTCTTATGGGAATATCTAAATATAACCAATAAATTACAAGACAAAATCTAAAAAAAAAATCCCAAACTTCTATCTTGAAGAACCCCAAAGTTGGTATTTTTACCAAATACCATTTCCGATCGTTCAGTTATATGGCAGCTATAAGATATAGTCGGCCAATCCATATGAAACTTGATAAGTCGTATTATTTTTCCAAAAATAGAATTCATAGAAAATCCCAACTTTCTAGCTCGAAAAACACTGTATTTATGCCATTTCCGATCAATCAGTTATATGGCAGATATAGGATATAGTCGGCTGATCCTTTTAAAATTTGGCATGTTGTATTATTTTGCCAAAAATAGCAATCGTACCAAATCCGAATTCTCTAGCTTTAAAAACACCGAAGTTATAGCATTTCCGATCAATCAGTTATATGGCAGCTATAAGATATAGTTGGCCGATCCTTATGAAATTTGGTAGGTCGTATTATTTTGCCAAAAGTAGCATTCGTACAAAATCTGAACGCTGTAACTCTAAAAACACCAAAGTTATACCATTTCCGATCAATCAGTTATATGGCAGCTATAGGATATAGTCGGCCGATCCCGGCCGTTCCGACTTATATACTGCGTGCAAAGGAAAGAAGGGTATGTGCAAAGTTTCAAGACGATAGCTTTAAAACTGAGAGACTAGTTCGCGTAGAAACGGACAGACAGACGGACAGACGGACAGACGGACAGACGGACAGACGGACATGCTCATATCAACTCAGGAGGTGATCCTGATCAAGAATATATATACTTTATAGGGTCGGAGATGTCTCCTTCACTGCGTTGCACACTTTTGGACAAAATTATAATACCCTCTGCAAGGGTATAAAAATACACAGAACTATCTCTAATAGTCTCTAATCATGTACCTTTATTTTACTTTATTAAATATCTACAACTATACAACTATTTCTTCTTCAAAAATATCCTCAGAGTTCATTATAGAGTTCCTATATCCCCCCTATAACCATTATAATCATCCCAAAGCATACCATAATTTTCTAAAACCTTAAACTCCAATTCTGATGAATATTTTCATTTTTTGATTATTTTCTATGGGCTTGTGGACATATGTAATTGGCGACCCACCCTAACCAGATCGGCTGTGACTTGGAATGGTATCTGAAGCGTCTGACGCGGGATCTGCGACGCGGCGATGCGGAACGGGGAGCCATCGTCAGCATCAAGGATGTGTGCGACCTGTACAATACGGACATGATAGCCAGCATAGCATTTGGCCTGAGATCGTATAGCTTGAGGAACACACAGTCGGAAATCGGATCGCATTGTCAGGATCTGTTTAGACCGAATGTTTGGCGAATAATTGATTTGTTTGTGATCTTTTACCTGCCAAAATTTGTGACGCTATTGCGGCCAAAACTTTTCACGGAGCCGCACTCGGAATTCCTGCGCCGTGTCATCCAGCTGGTGATCGAGGAGCGGGAGCGGGGCGGCGATCTGCGCAACGATCTCATCGAACTGCTATTAACCCTCAAGAAGGAGGCGGACCTGCAGCAGGATAAGTCACATTTCACGCATCATCGCGACTTCTTAGCCGCCCAGGCGGCATCCTTTGAAGTGGCCGGCATCGAGACCTGCTCCTGGAGCATGTCCTTCGCCCTCTATGAACTCGCCAAACACCCGCTGATGCAGTCCCGCCTCCGTCGCGAGATATGCACCGCATTTGGGGAATCGCCAGGCGGAAAGCTCACCTACGAGGCCATATCGGGAATGGAGTTTCTGGACATGGTGGTGAAGGAGACACTGAGGAAGTATCCCATCGTTCCGCTGCTGGAGCGCGAATGTACGCCGATCAACAAGAAGCGATTCTACTCGTTGCGACCCCATGCCGAGTGCTATGCTCGGAGGGGCATGCCGGCCTTTATATCGGTTCTAGCCATTCATCATGATCCCAAGGTGGGTATTATTATTTATATTATTTTCATATGTTTCCAAAATGATAATAGAATTTTATAAAATAATTTTTAAATGGTATATATAGTGATTATTTATTTTTTACAGTACTGGCCCGATCCGGAGCGCTTCGATCCGGAACGCTTCGCCCCCGAGTGTCGGTCACAGCATACGCCCATGTCATACCTCCCGTTTGGGGCCGGACCGCACAACTGCATCGGCATGCACCTGGGCCTGCTCCAGATCAAGCTCGGGCTCACCTACTTCCTGCACCAGCACCGAGTCGAACTGTGCGAGGAGACCTGCGAGCAGATCCGCTTCGACCCCAAGTTCGCGCTGCTGGCCAGCGAGCAACGGATTTACCTCAAGGTCGACTGTTTATAGCCCCACATGGGGCGGACTAACATTTGTACATATATACGGATTGGAATCCCAGTCCGAATCACCAGTAGCAGCAGCATTATTATTATGAATACCGCCTTCGCCTCCGCCTCCACCTCCGCCTCGTCATCAAAAATGTAAATACTTCGTTTTAACTTTTTTTTTTTTTTAATTTGTGTATAGTTCGGCCTGCCACAAATAAACTTTGCTACGTTCTTTATTTTTTACCTCAACACCTCAATTTATTTTTTTTTTGGCGGGGGGCGATGTGTTGGGGACTGATAAGCGTTATCAGTCCCCCCGACCGGCTGGGTCAGGCCATTTAGGCCTCTGCCCGGTGGCCTGATCACAGCGATTCGGCGGCTCCAGGCGGGGGGATACGTCATCTTGGCTGTCCAATAAACAAAGTTCAGCTTTCAGATTAGGGTGGACCTTAAGAGCATAATAAAGTCGGAAAATAAAAGTGAAGTTAATGAAAATATTAGAGGTGGTATTGTAAATAAATTTACAAAAATTAATTAAACATTATAATTTATAATATTTATAATATATTTGCTTGATATATTTCTTATTTTAATGGAAAATCCAATCAATCGAATATAACAAAAAAGCAACTCCCAAGTTCAAGTTCAAATCTCACGCGATCTTTCGAACTTTGTACGAAAACCGGTTTTAAAAATAGTTAATTAAAAGTGTGTTGATAAAAATTAACATTCAATTTTTGAGAAGAAAACAGAGAAAAAGCTCCAATACTCTCTTTAATAGCTTATCTATTTAAGCACTGAGAAAAAAATGCCAAAATAAATATTTAAAAAATATCTTTTAAGTCAAAGACGTTGTAAGTGAAGAAAAGAATATTTTTCATGTTCCATTTATTTACGTAAATGACTATATGATATTGATTTTTGTAAAGAAAATATATATTTGGTAAAGTATATATGCATATTCCAATAAAGATTATAAATTAAATTTTTTTTTAAGAAAAATATTTTTAAAAAATGACTTAAAGTACTTGCTGGCTTTTGCTATTTATTTTAAACATAATACTCATATTATAGAAGGTATATTGAAAAAATATTAAAGAGAGCCTTAGTTAAATCAAGTCAAGTTAGTTAAGTATAATTTATAAAGAATTAGTTTCAGTATATTTATTTTACAAATTCTTATTCCCTTTTTAAAAAATGACATTCTAATATAAGAGCTCTTAACCTTAGTTTTCGAATTTAACCAAATTGTTGATGTATTTTTTTTTCTTGTGTAAATAGGCAACATTTTTTTTGTTAAGGTCCACCCATCAGAGTTGGCGGCGTTATGCAAATGCTCACACCCAAAGGACAAAGGCGAGAAGGAGGCGGGGAAGGAGGGGGGAAAACAAGCGGAAAACCGAAGGGTTTTTGTGATTTCCTTGGAAAAGTGCGTGTGCAACTCTTTGAGGGAAAAACCCGCTCATTTTTCCACCGCCGTTTTTGGGCTGTTTTTATTAGACCGCGAAAAATCAACAGTGGCTGCTTGTCAGGGTGGTCTGCTCCTTCCTATTCATTTTCCCTCAAAACCCTATGCTCCTTTTCCATCCTTGCACCGGCCTCCTTTATTGTTTTTGTATTGTTGTATATACATATATAGTTTGTTGTTTTTGGTCCTTGCGCGCACGCCGCTAAAAGGGTTTATGACAGCCTCCCGAAAAACGTAACGTCATAAAGTTTCGAAAGCAAATAAATAGTTTTTGGGTTGTGTGTCGTGCACTGAGAAAAAATTATTGTTTTTAGATTTTTTATTTTTTATAATTTTTTATAATATTTTACGCATAAACATCTTTATAATACCCGCATAAACGTCTGAGTTCAAGTAACAGATAACTGTTTTGGAGAGCACCTATGCACCTATGAGAGAGTGGAGCACCTTCTCTCCCCCAAGCACTTATATCCTCTCCCGGTGGATCCTCTGCTCTATCACTCGCTCTCCTTCTTTTTGCTTTGCACTCATTTTGTAGTGTTTGGATTCAAAATGTCGCCTAGTCGCTTAAGGTCCTTATTACAACGGCGTCTGTTCTCGTGTTTAAAAGGGTTTCTTTCTATTTAAAAATAGTTTTTAATTTAATTAATATAGTCCTTGACTTGTTGGTTAGTATATGTGTCTTTTAAAGCTTTTAAAACAGTGTTTTTAAAGGTAATACCTGAGTTAAGATGTAATTCTTCCCCGTCGCGTGTGTTTTAGTGTGTGTGTAAGCCTCCAACGAACATTATACATAGGTCCTCATAAGGTCCAGTTATTTAATAAAAGCGTAGAGCCTACAGAAGTGTGTATAATGTACTTTAATATTTAAAACAAAAACAGAGTTATTAATGAATATTAATTGTATAAAAATATATTAAATTTATTTGAATAATTATAGCAGGTAAGTTGAATTATTTATTAGTATTTTAAAATAAACTATAAGAATATTTTTTATAAGGATCTTGGTGGAATTGAAAAAATATATATTTCTCAAGTAGTGGGTTATTAGGATTAAGGTATTAGTTTTAAGATAAAAAATAATATTATACTAGATCTTATAAAGATTTTATTATAATTTTTTAGACCACTAATCTACTTAAAATTTATCTTTAAAACAATTTCCCAAGACACTTTCGGACAATTTTCTCCCAGTGTACTATTTCTCATTTATTTGATCTACAAATTTGTTGTTTCCCCTTTTTCGAGAGTGAATGAAATGGAAAAAGAGTTGCAGTTGCAGTTGCATTTGCATTTGATGTTGCAGAGTGCCGAAGAGTGCCAGAAGAGCAGTTGCAACTTGAGTTGATGTTGCAGTTGCTGTTGCCTTCTGGGAATCATTTGCGCCTTCGACCTTCCGCTGACCCGCCGACCTGGGCTAATTTACATAAACCTACGCAAACATCGGGTAACAACAAACAAAACAAAAAATACCTTAAAATAAAATAAAACTAAAATAAAATAAAAACCAAACGAAAAGAAGAAACCGAAAGGGTGAAAACCATCTGTTTATTGTAGGTATTTTGTACGTTTTTAGTTTTTATCGGCTAATTAGAGCCCCTACTCCCACGCACGTGTTCGATCCTCCTGCACTTGTTACTCATCCTCTACGGTTTTTAAATTTTTTTAATTTTTGTATTTTTTTTTTTTTGAGAGGGTTCCTCTGACAGTTGCTGTTGTTACGGTTCACCATGACCAACGCCAACAATTACCGCCGCAATTCTATTGTCTCTCGATTTCCTGGGCCCCTCTGATCATTTTTTTTTTTTATAGCTCATTTCCCACATGTCGCGGAGATCCCCGGACTTTTTTTTTCTCTTTTTCCCAATGACACTTCTCTCGCCTTGTGGCGGAACCATTTTAATGAGCCCAAATTACTGGCACAAAAAAAAAAAAAAAGAAAGGGGAACTGGCAACGGGGCTGAGCGGGGGCAGCGGAGATCCCAAATGCACATGTCCGAGTCTTCCAGGCGGAAGTGGCCATTAGCCGTTAACCATTATCCATTAACCATTTACCAGTTGGCGCAGTCGGAGGATCGAACCCAGCACCCATCGATCTCCGAAGACAGACAGCCGTTTGGGAAAATGTCAAACAAATTTGAAGCGCCATCAGAAATTATGGATATTAATGAGGGTTCACTGTGTTTATGACTCAATTAAAGCCATGAATACGGAAAGGAAATTAATTTTTTGGCCAATAAGAGGGGGTGTTTTTTAGATCTATGTACCAGGTACTTTTTCTTTTTTTTATGTAAAAATTGGGGAAAATGTTTATTTTTCAAATACTGTATTTTAAGAAAAGAAAAGAAAATTTCTATATGCCTGTATGGAAATTGTTTGATAACTAAGTGAGAAATTATTTAATTTTTTATTATTTTATGATGTAGTTATTAAAAAAATGGTTTATATTACATACATACTACTAAAAATACTACATACTATATAATAATACTTTAGATTTCAAATTACAATTTAAGTTATAGTATAATATTCTAGATATAAGCATTAAAAAGTTTATATGCATAGTTCTATTATATCTTCAAATCTGTAAGAGATTTATGTTAAAAGATAATGACACCCGGTACTTAAAAGTATCTTCCTGATATCTTATTTTTTTTTAATTTAAATCATCTCTTATAAGAATTAAAAATCTATACATCAAGACTATACTTCTTAATGATTTAATGCGTCATAATGTCTATAAAATCATAAAAAATAAGCATCTCCCAGTTCATGACCTTACAATATTTATTTCTTAATTCCTTTTCTTTTTTTTTGCTTTAAATGATATACAAAGTAGGGTTTATTTGCTTGAGAACTTTGATGTTGAATGGGAATATGTCTCACAAGTGGCCGGATTTGGTTTTACGAGCTCATCTCCCTGATCGTCTGATCGCACATTTTGCGCAATATACATACATATGTACATATATCAGAGTACTTGATTTGTATCTGAGACTATCAGGCATGCTCCGGTTCTCACTTTCGGTTTTCGTTTTCGTTTTGGGACCAAAACCGAGATTTTCGTTTTTAGGTGCTCCGGTTTTCACAAGTTTTTAGTTATCGTTTTGCTATCGAAACGTGATTATGATATGATGATATGATTATTTGTGTTTTCCCCTGCAAACAATATATTAGTATTATTGTTTTTTATAAAAATAAGCTTTTTTACTCACATTTAAAAAAAAAGTTTTTCAAAGGCAATCACTTGTTTCCCACAAATTAAGGGGATGCCACCTTTTCATTGGATTTCGTTTTCATTTCATTCCGGAGTTTTCAACAATTTTTTTTATACACTTTTAGCACATAACTAATTAAATTAAATTAATTAATTTTTAAAAAACATATTTTACCTAATTTCAACAAATTTATCGCCATCCATTTGATTATACAAGTATTTTTAACTTGCTTTTTATTCTATCAAAAGTATGGCAGCTTAGGCGATAACTTATGGTGTCAAACTTATCGGTCGTTCACCAAAACGAAAATTGTTGTTGCCGACGGCAAAATTTGATATCCGAATTTGAGCTTGGGTCAGAAATTACTCGTTTTAAAAATAACTACAAGCCTAATTGATCTTCTAGAGGTCTTAATAGAACGACAATAAACCAATAAGTCAACTATTTTTTTCCTTTTGCAAATAAGATCCGATTTAATATAGAAAAAGGCATTTACTTTTCATTTAGGCAAGACAAATTTTTTCGTTTTTGAATATGAAAAAATCTTGTGAAAGTGAAAACGGGAGCACCAATTTTTTCGTTTTCGTTTTCAAAACGAAAACGAAAACCGAAAGTGAGAACCGGAGCATGCCTGTATGAGTATCTGTATCTGCTTTGTGTATCTGTGTGTGAGGTAAACAAACTCAACCCATCGGATGCACAAAAGATGCGACAGATTTTTCTACTTTATGAATGAATGCGATTCTTGAGGGGATGGAATGTTGTAATCCAAGAAGTTGTCTCACTTCTCTACGGTTCGTTTATCGGCCTGCATTAATATGCGTATCTGTAAGATACTTCCGTTTCAGCTACCATACGGCCCCCCATTCCCATTTCCATTCCCATTCCCATTCCCATGCTCCTTACCTGGCGCTACTTAAGTTTTCTTCGGGGATTCTCATCTCATCTACTCGTCATCATCATCACGGTTTTCATCGCACATCCCAGAGGAAGTTCCAATTTGCTACGTCAATGAACCATGCTCCTGATTTGCTCATCAAGTGTCCTGGCCTGGGTTCTTTTTTTTATTCGTTTCGTCTTCGTTTTCGTCCTTGTGCTGGGCTGGGCGCGTATTTCCTTTTTTTTTTTTTTGTTGCACCCCACCCCAAAGGACCTTGTTCTGTATTTCTTTATGCCATTCGTGGGTTTCTGCTTTTTTGGGTCGTGATTTCTGACACGGCGCTGACTGTTGGCTGTCAGCTAAAATCATTTTTGAATAAGGCCGCCAGTTAGCGAGGGTAGCTAAGCGAGTTCTTAGACAAATATTTCATGAAAAATTGTGTATGAAACTTGAAGTTATATGATTAGTTGACTATTTTTTATAAAATTTTAATGGCAGATAGACAAAGTTATATTACAAAATAGTTCCCATAAGAACTCAAACATTTTAAAAGCACCTCTCTCTCTGGTAAGCCTATATCCTTGTCTTCAACTTCAGGACCAACAAGGACAACAAAAGTTGCGCCAAATTGTCTGTTTACATTAAATGCATAAATTATGCAGCATTTTATTTACTTATTTATGTTTGCCCTGCGCCGAGAATTTCGCTTTGATTCCGCCACTTCACCCAAAAATGTCAAATGCATAAAATATGTCACTTGGCCATGGAGGGGTATGTACATACATATCTTCTATATAATACTTGTATACTGTTCAATTTCATTTCGTATGCATTTGTAGTTGATGATTTTTCCACGGATTTCCATGGTTGTTCCACGGTTTTCGCCCATTTGCCGTGGATGCCCTAATGATGATGTCTTCTCGCTTTCAGTTTTGGGTCATTTGCTTTGCCAGCGGGCTCGGAAAACCTCCCTTTTTATTTTTGGATTTTTTTTTTTTTGCCAATGAATTTAACCACCGGGAAATGCAACCCACCCGAGGGGTAGGATAGTTGACAGTTATGTGTTGATGACAATGTCGACAAACGCCTTGCAAGGACCTCTCCATCCTGGTTTTCATTATTATTCTCTTTTTGTTTCTACCCGCTGACTTTTACTGTCATTCCATCGTGTTTTCGAAGCTACTTACTCGTGTAATCACCCGAAAGAAAGTGCCTCTAATAGGTAAATTTATCACTAATCAAGGGAGGTGTGTTTCACAAACGAATTTTGAATTTCAATTACTAGCTGGGCATTATTTTTGTAGTAGTATACTCACTGATTCCAATTTGTTTTCTTAAAAGAATTATATAAAGTCCTAAGCACAACATAGTTTATCTCACCTCACCTTATGACTAAATATTTTTAAATCTTAAGAACCGAATGGAACCCAGGCTTAAATACCACGGCTAACGACCGATCCTTACATCGGCCCCCCCTTAAATATCTTCCCCAATTCACATCCGATTCTTAAGCGGACTGTTTTAAACGATTTCTGGATCGATTCGCCACCATTCTGCATCAAAATCCTGAGACGAAATATTTTTTAGATTTTTTGTCCATTTTTCGTGATGGGATCCCTGAAAATGGGGGTTTCGCCTATAGGACCAACTGCGATGGCCATATCTTCTCCAATTCTCATCCGATTCTTAAGCGGAGTGTTTTAAACGATTTCTGGATCGATTCGCCACCATTCTGCATCAAAATCCTGAGACGAAATATTTTTTAGATTTTTTGTCCATTTTTCGTGATGGGATCCCTGAAAATGGGGGTTTCGCCTATAGGACCAACTGCGATGGCCATATCTTCTCCAATTCTCATCCGATCCTTAAGCGGACTGTTTTAAACGATTTCTGGATCGATTCCCCACCATTCTGCATACAAATCCTGAGACAAAATATTTTTTAGATTTTTTGTCAATTTTTCGTGATGGGATCCCTGAAAATGGGGTTTTCGCATATAGGACCAACTGCGATGGCCATATCTTCCCCAATTCTCATCCGATCCTTAAGCGGACTGTTTTAAACGATTTCTGGATAGATTCCCCACCATTCTGCATAAAAATCCTGAGAAAAAATATTTTTTAGATTTTTTGTCCATTTTTCGTGATGGGATCCCTGAAAATGGGGTTTTCGCATATAGGACCAACTGCGATGGCCATAACTTCCCCAATTCTCATCCGATCCTTAAGCGGACTGTTTTAAACGATTTCTAGATCGATTCCGCACCATTCTGCATCCTGAGACGAAATATTTTTTAGATTTTTTGTCCATTTTTCGTGATGGGATCCCTGAAAATGGGGTTTTCCCCTGTAGGACCAACTGCGATGGCCATAACTTCCCCAATTCTCATCCGATCCTTAAGCGGACTGTTTTAAACGATTTTTGGATAGATTCCCCACCATTCTGCATCAAAATCCTGAGACGAAACATTTTTTAGATTTTTTGTCCATTTTTCGTGATGGGATCCCTGAAAATGGGGTTTTCCCCTATAGGACCAACTGCGATGGCCATAACTTCCCCAATTCTCATCCGATCCTTAAGCGGACTGTTTTAAACGATTTCTAGATCGATTCCCCACCATTCTGCATCAAAATCCTGAGACGAAACATTTTTTAGATTTTTTGTCCATTTTTCGTGATGGGATCCCTGAAAATGGGGTTTTCGCATATAGGACCAACTGCGATGGCCATAACTTCCCCAATTCTCATCCGATCCTTAAGCGGACTGTTTTAAACGATTTCTAGATCGATTCCCCACCATTCTGCATCAAAATCCTGAGACGAAATATTTTTTAGATTTTTTGTCCATTTTTCGTGATGGGATCCCTGAAAATGGGGTTTTCCCCTATAGGACCAACTGCGATGGCCATATCTTCCCCAATTCTCATCCGATCCTTAAGCGGACTGTTTTAAACGATTTCTAGATCGATTCCCCACCATTCTGCATCAAAATCCTGAGACGAAATATTTTTTTAGATTTTTTGTCCATTTTTCGTGATGGGATCCCTGAAAATGGGGTTTTCCCCTATAGGACCAACTGCGATGGCCATATCTTCCCCAATTCTCATCCGATTCTTAAGCGGAGTGTTTTAAACGATTTCTGGATCGATTCCCCACCATTCTGCATCAAAATCCTGAGACGAAATATTTTTTAGATTTTTTGTCCATTTTTCGTGATGGGATCCCTGAAAATGGGGTTTTCCCCTATAGAACCAACTGCGATGGCCATATCTTCCCCAATTCTCATCCGATCCTTAAGCGGACTGTTTTAAACGATTTCTAGATCGATTCCCCACCATTCTGCATCAAAATCCTGAGACGAAATATTTTTTAGATTTTTTGTCCATTTTTCGTGATGGGATCCCTGAAAATGGGGTTTTCCCCTATAGGACCAACTGCGATGGCCATATCTTCCCCAATTCTCATCCGATCCTTAAGCGGACTGTTTTAAACGATTTCTAGATCGATTCCCCACCATTCTGCATCAAAATCCTGAGACGAAATATTTTTTAGATTTTTTGTCCATTTTTCGAGATGGGATCCCTGAAAATGGGGTTTTCCCCTATAGGACCAACTGCGATGGCCATATCTTCCCCAATTCTCATCCGATTCTTAAGCGGAGTGTTTTAAACGATTTCTGGATCGATTCCCCACCATTCTGCATCAAAATCCTGAGACGAAATATTTTTTTAGATTTTTTGTCCATTTTTCGTGATGGGATCCCTGAAAATGGGGTTTTCCCCTATAGGACCAACTGCGATGGCCATATCTTCCCCAATTCTCATCCGATTCTTAAGCGGAGTGTTTTAAACGATTTCTGGATCGATTCCCCACCATTCTGCATCAAAATCCTGAGACGAAATATTTTTTAGATTTTTTGTCCATTTTTCGTGATGGGATCCCTGAAAATGGGGTTTTCCCCTATAGGACCAACTGCGATGGCCATATCTTCCCCAATTCTCATCCGATTCTTAAGCGGAGTGTTTTAAACGATTTCTGGATCGATTCCCCACCATTCTGCATCAAAATCCTGAGACGAAACATTTTTTAGATTTTTTGTCCATTTTTCGTGATGGGATCCCTGAAAATGGGGTTTTCCCCTATAGGACCAACTGCGATGGCCATAACTTCCCCAATTCTCATCCGATCCTTAAGCGGACTGTTTTAAACGATTTCTAGATCGATTCCCCACCATTCTGCATCAAAATCCTGAGACGAAATATTTTTTAGATTTTTTGTCCATTTTTCGTGATGGGATCCCTGAAAATGGGGTTTTCCCCTATAGGACCAACTGCGATGGCCATATCTTCCCCAATTCTCATCCGATTCTTAAGCGGAGTGTTTTAAACGATTTCTGGATCGATTCCCCACCATTCTGCATCAAAATCCTGAGACGAAATATTTTTTAGATTTTTTGTCCATTTTTCGTGATGGGATCCCTGAAAATGGGGTTTTCCCCTATAGAACCAACTGCGATGGCCATATCTTCCCCAATTCTCATCCGATCCTTAAGCGGACTGTTTTAAACGAGTTCTAGATCGATTCCCCACCATTCTGCATCAAAATCCTGAGACGAAATATTTTTTAGATTTTTTGTCCATTTTTCGTGATGGGATCCCTGAAAATGGGGTTTTCCCTATAGGACCAACTGCGATGGCCATATCTTCCCCAATTCTCATCCGATCCTTAAGCGGACTGTTTTAAACGATTTCTAGATCGATTCCCCACCATTCTGCATCAAAATCCTGAGACGAAATATTTTTTAGATTTTTTGTCCATTTTTCGTGATGGGATCCCTGAAAATGGGGTTTTCCCCTATAGGACCAACTGCGATGGCCATATCTTCCCCAATTCTCATCCGATTCTTAAGCGGAGTGTTTTAAACGATTTCTGGATCGATTCCCCACCATTCTGCATCAAAATCCTGAGACGAAATATTTTTTAGATTTTTTGTCCATTTTTCGTGATGGGATCCCTGAAAATGGGGTTTTCCCCTATAGGACCAACTGCGATGGCCATATCTTCCCCAATTCTCATCCGATCCTTAAGCGGACTGTTTTAAACGATTTCTAGATCGATTCCCCACCATTCTGCATCAAAATCCTGAGACGAAATATTTTTTAGATTTTTTGTCCATTTTTCGTGATGGGATCCCTGAAAATGGGGTTTTCCCCTATAGGACCAACTGCGATGGCCATATCTTCCCCAATTCTCATCCGATTCTTAAGCGGAGTGTTTTAAACGATTTCTGGATCGATTCCCCACCATTCTGCATCAAAATCCTGAGACGAAATATTTTTTAGATTTTTTGTCCATTTTTCGTGATGGGATCCCTGAAAATGGGGTTTTCCCCTATAGGACCAACTGCGATGGCCATATCTTCCCCAATTCTCATCCGATTCTTAAGCGGAGTGTTTTAAACGATTTCTGGATCGATTCCCCACCATTCTGCATCAAAATCCTGAGACGAAATATTTTTTAGATTTTTTGTCCATTTTTCGTGATGGGATCCCTGAAAATGGGGTTTTCCTTATAGAAGCCTTTTGAAAGATTATATGAAAGCCTTGATATAACTCCACAACAAAAGCCTCTTAAATAGCAAAAAACTAAACAACTAACTGCCCTCTGGCTAGCAGATATCCCCCTTTTGAATGTCTGGTCTGGAAACAACCCCGGAATTAGTTAAATACAAGGATATATAGTGTCGGAACTATCACACTCACTCGGGACAGTCGGTAATTCGGGGTCTAGTGCCGTTTGACATGAGTCGTAATCGAATCCCGGGTGCCGGGTCCCGGGTCTCGGGTCTCGGGCCGAATTCGAGCTCTCGATGACCTCCCCAGATGATGATGGTGATAGAGCAACCCTTAAGTGAGAATGAGATTCGCACAGGGCCGTATAATTAGTGTAATTACCTCAACAGCCTACTAAATTTGAGAAAAATGCAAACAAAAATTAAGAAATCACAACATTTATATCCCTCTGTCAACGAGCCCCTCTCTATCGCCCTCTCGGTTACTTTTGGAAATTTTCTAAACATTTTTCTGAACAATAGTAAGCCCAGAATCCAGAACCCCGAATCGTGTATCCTGCATCCAGAAGTCTCCCTTTTTTTTTTTTGAACGGGACAAACAATTGATGGCATCTAATGACAGGGTGGATTGCAATTTTTCGTTTTAATTTCAGTGCCAACTTCTGTTCATTTCAGATTGAAGGGGGAATGTGTACATCTCTCTCCATTCTATTTAAAAGTCTGCAACTTTGCAGTTGCATTGTCAGGACATTGCTGTTATAAATTATCGTTCATTTTCCGGCCAACTTCCGTCGTAGTCGTAGTCGTAGTCCTTTTAGTTCAAAAATCAGCGAAAAGTTGCCACATCACTTTCTTTGGAATCTTTGGCGGGTATTCCTTGGATGTCTTTTTGACATCCGACAAATATTTTGTTAAAAACATAATTAACGCTTAATGAAAATATTTAGCAACGGCATCGATCCTTTGAAGTCAAATAATAAAGAAAAGGGACACACACAGTGGCTATGAAAATTTGTTAACTGGAAAATTTTCTTTTTTTTGCAAATTAGCCAAAAATTGCCAAATCATAGTCGCTTGTTTTTTGCAAAGTCATGGGTAAATATTTTGGGCAAGGAATATTTATTTCAATTGTAAATATTTATGGGTTTGCTGTTTCAACAGATCAAGTAGGCCTTGAAATAATTATGTAATTTTTCAGAATGTACGAGCTTGGCATATCTCCGGTAGAGCTCATTCCAATTCCGACACTCGTACAGAAAGCATCTGCTTGTGCTTTGCTCTAATATTTCCAGTGAAAATTAATTTTTTTTGTGAAAAAAAAAACCCTACAAAAAATTTCAATTTCAAAATTCTTAGTCGATATTTCAACTTAAATAATTTCAAGTGTGATTAAAATGTCGGGCGCGTCAAGAAGTAAAATGGTTTTTCGACTTGGATCTCAAATAAGGAAACAGTAAGTATATTCTGCTATAATATAGTATAGCATAGCCATAAGCAGAAATTCATAATAGGATGGGGCGATTCGCTATCCCACCGCAACCGGAACGAATGGATATTACAAAGGCGGCTGAACTATATGCGTGGGGACACGGACCACTCTCTAGGATGGCAGCGGGCTTTCAGGAGCCGACGGCCTCCAGCAGATCGGCGAGGATGAATTATATGGATGGTGCGACTAACAGGGCCAAAGTTCATAACAGTCTATCCATGAACCATTCAACAACAGCCGATAGGCCTCGTCCGGTAACATCGGATAAAGGCAGTAAGTTCTAGATAGTGTTCTATAGAGATCTATATACGAATAATATTATAATATCTTTCTAGTGGAAAGCCAATCAATGAGTCAGCGCAATATCGAAATACCTAAAATAAGTTGGTTTATTCTATAATTATTTATTTTTATTTTATTAATTATTTATAATATCCTACAGATAATCCCCCGTACCAGAAGATGGCTGAAGAGAAACGCATAACCCAAAGGCTTCTTAGTCTATTCATGAACGATCCATTTTGTTGAGCCATTGAGTCGTTCTTCGCTGACTTCGAGTAATGCCACTCGCAATTAATTTGGAATGTCGTATTTAGGATTTTTATTTGGGTTTCTACATTTGTAATACATGAAACACGGTTATTTTTTTGATAATAGAAAAATAGAAAAATTCAAAATTTATTTTATTGGAGTTTTTATTTTTGGGGTGGTTTATAAATATAATAAAGATGTATATGAAATGAAAAATAAAATATGAAATGAAATAATAAAATATACAAATATGTTATGAAATGAAAAAAACCTTTAGAATTTTGGCTTTCACTCGCCGTTCAGTCTGGTTTTGTATAATAGCCGTACATGATACGACAGCGCCACTCGTTTGTTTTCGTTTTAACCTCAAAATGACAGCAGTGTGTATCAAGTTTTAAGATTTTTCACTTCTATTGTAAAAATCACCTACCTACTTACATATACTGGTAGGTGAAAACCAGCAATGAAAATTAGTTTAACTAGATCTGATCTAGTAATACTGATCTAGTAAGGCAAATATATTTAACCCAACACCTCTTAATAAAACACCAAAAATGTACACCGGAAGACAAGAATTGTTGGATATATTCTCTAGCAACACTGTGATAACATCATATAATACAACAGAATTGTCCGATTTGCCCAAGGAATCAGTCTCGATTGGTGGGCTGCAATTAGATATCCTACCGACCAGGATCCTGATGGGATAAAGATCAAATATATAATATAAATGGTTGTATATATATAAAAAAAATATACCCAATTTCTGTACCTGATCGGTGTAGATTGCAGAGCATCTCGAATAGGTCACACCTCCTTGGAAAGGGATCTTCAGTTTGTTGTTTCTTATTTTTGATACAGTGAAGTTCCTTGATTGTTGGATGTTGAAATTTGAAATTATAATCCATTTTTTTCCAGCGTCTTCCAGTGTTTTTTTTTGTTTTTTAAATTGTTTGCCGTGTGCTGTGTGTATTTTTCGCATATTTTCCATAAATATACGTTTGCAAGTGAATTTCGGGTTTTTAAGTATGTGGCGCTTCTGGGATTTGGGTCCCCATCCTTTCCTTCTTTCCGGAAATATAAAGCGGCTATGTCTTGGCCGATAGTTGTTGGACAGAGCACGGTGGACGGTGGACGGTGGACGGTGGACTGCTGACGGTTGACGGCAAACGGTGGACAGGACGTAACAGGGGCGTGGCAGATACCCTCTTTTCTTTTGAATTTTTTCTTTAAAATTTTTCTTCAATTTTGTTCTTCAAAATTTGTCTCAATTTTTGTTATTTTTCTAAACTAGCCTGATTGTTTTTTCTTTTCGAATTGGGATCTTGATTTTTTAATGTTGATTCTTGTCGAAAATTTTATTGTAGAGGTAACTGGTGGCCGACTCCTTGGATCCTGCCCCCTGGATACGTCTCTTTTCCATCTCGATGGCCCGTGCCTTGTGTATATCCATCACGGAGTTAAAGGGACCCCGGGATCTGGGTTGCTCGGTCAGTGGTGGGGATCGAGCCTCCGAATCCTGCTTATTGGAAATCTTGAAGCCAAAACGGCCTGAACGGGACAGGGACTTAAAGGATAAAAACAAAATTTTATTAATTTTAATATTTAAAAAATAAAGTTATATTTAAGGAAAGTCTTACCCGAATTCGGCGCAGACTTCTCATCACCTCTGGGGGCTCGCCCTGCTCCAGACCGCTCCTGGGCGGCTGTTGCAGGACATTGTACTGTCGGCTGTAATCGAGATCCTTGATGGCCGCTGCCGTGGGACTCAGCGGTATGAACTCGCGAGGCATGGTCTCCCGCAGCATAGCAAAGGACTTGGCATCAGGAATGGGCGGCAGGCCAGGCTTTTGAGAAGCGACCGGCTCCACATTAGATTTCTGGGATGATGAACTCACCTGTGGGTCCTGGGATGGATCAGGTCTGGGCTCCTGGGCAATCATGAGCTGGGTCAATTGCTTCTCCTCGTCGCTGCGAGAACGCCTGGGCGGCTCTCCGCCCAAGCTGGCCATTCGCATCTCATCCTCGCTGTTGCAGTTGTCCTGCAGGTCCTGTGCGAGCTGGTCCTTGTCGGACTGCTGCTGCATCAGGTCCAGCATCTTCTTCTGGGCTCGCCGCCGCTCCCGCTCCTTGCGCACTCGCTCCAAGGCACTGACCGAATCGATCTTGTCCAGATCCACTTCGCTGTCCTGTTCCAGGGGTTTTTCATGGGGGGGATCGTTGGGACGATGGGCGGGCACACCGTTGCCATTCAGAATGCTCTGTTGATAGAAGAAGTTCAGTGTGCTGACCGGCTTCAGGGGCGACATTAGCGCATAAGGTCCTGGCTCGTGTTCCGGCAAACTGTATTCGTCATCCTTATCGCCATGGAATCGATAGCGATTCCGTTCCCGGGCCGTTGACATCGCCTTTCTCCACATCTCGTGACCCCGACTCACCATCATGGCAGCGTTCGATTTGCTAAGCGTCCTCCACGACTTCCACGCTGATTTCCTTCGTAGCTTGTCCTCCAGCGGCATCGTCCCCCCGGCTATTTTCAGCCGCAATGCTGCCGCCGAGACGTCCTCCGAGTCCGAGTCCACGTCCGAGTCCTGGGAAATGCCAATCCTGGGGAGCCTATTCAAGACCGGCCTGGCGGAAATCGGCATCGATCTGAATGGGGATGACCTTTCAACATCTGTTGAGGCTGATCCCGTTTCAGTTCCCCAATCTAGACCTCTGACGCCATTTGTTCCACCTCGATACCGGTTGATTTGATGACGCCGCATACCTCCGGGAGAGGGGTACGGGAATTGGGGCTTCATCCGAGTGGTCGAATATTTCAGCCACAATGAGCTCACAGCAGTTGTCCAGATCGGATTGATCACTAAGGGATTGGTTTTTAATAAATAATATTATAATATAAAATGTACAATAATATTATTTTTAATTATAAAATTAAATAAAATATGAAAATCAAATTCAAAACCCGGACAGAGGAAGGCTTCTAAAATATCGGTCTCTGCTGAGACTGGAGGTATTTTAGATGACTCTTCTGCCATATATTGTGCCTTAGATTTCTTTAAATTTATAAACTGGACACTCTTAATATATACTCTTTATATATAATTTATAATATTTCTTCAATACTTACCAGAAATGGTGGTCTGAATTTTATTTAAACCGACAAATAGCGAGCATCGCCTCCACATCCTGCCGATGTTCGAAACGCGCTTTGAGATTAAAAGGATTTATAATTGATAGCAGCGAATTTGGTAGACAATTTTTGTAGTATTCACGCCTAATTTTACTTGTATATTTTTGTTTTGTGTTTTTTTTTGTGTAGAAGGGACCGATGTTTAAAAACCGAAAAAATAGAAAAAAAAAAACAAAACAAAAAAAAGTACACGTAAAAATTTGTGCTCTTGGCTTGTCTAACGAATTTATACTGAACTATATCCTGAATCACAACTGGAAGTTGACATTCGACGACGATATCAGGGCCTACTTTTTATTTTGATTTCCAAACTCACTACTATTACGGTTACTCTATTTTTGAAATTGAAATTTTTATGGGTATGTTGTCAGTGGAAAAATAAAATAAAATAATGGAAATATACAAATGTAATGGTAGTGTACACGAAAGGGTTTTGATGTTTAGAAGGCTGCGTATATGGTTGTAATGAAAATCCAACTATAATATTCCAACTATTTCAAAGCCATCTGTTACACAGAATTTTAGCTTAATATTAGATCCCAAAGAGATCTCTTAGGTTACGTCATCTACGGGCCAAGGGTGTCATAAAAAAATCGAAAACCTACAAACCGAATGTTACTCAAAGTCATAAAAATATTTTTCGCGAAAAAAAAACTGCAAACTCTGCAAATGGAAGAAAAAACGCTTTCTGAGACAAAAAACTGAGCTACAGAACTAAAAAACTGAATTCAAGACTTACCATAACCAAGGCAGGTTTCGTTATTTTTTTATTATTTGATTTATGATCTCAGGCTCGGGACACACGCGATTGCATTTTGCGTAATTTCTTTAGATTTTTCGGAGAAATTTCATCCTAGCCCAGGATACGCGTGTGTCTTATTTTTTTCTCTTCAGTTTTTTGCATTTCTTTTTTTTTTTTTTTTTGATTTTTTATGAACTTCTTCCAGTTGCGTGCAGGTTTGTCAGTTTTTTAGTCTGACACGCGAAAGGACTCTTCGGCGATGTTTTTTTTTTTTTTTTATAATATTCGCAGAAGCAGATCCTTTGCCGCCGCCCTGGCCCGGATTTTTATGGCTTACGCAATTTGAGACGTTTT
The DNA here is from genome assembly GCA_018153035.1 of Drosophila pseudoananassae pseudoananassae. Classification (NCBI taxonomy): domain Eukaryota; kingdom Metazoa; phylum Arthropoda; class Insecta; order Diptera; family Drosophilidae; genus Drosophila; species Drosophila pseudoananassae. The sequence goes on along the minus strand of JAECXR010000023.1, from coordinate 2,389,728 downwards.
GGCCCGAGCCCGAGGCTATCCTGCAGAATCCGACGATCCGGCGATCCGGCGATCCTTATTATCCGATCCATGGCCATAAATCCAGGCAGCCTGCCAAGCAGCTGCCCAGCCCAACAAAAATTGCCAAATAAATAAAGAGAGAGAGTGTGTGCCAAAAAAAGATGGGTTTTTGGTAAACAAAACATTAAATACATATTAGTTGTTTTTATTAGTAGGAGTATACTATTTAAATTGAGGATTTATCTGTGTTGTTTTGACAGGGTGGATATTTGAGGTTTCTAGGCTTAAATTGAAGGCTTAAAAGTATATTTCCTTTTACATTACTAACTGCAAGTTGGCCAAGTTTTTATTTTATTTAAAATGAGGTTTGTATTTTCCCAGAAACAGGTATCTTCAAGGGACTCTTGTGATCCCGAAAACCATGCATATTATTTTTTTCCGCTTTTTTTTATTTTTTCGAGTTAGGAAGCTCCTTTAGTTATTATTGCTCCTTCAGGATGTTACATATATTTTATATTTACTTCCCAACAAATAAAAGGCACTTAGTTATAATGCTCTCATTATGTGTATTTAATATAGACCGACTGTAGTGTTTACAATGTTAAGAGTTATGTGTAATTATAATATTAGTAACTAATAACTAAATCTTTGTGTCAGTGCTTATACAAATAAGAAGTGTCTCTCCTTAAAATATTGGACGTTATACTATTCGTTCTTGAATCAAATGCTTAGTTGGTCTTCGGCTTGACTCTCTTGCCACTGCTGGCCGCCTGGACACCGGATGGGGGATTGGAATTGACCTTAGCGTCATTGTTGTTGCCCAACTTGCGCCTGATATTCTGCATGAAGCCCTGTGCTTCATTGGAGTTGTCGCTGCCCTTTGATTTGTGTGCCACATTGAGGTTCACTGATGTCTGCGATCGATAACCGCCAGCACTGCCGCCCACGGCCATCTCGGTGGCATGAGTGGCCATGTGTTGGATGCCCTTCTCCATGCACCCATGATAGACCGGGCGCATGAAATTCTCCCACATCAAGGTGGCCAAGTCGTCCAACTTTCCGCCAAAGTCGGTTAGCTGGCCACTGTATCGGATGTAGGCCCATATGGCTAGTGTTACCAATGCCACGCCCATCAGTAGGTTGCATAGGTTGGCAAAAGTGTTAAGACCCAGCAGGCCAAAGATGCCGCTGAGAATGTACATGATGGTGGCACAGGTGAAGTAAACAGCCGGCGTGCGAGCCGCCTTGAAAATATTTTTGCTTTCATTGTGGGCCCGGTAGTTATTGAAAGCCTCCTCGAGATCTGCTTCCAGCTGGACCCGGAACTTCTCGGTAAACTCCTCACCGCCCATCTTACGCTTGATGGCAAACTGGAAGAGGGCCTTGTCCTTCACCCGCTGATGCTCCGTCTCGAGATGGGCGGTGCTTAAGTAGAGCCGGGTGCCACCGCATACTTCCTCCATGAGCTGCTGGTACAGCTCCTTGGCAGCGGCGACGGCAGTCAGGTGGTTTGCCTCGGCGGTGGCCACAAGCATGCTCTTGGGCTCGGGCAGCTCGTTGCCCTTGTAAATGCTCATGTACGACTGAAAGTACTGTATGAGTTCTCGGGCCCGAACTCGGTGGCCACTGATCTCCTTGTAGACCAGATTTTCAGGCGCCAGCAGCATGGGGACCAGACTGCGCAGCCCGTTCTTGAACTCTGTCGTTATGTCCGAGAGTCTGCCGTCGAAGTGGGGATTGGTTGCCACATTGAGGCCCGGATGTGGCATCAGGAAGCAAGCCACTTCGGTAAAACAGGATGTGATGTGGCGGCGGAGGGACTGCAGCTCCGGGTGCTGCTTGTCTGAAACCTCTAGACGCCGCTTTACGATCTTTTCGCCACCAACTGCTCCGTATTCTGCCTCATAGGGAAAGGACCAATCCCTAACGACCAACTGCAGACGCTGGAAAGGCTTCTTACCAGTGTCTTCTAGGGCCAGGCGGCCGTACTCCGTGAAGAGTTGGAGGTGCTGCAGGTCGTCCTCCTGGATATTCTGAGACAAATTGTATATTTGGACAGAGGATAGCATTGTGCTGAGTGCAAATATAGTCGCACAGTCTCGTACTGTGCTCTGGCTATCAAAGGCGCCCTGAGTGTCCATCAGGATGACGGCTATCTTGTCCCCATTGGGGTAATCGTACAAGAATACATCCGACCACATCAGGATGCCAGTGGTGTCGCGTTCGGATCCGCCGCGCCACGAGAAACCCTCCAAGGGCTTTGATTCGTCACCAAGCCAATCGGTAGCATCTTGATGCACATACTTTGAGTACATGTACCGCAGGAAAAAGTCCAGAAGGAAGCTCTTTCCCTTCCGGAAGGCTCCAGCCACGGAGACCACGCATACATACCGATCCTTGATGGCCTCGCGCATCAGCACTTCACGCAGGGCCTCCTCATTGAGCGCAAAGGAGTGCTCCTCGGAGGCAGTGATAACTTGGACAGCGGAACCAACCATTCTGATGTTTAGCAATAGGTTTGGATATTTCAAATATTTCCTGTTTTTTTCTTTGGATTTTGGGTTGAAAATTTAATATTATATTAAATATTTTAAATATTACCTTTTTTTTTGGATGTTGGGTTGAAAATTTAATAATTATTTCACAATTCACGACTGATATTTTCACGAGCTACGACTGACTCCAACCGAAACAAATGTTCGACTGATTTGATGTCGACCGAACCGCACCGAGTATTAAAATTATTAAAACATAAAAAGCTATGAAGACGTGATTAGTTCTATCAAATGAAAATAGTGTTGAAAAAATGATTATTTTATATCGCATATTTTTTAGATTTTTTTTTTTTATCGATTTTGCGATACACCTGCAGATTTGAACCACCAGCCAAAGCCTAATTCCGGTGGCCAATTTATCCAAGGATGACCACTCTGATCGCGAACCTGGTTGGAAAGCTTAGAGCCCCTGGTTTCCAATATATCGATTGTCCATCCCAGAGTTGTGGCATCTTTCTTTCCCTCCACTGAGGCTCGTGCGGCTTTCCATTCGTGGGAAGGTACCATGTAGATATCCAATTTCATATTCCTCCTACTTGTGAGCAACTATCATCCCACCAGATCCAACCTTCCAACCATCTGAGTAGTAAAGCACTTGGAAGGTGTCCAATCCTGGGGTTTGGATCTCTTGGAAGACCGTGATCTGAAGACGATCTGAAATGGTTTCTACCTATGGTTTCTGTTTCCGACTCTGTCTGATATTAAGAGTTGGTCAGTAATTATGATAATTATTTTAATTATTTACACCTCCAATCTTACTATTCTTGCAACTTGCAGTTGCGAAACGGCTATTACCTGTCCATTCCCAAGGAAAAACGAAGCCTGTATACCCCTGCAGTTGGATGGAGGTACCAATGGTATTGATATTCATCGGTTAGGATATTTTTGTTAATTAGAGCCAGAGTTGGTGGGATTTTTTACAAAAATTGTTTTATGAAGAACTTTTTAGATATTAAAGGAATTAATGATCGAACTACTATATCCATTCTACCTCAACAGCCACAAAACGAGCATCTTTTTTTAGAAAGGACCAACGTCTTTTGGAAATAATTCTATTAACATTTTTTATTTAAATTTTTAAATATAAAGTTCTAAAGGAATCGAACAGAAACCCGTATATGACCGCAGGATATCCAGTAGATCCTGGCAAAACAATGCCAAGTACTCCAGTTGGCATTCCTGTGAGTTATCCTTGGCTTCCGGGGTGGCTCCTTTTTCGATTTGCTGGCTGGCTCATCCATTGACTTTGACTTTTGTGTCAAAATTGAGTTATTCCAAAAACAAAAATCAACTAAAAGAAATAGAAATAATAAAAATAGAAAATAAAAACACAGGCACACACAGCCTTTGGCACATGGGCTGATTTTGATAATGGTTTCGGTTAAAATTGATATCCTGTTGCGTTTGTTGGCACAAAAATATTTACCTTACTCATAATTGAAGTGTCTGGCGAAATATTCGTTTTTTTTTTTGCGCCATTTGTTCGCATATCCTGGCATATCCTTGCCGGTTTCTGGCACCCCACGTGGCATTTCCTACGGCTGCTGTTGATTATGTTGTTGCCACGTCGAGTGTCCTGCACGCTGGGGACAGAACTGTGAGCTCTGTGAGTACTCTTGTGTTTAGTCACTGAAAACCCTCAAAAATGGATTCCTTCTGCACTAATTGTTGTCATTAGGTGGCCCAAACACACAATGAACAAAACGAAATAAAACAGTTTAGAAAGGATGTCCATCTTTAGGTCTCCTGAATAGGAGTCTTGGCCACCTGCATTGGCATTGTCCTGGCCGATGGTTCTGGCCATTAGTTAATGAACAAAAGAGTTTTTGGCCAACTTTGGGTGGCATCCGACAATGAAGATGTCCTTTTTGCCATTTCATGAATGAAATGCCACCTCACTCGAACATCCACTCGAAAGTCACACAACAAAATTAACCGAATTTAGTTAAATTTTTGTGCCAAGTCCTTTTCTTCTCTCCAATTCTCAAAAGAGCATTGTCATTGTTGCAAAAATACTCAAGTATTTCTGGGTGGCCTGGCAAAGTGATGAATTAATTAGGAAAGTAGGGACTTAATTATGAAGGACCTGAATTTTAGTTCACCTTTTTAGAGGAGTTCTTAACAAATACAAATTTGAACTTGAGATATTAAATATTTCTTACTCTCTTAATTTTTTTTATCTAATTTATTACAACTTAGTTATGCTTTATATTCTTGTGCTTTTATTTATTTAGCGTAACTGTGACTTATAAGCACAGCACATCCCTAATATCCTTGATATCCCAGACAATTTTTTTTGGTCCCGTTCCCATACATGCATGTCGGTGCGATTTTCTTGAGACTTAATCTGAAATTCAAACAGATAAATTGCCGGAATTTGCAGCTCAGGGCCCAGGACACACGGCGCAAGGACACGCACCACCACCCCCCTTTAATATGAGACCACCTTAACCCTTTGGCAACCCTTTTTTTGGGTCGGGTGGTGCTTTTGTCGAGCCATGAAAATAAATTGGCATTATTAGGCGAAGCGGCTCAGTGAAAATTGATTATTGACAAAAGTCGCATTAAGCGCCGTTTTATGAGCCAAAAAAAAGGAGCAAGCCTCGGGCATTAAGGTTCGTAATGCGGTTCAAGCTGTCCTTGAAAATCCTTTCCCAACACACACACCCACCACCCACCCACAAAAAAAAAACACGAGTAACCTTCACTGGAACATATTAATTCGTTAAACTTGTCTTTCTTTTTATAACTTTTTTTTGCGGCTATTTAATGTTTAAGAAAATAGATAAATAAAAAATGAATTCTATACAGTAGTGTTGGAATTCAAATATTACTCAATGGTTTCATTTTGAACACATTTTCACTCTTGCAGGCTTTTGAATTATTTATGAGAATCTGTCGCCTTTTCGGAATATCCTCAAAGGGTTTGTGGGTGAGAAAAACTTCTTAAAGTTGTCACTTGAATAATTGAACAGGTTTCCGAATGCTTAAGGTCCTTTGGCATAATTAATTTCAATTAAGCCTGTCATATACCTATATATGTATACCTATATATTCCCTTTTAAATTTTAATTTGCAAGGAAAAGGCATTGAGAATCTTGCTGAGGGATTCTCTTTGAGTTTATTTTTGCCTAAAAAAAGTATAGATTTCGTAGTTTTTTGTTAGTAAATCAAATACTATAAATTTTCTAAACAAATTTTCTAAAAAAATATTTTCTAAAAACCTTTTATCTTAAATGTAATTTCTTGTGAGTTAATATAGTCCCCATGGAATGACTATATCCTATATAAATTCAATCTTAAAGACCTAATTCCACTTTATATATATTTTTTAAATTTAATTTTCCTTTTTTTAAATTACAAACTCCAGCTCTGTAGATAGAAAACCCTTTAAATGTGTACCTGCTAGCTGGTGATACACTTTTCCTGCTGCCGCATCCTTCTAATTTCGTTTTAATCCTTTCGCCAGTTGTACGTGCTGCACGGCCACTAATCCGGCCGAGTTTTACGGGTGCCAGAGTGGCCAAAAGGACAATGGCATCATCTATAAAGATGACAATTGCAAACAACAATGACGACAATCGCGACAAGGACAAACAGTAGTGTTGGCCAGGCAGTAGTGTTGGCCCTTTACTCCTTTCGGCCTTGTTAGGGCCGCGAGTCCTTTTCCCTTTTATTTCTCACTCCTTTCCTTTGCCGCTATTCATAATTAGTTGCAGGCAATTAAGGCTGCCCCGCGGTTACCAGCAAGGACACAAACTCTCGTCCACCGGACTCACGCAAAAACCCGGGGCGTTGCTTCAACGTTTCCACCCGAAATATCGAAAATCAGGATCCCATGAAGGATATATGTACCTATGTAGGCAATGAGGACCATGCAGGATCAAAGATCGAAGGAATCGTGTGCATTTGCAATTTGTTTATTTTGAAAACACGGTCGCACCCCTTTCGATTTTTGTTTTGGATCGAATATTTGGTAAATCGGGTAACGGTATAGAGCGGGTACAACGGGTATACGTGTTGTATATGTGGATAGATCCTGATCCCCGGATTCTGTTGCCTTAATCCTTTGACTTCGCCACCCGATTTAAGTCCGACTTTCCGGAAAGTGTGGCTTACTTTGGTTCCGCTCTGGCCGTCCAACTTTTGGTAATTAAGATGGCCCGTGGTCCTTGTGGGCGTGGGCTATCCCAGGATCTAAGAAGGAGACCCCGGACGCAGAGGGTCCTGCAAAAGGGTTTAGTTTTAATTAGCTGACTTTGGACGCGCCTCGTTCCCAAAATGAGACGAAAAAAAACCAAAAAGTAACAATTTTTGGTGAAAGTGTCGGAGAAAATGTGGAAAATCGTGTAGGCGTTGAGGCGTAAAGGGTTGTGCGAGGGGGCGGGGCGATTAGTGAAGAGTTTCAAAACATTTAAATGTAAATTGAGGTGAAACATAAATAGCCTTCGATTGGGAAAAACACACTATACTTTTCACTGAGGAATATTTGGAAGAATGAAAGAAATAATAATAAATGATTGGAAGGCTTGTTCTTAAATATAAAAATAAACCTTAAAAACACTTAATATTTAAGTGAAATACCCCTTTACCAAAAAATATTCCCCCATATGTGTTGCCTTTTCCGTTTTCATTTAATTTGCTGATTAAGTTTTATTAAATGTTGCAACTGGCTGACCAAAAAGCGGCAAATGCCGCTTAATTCCCCTTCAAACGGAACCGAAATAAAAACAAAAAATAAAGAATATATATATATATATATATATAGAGAGAGAGAGAGGAAACAGTACCGGGACCGAGTGTCAAATTAATTAAAATGTCAGCGAAATATGTTCAATTGTTGGTCAGGGAGATGGATGGGCTGACAGTTTTTGGGAATCGGAATTGGAATCGAAAATCGGATTCAGAATCGGGTTTAACTTTGTTTGGTCCTGCCGGGCTGCCAGGCTGCCGGGCTGCCTGCCTGTCAGTGATCCGGAAGCCGGGGAGAGTGGGGTATGCCCTAAGCAGTAGCAGGATATCCAGGATATAGCCAGGATTTTGACCAGCAACTGTTTGGCTCGCTGTGTTGTCATATTTTCAATTTTGCAATTTCGTTTCGTTGCCTTTTCGGCCTTTTGCTGGCTGGCTGGCAGGCTGGCTGTCATTCATTGTCCGATTTGTCTGGTGTTTGGCAATCTCATGCTCATTTTCCACACCCCCTACCATACCATACCCCCTGATTCTCTGTAAGGAAAACAACCCCCGTCAGAAAGTATCCTTCAGTTAATGTGCATTTGACATTTTTCGGGCAAAATGAGAATCCGGGCAAATGATTCGGATTTATGGCAAATTTGTCGACCGATTTGTGTCGATTTACATGAAGTGGCTGAGCCAAGTGGCCACTCCACTTATTGTGTTTGCCATGGATATGGGATATGCTCCTCCATGTCCTTGCCATCCTGCCAAAAGGCAAGCGGCAAACTGCAAACTGTTTGTTATGTAAATGAGGCGAAGGATAAGAATACTTGGATGATGGACAGCTGACAGGATCAAGAAGTCTTGGGATTTCTTAAAGGTTCCTGTGGCTTATTTTTCTATTTTTTTTTTAAGACATTAATTAGTTTTAATACTTAGTTTGTTTCTTTAAAAATGTGCTGTTAAACCCAACTTCCTGGTACAGCCATAATTTATTTTTAAAAAATATCCTTGATTATTTTTTACAATATTTACCTTGACTTTTAAACAATAGAAGGGTAGAAAATTCATTGAATAGTCCCAGAACCTAACATTACATGATGGAATATTTCCGCGAAAAATAAGAGTTAATTTTCCGCAACTCCTTACTTTCTTTGCATTTTTCGCACCAAAGTCAAGGACACTTTCCCAGCAACTCTTCTTCGGGACAATCCTTGCCTTTCATCCTTTCCTTTTTTTTTTTTACATATTTATACAAAACATATACATTTATACATATATTTATTTTATTTTACGTTGCTTAGGGTTCGCTGTTGATATTTGCCCTTTCCTGTTTTCTGGCTAACTCCTGGCTACACTCCCATGGCTTATATAACGTTGCGTTTTGTTAAACAAACCATAAAAATTTGCAAGAAAAATAAAAAAGCGATGGGGTGTTCATGGTTGAGCAAATCCTTTGCTGCCTTTTGTCCTGGCCCGTCCTGGCTGGTTGGTTGGTTGGTTTATTTTATATTTTTTTTTCTTTCGCGGAGTTTTCGCAACGACGAAGTCAACAATGGTAGGTAAAGTGCGAAGGAGTTGCCTTCGGGTTTGCCAATTGTTTGGTTTACTGAATGCGCCATAAAAACGTCAACGGAATTCGCAATCGCAATCACCTTTTGTCCTGCCTGAGTGTGTTGCCTTTGCTTCTCCTTTAGCCTTTTGCTGTTTTCCCCCTTTTTTCCACCTTTTTTTGCGCCCAACGCTTTTCCACCTTGCTACTTTTTTGCTTTCCAAATACCCTTTACGGGGTATCTACGACTCGTGTTGGGTTAAGATGGAGTCTGTCTGTGTGTCCGCGTGTCCGTTCGGTTTGTAACGTTTTTTTTGTGTCTAGTTAGTATTTCAAATGGGTCTTAAGGTGTTAAAGGCCGTATTGTAGTACAAAGTATATACACATTTTTAATATATGCATTTTTTAAATTCTTTTCACATTATTATTGCCTTGTCTGTGTGTCCGTTTGTCTGTTTTTCTAGTTCTAAGCTCAATATTTGTCCTAATACATTTATTTTTATTTTAAAATTTTTGGTATAAAATGTTGAAGGAACTTCTTTTCTGTAGTTATAAGTTTATTATGACCTTGTCCGTCTAAATGGCTTTTAAAGTTCTAAATAGGTTACTAAGCCTATATAAAATTTATTTATTTTAGATATTATTTATATAGCACCTTGTCCGTCTGTCCGCTTGTTCCTTTTTCTTGTTTTTTTTTATCAAAGTAACTATACCAAACTGGTTCAAAGGTTAGTAATCTTCTTGGAATCTTTCATCTCTAAGCATTATTTATAGATGCTTAAGTAATTTCTCAGGTTTTTAAGAGTGACCGCATTGTCCGTTTGTCCGCTTGACTGTTTAGCAGTTCTTCTATTATCCTAATATTCATGTCATTTGGCGTTCACTTTTTATCTAAATAATACTATATAAACCTTTATATAATCTATATCTAAAGGTTTTTCTGATTTCTGAAAGAAAGGTTCACTGTAAGGACCTCTCTTCCGAGTACTCTTTCTATTTAAAAAAGAAACTCAAATGTGTGAATCGAGAGTATCAAACCAATCGTCTTGGCCCGAATCTAGACACTTCTTTTATTTTTTTGGCGGCTCCTTGTGTGAATGCAAAATGAAATGACAGCCGGCAAGGACGTTGCTGACAACACGAAACGAAACGCGAAAATGTCAGCGGCAACCAAACAAAAAAAATAAAGAAAAGGGGAAAATGGCAGTTGAGCACTTGCAGCCCACCCACTCCAACAGCACTCCCCACCGGAAAGGATTACTTTACTTTCCCAAAGGGGGGACTGGGGCGGCCCAGAGAAGGGGGGTCTGCAAATAAATAAACAACACACCGAACACGAAACGTTTTGCATACGGAACTTGGTCCAATGTAATCATGCTAAGCATACAAACGAGTGGGTGTTGCAAGGATAATGGTAAGGAATCATGGATATCCTGGCTAAAAAAATATAAGATGCTTCTATTTAACTCTAAATCGCAGAAGTACTTCCATTATACCCATGGATACCCTTTAAAAAATAAAACTCAATCCCCCACTAAAGAAGTCTCCAATGTGTGATTGTGTGAAGAGCCTTATGCAATAGGTGTCCATATATTATGACACCTCCCAAGCCCCCCTTATAAAAAAAATACACCACCACCTTGACTAAAAAAATAAAAAAAAAACCAATCCCAACTCGAATGCCAAACAAATTACTTGAACATGAAAATTTTTGGCGATTATGCGCTATTTCAGGGGAGTACTTCGACATTGTTTGGGGATTTTATATTGAACAGTCAGTGGGGAGCTGTTCTTTTTTTTTGTGAATTTTGTTATTTTGGTAATAAAAAACAAGAGTCAATGCAAATTTAAATGGCTGAGAAATTGATGAATTGTTGGAATAAACAGGGTTTTGTGGGTAATTTGGTAGAAGAATGTAAGGGGCTAGAGAAATATTAAATATAAAAGTTAAGGGCTTGATTTAAAGGGTTATTAAATGCTTACAATATTTTATTTAATTTAAACTATAAATTTTAAGCTTGTTTACTTTTATAAATTATATTTAAGACTACATTTGTTGTACTTCAATTACCTCAATTACTCAAAGGAAATAAGAGGTTTCCTTGCCTTTTTTCAGTAATTTTCCGCTTTTCCTGCCACTTTGTTTGCCTTTTCCTCCGTTGTATTTGTCAAATTATTAACACAACAGCCAGTCCCCCCTTAACAAGCTGTTTGTTTTAAGGGGGGGATTCTACTGGGGTATTAGAACGTAAAAAACCCTCTCCCTCGCAGGAAAGGCAACAAAAAATCGCGACATGTTGGCAATACACAGCAGGTGGAAATGGCGTTTACCAAATAAAATGTAAAAAAGAAAATACAAAAAATATACCATTTTTTTTTGCTCTAGTTTTTTGACCAATTTTTAGTGCAGGTCTGTGTATTTTTATTATTTTTGTTCTTTTTTTTTTGGAAATTTTTATGATCCCGACCAAGAGTCGTTTAGGGATCAATCCATCATAAAAATAAGGAGGCCCCTGGCTCAATTAGTTCGAACAACCTTTTAGCTTTTTAGGGCGAAAAAAAAAATAAGGCAAAAATTTCCATGGCACAGTTTTTATTATGCTACCAGAGAGAAGAAAAAAAATTAAGGCAAAAACATACCAAATATAGGACACAATCTCAGCAGGATGTGCGACGCTGGGACAGTGGGACACTAGGGCTCCGCCGTTGGTCATTTATGGTTGCTCTCGTTTTTACACTTCTTAGGTAATTTTTAGGCCAATTTTCCACACAGCGGATCACATGATGAATGAAAAGCAAAAAAGGACCAGCCAACACACAAGAAAAAAAACATGCAAATTATTACGCAAGAGTCCTGCGAGTTCTTCGGGGGCTTCTGGGAATTTTTTGTTCGATGTTCGATTTGCGTTTTTGCATTTTTGGCCTGTTTGTTTCTTATATTTGGTGTGTTTTTTTTTTTTAGGTCAGATTCAGATTTATGGCCCACAAAGTTGTTGAGGTCCTTGTCGAGGACTGGCGATGTTACAACGTAACCTGATCTAGATCTAAATAATTTTTATGATTCTTTTTTAACAAGGACCAAGCCATAATAAAACATTGTATGTCCTGTGAAGGAAAAGAAAAAAAAACTGTAACAAAGTTGAGAATTTGTTGCTCTGCATTTCCTCATAATTGCTGCACAGGATCCTCATTTTCTCGGGAACTCGAGATTCGCTGCTCAGGCTGCACTAGTGTCCTTTTGTTGGTCCTTAGAAAAACGGAAAGAAGAGAAAAAAAAACGAAACCGATGGCCTCTGCACAAAAAACTGCACTAAAAATTGGTCAAAAAACTGGAGCAAACATTTTATGGACTTCTGGCCATTGTATTGGCTTTTTTTCTTCCTCTGCGCCGCGATTGTGTTGGCCAAATATTTCGATCGTCCTTTGTCCAGGATGATCTGCTTTTTTTCTCTTCTCTTGTTTTTTTTTGGGTTTTTGTTTTTTGCGGTTGAGTTGTAAAAAAATGCAAGCATTTTCCTTCGATGAGAGCGAGTGGGCGGGTGAATGTGAATGGGAATATAATTTGGGAAAAGCGGGAAATTAATAGGTGTTTATGATTTTTATATTTTTTTTAAATGATAGTTTAAAGAAAATATTTTAAAGTGGTTTTTTTTTGCAATAATGGATTGGTATGAAAGGGTAATAATATTTGTTTTTTCAAAATAGGTTCTAATTTGTATAAGCATTTTTGTAAAATACATTACTTTGTAGGTAACATTGTTTTCAATCGATTTTATAGTTAAAAATATAATATGTTTTTCTTATAAAGGCCTTAAAATATTTTGTATTCAATTTATATTAAAATAAGCATACCTTTATAAAGAAAAACTTCCCTATTCCTTTTAAATATCACTTATTAATTTTTTGAGAGTATGACGATTATTTTTTTTAAAGGCTAAAAAATCTTGAAAGAGCTTAATAATAAACTGATAATAGTTCAAAAATCCTACACCAATTTCTTATCACTAAAATATATTCTCAATCGTCCCTCACATTATTTTGAAAAAGCCATTAGCCATTAAATAACTGACCTAGCCATAACACATCAACCCATTGACCCCTCAATGTTGTGATCTATTTTTTTCTGTTGCTGTTGAGGCTATAACTTTTTTGTGGTCATATTGTGTTTTCGCAGATTTTCCGGCTTTCCGGGCTTTTCCGGCATTCCCGACCTTGTTTGTCTGCTGATTAAATGTGCGTATTTAAATGGAGACGCGAGTTAATCAAGCATTTTTGGTCAAGTCAATATTTTTTTAGCGGTTTACATTGACAAACTTTCCCCAACCTCCACGCGACCCGCTATCACCGTGGCCACGGTGGCCTCTCGCTCCCACGCATTGTGGCCAACGGATTGTGCCTCTCTTTCTGTGTTATTGGTCAACCAACCACGGTTAACCAGACAAAAGGCCACAAAAATGCCACGAAAATCCCAAACTAAAATTGCACACAAACAACCGAACAGGGCAAAGAAATGGCTTAAATCCCCCACCCCCCCACATTCTCCTTTTTGTTGTTTTTGCCATTTTCCCCCCCAATGAGCGAGACGGATATAGTGAGGGAGGGGGCCCATCAGAGCGAGAGAAAAACTGCGCAAAGTTGGGCATAAAAATTCAAGGCAATTATGCACACAAGTTGACAACTTCCAGTGAGGGGCGGTGTGGGGTTAAGCTGGCGGCGAGAGTGGGGCATTCCGGGGCATGCACTGGGAAGATTTGGGAAGACTTGGTCATTTTTTAAATATTTTCAAAAGAAAAATAAAGGCTGTATAGAATAAGCTTTTTATTAATTATGAAAAAATTAGTTAAATTAGTTATTTATTATTTTAAATATATATAAAAAGGAAAAATTATATTTTAAAATAGTTTATACTTTTTTTTTTAAAGAAAACCATATTAAAGAAAGTCTCGCTTTAGGAAATAATGTAGTAGTTTTCTTGGAATTATCTTGTTTTAACAAATACCATTAAGTACTATTAACTAGTAATACTAGTAACTCTTAATAAAAATTATTAATATTTAAAAATTAAATATATTTTCGGTTTAACCTATTTATTTCCTAAATTATTACCTATTCACAATTTTTGAAAAATATTTTTGAATTCAAAAACCAACCGAAACCGAAAAACAACTCAATAAAGTCTATAAATCTTTAAAAACAAGCCTCTAAAATATTTCCATTAATTTATTTAATCCCTTAAAGACTAAAAAATGAATATTAATCTTAAATATTCGTATAATAATTCATCGAAATATGAAATATTTTCTTTCACTGCAAGCCAAGTGTCAATAATGGCGCTGAAAACTCTTTAATATCAAGCGTTGAGCTTGCTCCTTTTATTTTTCGTTATCCTTCGTTGGTGTTGTTGCTGTTGTGATATCCTTGCGCCATATGCCCACCCCGTCGCACACAGCATGCCGTCTCTGTCGGCATGGGAGATGCTTGAAAAGTTACGACGACTTTGGCCAGAAATACAAACCAACAAACCGCGTTTTGATTTGCAACCCTTGGCGGCGTCAGCGGGCCAAGACGACGGGCCCCGACGCGAACGGAGTAAACCAGAAAAGTGGGTGGAAAATATGGTTTCGCCCCCTCTCTTTCGCTCATCATTGGTCTAGCTACTATTTCCTCCTTTCTCTCAATCTCACTGTCTCTGTCACTCTAAGTGTCCTTTGGTGGATGGCATCCCTTTCTGGCAAAAGCCAAAGCCAAAGCCAAACTAGTTTTGTGGCCGCAGCTGCCGCAGTTCTGGCCAACCTCTCCCAACCCCAAAAATACAAAAAAAAAAAAAAAAAAAACTAAAAATAAAAATAAAGAAACCTGCACCCCATTTTCTCACCCCTTCCCCGCCAACCCCCTTCTCTGGCCATATTGGGGTGGAAAAATAACAACAACAACAAAAAAAAAGCACAAAAGCAAAAATTAAACATTTTCCAAGACGCGTTACTCTCTGGTCTGGAAAGCGGACAGAGAGAAAGCGAAAGAGATGGCTAGAGAGTGGGGAAAAGAGAGCGAGAGAAACTTGTTAAAAAAGAGTTGTCATGGAGCCGCGATAAAAAACTGTAGCGAGGCAAGTGGGTGGCCTGGGATGAGGAAGATGGACAACAGTTCCAAAGACAGAGGCAGGAGACCTTTTCCACAAAAGAGGGATTTTACTAAAAAGAAAATAAATTTATTTTTCCAAAAGGAAGTCCAACTTGGGTAATTTTTCCTCACCCAGAATCCCCTTTGGAGCCTATTTTTTCCGCCTAAGCCTCTGCCCCAAAAGAAAAACCTGGAAAATAGCTGGGGAAAATGTAAAAATAAAATAAAATCTATGGTTGCCCTACCTTAAAACATTGCGGCATTTACGGCATCTGCTTGCCACAACAAAATGGCCGCCAATTAAATGAAATTTGATACGTTCACCATATTATATTATTATTATTTTTATTTCACATCTTTTATTTAACATATCAAATGGTAGAAACTGGTTCTCGAAGGGTCGCAATCGCATTAAGGGCGGAATCTATAAGGGCGGGCTTAACGGATTTTCAGCTCTAATCTTCACATTGTCTGTCCATCACAACTCGAAACTCGAGTGTCTGCATGGAGTGTGCTACACGGGAGGGGGATTTCGTACATACATATATCCATTATATATCTAAACACCCTAGTGATTATACTTTACATAATGATGGCTACATCGTCTCAATGACAAAAGCCAAAAGTTGCAGTTCAGGAGTTAGCGCCGGATATTTTGGGATTTTCGATTTTGGAATTTAAATTTAAAAAGGGGGTTTTCAAAACCAGAAAAAAAAGGAAAAGTGTTTTCAAGACAGAGAGATTATTGTTTTCATCAGAGTGACTAGTTTTTGACTAATTTGGGATTAAAAATAAACTATATAAACAATATTTGGTGGCTTGTTGTACTTTATTTTATTTTTTGAAGCTCTTTATATTTACTTTTCACTTTTAAAAATATTTGACAATTAATTGTGAATAGTTTAAGCTATGTTTTAGTCATAAATATTAAAATATTAGGTTCTTAAAAGATTAAAGTTGAGTTAGAAACCTGAAACTATATAATAAATTTATAAAATGTTTTATTTTAGTATACAATTTTATTAAATATTAAAAAAACTATTAATGACCTTTTAAGTTCAAAATAACTTTAAAAAACCTAAAAATATGTTAAAGCTGTCATTAGCTAAATTTAGGAAACAAAACCTAAAAATAAATTCTTTAAAAACTCATAATTTACAAAAAAAAGTCTCCCAATCAAAAGACTAAACTTTTCAATAAAAAAAATCACAAAACCCGTGAATAAAATAAAGAAGCCGCCATGAACACCATCTGGGGGCTCGTTAAATGTCCTTTTTTTTTTTTTTCTTAAAAAACGAGAGGCTTTATTGTGACATTACAAAAAGAAACTTGCAGCACTCCTCCACGTCCTCCATTGTGTATTTTCCAAACATTCTCCTCCTTTATTATTTTTTAGTAACAATTTGTAGATGACATTTTTGTAACAATCGCTGGAGATCATTAGGATTTCAACAGCTGCCTGGAAAATGTTTTTCTTCTTTCAGCTAATTGTCGCGGGCCCAAAAATAAATTCACTTTTCAAGTCAAAAAAAAAAAAATGAAACAATCTATATATTGTAGAAAAATAAAGTAAATAAGAAGAGACGGGGGATAAAATATGAAGGAAAGGAACAAAGATCATTCGAAGGATACGACCAAGGTAGTGTACCGCACAAGGATCAAAAGTAAGAGAGCCAGCTGCTCTGGCCAAGACTGGAAAGGGGGGTGGGGAGGCAGAGGAGTGAGCCAACCAATGCTTGGGCACCTAACCAGAAAAAAAAACGAAAATAAAAACACACAATTTTGTGGGAGTGTCGCAAACGCAAACGGGAAACAATTACAAAGACATCAGAAAACACACAACAAAGCCAAACCCACAAAGAAAATGCAAAGACAGTCCAGGGAAAACCTCTGAGAAAAAAAAAAACACTCATTTCCCATTTTTCACCACAGCAACGAAAAGAAAATAAAAATAAAAACAAAAAAGCAAAACCAGCCCCCAAAAGCAAAAAAAGAAGAAATCACTCAAACAAGGCATTTCCATTGGAAAGTGGTGAGCCTGTGGCTCTGTGGTGTAATTTTTTCGCTCTCACTGTGCGCTCGAAGGGGGTTGTGCTCCGCAGGACGAAGGACACGGCTCTGTCGGCGTCGCTCTGCCGCTCAGTGGCAGCGCCACAACCAAAACAACAAACCACAATTCACTTACACAGCGCGCCGCAGCCGCAGTCGCTGCTGGCTTCTCTGCCTCGGTTAGCAGCTCTGTCGGCTTTTTTTTAAGGCTGGAATTTTTTTTTTAAATAAAAAAAATACGAATACTTATTCACACAGAAGAGGCAGGTGGATATTGTAATACACTTTCTGAGAAAAGGGGGTTTTTAAAAGGGTTATATATGAAAAATATACAAATATATAGAAAATATAGAATATAGAATATATAGAAAAAATATAGAATATACATGGGTATAGTTACATACATATTTATTATTATTTATTTATATGTACATTTAGAAAACAATTTATTTGTTAAGGCACTTATGAATATTACGTATACGTAATATGATCATCTTTATTATAATATACACATGTAATCCCTATAATTTTTTACTTAACTTACTTGAATGAAGTTAAAAGAAACAACATTTAAAAGTTTAGTATTTATACCAGGTACTTACGAATATTACGCATACGCCATGTATTCCATAAAAGCCATAAAAACTGAATGCAAGCCCACAAACCCCAAGTTTATTTTAAAATAAATATGATAAGTTTATGAAAAAGTTTATGAATAAGTTTATGAAATAAAAAATTCTAACTTCTAGGCCCAACATACCCCACATCCCTGCAAGAGTATACAAATTTGTGTGTTCTGTTTGACTTTTTTACGCTTTTCCTCAACGAGAATTTCCCCTGCGCCACTGGAATTTCCATAGGAGCCTGAATTTTTCCTTCTCTTTTGGTTAAGAATTTATTTTTCTCTTTGTTTTTTTTTTTTTTGCCAACTTGCAGCTCCTTTTTACGTTGTTGTTGTTACAAAAAAAAAAAAACAAAGAAAACGAAGAGGCGGAGCTACACGATCTCTTTTGTGTTTTGCGGTTACACAGCTATCTCGCTCTGTTTGTGATATACCCATCTCCTTCGCGATCGTACGCTTCGGTTGGCACTCGCTCTATTAATAAATCAACCCCTCTGTGATCTTGTATATATATGTATATATTTATTTTTCTTTGTTTTTTTTTTTTGCCATCTGCTCGCCAACGGTTGGTGGATCTTTGTGGTTCCCCCAACCCCTTGATCGTTTCCCATCTCTCTTTAGGGAGGAGGGTTGGTTCCATCTCTTTCCTCTGGTAGGGGAGGGATCTTGAGGAATTGTAATGCAAATGCTTGGGATATATATGCTAATTAAGGGATGATTATGAAGGTTTTCTTTTAAATTCAAATTCTGCATTTCAAGAGTTCTTTATGGGTCAGAGTTGGGATAGAGAAGTGGTTCTTGGGAAATATTGGGGATTATATGTATCTATATATCAGGTGAGTTAAATAATTGGAATGAAGTTCAGGTTTTTCTTCTAGAAATTTTAATTTTATAGGGCTTTTATTTGAGTTACTTAAAGAACTCTTAAATATTTCCATTCTTTTTTATTCAATACCCATTTGTAAAGGTTTATAATTTTTAAGGCTTCATTCTATATCCCAACTCTAAAAACTACTATTAAAATTATATTAACATTTTAAATATTTCTTATATATCTTAATATTTTATATGCAATGTCCTATATCTCCTAGTACTAGTTCTATTGGTTATCCTTAGTTATCTTTCCTTGAATTATTTCTGCTCTTATGGGGATATATAAAGTTTTATTAGTTAAGTGATAAATTAATTGATATGTTTATATTTTATATTTTGATATAAATTGAATGATATATCAAAACTTTACATTGCCTTTCTTCAAAATATAAGACATTTTCTTATAAACCTGCGTTTTATTTTTTTTAAGGGACTTACTTAATAAAAGTTATACTTATAACTTATATATATAATCATCAGTACATATATATATATAAAACCTCTACTGTAGATAATTTCCACTAGAATTGCAAGTAGTTTTCCCCCTAAAATATCAACCCAAGTCCCTTAATAAAACTACTAAAAACCTAAATCCCAGCCTTAGCCGAAAAATAACCTCAATTAAACCTCTATAAAATTTATAAAATAAACCCAAAAACCCACCGACAAATCCCACAAAAAAATAAAAATGAAAATCCCCCAGAGACAGGTAGAAACTATGCAGATATCGGTGGTATCCCAGGTACATAAAGGACTATAATTTTTTGTCCTATATTTTATGGCCCGTGGCGGGAGGATAATCGGCCAAAATATTTGCAGGGCGTGCTGGCTAATCCGAGAGATTGACTTTCATAAGCAAAAGGATTAAGATTGCGCGGTTGGACTACCTGTTTATATCGAAGGATCGTGTTCATATATATTTACCTGATTCCTACATATCTTTGGAGTTTTTGGAGCAAAAAAGCAAAATTTAAAAGAAATTTCCGACGTTTATAAAAAAAGGGTTTTTTGTTTGGCTCCTGTACAGTCCTTTTTGGCAGGTTGGCTGGCACACCTACCTGTGTGTAGGCGTGTGTGTGGGTGTGTTTGTATAAGTGCGATATATCCTTCGCGATCCTGGCCGGCAATGCGCGTGCTGCTGCGGCAGCTCCTGTCGCAAATTGCTAAGGAATCACAGCAGGATCCAAAATAGTATTTCGACAGGAGCACCAGGACGACGACAACGACGGCGGCGGTCGTTCGTTTGACGGACGATTTCCCGGGAAAACGCGAGCGTCCTTGTCGCACGCTCAAAGGGACGCACAGGATATACACAGAGCAGGGCAGGATATAGAGGATATGCCAGCTAGGTCCTCGGACCGCTCAGCAAGCGGCCGCGCACGTACAAAAGCAGCGCTGCCATCCAAGAGCAGCACAGGATTTACTTCAACTTCTCCTATTTTTTTTTTTTTATTTTTACTGGAAGTGTGCTGAGGATAATATCCAGCTGAGAGCGGCGCGTTCTCGCGACATTTTGGTTGGTCTTGTGGAGGGGTCCTCTTCAATATTCCAGTCCCTACGCCACCTAACGCCCCAGCCCCTCTAGGTCCTTCTGCTCGTGGTATTTTCCCCTTCAAGACTCACTCCACTTTTTACGGCACGATGTGGCCTCGTTTTTAAGGTTGTTTTGGTGGCCCGCAATTTTTTGGCCAGTCAGGCATTTGATTTGCCATACACTTGGATTAGTTCTTTGATGAAATTTTTATTAAAAAATAAAACATTAAAGTTATTAAGATATAAAAATATATATATTTTTTAATAAAATAATAATGTATTTTAACAAAATCGAAATAGGATGGTAGAGTTTTTCAATTACAGTTTAAATATTGTATGATACCCGGTACTCCCAGGATTAACCATCATATTATGATATTTTTAATATCCTTGTGTTTAAATTCTTGAATTTATTTATTTCTATAGAGGATCTTTATTTATCTATCGTTCTTTTAAATTCTAAACTATATTGTAATGGGGATACTCAATATTATTTGCAAAAGAGTATCAAACTATGTAGTATCTCAATGTTTATAAGGTTTAAAGTTCATCATTAAACCTTATAAACAATGAGATACCATGGTTATTAAAAAATCAAAAGATATAAGACCTTCATTATTTTAAAATAGCTCAAATAATTTTCATAGATATGACTTGAAGGTGCTTATATATATGATATATATTTCCATTACATAAACATAAAAAATAATTCCAAGTATAACACTACCGGATGAGATGATGGCACAACAGATCAGTTGGCTACCAGAACTTGATCCAATCATGGATCGGAAATGAGAATGAAACCCAAGAAGATCCGAGGATTGCGCCACTTTAGACCGACAAAAACAGAGACAGCTAGCCGAGTAGAAAGACACTGCGAAAGAGACAGAGACACACAAATATTTACATGACTAATCGCAGGATAATCGCCCCCGATCAGCATCAGGATTAAAGCGATGTGGAAGTGAAATTTAGATATGATTGTTGGCACAAAAATCCAGCCCTCACAATGGGTGTTAGTTGGATATAGATTGTGATCCCGTAACCAGATCGGTATCAAAGTATGCCAGCAAGTTGATCAAGTTGCCCTGTTGGGCAATACAATGCATGTTAGATTGGATCTATTATGTAGATCCATTTCCAAATCGGTTCAGGAGTAATATGATCAATGAGGGATTTTCCGGGTTCTACTCTCTTTTCGAGAGTTTTGTTTTTCTTGTCGGGGCGGGATCTGTTTTCTTGTTTATTTTGTTTATTAGATTTATTATTTTGCATATTTGTTTGAGAGACAGAGAGGTATCATATGGGGAGAGGTATCAGTAGGAGTTTTTAATGTTCTTTGAATATTAATTATTTAGTTTTATGGTTTATATATTTAGCTTTAAAAACAAAATAACTAATAAATGATTGGGAATTATAACTAAGTTATGGTTTAACTTTGTATCTTTACTTGATATTTTTCAGATACAATTTTGAGGTTTTTTTTAAAGAAGGTTTAAAACATTTTTTTATTTATTTTTCCAAAAACGCAACATTTCTCAGTATTTTGAATAAAATTTAAAAAAATTAAATATTTATTTCCTAATCCCCATAATTATCCCATTTTATGCATAATATTTATGATAATTTTTTGGTAAATATTATTTCGAGACACGATCCCCTGATGATCCTTCTCCGGTCGGGCCTAATTGAGTCCTCATGTCCTGTCGGCAGGATGCCCAGTCCTGCCAGTGTCGCACTGTGTACCAGTGTTACCTGTGTGTAAGTGTGTGTGTGTTGGATGGGGGCACCCCCCGTCACCCTCGCCCCCCCGCCAGCTCACCGCTGGAAGTGGAAAACGCAGCAGCATCCGCATCAGCCAGCAGCCAGGGAAACTGTTGCACGGGCCCCTGCCTTTTCCTTTTTGCGTTTTTCCTTTTTGGCGTGCGTGGCGTGGAAATAAAAGAAAACGAAAAAGAAAAGCGGCCGGGGCGTAGGTGGCAAGGAAGGGGGGCGGGGTGGGAGGAAAACACACACATTTTCCAGACCGCCTGTTGTGCAAAAGAGACAGAGTGGGCGAAAGAGCGAGAGAAAATCGGAGAGAAATGCGTTTTTTTTTCTTGTACAATTTTTTCTGTTTTTTATGTTGAGTTTTTCTTCTTGGTGCAATTTTTTTTTTATTTTTTTGAACGCCCGCCTGCGCCTTTCCAGTGAAGCTGTCTCTTTCCGTTCGCCTGACTTTCTCCCCTCCCCGTGCTATGGCTGGCTATAGCTCCCTCTCTTTCTGGCACCCTCGCGTATTTTTATTTTCATTTTCCTTCGTACGGTTTTTTTTTTTTTTTTTTTTTTATTTTGGCCACAAGTAACAAGGCAGAGGCAATAACAAAAACAACAAGAAGGAACGCACGCCTTTAGAAATGCTCTCTTTCGCTCTCTCTCGCGCGCGCTCTTGCCAAGGAGAGAAAGTGGGTGTTTGTGTGTGTGTGTGTGTGCGTGTGACGAACCGCAATGGAAAAATGGGAAATTTTTACTGTGGTTGTTGTTGCGGCGGCAATGGTGGTTGCTCCGTTACCTGCACCCTTAAAAATACACACACACACAGAGACACACATACAGTGGATAGTGTATGGGTAGGTAACCAACCAAACCACCAGGCCAAAAAGGACAGCTGCCCCTTGGCGACCTGCAAGTGGGAAAGGGATGGCCGCCGCCGCCGTCGCCGTCGCTGACGTCCGACAAACGCTGGCAGCGCTGTCGGCGGCGCATTCCACTTTAAATACTGCCAACGATCGCAGCAGAGAATCAGTTCACTCAGCGACTTTAGCGTGTCGAGAACGCAGAAAGCCAACTCTCACATCCATTACATTATTTTAACCCCCCAAAATAAACGAGAATCTCACAAGACAGTGAAGACGCGAAGTTGTTTTTTTTTTTTTCTGAAAAAAACCCACGATTCACCAACAACCACAACAAAAATATATATCTTAATATTGTATATATATTTTGATAAAAATACAACAAAATTTTTTCCAAGTGTATAAAGTGAAGTGTTATACCAACAACTGCAACAACAACAAGCTACACCATTACAAGGATTACCATTCGGATAAAAACAACAACAACAACACAACAGGAACACTGAGAAAAAAATTTAAAAAGAATATATTAGAAATGCATCTGCCAGCGGGTCCCACCATGGTGGCCAATACCACCACTACCACCTCATCGCACACACAGGTCCTGCAGGCTGCTGCCGCAGCGGCAGCGGCAGCGGCGGCCATTTCCGTTTCCGGCTCATCGGCAGGATCCTCGGCCAATAACCAGGCCAATACCAGCACACACTCGGCCAGCAGTACGGGCAGTTCGACTCCGGATCTCAATACAGCCAATATCAGTACCAGCACTACATCCTCCTCCTCATCATCTGCCAACAACAACAACAACAACACCAGCAGTAGCACAAACTCGGCCAAGATGCCATCCTCGATGACGGACATGTTCGCCAGCTTGCACGAAATGCTACAGGAATACCATGGTGAATTGGCCCAGACCGGCTCACCATCGATCCTGTGCAGCGCCCTGCCCAACCACTGGCGGTCCAACAAGTCGCTGCCGGGTGCCTTCAAGGTGATCGCCTTGGATGATGTCCCGGACGGTACACTGGTGTCCATTAAATGCGGCAACGATGAGAACTACTGCGGCGAGCTGAGGAACTGCACCACCACCATGAAGAACCAGGTGGCCAAGTTCAATGATCTGCGCTTTGTGGGACGATCGGGACGCGGCAAGTCCTTCACGCTGACCATCACGATCGCCACGTATCCTGTCCAAATAGCCAGCTACAGCAAAGCCATCAAGGTGACGGTCGACGGGCCGCGGGAGCCAAGAAGTAAGCAAAGTGAGTTTTTTAGTTTCCATTATGTTTTCAGTTATCCTTAGTCCTTTCCAACCTCAACCTCATAAATCCTTCCAATCCTTAACCAATTTTTACAAAAACTTTCGAATATCCTGAATGTCTTACTTATTGTTTATTTTTTTTCTTTATCCTTTTAGGCTATGGCTATCCCCATCCCGGCGCTTTCAATCCCTTCATGCTGAACCCAGCCTGGCTGGACGCCGCCTACATGACCTACGGATATGCGGACTACTTCCGCCACCAGGCAGCGGCCCAGGTCCATCATCCCGCCCTCGCCAAGGCGGCGGCCGCCCAGGTCTCCCCCGTATCTGCCGGCTCGAACAGCGTGCCGACTGCCGCTTCGGTCGGCGGTGGAGCTCCGGGCGCTAATGGCGGCGGTGGTGTGGCGCCACCACCCACCGGTGACTACCATCCCGGCGGTGCTCCCGGACAGCCGGCGGCCATGATGCCATCGCCGCCCGGTGCCGCCCCAGCTGCCGCCTATGCCATGCCCCAGTTCCCGTTCAATCATGTGGCTGCCGCCGCCGCTGCTGCCGCCCACCAGCATCCCAAGGCCACGCCGCACGCCTTCCATCCGTACAACTTTGCCACCGCCGCTGCCGTCGGCCTGCGGGCCCGCAACGCCGCCCTCCACCACCAGTCGGAGTCCGGCGGTGTGGCGCCGCTGAATCACGTGAGTCCCGCCTCCTCCCGCCCCTCGAGCTCGTCGCCCACCCAGCAGCATGTCCTGCTCAAGCTGAACACCTCCATCGAGACGAGCTCGATCCACGAGCAGTCCGCCTCGGATGCCGACTCCGATGACGAGCAGATCGACGTGGTCAAGTCGGAATACGATCTGGACAAGAGCATCGATTCGACGCGCAGCTCCCCGCCGGTGGCCCACCACCTGGGACCGTTGAGGATGCGTTGCGACCTGAAGGCACCATCGGCCATGAAGCCCCTGTACCACGAGCCATCGGTGGTGGCCGTGAATCCGCGCCAGGCCTCGCCGGAGACCACCATACCGGCAGCCACCAAGCTCAAGTCGGCGGCCGTGCAGCAGAAAACGGTATGGAGGCCCTACTAAAAGAGGAAAAAAAAAGGGGGGTTACCAGGAAAACCCCAAAAACCCCAAAAGTGATACGACGGGCAGCGCAGAGCGGCAAAGGAAATTATGGAAAATATGGATTGAAAAGATATTGTGATATAGTGTTTTAAGAAACAACAACGCCTCCGGCCGGCAAACGGAGTAGCAGGAAAAATCATCCCAAGAAAAGTTCACCAACAAAAACCAAAAACCAAAAAAAGAAAAAAGATGGAAAAACTAGAATAACCAAAAACAAAAACAAAAAAAATTAGAAGAAGCTGTGGACTTCGAATTCTGGCGAAGTTTTATGCTCGATTCATAAAATCGTGCAATGAGTTCGTTGGCCATCAACAATTTCAAAAAGATTTTCGACAAAAATCCTCAAAAATCTTCAAGAAAAACTTAACCGCAAAAAGAAAACTAAAACTTAAAAAAAAAAAATGATTAGTTCAATACCGACACACCTACACTCTTGTACAGTTAGTCATATAACACTTTCCAATTTATTATTTTTTTTTTTCAAACTATATATATATATTATATAGATATATATATTTTTTTGGTATTGATAATATGCGAATTTAGATATTGGTAATTTTTAAGTTTAACTAGTCGTCTAAGCGAAAGGAAATCAATTTTTTTGTCTAGCCTGTAAGTTTTAGCGCGAAAACAACAAAAAACCAACTTAACACAAAAAACGAATTTGACCCAAAACCAAATAAAAAACAAAAATCACACACAAAAATTATTTACAAAAAAAATTAAACAGTTTGTTTTTATTCAAGGATTTTTCAGCTTCCTTTCTACAAATTTCAGCAATATTTCTTTTCAGGACTTTAAGAAGAAAGGTTTTAAAGAATCTGAAGTTTCTTTAAAAATATTAGAAAGTTTAAATATTGCATTTCTTCAAGTGGCTTTCAAATAATACACTTTTGAAAATATTAAAAAGGTGGTTTCTTAAACTACATATAATATACATACCATATATGTATGCTCTCTTGTTAGAGTTTTCTTGAGGTGTTATAATAATTATTCATCATTGGTTAGTTTACCTTTTTTGAATATCCATTAATTTCGTCAAGTGTACTACTTAAAGTGTTAATTATCAATGAATAAATACAACAGTCGAGCCAGAACAATAAACGAATAAACCAACCAATTGCCCACAAATTGAGAAATTCCGCATTTAAATTATCGTCTCGAAATCAATGGAAATACCAAAAGCAAACTAATATATAAATATTATTTAAGTTATGCTTATCTTTCGAGTAGTTGAAGGGGTGTCTCATAGATAATACAAAACAAAAATTATTTTAAAACCCATGGGAGTGCGGAAAACCCCAATGTATTGCTCAGATAAGAAAAGACATATGCCATGATTGAATAATTTTAAATATATATATTTGAGTTCGAAGTGAAGGTTTTAAGAACAGTATGAGGTTGGTGGTCCTGGACAAGGACATTTGCTGACCGCAGGACATGGACATGCATCGGAAACCAAATTGATGGCCATTAATGCAGATTATTGGTGATTAGGATACATCGTTCGTCCAATCGGCAGGAGCTCTATTTTCGACAATTGTCGCATTAATTGGCATAACTAACTCGATTTAAGGATGCAGGACCATGGCCAGAATGCCCAGACTTGCAGCAGGACTGCCAGGACACAAAATTCACAGACAGATAAGCCAATGAATTTCGGCCAACCGCAGTGAAATTTGTCGTGGCCATTAACCGCACTGTCGATTGAGTCCTTTGAATGAATGTCCTGCCGTTGGGCTATCAGCTCGGCTCAACACCTTTTCGCTCCTTGGCCCTCAAGGCCTCGTCCTTGGCTTCGATTGGTCAAGGTCGTTGGCGAAAGATTTAGAAACTATGATTTCCCCTTTTTTTTTTTTTTGGTGACACAACTCGATGGGGTTTCTCAACGACACTTTTGGCCAAAAATCGTCAAGGGTGGCCGGTTTTTATGGTTTCTCTCCTTTTATATTTAATTTTATATTTGTAAGAATGTATTATAATTTGAAATTAGGAATTTATTGCCTAAAAATTTTTATCTTAAAGACAGACATATCTCCAATCTCTTAAAATTAGAGCTTGATTTATTAGTTAATTCTTTTATAATAATATTTTATAATCTATTGCTTTTATAAACTTTAATATATTTTGTATACTTTATTTTTTAAAATCCATTCCTTATGTTATACCCCATTCTAGGAATACTTTCTTTAGAAAATAAAATAAAAATTATACACCATAAGTTTTCCTTAATTTTCTGATTATTTTTTTAACACTTTTGAAATTTTACTTAATGTTTTTTCAGATACTTTGCTAAAATGTATATATATTTCTTTAAAATATGGGTAAGTTTTAAGTTTAAATTTTATAATGATATATATTTCTAAAATGAATGTTATATTTTTGTACTTTTATTTTATATTTTCCAATAAAATAAAATCAAAACAAAAAGCTTGAGAGAAGGTAAATAAAATACACAAAGAAAAAATAGGAAGGAAAATGATGGAAAAAATGAAAAAGGACGAGTGGGTGAGGATCTGGGGGGGTGGGCGTTCAAGTAGGCGGTGGGGTGTTGAGTGCGAGGGGGGCGGTGCCAGCGAAATGAACCGAAAATATAAAAATGGCCAATGCAATGCCAATGGAAAATGGTTGGCCAGAAATTACAAAGAGCCCTGATAAGGGGGGCCTGGTCAGGCATGGTGGCCCAGGGAGGTGGCATGCCCCCCAAAAAAAAGAAGGTGAAAGAACTTTCCTCACTCCTACTCGCTTTTTATTCGCTCGATTTACCCCCCAACCCTAGATTGCCAATTTATTCGAACAAATTACAAACGAAATGAGGCGCGAGTTCAGGTTTTATTTATTTTTTTGGTTTGTTTTTGATTTTTGTGTTTGGTTTTTTGTTTTGTTTGCATTTCATTTGCTTTTTTCGGAATTTGTTTTGTATTTTATTTTATGGGAAGCAATTTTTGTTTAAAGTTTAAAATTTATATATTATTTTCTTTATGTGTCTAACCCTTTATTAGTTTCGCAAAAAACTAGAGTGAGTGTGGAGCTTGGCTTGGCTCCAGGTCTCACTTGGCATTTCTCTCTCCTCCCCAGTGTGGGTGGAGGAGTGTTTATTTGGAGTTTTAAATGATAATTTTTGGATCAAAATTAGTTAGTATCCTTACTTAATAGTGTCCTTTTACGTGGGCTTAGTAGAGAAATCATATCAACCTAATTTTATAGTTTCTTTGAGAGTAATTATTGAGTTGTGTTGAAATTTGTGGTCTGAAAATATGAAGATGCTTGTCAAAGAGGAAGACTGTATTGCAGATCTGTAATATGTAGTATACATTTGGGGGAGTACATGAACAAAGGTAAGTTTTATTATTATTTTTAATATACATAAATAACAAATAGAATTACAATAAATAATCAATAATAATTTTAACTCGTATATATTTATTGATTGAACATTACAATATTTTTTTTATATATGTAAATAAACCACTAAGTTAGACTAGTTAGAACTCTAATATCTTGGTAAGGAGATATTAGATATTCCTCTAATAGGCTTGGTCACTTACCACAAAATCCAAATCGTCACGCAAACAAAGTCAATTGCCTGAAAAAACTTTAAATTGTCGCCTTTTTAAAGCATTACACTCGAAAAGCCAATGTTGGCAATTTGTAACATGTCACCCAAAGTGATGGAATCAATAGGAAATTAAATAAATAAATAGAATATAGAATAAAAATAAAAGACTGAGTGAGCAGTTGGCAAAAACTCCATCGTGGTTAACCCAGACTTGGCTTCCTGTTTATTTTCTAATGCGCTTAAGTGGGGAGATGGCAAAAAAATACAAAATACAATTAACTTCATTCCGAGAAAGTAAGGGAATCCCCTGCCAATTAGCCATTGGTTCGACATAATCCCCAATAGCTGAGATTCCCCTCACTAAATCCATGAGGAGTAGGTGGTGTGGGGGAAGGGGTATACAGTAGGGCGGTGAGTGGAGAGACTTGGGCGTGGCTTAGCTTCGATGATTTGGAACAACACGGCGGCACTTAATTTGCTAAATTAAAATGTTGCGCACAAAATAATTCACGCTAATTAAATGTCCTTCAAAAAGGAAGAAAATTTTCAAAGGGTCTATGGGTCTTGAGCTTTGATATTTTTTTGTTTGGGGGGGAAGTTAAGATATTCGGGATATTTATGGATATCTGAAATATTTGGGGTTAAAAAAGGATAAGGTAATATTATTAGCAAGATACTAGGAAATTAAAATTTAATAAGAAATTAAAAATTTTGATTAAAAATTTACCCTTTAGGCTTCTAACCTTACCCTAACCTAAGACAAAATAATCTCACATAAAATATGATTCTTTGACTTGAAAAATTTAAATACCAATAATTTAAAACTAAATAAACCCATAAACCTTAGTCCTTTTTGAAACGCCAACCTGTTTGCTTTTTTCGTCAATTTATTCCAACTTTTTTGCCCGCCGCCTGATAAATTTATGCAAACTGTAAGCTCACAATAAACACTTGGGGCTAAAAATCCTTTTTTTTTGTGTTTTCTGGCAGCCGGTAAATAATATAAAAATAAAAACAACAACAAAAATAAGGGGCAACAAATATTTGACCAGCTTTCAATTGAAAGGACATCGAATCCTTTCGACAGGACTTTGAAACCGAAAGTCTTTTGTTCAATGTCAGCGTTTGAGTATTTTTGTCAAGCGTTTGATTGACTGATGGAATGAAAGGGTTTTTGTTGTGATTCAAGGCGGAAAGGACGAGCAGAAGAAGGTGGTGGAAGGAGGGACGGGGGTGGGTAACAAGGTCCTTGTTGTAACCGCATTTAATTTTATTGAATTTATTAAGTGATTAAAAAGTTGTCAATATCAACGAGTCATTGTTGGTTCAGTGTCCTTTTGCTGTTCTTGTTGTTTTTGTTGTTGTTGTAGTTGTGACAATGTGGCTAACAAAAGCAAACAACAACAATAACAACAACAATAATGCTGAAATGAAACCGTGTCCGCTTTACTGTCCACTTTAATCCTTGCTGTGGTTGTCCTGGCAAAAACAAATGACACCACCGGCGGGCAACACTTTCTGCTTCGCTTCGATTAAACAATAAAAAAAAAAATATGAAAAAATATGATAAAAATAAAAAAAAATACACACATACATATCTACATATTTATATAAAAATATTGTGTATATTAAAATATATAAATATGTAAAACACTGGCCACTTGATGAACAATTGTGTAGAGATCGGTTTTTCAATATTTTTCCACTTTTTTCCTGAAAATTTATTAATGCGGCTTCGTGTGTGTGTGTGGGTGTTTTTGTTTGTGTGCGTGTGTGTGGGCGTGGCCTTTGTGGTTACTGTGGATTATGCGGTTGTCGCACTTGTTGCTGGTTGCATGTCCTGGCGTTATCCTTGCAACTGCAACTGATTTTTCCTTCACTTGCTGGCCGAAACAATTAGAGAAAAACGCAAAAAAAAAAATAATGAAAAGTGAAGAAGACGCGTCCTTCAGCAGTTAATTGGCCAGGTTTACAATGCCTTTTGGTTGGCAAAATCAAAACTTGTTGGCTAAGTGAAAATTGTAGACCAGCTTTTAGCCAAAAAGCCACCATCCCACTTCTGGCCCATCCTATTTCTGCGGTCAGCAAACTCAACTGGGAAACTGTTCGTGGAAATTACTTAACTAGAGATGAATGCAAACACGGGAGCTGAGAGGGTTGATTAAGGAATTCTTGGCTTAATTATGAGCAGATTGGTATTTAAAAAAATCTTGAAAGATAATGGTTATTATTTAGAGAAGAGTTTGGGAAAAATATTTAGAAAATAGTATATCCCTAATACCTCATACTGTTAGTTCTTCAAAGAATAGACATTTTTTTAATTATTTAATTTGAAGAGACTTTAGTAACATAGTTATAATAGAAAATTTATCGAAATTATCGAAAGAATCATGAATACATTTTGAGAATCTAAAGTTTCTAGCTCTTGATAATTAGGGAAGTTTAAGGGATATTTAAGATAATAAATTTATTCTATGAATCCTGAAAGCCCTAATTTTTTAAATGAAGATTTATCGGTATCGGAAGAAAACATCGAAATTAATCGAAAGAATCGAAAATAAAAAAAATGTACTATTCCGTTTTATTTTAGATATGTTCAAATTTAAATATTTTCCCTTTAAATAATAATTTGATGAGAATTTGAAACGAAACCCACCTCGTTGCATTTTTGGGGAATATTCGTTAAAACCCCCGACGCTTTTGTTTAACAAACCAATTAGCAATCAAAATGAACTAACACGCCGTACACCTCCTCAGCCCTTGCCCGTATTTTTCGTCCATACGGCCGTATAGTCCGTATTGCCGGAGTCTGTCTTTCTACCGGGAGTCTGTCTTTCTGTCGCATTGGTGTGGAAACGGTTTTCGGCAGCCAATCCCCGTTCCTTTGGATTTTGGTTGGAGCACACTCTCTCTCTCACTCTATCTGTTGACATGTCGACGAGGAATTATGGCAGGACCCCAATTCCCCCAATACTCGATCCTGATATTCCCATTCTACCCCACAATTTCCATTTCCATTCCCCAACAATCAACGTGGGACGAATGGATATATAGGACGGATGGGGAGAGGAGGTGGTACTGGCTGGCCAAAAAAGCGACGAGAGCAACGTTAAGAGTTAAATTTTCAGAATTCCCAGCTCGAAAGACAGGAAAACCAAGCCAAACTCAACCAAACCTAACAGA
This sequence comes from Drosophila pseudoananassae pseudoananassae, assembly GCA_018153035.1. NCBI lineage: Eukaryota > Metazoa > Arthropoda > Insecta > Diptera > Drosophilidae > Drosophila > Drosophila pseudoananassae. Next base: position 2,358,005 of record JAECXR010000023.1, on the reverse strand, counting down.
ACAGAACAGAACCGAATTGGGGGCAAAAAGGATGAGTCCTTTTCCTCCAACGGTAGCCATGTTAACAAGCAGAAATCATGACAACGTTGATGCCACTTGATGGTTGCTATACACTGGGAGGAAATGGGTCTATAATTTAAATGTATAAACTTAAGCTAGGTTTTCTTTAAAAGCTTTGGGTATTTGAGGCTTTAAGTATTAGTTTAATAATAATAGAGAGAAGAAATTTCCTTAAAGTACTATCTGTTTTGTGACGAAAGTAACTTTAAGAAATAGCTCTTTCTTGGAAGACAGAAGTCGGGGTATGTCTAAAATAATCCAAATTAAAAGCTTATCCTATATGTTTCTTTAATAATAAATTTGAAAAATATTAAATATTCCACTGATGAAAGAAATCCCATTTAATTTTTATTTTTTAAACAATATACTGGCCTCTTAATCCAATATTTCCTCTCAGTGCCCACCACTTATGCACTTCCCTCCCCTTACCGCCTTTTGGGAGTTCATTAGGAGACGAATGCTGAAAATAAAACAAAAAGCACTGGGGGGCAGAGTGGGAAAAACAAAAGGCAAACTGCAAGGTACAGGTGACAGAAATACAGGTGGTGGTGGGTGATGGGTGGTGGGTGGCAGATTGGCACTTCCATCATTCACTGATTGCACTTATTAGTGATCCCTGATCCCTGATACCCGATACGCCCCATCGGGTGCCTCCCCTGGCTGCATTAGGTTGTTTAAATGTTGAAGCATTACATTTTTAATTTGATGGATCAACAGAATAAACGAATCGAAACGAATCGAAAGCAAAGCATCCCAAGAGTCTGGGTAATTGGGGAATCTGCATTCTGCAGATGGATATTCTGCTTCAGTTTGACTTTCGGAATTTTTTAAAACCCCCCCATTGATTGGCCAAAAAAAAAATAGAGAAAATAAAGGAGTAAAGGAAGTCAAATTGTGAGAGTGCTAAGAGCTTCTACTGAATGTCCTGAATATGTCATATTTGCGGAGAAGCAGCAGGACCTGGCGTGTCCTTTCTGGGGGTCTTAGGTGTGGGTATGTTCGTTGCCAGATTGAACTAATTGGAAATCATTTGCATTTGCATAGCGGAAAAGTCTCAAATTTTATAGCTCCCAAAGAGTTGGAAATGTTTACATTTTTTTGGGGTTTTTTTTTTTTTATAAAAAATAGAACTTTAAGTTTTGTTTTAAAAGAAAGAAGAAAGTCAAGAAAGGTTTATAAAAACAAATTATTTTTTGTAAATTTACGTAAGTTTTTATTAAAACCTTATTTAGCTATTTTTTTTATATAAATAATTATACATTTTTACATTTTATATTTTAAGTTTGGAAGGCTTTTAAACTTTTAATGGTTTACGACTGGGCAAGGTTCGTCACCTACTTAGACTTACTTAGTCATTGCTTATATCTTTATTCATAAATAAAAATACATAGCTTACAAAAATACTATATTTTACAGAATATTTTTAATTATTTGTATAAATATATATTTTTTAATATTTTGTTTAGAATTTAAACAAATCAAAGAAACTAAAGCTTATCCTGAGACTTCAATAAAACAAGCTTATTTAATTAATTTAGCTTTTAGTTTAAGATTTCCAGTCTTAGTAGGAAAGAGATGTTGTATTTGTTAAATAATATATATTATTCCTTAAATCTTTTATTGATTTACTGGTGATATTTATTTTAAAACTCCATCCATACTTTAAGAATTGTATGAATTCCTTCTCTTGAAAGACTTAAGAATTTAGTTCCTCTAAAGTCTATGCTTTTCTTTACTTAGATTCGATTTTTAGGTTTAGTAACTTAATCTCCTTATGTGTATATGTTTCGTACCTCCTTAAAGTCATGTGTGTTGCATCACCCCCTTTAATTTTCAATGGACGTTGCAGTTGCATTTGCTTTGAGGCAACCTTCGTGCATTGTTGAGAATGATGATGATGATTCTGATGGAGCTGCGTTTTAAATCCGCCTGATGGTCAACATTTGCCGGCGTGTCCATTGTCCTGGTTTTCCTCCTGCAGGACACAGGAGACCCCCTCATGGCCACTATTTTTACCGTGCTAGCCTCCCCCACCTCCCTCTCATTGCTGCCGTGAATGGTTTTTTCGGGGGTATTGGAGGCCATTAATCATGTCATGTAATGCCGCCATAAATCCAACAACAATTTTGCTGTCCAGCGTTGTAATAAAGCAGAGGGGTGCACGGCCACCCCCCTTCCCTTCCCTCTTTATGCCACGCCCCCAGACTCTGTGTCCGCGCGTCCGAGTGTCCGCTGTGTCCGTTTGTCCGTATGTGTTTGGAATCCCCTTTTGTCCACATGGCGGCCTGGGCACATTGCATTTTATTAAATGACCAAATGAAAAGTCGCGCTTGTTGTCTGCCTTACTGACAGGCGGTGGCAACCAAAAACAGGGGGCGTGGCAAGGTGGCCATTGGGGGGCAGTGGGTGGCCCCAGAGCATAAGGCAGAGGGGGGTGGCCTTGCATATTTGCGGCGCGCATTAAATTTGGCTGACAACGGCGCATGAAACATGGCCATCAATACGATCATGTCGATGTATCTGTGTGCCTCGCCAGCTTTTCGTATCCGCCAGATACGCCTTTGTGTATCTGTGTGTGTGTTTGGCATGTGGGCGTGTATGCAAACGCAATATGGCGACCGCAATGCTTCGGGTATTTCACAAACGAGCTGAAAAGTGTGGAGAAAAATCAAAGAGGGGGCCGGGGCCAGTACAACGACATGGAGAATTCAAGGGAAAAGCTGCGAATTGCGAAAAAAATCCATACATATATATATATGTATATGTACAATATATATACATACATATCGGAAAGAAAAACAGAGAGAAATGCCATAATGCAAGCAGCAGGCAATAAAAAAAAAGAAAAACAATTGAGTGCTAAAAACCAACAACAACAGAAACAAAGAACACAATTACATGGCCCAAAGGAAAAGGTAAAAAAAATCAGAAATCAACAAAAGCAATAATATAAATATAAAGCATTTTTGATTTTTTTTTTTATAAAAAATAATAAAAACAATGTAAATTTTAAAACAAAGATTATATTAATGCCTTGAACATATTTTGGCGCCAACAGTGGTGTTTATATCGTGAGGGATATATTTGATTGGGAATAAATGTTCACGAAATGTTTTCAAAGAAATAAAATGCTCAAGTTGATCTTTTTATGGTTATTTATATTAAAAATTATAGATGAACTATTAAAAGTCTTAAAAAAATACTTTAAAACGAGCCCGGTACTTAAGGGAATACTTTTACTTTGAATAGAATTATTATTATTGATTATAAGTTATTAAGTAAGATATGAGATATATGTATGTTTATATTTTTATTTTAGCTCTGGATTTTTTTTTATAAAACTTAAGTTGACACTACATATTTTTATTTATACCCGGTACTCAGGTTTTAAGAAAGATACTTATTATAACTTCCCTATTTCACTCTAACTAGTTACTATTTAAGCTTTTAATGAGAAAGATATTAATTTTTGCCCTCTTGGTTATTATGTGTAGACCTTATAGTAGTTGGTGGTTACTACTTAATATTTTAAATACTTGAGATAGTTTACACCTTAGGCTTATTTAAGCCTAATATTCCTAATCTTTAAGTACAAGTACCAATAACTACAAACAATAAATTAATCCTTTCTATTTATTTTATTCAATATTAACAATATTATATTAATAATAAGCTCTTACATTTTTTAACCCTAAATTCACATTCAAATAATCATACCCAGTACTCACAGATCACTCCAGAGTAACTCTCTTTAAAAAATACTTTTTGACTCTTTATAGTTTAAAATTTTAATTATTATTAACCATAAGCTCATTATATTAAGCCACAAATTTTCCTAACCCCCATTTTTAGCCCAAAACTCCATATGTATGCCTTTCCTTGACTTCATTTTTGGTTTGCAACTAAAACGTTTCAAATTGCCAACCGCGAATCCCGAAATTCTCGCCTGAAGTTTTTGTCACTTTTCGCCATATCCCCCTGTCATTTAACCCTTCTATAGAAGTCCTTTTCCTCCCCCCTCCCCCCTCAATATGCCCGCCCCCACTATGGAACGCCCATGGTTTTTGTGTGACAGCCGCATAACACTTGATTCGATGAATGACAGGCAGCGGCTAATGCACTTTTGCAACCGCAGCAACGTCGGCAACTTGAAGCCGTCAAATAAATTGCCAAAAAATTCCGGCAGTGGGGGGTTAAAAGGTGAAACAATTGCAATCGCCAGACAGGGATGGAAAATAGAGAAAGAGGAAGAGAGAGAGAGGGCCATAGAACTGGCCGGAAACTTTTTATGGCTGTGGAGAAAGAAAGCGCTGCGACGGCGAATGAATGTCACTGTGAACATGGAGCGACATGTGCACTTTATGGGTGGAAAAAATAAGGGGGGTGTAGTGGGCAGAGAGGGGTCGACGGTGCATGAGCCATGAAGCGACAAAATCAAATTGCGTTGCAACTGATTGCGCATTGCTGCAGAGCCAGAGATCGAGCAGAGGTTGTTGGCTGAACTTTCTCTATGGGGTATACCTGCTTTTCAAAGGAATTTGTTACGATATTTTAATTTTAAAATTTTGAAATATTTTTTATTTTTCAGAGAAATAATTTGTTTTTCTTATAATATAAATTTTGCATTACAATGCAGTTTTAAACAGATTTTGTCTGAGCACTACTCTCCTGCATCTCGTTATTCATAATACTAGGGGCTCTATCCTCATGAGCCGAACAATGTACAATTTGAAAGATAATTGTGTGAAATAGATGTATAAAATTTAAAGAGCTATTATTTTTGTAATTTTATCTTAAAAATAGGAAGTTTTTTAAAACGGAATTTTAAAATGAATTTTTTTTTGAAACTTTCTTAAAAAAGTAATTCCCTTTAAAAGAAAGATCTACGGTTTATCATGAAATTGTGGAATCTTTTTAACCGAGCAATTTTAATTTTAACAACTAAAAAGGATTTTAAAAGAAAAAGTTTTAGGAACATTATAGAGCTTAGTTTTAGTTCCAAAATTATATAATATTTTCATTGAAATATTTTTTGAAAAAAAAGCACAAATTAAAATGAAGAATTCAAGTGAGAACTTGTTTGAAAGAAATTCAAAGAAAGCTGAAGCTTTCTGATATGAAGTATAAGCTTATTATTTATTCTAATGAGTTTTCGAATATATTTTTTTTAATTTGTAGAGTATTAAAACCGTTGGCTATTTCCTGGTTTTTGCCAATTCTTCTTCGTAGCTTTGTTGTGTTTTTTTTTAGCGAGCCCCTGTTGTTTTTGGCCTGGCTCGGTTTTTTTTTTTTTAACCAGGGCGGTGGCTGACAGTCACGGCGGCAGCTGTCACTTGGACAGTTGTACAACAGCAACACCAACAACAACAACACCAAAAACAACAAAAGCAACTGCATCAGAAATAACAACAACAAGAGCAGGGAAGCAAAGTGAAACGAAGCAAACACTAACAACAAAAAGCGTCGCGACAGTGACATGAAGGCATTTTATTGGCAACAGAAGGGAGGCGGTTGCGGTGTTTTGTGGGGGGAGGGGGCGGCTAGCTGTGGAAAAATATCCTAGAGTTGCATTTTCCCGTAGACAAGAGTGTGGCAAAGAGATGGAGCGACAGTGCAACATCAACAACAATAACAGCGGTCAGTCAGCAAATCAAACGAAATTACAGAGAAACCTTTTCCCTAATTGTTCGGCTAACACTTTTCCGAACTTTTCCACTTTACCGCCGACTTTTGCACATTTTTGGCCATTGACCGTATGGAGCCACCAATTTGCGGTTAATTAGGGCCAACTAATGGCCAAAAACTGTTCTTATTTGGCCAAAAAGGTATTAAAAATATCCAGAAGCGTCACACGCGGCGTATACGTGATATAGAGGGAAAGGTGGATTTTTGAGGAGTGCTCAAGGGTGGAGGGGATGGTTGGGAGGATTAAAGAATACTTGAATATGAATAAAAAAATATATAAATATTTAAAAAGCCATAAAATACTTAAAAGTTATCTTGGTATGCCTTCCAAAAACGCTCTTAAATTTTAATCTCTTTCTGCACCAGAGGACCAATTCAATCGCTATAAAATCTGAAATAAACGGCCCAAACCCTAAATATATATATACGTAATTACTTGAATGTGTTAAACCAGCAGATTAATCAGATTTTATCGCCTTTATTCCGGACAAAACTCTTAATAAACCTCTATCGCTGGCAATTGATGATTTAATGCACTTCTGGCTGCGAGCGAGCTGTTTGTGTAAATGGTATCTCCGCAGGCAAATAATAAATAATCTGAGCCGTTCCCCACCTTTCCCCTGGGGGGCAAGCTTCCCCTCCCCAGCCCCTGCATCAATGACGGCTGCCTTCATCCCCACCCCTCCCTCACCGCCGCTAGAAATCTGCACAATCACATATATGAAAATGGAATCCTGGCTCCTGGCTAGCCACAGACAACACTTCACTTGCAGTTGCAGTTTGCAGTTAGCCGAACTCCTCCGGCCACACCCCCTGGTGTCACGCCCTCGCCTCCTCTCAGCCCTCCAGCTGTGCTGCCGCCAACGGACCTTCCCCTCCCCTGACGCCACACACATGTCAGCTTAGCAGCGCCATTTTGAAGGCACTGGAAACAATTTTTGGGCTTAAAATATTGTATTTTAAATAATTTATTTTATAATATATTAACTAATATTTAGTATTTTTGGTTTTGATTTATAGTTTAATGTGATTTGATTATTTTTCTTATATTTTTATGAATTTAAAAGGATTTTTGAAAATGTTACCTTAAAGAAAATAGTTGAAAAAATATATACAATTTATTAAGTATAAAAATTGTTTTTAATTTAACATTTCTATATTTCTATATTTCTATATTAAAAAAATATTTCTCTGTTATTATTATTATCTGTTAATATTTTTAAAACTTATATTGTCTAAAAAATACTACAAATAGTGTTAATAATACTAGAAGAAGTATAAATTTGTTTATTTTTTATGATTTTCTTTTTTTGCAATAACTTGTTTAAGAAGTTCTTCCTTAGTCTAACATAAATATTTTAAATACCGGAATTATCTATCTTTTTCGAAACAAGACTCTATATTTTTTCCAGTGCACAACGTGTGTGTTTGTTGTGCCTGTCTGTTTGGTCTGTGTGGATTATTTGCGCGAGTGAATATTAAATTTGAACCGCAACCGAACGAGCCAAGCCGCCAGGAACAGCCATCCACGGGGGGGATGAGGCGGGAGGGCGATTGGGTGCAGCATGGGGAGGCGTGGGTCCAGTGGGTGGCGGTCCAGTGGGTTGAGATTCATTTGGTGGATTCGACGGATTCAGTGGCGCCCGGAACGCAAGTTAACTTCCGCTCTTGTGGCTAGACAGAGACAGTCGTCAAATGAAGAAAGAGAAAGAACGCTGGTGGCATAAACTCCAATTATTTGGCATTGTCCGGAGGGGGAGGGGACGGTGTCGGGGGGAGTCGACAAGGGGTTAAGGTTGTATTGTTTTTTGTTGTGTTGTGTTGTGTGTGTTAACCCATTGCAGCTGCTAATGTAGTGGCGGTGTTTGGCGGTCACGGGTAGGCACGAAAAAAATTTCATGGAAATCATTTTGGTTTTATATTTCTTTTGAATTTTTTTTGCTTCGTTTTTTTTTCTTTTGTACATGAATGAAAACAAATTTGCAACTTGTTAGTCAAAGGTCAAACATGTAAATGCAATACACGCACACACACACATCCACTTCTGTTCGAGGGCTTTCGGAGGCGTTAAGGCGGGGTTATCAGGTGATGCTAATGGATTTAATAAATACTGATGGCTTTAATAAAGTTATTTTAGCTTCGTGTGGCTGAGCATTTTCAGTTCGCAGTTGCATTAAAAGGGTTTTCGAGCGGTTTTCATATTTATTTTACTTATTTAGTTCAACTAATGATATATGGCATGGTATTTTTTACAAATTAAAGTTGGAAAAGCTTGCTTTATTTGCTCAAGTTTGTAATAATTTAGACTATTTTAAAACAAGTGATTTATGTTTCTGTTTTCAAGTTATAGAATTTTTTAAATAAAAGAGATGGCTTATAATTGCATTTACTTGGTTTTTAATTTTCTACATTTAATTCTAATAAGTTACTTAAGTACTTTTATAATGTAACATTATGATATTTAAGCTAGAACATTTTTCATAGAATATTAATAGATTGGATTGTAAATAATTGGTAAGATTTATTAAAAATATAAAGTATAACCTAGAGTTAGGAGGTTAGAGGTTATTCGACAATTTCTAAGAAGGATTTTCAAATTATGAGCCAATACTTTTAGTTTTTAATCAAATAAGGTATAAAATAAGAATAAAGTTTGAACATTACAAAGAAATAAGTAAGAATAATATATTAAGAATATATCCATGTATTTGACCAGAATATTTGAGTTTCTGATAGTGGCTCTTCGATTTATAAAAATATATTAAGAAAGGTATGTGAATCTTCTATATCAACATCCAGCCTTTCACTCTCATCTGCTTTATATTTTTGAATATGGGACCACGTCTTATGGAATTCTCAACCAGAGTCGATTATTTATTTTTAAAGAGCTCCTTTGCGGATGATCCTGAAATGTCTGAAATTCAAAATTTTGCTTTCCGGCCTTCCTAAGCTTCCTTGTGTAAAAACTATTACTTTCGATTAATTTATATATTTGTATAAATATTTATTATGCAAAATATAAAAAAATATAAGAGTACAGATTATCTAACCATCGCATTTATAATTTTGAAATAAAATAATTACATTTCAGTGCATATTCATAATCTATATATGTTCTAAAGACGTTTCAATTTCCAAAGTCCGTTTTAAAGTCGGCTTGTTTTCTTCAATTTTTTCTTCGGATGTACATGTCTATGAAATGATCTTTGACGTTTTTAGATCTAGCAATGAAATAAGACAATTAAAAAAATTATTTTATGTTAGGTATTTTTGAAATTTCCAGTTGGAGATGAAAAAAAAAAGGAAAAAACAAAATTAGAATACACACCTCATTTCAGGATCGAACCACCAGCCATAGTCCACTTCCTTCGCCAAGTTACGATCAGGAACTCCATCCTCATCCCGATCGGGGGTGGAAAATCTGGAGCCCTGCTTAGGGATCATCCATACGTGTCCAGTACAATTGCCAATACTTTTCACCTCGTACCCTTCGCCTTTATCGCCCACAACAAAGTTGTCGCATATTATATTTGGATAGGGGCCAAAAAGCACTTCATGAGGCTTTCCACTAGACAGACGGTGCAATCGATGGAGTCCAATAAAGAACTCATCGTTCATCTCAGTTCCCACATCTTCGAATCCACTTTCATAATCCTCATACGTGCGATTAAATGTTTTTGAAAATGTAAGTTTTCTATAAACAGCTAACCACCCAGATCCAAGCTGCGAATGTAACATACAAACCACTTCAAACGGGTCTGAGCCTGGAAGTTGGATTTCGCGGAGGATGCGGTCATTTTTTTTGGTTCGTGGACAGGAATCTGGAAAATCTGAAAAATTCGTTGTTTTACTTTGCAAATGACTGGGTTCTGCCGACTCACCTATCGTTTCTGTTTTCGGCGTAGTCTGATTACTAATATTAGGCAGTGGATTTGTTGGAACAACTGCGGTTTCCACATTCTTTCCACTTAGATTATTTTTATCCACTCCTCCAATCTTAACTATTTCCTCCAATTTGGCAATGTCTTCGCGGAAGTGATTTGTCAACGTTGCAAGTTCATCTTTTTCTTTTAGTTCCCTAATGTGATCTTTTAGGAAATCGATTTCCATATTTTTTTGATTGATAATATTGTCAACTTCCTGCTGCTTTGATTGCAACTGCGCATATTTAACTTCACTATCTTTAAGTTTAATCAGCACTTCCGTATAATCCTGTTGGCACTTTAATATCTGGTCGTATTTTTCCAGAGCCAAGTCCGAAAATTGTTTCTGAAGTTTCGAGTAGTCTGTTTTGCACTTAGAGAGCTGTACATCCCTTTCGTTGGTTTTCTCAAAATATCGAAGCATGGGCTTGACAATAGGATAACATACTGATGCACACTGGTCCTCCTCCTCCTCCGAGAGATAGCAGGACTGTGGAATTTTGATTTCAATTTATTTTTAAAATAAAAAAAGCCTTATAACGCCTGTTACTTACTTCTTCCGATCCCAGGGAGGCAGAAAACAGAAAAATCGCAGAGAGGAGGGCCACTGGGAAGATCATCTTGTATTGTTTTATTAAACTAAACTTCCTACTGAAAGAGTCACTGGAAATATTTCAACTGATGCTGCGAGTGTTGAAGCCCCGGGTTTTTAAAGCCTTAAGCTTGAGCTTCAAAGTTTCTGATTAGGAGAGCAGTCTTTAAGCGTATGCTGTCTACGGAATTGGGCACTGGGGTACTGGGGCAAGAGCTAAATTGGGGAACACGTGTGGCAATATACATATAGTAAATCCAAAAAATTCCAAAGGCAGAATGCGAATGCGGATGTGATGTCACAGGTTATTCGAGATTAGAGAGAGATGATTAGCAACAACAACTGGTTTGTGTTATTCTATTATTGTTCTATATACCATATATATGTTCATTTACCAGTTCAGTAATAATTTTAATATATATATTCTTTAATAAATTCATTATTTTGTGTATTATTTATAGTTTATATATTTTTTATAACATATATATTATTATATATCTAACCCAATAGTCACCTTATCTCGAACAAAGATATGTCAAGCTTAAAGCTTCTGCGTTGAGTTATTAAATAATACATATAAGTATATTAAATAATAATTCATAATTTTTTTTATTATTAATTTCTTATATTTGTTTAAAATTAATTCATTAGTATTACGAATTATTTAATGGACTTAAGTCAAGTCGTATAATAACCAAAAGACTTCCATTTTTTTTTTAAGATGAGAACCAGGCTGATACATTTAGTTTGATAGACCGCTCTAATGGCATCCCCCCCTCGGGCAATGTTTTGAGGCCCGCCTCTGGCTATTTATTTGAGCGAACAGAATTCATATTAATTTTTGTGTTTATGATGTTGTAGCGGGCAAACTTATAAATATTTACTTACATCCGGTCGAAAATGCGTTGGACAAGAACGAGGGCAAGGAGGATGATGATGAGGAGGGGGGGGATTACAGGATTCGCGGCTGAAAGTAAATAAAATGTAGCAGGACCTCTCTGCACTCTGATCTCTCACTCTCTCTGCTGGGTTTCGATTTGCGAGCGACCCTTCACAAAATCTGGTCATATCCATCGGCCCTCTATTACTCGGCACCCCTCCACCACTCCACCCCCCGGCCCCGGGGGCTTATCTTTTTGGGAAAATCGCTAACAATAAATAATTTATGTGCAGCGGCAAATGATAATGAAAAAGCCACCCCAATGCAAAAATACCAACCAACAAACAACAAAAAGAAAGAAAAAAAAAAAGCGAAATAATAATAAAGTGAAAGGACAGGGGCCAATGGGTCGACCTTCTTCCTGCCATTCCATATAAAATGTATCTGCGAATGTGCAAATGTATCTGTATCTGCAGTATCTAGAGTGGCTTTTATATGGCGGATATGGCTGGGATATGGTGGGTTCTACACCCATAGATGTGTGTATGTAACTTTTTAAGGCGATTTTCCCAGCGGCCAGTCGAGTGGCATTGAAATAGCTACATAAATTCGAAATTCGTACCAACCAACCAACCAACCACTTCAGTTTCTGGTGGTTCAGTGCCTCACTGTCTCAGTGGTTGGGCTGGGTGTCTTCCCAACATTATCGTCCATATGCAGACGCACTTATGATGAATGTTCGCGCGCCGTCTCATCCTTTTTACATATTTTTTATTTTATTTTTTTTTTGTCGGTTGGGCTTGGTTTTATTATTTTTGATGCATACCCCCCGACGGGTATTAGATAACCAAACAATGGGGTAACGAAAACAAAGACAAGTTGTTAATAAAACGAAATCAGAGCTAGTTCTTTACCCTTTTAGAGGAAGAGGTGGCCATTATTGAAGGGGAATATATTTATGTCAAGGTTGATATGGGAAAAATATTATATTATAAATAGTTGCTAAGAAATTATAATAAGACCTTTTAAAATAAGTAATTAGCTACTTTAATAAAATATTCAAGTAGGTTTAAATAGAATACCGCTTGATTAGTAATAGAAAATTGAGTAAGAAAAGCCCAAACTTAAGGGCTTGTATCTTGAATTATCTTTGACCTTCTAAAAATAAAGTTTCTTTAAAGAAAAAAATAATATTTGGCATAGGAAAGGTCAAATAATTTAAGAACTTTTAACTTGAACTCCTTCTTGGGGGTAGGTATTAAATAACTTGATGGAAGTACAAGTACTACAAGAACTTACCAAATTAGGTTTATTTTAAACTTCTGTCACTAATTGGAGTATTTTAAAGCAACAGACTGATACTAGAAGATATTCCACTATTATAATAATTGGAAACTAAGAATTTATTTTTTTTTCAAGTGCAGTTTAGAAACAACCTCTGTTACGATCGCACTTTGCAAGTCGATATCTCAATGAGTCTCTTACAAAGAAGCAAGATCTATAACGCTTCTAGCAATATAACATAGGAATACAAATTAAACTCACCCTCTTCTTATAATCCATTTAAAATCAAACACTTTCCAGCCCAAATATTTTGTCTTAATTTTTAATAAAACTATTCTCATAAGCACATTTCGCTCATCAGAAGGTTAACAATTTCCTGTTCTGGTCCTGGTTCTGGTTTTTGGATAATTTTGTTACAATTTTTATGTGTTTTTGGGTTTTTGGTGGTTGGGGTTTTTGTTTTGATTGTTGGAGGTTCTGCGGAAACAGTATTGGTTGTCAATTGATTATAATTATGCCGTGTTGTGATTTTCTTTATGAAGCATCCGCGGATATACGGCTTCGGGTTATGCTTTCGTCTTCGTTTTGAAATGAGAGCCTTTAGGGGATCCCGCAGAACCATAATTTGTATTATTTGAATTTTATTGGGTAATTATGTCCTGTGAGTACCAGATGTGGGAGAGCGCCAATTAGAGGTTGTTCTTCTTTTCCAAATCGCGCTCCTTTTGATTGGCCAGTATCTGTTGGTCGAGTTCCTCAGTTCGCTGCTTCACCTGTCCGGAAATTTTGTCCAAACGCTGGCGTATGCTTTGGCAGAGGCTGATAATGTGCTCCAGCCTCATCTTTTCTATATGCTCCTGGCTAGCATCCTGAGCAGCAACCTGCTCTTCGTCATCGGTGGATGCATTATCTCCAACCGGTGAAGCCTCCATCACGCCAACGAGTGAAGCCTCGTCGATGGCGAACGCATCCTCGTCGGCCTCCTCCTCCGGCTCGGAGGATGAATAGGTCAGATCGGACAGCGATAGGTTATCGTCCTCCTCCTCCTCCTCGCCGTCGTCGTCGTCGCCGTCGCCGTCGTCGCTGTCCTCGTCGTCGTCTTCCTCGCACTTCGCCACCAACACCAATTCATTTCCAGACTCCACTTCCGCCATGGAAGCTATCAAGGATACGACCTCAATCTTCTTACCATCGCCATGTCGTGTTGTAGACTGGTCCTCTTCAAGATTCAATTCGGGAATTTCGTTGCTCGCCATATTATTTTATTTCTGATTCTCGAGTACAATACGCAAATTTTTTATATACCTCAAATAGTAATAAAATTAACAAGAACAAAAAAAAACCCCGAAAATTTATTTAGTTTCGAATTGGAATTTGATTCGACTTTGCCTTCTGACGACTTCTCTGTGAATGGGGACCGAACCCAGGCCTCAAATCTAACAGGGGCATGATTTTCCAGTCAGAGCCTACTTGTGGGATATATATTTTATTTTTCTTGTGTTAACTAATAACTCTTCCAACACTAATCTTCAGAGAGCTGAAGGACCTAAAAAAAATGAAGGACATTCGAGATGGCCAACAAATCATATTACAAAACTTTACACGCTTAAAAGCGCATGTAATTGGCTTTTGAAATGGACGCGACCACCTCCAGTATGAGGCCAAAGGTTAACACGTCCTGTGCTCGAAAAGGACCCTCTTGATCCTGGGATGCTAATAACAATAAGTGTCGATGTCCCAGCGCCACCACACACACCCTCACGCTGGTAAGGACGTCTGTGAAATATGAGGAGCAGCCGTGTCGCAGCAAGGACACACTGGACACAACCCTTGATTTTTTTTGTTTTTGCTTTTTTGTGTTGCCTTCCAGCCACCCACACTCCCAGCCACTGTTTCGTATCCTTTGGCTGATATCCTTTCTGTCTGTTTATGCCCTAACAAAGGGTATTGTTTTTTTTTTGGAGAAGGAAAGTTGAAAAGCTTTAGGTTGGCCTTCTAGGGAAGTAGGAGTCGTGTCCGTGTATCTGTTGGTATTTCTGTTTTATTTATTTCTGTTTAAAATCAAGAAAACCAAAGTAAATCTACCTTTAAAATATGTATATTCTGTAAATCATATATTTGTTGTTTTCTGGCTTTAAGGATCCTTTTCTTAAGTCATACTTTTACTTTCAAAGCTTTTGCTCCAAAACTTGCTAAACGGCTTACATTTCCTAGCATTTGGTATAAACTTAAACCTAAATTGGTTAGGAACTACATATCTACTATATTCATAAAACCAATATCTTGAATATATTATATTTTAAAAATCCAAAAAAGAGTAATTATGTTTCGTATTTAGGAAATAACATTTTTGTTTTTATTTGTATTTCATTGCTTTTTCAGCAGCTCTTTTGTATTCACCTCACTTGGACTCTTTTTTTGGGTTTTTTGAGGGGGGGACTGGCTAATTTTTGTTGAAAAGCCACCCAAGCACTTGTCCCTTTCAAACAAAAAAGGTTTCAGTATCCTATTTCTTAGTTGATAATTTTTTAAGGGGCTTAAATTAAAGGTTTTTAGATTGCACAGAAAAGTGCCATGAATTCAATTAAGGTCCATGGATTGTAAGCGCTACTTAGGTGTGTAAATTAGTTAAGTAAATTATAGTTCATTTTTTAAAAAGGATTTAAAATTAAAATTACATAATTGGTTTAGTTATGCATTTATTTTGCATGGAGTAATTTATTAAGTATTTATATGTTATGGCTATGTAATGGCTTAGGTTTGTTTTAAAATTATTCTTTAAGTTTAAGGCTTCGACGAAGGGATTTAAGGATTTCTTTTGACGTTTTTTGGATCAACAAAGATTAAATAAAAAGGTTTTGGTATTTATTATAAAAATTATTGTACTATTTCTACCGATTATTAAATTTTAATGTTAAATAATTTACGAGAATATCGTTTCCTTATATTCTTCACTTATAAAATCCATAGAAAGAAATCTCGAAGAGTTCTGCTGTCTTTCGCAAAGTAAAGAAATTAAATACTCTTTTTTTTCTAGGGTCTTGTAGATACATCCCCCTTTTTTGAGTGTTTTGTTTCCAAAGTTTTCCGTTTTTTTTTTTTTTTGCTGAAAACATTTAACATTTTTCCACAATCACCAAATTTTGTGGACGAACTGCGCGTCAAATAAGTTTTTGGGTTTAATTTTGTGCTGCCAACAACTTAACGTTTTGTTACACCACCTTGTTGGTATATTTTTCGTTGTTCTCCTTTTTGTTTTTATTGTTGTTGTCGTTGTTATATCCTTGAAACTTTCATTGTTGTTATTGTTGTTGTTGTTGTTGGTGCTAGGCATGTGCTCGTTGTAGCCAGTGACGTATATTTAACATGCCGCACCGCAACTCTGAACCACCGACACCCATCACAGTGAACACCTCCCTCAGCCTTTCAGGACGGAACGGAATGGGACGCCAAAAGGACTCGCGCTAGCTGGTTGCCTTGTTTGGCCCCAAAAAGCATGCTACGATTTTTGAGTGTTGGCATGTTTGCTGTCAGAAAATTGTCAGAATCGTATGCAACATTGCCAGCCAGCCAGCTCTGGGGTTTTTTTGTGCAACCATCATCCATCCATACTACCAACCTACCTACTACCTCTATATTTTTTTTTGTGATATATTTTTTTTTTGTGTTATTTTTTGTTACCATCGCATGCCAGTGAGCTAGATTTTTCATTAGGCTTGATGATTGGAAAAATTGACAGGCGCTTTTCAAAAGCGATAACTTTATAGCCATGTGTGTGTGAGCCGAATGTTTGGCCAGACAATTGACGAAAATCTATAACAACAACAGCAGCGGGTTCAGGCCGGTTTTTTGGTAGCAGCTCTGCATAAAAAAAAAAACATAAAGTAGGAGGAGAAAAAATAGCGTTATTGCACATGCCAATGCATTTTGGCCAAAAAAGAAATTGCTGCAAAAAAAATTCAAATAGGCAGTAAATAGGAAATGATGTTATTTTGTTTTGGTTTTATTTCCACTGATTAATCGGAAAAATTTCAAATGAGGGTTAAAGTTTGTACCAAGTTTTAAGTATTATTACACATATTATGATATTTAATATTAGAATATAATTATAATATAATAATGGTAATCGATACATCGTGCTTAATCCAATACGGCATCACAATATTTTTGCTTACTTTATTAATATTTTATTTTATTTTTAATAAGAGCTTATATTATTTTCGAGCTTACTTTAAAGAGAAACCACCACTACCCACTCTACTAAGTACTCTACTTCCTTATTATTTACTATCATATATATCGATATATCCGATAGCAATCCCAATGAGTCGTTTAGCAAGTAGTCTTTGAGAATTAAGTTTTAGGAGCTTGCACCTATTTAGTGTCATATTCGTTTGGAGTTCATCAGTTCACTACGTTAGCCACCAGTACGCTGCGAACCTTTTTAAGATTTCATAGACACCTGTCAGAATATACTATATATACACCTACGCATGTATATATGAGAAAAAAAAAGAACAATTTTATTTCAGAATAGGAGTCACAGAAAATTCAATATAGACTGACAGAAAAATAGAAAATATTTTAGATTCAACAGAGACTCAGTGAGTGAGAGGCGAACGGACATAGGAACAGATTATTTTCGGAAAAAAAAGTGTAATTGAAGAAATTATAAATAGAACGAATACAGGCCAACAATTTGAACCAAAACGTAAAGAACTAGGACATCCATACAGCACACAGAAGCCATGGCATCATCATCATCCTCATCAGCGACATCTTCGGCCACTTCATCCTCCAGTAACAACAACAACGATAACAATGATAACATTAATACCAACAACAACAACGAAGGACCGCAAATACAGGGCGCGATGAATATCAATCCTCAGGAAACGATCGACGAGATCGAACGCAGCCTTCTGCCGGTCATGAATCGGCTGTTGATGCGCCAGGAGGCGGAGGCACGAATGCGAGCCTTTCACCTGGCCAGCCTTCGGCAACAGGATCCGCCGATAGTCCACAATCCGGAGCGGTATATGCGCCATGTCCTGGGCAGTCGACGGCGTCCCGTCCAGCGGAATGACGGTGAGGCTGGGGATGTGGGCGATGTCGGGGACTTCAATCACGGCTTTGCCTTTGGCGTGGGCATGGGCGTCGGTCTCGGACTGGGAATGGGGGAGCCGCACGTGATGAGTGTGGCGCGCCACGGTGGCGGGGATGCCGAACTAATGATCCATCCCCAAGTACCGGGACTCATTGGCTTTGCGCAGTACCGCGGCGCCGGAGATGGCAATCGGGATTTGTTGACTTTGAACGATGTGATGCCTTTGAATCAGCAGCGGTACATACAGTTTGGTCATCTGGGAGCTCGACGAGCCGAAGGCGGCGGGGCAGGTGGTGGAGGACCGGGCGAAGGAGCAGGCGAGGGAGCGGGAGCTGGAGCTGGTCCAAGACAAGGTCCTGGAGCTGCGTTCGGACTGGGACCGAGGCTACGCATTGGAATCAGACTGAGAGGAGGAGCGGCTGCGGTTGCGACGGCGGCGGCGGCAGCTGGAGTTCCACTTGAGGATTTCGGTGCCGGAGGAGAAGCTAGAGGAATAATGGCGCCTGTAGGAGGTACTAGGCGAGGAGCTGTCGCCAGAGGTGAAGGACTAGCGGCTGTACATGGTCTCAATAGAGGAACAGCAGTACCGAGAGTTCTTGGGCTGCCAGGGTCACAGGGAAGAGGAGGAGCTGGACCGATAGTGGAAGTACCCGAAGCCAGAGTCTCTGTAGCGGCAAGACAGGCAGTGGTAGCACCCACAGAAGCAGTACCTGCGGTGGGAGCACCCGCAGCACGACATCTACTGGGTGCTCTGGATGAAGGAGGACTCCCCGAGAGGCGATTGGCGGAAAACGGACGAGTGCGTGCCCCAGTACGTGTCAGATCTCGAGCCGAAGGAGAACGATCTTGCTCTCGATTGGGAGATGGAAGGCCTCGAGAGGAATTCGATCCAGCATCCCTTAATAGAATATTTGGCGAAGAGGGATTACCAGTTGAAAGATCTCGTGCCGAAGTCCGTAGATTCCCATTTGGAAGAGCTCGTTCTGATCGAAGAAGGTCCCCGTTTGGAGGAAGCTACGCTGATATTGGATCACGGTCGCTCGGAGGAAACTATGGAGATATAGAAACACCCTTTGTCCAGGAAGGATTCGGCGAACATCCGGGGAACATGGGAACATCCACTACCATGGAGCAAGGTTTTTCTCTAATGCGACCTCAAGTTGGAATGGGAAGACCCTCTATGGAGAGAGCATTTGCGGAAGTGAGAACACCACCTGCAACAATGAGAGGATCTTCTCGAGAAAGCACCCCTGAAGAAGTCGGAACACCTTCAGTGTTAGTGAGGGGATCATCTACTCTTGGAAGCAACCTTGCGCAAGTGGGAACACCTTCAGTAAGAGGATCATCTTCTCTTGGAAGCAACCTTGCGCATGTGGGAACACATTCAATAATAGTGAGGGGATCATTTACTCTTGGAAGAAACCTTGGGCAAGTTGGAACACCTTCAATAGATACGGCGTCTGCCGAAGAGGGAACACCTTCAGTAAGAGTATCATTTACTCTTGGAAGAAACCTTGCGGAAGTGAGAACACCCTCAATAGATACGGCCTCTGCCGAAGTGGAAACACCCTCTGTAGAAGGACTAAGTGCCGATGTGCTTCCAACAGAAGTACCAGAAGTGGAAGTACCTTCCCATGAAGTACCCTCCCTGGAAGTACAACCTGTAGAAGTGCCCTTTCTAGATCCAACATCGGCAGTTGCTGCGCCCCCAGTAGTATCCGCTCGGGTAGACGTGCCTCTATCTGGAGCAGCATCTTCGGGAGTAACCACTTCGGATCCAGCCAACCTTACAAACATCAACCATGAAGCTGGAGATTGTGCTGTGGCCCTGGAGACGGAAATACCAAGGGAAGTCGCACCTCAAGCGACCCAAGAAAATACTGTTGCTGTCGTTGAGAATAATACCGAACTACCAGAATCCCGACGACAAGCCGAGCGTGATCACAATGTCCGGAATATACTGCGACTGTGCGATTTCATTCAACAGCAGCTGACCAGGATTTCCGAGCAGATCGACTCTTACGAGCAGAAGCTGTCGCTCCACTGGTCCTCCCGGGAGCCCGATAGCGATGCTCTCTAGGATCATTAGTGTCCCAGCACCCCGCTCCCCTCCCCGAAATCCAAGAAGAAGGAAAGCCAAACCTCCCATCCGAAGAAATGAACTTTTAAAAAATGAGATGAAATCCAATAAGGTAAGCCAGAAGTTTAAAACAATTTGAGAACAAATATTTTAAAAAAGGGAAGAGGGCAAGACATGCAGAGAATGAAAATTATTTGGATTTGACAAAATTTTAGAGCTTCGATTTAAGAAAAAGCAAAAATTCTAAAAATAGTTGAAATGGCAGCTTTTGAAAAAAGAAATCTTAAGAAACTTCTAGTCTTCTAGAACTTAATGAAGAAAAGGACAAAATTGCTAATGCTATATGTTTTAATATTCCTATTTCAAAATTAAGAGTAAGATAACGTTTTCTTAAGGAATTGGAAAATATGTTAAAAAAAAAACAAGCCCCAGCTAAGAATAATGACTTTTTAAAAAAAAAATTAATGGAGGAAACAAGAGCTCGACAAAATTTTAAGTTAATTTTAAATAATTTCAAATTTTAAATCGAAAAGTGACTAACAAAATTCTCAATACTACAAAGCCCTCTTGAATATATTTGGTAAAGCTCTGCTCTTTTGGTCAAATTTTGAAAAAAGTTCCGAAAAAATCCTCCACTTTCCTAGCCCCGCCTGAAATGAAAAAAAAAAAATCCTAAAAACAAATGAAAAAAAAAGGAGAAATCGACCATCGATCATTAATCATCAGTTTTCACTAATTGTTGGCGTGTTTTTGACAAAAAATTATCGTATTGCGGCATTTTTGGGGCAAGAAGCATTTGGAAAACGGAATATATATAGTATGTGGCCAGTGTATTTCAGTTTCGAAAGATGATCCTGCAGTTCCCGCATAGCCTGAAGAAGGGCGACGAAGAATAAGATGTGGTGGATGTGCCATCGAGTGAGTGTCCTTTTGCCCCGTACTATGCCGCCGAAAATCCCCTCCACTCCCCCAAAATTGCCTTCGATTGCACGTGTTATCCTTGGACGCACAATGATCATAATGCGATTAAAGAATGTGCGTTCCAACAATTTATGCATTTTGTAATTATTTTGGGAGGTGGTCCATTAAGGCATACTCATCAGTTATTATTCCCTTATAGAAACTATAGAAACCTCCCTCGCTTTTGCAGGGAGCATTTCGTGCATTTCTCCGTTTCAAGAGTCCTAAAGAAATGACATGCAAATTAGTTTTGTTCAAATGACTGACAAGTTGGCAAAAAAACAGACACACCACGGCGGCAAAAGGACCAAAAACGGACGTATAGTTGAAAGTTGAAAGGGTCACGACTGTGAGTTTCGGGGAAACGCGAAAAGCGAGACGCGAAATGGGAAATGGGAAATGGGAAAGGGGTTTTTATGGCTAAAATATCGAAGCACACACACACCCACATACACACTACAATGCAAAGTGCATAAATAAATAGAAAATTTCCCCGAGACAGTCGAGTGAGAGGTAAGTATGCAGTAGTAGGATGGATGGATGGCGAAAAAAGGATGTTTTATGGCCTCACTCCTTGCCAGCCCACTCCTTTCAGTTGGCCCAGTCTCTGACCGCAGTGAAAGGATTGGTCTCAAAGTCCCGAAAAAGGATTGATCCGGTTTTCGGGTTACCTGCTGGGCTACACAGGACCCAGGACTGAGAACCGAGGACCGAGGATGTTGCAAAGGACTGCCTGCACGCCCAAAAACAACAAAAATATTTGACAATTTAATTAGTCGAAAATTTGACAGGATTATCGCTGGGCATGCATCACATCACATTAAGTTAAATAGAAACCCACCCACAAATACATAGGACACTGGGAAAAAGTATACTTACTTTGATATTTTGGGGAAGGTATCTGAACATTTTCAGAAGAGTTAGGTTTTATTTTTATTTATTTAATAATATATTATATTGAGGAGGGCTCTATTTTTTTTAACATTATTAGAGACCATATAGGGGCGCTATATAAATACATCGCATATTTCGGGAAACGGTTTCTACAAGAAAATTATTACTAGAGAGTAAATTAATGTAACATTATTAAATAAAATGTTAAAAAATGTATTTATGAAAGATATACATAGTTTTTAATATATTTACTTAATTGTATTTATTTATTATATGTATATGACAAGAAAGGAAAGTTAACTTCGGGCGGAGCCGTAAATAACGAATATAGAAACCCGATCCTTATTAGAATTTTATTATAAAATTAATTTATTAGCAAAAAAAGCACAAAAGTTGGGTAATTTCTGTTAGTTAAGTTATATGGCAGCTACAGGATATAGTCCCCTATGGGTCCCACAGGGATGGCTATATCTTCCCCAATTCTCATCCGATTCTCAAGCGGAGTGTTTTAAAAGATTTTTGGATTTCTCCACCATTCTGCATCAAAATCCTGAGACGAAATATTTTTTAGATTTTTTGTCCATTTTTCCTGATGGGATCCCTTGAAAGTGGGGTTTTCCTCTATAGGGCCCACAGGGTTGGCTATATCTTCCCCAATTCTCATCCGATTCTCAAACAGAATACCTTAAATGATTTCTGGATCGGTTCTCCACCATTCTGCATCAAAATCCTGAGACGAAATATTTTTTTCAGCTTTTGTCCATTATTCCTGATGGGATCCCTGAAAGTGGGGTTCTTCTCTATAGGGCTTTAACAAAAATTAAATTAACAGGAGATTATAAAGAATGTGAATATAGTTTCGCAGAATTTCAATAAAATCAATAGGGACATGAACTTTAAAAGAATAAGATTACGAATAGAATAGTTAGTACAGGAAACAACTAAAGTAGCAGACTATAATATGACTAAAATCAATAATATTATAACAATAGTTAATAATAAATATACAATTTATTTTACAAACATCTTAAGTTTTTTTCCAAGTGCACACATGTGAATCTAATCCTACAAAGTGGGTGATAGGATGCGTGAGTGTGGGGGGTGGGGGTGCTTGGGCGGTTGGGGTGTTCGTGTCCTGCAGCTTGTGGTCGCCGGTTGCCGCATCTGTGATAGCAATAGCTTTTGATCCACACAGCTGCTTAGTGGAAATTTTTTAATTAAAACGGCGCTTGGCTCATTTGCCTTTGACCTTTGACTTTGGCTCAGTTTCCGTTCCGTTCCGTTCAGTTCTTTTCACTTTTTCTGATTTTGTTTTTTCGACATTCTTTTTTTGTATGCCACCATCCCCCCAACCGCGTGGCCAAAATTTAATTAGCTTAGTTCTGCCCTGGCTCCCAGGCTCCCAGGCTACCAGGCTCCCAGGCTACCAGGCTCCTTTGACAAGAAGCCGAAAAAGAAACATTTCACTCTCTGGGAAACTGAAAAACCAAACAACAAAAAATTCCAAAAATAAAAGAGGTTTTTTTGGCGACGAGTGGCGCTTCTGCATGTTAGAGTATCTAACTAACTTCCGGTTCCTGTCTCTATTTTTTGTTTCGCGTTTTTGCATCGGATTTGGCATTAGAAATGCGTTAGATGGACAAACTGAGATGCAGAGTGTCCTGTACATGTCCTGTCCATGGCAACAGGAAATGTCGGAGTGCAAAGTAAATAAAAAAGGAGGTATTTTTATAAACTCGGGGGATTTTGAAAAGCTATTCGAGATCTATATGTTGGAAAAGTGTGTGGATTTTGGACTAAAAGCATCTTTGTTTGGGGTTACTATTATATCAATTAATTATGGATATTAGGAATAACAAATTAATAAGAAAATAATTTAGGTTTTAGTTTTCACTTGAAATTTGAGATTCAAAAAGAGGAATAACATATATGCATTAATCATGTTTTTGTTTAAAAAAAAAACTCATAAACCCTTACACATAGTGTAGAAACTTATACTTAGAATCTTTTTATTTAGTAGTTAGTAGTAGTAGTGATCTTTTAACGAGTATCCTTCTTTTTACTGGATTCCATATTTTATATTTCTTATATTTTATTAGCTGTATTTATAGTTAAGTATTATTTGAATATTTTATAGTAGTTTGAATAAATGTATTTCTTTTATAAATAATTGTGAGTTATATAACATATTTTTTACAATTTGTTACAATATTAGTTACAATTATAGCTATTAACTAGAAATAATAGAGTTTCTGTGAGTTTCTATGAGATTTTTTAAACAACGAATATAGTTTTATAATAAATAAATATTTTATAATACGTTCTAGGCTAAAGGCTAAAGAAAATCATAATATTAGTACAAGTATTAGTATTTAATGGAGGCATCGAATATATATATTAAATATCCTATATAAATATATAAAAAATATTTACTTTGAATTTTATTAAAATTAGTGTTCTTAATATTTAAACTAATATTGCATAAACGATTCAAAATGTTTGTTTTGTAAAATATCCTTAATTTTTTCCTAAAAATTCTTAAAAGTTTTCACAAATTTTTCTAACTTTTAAAAATAAATGTAGTTTTTTTTGTGGAAATTTTGGTAGAAGATCCATTGCCGAGTTTTAGAGCTATGCCATCCCACTTTTAACCGCCGAACCATCAAGTATTCGTCATGTATTCCCTTGGGTGTGGCCGCCCCACCCGCTCACTCCCATCGGATCCCTCTGAGCCCACTTGCCATATCCTGACAGTTTTCGTCCTGCAATTGATTGCAGTGTGTTGCACGTACATTTTAAAAACGGAAGCGCACGAAATCGAACAGCAAACAACAAACAACAGAGAGGCTGAAAAATAACAAACAAAACAAAAATAAAAACAACAAACGCGAAACGAGAAACGAGAAACAAACAAACAAACAAATTTCAATTCGTTAGCACCAAAAACCATTGTAGGATGTTGCAACAGCAGCAACAAATTGCGGCAGGAGTGAGTGACCTGAAAAAGGACACCCTACCATCTACCATCTCGCCCACTCGCGAAAAATATAGAAAACTAGCAAGGATGACAAGGACAAGCGGCCAAGTGCCGTTAAGTTTTTTGCATGTTTTCTAAACAACAACAAAAAAAATACTACAAAAAATACTGAAAAAAACAAAAAAAGGGTCCACGAATTGCCTGCCTGCTGCACTTTTTCGCCAATGCAATCTAAACCGTAATCCAATAAAATCGACTGCAGGAATGTTTCCTTCCCGTCCCCAGCCCTCCATCCGCTGCCCCTCTCTGTTGAAAAAATCCTCAAAAAAACAACAACATTTTTGACAGTTCATTGTGCGAAAGCCTCTCTCCCTCCCCTCCACCCCTGCACCACTCCATTCACAGGAAAACCCCACACTTTTACCCTGCCTCTTGCCTCGCAGCAATCTTCCTGCCCCCGCGATTTTGTTTTCCAGGACGAGGCAGCAGGACGAGGCAGCAGGACGAGGCATGTCAATAGATGCGAAGAATGTTGCACACAGAAAAAGCTCCTCTCCAAGGCTCTGCACTGAGAGAAGCACTTGGATTGGAGGTATTAACTCAAAATTATATTCTGCCTTGGAATTTTGATAGAATGTTTATGGGAAATGGATATATCAAGCGTTTAAGATACTCTCCTTGAAAATCGTGTAAGAATTTACAAAGATATAGACATGGTTGTAGGCCAAAAATGCATTTCTTCAACTTCTGGAAGAGACCTTCTTTCGGAAATCTACAAAATTATAAAAAATTTAAAAAACATGCTCTCTTGAGATTTTAATGGAAATTTTATAGGAAATAAGTATAAAAAGATATAAATATTATCAAAAATATTGGATAAAAATTAACAAAGTTAGAGACATAGCCGTGTGCCATAAGGACACACGCCGTCATTCTATAGAAAAATTTGACAAAAAATCTAAAAATTGTTTTGCAATAAGATTTTAGTGCAGATCGACCGGGAATCGATCTACAAATCGTATAAAGTATTCCTTTAAAAAATCAGATCAAATTAAAAGAAGATACTATTGCCGTACTATTGCTTTTCTAAGAAAAAATCTAAAAAATATTTTTTCATAAGATTTTAAATTTAAGTTCAAGGGAAATCGATATGGAAATCGTTTAAATCACTCCGCTTAAGATTCAAATAAATATGGATAAAGATATACTTGTCTCTGCAGGACATATAGGCGTTTCTGGCATTTTCAAGAGGATCCTATCCGGGAAAATGGCCTAAAAATCCAGAGTCGAGTCCAGATATTAGTCCAGATTGAAGAATCATCGAACCACAAAGGGTTGAAGGCAATCCTTTCAAGAATCGGGACAAAATTGGAATATAACTTAATATAGCCTGCGTTCTGAGACATACATAAAAGACATTGGATTTAAATCTAAAAAATAGAAAATTAGAAATAGTCCTTTTAAGATACCACTTACTATATCCAAATATTGAGCCTTCCATTTGGGACATGTTTTCTTTCCAATGCCAATTAACTGAAATAACTTATTAATTTAATAAAATAATAGAAGCATGTGTTCTTGTTAACATACCTCTTCTCTTGATTCCTTCAAATATTTTTAGAAACATTTTTGAATGTGCATTGAAGAGTCTAGAGCTGGGGAATCTCGGCCTAAAGTGCTGAAAGCAAAAACGAAAAGCAACGAGCGTACGAGAAGAGATTCGGCAGAATTGTTGCGAAATTGCTATTTGCACTCAATAACACCCTGCACCGCCACCCAGCCCCACCCACTCCAGATTCATCCCCAAGCCCCTACACCCCCTTATACCCTGATTTTTTGCCATCATCCCCCTTTTGAAGAGCGGTAGAGTTGGCAACCAGAACCGTTCTGGCCACAAGCGCTGACCCAACTATATCGGATACCCGCAAAAAAAACAACAAAAAACATGGTAGGGGGTGGGTTGGGGTGGAAAATGAAAATGTATGTGATTGGGGGGCGGCTGAGGAGGGCGAAGTGTGGGCCAAGAGGGGGCGTGGCATGCGGGTGTGGCACAATTGCAGCATGTTGCAGAAACAGAAACAGTACCAGAACCAGAGACTGCAAGCAAGGAAGCACAAAAAACGGCAAAGGAGCGAACAAATTTGCGCCATAAAGCATACACTCTAAAAAATGAAGAAAAAAGAGTAGAAAGCGAAGAAGGAAGGATTTTTTGAATGGCTGACAAAGCGCAACAGAACGGGTTAACGGGGTCAGTCAAGGGGTTAAGGGGTTGAGGCATTGCAGCAGCCGTTAGCATATCCCCACTTTTTTTTCTGTTTTCCAAGAGAAATGAGATCCTTGTTACTCGGAAAGCCAAAGGAGGATGCCCTTTTTCAGAAAATCCGTATAAAAAATAAACCTGAAGATGGGGAGCCCGGCTATAGGGGTGCCTCAGACTGAGAGGCCTCTGACAGTGAGGAACATTTATTGTGGATGCATCTGTGGATAAGTGTGAAAGGGGCCAACCTAATTTATGGCCAACCAAGGCTAAAAGCTTCAAAACAAAGGCCTGAATTATATAGAGAGCTATACAGCAGTTTGACAGAACAGCTTTTAGATTAAATTTTTACGTTTTTTTAGGTTTTTTTTAGGCTTAGATTATATAGGAAATATAAGGCACTATAGTTGAAATATTTTTAGAAAGGTGTTCATTTTAATATTAATGTTAATTCGTATGATGTAGAGCACAATCTGAATCTGTTCAGGACAAGATTTTCACTTTTTTGAAGAATTTGAGTCGCATAAATACTGCGATTAATAAAAAGAAATCTATTGAGATCTTAAATTTTAAAATCTGATATATATTTAAGGACAAAGTTTTGATATTTTTTCCCCACTTCTTCAAAGAGAAGGTTCTTAAGAAAATTGGAAAAACATTCGAACCTAAATGTTGTATTAAGGTTTTGATTTAAATATAAAACAAATTTAAAAAAAATTTTTATTAGGTATTCCGATTTAAGATTAGAATAATAAATATAAGAATATTGATAGAAGAGATATCATAATAAAAGAAATCCCAAAGAAACTTAGGAAAATAAAAAAAAACTTTAGCCTCACTCTCCAAATATCCCTAATCTTTAAACACTGCTCTTATTATTATTTTTCAAAATTGTATGGATATATTTGATTGTGAAACTAAATGCATTGATTTTTCACCCTGCACCCCCTGCATTCCTGCATCCTGCACCCCTTGTCCTCGTGCTCGCCCTCGCCCCGTGGAAAGCCACTTGAAAATGTTGAGTTGTCCGGAAAATCAGAGTGACAGGAAATCAATTGCACGGCATGAGGTCACAGCCGAATATATATACATATATATTTTTTTTTTGGGTGTATGTGCATTTAGCGTAAAGCGGTAACACCTCAATTTTCCGACTTGTATATATAGTTTCTTGATTTTCTTGATTTTTCCCAATATACCCCGTACTCGTGTGTTTAGAAATTTTACATTTTTTTTGCACGCGCTCAGCGGGAAATGCACGCGACTGACGCAGCAGGACGCTTTTAGGGCCAAACTTGCAGCACACACAGCGAGTGATCCTGCCTCAAAAGGACATGCTCGAAATCAGGATCAGGCTGGGCTGCGCCGGACATCCCGCAGATACAAGATATACGCGACGGATGAGAGATTGCTTTCCAATGAATTTCGGTGATAACTTCGCAGAAAGTCCGGTTTCTTAGCTCCGCGACTCACTACCTCTCTATCTCTTTCCGCAGCTATGACTTTCTCTATGGCCTTCTCTTTCCATTTCTCTAATTCTCCCGCTTCTCACTCTTCTCAATTCGCGTGCTCGACTCAGCGGGGGAGAGAGTCTCTGACCGACTGGCTGCCGTTTTTGGTCTCCAGCCGAGTGCTGACAGAAATCACTGGAGAGAAACCCGGAGAAAGGTCAGAGAAAGGCAGAGAATGAGGGAGAAGGCCAGCGAAAGCGCGCGAAAGAGACGTCTAGATGGCTAGAGAAAGGTGGCAGAGGGTGCGAGGTGTGTGTTTTTGGGTGAAACGGCTTCCGTGCACGCGCGAAACGACGCGGCAAGGACAACGATCAGCGGGTTGCCCCGTGTCCCTCTCATTAGCATCCGCCCAAGGACATCCAAGGAGCAACGGGTGGTCCGAGCGGGGCGGGGGGCAGCGTTAGGTGGGCGTGGCTAAAGCGATTCAATGCAATTCGTTGCGCGGCAGACGCGGCACACGAACAGCCCAAAAAAAAACAAAAATCCCGCAACAAAAATCAGGACCTAAGTCAGGACTTGGTCCTTTAGAGGAGCGCCACCTGGTGATCAGTCCAAGGAGTTGCTGAAATAGTGTCCTTTTGGGCAGGGGAGGGGTGACAAAAGGAGAAGGGACTTGCATTTTTGAGAGATATTGAGAGACATATATTCAAAATATTAAAGGAATATCATAAAATTTTGTCCTCAAAACTTTAAAAACAATAAGTATAATATAGTACAACTAATCCTCTTAAAAATCCGTACTTTTAAAGCATATATTTCCTATTTATTATTTTGCAAGTCCTTAATATATTTCCTTAAAAAAGAAACCAAAAAATATGTGTCTTTGAAATTCGTTTCCAGGTCGGAAGTTGAAAAGGATATTAACACATATTGCCGGCGGAGTTAATTGATTTGCTGACCCCGCCGGTTGATGGATAAAATGAGCTAGACATTTTGCCGCCCATGGCTGACAGGGGGGCGTGGCAATGACCAGGGGCTACAACACACAGGGGCTCTTTCGACGAAAAAAAAAAAGGGGTGACTGGAAAAGAAACAAAAGGCACTGGACTTTTGTCTGGAACTGAAAACATAAAAACTCAATTAGACTCGTTACACGCCCAATTATGTAATATGAAATAAAGCCCAGAAAGGTCCACCTGTACACCTATCTGCCTGCCTGCCTACCTACCTTTATACTCACTGTGATCTAAACTGTTTCTTTTTTTTTTATCCTTTTATTTTTTTTGTGTTTATTTTTTTTTTTGTTCACATTTGGCTTTGAGCATCTCTTCACGGCCCAGTTGAGCAGCAAAATGCCAAATCGTAAATCGTCAAGCGGCTCCACTTCAGTGTTTCGGAGGAAAAAAAATAGCCAACTAAAGAGCCACCCACTGCATCACCCGTGGCAGGCACATCGCCCACTCTACCACCTCCTTTACTTCTATCACTGACTAGGTGAAATCCTGCACTGTACAAAAAAAATCATGGCTTTAGAATGGTTGGAAAATATCTTCAAAAATTATGGGAATAATAACCCTTTTAGTCTCCTTACAAATTTTAAAAGATTTTCAAAAAGATGTATATTGTTTATTTCTGTAATGCCAACATCTTTATTGGCTGGCTTTTTATGAGATGGACTCCCCAGCCAGCACTAGTACCAACTTCATACCCCACTCCTACCCAACCTCACCGCCTCCCTGAAGGACCAGCATATAACGGGGTACTCAACTAAATTGCCAAAGCGTTGAACATTTTTCACCCGATGTGGGCCAATAAATATAACGAAACTACCAAAGTAACTAAACAACAGGAGCAGGCAACCGAACCAGTGGCAAAATCAGCGGCAGCGCCAGGATCCAAAGGACATGCTCGGGATGACACAGCAAAAGGCAGGAGCAGTAGCAAAAGGATTCAAAAAACAAAAAAAAAAAAAGAGAAACAAACAACCCAGTCGCAGGACTAAAAAATAGAAAAGTGAGGGAACTTTTCAACGAAGTGTTTATATGCTTAAAAGGAGGAATTTTTAATAATTTTAAAATAAACAGAATTGAGAATTATATAGGATATAGAATCATATAGAATGGATATATAAAAAAAAAACTGTTAGAAGTTTGTAAAGATGCCTTTGAAACTTTGCTTATTTTTATCTGCTAATTCTTCAAATAAAACTGAAATTTTTTAATTTAATAAATTTTTTTTTAAGAGTATCTAGAATTTGTTTTAAGAAATTTTTTATCCAAAAACATATGCACTCACACACCCATACCCAGTGAAAGACCCACACCCAGACACCCACCCAACCAAAAAGTCCATCCACAGTATCGCGCCCACACACATTCGGTTAGCCATTTTTTAGTGCACCACCAGAACCACCGACACCACCTCCTGCCTCCTGTTCATCTCCTGGTGGTTCTGGGTTCAATTGCAACTTTACTTTGTTTTTTTTTTTCCTTTTTTTATTTTTATTTTTTTTTTTGGATCCCAGAGCTTGGGTTGCAGTGTCGCTGGTCGGATGGCCTCCACTTTTATGGCCACAGGCGGTATTTATATGCAGGCCTTACTATTGCAGCAGCCCAATGAACACTGAAAAAAATTTCAAATATTTAGTTAATAGGACGGAGCAGTAAAGAATGTTGGGTGTTTTATAAAAAGAGTTATGGTTGGACTTAAAAAAGTATTTAAAATCGGGGTTTAAGGTTTCTATACAGGAATTATATTCTTGATTATAGCATTTTAGAAGATGGAACCAAGATAGGTTTCAAAATATTCCATGAATTTTTAATTTTAATTATATTCTAGGATCGGTTAGAACATTTTAAGAATAAGTCTTTTTTTTTATTAATTTTCAAAGTAAAAATATAATATCCATAAAAATAAATATGATTTTAAAAACAATCCCAAGTTAATTACGCATATAAAAGGTACCACTTTTCATCCAAATATTTAATTATACATATATTTAAATTTTTGTCAGTGCACTGGCACCCACACTTGAAGCATCTTTTGGCCAGTACTTTTGGCCGGCACTCGAGTTATGTTGGCAATTGAAAGTGGCAACTGTGTCAAGTGTTGCCCACTTGTCGTACATGGCCGGTTGTCCTCCGGTCGAGGTCCTCGAATTCAGTCTGTGTCCAGTCACCAGTCACCGATTCCCCTCCAGTATCCTCCAGTACTCCTTTCTGTCTCTCTCTATCTTACTTTTTTTGTTGGCCGGTTTAAAAACGGAATTTTTTATTGCCCTTACAAAAAAAAAAGTAGAAGGTAGAGGAATATTTTCTTTTTTTTATATTTTTGTATTTTTATTTTTTTTTATTTTGTGAGTAGAGAGGAAAAATGTCGCTTTGGTCGATTTTGAATGGCGAACTTTTCGTCTCTCTGGGTGGATATGGAAGTGATTTCAATTTATGAACATGCCGCTGTCCACACACACACACACACACACACTGCACACCCACACTAATAAATTGAGAAAATTTCAGGCATTACAATCCATCTTGCCCGTTTTCCACACGTCTGGGGAAAAGTCGGGAAAAATGCTGTGGAGCGGGGGCGGAGTATGTAGATCTGAGTGACCTCTCTCTCAGTCAGTACTGGCCGGGCACTGCTTTGGCTTTGGCCTTTTTAAAACGAATTTAAATTTTTCTATAATTGGTTCTAGGGGGAAATTGCAGTCCTGAGTTCAACTTCCGTAACTTAATGAATTACCAAAAGTGTTTTACTTTTGCCCTACAAGGCTGTAAATGCCCTTTGGCCATTGCTGATTGCTCTCGGATTTTATTCTTGTTTTTATTGTTGTTGTTGTTGTTGCTTGGTGTTATTGGTGGCAGGATGTTGCCGGTTGCTGCAGGACACATGTCCTGCACAATTTGACCATTCAAATGGGCTTATCTCTTTATTTGTTTGTATTTTTTTTAAGAGTATTTTTTGTTAGTTTATTAGTAATATTTTCTAAAGAGTTTTTAGTTTAAAATTTAAACTTGTTAGCTGGAGACTTTTATTTTGAAAATTTTAATAGTATATTCATACCTGGTACTCGGTAGAGTTCTAATGGATCTTGGGAACTACTTCAGATAGCGATCTGAAAGTTTTATTTGAGACTCCTGTTATTTTACGCTGTTCAATTTATGTTTAAAATTTAAGTAATGCCTTCTTTCGCCTTCTAAAATAACTAAAAGCTATCTCTATCACTACAAGCTAATATTCATTATATTTTGTTTCTATTATGTTTCTATTTTGTTTCTCAAATATTTAATATTTGGTAATTTAAATGTATAATTAAAGTTATTAAAAACAGCTCAAATGACTTGGAAAACTAATCTCTTAGAACCTTAAAACCTTAAACCATTTAGACTTGATAAAAATATAAAAAAAAAATAGATTATATACCCTAGTATAATAATTAATAAATAATTTAATTTATAACTATAAATAAAACCTTTTATTTAAGCTAAGAAATAAAAACAAAAACACCAAAGTTCCCGAAAACCCCAACGACTAATTGAGTCTCATTAAATGGCCATGCCTCCTTGGGCAGCCCCCCACCCGACACACGGATTTGCGCTACGACCTTGGAGGCGTGTGCCGGCCACGCCCCCTTCTTGTCTCAATATCTAGAAGATGTATCTACCGAGGGTAGAAATAGTTTAACGAAAAACGCCAGCCGTGGACCATGGACCGTGAGGCGTTAATTAAATTTTTAACATGCCTTAATCCAGAGCGACTGTTGCCACTTAAGTTTTTCAATTAACCCTTGGCAACCAAAAACGATTCACCCCTCGCCGTGGTGTGGGCAGAGTGTGCGGGTGCGTGTGGTGGGGGCGTGGTAAATGGGGTTGCTTTATTTTCATATTCATACAAAATTAAACAGCGCGTGCGACAACATAATCAAACAAGTCAGATCACCGACTTGTCTCGTCTCTCGTCTCAAAAGATTCCTCAAATTACACAAAAGGCCCAAACTATAAAACACATGGTTAACACTAAGAGGGCTTCTAAAGGGTCGGGGTATTCTCAATGACACCTAAAAACAGGGGCGGCTATGGAGAGGGGGCTATACTTCACTTAAGACAAGTCACGAGCCAAAAGTCGCACTTAAGCGTTTTCTAATCTGTGAAGGGGCTGCCTGGCTATAAATATTTATATTTATGCTTCACTGTGATTTTTGGGAGGGGAAGGCTAGGTACACTGTAATTATATTGGGAACTTTACAGAAAAGAGAGACATTTTATAAACTTGCTTTAGCAGCTTAGTAGATTTTTTTGTATGCTACTATTATTAATTAAATGTAGATACCAAAATTATTTGTCCAAAAACCAAATTATAAAAACATATAAAACATGAAATACTATACGGTTGTGGATTACTAAAAGATATCCGGTACTTCTATTGTTTTTTCTTATACTACAGGTCCTTTAATTTTAGTCGAATAATGATATGACATTAAAATATGTGTTCTTATCTTTGTTTAAAAAAGAATAAAAAGTAAACAATAAGCTAACTGATCCTTTTAAATTATCTTCTTTCTAAATATTCCATAATTTCTATATACTTCCCTCAATAAAATATTTTTATTTGTTTAACTTCTTGAGAAAGGGCTCAAGACCAACTATAACATCTATAAATCTATTTAAACAAAACTAAAATATTTCTACAAGTACATAAACAACTGGAAAATATGTGACAACAAACTGAAATGAAGTCAGGCGCATTACTCACGCGCCAAGAAGGGGTGACGATACTCAGGGAGGGGACTATTCACAGGACAGGATTTCCCAGTCACTTTTCCTAGTCCGCCTCCAAACAGTGGGTCATACAGAGGGTCGTGTGATTTACTCCCTCGATTTTCCGTGCGTCATAAAAGCATCTCAAGAATGTTGTCAACAAAACAAAAGTGTCACGAGTCAAATCTATATGTATTTTTCCGGACGATGGAGATGCGATAGGTGGGGAAGTTGCTCTGGAAAATTGTCGGAAAAGTCAAGAGAGGGGGGTTGGGGGGACGGAGGACAGGCGGTGAAACTTCTGTTTCGTGTGCGGCATTAAGTGATTACTCCCCCTTTCTCAGGCAAAATAAATACGTAGAGCCCTATTGATTAGCGGCTTATTTTTGGCCCTCTCAACGAGTCAGCGACAACAATTGCCGTCGAGCTGCCAGCTCATTTGGTGGATTGAGTTCCTAAATAGCCGAAAATTTATGGGATTAGTCGGGCCGATTTGATGGGGAATTTATAAGAATTTTTGTCAGGCCATTTGAAGGCAATTTTCCGATGATTTGTGATGTTATGGAATGCCATACTCGTCCTATTTGTTGTCTTAGTTTGGGGATTTTATTTCAAGTACGAATTGCTATTTAAAAATTTTATTTAAAAGGAAATTATTTATTATTAATGATTACTTGGAAATATTTCCAATTATTTCGTACCAGATATCGCAAAGGATATAGCTTTGATGTTATGGAATTCTATATAAACTTTTTTTTTGAAAAGATTTATATTAGAAAAGAGAATCAAATACCTCAAAAATAACATAAACTCATAAGTCTTTACTTTTTAAACCACCTTAGTGCCTAGTCCTTAAATAGACAACCCCTTAAGCAACTAGCCAGGGTCTTGTATCCTTGTTTTCTTGTGTCCTTTTCTAACACAAATTGCGCTAATTTCACACCTGGCCAGGGTCGAAGCTCGCTGGGAGGGCAGCCAAGTGGAAAAGCGTCACAAAAGTGCCATAAAATGGCGACACCAAATGGCTGCGATTTAATTTCCACACTAGGTTAGGATGCGAAGGGGGGACAGGCGGGACAAGGGGCAGGAGGTAGGCAGGATAAAGGGGTGGTGGAAAAGTTGAGGCGCCAGCTGGTGGAAAACTCGCCTGAGGTCTGGGCTTGAATCCTTTGGGACATTTGCGCCTGTTTAGCGCAAGTGAATCAAAAAGTCATTTCTCTTAGTCTGCATTTGGTTGTAAGGACACTGGAAAAAAATACATCAAATTAAACTGAAAGATTAGAAATTCATTTGAGGTAATTATAAAGATTATAAACTAAAAAGAGAACTAGAATTTACAATTTTTTCAATAGAAAAACTTTACTATAGAATTACTTTACTATAGAACTTGACTATAGAATTACCATAACTTTTGAGGAATATCATATTGATTTTTTGAATATTAGACATTCTAGAAACAAAAATAATAAAATAGATAACATAATATAATAGAATAAAAATAATAGATATAAGAAAGCAAATAAAACGGAAGATAAAAGCCTAATTGTGTTTACATTTTTGCTTAAAATCAAAAGAAGCAATACCCGGTACTTCTAGTATTTGGGTACTCCATTTACAAAATAATAGGAAAATATGCTAAAACAAAACTTCTTACCTCAATTTCTTAATTTTAATAAAAAAGAAGCATTTCGTTTAAAAAAAAAAACATAAACCCCAAAAAACCCTTTAACTTGTAACCCTCCCATGACACATTTTTGCCACAATTTTCTTTCTCTGCACAATTGTGCAAGCTTAACCCGTTTTCTGGTCCGGTTTCGTCATGACAAATGGGCCAAGTGGCACGCCCACCGTGTAAATGTATCTGTATCTGTAACTCAAAATGTATCTAGAAATGTATCTGTGTCTGTAGCTGCATCTGCGTGTAGCTCTCGGCATAGCATTAACCCTTTTTTGGGCGAAACCACCTCTGCCTCCACCTCCCACCCTAATAGATTCTGCTGAGACCATTATGCGGCCTTGTCGGTGGGTTGGATTTCTGGGCGTGCGTAGATGACAATTTAGTTTTGTTTTAATGCCTTCACCCTTTTAGTTTAGTTTGCTTTTTATGAGTTTATTACCACGTCCAGCATCCCTTTTGTGTCTCGGCGGAAATACTTTATAAATTGAATGGCACATTGTATCGAATTATATCTTGGGTATACGTACAGTGGTTCTATTTTTAGTGGTTAGTAAGGGGGTATTGCAAGGGTTTATTGTCAGAGGTAACATTAATGTTGTATTCAAATAATTAAAAACGCTTGCCAGGGATTTTGGGAAAATTGGTGTTTTTGGGGAATTTGTAATGATTTTTATTTGGGGTTGGACTTTTGTTCAAAAAACTTTAACTAAAAATCTTGAAAAATATTTTAAAGAAAAAATCTCGCTCCACTGTAGGGAGCCGAACCTCAACTTTACCTTTGACAGGATTCCAAAATTTCACACTTAACCAAACGCGAGTGTGTGTGTGTGCGAGTCCTGGACAGCTCCTTCGGCTGCTTTGTGTCCTGTTTAATTAATTATGTAAACATAACTTTGCGCGAAGCAACTGGAACCCTTTTTTCCAACCCTTTTCCTGACACGTTTTGTACTCTATAGTGTATCCGTGTGTGTTGGTTTTTTTTTTTTTTTTTGTATTTTATATTCGTGTATGTCGTCGCGCATTTATGGAAATTAATTTGCGAAACTCAAATTGAAATTGAAACCGAGAAAATGTAAATTTTTTGAATTGATAAATTAAGAGATTAACGGTAGGCCGCCGTAACCAAAAAAATTGGGAAAAAAGTAAAAGGGGTGAGTGAGCGAGTGAGTGAGTTAGTAGAAAATTGAAATGGCTCGTTTAAATGGTAAATGGGCGTGGCAAGACTCCTTTTTTCGGTTTCTGGTACAATTCTGGTTTCGGTTTGCTGTCCAAAAAGGATTTCAAAGGAACGGGACAAGTTACAGTTGACGGGATAACAAAACATCAGTTTACAACAGGATCATAAATGCAGCGGGCAGACGACAACCGCGAAAAAGGTATACTCCGGCGATAGGTTTGAGTTTTTGTATAATATTGCGACAATAAAAAGGATATGTCCCACGAAGGACATTTGCATACAAACGCGGACAATACAATTCTTGGCCAAGTTAACCCAAAAATCGAAACACATACTGCGGATATTGTTATGAAAGTGGAAAGTAGAGCAAATACCTATTCTCCACTCAATTTTCGTTGGAAAAGAAAGACTCACCCACTCGCTGGCTCGCTATTTGTATAATTAACCCAAAAACCCATAAAACCCGAAAACCCACTCGGAAAAGTGTGCTGGCTCGGCAGTATTATTTCAATAAATTTTTCCAACTAAATGCCAGCATGATAGTTCTTTCTTATAGACTCGTATAGAGAGGTATACAAAATTGCATCATAAAAACCAGGCAGCGGCGGCGGCAATGTTGCAACATTGCGATCTGATCCTTTTATGCAAATTACCCGCCCATACCCGCCCGTCCCAAAAGGATATGACCTTGAGGTGAAAATTGCTTGGGATTTTTCCGAAAAATCACTAGAATCAGTGGGCGAAAGAAATGGCTAGAGAGCTGTGTTGAAGAGAAAGACCTCACAGGAGTGAGGGGAACTTGAAAATGATTATGCAATATGTTGCATGATTTATGCTTTTTCCTGCTGCGATTTTCACCCTTTCAACATTGCAACAGCAATTTTCCACACAGCATCCCGAAGCTCTCACCCCTCCCTGGGACAAATATTAACTTCAATAAATTTGACGCACAAAGGCCAAATTATGAGGCACACAACACACACGCACACACACTACAAAAAAGGGAATAAAAAAGGGGTTCCCAAACAGCCCTACCTCGGGCAAAGAAAAGGGGTGAGCGGCGGCTTTCGTCCTTTCGTTTTTTAGTCCTCTAGTCCTTTCGGCTCAATTGCATTGTCATGTTCACAAGTTGTACGACACAGGGTGTTGATGTTGTAATGAAAAATTAGGCATTATAATGAAATCTGCAATTTGCAGGACGCGGTCGCAGGACAGGATGCGGCGGGCCTCTAACAAGGTGAATCAAAATAGGACCTTCATAAAAGGACAGTGATTTCGTTCTGATGGAGAGACATCAAGCCTTCAAAAATTTTACAAATAGCTATTATTAATACTAAATAATAGCTAATAATAATATATAATATTTATAATAATAATAAAGTTTTCCCCTATAGGGCCCACAGTGATGCCTATATATTTCCCATTTCCCAACCGATTCTTAAGCGGAGTGTTTTAAACGATTTCTGGATCGATTCTGCACCATTCTGCATCAAAATCCTGAGACGAAATATTTTTTGAATTTTTTGTCCATTTTTCGTGATGGGATCCCTTGAAAGTGGGGTTTTTCCCTATAGGGCCCACAGTGATGGCTATATCTTCCCCATTTCCCATCCGATTCTCAAGCGGAGTGTTTTAAACGATTTCTGGATCGATTCTGCACCATTCTGCATCAAAATCCTTAGACGAAATATTTTTTAGATTTTTTGTCCATTTTTCCTGATGGGATCCCTTGAAAGTGGGGTTTTTCCCTATAGGGCCCACAGTGATGGCTATATCTTCCCCATTTCCCATCCGAATCTCAAGCGGAGTGTTTTAAACGATTTCTGGATCGAATCTCCACCATTCTGCATCAAAATCCTGAGACGAAATATTTTTTATATTTTTTTCCCATTTTTCCTGATGGGATCCCTTGAAAGTGGGATTTTTCCCTTTAGGGCCCACAGTGATGGCCATATCTTCCCCATTTCCCATCCGATTCTCAAGCGGAGTGTTTTAAACGATTTCTGGATCGATTCTTCACCATTCTGCATCAAAATCCTGAGACGAAATATTTTTTAGATTTTTTGTCCATTTTTCGTGATGGGATCCCTTGAAAGTGGGATTTTCCTATAGGGCCCACAGTGATGGCTATATCTTCCCCATTTCCCATCCGATTCTCAAGCGGAGTGTTTTAAACGATTTCTGGATCGATTCTTCACCATTCTGCATCAAAATCCTGAGACGAAATATTTTTTAGATTTTTTTCCCATTTTTCCTGATGGGATCCCTTGAAAGTGGGATTTTTCCCTTTAGGGCCCACAGTGATGGCCATATCTTCCCCATTTCCCATCCGATTCTCAAGCGGAGTGTTTTAAACGATTTCTGGATCGATTCTTCACCATTCTGCATCAAAATCCTGAGACGAAATATTTTTTAGATTTTTTGTCCATTTTTCGTGATGGGATCCCTTGAAAGTGGGATTTTCCTATAGGGCCCACAGTGATGGCCATATCTTCCCCATTTCCCATCCGATTCTCAAGCGGAGTGTTTTAAACGATTTCTGGATCGAATCTCCACCATTCTGCATCAAAATCCTTAGACGAAATATTTTTTAGATTTTTTGTCCATTTTTCCTGATGGGATCCCTTGAAAGTGGGGTTTTCCTATAGGGCCCACAGGGATGGCTATATCTTCCCCATTTCCCATCCGATTCTCAAGCGGAGTGTTTTAAACGATTTCTGGATCGATTCTGCACCATTCTGCATCAAATTCCTGAGACGATATATTTTTTAGATTTTTTCCCATTTTTCCTGATGGGATCCCTTGAAAGTGGGATTTTTCCCTTTAGGGCCCACAGTGATGGCCATATCTTCCCCATTTCCCATCCGATTCTCAAGCGGAGTGTTTTAAACGATTTCTGGATCGAATCTCCACCATTCTGCATCAAAATCCTTAGACGAAATATTTTTTAGATTTTTTGTCCATTTTTCCTGATGGGATCCCTTGAAAGTGGGGTTTTCCCCTATGGGGCCCACAGTGATGGCTATATCTTCCCCATTTCCCATCCGATTCTCAAGCGGAGTGTTTTAAACGATTTCTGAATCGATTCTGCACCATTCTGCATCAAATTCCTGAGACGATATATTTTTTAGATTTTTTCCCATTTTTCCTGATGGGATCCTTTGAAAGTGGGGTTTTCCTATAGGGCCCACAGTGATGGCTATATCTTCCCCATTTCCCATCCGATTCTCAAGCGGAGTGTTTTAAACGATTTCTGAATCGATTCTGCACCATTCTGCATCAAATTCCTGAGACGATATATTTTTTAGATTTTTTTCCCATTTTTCCTGACTCCGATTCTCAAGCGGAGTGTTTTAAACGATTTCTGGATCGATTCTGCACCATTCTGCATCAAAATCCTGAGACGAAATATTTTTTAGATTTTTTGTCCATTTTTCGTGATGGGATCCCTTGAAAGTGGGGTTTTCCCCTATAGGGCCCACAGTGATGGCTATATCTTCCCCATTTCCCATCCGATTCTCAAGCGGAGTGTTTTAAACGATTTCTGGATCGATTCTCCACCATTCTGCATCAAAATCCTGAGACGAAATATTTTTTAGATTTTTTGTCCATTTTTCCTGACTCCGATTCTCAAGCGGAGTGTTTTAAACGATTTCTGGATCGATTCTGCACCATTCTGCATCAAAATCCTGAGACGAAATATTTTTTAGATTTTTTGTCCATTTTTCCTGATGGGATCCCTTGAAAGTGGGGTTTTCCCCTATAGGGCCCACATTGATGGCTATATCTTCCCCATTTCCCATCCGATTCTCAAGCGGAGTGTTTTAAACGATTTCTGGATCGATTCTGCACCATTCTGCATCAAAATCCTGTGACGAAATATTTTTTAGATTTTTTGTCCATTTTTCCTGATGGGATCCCTTGAAAGTGGGGTTTTCCCCTGTAGGGCCCACAGGGATGGCTATATCTTCCCCATTTCCCATCCGATTCTCAAGCGGAGTGTTTTAAACGATTTCTGGATCGATTCTGCACCATTCTGCATCAAAATCCTGAGACGAAATATTTTTTAGATTTTTTTCCCATTTTTCCTGATGGGATCCCTTGAAAGTGGAGTTTTCTCCTGTAGGGACCACAGTGATGGCTATATCTTCCCCATTTCCCATCCGATTCTCAAGCGGAGTGTTTTAAACGATTTCTGGATCGATTCTCCACCATTCTGCATCAAAATCCTGTGACGAAATATTTTTTAGATTTTTTGTCCATTTTTCCTGATGGGATCCCTTGAAAGTGGGGTTTTCCCCTGTAGGGCCCACAGGGATGGCTATATCTTCCCCATTTCCCATCCGATTCTCAAGCGGAGTGTTTTAAACGATTTCTGGATCGATTCTGCACCATTCTGCATCAAAATCCTGAGACGAAATATTTTTTAGATTTTTTTCCCATTTTTCCTGATGGGATCCCTTGAAAGTGGGATTTTTCCCTTTAGGGCCCACAGTGATGGCCATATCTTCCCCATTTCCCATCCGATTCTCAAGCGGAGTGTTTTAAACGATTTCTGGATCGATTCTCCACCATTCTGCATCAAAATCCTGTGACGAAATATTTTTTAGATTTTTTGTCCATTTTTCCTGATGGGATCCCTTGAAAGTGGGGTTTTCCCCTTTAGGGCCCACAGGGATGGCTATATCTTCCCCATTTCACATCCGATTCTTAAGCGGAGTGTCTTAAACAATTTCTGGATCGATTCTGCACCATTCTGCATCAAAATCCTAAGACGAAATATTTTTTAGATTTTTTGTCCATTTTTCCTGATGGGATCCCTTGAAAGTGGGAAAGTGGGAAAGTGGGATCCTGAGACGAAATATTTTTTAGATTTTTTGTCCATTTTTCCTGATGGGATCCCTTGAAAGTGGAGAAAGGAGAAAACCCTTTAGGGCCCACTTATTCCTTTTAGGGATAGCTATATCTTCCCCATTTCCCATCGATTTCCCATTGACAATTGTACTGGAGAAGACTTATGGCTGAGCCCTAAGACGGGCTCCAAATTTTCCACCTTCGATCGAGATGAGGTTGGACTTCCTGGTCGTAATTTGACGAAGGCACGGGGCTTTGGCTGGTGGTTCGATCCTAGTATGAGGTGTGTATTCTAATTTGGGGTTTGGTTTCGTTTCATCTCCAACTGGAAATTTCTCAAATAATTAACTTGAAATCATTTGTAAATTCAATTTTTTTATTGGTGAATCTATTAGCCCCAATGCTAGGGCTCTTCTCATGTACATCCGAAGAACAGCTGGAACCCTTTGCAAAATAAATAATTAACTAAGAAAATATGAAGGAAATTTTCTTGTTTATATAATTGTTAATGATAGTCAAGAGGTCCGATATATATAACACCATAGGCACCTCCATTCAACTGCAAATGTATGTACATCGAGATGGGTTTACTCTTCTCGTTTTTTGAATCGTTATTCCGGCAAAGGGAATCGCAAATATTCTAAATTGCAATTGCCCACACAAACGGGCCAAGATCACGTGCTAAGTGAAGGGATTTTCAAACAAAAATGTGTAAAGCTTAAAACACAGAATCAAAATCAAACAAAACGTAAATAGAGAAAACACAAAAAAAAAAAAACAGAAGCTGTAACAACAATATTTATTTTATTTTGCGACGATGATGATGATGAAGGATGCTTGCTATTTATTTATTTTAGACAGACGCGCGAGTGAGTTTATTTTTTATGGTTTTCAAATGATTTTTAACCCCGTCACGGCGACCGGAAACGGATGCAAATTGCATGCGTCACGTGACAGACAGACGGACTAACGGACAGGCGGACATACGGACATGGGGGACAGAGTGACGCATGCCGAGTATTAAGCTTTTAGCGCCGATTTCCACTCATCCCTTTCAAAGAATAACACCTACATATGTACCTATGTATGTCTGTATATGTTTTGGTATATTCCGTATATTTTGTATTCTATATCCCCCGATTTTGATTTACTCTTCACTCCACCTTATTCTGTGAAATGGCAAGCAGGACCAAACACGCTTGCGTTTTAGTATTGATTATGCAGTTTGTTGCTGCAAATCCCTGCACCGAGTAGAACCATCACAGAGTTGCAAAAAATCAACAAGAGAATAAGTTGCAGTAGCAGTCATGCATTGAGAAAAAAAACTGGAACTTTTAAAGGTTAAAGATACATATTTGAGCCTCTTTATTTTTGGGAGAAATATTCTTTACAAATGAAGCAAATGTTCTAAAGAAAATGTCTATTTTTTATCTAACTATTTATATTT
Organism: Drosophila pseudoananassae pseudoananassae; assembly: GCA_018153035.1. NCBI lineage: Eukaryota > Metazoa > Arthropoda > Insecta > Diptera > Drosophilidae > Drosophila > Drosophila pseudoananassae. Next base: position 2,314,940 of record JAECXR010000023.1, on the reverse strand, counting down.
CTGTAAGTTTTGGCATCTCTGAATGTTGAGAATATGTTTTTAAATTCTAACCTTTATTATTTATTAAAGGAAAAATACAATTTTATATCAAAAGTTCCAAATCAAAATAATTGATACCAAATTAAAAAGTATCCAATAGAGCCCTGTTATGTTTTATATATTTTCTTATATTTTAACTATATCCCTAAAGTATTAAAACATTATTTATTTTTGTTGCCGTGTAACAACAACATCTGCCACCGTCAGTCAGCCGGGCCAACACGCCTTCAAACTCAATAAATCTAAATTGCTCACAAAAATAATTGAATCACTAAACCGTGCACAGAAGCGTTGGCGAATTCGAATCCCAGAGTATCACAAAAAAAAAAAAAAATATGAAAAAAATCTGGAAAAAGGGTTATATATAAAATAAAATCAAGTAAAGTTTTTTTTTGTTACGTTACCCCACATCTATCGTAGATACACATATATAAATTCACTCACTGGTTCTAGTTTTTATTCGGTTTGTTTGGATCAAGAGTGGTTTTTTTTGTTTGGTGGAGATTTTGGGGCAGATTTTCCACACATGGTTGCGCTACTTGATGCCACTTGATTGGGGCTTATTGACACTAACAGATCAGAGGAACTTATATATATATATGTCTGTATATATTTTATAGAAGGGTTAAAATAGTCTTCAAACGTTAAGATTTTAGGGAAAAGGTTCTGTTGAAGGATATGGTTTGGATGGAATAAAAATTAGGAATAACTTTGGTTGTTCTTTATAGTTATTTTAAATATTATTTTATACTTTAGTTAGTTACTTAATTGAGAGACAAGACAATTAAGAAACATGTAGGTTTGTACATCATAGAATAAGTTAAGAATATTCTTATTTTAATTATTTAAATTTGAAAATCTTTTGTTAAAATTCTATTAAAACTAAAACTAAAACAAATAATCTTTAAGTTAAGAAATCTGTTTTCAATTTTTATTCTCTTTCCACAAACCAAGTAAGAATACACAATTTTTGGGAGAAAATCTAGGGCATCTAATCAGCCAACTAAACCGAAACTAACTGTCCCAAAAAATATTTCAAAAAGAAAATAAAACAAAACTTGAAAAACGAAAACTAAACCAAAAAACAAACTATTGCCCGAACATAGTTTGTAAATCGGTTTTTTGTTCACTTATTGGTCAAAAAAGGAGCGGAGAGTGAGAGGCATCGGGGGAGTGTGGATGCACAGGATGCAGGCTGCAGGATTCGGGATTCAGGAATCGGGATTTGGCATTCGTTCTGGCCATTCCCCAGGCATATGTATGGTAAATGGAATGCATAGATTGCTTCATTACAAATTCAAAACATAAAGCTGTCAGGAAGGAAGGAAGGACATTTTGAATGTCCTAGCAATCCGTTTATTGTTCGCTTTGCGATTCTGTCACATTTCTGTTGGCGATTTTCCAACTAAGTCCGTTTCCCAAATTGAAATTGAAACGCAATTCACATATGTATATATTTTTTTCCATTTATTCTTGTTTATTTAAAACCTTAAAAAATGGCAGGCGCGAAATGCACAAAAATCAAATAGCAAACAGGACTATAAAAAAATAGAAAGCTTTAAGACCTGTGGCAAATAAAATATAACAAAATTTTAAATCAAACACAACCCCCAAATAGACAGAAATTAAGAATTCGATGTGCGGGAATAATTTGCATCTCTAGCTGCTGAAAAAAAAAACAGGGAATTGAAAGGAGTAAATAAATAAATAAATCCTACTTAATGTCACAATCAATCTGAAAGGAGTAATCACTAAAAAAAAAAAAAAAATCAAACCCTAAACTGAAATCCGAAAACTGAAAAACTGAAACTCGGAAATCTGAAATGTGAAATCTGAACCCCTATTAGTCCGCATTTAGCTGTTCATTTGAAAGTTTTACTTTTACGCGGCGAAGCGTTAAATTCGGGGCACAACAAATAACAAATAAAGCGAATAAATGCCGAGGGGTAACCGAGGACAGGATCAAGGTCCAAACAAGGACCAACAAGGACCTCAGCTGCCACAGCTACTGCCCTGCTACAGTGAGCCCAGTGACATGTATAATTTTAATCCGGCTGTAACATAAGTTTTTGATTTGACAAATCCGCGAACAATACGAAACTATTTGACAGAAATTGAACTCCGTCTACGATGGGCTACTAGCTTGAGGGTGGTATTTGCATGTGCACTGAGAGAAAAACTTGAAGTCCAACAATAAAATCCATCAAAGTATAAGCGTTAGTGGACTTCTTTGAATAGTTACGCCAAGCAGCCCAACTAGAAAGTAGCTCTACTTAATTTATTTCTTTCAGTGTATTCAAATACCCTGCCAGCCTCAAAGGGTGTCTCTTTGGCAATCAACAAATACAAAAAAAAAAAAAAAAAAAAAAGAGGTCGAAGGAGAATAGAAGAATATATCCAAAAGGGGGTTGCATCATAAATATCTCTACATTAACATTAATTGCACTCGATGTCCTCTTGTGTGGGCCCACACAAGAGCTCCTGCATCCTGAGAAATCGAACAAATGCTGAACCCCCACTCCCACCCCCACCCCTCCCCACTCATCCCTTCCGATCTTTTATATAAAAACTTTTTTTTTTTTGTTTTTGGTTGTTCGGGGTGGCCACAATGGTTTGCAACTTGCTGGTTCGGTTTTCCTGGCTCTACCGTCTCTCTCTGGCCACAGGACTGGGCTCTGCTTTTGCGTATTTCAATTATGAGATCCAGGGGCGTGGGTGATGCCAGTGATGCAATGGTAGTGGGGGTGGTGCCAGTTATGGTGGTACTCGGCCAAACCACGCGGAATGGCATGAAGTCCGAATCAGGAAACGAAATCAAAGACGCCATGGAGTGGGTGGTGAGGGGTTTTAAGAGGAGGCAGCTGCACCACTTGCCCCGGGGTTGATGGACCCACCAGACCATACCCTTGTACGCTCCTGCTTATTATAAAAAAAAAGGGGGGAGAGCCAAAGAAACTAATAAGTTGGCGGATTAATTGGCTTACAAGGCATTCTTTACATTTTTCCGCCAAACATTGCCCCGACTCCCGAGGAATATCCTTCAAGGATGAGTCACTCACATTGTGTGAGATCCTCCACAAGACCAGAACCTGTAGGATTTGTCATTGTCCTGTTTGAAGGCTCATAGTCTTAGAAAAGTGTCATTTTCGTTGATAGTTTCCCAGGACATGTCCCAGGACATTTATATAAGAAGATATCCTTAATCCTAGTACAAAATATATAAAAAAAAAATTTTAAAATACCAAACCGTAGTCGAACCCTGTCCCTTTCAATCAATTCATCAAACTTCAAGCCAAAATTCAAATTAAAATGCTATATACGTTTTGTATTCTGCAGTTTCGAGCCGCGAGGATCTGCTGTCATTAACAATGGACTCTGACAAGTGAGTAACAACAGCAACAACAATAGAACGGGGTCCACCCTAACCACCCCAGTGCGCCTCATTTGAGTGACATATGCGTTTTGGCATCAGAATCCGGTCCGGGGCTTCCCTTTCCACTTTTCAACTTTTCCGCTCTTCAGCGTTTTTAATGAGTTCAACGTGTTGTTTTTGTTGTTGTTGTGCCACAAGGACCTTACAATTGAGCTTAATAATTTAGGTTAGGGATGTTGAAATATGAAATGGCTTTGATTTAATATTTTTTTTAAATAAATTTTTATTTATGCACACTTTTTAAAAAAATTAAGCAGACTAGTCTAGCTGATAAAACAGTGTGTGTCCTTGCTAGCTGACTAAGAAATTTCTTTTTTTTTTTTTTTTAAAAGAAACCCCTAAAAACTTGTCCTATTTTGTAGCACCCACTGCTATCCTTTGTTGATGTTTTTTTTTTGTGGGCCCTTGGCTTTCTTTCACTGCGATTTCGATTGAAATTTTTGTGTTTTCGTATGGCTGAGTTGTTTGGGTTTTATTTTTTAATATTTGCGGTTGTCGTTGCTGTTGTTAAGCCATCGCATCAGATGCCATTCCATCAACTTGAGTTCAATTAAAATCCACATCAAACAATGGCCAGGCACGTAGAAACTACTTCACGAACGATATCGGGGGTGGTTGCAAATCATTTGGCTATATATATATATATATATTATACGTATAGACAGTGAGAGTGAGAGAGTGACTCGTGTCCTGGCTTAAGTCCTGGGCGCTTCATATATAGACTATCCCTTTCTTCGGCGAACACGTGTCCACGCAAAACTTGTTGCCCTACACAAGGATTTAGGTCCTTTTGATGAGAAACAGGACTCATTTATCCATATGACGCGATTCGCACGAAAAGTGTTTGCCCTTAAGTTCAAAATCATGTCCTTTTCGGAATCGAAAAGCTCCTTGGGATCCTTGAAAATCCTGTGCGTGCTGATTAACCCAATAACCCATCCACATGTGGGCGGTTACTGGGTGGTTGGGCATGGTAATGGGTGGTGGGTAGTGGGTGGTGGGTGGCGCCGGTGTGTGATTATTGTGGTGCAGCCAGTCTGCTCCGCTGACTTAATCCCAAGAAATATTATTGAAGTAAGGGGACCAGCGGCGAGTGGGGGGATTCAAAGTTAAGTGCAAGGCCAGATCGCGAAAGATTTGATTTTGATTAGAAAGAGATGTCCTCGAAGCCTTTGAAGTGGCTGTCGAGTGCCGCAAATTAAGAAGGATCCTTGTCAGAAAAGAGTACGTGACTTGTTTTTCGCTCAAAGGCGTTTTTAAGTGCTTATGGTAATGGGGTTTAAAGATGAGGAAATATGTGGAAAAATGAGGAAAATTGTATTGGAGGGAGGGAGGGACAAGGAGGGATTAAGCTAAAGTATTAACTAAAAATATATATATTAACTAAAACTAACTAAAAAGAATTTAAATGAAATATTATACATAACTTTTAATATATATTAGCTTCCGATACAAAAGTATACTTTTTGGAGTATATATTCCAATATATTCCACTGTATCATTATCTCTGGGAAATTGGGAAATTTTGAAGAAATTTAAATTCAAGAATAATACTAAATGTAATACATAATAATAATAATACTAAATACAATCTATAAGTAAATACTGTCCTCTTTTAAAAAAACCTAGCCTAAACAATTGATAACCCAACCAAATTAGAGAATTCTAAATGAAAAATACCTTTTCTTAAATTAAAAAAAAAAGAAACCCTCAAAATAAAACCAAAACCGACACAAAATGGTAGCCATTTATTTTTTTTTGGGAGGCCATCAAAGAACTGCGCAGTGTGACTACAATTTCTTTCATTTTACGAATTTAATTTTTTTTTATTTTTTGCGTACTGCTGCCCCCGTCTATATAATTAAATGGGCATTGGTTACGCCCAGTAGAACCCACACCTCGCCCCACACACCACGAACCCCCCCACTCCGGTTGATGACAGGACTTCTGGGTCTATTGTGAGCTACTTTCCGCGAAGCAACCCGATGGCCGACAGTTGAAAACCAGCGAAACCTGATGACAATATTATTGTTAAATTGCAAAGCGCGCAAATCAAATTAACAACGCGCCCTGCACTTGCTTCTCGGCCGCAGAAAAATTGTCGTTGGCAACCACAGTGGTGGTGCAAGTACAGAGTTCACCCCCGAGCCGCCCAACAAAACCCAAAAAAAAAAGACAAAGTATGTAGAATCAAGGGCTAGAACATCCCAGTCAGACAACCACCCGGATAAGATGGCCTCCCCCCCACCACCTACCCACCAATCTATCCACCAGCTGTGACCCGACGGCGTTAATGACGCACAAGTGTGACGCTCACCTCGCCCCACCAACAGTCTTCCGGTACAGTGGGTCAACAGCAACAGTGGTTCGAGTAAGGGAAGTTCTTAGGGGATTTTTTCCCCCATTTTTTATTAAAATATTTAAAAAATATATATGTAGTATTTTTTTATGATTTAGGAGAGGAATAATTTTAGTCTAAAGACTAAGAACAAGTTTTCGATTAGGCCTAGTTTTGTATGATGTTTCAAAAGGTATTGGTTTCTAATTAAATCTCATTAATAAAATAATGAGATAATAAATAATTATAAAAAAAAATAACATTTTTCAGACAAAAAGTACACTTTAAAAAAATTGAAAAGGGTTAAGAATAAATTTAAATTAGAAAAGCTTCCAATGAAAACCTTGAAAAGGCTAAAACTTAAACTTTAATAAAAAAATGATTTAAAAAATGTTTAATATTTAACAATAATTTTAATAAATACCTTTTAAGTAATGACTGGAAAATTTAGTTTTTTTTTGTGTTAAAGATTAATAGATTTTCTAAAAACAAAATACCTAATAAAATATTTTTCATTTTGTTATCAGTGTATTTTTGTGTAAAAAATAAATAAATAAAAAAATAAAAAACAAAAATCACCAACAAATAGAGAACAAGCGACAACGAAGAGAAACGAAACGAAACAAGGAGCAGTAGCATGAATAAATGAAAACAGAAAATCAGTTGATTTTAATATGAAATTTCACGCTTCTCATCCTTTCTCTTTTTTTTTTTTTTTATCCTTGGCGGAAAAAAGGAAAACGCCGTTTAATTGAAAATTATCGCAACATGGTTGTCACGCAATTATTTCACGTTATCACCAAACCGAGAAAAAAAAAAGAGAAAGAGAAAGGGAAAATCGAAAAGGGGGAGGGTGGAGTGAGGTGGGAAATGAGGGGTGAAAATAGCTGCTGAGAATATCATTTATAACCTGGGCATTGCGAATTTCGCGTCAAACAAGTGCAACGCGGGGCAGAATCTTTACCAAAAAAAAGAAAGAAACAGAAGAGAAAGGAAACCACCACCAGTGGTGGCACCACCTGACGCCCACACATCATTTTTGTATCTTTTCACATGTTGCCATGGCGTGAAATTTTAATTGCCCAAAAAATCAGTCACCAGTGCCCTCCAATCAAAGGCCATAATTATGGGGGTCACGCCAGGCAATACAGATCAAAGGTCATGCAGTCAATGGGTAGAGAAGTGACCTTTTCTTGAATTTTAAGCTAACACTAGCTCTTTTATTTGCTCTCCTAATGCTCTCCCATTGGGGATCCCACATCTTATACTTTTCTTTGCCTACTTTTTCGCATTAGCTGCATCAGCTCCCTCCCATTCTCTCGCTCTCTTTGGGCTTAAATGGCGTCGCAGCTCCAAAAACTGTAGCCTACAATTCAGGCTTTTAATCGCCCCCCACTTCTTATTCTCGTCTCTTAGTCCTTTCTTAAGCCTTTGCGAGTGAAGAGGTAAGTTATTTTTTCCGTGTTTTTATTGCCTTTATTTAATTAAATTAATTTAGTCTCCTTATTAACTTTTTCAAGACTAACTATACATATATTTTCCTTTTTCCAGTGGATATTTTGAGGCTCCAACAGTAGTTATATGTGTGGATCATATGTGTGGATCAAACTTACAGTTATTTGGATTGCGTTCGAAGGATCTTTGGTGATAGAGATGCGCAAATAGAATATAATAAAAGGACTAAGGTAAGTTTAGTTATTAGTTATTCAAAAATAAAATACTTAGTATTAAAATATTTAATATATTATTATATTAAAGAATAATATAGGATATCATTTTCCAATTATTTATTTGAAGACTATATACCTCCAGACCAGACCAGACCTCCCATTCAGTCGCTGAACCTGCGACAGTTTATTGAAACATTTTTCATGATTTCTTGAAACACAAATCTAAACGAATAAAATGGTAAAATAGGGGGTTACCCTCATAAATCATCGACACATCGGTATCGGTGCCAGCTAGTCTGCTGCAAAAGGTCTCTAAAAGTGAAATCCAAAACTATTATCGGGGATTTTTCACTCTCGTTCCGAGGGCTCCTTTGTGCGGTTTATTTTTGGGGTTTTTATTTCAAAAAAAAAAATCCAAAATCCAGAAAAGGAAAAGAAATATAAAAAATAAGCGGAGTGGACAAATGAAAACATCAAATCATTCATAACACTTGTTTGGCTGGCATTGATTGAGCCAACAAACAACACACACCCCGTGATCCTGACCATTTCCTTGTTATTGTTTTTAACCGAATTCTCAGTTCTCTGTTCTTGATTCCCTGGATTCTCTTTTTTTTCCACATTTCTCAGTTCATAGTTCACAGTTCTTGATTTTTTTTTTTGTGGGATTTGATTCCCAACAACCTGTTCACTTTCATTGAAGACCTCGGGAGCCTCAATTGTTTACGGAAAACATTTCGAGTTCGGGTGAATCGCTCATTGTTTGATTGGAATTGATTAATGTGCCCCTGGATTCTGATTTTGTTTTTGTATTTTTCTATTCATTCTTTAGCGTTTCCCTTTTTTTGGTTTGTTTTGTTTGCCTATTTTATGAAAAGATGGTATTTTTTTTTTCTCTGGTATCGGGGCACAGGACCTCGACAGGTTGAGTTCGGTTAATGAGGCCATCAATAAGTCAATTAGTTGACGGCAGCAGGGGATTAGGGTTGATCCCCGTTTTGTTGACCATTCCAGGGGCCTGGCCCAGCTTCTCAGCTCGCAGCTCAACTCGTTTCGATTTGGTCAATTAACTTGTAAGAGATGATTGCCTACCGAGATGTCATATATTTTTAATAATGCCATTACGAATATAATTAATTTTTCGAGGTCAGGGTGTATTCTTTGTATGCCATCTGGGCAAGAGTTCTTAAAGAAATCTTAATTTAAAAATATTTATATTTAAATTGTATGTTTTTGAAACATTATAATATTATTTTAAGCATTTGTGAACTGATTTATTATAATATCATCTTAAATACTATAGTTATACTAAAATAATACTATAGTTCTAAAGTTATAGGAACAAATCTTTCAAAACGATGTCTATAAGGATTATACCCAATTTTGTTCAGAGTTTGGGTTAGGGCTTTGTTTCTTAACTTATTTTTTTAATCGATACCAATGTGATCTTTTTAATATCTAAGAACTTTTTATTTTTGAATACATCGTTGCTATATTTTAACAATCCTTTTTTTACAGTTACATATAAGACCAATATACAATGTACCTATAATAACTAGTCTCCTTTTGAACCATTTAGTCCCTGGGACCTAAGATACCTATAATTCCCTTGAGACCTTTATGATATTTCAGTTTTAAATTTTTCAGTTTAATCTTTTAATATTTATTTCCAAGTACTCCATTTCCAGAGTTATACGAGTTACCGATCTTATCTATAGTATCTTTTAAAGCTAGTTAGTGGCAAGGGTTTACTTTTCACTTATTTTTGCATGGAATTTCAATGTAAACTATAGAATATCTAAGAATTTAGAGTTTCTAAATCTATAGTATGTAATGTAATGCATAGTATGTAGTCTATGCGGTTTTTTTTTTATTTTTTAAAAGAGTTCCTATGAAACCTTTATAATATTTTAGAAATAAGAGTTTCACTTTAATCACTTCAATCACTTAATATTTATTTTCAAGTACTCCAGTTTCAGAATTATTTCCGAAACCCAAAATTTCCCCAAAATTGTCTGGGTGGTGTTCTCCAAAAAAAAAGTAAAGAAAAATACTACAAACAAGGTGACTAATTTCCACACAAATTTAATTTCCGGTGTTTTGGTTCTTTGGGGTCAGAAAAGATTGCCAAAATGACATTAATCATGGCCGGCACACAAAAGCAGGATACCCCGAGCAGTTCCCCAAGAAAGGCAATGATTTTTGTTTTCGAAAATGTCCACCCAGAGGCCGACCCCAGAAAAAAAAAAGGATTTCCCAAAAGGCTAAAAAGAAGAAAGGAGTGGTAAGCGTGTGGGAAGCGTGTGTTACCTTACTTTCCCGCCGACAGGTAGAACGTCCTTGACTCCTTGCGTTTAATTGCATCCTTGGCATTGCATAAAGTTTGCTAAGCGCGCAGGTACAGGTAGGCCCGCCTACGGATGACACAACAGAATGCAACCCGCAAAACCGCTCACCATAAAAACCGATCGTTTTACCGAGAAAGTACGGGACAGTCCCCAGATTCTGGTTTGTCTTTAGCCTTTTGTATATTTATTTCGTTTCCTTGCCTTCAATATGGTATAGTATGGTATAGTATGGGTATGTGGTATGTGGTATGTGGTATGGTATCGGGTTTTAGTTTTCGATGTCCTGCCGGATGGTTGATCCTTTGGCTAATGATTATTCATCGGAATCGGCGTCGGAGGTCAGATTTTGCTCCTGGACCTGACTGCGCGGGCCGGGCATGGGGCGGTCCTCGATGGCGGGCACCTCCTCGCCCTCGCCGGATATGTAGCCGGAGGGACCTTGACGGGGCTTCTCCCTCTTGACGGTGACGATCCGCTCCCCGTCGCCGGTCCAGTAGACGCCCTCGACCTCTCCGTCGCGCATCTGATGATGGGGATCGGCAACTTCCTCGGTCTCCGATCGGGTGACATCCTCCTCCTCGACCTGATCCTCCGCCTCGCTCGTTACCTCCGACTGCTCGGTCATCTTCTGCATCTCGTCGGTGGTCTCGGCGTCGCCTCCTTCGGCGCGCTTGGCCATGCGAACGGTGCGTATGTCCTCCCGATCCTTCTCGGTCAGGTCCTCGGTCAAGGCATCGGAACCGGCCGAGGCGTATGGGCCCGTCTCCTCCTGACTTTCGGTCTCCTGCGGCAGATCGAGGTCTTCCGTCTCCTGGTTGCCGCGCAGGACATCGCGCAGCTCCTTCAGCTGCATGCCCAGCTGGCGGCGGAACTCCTCGTCCTCGTCGCTGCTGAAGCTGAGCGTCCGGTCGCCGGTCAGCAGGCGCAGGAAGCGCGGCGGCACCGGACGACCGCCCAGCAGATAGAGCCGTCCGTGGAGCAACCTGCCCAGCAGGTCCAGCGAGCTGAACAAGGATCGGGGCGCCATCTCGGTGGTGCCACCGTCCTGCCCATCCTGCACCAGCACGGTGCACTGATGGTAGTCCCGCTGCTGCGGCTTTTGTTGCAAGTTCAGTTTGGACAAGACCCGGTAGCAGGCAGCTTTGAAGGCAGTGCGTTGCATGATTGTAGCTTTACTATTCGGATCTTTACAAAAACTTTCAAAAGTTATTACAATTTAATTTCACTCGAATTTTTCGTTTTTTGTTTCTCAAAAGAAAAAAACTGTACAATTTTGTTCACTAACTTGGCCAAAAAAAAAAGAGAGTAATTTTGTTGGGTTGTTGGGGGGCCAGTAACCGGCTAGAGACTGAAAGTCTGAAAGGAAATCGTTTTCTATCAAAACTAAAATTTAAATCACAGCCTGCTTTCTCCCCGAAAGTATCATCGAGCCTCCATAAGATAGATATTTCTATTGCCACGCCCCCTGTCCTGTTTGCCTCCCTCTTTCCATAAAACAATTGACTTTCTAACCATTTAAGGGAAATGAACATAAAAAGGGGAAAATCACCAAAAAACGGTTACAATTTTCCCGGAAAAACAGCGAAAAAAAAGAAAAGGATTTAAGGAGGGTTAGGCAAAAATTCTTGCGAAATTGCATATTTTTTTGTTTTTGGGTTTATGGTGTCAGTGGATTTTTAGGGTTACAATGGGTGGACGTAACCCTAGCCTACCTGGCCCACCCCTTGACGGGGCGGGGACCCTAATTATGTCATTTGGCGAAAGTCAAGGCTGGAAAGTCAATTGCCAAAAATTGCCGAAAAAAATGGGAAAAAATGCAATATAAACGAGTGTCATAAAAATTGAAACAGGGGTTGGCTTGAAAAGATAGAAATGCAAGCTGCAACATTTCAAAATGTGCAAGTGACTAAAAGACCAATAATAGATACGAATTTAGTCCTCAAATGTTAATATATTATGGGGCGATATTCGACAAAATAAGAACTATATCTTGAAAGAATCAAACCACTCATAAATATTGCGTTTACTTTTCAAAAATTACACTCCAAATAAAGCCCAAATTACTGTATAAAATTGCATTCAATTGCCGGAAGGTATAATACCTAAATACATATAAACATTAACAATTTTGGAATAATTGTTCTTTATCTTTACAAATTTTTCTTTATTTTATTTATCAAAGTGCCTCCAAGGAAACCGAATAACTTTAGGCCTCAGTTTTCGCAAAATCGAGTTTCTATTTTTGAGAACTTGTTGTGGGTCTTTGTCTTGTACAAATTTGTAGAAAATATACATTTAAAATATATTATAGAAACACAAACGTCGCCTCCACCATCCTGGCAGCAACTCACCAGCATGTTGTCGTCAGTGTCCAGGACAATTTGCCTGCAATATTGCGATGACAGCCACGAGAAATAATAGCCCAACAATTTATACAATTTATGAGTTTGTGTGCGACATCAGTGGCGGCGTTGCCGAAAGGGTTACGACAAAAAAAAAACATCGCATCCTTGAGGGGGCAGGGCTGTGGGTGGTGGCTGAAGGAACAACCAAAAAAAAAATATATATACATATATGTATACAATAATAATAGCAGAGAAATCACAGCCGAGAATCATAAATTCGGCACGTCTAATGACATGAGGGGTTCCCAAAAAATGTTCAAAAGACCTAGCCAGTTTTATTGTTTTGATTTTTTATGCTAGAACATAAAAGTCATTTCTGAAGGGAACATACATATATATTTACAAGAAATAAAAACAAAATTGTTTTGATTGAAAATTGAGATTTTATGATTAAATTTTAAAGGTTTCTAAAATGGGGTTTGTTGAATTGCATTTTAAGTAAAAGATTTATGGATTAATAACTTGTTGAATTATACTTCATATATTTTTCCTCAAATAAGTGCGCTATAATATTTTCAAGAAAGTTTCCAAACTATTTTTCAAAAAACTTTACCCAGAACTGTCCTAAATTACATTTTAGAGAAAAAGAATCTACAATTTTTGAGATCCTGCTAATGGCTCTATCTAATAGATTATTATCACTAGATTATTAACACTATTTATAAAGAAAGTGATCCATATACTTCCTTGAGATCAGCGATTAATTAATTTTTAAACAAGAAAGGCAAGCGAAAATTCTATATGCAGTTGCCCTTGAATGGAGGTGGATATGGAATGATGTATGTACATATATAGGATATTGTACATTGAGAGATGTATACAATACCTGGTTTATGTTCTTAGCTCTTCTTATTGATATATACTAGGGCTAGATACATACATATATATTTATTGGGGCTTGGGGGGTTTTTGTGGTTAGTTTCTTGTGCTGATACGATATCTCAAGTTTTAATAAGCAGAATTACTTGCATGAATACTTGCAACACCTTCTTTAAAAAGTGATCCGTATTCTCATCCAGAACCATTCTGATATTCGGATAAATATTAAAAAATAAAAAATACCACCTTCTATCAAGATATATCGGCTATAGCAGCTGTTTCCCCAGGACATTTATGAGGCCAACTGTCGTTGGCAGGACTGCGGACGCATCCGCAGTATAAATCAAAGGCTACCAAGGATCTCCTCAAACACTCTGTTGATCTCATTGTGGAGAGCGGCGATGGCCCGGGTGGCCATAACTCATCCGCGCCACGAGAGCTCCGGGCCACTGTATCGGGGACTGGACTCTCTCACCCGTTGCTGGCCGAGAATGAAGCAATCAATGGGGCCAACAACAATGACACGAAGGGAAAATGGTAACCGGCCTTGGGTAATTGTTGTTTGGCATTTTGGCCGATGATGTCACCACACACGGAGAGCCGAGGCATTGTCGTTTCCTCTTCCTGTCGTCCCAATCCAGTAAGTAGACTTGTAGATGTATCTATTTTACGATTGTTTACGGCTTCTGTAGCATTTGGAGTGAAAGAATAGCGGAGATGGAGGCAGTAACTGAAAGGGAAACCCCCCCAAAAGTCAGAAAGCCAAAAACCCAAACCCATTGTGGCCAAGGCACTTTGGTTTTTGTGTGCCAGCTCGTGGGTGTTCCCATACAACGTTGTGTCTTCTGTACAGTATAGGCCATACTCCTCCGCCCCCGGTAATAATACCCATTGCCAGGCCCATTAAGTCCCGATAAATACGCATTTGATTTGGGTCCAGGCGTCCCAGCCATCCAGGCGAGCAGATAATAGAAATCGAATCGGTTCAACTTATTAAATCAACCCTTTTTTTCGCCTCTTGTTTACCCAAACTATTAGCCAAGTCAGTCAGCCGAGTTGGCCATCCGAGATTGGGCGGAGGAATCGAAATCGGCAGCTGAATCGGGGGATTTGCGGCCACTGGCCATTGAAAGTTTCTGACCCGTTCCGGGGGTCATTCTCTTACTCCAGAAGTGAAATAAAACACAACCAACGTCAAGGAAAAATAATATAAAAGTTCAAATAAACAAGTGGACTTTTAAATGCTCTTTTTTGGGAGGTATATTTCATAAAAGATATACTAATGGTCTTTATGAGATAGGGGAACCATATATCGTATCAATACTTATATCCTAAGCCTTAACCTATCTTATCTTCGGATACATCCCCTCCCTGAGTTGGGAAAGAGTTTAATTCTCTTTAGGGAGATCTACTTTAGACCCCATACCAGTACAACCCCGCCAAAGTTAGAGTATCTCACTGCCAAGTAGAGTGACATAAAAATAAGCATAAAATTAAATGTGCCACATTGAGGAATGGTCAGAAAGTTGGACCCAAGGGGTTAAGGCGGTTATCCTTTTGGATCTGTTGGGCGTGTGTGTCTCAGTGCGAGTGTGAGGCGTTTAAGTTGATTTCGTTTTGAATGTTTATTTTATTGCGTGGAAAATGACGCCAACGTGGCCAAGAAATGGAGTTCTCATACCACCCCATCCCCGACACCGTTTCAAATCCTGGCTCGTTATCCTACCATTTTCGGGCTAAAACCTGGAAACGTACTGGCCAGAATCGGATTGGCCAGGATTGAATTGGATTGGCAATGGCAGTCGTCCTCCTTTGGCTCCAGTCGCTTTTATGGCCGGCGATTCTATCTGAGCATTACGTATGCAATAAAATTCAAATATACTCGCGATAAAAATCAAATCTTGTTGGGACATTCCCAACACACCCAACTCTCTGGGCTCTGGACCTTGGCCTCTGGACTGAGCTCTGAACTGTTTCAATTTTCCCTTACTGCCCCCAAAAATTTCATTTTATTGTTAAGACGTGTGCGATTTTGTTTCAATGTTGTTGCTTTTATCTTTTTATTATTTTTGGCATTTTTCGGTCAAAGGTCCGGATCCAGGTCCGCCTCCAAGTTACATTCGATTCGACATCAAAATCACAGTCCAGGTTGTCAAGCGCCAATTACATCCTCCAATAATCAGTCGGAGAAGGTACAGTCTGAGAGGTCCACTGTGTTATCCGAATCCGCCGAGTCGTTAATATACCCTCGGCAAAGCGGGCACCTGCGGAACAGATGGAACCGCAGGGAGTACACGAGGTTATCCAGGCACACGCTGCAGAAGGAGTGGCCGCAGTTCACGAAGATCGGATTGTTTTTGGGTCCCCGGCATATAGCGCAGATATCCTCCTCGTCGGGGTCGGGCTTTCCCACATTAGGGTTCTTGGAGCCCCCGGGCCTCTCCTTTCCGGCTCCCGATCCGGCTGATTTCATCGTCGATGCGGTGGAACTCATGCTTCTATTTTCAATGGAAAAAATATTAATATTTTGCTTTTTTTTTTTTTAATTTTAATATTATTCCTTGGACGAAAGCTAGTAGGACTGTCGCTCGGCTCGGTTGGAATGAAATAATGAAATCTGGATTATTTTACTTTGAATATGAAAGAATTTTTTTCAAAGGCCTGCTTTTCTGTTGGAATCTTAATCTTAAATATTTCTAATACGATGGCACTAGTAATAGCTTCATTTTATTTAAATAATTAACTGAATTGTTTTGAAAGCCTTGGTCAAGTAATACTCGCCACTCCTAACCCTCTTGCCATTAAAAACCCAACCTAGAACCCAACTATATATCCATTAAACACGAGAATAGTGATTGAAAATACCGCCACCTCTTGAGCTCTGAGAAAAGGTGAAAAGTGAAGTTGAGAAATCAATTTCCATGGCTTGGCGACAAAAAATTTTCATAAAAGGACACCGACACCACAAGAAAAATAAAACAAAAACCCCAAAAGGAGAAAAAAAAAGACAACAATTTCTAGGAAAGTGACCAACTGCGGTTTCTGATACGGCCGTACGTCAGTTTTGTTTCAGGCAGAGTCTTGGTTTCATTTCGAGTTACTAATGAAGTGCTCTTCTGGGCAGCATATCTCTAAGTATCTGTATCTGTATCTCTAGTCGGAGTTCGAGTCAGAGCCAGAGCCCCCGGGGCGTTGTCGGATGCATTTGGCAAATAAAACACCTACCGACAAGCCAGCCTACTAGCCTGCCGACACAAAGGATCCTGCGCAAAAAAAGGCAACAAATTCAAGAAATATATATGTGCCCAAACAGTAGGAGCCCCGAAGAACCCTGGTCCAGAATCAGAATTGGTATATGGGACCGAGGCTGCAGGGCAATTAGAACATTATCAAGCGGCAATAATCGGCTCGTTTGCACCCAAGTGTCGTCGTCGTCCTGCTGTTCCTGCTGCTGCTGATGCCTTCTGGCATGTCGTAACCATAAAAAGGACTCCTTCTCACTCTCAATATCTTGTGGAGCAAAAACAACAGGACATCTAGGACATCTGTCTGTCTGTCCCAATGCATTTGCTGCAAATGCAAACCAGTCTACAGTCTACAGTCGACAAATTTTAGATAGCCCGGCACAGGCGACAATGTCGGCGGCGACAGTCGGCCATCAAAGTCGATTATCACAATTTTTGGGATTTGCCTTAAATCACGCACCAACGCATCCAACAAAGGGACAACTCTTGCTGGCTTGGATAGCCAAACAACTCAATTAAAATTCCTGGAATGTAGGAATGCATTTTCCTAGGCGGTTTTTGTGGTTTTTGATGTTTGCTGGCCTCTCACTCGCCTTCGGGCCACTTTGCTAATCCGTTAAATTAATGATAATGCGCGCAGCAAGCTCGTAAATATTTCTGGGGTTTCTGTGCACCATGTTACATGTTTTGTCTCTCGCCCATACCCATATTGCTCTAATTTCTTTTCACACATGATGGTTTTTTTTTTTTTTTTGGGGGGGGAAGTCAGGGGATTAGACCAGAGCTATAAGGCCGTCCAGAAGCTTGACTTACTTGACCTACCACCGCAAGGATCATGAGTTTATGAATTTCTAGACATGCGCAAATATTTTGTAGCCCCGCCTCCTTGTCTATTCAACAGAACTATGGACTGACCATGACCCAGGTCGGCCATGTTTGGTTAAAATGGGGTGTGGAATTAGCCGCAGGGGGGACACATTTTGGGGTTTCTAACTAAGGGATGATGGAGTGTCATGGGTTTACTAGAAAAGGGGGAGTTCCTGTCAAGTATTCTTTGGTATATTCTAAAGATATTCTCCAGATATACCCCAGATCCAACTATAGTTCATAAATAAAAGGGTTTTCCAAGGCATTTAAAAGCTTTTTCCTTAGAAAAACATTTAAACATTGTAAAGCATAAGAAAACTTTAAAGTTTTGACGTTTTTGGTACTCTCCACCCCTTTTTTTTTGGTTGGGAAGCTAATTTTCAAAACCCAATCCTGTCTAGTCCAAGTCCAGCATCCCATGTGTCCTGTGTCCTGTGGCCCAGGTCCTGGGTGTGTTGTTTGTGTCACTATGGGTTAACTGTGCCAAATCCAACGCCATTCCCAAATCCAGCCGGTGACGAAGGCAATTTGCATTTGAAGGGGTCGTGTTAGCCACTGGGTGACAGGCATTAAATAATTAACTCGCATTCAACATTTACAAGGACCTTTTGCAGACAAAAAAAAATAATAGGAAAAAGCAGTAGTACTGGTGGGAAAGGGAAATGGGATTTTTCCGGACTTTTCCTGCGGAAGGGACGGTGGAGGGTGGTGGAGCTCAGACAACGTCAAGTAATCCCCAAAAGAAAAACATTTAACATACGTAAGTGGCAATTGAATTAAAAACCAATAATATCAACCAAAAGACAGGAATTGCGATTGGCAGGCAAACAAATACATATATCCTTTGGAGGGAGGACGGTAAACGGAACATGTGTAGAGATATTTATTTAACAAACATTGCAAAATAACAAGCTCGTAACCAGAGACACGCAGAATCGGGGGCCATTGGGGTTCTTTTACAAAACAAAAAAACAAAAAAAACAAGGAAAATATCGAGGAAAACCAAACAGGTGGGGGGAGGGGGAGAAAATCTGCGAATGCAAAATCAAAGGTGAAAAGATGTGAAAAGCAAACGGAACGTGCACGGGGAGCATTTAACCGCCCAAACCTGCCAGTGTTACCGTTTCCGTTTCCCCCATGGCCTTCCCATCGCGCAGCTTTCCTTTCGCAACCCTACCCGTTTTCCCATTTTCCATTTTCCGGGTAAGCCGCTGCCGGGGCACACATGACGTATTGGCACCAGGTCTCTTAAGACACTGAAAGAAAATTGTGCACTACACGTTTTTTTTTTTTTCATAAAGAAAACTAGAGGGGCTTTATTTTGGGGGCTCTTTTCCTCAAAACCTCAAAATCGGAGTTATAATTAAAAAAAAAAAAAAAAAATAGTTCCGACAGTGTAGTCCCAGGATCCAAGCCCAGGAGCCGGGTCTTCCGCTCTTCCGAGCTCTCCCAGTGCCCGGGCACTTGAAAGCCCCGGCATATCTTGATTGTTTGCATGTAAATCTACACAAAATCCCCAAAGTACCCAAGTACCCTGAGGTGCCCAAAGGAAGAGACCAACCGAGCGACCGTCCGAACGAGTCCTCGCACACACTGCCCTGTCCTTCTCCGCTAGGATTTTCCTCGTTTTCCATTTTCCCAGCCCCAGCTCCTCGTTTGGTGTATTTTCTGACGATGACGATGATGTCCTTGGCGCATCGCAATCCCTTGCACAATTTAACCGACTGGGTGAGTCGCGTTACCTGTGCTTTTTGGACAGGTGTGCCAGGGTTCTAGGTGCTTGGTACTTGGTACTGGTTCTGCTACTGTTTCTGGTAAGTTTAAGACCAAGCTTTGAAAGTTTTTTTTTAAATATATATATTTTTTTTAATTTTAAAAGGTATTAGAAAGAATATCTCAAGATATACTTTGAAATTGACTAAAATACCTAGAATATGATTTTTAAAATTATTTTTTTTATAAAAACTTATGAATACCTCCTCAGAAAATATTTTATATATAAAATATTAATATTATATATTCAAAATATGAATATAAATACATTACAACATTTTTTTTTAAAGATTATTGTTCCCTATTTTTTTAAAATTATTTCTTTTCTAAATTTTAAACTAAAAACCTCATGAAAACCTCTGCAGACTTCCGTTTCATAAAAACTCTCTTCTCTCGAGCCTGTAAGTCATTCAATTGGTCCTGTAAACGTAATCCTTTAAGGACCTTTCGCCACTTCTCTTTACTTTCCCCAACGATCCCACATTGCGTGGCCAATTTTCCGATTTTCTACGATTTTCTGCTGTTTTTTTCACATTGTTGTGTGCTTCGTTTTTTTCTTCCTCCGAGAAGACAGAAGCCTTCCTCCGAGCTGGTGTCTTCCTCTGGTACTCTGCCCCATTTGGGGCAGCATGGTGCAGGCCTGCAGCCAACATCCTGCATCCTTCCAAACGCTCCTTTTGGCAATACCTTTATGGCAGCCACGCCCCGCTTGCATTTATTGGAATTTCACAATAAACTAGGAGTGATAAAAAAAAATGCAACAAATTGTGAAATAAGGACGAGGACAGAGGGGTAGACAGGAATGGCAGGACACCACCGGCGGCAGATACTCGTAGGCCAAAGCCAAACCATGGCATTTGTACAAGTTTTTGGTTTGGTCGGGTGTATTTTCCTTTTTTTTTTTTTGCGCCCCCGGGGGCATATTGCATTTTTTTGTTGCATTTGTTGTTGTTGCTGTGTTGCCCCCCTTCGAAGGATGTAATTAAAAAAAAAAAAAAAAAAGGGAGCAACAGCTCGCTCAGCCTGTTGTTGGCATCACCGGCCGGAGAAGGGGACAAAAAATGAGCTCCGGAGCTTGTAAACTTTGCTGCACACGCCACTCGAAGTTGCGACAACGCCGCACCACCAACATGCCACCATCGCACCACCTCAGTCTCAGTCGTCAGTCAGTCACTCAGCCAGCCACGCCCTCACTTGAGGCGGGGCGTGACGGTGGGGGCGTTCAAATCGATGAGCTGCTCTAACGATATCCATAGCTCAAAGCCAAATCTCGGCACAAACAGGATATACATATGGCTCGGCAGTCAACGTCAATCCTGGTGGATCTGCAAAGGTGCACTGAGAGAAAGTGATTAGAGAGAATTAGAAATATAAAATATTTATAATTAAAGGAAAATATTAAGAAAGTCATTTACAAATAAGTAAAAGTGTTTTTTTTAGTTGCCGTTTTAAGGTATATCTTTATCCATTTTAGGATCATTTCTTAAAGTTTATAAATAATATCCTAAATATCCTTTTTATTGAGGCAGAGATATTTAATTGTTGTGAAAATAAATCATTATGAAGATATATTAAGAAAATAGCCACATAATTACTCCTGAAAAGAGAGTCTGGCGGAGATACCTCTTTTAACCTTACTTATTTTAAAGAACATTATAAGTATCCTACAAAATCTTTATAAAAAGATATATGTCTTTTGAAAATATCCTTTTCAAATCTACAAAAAATAATGCCATAATACCATAAATACTATATAATACCTATATAATAAAAAATACATATATATACATATAATATAGAATACTATATATTATAATTAAAGCTTCTTAATTTGTCCAAAAATTTCCTAACTTTTCCCTAGTCCTTAAGAAAGTCCTCAGAATTTTTTGAAAAGTGTACTCCTTCCCCAAACCCCAAACAGGACCGTTCCACCTCTCAACTGTTTCCCATCGAATCTGTTCGATGATGCCGCATCCGTTGCGACTTGGGTTTTGTAGTCAAGTCAGCTTCTGTTTTCCCTTTTGGCCACCTCTCAATGTTTTTTCTTGTTTTCCCTTTTTTTTCAGAAGCCTTTGTTTCTTATCCCCCCTGGTTCGCTTTCTTTTTTTTTTGCGGGTATTTTCCCTGTGATATTGAGCCGGCTGGCACTCAAAGGAAAGCCAGAGCTTTTCCAACTTCGTTCGGCCCCCAGCCCCCTAGTTTCCTTGACGTATTTGGTTTAGAGTGATTTGTTTGGAGGCTGAGCTGGACTGGACTGGACCGGGTTGGTTAAAGCCGGGCCAAGAGCTGCGTTAGCATTGCTCCAAAATGGTTGAGAAGGCGGGTGGCGGACAAACATCAACTGGCCATCAAACGGAGCTGAAAGTGAAACGCTTAGTTTCCATCCCGATTCTCATTTTCATTCTTTTTCCCAATCACTATTCCTCGATTCTCTGATTCTCCGATTCACATATCCTGATTCCAGATTCAGTAACTCGGGTCTTAGCCGGCCTCACTTGAGTGGACAGCAATAGGAGATGAGCGCCTGGGGCATCCTGGGGCAAGGACACACTTTAAGCTTTAAGTTTAGGAGCTAAGGAATATCATTTAGTTGGATGATTGGAAACTTTATTAAATGAGAAGAATAGGTAAGCTTACTTAAATCATATTCGACTTCAACAAGTAGATATTATCTAAGAATGAATATCATATCGTATCGTATATAATCTTCCACCCCCCAAAAAATAGCCACCAATGTTTCAGTTATTAGCGTTAAGTTCTTTTTAATAGATTTTGATACAATTTTGAAATTTTTTTAGTTCTATAAATTTTAGCTTCATTTCTTCCAATTACCAGAATATATAACATTATTGAATTGAAAACAAAAGTCTTGCTCCGCATCTCAGCGTTGTGAAACATAACAATGGACATTTGTCACGGCCATGTGTAGTGGCAGTCTCGTCTAGGGTAAAAATTAATGATTTTGATTTATATTTTATCCGCTTCGGTAGTCCGGATGGATCCGTTAAGTAATCAAAAAAAAAAAAAAATAAAATCTCTGGCATGTGGCATCTGGCGTATGGCAACCGGTAGTTTGGTGCCAGGAGGTGGTTCCTCCGGTGGTTCTAGTTGATCTTGTCCTGTCGTCCGGAATGCAGCGAGTGGCGGGTAACGAACTGCTTGCCCTTCGGCTTGCGCAGCTCGACCTCGTGGGCGAGTTCGCGATGCTTGTCGTAAATATACTGGACCCTCGACTGGCTAACCGAGTGGCGGCGGCTCAGCGGGTTGAAGAGGGGTCTGCGTGGACGTTGCTCGCTAGTTGGCTCCATGTCCTTGTCGGACTTCTTATCCTGCATGTGCTTCATGTCATCGAAGGAGTTGGATGATCCGCCGATCAAGCGAACAGGTCCGCCGACGAGCGCGGTGGAAGGTCTCTCGTTGAAGGTCAAGGTCTTCGTTTGGAAATGCTTGGGGCCTCCCAAAGGCAGTGCACTGAATTGGCGGGTGTCTAAGGATTGCAAAGAAAATGTAGAAAATAAAGAGAAATATATATAGAAGATCAAAGTGCTACTCTATTAAGGATATATACAGAAGACCAATGAATACAGCAAGAGGGTTAGACCCCAAAAAAAATTTATATTTAAAAAGCTTTACAAAATTTTAGAACAGCAAGCCGCGATAAATTTTTCTTATAGAAATACACTTTAGAAGCACACCGATTATACCACTAATATAAATTTTAATTTATTCAAAACTTACTAAGTCCCATTGCACCCTTGAGCAGCTGAACCTGCCAGTTGGCACGCATTTGAATCTGACGCAGCATCCTTCTGATTGTTTTGATGGTTATTAGTTATCACTCAATAATTATCAGTTAATGTTTATTATTGAGAATGAATCTAAAACGCGCTTTGAATTTAGAATTCAGATTTCACCGGCAGCCGAATTATTGTCTTAATGGTTCGCTTTCGCACAAAACTTGGTTATTGGATTAAAAGAACACAAATCGTTAATACGGTTGGGTTGGGGGAGAGAGTTCGGATACAAATGCACGGCAGCACGACTTTCGATTGAACATTAACGTTTACTGATTTTGATTGACAACTCCCCAGCTAGGTCGATGGGGCCGTTTTGATTTTCGTTACTACTTTACTCGATTTTCCAGGAATACCGATTTGAAAAAAAATAAACAAAATTTTTGTGAATGAATTTTAATAATTTTTTTTTGCCAGAGTAAAAAATAAAAATGATACGACCGGAATAGTGAAATGTTCTCCACGAAATCGAATGAACTGAACTGAAATCCGTAGAATCGACGTTACTTGGCTCTGAGTGTGAAAGCAAGGCCTACTCCTCAAGTACTATATATTTTTTTTTCGGCCTTCCTACTTGTACTCTGAAATATTTCATCTTTTTTTTTGGCATACAGACCCGTACGTTCGTTTCACATTTCCACTAGGCAGTTTTTCTTTTCCGTTTTCCATTTTCCGCCTGGTAGTAGTGGCCAGCCACTTGCCATTCCATTTCCAATTCCACTATTTTTCCGCCAGTTTTTTGGGTGTTTATTTTTTTTTTTTTGTGATTTTTTTGCAGGCTTGCATATTTATAGTTCCGCCTGTTGACAAATATCGCGCCCTGTTGACTGACGGGCCGAAAAATCGTGGGCAGTCGGGAGAACCGGAAGATGCACTGATTAGAAACATAGTGTATCCAAAAGGGCAAAAAAAAAACCGGAAAAAGGGAACGGGAACTGGAACCGAGGGGAATGGCTCGCCGAAAAAACTTTGGCGAAAAAAACTACGCATGGTCTGTCCGGAAAAATTCCGATTAAAAATTCTGTCACGCTCTAGGGTTTTATGGCATTTAATTGGAGATCATGGGGTTTTTTTTGGAGGAAACTTTAATGGGTGTTTAATCTTAATAAGTTAAGGAAGTTATACAAGTTATAAAAAGATGTGATTGAGACTCTACATCATATTTTTTTGTAGAGGGGCCCACGGAAAGAGGGTCCAAAGGAAATCACTCTCCAGCTGCTAAGTGCTTCGTTGGGGCTCATCCTGAAATGTCTGGAATTTAAAATTTTTGTCTCAAAGTTCCTTTTCAGTGAAAATTATTATTTTCAATTACATATTTTAATTGGAAATTGTATTCAAAATTAAAAAAATATAATCGTACAGTTTATCTAATATTAGATTAGTATAGATAATCTTCATAATCATCAAATATGGTCTTTGTTTGCGGCGTCGTCGGATTAGGCAGTGGAGTTGTTGGGACCTCGGCGGTTTTTACTGCCACATTCTTTGCTGTATTATTGGAGGTCCTTAGATCCACTCCTCTAATCTTAACAATTTCTTCCAATTTGGCAATGTCTTCGCGGAAGTGATTTGTCAGCGTTGCAAGTGCACATTTTTCTTTTAGATCCCTAATGTGATCTCTTAGGAAATCTATTTCCATATTTTTTTGATTGATTATATTTCCAGCTTCCTGCTGCTTCGATTGCAATTGCGCATATTTAACTTCAGTATCTTTAAGTTTAATCAGCACTTCCGTATGTTTATTTTGCACTTCCAAATTCGATTTTACCACGTCCGAATAGTCCTGTTGGCCTTTTGATATCTGGGCGTATTTCACCAAACCCTCGATGTGCAAGTCGCTCCCGCATTTTAAAAGATCCTTTTGGCACTTTTCCAAGTTCCGTTGTACGTTAATGGTTTCGCACTTGTCTTCCGAGAGATAGCAGGGCTGTGGAATGGAATTTAAATTACTTTTCAAAATAAAACACTCAAAACGGATATTACTTACTTCTTCCGATGCCAAGGCGGCAGGAAAAAGGACAATGGCAGAAATGAGGGCCACGGGGAAGATCATCTTGTATTTTTTTGATTGAATTAAACTTTCTACTGTAAGAGTCCCTGGGAATAGTTAAACTGATGCCACAAGTCTTCAAGCTCCGGCTTTTTAAAGACCAGCCTCGGCCTCGAGCTTGAGCTTGAGCTTAAGACTGAAACTGACCTTTAGAGTTACTGATAAGAAGAGCAATCTTCAGGCGCGTGCTTTCTACGGAATTGGGCACTGATGGGATGGGATGTCAAAGGTTCATAGAGATTAGAGAGAGGTAGCAACCAGAACTGGTGTGTTTTAAGCTTCTTTTTGATATATACTAAGGTTTTATGTATGTATATAATATATACAATATATGTTGGAATGCGATGCGATAAAATTCCTAGAATTTTATAATAAAAACGAATTATTAGAATACAGTATTTTGGCTGCAATTTTGTGGAATCTATAGTATATAGTCGGCCTATCCAGTCCGTTCCGATTTACATATATACTGCTTGCAAAGAAAAGAAGGGCGTGTGCAAAGTTCAAGTCGACAGACGGACATGCTCATATCAACTCAGGAGGTGATCCTGATCAAGAATTCGTATATTTTATAGGGTCGGAGATGACACTACACCAGAGTCGCTCTTTTATTTCTCAAGTGCTCCGTCCTGAAATGTCTGAAATTCAAAATTTTGGTTTTCGACCTCAAAATTAAATATTTTGGAAATTTTATTCAAAATCTATAAAATATGAGAATACAGCGTATCTATGTAATTATCGTCTTGGTAATATTAGAAATAATATAATAACGTTTTATTGCATATTAGGATTACAGATATTTTCCACAAACGTTTCATTTCCAAGTCCGTTTTAAAAGGCTTTTTGTTTTCTTCAGTCTGTTCTGCGGATGTACATGTAAATGCCATAGTCAGCGTTGGTGCTAGTAGATTCAGCAATGAAAAATATAATTAAAAAATGATTCCAAGTTAGGTTTTTTACAAATGTCCAGTTGGAGATGAAACGAAAGCAAACCCCAAATTAGAATACACACCTCATTCCAGGATCGAACCACCAGCCATAGCCCCGTGCCTTCGTCAAATTACGACCAGGAAGTCCATCCTCATCCCGATCGAAGGTGGAAAATTTGGAGCCCTTATTAGGGCTCAGCCATAAGTCTTCTCCAGTACAATTGTCAATACTTTTCACCGTGTAACCTTCGCTTGGACCGCCCACAACGAAGTGATCGCATATTCTACTCCACGCACCGGTCCAGAAAAGCACTTCATGGGGCTTTCCACTGGTCAGAATGTGCAATCGACTGAGTCCAATAAAGAACTCATCGTGCCACCCAGTTCCTACAGCTCCGAATCCACGTTCATAATCCTCATACGTGCGATTAAATGTTTTTGAAGAAGGAAGTTTTCTACCAACATTCAACCATCCAGATCCAAGCTCCGAATATGCCCTACAAACCACTTTGAACGGGTCTGAGCCTGGAAGTTGGAGTTCGCGGAGGACTTGGTATTGTTTTTGGTTCCGTAGACAAGGATCTGGAAAATCTGAAAAATTCCTTGTTTTATTTTGCAATTGACTGGGTTCTGCCGACTCACCTATGGTTTCCTCGGCGGTTTTTACTTCCACCTTCTTTGCTGTATTATTGGACGTCGTTGGATTATTTTTATCCACTCCTCTAATCTTAACTATTTCATCCAATGTTGCCAGTTCACTTGTTTTTTTTAGGTCACTAATTTGACCTTTTAATTGTTCGATTTTGGAATTTTGTTGGTTTATTAGATCTCTTAGATTGTCAACTTCCTGCTGCTTTGATAGCAATTGCGCATATTTAACTTCACAGAGCTGTGGAATTTAATTTACATTACTTTTCAAAATAAAACACTCAAAATTACCATTACTTACATCTTCCGATCCCAAGGAGCCAGAAATAAAGAAGAAGGCAGAAATAAGGGCCACGGGGAAGATCATCTTTTATATTTTTTATTGAACTAAACTTTCCGCTGAAAGGGTCTCTGGAAATATTCAAACTGATGCTGCGAGTCTTGGAGCCTTCCTCGCCTTTGTGCTTGAGCTTGAGACTGAGCTTTGGTTTCTGATGAGAAATTGGGAAATACCCACATATATATGTATATAGAGAAGCCAAAATACTCCACAGACAGAATGCGTATGGAAGGGATGTCAAAGGTTATTATAGATTAGAGAGAGGTGATTAGCAACCAGAACTGGCGTATCTTCTTAGTTTCTTCTTCTTGATATATATTTATATATATGTATATAATAGTGATTATATTTAACATTATTTCTTATATACATATATGTATGTATATTATTATACATATTCCCCAAATGGAAAGTACTTTTCAAACCGATTTTAATGACCTTATAGTTGCCTTATCTCCAACAAATGAATGTCGCGCTTAAGAGGGTCTTCTAGTTTAAAAATTTAAGAAAATCAAAAATATGAAAATTTGTAAATAATTTAATATTCTTGATCAGAAGCGCCTCATAAGTTGGTATAAGCATATATACATCTAAATAAAAGTTGTATATCTTAAATGAATACCCCAATACTGAGTGTAAAATTATACAAACTAGATACGCAAGTATATAAATCTTTATTTGCACTGTATCCATATTATATGGATATTTTTTCTAAATATCATTTGGACCTACGCAAATCCGCTTCCATGAATGCCAAATGTCTTGTATCGATTGGTTAGTTTGTGTCGCTGATTTAAATGATTAAAATATTTATATTGGAGCGGCAGCGATAGAGATACAGAAACGAAAACAAACAAAGAACCAGATACAATTGCAGATATAGCTACAAAGTATCAGATACAGATATAGAGCTGAGAGTGGATAAAAAAAAGGATATAGATCGTCGGTGGCAGCGCCGGCGCTACACTTGTCTTTGTTCAGCAATTTGCAGGACAATGGCACAAAGGAGCGCCCGCGGCCGCACAATAAAAGCCACCCAGGACTACAGGTATCACTCGCATGTGTGGATTATTAATCCTTAAGCCACACATAGATGGCATATATTAGCATTCGGCTAAGCCGCACTTAGGGTCCATGTAGGCCCTAGATATGTTGTTATGCTCGTCCTGGTTGCCCCGACTGCCAGACAGCCAGTCTGGGATAATCCTTTATCGGTCGATCGTGCAGGTCCTTTATTTTGGCCCGGTTTTTCGGGCCATTGTGCAACCGACACTTGTCCGGAAAACGGAATACTCCATTCAATGGAACAAATGAACAAAAGCACACCCGGTTACAAAGGGATATCTTCTGGTAGGTGCTCCTTCCTTTGGGCTTCCCTCTTTTGTTTTTATTATTATTTTTTTTTCTGGTTTTTGGCCCAATTGATCCACTCAAGATAAATTAGGCCACAAAGTATGTGTAAGCTTAGCCAGGGGATCAGATTGGATTTTGTAATTTTAGAAGGTTTGAGCAATTGTTGGGCTCCTGCCATCCATACTCTGCATATATGGACGGTTTCTTGAGATCTCAGACGGCATGTCTTCCGGTTGATGATTGAAAAAAACAAACAGGTTGAAGCAAACCAAATGCAGATGTGTTTGAAATTATGCCCATCAAAAGGATAATAAGGGATATGCTGTGTTTTTTGGGAAAAACGAAACAATTGAGGGGTTACGGAGTTATTACTAAAGACTATAACTGGACGGTCTGGAAAATTATAAGAAATATTTAGTCTTTTAGGATTTTGAAGCAGAATGGTGGCGGATCGATCCAGAAATCGTTTAAGGTACTCCGCTTGAGAATCGGATGGGAATTGGGGAAGATATGGCCATCACTGTGGGCCCCATAAGGGAAAACCCCACTTTCAGGCATCCCACCACGAAAAATGGACAAAAAATCTAAAAAATATTTCGTCTCAGGATTTTGATGCAGAACGGTGGCGGATCGATCCAGAAATCGTTTAAGGTACTCCGCTTGAGAATCGGATGGGAATTGGGGAAGATATGGCCATCACTGTGGGCCCTATAGAGGAAAACCCCACTTTCAGGGATCCCATCACGAAAAATGGACAAAAAATCTAAAAAATATTTCGTCTCAGGATTTTGATGCAGAATGGTGGCGGATCGATACAGAAATCGTTTAAGGTACTCCGTTTGGGAATCGGATGAGAATTGGGGAAGATATGGCCATCACTGTGGGCCCTATAGGGGAAAACCCCACTTTCAAGGGATCCCATCACGAAAAATGGACAAAAAATCTAAAAAATATTTCGTCTCAGGATTTTGATGCAGAATGGTGGAGAATCGGTTTAGAAATCGTTTAGAACACTCCGCTTGAGAATCGGATCCGGATTGGCGAAGATATGGCCATTCCTGTGGGCCATTTAGGGATTCCTATGACCTATTTCCTATGACCCTACTTTCGACCCTACAATAACTCCACTTTTACCAAACTAAAATAATAGAAATGATAAATAAAATAATTTCGAAAATAAACGAAAAGAAATCACTTCTTCTTAAAAACCTACCGAATATTTTCCAGAAAATATTTCCGAACAATTTTCGTGCAAGAAACTCTCTCCTCCAAGTACATAAAAAATTACAATAGAGCAAAGTTTATTACGAAAAATCCATGAAAATCAATGGAATGCGAGTAATAAACCGACAAGAAAACAACACGGAGTGACCCCGTCCTCTGTGGGTCCTCGGGCTGAATAAGAAGGGCGGTGGCGGGGCTGAGTGCAATTATTAAAATAATGTCCACAGGCCATTGAGTTCATAACGCGAATGAGGCCGCAATAAAATAAATAAATGAAGAGGAACTTGTCCTCAAATGAGGCATGCAAATGTTGCCAGGCGAACAATAACAAAGGCGAGCACTGCCAGGAGCCGGCCAGGACACTGCCGGCCAGGAATCCAGTCATCAGCTTTATCATGGCCATGTCCTGGCCCATTCTGGCCATGAAATTTATTAAAAACAAAGACAACAACAAAAATCCCGGCCCCAGAAATCACAATACAGAGTTCAGAGTCCCCAGAGTTGGAGGCAGAAACAAAAAAAAAATAAATATATCGAAAGGGGAGGGCCTGGCCTTTTGGATGGTGGATTGCTCAATTTTCGGCCATTGGCCACAGCTGTTGGGTCTGATAGATTAAAGGGCAGCCAGATATTAAATCTGGGGCTTTCTTTTTTTTGGTTTTATTGCCCTAGCATTCCATTGCCGCGGAAATCAGAGAGCGAGACAGCTTGGATATTATTAAAGTTATTTAAGAGATTCTGAAAAGTATTTAGGGGGAATAAGGGGCTGGCTTCCAGAGAAGGGGCTAGGAAATAGGTATTCTGGTTCTCTTTTATCGAATTGGTGCTTCAGATTGGTATTCTGGTATTCTTCTATATAGAACTATAGTCTAAAGATCCCTCTGTACTTTTCTATATGTGTAGAAGTAGGGTCCTAAGGTCACAACTAAGTGTTCTTAGACTCCTTCGTTCTCTTTTTTATAAAATTGAGGTCTAGATACTAAATACTTTATAATTTCAAAGAATTGGATTTAAAGGTAAAGTAATATTCTTTATAGATTGGAAGAAGATTATGGAAGTAGGGTCCTTTTACTTTTCCTCGTACTTTTCTATATAGAAAGTTCCCCAGTACTCCTTACTTTCTTAGTACTCGTCTATATAGAAAAAGGGCTTAAAGGTTCTTATGTACTCCTCTATATGAAACTAGTTTCTAAAGATGTTTCTTTAAACGCTTCTACATAAAACTAGAGTCTACAAAATCGTAAGTACTTTTCTACATATAATTGGGAATATAATTATATAGCATTGGGTGGTTACTAAGTATTCTTAGATTCTGACGCATTATTTTAGGGTGTAAAGATTCTATGATATTTAAGTACATCATCCTCTAAATATAATATTTATAAATTATATAATTTTTTTATTAAATGCCACAGTCTGTTTCTGAACAGTTTCTATAAAAGGAAAGAACTGGAAGGTTTAATATTCAAAATAGTTATCTATTTGTAAGTTGATTCAGCCTATAACTCATCTTTTTGGGAAGTGATATTGTTTAAAAGGTCAAAGGTTTCTATCTAAAGTAAGTTCCTAAGTAAAGGAACCTAAGGTATTCTTCTATATAGGAACTACAAATCTTTTCCTAAATACTATATTATTTATTATGCCATACTTATACCAAACCCCACGACCCCTAACCCTAACCCTTTCCCAAAAAATGAAAGTAAAAACTTTCTCGTATGCTAACTTTCCCACACACTTTTTATGGCAACTTTGGCCAATAATTTTGCCAATAAATTGTTGCAATTTGTAGTTGTTGTTGCTTGTTGGGAAGATAACCCATAAGGAAGTGTGACTGTGACCGGGAGCGATTTGTGGGATCAGGATCTGTGAACTGACCCCCGTCTGGAAAGTCCTTAACCCGCCAAAAGTCGAGGGGGTGGATTCGACAAAAAAAAAAAAAACGAGCCATGAAATGTGGCACGACCCGTGGTGGACGTGGAAAAAGGAAGACAAAAAAAAAAGAAAAAAGTTGAAAAGTTCAAGTGTATAATTTCGTAACAATTGGGACAGTTTTAGTGCTTCGCCGGAACACAGGGTGTTGGGTTGGTGGTTGCTCCTGTTCGTCCTGCGTCCTGCATACTGCGGCCGTGTCCTGTTTTCGGGCAATCTTCCCCCGAAAAACCATTCGGCGGGCGACTTAAATGCGGTTTCGTGTTACACATGTGCGTCTAATTAGCGACTGTTTAACGATAACAAGGACAACGGGTCCTGTAACTAATATGCCAGAAAATTGGACACAAGCCAGCAGAGGGAGAGAGACTAGTGTCCTGCGAGGGTGAGGTCCTGTTAACGAGCATGAAATTATTATCGAACTACTATTAATGGGTCGCCCCTTCCCCGCTCATAGCACAGGAAACTCCTTGACACTTGTCCTCAGAATGTGTGAAGCAGGTCATATTCTATTATCTGGGATCCTTGGCACATATCCTTGCAACACTTTTCACACGAATTCCGGCGCCACTATGCTCTCAAGTACCTTTTTTTCTTTTTTTTTTTGAAAATCCACTTCCGTCTCGAAAAATCAAATTCGATTTCCAAATCTCTGGGGGGGAAAAAAACTAGGGATCTTCCGACCTGGCATGGCAGCTGTTTTGGATTTATCCTTCCTCTAAAAAGGACACCACCAATCACTTTGCATATCATCCCGGGGATTGACTTGGTTTTGGTTAGGGGGTTTCGTGGGGTCTTGCGCCTCCCAGCTTGGGGTCCTCGGCTTCAAATCGGATTTGGAGCTTTAGGCGTTAATAATTTTGGACCCCGACCGCTCCGATAAGTGAAAAGCTGCCACTGTCCTTTTGATCCTTGGCCGAGGGTTACCATGGAAAGGGTAATGAAGGGGTATACTGGATATCAAATGTAATACAGTAAATAGTATTATATTTTATTATTATATTGAAGAATCTAAAGATTAGTATAAAATGTATAAAATGTACATATATAGATATATTTATATAGAAACCTCTGCCCTTTCCAGGGTATCTCTCCAGTCCTAGTCCTTTCTTCCTCCCTTTGGTGATACAATACACTGGCCTCTCGCCCTGAACTTAATTTTTTCGCTCTGGCCCTTCTTTTGTTTTGTGCAAATTGAGTTACCCCCCAGTTGTGTGGGTGTGGGGCCCGTGTGGGTTTCGACTTGGGCTTCGGGTTCTACATTGATGCCCACTTTGTTTTAATGCGCGCTGATATGTGAGCCGCAGGGCTTAGGCCAGACACATTGCCCCAAACACCAAAAGCAAAAAAAAAAAAAAAGGGCAAGAAAAAGGGGCACGAAAAGTGGATGGGGCCTGGGGTGACGGAAATAGAGAAGGAAAGCCTTAACCCCCAGTTGGAATGCATATATATACATATATATAAAAGCCCACACATGACCAAGACCCACACCTCTCGTTGGGGCCGACTTGGTGTTGATTTTTCAACCGAATCGAGAAAATTTGTTGGCTGAGATCCGTTGAGGCGTAGACCATAATCAACTTCAGTGGCCAAGACTCAATTTATATTTTGGCAATAACTTGCAGCAGCTGTGCGAGGGCCACTGAGAGAAAAGTTACAGACATGAAAGGGTTAATACATGGATGTAGTGATAGTATCTGCCAGAGGTTTCTTCAAGTATTTTTCGGGCAGACTGGCTTGGGTCTGGGTGCTGGTCCATTTTGTTATAAAATAACATTGAAAAAGGATTTCCGCTTGTAGTCCTTCGGTCAGCCAGGCAACCAAAGTCCATCAATGAAAGTCCATCTCCCCCATGCCCCCAAGCGGGACATGTGAAATTTTTCGGTTCAAAGGTGTAAATTTTATTTGAATTATTCGCAAAAAGGTCAACGTGAGCTTGTGTTTGTATATTTGTATATTTCATTTGATTTTGATTTTGATTCTGATTTTGACTTAGTTGGTTACGTGTTTGGAATACCAGAGACCAGAAACCAGAGACCTCACCTCTTTCCCTCCTCTGGCTATGACTTTGACTCTGGTTTTGCCCATTTGGATGTTGGTTTGATTTAACTTCCGGTCATTTCATTTCCTTTCCTATTTTTTAGCCTCTCCATCAGAAAGGAATGTGAAACTCCTTTGAATGCAACGAAGGGCAAATAATACAAAATATATGTATATATTTATTCATGACTTGAAAGTCAATTTGTGAGGGAATCTTGAAAGGAAAAAGTCAATTTTTAGATAAAATATTGTCTCCTTTTGTCATTTAGAAATTTTCCTAATTTTCTACCTCGTTTTATCCACAAAAACCACCTTTTTTGTCCATTTTCCAGCTGCAATGTTGAACAAAAAATTGGTCACACGCCACCACTTAGCACTTGAGCCAGGACTACAATAATCGTCCTGCGGCTCGAAATGAATACATCACAGATCACACCTCGCAACGAAAGGCGTTGAAAATGTTATTCTTTTATTTTTTTTTTCAAACGTCACGCTCATCTGTTCAATTTTCATATCGATCCTTTTAAAGAATATCCATATAGACTATATCCCGCTGTGGCCAAACGACTGCGGTCGACCCCACCAAGTGACAACTAACAGGACTCCGAAAACTAGCCGAAAAAAAGGACAAAAATTTAATAAAATAAAAGCCAAAAGGACACGAGGTAGAGGACTGACTCACTTAGAGGACGTGGATCGGGAATCCATAATGATGGTGCAACGAATCAATTGGCAGTCCTTCCATTTTCGCCAATTGGCGAGTAACATTGCAGCATTGTTTTCGATTTCTGGCTATCCGAATTTTTGGTACGAGAATTATCTGCCGAAAAATTGCAATTTTCATGCTCGGCAACACATGCCAAGCTGAGTCCTGCCGACAGGACGTTCTGGTCTCTTTCCACTCGACCGAATTGCTCACAACTTTTGTGCATTTTTCCGTAATAATGTCATCAATTTGGTCGTGATTTACTGGAAAATTAGATAGGCCTCTGGTCCGTGGATGGTTTTTGTAAATTTCAGGGGAAAAATATAAAAGACTGGGAAGGAAATTGGGTCAACATTTTGGAGAGTTTTTAGTAGAAACTAAGAGGGTTATAATATAACATATTATGTTTAATGATTTTCAATGATTTAAAGTAAGATAAAGTAATATCTGTAAAATATATATATACTTTCGCCTTAATTGGCCAGAATTTAATTTTCCCCAATATTTTTTTCTCAAACAACTCATTTTTCCCAATAATATCATCAAATATTATGCCATTTACTAAACAACTTGATGTTATATTATCTTGCTCCATCCGATTTACGAAAATATAGGTTTCTAACATAACTCTACTAAGGAAAGAGCTAAAGAAAAGTATTGAATAATTTTAAAGAAAAATAGAAAAGGAAAAGAAATACAATTTCAGTTTCAAATTAAAGAAAAATTTACAATATTTCCTATATATATACGTAAGATATTGTGTTTATTAGTTCATTTAATGAAAAATATAATTTTTGTAATCTGAGGAAGATTTTTTAATAGGAGGTAAATTATTTTGGATGGAAGTTAGGGAGGTCCTGAGGAAATAGAATTATTAGAAAGCGATGAATAGAGTAAAGTAGAGCTCGATAGCTTTAAAATAGAGTTTTAATAATAGGAAATGAGGTATATATGTATATGGATTGAAGTTTAAGGGTTTAGTGTTTAGGGGTTTCTAAAGACAAATTCAAAGTTTTGTAATATAAATATATTTAAGTAACATCTATAACCAATTTGTATATCTCTCCTTTGGAATTTCCTCCCAAAACTTTAAACAAACATAGCCCCAAACTTTATAAAGTTATTTTCTAAAAAAGAAAAAAAGACGAAATATATTGTTGTTGAACGACAACACCTCTTGGTCCTTTTGTTTTCGACCATTTCCCGTGGAAATTGCCGAACTGGACATTCTATTTTATTTGATAGGCCACTCGACTCTACAATCTGCACTCTGCACTCTCCACTCGACTCCACTTGGAGTTTTTGTGTCATTCATCCGATGGGTTTCCGGCCAAGGGGCAAGTCCCCTCTTTTGTCCAAAAACTACCTCCCTCCACTATAACCCCCTCTCTTTCAAAGCTCCGATGCCGTCTCTTTCAGTAGGGGGCTTAGTTTTTTTTTTCGACATATTTGCATGTCGATAAAGTTTCAAACAATGGCAACTTTGTCGGCGGTTGGCATTGAGGCCGTTGAGGTTAGAGCAGCTGGTTCTGGATGCTGGGAGGAAGAGGGATCCGTGCCGGGGCACAAATCTAGCGTCTCAGGGGCGGCAGTTATGAGGCCTTAATTATGATGCAACGACTTCATTCCAGGCGGTCGGGTCGAGGCGTGATTCCAACAAAAGCAATGATCCCCTAGACTCTGGTTCTGGCTCTGGGTGCTCCGGCTCTGGTCACTTCCGCGGTCAGTCTGGAGAATCTAGAGAGTTAATATGGAAAGCACCCAGAGCGGTCAAGCGTTTCTCCGGCATGTGGTGCAATCGGAGCAGGCTGCTTATCTACAGCTGATTTTTGATTGTGACTCGCCGGAAGGCCAGCCGCTCTAAGGACCTCATGCCGGGCTAATTGCCCTACGAACACGGCCGGGCACGAGGTCTACAGTCGACCAAATTAGCCTTCCAAGAGACGAAGGTTTCGGTTAGTTGTTACTGTATTTGGGAGGATATTTCTTCGAGTGCATGAAACGATCAGAAAGGACAACAGTTGCCAAATCAGAACAGCTGTCCTATTTTTAAAATGGATCAGGTAGTAAATGATAACCAATCTATTTAGATCAAAGTGCAAATGGAAATTGATCATTGCGCCAAAAGCAGCACCCCAAAGAAAACTCCGAGGATCTGGGATTCCAATTACATCCGAGCTAATGTCAAAACATGCAACGTCCCTCAAAAACAACAACTGCTTCCAGTTAAAATGAGCATATTGATGAAGTAATAAGCCAGAAGAATGCGATCAGGTTGTGTTTTTTTTTCCCGAAAAGGGATCGTTTTCGGACTCAATTACAAACAAGGATAACAACAGACTCTCCTATTTCCAAGTAGGTGCCACTTGTTTCTCCCCGCATTTGACAACTCAATTGCAAAGTGCCCTGAGGAATGCCGATCGACCTCAACCGACCGGCCAACTGCTGTTTTTCCATAAATCAGGCCAGAGACCAAAAGGCCAAAACGCGATTGGCGCCAGTCTAGTCTAATTTGTACAAATTTTTCAAGTGTCACATTTTCTCGGTTTTGTTGTTCCATTTATGTAAATATTTAAGACCGAAAGATATAATCTGGCCACTTGAAACCAAACACCATTGCATAATCCAATAAAATTCTTGTTGGTCAAGGATGGGAAAGGATTCTCAGAACGAGGGGCAGTCAGTAGATGATGTGATATACGATACTGATTATAGTGGGTAATAGGACATTTTAATCCTAAAGAACTGGAATACTTTAAGAGTACTTTGTTGGTATTTAAACTACTATCTTTAAAGCTTAAACACCTATTAAGCTTAAAGGTTTTTGACATCGTTAATTGTTGATGAATTACATCACAATGTACTTCAATTAAAGAGTACTTTGTAGTTTGAAGATTACTTTATAGGTATTAATAATGATATTTATTAAAAACTAAGGCCTTGAAAGCTTACAGATCTCTATTTAAAAATATTTATCTTTTTTAAAACAAAGAAGCTAGAAATATCGACAAATTACCTAAAAACCCCTGAATTTAAGAATACTTTATTAATAATTAAGGTGCTTAATATTGATAAATATAAATAATCTTCTTAAAAATAATGAATCCATATACATTAATAAATTACTTAAGAACCTCTGGAAATCCTTGAATGAAATCCTTCAAGAGGACTTTGTTGGCAATAATACTGATATTTTTATAAAATAAAGGTCTTTTAACCATAAATACAAATACATATCGATGAATAAGCTTAAAATAAAGGCTTTAAAATAGGGCCATATTTCTTACGAACCTGAGGTCATCTGGGTTAGCCTGGGACACCTTAAATAAAATTTTAGGTCCAAAATTTGTAAAAGTTCCAATAATCTGAATTTTTCTCCATCCTAGTAGCCTGTGGCTTTTAAGTTTTCTAGACTAGGTACAAGTCGACATCGCTTCCATTCAGTTCGAAACTAATATACGTGTAGACAACACTCCTTATTTGTAGTAATATCTATTTTTATACCATTTTATTTTGGCCAATTTAGTTTTTATAAAACTATTTTGCAATTTGAAAATTTCCACGGACTATAAGTAGAGCGAAATTCTTTAAAAATGTTCAAACGTTGTCGTAATCAAATGAAAGCCATTAAAACGGCTGCCCAAGTTATAGCAGGTGAGTATTTGGATGGAGAGGTATACCTTCTGAGAAGTAGAGGAGGTATACCTATACAGTTAGTAGAGGCTTTTCCTTTTGTATTTTTTTTTTGAAAATATATTCAAAATAATAAAAATTTTAAAAAGTGGAAAGTCATCATGACATGACAGAACTTGAAGCTTTTGTTAAAAAAAAACGAATGAAAATGTTTCTTTTTTTTTAGAAACAAAAGCTTAAAAGTTGTAGATATTAATAGAGTTATGAATTGCAAGGTCGCGGTGAGGTCAAATATACCAACCCCCGCATACCTGGGGTTTTCCTGTCCTGGAGAGTGCAGGGCGTTGCCATTCCGGCCCCGCCGTCCGAGGGATCCCAGCTGGTGGCCCAGATTCGACGACGAGAACAGGAGCGCCTGCGGGAGCAAGTTCGACAGCCTTGGTCCACTGTAAGCGAGCTCTATAAGCGCCACATTGCCAATCCGTTCATTGAGCGCCGTCGGGAGAAGCGGGAGCTGCAGGAGGAGCAGGAGCTCGATGAGGAGCTGGAGAAGTACCTGCCCGGGGTCTTTGCGGCAGGCAGTGCGTGTGGCGGCGGCAGTGGCAACGAAGGCGGCAACAGAGACGGCAAGGGAGGCAGCCACGGCTTTCCGCCCATCTCGCCCCTGGAATTGGAGCGCCAACAGAAGCAGCTCATAAAAGAGATGGAGATACGCCGGCAAAAGGCCGAGACCATGGCGCGGCTGGCCTTTGGTTTCTCGACGGGTGCCAAGATGCGCCAGAGGATAGTATCGCCTCTACCATCTCTCAAGCCTCTACCATCTCTCAAGCCTCTACCATCTCTCAAACCTCTACCATCTCTCAAGCCTCTACCATCTCTTAAGCCTCTATCTCTACCAAGAGCTTCATTGATAGTCCCGGAGATGAAGAAAGTAATCAAGTACCAGGGCCCACCTCACAAGGCACTGGGGATGGAACACATGGAGCGGGTCAAGGCAGCAGCGAAGAAGGTCCCAGGACCGGAGATCCGCCTCCAACCACGTGAACACCGGGAAGCGGACTGGACCGGTCGAAAACTGCTCGCCGGGTCACTGAACGCCCTGGCCCGCTTCTGCAAGTTCTAACACGGAGATATGGAGGAGGAGGATGTTGACAGTCCCCTCCCCAAAAAACCCCCTTTCCCAGCTCTTCCTATCAGAATTCGAACTCCATGTGATCCCCAGCCTGGACTTCGAATCCTGCCCAACCAAATGCGCCAAGAAAAATACTGCCAGGACATACTTAAACCCAGATTGCCGCCAAATTCTAAAAAAAAGGGATAGGACATTGGGATTCCTACAAAGACTCCCCGCCAATCTTTTAAACCAAATTTTCGGAAACATATCTTTCAACCACTTCACCCACAAGCCTCAAAATCGGAAACAAGGCGAGTAGTTGATCTTCAGACGCAAGAATACTTCATATAGTATTTAGTATCCCATCAAGTTCAGAGAGTGTTTTTCCAGTTGAGGCATAGTACTAGTCGCAGTACCTCGAGATCCGACACGATGGGAGATGACCGTACCACCATGTGGATGTTGCTGTGAGATCAGTGTACTTGATTGTTTCGTGATTTTAGAGAAGATGACAAATAAACAACCTTTTTTTATATATATATTTTTTTTTTAATGGAGAATTTGTTGATATTTTAAGGGGACTATCTGACATATACTTTAGGGCTTCGCTTGACATTTAAACCCTTTTTTTTTGTCAGCCCACCGCCATCGCACCACCCCCTTCATTAGCCAAGTTGCAGGGGCAAACAGGCCAAATACAATATTATTTTACATGGCCAAACAATGCGACGACGCCACTCGAGTTGAAAATTTACAGGTAAACACGCCGCTGACGCTGCCACTGCCGCCTGCCACTGCCGCCTGCCACTGCCTCTTGCCACTGCCGCATGCCATTGCCTCCTGCCACTGACGCTTGCCGCCTGCGAAGGTGTAAAAGTCAAAACAATGACAAGAAAATTAGCTATAAATGTTGGCCCCCTTTTTTTTTTGTTTTTTGTTTAACCATCGCTACTAGTGCCACACGGAAAAAAGGGGGCACGACGAGTGCAAAACGGTTGGCAAGTCAATAAATAAACAAGTGACTGACGAAAAAAATTACATACATATGTATATATAAAAAGGGGAACGTGGCGATGGGGACAGAAGAGTACACAGAAGGTTGATTAATACGGGGCCAAAGGTCGGGTTAGCTCTGGCAATAAACAATATTTAATTTTACATATGTCGACTATATTTGGGGAAGGGGCATATATGCAATTGAACATTTTTGGAGAGAAGAGTGATATTTTGACGGAAATAGAAAGGATATAATCCTTCTTTAAAAAATAATAAATAATAGAGAATAATGATTATTTTGTATTTTAAAGAATGTATTTGAGGCTTACCTTAAGGTTATTTGCAGATATATTCTGTCATACATATGTATGCATGCCTTGATATTTCATTATTAACACAAATGTTTTCAAAAACACCATAAAGTGGCAAAATTAAGGATAATCTAAGGGTTTAATTGAATCAAAAAACATAAACATCTAGTGGCTTCTTTAGCTTATATTGCCTCTTTACTTTTTTTTTGAAAAAAATCCAATCAAAGAGAATCATGGCTTCGACTTTTGAGTTCAAACTCTAGAGCAACGGAAAAGGTCAAAGTTTACCCACCGCCACCGCTGGCTGGCAGTCAGTCGATTTTTTGGTGTTTTTCGCAGGACTTTTCCGGGCGTTTGTTTTTCCCCCGAAAACCCCGAGCCGAGCCGAGCTGGGCGCGCTAATGCTAACAATGTTAATTAGCGCCGAATGCCTTTTGTTTTAATTGTGCCCGGCCCCGTGATTTGTTCGCCAACTAAGCCGGTCCATAGCTACATACATACATATATAGTATGGGGTTTAATAGTAGGGGATGTTAACAAAGAAAAATAAAAAATAGAAAAATTTTAAAGGAAAAATCTGTGAAAGGACGAGGGTTAGACGATGGCCAAGTTAATTGCATTTCTCGCGGAAGAATGCCTTTGGCCTTTCAAAGCGCCACCCGCTGGCCTAACTCGGCGAGTGTTGGCACAACACGAATCAAGCCTGAAGGATCGTCGGGCCAAGGATCGGGGCAAGCTTAGTCCTTGCCCAAACGAGTATAAATAAAAAGGAAGCCAGGAGCTAGTCTAATAAGGTTACCACTCGAATGGAAAACTATTTAAAGGCAAAATAAAAGGGGTAGCCAGCAAGGGGAGGGCTGAGCCGTGAGCTGTGAGCCGTGAGCTGTGGTGCTGTGAATTCGATTAAAATTACATTTTTCACAGCAAGGAACAGGACACGCTGCGTGAATCCTTTTGATTGTTGCTCGCATTTGCAACTTGCGCAGCGCATTTAATTTTATTTCATTCGAGTTTCATTTGCCAATGTGTTTCTGTATTTTATTTTATATATACATTTTTTTTTCTCGTCTGGAGAGGGGATGGCGGGAGGGGGGGCCTGCCCTGTCCATTTGTTGATGATGACAACCCTTCGCAGGACGTACCGCGCACCACAGGACACTACACTCCTGGCGAGGATCGGGTCGAGGAGGCGCAGGGCAGACAGGATGCAAAGCCAGCCACGTTGTGGGCTCACGTACCCGGCCACAAGCGAGGTCTACCAGAGCAACCCCCAACCAGATGGAATCATTGTGATACACTTGAAAAAATATATACATGTATATATTATTATATAAAAAAAAGTTAGGAAACGACAATAATATTAAAGAGCATTTTTTTTAAGGATAATTAAGCTCTCAATTCTGTTAGTTCTTCTTTTAACTTCCAGTGCCCCTTCCATAATTATAAAAGCCCCCTTAGTTCAGTTAAAAAATGTCTATTAAAAATTTCTATTACAGATATATTATAGAACATTAATCTTATCCAGATAACCATTGCATGTAATTTCAAAAAAATATTCGAAACAGTCTTAAATTATTTTCAAAAAAAAGTATTCCAAAAGAATCAAAATTTATATTATTTTATTATTAAGATTTTCGCGTAATTCAAATTGCATAAATTCCTTTTTTTATTTTAAATTCGAGCCCGAACATTTTTCCAAGTGAGAGTCCTTGCTGTGCTGCTGCGTGTTGTCGTCATCAAAAAGGACACTTGACGGGTACAACAAAAGCCGATGTTGCGCTGCCACCGTTTGCTATTTTATTTCTATTTGCCTCATTCATTCATTTGCAGCTTTTAGCGCTGCCTTTTGTCCGTGTCCGTCTCCGTCTCCGACTCCGAGTGGTGTCCCGTCTCTTTTTAATTCCCATCTGTCCCTCTCTCTCTGTCTAACTCTGTGACGAGTCCTTGGCACTCCTTGGCCGCTGTGCGCCTGATTATCCTTTCAATTAAATTGTAGCGTAACATTTTCCACATCGCTGCCAACGCAGCAGTAGTCATCCATAGAAAGAGATGCAGATGGAGGGTGTGAAAGAGACAATAAAATAAAATCTAAAAAATATATATACATACATATATAAAGACATATATGTTTATG
Organism: Drosophila pseudoananassae pseudoananassae; assembly: GCA_018153035.1. Lineage (NCBI taxonomy): Eukaryota > Metazoa > Arthropoda > Insecta > Diptera > Drosophilidae > Drosophila > Drosophila pseudoananassae. The sequence goes on along the minus strand of JAECXR010000023.1, from coordinate 2,272,802 downwards.
AAATGTAAGTAAGTGGAACAACTGGCCTTTTCTGGGCAAAAGTGTGAATGCAACCGAGAGAAAATGAATGCCTGAGTGGATGAGTGAGTGCAAGATGAATAAGTGAATGGATGGATGAATGCGTGACTGAACGCATTTACGAATGAACGACTTAATAAGTGTGGCTGTTGATTTTTGGTGTTTATTTTAGCATTTTGATTTTGCTAATGGTTTGAAAGAAAGAGAATACATTTTGTTATTTTGTATAAATTTTATAAATAATTTGAGCTCTATTCTTTACACTTTCATTAAAAACTGTATATCTAAGCTTCCTAAAGCCTTGATACAACTATAATATAGTCTTTTCGACAAATGAAACATTAGAGTAATATAGTGTTGACTAACTAGTGTGGTGTTAACCTTTAAACGGTGACAAGGTGATGATTTTGCCACCTATAAGAAAAACTCATCGTAAACTATTTAATTGGGGAGAATTCTATAAATCATTTTTAATTATTTTAACTTGAAAGTATTCTTCAAGTTATTTTTGACATAATTGTATGTCAAATCACTCTACGCTTTAAAACACTGGATGACGAGACTACCTTCTATTTATTCTATTAAACCCAAAACCCTCTTCCTCAAATAACATTTTAATTAAAAATGTATCTCTAATTTGTTTCCATAATTTTTGTAATACCTTTTCCTCTGAATACTATAGTCTGGCGATTTTATTTTAGATTTCCATTTGCGATTTCTAATCCAACCTGCCACTAATACAGCCTGTCCTGTCCGTTGTTTATTGTGCCCTGGTTCTGATTTATTTATTTATTTATTATTACATTTGACTGATTGCCGACACCAGTCCATGACCCATCCCCATCCTCATCCCTAGCCTTACCAGCCCCCTAGATTTTTTCCATTACCCTCCCAAAAAGAAAAAAAAAATGAAGAAAAATAAAATACTCCCCGTCTCAAAAGCTCATGTATTATGAAAAAGTTGATTGTCGTGTGGCTCTACATGGGGGCTCCCTTGATTTGCGTTGATTTTCGTTTTGTGTAGGCAAATCATATTATATATCATATCATCTATTATGCAGCGCTGCCCAAATAAAATCCCATTTAGCCTCAGACCAGAAAAAAACGTGAAAGGAAGCAAATAAATGGCAGTGGCATTAGAATCGAAATCAAATTCAGAGCTCAGCCCATCTTAATCCTGTAAAAAATCAAAATAAGCTCATCAAATCCATGATTTTTTAGCCCTTTGACATATTTTTGTCACACAAAGAGAGGGGGGCTTTTTTCAATAAACTTTATGTAGTATAACATAGCTTTTTTTACAAAGGATAAGGGGTTCTATGTTTTAATGTTTAGTGTTTATGAACTATATTGGTAACTGCAATAAATATTAATCAATCATTTGGCTCCAATTTTGCTTAAATATATTTTCTTGTTTTTTAGATAATAAAACTTTACTTTTTCAATTTACTTCATTTTTAAGTAAGAAATTTTTAATATAAGAAATATTATAAGAGGAAACAGAGGACCACTGCATTTTATGTCGCATTTGGCAATAAAGTTTGGGTACCTTTTATTCCCGGCCTTTTCTTATTCTACATATATGAGTCTCTCAAGAGAAGTGCCTCTCTGCATGTTTGTGGCACATCATTGTGAACAGCAAACACTGAACTATTGTTTTTTTTTAACATTAAGGTTGGTTGTTTTTTTTTTTTTTTGCAATTTTTGCTTATCGTTCTTTTTATAGAAGATGGCCATATTTGAAGCCCACTCGTAATATGTTTTCCAACACTAGATCTAGTTTTGGTAAATCCGATAAAATGCCATATTGATTGACTTATACTTTCTGCATCACTAGTTAAAGTTAAAATAATAAAATAATTTTAATAAATAATATTTTATAGACTTTATTTGTTAGTAAAAATTATATCTTTACGTGCACTTCCGATTATACAATTTTGGGACGAAAACAATCACAGGACGCAAAGACTGTAGTTATAGTTATTTTCATAAAATATAATTGTGAAAAAATAATATGTTTTTAAAATAAAAAAAAATAGGAGAGCTGCAAATAAATTTAGAGCTACTTTAGAAGTGTAGCTTTAAGTAATAAAAGGAAACAGGACCCGACCATATTTAAGATTGTTATTCCTTATAGCGATGGCAAGTAGATTACTAACGAGAGCCGAGTTGGATTCCAATGCCCAATTTTTAAAAATTAAAAAGAAAATAAGAGACCAGGTGGTGCACTAAGTTTGGTTTCTAGACTCCAGTGTTTTTAAACAGAATAAAAATAAAAAAATGACGAACCGCAACCATGAAACAGCAAAGGAGGCAGCCAAGATCCCGCAGCATGTAAGCTTAAAAAAAATAATTAAATATAAAATAAGAAAGGAGATAAGACTGCGTACATATGTACCCATCTATGTCTTGAATCGACACCGTTCAGAGTCCACCGCATTTAAATAACAAAATATTACCTCAAAAAATGAGTCCTAATTCAAGGTCCAAGTAAAAAAAATAATCATTCATAGAAAATAAGACCCATCTATGTCTTGAATCGACACCGTTTAGAGTCCACCGCAATTAAATAAAAATACAAAAAAAATAAGTCCCACTTTCTTTAAAAACTTTATAATGAATATAAAAAAAAAATATTGCTTTTAGTGCACGTCCCATATAAACGTCATCTTTTGGGACCTTAAAATATCACTTCAAAAGACCGAAACCCAAGGTTACTTTACTCTATTAGTGTAGTTATGAATAACAAAAATTATTTAAAAAAAAGTTTTTTTTTCTAAAAATATATTTATATATGTATGTTTAAAATGACTCCCGTGTCTCTTATAATTTTATACCAGAATTCAAAATAAATAAAAAGAAAACAAATACAGGCCGCAAAGAAGAATCAGAAGAGTACCTCCAACCATATGCTGTAGAGTATAAAGTCTTGCCTAAGGAGTCTTACAACAAATACTTTTAATAAAAACATCTTTGCTGGATCCATTTCCAAGGTATATCATAATTATAATAAAAGTTATCGGAAATGAATAATAACAATTAATTAGCAGCTTCTTTTAAATAAGAAAAAAGTTTTTAAAAATTATTAAATAAATACAAAAATTAATAATCAGACCCAACTAGAACGTCGTATGCGTCGCAAGTACAGCCCACTGGCATATATAATTAAATATTTAAATAAAAAAGAAAAATAAAAGGAAATAAAACAAAATAAAATATATTGCGAGTTGTTGACGGCTTTGGCGACAGCCAGCAACTGAGACTGGGAGGAGCAGAGCACCTCCTTATATACCAAATCTTTCCATAATTCTGATTTTCTTTCTGTCGGGAAAACTCCATGTTCAAACTCGGGAAAAAAAGATAAAAGCAGAAATTTCGTTAAAAACTTTATAAAAAAATATGTAAGAGTCAACGTCAACATTAAGAGTCATTCATTAATCGATTGTAAGACAGCGATATCGGTAAAGTCCCAATGTGGGCATTTTCATAAAATATAATTATTAAAAAAAACAATATGTTTAGTCTAATAATAATAAAAATAAATTGGAAACAAATAATAAATTAAAGAAAATAAGACCCAGATATGTCTTGAATCGACACCGTTTAGAGACCACCGCATTTAAATAAAAAAAAATAAAACAAAATAAAAAAAGAGAAAAAGGGTGAGAAGTCAACCGTTTGGCGAGCTGTTGACAACTAAATGGAAATGAAGGGAAGTCCGCCTTATATACGGATTTTGGGGCCAAAACAGCCTCCATCAGGGCCACTAGTCCCGATAACAAAAGTTGCACGTATCGATTGTTGGCAGGGCTGCAAAATGCAAGTGGTCACACTTTTCCAAGGGCTGCTTTCGAGTGTAACCCTGGAAGCTGGCTGTCAAAATTGATTGTGAAAGTTTGTGAAAAGTGCAAGATTTGAGGAGTTAATTACATAAACTGGACAAGGGCTCGCAGGAAGGCAATTGCGTGAGTTTATTCCAGTTTTTTGGCATTCGCAGTTAATCTGAGATACCGGTCAGCAACGGGCGTAAAAAACAGAAACAGAAGGCGGCCAGAGGGCAGACCACGATGCCGATGCAGTGGGGAAGATCATAGAGGTTATGGTATAGCAGCTACTCTACGTGTAGCTGGTATTATGACATGTATTTGTCTCATATTGTTGGCATTGAGGATAAATGACCCTGAAGAGACTTTTATTTTCCTTCCTAAAGAAAAATGAACAACTTTCATGTGGTTCTTGTCCCCTTTGCTGGGTAAGTTTCTTGGAAAGAGAACCCAATAGACTTAATTATTTATTTTCTGTACTTATAGACCTGAAAGTTTGGGACTTTGCAAAATTAAACAAAGGTAACGAATATTATAATAATTAAATCAGGGGTGTCCACGTTCTTCATACGCCAGAGAAAACCTACATACCAATGCATAAATTCACCAATACATTGGTGCGGGAATATTTTTTTGCAACTCATGTTCGGTACACCGGCAATCCAACAACAAAATGCAGTCGGATTAGCACGATTGAGGAGAATAGGGAAAACACAAAAAATTGTTATTGTAATTGGCCATATTAGTGTCTTTTCATATGTAAGAGCAATCCAAGAACAAAGTAACGAGTAACGAGAATGGGCCCGACCCCTGAATTAAATTATTATGAGTTGATATCAGCACATGGAAATTAGGAAATTTATTCAGCTTTGTTGGTGGATCTATAATTGGTATGTTAATGTGATATGATCGTCCTAGAATGCTTTTCTAAAGGTCTTCTATAAGCTCCTACTACGAATATATTGAATACATCTACTAAACCTTTTGCCACAAGAAATTAATACGGGAGGTCTTACTTTTGGGAGTTCATAGTTTATATTGTTGAATTATTAAGTTTAACGCTCAAAACCTATTCTGGAAGAGTTGTGCTATTATTTTTTAGTCAATTTTAGGACCTTTCACTATACTTTTGAAAAAAAACTTTAAAAATTTGTATAAGTAATGAAAATCTTTAGTTTTGACTCTTAATAAAGTTTTAAACTTCTTAAAATGTATTCTTTGTATCTCGAAAGTTATAAACATGAGTACGCTAATGCTGCTTTTTTGCAGCCTCATATTCTCCATTCATAGTTTAAACAATTATATATACTTATTTATATATGTATGCGACACTTATTTATATATGTATATAGATAGATACTCATTATTTTATCCTTTAATTTTAATTTCTTTTAAAAAAATTTATTAAATTATACCTTTAACCTCAAAGATGTCTTAGAACTTAACACTCCAAAATGTCTATTATTTTCTTAATTTTAAAAAAATCCAAACCCATGTAGTGTAAGTATTTTGTATATGTTTTAGTCCCTTTGTCTAATCTCCTCTTTTTAAATCCAATTTTAGGCATTAAATCGGCAATGAAGGATATTTTTTTTCGCCGCCTGTTTGAGTGTCAAATGCGAGTACTCGAGTAGGTTGGAGTGTTGCCCCAAAATGGAAATTATTTGGCCAGAGGCGGCGGCGTTGGCTGTTCCTCGTTTGGAAAAGAGGTGAGCAAATACGAGGCACGTACCGATAACTAATGAAAAGCGGCCACTGGAGCGTGGAAAAGCAGGTACAGTGGAGCCTATCGTGGGCCTATCGCACCACTACCGACTATCCTCGCCCCGCCAGGCTACACTGTCCAGTACTTTTTCAGATATTTTTTTTTGCATTGATTTGAGAGGCAAACAGGCAAATAAGCAGGCTGCCGCTGTTGCAGGCAAACATCCAGCCAAACTGGCTGGCAAACAAGCAAGTCAGTCAACAAAAATTCGCAGGCCTCTGCCCCAGACCCCCTAGTTTTTTCCTCTTTTTTGTTGCCAGAATGTGTGCATTTCCGTTTCAAAAAAAAAAAAAAAAGAATTTGGAAAATAGAGGAGAGTGACACGGAGGGCGGGGAGACATAAAGGGGCAAGTCCCCTCAAAGGTGCGTTTATCGGCAGGACGGAATCTCAGTGGCAAAGGTCGGTTGCTTTTTGTCATGCGATATCCTATATCATCACCTTTGTGACGGGACCAATTCAATCAGCGGTAATTATGTCGCATGTAAATCGTATCGTCCTTCCAAATCTCAGGCTCTCTGAAACTGAAACTGAAGCCGAGGGTCAGGGATTAGTCCTTGATGTTTATTAAAAACACACCCGGGCAGGCAGCGGGCCAGGGAGGTGATTATTGCGATGCTTATCGAAGGGTGCAGGCTCCTGGACTCCATTCACAAGTTACTCAATATTGCAGGGCCGGATGTCGGGCCGATTGCCATCTCCAGGGATCACCTGAGAGTGCGCCGGAAAAGGATCCTTTTTTCAAGGACAATGCTAAACTGCAACCTATACAGGTGAGTCCTGCACAGCATTTTACAACAAAATATCAATAACTAGGAATATACATCAATATAAGAATAAATAACTAAGTTAAGCCTAAAGAAACAGCCTTCACCCTGAGCCATACTAGCGCAGATATAGGATATAGTCCCCCATAGGGCCCACAGAGATCGCTATATCTTCCCCAATTCTTATCCGATTCTCAAACGGAATACCTTAAACGATTTCTGGATCGATTCGCCACCGTTCTGCATCAAAATCCTGAGACAAAATATTGTTTAGATTTTTTGTCCATTTTTCGTGATGGGATCCCTGAAAGTGGGGTTTCCCCCATAGGGCCCACAGGGATGGCTATATCTTCCCCAATTCTCATCCGATTCTCAAACGGAATACCTTAAACGATTTCTGATTCGATCCGCCACCGTTCTGCATCAAAATCCTGAGACAAAATATTGTTTAGATTTTTTGTCCATTTTTCGTGATGGGATCCCTGAAAGTGGGGTTTCCCCCATAGGGCCCACAGGGATGGCTATATCTTCCCCAATTCTCGTCCGATTCTCAAACGGAATACCTTAAACGATTTCTGGATCGATCTGCCACCGTTCTGCATCAAAATCCTGAGACTAAATATTTTTTAGATTTTTTGTCCATTTTTCCTGATGGGATCCCTGAAAGTGGAGTTTTCCCCTATAGGGCCCACAGGGATGGCTATATCTTCCCCAATTCTCGTCCGATTCTCAAACGGAATACCTTAAACGATTTCTGGATCGATCCGCCACCGTTCTGCATTAAAATCCTGAGACAAAATATTTTTTAGATTTTTTGTCCATTTTTCGTGATGGGATCCCTGAAAGTGGGGTTTTCCCCCATAGGGCCCACACGGATGGCTATATCTTCCCCACTTCTCAGCCGATTCTCAAACGGAATACCTTAAACGATTGCTGGATCGATCCGCCACCGTTCTGCGTCAAAATCCTGAGACTAAATATTTTTTAGATCTTTTGTCCATTTTTCCTGATGTGATCCCTTGAATGTGGAGTTTTTTCCCTATATGGCCCACAGGGATGGCTATATCTTCCCCAATTCTCATCCGATTCTCAAACGGAGTACCTTAAACGATTTCTGGATCGATCCGCCACCGTTCTGCATCAAAATCCTGAGACAAAATATTTTTTAGAGTTTTTGTCCATTTTTCCTGATGGGATCCCTGAATATGGAGTTTTCCCCTATATGGCCCACAGGGATGGCTATATCTTCCCCAATTCTCATCCGATTCTCAAGCGGAGTACCTTAAACGATTTCTGGATCGATCCGCCACCGTTCTGCATCAAAATCCTGAGACAAAATATTTTTTAGATTTTTTGTCCATTTTTCGTGATGGGGTCCCTGAAAGTGGAGTTTTCCATATAGGGCCCACAGGGATGGCTATATCTTCCCCAATTCTCATCCGATTCTCAAACGGAGTACCTTAAACGATTTCTGGATCGATCCGCCACCGTTCTGCATCAAAATCCTGAGACAAAATATTTTTTAGATTTTTTGTCCATTTTTCCTGATGTGATCCCTTGAATGTGGAGTTTTTCCCTATATGGCCCACAGGGATGGCTATATCTTCCCCAATTCTCATCCGATTCTCAAACGGAATACCTTAAACGATTTCTGGATCGATCCGCCACCGTTCTGCATCAAAATCCTGAGCCAAAATATTTTATAGATTTTTTGCCCATTTTTCCTGATGGGATCCCTTGAATGTGGAGTTTTCCCCTATATGGCCCACAGGGATGGCTATATCTTCCCCAATTCTCATCCGATTCTCAAACGGAGTACCTTAAACGATTTCTGATTCGATCCGCCACCGTTCTGCATCAAAATCCTGAGACAAAATATTTTTTAGATTTTTTGTCCATTTTTCCTGATGGGGATCCCTGAAAGTGGAGTTTTCCCCTATATGGCTCACAGGGATGGCTATATCTTCCCCAATTCTCATCCGATTCTCAAGCGAAGTATCTTAAACGATTTCTGGATCGATTCGCCACCGTTCTGCATCAAAATCCTGAGACAAAATATTTTTTAGAGTTTTTGTCCATTTTTCCTGATGTGATCCCTGAAAGTGGAGTTTTCCCCTATATGGCCCACAGGGATGGCTATATCTTCCCCAATTCTCATCCGCTTCTCAAGCGGAATACCTTAAACGATTTCTGGATCGATTCGCCACCGTTCTGCATCAAAATCCTGAGACAAAATATTTTTTAGAGTTTTTGTCCATTTTTCCTGATGGGGATCCCTGAAAGTGGAGTTTTCCCCTATATGGCCTACAGGGATGGCTATATCTTCCCCAATTCTCATCCGATTCTCAAGCGGAATACCTTAAACGATTTCTGGATCGATCCGCCACCGTTCTGCATTAAAATCCTGAGACAAAATATTTTTTAGATTTTTTGTCCATTTTTCCTGATGTGATCCCTGAAAGTGGAGTTTTCCCCTATATGGCCCACAGGGATGGCTATATCTTCCCCAATTCTCATCCGATTCTCAAGCGGAATACCTTAAACGATTTCTGGATCGATTCGCCACCGTTCTGCATCAAAATCCTGAGACAAAATATTTTTTAGAGTTTTTGTACATTTTTCCTGATGGGGATCCCTGAAAGTGGAGTTTTCCCCTATATGGCCCACAGGGATGGCTATATCTTCCCCAATTCTCATCCGATTCTCAAGCGGAATACCTTAAACGATTTCTGGATCGATCCGCCACCGTTCTGCATTAAAATCCTGAGACAAAATATTTTTTAGATTTTTTGTCCATTTTTCCTGATGGGGATCCCTGAAAGTGGAGTTTTCCCCTATATGGCTCACAGGGATGGCTATATCTTCCCCAATTCTCATCCGATTCTCAAGCGGAATACCTTAAACGATTTCTGGATCGATTCGCCACCGTTCTGCATTAAAATCCTGAGACAAAATATTTTTTAGATTTTTTGTCCATTTTTCCTGATGGGGATCCCTGAAAGTGGAGTTTTCCCCTATATGGCTCACAGGGATGGCTATATCTTCCCCAATTCTCATCCGATTCTCAAGCGGAATACCTTAAACGATTTCTGGATCGATTCGCCACCGTTCTGCATCAAAATCCTGAGACAAAATATTTTTTAGAGTTTTTGTACATTTTTCCTGATGGGGATCCCTGAAAGTGGAGTTTTCCCCTATATGGCCCACAGGGATGGCTATATCTTCCCCAATTCTCATCCGATTCTCAAGCGGAATACCTTAAACGATTTCTGGATCGATCCGCCACCGTTCTGCATTAAAATCCTGAGACAAAATATTTTTTAGAGTTTTTGTACATTTTTCCTGATGGGGATCCCTGAAAGTGGAGTTTTCCCCTATATGGCCCACAGGGATGGCTATATCTTCCCCAATTCTCATCCGATTCTCAAGCGGAATACCTTAAACGATTTCTGGATCGATTCGCCACCGTTCTGCATCAAAATCCTGAGACAAAATATTTTTTAGAGTTTTTGTCCATTTTTCCTGATGGGGATCCCTGAAAGTGGAGTTTTCCCCTATATGGCTCACAGGGATGGCTATATCTTCCCCAATTCTCATCCGATTCTCAAGCGGAGTATCTTAAACGATTTCTGGATCGATTCGCCACCGTTCTGCATTAAAATCCTGAGACAAAATATTTTTTAGATTTTTTGTCCATTTTTCCTGATGGGGATCCCTGAAAGTGGAGTTTTCCCCTATATGGCTCACAGGGATGGCTATATCTTCCCCAATTCTCATCCGATTCTCAAGCGAAGTATCTTAAACGATTTCTGGATCGATTCGCCACCGTTCTGCATTAAAATCCTGAGACAAAATATTTTTTAAATTTTTTGTCCATTTTTCCTGATGTGATCCCTGAAAGTGGAGTTTTCCCCTATATGGCTCACAGGGATGGCTATATCTTCCCCAATTCTCATCCGATTCTCAAGCGAAGTATCTTAAACGATTTCTGGATCGATGCGCCACCGTTCTGCATTAAAATCCTGAGACAAAATATTTTTTAGATTTTTTGTCCATTTTTCCTGATGGGGATCCCTGAAAGTGGAGTTTTCCCCTATATGGCTCACAGGGATGGCTATATCTTCCCCAATTCTCATCCGATTCTCAAGCGGAGTATCTTAAACGATTTCTGGATCGATTCGCCACCGTTCTGCATTAAAATCCTGAGACAAAATATTTTTTAGATTTTTTGTCCATTTTTCCTGATGGGGATCCCTGAAAGTGGAGTTTTCCCCTATATGGCTCACAGGGATGGCTATATCTTCCCCAATTCTCATCCGATTCTCAAGCGGAATACCTTAAACGATTTCTGGATTGATCCGCCACCGTTCTGCATTAAAATCCTGAGACAAAATATTTTATAGATTTTTTGTCCATTTTTCCTGATGGGGTCCCTTGAATGGGGGGCTTTCAACTATATAGGAGCCTTATGAACGTTTTGTGTGACATTTATCCGGTTTTAACTGCAAGGGCTTATCAACTATGGGTCTATGGGTGTAAGGTATTTAATATAGAATTAATCTTTCACAATTAGTTTCCACAAAGGCATAACGTTTTTGAAAGCGACACCTAGAGCCAGGTTTTGGAAGCTTATATTAGTTGGCTCTTGAGACCGACAGATGGCTCTCAACAGATTAGAGTTCATATCTCTGAACTTTTATCAATTTACCAAATAATTGTTTTTTTTTAATTTAAGTGAGTATTTAGTTTTAAGTTTAGAAGTCTCTTAAAGAATTTTTAAGCTAGTTTTCTATATAAAACATTATTTGAAACCCCCAAGCTGTAGTTTTCCGAAATGGATTCCACAATGCTATAAAGTTTTAAGGACATCTACAGGTAGGTTGCGGAAGCTGGGTTGGTTTCCTCTTTTGACCGACAGAGGGCTCAATACAGCTTGCCATATAGGCCGCTAGGTGGCTGTATGAGACTTTTAAATGATTATTTTATTTATTTTACTAATCAAAGTTATTCCCACTCCCCTACTGAATAAAAGCCATTGAATATTTATGTATATTTCGTAACAAATCGAAAATTGTTTTTATTACTTTCTGATCAAAATCATACAACGTTGTCAATTCGTTTTTTTGTTTTTTTTTTTTTTTTTTTTTTTTTTGTTGATTACTCAATTATCGCATTATAATGTGTCTTGTTTATGTTTATGTTTGGTTTTGTGTTTTTTTTTTGTTTTTGTATTTTTGTAATCTTGTTTTACGTTTGTTGCTTGCTTTCTTTAATAATAATTTATAATTATAATAATTTATATAATAATATTTTTATAATATTACTTGGTAATTTATTAATTCCCATCAACATATCTCCCGTGGGCGGTTCGGGGTAGGGGAGTATGTGTGCGGAAGTATGATAGAGGGGGGGGTGTCTAGTGGTGTTGTGGTGAGAGAGGGGTCTCCCCACAGGCCACGCCCTCTTAACACTTCCGCCTTAGCCTCCGCCACGCCCCTAGCGCCACCGGAAGCTGGCTATTCGTTCGCTTGCTTTTGCTTTGCTTTCGCTCTGCCTTTGCTTTTTTGCTTTTACCTCTTGCTTTGTTTCTCTTTTTCTTTCTTTTTGTTTTTGTTTTACTTTACTTTAATGCATATGATTTTGGTTTTTACTTTTGTTTCTGGTTTTTCTTGCCATTTTAGTTTTTCATTTTCTTTTCTTTTTTTTTCATTTATTTTTATATAATGCGCCTGCTGCAATAATTTTAGTTTGTAAAATTAACTAATCGTAAAATGTAAGTATGGGTGTGAGTGTTTGTGTGTGTGTGTGTGTGTGTGGCTTTGTGAGTGTATGTATACTGATGTGGCTGTCTGCGATCTTTCTTTGTGGGTGTACGTATGTGTGTGTGTGTGTTTGTATTGTGTGTTAGTGTATGTTATTTACAAGTCTCTTGTCACGTGTCCTAATGTTAAGTGTTTCATTTCCGCTCTCCCTTCTGCCATTTCAGTTGTTGCTGTGTTAGAACTCACTCCTCCACTTTATTGCATTATGTAATTATTTGTATTAGACGTATATATACTTTATATACCACCTTTTGCATCCACCTTGCGCTGCTGCTAGTTGGATTATGTAATGCGGCGATCCGATCATCTAAAATCGTTTTTTCTCTTCCGATTTTTTATCTTTTTCTTCTGTGTATTTTATATTCATACCCGATACTCGTAGAGTACAAGGATGTACATATGTCCGTGTGTTTGTGTGTGTCTGTGTCTGTTTCTGTGTATAATTTATTACTTAGATTGCTAAAAATTCACGTTTATATCCTCAATATAGGGGCTTTCATATATGTGTATGCCATGTATTGTATATAGATTTGTTTGCCTCTCCGGTTCGGTAATTAGTATATACTAAAAATTCTCCTCATTCATGTATTATGCATATAGTATATGTGTGTGTGTGTGTTAGTGTGTGTTTGTGTGTGCATATCGGTGGATATATCCCCCTTTTTTTCTCCATACACACATACATATATGTATTTATTTCTTTTGACAAAAAAAAAAAACAAAAATATATCCAAAATCCCCATATGCACACATAGCACTCGACCTATCCTGCTTTTCTCTCTCTACTTTCTTTCTGGCTTGCCTTTGCCTTTACCTTTCCGTTTTGCGCTTTGGAAACTCTGTTTTTGTTTTCTTTTCGCCATTGCTATCGTTATCATTATCGTTATCGTTACTTTTATCGTTAATCGTTAATCGTAATCGCTTCGTTTCGTTTCCATCGTTTTGCTATCAATAATAAATTGATTTCGTTAAATAATTTTAATTGTATTATACTTATATGGGCCTTAAGACTTAATTACTGTTTCTTGTGTGTGTTTGAATTTTTTCGTTTTTTTTTTGTTTTTCTGTCACTCATTTGAAAATTTATAAACTGAGGACGTCTCTTCTTGTGTGTGTCTGTGCCTTGTTTATATGTGTGTGTGTTCTTTTCGTGTATGTGTGTGTGTGTGTGTTTTGTATATATATATATGGGCGTATATATATACCTATATAGCTTCAAATTAAAGCTTTATTAACCATGCTCGCGTTTTGTTTTCGTATTAACAAAATTAAACGTTCCATAATAATCGTACTCAAGACTCAATAATCGATAATCATAAATTACGATAACTGCACGTTATAACTAGTTAAATGTCCATTACCGTTACCGTTTACCGTTACCATTACCATTACCATTACCATTACCATTTATCATTTATCATTAGCGTTTTATCATAAAATACAGTACAAGTAATAAAAAAAAATTGTTTGTTTTTCGATCTACGGTCTTTTGACTTGTATCGATATTTATCGATACTCCTCTGATAACCATTTAAATCTCTCCCTCTGGCTAGTTTTATGCGGTATTTTGAGTTTATCCATAGGTCTGTATATCTGTATAATTATGCTATATCCATATACCTAGTTATATCTGTGTGTGTGTATATATATAAGAGATACAAACTATGTAGAAGTACGCTTAATGCCTAAAAGTATTCTCTAGATTCGATCTCCTCCTCCAGTTTGCTTTCATTATTTCATTTTTATTTATTTTCCCTCCTTGTTTTCTCGTTTATTAGCATTTCTTTTAGCTCTTTTGCTGTGGTTGTGCATCATCTGTGGTTGTGCTTCTGTGGTTCGGTTGTGGTTGCAATTGTGGTTGTGAGTCGATCGATTCTTTCGATTTTTTTCTTCATTTTTAGTTATCGATTTTTAAGGGAAATTTTGTGAATATCTAGGGGTGGTGGTGGTGGTCTTTCGATAGGAATGGGGAATAAATGGGAAAGTAATCGACGTCTTTCGTTGGATATGTGCGAGTGTTTCTAGTTCGAGAGAAAAAATAGGATATTTAAAAAAATACCAAAATAAAAGGATTGAATTTTGGAAGGAAAGCATTTTCCAAGGGGAAAAAGGGTGTGTGGAATCTATCGGTTATCGGTATCTGTTATCGATTCGGTTTAGTCTAATATTGCGTGTATAAGTTGCGTACTTTCTTTAGTGTACAAATATGAATGCTTTTATCTTGTTTTATTTTTTATTCTTATTTGTTTTGTTTTGTTTGCCATTTGTTACTGCTTTAAAATCTTTGTTTTTACTTCAGTTCTTTTTGAATTTCATTTTGTGTAGATTTGTTGTTCTTCTTCGACTGACTGCTTCGGCATCTTTTCATCTCTCATCCTTCCTCTCCTCTCTATTTATAGTTTTTGTATTTTTAATTTTTCTTTTATTTTCATTTTTAGTTTTGTATAAATATTTCAATGCATTATTTAATAATTTCAATTTTTTTGTTTACCATTATTATTAATTATTTAGTATTCGTTATTCATTATTCATTATTAAGTTTAATCAAAATTCCTCTAGTTGAAGGCAATCGGCGAATATATTTGAAATTATTTATGCAATTATTTTACATACTTTTCCTTTTCTTAATAATTGGTTTTTGGTTTTTAGTTAAATTTACATTACATTAAGTTGACTAAACTTAGGATCTCCTGGAAAACAAGTTGAAATACAAGTAGTTTCTTACTCTGTCGGCTTTTCTACATAATTTTTTTTCTTTCATATTTCATTATCTATTCAGCTTGCCAGCCTGTTTTCGATTGATTCATTTCTTAGTTTCTTGTTTGGTTTTTTTTTTGGTTAAAAAGTCATCTGAATCTGGAAAACTTAGGTGTAATTTTGCTAAAGATGTCTCGCTCTACGTTTACCAACTAATCATCGTCCACCTCGTTATAAAACATTCCCTTTATGTATATATACTGGTGTGTGTATATGCTTGTATATGTATCTATAGAGTATATATATGCATGTATATATGCTGCCCATATATCTCTACACATATATATCGATAAATATCGATATATACATATATATTTAGATGAGGGTGTGTGTTCTATGTACAAGTCAGTATGCATGGCTGTGTTAAAAGTTAGGCTTACTCATAGATACGTGGCTAAATTGGTTTGTTTAGTAAAAAAAATTGTCACCTCCCGGATCTTACACCGATCTGTCCGCGACTACTATCGACTATTATCGACTTTCTTTGACATTCCTTGACGTTCATCGAGTTCCTCCATTTGCTATATACACGGTTTGCTGGTTTATCGATCGTTCGGTCTCACTTTGAAATCACTTTAAGGCAGTTTTCCTATACACCATCCATCAAATGCTGCTGAATTCTGGCCATCAACGAAATAAATCTCATTTTCCTTTTTAGTTTTCTTTTTTTTTTTGGCATTAAGCTATCGAAATCGTACGGTTTTGTGTTATCGATAATCACAAAAGAAGAAGATAAAAAGGCGAAATATTAATGTTATTTTGTTTGGACTATTTAGGAACCTGCTTTTAATTCAAAAATTAATGATTTAATAATGTACGCTAGGCTGGAAGACAGTAAATTATTAGTTTTTTAAATCAACAAATTTCAAATAACTGAAGAATATTTCTGGACTCTCGATTTCGATTACAAAATAGCCTACTCGCGCCTTTCACTAATTATTGTCTGCTATTTGTTCACACACACACAAATTGATATACGCTAAGTGCCTAAAGTAAGCCTGTACCTCAGAGTCCGAAATCCGCAATCCATAATCGGAAAACGGATATCGAATATCGGTCATGGGTTATCGGTTTAATCGGAAATCGGGGGAAACGAAACGAAGGTGAGGATCAAATTCGAAGGCCTTGTCAATTATTATTATTAAATTTTGTTTTATTTTAGATACGTTTTCTAGATACGAGTTTGAATTGATTCTCAATATTATTTTTTTTTTCGGAAATATTCAGCAATTTTGTATATATAATATATATATATATTTTGTTTGCTTAGTGCTATTAATTGGGTAATGCTCGATTTGGTTTAGCTTCGTAAAAATTTGTCTGAGAATGTGAATTGGCAGTTTCAATTTGTATGCAATATCTATGGTTGCCTTTTTCTTTTTTTTCTTTTTAATAAATTTTATAAGATTTACAATTTTGATTCGATTAGTATACAATTAAAAAATGTTCACTTTCATATTTTGTCTAATAAAAATTTCTCACTATTCGATTCGATTCGATTCTGCTAGGGGGTCTTTCAACTAAATGGTTTTTATCATTATATCGTTACCATTGCGCTAATCACTCACTAATTTGATTTTGTTTAAAATATAAGTTACGATTATTTCACCAATATGCTTCACTAATTGTTGCTTTTAGTTCGTTTCATTGCGTGTTTTTGTTCTTTTGGTTTGTTGAGCTGTGAGAAATTGACTTTCTTTTCGTGATTTCATGGTGCTGGGCGGGAGGAAGGGCTACAAGAGAAAAGGATGGGCAGAGTTAAGTAGAAAGAGATAGCGATGGGGGGGAAAAGGAAGAGGGATCCCCAAGGAACAATAATAATACCCAATAAACAATGATATGTATACAAGTCTCGTTTTTTTTTTATTGCACGAAAGAACAAATGAGCAAGTACGTTAAAAGTTTTAAAACTAAAACCTAAATACATAATAATTATACAAAAAAAAAAAAAAATAAAATAAAAATCAGTATTCGGAAACAAACAAACAAGCAAACAAAACCATGACTTAATAGCCGATATATATCGATTAATCGATAAAAACAAATAAATACATGAAATTTGGGGAACAAATATAGAGATTTGAAACAGAGAGGTAGAGGAGAGAAAAGTGCTGTGCTGGTGTGTTTTGAAAAAGTGGACACAGCTGTACCGGAAGTAGTGGTGGAACTTGGTGTAAAATCATCGATGTTACCGTTAGCTTTGCCTGCTTTCGTTTCTGTTTCTGTTTCAGTTTCCGTTTCCGTTTTCGCCTGTGCCTATTGCTTCTAGGGGAATCTATTGTTTCCGTGTGTTTGTTTTTGTGTGTGTGTGTGTGTGTGTGTGTGTGTCTATGAAATGTCCTTCTTAATTTCTATTTATTCAGCTAGTATAATTTTGTTCTTATTTATTTGTTAAGGTAGAGTAAATATTGCGGCAAAAACTTTGAAAAATAAAGTTTTGCTTGTTTGTTTGTTTGTTTTCGATTCGATTCCGAATCGCCTTAAGACTTGTTACGATATTTTACAATTGCTTTTAGTTTGTGTGTGTGGTTTTTTTTTTTTTTAATTTTATTTCTTTGGAGTTACGAGTTACGAGATACGACTTGGATTGAGCTACACTATATATTCTTGTTTTCTTGTATTTTGTTTTTTGGGTTGTGTGTGTTTGTTTTGTTTTTTTTTTTAACCTAGCATTGTAGATCATATACGTATCGCTTTAAAACTATCGACTAATGGCAATTTCCTTGTAATATGCTTACGTTTTGGTATGGTATTCCTTCGCTCGGTTCGCTCTCCTTCACCTTCTCTCTATAATTACAGTTTAATTATCCTCGGATATCCTTTAATTATATGTTACATTTGCTTTTCGTTTACCATTTCGATTTCATTGCGTGTCTGTTTCAGTGTTTTTTGTGTGAATTTGTTGTGTTGTTTGTTGTGTTTCTGTATGTCTTACCCTACTGATACACGCCAAAAAAAAAAAACGCAGACAAAAAATGGTTCAGTTTGAACTATAGAATTACATTTACTTTACTTAGTTGGCTATAAGCTGTTAAAAAAAAATACGCTAAAATTACTTATTAACATTTATTGTTATAATTATTGTTTTTTTGCTTCAACATCTTACTCTTCCCCCACCGTCTCCTCCTAGAATTTTTTTTTTTGTTTGGTTTTTTGCTAATTTTAATGCGTCTTTGAATATGCTGGATAGTTGTGAGAAAAGACGAACAAATCAAAAAAGCATTTGAACTAATTTTGAAAGAAAATAAATAAATACCGTGAGGTGAGGCTTTAAATTCCTGGCGAACGTTTCGGCAATTCCTGATTCTCAGACAAGGAACCTTTTACTTATTTTTTTTTTCATCAATTTGGAAATTAATTCCTACTTTGCTTTTGTCGGCATTGCAGTTGTCCTTCCTCTGATCCCCCTCGAAAACCTCCTCCCTCCGCCCCGTACTCATCTATTTTTTATGTTTTTTTTTTTATTTCTTTAACTATTTAAATTTGTTTGTTTTTTGTTTTTTAATTGGTTGGCAGTGATATTTTGTTGTTAGATTTGCATCTCTGGCTTTGCTTTCTGGCTGTGTTTTTCGTCATTGGTCGTCCTTTTTTTCAGAGAGTGAGATAGTGATATAGATGCGAAAAAGAGACAGGAAAGGGTGAAAGGACAAAAGGGGAAAATGAAGAGAGATCGCTTTAATTAAAGGAAAACTTTTGAGGCATCTGTGACTTGGTATTTTTGGTCCATTTTGGGTTTGTTTTGTATTTTTTGTATGTTAGTATTTTTTGTTTTTTTAGTGGAAAAGCAGCCTGCTAGGGAAAGCACAAATAATGGCGCATTGAAATCGATATTATCGATAGCTATCGATAGCTTGTCAATGGAGCAGGAAGGTGCGCTTCAAAAAGTTTTCTGGACGGATATTACAATTTGTAGCACATAATGAACCTTTCATTGGTTTATCTTCGATTTGATGACTTGGCTGATCGGCTTGGCTAACTACCTAAATGGGTTAATGGGGGGGGTGGTGATGGGCTGGGAGGTCAGAGGTCAAGCAACTGCAATGCCTTTGTGATCTTGGGAATTGTCGCCGAAATCCAAACTGAACCCTCGTTGCATAGGACATTATCGTATTGTTATCGATATTATTACACTTGATCGATGTATGTATGTGTGTGTGTGTGTGTTTGGTTTGTGTGTGTGTGTGTGAGGCAAAGCATTTTCATTTGGTATGATGTTTTAGTATTTTTTTTTTTTGGTAATTTTCCGCTTTTTTCGTGGGAGTGGCTATTAGGCGTATTATCTTTAAGGGAGAGAGTTGAGTATGCTCTATTATTAGTTGAGTTAATTGATTTATGCTGCGAATGTATGCTGATCGATAATAATATATGTATATGCTTTATATACTATAATGTAGGTGTGTCCATGTGTGTGTCTGTATATGTGTGTGAGTTTTAAAACATTTCCGTCTCTGTCTGTCTTTGTTTTGTATTTTTTTTTTATTTTTTGGTTATATAATGATGCGCGCTATAGTTTCCATTTCCAATTTTAAACTATTTAGTATTTTTTTTTTTAGTTTTTTTGGTTTTTCGGTTTCGGTATTCGGTATGGTATTTTCTGATATTTACTGATATTTTTTGTTCGTTTCGTTTCGCCTCGGCATTTTTTGAATCCTTTTCTGTATATATAAAAAAAAAATTGTGTTTTTTGCTTTTTTTTGGTATTTTCTTGTTGCTTTTTTTCATCTTTTCTTCATCATTTGGTATTTTTTGTTTTAGCGGGTAATACAAATGCTTAGAGTTAGACAAAAAAAAAGTTGCTTTTGTTTTTCTTTTTCTTCATTTATATACTATATACTATATATATATAAATATGTATATATACATATAGATTCTCCCTCATATATATATATATATATATATGTATATATATATATATAATCATATATGTATGTAATGTAGAATTATTTTGTATGCTTGACTTAGTTAACCTACATTCGAATACATGAACACTTCAAGATATCATTGTAATAAGTAATTTAATTGAATTGAATTTAATTTAATTAAACTGTTACATTTACTTTTTTTCTTTCTTTCTTTCTTTTACTTTTTACTTCGTTTTTTATGCTGCTGGTTTATCCTCCTTGTCTGCTCCTTCGTGACTTTTCTTTTTCGCTCTCTCGTTGTTCGCTTATTTGGTGTCCTCCGTTGTGTTTTTTTTTTTTTTTTTGAGGCGACCGGCGAGGATGTTTGACCTCTCACCTTCGTGTTGTTGTTGTTGCATCGTTTATGGTGTCCTGATCTACTCTGCTCCTTTCCTCTAGGTGATAACATGATGCTAGTGATGTTGATTTTTGGGGTTAATACAGAAATGCAATTTTCCGCGGGCGTCGTCTCGACTTTGTTGATGTTTGGTTTTAGTTAACGCTGCATGACAAGCAAAGTGCGATGAGTCTGTGTGTTTCTTTGTGAGTGTTTTTCTGTGTGTATATGTGTGTCCTACGGGGCGTATGATTGATGTAGCTATAAGCTATATGTGTATCCGTTTCCGTTTCCGTTTGTCCTGCTCACACTTTGTTCTTGTCCTTAGGGGCAACTTTTCTATGGATCGCAGATCGCTTAGCTTTTAGTCTTAGCTAAGATCCTTTGACTCGTGACCTTGTATCCTTGTGACCATTGACCGGCGGCAGGCGCCACTTGCCTCCGGTCGCCGTGTCCTGTCTGCTGGATAGCAGTTGTTGTCCTTCGAAAGGACTCTACTATTTCCACGCATTTCCTGTTGTTTTCCTGTTTTACATTCTCATTTGATTTTTTTTTTTAATTATTTCTTTTTCATCCGCTTCCGATTAGTTTCCAGTTCTGCCCTGTATGTGTGTGTGTTGGTTTGTTGGTTATCGACTATCGATAGACGCCTGCTATCGACCATGGTGCTAGTGACTTCACGACCATGCCGGATTTTATGTTTGATTTCAATAATGACTGCGCGCTGACGATAGTTTTTTTGGTTGTATTTTTGAGATACGTTTTTTTAAATATTTTTGACATTTTTTTTGTTGCGGTTGTTGAATGGTGATTTAGTTAATGGTGTGTCTTTGAATTTTTTTCATTATTTTTTGTTTGTTTTGTTTTTGTTCATGAAGCGGCTGCTGCTGTGTGCTGTGACGATTCTCTAAGATATTCTCTAACGATATTCTCTTCTCATATGGTATCAAGTCTTTGTTTAGTTATTCTTGCTTTAGTTGAGTTTTAATTGCTTTGAGATGGTTTTCAAATGGAGACGACAAATTGCATTTTGTATTGTTTCTAATACTCCCAATATCATGCATCCTGTATTTCACCTTTTAAGCCAGGCACCCTGTGGTGTTGGTTATGTCCTAAACGATTCGCTAAGTCCTGTACAACATCACGAAATATAACCGTATCTATGTTTTCACCTAATAAATACAACAAAAACCAATCGCCCATCTTTGAACGACGAACGATTATTTCAATAGCGTCACGACGCACTAACCTGTAATTCACAAATAAAAACAAATATATTAATAAAAAAATACTAGATATGATAGGTATTTTTTTAAAACTCACCTAAATCGCATACGAAATAAGTAGACCCTCATTCGAGGTGAGAATATAATAACCACCCTGTATATTAGCGTTAATAATGTGAGTAACGTTAATAAGATGAACCAAAACCAAAGGAAAATGTAAATTTTCTCATTAACAACGTTTAATGGTAAAATGCAAATGGCGTCGTGTTTTTCCACCTAAAAAACAATACCATATTTTATAGTAATTAAATATATATTTTGTTAAAGAAAGTATTAAGTACTCACCTCCCCACTTGAACCATATTTAAAAAATGTACATTTGGTCATTCTGGGAAATATGTAAATCATCGGATCCATGCGATCTTCCTGATCGGTCTCCATATAATCTATCACATCCAGGCCAAATGTCATAAATTCGCCATCGAAAAATCGATTCATAAGAAACATTTGACCTGCAAAGGTGAAAATGGAAAAGAAAGAAAAAAAAACACAAAACACACCAATTAGCAAGTCAACGATTAAATCGTAAGATATAGTATTCACAAATCCATTCCATTGTTTACACACACGATCACTTAATTAATGGCCTTTTCCTTTTCCCGCATTTTCTTCTCTTCTCCTTTCCAAAAAAAAAACTAAGAAAATTTTTTTTCAAACTTGAGAGTTTCTCTGTAAATTTTTGTGTAAAATAGCTTCGGACTTCTGACTTTTTCCAAGTCGATACACTTGATTGATCGTTTGTAAATGAGGCGGCAATGATTTCGATTCGGATACTGATTCAGAATTCATTCACCTTGCGGCCAATTAATTATGGCAGATAAACCGAATTCACTTTGGTGTGATCCATCAATTGTTTGGGCTAATTGCGGCTAATTGGCCGTTGAAAATGGAGGTCAATGAACAAACAAACTGTATTGCTGCTTTTTTCTTTCAGAGAGAGGCATCAGGGGTACTACATATATGTATACATATATGTAATTTTGAAGGTAAATACAAGTTTTTAATTTGCCAGAGAACTTTTTGGTAATTAAATTCATTATATATAAATATTTAGAAAGAGAACTGTACAAAATATTGGACCAAGCTAATTAATAAGCTATTGGGTAATTGGAAAGAAAACAATATTCTGCTCAAAAAAAAGCTTTTAAAATCTATTGTGTTTTAGTGGATTTTTAAAGGGATTATTAAAGAAGTAAAAGATAATAAAAAGTCTATAATTTAAGTTCCATTTGTTCTTCAAACAAAATAATAAAAATTTCCCTGGATAATAAAACTGATGTAACTAGTAACTAATAACTAGAAGCTAGTATCTGGAAACTAGTAACTATAAACCAGTAAGTAAAAACTAATAACTAGTAAAAAGTAAGTAGTAAATTGTAATAATAAGTAACTAGTAAATATTAACAAGTTACTGGGAAATAGAAACTGAAAAGTAATAACAAGTTAACTAGAAACAAAACCAGTCACTAAAATCTAGGGACTTTTTCAGGGCAACTACTAAATAGAAAAGCCAAATAGAAACTAGTAACGAGTAACCAGTAACTAGAAACAAGTAACCAGTAACTAGAACAAGTAACTAGAAACATTTATAACTAATGCATGGCAACCTTTAATAAATAACGAGTAACTAGTATATATATATCTTTTAAATTAAAAACTATTAATTATTAAATAGTACCCACTAACTAGAAACAAAAACCTTATACCTAGTAACAAGTAAAAATGTTCTATAAAATGCCTTTATTTCTCAAAACGTTCTCTGGCGCCTTGAAATTGTATAATATCCATAAGAAAGAAATCCCGAAAATACTCTCCAACCCCTGCTGGCTAATTGACCCATTTAGAATTTAGGGGGGGAAAGGCATTTAGCCAATTAGACAATGCATTTAGCTTCTGTTTCTCAACAAACTCCCCTCGCACGACGAGATGTCAGCCATTTTATAAAAACGTGTATTACTCGCATTATTATTGTTTATTTCTCATGTTTTCTGACAGTTCATTATTTTGTCAGATTTCGGATTTCAGCGTGCGCCCCACGAGGGGCGACCATACCGACGCAGTGAGAGAAAAAAAAAACAAAAAAAAACATTTAATTTTGTTTATTTTGATGTGGGTCGGTGCGATCGGTCAGTCGATAAAAATTCGTCATTGATTTTTGTTGGCAGAATATCGAAGGAAATTCAGGGGAACAATCCAGGTTAAAGAATGCCAATGAAGCGGCAAATTTATGCTTTAAACCAGAACATGAATTGTTTACTTTGCTTTTTGTTTTTTTATTTTTTTTGTCAGTGTTTCTAGTATTTGGCACCTGGAAAATGGAAAATTGAGGAATAAATTAAATACAAATACCACTCACCTATCACATTTATAAGGGCGAGCAGCTCACACACGTAATATCTGTACGCCCACCAATTGTGATATCTGGAAATGGAATGGCATCCCAAAAGGGAAGTAATTAGCAATGATTCAGACTCAGGAGATCTCCGACCCGCTTCCGATCGGTAAATATATAATAAATTTCCTAAATGTTTGTTTAAGTTTCCTTTTGTCTCAACTGAAATGTTCCCTTTTTTTTTGTTTAATTTTTTTTGTTTTTTGTGAGTGAATCACAATGGATTTCTGGCGAAATGTTTCAAACTGATGGCTTACTTTCTTTGGAAAAATCAGGGTATATATAAACAGTTAATTGGCAAGTTTTAAATATTTATTTTACAAGATTTTCACTTAAAAAGGAAGGTCATTATGCTTTTTGTTTTGTAATTATTTCAGATTTATGGAGTATTTTTAATTAAAAATTGTTTATTGTTTTGGTTTCAATGTTTATTTTCGGGCAGTGACAGGAAAATTATTGCCTGAAAAGGTTGTATTAAATATTTATATACGGTTTTCTGATTATCTTACTTTTGGGGAATATTTTTTTATTTAATTTAAACATTAAATAGCTTCTAGACGTATGTAGAGTCTTGTAGAAAATGTAAGTTTATGCTCTGTGACAAGCTTTACTTTTCAGTATTTTTTTTTACCTAAGTATTCTTAGTATTTAACCATAGAAGATTTTCAATTCCTCATTTATGAACTATTTTTATAAAAAGCTTCTAATAAATATAAATATTAATAAGATCTTTTTTCAAATATTTAGGAAATAGGAACTTTGATAGACAATTTAGTAATCAGGCTATTTAGTAATCAGGCTTTTACTAATCAGGCAAAATACGAATTAAAACGTAGTTTCTAATATTAGAAATATCATCATAAGTACTCACCTTAAATTTTCCCACAAATAATCTAAAAGTAATTTCTTTTTTTGTTTTTTCTCGGCTTCGGAACAAATGCCTATGTCTAAGTCCATGATGAGCGCATGAATCTTGCCACCCTCCCAAGATTTCCACAGCCATCTTGGTGTATAAAATAAGATTGCCTGCAAAAAAAAAAAACACACACAATAATTAAGTAATGATATAGTAGTGCTATATAAAAACAAAATGTATAGTATAAAGCTATAATAGGGGACGGGGAGAGGGATCTGCAAAGGTGAGCCAGTGGCTATGTGTGGGCGAATGTCGCATTGGAAGTGTCGTAAAACCAAAAGAATACATACTCTGACAAGTGACATTTGCCAGCTGTTTTGGTTTTTAGTCCCCCAGAATGAAAAGAAAATAAAAGTAAAGTCCATAAGAGTTCTACTTCCAGTCCAGAGAGATCTTCTCAGGCGCTGAAAGGCATTAGTGGATGACCTTCCCCGGAGCTTTATAATTGTCTTTTGCTAATTCCATTCCATTGCTATTTGGATGGGGAGGTTATTATATAGAGAGAGAGAGCTCCCTATAGTGATGTCAATTAGCCAATGAGCCAATGAGCCATTAGTCGCCGGGTTTACCTATCCACAATAACACTAATAATAATATCTATGAGTCTATCCAAGAGACAGACAGCCAGACACGAATTCTTGCTTAATTGTACCTCATAAAGTGGGAAGGATATTGGGGGTATGGGTTTTAGATTATTAGCTATTTTTGTATTTAATTTTAGCAAGTAGCTAGTAAAGAGTAACAAGTAACCAGTAATACTAGTTATTAAAATAATAATTTAAATTGTACCAAAAGACAGAATTATACTTCAAAAGTGGAATAGATATTGGTTGGTATTGGCTCTAGATTCTTACCTTTGAGTTGCAATCTTGCTCTTCCTTACAAATTCATCTAAGCTTCTTCTAGTTACAAACACCTTTTATATTTTATATAATCCATACTTTAATAAAAAAAAACCCTTACCCTTTCAAAAGAAACCCTTTAGTAAGAGGTATCTAAGACTCCCACCCCCAGACCATTTTCTCATTCCGAGACCCAAGTCCCAAGTATTTTCCTTTGTCTCGCATGACTTTGAACACCCGACCCGATGACAAATTAATAATAACTTGTATCGTAAATTAGTCGGGGGGATTCGAAACATCAGACCATCATACCATCGCGGAATCAGAACAATATCCAAGTGTCTTCGGACAGACTGTGGGGATTGTGGGCTTTTCTTCTGGTCTGTGATTGTGCAAATTGTGAGTTCTATGTTTGCTTTGGCACATGACAATGTCGCCGTCTATTCGTTATGTCTGCTCCATGTGGCAGGTGGTAATCCCCATTTTTTTTTATATACATTTATTTTTCGTTTAGTGTATTGCCTGGGAGGTGAGAGTTCAGTTGCCGCCCAACTGCCGGCTGTCCATCAAACCAATAATTTCCCCCTCCAAAAATAATATAAAATATTTCATCACACGCGCTGGAGATCGTGCATGAAAATGTTTGCATTTCTATTTCTCAGATTTCTGGTTAGACTTGTACTTTATTTAAAATTTTCTTGTTGCATCCAATGGAGAGCATTCCATAGCTCAGTGTCGCTGGCATTTTGGCTTTTAATTGTTTTGGCCAACATCTGCGGCACATTCTACACTCTAATGACGGCAATTGTAAGGCACATGCTGTACAATCAAGGCTGGGGATTTATGAACTGAGAGATTTATATGAAATATTTCGTAAATATTTTAAAGGAAGGACAAATATAATAGGACAGAGCCTCTTCTCTTGACTAAAAGCTCTTTAAAATTTTATTAAAAAAAATTTATAATTCCCTCCACGACTGTTTCGGGAATAGAATTTGTGGGCATGCCTTGCCGGAAGTGAAATGATGCGTTTGATTTGCTTTTCTTTTTGGCCCCCAATCGCATCGGTGGGGGCCTGGGACCTGGGGCTTGCCCTTTTCTGTATACAATTGCTGTAGAAAATTGCATTTCCCTGACGACAGACCAAATGAGGAAGACTTTTCCTCCTCGCGGTTCTGTGCGTGTGTGGAAAGCCATTTGGCAAGCGTTCAAATAGCCACAAAAAGCATTTCGCATAAATGCAACTGCAGCAGCAGCAGCAGCACCAGAAACTGAAACTCAAACTGAAGTTGCAGGAGGGGGCGGGCCATAGACATAATCAAAGCAAAAGTCACACGAGGCAGCGCCCTGGTGCACCCACCATCTTGGGAGTCAAGTGAATGCCAGAGACATGCTTCTTGACAGATTTCCAGAGACACTGCTGCAAAAATTTCACTTGAAATTAAGGTATAGTAATATTAATAATTAAAGAATTAAAAATAAAATTAGAAAAAAAGCCCTTTAACTGTTTAAACGCAAAAGAGTGACCTAGAAATTGTCATATTTTATTTGTCATATCTATACTTGCTTATACCAGGTATACTAGTTACTTGCTTATAAAAGTATCTATTATTGTTAAGAAGAGTTACTAGAAATTCTTGCCTTTAGAGTCTTAAATAGAACACTAGATCCCTTAAAAAAATATAAAGAAAATAGAGAAAACTAATCGATATTTTGGATATAATTTTTAAATAATTTTATTATAAAGACACTTTAAATATGAAAGATATATAATAATCTGAAATTAACTTTAAAAATAGTGCTTAAGCAAAAAATAATATAAAAACATAATACTAATGGAAAATATTAGGGAATATAGTATATTTTAGTACCTAATCGATTTTTCTCTATAGTAGGTCTTATCTATAAGACATTTTTATTATAGAAAACCTATAAAAATTGATAGTATACCTGGTACTAATATACACTAAAATAAAATACTAAAAGCAAATACTATACAAACAATACTTTATAGATTCGTCATCTATAAAAGTAAATGGTTATGAAATGCCTTTAAAAATAATGTTTGAACCCGGTAATAATGGAAATATGTAGATCATAATACCAGATAAACCTAGTATGCCAGATTATAATAATAGATTCAAATATGTACATCAACAGTTAAGAATAAGTAATTATAGAACCGGTTTCTTTATAGATTTTTTAACATTAATTAAATTAACATGTCCAATATTAAAAGAAAACTATTTAATAATCGTATTAACACTCTAATAGATAATACCTACAAGAGTGTTTTAGAGTGTAATACGACCTACAGAACCCCTAGTAGTATTCTCAAACAGGACCGGTTATAGATACCATTTAAAATCTATTAGTAATTAATATTAATTAACAGTGCACCCTAGGAAAGGGATCACCTAGGAAGTGTCTGATCTCATTTGATCCGATCTGTCACGCCCAGCTCCCACCGCCACCACCACCACCACCACCACCCGCCCATTTCGGCTGTCGTCTGCGTGGATTTCAAATCAGAAAATTGTAGGGGAGGCCAAAAATACCCGAACATAAGTCAAATATAAACATCTATCCCACTCCAAGCGAGGGAAACCTTTGGCCATATTCCCTTTGGGGCAGAGAGAGAGTTCCCTGTTCCCGATTCCCGATTTGAGATTCCCATTTCCCATTCCCATTCCCATACCCATACCCCGGTTAGCACATCCATGGCTTTTTGTTTCAGCAATTCCCTGGCATCTGGCCAGAAATATTATTTCACTTTTATGTTTGTCTGCGCCTTTTCAATAAATATCTAGACATGCCGGTCCGGGTCGTACAGAGAAGATCTGCCGCGTAGGAAATAGTGTTTGGACCAAAAAAAAAAAAAAAACATAGTAGTATGAGGAAAAATGAGAAAGAAAGAAATGCCAATTTTTGACATATCTGAGAAATTGATCGAATGGATATTGATGGGATGAGATGAGATGAGATGAGATGGGATGGGATGGTGCAGGTCTTTTAATTTTTACGACTGCATTGTCCAAGTTTAATGACTGATCTTTGATCGAATTTTTGAATGTTGGATCTTTGCTGGAATCTGTGGATATATGGTATTGGCCATTTAGATCGGGACCCTGGGGGATTTATGGTAATTGGGCCAGGTGTTGTTTTGGCCATTTCGGGTTTTTATCGTTTTGCGATTCGTCTTTAAAGTCTAGAAGTCTATAGAGATGGTCTATCTATCTATATCAACATTATTGATGATGGATTTAAATAGCAAGTGATTACTATAATTTATTAGTTAATTAATGATTAAATTTTAAATTTATAAATGTGAAGGAGTTCGAACTAGGTTTTCCTTTATTTTTTGTTATTTTTGTTATTAATAAATCGTGGAAGAAAAAATATAAAAATAGGGGAAAGTGTAAATTATAGAAAAGCGTCTACGCGTCATTAAGTAGGGAGAATACCATGATAAATGTATTTATAGGAATTTGGGTGACTAGAACGTCTCTATAATCGCTCTGTGACACTAACCGAGAAAAAAAAAATAAAAATAAAGAATACAAAGTGTGATAAAAATATACATTTAATATTTGTACATTGTTAGCGGGAAGATATATTGTGTAATCGTCTACGTTGCCTCCATCGATATATGTATGTATGTATGAGACAAGATCTATATATGTTTATGGGTATTATTATATAGTAGTGCTGCCATATGGGCTGAGGAGGAGCAACGTCACCGATTTCGGGTGGAAGAAAATGGCATCCGTGACACAATCAATCTCCTTTAAGCGGTGCCAGCAATTAGCGATGACAGTTTTTTTTTTTTATTTTTTTTGGGAATATATCAGGTGGTGGTATATCGGAGGGGTGGACCAAAACACTAAATTAATAAATAAGAAAAAAAAAAAATAGAGGAAAAGATCTTTCTTTTTTAGCGCCTCGAACGATCACTTTGTGAGCCCCATCGATTGCCGATCAATCACCCACACCCACACACCGGGGCAGCATCATCTACGTCACTACTCGAACTATCTTTGTATCTTTGGGATACAAGGCCAACATAAAATTGGAAGAAAAAAACGCACCCACCAGATACTTAAACAATTCTATTTGGCTCACAAAAGGCCAAAACCGCAAAAACCAAAAAATTTCAATTTTTTTTTTTCGTTTTTTTTTTTTTGGGAAAAAGTGGAACAAATATTTTGGAAATCAACGTATGTATTTCAATGGGACGACGCCTGGGGCGGTGAGAAATGTCTTAATTACTTAATCCATCAAATCATTCAACGCCCCCTCCTTCCATAGAGGGAGAAATAGAGAAAGAATACAAAATAACAATCAACTGATCTATGGGTCTATTTTGATATCGAACTCTATTTAATTTTTTTTCCCTCCAAATTTTTCTTTCGATTTGTTGCGCAGGCGTAGCTCGAGTGCCCGGATCGCTGATTTATGGCATCGATTTTTAATTTTTATTGAGCTGTTAATGTCGGAGCAAGTGCGATTTATTTTCAGTGATTGATTGCCATTGATCATCTTTGGGGTTATTCGAATTAGATGATTTTAGCGTAAATATTTCAGACTTGAAAGATTTTTTGATTTTGTTGAAGCATATTTCCTTTGTTTGTTGAAGGATTTTGGTAACAGGTTGTATTTAATAAAGACTATTATAAATATAAATATAAGATTTTACATCGAGACTCTACTGCTTCTAAAAGGGCCATATCTCTGTAGCTTTACTTCAGTAAATTTTAACAAATTGGGATAATTTTATTCTTCTTTCCTACTGTCCTTGTTTCCCAAAAGTAGGCAATACTATCTGGTTTTAGGAATACCTTTTATTTAAAGATTAATTAGATTATATGTATATATTTTTTTAATTAATTGCGAGATAATTCAATTTTGCTCATATGCTACGCAAAGAAATAGTTATCCTCTAATAGTTATTATATTCCATTTAGTCCTTATATTTGATTGAATAAAAATATTTAACCTGTTTTTTTTAATACAATAATTAAACTAATTAGAAACAATATTAGCAAGCTTTAATCTTATTCAATTCTTATATAATACTTTTTGTATAATATTAATACTTAAAAATCCAGCTTTAAATTTAATCAAAAACACTATAACCAAAAAGTCTAAGTAGTTTATTTAAATGATTTTCCTTTAAACCTGCTCTCTTAGTTTTTAGGCAACGGATCTTTCAATTTCTCTCTCCTATATACATATCTCAAGATTTGAATTATTATCATTTATTAATTTAAAAAACTTTATTTGAATTAAAAGACTATCCCTTTAAAAAAATCACATTATTTAACCAATAAGGCCGGATACCGGCTCTTATTATTTTCCTTGATCGCGTCGCAGTTTTAAAATCTGTCACCCACACCTGCTCCCTTAGTTTTCTTAAAGCGCTAAGTTAACTCCACCGCTTATAAAACTGCCCTTTAGGGCCGCTACCCCACTCTCTTAGTTTGACTGTTTGAGTGGCGCTTAAATGGCGAGCCATCCCCTTTAAACTGTCGTAAACCTCCCCACACCTGCTCTTCGTCGCTCTACCTTTCTCTTCAACCTGCGCGCTTGGCTTTCCTGGTGCGCTCAACCTGACGTCACAGCTTCAAAGCTTCACTGCAGCTCGGTGACTGCTCTCTGATCTCTCGGCGCCGGCTTGCGGTGAATATTGCCAAACTTTCGCTCATTGCTGATTCTACCTTCGCCCTTCCAGGTCGTCAGTTTTTTCTTCAATGGCCGCGTGTGAAAATTAGTCTTTTAATTGCAATTTAGTGTATAAAATAGTGAAATACTAACTAGTACAGTGCTAAATATTGATCAGTGTTTCGAGAATTATATGAAACAAGTAACTTAGTGATGAATTTACCAAAAGGGCTGTTTTTTAGTGTTAAATGTTGAAACACTTTGTTTTAAATAAAAACCTAACTAAATTTATATGTTTCAAGCCCGAATTGTGTGTTGAATAGACTTCTAAAGTGAAATAATTGTGGGTGCTCCAAAAAATTCTTCGCTGTTCGCCATTTTCGCACTATTACGCCATTACACGCCATTCCATTGCAAGGGAAGAACAGTTAGATTTGGATGACTGGAGTCTCAGCAGTGATGGATAGAGATGCTCACTCGAAATAATTACTAAATATTTTTCTTAATGGATTTTTTTATGTAAGTGCCTTTAATTTAATATTTTTTTATTAATAAATAATTATTAAATACTCATTATTTAATGAACTATTAGTTAAATAAATGGATTTATTAAGTAACATCATTTTGGATTCTCATTGCAGCCATTGCTACGAAGTACACGTCGTGGAATTGCCACTGAAGAACCGCTACTTGGGATAGGGTTAAAAATGAAATAGAGATGGATAGAGATGCTCAAATGTAAGTGCTTTCAAATTATTTAATTTTATTACTTAACTTTTTTGATAAAAATTTAAAAAATGAAGAGATTGATTAAATAAAACTACCTTAGTTGTTTTTTCAATTTACAAAACGTAATTAAAATATTAACGTAATTAATTGAAAATTATTCAAAAAACTTAAATTTTCCTAAAAAATATAAAAATTTAAATTAATTAAATAATTTAATTGTCTATTTTTCAAATTTATCTCAATATTTAAATATATATTATAATTATATTTTTCTTTAGTTTTTTGTTCATCCCTTTTGGGGGCGTTTCTTTTACCTAGCAGCCACTAACTGTGGATGTTGTGAGGTTAGCATGGGCGGAGAGTTATTCCGTTAGAAGATAAACGAAAACGAAAAGTCTCCCCAATGGGAAGCTGGCGAATAGGTAGGAGGGGGGATAGTAGTGAGATGGAAGTGAGAGTGCTCAAGAGAAATGGAAGATCAGTGCAGATCAAACTGGGAGAAAAGGGTAAGGTTTGATAATGGGGGTTCTATTAAGAGAATGGGTTTTGGGACTCTTTTTTTCGAGGCCTTATAGTAAGGTTTTTTTCCTGTATAAAAAAATGTATATATTTTGCTAAGATTTTCAAAATATGTATTTTTTAATGAGTTTTCTTTTTTAGATTTTCAAGATGTCTTTTTTTTTACCACTTCCCATTAAATTTTTTACCAAATAATACCATAACTATAAGCAGTATTTTTTTCGCATAATTGTCAGTATTTGTTGTAGTACCGACCTGAAAGAAGAGGCAAAAGCAGACCCATTGGTAGTATTTGTAGTGCTTCTTGTCGGCCGGATCGCCGTCAGAGTTACCGATGCCCGGATATGGCACCGATACGCCCTGTTTCTTTAGGAAGAGGCTCTTCAGAGTGTAGGTGGACTGGATCCAGCAGTAGGTGTTTAGCACATCCTCTGGTATATCCTTGGTGTGAACGCAATCGATCGGATTGCCCACGTACTGGCGGGTGGTTATAATTAGCGAGAATGACATCAGAATCATCACAGTTATTGAGTAGTGCAGGCGGAATACTATCGAATCGGTTTTAACGTGACTAACCTTTACGAGGTTTTTCAAGCCACGAAATATATCTAACATGGTTTGTCGTCAGCGAGCTGGCAGGATCGATCAGGATCAGCG
Source organism: Drosophila pseudoananassae pseudoananassae (assembly GCA_018153035.1). NCBI lineage: Eukaryota > Metazoa > Arthropoda > Insecta > Diptera > Drosophilidae > Drosophila > Drosophila pseudoananassae. The sequence continues at coordinate 2,239,611 of JAECXR010000023.1, read as the reverse complement.
ATCGCTACTTTCAACTTATCTCTTCTCTTCTCCCCTCTCTTTTACTTTTTCTATATCCTCTCTTCTCGCCTTTCTTTGTTTGATTTTTTCTCTTACGGGTTTTCTTTTCTATATCTGGCTATCGATAGTATCAGAGTATCGATATGTAACTGTTGATCGATTGTCCGATTTCCGATTGGCTTTCCTGCTTTCTTTTGCGCGGCAGGCCCATCATCGGCTCATTTCTCGCTTTTCGGGACTCGTATTCGAATTTCAAATTAAATCCGAAATCCAACTCCAATACGATATCGATAACGATGTCTATGTCGAACCGGAACCGGAAGCGTCGCTGGTGGTTCCGGTTGCGGTGCGTTTGGCGCGAATGGCTCAAGTGGTCTATGGCTGTGGTATTGTGGCTTTGGTCCTGCTGACTGCAGTGGCGGCTCTCCAATTCGACAAGTTGCGACGTGTTCGTTACGGAAATTCGTCTGGCATTCACAGAGCTGAGCATTTTCGGGTCCTCCTGTTTCTCCGTTTCTCACCGAATCCTCCAAATCCTGGTTGGACTTACATTGGTACTTTTCTGGTTTTTTTTTTTGGGATTTATTTTAGTGTTTTTTTGTTTTGGTATTTTATTTTTTATTAACTGTTGGTAGTTTTTTTTAGGGAAATGGGTTTAACTTTTGTTAAAAATTTGCATGATTTCTTGGCATAGTTTTCTATATTTTCACAAAAGAGTTTTATGAAATACATTTTTGTTTCATAAATTGAACAGTAACTTATTAAAAAAAAAAATTAGTATTATTTTTATATTATTTTCGACACATTTCTTACACCTTTTTTGGATAGAATACTACTAGTACTAACAAAGATTATGTTTTGAGAGTTTCTAACAACAAAATGATTTAATTTTTATGAGAAAACATACATTGATTAAAAAAAATTATTAAAATAAAAATACCTATTAGTTTACTTTTATTTCCTTCTAAATATTCATCAAATCCCAAAACCTTTTTATTTAAACAATAGATGCCTTTTATTTTATAATTATTTGAGTAATTCATTTAAAAAAGAAAATTAACTTTATTTTTGGGTACATTTTTTTTTCCTTGCAAATTTCAAGTACTATTAGTTTATTTTTGGAATATATCTAACAAGAAATATTTTATTTTTATGGGAAAATGTAAAAAAAAATCTCGATGGGAGAATATTTATTTTTTACGCGTCGGCAGCATTGAAAATTGCGCAAAGAAACAAAACAAATAAAAAACGCTTCGGGGCATATAAATAAAATGTGGCATCAAATGGAGGCCCTCCCCCCCTCTCCCTCCTCTAATTCTTGGCATATGTTAATAAACTTATGCTGACTGACGTAGAGGGGTGGGGTTAAAACTAAAAAAAAAAATCTAAAAATTAGAAGAAGTTTCCAAATGAACTGTAAATTTTAAAATTGCAATGTTTATAAACAAACTTTCCCGCCGAGTTGCCGATAATAAAACGCCAACAAGAACAACAAAAGGAAGAAGAGTTGAAGGGAGGGATAGGTGGAAAAAATCGAAAAAATACTAAGAAATGTAAAAATTGCGTATACGCACACGTGGCCACCGAAAAGCAAAGTCAAAGGCGAAGGCTGCTGCTGCTGACCAACAGAGCTTCTTAGGGCATCCACCACCTATACTCTGTGTAGTGTATACTGTATATACTGGCCAGAGATCGGGCCAAGGCAAGAATCGTTAATCTATTTCGTAATCCAGCAGCGTCCAGTCTCCGGATCAGTTCCAGATTTGTTTATAAAACACACAGAACAGAATAGCAGCACCCAGGCAGTCTTCGATATCTTCTTGGACCTGTTTGGGCTTCCTGCCTGCACTTGACATTTCAACGAAAATATTTCGGTGGCTCGGCACGGCACGGCACGGCACGGCACGGCTCGGCACATTGTGAAATATGCCAGGCATGCTCTAAAGATAATAGCCTTGTCTTGCCCAGAGATCGGGTGTGAGGATGCATTCGGGGAAAATCCAAGAAAACAAACGCGTGCCTCTATAATTATGATCTTAAATTGTTTTGTTTTTTATTTTTATTTTTTTTTTTCGCTCTCGTCATAATACCAAAAATGAGACACGGGGCATTCCAAGAACGAAAACAGTGACTAATTGGGATTTTCCTTAGAAAATAAAGACAAAAATAATACAAGAAGCTATATAGATGAGATATAGAGTCTCTCGCCTGAATAGAATTCACTTTCGAATGCATCCAGCGAAGGCTAACAATAACATGTTTTTCTTTGCCGATCAAAAGTGCACTTTGAAGTCGGAAAATCGGGAAATCTGGATCTCTGAAGGTGAGATTAAAAATTAAAGATCCGTTACTAAGAGAGATAGACTACTAGAGGCATATTTTTAGCCTGTCTAGTGTGTATTTTGTATATTTATTCTAAAATAAAATAAACAAAAAGCCCGAAATGGAATATTTCATTCACCTTTCTTCATTCATATTTGAAAGAAACAAAATTTACCTCAAAAACTAAATCTAAAATAAACAAAAGACTACATTTAATATTAAAAGAGTTTACATTTTTGGACATTTACAGATCCAGAGGTATATGAATATATATATTTTTTTTTGTTGGAAAGCAACACAACACATGGCCCCCTTTGAAAATTCGCAGTTGGTTTATTTACTTTGTAAAAGTTAATTATGATGAAGCACAATCCCATACTACACCACACTACTATATAGCCCCATATCCCATATATATACATATATATCGCGCATATATAGTATACAATGTGCGTGTCTATATAAAAATATAAATTCTGCGGGCATGTGGCTTCCTACAACAATAATATAGTATGTTATGATCCCACAAATGCAGTCAATGATCTTTTCGTGGGTGTTTTGTGGATGATTTTTGTGAAAATATAGAAATTATTTTTTTTTGCCATATTTTTTTTTGTTTGAAACACTTTTAAAACTCCCTTACACTCTTTGGCACAGAGAGTTATCGATTTAATCGGTTATCGGTTAAATTCGCGCTTTTGAAAGCGCGGGTCACGTTTCCGTCATGACAGAGGACTTTGTTGTTTTTTTTTTTCACCAAAAAATTTCACATTTTTTTTGTTTAAGGAGATCGCACACAGCACAATAAAAAAATGAAGTATTTTTTAATTAAAAAAAAAAAAATTAAATAGTTTTTGTTGTTTTTGTTTTGAAGAAAAATTGGTTTTCCCGCTTTCTATAGATTTTTGTAGAATTTATTGTAGAATTCGAGATCGGGCGGAGAGTTGGAGGACTTGTGAGAAGAAAAAAAAAAGAGCAGGAGCGCAGGATGAGACGCGCGCGTTCACTTTGCCAACGCAACAGACACTGGTGCGGTTATTGGCCAAGAAAGCCACTCGGCCAACGGTTCTGGCGGGTCCCCACAGCTGACACAGCCCGGAGAGCCGAGATGCCCAGAGAGCCAGCCGGCCAAGGAGAGCGCGAGAGAGTGAGGGAGAGCAGATCTCGGATGTCTAGCCATCATGCTCGCCAAGGCACGCACACTTCCGGTGGGTGGTGGTAGGTGGGTGGTGGGCGGTAAAGGGATGGAGAGGGTCAGCACTAGCTATACCGTTGCACTCGCCGGCCGTAAACAATGGAGCGGCGTATTGGTAGTTGCAACAATCTGTGGCCAGCAGCCAGCAGCCAGGCCCGAAAGCAAAAACAAAAGACCCCCTCACCATCACCACAACCCCTGGCTCCCATAACTCCCCCACTGCCACTTCCAACGGCACTCCAGCCTCTTGGTCGTGGAACCAAAAATAGATGCCAGTTCTTGAATTTTTTGAATAACAGGAAGTGGATATTATATTTTAAATTAATTTTTTTATTTAAAACTAATTATTTTCACATTTATTTGCAAGATATTTTGAGTATAAAATATGTACTTAAGCCAAAAACTGGGAAATATTTTCAAAATATCTCAAATCCGTTGGAAAACAATTTTCAAACATTTTTCTTAAAAGACAATTTTTAAGAAAATTTCCTAAAGAATTTACTAAAGGGGTTTCCCACCAATTTAAAAAAAATATATACAATACTTCAAAACATTTATTTTTTGTTTTATAAAAAAATACTAGAATGCATTATGATAATATTTAAAAGTATATTGAAAAAAAAATTTTCAAAAAAACTAAAAACAAGTTTTTTAAATAATTTTGGAAAGAATTTTTATAAATTATCTGTAAAGATATAAATATTTAAATGAATGATTCCTATTAATTTAATTTTAAATAAATTATTAAAATTTTTAAATGAAAATTTTAGAAAAAACGAAAACATGCTACAAAATAATGCTTTTAAAAATAGTTCTGCAAAATAGATGTGTGAATTAACATTAAAAATAATAAAATAATTCAAATATTAGTATATAATCACTAAAAGTACTTGTTTTGTTACCAATTTCAAAGTATTTCCCAGTTTTTAAGACAAATTTTCGAAAAGAGATCCTATTTCGAGGCACTGTGCCCATGAAACAATTATTATTTGCATATTTGTATTTATTTGACGGCCGTTCGCGAGCGGAAACAAGTCACGAGACTAGGAAGGCGGAGAGGACAGCAGCCAAGCCGACCACGACCCGACACCCGATGATTTGAGGCGACAGGACAACAGCTGAAAGCTAGAAGGACTCGAAGGGCTAGGAGTTGTAAGGATGCTGCTTGAAAAACACTCAAAAAAAAAACCAGAATCTTTTTAAAAATAAAAGAAGAATAAGGTAGGTGAGAGAAAAATCAGGGATTATAGTTCCATTTTTTGTTGAAATTTTATGAATATTTTTTTTGAAAGAAAACTTTAGTTATTTTTTTGGAGAATATTTCTTGTGAGAATTGTGGCCTTCCGGTCGGCATTGTTGTGATTTCCGTTCATTATTGCTGCATGTCTTTGTCCTGTGGCAGGACATGTGATATGTAAGTCCCGGGGATTTATGCGTATTTTGATTCTTGCGCCTAGACGTCATGCGGGGCATATCAATTGGAGTTTTATGGAGGACACTGGGTACTGTTGCCACAGCTGGAGAGATGGAGAGCCTGGAGTGGCAAATAAAAACTGTCTGACATATCCGTTGGTCGATTTGATTAAGTTGTCCCAGCGCGAGTATATATACATACATATATCTTTATATCTTTATATGTATCTCAGACAGCTGCCGACTCTTTTTCCAGCCGGCCATCAAAATTCAATTGGTTTGGGGGAACTACGTGAGACGCCTGCATGTCCTTTTTTTTAAATACATATATATTGTATGTATATATGTATATATCCATCTTGAGACAATGGCGGATCCCTCTGCATAATTCGGCCATTAGGCAGTGCTTCTTGGCCAAGACAAAGTGGCCAAAAAGACAATGTCCGATGTCCGACAAGGCCTTGCCTCATTAATGCACAAAAAAAAAAAGACATTACCGGATGTGAAATGCATGCTATTGGGCATTGGTTTCTGGGCTTGCCGCCAAATGTTGCATTAAAATTGCTGACAAAAGGACTCTTTCTACGTTAATTATTTTCATAGAGAAAGGTACTAGATAGAGATACATAGATACTATTAGATAGTGGGCTTAAAATTGTCTCAAGAGTATCTATAATTTATTCAAAAAAAAAGGTATCTTAAAGAAAGTTTCTTAAGTGAAGAGTAGCTATAATTTATTTAAAACAAGTATCTAAAATAAATTTTAAAGAAAGTATCTATCTTGAAACATCTTGAGGATAGAGGATATCTATAATTTTAACACAATTTCACATTTAATGACTTTACAAGACAGCGCAGATACAAAGGCATACTAAACCCATAAAACTTGTGGTTGTTGGCCGGCAGATAAAGAATAGAGATCTCGGTTTCTACAAGGCATATAGTTCTATATAGTCATATAATCATATAGACCCATTTCCACTTTCATGTAGTTTCTCGTTTCCCGACCAAAAACACACTTTGATGGACTGCCCCCGATGGTGGTTTGTGGTGGTTTGCCTAAAAAATAATTAATATTTTGTTGGTTTTATGATCGCGGACATCCCAAGTGGTTGCGTCAGTTCTGGTTGTGATCGAAAAGAAATATGATTTGTAAAATTTGGGATAATCAAGAAAGTTGGTTTTTAACGAGCCAGTTTTTACTATGCCCCAGGGGTGGCAGGTGGAGCAACAAAACCAAAAAAAAAAGAAAAGACCTCATAAATTATAATTTTTTCAGCACCCGACTGCTCAGCGGGTCGTCGGCGTAAATAAATAAAATTAATGCAAATATCAAGCAGACTGCGCATAAAATTGATAAAAGAGATGTTCGATGTTTTTTTGAGGAAAATCCAGAGACGGAGTAGGGGAAACTGCAGTCCACGCCCATTCGTTTTCCGAGTTTAAACGGGGTCAAGCGATTGCATTCAAATATTGTATTTTCTTTTTTAACAAAAATAGCGCAGACAAAATATAATAACAGAACGCATGGAGAACCAAGAACCGAGAACCGAAAACTGGAGAACTGGAGAAAGCCATTTTCTAAAAATAGTTCTAGCTTCGTTTTCCGGTTGCTGCAACAAACATCACAGCGGCATGCAACCAACAGAGATGTGTGGCACGAGTTGGTCGAGGGAAGGGGGAGAAAGGGTGGGGTAACTGCAGTACGTCTGTGCCGCATTAATGCATCATGGCCAGTATTTTCATCAGGCCATCACCATCTCGATTTTATGATGGCCAACAAAAGAGACAACGCCTCGGAAAGTGCGAAAGGTCATTGTTGTTGTTGATGATGAAGGTGGTGGTGGTGGAGCTCGAAGTGGTGGTGGTGCTGCTAGTGGTTGTTGTTGCTTGTTAGCTGATAGTTGATGACACCAACAGCCCAAATATATTCCCCAATGGGCGGCTAGACGACGAACCCAGACTCTGACTCTAAACATGCCACTTGGAGGCTTAAATCCTAAAATACTTATTCTAGACTTGAAGAATCGGGTATAAACTGAGTCTGAGTCTAACTGAGTCACAAGGTTCATAAGTTGGTTTTCAGTGGTATATATTATACTTTTTAAGTATATTTTTAAGTAGCATAATCACTTAATTGTGAAAAAAATGGTCTATAAAATGTTCCAAAATGTTCGACCATAATACTAATATATATCAAGTCTTTATATCATCTTTAAACCGAAAGAAGCCTATTGTATTACCATATTTTTATAAAATATACATAGCTTCAAAGCTTAAAACCAAAATTTCTCAGAAAGAATGCTCTAAAAAACATGTTTTTATGTTGTTTTTCAAACAAAACTGAAACTTTCATCTTTAAATCTTTTTTATTAAACTTTGTATATTAAATATACACATAATACTTTAAAGCTTAATCCCAAAATGATAAAAAAAAAGGCCTACAACAAGTTTAAAAACGTTCAAAAACATATTTCATATATTTTTTTACACAAAACTTAAACATTAATCTAGGCCTTTAGGCTTATTTATCAAGAAACACTTTGAATAGCCTTTTATCATTTATATTTATAAAATATTTCATACTTAAAAACACGTTCAAACATGTTAATTAAACATATTTTATCATATTTTTTAAACAAAACTAAAACAAAACAAAAATAAATCCGCAGAAACCCCATTTATTATTATTCCTTAAAGTCAATTAAATCCTGAAGCTTTCTCGAAAAACTTTCCCCAGAAGAACAGAACCCAAAGAAAACTTTCCCCAAAGCTTTAGCTTTTTGGTTTGGTGAAAAGGCTGTAAATATTCCTAAAGCTTTTGAAGGGCTTTCAGTTGCTTTCAGTCACTTCCAATGCCACAAGAGAAAGCTTTTCAGCTTAACAACTTTCGCCGCCAGGACTCGATTCAAAAACTAGATATCAGTTATGGAAGAGGACTATCACTTACCTGAAAAAATAGTGTAAACGCTACCCATTGATAATATTTTGTGTGCTTTATTGTTAGAGGGCCGCGGCCCTGTGAATTATGAACTCCGGGAAAAGGCACCTCGGAACCTTGCTTCTTCATAAACGCATCGACCACTGTATACGTTGAGTGTATCCAACAATATGTGTTGAGAACATCTTCGGGAATGTCTCTGTAAATGTACATTTGATTAGTAATTATTAATTAATCGATAAATATCGATAGGAGCTCACCTTGTGTGTACACAGTCTATGGGATTTCCTACGTACTGCCGCGTCGTCACAGCAATCGAGAATGTGATCAGTAATATAACCGTTGCGTTGGTGTGCAGGCGAAAAACAGGTGAATCGATTTTGACATGAGACACCTGTTGTCCGTTATCGATTGTGTGTTGTGATAATCGATTAAAGATTTTTATTGTGTGTGTTTAGTGTTTATCGATTGTTTTTCGAGTTTTGGGACGAAGAGAAAGAACATTATTATTGAAGGTCATGGCAGAGGTTTCAATATTTTTTTTTAAATCAAAAGATCTTTTTAATTAAAATTCAAATAAAAATCGAATGATGAGAGAAATCTCTTGAACGCAAAACGTTAGCTATGTCTGTTCTGGATGGAGAATCGAGAGACTAGTTAAGTTAGTTGTCTCTCGGGTGCTTTATATCTTTGGTTTTGGGGATTATATATAGTATCTGGTTATGTACATTTATATAATGTATAGATATAGATATATATAATGGCTAGTAACTCGTTTTCAAACAATTTCTGTTCCGCTTTCAAGAAGGGTCCTTACAATTATCTAACTGGCTTACAAATTAATAGAGCTCTCCGTTTTCAAGATGAATTTTGGATATTATTAGTATTATAATTATATTCATATTGCAAGCGGATTGGAAATACAATTTTTGGTTAGTTCTCGAATTCTTTTTTGGTATTTTAGTATTTTCCTTTTTGGTATTTTTCAATTATTCTAGGCAGTTAAGTATAGTAAGGTGTCACAGCAATTGTTTAGACTTCCTCAGCTTAATTCCTTTTCTTATTTAAAAAAAAAATAAAATAATAATAATTAAATAAATAATAAAACTATGTTTTATGTGTATGAGAAAGAGATAGAAGAGGTAGAGAGAGAGAGAGAGATAGATCGATAGGTGTGAGAGAAACAAAAAGTTATTGAACTGCTGGGAATGCAAATTTCGCTTTAATTTTTGCATAATTTGTTTTTTAATGGCGGCCACTGAAATTTTCAGATCGATAGAAATGATTGAGATTTATCGAAACAATCGTATTCGATAGATGTGAAATTTGTATTTTTTTTCGAACCAATCATATTACTGCAGATTTTTCTGATGATTGTTAACGATGACCACTTAATCGATATTTTTCAAAATGTTATTGCTTGACTGACTGACTGACTGACTGACTATATTTTGTGGTTTAATTAATTTTTATTTTTTTTAATTAAAAAAAGAAAACACAGATTTAAGAGAGGGGGAGAGAGAGAGAGAGACCTGTGAAATTTCGATAATGACTTTGTCCAGAATTTGATTCGATATTTGAATTGAATATAGTATGCAGATATAGTATCAGATCGATTGGTTGAGAGAGTGGTTTGGTTAAGTGAGAGTGGTTCAATTTTGGATATTGGATTTGTTCGGTTGTTTTCGGTGGTGGCGGCTTTTAGCAGAGGTGAGTTTCGTGAGCTGAGCTGTGGTGAGAGAGACATACACTTTAAGAGGTGAGATTTGATAACTGAATTCAGTGGTGAACTGCAGTGGTGAGCGATCTGTGATCAGAGTGGTCATGTGATCATGGTGAGTTCTTAAACTTTGGTGCCACAGCCAATAAAGCTGCGCTTTGTTGGTGAATTGTGATTTGGTGGTGGTGGATTTGGTGGTGGTGGTGGTTGTGGTGGTGGTGGTTGTGGTAGTTGTTTTGTGGTGAAGTTGAGAACGCGAGAGCGAGCGAAACAGAGATAGAGAGTGAGTCGAGAGTGAGTGTGAGAGCGTACAATACAAAAATTAATTAATTAAATATATAAGTAATTGAATGTTAATTGAATTAGATTAGATTAGTACGTGGTGACAAAATCTAGGTGAAGTTGAGTTTGAAATCTTGAGATTGATATTGAATTTGAGTTGAATTTGAATTGGAATTGGAATGTGGCGAAAATGTACGAGAACTGCTTATATAAGTTATGATGGAAAATCGGTTTACGGTTTAATCTAATAATAAATCAAACACAATACACAAGTTTAGAGTGAGACAAACAGACATAGAGAGCGAGAGATACATATACATATTATATATTAGATATATAGGTATATATATATTTTATATACTGAGAGTGAGAGAGAGTGTGTGGTAGTAGTAGTAGTAGAGAGAGAGAGAGTCAGATAGCACTGCAAAGCTGGGTTCTATGCTTAAATACTTGTCCTGATTTTTTTTTAAATTATTTTTTTCTTTTAATTATAAACCAACTTAATGTTAAATGGTCTAGATAAAAGGGGATAATTATGTGATCTAAGCCACTTTGATCTAAACCATAGCATACTTTTGAGTGGATGTTTTAGCTCTACCTTTTTTGGGTTTTTTTGTTTCGGTTTATAGCTTTACAATTTCGATTTAGTTTATAACAAGATTGGTATCTTTAGTTAGCCATCATTGGTTTCAGCTAATTTTGAAACACAAAATCGTAAGGATATCAATTGTACATCTGGGATAAGAGCATACAGTGAGAGAGCTATAGTTTATTCAGATTTAAATATAAATGGTTCGTATATATATATAGTTTTGTTTTTGGTATTTGGTATTTGGTTTTAGTTTCGGTATTGGTTTAAGTTTTTTGTTTTTGTTTTGGTTTTGGTTCTCTGTTATTGATGTCACTGGTTTATTGTTGCTGTTTGTTGTTTCTTTGTGTTTTTTTTGGGCTGGCCTTGGAGTTGTATCTTGTAGTTTGGAGTTTGTAGTTTGTAGTTTCGAGTTTGGAGTTAGAGTTTGGTTGGTTGCGGTTTATTTCTTTGCTGGTTTTTTGATTTACTTTCTTGTTATATAGACTTAAAGCTGACAGAGAAATACATAAATGTATAAAGATAATATATATATATATATAGAGTGTGGTTTATTTACTTGTAGTTGCTTTATTTTTTGGTTTTTTTTGGTTTACTTTTTGCTTAGCTGGTTTTCTTTTTTTTTTGCATTTTGCATATATTTTTGGTATTTTTTTTTCTTGTGGGGGTGGGGCAGGTGAAAGTCGTGATTTTGCGTGAGATAGAAAGAGACAGATCGAGTGAGTTTATTTTTATATATATATCGTTTTTTTTTTAAGATTGGTGAGTGAGTGATTCCGTGATTGAGTGATTGAAAGATTGTGAGTAAGTTTTTATAAAGTTCTCGTTTTTAAGTCAATTTGATTTTCTTTAGTTTTTGGTATTTAATTGGTTTCGTTTTAAATTTGTTTTTCTTCAAGTGTACTTATACAGATACAAGAGGGAGACTGAAATAGAGGTGGTATTTGGTATTTTTTCTTGGTATTTGGTTTTGGCAGCCGGCGTTTCAAACTTGATTCCAAAAGTGAAAGAGTTGGGGGAGTTTCGGGCTTCAAATAGAGACAGAGTGATGGTGAGTTAACGTGAAAGATCGAGACAGATAGAGATACATAGAGAGAGAGAGACAGAGCGGCGTGATACGTGAAATAGAGACAGAGCGTGAAAGTGTGTGAAACTAACGTCATTCGGAGGGAGAACCTGGAAATCTCTAAGGTTGTGCTAAAAATATACTAAATTTAAATACTATTATTTCTTTTTGAAAACTTACAACCTTGAAGATTTCTGGTTGGGGATTTAGAAAAAGGACTTTGTGTGCTTGGCGCGTGTGACAAATTATTTGGTTTCTTATTTTTGAAGCTTTTTTTTTAGTATTTTTCTAATTAAATCCCGTGACTGGTGATTTGTAGTGACTTGCTGATTCGTGACTAAAGATATAGTGACTTGGTGAGCTCGTGATGGTGACTTTTGGTGACTTTTTGGTGTTTTTTCGTGTCCTGTGCTTTTGGCGTGTTCTTTCACTTTAGGCTGTTTTTTTGGTATTTTTTTTTTGTTCTATGGCATTGCATCGATTAGGATCATTACTTTTAGCTTGTTTTTGTTGTGGATTTTGGTGAGAGAGAGATAGAGAGAGAGAGAGAGTGGCAGAAAGGCGGACTTTTCATCAAAATTGTCGTAAAATTTGGCGATTTTTTGGTTCGGTTTGGTTAGCATGAGAGTTCTATTGGGAGGTTTGTTTTTCTTTCCAATTCAGTAGAGTTTTTTTTCACTTTCCAGGGGGGTCTGGGTACACTAGGCGGAAGAAAAATATATCTCTTATGGGCTTTAGAGTCAGAAAGAGACGGGGAAGGTGATGTAAGAGACAGAGGAGTGATGATCACTTGAGCGGAAATCAAAAAAAAAAAAAAGAAACAAAAACCATAAAGCGAAAGTGTCTACGAAAATGAAATCGAAACGAGCAAAAGAAAACGGGACTCGAAACGGGACTCCTTGCGGGCCCATAAAACAAAAGCAGGCTAAAGGATATACGGAACATATACACCCATTCTAGTCCAGGGGGAGTACAGTGCAGACCATAGAGCCAAGGCAAGGTGCTTGAATGAAATAATAATCATTGGCGGGAACTCGACTAATTTTATTCGGATTTTGGTGTCTGGCTTGTTTTGCCGGGCAACTAATTTTCCAATCAAACAGATCCCTACACCGCCATCACGTACTGTACTTAGTACTGCTGATCCCCCTGCCCTCCAGCGCAATCCTTTGACCAACCCAATCTGGCCGAGTGCACCCTTGGGTTATAATGAAATTCAGCCCAAGTGGATGAACAATGACTGCTACTGCTGGTGCTTTGCCTCCCCTTCCTATCCTGAATATCCTTTTGGCTATCCTTTTGGCCTTCCCCGACTTGCCAGCTTGAAGTGTGTAAGTAGCATGTGTAATAAGTATCATGTGCGCTGGACTGACTTACTCAGGGCTGATTAACGAAATGGGGAGGAGGAACTCTTCCCTATTGCCAGCTTGCCTGACTGACTTATGCCCAGTAACCATAACAATGAATTTTATGCCCAATGCCCTGCCCCCTTCTTCCCCCTTCCCCCTTTGGTAACTGCCACTGACTGTCGACTGTTAGTGCCACTGCCATTGCACTGAGAGGAAAGTTGGATTGTATTTTGTAAGCCCCACGTTTGGGCGCCAATTCTATACAAATTCCATAGCATACTTTTATGGTTGGAATATTCTTTCTGTGTAGTTTGCCTTCAAATGGTAAGCTCTATGGCTCCGGCTCGTTTCTGCTATTAGAACAACATTGGCAATATATTTGGGGCAATAAAAATAAGCTTTTGCTACAAGAGCCGGCACTGAGGCACTGCCACTGCCACAGCCACTGCCACTGAGGCACTGGCTTTGTTGGGGCGTTGTATTTGTATTTGTTATTGTTATGGGTCCTGCCGCAGTGCTTGCCACTTACGCTTCATTAGGATGCGTCTAAGAACTCTTGCAGCAAGTCAATAATAAATTGAAGTCAGAGTCGTTGGAGTCTCTGACTCAGTATCAGTATCAGTATCCAGTATACGTCTCAGATTCAGTCTCAGTCTTAGCCTCCAAGTGCCAAGTGCCTGGTGGCAATAAACAAGCAAACAACAAGGACAGATACACATCAGTGGGCCCCTCCCTTGGCTATAGTATACACATAGATATACATATATATATAGAAAGCCTAGCCTATACAGTAGCATCCTCCCCACAGTCACACATCATTGGAGTTGACTTTAAATTGGCGACTTAAACGAACTTGCCACGAAATCCAAACTAAAAATGTTACAGGAAATGTGAAAACAAACAACAGGCTTTCATTTTTTTGCTTGCAGGGTGGTGGGAATTGTGTTTCAGAGTGTGGGGTGGGGGGAGGTCTTTATTGGTATTTTTTGTCAGTCAGCAGGCAGACTGGATGCTTTCACTTATGCAATATACAAATACAAGGGATTATAGTAAGATATTTATGTAGATATGAGTATATTTATATGCGGATATGTGTTGGGTACATATATATATATATATATAGAGTATAGAGGTGTATGAGGTGTATATGTATCTGTGTTGGTGTTTCAAACCATCTGCTTCTTTTTTTTTTTTTTAATTCATTCGTCGGTTGATCGGAGCTGCTCTTAGAGGCTTATTTACACATGTCCAGGCTTCGGGGGCGGGGATGAGTTGCTTTTGATATTTGACTTTAGGGCTATTTTACGGTTTTTACAAAGTTACTTTTACAAAAATAAAACAACATCATCATCAGCGTGCCACAACGAAAGCAAATTAAATTCAATTTTAATTGAAAACATTGTTCTACGTGCTCTTTATTTTTTTTTTTTGCCTTGGAAAGAGATAGACAGAAGGGCATTAGAGAGATAGAGAGATAGAGTTGCATGCTTCAGTTAAGGGGGAGTTTTAAATACAAAGCCAGGGTTGCCAAAGCTCTTGAACAAAATGCAAACAACAATGTTAAGCGGTGGCAGTCTGCAGCAAAATAATCGAAATTCTTGACACGAACTGTGTGGCTTACTTAGAGACTATGTAGTTAGTTATATGATACAATATATGGTGTTTAGAGGTGTTTATTATAGTATTTTAAAGATATATATAGATTGGGTATTAGGTGTATATCGGGTGGCATCAAAATCAAATACGAATAGAGGTGTGTTTCAGTTCTGTAGTGTGTTTTCTACTCTTTGGGGGGCATCTCTGTGGCTCAAGTTGCACAAATAGTATATTAATAGTATATTTATTTTGCGAGTATTATATAGTATATTTGGAGGGGTAGGGGGTGGTTAGTATTTGCAGTATATTGATAGTATTATACGGTATATATATATGTATTGTTTGCTTTTGTTTTGGGTTTTTTGGTATTTTTTTTTTCCTTGGTTTTGATTTCGATTTCATATTTTCATATTTTTTCGTTTATCGAAATTTCAAAAATGAAAACAAAAAACAAATTTCGATATTTCTGAAACTGGAAAACTGAAGATCTGATGCGAGTGAGTGAGATACAAACGAAGGGGGGGTGGGGGAATGGGGCGGTACACGGCCCTGTGGGTGAGCGTGAAAGAGACACAGAAATAGTGGGAGAAATAGTATAATATATATATATATTTTGTATATATGGAGAGACAAAGAGAGACAGAGAGCGTCAGACGCTTTATCTTTTTCTTTTTTTTTTTTTACAGAAATTGCTCGATTGCCAACATATATGCTGCCTGTCCGTTTAGCTGTTGGTTTTATTTTCTTGTTTTTTTTTTTTTGTTGTTGTTTGGTTTATCGGTTTATCGTATATCGATAGCTTTGTTTTTTTCTGTTAACCAAATTTAATACAATTGAATTGTACACACACAAGCGCACGCAACACACGCACACACACAAAAACATTGAAATTAGCAGATTTGAGTGAGAGAGACAGAGACAGACAGAGAGAGAGAGAGAGAACGAGATCAAGAGAGAGAAAAGTATTTTTTGGGGGGAGCTTGTGTGGTGGGTTCGAGTGGGTGGGTTTGATTGGTTGGTGGGGTTATCGGTACTCTTCTTCTGCTTCTTTGTCTTCAGAAGTACAGGGTCTCGTTATGGTTTCATTTTTTTTTATATTTTTTTTCCGAAAAAAACAAAGAGTTCGCAAAAATGGCGGCCCAAAAAGAATACTGTTGCATACTTTTTTGGCCTTCGAACCGGAAGTATTTTATTCTACAGATAATAGATATGGTATTTGGTAGTTTGTGATATTTGTTTATACTTGATTATGGTTATTGGTATTCAGCTTTAGTTTATTTTTTTTTTTTTTTGTGGCATTCGACAAAAAAATTCTTTGCTTACACTTGCCTTCTCTGAAACTTATATATTTTTTTTTTGCGTTTTCAATCAATTAAAATTGCACATTTTCAACAACATCAACAACGACAACTACTTTTTGGTATTATGAGTATTATTTATTGTTATTTTTTTTTGGTTTTTTGTCCTTTAGATAGATATATAGATATATATATATATATATATAGATTTTTATAGAGATATATGTATGTACGGATATGCATATAATATATATATGTATATATGTATGTATATTGAGTATTGTATATTATAGATATATTTAGATTGAGTACGAGTACGAGTAGATAGATATAAGATATTGTATATAGATGGTGTGGAATACGATAGTTGTCGGCTCGATAGTTCCATCGTTAGATTTATCAAGTTTACCGTTAAACGAACCAAAAATTATGAAAATTATTCGAAAATTAAGAAGCACATATTAGAAAAAATAATCAACGCTTACAATTACAATAACAATTACGATTACTGGAAAATAAAAAACACAACATTTTTGCTTGCTTTCAATTGCATTGTGAAATCGATAATCAAAATATAAAAATCGATAAACAATCGAAATGAAAATCACATATGTATGTCTACACCGATATACGTACAACTGATTACACATACACATACAGACAAGCATACACATACACAATGCGACATACTTAATATTGACTTACCCACCAGCACGACTACATTTATTGATATATCGATAAAATCGATTAATCGACCGTTCATACAATGTAGATGTGCTGGTAAGCTGGATTATATCTGGCTTAGTTGGTAATTAAGGTTTTTGATTTGCACTTGACATTACGAATACAGATACAATACCACAAGAGAGAGATATATGGTAGATAGAGAGATTATGTTACGGTATAATTGTATGGTTGCCACCGATTTTAGAGTTTGCTTGCTTCTCGATTTTAGAGATCTGCTGATTGAAACATTTCCGTGTACGTTACGCTCAAGTTACTACTGGGATATTGGATATTGGATATCCGGCAAACAATACAACAAATTATACAGTTGGTACATGTACGAGAGAGAGTAGCATTATAGATATATGTATAGTACGAGTATGCATATTATAGAACACAAGAGAATGCAATTGATTGAGTTGTTGCGTACAGTTTTACGGCTTAAGACACGTGCAAGTTGTTTTTTTTTTCTTTCGTTGGGTAGGAATTGGTATCGGTATCGGTATCGGTTTTGGTATTGTAATTGGATTGTATCGAGAGGGTTAATTAACTACTTGATTTGGGGGGGGGTGGGTCTGGTTCTGGGGCAGCAGGTTTACGAAAAATCTGAAGGTAGTGTTGTGGAACTATAACAAAAAATTATCATTTCAAATTAAATGCTTCTTTTCTTTTTTGGAGGAAGAGTGATGTGCGCGGTGTGGGGCAGGCCAACAAATTATTTGGTTGGGAATTATAAGGATTCTTTTTTTTTAGCGTTTTCTTTCCTTAATCGAAATTTGAAAAAGGTTTTCTTATCTAAGCTTCAGGTTTGGGGTTATCTGGACTCATAGAGAAATACATAAAGAGAGTGAAAGAGACGGAGAGAGAGAGAGAGAGAAAGAGAGAGCGACAAAGAGAGAGAGAAAGAGATACTTAGGGGTCTGTTAGGTTCTTGGCGATAGTTCCACATGAGGAGGATTGTTTCAAGTTTGCTCAATTTCAAGTTTGCTTTTATGTGTTTTTTTTTTTTTCAAATCTTATGCGCGTTAAATATTAATTTTCTTTGTTTTGAAAAATATATATATTTTTTTTGTATTTTTAACACAGAACACCATATACGCGGCAATAGAGCTATTTTAAAAAGGGCTATCTTTTGTTTGCAGATTATGAAAAGTTTGGTTCCTCACATCCTTTTGATTATTCGATAGGCTTGGGGAGTTACTGTTATCGTTTCAATTGCATTTTGTTGACCTACATACTTAGTTTCGAGTTAGTACTTAGT
This sequence comes from Drosophila pseudoananassae pseudoananassae, assembly GCA_018153035.1. Classification (NCBI taxonomy): domain Eukaryota; kingdom Metazoa; phylum Arthropoda; class Insecta; order Diptera; family Drosophilidae; genus Drosophila; species Drosophila pseudoananassae. Next base: position 2,221,853 of record JAECXR010000023.1, on the reverse strand, counting down.
TAAATACGCATAAATAGTCATCGTTATTGATAGATGTGGAAAATCATAATTGAAATCAACTGAAAAGTTAACCTTGGCTGAGTATATTATCATACGAGTTCGATTGCCATCGTTGCTTATCGTTGTCATAGTATTTATCGGGCTTGTTTATCGGTTATCGCCAGGCAACGCAACACTTTACTATACTTTTACAAAGTCTGCTGCGTGTGTGTGGGTTTGTACTTGAGTGTGTGTGTGTTTATTTGAGTTTAATGTTTAGATTAAGATAACTAGAGAGAGAGAGATATATATATAGAGAGTGAGAGAGAGATAGTACAGACAAGGAGAGTTATGGAGAGAAATCGATACAAACTTCATTTTGTATTAAATTTGATTTGGTTTTCAGGTTAAGATTCAAGATTTATAATTAGTTTGGCTTGATTTGGATTTTCGAAGACGTTGACAGCATATTGTGTGGTAGCAGGCGAGCAATCTGTTATCGTCGGTTTAGGGTTATCGGTTATTGGTTTCTTTTCTTTTTTTTTTTTTTGGTGGAGCGGTGCGGCTGCGTTTTGACAAAATATCGATTTTCAATTCTGGAATTTGCATCCGCTGATTTATTTTTATTTATTTTTTTTCTGATATCTTCCTGGAATCGCGCTTCAAAACAACAACAAAAAATAAACTAAATTGATGGAATAAGACGGGTAGAGTCGACAAAGCCAAAGCAAGGTAAAGAACCGAGAAAAAACATTGCTTAGTGCATCTAATTTGGGGCTGGGGTTGAAATCAAAACGATAAACGATAAATCAAAATTAAGAATCAAAGCTAATCAACTACGATCAAGAACAAGATATTCCATTAATTAATAGACATTTATGCAAAAACAAGGCACAAAATTAAAGAAAATAGAGAGGCAGAAATAGAGAAAGGGAGAAATTTGAGGAGATTCCCTAGAGGAGTAGTTCGATAAATTTGATCTCGTTATCGATATTCGGGATAATCGGGTGAAGAGAGAGAGAGAGTGGGGTGATGAGTTTTAAATGAGAACTAGAAGATTGGTTGAGTTTGTAATTACCATTTTCTATCACTTTGCTCTTGGCGGAGGGGGTGGGGATGGATATGCGTGGCCGCGTGGGCACCACCGCACACACACGCACACACACACGCACACCGCCAGCAGTGGTTCAGAGCCAGTCTATCGGCTATCGATAAATCGCTGCCGCTGCCGCTGCGCGTCGTCTTTGTTGGGATTTTTGTGTTCTTAAGTTTTGATTTTTATTTCTGATTTGATTTTCAATTAATTATTATTGTTCGATTATTTTGATTGATCGCTGATTCGTTGATCGATTATTGCTTAATAGTTATCAATTATCGGTTTATTTATCGATGAATTGCTTTTCGGTTGTTTCGTTCAGTCGCACAAGCTAAGGCCACCTTTTAACGAGTTGCCCTGTTTTCATTTGATTTTCTTTCTTCTTTAATTAATAATTAATTACGTTTTTTTTATTTGTTGCTGGTGCTAAGAGGTTATCGCGATACACGATACAATTTGATTTCGTTTTATAGTTCGATTGTAAATATTTGTTTACGTGGATATATATATACGTGGCTATATGTACATACAAGTTATCACATTTGTTAGCATTATTCGATCATAGTTCATCATAGTTCTTCTTGCTCGTAATTCACCGCATCTGGCACCGATTGCCATTATTTCTGCCGCACTCTCAACTGTCTCTGGTGGCCGCCGTAGTGCCGTTTTTGCCTTTCGATATTTTCGATTGTTTCGATAACTTTGATGTGGCTGTTGCTCCAGTACGGATGCTGGAACTCGGATGCCATGGAACTTCAGCTTCCTCGGCTGTTGCCGTTGTGGCCTCGGCCTCGGTTATCGATCGTCCGATATCGATATCGATATTATGGCCATTGCCATTAATATTTATCGGCGTCGCTTCAGAGTTATCGCTGCTTCTGCTACTGCTGCTGGTGCTGGGCAGGGTTGTCAGGGTTGCCTCATAGCCGACCTCGTTTCCATATCCATTTCCACTGTAGTCGACCTTTGTGTTCGATAACATATCGATGTATCCCGATATATGGTTTTGATATAAAATATAGAAGCATTTTGGGATTTTTAGTTAACATCCGAACGATCCGAAGAGGGACTCATAGGGGACACATTTTGTTGTCACAGTGTATAGAGTGTATGGCAGACTTTATTCATAAACATATATGTAAGTATGTATGTATGTATATATCTAGGGCTAAACACACACCTTAAGACTTGAATATTTGGATCTGTAGCTTAAATAAAAATATTTCTCAAAATTTTGATGCCACAATTTTGTTTTAAAAAAATATAAAATATTAAAATTAGATCAACACAGTCACACAAACAGCAAGAAAGAGATATATAGATAGATAGAGAGAGAGAGAGGGAGACAGACATAAAGATATAACGATTATATCGATTACAGTTACATTCATAGCTAATCAATCGATAATACAGCCAATTACAAACGATAATTCAACACAGAAAGAGACACAAACAGAGATTCCTCTTTGTGTGAGTGTGAGAGAGTGAGTGTGTGTGTATATTGTATAGACAGAAAGAGATAGAGACATATATATAGTCTGCGAGAAAGAGATAGAGATGGGAATGTTGGATGGACAATGGTTATTAATGGACAATGGGCTTACAATGGGTCTCAATGAGAATTTTCAGCGCTCTTTTTTTTTTTGGGGGGAAAGAGAGCTAGAGAGAGAGAAAGAGAGAGGTGGGAAAGAGACGGGTAGCAGAGTGGGGGTGTGGGAAAGGGACAGCCGCTTTGTTTGGGGTCATCATTTTCTTGAGCCTGTCTTTTGTTTGTTTTTGCTTCTCATTTTCATTTTGAAAATCCTACTTGATGAATGTTTTGCATATTAATTTCATTTTTTTTTTCTTATTTTTTTTTTATGATGACCTTTTCTTGTTGCAATTTATGTGAATGTTCATTTTGGTTTTTTTTTGGTCTTTTGTTCTGTGATCTTTTCAACAAAAATGTTCTCACGGTAAGTACATTATTACGAGTATTGTTATTCATGCTTTCGTTTTTGGCTTTCATTTGCATTTCGCTTTATTGTTATCATCTATGGGTCTGGTTGGTTGGTTATATGGAAAATGGCAATGGTTTAAAAAGTCATGGCCACTAAACTCGAAAAATGAAACGGAAACGAAAACAAAAAGGTATGGTATGGGTTTATTTATTTTCTTTTCTTTTTTTTTTTGAGAAGAAAAGTAAGGGTTTCTTTTCTTGAGGATGGAATGGTTGCCCCCACACTTTTTTTCTTTTTTTTTTTTTTTGATAATAATTCGATTAATCTCCAGCTGTTTGGTATCTCCAATCGATGATTATGATTATTTGGGGGGATTACTGTTGGAGAGTCCACCCACACAGGCATCTGTCAAGTCCCGAAGTTGTCGATTCTCGATGAGTTAGTATTTTTGTTTTTTTTTTATCGATAATTTGATGGGATATTAATGGGAGGAGTAGAGATAATGGTGGGGTCAGTAGTAGTATAAAGTGTAATTTACATTTGACGTTAACATATTGCTCTCGGTTTACTTTTATTTTTTTTTTTGGTTTGATTTCTCTTGTATTTTGCTTTTTTTTTTGGTTAGTTTATTTTTAAAAAAACTGGTAGTAGTAGTAGAGTAGTAGTAATAATAAGTAGGTAGTAGAAAGTAGTGGTAACATATTTTCTTTTATTTCTTTTGCTTTTCGCTTTGCGGTTTTTGGTTTTGGTTTTTGACTCAATTCGATATATTTTTTATATTTTTTTTGGATGATGGAAAAATAGATTTAAATTTTTTTTTTTTGGTTGGTTCGAGTTGAGTTTTAGTTGTAGAGTAGAGTATGGTATGGTATAATCAATCAATCAACCAAAGGCGGTATAAAAATAGAGCAAGTTCATATGGATTAGTACAGTTGTTAAAATGGAAACAGTTGACACTCACCGATGATCTACTCACTTGCATAAACGCATAGACGCCGCGTAAAAACTCCATGTTATTTTGTTGCTCTTGAGAACCCTTTTTGGTTGTGCGTTGGGCCCGACTTATATACTGCTTAACGGTGTCCGCAACAAGATGTGGCTTTAGTTTGCGTGATAGTACCCTACAAATATTACATAGTTGGTTTTAAAGATATTAGTATGGGATTTTGAAAGGGGTTAGTTTGATAAGAGATAGAATAAGGTATTTAAAATTTGTCTAAAATTAGTAATTAGTTGAGATTCAATATTAGTATTAGTTTAAGTTTGGTATTAGCTTTGAAAGGTCTTTCCAAGTTGTAAAGAGGTTCGGTTTTCGTCGGGGTCACCACTTTTATTTGTTGTATTCTTCTATATAGGAGACGAAAGTGAAACTCTCTGGGAAACTTATTCTTTTGATCGGGGTCACCATCTGTATTACCTTGGGGTTACCTCTCTAATATTTAATTCCCATTTAAGCAACTTCGTTCCCTAAACCTTTTTAAAGACTCTACAATGCCTTTATCTCTCAGAAACTAGCCAACCCCATATAGCTTTCTAGCATAAAACAGATAGAGAGGTCACCCTCCCGTTGGTTATGTGGTTTTAGGTTTATTCTCGGTCGAGGTCACAATTTTTCACATTTCCACCTCGGCGGCACTTGGCGTTCTCATTCTCGTTCCTCTGTTGGGGCTCTCGCATCTAAATTGAAGCGCTAAGCAAATTGTCACTTGAGAGGTGCTCGCTTTTCTCATCTGCTAAACGGAAACACTTTCCGCTGCCTTTGTGCTAATTGGCCGCACTTAGTGGCGCCACCCACCTAGCCTCCTACTGCCGCCTGGCGTTCCACTTGCCACTTTTCTGACTTTTCCAAGTGTACCGCAACGGGTATGGGTATGGGTATAGTGTATATATCATGAAATATGCGAAAAAGGCCGCAGGAGGCAGGAGGTCAGAGGTGGTGGGAGGCATGATGATAGTTCTCGGTTTTAGTGGATGTGTGTGTGTGTGTGGGTGTGGAGGAGAGAGTTTGTCTTTGCTGTTGCGGACCGGGCTAATTGAAATCCTCCTCTGTGGCTGACGACTTTACGCATTTTGTGTGAATTGACAACGCAGATTACGCTTATCGTTTAATTGCCGCAAGCAACAGGGAGGCCATTTTCCTCCTCCCTTCAATTTCCATTTGAATTTTCATCTCTATTTCATTCAGACTTTGGTCTTTTTTCCTCAGTCTAGTTCCTAGTCCCAGTCCCAGGACGTCTGACTTCATGTCCTGGCACACACTCACGCATAATTCCAGTTTTTATTAGCCAAGCTTTTAAGCTGCGACTAACCAAAGAAACGGAGATTGCGACATACACAGAGAGAAATATTGGGCCCTCCATAGACCAGATACTAAAGCCATCTCTATAAAATTTCTCTCAGTCCACAAAGACTTCTGGGATGGGACAGCGATGGCAGTTGGCTGATAAGACCGAGGCTTCATTACTACTCTATTGACTTAAGCAGCCGACAGCAGCAATGAGCTGAGATTTTCTCTGATTTTGCCCACTTTTCGGTGGATTAGCAGAGCATTTAATTGGATTCCCATGTGAGCACACACCCCCAAGAGGGGGAACCAAAATGTAAGAAAAAATTTATGTAAAAATTGAATTTTTTTTGGAAAAATTAAAAAAAAAATGAAATGTTTCTCCGAAAAGAGGAAGCCTGAGGAGGGAAAGAAAAAAAAATAAACTAATAAACTTAGCTCCAGGCTGGCTGGCTGGCTGGCAGCGCGCATTTCCGTTTCCGGTGGGCTCCTAATTTATTATTAATGGAAAACGAAAAAGAAAAAAAAAAGGAAAAAAGAAAAAAGCCAACACAGAGACGGGGGCTGATTACTTTTGACTGCGACTGTGCTTTCCTTTTGCCAACTGAATTTTCGTTGGACTTTTGGCCGCGAATTCGTGTGCATATTGACTTTGGCGGCACGCCCCACCATCGTCTACCGGCTACCGCCTACCGTCCACTGGCCGCATTTTATTTTATTTAATTTTTTTATTTTTTTTTTCATCTTACTCGCCGCCAGGGGTCAAATAAATTCGAGTACAAAGCAAATTGCAGTGGGCAGGCACCAAAGGGCAGGCTTGGGGGGCGTGGGCCAAGTTACATCTTTGCCTGGAAAATTGAAAAAAATTAAAAAGCATCGGCCACTGAATTGGCAGCTTTTTGTTTTCTGTTATTCCCTTTTTTGTTTTGCTTCCTCGCGGGGGTAGTATTTTATCTTTTTTAGATGCAAAAATACAATTAAAAAAAAAAAAACAACAAAAAAATAGAAATAATCAATAGCTTTAAATTCCTTTCATTTACTGCTCACTGTTTTTGGTAAGTACTTTTGGTACTTTTTATTTGGAAGACTTTTGTTGGCTCAAGTGTTGAGAAAAGTGCCAAGTTTTTTTTAATATTTGAGAGGTATTTATACCCGCTACTTGTAGAAGACGAAGGAATTTTGTTGTAGAGTCATTATTGGCATAGTTTTTATCAAATTATTCTGAAGATTGTTAAGATTTATGAAAGAAAGTAAATCAGCAAGTTACTAGATGCTCTACTCTTCAGTCTATTTGTAGAAGAGTAAGCCATTGGCTTGTGGCCTATTTTGAAGGGAAAGTTTTATTCTAAAGACCCCACTACAGAGTTTCTTGTTATACCCGGTACTTGTGGAAGACAAAAGCGTTTCTATTGGCAGCTTTCTTAGCAAAAATGAGTACCGGGTATAATATGTATATTCCAAAGACTAATACAGCTTTTTTTGTAATACCCGGTACTCGTAGAAGATAAAGGATATTTTCTATATATTTTCTATATCCTTTATCATGAAGCGGTCTTGATGATAGGAAAACCCATTCTCACTCGTTAAAACACCTCTTAAAATTAAAAACAAAAATAATAATAACTGCAAAGATATTACAACATCTAATGCAGTCAAATTTCGCTTTTATTTTCTTTCTTTCCTTTTTTTCAAATTTGAAGGCCTGCTTTCGGCATTCCATTACAATTCCAAATCGCGAAAAGGGGCTTGTCAGGTTGGACTGTTTTTTTTTTTTGATTTCTTTTTCTTGGGATTTTATTTCAAGCTTTTTTTTTTTTTTTTTTATTGAAATTATTTGACCTTTCGGCTGTGAGCGGCACAAGCTTTTAATTTATTATTATTTTCTTAACCGCGTTCACCTTCTGCTCCAGCTGCTTCAGCTCCTCGGCCCTTAAGGACTCGCTTTTTTTTTCTTTCTTGTTTTTGATATTTTTTTTTTTCGGCGGTTTTCGGTTTGTTTTCTTCCCGCCCGCCTGACAGGCGTAACAGAAATGTTAAATTGCGAAAATAAATCTTGAAATTGACTTGGTTTGGGGTTTGGTTTTCAGGTTTTCTGGTTTTCGGTTCGCTTGTCACAGCCCAGTTGCCTTTTTTTTTTATATATATATTTTTATATATATATTGGGGTAAAATTTTTTATTTTTATTTATTCTGGCTTTGGGGTTCTGGTGTTTTTTTTTTTACAAACTGTCGCCCTTTTGAGGTGCTGCTGACAGCGTGAAAATCGAGATAAATGTGTTGTCGCAGTCGCTTGTTGGCGGCTAAGAGAGCAGTTTATTTAATTTGAAAAAGAAAAGGAAGCCGACAGCAAACAGGTCGACCGGAAGCCAGAAACAACAACAAAACAAAAAAAAGGTCAAGAGGTGAAGGTGCGGAAAATTTTATTTAAAAATCAGAATCAGAATCAGATACAACTTGTGTGGTTGGCAGATTATTCTTAAATATTAATTATTATAGTTTAGTTATTTATTTAATTGTATTTCATTAATTTTAAATTTAAAAACTAACAATTATTAAGTGATGACACTTCACTTGAACAAAATAGCTCGCGATATCGGGGCGTATCTCGTATCTTAAGCAATGCGGCACCAACTGATGCTGCCACAGATAATTGCAGTATCTGGCAGATACTTTTGCAGAAGCAGCGCAGTTGCAGATGCAGTTCTTGGTTGTCAGTTGTTGGAGGGGGGAGGCGGGGGAAAGCCAGCTAGCAGCAGTCTAGGCCCATGATATTGTTATTTTATGTGATACGTTCCCAAAGGCACTGGATTGCTCATTTCAGTATTTTTTTCTCATTTTTCTGCTCGTAATAAGCGCAATTAGCAAAGGACACTGGCTGCAACAAAATAAAAAATAAAGGATTAAAAAAAAGAAATAAAAAGTGAAAGAAATGTGAAAATAAAACAGAATATTATGCTTCAGTGAGCATAGAGTGGGGAGGAAATTGTAGAACCAAGAGCATAAATAATGTTAAAAAATATAATAAAAGATAAAAATTTAAAATATCAAAATATAAAAAATATAAAATATTAAGAAAAAAACAAAGCCTTAAAATAATATTGAAGGGATATTCTCTACCTAATAAGTTTCTAAAAGGCCTGACAACCCTTCTTCCTAAGGCCAAGAAAATTATAAAATCAAGCAAAATGCTTAAAAAAAATATAAAATATAATAAAAAGATAACCTTTAAATAATATTTAAGTGCTATTTCAGCCTAATAGATTTCCTGCATGCCTGACAACCCTCTTTGGGTAGTGCTGTGACAACCCTATTCCACTTAATTGCCAACTACAATTCACTCTTATGTATGTATGTCCTTTGTCCCTTGTCGGTGTCCTTTGTTGCGGTGAGTCCTTCAAGACTGTTGTTGTCCTCTAATTGCTTCTGTTAACCAGCCACCCCTGAAGCCCTCAAGCCCCCCAACTCTGCACTTTAATTGCATTCAGTGTAAAGGGTCGCCGCGGGTCAGGGGGTCATCAGAAAATGCCAATGCCAAAATAATTGTGCATAATTCCGTTTTCCATTTTCCATTTTCCATTTTGCAGAAGGACTTTGCAAAATAATGGCTGGCTATTTACCCAGGAAGCCGCAGCGATGGGCTAAATATATTTATATATTAATCGGGTCATAGTTCACGGATGCCATCATTAGCATATTAAATCAGATATGCACTGTCATTAAAAAAGAGGCCAAACTAGTCGGTGGTCCGGTAGATAGTGTCATGCCACGACAACTCAATTTATGGTTCTATAATTAAAATGCCTTGGTTATCGACTTAATTGGATCTGAAAACTATAACAGGCTTTTCCTTTTTTTTTGTTTTTTTAATTTCCAACTAGATCCTTTTTTTTCTTCGAGTGTGTTTAATAGCCACGTTTTGTATTTATTTTCGAGTCTACTTTCTCTTGGTTGGATGGCCATAAATTGGGATCCTTTTTGTTTACCGTTAATTAGACCACACTACCTGGCTCCTAATAGGTCCGGCGATGACCCGACCCCTATAGATGGACCCCCAGATTAGCATGCATACCTTGTCCTACTTGTGGCTTCAATTTCCGCTGCCAGTTGCATTTCATGCATGTGCCTTGCCTACCAGCCTTGTCCTGCTTTAAGGATAAGCAGTGACGACAGAATAAGGGGGTGGGGGGGTAGTAGGTGTCTCACCTTCTTATTGTCTTGGGCGGGGATTTGTGAGGCAAGCTTTTTAAATGAGGACAACGCACTCCGTACTCAATTCCATTTAAGTGCTTCATTCCACGCCCAGACAGAGACAGAAAGAGAGAGACTATCTCACTCACTCGAACATGTTTGAACATGTCTCGGTGCAGGGATATTAGAGATGGGAGTTGAGGAACAGAGAAGAGTCATTTAAAGAAACTTTTTCAATTTATTTCTAGTATTTTTAAATCTTAAATTTTTAAATAAATTATGGATATATTTTCTTTTGAAATTTATATATTTTTCTCTCATCTTTATCCTTAATTTTAAAACAATTTGCCTTCGACACATGGTACTAAGATACTCCATATGTATACGGATGTGTACTATATTTGTGCGTAGCTCTTCCGGCTTTCTCCCCGCACTCCCCCTGGCACGGCGACACATGAAAGTTATTACACTTATTATATGAAGAAAATAATTTTATGTGCGGAGTGGCGAGGTGGGTGGGTGGTGGTAGAATTAAAAGAGAAGACTTCATTTGTGCGGCTTGCAGCGTGTTGATAAGAGGCGTCAGCTGAGGCAAGGGGCGTGGGCGAGAAAGCTCTTTGGCCATGTATGGATGGTAGTGGTATTACATACATACATATATTATATAATAATATGTAATAATGATTATATACGCACTCCAGCGAATGTAGTAGAAAGCTGTAGCTCTTTAACTTAGTATACCGCTTATGCTTTAGTCCTAGTCTAGCACTTTGCTTTAAAATCCCTTCATTTATGGGATTATTTTCTATAGTCTACTTTTTGGCGAGTATATAGTTTTAAAATTCAAAACGCGCTCGATCCATAAATAATTCACAACTAGAGTTGGCCAGTCAGCCGCAAAGCAACAACAACAACAACACTAGCATAACCTTAACAACAAACAACAAGAAACAACGAAAATGGCAATGGGAAAATATATTTTTTAATGTGCACTTTATCATCATCATGTCAGGCTAAGCGTGGAGAGTATCTACACACCTTCCTCCCCCCTAAAAGCCTCTACAAAAAAAAAAAAAACAACAGAAATGACATTTATATAGACACGCCCCAGCGCCCCCAACAAACACACAGAGAGAGAAAAAAAAAAAAGAAACCCAAACCCCAACCGGGCATTGTGCAAATGCTGTCCCATTTGTCAGCTGGCACAAATTTGCATAAGCGCACTCTGGCAAGCGGTCGGATGACTTATGGTTGTCCTGCCCGGGCCAGTAGTACATAGGAATGGGACCGGGTGGTGAAGGCCCCTTTCCCTAATCTCACGATCCAAAAAATTTCTCGTTGAAATTAGCTGTGAAATGCCAACAGGAGCACTGGAATAAAAGTTTGCAAATAAAACTTTTAAATATTATTTCACTTCCAAAGCCAGCAAGGCTTATTTTAAAGCCTTTGGAATTTAAAATAAAAGAGATTTTATTTTAGAAATACATATTTAAAGAAACAAACCAACTTTTCCTCAAGTGCAATTTAAAAATAAAAAAAAAGAAAGCAAGCCAGAAAGGCAGAGGAAATGACATAGAAGAGAGAGAGAGAGAGGGCCGTGGAAAGTGGGAGAAAGTGCTACCCAAACCCAAACACACAATACTGGCCAGGTCTCACCTCTTACCGCAAAACCCAAAGGTTTCCAAATGACTTGGCTGCGAGACTAAAGCTGATGACGATGATGAGGACACGGGTGACACATCCTGCAGGAGATCCTGCTACGAGGATAACTATGGCTTTCAGACATCTATCACTAGATCAGGTCCTCTTAAGCAATATCTGGTACTCCAGGTACATCACTCCCAATGCCAGAATCCTGTCAAAAGGCTCCTGTCCGAGTATTTCTGAGGGAGGGTGTCCGTAAGGGAGTACCCCCAGCAGAAGAAGCATCTTTAATGGCTCCCGAGAAAGACAAAAAGGTGGCGGGAGAAAGTAAAAGAAAATAAAAGACAGAGCCACGAAAGAAAAATGTTTGAAAATAGCAGCATCATCATCATCATCATCAGCAGCAACCCAAGGGGGTTACACCACCACCAGACACCCCCCCTCTTATCCTCTTGAAAGCCACCTCTGTGGGTCCTTCATCTCCTGCTTGTCGTCGTCATTGTCATCGTCATTATAAGCATAATCTTTAATAAACGAGTGAACACCAGGGAACCAACTGAAGCTCCAGGCTTTGAGGCCGCGGAATGGACGACTAGAGAGAGTGAGGGAGGGAGGGAGAAAGGAAAAATCTAGAGCAGAACGGGGCGAGGCGAGGCGAGGCGTCAGTGCGATTTTTCAAGTGAACGAACTTTTTAAATTAATTTAGACATAAGAAGCTCTTTAAACTTGTTCCTGGCTTCCAACCGGCTAAGCAGTTTTCCTTGATTTTCCCCTTTCTTCTCTCCTCAGACTCTCTGCCAGTCTGCTCTTTTTTTTCCACAAACTTGGTAATGTGTCTACCCAACTCTGGCTTTGGCGCTGGCTCTGGCTGTGACTCTGGACGGCCAAAAGGAAACGTAATGTACACTAAATGGATATTTAATTACACTTTGCTTAAAGGAGCCAGGAGCCAGGGGCCAGGGGCCTGAGGTGATAGCCAGACCGGGCCTTACCCAAGGAGCACTATATATCCTCCACCCTCCCCCCAGTCTATGCTTGATGTGTGTATCTGCAGGTGGGCACCTGCCACCTGGGTAAGCTTTTGAGTGCCAATTTGCGTTGGTCAAATGGTCTAAGGTAGTAGCGATGGTGGCAGTAGACTTAAGTGCAGGCCAAAGGGAGACTTTGGCCAGAAGGCAAAGGAAATTGGTATGGAGATTGGCAAGGAATCACGGCCATCATTCGGGCATCAGTTGTCAGTTGTTTATGGCAGGTTTAATTGGTTAGGTTTATATCTCCTACACAGTTGATTGGCATACTTTTTCTGATCTAAAGGTCCTTGACAAAAAGGCCTTTCTTAAGGTGGGATATACATGCATGTAGATTGATTTTATTTTATTTTTTTTTATTTTTATTCAAACTTCAAGTATCTAAGATCAAGCTACTAAGCTCGATCATAGTCTTATTTAATATTCACACTCTAGTTTAAACTTTAAGCTGCATTTTCTTTACTAGGAGGATAGGATTTCACAGTAACCTATGCATTATATCGAAGTGAATCAAAGCTTATTCCCTTGAGTATTGAATTCTCTTCCATTTGAATCAGAAACGGAAATCTTCTTAAAGTATACAATAAATAGAGTAGTCCTTTCTAAAACAACTATTGTTAAGAAGAGTCCCAAATAATATATACTTATGCTGCTTCTCTCATATCTCCATGGGTCTTGAAACTTTTTCTTAAGAATTCCTACTTCCAATCCATCTGGCCACTGTTTCTGCTCTGGAATGCCTCTTTCTGGAAAAGCAAACCAATTTAAGCCTTGCCATTAGCTGAAATTAATGAAATTCCACAATGAATTCCGATGATTATCCATAATTATTCAAAAGCAACGATTCTCTATGAAAATTCAGCAATTATTCTAAACGCAATAATGGAGAGAATCAACCACTGCCCACTGCCACTGCCCGAGGCAGAACAGTGCACATATGCTAATAAAGGAGATGCCAATCGAATTGTTGCTCTTGAGCGGCAATTCTGCTTAAATATGCATTACCACTTGCTGCTAAATGCATAATTTTCTCAATTGTTGGCCCTCAGTCCTTAGTCCTCCTCAGTGATGCCCACAAATGATGCATTTATTCCAATATTCACTTAGGTGCATAATTAATTTTCATTGTGGGCCAACACTGCGTATGCGTAATGGATGGATGGGCCTCTCTAACACACTCGAGCGGCTTGAATAATTTTAATATTTTAATTCTCTTTCCGGATGTTTGTTTTATGGCCGATGGAAGACAAAAAAAAATAATATCTCCAGAACTCAACTGCCTCTCCAGACTGACAAAAGTAAATAAATGGCTACCTTTCACAGAAATGTATGTACATAGTGTACAGCTTATACATGCATCTGCCTCATAGCCTATACATAACATACAATGTATGTATATGTATGTATGTATATTGGACGAAATGAAGCCGGACTCTGGCAAAACTCACAATGAAATTTGCATAAAGCGGTAAACAAGTGAAAGCCATTGCGATATTAAAAAGCCCAGCAGGATATTATGAAACGTGCAGCAAGAGCTGCAAAAGGACGAACCGTTATGCCCCTGGATCGATCCCCATCGTCCTGCCCCTCTGGCTTCTGTAGTACTGCTTCCCCCTTAAACCGCTTAAGTCCTTTCTCCGTCAAAAGGACCGCAATGTTTTTGCATTCACACGAGCTTCCCTTCCGCCCCCACTGCCCACTGCAAGTAGATTAATTTCTCAACAGTTGTTGGATTCGAGCTCCATTGAATTTCCGGTTACTTCCCCACTCCATGGCGCTTGCTTCCGATATCCTTCAAGGGCTTATCTTGGGCTGATCAGGTCTTTCTTTTTGTTCCTCAGCCTTTAAATCCTGTCATATCTTGTTGTATTCCACAAGGTATGACCCACGGCTAGGCATCAGGCTACAGAATACAATCTAGGCTATAGGGTGCAGGCTTCGCGCTAGGCTACACGGCTACAGCCTGTAACAGGGCTACATTCTACGAGCTACAGGGCTGGGCTACATACCGCAGGATACTGGGCTACATCCTGCGGCAATAAAATGGAATCGCAGTTTTATAATTTACTTTAGTTTATTTTCTTCAAAATGCACATGATATTACACTAATTAACGATTTTTTACTTTCTTTCTGCTTTAACAGGCTGTGAGTACCTGCAAACAAGGACTTTTAGCCTGGAGGCGAGGACTCAAATCCATCACAAGATCTTTCGGGCCAACTATAAGGAAATTCTTGCACCTGTTCTAGGTTTACCTGTAAATAGTTTTTTAAGAGGTTTTTTTAGTTGTAAGATTTATTGTATTCTAGGTTTACCTGTAAATAGTTTTGTAATAGTTTTTTTTAGTTTTAAGATTTGTTGTATTATTATTATATTGTATTCATAATTTAATATTTTTCAGGTTTTTTTTTACATAATAAAAATTGTAAAGGAACCGGACGCTATTTTTTTTATTTTTTTAGATAAAAAATTAGTGTGACCAGCCTATCAGAACAAAAAAGTATGACCGTATTTTCCCTGAAATCAACCATTAATGTGGTCATTAAAATACGGTCATACTTTTTTGTTATGGTAGCCTGGTCACACTAATTTTTTACCTAAAAATACGGTCACACTAATTTTTATTTAAAATACGGTCATACTAATTTTTAGTGTGTTATACGGTCATACTAATTTTTAGTGTGCTATACGGTCATACTAATTTTTAGTGTGTTAATACGGTCATACTATAAAAATACGGTCACACTAATTTCCCCCAAAACTTTTTTGAAAATTAGTGTGGCCGTATAAAAAAGTATGACCGTATTTAATGACCACATTAATGGTTGATTTCAGGGAAAATACGGTCATACTTTTTTATACGGTCACACTAATTTTCAAAAAGTTGTGGGGAAAAATTAGTGTGACCGTATTTTTATAATGCGACCGCATTTCTATAGATAAAAAATTAGTGTGCCCAGGTTTGAATAACAAACAATTAAGGCCGTATTTTCCCGCACTAAACACCATTTTGAAAAAAAAATAGGTTACACTTTTTTGCTATGCAAACCTAGTCACACTAATTATAAAAATACTACACTAATAAACTAATTAAAAAAGGCTAAAACGTGTATATACCAAATATGGAAATGGTAAGGAAATTTATAGGGAAGTTTTTAAATAAAAAATCTTGGGGGAAATTTTGATGGGGATTTTGGGACAAGGGAATTCTTAAATCCTGTACAACGCGTTTATAACAAGCTGGAGAAAACAGGTAATTTGTACTACATGTACTATACAAATATACTATAAATAAAAATGTTTGCTCCAGTATATTATATTTCAAATAGGTTTTCCTGGAAATTCGTAGAAATACTGGAAACGCTTAAAAATAAGGGCTAAGTAGCTACGTACAAGGTAAAAAGGCACAGTCTATTTTTCGTTGCAGGTGTTAGGACTATAACGCTTCAAAAAAATAACCACAATATTTGTTCATTATTCTGCAAGAATCTTCCAATACCTTTAAAGACCCCAAAAGTGTAAAGTGCAAGGACGAGTCTTCCACTTGGCATTTATGCTGATGTTACAGGACCTGCCCCCGCCCCCTTCCCCTCCGCCTGCTTGTCATTCAGATTCTGCAGCTGGCGGTGAGTGGTAGTGAGTTCTCCTCAAAGGACACAAACGGCGCCAGCCATTTCCATATTTGTTTACAAATACAATATACAAGAAGCGCACACGTGTGGGGGTATGGGTGGGGTGTGGGGTTGTGTGCCTCTTCATTGAAAGTTTAAATTCTTCTTTGTTATTAATATTTCAACAACAACAACAACAAGAAAACGTATAAAAAAAGTGTAAAGGAAAACAGAAAGCGAGACAAGCAAACTTTTCATATTTGCAAGGGTGGCCCGCAAAAAAGTATGCTATGAAAAATTTCAAGCGACTTTTCAAGCGAAATAGAGCTAGGGAATTTTGATTTTGAAGAGTCTATGTTTTTTTTTTTATTTTTCTTTTATACAGCCTCCTTTCCCCTGCCGCTCCCGCACCCGCTACCGAAAATTACTATTCAAGCGGTCCTTGTCGTCACGGCGGCGCTGTCTTCAGGACCTCTCCCAGGGGCTGCAGCCAAGCAATGCATGGTAGCTGGTATTTACATGCCTACATTTCATACAGGCATAAGAAAATATTTGCAGATATACTCTCGTACTCGTACTCGTACTAGTACTGTATGTAACATATGCATATTTTTTAGCCCCCACTCTCTGGTTTCTTGTAGCTCAACTTTTGTGTACTTTTGTTTGGTTTTCTTTTCACTCTCTGGCTTCCCTTGTCTCCTTCCCCCTCCCTTTACTTATTTTATTCTTTTCTGTTTCTCTGTTTGCAAGTTTACTTTGCAAGTAATATTTTTTTGAATTTACATAGCAGAGATGAAGCCCTGGATGGAAGGATGGATGAAGTGTAAGTAAGCCCAACTTTAAGTCGTTGGCTGTTAAGCTAATTGATGCTGAGGGTGGAGAATCATGGCAATTATATAAGAAATATATGCATTATAAATATCATACATCTATGATTTAAGCTCTTTTTTTAAAGAATTTCTGCTTCAAATTAATACAGTTCTGGTATTCTTTTCATTTCAGCTCCTAACTCCCAAACTCCCAACTCCTAACTCCGACTTCAACAATGTTGGAAAATGAATTAAAATTTTGATTTTTATTTTTATATAAAATATGTATTATATGTATTATTAAAGTCTTCAATAAAAAGCATCAAGTTTTCCCCAGACTAGCTACTTATTTATTTGGATTACAGCCTCAAAAATTCCTTGCCAGATTTCTAAGCAAAGGAACCAAATGGGGGGAAAATGGGGAAAATCGTTGCCCAAGGCTGTCACTCAACCGAGAAGAAGCAGTAACTATGCAAAAATATTTAACAGAATTTAATAGAAGAGAGAGACAGAGAGTGAGAGAAAGCCCTTGAAGGCATCGATACGCTTCACTTTATTTACATGCCATGCATATTTAAGTTGATTTCCATTTATGTTTCAATTTATTGTTCCGCTGGTGCAGCCAACCGTCAAGTCCGCCACCCGCTCCAGCTCCAGCTCCTCTTCCATCACCAACCATAGCATAGCATTGCATAGCATAGCCCATCTATTTGCATTGGGAACTGAGCTAATAAAATTTGCAATGCATGCGACGCTTGCATATGAAATACAATTAACAAATTGCCGAAACCGAACGGTACGAGGACGAAATGCCCAAAAAAGACCAAAAGACCACATGCCACGTATACTCCTGCTGGTAATAATCCTGCTACCTCGCCCCCTACCCCTCAAAAATATGGCATTCGAAATCAATAAAATGTGCAGTTGGAGCTCTGGCGAAATGGAAAATTCCAAATGGCAGGAAATGAAATGAAATAAAGGTGGCAAGGGGCGAGGGGGCGGAAAATGCAATAACACCTACGTGCGATTTTAGATTTTGCTTCCTGGCCTGGCAGTGCAGTTGGCTGGGCGGGAAAGCCAGGAAAATGCCCTTAAAAAAACTACAAGTGCTGTGCTGGCCAAATGGCAAAGTCAAGTTTCATGCTTAAGGGGCGGCGGGAGGTCATGGTTATCGATTAGGGTATGGTATTCAAAATTCAAAGCCAGTGTTGGGCAGGTAACAGGGAAATTAAAAAGAAATGGGGTTTCAAGAACAGGAACTTAATAAAAGATTTGAATTATGGTTGATACTCAGGAAGAGGGTCAAGGAAGGCTGCGAAAACCTCTCTATGCTGAGTACTTCAAGCTACCAGTGTTGGTCTTCTCTTTAAGGGGACTAGTGTTGGGTAGGTAGTATATAAAAAATAAACAGATTTCAAGCTCAAGAACCTTATAGACCCAAAAATAACATAATAACAGTTGATATTTGGATAGAACTCTAAATATTTCATTTTAAAAGCTTCCAGTCTTGATATCATCTTAAAAATAGCACCCAACCAGTGTTGCATAGTCGCGAAAAAGAGCTAGCTGCTAAGATGCTTCCCCAAACTCGAGACATTAGAGAAAGAAATTCATTTAATCGCGAATCTCTTGCACACTTTATTGACTCAGTCACGTGAGAGGTTTTTGTGAGTCACGTTTCGCGAGTTTTTCCCACTTGCTCGTTTTAAGCATTTTCCTCCTTTTCCTATTTCATTTTCCATGTTTTTGTTGTTGTTGTTTCTAGCCTCTTATTCTCTTTTGTTTTTATGGCCGAATTTTTACCTTTCAACTTTAATGATAAAAGTTTGCAGCTCCCGTTCGTCGCTCTAAGCCATAAAAGACTTATTGCAACGGCGGCCTAACAAGGCGCTGCACTGGCTCAGTGGCTTGGTGATGGTGATGGGTGGTGGCTAGGTGGCTAGGTGGATAGGTGGCTTCTGTCCATGCGCATTGGGCAGGCCATTCGTTATGGGTCGAGCGTTTGGACGTTTTCCAAAATTTATTACATTGCTCCGACAAGTTTCGCGTGTTTCGCCTTTGCGCCTACACTTCACTTGGCACGAACCACCCATAGTGCTGCCATATAGCTACCATCCATCGAACCAGCCATACTACAACCAAGCCATCCTTCAGCTACGTCAGTTGAAGTGCAACTTTTTGCACCTAAGAAATTGTGCCAGGTTCTCGACTCTCCTACTTCTATTCCTTATTTTTTTTTTTTTTTGAATTTTCAGTAATAAGTTGCCAGAGAAAGCTGCACTGGAACTAAATTTTAACAAAAAAATGGGTTGAAGAAGGTGTTTCTTCATCAAATATTCAAGGAAACTAGTAGTATGAGAATGTATTTCTTTAAAATGATCTATAATTTTCTCATTTTTTACAGTGCACTGTTGACAAGCCCCAAAAAGCGCGGCTCAAAACGTAAACATGTTGAACGACTCGTCGTCATCATCGTCATCGTCTGACTGGCTTCACCGCACTTTACCACCCAGCCACCTCCCTATTTACCACCCACTTTTCCCTATTTTCCAACTCTATATATATATTTTTTTTTTTTGAGTGCATTGACCTCCGTTGGCGTTTCCACATGCCGCGCTGCTTAAAAAAAAAAAGGTCGAAAAATGCAGCCGGCAAAAGTTGCGCGCGAGTTGGGTCGTGGTTGGTGGTATCCTGTGCCACTCCCACCTGCCGCCTCTCTAGTGCGCCTCCTCATCCCTCTCTTCCCTTCCCCCTATAAGGCCATCAATTGCTGGCGGCGTTAACATTCTTTAAAGATTTATGTTCAACATTTTCAGCGATTGTAGCTGTGAATGGTCGGCATGGAGGGCAGGGAGGAGTCGCTCGGTGGAATTAAAAAAAAAAAAATTTAATATTTTAAAATTTCAGAAAAGGTTTAAGGAAAGGTTTTTTAGAAAAACCAATTTTTAGAAAAATTTTATAATTATTATTTGAAGTCTAGATCTTGGTCTTTGTTGGAAAAAGTAAATACCTGCCTTTAAAATATATTTATTTTTAATTTTAAAATTAATTTCTTAAAAAAAAAACTACTAACATTAAGCCTCTATATATCATTAATTTTATTTCCCTTTAAATAAGAGCATTTCCGAGTGCGGCTTCTACTTGAAATGCTACTTATTACGACTGCAGTTTGTCGGTTCTTAGTCAAAAAATAAATGCCAAAGCCCTCTCTTGCTAGCACCCCTTACTACCACACCCCCCTTCCTCACCCCCTGGCTCTTACCATTTCAATTCGTCCATTTTCCAAGGGCTTTTCATGTGCGTCCAGACGCAAAAGTCAAAATGTGTGGTTCAATGAACGTTGAGTGCTCGGCTGGCCCGTCCGGAATTTAATGCTGCGGCTTAAAGACCACCCCCCCACCCAACATATAAATGGGCGTGGCCAGCCTTTCAATGATAAATCTTTATCACTTTCGGCCCAAGCTCTGACCAAATTGATTAATTGCCGCAAATAAGCGAGCCACTGAGCCACTGAGCGACGAATGATTGCCAAACTTTCGCCGCAAATCAAAAATAATCCAAAAATTTTCCAGGGTTGCCAAACCCTAAACCCCAAACCCAAGCATCTGACAACTTTCGTCACGTAGCGTCCATCAAATGGAAATAATTTATCAAAAATTCTGAGAGGGGGTGGCTGGCTGTACTTTTGTATTAAATAGAGAGTCGATGACAAAACACTCTCTTCCCTCACCACCCAACCCCTTCTCTAATTATAATTAAAAAAGGATAATTAAAATGAAAAAGGAAGAATTATAAATCACATTTCTTGTAGTTTGATTTCCAGGTTGGAGGTCCTCGTTGCTAGGTCCTGTTTCTAGATCCTGTTCCCATTTATGCAAATCCTGGCGGCGAGTAAACAAGCCGGCTAAACGGCTTAAGCCAATTATGGCCCAATGCGGGCACCCCCTTCTTCCAACTTCTCGAGGGTCAAGGGGTCACTTTTTTTAATTAACTTTCCCGCCCAGCCAAGTGGATAAAAATCACAAGAAAATTATACATTTTTTTTGATTTTTTGGTTTGTTTCGAGGAAGTGAAATGGCCCGAGGAACTGGGGAATATAATTACCCGAAATTATGCTAATGTCTGGGAAATGAGGGCCTCAGGACGGCGTTGTCTCATCAGGGTAATTAATCCTCGAGGAAAACTTTGGTAGAACTCAAGCCCGGCACTTGTAGAGTACCCTCTTTAGGCTCTATATGGGGGATTACTACTTTACTCTGCCATTCTTGCACTTTTCACAGACTTTCACAAATAATTGCAAGAGCCATGAATGCATTTTAAGGCAGTGTGACCAGTTGCATATTGCAACCTAGGCCCTATCGATAATAGTAGGCCCTAATGGGGATTTTTTAGTCCCAAAAACGGTATATAAGGCGGTCTTCCCTCCATTCCCATTCAGTTGTCAACAGCTCGCCAAACGGTTGACAACTCACCTTTTTTGTTTCCTTTTTTTTTTTTTTATACAAAACATGTTTTATTTGGGTCTTCTTCTAATAATTATAAAAGAATAATTATTATTCATTTCCGATAGCTTTTATTATAATTAGGTGTTTGTTTTTAGACATGTTAGGCAAGACTTTCGAGTCTAAGGCATATGGTCGGAGGTACTTTTCTATTTTTTGCAGCAGAAAAAAAATTTTTTTTAAATAATTTTTTATTTATAGCTACACTAATAAAGTAGCTCCGCCTTTGCCCAGATTGGGCCCGATGTGTGGAGTAGAGGTGTTGGCTATCGATGGCGCTATCGACACTATCGATGGTTGGCCGCTATCGAGAGTGTCACACACGTTCGATAGCGAACCACCACTATCAATGGTGCCTTCGATAAATGGCGTCTCATTTCGCCAAAATAATTCAACTCGTCTATTAGTCCTATCAGAAACAACAAATGCACCTCAGCCATTTACTGCTGAGGAAATACTTGTTCTAAAGGATATAAAAAAAATATAAAGTGTTATTGTCTGTAACCGCGCCGACTATCGATAGTTCGCTTGGGAAAAAGTTGACCCCAAAATATGAAAAAAAAAAATCTTGTATTATTTTCTTTGTTATTTTTAGCCCCCGATACCGTGGCAAAAAAAAAACGTAAATTTTACAAAAAATAAAAAAAAGTATTTAAAAATTTAAATATATATAAATGTAATTTTTATGTAAAATATAAAAAAATAAATGCAAAATAAATATAAACTTACATAAAATGTACTCTTTATTTGGTGTTTCATCTATGTATATGTATATTTCCATTTGTATTACATACAAATAGTATGTAATATTTCACGTAATTGCTGGTTCCATCAAACGGTTCTTTACGCTCGAGACTTCTCGGGCCGCACACACTCTATCGCACTCATTCACACGCTCACTGGATGGAGCTGCCGCCATGCTTTTTTCCATCGAAAGTTTAGAGACATAATTGCTGCAGGAATACCGCTTGAAAACACATTTCAAACAGTTGCACATGTTGGCCAATAGTTGCACTTAGTAATCACGAATAGTTTTCACATTTTCCGCAACAATTTAGAGAAATATTAACAAAATATCACACGCGGTTCCAAGGGCACGTCTAGTGCGGAATGCGGGCTTGAGTCAAGTGACAAGGAAAGCACAAAAGAAAGAGCGAAGAGCAGTTAAGCTTACGGCCGCCATGAGAGGGAGAGGCTGAAAGTAAACGGATCTTGCGGGGACAGCTCATAGGTGGGAGGCGATGTACACACTCTATTACTCTGCACTAGAAGAGAAAGTAAGAGCAAAGGGTGGAAATTAATTGATCTTGAGTGATAAGGGAGTGGGAGTAGGTGCACACATTCCATTACTCTGGCCTAAAAGAGAAATGCAAATCAGAGAGCGGAAAAGAATGGATCTTGCAATTGAAAAGGTGCCCACTCTGGATTGAGGAAGTGGATGTCTTTTGTGCTTTTATATCAGAATTTTAAATAAATAGGAAGAAAACAAATACAGGTCACAGAGAATAATCAGAAGAGTACCTCCGACTTTAGAGCAATATGTCCAAGGTATATCATAATTATAATAAAAGTTATCGGAAACTAATAATAAAAATTGTACTCTGGATTAGAAGAGAAAGCAAAAGCAAGGGGTGGAAATAATGGATCTTGCACTTAAAAAGAGAAAAATAGCCAGCTTGTGTGGGAGTAGGTGCCCACACTCTAGTTAGAAGAGAAAGTAAAGGTGAGAGCAGGTGATGCTTAGCTAAACACTCTTAATGGACACTAATACGATGTGCGTGGTTTTCCATTACAAGAAATTCAAAGAGTAAATTGAGCGAAGAGCGCTTGCAAGAGCCACCCATTTCTTTAATAATTGACTTTTGTTTTAAGAATCCATTAGCCTTGGCGGCGGCCATTATTGTTATTACTATAAGCTTGCTTTTTTTTTTTTTTTTTTATTTTTAGACTCGAGTGCTAACAACTTCCCTAATCTCATTATCTCTTTTTTTCCCCACGAAGAGCTTGAGCTTTTCATAATCTAAGCGGCACTTCCATAAGCATTTTCCCGCTCTCAGACCCCAACCCCCACCCCCTGGCCAGATTACCCATCCATATGTGGGAGAAGGAAACAAAAAAAAAGCAAAACACACACAATCACGTAGCCAGGCGGCGAAATGTCAAAGTCAATAAAGAAAAATTCGGTTAGCTGACTGGCAGTCTTCTCTTTCCAACCGAACAGCCTACAACAAAAATAACAATCGTCCGGATCAGTCAGACGACGACATCGAATTTGGAACGTGGCTATAGCCCACCAGGTGAGTACCACCACGCCCTCTCTTCTCCCACACATCTACATGCAAGGATACACTAACCAAGACACACACACACCCACTCATACACAGGCGAGTCGCATTACGCGCTACTTTTTAAAAGTCAGGCAGAAAAATGTTTTTTAAACGGTAAATTACTTTTGAATGGCAGGTGGGCGGGCCTGCGCATCGTCACGGGGGCGTGGCTCAGAGCGCCAGCGTCACAATTTCATTTTGTGCTTCCTCATTTGCCCCCCACCACCCTGGCAGCCCCCCTTCCACCGGCTCGCGACAACAGCCGCTTTGTCACCAGCGCGACTGGTGGGTGGGTGGGGTGGCCATAGGTGGTGTGGGTGCTTGGGGGGGGTGACGCTTTTTTTTCGCGTTACGTCTGAAGAGCGGAAATGCTTATCCCAACACTTGAGCGTCACGTGCTGCCGTTGCCACCCCTCTGCCACTGCTGTCTCCCCCCTCTGCTCCTGTCTCTGCCGCAGTCGTTTTGGACGCGGGCTTACTCTTTTAATTTTTTTTAAGATTTTTAAAATAAATTTTGGAAAGTTAATCAAAGACGTTAGTTGCCAAAAAATGCTAAAACATTTTTTTTTACTTTTAAAATTTTAGAATTTTTTTTAACTATAAAGTTATTGCTAGTTTTTTTTTTAAGCTTTATAGTTTTGCCTTGAACCTTATGGCTTCTAAAATTGAAATCTTTTCTACACTATCTTATTATTAACTATTAGAACATACATATTTGAAACTATAATCACTTTTAATTAATTAATTTTAATATTTTATATACTCCTATTTAGTTACTCCTAATTTACTAAATACAAAATACAAATGCTTAGTCGCTTAGTGAATTATTTTCATAACCGCCGCCTTGAAACATTTCTCAAAACTTTTCAATATTCATTTTTTTTCAAATATTCGAAAGTTTGTTTTAAAAGTAAAGTCCAAATTCTAAATTTATGTATTAACTTTCCAATATTCAATTATTTAAGTTTAATATTAATTGCTTAGTTGCCCAAACGCTTAGTTATTCATTTTTAAGCCGCCGCTTATGCCTTAAAATTCCTCTTTCTCTTCTCAAATATTTCAAACAAAAATAGAACAAATATTTTTTTAAATAAATTTTAATTAAAACACTAGGTATTTGTTGGTAATCCCCCCTATAAGAACTACTTTTTCCCGCCCTATTCCAAGGCCCAGGCCCTTACCAAGCCAAACGCCGCCTCCAAGTCGCTAAGACCTCCTTAATGCCTATGCTAATGCCTCCTATATGCTTTCGGCTTCTAGAGTATTTTTTTTTTAGTCTGTCCGGCCTAGGACTAGGACTAGGTTCTACTTTTTTTTTTTTTTTAGAAATAACTGTGCCACGGAGGCGGAGAAAGAGACAGCTACAGAGGGCCTTACAGGTGCAGAAAGAGAGGGGAAAGCAGACGCTGTCGCAGAAGCGCCTAAGGTCGTTGTCGCTCTTGCTGTTGTAGTTCTTGTTGTTGTTGTTGTTGTTTTTGTTGGAAAAGTGGAAAAGTCGTTGACGGGATGAGAGGAAAATCCGCCACCTGGGAGGAGGCTTTGGGGGGATGGAGTGGTTGCCCTGTAGGTGTTTTGAATGTTTAGCTCAAGTGGCTTTTTAAAACACATTCTATGCTAATTAAGGGCCGGGCCAGAGCCTAAATGAGTTGTCGTTGCCGGCGTTCTTGGCTAAAACGGAGAGTCGGTTGTTGGCTTTTGATAAGCAAAGATTGGCAACAGACTGAGCCAGGACGCACCAGACCGAGCCAGACCCAGCCAGACCCTGCCAGGACCTGCCAATGTAATCAATGGAATAACAGGAAGCGGGAAATGGTTTAAGGAAAATCCTCCCTCCTCAGCTGGATGCCAACCACCCACCATCAGCATCATCATCATCATCCTCATCATGATTGCTTATTGCGTAATCCTTAAAGCGACAAAAATTTCAACTCTGTAGGGGGGAGAGTAGACAGGGGGTAGTCCCATTTAATTAACGAATTAACAAAGCCAGAAGTTTTTGTGGTTTTTAAGTGATTTCGGGCCAGTCTGGGGGATAACTGGGCCGCCAACAAAAAAACACTCCAAAAAGGGTAGAAAAAAAAAAGGGTAAAGTCAGTAAAGAAAGTCACAGACGACGACGACAAGGACGAGGTGCCGGA
Source organism: Drosophila pseudoananassae pseudoananassae (assembly GCA_018153035.1). Taxonomy (NCBI): domain Eukaryota; kingdom Metazoa; phylum Arthropoda; class Insecta; order Diptera; family Drosophilidae; genus Drosophila; species Drosophila pseudoananassae. Next base: position 2,196,308 of record JAECXR010000023.1, on the reverse strand, counting down.
GCAGGAGGAGGTTGAGGACCAAGTCCCTGGCAAACATTTTGCGGCCTTGTTATGGCATAATTGAATTATTGCCATATGAAAAAACAAAATGGGCCAAGAACCCCGAAAAAATCGGGCCAAAATAAAGCAAAGGAAAGGAAAGGAAGTGAAGGAAGGAAAGCCCAAGACGACGACGGCCAAACTTTCCTTCAAGTCCTTATTATTTTTATTTATTTTTTCCTCCATTTTTGTTTTTCTTTTTTTTGGCGAAAAAATAAATCAAAAGTCTTACAGAGGCGGGCCGTCGAAAAAAAAAAACAAAATTAAATTAGGGCTTTAATTGAGGAGTTTGTGGATAGCAGGAGGAGGTCAGGTCCCTAAGAGTACTTGAGAGATGCGAGTTTGTAAGGAAGAGCATGTTGCATATGATAGTCTATTTTTTATCATTTCGCTAATCCAGTGTTGTAAAGCGCTAAGTGCTTTGACACATGTTTATACTTAAAAAAAAACCTTTATAGGGTTACCATTTTTTATAATCATAGAATAGAATAACCATAAGGTAGTCTACATGTTCATATTTTATATGATTTTTGGTCTGTTTCGGTAATCCAGTGTTGTGAAGCCTCAAGTGATTTGACAAACAAATAACCTTTACTGCGAGCCCAAAAAAAATCATTCGTTTTTTTTTTGTAATTTGTGTAAAATTAAAGGAATTTTAAATTTAATTTATAAATGAAAGTGAAAGCAACAAGGCCTGAATTTGATATAGCATAGTTATCTATTTTTGTAAGAAAGTTTGTAAGCCTGGAAGTTTGTAAGAAAGGTGTTGTCATTACCTTTCTTACAAACTTATTAATTTTATAAGAGGTGGAGGAAATTAGCCCTTGTCACCATTGCAGGGCTTACACCACTTGTTCCTCAACACTGTTTCACCCACAATCAGTCCTTTACAACACTCACAAATAAGAAGAGTAGTTCCACAAAATCCCCAACCAACACTATAGCCTTGACTCTACTCTTTCAAACACTTAACCCCAAACACCCCATCTAGTAACCATTTCCTTTCGTGTACTCCCCAGGCACACATCGGCTCCAGTAGCAGACCTCAGTACAACTTTCGGTGTTAGGCGCACAACATCAGGACACGTTTTCACTTTCACATCGAAAAAAAAAAAAAGTATATATATTTTGAGACAATCCAGACACCATATGGAAATAGCGATCCGGCAGATAAGTATTGAAGCAGTGGCGTAGAAAGACTACCATTATGCTACTCCATTTGGCCATCATCATGGTTGGTGCCTCGTGGGGTTTTCTCTTCTGGATGCAGTGGCTGTACCTGCGCCTGCTAGAGCGCCTCTTTGCCTGGGTGCGCCATCAGCTGGCGGTGACTCGCCGGGAGCGTGTGCTCGAGGAGCTGAAGCGCCTCGGAATGGACCCACAGGAGGTCTTCAAGCAGGAGGAGGAGCAGGAGCAGGAACAGCTGCAGCACAAAGACATAAAAAAACGCAACCATTTGGAATTTCGTGGCGGCGAAGGCGGAGATATCAGCGATCTACTCTCGCCGCCCATCAAGAACCGCTTCAACTGCCGCATGGAGCAGTGCTGCGACGTCCTATCGGCGGGCTTCAGCCTGGTGCTGGAGGACGAGGTGACGCCGCGCTTCGTGGCCGCACCCGCCCCGGCCGGTGAGTGGAACCTCCTCACCCGCAACCTCCGCCAGCCCAAGCGGTACCTCAACTGGCAGCTGCGCACCGCCTGGCTGGCGGCCTGGATCATTCGCTACCTGGTGATGTTGCCCCTGCGGACCATCGCCTGCTGGGGCTGCCTGTTCATGATCAGCGTGGTGACGGCGATGCTGGGACAGCTGCCCGAGTGGTCCTTCAAGCGCCAGGTGGTGGAGGTGGTGCTGCGCCAGTGCTTCCGCATCACGGCTGCCTGCCTGCCGATGATCCAGCGCTTCCACAACGTCCAGAACCGGCCCACCGGAGGCATCTGTGTGTGCAACCACACCAGTCCCCTCGACGTCCTGGTGCTCATGTGCGATGCCCACTACTCGCTGACCGGCCAGAAGCACGACGGCATCCTCGGTGTCCTGCAGCACGCCCTGTCGCGGGTGTCGCCCCACATGTGGTTCGATCGCCAGGAGCTGGGCGATCGGGAGGCCCTCGGCAATGTCCTCCGTCGGCACGGCACCAGCAAGGACCGGCCGCCCATCCTCCTCTTCCCGGAGGGCACGTGCATCAACAACACGGCCGTCATGCAGTTCAAGAAGGGCAGCTTCGCCGTCGCCGACGTCGTCTACCCGGTGGCCATCCGCTACGACCGGCGCTTCGGGGAGGCCTTCTGGGACAGCACCCGCTACTCGATGCTCCGCTACATGCTGATGGTGGTCAGTTCGTGGTGCATCTGCTGCGATGTGTGGTACATGCCGCCGCTGCGGCGTCGGCTGGACGAGACGCCAGTGGACTTCTCGAATCGGGTCAAGGCGGCCATCGCCGCCCAGGCGGACATCGACGATCTGCCCTGGGATGGCAACCTGAAGCGGCAGGCTCCAGTGCGGGACTGGCAGTAGGAGTAGGTGTTTGATCAAGAGCCAGAACTAATGAAGAACCCGAACACGGGCACCAGAACACCAACACGATGAAGAAAAGGAATCGATGCCACTATTCGACCTATTTTGGATCGTTTGTTAGAACCAGGAACCTGTTCACTAGACTAGTATTTCCAACATTTTCCACCTCCGTTTTGTAAAAATTTCTAGCGCATCCGTACGTTGCCCTTTGGGATATTAGGAGAAACTAGGAGCTTACAAATTGCATCTTTAACTTAAAATCTCGGAACGTAAACCAAGAAGGCATCAGAAATCAAGGTGAAATAAAGCAAGCCATTCATTGGAAAGAAATTATTTTATTTGTATCTATTTGTATTATTTGATCGGCTTTTGGGAAAGACAATAGAAAGGGGAGCTTTCTGGTCACTCTCGCGTATATGTAATATTAATATATTATAATATTAATATATATATTAATACTAATAAAATTGTAATTTCATTACGTATACGTATAAACTCTTATGGACCTTTAAGAACTCCTACAAAGTATACGTAATATTTGGTATGCATTCATATAATCTTGAATTAAGCCATTATCTTATTATTTTTATACTGAAAGTACACTCACAACGTAACGTTATATTAACGTAACGTAATATTTATGAAAACAAACTTTATTCAAATATACTAATTTTACGTCATACTTCAAATGCATTTTATAGATGCTATGCTATCTTTTCAAATTACCTCATATGTTTACCTACAAACGTTATACTTAAAATGGACTTTTATTACGTACACGTAATATTCATAATGAACTTTTATAACGTAAACGCCCTATTTGAATTTAATTCTTGTAAGTTATAACGTATGCGTCATACTGTATAATAGAAGGCAGAAGATCATCTAAAACATATGAAGCAAAGTTATCATATGGTATATCACGATATACGTTACATACGTAACACAAAAATTGAAATGAACTTTTGCTACTTCTACGTTCTTCTAACGTATCCGTAATTTTTGAAATAAATTCCATATTATGTATGTAGCTCTTAAGATAACTCATGTGCTAACGTAAAAACGTATAATTTAAAGTGAACTCGAACTCGGTTTGTACGTACTATTTAAAATGAACTCTTATTACGTATACGTTATATTTGAAATGAACGCTTATAACGTAGCTCTTGAAACCCATGAATAAAATGTTTACGAAAGAGGATAATACTGAAAGTTAGCTCATCTTGCGTAAAATTATTATTGTATTTTTTAAGGTTCAAACTAAAGAATATGTTGGATTTTAACTTAAACGTAATATTTGAAGGGGATACGTACTACGTATACGTAATATTTGAAATAACACATTATATTGTGGAAAGTTTTAAGGAAAATATTAAAAAAATATTTTATATAGAAATCTCTTATAGTTTCCCATAAAAATAAGGGATGTTTAGAGATTATTACTGTTATTACCTAATTCTCATTACGTAACTCAGATGTTATTTTGTGAAAATTCACCAAGAAAATGACTAAATATGGAGAAGATTTGATGGAAATTAAGAAAAAAATACGTAAGCACTTGTTATGTTTTTAAAAGTAAAAGCAACACTCTTTCATAGTTCAAGTATTAAAATTTTATAAAAAATATTGTTTTCAAAGCTAAAACCATCTACCATCACTAGCTATTTGTTTTTGTTTTTTTTTTTTGGAAAAGACCTACCGTTTGGGCTGAACAATCTTACGCTCGCCGTGGCGTATGGAGGCGTTGGGTCCGTACCGCCCCAAGAGGGCGCTCTGGGATTGTGAGATGCCGCCGGCGGCAGAGGCGGATGCCGCTGTGATCGCCGCTAGACCGCTGCGGAGCGATGTGCACGGGGCGTGGCCCAGGCCAACGCCGAGGGCTGACTGCGAATGGACCGCATAGTCGAGGCCGGGCAGCTCCAAGGAGGCGATCGGATGGATCCTAGTCAGGGAGAGCGTGCTCTCTAGTACCGTGCTGAGGAGCGGGGCGCTGCGGAGGGATCTCAGGCTGCCGCGGCGTGTTAACGAATCCGGCTTATACATCCGGAATCCAAAATCCGGTAGGATGGAATGAGGCTACCTCCACCTACTCCTTCGTAACTAACAACCACCTGCCTGTCAGTCACCTCGTTGCGTTTTCTGGCTTCCCGGGTGATTTGTAATTGCCGGTAACGGTCCACTTCCCCGGTCCGGTACGGTCCGGCTTTGAGGGGTTAAATTTTTGTTAAAAAAAGGAGTTACTGGGGTGTTGCTTTATGAGCAATTACGCTGTTTATTGTGCAAAACTAGCGGGTCACGCAACGTGCTTTTCCTCTGCTTTGCTTAATTATTTTCCTTCTCGTTTGCTTTTGATTTGCTTTTGCTTTGCTTTTTCTGCAGACACTTTTGCTTTGCTTTTCTGGACATTCGATTGTATGATTTCCTTTTGTTTGCCTCACGTGCTCCAGTGCCTTGCGTGCTTTTTTTTTTTTGGTTGGAAAACCCAATGATGGCAATGGCGTTTTGTTGCCACAAATGTTTCTACAAATTGCTTGTCGCTGCTGGCTTTCCTCGTCGCCTGGCTGCTTTGCATACAAGATTTGATTTGTCAGATTGCGATTGCCACTGTGATTGAAAGTGGACACGAGGGACTGAACGACTGACTGACTGACTGACTGAGAGACTGACTGGTTGATTGACTAACTGACATTGTATGTATGTATGCTTTTTGTAAGGAGGGGCGGCGTGCGAGGATTGCAATTAGTGCACAACTAATTGATGGATTGCATTGCTGACACTAGTACTGGTACTAGTACTAGTACGAGTACTAAATTCGCGGCAGCTGTCGTGCCAAGTGATTCATCGAAAGGCGACTCTGATGGATGGGCACTTGACGCTAGTCGCTAATCACTAATCACTAAACACTAATCGCTCTATTCACTAATCAGATCAACGCGCTAATGAGTAATTCACTTGCAGGCCTCGCCTTGCCTTGCTTTGTCCTGAAGGCGAAGGACTTTTACTTCTCAGATTCCATCTCAGATTTCTATTCATTTAATGAGTATATATTGTCGAGAGTAAAGAAATATTGTAATTATTTACATACAGAGCCCAGTTGGAGAAGCCTTTTTGGCTAAAAAATGTATCTAGAGATTGTCTGCGTGAGGGGATTTGTAGATATTTACAAGTTGCTTAGAGCTATTGAATAAAAATAATTTCAAATCTCCAAAATGCTTTTCTCAACTCTCCTATTTTGTGCCTAAAGGAAGGCTATACAATTAGTATGAACTACTTTAAGGCGGTAAAATATTGGAGAGCTTAAGGAATGCATTTTATAAGTAGTTATAGAGTTACTACTTCAAATCTCCAAAATGTTTTCTCAAATCCCATATTTTCCGCCTAATAGTATGCCACATAATATGTACAGCATACTTTTAAGCATCTAGTATGAGAGATCTTGAGTTAGCATTCGAAAAACAGAGCTCTACCTAATATCACCAAAAATGCTTTCTCAAATCTCTTAGTTTAGGTCCTAAAAGTATGCTTTGTGATTTGTATAGTCGACTTTTAGGGTGTTAGGCAGGAAGAGTTGAGAAAAAACATTTTTAAAAGTATGTAGAGCTACTACTTAGTTACTAAATGAAACTCACTTACAACTATTGAATATAAATAATGTAAAATCTTAAAAATGCTTCCAAAAATCTCCTGTTTTGCCACCTAAAAGAATGCAATTAAGCCGAATTTTAGGTGGTAGAGCCTTATAGAAGCATTTTTTCAAGGAGTCTTGCAAAGAGTTACTACTTAATTATTAAATGAAACTCACTTGTGTCAAATCTAAACGAACGATGATGAACGAACGTTGTTTTTCTTGATAATGGCAATGGCATTGGCAGTGTTGGGGCGTTATGCTGTTTATTGTTGTTGCTTGTTCTTCTGCTGTTTGTTGTTCTTTTTTTTTTTTAGATTCGTTGTTGTATATTATAGATATAGTTTATTTTATGATTTTTATATTATGGATCCTGCAGGGCAGCCCTTGGCCGCCCTCTCACCTTGGTGGACTCTTCTCAGTCGCTGGATTCTTCCCTCGCTGGCTTTGCAATATTTCTTCGTTTCTCAACACTAAACACTGCACTTTTCAAGTTTTTTTTTTTAAGTTTGTTTTTTGGATTTGTTTATGAAACTAGTTCTGAATTTGTATTTACAATAATGTCGCTAAGTCGATTGGATTTGTTTGTTTGGTGTTTCTTTATTGGTTTTTATTTTTATTTTTCTGAATTATTATTTTGATGATGGGAATTGCGAGAGTCGAGCTCAGAGGCAAGACTGCATTATTGACTGACTGACTGATTGAGTGGGTGACTGACTGACTGACTGACTGATTGGCTTACTGACTGACTGACTGACTTGATTGATTGACTGATTTGACTGAGAACCTACGTGAATCGAATCAAATGGGCAACCACCGAGTCTCACAATCGCGATCCTTGCGATACAATCCAGGGCTGCATGTCCTGACAGGGTTGCCAGCTCTTTCTCTGGCCATTTGCCACCGAGTCCAATCCATGGTCCACCGGCTCCTTCGCACCTTCGCCTCCCCGCGCGCGATCCGATCACTCACCGCCACTCACACATCTGTCGCCGTCGTCCTTTGTCCTTCTGTGTCCTGCCGCTCGATCTATACCGCTCGCACCGGCGTGAGTGTGTGAGTGATGCGTGGGGCAGCAGTTGACGAAGGCAACCGTTTTTTTTTTTTTTCAAAAAAAAAAAAACAAAAAAAAAAAATTTTCAGTTGTCCTCATAGACACGGGACGACGATCTGTAAAGATATGGAGATAAAATAAGGATGTTATTAGTGATATATATAATGATGATATGATATATAAAATAAGTGAAAGGATTATATATTAAATTATATTAAAAGGTCTTGCCTACTTTTAGGATGGAAAACTTAATATGAAGATTAAAGGGCTTTGTTTTTAGAATTGTTCCTACAGATACAAAATCGCCTTCTAGAAGGCTTACAACTCTAGTTTTCAAAAATAATCCGAAGGTACACATTTTTCATCACTATATTCACTGCCTACTTCCAGGCGCCCCACCTATATTGCCTTCCTTTAGGCGAGAAAACTTCTTAAGATGAAATAAGCCTATGAAGTTTCTAGGTTTTCATATTTAAAATATTCGAAAGTAAAAAGTTGTCATTAAAAAACTTACTGCCTACTTTTAGGCTTCTCACTCTCATAACATTCACCTATAATGGCTCCTATTTGAAAATATAATCTCATAGCTTTTTAGTTTTCTTTGCATTATTAATGACATCAATTTCGTGGCATCAACATTTTTACGATAACCCTCCTCCCCTTCCCGTTCGATAATAATCGATAAATATGAAATTTTCTAATCGGGATTTTGCTTTCCATTTTCCACACTTTTTTTTTTTTTTTTTTTTTTTTGTGATTTTTTGTCAACTTTTTCCGTGACCTATCTAAAATCAAAGCCAATATAGAAAGGGAGGTGGACAATATTCTTTTTGGCGGGGGGCGTGGCTGTCCACGTTAGGGTCATTCCCATGCGAAGTCTGGGGCTTGGATAGAGGGAGGAACTGATGATATTGGCCACATTTTTCCACTCAAGCAGGAGTCGAACTGGGGGCGTGGTGGACCGCAGAATGTGTTTTTTTTTTGCCAGAGCCACTCAAATACAGCTTCTCAGACTTAGCTCCGATTTTCCTCGACACACTTTTCCGCCACAATGGTTGGATGGATGTGGGTGTGTGTGTGTGATGTGGGTGATTACAGGCTGAAACTGAAAAGCCAGAGGGAGAATGTGGGCGGAAGGGAAATTTTTGTGCCCAACAGCAAAAATAATGAAAGTATTTGCTTTGCTAAGCACAAAAATATGTCAAAGTAAATTTCTCTTCATTTTTTTTCCCCAACCGACCGACCGACCGACCGACCGACCTCCTTCTTTGTATCCTTTAAGCGCCACAGTGTGTCTGTGTGTGTCTGTGTGTGTGTGTGTGTGTGCGAGGTCTGGTGGGTGACAAAGGGCGGGAGTTCACTTAGGTCGCGCGTCGGTTGCGTTGAAATGCGTCGCACGTAGCCATGTAGCAGATTTTCTTTTTAATATTTATACGCTAGGACTCCCTTCCACCCATGCGAGCCACTCGCAGCGAAAAACTGCAGCAGTTAGATACTGCCACTGCCACTGCCACTGCCAGAGTTGCCACTGTTACTTGGTTCAGTTACAGTTACTCCCCGGCATTACTGCTACCGCTTTTTCCACTCAAGTCTCTGGGAATCCTTGGGATTTTTATTTCTGAATGCGATTTTTGGTTCCATTACTTATTTTCTTATTCAGTTTTTTTAATACCCTTTAATGCCCTTTGTTAAATATAAATATTACTATTTTATAATTTTATTAGTTTGGAAAAGGTTCTAAATTGGGAGAGAAAAGGGGAGTCTTTTTCTAAAAACCCTGTCTACAAAGCCCCCTCTTATTTGAACCATTATTCCTTTTATTTTCCAGGGTATTCCCATCTTCTGATCCCAAAATATCCTTTACTCTTTTTCACGTGCTTCTTTTCTATTTTTATTTTATTTTTCTTATTTTTTTTTTTTTGGCTTTCCCGGCTCGTTTCTGCTTAATGCGAACTCGTTGCGGCAGTTAAAGTTGCAGCAGCGCTGGCAGAGGCAATTGTAATTAACTTTTAGATGGCTTTTCTGAGTTTTCCAGCCCTCTGGCCTCCGCCCTGCGCCCCTTGGCTAGTTCCAGCCCACCCAGGCCACCGAAAACATGTGTATGTCCTGAAGCCCCTTCGGTTACGTGGAAATGAAATGCGTATTCTTAGCCTCAAGGAGCCACTACTGGCTGCCACTGGCTTTGGCTTCATTGCTTTTGCAATTGTAATGAGATTCAAGGAACACGCACAGAAACACGGGAGTACGGGAGTACAGGAGTACGGGTGTACGGGAATACGGGAAATGGAAATGAAAATGCTGAGGAAAATAGAAGAGCTGGAGAGGGGAGCTACCAAATGGGATTCTGGAGGCATTCAACCAAGTTTATTAGATCATCATGGCGGGGGTCCTGTTGCAAATTATTAAAGATTGTACAAGTCGGAGCAGGTCTATGAAAGTCTGTGCAACTCAGTGCAAGTCTGTACTTTTTCGTGAATCTGCAAGAGAAATGTGCATTTCCCACAGGCCCACAGTGATGGCTATATCTTCCCCAATCCTGATCCGATTCTCAAGCGGAGTACCTTAAACGATTTCTATATCGATTTGCCACCATTCTGCATCAAAATCCTGAGACAAAATATTTTTTAGATTTTTTGTCCATTTTTCGTGATCCCTTGAAATGGGGTTTTCCCCTATATGGCCCACAGAAATGGCTATATCTTCCCCAATTCTCATCCGATTCCCAAGCGGAGTACCTTAAATGATTTCTGGGTCGATTAGCTACCATTCTCCATCAAAATCCAGAGACAAAATATTTTTTAGATTTTTTGTCCATTTTTCGTTATGGGATCCCTTGAAAATGGGGTTTTCCCCTATATGGCCCACAGAGATGGCTATATCTTCCCCAATCCTGATCCGATTCTCAAGCGGAGTACCTTAAACGATTTCTGGGTCGATTAGCTACCATTCTCCATCAAAATCCAGAGACAAAATATTTTTTTAGATTTTTTGTCCATTTTTCGTTATGGGATCCCTTGAAAATGGGGTTTTCCCCTATATGGCCCACAGAGATTGCTATATCTTCCCCAATCCTGATCCGATTCTCAAGCGGAGTACCTTAAACGATTTCTGGGTCGATTAGCTACCATTCTCCATCAAAATCCAGAGACAAAATATTTTTTAGATTTTTTGTCCATTTTTCGTTATGGGATCCCTTGAAAATGGGGTTTTCCCCTATATGGCCCACAGAGATTGCTATATCTTCCCCAATCCTGATCCGATTCTCAAGCGGAGTACCTTAAACGATTTCTGGGTCGATTAGCTACCATTCTCCATCAAAATCCAGAGACAAAATATTTTTTAGATTTTTTGTCCATTTTTCGTGATGGGATCCCTTGAAAATGGGGTTTTCCCCTATATGGCCCACAGAGATTGCTATATCTTCCCCAATCCTGATCCGATTCTCAAGCGGAGTACCTTAAACGATTTCTGGGTCGATTAGCTACCATTCTCCATCAAAATCCAGAGACAAAATATTTTTTAGATTTTTTGTCCATTTTTCGTTATGGGATCCCTTGAAAATGGGGTTTTCCCCTATATGGCCCACAGAGATGGCTATATCTTCCCCAATCCTGATCCGATTCTCAAGCGGAGTACCTTAAATGATTTCTGGGTCGATTAGCTACCATTCTGCATCAAAATCCAGAGACAAAATATTTTTTAGATTTTTTGTCAATTTTTCGTGATGGGATCCCTTGAAAATGGAGTTTTCCCCTATATGGCCCACAGAGATGGCTATATCTTCCCCAATCCTGATCCGATTCTCAAGCGGAGTACCTTAAACGATTTCTGGGTCGATTAGCTACCATTCTCCATCAAAATCCAGAGACAAAATATTTTTTAGATTTTTTGTCCATTTTTCGTGATGGGATCCCTTGAAAATGGGGTTTTCCTTTATATGGCCCACAGAGATGGCTATATCTTCCCCAATCCTGATCCGATTCTCAAGCGGAGTACCTTAAACGATTTCTGGGTCGATTAGCTACCATTCTCCATCAAAATCCAGAGACAAAATATTTTTTAGATTTTTTGTCCATTTTTCGTGATGGGATCCCTTGAAAATGGGGTTTTCCTTTATATGGCCCACAGAGATGGCTATATCTTCCCCAATCCTGATCCGATTCTCAAGCGGAGTACCTTAAACGATTTCTGGGTCGATTAGCTACCATTCTCCATCAAAATCCAGAGACAAAATATTTTTTAGATTTTTTGTCCATTTTTCGTTATGGGATCCCTTGAAAATGGGGTTTTCCCCTATATGGCCCACAGAGATGGCTATATCTTCCCCAATCCTGATCCGATTCTCAAGCGAAGTACCTTAAACGATTTCTGGGTCGATTAGCTACCATTCTCCATCAAAATCCAGAGACAAAATATTTTTTAGATTTTTTGTCCATTTTTCGTTATGGGATCCCTTGAAAATGGAGTTTTCCCCTATATGGCCCACAGAGATGGCTATATCTTCCCCAATCCTGATCCGATTCTCAAGCGAAGTACCTTAAACGATTTCTGGGTCGATTAGCTACCATTCTCCATCAAAATCCAGAGACAAAATATTTTTTAGATTTTTTGTCCATTTTTCGTGATGGGATCCCTTGAAAATGGGGTTTTCCTTTATATGGCCCACAGAGATGGCTATATCTTCCCCAATCCTGATCCGATTCTCAAGCGGAGTACCTTAAACGATTTCTGGGTCGATTAGCTACCATTCTCCATCAAAATCCAGAGACAAAATATTTTTTAGATTTTTTGTCCATTTTTCGTTATGGGATCCCTTGAAAATGGGGTTTTCCCCTATATGGCCCACAGAGATGGCTATATCTTCCCCAATCCTGATCCGATTCTCAAGCGAAGTACCTTAAACGATTTCTGGGTCGATTAGCTACCATTCTCCATCAAAATCCAGAGACAAAATATTTTTTAGATTTTTTGTCCATTTTTCGTTATGGGATCCCTTGAAAATGGGTTTTTCCCCTATATGGCCCACAGAGATGGCTATATCTTCACCAATTCTCATCCGATTCCCAAGCGGAGTACCTTAAATGATTTCTGGGTCGATTAGCTACCATTCTCCATCAAAATCCAGAGATAAAATATTTTTTAGATTTTTTGTCCATTTTTCGTGATGGGATCCCTTGAAAATGGGGTTTTCCTTTATATGGCCCACAGAGATGGCTATATCTTCCCCAATCCTGATCCGATTCTCAAGCGGAGTACCTTAAACGATTTCTGGGTCGATTAGCTACCATTCTCATCTTTAAATCGAAGCTCAAAGTTGAAAAGATCTAAGCCGTTTTAATTGCAAAATATACATCCAAATGGCAATTAAAAACCCAAACAATCACTTGCCAAAACAATTAAAGAACATTTTATGGAAATTCCCACACAAACCTCAAACGAAAGCACTTCGCCTTCGAGTTGTCCTGGCAAACAAGTGACATTTAAATACAGGATGTGCTCACACTCCCCTGGCCAGTCAAAAAATGCCATTTAAATGCATGAAACACACTTTTTCGGGGTGTCACTTAGCGCCTTGAGCTTTGTTTAAAAACCAGTCTCCGAAGCGATGGTGTGTGGCAGGAGTGTGTGAGTGTGAGAGTGTGTGCGTGTGGAATATCCTTTGACATCCCCAGGGTATCCTTGGGCCAATTTAACCCCATCAGGAAGCGCTTTGTCTCGGCGTCAATTGGCCCTGAGTGCGTGTGCTCGAGGGCAATGAATTGCTATGATTTATGTCTCCGCCCGAGACAGAGAATTCACAATTTACATTTGGCCCGTTCTGGGCCCAGCTCTGGCCCGGTCGGGGCTTTAAAATTTATTTTTGGCCAAGACAAGAAGGCCCGCGGCAGCTGTTGGAAAATGTCGGAAAAAGCCAAAACGCACAAACAAAAAAAAAAGCAAGAATGGGAAACATAGGGTTACCGAGCCGAGAGTAAAAATGAAATCGAGGCAGAAAAATACCCATATCATGCGGCTCGGCTATATTATATGATATATCACGATTACTGCTGACTATTGCTTATTTTGAAATCTGCTACCCAGAAAAGGGAAATGCTTTTCCTGCTTCTCCCATGCTTTTCTTGTGCTTTTCCCTTTCCAAAAAAAAAAAAAAAATACATTCTTGTTGCGGCTTGACGGGCAAACAAGCGAATCCATCAATCAACCGCACGTAAAACGCACACAAAAGTGACAATGTGGTTAGGCAGGGATTGGTCGGAGGTATGGACTGGGTGCCAGCCCTGGCTCCAGACCCTAAATGTAACCCTAAAATGGATAAGAAGGGAGGGGGCCTTCTCCGAGAATTCGATATGCATGCTTCGTACAAAATGAAATTTCAGACATCACAGAACGACAAACAGGATTGGAAAAAGGATATCCTTTCAAGGATTTTACTAAACAATGTTTGTTTTATACACTTTCTGAGAGTATCATGGTATACAACATAAGAGCAGTTAGTAGATGAAGTTATTAAGGTCTTAGTAGCCCTGTACTTTTATATTATAGGCCCTATATAGGTTCCCTGTATTTCAAGGTTTATTCTCATTATGGGTACTAATGTGAAGCCCTAAACTATTATAGGAGGTAATTGAAGATTCTTTCGGAATCTGGAAAGTCTGAATACTTATCTTGAGAAGATTTTTTTTACACATTTTCTACCTTTCCCGTTTCTTTTATTATAAAACTAGTCTCTAACTTGTCAAACTATTGGCTTGAATCTCTGGAGTCTAGACATACGTATATATCTATAATAGACTATAACCCTTCAGTAAGTAAGTAACCCCTCTACCCCGTCATTTATGAGTCACAAGTCTTGCATGTAATTTGTGAAAAATCAGAAAGCACAAAAGGCATAACCATTTGCCTGAATAATGGTCCATTAGTGCTCGTTTCCTCTAAAAAACTTTACCTATAAAAGTGTTAGTTGTAACCAAAAAGTTGCAGTTCAAGCGGGGAACTCCTTGGAATTTTCCAAGCGAGTACAAAGTGCGAATCATAAAGACCCCCCACCCCCTGCAAGTATCCGCGATTTGTCAGGACAATCTTGGGCTTATTAAGGGCTTTTTTTATTTGCCGAAAAGGATGGGTCCTCTCCTCTAAGCAGCGTCATCAATATAAACTTGGCGGGAAGAGTAAAAAAAAGCACATGATTTCCGCTACTTTTGACTGATAGACTCGTACTTCTTTGTTCGACTTTATTATTCTTAGGAAACTGCTTCCACTTGTACTAAATCTTGGGCACTTCTTTTGTATATTTCTCAGATATTCCCACTCAGATATATGGGCTATGTATAAGCTTATTTTCTTTTCGTTGTAGTGGCAAACTTTTTGTTGGTCGTAAATTTTATGAAATAAAATGGCAATAAAACAAGTTCATGTTTGGATGTTTGGCCGTTTGGATGCGTGTTTCTGTATATTCTGCAATTATTTGATTACTTTTGCTTCCGAAAATTTATTAGCTAAACAAACATTTTCGGCGGGGAGGGGGTTGGGGCATGGAAATTCACAAACACACACGCTCTCTGGGAAGGATAACTTTTGCCAAAGCACGTTTTCCACTGGGATGGAGGTTCGAGGCTGGAGGCTGGAGGAACGAAGCCTGAGTGCAAATATTGAATTAATCAAATTTCATTCTCTTGTGTGTAATTATTCGTGAGATTATAGCCGCAAAGCTCAGCTCGGGCGTATGTATTTGCACAGAATTTTCACAGAAATTTCCACAGAAATTCATGACATCCGGTGGCTCTCTCTTACTCAGTACCTGCCTTCCGTGTAAAAGTTTATGACTGGCGCTTAGCCAGGTTTTCTGATGACTTTTTGCCTTCTGAAGACGGCGTGCCGGCTTACCAATTTGTAGGCTTAGTTAATTATCAACCTAAATGGGATTTAAAGTACTTCCAGTCTATGCAAGAAAAAAAGCCTCTTGAATTCATAAACATTTATTCATACACCTTCTCCATGTTATGTAAATATTTATAGCCAAGGACAGGGACAACAGGGAGCCGGGCTAAGATCCCTTATCAAGGCCCAATACCTGCGGCATAAGTCCTTGATAATCCTGCCGAAACTAGCCTAAGTCCTTGGCCACACACACACTATGGAGCTTCGAAATGACAGGCTTTTGTCAACAGGAGGGCTCCCAAAAATTTGTCAAATCGACTTAAGCTACTTAGGGATCTAAATATATTCGGGGGTGGGGGAGCAAGGATATGGCTGTAGGCCGGACTAGTGCGAAAAGGACACCCCCAGTGATGCGTCGATAATGCGATTTCAATGAGCATATGCGTTTATCACATTAAAAGACAATTTGTCGCATTAAAAAAGGAACCAGTGGGACTCAGACGAGAAGAGCAAGGAAGGAGTAAGGAAGACCAGATCAAAAGCATTGCGAGACACAATCCTTTTTGGCTTGGAAACCCATCACATGCAGAAGGACACAACAGAAAAAATAAGAAGGCAAGACCGCGAATCGAATCGAAACGAATCCCAATCGAATCAATAAAATTCAAATTAGTTTTGGGCAATCAGAGAGCCCACGAGCTCAGGCCTAAGCATCCAGGCTCCTTCAATCATTTATCCATTGCCATGGCAGAAGGATGGCAGAAAAATAAAAGGATTCGCCAAGGACTCGCCCCCAACTCTCCCACTTTGCCACTTTGAAACAAAAGCTGTCGAAGCTGGCTGGGGTGGCAGGGACGGAGCTGTTATCTGGACAAATCAAATCAGAATCAAGTAATTTGCCATGATTCCTCGACGCTGTGACCGCAAGCTCAATTAAATTACCAAAAATCCACAGAAACGACAAAGATTCTTGTGTTATAGACTTGCCAATGCTCTAAATTAATAAATATTGAGGGAGAGTTGGTTTTTGTTGCAAGTGTGGCCTTATATTGTGTCTTATTATATTTTAGATTTAAGCTTAATTTGAAGAAATATCTATTAAAGACATACCTATCCTTTCATTTTAATAGTTATGTATTTTTTTACACATTCTATAACTTCTTTGCTTGACAAATACTTTACTATGTTTAAGATTTTCTACCAGTATGATCTCATATTCACTCATGGTCACTCTAGAAACATTAAGCTTTTAGTTTGTATTTAAAGAAATTTATATTTCTTAATTAGAAAACTCTTCCAATATCTTGTATTATGTTATATATTCTTTATAACTACTATTCAATTAATACTAACCTATATTCATATTATTACTACAAGTGTGGCCATATACTGAATTTTATGAAAAACATACATATTTAAGCTATATTAAAATAATTACATATCATTTTAAACAACTAACTAATTTTCAATAAATACTTAACTATCTTGAGGTTTATCCTACAAGTGTCACATTATATTCCTTATTTTTATGTAACAAGTAACGCTAAAGAATTAATTGCAATAAATTACTTATTTGTTTTTAGTATTTACCTCAATTGTGACCTTGTATTTATTTATCACTTTTGCTATAAAAGAGACTGGTCAGTCTAGAACCCTAAAGCTTTAAGCCTTTTTTTTCAGAAACATGCTCTTTATTTTGAATTGAGACAACTTGAATTGACTTCCAATTTGATAACTGCTTCGCAAATCCCCAACATTGTAATAATAATAACAATAATGTAAAACATTGCCAAAGATTGCCAAATAAAAAATTTGATTCGATACAGCTATTCGGAGATTTAACTTAATTCGATCGATTTCGATTCGAGCAACAGCACTTTACTCCCCGAGCAAACCCCAACTTTATATCGCAGTCAATTGAACCGAAATAAGCCAGGGAAAGTGTACTGCGATATCCCCTTCGATGTGGAGCCACTTTCTCTCGCTGGTGGAGAAATGGTGGAAAATATCCCTGACCCCACCACGGATTTGGAACGCCTTGTCGCTTCGTTGGTTTTGTTGGCGATTTGCATCCCTCGTTTGGTAGTACTTCCCCTACCCTCCAAATAAAACTTCTTCCCAACTCCAATTTAGACCATACCATGGGCTAGCATAGAGCTAACCCCCTTACCCTTAAATCCTTACACCCTTGCAGGACATCCCTCAGCTAGTTTGTGGGTCATGGTTGCTGCGGCCAAGGCGTTAAGTGTCTTGGATTTATTATTAGATTTGTCTGCTGGATGGTGGATGGTGGAAGGATGTGTGTTATGTCTTCCTGTTGTTGATGATGCCAGTGTGTGGGTACAGAGCGAGAAAAGGGGGGTTACTTAGTGGGGTAATTAAGAGATAAGGGATATAGTTTTTAAATCCAAATCTTATAAAAGTTTTATTCAAAATATTATTAACAAATACAAATACTAATATGTACTATTTTTTTTTACAAGTGTGACCTTATACTCAACACTTTTCATTCAAAAGCCACTCTGGTCTCTCTGAAATACTATTCTCCCTCTTTTTTTAAGTGTATTATTTCGGTTGCGTGGCAAATCTGAACAAATATGCGTGGCAACTTTAGTTAAAGTTGCTCCAACTCTGCCCAAAAGAGCACAGGACCAGGATCGGGACCAAAACCAGGCCTTGTATTCTTGTATCCTTGTGTAGACCAAAGGGGAACGCTAATGTGGTTTGTTAGTTTTTCCTGGCAGCCATTAAAAGGCTTTGTTATGGGATTTGTGTACGTGTTGAAATTTACAAAGTTTTTTTCCCTCCAAGCCTCCAAACCTCCAGACTCTCCAGGACACCGGATCCAGTATCCAGTATCCAGGATTCAGACTGGCGTGCCGTATAATAATCAATTTAGGTGAAATTTTTGGCCAAACAGCTTTAAGCCCATAAAACGTTTGTATCCCTATGAGTGAGTGTGTGTGTGTTTGTGCTTGTGTGCCTTGTATCCTGGCTATATCCTGGCAAAACCGATTATGAGCATCTTAAGAGCAACAAATTTGCTACGCTTTATGGCCCAGGAACTTGAGTTCCTTCTCAGCAGGATAAGATTGAAAGGCTGGCTCCTCCTGGCATGTGGGGCGGTGCCTGGGCTGCACTTCAAGTGTTGCTCAATATTTAATGGTCGGCCCCCGGAAAAAACAAATAAGCAACAAACACACACTGACAGACTTAAGAGTCCTTCGAGTCCTCCCCAATCGCCCAATCGAAATCTAATTTGAGACAAAAGCAAAATAAATAAGCACAGATTCTAGCAAAGTCAGACAATATTTAATGAATTTTATTATTGGAGTTGGAGGTGCAAGGTTAAAGCCTTTACTTTATTTTGTAATTAATTAGTGCCGGAAAGGCATTTTTAAAATTATCATTAAACTTGATGAATAATATATTTCATAAAAAAAACGAGGATTTCTTCAAGAAGGAGCCCAGCTATATTCCTATTATATATTCATATACATATGTTTAAAAGACACCCATGTCTTTTATACTTTTATGTCAGAATTTCAAATAAATATAAAGAAAACAAATACAGGCCGCAGAGAAGAATCAGAAGAGTACCTCCTTAAAGACCATGTTATTTAAAATGGTTTTTAAAAAATTGTCAGATAAATAAAAAATATAATAAGACCCAACTAGAACATCGTATGCGTCGTAAGTAGAACCCAATAATTTCGGAGGGAAGAAAAATAAAACTTTGCAGCTTATTTTAAATTAAAAAATATTTGAAAAAATTGTTAAATAAATACAAAAAATAATAATCAGACCCAACTAGAACGTCGTATGCGTCGCAAGTACAGCCCACTGGCATATATAATTAAATATTTTAATTAAAAAGAAGAAAAGGAAACAAAACAAAATAAAATGTAATGCGAGTTGTTGACGGCTTTGACGACAGCCAGCAACTGAGACTGGGGGGAGCAGAGCACCTCCTTATATACCAAATCTTTCCATAATTCTGATTTTTTTCCTGTCCGGAAAACTCCATGTTCAAGCTCGGGAAAAAAAGATAAAAGCCAAAATTTCTTTAAAAACTTTATAATCAATATAAAAAAATATGTAAGAGTCAACATCAACATTAAGAGTCATTCATTAATCGATTGTAAGACAGCGATATAAGGAAGGGCCCAATGTGGGCATTTCGATAAAATATAATTATTAAAAACAAAACAATATATTTATAAAATAAAAAAAAAAAGAACAGAACATGACCAAGAACAAGAACAAGAACATGATGGTGGAGCTTTTTTATTAGTGTAGTGTTATAATAAAAATAAATTGGAAAAAAATAATAAATTAAAGAAAATAAGACCCAGATATGTCTTGAATCGACACCGTTTAGAGGCCACCGCATTTAATAAAAAATGAATCTGTATCCATAGATATAGCTTAATATGTCAACGTAGCTATGGCAAGTCGATTCACCGTTTAGAGTCCACCGCAATTGAATAAGAATAAAAAGAAAATAAGACCCATCTATGTCTTGAATCGACACCGTTTAGAGTCCACCGCAATTAAATAAAAATACAAAAAAAATAAGACCCACTTTAAAACTTTATAATGAATATAAAAAAAATATTGCTTTTAGTGCACGTCCCATATAAACGTCATCTTTTGGGACCTTAAAATATCACTTCAAAAGACCGAAGCCCAAGGTAACTTTACTCTATTGGTGTAGTTATGAATAACAAAAATTATTAAAAAAAAGTTTTTTTTCGAAAAATATATTTATATAAGTATGTTTAAAATGACACCCTTGTCTTTTATAATTTTATACCAGAATTCAAAATAAATAAAAAGAAAACAAATACAGGCCGCAGAGAAGAATCAGAAGAGTACCTGCAACCATCTGCTTTAGACTCAAGTCTTGCTTAAGGAGCCAAAAAACCTAAAAACCAATACAATATAAACATGTGTTGGATCCGATTCAAAGGTATATCATAATTATTATAAAAGTTATCGGAAATGAATAAAAAATAATTAATAGAAGAAGACCCAAATAAAACATGTTTTGTAAAAAAAAAAAAAGGAAACAAAAAAGGTGAGAAGTCAACCGTTGAGCTGCTGTTGACAACTGAATGGGAATGACGGGAAGACCGCCTTATATACCGTTTTTGGGACTAAAAAATCCCCATTAGGGGTACTATTATCGATTGGAGAAGTTATGAACTTATGCAGCACTGGCTCAAGTGTTAGTAGAAGGAATAGTCTTGACAACTTGGCCATTTGCTGGCTAAAGTTGCCTTTTTTACGTTGCCCAATACTGGAAATCTCTAAATTTAGCTGGAGAAGTATATTTTGAATGTTTTACTTGCTATTTTAGCAATAAACTTGCTATTTTTAGTTGCTAAGTATATCTGAAAAGAACTGAATCGTTGTATAGCTGTTGCTGTAGCAGTGGCTTTTAACGCAAATTATTTAAAAATACCATCCATAGAAATTTCCAGCAGAATTATTAGTATTATTATTAGCTTGCTTTTTTATGTTTTCCAGCACTAGATATAGTTTTGGTAAAGCCGATAAAATGCCATACTGATTAATTTGTACTTTCTGCATCACTAGTTGAAGTTTGATCAGGAAACTTGCATTTTTTTTTATTATTTTTATAAATAATATTTTATAGACTGTAAGCCGGAACTACAAGCAATGCTCTTGAGGTTCTTGAATATGCGATACCCGGTACAAATTAATTTTGTTTAGGCTACAACCATCATCATTGAAAGGCAGACCTTAAAAAAAAAAATTCCTTCCTCCAGGTATAAGCACTTCCCCGATAACAATACACCCTTGTCCCCCCAAGTACCGGGTATTAGCATAAAAAAAAACATAAATACAATATTCATTGTAAATTCGCGAAAAGCTGAAAGGTAAAAAGAAGATTTGTTCCAATAAGCATTTCGGTGGCAAATTTCTTTGGCTCTTCGGCGGCGAAAGTTAAACAAATTCATGAACACAGATTTGCAATGACAAAATGGTTTCTAGCCCAGGGGGTCCTGCCTGCCAGTCGCATCCTGCCGCAGTCACCCGGCCCGGCCATCTAAGTATTCCTAGCCCTGGGTATTGTATTTCTGGTGGTGCCCTAATCCCAGTCTCTCTTTTTTTTTTTTGGATTTTCTCGTCTCGGTTTTGGTTTTCCAGTCTGACTTGTGTTCCTTTTTTTTTCGTCATCGTCATCGTCGTAGCCGTCTCTGTTCATCGGTTTATTTTTATAGTTATTACACCCAGAGCCTTTGTCGTGGGTTGTCTTTATTGTGTCAACTCTTTGCCCGGCCGGGATGCTCGGGCTGGAGATGGAGGTGGAGGTGTTGGGATTTTCCCCGATCCTGGTGTGCATCCTCTCAAGCACCTTATTGTTCTCATCGCCCATCATCCATCGTCGTCGATTTCTTTGCCTTCGTCCCTGGATTTTCCTCGCTTTTCCTTGCTTTCCTCGACTTACTTTTCCTTTTCCTTTTTTTTTTTTTTGTTGCCTGCTGCTTTGCGGTTGTTGTTTCTTCGGCTTTTATGTGGTCTCAGTTTTAAAAGGATTAAGCTGTCGTTAGGTTTTTGTTCGTTACGCCCCCCTGCCTGCCTACCGCCCACCACCCACTCATCCTGGATTTTCTTTCATTCTTTGCCGTCTTCTGGCTTTTTTTGTGGGTCTCCCATATATTTCTTGTTGTTGTGTTGCTTTCTTTGAGTGCGTCTCGACTTTAAGCATCGATTATCCATAAAAAGCTGCCTGCACCGCCAGCGGAAAAGGCTCTAGCGACAGAGAGAGCACTAGGCGACGGTCAGTTTCTGTTGCATCTCACGGATTCGATATGCAAATCAGATTGAATTTTTATCAATTTGCCCCGAAGGGCCCTGTCCCTGGTCCCTTCGGGCTTCACATTAAAATTTCCTTTCGAGACAAACGGCCAACTCGATGAGTTTTATATTTTTTCGATCAATTTTTTCCCCAAGACCACTCAAAAGCGGTATCAGAAGGGGCCCAAGGTGAGCATTTTCATAAAATATAATTATTATATACAGCGCAAATGAAGGTGGAATAATAATTAATAACCAGAAGCTTCCACTACCTCTACGCAAAGCCTATAGCATTCACGACATAGATAAAAACATGTATAGATAAAACTTGTAATTATAAAAATTGTTTTCATAAATGAATAACAAAGGAGATCCCCATACTAGAGCGTCAAATGCGTCGTAAGTAGAGCCCACTGTTTTAGGGACATAAAGTCAAATCAAAGGCAACTGATATTTAAAGACCATGGTATTTAAAATGGTTTTTAAAAAATTGTCAAATAAATAAAAAATATAATAAGACCCAACTAGAACATCGTATGCGTCGTAAGTAGAACCCACTGATTTCGGAGGGAAGAAAAATAAAACTTTGCAGCTTATTTTAAATTTAAAAAATATTTGAAAAAATTGTTAAATAAATACAAAAAATAATAATCAGACCCAACTAGAACGTCGTATGCGTCGCAAGTACAGCCCACTGGCATATATAATTAAATATTTTAATTAAAAAGAAAAATAAAAGGAAATAAAACAAAATAAAATATAATGCGAGTTGTTGACGGCTTTGACGCCAGCCAGCAACTGAGACTGGGGGAGCAGAGCACCTCCTTATATACCAAATCTTTCCATAATTCTGATTTTTTTCCTCTCCGGAAAACTCCATGTTCAAGCTCGGGAAAAAAAGATAAAAGCCAAAATTTCTTTAAAAACTTTATAATCAATATAAAAAAATATGTAAGAGTCAACATTAACATTAAGAGTCATTCATTAATCGATTGTAAGACAGCGATATAAGGAAGGGCCCAATGTGGGCATTTCGATAAAATATAATTATTAAAAACAAAACAATATGTTTATAAAATAAAAAAAGAGAAGAACAGAACATGACCAAGAACAAGAACAAGAACATGATGGTGGAGCTACTTAATTAGTGTAGTGTTATAATAAAAATAAATTGGAAAAAAATAATAAATTTAAGAAAATAAGACCCAGCTATGTCTTGAATCGACACCGTTTAGAGACAACCGCATTTAATAAAAAATTAATCTGAATCCATAGATATAGCTTAATATGCCAACGAAGCTATGGCAAGTCGATTCACCGTTTAGAGTCCACCGCATTTAGATAACAAAATATTACCTCAAAAAATGAGTCCTAATTCAAGGTCCAAGTAAAAAAAATAATTATTCATAGAAAATAAGACCCATCTATGTCTTGAATCGACACCGTTTAGAGTCCACCGCAATTAAATAAAAATACAAAAAAAATAAGACCCACTTTCTTTAAAAACTTTATAATGAATATAAAAAAAATATTGCTTTTAGTGCACGTCCCATATAAACGTCATCTTTTGGGACCTTAAAATATCACTTCAAAAGACCGAAGCCGAAGGTAACTTTACTCTATTAGTGTAGTTATGAATAACAAAAATTATTAAAAAAAAGTTTTTTTTTCGAAAAATATATTTATATAAGTATGTTTAAAATGACACCCTTGTCTTTTATAATTTTATACCAGAATTCAAAATAAATAAAAAGAAAACAAATACAGGCCGCAGAGAAGAATCAGAAGAGTACCTGCAACCATCTGCTTTAGACTCAAGTCTTGCTTAAGGAGCCAAAAAACCTAAAAACCAATACAATATAAACATGTGTTGGATCCGATTCAAAGGTATATCATAATTATTATAAAAGTTATCGGAAATGAATAAAAAAATAATTAATAGAAGACCCAAATAAAACATGTTTTGTAAAAAAAAAAAAGGAAACAAAAAAGGTGAGAAGTCAACCGTTTGGCGAGCTGTTGACAACTGAACGGGAATGGAGGGAAGACCGCCTTATATACCGTTGTTGGGACTAAAAAATCCCAATTAGGGCCTACTATTATCGATAGGGCCTAGGATGCAACATGCAACTGGTCACACTGCTCGAAGCAGGTGTCTTTTTCAGGTGTCAGCTTGGTGTCTTCAACAGTTCTTAAGTTTGTGAAATGATAAGACTGGCCAATTGGAGACACAAGCTACTTAGATAATTATCTAATTGATGAGACCTTCCGAGATCTTCGGGAAGGCATCACAGGCTACGTATCTCGATAAATCAGGAATCTTTCACTTGTCGTTTGCTCTTATCGACTGGTCACACTACCTTCAAATGCATTCTTGGATGCTATCATTATTTGTGAAAGTATGAAAAAAATGACAGAGTGGAGATCCCAGGTGGAGGTAATAAGCCGGAGTTGGAGTTGCTGAGAAAATCGTATACTTAGCGGGGCCCTCTGAAATCCTCGGAAAGGCATCACAGGCTACCAGTCTCGATAAATTATCAATTTGTAGCTTGTACTTATCGATTGCGTTTGGCGATGCAACTGGTCACACTGCCTTAGAATGCATCTCTGGACGCTGAGTGCCTAAATTGCTTGTAAAAGTTTGTGAAAAGTGTAAGATTGGCGGAGTGGCGGCCCAGGCTGGAGGTAATTAAGTAAATATGACACCCTCTGGGGCCCGCGGGAAGCATATGCGTGAATTATGCGAGTTGTTTGAGTTTCGCAGGTAATCTGAGTTACCTGTCAACACGCGGCGTAAGAAACTCAAACAGAAGCCGGCCCGAAGGCAGACAAAGATGAAGATAAGGCGAAAGACAAAGGTAAAGGCAATGGGAATGGGGAATGGGGAATGGAAGAGACAAAGACAAAGGAAAACGGAAACAGAAACCAAACAGAAAACCGAAACAGAATCGTCCCTTTTCCATTTTTTTTCTGCAAAAATCAACACAATGTAGCCAGAAAGTCGAAAAGGTGTCCGACAGCAACAGCAAGAAAAGCAAAGGATACGCCATAGCAGTGAGTGGAAGGACATAACCGGCAAGGACCCAAAGACAAAAGGCGGCAATAAACCTGGAATAAATGGCACGAGAGCGGGTGGTCCCGGGTCCTCGGTACCTCAGCTCCAAAAGGTGTTGGAAAAAAAGCATATTTTGCTGTTTTCAGGCATTCGAGCGAAAGGGTTAGACTCTCACGGCCATAAAGCGGAAGAATGACTTGACAAAATTGATGTTCCCCATGAAGAAGGGATACTCTATTATAATACGAAACATTACAGCAAACAGCACTCCAAGAAACAAGTAGAAAAATCATCTTTTTAAAAATACCACATCTCTTTAAAGATGAAAAAAAAAAAGGCATTCCCTGATATATCCTATAGATCCTGAATAAATCCTTATACTCTCCGGCAAAAGGGTATTATTTATATGCCACGATAAAAAATAATAAAATTTAAAATGTAAAGGACCGGGCCGGAGCCGGTGGTCAGGTTGGAATGACAGCGGAATACGTACGTACATATCTCGGCCAAAAAACTGGGCTAAAAGGGGAAAGCTTTAGCATATTGTAACGCTGCTCGTTTTGCGGCTTGTACTTTCTGTGTGTGTGGAGGTCTGGCTCGTTCGCTTTTCCCTTCTGCTTTTTATGGCCACGTTTGATCGGACCTTTCAGTTCCCCCGGCCTCTCGCAACAAAAAACTCCAAAAACCCCCCAAAAAACAGCCCGAAAAAAGCGTATAAGCCTTCGTCCCGCTCCTGCCATGTGTGTGGCTAAATTAAATGCCGCAAGAAAAAAAACCGATTGGAGGCTGAGTGGATTTTTACCTTTTTTTTTGTGTTTGAGGTTGCTTTTGTTTGGTTTAATACATTCTTGTTTTCTTTTTGTTTTTTTTTTCATTTGTTGGCCCAAGAGGTCAGCCGGCAGGTGAGGCAGATGACATCGGACAGATTGGGTTGGCTTTGGAGCTCGGACCCTCGTTGATGTCCATCAGGTGTGGATTCTGGATGGCGGATCTTAAGGGGACACGACGTCAAGGTGAGATCTTATGACACAGAAATTAAAATGAATGGGCTAGGGAGCAGTCTTGTCTAGAAAAGTTACATAGCTTTAAGTGAAGTTTTAGGGAAGACTGTGTACAGTAGCGCTTTTATACTTTCATGCATATTATTCTTTTAATAAAATCATATAATATCATCGAATCATATTTAAAAGTGAAGACCATTATGTACGATACCCGGTACTGGCAAGAGAATTTACATTTTTAATTCAAAGCCTTGACTTCCTTGAAATGCCTTGAAATGACTTCAAATCAGGCTCGAGACATCTATATTTTTAATTTATTTTTATTATATTTTGATTGTCTTTAAGTGTTTTTTCAAAATTTAGAATCCTATCAAGAAAAACAAAAAAAAATCACCTTAACGCCATTTTAAGTTTGTAGTGGAACCCCTTTGCAAAAAGAGAACACTAGAGAGCGGGTCCCACGACAGAAGGCAGCTCGATGTGAGAGGGAAAGGGAAAGTTATATTTTTAGACGGTACCATCTTTGGAACGTTGGAATAATGAAACATTAACATGGACCCAAGAGAAAAGAGATCAGATATATTCATAAATACAAAGACACCATTTTTTTTACCCACACATGTATAGAGTTCCAAAAATAGAATGCATGTTCCCCCTTAGCAACAAGATCGTCGAAAAAAGTTGACCTTGGGCCCTGATGTTCCATGTATGTACATATGTACATATATATGTACTGTATAATCTTTGTTACTTTATACTAATTTTAATCAGTTTATAATTCCAAACAGTTAATAAAGCTTCTAAAAATGTATCCTTTTAATGTGCATAGCCCAAAGTGTGTAATACCCGTTACTTCTAATAGAAACTATTTATGTTAATAACCTTATTTAATAACCTTAAAAAAAATATTTTTAATATGATGATAGTAATATCATATCTTATAATCATATCTAATAATTTATAAAATAGAGTACCTAGTTATCTTAATACCATGTAGATAAAATATACCAAATGCATGTAGAAAAAGCTAGTATATATCGATAAGACGCCATTTTACCCATCCCTAATTGATCGATCATCCCTATTCGTTGTTATCAAGCCTCTGGCGCAGGCGCGTGTGAAATAAACTTAACTACATATTCCTTGCAAGTTCTATTTAAACTCAAAGCCTACAATGTATAATACCCGGTACTTTCTATGGTAAACATAGACCTTAAAGCTTTAAACCTATTCTCCCCCTAATAACCTTGACTTTTAGGAAAAGAACCTTTTCGAGTGAAAAGCCATCTCTGGACTGGTAATTAGCATATGGCCCGGACAGACACATCCACAATGCATATCTATAATTGCTAGATCTCGAGCAAGTGCAATCATACTTAATGCAAAGTGGTCAGCCAGCACTCCCCACCAGGAAGGTATTATTTTTCTTGTCAGTCTCTTATTTTTTTTTTTTTTCGTTGTTTTCTAGCCAGGATTGTGCCACCGCCTCCTGCCTTCAAGTGGCTTTTCAATTGTGTGGCTCTCATTTCTCTCTCTCTCGGCCAACTCATTTCATTTACCTGCCTTCTGGCCTTATCACGACCTTTTGCGGCCTATTCAGTTGACCCTCCAACCGTTAGCTTTCTGGCTTTCAGTGCCTTCCTGCTCGCCCGCCTTGATTTAGGCACGTAGGCGTGCTCAAGTCTTACATACCTTTATAGCTACGTTTCATAACTATATGTCGGTATATATATTTTTCTGTATGTACATATATATATGGCAGAACATATTTCAGACGGACACTTTAAACCTTTAACCCGGGAACCAAGTGCAGAACGTAGGCAATTTGCCCGAGACTCGTTATACTCTATAAGGTTGAAGGGGTTTCTGGGTGGTAGTTTTTCTTAAAAGGAATACTTTATAGTTTTAATTATATTTTCTAAGCTTGGTTTTTAATATTTTAAAAATAATAATTTTCGGAATTAACAAAAAAAAATATGTAAAGTTTTAACAAAAATCTCTCTAAAGGGTATCTTGGCTTTTGAGTATTTTCCATTTATTTTGCCAGCATATGCCAGCAGAAGGACTCTTACAGTCGCCTCTTTCCATGCTTGGAGCCTGCTCATTTCAGTCTCGGCATGTTTAACCCTTTTTCAGTCGGCCAGGCCACTTTTATTGCCTTCACCTTTTTCCCTGATCCTGATCCTGTACTCCTGCTCCTGCTTCTGCCTCTGGTCCTTCATGCCTTCATGCGAATTATAAACTATTGTTTACACAAAGCGGAAGTCCTGGGCCAGCGTCTGCCATATATGCTTCATTAAATTATGCTTTATTAGCCTTTCGGGACTTGAATATGAAGTAGTGGCTGCCAGCCTTTCAGCCGTTCTGGCTTTCAGGCGGCAGGACTCACCTCATCAAAGCCATAAAATTCAGCGCATGCCTTTGGCCCCAAAAGCAGTGTGTGTTTGTGTGTGTGCTTGGGCCATATGCTGTACGTGAGAGCCGAGTCCAAAATACAACAAAAAAAAAGGGGTAACGAGAAATTTATGTTTTTGTCAAGTGATAAAATTTTTAGCTTACACGAGCAGTTAACCGAAACACAAAAAAAAAATTATAAGAAAGGAGAAAGGGTAAAGGATAAAGGGCAAAGGGGCAACGGAGTCAGAGATAGTGAAAACCATAAATTGAAAATTCAATTTCATCAAATGTGTGGAGCGGCACAGCCTTACCTGATTCTTTTTGGCCAGCATTTACGATTTGTTTGGGTTGGGAAGGAAGTACTAACCAAAAAAAAGGATGTGGAAGAAGTCGCTTAAGATATACTCTATCAGGGGGGAAAAATATGGAAAGGTTTAGGCTGGACCTGAACTATATGGTCCAGGAACTATAAACAAGGATGTCTAAAAAGTTTCAGGTCAATAGCTTTACAAATAACAGAGTAATTATCTACAATACCCATTCGCGGACACACGGACACGCGGACACACTAAGCAAGTGACTATAGGCCATAGGTTTCTTAACCTTTTTAGCCTGAAACTGAATTATACCAAGTTTAGGACGATATCCATACAAATAAAATAATAATTAGCCAAAAAATCACATTCGCGGACACACGGACACCCGGACAACCCAAACTAGTAACCACAGACCATCTGACCAAAAGAGTATCTATCATCTATGTACCACCACTTTCCCCTCTTATAACCCAAGTTAATTTTGACCCTTTTTCCACAAGGCCTTTTGTTTGTCCTTTCGTCATACATTTTTCTGTTGTTGCTGTTGTCCTGTTTTTGTTTTGTTTAAGGACCAAGGACCGAGGACCGAGGACCGTATATAGCCCCCTTGAAAAGTTTATTTAGGCCATAGTTACTGACTATGCACGTAATTGGCGTCCGTCTGCGAAATGCAAATTGATCATTTTCCGCTGGCGCACTAATTAGTCAAATTGTCCCACAAGGATATGCAAGCAGAGCCAGGCAGGACGAAGGACACCCAAGGGTTAAATCAACATTCAAAACAACAGAGGACAATGAAAAGGACCCATCCATCCAACCATCCATCGCTCATCATCAGCTGATTAGAAAAACCGGGCGACTAGATAAACACGTTCCTCAAGCCCCCATCCCACATTTTTCTGCAACGACATCAAAAGGATAATTTTCTGCTGACCGAAGACAAAAAATTTATCCTCACTATCCTCACTCTCCTGCGTCCTTTGGCTTGTTTGAGAGGTTCGATGGGGGATCAAGGTAGAGAAGCTGTGCGCTACCTTGAGACAAGCCTCGCACTGACGGATAGTGTCTATAAAGTGCTCACCTCAAGTACAGACTAGTGTGTGCAGATGCTAATGCTGATGCTCTGCTGGGAAAATATGCATTTTCCGAAAAAGACTGCTTTTTTAATTAGGACTGAGGCTCAGTCTCTGCCATCTAGCTGGGACGACCTTCGTTGAACAATCCCCTCTGAAGAGGCCTCTTCATCAATTCAATGTCAATTAATGGCAAAGAGTGCTGCTTCAAGAGCTTCGAGTGCTAATCAAGATCGACATAAAAAAGCAATCGAATTCAGCCAGATAGTGGGGATAGGTAGTAGGTACGCACTAGTAGTAGAAGGTAAAGCCAAAGCAAGTCTATTAGAATGATGATGAAGCTGTTTGGGGATTGAATCGAAAAAAAAGCAACTGATAGAGTTGGCAAAAATTAAAGGTCTATAGAGAACATATAAACCATTAAAAAATATGTATTACAAGTTTTAGATCTTATTTTATCTATAATTTCTCCCCTTGAACTCCCCTAGTAACCCAAATTGTTCAAGTGCCAATATTTTTAGTCAAAATTGGGTGTTCATCCATTCAAAAGTAACTTCCCCTTGAATGCTCTTGCTGCCAAATAAATTTCATTGCCAGCCGAGAGTGTGGGATATAAACGCAAACATAAAAGCCACTGGCTTGTACAATTCCAAAAAAAAACAAAATATAAAATATATATCCTATATCCTGTATCCTGTTTCCGGTATATGCATGTATTCCTAACATAACATACTGTCTGTGCAAAAACCAAAATCAAATTAAATGAATTATTTAATGAAACAAGAGTGGGTGGAGTGGCGGAGTGGCGGGAGATTACACGATTATGTGAGTTACGGTCAAGAATGTTTTATGAATGTTTATGGGCGCGTAAAATCTATTACGTCACAGCATCGAGAGTCGCTCGCTTTATTGTCGCAACGGCGCTCGTAACTCAAAGGACTCCCTTATCCAGTCTGGTGCTGTATCTCGTTCTTTTCGGATGGGCATCCTTGTGCCCATCTCACCTAATAAACTGCACTTTTCTATATGTATGCTGCTAATACCCTAACTTTGGTAGAAGAACTATCTTGGTTTTGGGAGATATTTTGTCTTGAAATTTAAGTTTTGGGATTTGTTTTTTTAATATTTCATTTTGAATTGTTTTTATTGAGAGTCTTAATTGTTTATCATACAGTATTATTTAGGTATTTTATAGTATGAATTTATACCCAAGTATCCAATTATTATGTTTTTTTCTAGGTGTCTTTTACATATATTGCATCTTCATATTGTATTAACCTATATTTTATTAATAAAGATATTCTATTTTAAAAAGGCTCATAAATATATATATCCAAGGGCGCTATACAGGCTCTGAAATATACTTTTCATTTAAATTTCCTCTACAATTTCTTCGAGAATTAAAAATCTCACGAATTGTTTGCAAAAATACCTTCCAACCTCTTATGATATTCCCACTCCCCTCAAAAAATTACACATTTTTGTGAAATTTGAATCCCAAACTCATAAACTTTAAGAATTCTTTGGATATTTTGCGGCTTAATCGAAATATTTTGTATAGAGTGTTTGTGGCAAATACCTCGATATCTGTGGCTTTTTTTTTATGGCTCGGCCACATAACTTTCTCCAACTCCGGGGCCACTGGTGAGGCAAGTCAAGTTGTGGCCCAAGTTGGGTATATCAAATAAAGATGACTTTCATGTGCCTGCCATGCATATAAATGATAAAAATATATGCTAATGTCTGTGTCTGTGCTTTAACTTTTGCCTTTTGCCGGCTCCCTTATCCTTGTGGCCATTAATACGTGTGTGTTTGTGTGGCTTTGATTGTATTTGTTTATATGTCCTGGGAGCCAACTAAAGCGAAAGCTAATGGCATGCTTAAGTTTCAATTATTGGTAATAGAATTGCCCTGAAATCGAGAATGATTTTCCTTTTTTTTTTTTTTTTTGGTTTGTGTGAGAGAGGGGGAAGTCAGGAATTTGATTTGCCTTCTCTATCTGAAGAGAGGGGGAGACTTTCGTGCCATCTCTTTTTGGCTAATTAGCTGGGGCGATAGAGGGGCGTGGCTTGTCCGACACACATCCATCTCTGTCCGGTGATTGATGCTTTCTGCGACAAGTTTTGTTTTTGAAACCAAAAATTAAACTCGCATATGAGAGTTTTCTTTTTTTTTTTTTTTGGAAAGAGACGGGCTTGTACTCTGGAGAACGAGATGGAGCGAGAGATGGAGAAAGAGTTGGAGGTACATTTGCTGACACAAATCCAAAAGTTTTGGGACGAAAGTCCTCGCGGGCAATTCCTTTAGATTTGTCAGCTTTCTTGAGGGACTTTGCTTGACTCTTAATTTTTTTTTTTTTTTAGTTCCAGGCTTGGGGTTCTAAGCCTGACAGATATTTTAAAGTTTTTTTTCTTATTTTTTAGTCTATTTTTAGGTTTTTAGTCCTTTCCAAGTAATATGAACTGGTAAAAAGCTATCAACTATTGACTTCCACTTGTATTTAGTTATTTTCACTTCCACTTTCACTACAAACATCTTACAAACTATTTCTAAATTAATTTTAAATTATATTTTTTATAGCAGCCTCTTAAAAATTGGATATATTTTAGCAATTATAGGTAATAGATCTTTAGTAGTTTTGGGATTTTTTTTATGTGAAGTGAAGATGCATTAAGCTATCGTGTATTAGCTTTCATCACAAAAATCTTACTTAAATCTTCAAAAAATCTTCTTAAAAAGTTACTCCCCCCTTACCTTTTTATATTTAATACAGAATCCCCTTAAATATGTGTATGTATATTTTGCAGCCACTATACTCAATTAATTATTTTATTTCTCTCACTCTTAAATTTCGTTCTCTGTTCTCCCGAAAAAAGCCAACCAAGCCGCATTTAAATTTATTTCATTTTCCCCCTTTTTCGGTTGACGCTGCACGTTGCAGGCTGCACATGGCAACTTTTTTGGGGCCATCCCGGGGTTAGAGGTTACAGTGGGCCAGTCGCCGTGATAGAGCACCAGGGGGCCGTGCGAGGAGGAGGGCGGCTGGCAGGGCAAATGCCAGAAATAATGGCTCTGCCAGCTCAAGAAAAATTGCAAACGAAAAGTTTTTTAACTACAAGGGGAGTGGGCTGGGGTGGGGTGGGGTATGGCTGGCAAACAGATGGATTTGGGGCGGAGGAAGGGGGGCGTGGCTGGTTTGCGAGCAAGGATTGCGTGTAATTTGGTGCCGAGCTTAAGAAATGCTTCTGGCCCAGTTTTAATGCCAGTCGAACGAAGACAGTGAAATAAAGACAAGTTTCCGAGCGCCACCTCAGAATGCTTTTCATTTGCCCCTCCCCATCCCCATTCCCCCTATCTCCTGAAGTCCTTTATCCTTGCACTCCCCCCTGCTGCGGTGGTTAAGGTGTGCGTGTTGTAATTACAGCTGCGCAACGGGAAATGAGAATTTGGCCAAACGCCGCCGCCACTACCACCGCCACTGCCCCACCGCCAAGACTTTAAAAGGTTTTCATCTCCACAACCCCTTTTTTTTGGTTTGGAAAGGGGGGGTAGCCAACGAATGAAATGAAAAAAAAAAAAACCAAAAAGTAAATCAAACACCACTGGCCACTGGAAATGCTTCTGCTGCAAAATTCAGCAAATAAATTGCTTGAAATTAAATTTGAAACCGCTTCTATTCTTTATACATTTTAAGGACATTAAGAAGATGTCTTTACTGGCTAGGATTTAAGGGGACGTTCTCTCCTTTATAAGACCTGGAAGTCTTCTAGTTGTGGTTCTTTTTTGAAGTATATATAATCTATAAATATTTATAAGATAAACTCTATATATCTCTTCTGAGAATATTTAAAGGCATTAACAATATTTACGGATATGTATAGTCCTCTAGTATAAGATACCCGGTACTCTTACTGCCTTTATTCCTTCCTAAATAATTATCAAAGTAACTAGAATAGTTCTGGTATTTTGGTATTAAAAAACCAGTAGCTTCCCTCCGAATATTCATTTATTATTTAATTACTCCATTTCAAGTTAAAAATATTAATACCAGAGAAATTTATAAATATCTAAAAATGTAGACAGAAAAAAATACTTAAAATACTTGTATTAAGAACCTAACTATACATATGTACCTCTACAATAATAGTTCTAATACTTAATCATAATCAAATAAGATTACATTTTACATAAAAACCCTAATATTATTTTCTATTTGTATAATATCTACGGTTATTCTTCTAAATTCTCCCTCAAAAGCCTCCTTCTATTCTCCTTAATCGAATCCCCACTGTACTGCTGTCGAAATGATTTCAAAAATTACTTAATTTTCAGCCTCATTTTCATTTTTCCTCGACGAGGAATCCTAATGCCCCTCTTAGAGAACCCTGCTGTGCTCTAAAGTATTCCAGCTATGCCTGCTTTTGGCCAACTTTTGGTCTATAGTTTAGCCCACGCCCACCAGGACGCCCACGCCAGAGTGCCCAAGGAACCTGAAGAGCGTTAAAAGTTGAGGAACGCTGACAATTTTCTTGGCTTGTTTTATCCTCAGGAATTTGATTATGCAACAATAAATCCTTTGGTCCATTTGCCAAGACAGGACACAAAAAAAAGAAGGAGGCACTGGGCCCTAGTGGGCGTGGCCAGGCCAGACCAAACCAGACCATGGCAAGTTGGTTGGCAAACAAAGTTTCATGTGCCTTTTTGGTATTTGGGACGTTTCGGCTTCTCTCACGTGAAATTAGCATGTGAAAATATTTGTCAAAGATTTGAGTAAAATTATGCGCAGTGTTTGCTGAAACACACACACACACACTGGCACACACTGACATACCCTGACACACTGACATACACTAACACACACATGGGAACAAGGCAAACTTTACAGAATTTTAATTTGAAATTTTCGACGAGTCCTGTGCGTGTGTGTGGCCAAAAAAGTTTGGCTGCCTGGCAAAATATTTGCCAAAAACGAAAAATTATGCAAAAAAAAAAATTTAAAAAAAAAAAAGCTAAGAGGAGGGTAGAGGGTGTGTGGAGCGGGAAGGTTGAAAAAGAAATTATGTGCCAACATAAACTAAAACGAAAATCGCTTCAAAACTTGTTTGCCAACTTTTCCATCTCTTTCCAGCAGATTCAGGCCGTCTCTCTCGTTTCTATAAGCTATTTACATAAGTCGAAACTGAAACCGAAATGCTACCTGCTTTCTCTTTTTTTCTCAATTTTTTTTGGTTTATTTTGAAAATTCTACAGCATCCAGCCATGTGGAAAAATGCATGATGTTTCTCAGTTTAAATGAATTTTTGAATTGCTTTCTCTGTTTGCCATTCAAAATGAAACTTTTTGATTTTTAATTGTTTTTATATTTTTTTTTGGATCTAAGGTATGATTTTTTGTTTAAATTTTTGGTATACTATTTTAAAGAACCTTTAGTTAGAAGATTCTATATTTTTATTCCAAATTTTATAAACTTTTTAAAAAAAAACTTCTAAGGTCTTTAAATACTGATAATTAATACTGATTTATCTTTATACTTTAATACTGATTTCTTGGAAAAATTAAGCAGAAGCATTTAAGAAGCATTATATATTTAAAATATATGTAATATGTATGTAAAATATATGTACTTGAAATTTGTTAAGATTTTTCCTTTTTAGGAAAACAATTTTTTATCAACATTTAAATTAAAATTTTTTTTTTTACATTTTTTTTACCGAAAATCTAATAGGTCAGAGTTTAGAAATTGTCGGACTCTTGGGGCCTTGAATCCTCCTCTATTATATTTTTTTTTTGTGAATGGATGTCCCTGGTGTGTTGGGACACTTGCCAAGCCAAGTGAACAGCATAAAATACGGGAAGGATTAGCGACACAACAAGCGTGCAAATCTCCCGGGGAGGACATGACTCGCAGGAGGAGGTGGAGGAAAAAAATATGGGGCGGGGCACTGGGTCTTTTGTATGGACACGCGCTCGATGGGCAATGGGCGCTTTTAATGGCATCGAAAATGGTCGTACCAAGAGATCCGATGATGACCAAATGCCAAAACAGCCAAAGGGGGTCGTGGTGGTGGGTTTTTCTTCATTTTTTTTTTTTTTCTTCTATTTTTGGGTGGTACGATGGTGTCCAATTACGTCGCATAAACAATGCGTTTTTTATGGCGTTCGCGATTATGGTAACAGCAGCAACAACAACAAAAAAAAAACCGAAACAGAAACAACAACAATCGAAGAATAACAGAAAAGCAGATAAGCCTCAACGACGCCGCCAGCCACGCTGACGTATACGTGATTTTTTGATGCCTGCCGGCCCCGATTCCATAAAGTACACATGGATATATGTATAAACCAATACATATACAAACAATATATGTGTATGAGAGTGTATATGAGTGGGTATATATGTGTGTGTGCTTTCAGTCAGGGCCATAAAAAATATATACTCTACATTTTAAATTACCACAAAACACAAGTCTTCAAGGAAGTAATTAAGGCTTTAAACGAGGTTTATGGCTTTACGGTATTTTTTTTTTAAGGTTATTGGGAAGAGGTTTGCATTTTTAAATTATAAAAGTCATTGGTTTTAGGTTAATAGTTTGTTTTACATAAAAAAAATAGGAGCTATGTTAGAGGGTTTTATTAAAATAAACCATTCTTATAAGTGCAGAGTAAAAAGCTTTCTTATAAGTAAAAAGCAGAGTTCTTTGGACTTAGACTAAAGATTCTTAAAAAAAATTTAAATTAAATGATTAAGTAAGTTAATTAATAAACTTCATAATTACATAACATAATATTCAATATATTAGCAATATTTATATACGCTTTAATATTATATTATTTTTGGCTTTATAATTTAAAAAATAGCCTGTAGTCTTAGCTCTTTCCCCCTCCTTAAGGTATAATTTTAATAAGGATTATTATTAAACGAATTTTTGGTTAAAACTTATATAAAAATTAAGATCTTATATAAAAAAACGAATCTTTATAGCTATAATGCTAATTTCAAATTTAAGAAATAAATGAAATGTAAAAGACAATGAATTTCTTTTAATTTCAAATCTTAAACAAAAGAAAAAAAAACTTCTAGCCCTTAAGCTTAATATAATAGACTTAAAGACCAAAGTATCAAAAATTAAGAAAATAAACAACTCAACCCCTAAAAAATAATCTAACTTAATTTAAAAAAAACTTATTTAACATCTTAATCCCAAAACTTTAAATTTTACAAACAAAAACGCCAAAAACTAAAAGTTTAAAATAATTTATAGCCTACTTTTTCGGGCAAAATACTATAATGCCCCAAAAGAATCGCTTGCATATCGCTTTCCCTGAAAAGAATATAATCCCCTTGTGTTCACGAAGCCCCCCCTTTTTGTCCCACCCCCTTTGACTTTCGCTGCCTTGTATGAGGAGATGGGGGTATAAGCAGAAGGAGGAGGAGGAGAAGGAGGAGGAGGAGGAGGAGGAGTTCCACGTCATTTTTGCGTATCGATGACGTCGACACAATTTTCGTTACATTATTTTCGATGGCATTGTTTGATGGCACACCCCCCTATCGGCCTGCCCACGCCCCCGTCTCCCAGCCCTTGGCAAACAAACACATGCATAACTGGCTTTCTTGCTGTTTCATGTTTGCTGCTTTCACCGCTTTCTCTGCTTTCTCCGCTTTCTCTGCTTTCTTTGTGTATTTTGTAATTCTGTGTGCTGCCCTCTTCCCTTGGCCTTTAGTTCCTTTTGTCTTGTTTTATATTTCCGCTGCTGGTGCAGTTTCCAGACCCCACCCCCACCACCCTCCCTCTCAATCGACCTTATGAAAATATGTACCACAACCCCACCCCCCGCTTCAAAACAAAAAATACCAAAAACCAAACCAAACCATTCCATTTCTGTTCTTTTGTCAATTGACAGTGAAAACTAACGATACGGAAAAGTAAACGCACTGTGAGTAATATTAGTTTGTAATTTGATTTTATGCTTCTGTTTTCTTTTTTTTTTTGTTGTTCCTTTTCCCCCTTTTGGATGCTTTTCTTTGGCTTTCTTCTTTTTCTGTTCTCAGAGGGTTAACAACAATTGCAGGCAATTGTAACCAAAAACAACAAAAACTAGACTGTATGATACCCGGTACTTTTTTTTATATTTTAGAATTGAATCATTGGATACTAACTAAGAAAAATAATATTATTCAGTAAATAGGCGATACATTTTAAAATATATATATATATAATAGATATATCCTATAAACCATATGATACTCGATACTTGAAGAATCTTGATTATATGATGCCCGGTACATTTGATTTTACTTTTCTTGTTTAAGGATGGAATACTTCTAGACTTATCAGCCCGTCAATTCCAAATAATTCAGAATTATGGTTCTAAAGTTAATTTTTCTAAAATTAGTCTAGCAGTTAGTCTTAGTCTAGAACTTTATGAGTACTGAGTATACCTAGTACTTCCAGATTATATGATACCAGGTACTTTTCATAATTGCTTAATTAAGAAACAAAGGTGCTTGTGTGTTGAATAATTGTGTGCTATATGTTAAACTATTTAAAATGTCCACTATATTATACCCGATACTATTTCTTATAGCCTAATTCGAGCCAAAAATCCTTAAACCAGCTTGATAACGACTCTAACCATACAATATATTGACTTTAAATATTATATCTCTTAAAATCTAAGCTTCAGACCTATGGAAAGACAAAAATACTATCCAAACACCTTCCTATATATCCAACACACCCTTTGAACTCCCGGGTATCACAAAAAAAACAAATAAGAAAAAACCCCAAAAAATAGAAACTAACTTCGAAACAAGCAAACCAAAATCCTTATAAACTACATGAAGAAAATGTCTTTTCGTCGAGACTTTGGGAATCGTTTCCGTTTCCTGTCTACCATTTTTGGCCCTAAGTGTACATATATTTATGCACCCACACACAGATACAGATACAGATACTTGGCATTAATGCACTGACAATTGTTTGGATGGCAGCAAGTGAGCCACTTAAATTAATTTAATGTTCTCACTCAGAGACTCATCGCGGTTTCGCTTCAAGTGGGGGGAATTATGCCAATGGAGTGACAGGACCAGGACCAGAACCAGAACCAGGACTAGGGTGGAAGGGAATCCCCCAAACATATATGAAATGACACTACTTTGATGCTTTCTTGAGGTAATAAAAATGATACTCCAGTCTTGTAATGGCAGTGGTAGAGAATAAATTCTCAGTTAATGTTGGCGAGATTTTCGCGTTTTAGTTTAAAGAAAGACAATAAATGTTTAAATAGATTTCCCATATTTTCCATAGATGATGGATAATTTATTTATAAAACATATAACCTTATATAGCCGCATGGCTTGTACTTCCTCTCGCTCTGGTTATTATCCTGGCTATTGTTTTGTTTTTGTTGTTGCTGGGCGAACGTTAAGCAAGGATCTAGGTCGCATTTTGAATATATTGTTTGTATCTGAGATTAGTGAGTCAGATATCAGTGGTATATGGCCAGAGCACAAGCACACACAATCAGTGTACTGTGTGGGCCATGTCATACATGTTGTTTGTATACACCACCATTTTTTCCACCACTGTATATCTGTATATATGTCTATATATCTCTATCTATATGTACTTGATTTGCATAAAAACAAATAGAAATGGCTGATCGGTTACTCGAAAATTTAAGTAATTTAAGAGGCTTTAAATAAAAAGTGGAAACTATATAGTTTTAGAGGAAATATTGGAGATTCTATGAAGTCTGTAGAGACCTAAGAATACTACCTTCCCTAAGTTTCAAACTTGTTTAATTTTTTTTCAAAGTCTTAGCCCTCTAATGCGATCAATAGAGACCCTCCTAGACCCCATTTACCTCCACTTACCCCCATCTGATGCCCTCTGCCATGCAAATATTTCAGCTTTCCTGTCAGACTTCCAACATAGGGGACATTTGCTCATCAAAAAACACAAAAAAAAAAAAAAAAAAAAAAAAAAAAAATCCTGAAATTACCATCAATTGGGGTCAAGGGCGAGGGTGTAAGGGAAATCCGTAGACGAAAAGAAAATAAGGACCACCTACCAGCCATCACTTTGGGGAAACTCCCTCCAGTCAACCATGACATGACACACGGAAAAAGGGGGGCTTTTCCGAACATGAAAGCGAATCAAGTGAGGCTTCTGTTTCTTTTTGAGGCCCCAGTTCCTTTGCTTTTCTTGTTTTGGCCCTAACTCGACTTGACTGGGCTAATGAAATTCCAAATGCGACACAAACCCAAAGTGCGGGCCAAGAAAAAGTATATTTTTAAATAAAATTGAAGAGGAATTAAGTTAAAGACATGTCACGACATGTCAAGACATGTTTTCTTTCAAAATTGGAGCATTCTTTTAGAAAATGTGACTTAAAGGCTTCTAGTAACTATATAACTTTTAAAAAAAATACATTTTTAAATAAAATTGAAGAGAAATTTAGTTTAGAACATGTCGGGACATGTTTCAAGACAGGTCGAAGCATGCTTTCTTTCAAAATTGGAGTGTACTTTATGAAAAAAAGAGTTTTAGGCTTGAAATTCACCCAGAAAACGCAAATCTTTAAAAAAAGGATATTTTTAAATTAAATAGAATAGAAATGAAGTCAATGACATGTCGGGACATGTTTCCAGGACATTTAGAGATAGGATTTATTTAAAAACTGAAGCATAATTTAAGATAATGAGATTTAGTGTTATCTAGTAACTCCATATCTTTAGAAAAGTACATTTTTTGAAAAAATATGCATACTTTGGGGATAAAGTTATTGGCTTTAAAAACAGTCTCATAACCGCACCCCTTTTATTTTCCACCATTTTTTTGTTGTATGGAAACCCCCCTTTATGGCTGCCCCTTTAACTGATTACTGTTGAAGGCAAAGTTTTTTGTGCTGCAATTGGAAAAATTGTCAACGTGACTGCAGCAAAAGACGAAAAATGCTGACAAGGTCGATGCAGCAGCGATGGGCTGGGCGTCGTGGAGAGGGGCTTGTACGTGGAAAATGGGGTGACAACCTTCTTGTTTTGCAATAATTGCCACTGCGGCAGCACCAACAACAACAACAACAACAAGATGGAGGACAACAAACAATTGACGATGACGTCGTCGTGGTAGTCGTCAGTGTCCGCGTTCGGTTTTCCATTTCCCATTTCCCCCATTTTTTGTTTCTCCCAGTTTTCCATTTCCATTTCCATTTTTCGTTTGTTTTATTGCGGCTTCTTTTACTTAACAACAAACAGGGTCGTCCAGGGGTGTGGGGGGAGGGGGGGTGGTATGTCAGAGGGGGGCGAGCCCTAACATTGCTCATTTATATTGAAACCCCACCACCTACCAGTTCACCGCAATTTGTGTGTGCCTGCAGTGACCCAGTAACATGGAAAACGCCGCAGTCGTTGTATCCTTTTGGTCCTGAATACCACTCTCCACTAGCCCCCCTCCCCCCTCCCCCACCCCACTCCCTATCATTTCCTATATGCCTACGCCACTGGAAGAACCCCTTAGCGGGGTGTCTTCCGCACAAATGCCTCCATTTGACCCACTTAAATGGCGTAATTTATGATTTTATAGTGTGAATTCTTTTTTTTTTCTTTTCTTCTGCCACTGCCACTGCTACTGCTCCGGCTGCTTCTTTTAAAGTGGCGCCCCCTAGCGGCGAGGAGCTCAAGTGTTCGACCAGTGGCGTGGCGTAACAGGGCGGGCAGTGCAGGGATCGAGCGGTACGAAGAGTAATGGCTGCGTCTGAAAGCCAAAGTTTCTCATTGGGTTTCGAGTCCAAAGGAATGTTTCAATGAATTTCGAAAAAAAAATCAAAATTGGTAGGAAGTTGGTCTAGAATTTGGGGTTATAGGGGATTTTTCTTATAAAGATTGTAGAGGCTCTTCTATATAGAACATGTATCTTTGCGGGTACTGCTTTTTGGTATTTTTAAAAAAAAAAACTGACTCTCTTTTTAATGATTTTGATTGGAAAACTAGCTTATTTTCAAAAAAAAGAAGATCTTTAAATATGAAAAATAGACTTTATCGATCTACTCCAGAATATTTCAACAAGAAATAGATAAAATTATTGTCTTGATACTACATAAATTTTATTGAAAAACATAGAAACATAAAATACTAAGAACTATAAAATATGTACATACATACAAGGATAATATCCTCTATAACATCCTCTATAAGAAACTCAAAATATACTGAAGAAATCCAGCTTCAAAGTATTTTTTTTAACACAAAATACGTATTTTTCTTAATATTTTAAATATCAAGCATTTTAAAAAAATTAAATCCAAACCTGCGAAAAAATACCAAAAATTACCAAATTTCAAGCAAAAAATTTCCAAAAAGAATAGTTCCTAGTCCTACTACTAAATCCTGGCCACAATTTTCTACCATTTCAAATGAAAATTCATAAAAATGGCCAAAAAGAAAATATAACTCATTCCGTGCAGGCGGGCGCCTTTCTTGCCTCCACTCGGTAGTATCATCTGAAAAGTGCCTTGGCACGATTTATGTTTTGTTAATTTTCTTGCCAAACTCTCGGCACTTGGAACGAGACGGCAAAGGACTTTTCCCCAACTCAAGACAGAGAGAGCGATAGAGACAAGGCTATATATTATATTGTATGAGAAGTGAGTCACATATGCATGACTTATGTGGCATTAGTCCATGTTTGTCTTTTCCGGATTGTTTTGCTTTCCCGCCCCACGCCTTCCAAAATAAAAAAAATATTTCCAGCTTGGTATCTTATTATGTAAATGGATTTTTGGCTTACATTCAACAAAAGTCTCGAGTGTCTAAGAATTCTTGTTGGTCTCATTATTTACCTGAAAAGACAAGAAAAATATAAAGAAAAATTAGATGCGACAATTTATGAGATTTAAGAAATATTTTAATTCTATTTGCTTGAATTTCAGTGGAAAGAGAGGCCTCTCGCTTTTCCTCTTAAATTGCCAAATTCAATTTCAATATTTGGTGGTTGGGAGCCCACCCCTTAAAGCCACAGCAGCTGTCGAAGCCATTAAATTACCACAAAGGCCTTCAAATATAAAGCTTCAATAATTTATGTAAGTTTTGGGTGAAAATATAACGGGAAAGGTTGTTATTTTAATTTGTGGACTGATTGATACCCGGTACTGATACAATACCTGGTACTATTTAAATTTCTTTATATTTTACATTAATTTCCTTGAATTTGGTATATCTCGAGTACCGGGTATGAATATTTGTGTGAAATTCTATTAAATAATGCAGCTTTAGTTTTGATGAAAGAATTTCTTATTAAGTTTTTAAACTATACAACACCCGGTACTACTTTTATTTTAAATATATTTTATAGTTTTCTATTTTTTATATTTCTTTAAATTTAATATCTTCAAGTTCCAGCCTTTTTTTCTTCCTTTTCTTAGTATTTCTTTTTTAGTCATAAATTGAAAAATGAATTAAAGGCATTAAAGATTGAAATATCTTTGGACCCAACATAGTTTCCACCACAAAAAAACGCTCCAGTTTTTCCCACATTTTCCCTCATTTCCCAAACGCGACATTGTGGCGCTGGAAAAATGAGGGCTTCGGCCATGCAATCCTGGTTAAAATGAAATCAATTGAATTAATTATTGGCGCTTAATTGGTTGAAACGAAGCGGGATATTTTCCCCTTCTCTCGTTACGTTTTCTGTTTTTTTTTTCTGTTCCACTTACACAAGTCCCTCCCGCCTCCACTGATCCCCCCCTCGCTGGGCTCTTAACCTCTCTGGGCCAATTGTTGTTGCCAAATAGAGCGTATTTTGAGCCATTTCATTTATGGCAAGGAATAAAAAAAAGAATGCGTATAAATGAAAAGTAAGGTTTTGTGGAAAAATCTGCCATGAATGCCACGGAATTTGTGCCAATAAATT
Source organism: Drosophila pseudoananassae pseudoananassae (assembly GCA_018153035.1). NCBI lineage: Eukaryota > Metazoa > Arthropoda > Insecta > Diptera > Drosophilidae > Drosophila > Drosophila pseudoananassae. The sequence goes on along the minus strand of JAECXR010000023.1, from coordinate 2,152,613 downwards.
GGTGGAGATAGACGTTGTAATATTAAACGGAAATTGTTTCATATTAGGAGTTTTTATTAGACGAGGCTTTTAAAAAGGGGGGAATTGGTAATTAATTGCGTGATTGCTAGAAAGTAATTAAACTTACAAGGAATAATCAGAGCAAAGGTTTCTTGTTGAGGTTTGGAGGTCTCTTTTTTCTAAAATCTCCATTTATACAGTTAGGTACTCCACCTTGTGATCCAAAGAATATAACTATTTCACTTTACACTTTTTCTGGCTCAAATAATACGATTTTAAACTAAAACACACCCGCTTCATGATCTTTTCTTAATGAACTGAACAAGCACCTCTTTAACAGGCACCTCAGGTGTAACAGAAAACGCCAAACAACGGATTAACAAGGAGAGCGAAATTTTAAAACGAACGGATCTTGGGGCGGCGATTGGGAGAGAATACGGGTGATAGACAGTGTAGGCGGGAGAGATTAAAGGTGTGAGAGCGTTCAGGTGGGAGAGAAAAAAGGTGAGAGAGTGTTAAGGTGAGCGACAATATAGGTGGGTGATAAGGGGGGAGAGACAGTAGATTCCTCCAGTAGGAGAGAGCTGTTGGAGCCTCCATATAACACTCTCCAGTGGAAACACAACCCACGAAGGAGCGAAGGATGCTAAGAAAGATAGATAATAATTCCAATTCAAAATAGAGTTCATTTAGGAAGGAAAAAAAATGGCACTAATAAAAGGCCTATGTATATCTTTGTTATTATTGGACCTATCTTAGGGGTATACCTAAAACGGTAGCAACCGTCGATCCCTGTGGCCCCCACAAGAAAAACCCCATTTTCAAGGGATCCCATCACAAAAAATGGAAAAAATTTAAAAAATTTATTTCTCTCAGGATTTTAATGCAGAACGGTAGCTAATCGACCCAGAAATCGTTTAAGGTACTCCGCTTGAGGATCGGATGAGAATTGGGAGAGATATGGCCATCCCAGTGGGCCCTACAGGGGAAAACCCCATTTTCAAGGGATCCCATCACGAAAAATGGGAAAAAATCTAAAAAATATTTTGTCTCAGGATTTTAATGCAGAATGGTAGCTAATCGACCCAGAAATCGTTTAAGGTACTCCGCATGAGGATCGGATGAGAATTGGGAGAGATATTGCCATCCCTGTGGGCCCTATAAGGAAAACCCCATTTTCAAGGGATCCCATCACGAAAAATGGGAAAAAAATCTAAAAAATATTTTGTCTCAGGATTTTAATGCAGAATGGTAGCTAATCGACCCAGAAATCGTTTAAGGTACTCCGCTTGAGGATCGGATGAGAATTGGGAGAGATATGGCCATCCCAGTGGGCCCTACAGGGGAAAACCCCATTTTCAAGGGATCCCATCACGAAAAATGGGAAAAAATCTAAAAAATATTTTGTCTCAGGATTTTAATGCAGAATGGTAGCTAATCGACCCAGAAATCGTTTAAGGTACTCCGCTTGAGGATCGGATGAGAATTGGGAGAGATATGGCCATCCCTGTGGGCCCTATAAGGAAAACCCCATTTTCAAGGGATCCCATCACGAAAAATGGGAAAAAAATCTAAAAAATATTTTGTCTCAGGATTTTAATGCAGAATGGTAGCTAATCGACCCAGAAATCGTTTAAGGTACTCCGCTTGAGGATCGGATGAGAATTGGGAGAGATATGGCCATCCCAGTGGGCCCTACAGGGGAAAACCCCATTTTCAAGGGATCCCATCACGAAAAATGGAAAAAAATCTAAAAAAATATTTTGTCTCAGGATTTTAATGCAGAACGGTAGAGAATCGACCCAGAAATCGTTTAAGGTACTCCGCTTGAGGATCGGATGAGAATTGGGAGAGATATGGCCATCCCAGTGGGCCCTACAGGGGAAAACCCCATTTTCAAGGGATCCCATCACGAAAAATGGAAAAAAATCTTAAAAATATTTTGTCTCAGGATTTTAATGCAGAACGGTAGAGAATCGACCCAGAAATCGTTTAAGGTACTCCGCTTGAGGATCGGATGAGAATTGGGAGAGATATGGCCATCCCAGTGGGCCCTACAGGGGAAAACCCCATTTTCAAGGGATCCCATCACGAAAAATGGAAAAAAATCTAAAAAATATTTTGTCTCAGGATTTTGATGCAGAATGGTGGAGAATCGACCCAGAAATCGTTTAAGGTACTCCGCTTGAGGATCGGATGAGAATTGGCAGAGATATGCCCATTCCTGTGTGCCATATAGGGGAAAACCCCATTTTCAAGGGATCCCATCACGAAAAATGGGAAAAAAATCTAAAAAATATTTTGTCTTAGGATCTTAATGCAGAACGGTAGCTAATCGACCCAGAAATCGTTTAAGGTACTCCGCTTGAGGATCGGATGAGAATTGGGAGAGATATGGCCATCCCAGTGGGCCCTACAGGGGAAAACCCCATTTTCAAGGGATCCCATCACGAAAAATGGAAAAAAATCTAAAAAATATTTTGTCTCAGGATTTTAATGCCGAATGGTGGAGAATCGACCCAGAAATCGTTTAAGGTACTCCGCTTGAGGAACGGATGAGAATTGGGAGAGATATGGCCATCCCAGTGGGCCCTACAGGGGAAAACCCCATTTTCAAGGGATCCCATCACGAAAAATGGAAAAAAATCTAAAAAATATTTTGTCTCAGGATTTTAATGCCGAATGGTGGAGAATCTACCCAGAAATCGTTTAAGGTACTCCGCTTGAGGAACGGATGAGAATTGGGAGAGATATGGCCATCCCAGTGGGCCCTACAGGGGAAAACCCCATTTTCAAGGAATCCCATCCGAAAAATGGAAAAAAATCTAAAAAATATTTTGTCTCAGGATTTTAATGCCGAATGGTAGAGAATCGACCCAGAAATCGTTTAAGGTACTCCGCTTGAGGATCGGATGAGAATTGGCAGAGATATGCCCATTCCTGTGTGCCATATAGGGGAAAACCCCATTTTCAAGGGATCCCATCACGAAAAATGGAAAAAAATCTAAACAATATTTTGTCTCAGGATTTTGATGCAGAATGGTGGAGAATCGACCCAGAAATCGTTTAAGGTACTCCGCTTGAGGATCGGATGAGAATTGGGAGAGATATGGCCATCCCTTTGGGCCCTACAGGGGAAAACCCCATTTTCAAGGGATCCCATCACGAAAAATGGAAAAAAATCTAAAAAATATTTTGTCTCAGGATTTTGATGCAGAATGGTGGAGAATCGACCCAGAAATCGTTTAAGGTACTCCGCTTGAGGAACGGATGAGAATTGGGAGAGATATGGCCATCCCAGTGGGCCCTACAGGGGAAAACCCCATTTTCAAGGAATCCCATCCGAAAAATGGGAAAAAAATCTAAAAAATATTTTGTCTCAGGATTTTAATGCCGAATGGTAGAGAATCGACCCAGAAATCGTTTAAGGTACTCCGCCTGAGGATCGGATGAGAATTGGCAGAGATATGCCCATTCCTGTGTGCCATATAGGGGAAAACCCCATTTTCAAGGGATCCCATCACGAAAAATGGAAAAAAATCTAAAAAATATTTTGTCTCAGGATTTTGATGCCGAATGGTAGAGAATCGACCCAGAAATCGTTTAAGGTACTCCGCCTGAGGATCGGATGAGAATTGGCAGAGGTATGCCCATTCCTGTGTGCCATATAGGGGAAAACCCCATTTTCAAGGGATCCCATCACGAAAAATGGAAAAAAATCTACAAAATATTTTGTCTCAGGATTTTGATGCAGAATGGTGGAGAATCGACCCAGAAATCGTTTAAGGTACTCCGCTTGAGGATCGGATGAGAATTGGGAGAGATATGGCCATCCCAGTGGGCCCTACAGGGGAAAACCCCATTTTCAAGGAATCCCATCCGAAAAATGGAAAAAAATCTAAAAAATATTTTGTCTCAGGATTTTGATGCAGAATGGTGGAGAATCGACCCAGAAATCGTTTAAGGTACTCCGCCTGAGGAACGGATGAGAATTGGGAGAGATATGGCCATCCCAGTGGGCCCTACAGGGGAAAACTCCATTTTCAAGGGATCCCATCACGAAAAATGGAAAAAAATCTAAAAAATATTTTGTCTCAGGATTTTAATGCCGAATGGTGGAGAATCGACCCAGAAATCGTTTAAGGTACTCCGCTTGAGGAACGGATGAGAATTGGCAGAGATATGGCCATCCCAGTGGGCCCTACAGGGGAAAACCCCATTTTCAAGGGATCCCATCACGAAAAATGGAAAAAAATCTAAAAAATATTTTGTCTCAGGATTTTAATGCAGAATGGTGGAGAATCGACCCAGAAATCGTTTAAGGTACTCCGCTTGAGGAACGGATGAGAATTGGGAGAGATATGGCCATTCCTGTGTGCCATATAGGGGAAAACCCCATTTTCAAGGGATCCCATCACGAAAAATGGGAAAAAAATCTAAAAAAATATTTTGTCTTAGGATCTTAATGCAGAACGGTAGCTAATCGACCCAGAAATCGTTTAAGGTACTCCGCTTGAGGATCGGATGAGAATTGGGAGAGATATGGCCATCCCAGTGGGCCCTACAGGGGAAAACCCCATTTTCAAGGGATCCCATCACGAAAAATGGAAAAAAATCTAAAAAATATTTTGTCTCAGGATTTTAATGCCGAATGGTAGAGAATCGACCCAGAAATCGTTTAAGGTACTCCGCTTGAGGATCGGATGAGAATTGGGAGAGATATGGCCATCCCAGTGGGCCATATAGGGGAAAACCCCATTTTCAAGGGATCCCATCACGAAAAATGGAAAAAAATCTAAAAAATATTTTGTCTCAGGATTTTAATGCCGAATGGTAGAGAATCGACCCAGAAATCGTTTAAGGTACTCCGCCTGAGGAACGGATGAGAATTGGGAGAGATATGGCCATCCCAGTGGGCCCTACAGGGGAAAACCCCATTTTCAAGGAATCCCATCCGAAAAATGGAAAAAAATCTAAAAAATATTTTGTCTCAGGATTTTGATGCAGAATGGTGGAGAATCGACCCAGAAATCGTTTAAGGTACTCCGCTTGAGGAACGGATGATAATTGGGAGAGATATGCCCATTCCTGTGTGCCATATAGGGGAAAACCCCATTTTCAAGGGATCCCATCACGAAAAATGGGAAAAAAATCTAAAAAATATTTTGTCTCAGGATTTTAATGCAGGATGGTGGAGAATCTACCCAGAAATCGTTTAAGGTACTCCGCTTGAGGATCGGATGAGAATTGGGAGAGATATGGCCATCCCAGTGGGCCCTACAGGGGAAAACCCCATTTTCAAGGGATCCCATCACGAAAAATGGGAAAAAAATCTAAAAAATATTTTTTCTTAGGATCTTAATGCAGAACGGTAGCTAATCGACCCAGAAATCGTTTAAGGTACTCCGCTTGAGGATCGGATGAGAATTGGGAGAGATGTGGCCATCCCAGTGGGCCATATAGGGGAAAACCCCATTTTCAGGGGATCCCATCACGAAAAATGGGAAAAAAATCTCAAAAATATTTTGTCGGAGGATTTTAATGCAGAATGGTGGAGAATCGACCCAGAAATCGTTTAAGGTACTCCGCTTGAGAATCGGATGAGGATTGGGGAAGACATAGCCAATATAGACCCCACTTTTGTGTTTGTGAAGCTAAAAAAGGGAAACAGTAGCGGGTATCATATAGTTAAGCTCAGTAACTTTAACTGATTATATTTCCAGTATTTTTTGCAAGTTCCAAGCCACCTTAATACCCGAAACCCATTAGGAGAATCGCAAATAGTTCACCCGCCCTGGCCCAACACCTGGCCCGGCACTCTCCTTTTATTTGCACTTTTTGGCCAATTCCGATGTTGATTTTGGCTTAAACGTTTTTCATTAGAATGCAATTTTCCCATCTACACCCCATCACCGCTCTGTCTCTCTAACTCCCCTCCCCCCACTAGTCCATTATGAGATTTTTGAATGAAAATGCAAGCCATTAAAAGGCCGATGGAAGAAGCCAAGTGAAGAGGGGCTTCTGGCCTGTACGAGGGTGTGTTGTGTGGGTGTGACGGGTAAACTGAATTTAAATCAGAAATTTGTTGATTTGTGAGTACCATTTGCAAAAGCGAACCACCGAGTCTGAATAAATACAAAAATATCTGTTCAGCATAGAGATACACACACACACACACAGTATACTATAGATATAAACTCTTTTGGCAAAAAGCTCTGAAAATTCATTTATTCACTCAATTCACAGCAATTTACAAATGGCTCTAGGTGTTTATGCAATTTATGGAAACTCCGAGTGCGCTTCAAATGCTACCATCCATATCTAAGCTAAAAATTAAATTGCATTTAAATTAAAAAAAAAAAATAAACAAACAGAGCTTATCTGCGAATAATTCATAACAAAAATGATTTAGGTCTTGAGGGGAAAAGTGTATTATTGAAATGATTGTATTTATTATTAAAAGAATGGCTATTTGTTTGAAACAAAAAAAGTTATTAAATGGTTTGATTATTTATTTATCAAAAATATATGTTTTTTTTAAAGAGGAATATGTTAGTTTTTAATTCTTTTTTTTGTCAGATTTTTTCCTATTTTTTAGTCACTTTTTCTGGCCTTTTTTTGTTGCCCGCTTTTCGTTTGTGTGCCAACTGTTTTAGGTCGCCATGCTAAATGTTTGCAATTGCACAACAACGCCAGCGACCAGAGACCAGAAGCCCAAAAGCCCAGGAGGAAGCCCCGCCCCTTTCCGGCCTAGCCGCCTACCCGCCAGCCCCGCGCCTTGTAGCTCGTCTCTTCCGTGGGCCCGTTCACTCGAAATGTGCCAAATGGCAACGTGGAAAGGAAAACAAGCGCCACAGACAAGGCACTACCGACACTAGGACCAAACCACCCACCTCTCCCACCTCTCTCACCTCTTCTTCTTATCCCCCAAAAACATCAGCCATCATTCAGTCATGCGGTTGCCGCAGTGTTGCATACTTTCCGGCACTTTCCAGGGCGAGAAAATTATGAGAAATTGCCAAGAATCCGAAATCTCCATTGGGGGAAGCCACAAAAAAAGGGGGGAAACTAAAGCATTAGGGGGGTTTTTTAGTCGGGAGGTATTTTAATAGTTTTTGGGTTAAATTCTACATTTTGGGTCTTCTATTCATTGAATTTAGGTATTTTAACACTTGAATTCTGGGACGTTTCTCATTTGAATTTATTTTTTTAGATTTTCTTAAATTTTTATTTCTCTTTTTTTATAACTATTTTTTACTCTATTAACCTTAAAGTTCCGAAATTCTAAATGCCTAAAAGTCGAAAAAGCCTAAATCTATTATATCTATTATAACTAAATACCCCAATATAGGCCCCAACAATGAGAGACTTTTATGATAATTTTTTTTTTTTAAAAGATAAAAGAAAAAAAATCGAAAACTAAATAAATCTTATATAGCTCAAATAATAAAAATTTCCATAAATTCTAAAATTTCTCAAAAGAAAAAAAAAACAAACGAAACTCAAGACTTTATAGAACACATACATACCTTATAAAGCCTTTCTTAAACCTTCTTTCTACATCTTTGCAATAATTTTCATTGATTTTCTTCTATAATATATTAAGTAATTCAATTGAAAACTATAAATAGTACAAAGTAAGGCTTAGAAGTCCTATAAGAATCTTAAATATAAAAAAAAAATATCAACCAATAAAACCCATACTATATGCTATATACATACATACATATGTGTGTACATACATATATAACCCTTACTAGTCTTCCTGTAAACGGTTTTAAAGACATTTCTTTGGTTTTTTCTTCTTAAACATAAATTGTTACTTTATGTTACTTAACCCTTATTAAGTCCCTTAAGCCTTATTATTAAAAACTCATTAATCTTTAAGTTATTTTGAGAGCCCCCTTTTCTCTCAGTGCCTGACCAAAATGGGCCGCTTGCGTCTCAGCCGCTTCTTGACTGGCAGCCTGCTTTGGCCAGCGCACGTTGACCTTATTTGCATGCGGCGCGACTCGGCGCGAATCAATTCTTGGCAGCACCACCCCCTAGAACCCCTAGAACACCTAGATCCCCCCTTTTGCGGTTGGTTTCAAACACGAGGAGCAGCAGGAGGAGCACCCAGGAAGGGAGGCCATGGATGTTGGGTCACCAACAAATTGAAACGAATTCTCGTATTGGAGTTCGAATTGCAATTGAAATTGGTTGCACAAGGGTGGGCAGGAAAAATAAGGGGCGCCCAAGGGTTGGAAGAGCGGAAAATTGGAAGGTGCTTTCCCCCCCACCCCCCAGTGGGTGGTGGGTGGTTGGCTGTACCGGCCTCTTTATTGCGGCCAAAGTTTTCTCTGTTCGCTCTGTTTTGTTGATTATTGTTGGCTGCGGCAGCGCGTTGATTTAATGCAAAAAGCCGACTGCAGCCGATGCACTGAGAGAAATGTTTAGGAATTAAAAAGGTTTAGAAGAAAATAGATGAAATTTTTTGATATTAAATTAAAGTTTAAAGGCTAAAATTGGGATATTGTTATATTTTATGATTTTAAACAAAGGCTTAATTTTCTATATCGACAAGTATATTTAGTATGTATATTTAGTATAGACTTCTATAAATACTATTCTCATTACAGCTCCACAAAATACTTGTAATAAGTACTTTTTTTGTAAAAAACATTTTCAAAAATTAAAGAAAACTATAACGTTTTGCTTAAAAATATGTTAGTTATTAGTTAGTAAATTATAAGATAATTATGTCTTTATTTTTAATGCTAGTATCAAGCTAATCATTAATAGTTTATAGTCATTTATTCGTTTTGGAATTTCTAACAGAGTTTTGTAGAATATAGTCCAAAGTTCTCTAATATGTATATGATACCCGATACATAGTAATTTTTGGAAAAAGGGTTATATCTTTCAAAAAAAAGTTATGCAATTATGTAGATATTTAAGTAAAGAATTATCTTAAAAAAATATATATAAATATTACAAGAATATATAGGCATATTTAATATGTATGTTTAACATATTTAAAACAGAAACCCCCTTCAAAAGCTATCTCAAAATATGACTTACAAATTTCTATAACCCATAACTCTGAAATTTACAAAAAAAATTCTCTAAAATTTGCCTCAAAATAACCAGTTTTCTAAGAAACCCTCTTTTTGTAACAAAAATCCTAATAATTTCTGTCAGTATCCTCTGCCAACTGTGCTGCAACTGCGACGCCAACTTGCCATTAAAACGTTGCAACAGCAGAAGAAGAAGAACCAGTAGCAGTGGCAACAAAAATAAAAAAAAATAAAAAGAAGCAAAAAAATTGTTAAAAGGCGCTTCTAAGTAAATAACTGGGTTTATGGGTCGATTGGGTGCACCAAATCGTGAGCAGCAAAAGGAAAAGCAATGGAAAAGCAGCAGGGGGAAAATCAGAGGGGGAGAGGAGAAGGGAGAAAGAGGGGGAATACATATGGAAAAGATATACTAGTATAGGGGAAAATGGGTAACCAAAGGAATTGAGAGAAGAAGCGGACGAAGAGGGAGTGGCAAGGCAACAATTGATTGAGCCGCGAAATGGGAATACAAATTGATGAATAAATTCTACTATTTTCCACTTGAAGCCATCTCGGCAGAAACAGAAATTGGAAAAATGCTAAGGGGTGAGGAGGGAAAATGGTGAAAATGGGATACATTTACTTCTCAAACAGAGATATTTATTTGAATTTTTTTTTTTTTCCAAAGTTATTGCTTAACTTTAAACAAATTTTTAATGCGAGATCCTAACTCTTCCTTGTTCTATATATATGGGTTCTATACATTCTATCCTTTATGTTTTATATTAGGAATGTCTAAAATATATGGTATATATATACATATGTATGTATAATATATAGAGTTTCTATGGAACTCAACTCTTAGCTATATAAAGACTATATGTTCCTTGCATATCCCTAGATTTTTTCTCAAACTTCCTATATCTTGTAAATATAAATATTTTTCAATTATTCTAAATTTCTATGGTAAATTCTAGCTCCCAACTCTTCTTAGCTTTAACATGTAGACAAAATAGAGCTTTATATCTCTAGATAACCCCTAAGATCTCTTAGAATTTCTTTATGATTTTCTTCTCTTGTCTTAAGGATTCCAAGTTATAATTAAGAATTGGCGGTATTCTATGATATTCAACTTTTAGCTTAGCTTAGATAGAAGTTTCCAACTGTTCCTAATTCTATAAAATAGATCAAGTAATTCTAACCCTGTAGATAGATATAGACTCTATACCCCTTAGATAATTCCACATTTTCTCTATAATTTATTGATTTTCTCATATTTTTCTTAGCCTTTCTATGTTATGGTATAAGTAATATCCTATATAGAATGTCTAAAAGACTATCATCCCTAAGATATCCCTAGATTTCCCATAAAGTTGCATTCCCTCTCTCTTAAAATTTATCTAAGAAAAGTAGATCCTTTAGTATTTTTAACTAACTCCTAGCTCTCAACTATTGCTTTCTCTCTAAAACTGCCTAAATATATAGATTAGATATTTCTAGATTTTCTTTAAAATTTCCAGTCCCTATCTTGGAAGATCTCAAGTTATACAAGAAGTATAGGATGTATTAGATGGCATAGCATATTTTAGTATATTTACCTCTTGATTTTCTGTGAAACTCATATTCCTGAAACTATATCATATTCCTGAGACCATAATAGAGGCCCTATACCCCTCAGATATCGCTAGCTTGTCCCTCCTTTCCATCAGTTTCCTGATGAAATTGAAAAAAAAAATAAAATTGCGTAGCACTCTGGAATTTGTTGTGAGCAGCATATGTGGTTGGGTCTGTGCTGGAAATGGAATTAGTAATGAAGTTTTGCCAATGCTTTATAGGAGGGGGCTTGGGTTGGGTCGTGAGCTGGCAATAGCCCCTAGAACTCCCCCCTGATACACCCCCAACCCCTTTGGAAAAAAAACCGTGTAATTGCATTTTGGCCACGGTTTTCTGATTTCTCTGATTTTTGCGAGTGGCTCGCGGATCGAGCTGTGAAGTGAATTTTCAAGTGAAATTGAAATGGAATGCCAAGAGCATAGTCCTTGCCAACATCCGGAAAATGGGAAATAAAATATTTCATTTAAAAGAAAATAAAATGAAAAATGCCATAAATGCAACCACACAATGCCCTATATTGGCATACACATATGTATATATATATACCTTTGAGTCGCGTCGAGGGTTGGGAAATTAAATTTCTGTTGATAACTTGAAACTAATTGCTTTAAATGGAAATTGAATGCAAAACTGTTAATTTTTAAGGAAAATTTCGCAGAGTCTATTCAAATTCAAATTCAAATACTTGGACCATAAAGTTTGGGACAAAAAAATGAAAACTTTGCTCATCTCGTAGAGTTCTTGGGGCAGCTTCTCGGGAAGCCATAAAACCCAAGTTCAAATTGCGCGAAAATGGCAGCGCGAGTTGGTGTGGCATGACCCGCTGCACTAATGTCGCACACACACACACACACACACACACACTTAGTCACACACACAGATAGGGAAGAGGTCCTGGGAAAAGGATTCGGGCAGTCTGCCAGACATAGAGTACTATATTTCTCGACTCAAGCAGCGCCAAATGCAAACAAACAAACAAAGTTAGCGCTCGTTCATGTACAGATCTCAGTATCTGCATCTGTGTGCTAGTATCTGCATCTGTGAGCTTGTATCTGAGTATCTGTGTGCAAATGTAAAGCATAAGATAGACAATTACACTTTTGCCACTGCACCAGGGCCAGGACGCGAGAGGGTGGGCCCCAGAACAGGGCCCAGAAACAGTAACAGAAACAGCATTTAGATAAACGCCAAAAGGTAAATGAACTTTATCAACCGAACAAGAAAGCGAGGTGTACGCTGTTAGTACAACTCCCCCCTAGATACCTCCCCCCTGGGTACATACACACACTACTCCTACATGTCCTACTCTAAACCCAATACATGTGCACTTTTGCAATTGCAGCTCGTTGTGGCCTCTTACACTTTTGGTTATGAAATTCAATGACTGCGGCTGGTTTCCACATAAATATTATTTATTTAATTATGATTTTATTGAAACAAATTAAGATTTATACAAGATATATGTGATATTAATGAGTTTTTGTAAGTTTTAATGCTTTTAATTTAATATAAGCCTTTTCCAATAAGAAATATTACTGATTTTGAATAAATATTACTTATTTATAAATAATACTTAATTCTTGTTGAAAAATAACTATGTTTTTATAAAAATCAATCGCCAAAGACTTGAAATTCATGAAGAACATACTACTTCTACTATTTTAGTATTCTTTATCCTTAATAATATCCTATTATTTTAGTATTTTTTTGGTACTTTAGACTAGATAGGTGTTGGAGGGCAAGTCTTAAGACCTTTTAAAATATATCACCTTTTGAAAGTTATACCAATTATAATAAAATACCTAATAAATACCATTAGCATCCATTTTTAGGACCTAGCTTTAATAAAGATTTCCTCATCAACCTTACACCAAAAAATAGCCAATTATTTAAGAATATGAAGGCAGATTGTCGCTGTTTTGTTGCTAAAATAATAATTTATATTATATCTTTTATCATTCTTCCCAATTCGTCCGATCATCAAACTTAACACTCCTTAAAAAATATCTCACTTTTAAGTCCCAAATTTAAAGATTTCCCTACCAACTTTTCACCCAAAACTCACTTAATAAAATACAAACTAAATCTACCATCTCTCAACACCTTTAAAAGTGACGAAAAAAAAGAGGGCTGCAGATGTGTGCCACACATTTCAATTTAAACAAATTTCAACAAAATGTGTAAAAATGCGAGAGAGAAAAATAGAATAAAATGGCAGGAAAAGTGCTGGAGGATGGAAAAATGTTAGGAAAACACAAGAAGGATCTAGGACTATGACTACGACTACGACTATGACTAGGACTAGGACGAGTGCAATGTACAAAAGGCAAACAATGTGAAATGTAGAAAGGACCTGGAACAGAAACAGAAACAGATTTTCCGACTGCAGTAATAAATGATAAACAAGTGCAAGCTGGCCAAAATGGGCGATGGGGCGATGGGGCGTGGCTGGTGGATAGCATTTTCCATTTTCCATTTCCAGTTGCTAGGCTGATATTGAAAACGGCTGGCAAGCAGTTCTTCCTTCTGCCAAGCAAATGTGACTCCATTTTGTAAGAGAGTGTGGGTGTGTGATGGAGTGTGTGTTGGTGTGTGTGCCTTTTCACACTTTTGCATTATTTATGCAGGACATGCGTGCATGTGTGTGTCTCAGGGCTTGTGTACGTGCCTCGCAATGCAACGACAGCTGCTCCTGCTCCTGCTACAGTTTCAGTTTCAGTTTCCAGGACCTCCTCCCTACCTCTGCCCCTCCGTACACCTCTTTGCCTCTCCAGGATATATATTTATTCCATGTACATATTGCAAGTGCCCCATGCCTCGTGTCAAACTTCTAATTAACCTCGTAATTCATGCAACTAAAATGAGTGGGCCAAAAAAGGGAGGGGAGGGGCGGCTGCGTGGCACTGAGACGGGCGGTGTAGGCAGCGGGTGGGCTGGGGAGACTCGAAAGGCGGCAACGGCTTGGCTTTATTGGTCCAGAAGGAGAACGTGGCAGGGCAAATGACCCACAAATTACAACAGATTTTCAAAAATCTCCTCTTTTAATCCTTTGCTTTAAAATCCTTTGCAAAATTTTAAAAATAAGTTTTTATTTTTCAAAACTGTAATAATTTAACATTACTTATTAATTCTTTTGTTAAGGATAGTATTCAAAACTAATTAAATTTGTCTATAAAATATTTTAAAAACTAGTTTTAAAGAGCTGGTTTTGTCATCCAGAGTACCGGGTATCTTATATGATCATATATGTATCTATGTATAAATATATATTTATTTCTTGTTAGCCTATTTTTTAAGATATATGTATCTAATCTTGAAAAATCGCCTTCAGAAAATTAACATACCTTAGTTTTCAATATTCTTTCAAACTACCGGAAATCATATACCTTTTTTTGTTGAGAATTAGTAGTCTAATATAAAATTGGAAAGGTATACAGATAATATTTATAAATTCAAGTTTGGAAAAAAATTCAATATAATATTTAGTAATTTAGAAATAATTATAATTTATTTATAAAAATTTTATAAAATATTTAGTCATAAAATATTAAGAAACAAGAAGGGTATTCCTCAAATACCTACATACCTACCTTTTAATAATAGAACTTAGCCCATAGCTAATACCTAATCTCAAATGAACCACCTCCCACGCTTAAGGCTTCTCAAAACACTAATTAAAAATTAAATAAAATTACGCAGCACAATTAAATCATGGCCAGACCTTTTGGAAGCCGAAAAAAGTAAAGTAAATAAATAATAAAATTAGAGCAATTATTTGCCAGCCAGTTGCCGGTTGCCAATGGAAATTGAAATTACATTATTTAATTGGTTAGTTGGCCTGTTTAAATATTTCCAACAAACAAAATAACAAACAAACATGCGACAAAGACAATCAGCGAATTGTAAAACCAAAAAAACGAGGCAGAAAGACAATGAATGCAAATAAACATAAATGGATTGCAATTTCATGATTAATTGTTGAGGAGAAAAAAAAATGACAATTTGTTGAACAATTATGGGAGAATGTTAAGCGCGTTAGGCCGGGCCGGGCCGGGCCGGGCCTGTTACTTCCACTAATTAAAAGACCAGAGGCCTCTGCCGCAAACACTATTCCAGTAATTGACTCGAAACTTTCTTCATTTTCGGTTCAACAATCAAATGTTCAATTGTCGCTTATTTTGTGGTTATTTTTGGTGACATCAACATCAAACCACAGCACTTAACTCGCCGCTCAAGGAGCCGACAAAAAAATTAACGAAACAAAAAAGTAGTCTATGAACAAAGGCAGTTGAAAAAAAATCTTTATTGTCTTAGTTTTATAAAAATGCAATTCAATTCGTTTTTTTTTTATTTAGTTTTTTGTTCAAAAAACTTGTCAAAGGCAATGGCCAAAAATGGAACTCTGGCAACAACAATTTCTGCCAATTTGTGTGCAATTTAAAGTGTCCGAAGGGGTCCGCTGGGATCCCACTCTGGGTCGGTCGCGTTCTCTCCTATCCATGTTCATGTCTATGTCCATGTCCTTTCCCATCCTGTCCTGTCCAGTTCTGTTCTATGCTGGCCCTTTCCATAGTCCTTACACCAAAAAAAAAACTTTGCAACTATTTTGTTTCGGCTCGAGGGTGGAGGGTGGTTGGTAAGGGGAAAATGGAAAATGGAAAAGTGGAAAAGCGTGCGAGGGGCGGAAAACTTGCCAGACACGGACACAGATGAGTAGACCACAATGAAACTGACCGCGAGGATGCACTTTGAGCAAAAAATACTTAGACTGTATGAAGTATATATATTTTTTTGAAAAGTGTATAGTAATTATAGAATATTATTTATTTTTAATATTCATTAATTTAATATTCTGTTATTTATTTGACTTTTAAACTTTATAACTTTTTTTAAAGTCTCATTAAAAACTTATTTAAAACGTGGTATTAAGTATTGAAGTATTGAAGCCATCTAGTATTAAGCATATTACCCTTTAAAGCGTTAAGGTATTATTGATAAGTGTGAGAAACGGGCACATTAAAATCACCTTAACCTAATATAAACCTATGTAAAAAATCGTATGATTTTATTAAAAATATTCTTTATCTAACATAGAAAATAAAAGAAATAGTATATTTCTTAAGTAAAAATAGAAAGACTTAAAATATTTCATAGAAATAGTCTTAAAATAATAATTGTTAAGATTTTTTAATCAAATGCATTTTAAATATCTTATATATCTTATTCTCTTCTAAAAAAACTTCGTATCCCTAATTTTTCAACCTCCTACCATTTTCTCTCAGTGCCTGGCCTCTGTTGAGGACATAAAGCGTTCAGCAAGTTGGTTTTTAGAGGGTTAGCTCCGCTGCATTAACGCTGACCGAAAAATCTCTGCACCAGAAGTTGAACTTTTGGCCAAAAAATACAAAAAAAAAAAAAACCAAAGCGCCCGAAAAAAATTCGAAAAATACATATATATATGTATTTCGCGGACAAAGCAAAGTTGCCACAACCCACTCTACTCCTCAGCTATCCACTCTTATTGTTGCAACAATAACGGTACATTACAAGTGGCAGACGAGAGAAGGAGATGGCGAGGGGGGTGGCGAGGAGCATTGAGTTAGTTAGTTTGGCGCCCCGCCCAGACCCACAATTTCTGCGGTCTTGTTAGTCTGGGCTGGCAAGTTGGTTAAAAAGTTGTTGATGCTGTTATCCTGCAACCATGCCTCACCATCATACCCCTCTCCCATCCCTCCCTCCTGCCAGACGACATTTGTGCTAATGGCTGCCAACGACCTGGACACCTCCGCCCTCATGGCAAACATGTTGCATACTCTGCGGCGTAAGCGAAAAATTTCCAACTGAACCCAATTTTTTGGCCAAGCAAACACTAGGGGCTAGGGCGTTGCCGCCTACCAGTTGCCACAACATTTGTGTTGAAGAATAATTAAATTAAGGCCCACCCCAGCCACCCTGCTAACCTAACCAGGCTTACTGTCAGTCAGCCTTTGTTTATGAAAATCCAAAGAAATTATCAAATTTTCGTAACTATTTCGCTTCCAAAATTCCATTAAAAAAATCCAAAAATATCATCTCGTTTATGCTCAAACCAATAGAGACCACAAGAAATCATCATTTTAATTGAAAATTAATTTGAAAATAACAAGGAATTTTGTTTCAAATCCGTTCACCGTTTCACAAATTTTGAATTTCATTAGTTGCGATTGTAAAAACAAGTCTCCTGGAGTATCTAGTAATATCATTGAAAGTCTAGTATTTAACGTGGGATTCAGTAGAAATAGACATGGCCTTCGGGTGGTTCGGCTATTTCGAGGTTGCCGCGCGACCCTACTGGTATCAGTTGTAGTCTATCGTCCTCAAGATCCCGACCCAGATCCAGATCGAGACTGTCTTTGCTGCGGATGTCATCGGATAGTTTGAGAGTACTGCCCTCGGAAGAACCCTCAGATGTGGCTCTCTCCGAAGTTATATAGGCCTCAGATTTTCTTTCACTTTCTTTGGAATTTTCTTTAGAATTCGTACTAGTTTTCTCTAATTCTTCATTGATATTTTCTTCCTCTGATTTCCCATCGATTTCTATCGATATCTTCTTCTCGATATCGATATCAAAGTTATCAAAGTGCGAAGAACAGTACCTTTTGCGATCCAACTTGTGCTTTAGGACCTGCCTTTCGGGTAAGTCCTGTTCGAGGACGTTATCCTGCTCGTCCTCCTTGATGATGAACTCCAGCTGGATGTCCTGCGAGTAGTTCTTGGTCAGATCCTTCATCTCCGGATGGGTGAAGCGCATAAAGAGCGGGCTGTCGCTGAGGAGGTCGCTCTCCTCCAGCAGCTGGGGATTCGGGCAGGTGGTGATCAGCTTGCGGAACTCGCGACTATCCTTCACCCGGACATTGACCATCAGGGCGGGCTGGGCCTGGGGGCAGAGCAGCCACAGGATGTAGAGGTGGGTGACCAACGGAGTCACCGTCCTGGAGTCCCAGGAGGTCTTCCACAGCATGATCAGAATCGGTGGCCGGCCCTCCCAGTCCGAGTAGACGCGCGGCAGGTTCCAGTTGAGGGCCACCCGGCGAGGACTGTCGAAGATGAGGAGTCCCACGCAATGGGACTTGGCCTGCGCCTCGGGCAGAGCCTGGCCCAGCAGCTTCAGGGATACGGGCCGCTCGGCGCGCAGCTCCAGGGTTATGATCTCCGGATGATCCATCAGGCAGTGGCTCAGCAAATCGCTGGCAGTCACCTTCGCCGGGCACTGGCTCAGAGGACACTCGAAGGCCTGTTTCAGGAGCCGCCAATGGCGCTGCTGTTCGGCCGTGGAGCTCCTCAGCCGTTCGTAGCGCATCTCCGGCGAACAGTCCTGGCTATCGGCCCCGTCCTCGGCTTCCGGCGGCAGTATCGCCTCCGCTCCGCCTCGCATCTGTATCCTGCCGGCCGGCAAGGACAACTGGCAGTCCATGTAGAGGCGCTTGGCACGATCCGGATAGAAGTTCAGCCGCGTGATGCAGATCTCGACCTCCTCGTCGGTGGCGTTGCCGTCCGTTTCGCTCGACTCGGCCGGATGGTGAGCCTGATTCCGGGATATGATCGGTCCGGTGCTGGTCCCCAGAGAGTATTCCGACTGTGCGTAGCCCAGCATGGCGGATAGGGAACTCCTCCCGAGACGATCGCTGTCACTCACCGGAGCGTGCACCTCCATCGCTGGCTGCTGGAACGGCTGGGACGGGGATTCTCCAGAAAAAAAAAGACAAAACCAAAGCCCACTGATTGGGAGCCACACTACCAAAATATTTGCGGTTGTTTGTCGAAAAAAAAGACAAAAAAACAAAAATTAGGAAGGAAAATAGGAAAACTGATCAATTTGTTACGGCCCGAGTCCAAATACTACAATCAGGGGGGTGTTGAAATTTTGAATTTGAACTCAAAGGTAGGGGAGATGGGGATATTTTTAAAAAGTTCTAGAAACCAGTTTTTGGTAGAAAACTTTGAAAGACTTGTTCTATCCGAGGCTGTAGGATCTATAAGCAAGAAGTTGTGGGTAGTTGGATAGTGGTACTATTGTTTCTGATGGAATTGAAGCCCTAGTTATCTTTAGAGAGGTTTTATCATAGACAGTAATATTAGAAATCTTGATAGACTTCTTCTTGTAACTCTTACAGTGAAAATGGGCAGTACCGGGTATCACATTGTTAAGAAAACCTTACCCATAGACTCCAACTACTTAAAGGTTTAGGGAAAAATTGCATAGTTTCTGTAAATTATTTTATTACAGTTGTGTTTCTCAATCAACTTCTATACTCTTGATTCTTACAATCCAAACTACAAGTACCGGGTACTATAGATATAAAAAACATAAACAATTAAGGTTATTTTCTTTTCCCAAAACTCTAAACTTGAAGCTACTTTAGTGGATAGGTAAAATAAACATAAAATATCATTTTTTAGAAACTCTTAAAACCCAAAAAAGAAGTACCGGATATCATATAGTTTTCTTAGCAGTTAATTTCTTTTCCTGTTGTCTTTTTATACTCTTGTTTCTTTGAACTTTTCCTAGAGGTACCAGGTATCATATTCTACAAACTAAGCCGTGTATAGTCACCCTTTTTAAAACCTTAATATTTTTTTGAAAAAAAAACAATTAAAGCTACAATTCCCATCCAACAAACTTGAAGCCACAGAAATAAATCCGCTTCTGGTTATACACTCCTTGGGAATTTCTTGGCGTTTTTGCATTTTGCAAATGCATTTTGCCACTGCCGCCGCGACAATGCCAGAACAGAACTCACGCAGAACATCTTGTTGCATTTGTAATTTCCGGTTTTACACAAACACGCTCGCCCACCCACACACTACCATACATTTTTGCAGCAAAAGTTGAAGAAAACTGGAGGAGAAGAAACAACAAAAAAAATATATATATACATATATATAAAATAGGGAAGAAAAATGTGTCAACATAAAAGACAAAGCGAAATGCAAACAAAACTCTAGTTGTTCCCACTGTACCCTTCTCCCAGGATAACAACGAAATGCAACTAAAAAAAAAAACGTAGAAGGGGGAGAATAGAATGAATGAATGAGAAATGGCGGAAAATAAAGAAGGCTGAAAAGGGTGAAGCGAGGGAGCCAAAGAAACTCCCTGCGGCCACGCCTTCCTAAGCATCCCGCCTACAAGTCCTTTGGTTTGGAGAACTACAATGGAGAATGCCGCCAACACGATACAGTGAGTTTCGTGATGGAAGGGGAGTTTTCCGTATTTTAAGGAGGGTTTTAAACTTTATAATTAAATAGTTAAATGATTTTAGTTTATTTGAATTAAAAAATTTAATTTTATAGTTTTTTTAACACCTAAGAATGGCTCAAAAGTATTGGTCTTTGTCTCATTCGTGTCTCATGTTTATTATTTTCCATTGCATAATACTATCGTATATTTCTAGCATATATCTAGATATACATATATCTATTATCGCATAGTAGCCACACTTGAATACTGTAGTTATACCACACAAAGTTAATTCCAATCCATACTTCCACCATATATTTCTATCGTTTATTTGTATAGTATAGTTTAGTGTATAGAATGCTACTATCGCATGTTTTCATAGTATAATTCTAATGCTCCATCATGTTCTTCCATCAAGTACTTTCATCGTGTCCTTTCACTGCATAGCTCTATCTTGTATTTCTATCGGATACTATATCGTTTTCATCATTTACTTTTCTTTATCTATAATTTAGTTCCAACATATGCTACTATCGCCTACTTTCATCTTTCAAATGGCCTAATTGCATTGTAAACATCTATTGCATACTTCCATTATATATATCATTATTATTATATACTTTTATCCCTATCTTCTAGCCCACACTTTTATCGTATCGTATCTATCGTATGGTAGATGTTCCATGTACTAGTACTAGTACATCTACATATATATTTCTCTAATAGTATTACTATCTCAAACTTTTATCCTAAACTTCTCACGTATACCTCTATCGTATATCCTACTAGGTATCTAACTTTACTCTTTTTTAAAAACTAAAATCTATTAAATTTTTGAATAAATTTATCAATCCCCTAGTAAGTTTCTTCACCAAACTCCCTGCATCAGCCTTTGTAATAAAAAAGAAGCGGTTGAGTCACGTGCCTGCGCCATTTGTTTACGACTTTCTTCCTTTTAACTTGGCTTTTACTTATTAGTTTGAGGAGTTTGAGGACTCCCCATCCCCCTGGCTCGAGATCCTCCAGTCCTGCTCCCCAAAACCCCCCCCCCAGCTGTTTGGCTTTTTGAGCTGCAATCGTCAGTTGACAATGCAACGAACCGCAAATAGCAAACAAGACAGAGCCAGACACAGAGCCAGACTCCCTTGCCTCTTTAGTATCTTCTATCTGTAGCTGTAGAGCTGTATCTCTATCTGTATCTGCAGCTGAGGATTTGTTGACATCTTAAAGATACAATCACAGTCGTAGCTTACCCTCTCGCCGAGTGTGTGTGTGTTATGTTTGCATCTCCGTGATTAACCAATTAACATTTGGCCGGAGGTGTTTTGGCTTACCTGCAAAGAAAATAGAGAAGAAAGGCCATTAGATAAAAGTGTTGTGTTGGCGTGAAAATACAAACAAGCAATGGATCTCAAGTGGCGGCTAATTGAGGCAATCTTATCCTCCCTCAGCCTCCAACTGGGTGCCAGCCGAGGGTTAAGTGATAGCTCAGCTGCCAGAATAAAGCTCCATAAACTCCTCCATGAAAATGGTAAAATGTTATAGCCTTCTCGGGCTCCTGTCTCAGCCTCATTGTCTTTCTGGCAGCAGAGCCTGGCTAAAGCAAACATAAAGATGCCCATTCCCATTCCCATTCCCGTTCTCATTCCCAATCCCATTTTCCACAGTTTTCACATTTTCCACAGCCTCACATCCCACGTCTTCGCTTAACAACAACACTATTCAGAGAACGATGTGTAAAGCAATTGTTCTAGCAGTTAATTTGTGTGCAACGACATTTCACTAGCACTACTAGCTAAGCACTGAAAAAAATGGGTGTGGGGATAATGAATTTTTAGCAGGGATTGTATTTCGATAGGCTAGTTGGGAATCTTTTGAAATAAACTGGCCTTTGGTTAGATAGTTGGCGATTTTGGGGTCTTGTTGCTTGGTAAATGATATAAGATCTGTTTCTTAGAAGATATAACAGAGGGTTTTATATTCAAATGATTTTTCCTTTAATTCTTTGAACTGTATAATATATAGTAGATTATAGTATGGTATAGTTATATACGTAGAATGTATGTAGTATAGTATAGAAGTATATTATATATTGTATCATGATCTTTTTCATCTTTACAGTTTTTAAGCCTTATTAAGACTTTCAGATACAAAAAGTTCTATTATATATATATCTTATATATCTATATAATATTATATAAACAAAGAAGTACCGGATATCATACAGGTAAGTTCAATAACACCATTAGAAGTTTAATACTTCTTGTGTTGTTATAGATATTTCCTATTTATATTATTCTTAATGTGCTTATTATAACTATTTTTCTTATTAAACCTATTCTCTTCCAGTCCCTTCTAGTTACTCCAAATTTCTCTCAATGTCCTGTGTCTTATGATGATATTCCTGTCACTGACAGACAATTGAAAAGGCAATACACGGACTAACAGACCGACCGACAGACCCACCGACATACGCGTCGTATACGCAATGTGCCAAAGTTTATACGAAATTAATGTTAATTACAGCGCGAGTTAAGCTATCCATCTCTCTTGCACTTGCCCTGCCGCACTCCTTCCATTGTCCTGGCAACATCTGTGTCCTGTCAGGAAGTCCTTTCAAATTGTAAATGGTAAATGGGGTAACCGGTAGCTGGTAACTGGTAACTGGTAGCTGGTAAATGGGGAATGCAATTTGCCAGCAATGCATTTAACAAGCCGAACGAGCTTAAGCCAGAGGAATCAACATCAGCATCAACATCAACATCAACATCGAATGAATCGACAAAGGTGAGTCGCATCGAATTGAATCGAAACGAACCGAAAGGGAATGCTTAATAACCGTAATCGATAAATGTGAAAAATTGATAGATTGATAAATGGATGAGTGACTGAATGAATGAATGGATGGATGGATGGATGAAGGCAGGTGATGTGCGGCAGGTTGCACTTTGTAGCTTGCAGATTGCAATGTCATTATTGCCGCATTATGATAAATTATGGGTTTTAAGGCTTTAAGGATTGTAAATGACTTTGCCTAATAATTTATTCAATACTCGTACTAATTGAATAATTGTGTAAATTATTTTGTAAATAACTCTTCCGGTAATCATCGAAACTCATCTCTTTTGCTATTATTATAGTTATTCTTATTATATCTCCTTATAATTAGTAACAATTAATAGAATATCCACTTTTCTTTTCCATTTCGCTTTTTTTCGATAATTATCGATTTGTATTTTCGACTTATCAATTAAAACTGAACTTTAGACATAAATCCTGAGACTTAAATCATTTTTGTTAATATTAATATTATACTTTAACTTATTATACCTAATATTAGTAAATATTCTTAGTACCTAGAAATATTTTGATAAATATCGATCATTATCGACTGATTACCGTAATATTAAATAATTCAAAAAAAATTCGCGTCCCCTTCATTATTGGCCTTTTTCGATAATCACCTATAATCTTTATCAACTAACACATCAAAACTCATCTTCAAAAGCATTAACATTAATCCTTTTTATAAAATTACTTAATATTTAATTACTTTTACTTGTTTATATACTTATGTTACTTGTTATATTCATTCTACATATAAATTTCTTCTTAAAATAATCTCTTTTTCAATCATCATTGATAATCATCTTTATTGATAAATAATTCTAAACTCACCTTCAGGCCCCTATAGACACCTTCAGAATAAATCCCAAATGTAATTTTCCTATAATACTTGTACTTATTTTATCTATTATCCTTATTATTAGTATTATATCCCTGTAATTATTAATCTTTCGATAACTATCAATCATTTTTATCGATGCATCCTCTTCACAATATAACTTAATATTTGATTCTAATTTATATACTTGTACCTATTATTATCTTATTGTACCTATTATTATCATCATACATATTATTTCTTAATAAAATCGCCCTTTTCGATAACCATCGATCATCTTTATCGACTAATCAATTGAAACTCACCTCTAGACCGTTCTTCCCCAAGTCCCTAATCCTCAATCACAAAGGCAACAATGGTCTTTGTTTATTTTTTTGTCCTTTTTGATTGCCAGGCGAATGATTCTTGTTATTTTTTTCTTTTTTTGGGTGAAAGCAGCTTTTCTTATTCCCACGCTCACAGCTGGAAACGATTATATAAATTTCTTCAATAAACTCTAACTAAATAGCAGGCATTCTTTTAGAATAAAATAGAATGAATATTTTTCATGGTATTATTGGAGCACTCTTCTATTACTATTGATTCCCCATGATGTGGCACAAATGCGCTTAACTTTCTGGATGTTGCTGCTGGTGCTGCTTGTCATTGCAGCAATCGACAGCAGAGCCACCCTTTCTCATCCTGGCATCCTTTATTTTTATTTATTTTTTCTCCTTTCCGTGAAATCCTTAGACAACCTCGAAGGCATTCGTAGCTGAAGTGAAGACACCTTGGCCCACGCACAGACAATTTATAAAAGCCACAACAAATGTCTGGGGCTGTAAACTTTCCGTAAATCTTTGCAGCGTAATGTCTGCCAGCGGCAACACCAACCAACAACAACAACAATCTGCAACAACAACACATAAACCAGAGACAAGGACGATGAGAATGACGTCGTCACGCGGATGTTTCGACGCGACTCTGAAGGATTTTCATGGCTGGCAGTCGCTGAAGCAATAGCCTTTAGTCCTTTTTGTTGCAACTGCATTGCAGCCCAGTTATTGTTGTTGTTGTTCCTATGGCTGTTGTGCACGTCGTCTCCTTTCTATTTATTATTGTTGTTGTTGCTACTGCGAGTGGTGCTTTCTGTTCCTGGTTGTGTTGCATGTTGCCGTCAGCATGTCAGAGCAACAACACGTAGCAGCAAGCTCACATAAGCACACAAAATGCGCCTCACAGACATGTAAGCACATGTCCTGGAACTTTCCGAAAAAAAAAAACAAAAAACTTCAAAGCGAATTTGCAAATATTCTACCTTTTTTTAAAATTTTATCTTTTCTTATTTTGAAGGAATTTATACTAAAAATGTATTTTTGAAGTTAAAGTTTTCTTCTAGTTTCAAATTTAAACACTTTCTTTGCTTGCTTCAAAAATTATTATAATTTTATTTTAAGGCTAAGGGTATCTTATCTTATATGATTTTCTAGAATTTTTTAATTCGATACTCGGTCTTAAATATCATATCCTTAAGATATAAAATACAAGAAAATGATTAAAATTCTTTTCATAGTCTCTTATAGTTGACTTAGTATAGTACATCTGTCTATAAACTTATTTTTGGAGTAGTAGAATTATTAGTTTCTATAGTTAATTGCCTGAAAGAAATATCCTTTTTGTTTAAAAATATCTAATAGTTATTCTCTTATTTAAAGTATGTAATAAAATATTAAAAATAGTTATATTTCTATATTTCTTTAATTTAATTAATTTTTTAATATTTTGTAAAAACCTAAGCCTTTCTAGCCTTAACACTAACCCCGACTATAAAAGGGCATCTCGTAAAAATTCCCTCAGCAACTCTGCCATCCAGGTGTACGTGTCCCCCCACCCGGTATTAGGTTGGAAGACATTGTCAGCATCTTAGCATGGCGTGGCAGAAGCACAATTTTTTTTCCCCCCAGAATTTTTCCAGAGCCCTTGCCGCAGTAGACTCTTTCCCATTCTACCTGGCGGTTGTCCTGTTTCATTTTCGTTGCTACTAAAGTCCTTGCTTTCATTAAGCTAATCCAGACATGATCATGCATATGTATATGTAGTAAGTGCTATATGGAGTCTATATAGTCAAGGAACTTAGTAGGAAGGCAAGGGAAGATGTATGTAGATATAAAGATTTTTTATTTATTTTTAATATTTTGTATCATTTTTTTTAGCTTTCTTGTAGACTAAGCATTTTTAAAATTTTCATTTTTGTGCTTCATTTTCTCTCTCAACTTTCCCACCCATTCCTTTTCCCAAAATATGTCCTGGCGCCAGGAAGTAGGGCCTTTGGCATGACAAACTTTTTTATGTAAATTCTGTGCTGATGCTGCTTCTGTTACAGTTGTCGCTTCTTGTTGTTTTACTTTCTGCTTGCCATTCCAGCACCTGTGCTCAGTTTTTATTTTTTTAAACATACATACATATATTTAAAAACGAGAAGAAAAAAAAAGGTAAGAAAAAAACATAAAGATTTCAGTTTTATTGAGCAAGAAAAAAGGGAAACCAGAAGCGAGTGGAGTGAGTGGGGAGTGAGTTCTATCTAATCGAATCAAATTTCCTCAAAACATACTTTTCAGGTCACTTTTCAACTTTCTACGAGAAACACTTGACAATCCTGCTCAGAGTAGGCTCCTCCTCCTCATCCTCATCCTCCTGCCTCTACTGGACCCCGAAAAAGTTTCAATTGCCTTGGGTTCCCATTTTTGGCCCACACACTTTCGGTCAACTCTCGGTTCAAAGTTCAAATGGTCGAGTAGGTATGAGGGTTGGATTTTCGGGTTTCTCCTCCACCTCCTCGAATCAATTTCCACAAAACTCAACTTTTCAGCGCGTATCTGGCGCGTATCTGGCGCGTATTTTGGGTATTTGTGGCCAATGCAGCTGGCATAAGCTGGAAAATTAATTGAAACCGAAGCATGTTGAGGGGCCATCAACATAGAAATAGATAAATTCAGGAGAACAACAAATGTTGGGAGGAGATAAGTTCTAAGAAAGGTGAAATGTAGATGCTCTACTTGAATAAAAAGCTTGAGATATTATAAGGAAAGTGTAGAGTCCTTTAAAACAGATAGGGACCTTCTTCATCTTCTTCTCTTTCTTGAAACTGAGAGATTGACGGACAAACGGACACACGGACACTTGCCTTGATTGAGATAATATAGATTATAATAAGAAATAACGACCCGGGAAATGGTAATATATCATTAAATATATAATATCCCCCATCAGAAACACTTTCTAAACACTTCAGATTCCAAGCTCTTCAATAAATCCCCATTACCCCACAGGAAAGAGTATAAAACAAGAACCAAACCAAACGAAGAAAAGTAAGAAATAGCAAGTAAAGAATGGCGCAAAGAAAAAAAGTGAGGAAAACGGGAAGGCCAATGATTGATTAAGCCCGGCTTTTACCGGAAAACTCAAGTCAAGAGAAGTCAAGTCGAATCGCATTGTATCGCATCGAAGGGAATCAAGTGGAGTCAAGTCGAGTCATCATCAAATGAGATTAGACAGTCAGCCGAGAGATTAGACATTCGCACTGACCTGAGTAGTAGTCGCAGTAGGGGCCGAGACACATCTGTCGATGGCTTCTCAACAGTCATTTTCTGACGCATACAAAATTGCTTTTAATCTACTTGGATCATCTACTTGGGGGAAGGCCACCACGGAAATGGACAGTTTTCCAAAAGAAATAGAATGAATTTCAAATAAAATACCCTTCCTACTAAAAGCCCCCAACTAATATATCTTTCTATAGCAACGAAACGCACTGTATGATAACATTTTAGCTTGCTTGTTAGAAATTAGAAATAATTACAAGTAATCATAATAAACGGGCATAAAAAATTAAACGAAAACCAGCCAGGACACCAGGACACACAAGACAAAAAAAAAAAAAAAAAACAAGGACATGAGTCTCGAAGTCGAACTCCAACCCAAGCTCGGTCTCTGTCCCTTTTTTTTTTGTTGGTGCCCCGTGACGGCCATAAATATGATGATAATTAAGTGTGTCTCGCACATATACTCAATTTAGCCTTATTAACCCAAAAAATGACACAGATATTAATTTTCCGCCCACACACACACACATCATGACACACCACCAGATCCTGACTCCTTCCACTCCTGCCACATTTTCTCCATTTTCCGAGTCATGGGAAGTGGCGCCTTGGCATAAAGCCTAAACGTAAACGAGTAAATTGGCAGATTTAAGCAGTAAACAACAAAAACGGCCAACAAAACAGGCCCAAACAACACTCCCACTCCTCCCATGGCACATCCTGGGCCGTAAAAGAGGAGCACACACTCGCAAAAAAAAAAAAAAAAAAAAAAAAAAAAATGTCAACAATCTATTGACAGCTGAGACTGTAACTGATTGTATGGCGAAAAAGGGGTGGTATGGGATAACAGGGGGGCAGGCAGGGCAGGGCATTCAGCGAAAGCGGGCCACGTAGCAAACAAAGACATAAGCGTCTCTCAGTCATAAAGAAAGGGGGCGGAGAGATGGTGCAACAACAGGGGTGTGGCTTCAGGATTTTTTTTATATTTAGTCTTTGGTGAGAAATGCTTAAAAAATATATATATATAGTTTTTAGTTGTTTTTAAACATAAGCTTTAAGCAGCTTTTAAAAAATTAATAAAAACTGTAGAGCTTTTATAGAAATATTATGGAGTACTTATATGTACATATAATATCATATTGATATCATGGAGTGAAATTCATATTATAGAAGTTATATAGATGAAGTTAAATAAAATATTTACAACAATCTCTTTCCTTAGAAAACCTCTTATTTTATTAACCTCCTCCATTCTAATATTCCTTTTCATTTCTATTTAAAAAAAAACCCGCATTTTAAGACACCTTTTCTTATAAAACCTCCAACACCCCATCACTTTCTACTCCCAAACCAAACAGATTTGATTAAAAACCATATTTAAAATCAATGCCAAAATGCTGGCAAGCCAATTTAGAGCATCTTGCCAATTTATTTGCCATTTCCCAACATCAAACGGAATAAAACAGAGCCGAGCACCCAAAAAATAAATAAAAAACCCCCTTAGAGAAGAAAGGGAAGGTGCTGGCTGGCTAATTTAGATGTCAATAATTTTGACTCGACAAATACATGGGGTGTTGTGGTTGTTTATATAGATATATATATATATATATACACATACAAGCTATACATATCTACAATTTATACAAAAAAAAAATAGATGTATAATTTTAAAAGGCGTGACTGCAAAACACAACTTTTGTAGCATGTGTGCTCTGGTAATAATAACATCAATTTCAAATAGCACCACAAACACACACTTCTCCTTCAAAATACCCTGCCCAATTAAATATCGAAATCATATATATGGCCTGGTCCTTTAGGGCATCTCATAGTTCGTATATCTCTCTCTTGTTTTTCCTAACCACTGGCTATCTGCAAGTCCCCCCGGCAGACGCCAACCCACTGCTCTCATATATTTATGGCCTAATATATTATATATTTATGTGTCTGTCATTTAATAAATTTTGCTGATAATGTCATAGACATCAGCGTAAAAATGACCCCCCGAACCGCTTCCCCCCGCAGAAGTATGCTTCACATGATTTGCTTTCATGATTTGTGTTTTATTTCGTTTTTTTTTTTTTTTTTTTGGTCAAAATGGCAGCATCGGAACGAGGCGCAAAAATTCCGGTCCAAACCTTTCCCATTTGAGAAGTCAATTTTTATTGTTGTTTATTATTATTTATTTATGTTTACGGTTTCGGAGAAGATCCCAATATGCGTGTCCTTTCTTTGTTTTCCTTTTTTTTTTTTTTTGTTTCTGGACCAGACCTTTTGCTGCATATGCGGCAATACGCATTGCGGTTCCTAATGGTATGTATATTTTTGGTCATTTTTTGTATGATTTTATTGGTAAGATGTCTTTATTTTGCTTATATTTGACTATTTATTTTAATTTGTATGACATTTGTATCATCTAGTTAGAAGTAGTTAGTAGTTAGAGTAGTTAGTAGTAGTTTGCTTCCTTTCGCCTTAGTTCCTGTCTAATTATGCCAGATTAAGTAAGTAATTTAATATATTTTTTTTTATTTTCTAGCTTGTATTAAACTTATTTAATGTATTATTATTATTACAAACTTATTCCTTCTTTCTTTTAAAATTAATTTAAATTTTTGTAGAAATTCCTTGCCATTTTCCACTTGTTCTCATGCCTCTCACTTGTCTCTCAAAAAGAAAAAAAGAAAAATGTCAAGAATTTTCCGGCCCATCATTTTAAAGTTTATGCAGCATTTTCGCTTATTTTCATTTGTTGTTCTTGTTGTCTTTCATTTTTTTTTTGTTTTTTAACAAAGCCCCCGCCCTCTTCCGGAGCTGACTCAGCTGTCAATTCAACCCCACACTCTGGATACACTCGCTACCCCATATTTGCATATCACATTCACCAATTTTATTTGTGTGTTCTCAAGTGGGATTAATTTCGATACTCAAAAATTGTTCAAAAGCCTTTAAATTGTGCGCCATATATATATGTGCGCTCACACACCCAAAAAAAAATAAAAAGAGTAGGGGGGGTGGCGCACAACAATGAAAATAAAAATAAAAATAAAAAATGAAAGAAGGAAAAAGTGCCAGGCGGACAAAGAAGGCCGGGCGGCAAGCGGCAGGCGGCTTTTCTACTCAAATCGATTGTTGGCAATGAAGTCAATTACATAAACGGTATGCAGAAATATGAGGGTACTAAAAAATTCACAAAAAAAATGTTTAGTAGAGAGCGATGGTGGAAATAAGAGCTGGAGATGTTTTTTAAGGAGTCCGGGTTGGGCTTCAATCACATTTTTCATTTAAAGATATTATTAGGGAGTCTGTTATAGAGAGGAGAGTTATTATAAAAGGAAGTCTTTAAATAAATTATAACAAAATACTCAATCAAATATTATAGTAATAAATTTTCAAAAAAATATGAGTAAAATAATAGGTATAATAGCATAGAAGGTGGATGAAAAATATATATTTTAATACATATTTATAAAAAAAAAGCCGAAAGTAAGTGTAGAAAAAAAAAGAAAAACTTGAAGAAAATCAAACAAGACTTCGAACCATAAACTCAACACCTGCCACGCCCACAGCCACCATAGTGCCACCCCGCCTATTGCATCTCCGGATGCCCCTTTCGCTGTCAATTGCCAACACCAGAGGGCGTCAAAGTGACGTGTCGTCTGGCAGGTCCTTCCTTTTCAACCTTTCTACCCTTGCCCCTACCCCACCCTCCTTCCCCTTTTGACTTCTTTGCTTTTATCACCCCTCCCTCCCCTTCTTACCTACTCGCTGTTTGTGTGTGTGTGTGTGTGAAGCATTTAAAAGTCACTTAAGTGGAAATTAAAAAGAAATTATTCACTTTGGCACATTTCACAGCATTTACACGCACGCACACACACAATCCGACACAAACACACACACGCACACTTGTACACACAAAAGATTTTTCCGAGTTTCCTTCAGTGTGTCCACCTTCTCCTGTTTTCGTCCTGTTTTGCTTCAATTGCTTTTTATTTTTTTTATTTTTTTCAGATTTATTTTCTTTTTTTTTTTTTTGTTTTTTGTTGCCTTTTTGTTTGTTTGTTTGTTGTAATTGTTGTGGTTTGCCTCATTATTTGTGTCTCTGGTCAGGAGCCGTATGATGACCAGAGGGAGAGGGGGAGGGAGGCGGTCATTCACCCACACCCTTAATTGTGGTCCAATTTCAGTGTCTTTTTGAGTTTTTGGGATCCCTTTTCGGGGTCCGGGCCGAGCCTGGCTTGTGGCACAATTCCTACATTTGACCACAATATTTTTGGGGAATTGCTCTCAAATTGTTTATTGCCGACCTCAAAGCTATTTGGGCATTATGGCCGACAGCAATGCAACACGACGGCAGCAGTCCAGGACCCATCCAGGATAAGAAGGTGAGACAAAAGGTGTTTTCATTTTCCGAATAACTTCAGGCTAAAGATTACACTTTTAATGGCAATTAGAAAATGAAATTAGTGCATTTTGCGTTTAAGGGATTTTGTACAAGTTGTGGCCTTAATTTTTGGGGTTCTTGGGGGATTATTTTTAGTTAATAGAGTATGTAATTAGGGGTGGAAAAGGGGTAAGGGTTAGAGGGAAAATAATTAATTGACATGAAATTTTTAAAAGATAATCTTCACAAAGTTTCTCAAAATTCCTGTAATTTTTAATATAATCTCTTAACTATCTGTGGATGTATATCTGTAGATCTATATGTCTATCAATTAATATTTTGTGCAAATTAGGCCACGTTAGTAAGAACATTTTATAATTTACAAAATATAATACATATATGCTTTAGGAATAATATGAAATTGCCGCATAATGGTTACGATTTTATAAAAATTATGTTTTGAATTCAAGATTTGTATAAAGATAATATTTAGCTAAAATTAAACAAACTTACATTAATATTTTAGTTACGATGATTTTTTCTCATACAAAAACCTAAAATAAGGATAGATTTTTCATTTAAAAAAAAAACCAACAACAACTGCTCTGTCCTTTATTTCTTAGATTTTTTTAAAATGTAATTCTCTTTATTTTCAACACCCAATTCGAAATAAGTGTGTCATGTTCAAAGGAATCGGTCTTGTTTTTTGTGTCACCCGCGTCCTGGCCTCATCAGCTTAATCATTGAAGGAGAAGTAATATTTTGCCTGGCAAGGATCTTCGCCACTGCGCTTTCTGGGCCAAAAAAAAGGACAAAAAAAAATATAAAAAGAAACACTGAAAAGAGCAAAAAAATATAATAAAGAAAAAGGAAAGAAAAAGAAGAAATGGTAGAGGGGGAGAGGGGAAAATAAATAACATAAAACGAGAGGAAACATTCAGTTTCGCTTGACGGCGACCCATTGACCAAGTTAAAAAATCCCACCCCCCACACACACACAGGGACATCTATATGATACATGTATGAGTTATGCAAACCGCACATGTATGCTAGAGTGTGTGTGTGACTCCTTCTATATATCATATATCTATATATTTTGGTTTTTTTCTCGCTTTTGCCTGCAAAGGCACTTTAAATGCGGTTTGGGGCCGCGGAATCAAGCGCCAAGAGACCTCATAAAAAACGACTAACGCGACTTACACATACACAGATACAGAAACACACACATGTCTACACCCACACATATACACTTGAAACTTTGGCAGAAGAAGAGAAACCAAAACAGAAATATTTCGCTCCATTTTTTTATTTTTTTATTTTTTTTTGAACAAAATTTGTGCCATGCCATGTGCCTGGGATTGCATAACCCCAACCCCTTAACCTCTCTAGCCTCTCTGAAAACCTCAGCTCCAATCCAGCACCACCCCGCTAGCCCCTCCCCCCTTTTCATTTGCAGCCCCAGCCGCCCCTGTGCCACGGCATTTGAAGTGAGGCCTCCAGCTTCATTTGGCAACTGAAAAGTCCCACAGATTAAACAGGGAATTGAAACTAGACTAGAGTAGGTTTAGGTTTCACGAATCACGAGGGTATATATATTTACCGTTATGTGTGTATAAGGGGGTAAATGGGGAGGGAATACAAGCTGGGGGCAGAGGTAATGCATGTTCAGGTGTCAAAAGTATAAAGGATATGTTGCCAAAAGGCAAGTGTAAATTAATGGGAATGGTTCTTTTTTAAAGAAATGTTTTTTGAAGAATTTTAAGAAGGAATTTTTGTGACGAAAGCCTTTAATAAATGTATTTACGAAGTTAAGATTTATATTATGCTTAATTGGTAATTTATATTTGTTATTATTTTATTATTATTATTATTTGATACATATATTTAAACGAATAACTTAACTTCGTAAAAGGATGAATTGAAGATTTCGTCACGAACTCCTTGTTTTTATAATTTTTGTTATGTTCTTATTACTGTTTCACCTGTGATCCTATTTTTTATAATACTCTATAACTCCTAGTAGCAATATTAAAAGTAGGAATTGAAAGAGTTGAATATTTTTCGTTTCGAACTCAAAGATTATTATGGTTTTATGATGTGTTCTGTGTCTTTTAAATGCTATTCTCCTGACGAAAGCAACTTATAAACAAAGCTATTTATATTTTCACAGTTTATTGTTATTTATGATTATAAAAAGAAAATATATGATTATGGGAATTATTTTACATTTAAAGAATGAAAGAAATTCAGAAAAAAAGAAAGGAGTTTAAGGAGTTTCATATTTTTCGTCACAAAAGAACTTCAAACTATGTTAACTTTAGGTTTTCTTTTAAAACATTCTTTAAAAAATTTTAAATAAATATTATCTTATATTTAGTCTTTATTTTAATACCTTAAAATCTATAATCTTAAGACATATATACCTTAAAAAATCCCGAAACCTCTCACTATCCTCCAACTAACTTATAATATATTTAGTAAATTATATCAGCAACATACACCCCACACAAAAAAATTAATTAAATAGAGTTTTAAAAAAAGAAACCCAGCCAGCAAGTTGATCAGCCATTTTCAATGCAAACTGAAGGCAGAATTAGAGCTGCGAGCTGCGAGCTGCGAATAGAAATGGAATTAGGGATTAGGATGACAGGTCGACAACCACAAAGCCATCAGTAGTACACCCCTAAGCCCCGGAACTTCCCTCGACGCTCGACCCTCCTCCCTACCACCTTCATCGGCGCATCGGGCTCCACATTCGCTTCGCTGGCAACTTAAATTCTCTTCACTCAACACTGGGACAAAGTTCAAACAGAGAACTACTTCTGCTGCAGACAGGGGCGTTACTAAAAAGGGGATTGTGGAGGGAGGGGCGGCGACTGCCTCAAAAGAGCGCAAAAAACATGAGGGGGGTGGGGGGAGGTTGGTGGAGAAGCTGGAATGATGCACTGCATCCATGGCAAAAAGTTCATTAATCTAGTTACAAGTTCGCGCAGACAGTTCGCATAATCAATCAATAGACAGGAGAGTTTCGGGCAAGTGACGGGGCGGGGAAGGAAAAAATTCAGGGGGGGCGGGGTGACTCTGGGGCGTAAACATGTAAGCCCCCCGCCCTGCCCTGCCCTCCCTTGAGGTAGGCGTGACACTCTTTTTTTTTTTTTTTATTTGTGCTCTGCGGTCTTCCAACGGCTGAGTGACAGGAACAGGATAGCATTTTCCGAGCGGGTTTTCCTTTTAGTGAGAAAAACTATGTTTGGCAAAAAACTGAAACCAAGAAAATTAGATTAAATGGGTAAAGGCAAAACCTGCGGGGCTCTGCCTTCCTTTTTTTCCATTCCATTCTTGTTTTTGTGTGGTCTTTGGAAACAGTTCATTAGGTGGAAAATATTTATTAAAAACTGGCTTTGTTGTTGGCTTATGAGGGGGTTTCTGGGAGGAAATATTGGATAGAAACAAGAGTTGTTGGTTTTTTCTTATAAAGAGATATTATTGGGATGGTATTTAAGGTAGTTGATTGATTATCTGAAAAATATAAATTTATACAATAGTATAATATTTCAAGATTCATTTAAAAATACTTTTAAAATACTTGTACAACTTTTAGATACATAGACTTTATATATATTCTATAGACTCTAAATGGTAGAATACTCTAATATAATATAGCTTACTAAGGTAAGTATCCTTTTAAATGTTTATATTAAACAAAAAAACAAAGAAAAGAAATATAATATAATTTAAAGTCCCCTAGTTCTTAAAACGATATCCTATTTTGTCCAAAGTTTTAACTCATAGACTTATAGATCTCACAGATAGATTATAGGTCCTAGAGATAAGACAAGGATATACCCTTGAAGAGGCTTTTGCTAAAATGCTATATTTTGTTAAGATAAATATTTTCCCAATCTTATAAATATTATGTTCATTCTTAAAAGACTCAGTAGAGTCTCCTAGAGACCCATATACCTCATAACTTTCCCAATCATGCCCTTATATCTTTGGAATCACATTTCTCAAACAACAACTTCCAGCATAAAATGCCCTTGTTTTATTTTTTTATAAAACAAAGTAGGCTCTGACTTTAAAATTATTCAAAAGCCTTGGCTTCCATTTCCTCCCAATCAGTCCACTCGAAACCCTACTGCTATTCAGATCATACAGAGCACA
Source organism: Drosophila pseudoananassae pseudoananassae (assembly GCA_018153035.1). Taxonomy (NCBI): domain Eukaryota; kingdom Metazoa; phylum Arthropoda; class Insecta; order Diptera; family Drosophilidae; genus Drosophila; species Drosophila pseudoananassae. The sequence goes on along the minus strand of JAECXR010000023.1, from coordinate 2,116,933 downwards.
GGTCCAAACAAAACAAAACTGGGCCTTATTTTCTAAAAAAAAAAAATTTGTAAATTTAGAGGATTTGTAGAAGAGTAATCTGGATCTATAATGGATCAGTCCAAGGCCAAGGTAACTAGCGTGGAGAAGGGAGCCGAGACTGGGGGGAAGCGCTGTGCCAAGAATCCGACACCGGCAAGGACCATCAGGATCGAGGCAAGTACCGAGACTCAAGGATCACCATCGGCAGCCAGCCACATGGGAAAAGTGACTCGCCCGGGATCGGATTCCGGCTTTAGTTCGGCGGAGAGCACCGATTCGGTGAAGAGATCCTTCAGTTGTGTGAATGGATCGGCGCCCACTGTGCTGCGGCTGCGCTTGACCCACCCGGCGGACCATTCGCCGGGCCGAGCCTCGACCTCAGCCTCGACCCCGCCGCCGGAACGGCATGTGGGATTCCACGAGGGCGTCATCGACAACGAGCACATGAATAAGCGCAAGTCCAAGTGCTGTTGCATCTACCGGAAGCCGCATCCGTTCGGCGAGAGCTCCTCGTCCACGGAGGACGAGTGCGAGCACTGTTTCGGCCATCCGGAGGTACGTCAGCGGAATCGCATGGAGAAGCAAAAGAAGCGCCGGCAACAGTGCTCTGGCGACTGTGATTGCTGTTGCGGTGGAAGGCACCATAGCCAGGATACAGCCAAGGATGAAGTCAAGGATGAAGTCAGGGATAAAGATCAATCCAAAGAGTCCATTTCGCAGGCTGCCCGGGAAGAGCAAGTCCACAAGGATTAGGACTCCTTCACATGCCTTGAGATCTATCCCCCCTTTGTCCTTATCCTTATAGTCCTGCCTGCATATTTCTGTTTCAAAATCTGAAGAATTACTTTGGTTGACTTTTTAAATTTCGAAATTTCATCATCAATTTTTGTGAATTAAAATTTTGTCGATAAACCTCCCCCGGTGGGAGCATCCGAAAGATTGAGTTTGCTGACCTCTCTTGCTTTTTTGGCACAATTCTTCTATTGCTCTGTCTCTTTCTTTATAGCTTGTGCCATCTCTTTCGGTGTGTGGTTCTGCTCTCCTTGTCTGTCTCGGTGTCTCGGTGTCTGGGGTTTTAGCCGCAGTCCTTTTGGCTGCCAAAACTTGTGCACGATTTACGTCAATTGGACAAGCGCCAGGACACGCCTTAACCCCGCAATGCTTGCCTGCTCCCCGCATTTAACCCCCCTAACCCCCCAGCCACTCTCAAATCCTTTTTGGCCAGGCTCTATGTTTACCTAAAATGCAATTCTCCTTTTTCCCGCTGCAGTTTTGCATTTATTATTGAGAGAGAGAGAGAGAGAACGAGAGGGCGCGCCAGGCTGCCATTTTCCATTTTCCATTTTACTTTACCACTTTGGCCTTTGAAAGCCCCCACCCTTATTCTTCTATATATATATGTATATATCCCTCTATTCCCGGATATATACAACTTTTTCTTTTATTTTTTTTATTTACGCATGGCAAATAAATGTTGAAAATAATATGATGGCTTGGCTTTTGGGGTTAAGGAACTTTTTGCCAGCTTCGTTTTCAGTTTCGACTTTGGCTTCTATTTTGGCTTCTTCTTTATTTTTACTTTTTTTTTTTCCTCTATTATTTCTCTCCATTTTTTTAGCCATTTTATTTTTTATTTTGTGGCCTCATGTATTCTACTTCTTGTCTGCGTTTATCTGGCATTAGAAGCAAGAAAAATTATGTTTGCAGTTTCCACACCACAGGCGGTCTTCGGCAAGTCTGCGTACAAAAGGGGTGTACTGCTTAAGGGGGGGCGTCCTGTGTCTGCTTTGCACCAGATAATGAAATAAAAAAAGAAGGTAAGAGGGAAAAAAATCAGCCGCAACGTCGCAGCCAACGACCCTGAATGAAAAATTATACTCAATGCTGGTAAGTTTTTTTTTTTTGGGGATTTGTTTCAAGTGCAAGTCATGGAGATACGGTTTGTTTTGTTCTTTTTTTTCAATTTTTGGATAAATATATATACATATGTATCTATACTAAATATAGTTACTTTTATTTTATATACACACTTTTAAAAACCAACACTGCGTATGAGTTATATTCCTTACAAAATTACTCATACGCCATGGAGTCTTCCTTAGAATTGTGTATCTTTCAAGGCGATTAAATTTTAATATTCCTATAATTTTTTTAAAATTTATCTTATTCTTTTTTGGAATAAGAAATTTAACAAGTTTTAAACTCTTTTTATTTTAAATAGCTTACATTGATATTGGTTTAAGTTTGAATAGTGTGAAAGTTTAAAACTTAATATTACTCATACGCAGTGTGGGATTTAGTTCTTTTTAAAATTTTAATAATAATCATTTAATAATTTAATTTATTTTGATAGTTAAATTATACATTTAATATTTATTATTTAAACGAGGAATACATATAGCTTTACAGCTTTGTTTTTAACGTTTTTATTTCATTCCGGCTTTAAAATCTGCATCTGAGTCATGTATGGAAATTACTCATACGCAGTGTGGCATTTGTTTTTTGATATTTATTAAATTTATTTATTAAATAGTCGATTTATTTTATAGTATGGTAAATATTTATGATAGTTAAAATATATATTTCATATTATTTATGATTATATTTTGCATTTGCATGCATAGCTTTATAGTTTTGTTTTTAAACATCCCATTATTGCACTCTGGCGCCATACCCCCCTAAATTACTCATACGCAGTGTAGTTCTCCCAGTTCCCACATTAAGCCATTAACATTTAAAGCTTCTCGGGCCAAGGATCTAACTAGTTCCAAACTATTCCAAAAAAATTACTCATACGCCGCATGTGCTGCTGCTATGTCCTGGCTATTTTTGAATTTATTCATAAATCACTTATTGTCGTGGACCTCCCCCTCATTTGGTCCTTAATCGCTTGTCGCCGTTGGTCGGGAATGGCTTCGACACCCAGTTGGGGAATCACCTAAAACTATTTGCAGACCATTGGACTAAACACTTTTGCGGCTGCTCTTCACGCACTTAACGGCCAAATAAAAGTTTCCGGTGTCCGGAAAAGCTCAAAGGACCTCCTCAACCAAAGGGAGGAGGCACAGGCTATGTCTGTGGCAGTGGTACTGGCCCTGGCGGTGGGAAAATCCAAATCTTTGAGCGCCTGCGGTCATAACTTCTTTCTGTATGCCATTGAAATGAAATCTAAAATTCATTACGCATTTTATGCGTCAAAAGGAGATTGTGGATTGGCCAGGATGGTGCAGGGAGAGCAGGACTAGGGCAGGAGGTGGCACGTAATGAGGCGCGTGCCTGTCCAGGGGACCCAACATCCGCCGCCCCTGCTACACCACCTCTCCCACCGCCACCCATCCAAGGGGCCAAATGGCATTTATGTCCCAATGGAGACACGCACAGAAACGCGACGACAGCAACGCCTTCGACTGTCTCCTCCTGTCTCCTTGTGTCTCCTGTTTTCTTCCGGATTTTCCTCTGCCCCACCAGGGGGGTTTTGGGGACTGGGGGCGGCATCTGCGCCAGCAATTTACCCGCCGGAATTGTAAGCTCAAGCGTCCGTGTCTCCTTTGTCGCTCGCTGGTGGTTGTCTTTGGGGAATAAGATGAATTACATGCTACTGAATTAGCAGCCCAGCCTCCTTTGCCTTTTCTCTCTAGGCTTCTCTCCTTTCTCCACACTCTCTCCACTTGAGACTCTTCTGCTCTGGCCATGCAAAATCATCAGCAGATAACGCACAAAAAGGTACCAGAAACTAAATCCCCCAGCGAATAGTTTTCCCAGCAATGCCAGTTTCTCAAAAACAGTGAAACAAAAGGTTTAAAAAAAATGGCTAAAAGCTGGCAGTACAGGCCAAAAAAAAAGTGAAGAAACAAAGAAAAATATTCAGAAACATGGCAAGACTAAGGAAGAGACAAAAATTGCTTTGAAATTCAAAGTCTTGGGAAAAGTGTGCGGAAAGTAAAGGGAAAACCTTTAAAATTCCAACTTGTTTAAACATGTTTTCCAGTGTGGCCGAAGTTGGTAGTTTTATGTATAATTTGTTGTGGTATTTAGAAGTTGCATGCTTATTGAGTTCAACATCTTTAATGAAAATATAATCCGAATAAGGTAATATATGGTCACACTTTTTAAGACATGTTTAAACAAGAAACTTTATGAAATTTCTTAAAAAAAGCAAGATAACTTAGACAATTTTTAATAAATAGTCCTCAATAGTAATCAAGAGCTTAAAGCCAAAAAAGGAGTACTATAGATTAATATATTTTAAAATATACCCCTAATATTTAAATAAAAAATCCTTAAATTCCATAATTTTCCTTTAACAAACTCTAACCTAATTTCCAAATGCAACACTCTCTCGTTTTTTTCCCCCAAAATCCGATCACATGCTGTTTGAAATTTATGGAAATTCTCGTTTAACAATTTCCGTCTAGAATCGTAAGCAGTGTGCTTGTGTGGGAAATAAAAGAGGGGGTAGCCCACAAAAAAATAAATAAATACTAGGCTATGCTTCGCTAGTAGAGGAGTAGGGTGGGGGGGGACGAGTATGGAAAAATCAACCGCACGGAAATCATGTCTACGCATCATTCTTTGTGCTATTACTCAACTACGATACTCCTGGCCGAGGCAGAGAAACCCTCTCTCCAACCCCTTTTTTTTCTATAGTATATTTCTATATGTCCTGAGTGAGGCATTCCTCAGCTCCAGAGTGTGTGTGTGTGATTTTGCGGGGCTGTGTGGAAATGTGTGATAAGCAGTTTCCGCCTGGGAATAGACTACAAACACACACACTTGCGTATATATTACATATCCTTTTGGTGCAAGAATAGTTCTTTGAATGCGAATGCCTAGGCCTCGCCTTTTTCCTTTTCATTGGCGTTCAACTGTCCATTCCAAAAAAAAAAGAAGAAAAATAATGCACTGAGAGAAATTCAGATTTTTTTTTAAAGAAAAATAATCAGAAACATTCAAAATACAAAAAATATAAGCTCCAATAAATATAATTTAGCTCCAATTCATATTATAGATTTTATTTAAAGTTTGTTGTTCTTTCATCTTAAATTTTTCTCTCTCTGTATTCCTGGCCTACTCCTGGCAAAGGACTTTTGCCAAAGGAAGCTGTGGCCACTAATGCAAATATAATGGCAAATGTTTCGGAAATATATTTCACAGATAAAATTGATAAAGAACACGGCCACGGCCGTCCCTAATCCAAAATCCTTTGTATTGCTCTGCAAGAGCGGAAAACTATTTGTTCGCCACATTTTATGCCACACACCCTTTTTAGAGAACAACAACAACAACAACAACAACAACAAAAATAGAAAGAAAATATGAGAAAAAAATGTAAGAAAAAAAATGATATCTTACTGCTGATTCCCCAAAGGTCCTTTGAAGACTAAAGCCTACTCTGAGACATCAATCGCGAGATTAAATAACATATATTATACATGCATATATATTTTTTTTTTAGGATTTATTAATAAGGAGTTTCTAACTTGGATATCTTTTAAATAATAGTTAATATTTTCCACTTTTGAGGTTAAGATTTGTTTCAGAGCGAAATGAATGGAAACATTTACGCATCAATTGAAAACTCTACTCTCTTTTAGAGACAAGAACTAAAATCTAATATAAATTCCATTACAATTAAATTCAAAAGCTAAACGACTGTACTTCCACAATGAAATACAGTACAGTGCTGTGTACTGTTCTGTGCAGTAGTGTTGGATAATGTGTAAAGGGGCAGTGCAAGAAATGCATCATAAATTTTCATGTTGCTCCCGCGATTTTCTATTGTGCTCCACTAGAGCAAATGGACATAAAAAGCCCAGGACCAGGACCAGGCCCAGGACCAGGCCGAGGCCCAAGACAGCAGAAACTTTCCACTGGAGTAGCAGTGAAGTGAAGCGACACTGAGAGAAATAAAAGAAGGGAGTAAATAGGTATTTTTTAGACCTAGGCCTGAATTCTTCTCCATACTTTTAAAACTTTTCAAAGCACTTTCTTTAAAAACTGTATTATTTTAATATTAACTCCCACTTTCTTTCAGTGTCTTACTGCTGAAGCAGCAATTCTGTGTCCAGCCATAAAGCAGCGAACACAAAAAACATGAAGGCACAACAACAAAAAAAAAAAAAAAAAAGGAGAAAATGCAATACAATTTCATTTTATGCAAGAAACGACGAAGGGAAGCTCTTGGCGAGTGGGCGGATGAAGAAGGAAAAGCTCGCTTTTTGGTGAAAAATTGTAAATTCCCATTAGAATTGCGCCACTGGCGGAGCGAAAAAAAAGGGAGGAACGAACGCATCATGGAAGGAAGGAAGAAGGTAAGCCGAGGAAATGAAATGAAACCAAAAAATGTAACGAAAAGCGGACTCCAAGGAGATTGGCGGGCGGACTGGGTGGTGGGGCTTGCCCCTAAGTAGGTAAGTGTATGTTACATACATAAATAAATAACCAAAAACTTAAAGGGGGGCGGGGCAGCTGCAAGTCAAAGGAAGGAAGCCAAAAATTACAAAAAACAATATTTTACAATTTACCTTAAGAAGTCTCAAAGAAAGTAAATACCAGAAAATACTTTAAATAATATAGTTTTAATATTCAATTCTATAATATCTCATTTAAACTGAAATTACCATTAATTAAATCCCTTAACCAGAACTAAAGGTAGTGTTGAAAAGCATACTTGGAGTTGGCCTCATCAACACTTCAACCAGTGCTGCAAAAGTTCATAACTGAAACTGCCACAATTCTCTAATCGAGAATAGTAGGCCCATATGGGGATTTTTTAGTCCCAAAAATGGTATATAAGGCGGTCTTCCCTTTATTCCCATTCAGTTGTCGACAACTCGCCAAACGGTTGACATCTCGCCTTTCTTTTATTCGTTTTTATTTTGTTTCTATTAATTATTATTATTCATTTCCGATAACTTTATTATAATTACGATATACCTTGGAAAAGGATCCAACACATGTTTTTATTAAAAGTATTGGTTTTTAGGCTCCTTAGGCACGACTTGAGTCTAAAGCAGATGGTTGTAGGTACTCTTCTGATTATTCGTTTCAAGACATATCTGGGTCTTATTTTCTTTTTATTCTTATTTAATTGCGGTGGCCTCTAAACGGTGTCGATTCAAGACATATCTGGGTCTTATTTTTTTTAATTTATTATTTTTTTCCAATTTATTTTTATTATTATTACACTACACTACTAAAGTAGCTCCACCACCATGTTCTTGTTCTTGTTCTTGGTCATGTTCTGTTCTTCTCTTTTTTATTTTATAAACATATAGTTTTGTTTTTAATAATTATATTTTATCGAAATGCCCACATTGGGCCCTTCCTTATATCGCTGTCTTACAATCGATTAATGAATGACTCTTAATGTTGATGTTGACTATTACATATTTTTTTATATTGATTATAAAGTTTTTAAAGAAATTTCGGCTTTTATCTTTTTTTCCCGAGCTTGAACATGGAGTTTTCCGGAGAGAAAAAAAATCAGAATTATGGAAAGATTTGGTATATAAGGAGGTGCTCTGCTCCCCCCAGTCTCAGTTGCTGGCTGTCGTCAAAGCCGTCAACAACTCGCATTATATTTTATTTTGTTTTATTTCCTTTTCTTCTTTTTAATTAAAATATTTAATTATATATGCCAGTGGGCTGTACTTGCGACGCATACGACGTTCTAGTTGGGTCTGATTATTATTTTTTGTATTTATTTAACAATTTTTTCAAATATTTTTTAATTTAAAATAAGCTGCAAAGTTTTATTTTTCTTCCCTCCGAAATCAGTGGGTTCTACTTACGACGCATACGATGTTCTAGTTGGGTCTTATTATATTTTTTATTTATTTGACAATTTTTTAAAAACCATTTTAAATACCACGGTCTTTAAGGAGGTACTCTTCTGATTTTTTTGTGCGGCCTGTATTTGTTTTTTTTATATTTATTTGAAATTCTGATATAAAAGAATAAAATACATGGGTGTCTTTTAAACATATTTATATGAATATAAAATAGGAATATAGCTGGGCTCCTTCTTTAAGAAATCCTCGTTTTTATTATGAAATATTCCTTTTTGTTGTTTTTTCATCTAAGAAGGCCGTTTTAAGAAGGTGTAACAGTGGGTTACTAAATTCCCACAAGGATCGTTCAACTATATCTGATATTTCCCATATATGTATATCCGAAATCTTTAAAGAAATACCTTATTTTATTTTTAAAATTTCTTTGGGAAGCAGTGGAGCTTGTCCATTTTGTGTTTTCGAGCTGAAGCTGGAGCGAGAATGGCAAAGGAAAAGTGCCTCCGCTGTGCTTAAAAGAAATGACTTCTTGTTCCGCCAGCAGTTGCCGCTTTTCCAGCTTCTCCACCTGCCACGCCTCCTTCCTCCTTAGTTTTCCCCGACTATTTTTTTTCTTTTTTTTTTATTATTATTTTGTTCCTTTTTGTATTTTTTTTTTGGTGCAAACGAAGTTTATGCGTGCTGATGCAGATAATGACTCTCAGTCAGTCAGTCAGAGGAGGAGCAGCAGAAGTCTCCTCTTTCTCTGGAGAGACACGGCGGGAAAGAGATGGGTAGATGTACACCTTAGAGATAGTCGGACGTCGTCTGCCTTTTTTCTGCAACTTGTTACCTATTAAGCACACACATGACTTCCTGCTCCTGTCCCTTGGAAATTCCAGCTAGCACCCGAGCACTGAGCAATTACAGAAAAAGCATCATCGTTGTGCCAGGATAAGAAAAAAAAAAAAAAAACCAAAAAAGGATAGCGAATCCAGGCTAAAGGAAGGGGAACCTTCTCTGTCTCTCTCTCTCTATGGCTGAGTGGTCCAACGACCTGAAATCTTTTTCTCGGCTTCTTTTCCGCTCTCGGGCTCCATCTTCAGGCCATAATTGCTTGGCAAGTTAATAAGTGGCAAGTCAAAAAGCTTATCCCTTGGCCCACGCACACATATGCTCGCAGAAACATGCTCATAAGCACTGAGAACTAAAATCTATCAACTATAAGATACAAAAAAAATTATAATTCCTATGACTTTTGGTCTTTTTTTTGTTACAAATATTTTTAAAATATTAAAATATGTTTTTTTTCTTTTAGTTTTAAAAATATTTCCATTATTTAATTTTAAGAATTTGTATTTCTTTTAAGAAAGCTAATTACTTTTAAACATTTTTGAAATTCTTTTAAAATTTTAAAATTAGTTTTAATATTTTTTTCTAAAAGAATGTATGTACATATATTTCTTTCCTTATTTTATTTTTCTTATTATTTGTACTATTTATTCTGGCATTCCATTGCCTCAAAGCAGAGCTGAAAAATTCTTCTCCAACTTGGGGCATTTTAATTAGCGCATTACCAGCCAGAAAGAGACAGCTATATTAGAGGAGAAAGAGAGAGAGAGAGAGAAGGAGGCATGGTTGTGGCAGGCAAAGAAATAAAAAAAAAACCAAAGCCACTTGACAATCGACAAACCCAAGCACTCGACACCAATTTTTTTTATGGCCAGTCTAGAAAATGTTCTATTTTTTCTTAAAAAAGAAAATATATATAAGTACTTGACAAATATTATAAAAAGTATTTAAAATTAAAATTAACGTAAAAAAAACATTACGAAATAAAATTTCGTTTTATGAGAAAGGTTAAAAATTAAATTACATGTTTCTCAAGCTTTAAAAATTAACAAAAACCTTAAAAAATGATTTAAAAATATAAAAATTTCTTTCATTTTATTTTTACCCATTTCTGCTTCTTTTCCCAGCCACTATTGGCCACCTTACTGGGCTAATAAAACCCAATAAGCCCTCAAACAAAGTAAGAAAAGTAAGAGCCCAGTTAAGAGCCCCCCAAAAAAAAAAAGAGGAGCAAAAAAATAATGGTAAGAAAAATAAAACGCCAAAAAAAAATTGTAAAGTCAACTTGCCAATCAATGTTCGAGGAGGCGATAAACGATTGCTGTTGCAAGTTGTAGGTTGCAACTTTGGATCGTAAACTGGGTGGAGAGCGTTTCCCCGAGGAAACCCATTCGACCATGTCCAGTGGAAAAGGACTCGCAAAAAAACAGGAAAGTCAAAAAGTGTCCTTTTTCGAGTGGCAACTTTTGTCAGGTGTTGCCATCCATCCCGTCCCTTACCACCACCGGCCACGGCTTGCAACATGAACCAAAAATAAATGATGTTGCAAGTGCAGTTTTTGCAGCTGTTACCATTTTTTTTTTTTTTTTTTTCAGAATAATATTGAAGCATTTGGCTGTGTGGAAATCAATTCCAATTTCAATTCCACTTCCGATTCCGATTTCTTATTTAACATTTTGATTAATGCAGCCAGGATGTGGAAGGACGACACGGCAGGACGTGGCATGGTGTGGTGAGTATGCAAAGTTTGTGGATGTGCCATGAAAATGCATGTCCTTTCCGGTTCGTTTTTTTCCCCCCACCCTTCTTCTGCTTCACCCAGCCACTTGACACATCCTTAAGCATACAGGATAAAAAAAAATACAAGCGGGGGGGAAGTGAGGTGGGGGAGGGATAAAGCTCGGGACACATCTGCTCTCGTTTGCCGTTTGGCTTTTTGCGGCTTCCGACGACGGCAAGGAGCAAGGACTCGCTTCGGTTTTGGGCCAAATGTTGTCAAATAATATTTACCAGCCAACACACACTAACACTTGGGAAATTGGCCAAAAGAGCCAGAGAAAGGCTAGAGCCCATGTGCAACATTGCAGCGGTGGCATCGATGAGCAAAGTTGCAAGTATTGCAAACGGCTGCCACACACACACACCCAAATTATATGCAAAGCATATGAAAACAGGGAAGGACCTGCCAGAGGTAAGGATACGGCTTTGGAAGGATATTTGAAAATAATATTAGGATTTTAAACAAGAGCTTGTAGGTTAAAGACTGGAAGGTAAATAATTAGCAGGTAATTCCATACTATATTCATTAAGATAAGAATTGAAAGAAATAATACAAAATGTAAAAAAAATAGAAGGAAAAGGTAAGAAACCTATTCTCAGTTTCAAAGTTTAATAATTTGTGTTTGAGGCACAACTGAGATATCTTAACTATTAAAGTTCCGACCACTGAACTAAACCTTATCCCAAACTATATTGAACCATACCATTTTATCCCAAACTAAGACGTACTATACTATACAATTACTCAAGGTAAGAGCTATTCCATGAATATACATAAATTCACTTAACTAGTCCTCATTATTTATTATTAATAATGAATATTCAAGATAATACCATATGCTATGTAAGCATATATGTTATTCGTATTATTATACATTAAAATAGAAAGAAACTAAATAGAAAAAAGCAGGTAGGTTTTTCTTTGTGTTATTCCTAATTATTTTTGTCATTTTAAGGTAAGAAAATATTACAAATATTAAACTTTATAAAGAAATATGCATTTTTCTTTCATATTGGAGCGTCTAATGAAACTCTTTAAATAAATTATATTCTCATTAAAAATGGTTCTTAATATTAACCTATAACTTAGAATCATAAACTTTGTAAAGGAAAAATTACAAATTAAGAAGTAAAGAAAGAAAAGCTTTAATAATATCCCTAAGAACAAACACATATCTAGTTACATTCTTACCTTTTTTTAAAGCTTACTTCCAGAAGTGAACTTCAACCCAAAAATGCCCTAACCCTCAGCTGGAATATCCCCATTCGAAGCTCCCACATGACTTTAAATAACAGAAACTAAACAAAATTGTCACTTTGAACTTTGATCAATCGAGGGAAACCGCACTGCAGAGTGGAAATAATTTCGACATTTCCACAGCTCCCAGCGCCGGCTTCGTCTCCGGCTCTGGCTCCAGGTCCCAAAAGGGGATTATTTTATTTATTTTATTGTATTTTTTGTGCTTTTTTTTTTTGCAAGAAATACTTGTAGCCCCAGTGCCCTTGCCCCATCGAGTGCCAAGTTTCAAATTACACGCCTCGCCTGTCTTGGGGCATGAGTATGGGTATGGTATGGATGCTATAGATGGTGGGGAGGGGACTTTTGGGTTAAACTTAACAAAAATAAATAAAATATATATAAAGGACACTGAAGCATAACAGTTTTTCGTGTCGGTGAAGGAAAAGCGGCGACATCTTCAATCTGTTTAAGTCACGGCGTCTGCCCTCAGTGCCAGTGCCAGTGCCAGTTTCAGTTTCTCTTTCAATCCAAACTTTATCGGCAATAATTCTCAACTGTCCGTTTATGTCTTCATTTCAATATATATATATTCTTGTATATTTTTGTATTTAATATCTCTTATGTCTAGAGAGATATAGACAAACAATCATATCGGACAGAAGACAGAAGACAGAAGCCAACAAGACCGTAAGACCGTAAAAAGATACAATTCATAAAGCGGGAAATGCTGGACGAAAATTCTGGGGGGCGGAAAAAGAGTCCCAAACTCAAAAGACAAAAGTTAGACACAACACTGAGACCAAAGAGACCAGGAGTAGTGTGGTGGTAAAGCGTTTTATAGTAAGATAGCGAAATCACGCAACACTCCAGCCAGCAAGGACACTCATATGTATGTCCTTGTTGGCAAAAAGTTTTTGTGTGTGTTGGTCTTTTGTTGTTTGTATTTTGTTTAGATGGCATAAATTAGATACGTGCCACCAGCCCATACCCATACCCATACCCGAGCCACTACCGTCCGTAAATCCTTCTCGATTGTTTGAGCTTTAAACAAACAGACGAAGGGATGTCACAGATTATGTCGCCAGGCTCCTTTGGTCCTTCCTGCTGGTCCATCTTTTCTCCTCCTTCCATAACAAAAAAAAAGGGAGTAAAACTTGAACCATTTCGCCATCATATTTGCTTTCAACTTGCCACCAAAAAAAAAAAAAAAAAACCCTACAAGAAAAACTGCAAATTGCATTTGCAGGACTACTCCACTGTCCTGCAAACAATTTTCTGATTAATTTCAAGTTTTGTGTAAACTGTGTTGGTTTTTTGGGCCATTTTCGGTTGGCCATTTTTGTCTTGTTGACGGAATGAAATGAAAAGTTTACCACTCCCACTTGCTGCTGGCACTCTTTTCGTCCCAAAAACTGAATAGCTCGGCAAACTCAACGGTCGCCATTGCCACCAAGATCTAAATAAATAATTAGTTCGCATTTATTACATTTAGAGGCAAAAGTGGAAAAAAAGAGGGGGAGATCCTTTTCAAGCTTTGGATTTTAAGAAAACTAAGACACACATGTGCCTGTGTGGGGATTTTCCATTTTAAACACATTTGTCTTAATGGGAAGGGTTTTAAAGTGGGTTTTAAAATTAGAAGCAATAGGAAGGTGTATTAAAAATAAAACCCCTTTGCTCCCAACAGAGTATATCTTTCGATCTTAAAATGCCTTTTCTTTAAACATAATCATAACATGTTAAATCATGACAATCTGCATTGGTCCTTCGTGCCAGAACGCAACATTATTCCATCAAACTTGCTCTCAAAATTGGTCCTTCGAGACAGACTAAACTTTTAACTCTCTCTCGAATCTATCTCTTAAGTAATAACAAGAAGTTCAGTTTTCTTATTTAATATTATTTTAATGTTTAAAGATCTTACTAAAAATATTCCAAATAAAAATAATTTCCCTCTCTACAAGTACCATCTTTCAAAGCAAGCCCCTCCATTAATTACAAAAATTTCCCTTGCCCTTGAAACTGTACAAGCATTTCCTTCTTAAATGGAAATTAATTGCACTTGTAAGTTTTTCTTTGCAAAAAAAAAAACAGAAACGATTCATTAGGCAAGCTTGTATATACATTTTTGCATTCATTAGTTTTCCATTTACTAATTGAATCACACACTTCTCCCGCAACCCACCCGACTGCCGTTGAGTGCATTTATGATGCACCTTAACTCTTCATTATCCCATCATCTAATTAATCCCCTTTAATCTCATTCAATTATCCTCTTTTGATCCATCATTTTTCCATTCAAAAGAAATCCCATCCTAGCTGTTCTGATTTTTCCATTTTATTTTTTCTCCTTCGTTTCATTTTTTTCCCCCATAATTTACCTACCACGCCCCCAACAGGCTTGCTCCCGATGATGACGAAACTTTCAATTAGCGGCAAGTGTAAAATGGAGCATCGTCGGCGGTGTGGCATCATTTTCATCAAATTACCAGTGACACCGACACAACCGATTCCCAAGCGCATTTTACCCAGCGTATTCCTTACCATCCTTCTCCCCTCTGCCACTCCCCTTGGAATTTCCCAAAGCGGAAGTATCCCGTCCTCCCTCCGCCAAGTTTCCCCAACAGCGTGTTCATCTTTTCCGTTGCCACCGGCTTTAGCCATTTTCATTTCTGGTCGACGATGACACAAAATGTCGGTCACTTGCGGCTTACCCCCAAGTTCCACCTTACTGGGAGCTCATACCACCCACTAGACCACCCCAGACCACCCTAGACCACCCTTGGTGTGCCCAATTTGTAGAATGCTGCAAATAGCCAGGAAAATTACCTCATGCGCATTTTCTTATTACAGAAATGTGCATAAGAAAATGGTCGTAATGAAAAAATCTGAATAACAAAAAAAATGGAAGAAGAATTATGCAAAAATACCTTTTTTTTTGAGTAAAAACATTACAGAGGGGTTGGTAGTAAAAAAAATACTAAGAACGTACAATAATCTTTTTTAAAAATATTTAAATTAAGTTACTGAGAGAGATCTCTTAGACTTGGTTTTTCGAGCAAGATTTCATGATTGATCCTTCGAGACAGATTTGGTCCTTCGAGTCAGGTCGTAACATTGATCTTTTGAGAAAGAATTTAACATTGATCTTAACACTTGTGCTTCGAGCTGGTCAGTATTATGTATCTTTAAAAATAGATCTCAGAATTGGTCCTTCAAGCTAGACTTTAATATTGGTCCTTCGAGCAAGACCTAAGAATTGATCCTTCGAGCCAGATGCTCCAATCTTACTAAAAATTCACTTGTTCTGACATTCTTTCTTAAATTTCCCTGTTCCTTGTTATTATCTCTACATTGTTAGATAACCTTACAATAAACTAGCTTTTGAAACATTATTTTGTTGCATAGTACATCAATAAAACTAATAAAGACACTTTTGTTCCTGATGCAGATTCCAATCAAGAAATACAAAATAAACTGACAGACAAAAAATCTCTGGACTTTCTGTTTGAAAAACAAGCCGAGAAGAACTGAAACGGAAAATGCAAAGGTGGAAAACAGGTGACTTTTGCCGCCCTAGTTGAAAAATACCTGACTGCAAATTGAAAAATACCAAAGCATAAAAAACAGGACAACACACAAATGCGAAAAAAAAAAAAAAAATGGGAAACTGGAGACCTAAAGAAAGAAACGGAATGCAAATGACGCAAAAAAATGGAAATGGTTGCATATTGAAAAAGGGACGGAAAATAGAGGGCTAAATACAGATAGAGAGAGAGAGAGAGAGAGAGAGGGAGAATGCGAGAGCTAGATAGATAGATAGCTGGGGCAAAATGAAAAATAATTAGCGCAATTAATGACCACGTAATTAGCGCTTCAAATCTGCCAGGATCCGCCGAGAGAGTGACCCACTCAGTGTCCCATCTCGTTCTGGCATAATGTGTGCACTGGCACGTAAAGTGAAACCCCAACCAGTGAACACACCCACCCCACCCATTTTCCTCATTTTCCCTTTGCATTTTCCGCCCATCGCCCAGTCCCAGGCCACCTTCATTAATAGTTCGCTGTGGCTACGTTTGATAACTCTATCGCGGTCCGGTTGTCACTGATTTTTCCCCCCTTTTTTTTTTTGTTAGTGGTACCCCCTTTCTATTTTCTATTTTCCATTTTCTCTAATAGAGCGGGGGCGGGAGGGAGGAAAGGCAGGCGTAAGAGACACGCTAATGAATGCACGATGGCCCCGTTTCATTTCGCGAAAAAACAGCGTTTTTCTCTTCTCTTCTTTTTTTTTTATCGGAAATGCAACTCTGTCATGGCATTTCTTCATCAGGATTTGAGGTTGGCGGCCAGTCCAGTCCACGCAGGACGAGGTGGACGACTAATTAGAACTGGCCTTTGATTAGGCCCAAATGTTAAATTAACATTAGCGGCTAAAAGCCAAAGGGCCAAGAGCGGTTCTAAAGTAAAGAGGTTTACTTTGGCTTCAGAAAAGTAAATAAATATCAGGGTGGAGGGACTAAATGGTGTGGGGTTTCGAGGAGGTTTTCATAGGGGGTTTGTTAGAAAGTAAGTTATACTTTAAAGATAAACCTCTTAAATGAAGGCTTTAGCTTTTAGTTCGAATAATAAAATGAAATTTTACTTTAGTACTCGGCTTGGTATACTTGGAAAAAGAAAAACTTTGTGATAGCCTATATAGTTTGAGAGTGCCACTACTATATGTGATATATTTACATAATGGAACAATATGATACCCGGTACTCTGCTTAACCCCTTCCCATTCATTTAAACCATTAAAAGGAATTACTTACATCTCTAGTACCTGGGTATACTCTTCTTACAAACCTTATAGGTCTTCTCTCCAAAAAGAACCCCAGATATATTTCAAGAAAAGTTACATAACACACCAAGACTCTAAAAAGCACATAACCTCACAAAAAAAGAACCCATTCCAATAAGCTCTGCGAAATCCTTCCGATTCCCTAACTTATAAACAACTTAAAAATTCATTGTCTACACATGGTGCCCAAGGATCTCTTACCACCGAGAGAAGGCAGAAGGATTCCTCCGCCAAGAGGTCCTGCGAGGACCAGGGGGAATTGGTAGAAATAAAAAAAAAAACAAAAAACACAGAAGAGAGGAAGGAAAAGTCCTTGTTGGGAATGAAAAACGAAAAACTGTCATCATGTGACGGGAATCAATCTAAAGTCATTTTATAACCCGAAAAGTCATAAATCTAACTTTAATGTTTTAAACGTGACTGCGGCACTACGTTCCCATGGACCACGCCCACCCAAGTCCACACTCCCCCACTTTAGCCTTCTACATATGTAACGATGTTAGAAAGAGAGAGAGAGAGAGAGAGAGAAAGAGATGGGACGATCAAACCTCCGGCATTGAAATTGGAAAAGTAAAACAAGCAAATGAATGTATTTCCGTTTGGGATTTTTCACTTTCCGGTTTGGGAGAAGGAAGTACCAGTCAGGCCGGCTGAGGGCGTGGGGCGTGGCAGGCAAAAGTGTTGCCGCAGTCACCAAGGGGCGTGGCCAAATGGGCTGTAGCTGGGCAGCAAAAAGAAAAATACTATAAATGACAAAACGAATGCAAGGCGAACTGCTCTCCATGCGGGGGTAGGGTAGATGGCAGGAAAATAGATAGAAAATTTTATTAAATGGGCATCAAAACTATTTGGCGTGTCCTCAAAAGGGAGGAGGGAGGGCTCGAGGGGGATTGGCAAAAATCCTCCTTCAGCCAGGAGGATTCATGAGAATTTGTGTGCGTGCCTGGCCAAATGGCATAGCATACTTACGTGAGCCACACATAAAATTCAAGCACCGCATGCGGTCAACGAAAAGGTGAATACACACACACACACACTGACACGCTCTAATGCATGAAAGAGATGGGTATATGGGTGAGGAAAGAGAAGGCAGGCTTGCCAAGCAATGTGTGACAGGATTAATTAAGTGGCGGCCATGGAATCGTGTCCATAACGAATTGCGAGATTAATATGGGGTGGGGGAGAGAGATGCCACATTTTCTTTATTTTTTTGGGGGGATTTCCCGGAAAAATGCAAGAGATTATCTTGGAATAGCGGATGCAGGTCTTAAAGATATATCTAAGATCTTTAAGGAAAGAAATAAGAGAGGTATCTGGTATCATAAGGTCTATACACCACTACTATCCCTAAATACTTTATAGAGATCTGAGAGATATAGTTGCATCTTTCTTAAAGGCTTAAAAAGCCTAAAGGTATAGTTCGATAGTACCAGGTATCTCTATTATCTTGAAATAGAATATACATAGATATTATTTATAAAGACATAGTTACATCTTTAAGAAAATATATAAAAAAAAGTACCCCATATCACATAGTCCATATACCACACTATCCCTCCCACTTTACACTGATTTTAGATAATCGCCCATCACTCCCATCACGCCCCTCAAACTTTAGAGTTGTACCTACAACTTTTATGGCACTCTCGGCTGGATCATCTAGTTTATGGCCAGCTAACTCCAGCAACTGTGTTTTTATTGCGAATTAACTATCGCTTCCAGTAATCCCCTTTTTATTGGGGGTAGTAATCCCGAAACGAATCGCCGTTTATGCAATTCCCCAATTTTTGGAAATTGAATCAAGGTCCCCAATCGTATATGCCACCATTTTGGCCAAATCCAAATGGCCATCAAAGTATAATAACCCCAAACCAAAGGAAAAAAAAAAACAACAAAAATTCAAGCCCAAATCGCATTTACAGATATAGATTTAGATTTCTGTCTGTCTCTGCCCAGCCGAGGGGGAGGGCTGGCTCTGTACAAAATTTATCGCCCAAAGGGGAACCAACATATAAGATTAAACCTATATATGTATGTATATGTATATAGGTATATTTATATATAATTCTGGCTGGTTGTGTTCTCATGTGTGTGTAATTTAATCAATAAGAAAATCGTCTTTTCACTTACATACACATCATTACATTTTGGGCGCATAAATTGATGATGTTCCGAGGGGAAAAATTTCACGTTGAGTGACTTACCTGGAAAAAGACCAAGAAATATATATAAATGTTATATATTATATATGTAAGTATGTAAATTAATATTAAATCAAGGAATATAGCTGGTAAGATTATTCCATTGCAAAAATTTGTATGGTAGGCAGATCTTTGTGTTTTATTTGTAAAATAATGGCCTAGTATTGAATTATTGATAAGGAGACTTGATTTTCGATTAATTTTTGGAAGAATTTGTATTCATAATTTTTATTTTTAAATTAATAATAATTAATGGAAAATAAGAAGAAAATAATACATGAATTTTGAAAAATATGTATAGTTGGAAAATGCCAAATTTCTCTCAAATTACCGATAATATCGATAAGGACGATTATTTTTGAATAATTTCAGGTGCAATCAGGTATAATTGGTTAGATTTTTTTAAAAATTCAGCTGATAATAAACTAAATAACTAGTTCCTTGTGTTTTTTTTATAAAATGATAAAGTTATCGGTAAGATGGCTTGATTTTCGATTAATATTTATAATGTATATGACAAAGACTCCCATAATTCATGAATTAATTGTTAAACAAAATAATGCTATGACTTTAATATGATATCCAAAGCCATCCTATTATTAACATATTTCAGAACATTCTTTCAGACCCTTTTCTGTGTCCCCTCTTTTTTATAAAATTTCTGCAAACAATTCTTCTCCATTTACCCCCTCCAACTTACATTCATGAAACCCACCGTGTGTGTGCATATTTAGAAGAGATCTCATTTTAAATTCAATTTGCGGTCGAGTGTGAGATTTTTGGCATTGTTTCCGAGATGGACGCACGTGCGACAATTGTTGAAGCTGTTTAATCACAATGTGGTTTTGGATTCGGATTCGGATTCAGAATTGCAATTGGTTCGGGGGTTTTGGGTCATATTTAATTCATTTTATTATTATTGTTATTGTCCTTGTTCTGTGAAAATGAGACGGCATTACAAAGAGTGACAGAGAGGTAGGGAGGAAATTGTTATCGTTATTGGACGTCGTCGACATGCCGTGTCCGGGGGCGTGAAAACTAAGCACAATTTATAATGATGATGGCCCGGGATGATGGTGGCGAGAATTTTCCAATTTAACAAACAATTCAATTAATGCAAATTACAATAGGAATCGGGCACTAATGAATATTTTATGACAAAACTAATTTCATTTTCATAGATATGTACATATATACCACTCGTACACCTAAATATATAATACTGTCAGCTATCGCTCTACAGGACATTGTACATCTTGGGGAGCGAGAGAAAACACCAGCTGGGCAATCGAATGTAAATTGTAAATTGTTTACACGCCGCGGGGCCTTTAAAATGATGATGATGATTATAAGGCCCTTTGACCTCATGGCTCTCTTCCTCTTAAAAACCCTTTTGTGAAAATCTCCTACAAATGTTTGCTACAAAAACGACACACAAATAGACCAAAACTTCAGTGGCAAATGCCAGAAATCGGTTCTCCAAATTCCACAAACGACAAACAGACAAGGAGGAGGCTGCCAGGACATTCAGCAAAATGCTAATTGTCCTGGGTGTCAATGTCTGGAATAAATGGTTGACTATTGGTGCTTTTTTTGTCCAAAAACCAGAGTTAAAGTCTAAGAATAATTTATATTTTTTATTTAATAATGTATATTTTTTTAATTACATTTGCAAGTCTTTCAAATTCTGCTTCCCAAACATGCTTTCTTGCCTTCTTTCTTGTTTGCTTCAGCAGGTTGCTAGTTAGCTTTCTTATTTTTTTTGCAATTATGCCGCCCCAATGGTTCGGTCCTGTTGCTATCATAGTCTTTACTATTTCAAGTCCTGTTGTTGTCACTGCCTTTCGATTCGTTTCGTTTTTGTTCCAACTTTGCCAATTTGGTGGCAAACAGTCAGTATACAGAAGGGTACACAAGAAGCCAGGCAAGGACTTTATTTTCCAACAACATTTATGCATAAATATATATATACTATATACTATATCGGGGTATGTATATATTTCTATATAAGCCTGCAGTTGTTGTTATTGTCGTCATAACGTTTATTAATAAGTTTGACTTTGCTCAGTTGTTGCCATGCCATGATTGTTGCTCCTGCTGGGTTTTTTTTGGATTTTTTCTTATATTTTTTACCTAGTACTTGTAGAGTTCTAGGGTATATTGTATTTATTACATTATTACGTAACAGGGTATACATTTTTATCATTTTATTTGAAAAGATAAAAGTTTATTAGTATTACTTATAAGTACCTTAGCATTTATTAGTACCGGGTATCATATATTCAAGAAACTTTATTTGATTATTATTATTTATTTTTCTTCTTTTTTAATTTAAAGGTTATTTTTAAATTCTACTTTAAAAAGAAAGAAAATTTCTCTGATAAGTACCAGTTTTCAGATTATTCCTGTTTTGATGCAGCTTCTATGCCTTTGTCCGTCTGTCCGCGTGTCCGCCAATTCGCCAAAAATTACATTTTGCTTAGAGATTAAATTTTATTGTGCAAAAATTATATTTAAGAATGACTAGGATCGGTTTACTATAATTTTAAACTATTTTATAACAAAATCATAGGCACCAATTATGTCATATTCTGAAATATCTATCTAATATACCTTCCAGGGTATCAAAAAACGTCGAATCATTCTAATTATAGTCTACCTTTCTAGTACTATTTTTTTTTTTATGAATAAATATAGCATGACTTGTCAGGACAAAAAAAAAAAACAGAAAATACCATGAGACGACATCGACATTCGGCGCAGGAAAAATTAGAGCAAAGTGCACTTTTTGATGACTTTTGATTTGTTTTACGATTCAGTCTCATTCTCAGTCTGAGACTCGGTCTCAGTCCCGGCTATGAATATTTATTGTCGTGCTTGGTGGCCATTTTGCCGCTTTACTTATTTTCTTCTCCTCTGACTTGGGACTTCTGACTTGTGACTCTTTGTCTTTAAAATGCACGAAATATGCTTTTTGGCATGGCAACACACTCAAACACACAATCGTGTACACATCAATCAACAATAAAAAGAAAAACATGCTGAAGAAAATTCAAACAAGAGACAAGAGACAGTAGCAAGTGGAATGGTGCCTGAAACTGAAACTGTGGCAACTTTTTAATTGATGTTTATTTAACGTTCAACATAATTAACTTGTGCTCTAGCATAATATTGAAGGGATCGTAAACGGGCATTATACGAGCCATTAAATTGAATTTGTAAACGCTTGACTGCCCCAATACAATCAGCCAACCAGAGATACAAAGAATATACATTTCTGGGTAGGCTTGGGGTGATGGGCGGTGGAAGCCATGACGACAACAACTGGGCACTGATTTCTTGGAGGCTTTAAACAATGCCATAAACGTGGACCAAGATCGCATTAACACCGCCGCAGGATGTCCTCTACCCACATTCATGTCTCCTTCTAGTTCTGATTCTGATTCAGATTCTGGTTTTTGGTATTTGCCTTTACGACTTTGGGTCATAAAAACCAGAGAGCGAGGAGGCACCAGCACCACCAACGGCGGAAAAAAATGTCATGAAGGAAAATAGAATTATGCGGTGGAGAGTCACGACTGGGGACTTAGGAGTGACTTCATGGAAGGAAGGAAGGAAGTCAGGAAGACAGGAAGGAAGGAAGGACTTGAGCTAATGATAATAATACGCATAATAATGTAACCAGCCACAAACAAATTTGATTTGCTGGCTCTCTCTCTATGGCGACTACAGTGCGTTTCAGGGCCATAAATCAATTAGGGAACGTTTAGGGGGCGGAAATTATCAGCTTGGAGGAGCTAGCACAAAGACAAATATAGTTATATAGTTAATTGCAAAAGAATAAAAAAACAAGAACCGAAAGCTTACTTCGGGCAGAGCCAAAGTGATATACCCTTGCGGCTAAGATTGGATATTTATACCAAAAATCGCATATAGAAAGCTGATCCTTATTAGAATTTTATTATAAAAACAATTCCTTAGAATATAAAATATACTAAGAAAATGGGATCCCTTGGAAATGGGGTTTTCCCCTATAGGACCCACAGGGATGGCCATATCTTCCCCGATTCTCATCCGATTCTCAAGCGGAGTGTTTTAAACGAATTCTGGATCGATTCTCCACCATTCTGCATCAAAATCCTGAGACAAAATATTTTTTAGATTTTTTGTCCATTTTTCGTGATGGGATCCCTTGAAAGTGGGGTTTTCCCCTATAGGGCCCACAGGAATGGCCATATCTCCCCCGATTCTCATCCGATTCTCAAGCGGAGTGTTTTAAACGACTTCTGGATCGATTCTCCACCATTCTGCATCAAAATCCTGAGACAAAATATTTTTTACATTTTTTGTCCATTTTTCGTGATGGGATCCCTTGAAAGTGGAGTTTTCCCCTATAGGGCCCACAGGGATGGCCATATCTTCCCCGATTCTCATCCGATTCTCAAGCGGAGTGTTTTAAACGAATTCTGGATCGATTCTCCACCATTCTGCATCAAAATCCTGAGACAAAATATTTTTTAGATTTTTTGTCCATTTTTCGTGATGGGATCCCTTGAAAGTGGGGTTTTCCCCTATAGGGCCCACAGGAATGGCCATATCTCCCCCGATTCTCATCCGATTCTCAAGCGGAGTGTTTTAAACGAATTCTGGATCGATTCTCCACCATTCTGCATCAAAATCCTGAGACAAAATATTTTTTACATTTTTTGTCCATTTTTCGTGATGGGATCCCTTGAAAGTGGAGTTTTCCCCTATAGGGCCCACAGGGATGGCCATATCTCCCCCGATTCTCATCCGATTCTCAAGCGGAGTGTTTTAAACGAATTCTGGATCGATTCTCCACCATTCTGCATCAAAATCCTGAGACAAAATATTTTTTAGATTTTTTGTCCATTTTTCGTGATGGGATCCCTTGAAAGTGGGGTTTTCCCCTATAGGGCCCACAGGAATGGCCATATCTCCCCCGATTCTCATCCGATTCTCAAGCGGAGTGTTTTAAACGAATTCTGGATCGATTCTCCACCATTCTGCATCAAAATCCTGAGACAAAATATTTTTTACATTTTTTGTCCATTTTTCGTGATGGGATCCCTTGAAAGTGGAGTTTTCCCCTATAGGGCCCACAGGGATGGCCATATCTCCCCCGATTCTCATCCGATTCTCAAGCGGAGTGTTTTAAACGATTTATGGATCGATTCTCCACCATTCTGCATCAAACCCCTGAGACAAAATATTTTTTAGATTTTTTGTCCATTTTTCGTGATGGGATCCCTTAAAAGTGGGGTTTTCCCCTATAGGGCCCACAGGGATGGCCATATCTCCCCCGATTCGCATCCGATTCTCAAGCGGACTGTTTTAAACGAATTCTGGATCGATTCTCCACCATTCTGCATCAAAATCCTGAGACAAAATATTTTTTAGATTTTTTGTCCATTTTTCGTGATGGGATCCCTTGAAAGTGGGATTTTCCCCTATAGGGCCCACAGGGATGGCCATATCTCCCCCGATTCTCATCCGATTCTCAAGCGGAGTGTTTTAAACGATTTATGGATCGATTCTCCACCATTCTGCATCAAACCCCTGAGACAAAATATTTTTTAGATTTTTTGTCCATTTTTCGTGATGGGATCCCTTAAAAGTGGGGTTTTCCCCTATAGGGCCCACAGGGATGGCTATATCTCCCCCGATTCTCATCCGATTCTCAAGCGGACTGTTTTAAACGAATTCTGGATCGATTCTCCACCATTCTGCATCAAAATCCTGAGACAAAATATTTTTTAGATTTTTTGTCCATTTTTCGTGATGGGATCCCTTGAAAGTGGGGTTTTCCCCTATAGGGCCCACAGGGATGGCTATATCTCCCCCGATTCTCATCCGATTCTCAAGCGGAGTGTTTTAAACGATTTATGGATCGATTCTCCACCATTCTGCATCAAACCCCTGAGACAAAATATTTTTTAGATTTTTTGTCCATTTTTCGTGATGGGATCCCTTAAAAGTGGGGTTTTCCCCTATAGGGCCCACAGGGATGGCTATATCTCCCCCGATTCTCATCCGATTCTCAAGCGGACTGTTTTAAACGAATTCTGGATCGATTCTCCACCATTCTGCATCAAAATCCTGAGACAAAATATTTTTTAGATTTTTTGTCCATTTTTCGTGATGGGATCCCTTGAAAGTGGGGTTTTCCCCATATAGGGCCCACAGGGATGGCTATATCTCCCCCGATTCTCATCCGATTCTCAAGCGGAGTGTTTTAAACGATTTATGGATCGATTCTCCACCATTCTGCATCAAACCCCTGAGACAAAATATTTTTTAGATTTTTTGTCCATTTTTCGTGATGGGATCCCTTAAAAGTGGGGTTTTCCCCTATAGGGCCCACAGGGATGGCTATATCTCCCCCGATTCTCATCCGATTCTCAAGCGGACTGTTTTAAACGAATTCTGGATCGATTCTCCACCATTCTGCATTAAAATCCTGAGACAAAATATTTTTTTAGATTTTTTGTCCATTTTTCGTGATGGGATCCCTTGAAAGTGGGGTTTTCCCCTATAGGGCCCACAGGGATGGCTATATCTCCCCCGATTCTCATCCGATTCTCAAGCGGACTGTTTTAAACGAATTCTGGATCGATTCTCCACCATTCTGCATTAAAACCCTGAGACAAAATATTTTTTAGATTTTTTGTCCATTTTTCGTGATGGGATCCCTTGAAAGTGGGGTTTTCCCCTATAGGGCCCACAGGGATGGCTATATCTCCCCCGATTCTCATCCGATTCTCAAGCGGACTGTTTTAAACGAATTCTGGATCGATTCTCCACCATTCTGCATCAAAATCCTGAGACAAAATATTTTTTAGATTTTTTGTCCATTTTTCGTGATGGGATCCCTTGAAAGTGGGGTTTTCCCCTATAGGGCCCACAGGGATAGCCATATCTCCCCCGATTCTCATCCGATTCTCCACCATTCTGCATCAAACCCCTGAGACAAAATATTTTTTAAATTTTTTGTCCATTTTTCGTGATGGGATCCCTTAAAAGTGGGGTTTTCCCCTATAGGGCCCACAGGGATGGCTATATCTCCCCCGATTCTCATCCGATTCTCAAGCGGACTGTTTTAAACGAATTCTGGATCGATTCTCCACCATTCTGCATCAAAATCCTGAGACAAAATATTTTTTAGATTTTTTGTCCATTTTTCGTGATGGGATCCCTTGAAAGTGGGGTTTTCCCCTATAGGGCCCACAGGGATGGCTATATCTCCCCCGATTCTCATCCGATTCTCAAGCGGAGTGTTTTAAACGATTTATGGATCGATTCTCCACCATTCTGCATCAAAATCCTGAGACAAAATATTTTTTAGATTTTTTGTCCATTTTTCGTGATGGGATCCCTTGAAAGTGGGGTTTTCCCCTATAGGGCCCACAGGGATGGCTATATCTCCCCCGATTCTCATCCGATTCTCAAGCGGACTGTTTTAAACGATTCTCCACCATTCTGCATCAAAATCCTGAGACAAAATATTTTTTAGATTTTTTTTCCATTTTTCGTGATGGGATCCCTTGAAAGTGGGATTTTCCCCTATAGGGCCCACAGGGATGGCTTTATCTTCCTCAATCCGGATCCGATTCTCAAGCGGAGTGTTTTAAACGAATTCTGGATCGATTCGCCACTATGCTGCATCAAAATCCTGAGACAAAATATAATTTAGATTTTTTGTCCATTTTTCGTGATGGGATCCCTTGAAAGTGGGGTTTTCCCCTATAGGGCCCACAGGGATAGCCATATCTCCCCCGATTCTCATCCGATTCTCAAGCGGAGTGTTTTAAACGAATTCTGGATCGATTCGCCACTATGCTGCATCAAAATCCTGAGACAAAATATTTTTTAGATTTTTTGTCCATTTTTCGTGATGAGATCCCTTGAAAGTGGGGTTTTCCCCTATAGGGCCCACAGGGATGGCTATATCTCCCCCGATTCTCATCCGATTCTCAAGCGGACTGTTTTAAACGAATTCTGGATCGATTCTCCACCATTCTGCATCAAAATCCTGAGACAAAATATTTTTTAGATTTTTTGTCCATTTTTCGTGATGGGATCCCTTGAAAGTAGGGTTTTCCCCTATAAGGCCCACAGGGATGGCCATATCTCCCCCGATTCTCATCCGATTCTCAAGCGGAGTGTTTTAAACGATTTATGGATCGATTCTCCACCATTCTGCATCAAAATCCTGAGACAAAATATTTTTTAGATTTTTTGTCCATTTTTCGTGATGGGATCCCATGAAAGTGGGGTTTTCCCCTATAGGGCCCACAGGGATGGCTATATCTCCCCCGATTCTCATCCGATTCTCAAGCGGACTGTTTTAAACGAATTCTGGATCGATTCTCCACCATTCTGCATTAAAACCCTGAGACAAAATATTTTTTAGATTTTTTGTCCATTTTTCGTGATGGGATCCCTTGAAAGTGGGATTTTCCCCTATAGGGCCCACAGGGATGGCTTTATCTTCCTCAATCCGGATCCGATTCTCAAGCGGAGTGTTTTAAACGAATTCTGGATCGATTCGCCACTATGCTGCATCAAAATCCTGAGACAAAATATAATTTAGATTTTTTGTCCATTTTTCGTGATGGGATCCCTTGAAAGTGGGGTTTTCCCCTATAGGGCCCACAGGGATAGCCATATCTCCCCCGATTCTCATCCGATTCTCAAGCGGACTGTTTTAAACGAATTCTGGATCGATTCTCCACCATTCTGCATCAAAATCCTGAGACAAAATATTTTTTAGATTTTTTGTCCATTTTTCGTGATGGGATCCCTTGAAAGTAGGGTTTTCCCCTATAAGGCCCACAGGGATGGCCATATCTCCCCCGATTCTCATCCGATTCTCAAGCGGAGTGTTTTAAACGATTGATGGATCGATTCTCCACCATTCTGCATCAAAATCCTGAGACAAAATATTTTTTAGATTTTTTGTCCATTTTTCGTGATGGGATCCCATGAAAGTGGGGTTTTCCCCTATAGGGCCCACAGGGATGGCTATATCTCCCCCGATTCTCATCCGATTCTCAAGCGGACTGTTTTAAACGAATTCTGGATCGATTCTCCACCATTCTGCATTAAAACCCTGAGACAAAATATTTTTTAGATTTTTTGTCCATTTTTCGTGATGGGATCCCTTGAAAGTGGGGTTTTCCCCTATAGGGCCCACAGGGATGGCTATATCTCCCCCGATTCTCATCCGATTCTCAAGCGGACTGTTTTAAACGAATTCTGGATCGATTCTCCACCATTCTGCATCAAAATCCTGAGACAAAATATTTTTTAGATTTTTTGTCCATTTTTCGTGATGGGATCCCTTGAAAGTGGGGTTTTCCCCTATAGGGCCCACAGGGATAGCCATATCTCCCCCGATTCTCATCCGATTCTCAAGCGGAGTGTTTTAAACGAATTCTGGATCGATTCTTCACCATTCTGCATCAAAATCCTGAGACAAAATATTTTTTAGATTTTTTGTCCATTTTTCGTGATGGGATCCCTTAAAAGTGGGGTTTTCCCCTATAGGGCCCACAGGGATGGCTATATCTCCCCCGATTCTCATCCGATTCTCAAGCGGACTGTTTTAAACGAATTCTGGATCGATTCTCCACCATTCTGCATCAAAATCCTGAGACAAAATATTTTTTAGATTTTTTGTCCATTTTTCGTGATGGGATCCCTTGAAAGTAGGGTTTTCCCCTATAAGGCCCACAGGGATGGCCATATCTCCCCCGATTCTCATCCGATTCTCAAGCGGAGTGTTTTAAACGATTTATGGATCGATTCTCCACCATTCTGCATCAAAATCCTGAGACAAAATATTTTTTAGATTTTTTGTCCATTTTTCGTGATGGGATCCCATGAAAGTGGGGTTTTCCCCTATAGGGCCCACAGGGATGGCTATATCTCCCCCGATTCTCATCCGATTCTCAAGCGGACTGTTTTAAACGAATTCTGGATCGATTCTCCACCATTCTGCATCAAAATCCTGAGACAAAATATTTTTTAGATTTTTTGTCCATTTTTCGTGATGGGATCTCTTGAAAGTGGGGTTTTCCCCTATAGGGCCCACAGGGATAGCCATATCTCCCCCGATTCTCATCCGATTCTCAAGCGGAGTGTTTTAAACGAATTCTGGATCGATTCTTCACCATTCTGCATCAAAATCCTGAGACAAAATATTTTTTAGATTTTTTGTCCATTTTTCGTGATGGGATCCCTTGAAAGTGGGGTTTTCCCCTATAGGGCCCACAGGGATGGCTATATCTCCCCCGATTCTCATCCGATTCTCAAGCGGACTGTTTTAAACGAATTCTGGATCGATTCTCCACCATTCTGCATCAAAATCCTGAGACAAAATATTTTTTAGATTTTTTGTCCATTTTTCGTGATGGGATCCCTTGAAAGTGGGGTTTTCCCCTATAGGGCCCACAGGGATGGCTATATCTTCCCCAATCCTGATTCGAGGACAATTAAATACCTTAGTATAGGAACATGACTGCTTGGGTGGGGATATATTAGTCAGAGTAACTAAAGTAGTTAAGCGGTGGTCCATAAATATTAAAGGGTATAATATTGAAATGAATATTCGAGAGAGTATTACTTAGGAATAATATATTTTCCATCTCCCTATTTTCTTCCAGAATTTCCTTTTGGAAAATGGCATACTCTTCCTCCATCACCATCCTTCAATTGTCTTATTAATAAATTGCACTTGACAACGTTCACTTTATTAATTTTTTCTTTAGAAAAGTGCACACAAGTCAACCGTGTTTTTGTGTGGCTTTGTTGGGCCAGGCCTTGTTTTTTTCCGGCCTGTACGTGACCAATAACAGGGAATTTATCAACCCCCACTCCCAGTGGCCCCCCTGTTTACAGTTCCCTACCAATTTTTGCTTTGGATTGTCGTAGACAGAGAGCCATCTCGTAGAGTCAGTGGCCTAAAAACGACCATTATGAAGTTGCTCACTTGATCGTGCAATGTACTTTTCTGTCCAGCACTTAGCACGTTTTCTTACCAACCAACCAACACTGCCTGCAACAATGCAACAAATTAGCACACCACAAGGCACACACACCCACACCCACACCCACTACCCACACACATATAGGGTGGAAAAATCATCATCATCGTCATCGGAAAATCGACAAGGGTAGAGGGAGTTGGCTTGATGTTGTCCCGCGTCTGGCATTGATTGCCATTTCCCAGCTAATGATGTGTGGAAAAGTTTATTTGGCCAGTAAACAACACGGAAAATGCTAAATAAATACACAGATAAACAAGACCAACAAAAAACAAACTAGAGCCAACACACCAAGAACGCCCAGTGCACAAGCAACAAAAATTTTACTCAAAACAAAAGCCAAAAACGCAGCCACGCACACAAAAACTCAAAAAAATCAAGATTTGATTTTACATTGCAGTTGGATTTTAGCGAATCATACATATCCTAGGTTCTAGGCACATTTTAAAGTTTACAGATATTTATTTTCGTAGTTAATGACTATCCCAAAGCTCCATAATATAATATCGAAGCAACTAATACCCTGTAAAAAACCCATGTAGTACCTATATAGTATAGTATAGAATAATACCCGGTACTTATGGTTTTCATTTCCATCAAAAATGACACTATATCCCATACTTTTTGATACTCGGATAAGGGGGTAGAAATGTACAGAATATTTCTATACTCATATTCCTGTTTAATATTATCCAAATATATACTATGTTCTATTTCCTTCTCAATAAAGCTGTAAGATACCCGATACATGTATTTATTCCTACCCTAAAGCTCCATAATACCCGGTACTTTTGTTATTTATTCCTTTTAAATACCATTTTTATTCTCAACACTTTCTCAACTTTAACCTACACTTTTTTGTAGTTATTATAAAAATCTTCGCAATACCCAGTATATAGCTACTAATACCCGGTACTTTTAATTAAAAATATTTTACACTTATTTCCGTCTAAAAATTACAACTCAGTACTCAGTACTTTAATACTTTAAACAACAATATTGCCTATACTTTTTGTATGTCTTCGTATTGCCTCTCCAAAACCCAACAAATACCCACTACCTATTGTATTTATTCCGCTACCAAGCCCCACATAATACCCGATACTCTTAGCACTAATCCAACAAGGGTATTAAAATAACTCGAACAAATGAAAACTGAAACTGCAGCGAGCAATCTTTTGATGCGTTGATTTCCACACGCCAAAACAATGAACAGAAAAATGAAATTTATGACGGCCAACTGTTTGGCGAAAAATTTCACGGGGAAAAATACACCAAAAAAGAAAACAACAAAAATACAAAAACAGAATACAAATTAAAAAAAAAATGCAAAAAGAGGAGGAAAAAGGGGGTAGAATGTACATGTCAGGTTGGAAATGAAAATGAGCAGCGGCGACCCCGAGCGGTGGATATAATACGTAAATTCCACAGAAATTGGCACAAAAAGTGAAGGCAAACTGACAGCCAAGTGAAGTAAAGTGAAAACTATAAAGCCCGATACACATACCCATCATGCATATGTAGATTCTATATATATGTATGTATGTAGAGCGAATATAATCCATAAAATGCTTCTTTTTTTTTTGGGGACTAATATCAAACATAATTGGCGACCATAAAAATGTCCTTCATGCAGGCGATTAAAGGCAAATGAAGGAAATGCGTATAAAGGCTTTGGCTATAAAAAAAAATATAAATATATATATCTATCTATGTATCTGCTCATCCGGAATATATGTATATATATTTATTAGCCATAAATGTTTGGCAACTTCATAAAGACTTTTGTGAGCTTTGCTAGGCTGGGCTACAGTGGGCTTCAGGCCCACAATCATAAATCTGCTACTAAACTGCTTAATTTGCCATTTGGTGCAGTTTTTGGCGAACGATTTTAATAAATTCATAACCACAGAATGTGCCATGCAGTTTGCAGTTGAAATTAATTTCATAAAATCACAAACGCACAAACACACAATGCCAAATGGCCAAATGTGAAATTTAAATTAATGAGGCACAAGTCCGATGAGGCACCAGCTTTCGGCCAACTCTCATTTCCGCATGAAAGGATTTATGTTTATTATTTGCTGGGATTTCTCAAATAAATACATACATTTTCTCGTCTAACTTTATCTTTTTTTTTGATTTTGATTATTAATGAAATTGAAAAGCTTTATATTTAATTAAATATTTTATATATTATTATTATCTATTATTTCTTTAAGAGTTTTCTTGTCTTTTCTGTTTTGCCAACCAATTTTTAATTAAAAATTATATTGTCTGAGTGTGTCAGTATCCTATTTATTTATTTATTAAATTTTGCACAGTTTTTGGTGGAAAATGGAAAGATGGAAAATATGTTTCCTTTTCCACCCCTTATTTTTCCACTCTACTGCCTCCTGCCATCAACTGGCATTTGTTTCTGCCGGGGGAAGGCATTTTTAATTATTTATTTTTATTATATATTTCATTTTTTTTTTGTGGCACATCTGATGTGTGTTGAAACATATAATTATGAGAAGCTTTGTAAGTAACATCCGTTATGGTGTTTTTTGGGGAAAACGTGTACTTTTCTTGCTGGAGTTGGAGCAGGAATTGGAGTCTTCTTTGTTTGTTTCTATGGTGTCCGCTTGTCCGCGTGTCCGCCAATTTGTTTGAAGGAGTGGATCTCATAGACCATAAGAGTTATGGCTATGAGATTTTGTATGTAGGCTTCTATAATATCGGTTCTTTTTACAGAAGTTATACCCATTTTATGAACTGGAAAAAGGAGTACATTGCCAGTGTTCTAACCTCGTTTTAGCCCCTTAATCCAAAATAAATGACCTCAACCTTAGATTCCTGGTAGAGATTACTTCTCTCCTCCATTTTTCAATGCAATTTCCTTGCATTTTTCCATATGCACTTGCAATTAATCTCACCTCCTAACGATTCCGAGCAATCCCTTCGAGAGTTGAGACCTTTTTCCCCCATATATGGGATGAGACCTATTAACCCAGCTTTTCTTTTCATTCTTTCTTACTTTTCTCTACTCTACTTTTTTTTTTTTTTATTTTATGTATGTTTTTTTGTGCCCACTCTGCTCTTTTCTTTTGCCAGGTTTCTATATATATTTCTTTCTTTTTAGTTTCGTTTTTTTTTTTTTTCGTTGCTGTATTTATTTGTTGGTCGTTGTCGTGGTTTCCGGATTTTGTTTTGTTGCAAATGTTCGCTGTTCCATAAGCATTGTCAGGCCACGCCCACTGTTCCCATTCCGAGTAACCCAGCCCATCAACCCATCAGCCCATCACGCCCACCGCCCAGTTTTCCACTTTTCCACTAAGCTGGTACATCATGCGCTCGACGATGCGACAACGTTTTATTAATAATACTTGAAGCTCTGATGGGGTTACGAGTAGTAAGAGTACGAGCCACGAGTAGTAGGAAATGTTGCAAGGCAGTCAGCGCTTTTAATGCCCCACATAATGCCGCCAAACTGTGTCTCTTTCACAGTATGTACTGTATGTGTGTGTGTGTATTTGTGGCAACAAAAAAAATGTGAAAGTGGAAAGTATAGTGTAGAAAGTGGAGCGACTCTTGTTGTCCTCGTCGGCTCATCAGATCTTCCCTCATACGCCCTGTGGCGGATTTTCATTTGCCCGTGAAACAAACATTACAACAACAAAAAAAAAACAAAATGACTAAATAAATAGGCAACCTCTTCCGCATTCCATAACGAAAAAAAACATACATTTTTTAATAAATAATTATTTAGCATAAAGCTTAGCAAAAACAACAACTTAAGTCCTGCTTTTCATTCTCAATGAGAAAGGATTAGGCCTGGACAGGAAGGATTTTCCTCCCAAGGATGAAACACAACACAGGAAGCTTGAAAAAATACAACAGATTTGGGATTTTTTAATATTTTATTAGAAAATAAATCTCAAAAGTTAAGTCGGGAATGAAGGTTTTTTTTAATAGAAAGGGTTTTTATTTAGGAAACAAAATTTAAAAAAAAAAAGTATCTTTAATATTTTCCCTCTGTGCCTGATTCACTTCTCTTGAACCTCCGTCTGAGGCATTAACACACATCCATTTTTAAGCACCACATACAACATCATCATCTTCCGCCCCACCCCGCCCTCCACCGCCACGGTCGACACCATTCAACTTTCATTTTTGGCTGCTAACGATGCTTCTGATACATACTAATAACTTCTTTCATTAAAAATTCCTATGGGCCCGCAGTCAAAAGCCATATAGCCCGTCAAGGGGTGTGTATGTGTTGGGTTGGATGTAGGAGGATGTGGGCTAAAAAAAAAAAAAAAAAAGGAGGGGGCGTGGCAAAGTACACACTTGAGCGACGCTAAACTCGTCCAATTAGTAGCATTTAATTTGGTAAACAGCGGCATTTTCGTGCCTTTGCATTTTTTTTATAATTAGGAGGAGCGACAGTGACAAGAACAACAACGCCAAGGTCCACAGCCTCCAACAGAAGCATCACCATCACCATCAGATACCATCTGTGATGAGAGGTCCACAAGGTCTACAACCACTAGTAGCATCACCAGCATCACCACAACCCTTGATAAGAGGTCAGAATAACGACAAGACTCAGATAATATCAAAAATAAATAAAAAAAAATATTAATTAAAAAAAATGTATTTATTTAAAATAAGTAAATGAGAAATACACAACAAATAGCCTACATTCATGTAGAATAAGTCCCATAAATGAACAATGGTTATTTGAGCACCAACGATTTCATGAAGATCATCAAAGTAATAAAATAAACGAATCGGTTATCGTTATAGTTATCGGTATAAATAAAATAGTAAAAAGGAAAAACAACAGAAAGAACTAATGGATAAGATCACGAAGATCATCTCAAGAAGATCACGGAAGTTATGAAATAAAATAAAAAATAAAAAAAAAGTATATAAAAACTGAAGAAAAAATAATCTCATCAACAACATCCAACTATAAGAAGCATCAAAATCTGCAGCACTAGCATACATTCATGTAGCATAAGTCCCATACATGAACAATGGTTATTTAAGCACCAACGATTTCATGAAGATCATCAAAGTAATAAAATAAACAAAAAAAAAAAATAAATAAATAAAAATATCAACTTTTTAAGTAAAAACTGAAGCACCACAACCTCCAGCAGAAACACACGCCAACGTTCACAGTAGCGGTAATAACATCCACAAACAGATACAACAAAGAAGTCCACGGTAATCATAGTTATCGGTTAAAATAAAATAATAAAAAATTAAAAAAAAACAGAAGGAACTCATGGATATCGGTTGTTTTAACTTAAACCCACAACGATCTGAAGAAGATCACGGAAAAACATGGCAAAAAACGTCAGATAAAAAAAAATAATATGATACTCGAGTGTCGGGATCTACAGCTTTCAACAAGATCCATTTTAGATGAAAACAAATAAAAAAAATATTAAAAAATAATAAATAAAACCTGAATTTGCGGAATAACGATATTGAAAAAGAAACCTCCTCGAACCAAAGAGACAACAGAAAGTCCAAAGGTAAAAAAAATTAAAATGCAAATTCCAGAGAACCATAGGGGCTGAGATCCATAGCTTTCAACAAAATCTACTGCAGAAGATATTAAAAAAAAAACAGAACCAGAATATTCGCAAAAAAATAAAATAAAATAAAAAAAAAGAAGCAGCCACAGGAACAATTATATCGATAACCAACATATATTCCATTGCATGGGATTTAAAAAAAATATATAAAATAAAATAAATAAGAAAAGCACTTCAGCAACCTCCAACTGTAAGAGGTACCACCACCTCCAAGAGCAACAGAGTCACCATGGCACCATAACAACAACAACCAGAGACCAACTCAAAATAATTTTTAAAATAATTTTAATGCTCAAATAAGAAAAAATAAAGAGGAAACAAAAAAATGAATATTTAAATAAAAAAGAATTATTGGCAGCCGACTGAACGGTTCGGCTGCCAGGCCGCAACTAAATTTTGTAGGCACTCTATCCAAAAGGGAATTTTTTGACAGGCCCCTAGAGATGAAAGATCTGTAATGATAACATTATCGATATATTATCGAATAACGATTTACAAGCCACCTCATTGTCCATCACTAATGGGTATTCAACACCAGTGCCTTAGATTCTTCTGGAAAATGATCTAAAAATTCACGTAGAGCTTTTCACTTAGGATTTTTCCAAAAGATATGCAAAATCTTTCCACCTTTTCGATTATTAATAAGACTATACTATACTATAGTCTCTATAAGAAAACTAGAGTCACTATAAGAAAAATACAGTGAGATTCTGCATAAAAGTGATCAAAAAATTAAACCCATGACAGTATATGTTTTTCTTGGAATTGGAATAACTTTTCCCAAAAAGAAAACTTCTGATAGTTCTGATTGAGAAGAAAGACCTATAACGATAACACTATCGATAACGATTATTAGGTTCTATTAAGACATTGTCCATGAACGCAAATATATGTTAGATTCTTATGGAAAACTATTTTAAAAAAATCCAAAACGAAACAGTATTTGTTTTTGTTGGAACAAGAACATCTGAGATAAATTATAAGCACTAGAGATGGAAGATCTATAACTATAACACTATCGATATACAATTGATGTATCGAGCGATGATTAATAAGCTCCAATATAGCATTGTCCATCACTATCAAGTGTCAAACCTAGTGTCTGTCAGATTCTTCTAGAAATTGATGAAAAAATTGAAGCCAAGACAGTATTTGGTTCTAATTTGTTTTCTTTTCGGAGATGGACCAACTTCGCAGGTGCGCCGGAAGCGGAAAAGTGGAACACACACACGTGCAAGCGTTTAAAGAGCCTGGTAAATTATGCAGAGCCACAGAGCAAGAAAGGCAAGTCCAGGACGGGAAATGGAAATGGGGAAAAGCCCGGACCCGGAAAGCGAAATAAAGTGGAGTGGGAAAAACTCACAACGTCACCGTCATCTCGGCGCGACTAATAAACTCAACTTAGCTGGCATAAAAAATATCCATGCAAATTAATTAAATATTTACAGTTTACTGACATAAGCCGAGGACACAAGAGTGGTATGAGAGAAGGAGGAGAGATGGAGGAAAAAGCAGAAAAGGAGAGGAAGTTGAAAGGAAAGCGAGACATGGAGACACGGAGAGCAAGTCAGAGTATGTAGTGAACTTTCCGCTGAATTGCAAAAATATGCAAAGGTATGCAGGAAGTGTACAAGTGAATGAATAAATGAATGACTGACTGAATGAATGACTGAGTGACTGACTGAATGAGTGTATGACTTGGCCGACGAAAGGATTAGGCGGGAAAAGGAGCTGAAAGCTAGACGAGAAATTTGTCGAGAAAATTATGAATAAGAAACGAAAATACTCTGAAATCTTGTTTCTGCAAAGGTGAGGTTAGTATTATGAAGAACCCGTCCCTAGGTTAGTCTAGAATTTGATATTTTAAATATTTTAGGAAAGTTCTAGCTTTTATCCCTGAATAGTATAGCAGTTGAGGTTGGTTCTCCTCACCTGCCTAACCAAATTAGTGTCTCAGGTAGGGCAAGGTGAAGAAGCTTCTGGAAATGAAACTGCCAACAACAGCAACAAAGCAAACAAACAAAACCGACAAACAAACAAACAGAATGAAAAGGAACAAAAAAAAATGAGAAAAACAAATAAAGTTTTATGTTTGTAATCAAATTTTTGCCACGCTGCTGACGTTGGGCATAATATATTTAAATCAATGCAGCTCCGACACAAAAGAGAGAAACGAGAAAGTAGGGGGAGCCACTAGAAGAATTGAAGAAAGGAAAGAGGGGGAAAAATGACCAAGGATTCCCATGAGAAAAATATATCCTAAATAGAAGTCAAAGAAGGGGAATTTTTAATAATATAAAATAGTAAGGTTTAGGCATTGAAACTTAAATTTAAAATTAAAAAAAAATAACTTGAGAAAGTAGTTTCAAATAAAAATTTTAATAAATAATTAATACTTTAAGTAATGCTAAATATTTAATAACATTTTTTAATAAAGTCCCTTTAAGTAAAGAGTTTCCCGACTATATGATACCTAGTACTTAACTCTTAAAAGGAAAAACCCGTTTAAAAAAGAGTGGCTCGAAGGATCAAAATATCAAGTTTGAAGAAAAAGATACTTGCTTTAATCTTAACCTTAAAGAAACTAACATTCTTAAGATAATCTCTCTGGGAAACAACTCCGTATCCCTGCTGACATAAAAGGTCTATAACTCTCCTTGAACTCTACGAGTACCGGGTATAAAAACAAAGAATAGACACAAGATGAACGCAACGCAAATGAAATACCAAAGTAAAATACCAAAAATACTTGAACAATGAAAACCCAAGAAAAGCTAAGAAGGACAGTGGAGTGAGTTGGGTTCTCGCTGGGTAGTTAGGGGGTGGCTAGTGGGTGCCTAGTGGATGTCTGGTTAGCAGGGCTAAGCGTTTTTGGGCAAAACTTTCGCCCTGCAGGGCTCAACTTTTAATGGCAAGAGCAAAGAGACAGCGAGTGGGCCAAAAAGACAGTAGAAGCGACCGAGAAGCGTGCATAGTACACATGTTCCAGCTGCGGGTTTCAAACAGAAGGCGGAGGAGGTCCTTCGTCCTGGCATACTTAAGTGCATGTTACCCGAACAATTTACTAGCGTAAGTTGGAAAATTTTTGAATTGGCTAAGAAGCAAAAGCACCAAAAAATAAAAAAAGAAACGAAATGAAAAACTTAAAAGACAAGAGGAAGTGAGTGAGAAATGGGAGAAAACGATGGGCGTAGAAGGACGAAGGACTACCGAATACCGACTACCGGGCTTGGGAAAAAGTTAAGAAAGCCTCACAAGAAGTTGAAATGAAGATTTATTTGCCTATTTGCTTATTTATCTTTGGCTCAACTGGAGGGCTCCACTTCAACATGATGGGGCACATGAAGATGCCCCAAAGACTTCTCTGCCAGCCAGCCAGACAGCGAACACAACCCCACCCCACCCCAACCATTAACCTTCCACTCCCACTCTTGGGGAGGGTAAAAAATAAAAGGAAATTACGTTAAGTACCGTAAACTTAAACGTCGAGTGGTTGGTAGAACACAAAATCCCAGTCTCAGTCTCAGTCCCAGTCCCAGCTCTATATAGTTAGCATGTTATAAAAGTTGTAAACATCCACTGCACACTGCAAGGAAATGCTCGTAAAATCAGTAAACCATGGACTTGGCATAAGCCTAGGATTTTACAGCCCCCATGCCATATGGCTGGGCCCCTAAAAACCATATTGTTTCGACATTCAATCAATTGGTAATGTATCAGGAATCTTTAAATAGTATTACGCCATAAATAAGATGCCTAATTAGGCCACATAATTCTCTCAGTGGCTAGCGAGATGCCGAGCATAATTTATATTCTTTAAGAGTTTGGCCACTCCAACTCTAAACGTTAAAGTTGTCCACAAATCAGTTGGAATCTCTTCTGAATAGCAGGATAGCAGGATAGTACTCCTGCCACTCCTTGTGCTCTACTCAAATGGGCAATTTAATTATACGGAAATCACACAGAATTCATCTAATTAGTTTGGCGTTTTAATTGCCCAGGAGGAGACCTCTAAAGGCCACTTGTTTCCCTTCCACTCCAACCACCTTCCAGTCTTTTTTGCCACTCGAGTCGAACCACCATTCCACTTTATTTTAGCCGCAGGATGGCCCATAAATTATGTCATCTCGCTCTGAAGGAGCCACCAAGCACCAAGCTGCCAAGCACAAAAAAGCCCAGACCAGGTGCTAAAGGAAGCTCAGGCCAAAGGACATTCACTTCCTCACACCATCGCATCGCAAGTGAAGATATCAATTGTGTGTGCGCGCGCCTTGTAAATATTTCAATAATAATTCTTTTCTCTTTTCCGAGCGCAATTTGTGTTATTAAAAAATATACATCTCTCAGTTGTATTTGCACTCTGTCTCTGTATTCCTGTATCTGCAACTATATCCGCATACCATTTGCTGGATATGTAGCTGTATATATATCTGTATCCTGCATCCTGTAGCTGTGTTCTGTATCGCGACTGCATCTTTTGCTTTCTGTGTCACCAATTGACACTCGTTTCGTTTGCTTTTGTCCCACGTAATTGGCCAATGCAAGAAAAAAAATCATAAAAACGACCAGAGAAGAATATTTATATATATCTGGAGGAAAATTGCTGCAAAAAGCAAAGAAATATCTCAACTGGAGATACTCTTCAAGTGGACTTGATCCCATCCAATTAAGTTTAGTTATAAATCAAGCAATTATTTTCTTCAATATTATGGTCCTTCGATCCTCTCCTTTCAAACATGATGGGTGACACATACTTTGAACCATGGCAACTTCTACTTCCTTTTCCATTAAGTTTAGTTATAAATCAAGCTATTCTTTTATTCAAACTTGCCACTCTAAACATGTTTAGACTTGATATTTTGGTCCTTCGAGCCTCTTTTTTTCAAAAACGTTTAAGCTGGGCACAAAAATTGATCCACTGAAGCTTTGAGTTTCTTTCTAATAAAGTTAAGTTACAAATCAAGATAATATTACCTTCAAACATGTTTGCAACATGCCACATGTCTAATTTTGGTCCTTCGAGCCTCTCCTTTCAAGCATGACACGAACATTAAACCATAAGTACTTAAAACCTTTGAACTTTAAATGTGTCTTCAGTTTAATGACTATTTAAAGCCTAAAATATAATCAACCTTAGAAATCAAAGATATATTAACTATATCCATACATCTAACCTTTATTATTCATATGTTTCAAGTGTAAAAGGATGAAATACTACTCCGGGACTCATTCCATTCAACGCCTGATGACTCTGACATTTGATGAGCCAAAAGTAAAAGATGTTTTTTAATATTTTAGCAAGCACACACAAGTACTTTTTTGGTTTAGTTAAAAGTTCAACGTAAAGACCGAGAAACGCCACTCAAAGTGCCAAATTTCACGCCACTTGAAGGATCTGCAGTATGAGGATGAGTTCTGCACACAGTTTATACATATATATATATATATAAGTAAGTATACCAGAATACTGGCCAGACTTTTAATCCTTTTTGCATTTCGCGCCGTCTTTCGTGCAGCGTAAAAAGCATCGTTAAATAAACATGAGAATATGAATGTATGATTGCCAGTAAGCCAGTGTATCCAGGACTTTCCTCCTGGCAGATGCTGCTCTGGCTTCAGCAGCTCCCTTTCCCTTTTGGTTGTTCTCCTTAGTGGCGATAAAGTTTATGGCCAGGCTGGAAAACTGCTGCTCATGAATCTGCTGGAGGATCCAGGAGCAATAGAATCCAGATACTACCAGAATCCAGGACCTCCTTTATTCTTCACTTCACTCTCACGCACTCCTTTTTTTTTTTTTTTTTTAATTTATCCAACCTGCCTCTTGGATTGAAAACTTTTGCCTCAGCAACAAACACGAACACACACCACCCAGACTAGTTGAAAAAGTTTAGATCAAGTTGGAACTTTTAAATACACTCAATGGTGGTCAAAACTATGTGGCCTTAAACTGCGCTTAATTCAATTTATTCCACATTAAATGTTTTTAATTGATTTTAGTTGCTTTGGCTAACTTTTTGATTAAAAATGTTGAGAGGGAGCAGGAATTTTCGGATTAGCTTGAAGGCTATATACATTTCCGATAATCAGTGAAACCTCTAGCCACAATTACCATGCCCAACTTGCTGACAAAATAAGGGTATATCCGGGAAAACAATAAAGTGGCCAAGAAAAGAATGGCGGCAAAAAACAGAAACTGCAGCTCTAGAAATGAAGAGGCAGCAGCCGAAGCAAATAAAGAAAAGGAATCAAGTTTTTAGCCTCAACTTCAGTTCAGTTAGTTTCCAACTTCAAAACTTCAAGTTTGTTGGGCCAATTAAAATTGTGAAATATATTTGTCACGACTGCTGCTTCACTGCCGCCCTCGTCCTTTTGTCCTTTTTTGTCCCTTCACTTTAGCTATCCTTAGCTATC
The DNA here is from genome assembly GCA_018153035.1 of Drosophila pseudoananassae pseudoananassae. NCBI lineage: Eukaryota > Metazoa > Arthropoda > Insecta > Diptera > Drosophilidae > Drosophila > Drosophila pseudoananassae. The sequence goes on along the minus strand of JAECXR010000023.1, from coordinate 2,075,157 downwards.
CAACCCCCCATCTCCCATCCCATCCATTTTTCTCAATCCCTTTTAATAAGCAAATGCAAATGTCGCCTGCTGCCTGCCGCTAAATAAATGGCCAAATTGATTTATGTAGCGAGTCCTCCGCAGGACCTCAAACCCTCTTGGCTTATCCCTTTGGATTAGAGTTGGGCAAGTGGTAAGGAATTAAAGAGGCAACAACAAAATGGGGACAAAGTATAAATACCCGGTACTTGTTAAATACCAGGGTGTAAAGTTCTAAGCTTTCGAATACAAAATAGTACTTGGAGTACCAGGTGTCACATAGTTACATCCCTTCTGCTTAGCTAATTGTATTTGGACACACAAAAATCAGCAGAAATAAGCATAAGATATAAATAGTCGATACTTTTGAAACTTAAGAGTGAGGAGTTCAATGCCTCCAATGAAAATAAGAATAAATAAGTTTGGAAAACAATTTAAATACCGGGTATCATATAGCCCTATGACTCCTCTTCTTTAATTCCTTAAATAAATATCACTATTTATACTCAATACTTGCAAAAAACTATAAAGTGAAGAGTTCGAAACCTTCCAAAGCAAAAAAGGAGATAACCCCCTCCCTTCACTAATTCAATAACTAAATATCAAATATCGCTTGTTGTATAACCTCCATCTCATCCCGAGAGTAACTATCTAACCATTTTCTCTCCATCCCAGCCATCTTTTCGGTGTTGTAACAATTTTTTTGTATTTTCTTTCTTGTTTTTTGGGAAATTTTTGTTCTTTTTTTTGTGGGGGCCAGATAAATGCCGTCTGTATGTCCTTATTTATGGTCCGTGCCTTGTGATGCTTCCACCAGTTCTCCACCAGGATGTGTCTCTCGCATCTTTATTAAAGAGCCGTAGAGCCATAGTTTTTAATAAAAATTCATCCAACCCCTCACAGACCAGAACTCCATTTTTTATTCTCCCCACTGCCTCAACCTCGTCCTCCTCCAACACACTTAATTTATGTACTATGGCAGTGGGTGGTTTTTGGTCCTAATAGTTTTTAACTTAAATAGGAAATGGTACCTTGGCCAAAAAAGGAAAAAATAGAATCGAAAGGACGATGACGACAAAACCGCCGAGGACAATGTTTCTTCTCTCTCTCTAAATTTTATTTTATTTTATTTTTTCTTTTTTTTTTTTTTGTATAACTATCTTTTGCTCTTTCGTCGTATTTTTCTTTGGCGTCTTGGAGGCGGCTTCTTTTTGGACCACAAGCAGCAGCAGGCTATTGAGTCTCGTGTATCTTGCCAGCATCTCCCCCTCCTCATACATCCTTAGAGAACCCATCCATCCACCCACCCACACTCTCTCTATATATCCTTGTGGCTCCTTATGGTAGATGGCTTATTTTATCTGTCTGACTTGGGGTCCTGTTCCTTGTGTTCGTCTTTGGTCGGTCCTGCCTCGCTTGTGTCGCTGTGTCGATATTTTATTTTTATTTGAAAAAATCAATTTATGGGCTCTTTTGCAATAAACGATTTCTCTTTTATTTGTCTTGCCTTGGTCGTTGTTCTCCTTTTGCTTTATGGCCAGCATATCCTTATAATATTTTCTATAGTTGTCATCGCTTCAGCTACGGCATTTTTCAGCCTCCATTATTCATGTTGTATGTAGGTAGCTTCCTTAAGAAAAATGACCCTCGAAAGGCAAATGCATTTTAGTTGAAGGATCAGAAATATATATAAGACATGAACTATTTCAAAATCTATTCCATTTTTGTTCAGAAAATGAAATATTTAAACCGCTCATACGCCACATTGGCCATTATTTCCACTTACAACTCTTCCAACTCCAAAATTCCTCAAATAACTCTCATGTCTGGCTAGATTTTTTTTAGTCTCTGTCTGGTTTTCTTTTATGGTTTTGGTTTTTTATTTCCTGACTTGTGCCACGCCCTATTTGAAATGAAAATTTAATATATGTAGAGTGCTCTCTGTTTAAAATAATAATTTAAAATATATATTTTATGAACTTGTCAAATGTGTCTCAGTTACCCATTCATGCCCATATTTATGGCAACCCGGTTCAAGTTGGAATTTTAAGATTTAATTTTTCGTTTGTCAGCTTAGTGGTGAGGTTGGGGGTGGTGGTGGTGGTGGCTGGGTAATCAGGTTAATCCAATTTGCGCTTCATAAACCAAATTTCATTTCTATTTTAGTTTCTTTCCATTTCGAATTCCATTCGATATCTGTGCCGCCGAACCCCTGACATATTTGTGATCTATCAAAAAGCAATTCACTCAACCAAACCATCAGCATTCATTTGGATTCCAAACCCCCCAATCCCACCTTTCTATCCATCCATCCATCCATCCATCCATCAATCAATCAATCATTATGCTCATAAAAATTAGCAACATCAAGCGGTAAACGGAACAAATGAATTGCCTCGCCGGCCAAGTCGATGCCACAAAAATGTTTTGCATTAAAATTAATTACAGAACGCATCTCGTCCGACGATGAATACAAATTACATCAGTTTTCTGTTCAAAAAATATGGAAAACACAAAGGGTTATTTTGTGCTCAGGTCGTCCCCAAGGGGCTCGTATGATACGCCCTCGGCGACAATAACAACTAAAAATCCATCAACACGCCCAATTGATAGAAAAAAGTCACAGAAGCCAGACAGGGGCTATGGGGCTTATTTTTTATTTATTTTTATACAAACACCTTTTGGTGTTCCCCAGTGAGAAAATTGGAAAGCAAACACAGAAAAGTCGGGGGGTTTCGGTTGGGTTTTTGGATGGATAGCCGAATTTTGGATACACTTTCAAGGCAATTAATGGAAATAATATTTGAAATTGAGAAAAAGGCAATATATTATATTTTTGGATTATATTTTTAGTATTATGTGTATGTAGAGCTATAATCATTTCTTAAGCTTAGTTGACTGTATGATACCCGGTACTCCTTGCCTTAATAAAAAAAAAAGATAAGGTTAAGAAAAGGTTATTCGTTTGAATATTTCTAGTTGAAGTTAGGACATGGTCTATATGAGTACTTCCTTTATAAAGTATTAAAATTTAAAAATACGATATTATCCCCGGTACTTGTCTCATCTTCTATCCCTATCATAGTTCAAAAATAATCACTATATGAAACATACTTATGATTCTTATCTCAAATATTTCCAACTTAAGTAATAACCCAGACCCAGTACTGCTCTTATCTGTCATATCTTGCCTCACCCTTATACTCTCCAGCACCGGGCATTATAAACTATCTAAACGTCGCACGTCAGAGTCTAGACCCAACAATTCCCCACCATACGCTTCTCATCTCAAATATTTCCAAAATGAAGTTAAGATCCTCATAAAAATCCCTTGCATTTCAAATTAGATTTATGTTTGAAAAACTTTACTCTAGAACTGAAATAATTCAAAATCAGTTTTTCAAAAACATATTGTAGTTCTCCAAAAAAACAAAAATGTTTCAAATAATGTAATTTCTACGAAATTATCATAAAAATCTTTTAAATCAAATATTTTCTAAAAGATTCCAAATCTTTGGAATTCCAAGAACCAAAATGCCCTTTCCAGAAGGAAAAGATTGTATTTATTGGCTGAACCATATGTGGGGATGTCTGGGGGCGTCCGAGTGTGTGCCATTGTGGGCGTTGGGGCGTGGCTGTGTTGTAAGATCTTACAAGCCGACGAGTGACAAGGGAGCCCAGAACAAAAAAAAAAAAAAGAAAAGGGGGGGTGGAGAGCAAATGTTTGTTTTAAAAACAAACTTTTTATTGCCACAAAGTGGCAAGCAACAAGAATGGAGGATTTTTCAGGTGGAATTGCACTTTATCACCGTTGCAGTGGCCAATAAATTTTGATAGATAATGTTTTCCTTTTTTATTCCTTAAATGCCTGATTGTGTGGGGATATAACAGAGATATATATACAAATATGTATGTATGTAGTACACGAGTCCCTTGGCTCCTCATTTCCTGTCTCGTATTTGTTTGTTTGACTTCCTATCTACCGATCGGAAATCGGAAGTGATTTTTTGATTTTTTTTTTTTTTCGAACTCTTTGATTTGATTAGTGCTAAGCCCCATCCCCCTTTATCCCCTGCTATCCTTCAACTGATTGCTCTATGAATGAATCCCGATGAATGGCCACACAAGGACAACAACAACAACAACAAAAAGAGAAAGGAGAAAGGAGGACTCCCACCTCCACCTCGCTTGAAATTCTTTCGTTTTTTTTTATGATTTTTTTAGCTACGAAATTGATTTGGCTTCGTCAGCGATTTTTTTTTTTTGGTTGTGTTAGTGGATATATACTGCACATATATACAGATATATGTATGAACATGGATACGTGTGTATATCTAACACAGAGCTAGATTTGGACGAGATGCTGCTGTGGACTCTGAACTGATTCTGGAATTAGCTTGTTTCCTGAGCTGTCGCATTTGGCAGCACATGTGCCACGAATTTTTCAGCTCCACAAATTGAGTTACGAAACTGGAATGCTGCTGTTAATGAAGCTCCTCCGATTTCTGTGAGTGTGCGGATATTTTTTTTTGCACATTTTTCACTTGAATTTGTTCTACTTTATTAGAAGAAGATTGCGTTTTTTTAGAGAAAACAAAATTGGTAAGTTTTGGGATTATTTTTGAAGGTAATTCGCGATTTATTTTAATAGATTTTATAAGATACTTCACCTAAACAGGTAATAGATACTAATAGTTGCAAATGTCTCTATTTTAGACATATTTTAAGGGTGTATTTAGTAAAAATATTTACAAGGTTGTTATGGTTTATGATAAACATTATTTTAAAAAGGGTTAATAGGTAATTTAAGGGCTAATGTAAGTCTATTTTTAGGGATATTTATTTGGAAATATTAATCTTAAGAGGCTATATGCCCTAGTTTCTTAACATGCCATGTTTTTTGTGGAATTATCTAACATCTAGCCTTTTTGTCATCTAGATGACAAAAGTCATCTACAAATCCCCTGAAAACCCCAATAATTTTTAATACAAGCCCCCTGTCGTTTAATTTCAAGTATCGCATTACCCCCCCCCCCAAAAAAAAACAACAAGAAATAAAACTCTATAAAATTCCCACAATCTATTATTATGATTCAATCGGATGGTGGCTGGTTTTAAGGCTAGGCAGTTCTCGGCCCTCCAACATTTTTCACTTCTTCCACTCATTAGACACCCATTAGTCAGCGTAATACTCACGATGATCTATGCCAATCCATTCCAGCCTTCCCCTTCCCCTTACCCTCAGTACAGAATTTTTCTTGGATGTTTTTTTTTTTTTTTTTGTTCAATCTACCGCACAGTTGCGACTCATTAAGAAATCATTTTTCACAAGGAGCCATAGTCAGAGCCACAGATAGAGGCAGAGGTAGAGGCAAACAAACAAAAACCAAATAAATAAAGACAATTTGAATAGAAAACCAAACGAATACGTCTAAGAATAGATATTTTTCCGATGGGGAGAATGAAAATCTGAAAGACTAAAAAGGAGGGGGAGGAGGAGGGTGGCAACGCACTTGTTGAAAATAAAAACAAATTATAATAATAAAATCAGCGGGGCAATTAAATTCATGGCCCCGCCCCTGACCTCTCATAATCATTTATTTTTCGGGCAAAAATTAAACTTTTTCTTGAAATTACCTTTTTGAATATTTTCTTCGTCGCTTTCTCGCTTCTTAGGTCAGCTGCTCCATTAATTTTTAAACACTATTATTAATTAACGCGAAATGAACGAATTTTTTTTTATTATTGTATTATTAGTGTTTATTTTTGGGCTTTTTTGGGAGCAAAAGTCACCGCACCTTATACTTTGATCTTGTTTTTTTTTTATTGTTACTTTTGGTTCATTGCTTTATTTTTTTATTATTGTACGCTTATCTGTGTTCTGTTTTTTGTTTTTTGTTTTTTATTTTACGGCTTTGTTTTAATAACTTAAATGCAATTTTGTTCTAATTAATTTATATGATATGTTGAATTAATTGCATTTTACTTTCGTAATATATTTGGACTCTATTTCAGTCTATTTGAGCTTTGTTTACTATTTAATTAATTAATTAATTAATTATCAAATAGTTAATTATGAATTAATCTAATTAAGTTTGAATTTGAAAATATTTCAAATATAGAAGATTCTTGGTAATAATTCTAAAAGTTTACTTCTTTCTCTTCGTTTTTTAATTTTTAATGTTTATTTGTTTGGCTTCTGGGTTCTGGGTTTATTGTTTTCCGAGTGCTTCTAGAAAAGATAAAGAAAATAATTTAAAATTATTATTTTTATTAGTTTTTATTTTTAAAATATTTTTTTTTAAGTAAAGTATTTGTCATTTTATAAAATATCTATAATTAGGAACCTTTTTTCACATAAAGTACATATCTTTTTCTGGATAATCCCAAGAAAGAGTCAAAGATTGCCCAAAAAAGAGACAGCTACAGCGTGCATGAAAGAGATGGAGCTTAAGAAAGGTAGAGTTGGCCCAAGTTGGCCCCTTGAATTATGCTGCAATAAATTTCACCTCATAAGCCAATAATGACGAAAACTTTTGTGTTGCACATTTCGTGCCATGCGGCTGGCCTACTCCTGCAATGTTGCCCCATGGCCCCATAGCCACCCCCTACTCTCCAACCCCCCTAGCCCTCTCCCCCTCCTCTCTATCCAACTCATTTGCTCTTCCTTTTTGCCGCCTGCCTGCATAACAATGTCCTACATTCCCAACACGTACTATACTATAGCTATATAGCTATAGCTATAGCTATGGATGCTATTTAACAAGCGGCCACGGGGCGTGGCACCGCCCTACCTACCCCATCCGGAGTGAGCGAGCGAGCGAGATAGACAAATGCGAAAATTGCATACGAAACGTAACGAAAATGCAAAGTCCAAAGTTATTGAGACAGAAGAGTGAAAAGAGTGGAAAATCGGGCCTGTCAGACTCGCACATATATCTATATACAATACTGTATATAAGCCGCACTCACACATCCCCCTTGCTTTATGTACAAGCCGGATATGCGGGCCATGATTAAAGCCAACTTAAAGCCAAATGGCAAGAATCTTAAATGGATATATGTAGTATTTTAATAAAATTTAAAAATGCTATAGAAACTTAAATAGACATTAAGTTTGTTAAGATTCTTATACTTATACTTGTAATATCTATTATATTTTTATATATTTCTTAATCATGTATATTAAGATACCAAAGCTATCTTTTTTTACTCAATTCTAAATATATATATATTTTTTATTCTGTATTTCTTAAAAACTTGTAATATATTTGCTATAATATTTAATTTTCATACTATATTATATTCTAATATATTTTATCTGTCTTCAAAGAGCTTCCTTTTTTGTTATTTATTCTAGTCTTTTTCTATTTTTTTTTTGTGTTAAATTAAAATTCTATTTAAAGAAATTATTGTAAATAAACTTTTATAAAGGTTCTGTTTCTAATCATATTAATAATAAATAATAATTTATATTTATAAATATTATACAGTAGCTTTTATGTGGGATTTCTTATTTTGAAACTATTATTATTCTAACTGTTATATAAGAGCTTTTGGTATCTTTTCTACAAAAACTATTATTTTTAACTATTTAATTAATTTTTTTGAATATTTACCTTAATTTAAAAAAAATAATTACTTATAAAACGAAGCTTCATTTATTTTTGTTTGCAGAGCAACATAAATATCCAAATTTCTTCAAGTTTTTTCAACTTTTTATTAAGAATTTTAAATAATAAAATGTATCTTAAAGTTTCTTAATTATTATAAGTAGCGATTATATGTATTATATTATTTTCTTTGATTTAAAAACCTTTGTATTCCTTTCTAAGCTTGTATATATTATATTTATATATTTTATTGATATATTTAATATTTTAAAATCACCCCTTTATTTCTGGCAGTGGCAGTAGCTTCATTTGGAGGTGACTGCATAATATATGCACACATCGCGCCTGCTGCCATTGCCTCTGCACATTTTCCCCATTTCCCGATACCACTACCCCCCTTTTCGGGTTGATATATGGTATAGTACAGTTAAGTAGTCGCTATATACTATGGGCCGGGCCAGCACAAACATTTCCGGGCTGCTTTCGTTTTCAAGACAAAGCCAAAAGTCGAACTTCTTCTTGGCTTGAGGCGACAAAGGGGTTGAGGGGCACCATCGTCATCGTAGTCATCGTCAGCTCTGAATCTCGGTCACGAGGAGTTCCAATATGGGTGGGTAATAATAATACTACCACACAGACAACACAGTTGGACAAGGACAGCAATCGTCAAAGAGGGACAGAGAGAGATAGCACAACTATGGGCGACATAATTTGGCGGCGGTTCTCTATGTATGAAAAGTCATGCCATTAAATAAATATTGTGTAATGCGCCGTCTGTCCATCTCCATGTCTCACTGTACAGTATTTTGCCCCACTTTGTACACTTCTTTCGTTTCTTTGTCTCCCCTTCTTTGTCGCAAGTTCATAATTAAATTTGCTTCTTTTTTTTTTTTGCTCTGATTTAGTTAGTTGAAGGAATTAGCATACGAGTTGGGCACATAAGGCATTTTTAGGAGGTTCTGGGGAGGGTTGGGTGAAGTTTACAATGGAAATTGATGAAAAAAATTAAATAAAATATATTTAAATATATTTCAGGTTCGATCTTTAGGTCTAAGATCTCGAGGGCGCTGGACCTCTACACTTCAAGATCTCAAGGCTTAGAGACCTTTTATGCTCTAGATCTCCATACCTAAGAACATTTAGATGAAAGGATTTCAGGAACTCAAGACTCTAGACTTCGAGATCATTCGACAATCAACTTGCTTAAAACTTTAGGTCTTTATATCCCAAGATCTCAAAGAATCAAGACCTTAAAAGGTTGATATTTAGGCTCAAGATTTAAAGACTTCTTTTTCTTTTTGAAGATCTTTTCAAACATCAAGACCTCTATGGACCTTAAAACCTCAAAATCTCTAGGTCTTAACTCAGACTTGGACTCAAGACAAGGCCTTTTTTCTATTTTCCATCTCTCCACAGCTTAAGATCTCAAGACCTCTAAGGACTTTAGTCTTTAATACTCTCAAAATTCTTGAATCTAGATCTTCAGACCAGCCTTCATCTCAAGATCTCTAAGAGCACTTCTAAAGCCATTTTAAGTTCCTATAAAAAAAAAATACTAGTTAGTCCTAATTTTTGTTCTAATATAGTTATACCTATATCCCAGATATATAGTTGTATATATCACTTATAGAGACACAAGTTTCAAGAAAGAAACTTAAATAAAGAATCTTTCAAAAAATAACTAATTTATTCTCTTATAATAACCTTCTATTAAAACATATCATATTCATTTATTTATAATCTAAAATAATCTTTTCAAATATTTTGCAGGTTCTGTTCTATAAATTCCCTTCCTTCAAGCTCTATTTTCATTGAAGCCTTTCTAACCAAGTTAATGCATTATTATAGACTCCTGGTCTATAATTTAGCCTCCTCTCTCTTTCCTGTTCCTCCCTCCCTTTCTTCTCTTTTTGGTCTATCCTCTTAGTCTTCTTCTTTGCTTTCTATTCAACGCCATCACGAGGCACGCTTATTCACACTTATCGAAGCATACTTATGGGCGCAGGCGAGGCTTAAGTGCAACATTTTTTGTTGTTATGGTGGTAGTACAGAGAAAAAAAATGTTTTAATTAAAAAGAAAATTAAAATTAATATTAAATTAAAATTCTAGACTAAAGTCTTTTTTAGTTTTTAAATTATTATCTTCTCATTTTTTTTGTTTATATTTTGTTGTTGTTATTATTGTTTTTGGTTGTTTTGTTGCAAGTTGTTGTTGTTGTTCTTGTCAGCCGCCTCATTGCATTTTCGTTTTTGGGGGCATTCGCTTGATTATGTATATTTACCCTAACACATTGAGGAGAAGCTCAGTTGGAGGGCTATGATGGGCTGGGCTGGGCTGGGTAGTGGCCTGTAATTGCTATTTACACTGGCACACAGACACAGTGACACACTAGCACACACACACACCCATACTATAAGGGCTTCAAAACATGGGAACAATTATGTTTGTGTGAGAGCCTGATTTGATGGCGATAGCAAGCCACCAGGCCAGAAACCAAATCAAAGCCAACAGCAAACAAATAAACACAAACACCATCGCATCGAGGACATAAAGGAAGCAAACACACACACACACACTTATACTAACACTAATACTAAAATACTAGATACTAGATACCATCCCATGCATGTATGCAAAATTTCGCAATGGTTTAATGCGCGATGGCCACCACTGCTCCTCCACTTTCACAAATGCAAGCTGATTCACTCGACTCGGCGACCTAAAGACCATTTAAACTACATAGGCCAGGACAAATGAGGCCAGGAGAGTACATAGTAGAGCATGGAATACGATGCAGGACACTGCCGGTTCTGGGGACTCGATCCAAGCTCACAAGCCCCCCAGAACAATAGAGGCCAGGATATGTCGAGACAACAATAAAGGAAGGTCTTCCCTTAAAAGCAGTCACTTTTGTTGTTTAGTTTTTAGGTTTTTAAGATTTTAAATTATATATAAGTATATATTTGAAGTATATACATATATATATGAAGCATATGTAGTTAAGACTTTTAAAAGGAGGTCTCTTAGTTTAGACTTAGTCTCTTAGTCTTTTCAGTTTAGTTTGCCCTTTTTAATAGCTACTAGCTAAAATAGTTACTAGTTTTTAAGGCTTAATACTTTCAAACCCTAATAGTTTACATAAATATGGATAAAGTATCTAGTCTTCTAATTAATCTCTAAAATATCTCTTAAATATGAGACTTTTTTTTGTATATTTCGAGTATAAAAAGGACGCTATATTCTTTGAAAACTCAAAACTATCTAAAAAAAACTAAAAACTAACTAAATAAAACCCTCTCTACTAACTCTTGAAGATATTTATAATTCTCCATTAAGTATATCCACAACTAAAATATATAACTTTATAACTCTTATATAACTTTAAACATATTTCTAAGAAATATAATCCCTTTTTTAAATCTTCATCCAAAAGTAAACCTTATAACCCACTACTCTATTTAAAAAACCCCCCCTACGTTTTTGGTTTGAAACAAACATTTTTTATAACCCCTTGCCATATTTTGAATTCCGACTCTGAAAAGTTACTGAAAGTAAATTTATTTCATTTTAATTTATTTATAATATTTTCCATCCATTTAGTTTTGCATTTTTTTCTGCGGCCATGCCTTTGTTGTTCATTTCATGTGTGAGTGATTTTTTTTATATATCCCTACATCCCTACATATAGTGTGTGTTTTGCATATATTTTTCGGGTTGTGTGGCAATTTTCAGTTTATGGACATGATTTCCTCTGGTCGGCTCTGCCTGCTTGCTATTCCAGCTTGTATAAATAAATAAAAAGATGCAAAAATAAAATTGAAATGAAATTTCATATGCCATTATATTTCACAATTATTCCAATTGTTATTTTTTTCATCTTTATATTATTATTCATTTTTTTTTGTTATTCAACTTTGCACTGTATATTTTTTCACCCTATCGAGCATATTCTTCCATTTTTGCATTTTAAATGTGAAAGCGCCAACATTTGCATTAATTCTTTCTCTCAATTTTTTTTTGTGGCTGATTTTGATGTGATTGTATTTTTTTTATTCTCTCTTTTTTTTTTTTTGATGATGATTTAATATGAAGCTGGCACCGAACCCCTCCCTGGACAATAATTATTTGTGACGGAGGAAGCCAAAGTGGCCATTTCTTTGTCGGAAAGCGGCCTCTCTCTCGTGAATAATTTTACGATTGAGCATTAATGCAAATGACAGCAAATAAATTAATTGAACAAATAACATTTTTATACGCACTTGTATTTTATGAGATCATTTTTAAATAATTTCTCTCTTGTTTTTACACAAATCTTTTCAATTTAATGCTTCACAAATATTGTAGAAAAGATGAAAGCTTCAAGAAGTATATTTCAAAAGTATAAGCCCTCCATAAGAGATGTTTTTGGGTCCACGGTTCGTTGGATGCCCAATGAGCGATGGCCCGGCAGAGAGGCCAGAAGACATGAACAAATCATCAAATCAACTCGAGATTTATTTTAGAAATATTGCAAGTTTTTGTCGGATTTTTTGTTTATGTTTGTCTGGCAGTGGCGGCATTGTTTAGAAAAATGTTTTTAATTAGAAATAGTTTTGATTAGAACACAATGGAGTATTTTTGTCTCCTCTTTGGCATTTGAGAGGCTGAGCTCTTCCATAAATCTCCAAAAAAATGGGCATTCTAATATGGAACATCTCATCAGAAAAATTTTTAACAATTTTCTCTCTAAAAAGGTAAGAAATTACTACTTATACAAGTGATAAAGTTCCTCATACAAATAAAAGGAAGTATCTTTTACAAAAAAAAAAACACTTAAAACTCTTAAATTAAAAAAACTATCCAGAAACCAGACAACTTTCCTCAACCTTTTTTTTTTTCTAAACGGTTAAGGGAAGTTGTTTAAGAAAATATATTGTAACTTCTCTAAAGGTAAATCCCTTCAAAAGACCAAGAGACAAGTAACTACCTAAAAACTAAACCTACAAATCTATCCAGAAATAGATTCCTCTTTCCTCCATCTTTTAAAATTTTTACAAAAAATATTTGTAAGGTATTATTATTTTTCCTTACAAAAACTATCCAAATACCCATCAAAAACGTGCTGTATAAACTCTACCAGAAATCTCTTAAACCTACCCTTTAAAAAAAAATTCCTTTGAAGTATTATAATTCGAAAATTCGAAATCCTAAAATAAATCTCAAAAACCCATTAGCAATAGCTTTCTGATGAGCAATCGCCTTTGAATTATATTTTATTATTCATTCCGATATTATTGAACAAGCCATATTTGTATAATTCATTCGCACTTCATTAGAAATCATAAAAACAAGACTAATGGCATTCGAGAAATGATTTTTCAATGCCCAGTCCAAAAATATCGTATCGCTCTCTGTTGTCTGTGAATGAATATTTATTTATATAAAATATTCTTTGATTTGCCACGAAATAGGTCAGGTTTTTTGGAGGTGAGTTGAGAATTTCATCACGAGCATTAAAGAGCCACCAAGCGGAAGTGTTTCACACAACTATGGTACGAAAAAAAAAAAAAAGAATTGCCCACAAATCAGCAAATTTAGATCATAAAAAAACAATACACACACTCTTAGAAAAATATACAAGAATGATACAAAAAATGTATACATTTTTTTAGGGGGATTGCGATTCAAAATCGAAGATTGATATTATATAGTAATCGTATAGATATAGAAGAACACACACCTTGAGCCACTCAGTCAGCCTCAAAGGCAGCCAACTTGGCTGCCAAACATTTTTCCGGTTTTCCAGGTATTGTTTTTAGTTTCTTATTTATGTTGGCTTTTCTTTTATGCTATATTTTGTTTTCTATTTAAATTAGTAATAATTCTTGTTGGTTTATTTCTTGTCACTTGTCCAAAGTACTTTTCCCAGTGGCTTTTCTTTAGTTTGTTTCTCCAGCTGCTGTTTTATGCACACGCACTGCATTTCCTTAAACATTTTGCCGACATTATTCTATTTGCCACTAAGATTTCTTTTTATTTCCTTTCTTTTGCTTGCTTTTTATTTAAATTTCTTTTCTTTTCTTTCTTTTCTCTTTTTTTGTGGCAAGCTCACAACACCGCACGTTGTTGTTCTTGCTGCTGTTTGGGGGGAAGGGGGTGGTTTGATTTGAATTATTAGTATTTTTAATTTTTACATTTATGATTTATGTTATATTTTTTGTTTTGTTTTTTTTAGCACCTTAAAAAAATTTATAAAAAAAATTCTCAGAGTCGCGCGTTAAAAAATCAAAAAAAAAATATATAATTTAAAAAAAAAATGGTATTATTTTTTTCTTCAAACACAAACAATAAGAGTAGAACTCCAACCGCACATGTGTGTGCTTGCGTGAGTGAGAGTGTGTGCGTACTAAGTGGGAATGCTGCTCAACTTCCGTTTCCGCTTTGCACTGCACTTCCGTTCAGTTCCGTTCCGTTCCGTTCGGCGCTTCGATCTCGACACGACTCGGACTTTCACGGCATGCCATGCCGCTTCTGCTTCTGCTTCTGCTTCAGTCGCTGTCTATGCCGCTGCCTCTGCCTCGGTCGCTGTCTCTGCCCGCTTAAGCAGCGACTGCGACGTCAGCAGCAGACGCAGCAGCAGCAGCAGCCGCAACACGAGAGCAACGGAGTTCGCAGGCAACGAAGTTGCAACTCCCGGAGTTTCTCATTCAAAAAAAAAAAAAAAGGGAAATATTTCGGAAAAAAAAATCACCATTTTAAGCTTTATTTTGCATAGTTTTGAAACAATTTATAGGTCAAGTATCGAGAGGTTTTTTTTTGAAACTAACAGGACTTTGGGTTTTTTTTTAGTTTTGAAAATTATTGTTTTGAACAATTTACATTTTTAATCCAAAATTTTAATATTTTTTAAATTTTTTAAAGAAGATAGGTGAAATCTTGAGGTCTTGAATCTTTTAAAACTTTACTAAAAATAATCCTAATAACAGTAATTTTTTTATATTTTTATTCACTAAACACAGTTTCTTATATTTTCCTCAAAAAAATATAAACATTTTTTAAAAACGAATTTTGCAAAATAACACAAAGTTTTTGTTTTGAATCTTTGGTTTTTTTGGACAGAAAACTGACCTTTTGGATGTTTGCTTCTAAAAATTCCCTGTTTCAAAATTCCCTTTTTCAAAATCTAAGCTTTATTTTTAAGCCAAAATAACTTTTTAAAATTTGAATTTGTTAGAAAAAAAAAATACTTTTGTAGTCCTTTAGCTTTAGTCTTGAAAAAAAAAACTTTCCAAACAAAAAAGTACATATTTTTCATAATTTTTTGGAAAATATTTTCGAAAAACACACACACACACACACTGACACAAACGCTGACGCGGTGGCGGAGTAGCGGTATTCACAAAAAAAAAGTCAATAAAAAAAGAAGATCACACAGGAACTGGAGCTGAGAGCTCAGGAGGAATGTGAATGTGTTGTGAGGATGTGACAGAAAGGCAGAAAGGATATAAGACGCAGACCCGTGAACGTGTGCGAACACGCGGAAAAACAAATGCAAACTGTTTTTGCTGCATGGCATTTCGGCATTTTGGCGTTTTGGCGTTTCGGCATGCGGCATTCGGTATTCGGGCAACGCCGGCGTCGACGTCGCCATAGCAGTGGGCCGAGGGCCAAAAGCCGAGAGCCGAGGCGGTCATCGAAACCGTTAGCCGAAAAGCCTCCTCCCGGCAGACAGACAATACTAGCCACGATAGTTCGCAAGTGCGAAAGAGCACGAACGGTACGGCTAGAAAGGGAGGGAGAAAGCAGGCAAGATGCTCGGAGACACGAACGAACACGAGATGCAAAACGACGCAAAAGTTGGCGACGAAAGTGCCGTGCCGCTGTCGGCGTCGCTGTCACTCGCTCTCCCGCAAAGCTTTCGCCGGCAGGAAGGACCTAACCAGGAGGCAGAGAAACAGAGAGAGTGCGAAACCCGGCTTCGGTTGCGGAAATGCGAGAGCGCTGCAGCAGGAGCGCACTGTTCTGTGCGTTTGTTGTTGTTTGTCTGCTGCATTGCTTCATTGCATCAGTAATTGACAAATTGCCTACATTGAGGCGCTAATTTCTTAAGCGAAAGAGAAAGAGAAGGTAACAACGGTAATGGTAAACGGAGCTTGAGTTAAAGAGCAGGTAACGGTGTTCTGCCTCAAAAAGGGAAATAAATTATATTAAATTATAAATTTTTAAGAAAATTATAGATTCTTAAAAGAGGACATGTTTCAAAAAATAAAGACATAATTAAGTAGAGAGAAGAGAAAGGTTTATGAGGCATTTTTTTCTTAAAAATATTACGAAATTAAATAATATTAAAAAAAGAATAATAAAATATTATAAAAAAATTAAAACTTAACAGTTAGAAAGCACCTAACAGTATAGGCACCCTAACAGATCTTAGCGCAAGCAGCGCAGTCGCTGTCTCAGCTAACGTCGCTGCCGCTGCCGCTGCCGCTGCCACCGTCGCTGTCGACGTCGACGCTGGCCGAAAAAACACGTTTTTGTGTTTTCTGTGCAGAAGGCATTCACACCGAAAAGTTTTTCCTGCTGCACGTGCTTTTCACGTTTCCCCCAAAACCCCCCCGCCTAAAGCCCGCCGAGCATCTCTCAAACGCGCTCTTTCTGCCACGCACTCCCTTCTCTGTCGCACCCGCTTAGCCGGTTTTTTGTTTAACAAAAATATTGCATACCTAAGTGGGCCACCGCAATATATAAAGTTTACAGTTATTTTTGGGAAACTTCTTTTTTTTTTTGAAATTCAAAAAATTCCAAAATTCTAGCACTTGCTGATGTCACAGATTTTGAAAATTAATTTCAGAAACTCAGATTGTTTTTGGGGTTTCTTTTATATTTTATTTAGGTGATGCAATCACATTCTCCTTCTCCTTCTTCTCTCTCGCTCTTGCACTTGCACAAACTCTGATTTTTATTTAATTTTTTATATATATATATTATTATTGGTGTTGTTGTTATTGTTGTTGTTGTTTACTATTACGCGAAGTATTGTTTTTGTTATGGCAACTCTTTTGGGTTTTCAGGACGAGTCTTGAGGTGAAAGCGGCGCGTGTTAATGCACCACTTCCTGTTGGGCTACTGTACCGTTATTATTTTGTGCATTGCCGGCAAAGCAACTCTCTTTTTCCCTCTGCCCTCTGCCCTCTCTCTCTCTCTCTTTCTCTCTTTTAGCAGCGGCAGCAGCAGCCGCAGCTGGGAAAACTGCAACTCCGGGCATGCGATTTGAAAATTGTGTCGTCAGCTTGACACAATTTTCCAGAAATGCGCCTGGAATGGAAACACATGGCAAACAAAACCGGTCGGCGGCACCAAGGGTTAAGAAAGAGGGGGGGGGGGGTGCTACCAAAGATGGGTTAAAATCAGAGAGCTTTGCAGATGCGCGTTAACTTCGGGCATCCCGTTAGCTCGGTTTTCGGCTTTTCGGTTTCTCCATTTTCTGGGCTTTTGTTGATGTAGGTCTGGATTTTCAGGACACGTGTCCCTGGTGGCTGAGGAGGGCTAAGGGGTGGGGTGCTGTGGGCTGTGGGTTGGAGGGCTTTCCCCCATTTTGGCCGCCTTTCCTTAAATGCCTATTCTCCGCCTTTCCTTTCAAACTTTATTATTTTTGTTGTAGCCATCTTTTAGGCTTCACAGGAGTCTTGACCAAAACTATAGTTATTTTTTTTTTTTTTTTTTTTTGAATAAAAATATATGCTACAACTGCATAGGTATTAGTGGCACGTGTGCGTGTGAGTTCAATAGCATTTTGGGCGAAAGGCAACAAAAAAAAGAAAGAAAGAAACAACAATAAAAAGCAGCAGCTTGCAGCTGCAGTGAGAGAGTCGCAGAAAGTTTCGGACAAAACAGAGAACCTGGAAGAGAATACTGGCATGCAGAGAGCTAGTTGCTGCTTAACAGTTAGTTAACAGTTAGCTGGCAAACGCGATTAAAAGCTTTTCAGAGAGAGATAGAGAGAGAGAGCGCCAAATGAGTGGGGTAAATGTACGGTACTTCTGCAAAAGGATCGCGAGATCGGAACCATAGAGGGACATAAGGGATCCTTCCAAGGACAAAATATGAGATAAATATATTGTTAATAGAATATTAACAAAAGAAAATAGTAATAATAATAATAATAATAATGGTAATAATAGTAATAATAAATAATAGTCAAAATAGTAATAATAGTAATAATAGTATTAATAGTAGTATTAATAGTAATACTAGTAATAATAGTAATACTAGTAATAATAGTAATAATAGTAATACTAGTAATAATAGTAATAGTAATAATACTTATAATATTAATAGTAATACTGATAATGATGAATCTAAATGGTAAAAATAATACAATTACTAAAAATAATAATACTTAAAGTGATAAAAATTGAAAATTTTTATAATATTAATACTAATTCAGATAAAAATAAAAGTAAAACTGCTAATAATAATACCAGTAAAGATAATATTAATACTAATATTTTAAATATTTATGATTATAAAAAAAGCTACAATGATACTGGTTAAAATAATACTTATACTTGTAATATTAATAGTGATACCTATAATAATAATAATACTAAGACTTATTATGGTAACTCTACTTACAATTATAATACTAATTACTATGATTATATTGCAAATACTTATAATTTAGAGTTATAACTCATAATATGAGTAGTAATGCCGATAATTACATTACTTAGTGAAACTAAATAAAAGTATTAATTTTAATAATAATGCTAAAACAAACAATATAATTCTGATAATAGTATTATTAAATCTTTTAAAAATAATAATTCAGATAACGATACGAATTAATAGTAATGCATAAATTAAAATTACTAATATTGATAATAGTAATGATCCTAACAAATACTTATTGTGGTACAAATAGAAATACCTCTAATAATAATACTAGTACTAAAAAAAATAATACTAATACTAATAACAGTAGTGTTAATACTGTCAAAAATAATAATTCCAATACCCATAATAATAAAAAAAACATAAAACCTAAAACCCCAAACGAAAATCGCCCAATAAACATACTACTATGTTGTGATCTACAGACCGAAAGCCGATAAGATAAGGAATCGGAAACGGTATATTACCAAGACTTATAAAGTGTAAGGTTCTGGGCTTTCGACTGATAAGGAAACACACAATAAGAACCGTTAATTGTTTGTCCAAAAAATCAAATAATGAAAATAAAGACATTCCGACAAGGATAGTCACCCCTAAAAGATATATTAGAATTATTATAACATCTTCCTTATAAAGTATATGCCACTAAAATACCGTCAATAATAATACTAACATTAGTCTTAAATTAAATCAAACTTGTTATTATTTAAAACCTTTAGGGCCGAAAGAGTACTGCTTTATATGGCAGTACTGTCTAAAGTGAACCCTAATAATTTGGAAGCTACAAAGTGCCACATACTATATACGATATAGAGATATACGATCATTTCGGACGATGGGAATGCCTATCGGGGGTGGAGCTGCAGGGGGCCGTGCAACTGTGACCCCGCAGGGGAAAGAGGCCGGCATACTCCTTGACGGCCACCTCCAGGTAGAGCGGTTCGGTGTTGTTGTTCGTCAGCATCCTGAGATCCTTGCCGCCCAGACGCATATAATAGTGGCGGGACTGCATGACGGCCCTGTGGTCATGGGACTTCCGCAGACCACTTACCTTCAGAATCGAACTGACGCTGGCGTCCAGGCGTCGATTGAAAATGGTCATCACACAATGAATGGGCTGGGGCAGGTCCATGCTCATCATCCACATGGTCAGGTCGTCCGAATCCTCGTCGGTGCCTCCATGACCGGCAACGTCCTGGAAGCGAACCCTTCGTCCCGATTCCGGTCGATTCCGGTAGATCATCAGAAACATCGGCAAGCATCCTTCGTAGCAGTCAAAGGAGTAGGGCAGATCCTTGTTCGTAGTGGGCATGAACCGGCGAATGGGTAACGTGCAGCGGCGACCCCTCACCCCGCCATAGATCAGCACGGAGATGCAGGCGTTGCGGCCTATTGTCACGTTCTTGGGATCGAAGACGATCAGCAGCCGGTTGTCCTCGAAGGACTCTGTCACCTGGACGCCCGTGTCGCTGTGGTAGTGCAGGTAGTGTCCCAGAAGGAACTCGTTAGTCACCAACGGGTAACGACACTGCCCGAAGGGGCAGGGATACTTCTCGGCTAGATTCACGATCGGCTTAACCAGAAAGCCCTGGGACGCGATGTGCTGGCGATACTCCTGGTCGGACATGTCCTGCAGCAGGCGCACCTGTCCCAGCCGGAACTCCAGGTCCTGACGCTGCTCTTCCAGCGTCAGCTTGGCAAATTCACGCACAAAGTACTTGGTCCGCTCGACGTCGTCGTCCTCCTCGAAGAGCGGAGTCTTCAGGCAGCCGGCGTCCAGCCGATCGATCGGCTGGTACTTCAGGGCGGCCCCCAGCCGATAGAGTCCGCGGCTGGGCGGCTTCTCGCAGTAGAGGATTGTCTTCTTCCAGACCTCGACGAGAGTGTCTGGCTCCTGGTTGTGGTCCTTAGTGGAGGGGCGGGCAGTAAAGAGTTCACTGTCGGCCTCATAGCCGGCCATGGTCCTGCCGGCGGAGGACGATCGGCTGCCCACGTTGTGATCCATTTGCGTCTTCTTCAGGCAGGAACGCCGTGGCGTGGTCTTCTTCATGACCATCTCGGAGGAGCTCTTACCCTGTAGCGCCTTGGAGCAGCTGCTCGACACCGATTCGCGCTCCCAGCGCTCGGCCAGTATCTCCTCCGAATAGATGATGTTTCGTGGCTGCATCACTACCGCCAGCTCTGGCGTCAAGGATCTACGTGCCTTATATCTGGGCGCCACAGCCTCCTCCCTTCTGCCACCATCCCGGATGTTCATCTTTGCGTATTTCCAGCTCAGAACCGGTTCCGGACTTGACGATCTGAAGCGGCCACGATGCATCCTTACATCCTTCTTCTTACTGTTTCTGCTGGGTCCTTGTTTCTGGTCCTCCATCTCCACGTCCTTCTTCTCGAAAATATATCCTTGATTTTCCAACTTGTGTTTCAATAAGCTATCCCGTTTATTTTCCGTTTCTAGACTTGGGATTTTTAAAATTTCTTTTCCCTCCGGGTCAGGCGTCTGACCTTTCCAGTTGAGTCGGCGGCTGTGAAATGAACTCTCCAGTCTCGTCTCCAGTCCCCCCGCTGTCACCTTTTCGCTTGATTCTCTTCTCAAGGCTACAGTGTTCGCACCTATGTCCTCCAAGCTATGATTGTCCAGGAAACCCCCCTGCATGCGGGTCTCACCCTTCCGGCGCTCCAAATAGTCCATGGAGTAGAGCTCCAGGGCCGTGACCGGCAGGCCCATCTTCTCGAAATGCAAACTCCGCCGAAATAGATCCACGAAACCGACAGATCTGGGGGGATACTCCTCGGACGTGGTGGATATCTCGTCTTCGGTGGGCGGTTGGGCCGATTGGGGCGACTGGAGCGACTGTCTCCTCTCCCAGACCATGCCGCCCACCGCTCGATCCAGTTCAGAGCCCTCGATGCGATGGACCAACTTCAGATACCCATGGGCCAGCTGGCTCATCACTCGCTTCACTAAACGGACTCTACTTAGTCGAGGAAGGTGGCTCTACAGATCTATGATGAACTCTACCTACCAGCTGTCGGTTGTTGGGGAAACATCGTCATCCTGTCACGGCCATCGTCCTCGTCGTCCTCCTCGCCGGACACCTGATCCTTGTCCCCCCTACCCCGATGATCATTTCCATCGATTCGCGATGTCGTCGTAGGAGGTGTTGCCTTCCCTTCCAAGTAACAGAACTTCTTGCCCATAATTGTATTATTTTTTTGAAAGAAAATTTAATTTATATTTTTTTTTTATTTTTTTTTAATTTATTTTTTTTTTTGGAAACCAAAAATTTGACGAAAATTTGAAAGGGTTCTTGGGGTTTAATGGTGATCCCATAAAAATTGCCTTATAATCGTTATGGGAACTATTGGAATTGGAATTATCTCAGGCTGTTTGCCACCAAAAATCGCACCTGTGTCTGACACCTGAGCGCTTGGGTATCTTGGGCTTATCGTCCGAGGAAGAAGGAGGACATAAAGCAGCTGGCCCAGTAATAAAATCACTTGACTATATCGTAACCTGAACACCTGTTCCACAAACACCTTGTATTTGATAAGCTGGCGACCCATAATCTCGAGACCCTCCGATGCCGTAAAAATTCTACGGCTCGGTAACGTCTAATCTCTCAACGATTTCCCCCAAAAAACCTACCTATGAGAACTACGACAAGGTAGAGAGAGTACTTTGCTGCCGGATGAGTGATTCATATGAGGTATATCTTGGAAATAAGTCCCCGATTCGAGGAAACGAATGGAAGGTTAGTTATACAAAGTTTTGGGTTAAAAGGCAAGATATAAAATGGGGGTGTCAAGATCAAGTAGAGGAAGTAGTGTCATCTTGACTTTTGCGAACGAAATACATTTTGGATTAAAAATAAACCACAATTAAGTGACTTTAATCGAGGAAATTATTTAGAATGGAGAAAATCCAAATGCGGCAGAAGTATGAAATAGAAAGAAATACTGTGATTCCTTGTTGACAAACAGAACTATTTTTTAGTAAATTTTTAGCTTTTTACAATGTTCAACAAGTTTCAAGTGATTCGGATGATTAAAACTTGAGAAATGGTATAAACACAAGCTGTTTCGAGAGCCGGGCTACTGTCACGAAACTAAAGACGCCCTCGCTTTGAAAATAATTTTATAATATTTTCTATAACATGTAAAATAAAAAGTTATGAATACAACGTAGATTTTCTTAAATTTTTAAACTAGAAGACCCCCTTAAGCGCGACATTCGTTTGTTAGAGATAAGGCGACTATTGCGTCATGGAAGTATGTTTGAAAAGTACTTTTCATTTGGGGAAAATATCTAATAATATATACGTATATAAAGATATATAATAATGATATAGATATAAGTTATGTAAAATATATACAATTTGTTACATATTCATAAAAGGCCTTAATATATAGAAGCCTCAAGCAAAAGAAGCTAAGAACATACGCCAATTCTGGTTGCTAATCACCTCTCTCTAATCTCCAATAACCTTTGACATCCCTTCCGTGCGCATTCTGTCTGTGGAATATTTTGGCTTTTCTATATGTGTGGGTATGTCCCAATTCCTTATCAGAAACTCTGAAGCTCAAGCTTAAGCTCAAGACCAAGACAGAGGACGGCTTTAAAAAGCCGGAGCTCCAAGACTCGCAGCATCAGTTGCAATATTTCTAGTGATTCTTTCAGTAGACGGTTCAGTTTAATCAAAAAAATACAAGATGATCTTCCCCGTGGCCCTCATTTCTGCCTTTATCCTTTTTCCTGCCGCCTTGGGATCGGACGAAGTAAGAAAAATCCATCCATAAAATGAGGGTTTTTATTTAGAAAAATAATTAAACTTTGAATTCCACAGTCGTGCTACCTCTCCGAAGAGCAGGAAGACGAATGTGCATCGGTGTGCTACCCAATTGTGAAACCTCTACTTCGATATTTCGAGAAAATCCAGGAAAAGGATGCCGACCTTTTAAAATGCAGGGCAGACTTCTCGGAACTTCAGAAACGATTTTCGGACTTGCAGAGCGAGGATCTTAAACAATTTTCCCAGATATCAAAATGGCAACAGGATTATTCGGACTTGGTTAAATCAAATTTGGAAATGCAGAACAAATACACTGAAGTGCAAAATAAATACTCGGAAGTGCAAAATAAATATACGGAAGTGCTGAATCAACTCAAAGTTAATGAAGTTAAATATTCGCTGTTGCAATCAAAGCATCTGGAAGTTGACAATCTAAACACTCTCATAAATCAACAAAACAAGGAAATCGAACTACTTAAAGATCAAAATATGAACCTTAAGAAAACAAGTGAACTTGCAACGTTGACTAATCAGTTCCGCGAAGACATCGATAAGCTGGAAAAAATAGTGAAGATTGGAGGAATAAATGAAAATAATTTAACAAAGTCGGAAGTGGAAGCTGGAAAGGTCCCAACAACTCCACTGCCTAATATTAGTAATCAGACGACGTCGGAAACAGAAACCATAGGTGAGTCGGCAGAACACAACAATTTGCAAAATAAAACAACGATTTCTTCAGATTTTCCAGATCCTTGTCCACGAGACCAAGAAGAAGAATATATCCTCCGCGAAATACAACTTCCAGGCTCAGACCCGTTTAAAGTGGTTTGTATGTCACATCCGTATAACGGAGATGGATGGTTGACTGTTTATAGAAAACATCGTTATTCAAAAATATTTAATCGCACGTATGAGGATTATGAACGTGGATTTGGAGATGCAGGAACTGAGTGGGAGGATGAGTTCTTTATTGGACTCAATCGATTGCACATTCTGATCAGTGGAAAGCCTCATGAAGTGCTTTTATACGCCTTTGGCGGGGTTGTAAGTTGCGACGACTTCGTTGTGGGCAGTAGAAGCGAAGGCTACGAGCTGAGAAGTATTGACAATTGTTATGCAGACATACGGTTGATGCCTAAGCAGGGCTCTAAATTTTCCACCTTCGATCGGGATTTGGATGGAGATCCTCGTCTTAATTTTGCGAAGGAAGTGGGCTTTGGCTGGTGGTTCGATCCTGATATAAGGTGTGTATTCTAATTAGATTTTTCTTCTATTTCATATCCAACTAGACATTTCTAAAATAAACTAACTGGAAATCATTTTTTAACTCTATTTTTTCATTTCTAAACCTATTAGCGACAGCAATTATTACATTTACATGTACATCCGAAGAACAGACTGAAGAAAACAAAAAAGGCTTTTAAGACGGACTTGGAAAATGACACTTTTTGGAAAATATACGTAATCTTAATATGCACTTAAATGTAATTATATTATTGCTAATATTATGAAGACGATTATTAGATAAACTGTACTCTTATATTTTGTAACTTTTGCATAAAATCTCCAAATAAAATACATAAAAATTAATCGAAAATAAAAGTTTTCACTGGAAAAACTTAAGGTTGGAAACCATTGGATTTCAGACATTGCAGGATCAGCCCCAACGGAGACTTTGAAAAATAAACAATCGACTCTGGTTCAGTTGTGGGAAGTGGCTAACAAACTTGGCCAGCAGCTGGAGAGTGATTTCCTTTGGACGTTAGCCGCTCTTAAAGTTTAAGCTTTCAAGGTTTGGATTCTCAGCAAAAAATTGTTGTTGCATAAAATAAACGAAGCCTTCCTACTACCCCCTACGACTATACTGCCGATTTAGTAGGAAAGCAGAATAAAAAGCCTATAACTTTTCTAAAAATTATCCTATTTGACTGATTTTTAGGTGTATTTCTATCTCCTAAAATACCATTTTCGATCAATCAGTTATGTGACAGCTATAGGATATAGCCAGCCGATCCCGGCCGCTCCGACTTAAATACTGCGTGCACTCGATATTCAAGTCGATATTTTTAAAACTGAGAGACTAGTTTGAATATTGTTTGAAGAATATACATACATATATACTTTATAAGGTCGGAGATGTCTCTTCACTGCGTTGCACCCTTTTGGACAAAATTATAATACCCTCTCTTAGGGTATAAAAAGAGGCTTGGGCTCTTAGCCAACCTTATCAAGATGTTGTGTTACAATTAATGAAAGTGTTTTTTTTCCATAAATTGGAAATTATGGATTTTCAAGCTCTTTTCATTTTCTCAAGTTCTGCTATTACGTCATTAAAATAGGTACCTAGGTAATACATATATAAATAATTTATTGCTATATTGAAGAAGAACATAAAGAACATAAACCAGGTCTTGTTGCTAATCACCTCTCTCTAATCTCCAATAACCTTTGACATCCCTTCCGTGCGCATTCTGTCTGTGGAATATTTTGGCTTTTCTATATGTGTGGGTATGTCCCAATTCCTTATCAGAAACTGAAGCTCAAGCTCAAGCTCAAGACCAAGACCGAGGACGGCCTTAAAAAGCCGGAGCTCCAAGACTCGCAGCATCAGTTGCAATATTTCTAGTG
This sequence comes from Drosophila pseudoananassae pseudoananassae, assembly GCA_018153035.1. Lineage (NCBI taxonomy): Eukaryota > Metazoa > Arthropoda > Insecta > Diptera > Drosophilidae > Drosophila > Drosophila pseudoananassae. The sequence continues at coordinate 2,049,451 of JAECXR010000023.1, read as the reverse complement.
ATTCTTTCCGTAGAAAAATCAGTTTAATCAAAAAAATACAAGATGATCTTCCCCGTGGCCCTCATTTCTGCCTTTATCCTTTTTTCCGCCGCCTTGGGATCGGAAGAAGTAAATAATAGCCGTTTTGAGTGTTTTTATTTGGAAAAATAATTAAACTTTAAATTCCGCAGTCGTGCTACCTCTCCGAAGAGCAGGAAGACGAATGTGCATCTGTGTGCTATCCAATAGTGAAACCTCTACTTCGATACTTCGAGAAAATCCAGGAAAAGGAAGCCGATCTTTTAAAATGCAGGACAGACTTCTCGGAACTTCAGAAACGATTTTCGGACTTGCAGAGCGAGGATCACAAACAATGTGCCCAACAGGTATCAAAATGGCAACAGGATTATTCGGAGTTGGTAAAATCGAATTTGGAAGTGCAAAATAAATACTCGGAAATGCTGAATCAACTCAAAGATACTGAAGTTAAATATTCGCAGTTGCAATCAAAGCATCTGGAAGTTGGCAATCTAAACACTCTCATAAATCAAAAAAACAAGGAAATCGAACTACTTAAAGATCAAAATATGAACCTAAAGAAAACAAATGAACTTGCAACGTTGACTAATCAGTTCCGCGAAGACATCGGTAAGCTGGAAAAAATAGTGAAGATTGGAGGAATAAATGAAAATAATTTAACAAAGTCGGAAGTGGAAGCTGGAAAGGTCCCAACAACTCCACTGCCTAATATTAGTAATCAGACGACGTCGGAAACAGAAACCATAGGTGAGTCGGCAGAACACAACAATTTGCAAAATAAAACAACGACTTCTTCAGATTTTCCAGATCCTTGTCCACGAGACCAAGAAGAATTAAAAGTCCTCCGAGAAGTCCAACTTCCAGGCTCAGACCCGTTTAAAGTGGTTTGTCTCTCACATTCGAATATCGGATCTGGATGGTTGCATGTTTATATAAAACATCCTTATTCAAAAATATTTAATCGCACGTATGAGGATTATGAACGTGGATTTGGAGATGCAGGAATTGGGTTTAAGGATGAGTTCTTTATTGGACTCAATCGATTGCACATTCTGACCAGTGGAAAGCCTCATGAAGTGCGTTTATACGCCTTTGGGGCGAGTCGATGCGACCACTTCGTTGTGGGCGGTAGAAGCGAAGGCTACGAGGTGAGAAGTATTGGCAATTGTAGTGGAGACGTAAGGATGATCCCTATGCAGGGCTCCAAATTTTCCACCTTCGATCGGGATTTGGATGGAGTTTCTGGTCGTAATTTGGCGAGGGAACGGGGCTATGGCTGGTGGTTCGATCCTGGAATGAGGTGTGTATTCTAATTTTGTTTTTCCTTTCGTTTCATCTTCAACTGAAAATTTATAAAATAACTAAATTTAAATTATTTTTAAATTCTATTTTGAATCTATTAGCCACGAGCCTTTTGCCATTTACATGTACATCCGGAGAGCAGACTGAAGAAAACAAAAAGGCTTTAAAAATGGACTTGGGAAATGAAATATTTTTGAAAAGTGTACAGGATATATATATGCACTAAAATGTAATTATGTTATTTCAATTATTATGAAGATGATTATTAGATAAACTGTACTGTTGTATTTTTTAAATTTTTAATAAAATTTCCAGTTAAAATTTGTAAAAAGTAATCGAAAATAATTGTTTTCACTGGAAAAAGTTTAAGAAGGACGGAGACCAAATTTTTGAATTTCATGCTGATCAAGAATATATATCCTTTATGTGGTTAGAGACGATTCCTACTATATGTTACATACATTCACACAACCACAATATACCCATGTACTCACGCGTACGGGTTTAATTATCTAATAATCAAGAATGGACAAAATTCGACCCAAAAAAACAACCTTATACTTAACCCTAACCTTATGCCAGAAAGGAAACTGAGTTTCAGAAGTACATACATATGTACCTTGATTTTTGAAATAATATAGTGGTGATAAGAAAAAATGGCAGAACAATAATACCCAAAATGAAGGGTATTTTAGAAAAATTATGGACAGAGGAAGGGGTACCAAATAGCACTAATTAAATTAAATTAAAATTAAATATATACTAGATCTCTTTGACTTTTGGAAGAAAACTTTGAATATACGCATTTTTATAATTATTATGCATTTTTTTCTTACACTTTCCATATTTCTGGAAAGTCGATAAAAAATTGTTTTCTAAAAACATGAACACCTTTTAAAAACAAAAGAAAATAATATTACTAAGAAGATATTAAAAAATAACTATAGATATTTATAGCAATTCTAAGCATATAATACCTTAATTATCAAGACTGCGGCTGATTCCACAAGTTAGTCCTACTTAGGTAAGTTTTTAAACATTAATACTAACTTAATAAGGAACAAATATAAATTATGTTTTGGAAAAACATTTAAAAGTTTTCACTTCAAAGTTTAAAAAATAAAAATACACGCTACATAGTAAGGTTCCTTAGTTATGGTAACCCCGTCTCCACCTTAGATCTTGACCTCCAGTATCTAATCGGTCCCTTCCTCGCACAGCTCAGTAGTTACCCTTTAATCACCTGTCGCCAGGTGATTGCCCAGCACTGATGGTAATCCGCCGGCAGATAAGAAGACCCATTAATGGAGACCCGAAGCCCAGAATTTCAGAAGCTTATCGGAGGAGATAAGCCCCCGGCATGGAGGAATCTAATCACTCCACGTACTCCAAGCTATTTCCGATACAGAACCGCGCTAATGGCTCGACTATTATTTGTTAGTAACTGTTAGTATTTTAGTTCAGTAACTGGCGTGCGGCCGGCGCGACTTCATCCATCGATTGGCAAGTGAACCCGTTTTTTTTTTTTCAAGTGTATGTTCGTGTGTGTGTGTGTGTGGCAATGAAAGTGTTGTTGATCCTCTGGCTGGCTTTCGGGCTGGCCCGGGCCCAGGAGCAACTGGGCTGCATCTGGTACGGACAGAGCCACATGATCGGCTCCCACTGGCAAAATTTGGCGGACACCGATCCGGCCAGGCCGCTGAACAACGCCGCCGCCGAGGCCATTTTCGCTCGGAGATGTCCTCTCCTGTACAAGGAGTACAAGGGCGAGAGCGGCCAGGACGAGCTGGAGCTGTGCTGTGATGCCGACCAGATCGGGACCATGGACAGTGGCCTCTCCCAGGCCGATGGCGTGTTCTCGCGATGCCCCACCTGTACGCGGAACATGGCCCAGACCGTGTGTGCCATGACCTGTGCCAAGAACCATACCCTCTTCCTCACAGCCTACACGGCCCCGAATCCGGAGGAGAAGGACTACGTCCAGTCGATCGACTATCGGATATCGGACACCACCGTCTTGGGCATCTACAACAGCTGTGTGGGCATCCAGCACACCCAGACCGGGCGCCCGGCCATGGACCTGGGGTGTGGGGCCTACAACGCCAAGACCTGCAACTACCGGAGGTGGTACGCCTTCATGGGCGACGTTGACGGCGACTATGTGCCCTTCCAGATCAACTACCAGTGGTCGGACGACGCCGCCGAGGGCTCCACGGACGCCTACCTGGAGCTGTTCCCCCTCAAGTGCGGCGAAAGCTACGAGGACAGCTATGCGTGTGCCTGCATCGATTGCGACGAGTCCTGTCCCCTGACGGAGGCCCCCACCGGGCCGGAGGAGCTCTGGAAGATCGCCGGCCTCTATGGTGTTACCTTCATTGTTGGTCTGGTGATTGCCGCGATCTGCTCGTTCCTAATCTTCTGGGGCGCCCGAAGTGGCAGCAGTTCCCCCAGCTGCTGCATGCCGACCCTCTTCGGAGATTTCTTCTACGTGGGCTTCCGGCACTGGGGCACCTTCTGCGCCCGTCATCCGGTTGTGGTGCTGGCCCTGTGCTCCTGGGCCATCGGTGGACTGTCGTACGGCATCCGGTACATGACCATCACGACGGATCCCGTCGAGCTGTGGGCCAGCGATAAGAGCCAGACCAGGATCGAGAAGGACTACTTTGACCAGCACTTTGGACCCTTCTACCGCACCAACCAGCTCTTCATCAAGGCCATCAACCAGACCTACGTGGGTTTCTTTCAATTCCTGGGAATAGAGCCCACTTTTCAAGTCCCTCCTGCTATTTCCAGTTCACCCACGAGGCTCCCAGTGGCCTGCTCGAGTTCGGACCTGCCTTCGAGTACAACTTCCTGAAGGAAGTCTTCGAGCTGCAGGAGTCCATCATGCAGCTGGGCGTCGCGGATGGCGAGGGCCTGGACAAGATCTGTTACGCCCCCGTCCTGATGGCCGGCCAGACCCCCGACATCGATCACTGTGTCGTCCAGTCGGTCTTCGGCTACTTCCAGCACGACATGTCCAAGTTCGAGAACTCCTACGTGGACAGCAACGGTTACACCATCAACTACCTCAACCAGCTGGAGGACTGCCTCAGGTGAGTGCCCCACCCCCCTCCAAAGGGGATATTTCCTCCGCCAGTGGCCCTAATCCTACTCCTTTCAGGGTGCCCATGATGGAGGACTGCTTCGGAACCTATGGCGGGCCCATCGAACCCGGCATTTCTGTAGGCGGCATGCCCAAGGTGCCCGTGGGCGAGGATCCCGACTACATGCTGGCCACCGGTTTGGTGATCACCTTCCTGGGCAAGAACCAGAACGACGCCACGAAGCTGGAGCCCAACGAGAAGTGGGAGAAGCTGTTCGTGGACTTCATGCGAGACTACCAGAGCGACCGGCTGGACATCGCCTACTCGGCGGAGCGATCCATTCAGGACGCCATCGTGGAGCTGTCGGAGGGCGAGGTGGGCACCGTGGTCATCAGCTACCTGGTGATGTTCGCCTACGTGGCGGTGGCCCTCGGCCACATTCGCAGCTGCCTGGGCTTCCTGCGCGAGTCGAGGATCATGCTCGCCATCGGCGGCATTGTCATCGTGATGGCCTCGGTCACCTGCAGTCTTGGTTTCTGGGGCTACCTGGACGTCACCACCACCATGCTGGCCATCGAGGTTATACCCTTCCTGGTGCTGGCCGTCGGCGTTGACAACATCTTTATCATGGTCCACACCTACCACCGACTGGACCACACCCAATTCCCGAGCACCCACGACGCCATCGGCGAGGCCATCGGCCAGATTGGTCCCTCGATCCTCCAGACGGCGGGCAGCGAGATGGCCTGCTTCGCCATCGGCTGCATCGCCGACATGCCGGCCGTGAAGACCTTTGCGATGTACGCCGCCATCGCCATCCTCCTGAACTTCCTGCTCCAGATCACCGCCTTTGTGGCGCTGATGGCCATCGACGAGCGTCGCTACCAGGACGGTCGCCTGGACATGCTGTGCTGCCTGCAAAGTGGCACCTCCAAGAAGCTGTCGGGCGAGGAGACGGCCGCCGCTGCGAGGAGCAAGGAGGCCGGCATGCTGGAGAGCTTGTTCAAGAACTTTTACTCGCCCTTCCTGTTCGCCAAGTGAGTCCATCGGCTAGGCCTTCCATTATCCCATGTCCTTTTAACACAGGCCCCCCCATATCCCCCCGCAGACCCGTCAAGGTGGCTGTCCTGCTGATCTTCACCGTGGTCACCTGCCTATCCATGATGGTGGCACCCTCCATCGAAAAGGGACTCGACCAGGAGATGTCCATGCCGAAGAACTCGCATGTCGTCAAGTACTTCCGCTACATGGTCGACCTCCTGGCCATGGGTGCTCCTGTCTATTGGGTCCTCAAGCCAGGTCTCAACTACTCCCAGCCGCTGCAACAGAATCTCATCTGCGGCGGCGTCGAGTGCAACAACAACTCGCTCTCCGTACAGCTCTACACCCAGTCGCGGTATCCGGAAATCACCAGCATGGCCAGGCCGGCTTCCTCCTGGCTGGATGACTACATCGACTGGCTGGCCATCACCGACTGCTGCAAGTACAACGTCACCACCATGGGTTTCTGTTCCAGCAGTGAGTGTTTCTGCTACGCTTCGAATCAAGAAGAGTCCTTTGAATATTTTATTGAATTTTTTTTTTTTAATTCTAGACTCGAAGAGCGACGACTGCTTGCCGTGCGAGCGCGGCTTCACAGAGAATGGGCTGCGACCGGATGCCGAGACCTTCAGCAAGTACATACCCTTCTTCCTCTTCGATCTCCCAGATGCCGAGTGCGCCAAGGCCGGCCGGGCCTCCTACGCAGACGTGAGTACTAAGGAGAATCCCTTCCATGGTGGAGATGAGAGACTAATCTTCGTTGAGAATCTTTGCAGGCCGTCATCTACACCATTGACGACGAGGGCATGTCCACCGTGGGCGACTCCTATTTCATGCAGTACTCCACCACCTCGACCACCTCCGAGGAGTTCTACTCGCAGCTAAGGGAAGTTCGGAGGATAGCCGGCGAGATCAACACGATGTTCGTGGAGAACGGCGTCGATGCCGAGATCTTCGCCTACTGCGTCTTCTACATCTACTACGAGCAGTACCTCACCATCTGGGAGGACACCATGTTCTCCCTGGGCATGTCCCTGCTGGCCATCTTCGTGGTGACCCTGCTGGTCACTGGCTTGGACATCACCTCCACCCTGATAGTCCTCTTCATGGTGATCTGTATTCTGCTCAACATGGGCGGGATGATGTGGGCCTGGAGCATCAATCTGAATGCCATTTCGCTGGTCAACCTGGTCGTCTGCACGGGCATCGGTGTGGAGTTTGTGGCCCACATTGTGAGGTCCTTCAAGCGGGCCGAAGGCACGGCCCAAGAGCGGGCCCGCATCTCCCTCAATGTCACCGGCAGCAGTGTCCTGTCGGGCATAACGCTCACAAAGTTTGCTGGCATCGTCGTTCTGGGCTTCTCCAACTCGCAGATATTCCAGGTCTTCTACTTCCGGATGTATCTGGGCATTGTCTTGATTGGAGCGGCACATGGGTTGATTCTGTTGCCGGTCTTGTTGAGTCTCATGGGGCCACTGGACCGCATGGCGGGGAGTCCTCGAACCTCCCAAGTCTCCAGGGCGGCCTCTAGGACCTCCCAGGCCTCAAGAACGCCCTCTCCCTCTCCAAAGCCCCCAACTCCCACTGTCTGATGACTTTTCGGAGAGCCTTCTCTACCATATATAGCCCAGTATAACCAGTACCGGGTATCTTATATCTGATCTGCTATATAGTTTGTAAACTGCGGTGTGAGTGGAAGCGAGTGCCTGTGTGTCTGCGAGGGAGAGCTTATTTAATTGTATAAACCCTCTAGTATTTATGAACAAAAAATGAATGTGAAACAAGCTTTTAAATAAACTTTTCAAGAAAGATAATCCTCTGCGGGGCGCAGCAGTCACTCATTGTTTATCGACGTGGCACCTTTGCCTTTTATGGCTTTAAGCAACTGCCCGACTGCCCAGTGCCGTCAAAACAATAAACATAAACGGAGACGGAGACGCGGCTATAACTCCACTAAGCCCTAAGCCAGGCAGCCTTGGCAGCCTTGGCAACCTTGGCAACCCTTGTGGACAGTCCACGTCTTACGCCTTTTGGGCGGAAAGTTTAGCTCTGATTTTTTTTTTAAAGATATTCCTGAGAGTTCTCCAATGAGACCTCCGAATGCTCTCTATAGAAATTCTCCAATTAAATAAATATTAAATTATTCCAAATAATTAGCATTTCAGCAAAGCCAACAGGGCGTATGATAGATGTAAGAATATTAAGTATACGCCATGTGGTATACATTTTAATGACCCTTTCCGTTTGCAATAATTTGTATTTAAAATTGAATTAAAATATTGAATAATTTATAGAGTATTCAACGCTTCGCTGATAATGCATTTTTGTTCTTTCTATTATTTTAGTATTTTGCTGGCCTTACTCCTTAAAGGAGTAAGTTTTCTTGCTTTTAACTGCTTTGCCAGTCGAGCAGTCGAGCAGTCGAGTGTTTTGCGGCTTAGAACGAGTCGAGTGTTTTTAATTAAAATTAATAAAGTTTCAAATGCTTTTTGCGAGAAAAGCAGCTAACGTTTCTTCCAAAAACTCTTCCAAACAACAATCACTCAAGGCGAGTGATGTGGAGGAGCATGTGTGTTTGGACATTAAGATTCATGCCGGCAAGCACTTGAAATAGCACCGACAATTGAAAAGCATAATTATAAATGTATCATCTAATGCATATGGCAAAATCAATTAGCAATTACCCCAAAACACACACATACACATACATGCTATAACATCCATATACATACATACATATATTCGAGATGAAGTGCAAATTGAGTTGGCCAAGTGTCTGTTGGATGGCTGGATGGTTGGCCTGTTTTTCATCCTACACTTTAATTGCCATTGAAATGCGACTGTCTGGCCTTCGGGCCTTCGGGCCTTCGGGCCTTAACAATGCCAAGTGCTAATGCCAAAAATTTTACCAAATGAGCCGGAAAACAACTCGAAATGAAAATAAACACGTGCCCGATTCACAAAATATCCAACACATTTGAGATCTTTGCTTGGCAGAATGCTTGACAAGTGCGGTTTAATTTGTAAATTTTGCATTTCGAGTGTTTTTTTTTTTCATTCAGTTTTCATTCAAAAAGTCCATTCCAGTATGGTAATGGCCATTGAATGAAGAGCCGCCTTGTTCTCAATTGATATTCGAGAGGCCCAGCAAGTGGCTTCTAGTATTTTGGATGGGAGTTCATAATCATAATTTGTTCTATGGCATGGTGATTTAATTAAAGGTAAATAGAAAGATTTAATTGTTGTATCTTGCCTTGAAACTGCTTACCATGGCACTTTCTATTTCATTTATTTGTGATCTACGTTTTTATAGACTATATAATGCCCTATGGTACTCTATTATCCACTTTTTTTATCTTCCAACAAAACTCCTTCGAAAAAATAAATAAAAACGGGCACACTATAAGTAACTGTAAACACAACAAAGTGCATATTAAGTTAAAAACGGATAGAAATTAAATAGCAAACTAATTTTATTTAAAATATTTAAAGTGTGTCTTTATAGCTTCTTCCAAATCACTTCCAATTAAAGACACTTTCTATATTCTATACCTATGATCTATTATCCATAAACTACATATATGATACCTGGTACTATACCATCTACTTTTCTCCTATACTGTACTCTACTAATCTACTATTTAATATTTATTATTTATTTGAATAATTAGGTAAGTATTAAGACCACACTGTCTAGATTAAGCGGTTTTTTTATCTAATGTAAAGACGGGCACACTTAAAGTAACTTGAATACCAATAACATGCATATTAAGTTAAAAACAGTTAGAAATTGAAAAGAAAATGTATTTTATTGTTAAAAAAAAATATTTGAAGACGATCTGTTATAAACATACTTTTAATTTCATTAACTTATACTCTAGAGTAGTTTTTATAGGCTGTATGATACCTAATATTCTATATATTCTTCTATTCTATATTCTATCCTTCATCGCCTTTCTCTTGATTTTTTAAATATATTAGAAGACTATATAATATTTTATTCATCTCTCCCTCTGCCTACCAATTCACCTTCCACCCTCCACTCCAAAAATACCTGCCATAAACACTTCCCAAAAAATATCTCAAAATCCATTAGTAGCATCTTGCCAGACTCAGACCGCAAAATGGAAAACGCAAAAATGAAAACCCCGAAAAATCCAAGGCATAAATCATTCGTATGAACGGCAACACACATTTCCCACTGAAATTCAGGCGAACGAATCAACGAATTAATGCCGCAAGTGTGGCAATAAAAATTTAAATTAATTGATTTTGTTTTTGGTGTGCGGCATTTGGCATGCGGCATGTGGCAAGTGGCAAGTGGCATGTGTAGCCCCCAAACAAAATACAAAAATTCAAAAATAGGACGAGGCGAGAGCCTTAGAGGCTCTTCTACGCACAATATGCGGTCTCGGGACCCATAACCAGGTCATAACTCACGAAAGGAAGGCATTCAAATAAAATTCTGCGCATAATATTAATCGGTTATTGGACAAGAGACCTACAGAGGCCGTAAAGGCCGTAAATGTATTAACTGGATCAGAACATTTTTCATTTTGTTCTGATGAACATTATTTTATTTAAATATTATTAGCATTTTTTACATTTATTCTTTATTTAATTAGTTTGCAATATATTTAAATAATTGCCTTTTAAATAATTTCTCTGCTTAAAAGCTTCGTAAATAACTGGCATTTAGTAGTTGATACTAATATGGGATTAAAGCCGAAGTGTTTCTAAAGCGTTAGGGTATTATATGTAATAAAGTGAAACGGGCACATTAAAACTCATTAAAATGCAAAAAATGTGACTGGCAACGTCATAAAGTACCTTTTAAGTTTCAAAATGAGAGAAACAAGCCATACTCTCCAAAACATACTTACATTTCAATTCAAAATTAATAAAATTCTTAAGAATTTCTAATAATTTCAATTAACATTTTTAAACCCAAACATAATCCAAACAAAACAACGATTAATTGCCAATATTTCAATCTATAACATATTCATCTTTTGATTTCATAATCCTAGCCACTTTTAATTCCTAAAACATGCCTTTTTTTCTTTGGAACTTTTCAATTATTTTGCAATTAGTAGCTGCATTTGTAAATTCCATTTAAATTGGCGTGTAAATATTTTTTGTTTTCCAGTTAGTTGGCTTAATTAATGCAATCAACTAAACCAAAACCAGAGGGCCAAAGTCAGTATTGTTGTATGGATTTTGGGCTAAAATGACATGGCCTAAGCCCGGCTAAGCCTAACTCCATTCCGTTTCCGCATTCCGACTGGATGTCGGCAAATTGCTTTTTAATACAAATTAATTACAAAGGAGGAAATTCAATTTTTAGGAGATACACTATACTATACGTTTACCGCCATTCTGCCAAAACCAAACGTGCAAAAATAGGAAATACGAGAAATACGCAAAAAAAAAAAAAAAAAAAAGTTAATTAAAGCAACGCGCACATAAGCGTACTGGCACATTTTCAATGATGGAGATGGAATATTTAATTTATTCATTTGCTGACATAAACCCCAGACTATTGGACTACAGGACTACAGGGGTCTCCACTATCCTACCGGCTCTTTCTCTCTCTATAGTCCATAGACGAATCAGTAATTTATAAACGTGCTTATAAGCCGCAATCCAATTCGCAATTCGCAATTCGCGTTTTTGGCTAAAATTACACTTGCATCAGGCCAGAAACCCATTTCCAACCAGCCCCCCTTAACGGGCTTTCGGTGTCCTTCTGAAAATGCTATCAACACTGACAAAACTCAAAACTGGCCAACGGTCCAACTGTCCAACTGGCCGTGGCCATGGCCATGGAATTGGCCTAGTCTATAGAGGCCACTACCCTCTACATTTTCCCAGGGATTTTCGCCCCAAAAATGGGGGGCTTATAAGGGGGTAACAAGAGAGGGTCTAAAACTAAAGCTAAAAACTCCAAAACTGAAACTGAAGCCAAGCGAAAGCGCGCAAACGAATGAGTTTTGGTTTTCTTTCTGGCCAGCTTCATTTTTTTTTCGTTTTTCATTCCGAAATTAAAATTGAAAATGAATTAAAGCTAACCCCCAAAAAACTTAATTTATTAATTATAAAAAAAGGGTAATGGAATCTGAAAAAAAATTATTCATCAAATTTGTATAATTTAGTTTAAGCTAAGCCAACTTATAATTTTTTATTAAGATTAAGTAAACTAAACAGCTAGCGCTTTAAATAAATATCCTGTTAATTTATAATGACTTTATTCTTAGGCTAAAAGCTTAAATTAAAATTAAACATATTAACTTTAAAATTAAATAAAATACATACATAGCAATGCCACACTGTCCTGAATAGTGTGGCCAGGTTTGTAAAAAATAGCTGAAGTGATAATCTTGTAGTTCATCCAGAATTTTTTGACTAAAAACTATGCTTTTAAATTAAATTAAATTAAAAAAATTAAATTATCAATATTACCCAAATAGCAAGGCCACACTACCCTCAATAATATGACCAGGCTTGTAATAAATCACAAAAAACAATCAAATTCTTAATAATTAGTTTACTCTCATAATAAATACGAATTGAAGTGCAAAAATTCCTGTGGAAAAAGTGACAGGAAATATTTCAGAATTTTAACTCTCAGAGCCAACAAATTACTAAAGATTAAATTAGAGTTAAAATGACATTGACTCAATGGGTTAATTTAGAGAGACAGAGACAGCGTGTGTGTGTGTGTGGGTGAGTGGGCGGAATGCGGATGTGGATGTGAATGTGAATGTGGATGCGTTTGTATGATTGTATGGGTGTGACAGCAATTTCCAACTAAATTATAACAACAACCTTAACAAATGCGCAAAATTTTGAGAAATTTCATGCAAAATGCAAAGGCAAAAGCAAAAGCAAAAGCAGTTTATACCCAGCCAGGCCAGGACATGCCGCAAAAAGCAGCAACAAAAGCATCAGCATCAGCAGCTGGTTGCATTAAATGGTGCACGTTTTCCCCTGGCTTTTCCCTGCCACTTTTCATCCTCTTGGGCCATCCCCCGCGCCCCCCCCCCAACTGTCCACCGAACATAACGAAAATGTCAAACACACTTTTGACCAACACATGGATAGCTGGCACAGCGTGAGCTCAACACCCGATGGCCCCTCGACTCGTAGCGCCATTCCTCCTAAAATTCCCATCCACCCAGTCCGAAAAAAACCCCCTCTACCCCCATTGGCCCACACACCCGCCTCTAAATGCATTATCACACTGGGAATGCAAAATAGCAATGGAATTATAGATATTTTTTATATGAATTTGGTTTAGTTGAACTTTAAACAAGAAAGGAAAGCTAACTTCGGGCGGAGCCGAAATTGATATACCCTTGCAGTTAAAACCAGATATATATCGCAAAAATCGGATTGAATTGGCCGATCCTTATGGGAATATCATTATATAACCAATTTACTACAATAAAAAATCTAAAACAAAGTACCAAGCTTCCATCTTCTAAAATAGCAAAGTTGGTATTTTTACCAAATACCACCTCCGATCGTTCAGTTATATGGCAGCTATACCATAAGATTAGTCGGCTGCAATTTGGTAGGTTGTATTATTTTGCCAAAAATAGCATTCGTACCAAATTCGAATTCTCTAGCTTTAAAAACACCAAAGTTATACCATTTTCGATCAATCAGTTATATGGCAGCTATAGGATATAGTCGGCCGATCCCGGCCGTTCCGACTTATGTATATACTGCGTGCAAAGAAGAGAAGGGTGTGTGCAAAGTTTCAAGACGATAGCTTTAAAACTGAGAGACTAGTTCGCGTAGAAACAGACAGACAGACAGACGGACAGACGGACATGCTCATATCAACTCAAGAGGTGATCCTGATCAAGAATATATATACTTTATAGGGTCGGAGAGGTCTCCTTCACTGCGTTGCACACTTTTGGACAAAATTATAATACCCTCTGCAAGGGTATAATGATGAATACAACGTAGATTTTCTTAAATTTTTTAACTAGAAGACCCCCTTAAGCGCGACATTTATTTGTTAGAGATAAGGCGACTATTGCGTCATGGAAGTATGTTTGAAAAGTACTTTTCATTTGGGGAAAATATCTAATAATATATACGTATATAGTGATATATAATAATGATATAAAATATAAATTATGTAAAATATATACAATACAAACATATTCATAAAAAGCCTTAATATATAGAAGCCTCAAGCAAAAGAAGCTAAGAACATACGCCAATTCTGGTTGCTAATCACCTCTCTCTAATCTCCATTCACCTTTGACATCCCTTCCGTGCGCATTCTGTCTGTGGAATATTTTGGCTTTTCTATATGTGTGGGTATGTCCCAATTCCTTATCAGAAACTCTGAAGCTCAAGCTCAAGCTCAAGCTCAAGACCGAGGACGGCTTTAAAAAGCCGGAGCTCCAAGACTCGCAGCATCAGTTGCAATATTTCTAGTGATTCCTTCAGTAGACGGTTCAGTTTAATCGAAAAAATACAAGATGATCTTCCCAGTGGCCCTCATTTCTGCCTTTTTCCTATTTTCTGCCGCCTTCGGATCGGAAGAAGTAAATAATAGACTTTTTGAGTGTTTTTATTTAGAAAAATAATTAAACCTTAAATTCCGCAGTCGTGCTACCTCTCCGAAGAGCAGGAAGACGAATGTGCATCGGTGTGCTACCCAATTGTGAAACCTCTACTTCGATACTTCGAGAAAACCAAGGAAAAGGATGCCGATCTTTTAAAATGCAGGACAGACTTCTCGGAACTTCAGAAACGATTTTCGGACTTGCAGAGCGAGGATCTCAAACAATTTGCCCAACAGGTATCAAAATGGCAACAGGATTATTCGGACTTGGTGAAATCGAATTTGGAAGTGCAGAACAAATACACTGAAGTGCAAAATAAATACTCGGAAGTGCAAAATAAATACTCGGAAGTGCAAAATAAATATGCGGAAGTGCTGAATCAACTTAAAGATACTGAAGTTAAATATTCGCAGTTGCAATCAAAGCATCTGGAAGTTGACAATCTAAACACTCTCATAAACCAAAAAAACAAGGAAATCGAACTACTTAAGGATCAAAATATGAACCTTAAGAAAACAAGTGAACTTGCAACGTTGACAAATAAATTTAGCAAAGACATTGACAAAATTGGAGAAATAGTTAGAGCTGGAGGAATCTTAACTAATCAACTGGCTAATATTAGTAATCCGATGACGTCGGAAACAGAAACCATAGGTGAGTCGGCAGAACGCAACAATTTGCAAAATTGCAACGATTTTTTCAGATTTTCCAGATCCTTGTCGACGATACCAAAGAGAATTAAAAGTCCTCCGCGAAATACAACTTTCAGGCTCAGACCCGTTTAAAGTGGTTTGTCTCTCACATTCGGAGATCGGGTCTGGATGGTTGGCTGTTTATAGAAAACATCCTTCTTCTTCAAAAATATTTAACCGCACGTATGAGGATTATGAACGTGGACTTGGAGATGTAGGAATTGAGTTTAGGGATGAGTTCTTTATTGGACTCAATCGATTGCACATTCTGACCAGTGGAAAGCCTCACGAAGTGTTTCTAAATACCAATAAGGGGAGAATAGGATGCGACCACTTCGTTGTGGGCGGTAGAAGCGAAGGCTACGAGGTGAGAAGTATTGGCAATTGTACTGGACCCGACCATATAAGCCTTAAGCAGGGCTCCAAATTTTCCACCTTCGATCGGGATTTTGATGGAGTTCCTGGTCGTAATTTGGCGGAGGAATGGGGCTATGGCTGGTGGTTCGATCCTAAATTGAGTGGTATAAGGTGTGTATCTAATTATATTTTTTCTTCTATTTCATATCCAACTAGACATTTCTAAAATAAACTAACTGGAATTTCCATCTGGAAATCATTTTTTAATTCTATTTTTTCATTTCTGTATCTTTTAGCCCCAAAACGTATAAAATTTACATGTTCATTCGAAGAACAGACTGAACAAAACAAAAAAGCCTTTCAAGACGGACTTGGAAAATGACACTTTTTGGAAAATATATGTAATCTTAATATGCACTAAAATGTAATTATATTATTGCTAATATTATGAAGACAATTATTAGACAAACTGTACTCTTATATTTTGTAACTTTTGGATAAAATCTCCAAATAAAATACATAAAAATTAATCGAAAACAATATTTTTCACTGGAAAAAGCTTAAGGTTGGAAACCAAAATTTTGGATTTCAGACATTGCAGGATCAGCCCCAACGGAGCCTTTGAAAAGTAAACTAGCGACTCTGGTTTAGTTGTGGGAAGTGGCTAACGAACTTGGCTAGCAGATGGAGAATGGATGTTGGATTGGATTTTCCAATCCATGGAAATGTATTTTCTTTGGACGTTGGCCCCTCATGAAAAATATGAAGCAGAGTCTCAACCTTCTTTATCTAAATACTCACATGATAAGGCATGGCCGTTGGTTCAGTTTTAGTTCAGTTGGTACACAATTTTATACCATATTGACAAGCTTCGCTTTCCTTTCTTGGTTAAAAATTAATAACTCACTGATCTGAGGGAAATGAATACATCCATTTCTCTACAAGAAGGGTTTATTTTTGAATTTGTATTCATAAATTATTCTATAAGCGAATAGCTATTTCCAGAAACTCGAAAACGGCAGATCTTATAACATTATTTTTTCCTCAAACATATGAACTTTGGGAAAGGACAATCAACTCAGAAGGTGACCCTGTTCATGAATTCATACCCTCTGCAAGGATATAACAATTTCGCAACCTCAAACACTTTTTAGATTTTGAAAAAAAAAATGCAAAAATTTTATTTTCACTTTTTGCTTATTACTATGGGTGTAACTGTGTTTTTATTTACAAGTCTTTCTTTGTTTTTTTTTTTGTTAATCCTCCTTCTTGTACCACCTCTCCATTTGGGCAGATGTGGCCTTCTTTTTGTCTTCCTTCGCTTCTGTGGGATGTTTTGTTGCTGTTTTTGTTATATATATATATATATTTTATTTTAATTTTTATTTATTAATTAATAACAAAAAATGAAACCTTTTTTCCTGCAAATTTTCTTTAGTTATAAGATATATGATATAATATATGAGATCATGTCGGATGGGTTATTTACTGTTACTGTTACTGTTGCTCGATCATTGCAAAGCCAATTTATTTGCCTAAAAAATTTTAAAAAAGTCCCAAGCTACTTGGTGTTAATGTACAATGATGTTAATGTACTTTGAAAAATCAAAGTCTGAAGCTTTACGATCAAGTATCTTTCGATATAAAAAATATTCACATTCAGTTTTTTTCCAATTTTCACTGGTACGGAACTAATTGTATACATGGTCTAAGGAGATATTAAGTCAGATGTGATAAAAATTGAATACAAAAAAAAGTAAAGTAATAATACTGATAATTCATAATGATAGAGAAAATAGAGAGAATATTGATTATTCTGTGATTTTCAAAATAAAAATCATAATAATTACGGTCCCTTTTAAAAAGTACTTTCCATTTGGGAACATCAAATATATTATTATATGTATATGTATATAATATTGCATATTATTTTGTTCAGGCATTCTATACGATATAAAAAATTGGAATTCTAAAGATAGATCGGACCCATAGAAATACGAAATAAGCGATAACCGATCCCCTGCAGCTAAAGTAAATATGCAGAAGTGGTGCGCTTATCACATGTTAGCGTGCAGTGCGTTGATAAGCAGTTTTAAACAGATAACAGATTTTATGTATTCTTCTTAATAGAGAATTATATCTCCTATGAAATAAACCCAGTTTTAAAACGGAAATCATTGGAGTAACACCAGAATTTAGTTGCGGCTCCTCTTAACAAATTTAAAATATAAATAACCTACATATTTCCTATACGAATATAGAAGAGTATGTATATATAGCCTTAATATATATCAAGCAGATGAAGCTAAGACCATAAACCAGTTCTGGTTGCTAATCACCTCTCTGGTGATTCAGTTGAAATATCAGTTCAGTATAGGAGTCTTTCAGTAGAAAATTCAGTTCAATCAAAAAAATACAAGATGATCTTCCCGGTGGCCCTCATTTCTGCCTTTATCCTTTTTCCTGCTGCCTTCGGATCGGAAGAAGTAAGTAATAGACTTTTTGAGTGTTTTTATTTAGAAAAATAATTAAACTTTAAATTCCGCAGTCGTGCTACCTCTCCGAAGAGCAGGAAAATGAATGTGCATCTGTGTGCTATCCAATCGTGAAACCTCTACTTCGATACTTCGAGAAAACCCGTGAGAAGGATGCCGATCTTTTAAAATGCAGGACAGACTTCTCGGAACTTCAGAACAGATTTTCAAACTTGCAGAGCGAGGACCTCAAACAATATGCCCAACAGGTATCAAAATGGCAACAGGATTATTCGGACTTGGTGAAATCGAATTTGGAAATGCAGAACAAATACACTGAAGTGCAAAATAAATACTCGGAAGTGCAAAATAAATACTCGGAAGTGCTGAATCAACTTAAAGATACTGAAGTTAAATATTCGCAGTTGCAATCAAAGCATCTGGAAGTAGACAATCTAAACACTCTCATAAATCAAAAAAACAAGGAAATCGAACTACTTAAAGATCAAAATAGGAACCTAAAGAAAACAAATAAACTTGCAACGTTGACAAATAAATTTAGCAAAGACATTGACAAAATTGGAGAAATAGTTAGAGCTGGAGAAATCTTAACTAATCAACTGGCTAATATTAGTAATCAGATGACGTCGGAAACAGACCCCATAGGTGAGTCGGCAGAACACAACAATTTGCAAAATAAAACAACGATTTTTTCAGATTTTCCAGATCCTTGTCCACGAGACCAAGAAGAAGACTATATCCTCCGCGAAATACAACTTCCAGGCTCAGACCCGTTTAAAGTGGTTTGTATGTCAGATTCGAATATCGGATCTGGATGGTTGGCTGTTTATAGAAAATTTTATGATTCACAAAAATTTGATCGCACGTATGAGGATTATGAACGTGGATTTGGAGATGCAGGAACTGAGTGGAACGATGAGTTCTTTATTGGACTCAATCGATTGCACCATCTGACCAGTGGAAAGCCTCATGAAGTGTATTTCTGGGGCGGTGCGCGGCCAAAAACATGCAATCACATCGTTGTGGGCGGTAGAAGCGAAGGCTACGAGGTGAGAAGTATTGACAATTGTACTGAAGGCTCCTGGATGATCCCTAAGCAGGGCTCGAAATTTTCCACCTTCGATCGGGATTTGGATGGAGTTTCTGGTCGTAATTTGGCGAAGGAATGGGGCTTTGGCTGGTGGTTCGATCCTGGAATGAGGTGTGTATTATAATTCGATTTTTTCTTCTATTTCATATCCAACTAGACATTTCTAAAATAAACTAACTGGAAATCATTTTTTAATTCTATTTTTTCATTTATGGATCTATTAGCGTCGAACAGTATCACATTTTCATGTTCATCCGAAGAATATACTGAAGAAAACAAAAAAGCCTTATTAGACGGACTTAGACAATTACACCTTTTGGAAAAAATATTTAATCTTAATATGCACTAAAATTTAATTATATTATTGCTAATTGCTAATATTATTGCTATTATGAAGAAGATTATAAGATCAACTGTACTCTTATATTTTGTAACTTTTGCATAAAATCTCCAAATAAAATACATAAAAATTAATCGAAAACAATAGTTTTCACTGGAAAAACTTAAGGTTGGAAACCATTGGATTTCAGACATTGCAGGATCAGCCCCAACGGAGCCTTTGAAAAGTAAACAATCGACTCTGGTTCAGTTGTGGGAAGTGGCTAACAAACTGGGCCAGCAGCTGGAGAGTGATTTCCTTTGGACGTTAGCCGCTCTTAAAGTTTAAGCTTTCAAGGTTTGGATTCTCAGCAAAAAATTGTTGTTGCATAAAATAAACGAAGCCTTCCTACTACCCCCTACGACTATACTGCCGATTTAGTAGGAAAGCAGAATAAAAAGCCTATAACTTTCCTAAAAATTATCCTATTTGACTGATTTTTAGGTGTATTTCTATCTCCAAAAATACCATTTTCGATCAATCAGTTATGTGACAGCTATAGGATATAGCCAGCCGATCCCGGCCGCTCCGACTTAAATACTGCGTGCAGTCGATATTTTTAAAACTGAGAGACTAGTTTGAATATTGTTTGAAGAATATACATACATATATACTTTATAAGGTCGGAGATGTCTCTTCACTGCGTTGCACCCTTTTGAACAAAATTATAATACCCTCTGTTAGGGTATAAAAAGAGGCTTGGGCTCTTAGCCAACCTTATCAAGATGTTGTGTTACAATTAATGAAAGTGTTTTTTTTCCATAAATTGGAAATTATGGATTTTCAAGCTCTTTTCATTTTCTCAAGTTCTGCTACTACGTCATTAAAATAGGTACCTAGGTAATATATAAATAATTTATTGCTATATTGAAGAAGAACATAAAGAACATAAACCAGGTCTTGTTGCTAATCACCTCTCTCTAATCTCCAATAACCTCTGACATCCCTTCCGTGCGCATTCTGTCTGTGGAATATTTTGGCTTTTCTATATGTGTGGGTATGTCCCAATTCCTTATCAGAAACTGAAGCTCAAGCTCAAGCTCAAGACCAAGACCGAGGACGGCCTTAAAAAGCCGGAGCTCCAAGACTCGCAGCATCAGTTGCAATATTTCTAGTGATTCTTTCCGTAGAAAAATCAGTTTAATCAAAAAAATACAAGATGATCTTCCCCGTGGCCCTCATTTCTGCCTTTTTCCTTTTTTCCGCCGCCTTGGGATCGGAAGAAGTAAATAATAGCCGTTTTGAGTGTTTTTATTTGGAAAAATAATTAAACTTTAAATTCCGCAGTCGTGCTACCTCTCCGAAGAGCAGGAAGATGAATGTGCATCTGTGTGCTATCCAATCGTGAAACCTCTACTTCGATACTTCGAAAAAACCCGCGAGAAGGATGCCGAGCTCTTAATGTGCAAGACAGACATATTGAAACTTCAGAAACTATATTCAGACTTGCAAAGCGAGGATCACAAACAATGTGCCCAACAGGTATCAAAATGGCAACAGGATTATTCGGAGTTGGTGAAATCGAATTTGGAAGTGCAGAACAAATACACTGAAGTGCAAAATAAATACTCGGAAGTGCAAAATAAATACTCGGAAGTGCTGAATCAACTCAAAGATACTGAAGTTAAATATTCGCAGTTGCAATCAAAGCATCTGGAAGTAGACAATCTAAAAACTCTCATAAACCAAAAAAACAAGGAAATCGAACTACTTAAAGATCAAAATATGAACCTAAAGAAAACAAATGAACTTGCAACGTTGACTAATCAGTTCCGCGAAGACATCGATAAGCTGGAAAAAATAGTGAAGATTGGAGGAATAAATGAAAATAATCCAACAAAGTCGGAAGTGGAAGCTGGAAAGGTCCCAACAACTCCACTGCCTAATATTAGAAATCAGACGACGCCGAAAACAGAAACCATAGGTGAGTCGGCAGAACACAACAATTTGCAAAATAAAACAACGACTTCTTCAGATTTTCCAGATCCTTGTCCACGAGACCAAGAAGAAGACTATATCCTCCGCGAAATACAACTTCCAGGCTCAGACCCGTTTAAAGTGGTTTGTATGTCAGATTCGAATATCGGATCTGGATGGTTGACTGTTTATAGAAAACAACCTTATTCAAAAAAATTTAATCGCACGTATGCGGATTATGAGCGTGGATTTGGAGATGCAGGAACTGAGTGGGAGGATGAGTTCTTTATTGGACTCAGCCGACTGCACCGTCTGACCAGTGGAAAGCCTCATGAAGTGCTTTTCTGGAACGATTCGGGAATAAAAATATGCAATCACTTCGATGTGGGCGGTAGAAGCGAAGGCTACGAGGTGAGAAGTATTGGCAATTGTAGTGGAGACATAAGGATGATCCCTAAGCAGGGCTCCAAATTTTCCACCTTCGATCGGGATTTGGATGGAGTTCCTGGTCGTAATTTTGCGGAGGAATGGGGCTTTGGCTGGTGGTTCGATCCTAGTATGAGGTGTGTATTCTAATTTTGTTTTTCCTTTCGTTTCATCTTCAACTGAAAATTTATAAAATAACTAACATGAAATTATTTTTAAATTTTATTTTGAATCTATTAGCCACGACCCTTTTGCCATTTACATGTACATCCGGAGAACAGACTGAAGAAAACAAAAAGCCTTTTAAAACGGACTTAAGAAATGAAATATTTTTGAAAAGTATACAGGATATATATATGCACTAAAATGTAATTATGTTATTTCAATAATTATGAAGATGATTATTAGATAAACTGTACTGTTGTATTTTTTAAATTTTTAATAAAATTTCCAATTTAAATTTGTAAAAAGTAATCGAAAATAATTGTTTTCACTGGAAAGGAACTTTGAATAGTTCGGAAACCAAAATGTTAAATTTCAGACATTTCAGGATCAGCCCCAACGGAGCCTTTCAAAAATAAGCAAGGTAAAACGACTCTGGTTTAGTTGTGGAAAGTGGCTACAAAACTTGGCTAGTAGCTGGAGAATGATTTCCTTGGACGTTGGCCCTCTTTATATGAAGATATGAAGCAGATTATCAACCTTCTTTATTTCAAAAATTACATATCCATAAGCTTCGGCTTCCTTTCTTGTTTTCAAATGAATTAATTGCTGATCTGAAGGAAATATATGAATCACTTTCTTTATAAAATAAGTTGTTCTTTTTTTTTCACAAAGATCTATTAGCAATGAGCTAATATATATTTGTCATATTGTCATAGCAATGTAATATTTTTCAGAAGAATCTTAAACCAACGATCTTAAAAGTGGGACAAAAAATATAAAAAAAATATACTACAACACCCATTTTTTTTTTACAAAAATTGTCAAGCTTTTTAATATCAAAATAGTATAAATAGAAAATAAAATATAAATTATTAAATCATTTTTTTTGGAACGAACAGACAAAATAGCAATGACTGGCAGGGAAGGCTACCAAAGGGAGGAGATAAGAATGGCTGGCATGATGACAGGGGTGGTGCCTAAAAGGGGGCTAGACCGTCAGCTACCGTCACCATCCTGCCACACAAAAAAAAAAAAAAAAAAACATAAAAACATAAAAAAAAGTAATAATACTGATAATTCATAATGATAGAGAAAATGGAGAGAATATTGATTATTTTGTGATTTTCAAAATAAAAATCATAATAATTACTGTGCCTTTTAAAAAGTACTTTCCATTTGGGAACATCAAATATATTAATATATATATATAATATTGCATATTATTTTGTTCAAGCATTCTATACGATATAAAAAATTTGAATTCTAAAGATAGATCGGACCCATAGAAATACGAAATAAGCGATAACCGATCCCCTGCAGCTAAAGTAAATATGCAGAAGTGGTGCGCTTATCACATGTTAGCGTGCAGTGCGTTGATAAGCAGTTTTAAACAGATAACAGATTTTATGTATTCTTCTTAATAGAGAATTACATCTCCTATGAAATAAACCCAGTTTTAAAACGGAAATCATTGGAGTAACACCAGAATTTAGTTGCGGCTCCTCTTAACAAATTTAAAATATAAATAACCTACATATTTCCTATACGAATATAGAAGAGTATGTATATATAGCCTTAATATATATCAAGCAGAAGAAGCTAAGACCATAAACCAGTTCTGGTTGCTAATCACGTCTCTGGTGATTCAGTTGAAATATCAGTTCAGTATAGAAAAGTTGTTCAGTAGAAAGTTCAGTTCAATCAAAAAAATACAAGATGATCTTCCCCGTGGCCCTCATTTCTGCCTTTATCCTGTTTCCTGCTGCCTTCGGATCGGAAGAAGTAAGTAATAGACTTTTTGAGTGTTTTTATTTAGAAAAATAATTAAACTTTAAATTCCACAGTCGTGCTACCTCTCCGAAGAGCAGGAAGATGAATGTGCATCTGTGTGCTATCCAATCGTGAAACCTCTACTTCGATACTTTGAGAAAACCCGTGAGAAGGATTCCGAGCTCTTAATGTGCAAGACAGACATATTGAAACTTCAGAAACTATATTCAGACTTGCAAAGCGAGGATCACAAACAATGTGCCCAACAGGTATCAAAATGGAAACTGGATTATTCGGAGTTGGTGAAAACGAATTTGGAAGTGCAAAATAAATACTCGGAAGTGCTGAATCAACTCAAAGATACTGAAGTTAAATATTCACAGTTGCAATCAAAGCATCTGGAAGTTGGCAATCTAAACACTCTCATAAATCAAAAAAACAAGGAAATCGAACTACTTCAAGATCAAAATATGAACCTTAAGAAAACAAATGAACTTGCAACGTTGACTAATCAGTTCCGCGAAGACATCGATAAGCTGGGAAAAATAGTGAAGATTGGAGGAATAAATGAAAATAATTTAACAAAGTCGGAAGTGGAAGCTGGAAAGGTCCCAACAACTCCACTGCCTAATATTGATAATCAGACGACGCCGAGCACAGAAACCATAGGTGAGTCGGCAGAACACAACAATTTGCAAAATAAAACAACGATTTTTTCAGATTTTCCAGATCCTTGTCCACGAGACCAAAAAGAATTCAAAGTCCTCCGCGAAATACAACTTCCAGGCATAGACCCGTTTAAAGTGGTTTGTGGGTCAGATTCGGATATTGGATCTGGATGGTTGGCTGTTTATAGAAAACTTCCTCATTCAACAATATTTAAACGCACGTATGAGGATTATGAACGTGGATTTGGAGATGTAGGAATTGGGTTAAAGGATGAGTTCTTTATTGGACTGAATCGATTGCACCGTCTGACCAGTGGAAAGCCTTATGAAGTGTTTTTAAGCACCTTAAAGGGGAGAAGAAGATGCGACCACTTCGTTGTGGGCGGTAGAAGCGAAGGCTACGAGGTGAGAAGTATTGACAATTGTACTGGAGGCGCCAGGCTGATGCCTAAGCAGGGCTCCAAATTTTCCACCTTCGATCGGGATTTGGATGGAGTTCCTGGTCGTAATTTGGCGAAGGAATGGGGCCATGGCTGGTGGTTCGATCCTAGTATGGGGTGTGTATTCTAATTAGATTTTGTCTTCTATTTCATATCCAACTAGACATTTCTAAAATAAACTAACTGGAAATAATTTTTCAATTCTATTTTTTCATTTCTGGATCTAATAGCCCCAAACCGAATCACATTTACATGTACATCCGAAGAACAGACTGACGAAAACAAAAAAGCCTTTTGAGACGGACTTGGAAAATGACACTTTTTGGAAAATATACGGAATCTTAATATGCACTAAAATGTAATTATATTATTGCTAATATTATGAAGAAGATTATAAGATCAACTGTACTATTATATTTTTTAACTTTTGCATATAATCTCCAAATAAAATACATCAAAATTAATCGAAAACAATAGTTTTCACTGGAAAAAGCTTAAGGTTGAAACCAAAATTTTGAATTTCAGACATTTCAGGATCAGCCCCAACGGAACCATTAGAAAAATAAACAATCGACTCTGGTTCAGTTGTGGGAAGTGGCTAACAAACTGGGCCAGCAGCTGGAGAGTGATTTTCTTTGGACGTTGGCCGCTCTTAAAGTTTAAGCTTTCAAGGTTTGGATTCTCAGCAAAAAATTGTTGTTGCATAAAATAAACGAAGCCTTCCTACTCCCCCTACGACTATACTGCCGATTTAGTAAAAAAGCAGAATAAAAAGCCTATAACTTTCCTAAAAATTATCCTATTTGACTGATTTTTAGGTGTATTTCTATCTTGAAAAATATCATTTTCGATCAATCAGTTATGTGACAGCTATAGCTGAGAGACTAGTTTGAATATTGTTTGGAGAATATACATACATATAAACTTTAAAAGGTCGGAGATGTCTCTTCACTGCGTTGCACCCTTTTGGACAAAATTATAATACCCTCTGCAAGGGTATAAAAATTCGAAACACTTTAAATCTTATCTTTAAAGCCAACTTCACCACAAAAATTGTAAATAAATAGCTGTGAATTTCTCTCAGTGCCCTGGCGAGGATAACTGGGATAGAGGATGGCTCATAAAAGCCATGGCGCTGACAAGTGCCCCCTGATCCGATACGCCATCGCTGCCTCCGCCGCTCCACAACTCCCAAAAACCCAAACACAAGCCCAGATGCAAAATGACAGCCAAGATGGCAATGCAGCTATCGATTGATTGGCCTTCGATAGATTCCAAAGCGCAAGATAAAAATTTTTAATTAATTTTTTTTTTATTCACTATTGGCACGCACACAATAAACACACACAAACACACACACAAAATACAATATGAAGTGGATTGAAGAACACACACAACACACTGGCAGGGACGATGGATGTGTATAAAAATTAAAATAATTATAATTATTTTGTTGTGGTGCCACGAAGCGCTAGATAATCCAATTAATGGCATGGTAAACACACAGTGACACGTGCACTCACACTAACGAAGTTAGGGTGTGTATGTGTGTGTGTGTGTTGGATGTAGAAAGGATGTTCTCAAATATGATTTTATCCAAATTATTTATTTTATAATCCTTTTCTCATAGGCTGGGTTTGATTGAGAAATCGGTTTTGGGATCTTTTAAGAAAGCAAGGCCACACTTGGTTATTTTCTACGAGTCTGGTCACATTTTTTAGGTCAGTGTGGCCTTGCTTTTTGTTCAATTTAATTATTATGCTACGAATTTTATTTTTGATTTGGAATCCATTTTTTATAGGCAAGAATCTTCATAGGATCTTCATGCTTTGTCTTGGAAATTATTAGGAAAGCAAGATGCTTTTTTTAAGTCTGGTCACATTATTCTGGCAAGTGTGGCCTTGCTTATGGCCTTATTTTATTATTTTCTAATTCTTTTCAATTAAATGCTATTACAATGACTAAAGATTTCTTAGCTCTCTAGATCTTTCAGCTTAATTATAACTATAACCCTTAATTATAACTTGATTTCGCTAAGCTCTCTAGAGTTCTTTCATAACCCTAGTCTTACATATTTCTTAAGCCAGTATGACCTTGTCCTACCTCTTTTAATTTTATTTCCCCGTTATTTTTCAAATAAAGTGAAAAGTGATTTTCAGTGAATCTGTTTTGTGGAATACCAACCGCCGCTGGGTAAAGATAATTTTTACTGGTTTTTACTTTTTACCGCCAGCCACTGTTCAATTAAAATCATGGCCAATGATATCAATTAAAAGCACAGAACACTGATTGCGGCGAGAGCTGGGCTCTTATCCCTCGGCCTCCAATATCTTTCGCCCCACTTACTTTTACTCCCACTTCCACACCCACCCTCACTCGTCACTATCTTATTCACTCTTTGGTTAAATTTTTATGGCCCCCAGAAAGGCGATGGCAGCCAAGGAGGTTGGAGGTATAGGCAGTCGTGGTAGTAGCTGTGGATCCCCTTGTGATTTATCACAAAGAAACAAAAAGGAAACCTCAACCATGGGGGAGCATTTGCTTATCTTCAGAGCTGTTGGGTTGTTGCCACTTTTTTTTTTTTTTTTTGGCTTATGCTAGTGTTTGTTTGTTTGTTGCTTAGCCCCGTGCTTTTGGGGCCAACTTCTCCTGCACCTTTCTTTCTGGCTTGGGCTTTTCTCTTGTTTATCGTAATTATGAATCTTTGTTATCCAAACGCTACTGTTGCGGCTGCTCAGCCACTGTTCGCTCATGTGTGTGTGCGTTCAATCAAAATAGTTGATTTCCTTTATGCTAGTCTATGTTATTCCGCCTTCATATCTATTTTTCCTATTTTTTTCATTGTTTGTGGGTGTTTGTTTTGTGTCATACAGACCATGCCACACATAAACGGATATGGCTATCAAGAGATGGCGTGTGGAAACTATTCTTGATATGCCAGAAATTATGCCTCGCTCTTTAAGAGCGAGCCCAGTTTATGTGTGGCAACGGACCTTGTCTTGGCTGAGCATATCTAAAAATTCGATGACCCTGACTTGGTTGCCACGAAAGTCCTCTCCAATTATAGACTAGTTTGCTTAATTAAGAGCCAAAGTCTCTATCACCGTGTGCTGCAATAATTCAAGCCTACTTTTTGGCGCTCTGGCGTGTGTCTATTTTAGAGCTGTCAGTCGTCAGACCCAAATGAATATAGTCCAGCAGTTCGTGCTTAAATATATATATAACTGCCTGAATCTGATCTGTGGCATCTGCTGGGCGTATTGCATAAACTACCATTTACGTCCATCAATGTCCGTCATCGGCGAGTCCAAAAATTCCGTAATATGTGTTGGCAGCATCTGTACATTAAATCATGACCCAGGACCACTTTTCTCCATTCTACTCGTTTTTCGTAATTAATATAGTTGGAAAAACACTCCCACACTAGACGGCACAGACAAGCCCTCATAAATCTTTGAATCAATTTATTCACGTGAGCTGAGAATATTGTGTATTGCAAGTCAACTTATACTGAAAATTTTAGTTATATTTAGTTAATTTTGTTCTTATTATATTTTTCTTATTTTGTATTATTATTATAGCCAACTTTTACTGATTTAACTCTGAATATTAACTCTCTATGGCCAAAGTTACTACAGGAAAGTTTATATTTGCATTTTTTCTACAAATTCCATTGACTTTGAATATTTCGAGGTTTTTCTAATAAAAGTTATTTATGGAAATTTATGTTTTAAAAAAAGAAATATTTTAGAAAAGATCCAGTTAATAAATGAATTAAAAAATACTAATATAAAATACTACAAACTTAAGGGTTTATGATAGAAAGGCTTTGAAACTGTTTCACTATTTATTACGTTTTTTTTTAATCCTTTTTTATTATTTTACTTTTTTTTACCAACTCTTTTATATTTTTCCCTCAAAATGAAGAATAATAATACCTATAGAGTAATTTTCTGCCTTCTATACCCTCTTCCATGCCACCCAGAGGCGTAGGGTTGCCGTGAGGGTGTCGGTCGGTCTTTTGGGGCAGCCGAAGCAGGATTTTTGTGTTGCCACCTCGATTCTGATTTTTATCGCTTTAATGAAGTTTCATGCCGTTTATGCTGCCAGCTGCCAAACATTGATGTTGCTGCTGCGGGAATTTTGTTAAAAACTTTTGCGTCAATCCCATGACACGGTTACCCCGCCTCAATCCCCTCCAACATCCAACACCCACACCAGCCACCCGCTGACCGAGCAATGTTATGGAGCATTTGAGGCGCTATTGATGCACGTCTTTTCAGTCTATTACTATCAGCACTTTTTTCACTTTGCCGCATTTTTGTTTTTTCTATTTTTTTGTTGTATTTTTTTCGCCGATACCAGCTACCCACGGTAGCTGCAAGTGGGTATATTTAGTGGATATATATTTCAGGTTAGTGTAAACAGGGGAGTATATTGCAAAATGGACTGGAATAGTTTGGTTTAACAACGTTTTGGTTCATTTTTTACAGAAAAAAAAAAGGAAAATGAATTTCTTTTTACATTTTATATTTAATATATATTTTTTTAATTTTTACAATATTAGTGGATCATTTTTAAATATACTACGAGCCTTTTTAATTTTTTTAATCTAAATATATTTAGATGATAAAATATTTATTTTTATAGTTTCTTTGATTAATCTATCCAGGTTTAATTTTAAAAATTATACCACCTTTTAAATCATTTTTTTTTTCTTTCAAAAGATTCAAAACATATTGTAAATCTAATTTTAATATTTGTAATTTATATACGATTTAGTTGATATTTTTTCTTGACTACTTACCTATCCATATTTAACCTAAAGTTTACTACCAACCTTTTCCAACATCTATTTCCATTTTTGTTCTCCCAAAAGGGTAAGTCAAGGTTCGAAACTTGACCATTTTTTTTGCTATTATTATTTGTATGTTATTTTTTATTACCATTTTTTTTTTGCCGTAATATTTTGTTGTTCAGTTTCAGTTAACAGTTTATTGACTTCGCTCAACTTGTCGCCGTTATAATGTCAGCAAATTGTTAAAATGCTTTGTTAGGAATTTCAAACAATTTTTTCCCACTTCCCAGGCACTCTCAGGTTCTACCCATCTCTTTCGCCGCCTCGCTGGCTGTCTCTGTTGCCGGCGACTCTTTTGCTCTACGGGTATGTGCTTCTTTGTTTTGCAAGGAGTACAGGACCAAAACTGGGACCAAAAATATGCTGTAGTTGTTGCGAAATAGTTGCTTCTGCTGTGGGTAATTTGCCAGCAACAACAACACAAAAAAAGCCCGAAAAAAAACAGAGATGTGGGCACACCACCCCAAGAACAATGTTGCCACATTTAAGCGCGTTTGAACTTCGAAGTCATAAAATATTTGTTAAGCATTTTGCGCTCAATTTTCTTTTTGGCCATTTGCGCGCTGCAGGTCAACAGGCAGGCCAAAGAGAAAAAAAAAATAGTCAGAAAACCAGAAAAAAAAGCAGAAAAGCACTAAACAAAAGCAGCAAGCAAAAGCAACAGCCAAAAGCAAACACCACCGACAAACAACAGAGCAAACAAACACAGGAAGTAGAGGAGCCTAGCTCGATCCCGACTTTCATCCCGATTTTGTATGTCCCGTGTCCTGTGTGTCCTGGATGTCCTGTGTGCTTTCTCCGCCCTTCCCGAAAAATTATAATAACCAATTCGTAAGCACATTCATTATGCTCTGCAAGCAAAGTCCAGAAGTTCCCCAAAAAAATAACAAAAAAGCAAAGCAACAAAAAAAATGCTTAAAATAATTTAAAATTCTAGCTGGAATTTAAGGATTAAATATCTAAGAAAAATATAAATATTACAAAAAAATATATACATATATTAAGCATAAAAAAATCTTTAAGGAAAACTTTGAAATATATTATAATTTTTTTAAGAGTAACTTTCATTAAAAATTATTTTTTTTGTAGAGTATTTAATTTTTCCCAAAAAGGCCACCCCTACTTTGTGGACCATTTTTTTCACACTTTTGACCAAAAATTAAAACACATTAGTGGTGAGCGCGAGTTTTTCTTTCCATCGGCAGGCCTGGCCGCATTCCGCCCACAATTTCCTTTATTAGTATTTGTGCTTGATTTTTTTTTTTTTGTCCCCTCGCAAGGATATCTCCCGCTTGGTCCTGACGTCGTCCTGGGCCAGGTCCTTGTTGTTGTCAGCGTATTATGGCAAAATGACAAGCAAACAAATTATGTTTTTGTGTGCTTAGCGTGGGCCCCACAAAAAAAAATGCCAGAGCACTTGGCACAAGGTAGCATCGCAGCATGTGGGCCACAATACCCATCGCCACTGGGGGAGCTGGGATGCCCCTAAAACAAGCCGCAGGAATGAACATGCCACTGCTAACATTTCTATCGAAGCGATGAGTCTGTATATTTCGATTGGATTTTGTTTCTCATTTTCTTCAAAACTTAAGTATGATTTTTGAAAGTCAACCAGGAACCTTCAAGAAAGTCCGCATCAAATTTTAAGAATAATATAAAGAAAATAAAATGTCAACAATGCACAGTGCCGTGATGCTTCTCTTTGTGTTTCGCACACTTCACACACAAATCGCAGCTTCTTGGGACGCTGGGGCGACACCGCAACGCAAATATTCCACAACCAACAACTTCCCCCACACAGACGAGACAACTCCACAAAGCCAACACGGCCGACAGACAACAACCAACAGACAACGGATAACCCCACAAATCTCTGAAATCGCTTGCGGCGCTTCTGAGACGCAAACCAAATACAGGATAAAAATGCTTAGAAAGTGCAGATAAAACATTGGAAAAGTGAGGGAAAACGCAGGAAGAGACTGGCATGCTTTAGAGGAAATGTATTCAAATATTGCCATTTAATTGATAGACTCAGGACATGATTAGGGTTATGTTTAAATGGGTGTTACTTCTTCTGTAACTTACCACCTCTGAACTAGATAATCCATTAAAAGATAATCGATATACAAATCGATTAAGACCCTCCGTTTGAGAATCGGATAAGAACTGGCAGAGATATAGAAGTTCCAGTGGGCCATATGGGGGTTTCTTGCATTTTCCAGGGGATCCCTTGGGAAAAATTGACAAAAAATCTAAAAAATATTTTGACTTGAGATTTTGATGCAGATTTATCAGAAATCTATATACAAATCGATTAAGACACTCCGCTTGAGAATCGGATAAGAACTGGCAGAGATATAGAAGTTCCAGTGGGCCATATGGGGGTTTCTCGTATTTTCAAGGGGATCCTTTGGGAAAAATTGACAAAAAATCTAAAAATTATTTTGACTTGAGATTATGATGCAGATTTATCAGAAATCTATATACAAATCGATTAAGACACTCCGCTTGAGAATCGGATAAGAACTGGCAGAGATATAGAAGTTCCAGTGGGCCATATGGGGGTTTCTCGTATTTTCAAGGGGATCCTTTGGGAAAAATTGACAAAAAATCTAAAAAATATTTTGACTCGAGATTTTGATGCAGATTTATCAGAAATGTATATACAAATCGATTAAGACACTCCGCTTGAGAATCGGATAAGAACAGGCAGAGATATAGAAGTTCCAGTGGGCCATATGGGGGTTTCTTGCATTTTCAAGGGGATCCCTTGGAAAAATTGACAAAAAATCTAAAAATTATTTTGACTTGAGATTATGATGCAGATTTATCAGAAATCTATATACAAATCGATTAAGACACTCCGCTTGAGAATCGGATAAGAACTGGCAGAGATATAGGAGTTCCAGTGGGCCATATGGGGGTTCCTTGCATTTTCAAGGGGATCCCTTGGGAAAAATTGACAAAAAATCTAAAAAATATTTTGACTTGAGATTTTGATGCAGATTTATCAGAAATCTATATACAAATCGATTAAGACACTCCGCTTGAGAATCGGATAAGAACTGGCAGAGATATAGAAGTTCCAGTGGTCCATAAGGGGGTTTCTTGCATTTTCAAGGGGATCCCTTGGAAAAATTGACAAAAAATCTAAAAATATTTTGACTTGAGATTTTGATGCAGATTTATCAGAAATCTATATACAAATCGATTAAGACACTCCGCTTGAGAATCGGATAAGAACTGGCAGAGATATAGAAGTTCCAGTGGGCCATATGGGGGTTTCTTGCATTTTCCAGGGGATCTCTTGGGAAAAATTGACAAAAAATCTAAAAAATATTTTGACTTGAGATTTCGATGCAGATTTATCAGAAATCTATATACAAATCGATTAAGACACTCCGCTTGAGAATCGGATAAGAACTGGCAGAGATATAGAAGTTCCAGTGGTCCATAAGGGGGTTTCTTGCATTTTCAAGGGGATCCCTTGGAAAAATTGACAAAAAATCTAAAAAATATTTTGACTTGAGATTTTGATGCAGATTTATCAGAAATCTATATACAAATCGATTAAGACACTCCGCTTGAGAATCGGATAAGAACTGGCAGAGATATAGAAGTTCCAGTGGGCCATATGGGGGTTTCTTGCATTTTCCAGGGGATCTCTTGGGAAAAATTGACAAAAAATCTAAAAAATATTTTGACTTGAGATTTTGATGCAGATTTATCAGAAATCTATATACAAATCGATTAAGACACTCCGCTTGAGAATCGGATAAGAACTGGCAGAGATATAGAAGTTCCAGTGGGCCATATGGGGGTTTCTTGCATTTTCCAGGGGATCCCTTGGGAAAAATTGACAAAAAATCTAAAAAATATTTTGACTTGAGATTTTGATGCAGATTTATCAGAAATCTATATACAAATCGATTAAGACATTCCGCTTGAGAATCGGATAAGAACTGGCAGAGATATAGAAGTTCCATTGGGCCATATGGGGGTTTCTTGCATTTTCCAGGGGATCCCTTGGAAAAATTGACAAAAAATCTAAAAAATATTTTGACTTGAGATTTTGATGTAGATTTATCAGAAATCTATATACAAATCGATTAAGACACTCCGCTTGAGAATCGGATAAGAACTGGCAGAGATATAGAAGTTCCAGTGGGCCATATGGGGATTTCTTGCATTTTCCAGGGGATCCCTTGGAAAAAATTGACAAAAAATCTAAAAATTATTTTGACTTGAGATTATGATGCAGATTTATCAGAAATCTATAAACAAATCGATTAAGACACTCCGCTTGAGAATCGGATAAGAACTGGCAGAGATATAGAAGTTCCAGTGGGCCATATGGGGGTTTCTTGCATTTTCAAGGGGATCCCTTGGAAAAATTGACAAAAAATCTAAAAAATATTTTGACTTGAGATTTTGATGTAGATTTATCAGAAATCTATATACAAATCGATTAAGACACTCCGCTTGAGAATCGGATAAGAACTGGCAGAGATATAGAAGTTCCAGTGGGCCATATGGGGATTTCTTGCATTTTCCAGGGGATCCCTTGGAAAAAATTGACAAAAAATCTAAAAATTATTTTGACTTGAGATTATGATGCAGATTTATCAGAAATCTATAAACAAATCGATTAAGACACTCCGCTTGAGAATCGGATAAGAACTGGCAGAGATATAGAAGTTCCAGTGGGCCATATGGGGTTTCTTGCATTTTCCAGGGGATCCCTTCGGAAAAATTGACAAAAAATCAAAAAAATATTTTGACTTGAGATTTTGATGCAGATTTATCAGAAATCTATATACAAATCGATTAAGACATTCCGCTTGAGAATCGGATAAGAACTGGCAGAGATATAGAAGTTCCAGTGGGCCATATGGGGGTTTCTTGCATTTTCCAGGGGATCCCTTGGGAAAAATTGACAAAAAATCTAAAAATTATTTTGACTTGAGATTTTGATGCAGATTTATCAGAAATCTATATACAAATCGATTAAGACACTCCGCTTGAGAATCGGATAAGAACTGGCAGAGATATAGAAGTTCCAGTGGGCCATATGGGGGTTTCTTGCATTTTCAAGGGGATCCCTTGGGAAAAATTGACAAAAAATCAAAAAAATATTTTGACTTGAGATTTTGATGCAGATTTATCAGAAATCTATATACAAATCGATTAAGACACTCCGCTTGAGAATCGGATAAGAACTGGCAGAGATATAGAAGTTCCAGTGGGCCATATGGGGGTTTCTTGCATTTTCCAGGGGATCCCTTGGGAAAAATTGACAAAAAATCTAAAAAATATTTTGACTTGAGATTTTGATGCAGATTTATCAGAAATCTATATACAAATCGATTAAGACACTCCGCTTGAGAATCGGATAGGAACTGGCAGAGATATAGAAGTTCCAGTGGGCCATATGGGGGTTTCTTGCATTTTCAAGGGGATCCCTTGGAAAAATTGACAAAAAATCTAAAAAATATTTTGACTTGAGATTTACATTCAGATTTATCAGAAATCTATATACAAATCGATTAAGACACTCCGCTTGAGAATCGGATAAGAACTGGCAGAGATATAGAAGTTCCAGTGGGCCATATGGGGGTTTCTTGCATTTTCCAGGGGATCCCTTGGGAAAAATTGACAAAAAATCTAAAAAATATTTTGACTTGAGATTTAGATGCAGATTTATCAGAAATCTATATACAAATCGATTAAGACACTCCGCTTGAGAATCGGATAAGAACTGGCAAAGTGGGCCACATGGGGGGTTCTTGCATTTTCAAGGAGATCCCTTGGGAAAAATTGACAAAAAATCTAAAAAATATTTTGACTTGAGATTTAGATGCAGATTTATCAGAAATCTATATACAAATCGATTAAGACACTCCGCTTGAGAATCGGATAAGAACTGGCAGAGATATAGAAGTTCCAGTGGGCCATATGGGGGTTTCTTGCATTTTCCAGGGGATCCCTTGGGAAAAATTGACAAAAAATCTAAAAAATATTTTGACTTGAGATTTTGATGCAGATTTATCAGAAATCTATATACAAATCGATTAAGACACTCCGCTTGAGAATCGGATAAGAACTGGCAGAGATATAGAAGTTCCAGTGGGCCATATGGGGGTTTCTTGCATTTTCCAGGGGATCCCTTGGGAAAAATTGACAAAAAATCTAAAAAATATTTTGACTTGAGATTTTGATGCAGATTTATCAGAAATCTATATACAAATCGATTAAGACACTCCGCTTGAGAATCGGATAAGAACTGGCAGAGATATAGAAGTTCCAGTGGGCCATATGGGGGTTTCTTGCATTTTCAAGGGGATCCCTTGGGAAAAATTGACAAAAAATCTAAAAAATATTTTGACTTGAGATTTACATTCAGATTTATCAGAAATCTATATACAAATCGATTCAGACACTCCGCTTGAGAATCGGATAAGAACTGGCAGAGATATAGAAGTTCCAGTGGGCCACATGGGGGGTTCTTGCATTTTCAAGGAGATCCCTTGGGAAAAATTGACAAAAAATCTAAAAAATATTTTGACTTGAGATTTAGATGCAGATTTATCAGAAATCTATATACAAATCGATTAAGACACTCCGCTTGAGAATCGGATAAGAACTGGCAAAGTGGGCCACATGGGGGGTTCTTGCATTTTCAAGGAGATCCCTTGGGAAAAATTGACAAAAAATCTAAAAAATATTTTGACTTGAGATTTAGATGCAGATTTATCAGAAATCTATATACAAATCGATTAAGACACTCCGCTTGAGAATCGGATAAGAACTGGCAGAGATATAGAAGTTCCAGTGGGCCATATGGGGGTTTCTTGCATTTTCCAGGGGATCCCTTGGAAAAATTGACAAAAAATCTAAAAAATATTTTGACTTGAGATTTACATTCAGATTTATCAGAAATCTATATACAAATCGATTAAGACACTCCGCTTGAGAATCGGATAAGAACTGGCAGAGATATAGAAGTTCCAGTGGGCCACATGGGGGGTTCTTGCATTTTCAAGGAGATCCCTTGGGAAAAATTGACAAAAAATCTAAAAAAATATTTTGACTTGAGATTTAGATGCAGATTTATCAGAAATCTATATACAAATCGATTAAGACACTCCGCTTGAGAATCGGATAAGAACTGGCAAAGTGGGCCACATGGGGGGTTCTTGCATTTTCAAGGAGATCCCTTGGGAAAAATTGACAAAAAATCTAAAAAATATTTTGACTTGAGATTTAGATGCAGATTTATCAGAAATCTATATACAAATCGATTAAGACACTCCGCTTGAGAATCGGATAAGAACTGGCAAAGTGGGCCACATGGGGGGGTTCTTGCATTTTCAAGGAGATCCCTTGGGAAAAATTGACAAAAAATCTAAAAAATATTTTGACTTGAGATTTAGATGCAGATTTATCAGAAATCTATATACAAATCGATTAAGACACTCCGCTTGAGAATCGGATAAGAACTGGCAGAGATATAGAAGTTCCAGTGGGCCATATGGGGGTTTCTTGCATTTTCCAGGGGATCCCTTGGGAAAAATTGACAAAAAATCTAAAAAATATTTTGACTTGAGATTTTGATGCAGATTTATCAGAAATCTATATACAAATCGATTAAGACACTCCGCTTGAGAATCGGATAAGAACTGGCAGAGATATAGAAGTTCCAGTGGGCCACATGGGGGGTTCTTGCATTTTCAAGGAGATCCCTTGGGAAAAATTGACAAAAAATCTAAAAAATATTTTGACTTGAGATTTAGATGCAGATTTATCAGAAATCTATATACAAATCGATTAAGACACTCCGCTTGAGAATCGGATAAGAACTGGCAGAGATATAGAAGTTCCAGTGGGCCATATGGGGGGTTTCTTGCATTTTCCAGGGGATCCCTTGGGAAAAATTGACAAAAAATCTAAAAAATATTTTGACTTGAGATTTTGATGCAGATTTATCAGAAATCTATATACAAATCGATTAAGACACTCC
Organism: Drosophila pseudoananassae pseudoananassae; assembly: GCA_018153035.1. Taxonomy (NCBI): domain Eukaryota; kingdom Metazoa; phylum Arthropoda; class Insecta; order Diptera; family Drosophilidae; genus Drosophila; species Drosophila pseudoananassae. Next base: position 2,012,136 of record JAECXR010000023.1, on the reverse strand, counting down.
GCTTGAGAATCGGATAAGAACTGGCAGAGATATAGAAGTTCCAGTGGGCCATATGGGGGTTTCTTGCATTTTCCAGGGGATCCCTTGGGAAAAATTGACAAAAAATCTAAAAAATATTTTGACTTGAGATTTAGATGCAGATTTATCAGAAATCTATATACAAATCGATTAAGACACTCCGCTTGAGAATCGGATAAGAACTGGCAGAGATATAGAAGTTCCAGTGGGCCATATGGGGGTTTCTTGCATTTTCAAGGGGATCCCTTGGAAAAATTGACAAAAAATCTAAAAAATATTTTGACTTGAGATTTACATTCAGATTTATCAGAAATCTATATACAAATCGATTAAGACACTCCGCTTGAGAATCGGATAAGAACTGGCAGAGATATAGAAGTTCCAGTGGGCCACATGGGGGGTTCTTGCATTTTCAAGGAGATCCCTTGGGAAAAATTGACAAAAAATCTAAAAAATATTTTGACTTGAGATTTAGATGCAGATTTATCAGAAATCTATATACAAATCGATTAAGACACTCCGCTTGAGAATCGGATAAGAACTGGCAAAGTGGGCCACATGGGGGGTTCTTGCATTTTCAAGGAGATCCCTTGGGAAAAATTGACAAAAAATCTAAAAAATATTTTGACTTGAGATTTAGATGCAGATTTATCAGAAATCTATATACAAATCGATTAAGACACTCCGCTTGAGAATCGGATAAGAACTGGCAGAGATATAGAAGTTCCAGTGGGCCATATGGGGGTTTCTTGCATTTTCCAGGGGATCCCTTGGGAAAAATTGACAAAAAATCTAAAAAATATTTTGACTTGAGATTTTGATGCAGATTTATCAGAAATCTATATACAAATCGATTAAGACACTCCGCTTGAGAATCGGATAAGAACTGGCAGAGATATAGAAGTTCCAGTGGGCCACATGGGGGGTTCTTGCATTTTCAAGGAGATCCCTTGGGAAAAATTGACAAAAAATCTAAAAAATATTTTGACTTGAGATTTAGATGCAGATTTATCAGAAATCTATATACAAATCGATTAAGACACTCCGCTTGAGAATCGGATAAGAACTGGCAAAGTGGGCCACATGGGGGGTTCTTGCATTTTCAAGGAGATCCCTTGGGAAAAATTGACAAAAAATCTAAAAAATATTTTGACTTGAGATTTAGATGCAGATTTATCAGAAATCTATATACAAATCGATTAAGACACTCCGCTTGAGAATCGGATAAGAACTGGCAGAGATATAGAAGTTCCAGTGGGCCATATGGGGGTTTCTTGCATTTTCCAGGGGATCCCTTGGGAAAAATTGACAAAAAATCTAAAAAATATTTTGACTTGAGATTTTGATGCAGATTTATCAGAAATCTATATACAAATCAATTAAGACACTCCGCTTGAGAATCGGATAGGAACTGGCAGAGATATAGAAGTTCCAGTGGGCCATATGGGGGTTTCTTGCATTTTCAAGGGGATCCCTTGGAAAAATTGACAAAAAATCTAAAAAATATTTTGACTTGAGATTATGATGCAGATTTATCAGAAATCTATATACAAATCGATTAAGACACTCCGCTTGAGAATCGGATAAGAACTGGCAAAGTGGGCCACATGGGGGGTTCTTGCATTTTCAAGGAGATCCCTTGGGAAAAATTGACAAAAAATCTAAAAAATATTTTGACTTGAGATTTAGATGCAGATTTATCAGAAATCTATATACAAATCGATTAAGACACTCCGCTTGAGAATCGGATAAGAACTGGCAGAGATATAGAAGTTCCAGTGGGCCATATGGGGGTTTCTTGCATTTTCAAGGGGATCCCTTGGGAAAAATTGACAAAAAATCAAAAAAATATTTTGACTTGAGATTTTGATGCAGATTTATCAGAAATCTATATACAAATCGATTAAGACACTCCGCTTGAGAATCGGATAAGAACTGGCAGAGATATAGAAGTTCCAGTGGGCCATATGGGGGTTTCTTGCATTTTCAAGGAGATCCCTTGGGAAAAATTGACAAAAAATCTAAAAAATATTTTGACTTGAGATTTACATTCAGATTTATCAGAAATCTATATACAAATCGATTAAGACACTCCGCTTGAGAATCGGATAAGAACTGGCAGAGATATAGAAGTTCCAGTGGGCCACATGGGGGGTTCTTGCATTTTCAAGGAGATCCCTTGGGAAAAATTGACAAAAAATCTAAAAAATATTTTGACTTGAGATTTAGATGCAGATTTATCAGAAATCTATATACAAATCGATTAAGACACTCCGCTTGAGAATCGGATAAGAACTGGCAGAGATATAGAAGTTCCAGTGGGCCATATGGGGGTTTCTTGCATTTTCCAGGGGATCCCTTGGGAAAAATTGACAAAAAATCTAAAAAATATTTTGACTTGAGATTTTGATGCAGATTTATCAGAAATCTATATACAAATCGATTAAGACACTCCGCTTGAGAATCGGATAAGAACTGGCAGAGATATAGAAGTTCCAGTGGGCCATATGGGGGTTTCTTGCATTTTCAAGGGGATCCCTTGGGAAAAATTGACAAAAAATCAAAAAAATATTTTGACTTGAGATTTTGATGCAGATTTATCAGAAATCTATATACAAATCGATTAAGACACTCCGCTTGAGAATCGGATAAGAACTGGCAGAGATATAGAAGTTCCAGTGGGCCATATGGGGGTTTCTTGCATTTTCAAGGAGATCCCTTGGGAAAAATTGACAAAAAATCTAAAAAATATTTTGACTTGAGATTTACATTCAGATTTATCAGAAATCTATATACAAATCGATTAAGACACTCCGCTTGAGAATCGGATAAGAACTGGCAGAGATATAGAAGTTCCAGTGGGCCACATGGGGGGTTCTTGCATTTTCAAGGAGATCCCTTGGGAAAAATTGACAAAAAATCTAAAAAATATTTTGACTTGAGATTTAGATGCAGATTTATCAGAAATCTATATACAAATCGATTAAGACACTCCGCTTGAGAATCGGATAAGAACTGGCAGAGATATAGAAGTTCCAGTGGGCCATATGGGGGTTTCTTGCATTTTCCAGGGGATCCCTTGGGAAAAATTGACAAAAAATCTAAAAAAATATTTTGACTTGAGATTTAGATGCAGATTTATCAGAAATCTATATACAAATCGATTAAGACACTCCGCTTGAGAATCGGATAAGAACTGGCAGAGATATAGAAGTTCCAGTGGGCCATATGGGGGTTTCTTGCATTTTCAAGGGGATCCCTTGGGAAAAATTGACAAAAAATCAAAAAAATATTTTGACTTGAGATTTTGATGCAGATTTATCAGAAATCTATATACAAATCGATTAAGACACTCCGCTTGAGAATCGGATATGAACTGGCAGAGATATAGAAGTTCCAGTGGGCCATATGGGGGTTTCTTGCATTTTCAAGGAGATCCCTTGGGAAAAATTGACAAAAAATCTAAAAAATATTTTGACTTGAGATTTACATTCAGATTTATCAGAAATCTATATACAAATCGATTAAGACACTCCGCTTGAGAATCGGATAAGAACTGGCAGAGATATAGAAGTTCCAGTGGGCCACATGGGGGGTTCTTGCATTTTCAAGGAGATCCCTTGGGAAAAATTGACAAAAAATCTAAAAAATATTTTGACTTGAGATTTAGATGCAGATTTATCAGAAATCTATATACAAATCGATTAAGACACTCCGCTTGAGAATCGGATAAGAACTGGCAAAGATATAGAAGTTCCAGTGGGCCATATGGGGGTTTCTTGCATTTTCCAGGGGATCTCTTGGAAAAAATTGACAAAAAATCTAAAAAATATTTTGACTTGAGATTTTGATGCAGATTTATCAGAAATCTATATACAAATCGATTAAGACACTCCGCTTGAGAATCGGATATGAACTGGCAGAGATATAGAAGTTCCAGTGGGCCATATGGGGGTTTCTAACATATTTCTATATTATTCGAAAGATTTTGTTTTTCTAAAATATCCATAAAAATTAGAAGAAAATACATTAAAAAATAGATAAATTAAATTTTTTAGATATTTAATTCCCTGTTTTTGTGCCGCCCTTTTGCTAATCCAGATAAGATATATAATTCCCCCAACCCATAATGCCCTTGAAGTCCTGTTTCCAGCTGCCCTAAACAAGACTGAAACAAAAAAAATATATATAAATAATAAAGTAAAAAGAAAAGGAAATGAAAAAAAAAGAATCCATGACCAGGACAGCTGCCCAGCGGTGCCGCACCCATTTACGTGCCCCAAAATGGCAGTCATAACAAATTAAGAAGGTTACCTTTATTGCCATGGCCCAGAGCTGCAGCTCCGGCTTCCTAGTTTGGCTTCAGATCTGGACTCAGATTAAAAATCTGCTCCGAGACGAGCTCCACTTCATTCCCCTGGTCCACAGAGCTGGCTACTTGCCCAAGTACATTTGCTAAATCTTTGCACGTTCCCAGTAGCGCAACAAAAACGAATAAATAGAGTATCAACGACTTCAAAAAGTACCCTTTAAATAGGGTTTAGAGTTAAAAAATAAAAATTATTTACAGAAATATTGGAGATATTTTAAAATACATTTTTAAGAGGTTTTTTAAAATTGAAACTTTATAAAAATTTTTCTATTTTTTCGGAAGGAAATATAGCTTCTTGCTGAAGCCTATAACTTTTAAGTATTTAAGATCTTATCTCTCTTATTCTTTAACCTTAAAGTCTTATTCCATATACCCCTTTAAAGTGTTGGCTCTCACAAACAACAACCTGCAAATTATGAGACCCAAGCATTGCTGCGGTCAAAGTTGTGTTTTGTTGTTTGTGAAGTTCTTGGGGTCTTTGGTAGGCGTGGCTCCGAAAGTGTAGGCGAAATCTAAAATATATGTACATATATGTATCTTTGTGTGATTTTTTTTTTTTTTTTTGGCATACTCCTATAACCAACATTGATGCGATTGTCCGGCTGCCTGGTTGCCTGACTCTGCTTAGGGAATTTGCAACGTGATCGGGGGCCGGTGTCGGTGTCGGTATGTTGTTGTTTGTCGTTTGCTGTTGCAAGTTGTTGTCATTTTGGCAATTATCCCGTTTGTACTTGGGATAATGCTCAATGAGGTAAATTGGGGTTAAAGCCAAAACTAGCAAGTGCTGAGATTTTTATGAGAAAAGGTATAATTTTCGATGAGAAACAAGGGTAACATTTTTAAACATGTTCGGAATTACTTATTTTTGTTTAGTGTGACCAGACTCGGGAATATGTAAATAAATATCGGACTTATGAATTATTTTTTAGTGTGCCCAGACTTATGAATAAACTATGAGATATTGACATCACATCTTCCTCAATCAGAAAATAACTGAGAATTGCAGTGGAAGAGTTTATTAAAACTTAATCAATAATTTAAGAAAAAAATGGTAATTATGTTTTATAAACTCTTTACCCAGTGTGACCCGGCTTGAGAATAAACTGACAAATATTGATATATCTTCGTAATCAATCAAACAATTTAAAGTTTAAAATGAAATAAAAGGTACTGTTTTTATGGAGAAATAGGAGTAACAATTTTTTTAACAATTTCTAGACCACTTTATTACTTAAATTTTAGTGTTTAACTTCCTTTTAAATTTTAATAAAACAAAAACTCCCCTTTAACTTGCAATTTTTCCAACTACATTCGCACAAAAGTCAGTGATCCAACCTCAGAGTGACCAAAGTGACATGTGATTCGATTGGCCTTTTGTCGCCTCTTCACAATTGAGCGACCGGGCTCATTGCATTTCATTTTGTGGCGCCCGCTCATTAGCCTCTCATAAATCGCTTAATTTCGATGGTGCCAGTACAGAACCCTTCTTGTATTCACTCTTGGCCCCTCATCTATTTGGGTTTACGAGTGTCTCCCTCTATCCGAATGAGTGTGTTTGTCTGTCTGTATCTGTGTGTGTGTGTGTGTGTCAATGCCACACAATAGCACCTATGATATGCCACCTGAGCGAATGCTGCTCCTGCTCTTGCTGCCTGTTTCTGCTGCTTCTGGTTTTGCTTTTGCTTTTGGTGTTGGTGTTGCTGTTGCTGTTTCTGCATTCAACGCATTCATTTGTCATACATTTATGCAATTTACCCCATTGTGCCACGCCCACAGACGCACACAATAGTAGGCGTAGGGCGTTGGTAGCAGTGTTGCACGGTTGGGCACTGCACTGGGCATCCAGCATTTATTGAATTTTGTGACTTGAAGCGTTTTACATTTTAAACATAAAACAAGCCAACCAGAGTCAATTTTCGATAGTTATTCGATTGGGGATACTGTGTAATATATATAATTATCGATAAATATCGATAGCATGTTGATGAAGTTAATCAGATTTTTAAGTAATGGCAGTATGAAGTTTTGCCTACTTTTATTGAAGAGATTACTTTGTAACTTGTTGTTCTGCATTCAAGTATATTTCAATATATTTTATCGATAGCTATCGATATTTGAAAAAGATATTTTTTTCATCTGTTTGTAGGTACAACCATCTTTTAGCTCTTCAAATATTTCATGTAATTATTTCATTAATTTCATTATTTCAAAAAAATTAATATTTTCAATAAAAAAACCTATATGGATGCTCATATATTATCGATATTTCTCGATAGATGTATTATCACTTTTCTAAGGTATTTATATTTCACACAATCCCCCAAAATGAAAGCACACCAGTAACGGTAGATCCTACTGTTTGTTGTAAGTTTTGGGGAAGGAGTGTCGGCAGAAAAGGGGTTTCCAGAGGCGTATGCAGATGATGGGGGAGAATGGAGGACTTTTCGTGGGGGATCCGGTAACAGGCCTCAGGTTCGTTTCTGTTTGGCCTTTTCGGCACATAAATTGCCCAGGCCAGGCCAGACCGGGCCAGACCAGACCAGGACAGGACCCGCTGTTGTTATTGTTGTTCGTCCTGTCTACCATTTAGCCGCATTTTGTTTTTCATCTTTTTTTGTACCAGAGTACCAGAGTGTACCAAACACACACACACACACAGAGTGCGTGTATACCAGTGTGTATGTGTCTTTTTGTTGTTATTCTTTTTTTTTTTTTTTTTTTTGGATGACTGTTGTAGCGTATAGTACGTATACGGTATGCACAACGGAAATGAATTGAAATTTTAAAACCCACAGCTGCGACCGCTTCCTGCGGCAAAAGTAGCACCAACCGACGACACTTCCCAATATACACATATGTACTTACACATGTCTGTCTCCCATACATAGTCCCCTCCACCCCCAAACATGACCCATTGTTGTGTGTTGTTGTTCGACTTATTTATATGTTGTTTCATTCCAAAAACTGATTTCTACCTTATTTTTTGATGAAACCTATTTAAATGTGGATGCTTTATTGAAATCTAGACCATCATGGCGTATGAGTGATATTTTGTAATTACTCATACGACATGTCTAAAAATTTAAATATATTATATATATATTCTGTTTATTTTTTGTGATTTTACCAAGAAATATATTTAAGATTGGCATTAAGATATTAAAACAAAACCAATACGATATGTTTGAACAAGTCTAAACATGTATAGGAAATATTTAACATGTCACACCATTTTATCAACAAATATTTAAAAATTTCATAAATATATTGAAATCCAAATGTCATTAACGTAATAATAAAGCTTTCAAGAATGTATAAATATTCAAAAATACTTACATTTTTTAATAAAACTTATAGAAATCATTTTCCAGAATCACCATTGCGTGCAATTCATTTAAATGAAAACATACACATGTAAAAAACACACACATATACACACAAAAATGAATATATTCCTTTGCCTGTATTGGGGCATATGTATGTGTGCCTTGTTTACGTCTATGTGTGCGTAGAAGTTTATATCATTGATACACTTGGACGCATTCTTATTCCAAACACAAACACCCAACATACAACTCACACAGATTTTATCCGCCAGTATTTAAATTTAAGTCCGATTCAGGTTGTTATTTAAAAATTTCTGTGTAAATGTTGTAACTTGGTAACAACTACAAGGGCCGGAGATAAATAAATGTGAATTGATTTCAAATGATGTCAATAAATGGGATAAATTATGGTAGAAAAAAATGTGTAGAAAAAATAATTTTTATTACTTCCGTAGAAGGTATTTTTTTCCTTAAATTGTGGTATTTAATAGAATAAATTACTAAAATGGAGAGCTTTGTTCCACTCAACACTTACCATTTAATAAATACCATCGAGATCTATCGACATATATCTGATTTGAAATATTTTCTTAAATAACATTTATATGAAATAGGTCATACATTATTACTAGAATATTTAATATATTATTCAAGTAATCAAAAGCAAATAATAAACATTTTTAAAAATCAAAATAAAATTACAGAACCGCATAATATCTAGACTTATAAGAAAACAAGACTTAGCTAGACTCACCTTGACTATACATACATATATTAATTATAATTTTTAATAATAAAGCATAAGCATTTAAAAGCATAATATCGAGATTTACAGATAAATATCGATATATTACCGATATAAAATATTTTATATGAATTGTAATTTTATCATTTATTAATTTTTAAGTCACAAATGTATTATAATATTTAATGTTTCATTTAAGTATTCAATCACAAACTAGAAAATAATTGCCTTCAGTATAAGAATTATATTATTTTCAAAGATATTAATTTTCAAAATAAATACCATGGAAAAGACCTTTTTTATATCTCAACTCCCAGTGGAGTTACCACCCCATTTATGCACTTAAATACTCCTTCATTTCTTATATTCTCCATATTTTTTTTTTTATTTCATTTTCGCCATTTCCCTGGAGTTATCAAGTGGCCCTGTCCCATCCCCCAGTCTGTCACTTTTCACTCGCGATAATTTAAGAGGGAAATTATGAAGAGCGACACGCAACAAGGTTCATCGGAAATTCTGTAATTTTATCGCTGTCGTTGCAGTCATCTTAAAAAAAAAAAGGGGAGACAGTTGGAAGACTGCGTCAAAATAATAAAAAAAAAAATAAAATGTAACAATATTCGGATGATGATTATTTTCTATTTTAATTATTTACATAAAAATGCTGCTACAAATGATTGATGGCATTGACATCGAAGGGAGAGGCCGCATAAAGATGCCGATGATGACAGTCACTGGGAGATATTACGTATACGTACGTGTCACCATACCAGAGGACACATACATAAATATATATTTTTTATAACATATATATATAAATTGCAAATCAATAAATAAAAGTATGTATAAAAAAAAACAAAAAAGAAATCGTATAGAAGACTCACGCAAAAATCGTAAATAAATAAAAAGCGCAAAGTGACGCACAAAGTACCGACACAGAAAATGCAGCAGCCCAAGGGTTAAGGGGAATGAATTGTGGTCATATGGAGGAGGGGGGTTAAGTATGGGACTAACATTGAACTGGCATGTTGTTGTTATTGCTATTGTAGTCCTGTTCCCCATCCGATGGGCCCAGGACCATTGTTTATTGTATTTTTGGTATTTCGTGCCGAGCGCAGCGATAAAAATGCTGCTAAAGTATAAATTATGCCAATATAAGTTGGAAAATGCGCGAAAATGCAGCAACAAACATAAAAAAAAAAACACAGAAATATAGATAAAAAATAAAACAAAACAACAAGAAATAGCAACAACATGGGCCATAAATGAAACAAAAAACCAGAAAACGAGGGTTGTCTTTCAAAACAATTAAGATTTAATTAAAAAAATATGTATATATTTAATTTTTACAAGATTTTTTTAAATTATTTAACTTCCCATAATTTAAAAAAGAATGATTTTAGAACTTTTGAAGCCTCCCTCGACATAACAATGGCCAGGAGACAATGTAGCCCAAAAGCGATAAAAGGGCTCTATTCTTCCATTCACACACACTCACACACACACGCCTATAAATCGCGCATCAGTATTGATGCATTTTCGAGTGAGTATTGGTGGCTCAATCGGGTCACGCTCAAAAAATGCGCATAATTGGCAAATTTAGAGTGAAATTGCTTGACAAATATGCAAAAATACGAACGTACATACATATATGTACATATCTGATATGTCAGGGTCGCGACCAAAGGGGGGATTGCCCAAAAAAAAATATGTTACAAATTTCTTTTATTTTTTGTAAGGGGAAAAGGGAGAGGAAAATTTAGTTTATATTATTAAAAAAATGTACTAAATAAAATTATACAAAAATTTTATATAATGTTTCATTAGAAAAATTAATATTTAATATATTTTGCTATGTAAAATATTTAGATATTTAGTGTTTAATTTTTTATAAAAGTATTAGTATTTTAAGATTTGTATAATTAATTAATTTTAATAATAGACATGAAAGGAAAGCTAACTTGCAGGATATATAAAGCAAATATTGGATATGGTTGGCCGATCCTTACGAACATTTTATAATAAAAACGAATTATTAAAATACCAGAATTTGAAAAAGAAAATTAGTACATAGTACATAGTAGTGTTCTTATAGAGAGATATGTATATACATTCATTCAGACAGAATAGATTTGAAAGTATATATATATAATAGAACAATTCTACTCTAAAGTGTCTCTAGTATAATATATATTCTTATAGATAATATATATACTCTCTTCTACACTCTACTTACCAGTGTCTGGTATAAAAGTCTCTTAGGGAAACAACACACTTCACTAATAACTTGCCAACTAACTTGAACAGGTTGTTGTATTTCAATTAGTTCTTATCACTTAAGAATGTATTACCTTGATCTAGGTATTACCTAAAGCCCCCAACAGCTTGTCGGGTGTTAGTTATTTTCTAAATAATTTGTGTCAAGAGCGACTAGTTAGCGGAAATAATTTCTAAAACTTTAAACAAATTTTAAAAATTATAAAAAATTCGATACTTGCATAGTTTTTTAATAAAATATTTATTAAATATTCACATAAAAAAAAATAATTACATTCTATTAATTCCAACTTAGATATCCGAGTGCTCCTTGATCCAATCCCTGAAGTAGTAGACCCTGGCATAGCCATCGGGATATGTGGATCCGCATCCGCCCACCACGAATCCGGCAATGCCCACCACCTCGTTGTTGTAGATGGCCGGTCCGCCCGAGTCGCCGTTGCAGGCGCCATTTTCCACCTCGTGGAGGAGACAGAGTTCACCCTCGAATCCGAACCCGATTAGCTCATCGCACCTTTCCGGCGAAATCGACTTGAGGGTGTTGTACTGCAGGTACCGGGGCAAGTCGCCCATGTGCTTGAGCCTTCCCCATCCGGAAATGACAATGTCCGCGTCCGCCGGCGTGTTCTGCGTGGCTATGGCTATGGGCTGGATGTTGCTGGAGAAGATCAGGGGGCTCTGCAGCTTCAGCAGGGCAATGTCGTTGAGAAAGTCGCCGTAGCTCTCGTGGACGATGATCTCCGCCACTTGGATGAGCTGGCCGCCACTGAACCGATCGTTGGAGCCCGCCCGAACGGACAGCCGGTCGACATCCACGGGAATATGCTCTCCATTCGCGTCCTCGTTCGTGACACAATGGGCGGCCGTCAGGATGAAGTTCTTGGAGAGAATCGAACCGCCACAGCTGTGAGAGCCGCCGTTCCTTAGCGAGATCTGATGCGGAAACTGGCCCTTGTTGGCATCCTCGCCGCCTACAATGCGTCCGACACCGTTAGCGGGGGCCGACTGTACCGACGACGACAGTAGCGCCAGTAATGCCAAGAAGCAACCAACACGCAACATTTTCAATTCGCAAATGAGCGCCATCCACGATAAACACCACCGTTATATACCCCAAGACTACATACATATAGTAAGTCTTACGATTTATTACGGCCCTGTATTACAGAATGAGAAACTATATCTTATCGCCAAGATTTATGCAGTCAGTCCAGCAATCTAATCGTCGAAGACGCCGATATTGGGAATTATGTCATTGCTAATTGTTTTATAACTGCATTGGATTTATCTTGACGCTGGCATTACCTCGGAGCTACCTCGGGTGTTTATATTTTTGGCAGCAGGTATTACCAGTGTTTGCGGAAAACCAACTTCATGACAAGATTTAAGGAAAATAAATCAATGGTGGCTTTTTTTTATTAAAATTTTGATAGGAAATGTTGGGGAATCGGCAGTATACCACTTAAAAAGAAAGGCAGTATACCACTTAATAATAACACAGTTTTAGACATCTTTTTGGAAAAAAAAAAAAATTCCCAAAAATCTTGAGATTTTAAAAAAATAAAAATAATTATGGGAAATTTATAGAAAAATCCATTAAGAGTATAGGATAAAAATTATCAATGATATACCCAAAGATATAACAAAGAAAGATATATCAACGGTATAATTATAAATTATTTTATAAAGAATAATTATGAAGAAAGATATACATAGTCTTGGGTTTGATATTAAGTATTACAAAAGTAAGTAAAGTATTATAAAAAAAAATAAATAAATAAATTATAAATATTATTCTATATATATATATATAAATATTATATTATTTATTATATTATAGTAGTATCTATATAGTATTTAGAACCTATTAAGAGGTGGATAATATTTGGAAAAGATAGAGACATAAATGTACATATACACCTTGTAGATGTTTTCATTTTTTTAAAGAAATAGGCTATATAGGCTTAGACTAGACTGGATATATGAAGGCTATATAGACCTCTTCTATATTTATTAAAGTAAAAATTTTAATGTATTTTACTTGAAGATTTTTATGAAAATTTATAGAAAATCGATTAAAAAACATACAGAGCTATAGCCATCAAATTGGACCATGGAGGTTTCTCTTAATTGTTTTTTTTTTTTTTTTTTAAGAAAACCTTCCGAAAAAAAATATATATATTGCTTCTTTATTTGAAATAAAATGAAGTTAAGTCGAACCAGGGATTGTTTAGAGGAAGAATCGAAGTAGAATCGAAGTAAATAATGATATAAATATTCTTAAACAAATCCCATTTCATAAACTCATTTCTTTATTATTTTTTGTACATCTATTAAGAAAAAAAAAGACCTCCTTTAGAGATCGGTGTGCTGGATAATCCATTCCTTGTGGTACCACACCCTGGAATAGCCATCCGGGTAGGTGGTGCCGCAGGTGCCCCACACAAAGCCGGCAATGCCGACCACCTCGTTGTTGTAGATGGCCGGTCCCCCCGAATCGCCGTGACAGACACCGTTGTCCGCCTCGTGGATGAGGCAGAGTTCCATTTCGAGACCCCAGCCGATCAGTTCGTCGCACTTTTCCAGGGAAATGGACTTCAGGGTATTGTACTGCAAGTACCGGGGCAGATCGCCGCCAGCTTTGATCCGACCCCAGCCGGAAATGATGATGTCGGCGTCGTCCGGGGTCTGGGCGGAGGGCAGGGAAATGGGCTGAATGCTGGTGGAGAAGATCAGGGGCGTCTCTAGCCTGAGGACGGCCACATCGTTGCGAAGGTTCATGTAGCCCTCGTGGAAGATGACCTCGGCCACGTTGACCAGGACACCGCCACTGAATCGGTCATTGGAGCCGGCACGGATGGTGAAGCGATCGGCGGCGATGGCCACAAAGGAGCCGTCCTCCTGCTCGCTGGTCACACAATGGGCGGCCGTCAGGATGTAGTTCTTGGAGAGAATCGAACCGCCACAGCTGTGAGAGTTGGCATTCCGCAGGGAGATCTGATGGGGGAACTGTGCCTTGGTGGCATCTTCTCCGCCGACCACCCGTCCGTACCCGTTACCGGGTGCCGACTGTACCGTGGCCAGTGCCAGCACCAGCACCAGCAAGCAGCTCGTCGCCAAAACACCAATTCGTGCCATTTTCAATTCGCAAATGGGCAAATCCCATGCGGTGAGTACCCCTTTTATAAAGTCCCCCCCCATTCCCCACCATATTTGATTTACAACCGCGAGTGGTCAGTACTAAAATACTGCATAAATACTAGTGCTATCTAATCGGAGCAACTAGAGCAACAAAAATAAATCATAATTCTCAAGTGGCGTCCTCAATCTAATCGATGGAGACAATGGGCTTACTTACAACTTACTCCCCAATCATTAGGTAATAATGACCAAACTTTCATTGAAAACTTTGCATTTTTGGTTTTTTCTTTTTCCTTTTTCCTTTCTCTTCTGACAATTATTATCCTGGCTATTTGTGTTTGGCATTCAATTAAAGGATTAAGTTATCTCGAAGTCTGATGGCTTCTATAATGAATATTTAATACTCTTTTCAATTATATTAATTTTAATTATTTTAATTTTAATTATAAAATTTTAATACCGAAACCCCCAAACTAATGGAAATCACTTTTCACCGTTAAGAATTTCAAACAAATTAAGAGAGAGAGAGAGAGAGAGAGAAAGCGACACCTGGAAAGACAATGGAAAATGTCGCTGGCACAACAACAATAACGGTAACGGACTGTGAAACGATTCGTGATAAATCTATTAGCTCATCCGCAGGCTGCATTGTTGCCATTGTTGCGAAAGTGAAGGGGAGGCAGTGGAGCACGCGACAAAAAAAAAAAAAACCTAAGGGGGGAGAGAGGCTGAGGCAGGAGAGAGCAACAGGCAGTCAAGACACAATTGACGGCTGAAGACACAATTATAGAAGAAGCGAAAGTGGGAGAGACGGTATTTAACTGTTTATTGCCGTGTATATGTTTATAGGAGAGTGAGAGGGTGGTGAGTAACTTTTAAATTTAATCAAAACGAATGCGAAAAGAAAAACATAAAAAAGAAAGGTGAAAGCGCTGAGTGGTGCGGGAAAGGAGAAATGCAAGGAAGGCAAAAGAAACACAACATCCACCGACAAAATAGGGTGGACTTTATAATTAAATGGTTTTTTTTTTATCAATGCCTAACAATAATAATATCGATTATTAAATATTAAATTAAATAAAAATTCGTAACTTATTAAGTTATTTAATTATTTTCCCCTTTTGTTTCAGTGCAACCTAGACCAGCTTTTCTGGCTTTAGCCGACTTAGCGCAAAGTTTATATCAAGGATCGCTCTTAATTATTGACAGTGGCAGGCCGGATGCTTGAGGCTTTCAGCTTCTTCCTGCTTCTCGCCATTTCTCGTCTTCTCCACTTTTTGTTTCATTTTTCTTTGCCACACGGATTTCTTTAACCCGTTCTGGGGTCAGGGGCGGACTTTTAAATTATGCAGATTATTTTCAGAAGCTTTTCAATTAAGCGGTTTTGTTTTTTTTTAAGAAGTTTGAAAAAGTTGGCAAATAAATAATATAATTTAAGGAAAATATAATTTACTCTAATAATAATAATATTAAAAATTTGTTAATACAAATAAAAATATTAAATATAAATAATACAATTCAACAAAAAAATTCTATAAAAATTAAGTACTTACCAAAAATGCCTAATTCTTCTTCAATCCTTATTTGAGTTATTTATTGTTTAAATTTGACAAAAACTTGAATGAAATATTAAAGAATTATTATTAATATTAAAAAACTTAATTTAATATATTATTAAAAAACTTAATTTGATAAATTTAAAAATAAAAAAAGTGTAAAACTCATCCTTAGAAATAAAAAATATACTCACCCAACTTTTTCATTTGGCTTCGGTATTAATTCAGGATGTACTGTACCATATGCGCATAACGGTAAACGAGGATTCTCAGTATATAAGTATAGTTTAAAAAAATATCCTTTAAGAGAGTTTTACTCTTGCAACAAATCGGCCCAATTATATTTATTATTTTATTTAATAATTATTTAATTATTATTTTACTTTTAAGTATACAAATTATTAACACTTTTTACAATTTAAGCCTATTTTAATGCGCAATTTTTAAACACTAACACAAGAAGAATAAAAAACAAAAATAAAAAAAAAAATTATGCGCCATTTTTACAAGAATAAGGTCAACCCAAATATTTTAATTGGATTTTCGACCTTTTTTTTTAATAAAAAAAATAAAGAAAAATATTTTTAAACACTATTTTCCTTAAACACTTTCACTAATTTCACTCACATACTTTCACAGAATCACTATTAAATCACTTAACACTCACTTTTCACTCACTAATTACTCTCTTATTTATTAATTCACTTTTAAAGAAACTGATGCGTCTGCGTCGTATCCTTTGCATGTCCAAGATGAAGTGGCTGGCAGAAGGAAAGCGAAAAAGGATCCAAGTGCCGTGATCTGGAAGTGGAGTGAGAGCGAGGTGAGCGCGAGAGAGCGCTGCTGAGCGGCCATTACTGTTCACCACAGCTACAAAGCATTATGTCGATTGCCGAAAGCCGTAAAGTGAGCTACAAAAATTGGAAAATGGATATTGGAAATAAGAAGGGGAGATCTTTATATTATCATATAGAAATATATTAATATTTATATGTTTAATTTTCATTTTTTTTCAGTGCCTACCATTTTTTCTATGTATTTTTTTAAAGTTATGCATAAATGATTCGTAGCTTTTGGAGTTCCCGTTGTGCCGGCTGCCATTTTCTTTTTTTCCCCTCCCCCCACCAATTTATCTCTCATCTTTGGCAAAGTGTTTCACAACTATTCCACTGCACTTGAGAGTGCTCTGCCCGGGGGCTGGTGGGAGTATGTGCATAGGTAGGGTGGTGGAGAGTGATATTGTATGCGCTGAGTTGGGTAAAAATCTTTCTCCAAAAACTACCGTTACCGGTGGCGCTGTTATCGAATTAAATACACACAGACAGACAGATATACCACATAGAAGAAGAAGAAGAAGCAGCGGCTGCAGGAGCAGCGCAGTCGACGCCGAAGGGCGATCAATGTGCAAATTTATGGAGCGAAAGGCAATGGCTAGAGGGGGAGGAAGGTAAGGGAGTGTACTGGTCTCCCAAAAAAGGAGAGAGAGCGGCGGAGAGTGGCAGCCGGAGTGGTGGAGGTGGGGAGCAAGAATGGAGTTGCATGGCACGGGGGCCAGGCAACAATTTTGGCAGCCGAGCACGTGAATTGAGTCCAAAATTTTGCGCACTTGTGCAATGACAGCGAACCACCGAAAGCAAACTATACACTGTTGAAAAATTATTACAACGATGATTTTAATTTGTAGATTTATTTAAATGATTTTTTTGAAAAAAAAATTCTAAGCTTACATAAATTTTTTTTTTTAAATATTTTTCCAAACAATTTCTTACTGTGTAACTTTGCAGCATCAATCCTCGAACCTTTGTTCTCATTCCCCCTTGTTCGTTGTTTCACCAGCAGCGCCAGCCCCTCTCACTGCACTCAACCTGCATGCCCCTCTCTGGCAGAGAGTCTCCAAAAACCAGAGCCAGGTAAACCATGTACTCCGCCAAATGCATGTATGTATGTATGTATGCGCATATGTATGTATGGGTGTGGTAGTAGCCTTAAATATGCACATAGACGGTGGACAAGGGTGGTATGGGGGCTGTGGTGTGTGGACCAAGGGTTTCCCCAGGGACGAGGGTCTGGGGCCACAACGTTGGCCATTTGGCGCTGCTGATAGCCAAAAATATTAGTCATTGCCTTTAAGTTCTTTTCTGGCTTTTGATTAATAAAGCGAACATTTCTCAGGGATTTGCTTTAAGGTAGAACACGAATATATATATTATACGTATATATATTTAAGGACTTTTCTAAGGAAAATCTATATTTTTAATCAGAAATGTCATTAAATTTAAAGGGATTTTAAAAAACAAATCAAATTCAATTGTTTAATAATTTCATAGATCTCTCAAGGTCTCAGAGAAAATTCTAGTAAAATATATATAATAAAATAAAGAATGAAGAAATAAAGAAAAAGTATATTTTCTTAAATTTAGAATAAATTAATTTCAATAAAAAATATAATTTATATATGAACAGTCTATTGCTTATAAGTATATGTATATATAGACTAAGTATATACCAAGACGAAGAAGCTAAGAACATAAACCAGGTCTTGTTGCTAATCACCTCTCTCTAATCTCCAATAACCTCTGACATCCCTTCCGTGCGCATTCTGTCTGTGGAATATTTTGGCTTTTCTATATGTGTGGGTATGTCCCAATTCCTTATCAGAAACTCTGAAGCTCAAGCTTAAGCTCAAGACCAAGACAGAGGACGGCTTTAAAAAGCCGGAGCTCCAAGACTCGCAGCATCAGTTGCAATATTTCTAGTGATTCTTTCAGACGACGGTTCAGTTTAATCGAAAAAATACAAGATGATCTTCCCCGTGGCCCTCATTTCTGCCTTTATCCTTTTTCCTGCTGCCTTCGGATCGGAAGAAGTAAGTAATAGACTTTTTGAGTGTTTTTATTTAGAAAAATAATTAAACCTTAAATTCCGCAGTCGTGCTACCTCTCCGAAGAGCAGGAAGACGAATGTGCATCGGTGTGCTACCCAATTGTGAAACCTCTACTTCGATACTTCGAGAAAACCAAGGAAAAGGATGCCGATCTTTTAAAATGCAGGACAGACTTCTCGGAAGTTCTGAAACGATTTTCAGACTTGCAGAGCGAGGATCTCAAACAATATGCCCAGATATCAAAATGCCAACAGGATTATTCGGAGTTGGTGAAATCGAATTTGGAAATGCAGAACAAATACACTGAAGTGCAAAATAAATACTCGGAAGTGCAAAATAAATACTCGGAAGTGCAAAATAAATACTCGGAAGTGCTGAATCAACTCAAAGATACTGAAGTTAAATATTCGCAGTTGCAATCAAAGCATCTGGAAGTAGACAATCTAAACACTCTCATAAATCAAAAAAACAAGGAAATCAAACTACTTAAAGATCAAAATAGAAACCTAAAGAAAACAAATGAACTTGCAACGTTGACAAATAAATTTAGCAAAGACATTGACAAAATTGGAGAAATAGTTAGAGCTGGAGAAATCTTAACTAATCAACTGGCTAATATTAGTAATCAGACGACGTCGAAAACAGAAACCATAGGTGAGTCGGCAGAACACAACAACTTGCAAAATAAAACAACGATTTCTTCAGATTTTCCAGATCCTTGTCCACGAGACCAAGAAGAATTAAAAGTCCTCCGCGAAATACAACTTCCAGGCTCAGACCCGTTTAAAGTGGTTTGTGGGTCATATTCGGATATCGGATCTGGATGGTTGAATGTTTATAGAAAACATTCTTATTCAACAATATTTAATCGCACGTATGAGGATTATGTACGTGGATTTGGAGATGCAGGAATTGAGCCTAAGGATGAGTTCTTTATTGGACTCAATCGATTGCACCGTGTGATGAGTGGAAAGCCTCATGAAGTGGTTTTATGGACCCTTGAGGGAAACGGAAGATGCGACCACTTCGTTGTGGGCGGTAGAAGCGAAGGCTACGAGGTGAGAAGTATTGGCAATTGTACTGGAGGCGCCAGGATGATGCCTAAGCAGGGCTCCAAACTTTCCACCTTCGATCGGGATTTGGATGGAGTTCGTGGTCGTAATTTGGCGAAGGAACGGGGCTTTGGCTGGTGGTTCGATACTGGAATGAGTGATATAAGGTGTGTATTCTAATTAGATCTTTTCTTCTATTTCATATCCAACTAGACATTTCTAAAATAACTAACTTGAAATCATTTTTTAATTCTATTTTTTTTATTTCTGGATCTATTAGAGTCGAACAGGTTTACATTTTGATGTTCATCCGAAGAACAGACTGAAGAAAACAAAAAAGCCTTTTAAGACGGACTTGGAAAATGACACTTTTCGGAAAATATATGTAATCTTAATATGCACTTAAATGTAATTATATTATTGCTAATATTATGAAGACGATTATTAGATAAACTGTACTCTTATATTTTGTAACTTTTGCATAAAATCTCCAAATAAAATACATAAAAATTAATCGAAAATAAAAGTTTTCACTGGAAAAACTTAAGGTTGGAAACCATTGGATTTCAGACATTGCAGGATCAGCCCCAACGGAGCCTTTGAAAAGTAAACTAGCGACTCTGGTTCAGTTGTGGGAAGTGGCTAACAAACTGGGCCAGCAGCTGGAGAGTGATTTCCTTTGGACGTTAGCCCCTCTTAAAGTATAAGCTTTCAAGGTTTGGATTCTCAGCAAAAAATTGTTGTTGCATAAAATAAACGAAGCCTTCCTACTACCCCCTACGACTATACTGCCGATTTAGTAGGAAAGCAGAATAAAAAGCATATAACTTTCCTAAAAATTATCCTATTTGACTGATTTTTATACCCTTGCAGAGGGTATTATAATTTTGTCCAAAAGTGTGCAACGCAGTGAAGGAGACATCTCCGACCCTATAAAGTATATATATTCTTGATCAGGATCACCTCCTGAGTTGATATGAGCATGTCCGTCTGTCCGTCTGTCCGTCTGTCTGTCTGTCCGTCTGTCTGTCCGTTTCTACGCGAACTAGTCTCTCAGTTTTAAAGCTATCGTCTTGAAACTTTGCACACACCCTTCTTACCTTTGCACGCAGTATATAAGTCGGAACGGCCGGGATCGGCCGACTATATCCTATAGCTGCCATATAACTGATTGATCGGAAATGGTATAACTTTGGTGTTTTTAAAGCTAGAGAATTCGAATTTGGTACGAATGCTACTTTTGGCAAAATAATACGACCTACCAAATTTCATAAGGATCAGCCGACTATATCCTATAGCTGCCATATAACTGATTGATCGGAAATGGTATAACTTTGGTGTTTTTAAAGCTAGAGAATTCGAATTTGGTACGAATGCTATTTTTGGCAAAATAATACAACCTACCAAATTGCATAACGATCAGCCGACTATATCTTATAGCTGCCATATAACTGAACAATCAGAAATGGTATTTAGTAAAAATACCAACTTTGGTATTTTTGAAGATGAAAGCTTGGTACTTTGTTTTAGATTTTTTATTGTAATAAATTGGTTATATTATGATATTCTCATAAGGATTGGCCAATTCAATCCGATTTTTGCGATAATATCGGGTTTAAACTGCAAGGGTATATCAACTTCGGCTCCGCCCGAAGTTAGCTTTTCTTTCTTGTTATGTGTATTTCTATCTCCAAAAATACCATTTTCGATCAATCAGTTATGTGACAGCTATAGGATATAGTCGGCTTATTCTTATAAAATTTGGCATGTTGTATTATTTTGCCAAAAGTAGCATTCGTACAAAATCTGAACGCTGTAACTCTAAAAACACCAAAGTTATACCATTTCCGATCAATCAGTTATATGGCAGCTATAGGATATAGTCGGCCGATCCCGGCCGTTCCGACTTATATACTGCGTGCAAAGAAGAGAAGGGTGTGTGCAAAGTTTCAAGACGATAGCTTTAAAACTGAGAGACTAGTTCGCGTAGAAACGGACAGACAGACGGACAGACAGACGGACGGACAGACGGACAGACGGACATGCTCATATCAACTCAGGAGGTGATCCTGATCAAGAATATATATACTTTATAGGGTCGGAGATGTCTCCTTCACTGCGTTGCACACTTTTGGACAAAATTATAATACCCTCTGCAAGGGTATAAAAATACAAGATGATCTTCCCAGTGGCCCTCATTTGTGCCTTTTTCTTATTTTCTGCCGCCTCGGGATCGGAAGAAGTAAGTATCGAGTGTTTTTATTTTGAAAAATATTTTTAATTTCAATTCCACAGACCATTAACGTACAACGGTGCTTCGAGAAGTGTCACAAGAACGAAACCGATCTTTTCAAATGCAGGACAGACTTCTCGGAACTTCAGAAACGATTTTCGGACTTGCAGAGCGAGGATCTCAAACAATATGCCCAACAGGTATCAAAATGGCAACAGGATTATTCCGACTTGGTGAAATCGAATTTGGAAGTGCTGAATCAACTCAAAGATACTGAAGTTAAATATTCTCAGTTGCAATCAAAGCATCTGGAAGTAGACAATCTAAACACTCTCATAAATCAAAAAAACAAGGAGATCGAACTACTTAAAGATCAAAATAGGAACCTAAAGAAAACAAATGAACTTGCAACGTTGACTAATCAGTTCCGCGAAGACATCGATAAGCTGGAAAAAATAGTGAAGATTGGAGGAATAAATGAAAATAATCCAACAAAGTCGGAAGTGGAAGCTGGAAAGGTCCCAACAACTCCCCTGCCTAATATTAGTAATCAGACGACGTCGGAAACAGAAACCATAGGTGAGTCGGCAGAACACAACAATTTGCAAAATAAAACAACGATTTTTTCAGATTTTCCAGATCCTTGTCCACGAGACCAAAAAGAATATAATGTCCTCCGCGAAATACAACTTCCAGGCTCAGACCCGTTTAAAGTGGTTTGTGGGTCACATTCGAATATCGGATCTGGATGGTTGAATGTTTATAGAAAACTTCATTATTCAACAATATTTAATCGCACGTATGAGGATTATGAACGTGGATTTGGAGATGCAGGAATTGGGTTTAAGGATGAGTTCTTTATTGGACTCAATCGATTGCACATTCTGACCAGTGGAAAGCCTCATGAAGTGCTTTTAAACACCTTAAGGGAGAGAAGAAAATGCAATCACTTCGTTGTGGGCGGTCGAAGCGAAGGCTACGAGATGAGAAGTATTGACAATTGTACTGGAAACAAGGTAATGGTGATGCCTAAGCAGGGCTCCAAATTTTCCGCCATCGATCGGGATTTGGATGGAGTTCGTGGTCGTAATTTTGCGAAGGAATCGGGCTATGGCTGGTGGTTCGATCCTGATATGAGGTGTGTATTCTAATTTTGTTTTTCCTTTCGTTTCATCTTCAACTGAAAATTTATAAAATAACTAACATGAAATTATTTTTAAATTCTAATTTGAAGTCTTAGCCACGACTACGGCATTCACATGTACATCCGGAGAACAGACTGAAGAAAACAAAAAGGCTTTAAAAATGGACTTGGGAAATGAAATATTTTTGAAAAGTGTACAGGATATATATATGGACTAAAATGTAATTATGTTATTTCAATTATTATGAAGATGATTACTAGATAAACTGTACTGTTGTATTTTTTTTAATTTTTAATAAAATTTCCAGTTAAAATTTGTAAAAAGTAATCGAAAATAATTGTTTTTACTGGAAAAAGTTTAAGAAGGACGGAGACCAAATTTTTGAATTTCATGCTGATCAAGAATATATATCCTTTATGTGGTTAGAGACGATTCCTACTATATGTTACATACATTCACACAACCACAATATACCCATGTACTCACGCGTACGGGTTTAATTATCTAATAATCAAGAATGGACAAAATTCGACCCAAAAAAACAACCTTATACTTAACCCTAACCTTATGCCAGAAAGGAAACTGAGTTTCAGAAGTACATACATATGTACCTTGATTTTTGAAATAATATAGTGGCGATAAGAAAAAATGGCAGAACAATAATACCCAAAATGAAGGGTATTTTACACAAATTATGGACAGAGGAAGGGGTACTAAATAACACTAATTAAATTAAATTAAAATTAAATATATACTAGATCTCTTTGACTTTTGGAAGAAAACTTTGAATATACGCATTTTTATAATTATTATGCATTTTTTTCCTACACTTTCCATATTTCTGGAAAGTCGATAAAAAATTGTTTTCTAAAAACATGAACACTTTTTAAAAACAAAAGAAAATAATATTACTAAGAAGATATTAGAAGACAATTATAGATATTTATAGCAACTCTAAGCATATAATAACTTAATTATCAAGACTGCGGCTGATTCCACAAGTTAGTCCTACTTAGTTAAGTTTTTAAACATTAATACTAACTTAATAAGGAACAAATATAAATTATGTTTTTGAAAAACATTTAAAAGTTTTCTCTTTAAAGTTTAAAAAATAAAAATAGTTATGGTTATGGTAACCCCCATCTCCACCTTAGATCTTGACCTCCAGTATTTAATTAGTCCCTTCCTCGCACAGCTCAGTAGTTACCCCTTATTTTTATTAAATACTATGGATCTTAAACGATGTCGTTTCAAAACGTTAACGTGACGATATTTTAACTTTTAAAAATTGAATTTTGGCCAGCAAAAGGGGTTGTTTGGAGTATTAGAGATTTATTTTTTAAATATAATAAAATATTATTATAATTCTGATTTTAAAGTTTCTTTATACTTTAAAGATATACTATTAACTCCAAATTCATCCATTCTAGTTATTCTTTTTTTAAAAAATAGCTATTAAATATCTCTTTTAAAAATAGTTTGAATTATACACATTTCAATTACTCCATTTTTAAATCCTTTTTGCAGAACTTTCCTAAAGCATTTTAATAAAATATAATTTATTCGCATTAAGCTAAATTTAATTGAAAGAAAATAACCTCCATTCTGTCGACAAATCACAGTTGAATAAAATTATTCAATAAATACTTTCATCTCGAAATCAAAATAATATCCTTTATTAACTAGACAACATAATCCCCTCATTTTTTTTTTGGTAAAAAGTCAAAGCCAAGACTGCAAACACATGTCTTTGATGGTCAGAATGTAAGGCTGAATTTCGTATAGGATTGGCAATTGAATCAATTCGCTTGATATCCGAACATGACAACTCATTAGATCCAAAATAGATAATTGAAGCACCATCATTGGCCGGGCTATCAGCTTCAGCCTGCACCAAGACTCCATTCCAATGGAGAATGGCCAAAAAGTTATTGAACTGTTGCCATTACGCTTCAATTGATTGTGGAGTGCCAGGAGATCGGGCAGTGGCGTGGCGTGGAGTGGAGTGGACTGACTGACTGACTGACTGAATGGCCAATTATGGGGCGGCAACGGGGTATTTTTCGCCCAAAAAGGACGAAGGATGAAGACCATGTCCGTTGCGAGAGCTCTTCCTTATCGCCATTGCACATTGCTCATGTCCATGTCCACGTTAGCGACGCCTCGCGACTCGCGACATTTGCCAAAAAGGCGGCGTAAGGCCCCCTTCCACGCCCCCTGACCCAGACAGTCAATGGTTCTAGCTGTGCATTCAACACACTCAAAAAAAAATTGTATTTATTTAAATTTTTCTAATTAATTTCTTAAATATTAAATTGCTTGGTTTTAGTTACATTTAAAAAAAAAACATTGCATTTCAATATAATATCAATATAATATCGATAATATCGATAATATTTTTCTTTAGATATGTAAATAAAAAAATCAGAAAAATCTAAAATTCCAATAAAAAGGAGATATCTAAAAAATTATTTATACAAAATTACATTTTAAAGCTATAAACTTTTAAGGTTAAAAGATATACTTTTAAGAAAATATATTTATAATTTTTATACATATTAGAATCAATTTTTATTAAACTAAATAACTTTTTTTTTTATCTATTAGAGATATGTATCTTTCACCATTTCTTTTTACTTAAACTTTAATTATTTTATTTTTTCGATAAGAATCGATAAGAATCGATAGCCCATTTTTTAGAACAGTGCATCGAAAAAGCGATAACAGAGCATCAACCTCACTGGAGACGGAAAGCAAAGAAAGAGCACGGCGATGAGGATGAGGAATAAGGACGAAGTATGAGAAAAATGGAGGAAGGATGGCAAAACAGGAGAGAAGCAGTGCATCTGCCACGTGCAGCTCTTGATTTAGTTGCGGCAAGGAGTCAACGACATGCAACGACCAGAAAGCAGAAAGAAAGGACCAAGGAGCAAGGACCAAGTACCAAGTACCAAGGACCCTGTGCCGGGCAATTGAAATTAACATTGGCCTGGACATTGGACAAGGGTCACCGTCCACCAGTCCACCAGTAACTCGGTAATCTCCCACCGCCATTTGCTGACATCTCATTTCACTTTCTCACTACTTTTGGGGATTCCCCTCGAACATCCTTTTTGTTTGCATAATAAAAACATAAAAATTCTCCCCCATCACCATCCTGGGCATTTGTTTGTATTTTTTGGTGTGCAACCGAAATTAATTTCCATTTCGTACATTTAATGGAATTTACTTGTTGTCTGTCAGCCGAGAAACGGAAAGGATTGGTAAGATTGCCAGGACCATGGACAAGGGCTACTGGTGGAGGTAACTACCATATCAAACATATATATCTATCCATGTGATCCTATGGCCTACCTACTAACTACAAAATAGCATTCACAGATGCATTCACACATTTTCATTCGCATTCTGATTCGGATTAGGATTCGGATTTGGTTTTTGGTTACTTTGGTTTTTGGGAAGGTGTCCTGTTTGTTTGTTTGATGGCTGTCCGTCAATTTTGTCCTAATTTTCTAAAATGATAAATCGAAACCAAAGGAAATGTATTGTTGGGGGGGTTTTTGGAAAAATAAAGCTATTATGGCCAATCATGCTTTTGAAAATGTTGAAGGCTCTTGTCCATTTATCCGTCGGGTTTTATTCAGATTATTAGCTCAGGTTTAAAGGTATCCTTTTAAAACTTTTTACACACCTTTCTTAAACTAAAAACTATAAGAATCACCCTTCTATATCCTTTAGCTTCTATATCTTATACCTCCCAAATACTCACTTAAAACAAATCAATATATTCCCATACGTTTCTCCTATTTCACAATTTTATTTGTGAAATTAATTAATTCAATAAAAGGGAAATATGCAATTTATGGTGGCCATAAATTTTATACCATACACATCCAAAAGGAGGGAGTGGTGTGTGGTTAGGCGGGCAGGGGGGCGGGAGGTTCAAAAAAGCCCCAGAAGCACCCAGGAAGGACCCGGCCAGGCCCCAGGATACTCGAACTCGAACTCGGGCGAGAGTCGAGCCTTGTCTTGCACTTGGCCAATATGTCTGTGCATAATTTATGCGCCATCTTTTAAATATGTTTGCAAATTTTCCCAACCCAACATTCAATGGAAAGTTTTCATTTCCTTCCTAGAAAAAAAAAAACAAAAAATTTCTAAGAAAAACAAGAAACACAAGGCGTTTGCATATGGAAATCATTAGATTTTCACAGAGAAAGCAATTTGATTTCGTTTATGCTACGTACATATGTATACTGGAAGTGTCAAGTGGAGTTAATTTGTTTACGTTGGCTTAGGTTTATGGCTTTAGATTTACAAATTAAATGGAAATTGCAATCTATTAAGGGGGTGAAAATTGTGTATGAGTGATATTTTGTACAAAAAGTTTTGAGCATTTGTTTGGAATTGTTTTGGTGGGTTTTTGTGTTCGACTTATGGTTGGTTACTTATACCTGTATATTTCTATAAATTAGCCCTTAAATATATGCTAAATAAAATGGATGTTCTTAGAACTTTACTTTCTTATTACCTTTTTATTTTTTTCTTTATTTCTTTAAATATAATATAAAACTAAGATTGTTTTAAGCCACTACTACGACATACTACTTTCTGCTACTCTTTAGAAAAATTAATCGTTAAAACAATAAAAAAATTTACGAAAAATATTCATGTATGTAGGTTTACATTTTTGATAAAATATAGAAGAGCTATCTATAGTAGTAATATTTATATTTTCTAATAACTAATCCTAATTCTAATTAGCTAATATAATTAAAAGGTACCCAATTCTTTTCCTATAACTTTCTTTCCCCAAAAATCATCTCAATCCCCCTGATCTCTTTGCGCCAAGTCAAGCACTAAATTGACCCTTTGGATATCATTTTGACCTGGTTTCTGGCTTAAACCCGGTTATTACCTACCCCTTTTTTTTTGGGGATTATTATTGTTCTATGTTACCACCCACCGATTTTGATTTCTGTTTGAGATGGAAACTTTTTGGGGACTCGATAGAAAGGCGACTGGAAACTAGAATTTTAGGAAACTATGATGGTCGCAAAAGTTGTATGTTGCATGTTGCGCGTGTGCCCCCTCCTGGTGCGTGGCAGGCAGAAGAAAAAACCAAATGACTGATGGCTGGTTAATTGTCTGGCCAGGGCTTTTGTTCTTTTTTAGCCAAAAACAGGAATTTCATTCCTTTTTTTTTTTTTGGAGTGAAGTACTGCTGCTGCTACTGACGCTTGAAACATTAGACTTAGACGTGGCACAGATACTACGAGTACGAAATCCTGTAACTGCAACTGAAGATGAACTGAACAAAAAAAAAACAACAAAACAACAACATCAAAGACAATGCAACACACACACACATACACAGATACACACTACTGCCAACTCTGATCCTGGCAACAGACTTTACTAACTGGGTTTTTCTAAACCCAACCCTAACCCGTGGCAACCCACCCACCAAGATGTTGGCCTAAACTGAAGTCGGGTTAAGGAAGTGAAGTCTCAACAACTCTGGAGGCTAAAGAAATTTTCGTTACTGAAATTTCAGTTCCCCTATTTGGGTGCCAATTGGAATTATACGACCCATGGCATCAGGATTTTTGGAAAAACCAAATTTGTCAGCAAAATTCAATTCATTCATTAATTGAAGTGTTCGAGAAAAGTTGATGGAGCTCCTAAATGAAGAACTCGATTAAGAGGCAGTTTAGGGTTCTCAATGCAATTACTAAATTAAATTGATAATCATAGGAAAATAAAGGTTATGGGGTATCATTTTGAAATATATTTTTAAGATGGAAATTCTGACCAGATCGTGAAAAACAAAATACTAAAATATAATTATTTATTTAAAAAATACTTGTATCTAAGAAGGAAACATTTATCAAGATGAATTAGGTAATTTACAATTTTTCCAATTAATCTTAAAGATATTCAAAGACTTATTATAAATTAATTTTAATGCTAACTATTGTAATTCTCAAACAAAATTGTATTAAAAAAATAATTACTTCTAATTGGGTTATTGATAAATATTTGACTCTTATTGACAAATAAAGAATATATGAATAATATTGTAATTTTTTTTTTAATTTTAAATAATTGGAATCGAATAAAAAACATTACAAAACCTCAAAAAAATTAAAAAAAAAAAAAAAGAACATCCCTAAGTTTGGTTAAACTTTTGTTGGTTTTAGCGAATTTAGCCTCCTTTGTGGCTTATTTGTACTTTTTGTTGGCCACGTTTCACTCGGATGTACTGGCTTGTTGTTGTTTTATGCGTTCCAGTACTTGGTGCAGTTAGTCAAACAGAGATGCCAGCACAAAGCTAGACAGAGATAGGGAGAGTGAAAGCTGGGGAGTTGGAGGCAAAGGAGTTTTCGGGAAACAAATGGCAAGAAAACACCGCATGGCGATGATTGTGATGACGACGATGTTTTCATTGTTTTGTTACGCTCGCTTTTCATACCCAACTAGCCCCAACTCACCAGGACGCCTCTAAAAAAAAGAAAAAAAAAAATTAAAAAAAACCCTTTCTCCTTAGAACCACACTCCCCACCCCCGTACTGGTCTTTCGCGCAGCTGCCAGCTACAATATTTTACTGACTGTTTGCCGGCTTCTCTTTGGAATTTTGATGCTATTGCTCAACACAAAAAAGAAAAATTAAAAAAAAAAACTTACAGCAGTTTTCTTTTTATTTAAAAATGAGAATTTACATTTTTTAACACTCTTGTGGGTAAAGGCTTTTAAAATAATATACTAATTAAGCCCATTATATTTTTATTGAGGCTCTTATATTTTTAAAAATATTTCAAATATATAATACTATTTATATTAAAATTCTTGAGTGTATTTGATTGTTTGTTTTTAATACTATTAGTGAAAATTGAATTCTTGTCTCGAAAGTCTCGATTTGCTCAAAATTTTAGACTAGAATACCCCCTTAAGCGCGACATTCATTTTTTAGGATAAGGCGACTATTGCGTCATTCAAATCTGTTTGAAAAGTACTTTCCAATTTGGGAATATGAACAATAGTATGTACACAATATAATAAAGTAATTTATAAATAATTCATTGCATATACATATATACACGTATATATATATATATATATAAATACATATGTGCCTCATGTGCACGTGCCTCCATATATATTATGAAGACGAAGCTAAGAACATAAACCAGGTCTTGTTGCTAATCACCTCTCTCTAATCTCCAATAACCTTTGACATCGCTTTCGTACGCATTCTGTCTGTGGAATATTTTGGCTTTTCTATATGTGTGGGTATGTCCCAATTCCTTATCAGAAACTGAAGCTCAAGACCGAGGACGGCTTTAAAAAGCCGGAGCTCCAAGACTCGCAGCATCAGTTGAAATACTTCTAGTGATTCTTTCAGTAGACGGTTCAGTTTAATCGAAAAAATACAAGATGATCTTCCCAGTGGCCCTCATTTGTGCATTTTTCCTATTTTCTACAGCCTTGGGATCGGAAGAAGTAAGTAATAGCCATTTTGAGTGCTTTTATTTTGAAAAATAATTTTAATTTTGATTCCACAGACCATTAACGTACAACGGTACTTTGAGAAGTGTCACAAGAACGAAGCTGATCTTTTAAAATGCAGGACAGACTTCTCGGAAGTTCAGAAACGATTTTCAGACTTGCAGAGCGAGGATCTCAAGCAATGTGCCCAGATATCAAAATGGCAACAGGATTATTCCGACTTGCTGAAATCGAATTTGGAAGTGCAAAATAAATACTCGGAAGTGCTGAATCAACTTAAAGATACTGAAGTTAAATATTCGCAGTTGCAATCAAAGCATCTGGAAGTAGACAATCTAAACACTCTCATAAATCAGAAAAACAAGGAAATCGAACTACTTAAGGATCAAAATATGAACCTAAAGAAAACAAGTGAACTTGCAACGTTGACTAATCAGTTCCGTGAAGACATCGATAAGCTGGGAAAAATAGTGAAGATTGGAGGAATAAATGAAAAAAATGAAACAAAGTCGGAAGTGGAAGCTGGAAAGGTTCCAACAACTCCACTGCCTTATATAAGAAATCAGACGACGTCGAAAACAGAAACCATAGGTGAGTCGGCAGAACACAACAACTTGCAAAATAAAACAACGATTTCTTCAGATTTTCCAGATCCTTGTCCACGAGACCAAGAAGACTATAAAGTCCTCCGCGAAATACAACTTCCAGGCTCAGACCCGTTTAAAGTGGTTTGTGAGTCAGCTGGGATCTTTGGACCTGGATGGTTGATTGTTTATAGAAAACATGCTTCTTCAACAATATTTAACCGCACGTATGAGGATTATGAACGTGGATTTGGAGATGTAGGAATTAATTATAATGATGAGTTCTTTATTGGACTCAATCGATTGCACCGTCTGATGAGTGGAAAGCCTTATGAAATGTATTTCTGGGGCGATGGGCGGCTAAGAAGTTGCAATCACTTCGTTGTGGGCGGTAGAAGCGAAGGCTACGAGGTGAGAAGTATTGGCAATTGTAGTGGAGACATAAGGATGATCCCTAAGAAGGGCTCCAAATTTTCCGCCATCGATCGGGATTTGGATGGAGTTCGTGGTCGTAATTTGGCGAAGGAATGGGGCTATGGCTGGTGGTTCGATCCTAGTATGAGGTGTGTATTCTAATTTTGTTTTTCCTTTCGTTTCATCTTCAACTGAAAATTTATAAAATAACTAAATTTAAATTATTTTTAAATTCTATTTTGAATCTATTAGCCACGAGCCTTTTGCCATTTACATGTACATCCGGAGAGCAGACTGAAGAAAACAAAAAGGCTTTAAAAATGGACTTGGGAAATGAAATATTTTTGAAAAGTATACAGGATATATACATGCACTAAAATGTAATTATGTTATTTCAATAATTATGAAGATGATTATTAGATAAACTGTACTGTTGTATTTTTTAAATTTTTAATAAAATTTCCAATTTAAATTTGTAAAAAGTAATCGAAAATAATTGTTTTCACTGGAAAGGAACTTTGAATAGTTCGGAAACCAAAATGTTAAATTTCAGACATTTCAGGATCAGCCCCAACGGAGCCTTTCAAAAATAAGCAAGGTAAAACGACTCTGGTTTAGTTGTGGAAAGTGGCTACAAAACTTGGCTAGTAGCTGAAAAATGATGTCCTTGGACGTTGGCCCTCTTTATATGAAGATATGAAGCAGATTATCAACCTTCTTTATTTCAAAAATTACATATCCATAAGCTTCGGCTTCCTTCTTGTTTTCAAATGAATTTATTGCTGATCTGAAGGAAATATATGAATCACTTTCTTTATAAAATAAGTTGTTCTTTTTTTTTCACAAAGATCTATTAGCAATGAGCTAATATATATTTGTCATATTGTCATAGCAATGTCATATTTTTCAGAAGAATCTTAAACCAACGATCTTAAAAGTGGGACAAAAAATATAAAAAAAATATACTACAACACCCATTTTTTTTTAGAAAAATTGTCAAGCTTTTTAATATCAAAATAGTATAAATAGAAAATAAAAGATAAATTTTTAAATCATTTTTTTTTTGGAAAGAACAGACAAAATAGCAATGAGTGGCAGGAAAGGCTACCAAAGGGAGGAGATAAGAATGGCTGGCATGATGACAGGGGTGGTGCCTAAAAGGGGGCTAGAATGCACCTACCCCCACCATCCTGCCACACAAAAAAAAAAAAAAAAAAAAAAGAATGGAAGCGGGCTGCTGGCAGCAGCTTTGTGAGGCTTTTTAAACCGAAGCTCCAGGAACAGCAGGATGCGATGAGGAAAAGGAGCTGCAAGACGAAAAGGACATTGGGGGGGGGAAGGCAATAACGATGACTGCGAACGATGGCAGCGACGCCAGCTGCGCCGTCAGCTGCGACTGCAGTGGGGCAACAACAATTTTTCAAGCACTTCCGAATGTTGCAATAGAAATCTGCATTTTTAATTTGTGTGTGTTTGTGGCAAGTATGTGTTACTGTTGATTTCTTTCCATTGTTGCTTTTGTTGTTGGTGTGCTTTGAGGGCTAAGGATTTGCACTGAGAGAAAATTCAATAGTTTTCAAGTAAATATTTATTTTTTAAGTTTGTAAATTACTATTATTATTTAAAAATAATTATTTTGAATAAGTGAGACTGAGTTGTTAAACTACATTCTTAAAGTAAATAAATAAATAACAATTTCCATTTCAATTTAAATTAAAATAAAAACATTAAATAATATAAAATCTAATTTAAATAAGTAATAGTTTTTTTTTCTCTGTACTCTGTATAATTTTTGTTTGTTTGTGTGCGTCTGGTGCCTGCGTCCCAGTTCTTGTAACGTTTGATGTTCCTTTTGTGGTTGTTGTTATTGTTGCTGCGCGATGTTGTTTGGAACTTCCTCATAACCCTAGGACCTCACTGCCCCCTTCCTTCAACCTGCTTCTGTCCCTTGCCCTCTGACCACCCACCACCACCCCCAGTTGTATGCAATTTTTGGTGAAATATATCCAAGAGATTTTTGGGAATTTTCGGGTAATGATCTTGCGAGTAATCTTTTCTGTTGTGTTGCTTTGGTCTTAAGTGACATTGGGTATTACACAATTTGTGTAATTGTACCAGATATGGCTATTAATTTTGAATTTGAAGACAACAAATTTTACTTTTCCTAAAAAAATTATTTTCGAAATTAATGTATTTATATTAAGAAAATACCATTTCCCCTACAATTTTGATAATTTTTTAGTCAAATATTTTATTTTATCTACTTCTGTTGGCCATAAATTAAAAACGATTCATAATTTTGGCCAAAAATATACTCTTTAAAATTTTTTGGCTTTAATATAATTTTAAAAAATATATATAAATTATTTAAGTAAATGTTTTTAATAATCTTTCTATAAAGATATATATTTTTCTCGGCTTACCTACCCTGGTTAAATTATAAAATTTTTCTTAAAAATTTTTTTTTTATATTTTTTTATGAAAAATACCAAAAAACAATTTTTGTACAAAATTATTAAAAATATTCCATTTAGCTTACCTTCATTTTTTTTAATCTATCGTTTTTCAAAACTTCCAACAGCTCCTCCAAACAAATCAAACATTTTCTGCAAAAATTATACAAAATATAAAAATTAATTGTTAAATGTTTTTTAAATTTTTTCAGCAGCTAAAATAATTTTACTGTAGCTAACAGCTACACAAAAGTCAATCTCAGTATCTTGCATTTATATAAAAATTTTGTAATACCTTTGGCAAGCCAAAAACCTACGCCTAATAACCCAAAACTTGCCAAAATCCCACATAAAATCCCTATGGAATTTTTGCATAAAAACACAGTAAGCATCAGATTCCCAATGGCGAATATATACACATATATATACGTGCACATATCCAGTAATTTTCCATTTGCCTTGTGAAGAGAATATCTCATCAGGTATTCCCTTTTTTTTTTGCAGCAGCAAAAAGCTACAAAATATCAAATATACTGCCCAGAGAGACTGGATTTCTGGATTTTGTGGAAGGATGGTGGACTCTGTACTTCAACGTTTATCTTTTACTTCCTTGGATTTTTTTCTCAATTTTTTGCTGTATTTTTTATAGTTATCTTGTGCGTATTTCGGTTACCATTTGATTGTGATATGCACACAAAAGCGGATTATTCTTGACTCTTTAGCAGCATCATTTATGACATGCAACAATAATAGTTTGGTAGTTGCTAGAAAAACCAGGCCAACAGCTCTCTGTATTTGTGTGGAAAATGTGGCTAAAAATTGTTACAAATAGAAAATGCAATTTCGTTTAGTGGCCGGCAACATTTTTGTTTAGAATTTGTTGTGGATGTATTTTTTTTTTGGTATTGTGTCGCTTTCCGGCATTGTAGTTACATTATACTTACATATTTTTGGGTTCAGTTCTCGATTTAAAATTCGTGATTCAAAATGGAATTGCATAGTAGCCACAAAAGCTACTTAAGTTATTAATAATACATATATATTTTGGAATACATATTTAGTCAATAGTATGCTATTTGTTTTGAATAAATTGTATTGTAATTGTATAGTTGGAATTTCAATTGATGGAAAATATATCTGGGAAAAGGCAATTAATTACGAGAAAAAAATAGGGCAGGACTTGTTCAAATATTTGGATTTTTGTTTGGTATATCTATCAAAATAGAAGTATCTTACTTTACAGGACATCTTGGGAGACCAACTTGAAGACAACGATTTTCATCTTCAATCCCGACTAGGATTCCTGGGGTGTCTGCTGCTGCGTAAAAAGTGGGCTAAATGTCGTTGGCAGTCTAGGCTGCCTGCCTGCACAGCTGGGATACTGGGCCTCGTTTTTTTTTTTTGTAATGGCAACCCTACAAGCCCTCAACCCCCCCACCCAGTCGTCGCCGCCGCCCATGACAACTTGAGCGCTGTGAAGCGCTCACCGAAATGGTCCAATTGCCGGCCAAGTGGACCAAAAGTGCCGACGTCGCCTGTTGGATGTCTACTTTCTGTCTCCCTATTATCCTCCGTATAATTTCCTAGGTTCCCTGGGTCCCAGGCCCTAGACTTTTCAATGGACATCACTCTTCTAAAAGACCTAACAGCCTAATTTACACCTTGGATGCTTAAATGGCTAATCATTTGAGGTTTATATGTTTTTTTTTTAGGCTTAAGCTTTTATTTTCTAAAAATGCACTAATTTAAGGATCGTTTTTAAGGAGCATGGTCTTTTTGAACTTTTGGATAAGACACAGTGTGACCAAAATCCCTAAAAATATACGTCTTTGGTAGATGTTATTTTTATGTTAGTAAAAATAAAGTAAAGTTAATAAAAAAGGTATTTTTGTAAAAAAAAAATACTATAAAATGAGGTACTAAATTAACTGCTATTTATGATGCATAATTTTCTGTCAAATATTTTCTTAAACGATTTATTTTTTTCCAAGAAAAGGTAAGACTTCCTCTAGAACTAGAGAACTCTAGAGGCAAACGTGTTATTTTTTTCCTTACCTATTGATGTTTAATTTTTTCCAAAATTTTACTTTGTAATTTTAACAAAAAGGTCAAAAGAAGTTTCCAAAAAATTTCTAAAAGCAATACTACACTGCCACACATAAGAAGTGTGACCTTGTGACCTTTTATGCCTCAAATATATTTATTTTGGAAGATCTTTATCAACATTTTATATCCAAAACTTTATACTTGGAAAGAGCTCATAAATTTTTCACGTTTCTCCCTTTATAAACCGCATTCTGGCTCGCTCCGTGCTTGCCCCAAAACATTTTGGCCTTTGGCCTCCACTGGCTGCCACGACTGGCCCTGTTTAAGATGCAGATAATGCTAATTAATTGTATTGATTAGCTCATTATATCATTAGCTGGCAACAGAGCGCGCGTAGCACAGAGCACAGAACTTGCCCCAAGCGCCTTTTCAATGCGCCACACACGCTGCGGCTGCTTCTGCTGCTGCCGATGCTGCATCGACTTCCACTAAGACCCCTCGTGCCACCCAGCAACAATGCCGCATATGAACGTATGTATGTATGAGTTTGTGCCACATACTCGGTGTACTTGCATATAAATAAACTTGTCCAAATTGCTGTTACCGCCCCAGGGCCATGGCCAAAATTGTATGCAACACGGGGAGGGGGGCACACACAATATTCGGGGGCATTTGGAGTCTCCGTTTGGGAGACTTGCTTTTTGGTATTTTGGAATTGGCAAAAATATCTTGAAATAAATTTAATTCCTTAGGGATATTCAATCAAGTTAAAGGTTTAAGCTTCTTTGTTTCAATTTCGTTATTAATCAAATAGAAGAGATTTAAAAAAAATAAGATATATATTTTGTTTATTCGGTTGCATTCGTCACTAATATGTATGATTTCGTCACCTTTCTATAATTTGTATATTTTTGTAAAATATTTCTTAAGCCTCTAATCATTCTTAAAAGAAAACATAAAAAAACAACCAAAAATACTTACCATTTTTATTTATTTTGTTCTTTGCCTTGCCGACTTTGTCGCATCTGTCAGGTGTTTATTGCCGTCTCTTTCTCTGGCCATTTGGTTGCCCTCTCTCACCGCATCCCCCCTCCCCCACTGCCTGGCCATAAAGTTTTTGGCCAAGTTTTTGGCAACAAGCTGCATGGTCCGCTCGATTCGTTGTCTGTCTTTTTGTCGGCAGCATCGTTAAGGCGTATCCATCATAATATCTATCAGAGAAAGCTAGAAAGAGACAGGCTCAACGAGTGAGTGAGATGGAGAGGGGGAGGTCTCTAGGAGAGTCTCATCCGTATAATTCATTTATATTAATACATCCTGCAGAGCAACAGTCAAACTCACTGCAAAAGAGATGCCTGGACTAGAAGAAGAACTATTTCAATTTGTATTGCCAAGTGTCTCTGCATCTATCCATCTTGCTCTAACGCATGCAGTCCATCTCTTTCGAACTTGGAAAGCTTCAAGTTGAAATTGCTGAACACAGAGACACTATATACAGTGAGAAAAATACACTAGAATTTATATAATTTTAATAAATAGTTAGAAAGAATATTCATACCAGGTACTTGAAGATACTGAATTTTGGAGGTTATTCGAATTAGAATTCTACAATTTTTAACTTCATGATTTATACAAAAAAAATTCTCCAGAAATATTTATAATATTCCTATAATATTGGAATGTTCTTATATTTTTTCTTAAGTACATTTCCGCTTGGACAACCTGGCCAAAAGGTAGGAACTGGGTTGCATCCTTGCGGGCTGGAAAATGCGATGGCGCAAGGATGCGGGACAACAGGATGCAGGACGCAGGACGCAGCAGCAGGCAGGACGCCACCTTTTGCAGCTGCTTCCATGTGTTCATGGCGCAAATAATCGCAGTCATCAACAACAACAAAAACAAGATGCCCAGAACAGGATCAGGATGAGGATAAAGATGAGAAGCTGAAGTTGCAGGATGCAACGGAACGGTGGCGTTGAAGGTGGAAGTGGGTTAGTCCCACCCATCCCTTCCCGAAAAGATGAGTTGAAAGACGTTGACGCTGACGCCATTAGCACCGAGTTTTGCAGCATCAACGACAAACTTTAAATTGTTGCGTCATTACAATTCGAGTTATCCTTTTTTTTCAGGGAGGGTGGTGAAGGAGGCCGGAGGTAGAGGCCGAGGACAGTGGGCGTTGAGCAACAGGAAGACACTGGCAGTGCGAATATTAGAGCCTCCTCTATAAAATATAATTTTAAAGTGACTCTGCTTTATAGATATTTCATTATATTACTTCTGAAAGTACGAATAATCTTGAAAAGAGGCCTCTTGTCTTAATAAAGATATAACAGAATTTTAAAATTAATAAATAGTATACCTATTATGTTTCTAATAAATACATAGAATTAGAAAGTCTATAATGACAAGAGAATGGAAGTTAAAGAATAAGTTCTATATCAAAAAGCAACAATCATACTTGTTATGATTCTGCATTTAGTTTCTTTATTTTTTGGTAAAAACGTATAAAAAGATACATAAATTAAATAGACATATAATCATAACAAAGTGGGTGGAATAACCATTATTTTAAGTGTATTAAACCATTATTTTTTTCGTCTTTTCTGCAAATCCTGACTCCTTTTTTTTTGGAAGCCATGTTAAAGGAACCAAAGAAGTCCTGTCCCCATTTTTACCAGTGATTGATGTTGCACTTTAAATTTCAGTTGTGTCACTCAACAAACATACATATACACACCCAAACAAACATATGAAAAACAACTCCCTAATGATCAGGTGCCACAAATGGTTGCAGGCTTAAAAAAGTTGGTGGTTTTTTTTTTTAAATTTCAGTTTCAACTTGGATATGCTGGGAAAATAAAAAATTATACTATTTTTTAAAAGATTTTGTGGTACTTTTCAACTCATATTTTTTAGTATTTTTCTAGGGTTACCAAACACCAATATTTTCTCAGGAATAATACCACAAAGTACCACATCTTATTTAAGAGTCATTCTATAAAAATTATATTAACCAAATCTACATTATTTAATAAATAAATAATAAAATGGATGTTATATGTAGGTATTATAGATTAAATATTATACACATTATTATTGCTTTATAATTAGATAGAGATAGAGATACCTTTAAAATTAAATAAATAATAATATTTAAATATATATAATATACATATAATATATAATCATTAAAAATAAAACTAAAATAAAATCAAAGCAAAGGAAACTAAAAATCAGCCCACAAGGCCCATCATAAAACACCCATAATATATACATATTTTTATTGACCATTAAATATATTCATGCCCAAACATACATACATACATACATACATCAGATCTGTCTTGTCATCCTTTCGGCTGCAAGGTCCTTTGTAATGATTTAAATGAACAAATTATAAATTATCCCAATATAATGGGCCCAGGACTCCACGACAGGACTCCATACAGGCAGAACACAAGGAAAATGGCAGCGACTGGAGACCGGACAGAGTCAGGAACTGAAATCAGAAATCAGGAGTTGGGAGTCACGTCCTGTCGCACACACACACACACATATATATATATATATAAGTATATATTTTACTATATGCATCATATATTATATATTGCGGTGATTGCATCGCAACGACAATTTTGGCTCATTATAAATTTGCCTTAATTTTAATGCAAAATGTTCCTGCCGCATTCTCTCTCCCTCTCTCTCTATCCCTCTATAAAGCTATCTCTTTCTTTGTGTGTGTGAGTGTGGCAGTGCCATCTCTTTCGGCGTGTATCTGGCACAGTGCCTTACATTTAACTCGAAAACCGACTCCAGCTGGCATTCCAGATACTGATTCTGATGCTGATTCTGATTCAGAACTTCAACTGAACTCAACTCGACTCGAATTGCATTCAACTGCAGTCTGCCCTCTGCAGTCCATCGCCCCCTCTCTTTCTTGGTCTGTGCTACCCGTCTCTTTCTATGTAGAAAGGCTGTAGGTAATCATGTTGCCGACAGCAGCTTTGTTACCATAAGGTCTGCTGTTTTTATACCCTTTATGTGTGTGTTTTTTTTTATTTTGGGTTGCTAGCAGAGTTATGGAATCCCACATATTATTTTACAAATTTTTTTATTAATTTAAAAAATATGGAAAAATGCTAAATGCAAAATAATACTATAAAATGGATCATTATTCATGACTTTCTCATATTTTTATTGAATTTAGTTTCTTACTTTTTCAGTAAAAAAATGTGCAAAAAATATATATTTTAAAATAAGAAGATAATTTTTATACCCGGTACTAGTAGAAAAAAAGAAAATTGGGCGGGAATATGAGGAGAAAAGTACCAGGTATGATATAGTTAGGTTTTGTACCATAGGCCTGCTTATTAAATTGTGTTCCTTTCAATTTTTTCAATTAAAAATCCTAAAAACAATAAACTCATTTATTTTATAGAAAGTTCTAAATATTTATTATTGTTCAACCTTAAATTAAAATATCTATGAATTTAAAAGATATATTGATAAATAAATATTAGAACAAAATAGTGATAATACTTCCGTTTTTAAAAGCAAACTTTAAATAAATTCGAATTTGTTTTAAACAAAATACCCCTTAATTATTATAAAATCTATGACGTACGTTCTAGGATATCTTTTGACTCGTATCTTTTCCATAGTCCTTGCCCCGCATTGTAATGTTAAATTGTTGCACGACAATGAGCAAGCTGCCGCCAAAAAGGACAAAAAAGGACCCACAGAAAAAGGAACAAAAGTGCAGCCCTGCGAAGAAATGAAAAGAAAAGAAAGCAGCCGACAAAATGCACATGCCACGTAGTTATGCATATGTCGTTGTACCCTCTGACCCCAGCGCCTGCCATCACTTCCCCTCAACCCATCGACCACGCCTCCTTTTTTTTGGCCAATGCCTCCACCCCCTCCCCTCAAACCCCTCCACCCCTCAAACGCCCAGTACGTGTGTTCCAGGCAATTCACAAATTGAACGTACGAAATCACATTAGCCCCGACGTCAGTCCCAGAATCAGGCTCAGTTCCAGATCCTGCATGTCCTTTCAGCATCTTCGCTTGTTGCAGCGGCTCCTTGGGGAGATGCTGCCCGCTCACTGCCACACCCTCCCGCCACCCGGCAAGTCTATGGCTTTTACCTCACTTCACTTTCCTCTATCTCCGCTCAAGCTCTAGATGAAAAAGTGCACGCTGGAAATAGTTTTGGATATTTGTTCTAATCTATAAAATATTGAACAAATAAAAAAATTACTTTAAAAAAATATAATGAATTAAATTTAATGTTTTTTTTTTATAAAAAGACCGAACCAGCTAACCGAAACTCCAACGAAAACCAACGAACCGAAGAAACTCAACTAAAGTCTTTATTTTTTGTTTAAAATTGTTGAAGGTTTTTTTAATTTGGTTATAATTAGGCTGAAATTGAAATTATTTGTAATATTTCATTCCAAAATGTTATTCATTTTTTTTCAAGTGTTTTTAAAGGCAATGACGTACCCGTAGCGGGACTATTTTGGACGAACACGTACGGAGCCAGTGGCATTGGCCAATTGGCCTGGTCTGGTTCGGTTTGGTTCCGTTTGGTTTGGATCTTGGTCTTGGACTGGGTGTCCTGCATCAAGCACACAGACATACACACACACACACACAAATCTATATCCTTTATATGCAGACATCTTGAAGCGACGTGCTGCAGCAAAAGTTTGCCTTGTCTATTGATTTGAATTTGAATTTTTTCGCCTAATTGCAAAAAAGTGTGCACAAAAAACGGGGAAAAAAGGAAAGAAAACGCTAAAAAGCGGGAGAAAATTATTTCAAAATTTAATCTGAAAAGATGCTTTAATTCTCCAAAAAATAATCAAAATTAACAAATATGCAAAAACTCAAATCAATAACAAATGTTTGATTATCTGCAACAGGGTTCAACAAATATTTAGCCAAAAAATTGAACATCAATTCTCCAAAATGAAATATTAATATATTTTTTTTTGGTATACATATTTATATTTACAATAGCTTGAAGGTCTGGTCTGGACAATAAATGTATATATGTTTATTTTGTGCATTTTCCAAATGCAAATATTTACCTCGATGGCATGGGTATGCGTTTCTACAGAAAATTGTTTTTATGAAATGAAAGCCTAGATAACAATCATGCAAAAAAATATATACTCTTAGTTGGATGAAAAATAATAAGTATTGAATATCTATATATTGATAATATTTTTAATAGTTTATTTTTTTTTTGGGCTTGGAATTGATTTCAGAAGTGCTGGCCAAATATAAACAACTTGCCGAGGCGAGCACTTTATTGAAATACGTTCGTACATACGTACGTACGTACGTCTTCCTTGAGTGAAGCAAAAGAGATGGCTAGATGATAAGTGAAAGAGATGGGAGAATGGCGAATGGCTCATGGGGAGCAACAGGAGTTGCTCAAAAAAAAAGAATGTCCGCTCCACGCAACAAGGTAATCAAATGCAATTGAAAATTCATCGCAAAAAAAGTTTCTCCTTTGGCTTGTTCCGGGGCTGTTTTTCTCAAGGTTTTTTTTCTCCAGGACCTCACCAGTCCGTTCTACTCATTTTTATTTTTTTTTTTTTTTTTTTTATGTTTTTTCACCCGTTCGATTTTTCACCCGGTTGCCATTGCAACGAATTTAATCAAAAGTTACAATTCCAATTGTCCGCAAGCGGGTCACTCGTGTTGCGTATTAAAAAAGTTCTACTGCGGTGAGACAGGGATGGGGGAAACACTTCCCCCCGCCGAAAGAGATGGCACTATGCTGGAGAACGAGATGGCCAGAGATAGCATTTCATATCCGTGTTCAATGTAGGCCAAAAAACAAAAAAAAAAAGTGAGCCAAAAAGTTTGCCCGCTTAAATTGCAGCGATTGCAATGAACCGGACAGACAATCAATGCCGATTTTTGCCATATCTCTATCTATCTATCCCCCTAACTCTCTCTCTCTCTCTCTTTCTTTCACTCTCTACCCCTCT
Organism: Drosophila pseudoananassae pseudoananassae; assembly: GCA_018153035.1. Classification (NCBI taxonomy): domain Eukaryota; kingdom Metazoa; phylum Arthropoda; class Insecta; order Diptera; family Drosophilidae; genus Drosophila; species Drosophila pseudoananassae. The sequence goes on along the minus strand of JAECXR010000023.1, from coordinate 1,969,373 downwards.
CTTTTAGCAGCAGGCTGGCTCTTCGAAAGCGAAATGCGTATCAAAAAGTATCGATATTGGATATGTGATAAAATCGAAACATTCTGCGGCCTTTTGTAAGGTTTTATAAAATAAAAAAAAAAATACCAGTGACGAAAAAAATGTTAGAAATCAAAGCGTGTTGTATTGGCGATTTTTATGATGGAAAATTGTTCAAACAAATTCACGAGAATTCGTTGATCAAAAATGGTTATGGCTTTCAAAAACAAAAATCGAAAAAACAAAAAATTTTGAAGCTTTATTAAAATGTCACAAGGTTTTAATAAAAAAATCAGATGGGTAGTTATTAAAGTTACATTTGGAATTTGTAAATAAATAGAAATAGAAGAAAACTATTAAAATTATATTATTTATACAAATTCAATTTAAATATAAAAAACCATTTTAGGGTAAAGATAAAAAACTTTTGGTTTAAAAATGGCTTAAAATGTGTGTTGAAATTAATGAAGTTGTTCATTATTTATTTTTCTTGCAAACAAAATTTATATTTTATATATTTATGTAGATATTTTTAATAAAATATAAAATGAAATCATGAAAAGTTCCAAATATCCAAGCCAATTTCTGTCAGTGTATAGTTGTCAGCACCCTTTCGGACTTTCTCCTTCAATGCTGGCTGTTGGTATTCTTCCTGCCACTGCCCCCTTAAATCCTTTAGCCCCCCTTTAGCCTCCACCTAAAATCCCACCCCCTTTCCTGTCCATCACAAATCGCCTCCTCTCCCCCACCCTGCACCATCATGTGTGGCAGAAACAAAACCAGAACCATGCTCTCCGCCCCAAGGCAGATGTGGCAGCTCCAAAGTCGCCGCCCAGAATGTCGATAATGATGGCCCAGACGAACAATCAATTAACGCACATCCAGCCATCAAGGTTGCTGACCAGAAAAAAGAGGCAGCTGGCTGCTGTTGGCTGCAGGGGGCGTGGCCGGATGTCGTTGACAGCCAGGAAGGAAAGGGCTAACAACCGAACAGAAGAGAAGGCCCAGAAGACAGAGCTTCAAAAAAAAGAACATCACTTCTTTGAAAGAAATTTTTTTTTCAAAATTGAACTTGAAATTTATTTGCCAAACCATTCGTTAATTAATTTTTAAATCGAAAATATTTGAAATTTAAATTTGGATATTATGAATGGAAATTATTTGGAAGGCATTGGGTTTTCCTTTTTTCGCTGACATTTGCAGGTACTCTCTGGACTTGCCTCTCTTAAATATTCAGACTCTGAGGACTCTGGCTGTTGCTGCTGGCTGCTATCCCAGCGATGATGACTATCGATCCTGGCGGACAATGGGAAACTACTGCTCACCGTTGTGAGACTAGTGTTGCGACTCAGTTCGCCGTCACATACCGGATCCCACGTCCCAATGGCCTCCGCCAGCAAGGAGCTGGTGTCCTCCTCCAGGACCATCTTGGAGGTGCTGGCAGCCTCCACCTCCACCTCCTCCATCTCCTTCTCCAATCCCCGATCGAGATCGAAATCAAAGCCCGGCGGCTGAATATGTTGGTCGACACTCATTTTTCCAGAACTTTTCTTCAACTTCACTGCACTTCTAGCCTCTTTTCTTCAGCACTAAAGGTATTCGTATTCTATTTACTTTTATTTATAACAATTTTCAATCTGCAATGAGTTTTTTTGGTTAGAAATCTGGAGGGCGGGCGGACCGGCAGAGGGTAGAGCTTACTTTGAAATTTAAATGAGAACTAATCTCTCCGAAAGTCCGGTTCTCAGATAGGGATTTGATGAATGTTCCTAGGGTTACTTTGTTATGAAAACTATGTTGGGTATTTGTTAGTGATTCTTAGGATTTTCTGAACCTAACCTGGCTACATTATGTATCCTTTTTACAAATAACTCCTAAGCTGTTTGGTTTTTTCAGCTCCCCTTTCAGCTTTACTGGGTAAAGTGTATATGATGATCTTCACCAGAATCCCTCCCGAGTTGTTTTTCCCTCCAAATATTAAAAATGTAGTTGTTTTTATATCGTTTTCCCCTATATGGCCCACAGTGATGGCTATATCTTCCCCAATCCTTATCCGATTCTCAAGCGGAGTACCTTAAACGATTTCTAGATCGATTCTCCACCATTCTGCATCAAAATCCTGAGACAAAATAATTTTCAGATTTTTTGTCCATTTTTCATGATGGGATCCCCTGAATATGGCGTTTTGCCCCTATATGGCCCACAGTGATGGCTATATCTTCCCCAGTCCTTATCCGACTCTCAAGCGGAGTACCTTAAACGATTTCTAGATCGATTCTCCACCATTCTGCATCAAAATCCTGAGACAAAATAATTTTCAGATTTTTTGTCAATTTTTTGTGATGGGCTCCCCTGTAAATGGCGTTTTCCCATATCTGGTCCACAGTGATAGCTATATCTTCCCCAATCCTTATCCGATTCTTAAGCGGAGTACCTTAAACGATTTCTAGATCGATTCTCCCTCATTCTGCATCAAAATCCTGAGACATAATATTTTTTCTATTTTTTGTCCATTTTTTGTGATGGGCTCCCCTGAATATGGCATTTTCCCATATATGGCCCACAGTGATGGCTATATCTTCCCCGATTCTTATCCGATTCTCAAGCGGAGTACCTTAAACGATTTCTAGATCGATTCTCCACCATTCTGCATCAAAATCCTGAGACAAAATAATTTTCAGATTTTTTGTCCATTTTTTGTGATGGGATCCCCTGAATATGGCTTTTTCCCATATATGGCCCACAGTGATGGCTATATCTTCCCCAATCCTTATCCGATTCTCAAGCGGAGTACCTTAAACGATTTCTAGATCGATTCTCCCTCATTCTGCATCAAAATCCTGAGACAAAATATTTTTTCGATTTTTTGTCCATTTTTTGTGATGGGCTCCCCTGTAAATGGCGTTTTCCCCTATATGGCCCACAGTGATGGCTATATCTTCTCCAATCCTTATCCGATTCTCAAGCGGAGTACCTTAAACGATTTCTAGATCGATTCTCCCTCATTCTGCATCAAAATCCTGAGACATAATATTTTTTCGATTTTTTGTCCATTTTTCGTGATGGGATCCCCTGAATATGGCGTTTTCCCATATATGGCCCACAGTGATGGCTATATCTTCCCCAATCCTTATCCGATTCTCAAGCGGAGTACCTTAAACGATTTCTAGATCGATTCTCCCTCATTCTGCATCAAAATCCTGAGACATAATATTTTTTCTATTTTTTGTCCATTTTTTGTGATGGGCTCCCCTGTAAATGGCGTTTTCCCCTATATGGCCCACAGTGATGGCTATATCTTCTCCAATCCTTATCCGATTCTCAAGCGGAGTACCTTAAACGATTTCTAGATCGATTCTCCCTCATTCTGCATCAAAATCCTGAGACAAAATAATTTTCAGATTTTTTGTCAATTTTTTGTGATGGGCTCCCCTGTAAATGGCGTTTTCCCATATCTGGTCCACAGTGATAGCTATATCTTCCCCAATCCTTATCCGATTCTCAAGCGGAGTACCTTAAACGATTTCTAGATCGATTCTCCCTCATTCTGCATCAAAATCCTGAGACAAAATATTTTTTCGATGTTTTGTCCATTTTTTGTGATGGGCTCCCCTGTAAATGGCGTTTTCCCCTATATGGCCCACAGTGATGGCTATATCTTCTCCAATCCTTATCCGATTCTCAAGCGGAGTACCTTAAACGATTTCTAGATCGATTCTCCCTCATTCTGCATCAAAATCCTGAGACAAAATAATTTTCAGATTTTTTGTCAATTTTTTGTGATGGGCTCCCCTGTAAATGGCGTTTTCCCATATATGGCCCACAGTGATGGCTATATCTTCCCCAATCCTTATCCGATTCTCAAGCGGAGTACCTTAAACGATTTCTAGATCGATTCTCCCTCATTCTGCATCAAAATCCTGAGACATAATATTTTTTCTATTTTTTGTCCATTTTTTGTGATGGGCTCCCCCTGTAAATGGCGTTTTCCCATATCTGGTCCACAGTGATAGCTATATCTTCCCCAATCCTTATCCGATTCTCAAGCGGAGTACCTTAAACGATTTCTAGATCGATTCTCCCTCATTCTGCATCAAAATCCTGAGACAAAATATTTTTTCGATGTTTTGTCCATTTTTTGTGATGGGCTCCCCTGTAAATGGCGTTTTCCCCATATTGGCCCACAGTGATGGCTATATCTTCTCCAATCCTTATCCGATTCTCAAGCGGAGTACCTTAAACGATTTCTAGATCGATTCTCCCTCATTCTGCATCAAAATCCTGAGACATAATATTTTTTCGATTTTTTGTCCATTTTTCGTGATGGGATCCCCTGAATATGGCGTTTTCCCATATATGGCCCACAGTGATGGCTATATCTTCCCCAATCCTTATCCGATTCTCAAGCGGAGTACCTTAAACGATTTCTAGATCGATTCTCCCTCATTCTGCATCAAAATCCTGAGACATAATATTTTTTCTATTTTTTGTCCATTTTTTGTGATGGGCTCCCCTGTAAATGGCGTTTTCCCATATCTGGTCCACAGTGATAGCTATATCTTCCCCAATCCTTATCCGATTCTCAAGCGGAGTACCTTAAACGATTTCTAGATCGATTCTCCCTCATTCTGCATCAAAATCCTGAGACATAATATTTTTTCGATTTTTTGTCCATTTTTCGTGATGGGATCCCCTGAATATGGCGTTTTCCCATATATGGCCCACAGTGATGGCTATATCTTCCCCAATCCTTATCCGATTCTCAAGCGGAGTACCTTAAACGATTTCTAGATCGATTCTCCACCATTCTGCATCAAAATCCTGAGACAAATTATTTTTTCGATTTTTTGTCCATTTTTCGTGATGGGATCCTGAATATGGCGTTTTCCCATATCTGGTCCACAGTGATAGCTATATCTTCCCCAATCCTTATCCGATTCTCAAGCGGAGTACCTTAAACGATTTCTAGATCGATTCTCCCTCATTCTGCATCAAAATCCTGAGACATAATATTTTTTCGATTTTTTGTCCATTTTTCGTGATGGGATCCCCTGAATATGGCGTTTTCCCCTATATGGCCCACAGTGATGGCTATATCTTCTCCAATCCTTATCCGATTCTCAAGCGGAGTACCTTAAACGATTTCTAGATCGATTCTCCCTCATTCTGCATCAAAATCCTGAGACATAATATTTTTTCGATTTTTTGTCCATTTTTCGTGATGGGATCCCCTGAATATGGCGTTTTCCCATATATGGCCCACAGTGATGGCTATATCTTCCCCAATCCTTATCCGATTCTCAAGCGGAGTACCTTAAACGATTTCTAGATCGATTCTCCACCATTCTGCATCAAAATCCTGAGACAAATTATTTTTTCGATTTTTTGTCCATTTTTCGTGATGGGATCCTGAATATGGCGTTTTCCCATATCTGGTCCACAGTGATAGCTATATCTTCTCCAATCCTTATCCGATTCTCAAGCGGAGTACCTTAAACGATTTCTAGATCGATTCTCCCTCATTCTGCATCAAAATCCTGAGACATAATATTTTTTCGATTTTTTGTCCATTTTTCGTGATGGGATCCCCTGAATATGGCGTTTTCCCATATATGGCCCACAGTGATGGCTATATCTTCCCCAATCCTTATCCGATTCTCAAGCGGAGTACCTTAAACGATTTCTAGTTCGATTCTCCACCATTCTGCATCAAAATCCTGAGACAAAATATTTTTTCGATTTTTTGTCCATTTTTCGTGATGGGATCCTGAATATGGCGTTTTCCCATATCTGGTCCACAGTGATAGGTATATCTTCCCCAATCATTATCCGATTCTCAAGCGGAGTACCTTAAACGATTTCTAGATCGATTCTCCCTCATTCTGCATCAAAATCCTGAGACATAATATTTTTTCGATTTTTTGTCCATTTTTTGTGATGGGCTCCCCTGTAAATGGCGTTTTCCCCTATATGGCCCACAGTGATGGCTATATCTTCCCCAATCCTTATCCGATTCTCAAGCGGAGTACCTTAAACGATTTCTAGATCGATTCTCCCTCATTCTGCATCAAAATCCTGAGACATAATATTTTTTCGATTTTTTGTCCATTTTTTGTGATGGGCTCCCCTGTAAATGGCGTTTTCCCCTATATGGCCCACAGTGATGGAAATGAATGGAAATTTCGTGATGGAATTCTTTGAAAATGGGGTTTTTGCTATGCGACCCACAATATTGTATTCTGCGTGCAAAGGAAAGAAGGGTGTGCGTAAAGTTTCAAGTCGATTGCTTTAAAACTGAGAGAACTAAGGAGGTTATCCTGATCAAGAATTTATTTACTTTAAAGGGTCGGAGATGTTTCCTTACCAGCGTTGCATACTTTTGACCAAAACTATAATACCCTCTGCATTATAAAGTCTCGATTTTCTGACTAGAAGATTCCCCTCCTTAGCGCGACATTCATTTGTTAGAGATAAGGCGACCATTACGTCATTGAATTATGTTTGAAAAGTACTTTCCATTGGGATATATATTTAATAATGTATTATAATAAACAATGTAGTATTTGAATATTTTATTCCATATATATGTATGTCTATATGTATATATAGCCTTAGTATATATCAAGAAGAAGAGCTAAAAACACAAGCCGGGTTTTGTTGCTTATCACTTCTCTCTAATCTTTTATAACCTTTGACATCCCATCCATTCTGTCTGCCGCATATTTTGAACATTTTTTGAATGTGTTTAGTTAATGAGATGACTAATGTTTATTTTTAAGCTATATAAAATCGGTTAGTAATATGAAAGTTATCCCTTTATAGATAGGGGCTTTTCTCATCTATGCAGAGAACATTTTTATTCTATGATAGAATCTAAATAGTTATAAAAAAATGTATTTCAGTTTATAGAATTTTCTAAGACCTTTTCTAAGAATTTTATATTACCCTTTGACATCCCTTTCGTGCACATTCTGTCTGTAGAATATTTTGGCTTTTCTATATGTGTGGTAATGTCCCAATTCCTTATCAGAAACTGAAGCTCAAGCTCAAGACCGAGGACGGCTTTAAAAAGCCGGAGCTCCAAGACTCGCAGCATCAGTTGCAATATTTCTAGTGATTCTTTCAGTAGACGGTTCAGTTTAATCAAAAAAATACAAGATGATCTTCCCCGTGGCCCTCATTTCGGCCTTTTTCGTTTTTTCTGCTGCCTTGGGATCGGAAGAAGTAAGTAATAGCCATTTTGAGTGTTTTTATTTTAAAAAATAATTAAACTTTAAATTCCGCAGTCGTGCTACCTCTCCGAAGAGCAGGAAGACGAATGTGCATCTGTGTGCTACCCAATTGTGAAACCTCTACTTCGATACTTCGAGAAAATCCAGGAAAAGGATGCCGATCTTTTAAAATGCAGGACAGACTTCTCGGAACTTCAGAAACGATTTTCGGACTTGCAGAGCGAGGATCACAAACAATATGCCCAACAGGTATCAAAATGGCAACAGGATTATTCGGACTTGGTGAAATCGAATTTGGAAGTGCAAAATAAATACTCGGAAGTGATGAATCAACTCAAAGATACTGAAGTTAAATATTCGCAGTTGCAATCAAAGCATCTGGAAGTTGACAATCTAATAACTCTCATAAACCAAAAAAACAAGGAAATCGAACTACTTAAGGATCAAAATATGAACCTTAAGAAAATAAGTGAACTTGCAACGTTGACAAATAAATTTAGCAAAGACATTGACAAAATTGGAGAAATAGTTAGAGCTGGAGGAATCTTAACTAATCAACTGGCTAATATTAATAATCAGACGACGTCGGAAACAGAAACCATAGGTGAGTCGACAGAACACAACAATTTGCAAAATAAAACAACGACTTCTTCAGATTTTCCAGATCCTTGTCCACGAGACCAAAAAGAAACATATGTCCTCCGCGAAATACAACTTCCAGGCTCAGACCCGTTTAAAGTGGTTTGTCTCTCACATTCGAATATCGGATCTGGATGGTTGCATGTTTATAGAAAACATTCTTATTCAACAAAATTTAATCGCACGTATGAGGATTATGAACGTGGATTTGGAGATGTAGGAATTGAGGATGAGGATGAGTTCTTTATTGGACTCAATCGATTGCACATTCTGACCAGTGGAAAGCCTCATGAAGTGCTTTTAATCACCTTTGGGGGGAGAAGAAGATGCGACCACTTCGTTGTGGGCGGTAGAAGCGAAGGCTACGAGGTGAGAAGTATTGACAATTGTACTGGAGACATATGGATGATACCTAAGCAGGGCTCCAAATTTTCCACCTTCGATCGGGATTTGGATGGAGTTCCTGGTCGTAATTTTGCGGAGGAATGGGGCTTTGGCTGGTGGTTCGATCCTGGAATGAGGTGTGTATTCTAATTAGATCTTTTCTTCTATTTCATATCCAACTAGACATTTTTAAAATAAACTAACTGGAAATCATTTTTTAATTCTATTTTTTCATTTCTGGATCTATAAGCCCCAAAACGTATAAAATTTACATGTTCATCCGAAGAACAGACTGAACAAAACAAAAAAGCCTTTTAAGACGGACTTGGAAAATGTCACTTTTTGGAAAATATATGTAATCTTAATATGCACTAAAATGTAATTATATTATTGCTAATATTATGAAGACGATTATTAGACAAACTGTACTCTTATATTTTTTAACTTTTGCTAAAATCTCCAAATAAAATACATAAAAATTAATCGAAAATAATAGTTTTCACTGGAAAAACTTAAGGTTGGAAACCATTGGATTTCAGACATTTCAGGATCAGCCCCAACGGAGCCTTTGAAAAATAAACAATCGACTCTGGTTCAGTTGTGGGAAGTGGCTAACAAACTGGGCCAGCAGCTGGAGAGTGATTTCCTTTGGACGTTAGCCCCTCTTAAAGTTTAAGCTTTCAAGGTTTGGATTCTCAGCAAAAAATTGTTGTTGCATAAAATAAACGAAGCCTTCCTACTACCCCCTACGACTATACTGCCGATTTAGTAGGAAAGCAGAATAAAAAGCCTATAACTTTCCTAAAAATTATCCTATTTGACTGATTTTTAGGTGTATTTCTATCTCCTAAAATACCATTTTCGATCAATCAGTTATGTGACAGCTATAGGATATAGCCAGCCGATCCCGGCCGTTCCGACTTAAATACTGCGTGCAGTCGATATTCAAGTCGATATTTTTAAAACTGAGAGACTAGTTTGAATATTGTTTGAAGAATATACATACATATATACTTTAAAAGGTCGGAGATGTCTTTTCACTGCGTTGCACCATTTTGGACAAAATTATAATACCCTCTGTAAGGGTATAAAAAGAGGCTTGGGCACTTAGACAACCTTATCAAGATGTTGTGTTACAATTAATGAAAGTGTTTTTTTTCCATAAATTGGAAATTATAGATTTTCAAGCTCTTTTTATTTTCTCAAGTTCTGCTATTACGTCATTAAAATAGGTACCTAGGTAATATATAAATTATTTATTGCTATATTGAAGAAGAAGCTAAGAACATAAACCAGGTCTTGTTGCTAATCACCTCTCTCTAATCTCCAATAACCTTTGACATCCCTTCCGTGCGCATTCTGTCTATGGAATATTTTTGCTTTTCTATATGTGTGGTAATGTCCCGATTCCTTATCAGAAACTGAAGCTCAAGACCGAGGACGGCTTTAAAAAGCCGGAGCTCCAAGACTCGCAGCATCAGTTGAAATATTTCTAGTGATTCTTTCCGTAGAAAAATCAGTTTAATCAAAAAAATACAAGATGATCTTCCCCGTGGCCCTCATTTCTGCCTTTTTCCTTTTTTCCACCGCCTTGGGATCGGAAGAAGTAAATAATAGCCGTTTTGAGTGTTTTTATTTGGAAAAATAATTAAATTTAAAATTCCGCAGTCGTGCTACCTCTCCGAAGAGCAGGAAGATGAATGTGCATCTGTGTGCTATCCAATTGTGAAACCTCTACTTCGATATTTCGAGAAAATCCAGGAAAAGGATGCCGACCTTTTAAAATGCAGGGCAGACTTCTCGGAACTTCGGAAAAGATTTTCGGACTTGCAGAGCGAGGATCACAAACAATGTGCCCAACAGGTATCAAAATGGCAACAGGATTATTCGGAGTTGGTGAAATCGAATTTGGAAGTGCAGAACAAATACACTGAAGTGCAAAATAAATACTCGGAAGTGCAAAATAAATATACGGAAGTACTGAATCAACTTAAAGATACTGAAATTAAATATTCGCAGTTGCAATCAAAGCATCTGGAAGTTGACAATCTAAACACTCTCATAAATCAAAAAAACAAGGAAATCAAGCTACTTAAAGATCAAAATATGAACCTTAAGAAAACAAGTGAACTTGCAACGTTGACAAATAAATTTAGCAAAGACATTGACAAAATTGGAGAAATAGTTAGAGCTGGAGAAATCTTAACTAATCAACTGGCTAATATTAGTAATCAGACGTCAGAAACAGAAACCATAGGTGAGTCGACAGAACACAACAATTTGCAAAATAAAACGACGAATTTTTCAGATTTTCCAGATCCTTGTCCACGAGACCAAGAAGAAGAATTTATCCTCCGCGAATTCCAACTTCCAGGCTCAGACCCGTTTAAAGTGGTTTGTAGGTCACATTCGTATATCGGATCTGGATGGTTGGCTGTTTACAGAAAATATTATTTTTCAAACAAATTGAATCGCACGTATGAGGATTATGAACGTGGATTTGGAGATGTAGGAATTGCTTTTGACGATGAGTTCTTTATTGGACTCAATCGATTGCACCATCTGACCAGTGGAAAGCCTCATGAAGTGCTTTTCTGGAACGATTCGGGAATAAAAATATGCAATCACTTCGTTGTGGGCGGTAGAAGCGAAGGCTATGAAGTGAGAAGTATTGACAATTGTACTGGAGGCGCCAGGATGATGCCTAAGCAGGGCTCCAAATTTTCCACCTTCGATCGGGATTTGGATGGAGTTCCTGGTCGTAATTTGGCGGAGGAAGTGGGCTTTGGCTGGTGGTTCGATCCTAGTATGAGGTGTGTATTCTAATTTTGTTTTTCCTTTCGTTTCATCTTCAACTGAAAATTTATAAAATAACTAAATTGAAATTATTTTTAAATTCTATTTTGAATCTATTAGCCACGACCCTTATGGCATTTACATGTACATTCGAAGAACAGACTGAAGAAAACAAAAAGGCTTTAAAAATGGACTTGGAAAATGATATATTTTTCAAAAGTATACAGGATATATATATGCAATAAAATGTAATTATATTATTTATAATATTATTATTTGATTTTTAGATAAACTGTACTCTTGTATTTGTAACTTTTTTAAAAAAACTTCCAATTAAAATATGTAATAAGTAATCGAAACAATTTTGTTCACTGGAAAAAGTTTAAGAATTCGGAAACCAAAGTTTTGAATATCATGCTGATCAAGAATATATATCCTTTATGTGGTCAGAGACGATTCCTACTCTATGTTACATATATTCACACAACTAAAATATACCCTTGTACTCACGAGTACCGGGTATAATAATCCAATAATCAAGACTGGGCCAAATACGTCCCAAAAATAAAAGAAAACAACCTTAACCTTAACCTTATGTCAGAATGAGTTCTGAAGGTTCATCGATCGAGATGAGGATGGAGTTCCTGGTCATAATTTGGCAATGGAAGTGGGCTATGGCAGGTGGTTCGATACTCGTATAAGGTGTGTATTCTTAGTTGGTTTTTTTTGACGTTCCATCTCCAACTGGACATTTTTAAAATAACTAAATTGAAATAATTTGAAAATTTTAATTTTACGGACTTGGAAAAGGAGACATTTTTGGAAAATATGTATATATATATGTATTCATATGTAATGGACTAAAATGTAATTATATTATTATTCTTGCACCTCAACATTTTGAATAAAATTTCCAAAAATAAAATATGTAAAAATTAATTGTATTCACTGGAAGAAATTTGAGATGGTCTGACCTTCTGAAACCAATATTTGGAATTTTTAGACATTTGAGAATCAGCCAAGACTTAAAAATACTTTCTAGCTGGAGAATGATTTCGTAGTACATGGTCGTAGTACATGTATACAGCGTTTAAAGGAAATGAGATATACCCAAAAGTAGATGATAGCCTCAGAAAGAGAAATAAGAGCATTCTTATATCAGCTTATATAAAATATATATATACTTAACCTAAACTATTAAAATATGTAAAATGGTTTGTAAATAGCAACTTCGTATTCTGATAAAATATCTCAAATAAAAAACATGCCACTATATATCTTTTTGTAATATTTTAAATTAAAAAAGAAAATAAATCCCAAGCTCATTACCTTAATTTATTTTACTTGAATTATATCAAAGGTCTTTAATTTTGTTTTACCCGAACGGCCCTGAAGACCTCATCTCTTACGAAATTGAAGGTAAATTAAGTTTGCTCTCCTACACATTCGACGTTTGAACTCGATTGACGCTTTTCGTTTGCATTTTGCTTTTTTTCTGGAAGAGAGGGGGGCATGGAGAGGAGAGCCTCAAAAACGAAATTGCTATTTACAAACAATTTTACATATTTACGCGGCAACTGTTGACATTTTGCTATAAATTCACCCAACCCTGGTCTACCTCACGCTCTGTCTGCCAAAGCCAGAACCAAAGGCCAGAGCAAACACAGCTTCTACTGCCACAAAAATTGCAAAACAAAAATTACAAAAAAACAAATTTAATAAAAAATTTAACAAAAAAATAATTAAGTTATAAATTTAAAAAAAAAAATGGTTACTTAAAAATAAGAACTAGTATTTTTAATGGCATATACTATTATTTATAGACTATTATTTAATGTCTCTTGAATGGCTTCTAAAAAAGTTTCAACAAATATTTCAGATTTTAGGAATTTTTTTCTCAGAAATAATATTTAGTTAGGAAATATTAATATCAATTAAATTCAAAAAAATATATAAACAAAAATCCAAGGCTTATATGTATGTAATCACATATATTTGAAATTTTACAAAATACACAAAATAATATTTTTTTTTCTTAAAAAATATTTGAGAAAATATTTTATACAGCCCCAAAAAATGGCCCAATTTGTATTTTTTTCTTTCAGTGCCTTTGGAAGTTGCAATGCAAAAAAGTGGCCCAAACTGACTGATGGCTGACTAGATGGATGGCTCGGATGGGACGACGTAGGAGCTGTTGCTTTTGCTGGACGCTTATTGTTAGATGGATGGATGGATGATGTGTAGCTGTTGCTCCTGCCACTCCCTTCCTCCGCATCCCTATACTCTCCTCCCCCCTCTGACTTATGGTCTCCACCATCCTCCTACTTTTTCGAGTGCAGTATGTGTTGTTGCAATATATCTAGTATCTGGCGGTCGAAAGTCCACGGCCAGGGACAGAGAAGCCAGATAGAGTTGATGATTTGTGGCGCAAAATGCGAAACTGACAGCGCGCTTCCGCTTAAAGGAAATTGAAATCCTTCTTTGCACAAAATTGTTGACGTATTTACACATACACACACACACATACACACACAGATACGCACACATATGGGCAGAACATGTCCTTTTCCATACAATTGTATTTATACCCGAAGAGCATTTGAACTTGTATCTTATTTTTTGTTTAAATAAAATAATTGTAATTTCTAAAATAAACTTGGAAAAATGTGTGTGTTTAATTAATTATTACTTTTAATAGTAAGTTTTGAAGTTTTTAAACCAATATTTAATGAGATTGTATATGAAATAAACAAATAATAAACAAAAACCCTATATATTTTTAAGCACCTGAATACCAAAAATCCATCAAAGTTCTTTAAAGTACTGTGTGCGGAAAATATTCAAATTTTCTGTTCAACCGTCAACTCATTGCCAGTCAAATATAATGAAATGAGATATTTTTCCAGGGGATACGGCAGAAGGCAGAGGGGGTCATGAAAATGGAGGAAACTTTACTTCCGCCGGACATATGCTGATTATTTGGCCCGATGTTGCCACCGACGATTCGTGACGCATTGCTGGCCACTCTCATTAGGCCAACAGCTGCAGCAACAATTGCAACTGCAACTGCAACTGCAGCTGGTGCAACAACAACTGTAACTTTATCTGCAACTCAAAAACACTAAAGAAAATATTGCTGCTTTTTTTTTTGATAAAAGTTTTAAATACAAAAAAATTATGGCTTTAAATTACTCTTCTTGTTCTACATAGAAATTATATATTATATTTCTTATTACATTTTTTTTTTGAGTGCCTGAATGGAGTTCAAGAGCATCAATGTGCAAGTAAGTGAGTGGCAAGCCGAGTTGCCACCACAAATGTGCGACCAGCGAGCGATGAAAATGAAAAACTGAAGGATGCAATGTTAAAAACCAAAAATCAAAACTTTTTCTTTCCAAATATAACGTTTTCTGGATACCCTATATATTTTTTTTTAAATAATAATTAAAATAATACTATAAATACTGTTAATAAGCTTACAAAAATATATTAAAGATAATGAATACTACAATAATACCTATTTCAAAATATTTGTAGTTTTCTAAGAGCAACCTGGTATTTGCTGTGGAATATTGAATAAATAAAAAAATATATTTCATGTTTAGAGAAATAAAATAAGCCTCATATATATTTTAAATAATAAAAATCATTTTTTAAAATTTTCAAATATAATATATATCAATCCAAACTTAACAGAATGACTTATATGCCCCAAAACCCCCACAAAAACCAACAAAAATTTTACATTTTCAGTGACATTTGTGACCCCTCTTGTCGAAAAGCAAAGGGCGGTGGGCGATGGATATCCAGCAGAGGCGTCCCACTGAAAGGCGGGAGGAGGACACTCCATATACTAGTGTCATACAGGGTCACCTAATTGGTTGCCTGGCATTCCACTGATCGAGGGAAGAGGAGAGAGCTCGCTACAAAAATGGGGAAATGGGGGAAAGGGCGAGAAAGTATGACAATCAACGAATGACCAGCGGCTTAACTTTTTCTCTCTGTGTATGTTTTATGTGTGTGTGTGCGGTTGTCATCATCAACGGTTCGTCTCACGTTTGCGGTGTTTGTTTGTCTGCCTAAGTCCTCAAACCCTTTTGCCCCTCAACCCCTCTGTAAGCCCCTTTTTTGAACGGCCCTGCCCTCTCTTGACCAACTCTCCAAGCTGCCACTCCACCCTGGCCCCACATTCCTGCCGTTGCAACTCTTTTTTCCCGTTTTCCCAACGCCTCTGGCTACCTTTACAGAAATGCATTCGAATTTTGACAGTTCTTAACAGCACTGAGAGAAATGAGTGACAATTTTCAAAGAGGGACTTAAAGCCTTTTTGTATTTTTATTTCTTATAATATTCTATTTATTATTTTCTTTTATTAAAATAACTTTTAAACAAAATTTTCAATTAAAAAAAAATACATCGTAGTTGAAAAATTTTGTAATTTAAAAAGCATAAAAAATACAAGTAGTTTTTTATTTTTATTTTCATAAATTTTTTTTGTAACAAAATCGAAAAATTTCAAATATATGAAACATAAACTTATAGTTTTAAATATATGAAACTTAGTTACCTATTCCCTACCCTATTAATAAACAATTATACATTTTGTTCAGTGTAGAACAGAGCACCGAGATGTTGGAAAGTAGGCGAATAGGCTGCCCGGACAGACGTCATTCGACTGTAACTAAACATTTTTGTTCTGCCTTGTCTCGGCTTGCTAAGCTCCTTTCAAACAAGACTCCCCCCTTTATAGACCCAGCCATCACCCTGCCCCCCTCCAGGATTTTTTCTTTTGCAATCTAACCACTTTCCCCCCTTGCCAGCATCCTGCTGCCTTTGGCAGTGCCAATTGCAATGGAGTTCAATTAGAATTTGTCAGTGGTTGACCTAAACCTGAACCTAAACCAAAAAAAACAACAAAAAATGGTTTCAAAACAAAAAACAACACTCACTGATAACAAAAAACAAATAATATATAAATAAAAATAAAATCAAAGAAGAGGAAAACAAAGGGAAAATCAAATCTAGAATGTATAACAAAGTTATATAGAAAAGTGCATTGATTTTGTAATTTAATTTTGTTATAAATTGTTTTAATTAATTTTTATTCACTAATTATTATATAAATGAGTTATAAAATATAATATTTTGAGGCTTAAACAAACCAACATTTATTTTATTCTTGGTATTTTTCCAAGGCGATTTTATGCCAATTTTCTGATGTTTTCTTCCGAATTTTTTTAGTTTCTTAACAAAATCTTTAATTTAAATATTTTTAAATATCTTTACAGTAAAATTGAACTATTCTAAATTCTAAATTAAACTTTTAGTTAAAACTAACCACTTTCTATATTTTTTTTTGACTTAATTTTTTCAAAACGTAGTTCTAAAATATAAAAGAAAGCAAATTTTATTTAAGACCATATACCCCATAAAGCCCATATTGGTTATTTTCTATGGCATTTGTAGAAAGGTATTAAGAACCATATCGAAAAATAGTCATAACCCCCATGTTTTCCCAACCCCCCCTCAGCCATAAAAATCCCAAAAAGGAAGATATGCCAGAGAGGAGGAAGGGAGGTAATGGTTTGTTGTATCCTGTTGTATCCTCGGGTATTCGAATAGGCTTTGAAGGTTCATTGGGTTTGGGGCCTGGCTCTTGCTTTGATTTGCTTTGATTTGGTCTTGCTTTGGTTTGGTTTTTACCATTTTGACCATTTTGCCATTTGGCCATTGAGCTTTTGCTGTGGTTTTGGCCAATGCAACAGCAAAAATATGAAATGCATTGGTCTAATGTTAGTGCTATCCAGCCAGTGCCCGCCCCCTCTCCCGCCCCGGCCCGTGCCCCTGCAGGATATCCATCTCTATATCCCCATATCTATCTTTTTTCCGTTGTCCTTCGTTTTATCTGAACTCTTTGCACCTTAACCGCAGTTTACTGTGGCTCCGATGCAACCATCTAGTCATCGATGGTCATTCATCTAACTGCTATCTTCTTCCACCCTTCCCCCCTTGGTATCGCTCTCTCCCCCTTGGAAAAAAAAAAATGGAAAACATCTACCCCTAAAATGGGAGGGATGATGGCATCCTGGCGGTGATGGTCATAAGGACCATTCTAATCCACTTTGTTGAAAATACACCGGTGCATATTGAAGAGCTTGAAAGCATTCCAGGCGTTCAGAGGTGTCCGTTGATCGGGGTTTTAAAATTTAAATACAAAATGTATATTTTAAATAGAAGAAATAAGATATTATAGATTATCATAGAAGTTCAAAGATTAATCATTAAATTAAAACAACAAAAACTTAATAATATTTATTAAATTTAATTTAATAACTTCATGAAAGCATCTTTCAAAAATAAAATCAATCTTTCCTGATGTTTACTTTTAAATATTTTAAGAAACTATTTTTAATAAACAATGGATATATTTACATTAAAACACATTGCATATTTATATATTATAATATTAATTGAGCTTAAACGCATTAATTATAGATTTATTGGTTTTAACTTTAAATCTTTCAAATAAATAACATTTATAAAAAAATATTCCATTCAAAAATTAAAAATCTTAAAATTGAAGCTGTTAAAAAGATTTCTTCAGCTAAAAAAATGTCCTAAATAATATTTCTTTTAATCTGATGGCCTAAGGACCCCCTAGGGCGACACCCCTGCTTTTTTTTTTTGCAGGGAGTTGAAAACAAAGAGAGCGAAAGGACTCCGAGCTGAGCTGCGTTTTAAGTTTAGCGCGATGGCGAGGCATGGTCAGGATTTTAAAGGGGGTTCCTAGCCCCTCCCAGAGGGAAGGACAAAAATGGGGGCTGGGTAGTGGCTTAAAGGGTCGTCCTGTGCATATCGATTTGATGTGATTTTCATTAAAAACTCAGCACAGGTAGCAACAAAACAAAGTGCGCAAAAATGTAGAAAAAAAATGAAAGCAAATCCTGAAAGCCACGCAATGTACAAAAAAGGAGTGGGTCTTCCTGGCTTAACAAAATGTGGGGCGGTGGAAGTTATGGCTGAGATTTAATGATATTCACTAAAGGAGTGGAAAAAAAAGAGATACAAAATAATGTAATTAATACAAAAATATTGAAACATTTATCTTAAAGTTTAAAGAAAAGAAAACTGGGGAAAGCGGAAACATCTGGGACTTGGGATTTAGGATATGAAGGATTCAAATTGCCATTGACTTGGTATATCCTACGTGAGCAGTCAAACTTTTGACCCCAAAAAACGACAAAAAAAAAAAAAAACAACACCAGAATAGAAATTAAAAACAAACAAACAAATCGATTATTAGCAAGGATACACCAAAAAAAAGGGTTCGACATCTTTGATGGGAGATTTCTTTTCGTTTTCGTTTTCGTTTTTTTTTTTTGCATTTTGTTTGTTGTTTTCAAAAGTCCGATTCTTGGACTTTGGGACATAAAGTGTCACTTGAGTGGGAGTGAAGTAGGAGGGAGGGGGTGGAGGGAGCGGGGCAGCTGGGAAATCTGTTTTCCGTTCGATATTTTCACGCATGATTTATGACCCCGTTAACAAGTAAAAGTCTCAACGTGCAGCATCAGAAGCAGCAGCAGTGGCAGCAACATCCGACCAGGCAGAGGCCGTTCCTACAACTTGAAAAATGAATTTTTCGTTAGCCACCCCCTCCACCGTATTCCGCCACCCATTCAGCCACCACTCAGTCGGCCTCCATAAAGTGGCAACGTGGCACGTAGAAATTCGGTGCGAATGGGACAGGACAATGGGACAGGACAGGACGGGACAGGACAGTACAGGGGACAGGACAATGCCAGCAGGACAGCTGAGAAAAACAGGAACAGGCCGCATAAAGTTGCCGAAATGAAGCTTAATTTAAAGACAAACATTTGTGCAAAACAGCGACAACGACAAGGGTTTCCGCGGCAGGCAGAAAATGAAAATATGCTGAAAATGGGGAAAACGTGAAGGAAAATGACAAAGCTTAGAGGGCCACTTAAAAAGCCAACAAAAAAAACCCCATAAGGAAACTACTTTAAAAGACCGCACAATTAGCAGTTTGTGATGAAAAAATTATTTAATTGCTTAGAAAAATGTCACGAGGAAAAGTTTTTATTGCAAGGTAAGGCTTAAGTTTATAGTTTTAAAGTCTGTTTATATTTAGTTTCTATTTATTTTCCTTAAGAAATTAGTAAAGTAGCAACAATTATAGTGTTGGTCACACTTTCTTTTCACACTTGGTTACACTCGTCCTTCTGGCTTGGCCTCACTTGTCCTTTGGTTTCATTTTCTTTGACAAAACTTTACTTATTGGATTTTTAAAATCATTATTGTCTTTATTTTCATTTAATTGTATATATAGCTCTTATTTACACTAGTAGTTTTTTTTAAATTAAATGTCATTTAGTACTGTCATTTAGTGCAAATAAATCTAGTATTAAAAAATCTTGTATATATACAAGAAACGGGCAAATTTAAAATTACCGGTTGTATAATCACAACTGTTTGTATTTAAACATAATTTAAAAAAAAACCCCAAAAAATTGTCTCAGTGTAAGCTTTTGACGAGCGGGTATTTTAGAGCTGGATGCTGTCTTTTAAAAAAACGCCAACCAAAGAAAAGAAGTCTTACCACTTTATGGTTTCCTTGGCCAAGGCCAACATTTTGTTTTCAGGACTTTTCCCAAAAATATGAAAACAAAAAAAAAAAAAAAAAAAAAACGGGGAAAAGTAGAGAAAAGGGCCAAGAGAGCAGTCGCTTTATGAATTTTACATATGTTTCCCAAAGAACAAACGAAAAAAAAAAAACAAAAACTAAAAACTGAAACTGAAACCAAAATGAAATAAACATTAGAAAAGAAAAAGGAAAACCCACGCGCGGAAATCCATACAAATCAGAAAAGTAAAAGGAATAACAACAAAAACTTAGCAGGTGTGCCCCAAAAATCTAACGGTTCTTCTGCGTGCTTTCCCCTTAGAGGGGAGGAGTGGAAAAAGGGGCTGGTGGCAGGAAGGTCGGGATAAGCGACTCCCCGGCACTGTCATCAATCATCACAACTCGCGCCCACGCAGGAAAACCCGGTGAGGAAAATTCGCAAGAGGAAAAGCGGAAATGTAATGGTGAGGAAGGAAGGGTCAGAAGTATGTGGCCAAGGGAAAACGTGGAAATGGGCAAAGCTGCTGCTATTTGGTTACGTTTTTCTCGACCATTTCCACGTATCATGGATTCATGGTTTGCAAACCTCCACAAACAGTTTCAATAGGTTAATGGCTAATATAACTAAGGGTTTGAAATCTTCCAACAGGAGCTACAGGTTTTTCAAAGAAAGTTTCAAAAAAGAAAAATATAAAAAAAATAAAATTATATTAATTTTTAATTAAAAATTTAGTTTAAAGTAAATTTTATGAGTATATTTCAGAGGATCGTAAGCATACTCTTTCAAAAGTTCTGGATTGGTAAAAACCAATCAAATTTTTCTCATATATTTTACTTAGTTATTTCTGAAGCTTTTAACTAATTAAACTATTAATAAAAATATATATTATGAAGCAAATATAATTTTAATATTGTAATATATCAACTTGTATTTTATTTCTTTTTATAAATATTATCTTTTTAAAACTTCCTTAACATTCTATATGTAGCTTATCCCTGGGACACCTACTGGGTAACCCACTGATCGAGTGTCCCAGTTAGCTAACTTCCGTTCCCCCAACTCTCCCAAATATGTATAGCCCCCTGGTAACCATTCAGACCCCCCCTTGTAAGACCCTCTTTTTAAACCGCCAACTAACTCCTTGGGTGCCTCGGCCTGGGTTCTTTGTAACAGTTGTCGAAAATGATAGCAAAAGCGGCAAACCAATTGCCGTGGGACCCAGAAGCGCTCCTTAACTCCTCTTCTGTTTTTTTTTTTTTATCAGTGTTGCAGTTTTGGCTCTTTTTTTTCTTTAATTGGTTAAAAATAAATGGGTTAGATAATATATAAAAAACAAAAAGAACTCCTTTTAGGGGCACTTTTTGCTTTATAAATGATATAACTTGAGTATTAAACGTTGAGTAGTTATATAGTCTGGTGTTTTATATTATTTTTGGACATAATTTTTTCCATCATCACTCACACATATAAAAATTTTAAATTTAACTTTAGATTTTAAGACTTATAATTAAAATATTCAGTGAAATATAAAATAGCATGGACACACTAATATAATTACAGGTACGATTTTGTTCTTTGCAAAATATGGCCACTCTATTAAATACCAAAAAATAGAAAAAAATCTAATAAAATAAACAATAAAAATTAAAACTGAAAAATATAAAAATGTAACAAACTTACCTGATATTTCCGATTATTTTTGGAGCTTTGTGGCTTAAGGTTACTTACACTTTAAATTATTAACAATTAAAATTATTTAAAAGATTTACACAACACAGCACACAACTCAACACATTTTTTTTAACACTTTTTAAAAAATGCAACTATATATACATATAATTTAAAAAAAAAAGGAAAGTACCTAAGCCCGGAGCTCTGATGTTTGTGTTTCCATCACTAGAACTGGTTGGGAATTTTACTTAATTTTTATTTTCTAAAATTTAGAAAATAATCAAAATAGCTTCACCAATATTTATGGCATACTCGTTTTGAGCATCTCTGCCTGAAACGCGTGTATTTGATGGGCCTCTGGGAGGCCATGGGCTTGGGTTAGGGGGTGCCGTATAGGCCTCAGCGGTAGGGGATGGTAATGGCTCAGAGGGGTGTAGCGGGGGCAGGGTGGGGCAGGGACTGGCGCCTGTTTGTTTGCGCTTAATTCGCGCCGTTCCGCGTCAGGGGCACTCAACCATGTTCGGCTACCGTTACCTGTCGGTGTGTGTGTGTTGGTGTGTGTGTGTGTGTGTTGGTGTGTGTGTGTGTGTTGGTGTGTGTGTGTGTGTTGGTGTGTGTATGTGTTACCTGTGGAAGACCGTTAACTAAGCGCACGGCAAATGTTTGCCAGCTGGGAAGACGTTTAACGTTTAAATACACTGAAAACTTAGTATTCCTAATTTTACAATTAACTTTAAAAATAAAAAATATAAGAAAAATTTATTTTTTTTTAATTAAAAGCTCATATAGTTTTTTTTTATTTTTCCAAAAATGTAATAAAAAGGTTAATTTTCTCTTTCAAAAAAACTCTTCTTAGAAAATGTACTCTTTAAAAAAACCCTTCACTATTTTTTCACAGTGCTTGCTTATTAAAACCGCCCACCCAGCCCCTCGGGTCACGCCCACCGCCCACAGCCCACCTGCCACCTGCGGCCCCCTGTCCGTCAGTCAGTGAACTCGGGGCATAAAAATACCACAGGGGGCATGTCATACATTTGCTTTCGCTTTCGCCAGCGATTAGTCAAAAGAGTGCGGGCTTGTAGGGATGATGCTACGCGGGGCAGTACTAAAGAAAATCGAGCTACGGGGCGCTAACCACTATAGAGAGAAAGGCCCCATCAATATTTATAATGTTAGTTTTAAATTAGCGTAAAACAAACGACTGGCAAATATTGAAACAATCTCGGGCCCGTGGCACATTATGCTAAATATGATTTAATCTTTTTGCCGAGTACCGAGTATGGAATGGCGGCATGGCATGGCATGGCATGGCTCACCTGTACAGTCAATCCTCGCCTCCGCACCTCTGCGGACCCTCTGGGGAAAACCTTTTCACAAAATCCGCCGCAAATCCCTCAATCAAATACACACTGCAAATGGGTGAAAGCTGTGTAATAAAAGCAACAAAAAAATAAAAAGAAGTGCAAAAAATACATACAGTTCGTACAAAGACCTAGCGAAAGGCCAGGAGAGAGTTAAGTTAACTAACGAGAACAGTAGAGCAATTAATTCGAATCAAATATTGATAAGAAGAGGCAAGGGATCCACACTCCGGCAGGCGATAAATCACAAACTTGGCCAATGGAAAATTTTTCCCACAAATTCACTTTGAAAGGGAAAATGTTTGTCAAAATGACATTCCCCACCAACTAAGTTGACAAATAATCGATGGATCGCACTAACGCTATCATGCCGAACTTTTCTTATCGATAGTGTTTGGAGGAAAGCTGCCATCTCTGGTATTTTCTAAATAACCAGAGACCCTTCAGATCTCAGAGCCAATTGCCATTTGGCAGCCAAAACGTCACAGGCTGTCTAAAATACTTTTTTATTTTATTTTAATTTTTATCTTTAATAAAAAAAAGGAGTGGTGAAAATAGTTCTCATTTCATTATTTTCGATTTTTATACCCTTGCAGAGGGTATTATAATTTTGTCCAAAAGTGTGCAACGCAGTGAAGGAGACATCTCCGACCCTATAAAGTATATATATTCTTGATCAGGATCACCTCCTGAGTTGATATGAGCATGTCCGTCTGTCCGTCTGTCCGTCTGTCTGTCCGTTTCTACGCGAACTAGTCTCTCAGTTTTAAAGCTATCGTCTTGAAACTTTGCACACACCCTTCTTTCCTTTGCACGCAGTATATAAGTCGGAACGGCCGGGATCGGCCGACTATATCCTATAGCTGCCATATAACTGATTGATCGGAAATGGTATAACTTTGGTGTTTTTAGAGTTACAGCGTTCAGATTTTGTACGAATGCTACTTTTGGCAAAATAATACGACCTACCAAATTTCATAAGGATCGGCCAACTATATCTTATAGCTGCCATATAACTGATTGATCGGAAATGCTATAACTTCGGTGTTTTTAAAGCTAGAGAATTCGGATTTGGTACGATTGCTATTTTTGGCAAAATAATACAACATGCCAAATTTTAAAAGGATCAGCCGACTATATCCTATATCTGCCATATAACTGATTGATCGGAAATGGCATAAATACAGTGTTTTTCGAGCTAGAAAGTTGGGATTTTCTATGAATTCTATTTTTGGAAAAATAATACGACTTATCAAGTTTCATATGGATTGGCCGACTATATCTTATAGCTGCCATATAACTGAACGATCGGAAATGGTATTTGGTAAAAATACCAACTTTGGGGTTCTTCAAGATAGAAGTTTGGGATTTTTTTTTAGATTTTGTCTTGTAATTTATTGGTTATATTTAGATATTCCCATAAGAATCGGTCAACTATATCCGATTTTAGCGATATATATCCTGTTTTAGCTGCAAGGGTATATCAACTTCGGCTCCGCCCGAAGTTAGCTTTCCTTTCTTGTTTTTTTTTTGTTTATTTTAAGCCTTGTTTTTATTTGACTTAGTTTTCTTACTTTTTTTATTAATTTTTATTTACGGCTGGAACCTCCGAGAGAAGGAAATTCTTTTTTCTTTCATGGAAGCTTAGGCTTATCGTTTCTTCTTTTAATTTTTATTTATTTTTTCATCATTGCGAATCTTATAAAGTCCCAAGTTGGTTTTTATTCGAACCCTATTTAACTGTGCGTATAATTTTGTTTCAACATTTTTTTAAAACACTCGCTTAAAATTTTGTTATATATATATATATTTTATTTTAATTTTTATTTATTAATTAATAACAAAAAATGAAACCTTTTTTCCTGCAAATTTTCTTTAGTTATAAGATATATGATATAATATATGAGATCATGTCGGATGGGTTATTTACTGTTACTGTTACTGTTGCTCGATCATTGCAAAGCCAATTTATTTGCTTAAAAAATTTGAAAAAAGTCCCAAGCTTCTTGGTGTTAATGTACAATGATGTTAATGTACTTTGAAAAATCAAAGTCTGAAGCTTTACGATCAAGTATCTTTCGATATAAAAAATATTCACATTCAGTTTTTTTCCAATTTTCACTGGTACGGAACTAATTGTATACATGGTCTAAGGAGATATTAAGTCAGATGTGATAAAAATTGAATACAAAAAAAAGTAAAGTAATAATACTGATAATTCATAATGATAGAGAAAATAGAGAGAATATTGATTATTCTGTGATTTTCAAAATAAAAATCATAATAATTACTGTGCCTTTTAAAAAGTACTTTCCATTTGGGAACATCAAATATATTATTATATATGTATATAATATTGCATATTATTTTGTTCAGGCATTCTATACGATATAAAAAATTTGAATTCTAAAGATAGATCGGACCCATAGAAATACGAAATAAGCGATAACCGATCCCCTGCAGCTAAAATAAATATGCAGAAGTGGTGCGCTTATCACATGTTAGCGTGCAGTGCGTTGATAAGCAGTTTTAAACAGATAACAGATTTTATGTATTCTTCTTAATAGAGAATTATATCTCCTATGAAATAAACCCAGTTTTAAAACCGAAATCATTGGAGTAACACCAGAATTTAGTTGCGGCTCCTCTTAACAAATTTAAAATATAAATAACCTACATATTTCCTATACGAATATAGAAGAGTATGTATATATAGCCTTAATATATATCAAGCAGAAGAAGCTAAGACCATAAACCAGTTCTGGTTGCTAATCACGTCTCTGGTGATTCAGTTGAAATATCAGTTCAGTATAGAAAAGTTGTTCAGTAGAAAGTTCAGTTCAATCAAAAAAATACAAGATGATCTTCCCGGTGGCCCTCATTTCTGCCTTTATCCTTTTTCCTGCTGCCTTCGGATCGGAAGAAGTAAGTAATAGACTTTTTGAGTGTTTTTATTTTGAAAAATAATTTTAATTTTAATTCCACAGACCATTAACGTACAACGGTTCTTCGAGAAGTGTCACAAGAACGAAGCCGATCTTTTAAAATGCAGGACAGACTTCTCGGAACTTCAGAAACGATTTTCGGGCTTGCAGAGCGAGGATCTCAAACAATATGCCCAACAGGTATCAAAATGGCAACAGGATTATTCGGACTTGGTGAAATCGAATTTGGAAATGCAGAACAAATACACTGAAGTGCAAAATAAATACTCGGAAGTGCAAAATAAATACTCGGAAGTGCTGAATCAACTCAAAGATACTGAAGTTAAATATTCGCAGTTGCAATCAAAGCATCTGGAAGTTGACAATCTAAACACTCTCATAAATCAAAAAAACAAGGAAATCGAACTACTTATAGATCAAAATATGAACCTTAAGAAAACAAGTGAACTTGCAACGTTGACAAATAAATTTAGCAAAGACATTGACAAAATTGGAGAAATAGTTAGAGCTGGAGAAATCTTAACTAATCAACTGGCTAATATTAATAATCAGATGACGTCGAATACAGAAACCATAGGTGAGTCGGCAGAACACAACAATTTGCAAAATAAAACAACGAATTTTTCAGATTTTCCAGATCCTTGTTCACGAGACCAAGAAGAAGCATATGTCGTCCGCGAATTCCAACTTCCAGGCTCAGACCCGTTTAAAGTGGTTTGTAGTTCATATTCGAATATCGGATCTGGATGGTTGACTGTTTATTCAAAACGTTCTTATTCAAAAATATTTAATCGCACGTATGAGGATTATGAACGTGGATTTGGAGATGTAAGAATTGAGGATGAGGATGAGTTCTTTATTGGACTCAACCTACTGCACCGTCTGACCAGTGGAAAGCCTCATGAAGTGTTTTTAAGCACCTTTGGGGGGATTGGAAGATGCGACGACTTCGTTGTGGGCGGTAGAAGCGAAGGCTACGAGGTGAGAAGTATTGACAATTGTTCTGGAGACGTATGGGTGATCCCTAAGCAGGGCTCCAAATTTTCCACCTTCGATCGGGATTTGGATGGAGTTCCTGGTCGTAATTTGGCGAAGGAATGGGGCTATGGCTGGTGGTTCGATCCTGGAATGAGGTGTGTATTCTAATTAGATCTTTTCTTCTATTTCATATCCAACTAGACATTTCTAAAATAACTAACTTGAAATCATTTTTTAATTCTATTTTTTTTATTTCTGGATCTATTAGAGTCGAACAGGATTACATTTTGATGTTCATCCGAAGAACAGACTGAAGAAAACAAAAATGCCTTTTAAGACGGACTTGGAAAATGGCACTTTTTGGAAAATATATGTAATCTTAATATGCACTAAAATTTAATTATATTATTGCTATTATGAAGAAGATTATAAGATAAACTGTACTCTTATATTTTGTAACTTTTGCATAAAATCTCCAAATAAAATACATAAAAATTAATCGAAAAAAATATTTTTCACTGGAAAAACTTAAGGTGAAAACACTTAAGTGAAAAACAGGTGAAAAACTTAAACAAAACATTGGATTTTAAACATTGCAGGATCAGCCCCAACGGAGCCTTTGAAAAGTAAACTAGCGACTCTGGTTTAGTTGTGAAAAGTGGCTAACAAACTTGGCTAGCAGATGGAGAATGATTTTCTTTGGACGTTGGCCCCTCATGAAAAATATGAAGCAGAGTCTCAACCTTCTTTATCTAAATACTCACATGATATGGCCGTTGGTTCAGTTTTAGTTCAGTTGGTTCAGAATTTTATACCATATTCACAAGCTTCGCTTTCCTTTCTTGGTTAAAAATTAATAACTCGCTGATCTGAGGGAAATGAATAATCCATTTCTCTATAAGAAGTGTCTATTTTTGAATTTGTATTCATAAATTATTCTATAAGCGAATAGCTATTACCAGAAACTCGAAAATGGAAGATCTAATAACATTATTTTTCCCCAAATATATGGACAGTTCTGGATAAAATATATGAACTTTGGGAAAGGACAATCAACTCAGAAGGTGACCCTGTTCATGAATTCATACCCTCTGCAAGGATATAACAATTTCGCAACCTCAAACACTTTTTAGATTTTGAAAAAAAAAATGCAAAAATTTTATTTTCACTTTTTGCTTATTACTATGGGTGTAACTGTGTTTTTATTTACAAGTTTTTCTTTGTTTTTTTTTGTTAATCCTCCTTCTTGTACCACCTCTCTATTTTTGTCTTCCTTCGCTTCTGTGGGATGTGGGATGTTTCGTTGCTGTTGTTGTTGCTGGCGTGATGTGTTCTTACAAGCTACGATTTTTCACTTTATGCTTAATTCTAAGTGCTCAGTGGATTCCTCACAGCTTTCCTCCTTTGTGGTAGAAGCTCCTCAATCGCTCAAGTCTCTTTGCTGTTGTTGTCGTCTATGCCGTGCTTATGTAATGTATTTTGTCTGTTTATGTCAATATTCTAAGTACTACTATATACAATTCTAAGTCTGTTTGTGTGCCATGCTACTTACTACCGGGATTCGAACCCGGACCGGGCGGCCACAAACCCCGAGTAGGTCTCACTTACCCACTCGGCTACCGCCCGGCGGCGAAAATCGCGTTCCAAAATGTCATCTTAAGCCTCAAAAACGGGCCTACTATTTTCCATTTTCAGAGTTGCCAGCATAAAGTTTTAGTGTTGGCAAACGAAAAGTGTTGTCATTTTGAAAGAAAATGCGCTGTCATCATTCCATTATATGTGCTATATCATTTAGTTCGTTTCAAAAAACTATACACAAATATTTTGGAAATCTTCTAAAAATCTGCGTGCATTCTCAAGACCACAAATTCTTCAAAAATTTGAAACAAGTTGTTCTACCTAACAGTGTTGATAAATTATTTATTTAAGAGTAAGTGTTGAAAGTTGCAAAGAAAGCAACAAGTGGCTGTGTATTTGTATTATAAAACCAGAAATATAAAAATTAAAGAGCTCCAAGTTGCGATTTATAACATTTATAGTAAAGGGTTGTACAGAAAAAAATTAAGATTCTTAGTAAATTATATTTTATATTTAAACAGTCTCCTACCCTGTTAAATACACAAATATTTTTCGGCGCCGTGCCCTATTCAATGGCTTACATATTAGGATCTGGGACTACAAACTGAGAGTCCCAGGTTCGATTCCGACTAAAAGAATAACACTGTCTTCTATTTTTTCCTTGTTCAACAAAGTAATTTTGTAATTTGTAATTTTTTAATTCCATTTTTTTCATTTCTGGATCTATTAACCCCGAATCGTATCACAATAACATGTACATCCGAAAAACAGATGGAAGAAAACAAAAAAGCTTTTAAAACGGACTCGAAAAATGAAACATTATTGTAAAATATACGAAATCCGATCGTTAGTTATATATGATCCGATGTATGTTTGTCATTCCATATCCATAAGCTTCTTGTTCCTTTATTATTAGAAAATTAAAAAATCCGTGATCTGACGGAAATATATAAATCACTTACTTTATAAAAGGTGAATATTTTAAAGTAGTGTAATACTTTAATGTAAGGTAACCCTCTCCTTTTGGCTTTCCATCATCGTTATTGTGGCTGCCACGTATTGCTCACTTTCGTAATTAATTGCAACACCTTCACTAATTCTGATAATTATCTTCGAGCATTTTTTGTGTTTTTATTAAGAATTTTCAGGCACCTGGAGAAACGACCTCAGAATTTATTAATTCCTTGGCATGCCATGAAATTAATTGGCATCCGATTTGAAGTCAGCCCGGTTGGGGGAAATTCTGGTGGAAAACCTCAGAGTTTTCAATGTGTGGGCGAAGTGTGTGGTGTATAGAGTGTATTGTGTGTATAAATGGTGTGTGCGGTATATGGGCCTGGCATGTGTGTGGCTATCCAGGAGGCAGACGGGATATGGAGAGTGGATGGAGTTGGCAGCTCTTCTGGTTGAACTACCGTTGCGGTTACTGTGGTCCGACCACAAAGCGAGTTACAAAAACCAACACAGAAAGGGGCCAGACTCGACCGGGAATCCGAATCAGGTTCACCCCAATGACGGCAGCCCGCATCATTTTTTTCTCCAAGGTCTTCCCTTTAATTCCAACTTTTATTTTCTATTCTATTTTAATTATTTTTTGCCAAAGTTTTTGTTTTATCTTTAACATAATACCAAAACATTATTCATTTCTTTGGTTAGTCCGATAATGGAGTACGGTTCATGCGTCTGGGTTCCCCAATATGGAGTACATCAGGACCGCATAGATTCCGTACAAAAGAATTTCTTAACTTTCGGGCACAGCACGACCCTTTAGTGGTCTTATGTTCGAACTACAATGGTCTCTACGCTATAACACTCTTTCCTGTTCTTCAAATTTAAAATATAGAATTTTAAATTTTCCTACTAACTCCTCCTAGATTTATAAATTAAAATTAGCTTCATATATACTAATTAATCGTTTATTGAGCGCCCCTCGGTCGTCTGGGCCTCTAAGCTTTATGATGAATACAGGAATGCTAGCTGATGCTCTTTGATGCACAAGCCATTTCAAAATGACTAAGTTTAAGAAGAAAATCTGATCTCAACAAAACTGCATATACCAACCCTCGATTTGAATACGCTGGAGAGGAAGACTAAAGTTTTGAAATTAATATCATAAATATATATATACATATATATATTGATATTAATATCAGAACGGCTATAGTCGAGTTCCCCGATTATATTATAACCCGACTATTATTATAAACTTTGAAAGTATGGGTTCTCAGAAAAATATTTATTGCATATTTTTGCTTTTAAAGGAAACAGAATAAAAAGTATAGAACTCTTCTAAATATTGCCGATTTAGCTGAATTTTGATTTGTAAGTGTAGATTAGCCATTGGAATAGTTTGGCATTAAAAAAAATTCCTAAAACATTAACGAACTGGCATTACATCGAGATTTATGTTGGTATATATCATCTAAGAAGCGGACGATTTGGATGCATTAACAAAAGTTTTTCAAAAAACCATTATTATAGGGCATTTTAGGAGTTTCCAATGAAATAAAAAAATAAAAGAAGTATCTTAAATGTTCGTAGGAATGAGAGACAATGGTATATTAAGTGATTAACAAAAAGGATCAATAAAATAATGAATAAAAGTATAAAAGAAGAAACGAGCTTGGGAAATGATAAGCCCCAGCTTCCATGAAAGAAAAAAGAATTTCCTTCTCTCGAAGGTTCCAGGCGTAAATAAAAATAAAAAAAAATACAAATTAAAGTTATAACTCTTATGTTTTCTTAAGTAATGACCAGTTTATTGAAAATAAGAAATAAGCCAATGAGACCCCTTTTTATTTAAAATAAAAATAGGAATATTTTAGGCAGCCTGTGACGGCTTGGCTTCCAAACGGCAACTGGCCCTGAAATGAAGTTTTGGCCATCTGCAAGAGAGATGGCAGTTTCCATCAATACACTATTGAAAAGCTAAGCTAAAAAGATAAGCTATCGATAAGCTCCAATAGCAATATTGCGATTAAACGATGATTTTCTGCGACTCTTATAGAGATTTAAGCATTCCTAGAATTAAATGTCAAAGTTAAAAGTTATGAAAAGTATTTAATAGAGGAGCTCTTCAATAGAAAGTTTAAAAGTGTTTCCTTAGAAAAAATTAGTTTCAGAGTATTATCCTTCAAGTTGTAGAGATGAAAGATCACTCGTGAAGAAACCAAAAGTGTTGCCACCAAAAAGATGCACAGTATCTGGATATATGAATTTCTTCTAATTGTCATTTACTAATTTATTTTTTCATTTAAGCATTTGCCACATGATATTGATACGTTGGCAGTGTGCAACACAAATCACAGTCCAATTAAATGGCCAGTCGGACTGCAATTTAAGCTGCCACAGCCAGAGGATGGCCAGGATGTACCAATTGGAATCGATGGAGGGCTAAAAGAAGCTATGTGGCTATATGGGGCATACCAGATGCCGTTGCAAGCTGGAAAACGTTGCACAAACTTTATTTTTTTCCCTCCCCTCCGAATGTCTAAAAGTTTCGATGTCATTTTGTTGAGGGCAAAAAAAAAATTCGTAACTCTAAATCCAAAAACACCCAAGAAAGTATATACATATGTATGTGTGTTATATATTTTCTATTCTCGTTATGTTGCTACAAATTTATGGCTTGTACGTGTAAAATTATTTCCAACGAGTGTTAAATTTCATTTTCAAATGTTTTATGAGTTTTTCAAAGAGCGAAGATATGTACATATGTACATTTAATATTTTTTGGAGAATACTTCACATATATGTAAAGTATTCTTATACACACATATACTTCCGAAAAATAAATATACTTCAATTGGCCTATTTTTAGTTATTATTAAATATTTTAAGGTATGTTATAATTTTTTACGTACAACGTATTTAATTTCACTTGCAATCCACACAAAAAAATAAAACCATTAGTCAGCGTAATTAGGGTAAAAAAAATAATATTCAGAAGTTAACTTTCATTTAAAACTGAAACTTGGCCGACAGTACAGAAATCGAAAATTTTCCAGCGAAGCCAGTTTCCAGCGGAAAACATTCATTCTCACTCCTGTTGCAAAATTTTCAACTAAACTATTTCAATTTTGTGTTGTTTTTGTTAGTTGCTGTACGATATTTTTAATACACTGAGAAAAATATGTTAAATGTCTAGTTTTATAAGAGAAACTGTTTACATTTTAACTGAACTTAGTAAGCTTATATATACATATATATATATATATATATATATATATATATATATATATATATATATATATATATATATAATACAACAATATATATTTCTTACATTAAAAACAAAACTTATTAAGTACTGTTTCACTTACCCAATTTAATGGCTTGTTATTTTATTTTTATAAATTATTCTGTAAATAAAAAATTTACAAACGCGAATTAGTCTTTAAAAAATTACTGATTTATGTCTTATACGTTGAATAATTGAATAATTTAAAACTTTAAAGTTGAAAAATAACTTTCGAATATAACTTTTTTAACTTTAAGTTATCATCTTTTAGTTGGAATGTATAAAAAAAATTTTAAATGTAACTATCGATTTAATATATTACTTCCTCCCAAAAATCCCCTATAATTTCTTACATTTTGTAAACTTTATTTATTAGTCATGTTTTGAGATAAAATATTTATATTTGTTTGTAAAGTGTATATAATAGTCTACATAGGTCTTAAGTTTTAACATACCTGCCTTCAAATTAGTTAAACATAAATTTCCAACTTAGACGTAAAAAGAATATTTTTTTCCTGTGTATCAATTTTAGACAATTTTCGAGCAGCGTCAAAGTCAACTCCAAAAGCAAAGTCAACACTAACTGCGCTGCCTCAGTCGACTTCGACGTCTACGTTTACGTCGATGTCTTGCAACTGCAGCTTTCCACATTTCCCTTCTTTTTTTTTTTTTAATTTTCCCCCTTTTTTTTTTTGATTATTTGTTGTTTTTGTTGGACGGTCCGCTTAAGAGCGTAAAATGCATGGAGTTTATATAAAGTTTATTGTAACACAAAAACGTAGAACTTTTTGATGTTTTATTAATTAACTTTTTGCATTCTACAGGGGCGGTGGTGAACGGGAGGAGGTCTGGCCGGATGATGGGGGTGCTGGATGGGTGGTGCTGAGCGGTGGGTGGCTGTTGGAAGTGGCAAGTGGCAAGTGGCACGATGGCTGGTGAGTGAAAATAGTTGCTGCTATGTGGTTAAAACTTTGATGCCTCTTCCAGTGACGTAAACACACTTACACATGCTTACAAACACACACTCTTACACAGACACTCACCCACACACTCATGCACACACATATGCTTTGAGCTTATTAAAATATTTATGATTGTGTGATAGAGAGAGAAAACTACAAAAGAAAGGTGGCAAGGTGGCAAGGTGGCTGGGTTGGCAATGGGTGGGTGTTGGGGGGGTGCAAGGATTCTAGGCTACTTTTCAACATTAATATAGTGCAGGAGAAGAAATAATAATATTTATAAAAATAAAAAATACTAAGACCCCTTCATAAGTTAGAAATAATTTTTAAAATTAAAAAAAAAATTGGCCTAAAATCTCTCTCTAAAATCGCAAAATCAATATCATTCACATATCCACACATTGGATTTAAATAATTTTCTTGGATCCTCAACACATTTTTTCAAACTCCCGATGACCTAATTTTCCTTTAATAATTTTCAGTGTAAGCACACACAAGCTCTATATATTTTTTTTAAATTTTATTTTCTATTTTCTGATTTTTTTTTTTTTTTAGTAGTTTCTCTTGGCCAAGTAAGTACTTTTGCCATCTTTCGCTTAATTGCTCGTAAAATGTGAAAAGTGGGAAGTTTTCAAAGAGAAAGAGGCTAGTGAGGGGTAGGAATGGCTGGAAATAGCCAAACACTTGGCCCAAACAACAAAACTTTTCATCAAAAGGCGGTAGTAAAGGCAAAAAAAAAATACTTAAAGAAAATAAAATGGTAGAAATCAAAATAGAGAGAACTCTAGAAAATGGTATTTGATCGAATATGTAATGGGGCCCTTCAGACCCATGCTCATTAATATATGATTAGGCCTTAAACAAATAGAAAGAGAGAGAGAGAGAGAGTGAGTGGGAGTGAGAGAACAGCAAGTGTGTAACAGAGACAGACATTATAAATCTTCGAAAATATACCATAAATAATGCAAGCCATTTCCCAGCATACAAAACCAAAAACTCTGCCAAAGGAAAACTCTCTTTTTCGGTGAAAAGTCCGCACAAAGCCAAAAGTAAAACGATACGAAACAAAAGCCTTACAAAGCCCCAGTCCAGGGGGGGGTTATGGGGGCGGTGACTATGCGGGGCAGGATGCAAAATATAGGGGAGGTGGCCATACTGACAAAAAAAACTGGAGGGTTACATTACATATTACAGTATACTCTTAGCAACTTGTCTGATAATTTGTTTATGTGTGTTACTTATTAATTTTTTATAAATTATTGTTAAGAATATTATTATAAAAAAATTTTATCTTTCAATATTATTGGATTTAAATTATTTAAAATAAAGTGGCCTTATTTAATTTTTATAAAAATATATAGAAATCGAATATCTTAAACCTAAACTTAAGTTTTAAACCATTTACTTTAAATTTTTCGGGTTTAATAATAATTTTATTTTATTCCCAAGTCGTAAAGACGGTTCTCTAAACTATTAACTATTAAACAACAAATTTGTAAGATTTTTTTTTGTATATGTATTTTTTTTATTAATATATACATTAATATTAAAAATACAATAATTAAACTTTTTCAATGCCAATACCATTTCCAATTTCGCTTGTCTTCAAATTATCTGATATTTTTTGAATACATGTTTATATATCCCTGAATTCTGGCAGATAATCCTGGTTTATAGAGTAACACACACACACTCTCTCACACAAACACTCTCTCGCACACACACAATAATAATAAAAAAAAAAAAAACAAAAAAACAATTGCCGAGGCATTCAAACTTGTATTTTTGCGCGGCGATAAAAAATAAAATCAACAGAAGGACCAGAGAACTTGGCTTGTTTTCCGTTTTGTTGTTTTTTTTTTTTTTTTGTTTGCCAGGATTAACAGGAGCAAGGAGCAGGATGGTGCAAAGATGATGGAGGGGGGAGGGAAACAAAGAGGGGGGAGGGGGAAAAGACAGAAAGGAAAACTGTGCGCGGCATAACAGGCACGAGTACAAAAGTACAATAAAATTGCATACGAAAGCAGTTTACTGCAGACGAAAAAATTAAATTAATGAAGAAAAATGGTAATAAAGCGTTAGTCACGTGTGTCCCTCCCCTCTGTCATCTCCCTATCTCTCTTCCTTACTACCAGCTACCCATCTCCCTCTACTCACCAGTGTGGCTGTCTCTCTATCGCAGACAAGAGTTAGACGCCAGAAACTAAAAAAAAAAAAAATATAAAAAAACCAACACAAATCTGTGGAAAAGTCGTAACAAATAAAAAAAAAAAGCAGGGCAGAAAATTAAGTATACGCCACGTTGTAAAGGACATAAACATGGGAATTTTGACTGGAAATAACGCTGGGTTATTCAGCTACTCAGAAATGGACATTACTTTTAATTTCCCACTAGAAGGCACTGAAATAAATTGTTTTTTGTAAGTTTATTATATTATTTAGCATAGCTCTTATGCTCTTAACCTTTGAAACATAATTCTGTTAATGTTTTTCCCTTAAAAAATATGTCAATCAATTAAAGATTATTTTGCTTTTTAACTTAAGAACATTAGCGATTGTTTTAATTGAAATCCACTTAAATGCATGAAACCTTTTCAAATTAGATTAAATCGCAAATGTATAGTATACTTTGAGGCTTTTCCGCGGCCGCTCATTAATTTTGCAGGATTAGCAATTAAACACATGTAGCTATCGCTTGTCTCTACATTGATAGATATATATATTTATATATATATTTATAATTATATATATATATATATAAATGATATGTAGATATATCTATAAGCCATGTGCGGGAATTTAATCCCGTTATTAACACTTTACATGGCCAAATCTCATGGTTCGAAAAAGCATTGGAGCATACAAATTGACAATTAAATATCAAGTTGGTTAACTTTTATGCGGCACTGTGTCGGGGGCACTGTGTTGATTAACAGCTAATTAATGGTTAAAGCTTTAAAGTCGCATAAATTATGCGCATTAAGTCAATGAAAGAGAATTTGCCCATTTGTTTTCCCCTTTCTCATTCTTTTTTTTTCCTGTTTTTTATTATTATCTTTTATTATATATGTACATATATCCATGTATATAGAGAAATATATGTACATGCCTAGGGAGTGGAGGAGGTGGAAGGAGGAGCTTGCACTGTTTACACCACAAATATGCCTCAAAAGCAAATCAAGCATAATCAAATTATTTCCACTCGATTGCTGTTTATTGATAAATTACGCCACAAACAATATTTTGATAACATCAATTATAGTCACCACTGCCAATGCCAATATATGTATGTATGTCTGCATATATGGTACACCCCTAACAGCTAACACCCCTTAATTTTTGTCCTTTATTTATTTTGTCACCCAAAGCCAAAGATATAAGAGAGACAAGTGTACTGGATGGAGGCGTATATGTTGAGTCTATAATATAGAAATAATATACATATATCTATTTCAAATTCAACTTGCAAGTCAATTAATTTGTTACAAATAGTCACAGTTCTTTGGCTAAGGTTTATAAACTACCCTAAGCTTTACTAAACGAGGTGCATAATTAAAAATATTAAATTCTAAAAAAGTCAATCAAGAATTTAAAACTATTCATGATTCAAATTAGTTTCTCCTATCTCTCCCCTTATTTTGATTTTCATTCAGATTAAGTTGGAACTCCGTAAAGGCCCACTGTTTATCTCTAAGTTTCGGTTAACTTTAGCTTTAAATTAAATTACAATTTATTATTTATTGGTTTTATGAATAAAAGTATATAATCCATATAAATCATGTAATGATCTTTATTAAATGAACTACATACAATATTTAGGAGTTTTAAGACCTTTTAGTTTTAAAAACTCTAATAAGTATTCCCCATTCATTCCTACTTTTTGTTAAATATATTTAATCAAAACTAAATCAAAATACCAACCAAAGACTACCCCTTTTTTCCAATATGTTAATTTTTCCAAGCACACCACCCTATTTACTGAAAAAGGCCCCTGCCACCCTATCCCCAGCAAAATAAAACATAAAGAGCGATAAAAGTATCATCTTGCCCTTTTTTAAAGACTAACCTGAAAAAAAAGACCCGAAAAAAATATAAGAAAAGTAAAATCAGGGGCGTAAGTATGGGCGTGGTTTTGGGGGGAGGATGGGAACCACATGTGTTTTTATTTCCTGGCCACAATTGATTTGTAATCTTGGTAAACAGGATTTAACAGATTAGACGTGTAACAAGCAACGGGCGACCGATAATCGCACACACACACGCACACACCGCCAAGCCAAAAAAAAGAAATGGGATGCCCCCCTCCATACTTGCCCCACACACACACGTGTCCTGTTTTTGGGCCCCTCTTCAAGCCAAAAAAAAAAAACCAGAAATAGAAAGGGAAGCGAATTTTAGTATACCCAAAAGATTTATGGACTTATGGACTTGGTAAGTCTATAATGTAATATTTTACGACTTATTTTTTATTAAAAAAAATGTAACTTGAAAGGATCTTAGATAATTACAGGGTATATAATTAATGTCATCTAATTTCTTGTTAACCACTACCGTGTGCTCCTTTATTTGCCAACATGGCTGGCTTGGCTTGTATGATTGATACTTAATGCCGCTTTTAGCCTCGTTAGGATATCGTATCCTGTGTGTTTTCTATCTGTGTGTGTGTGTGTATGTGTGTGTGAGGGTGTATTTGTGTTTGAATGTCCACATCCTAGCGGTGTCAGTGTGTAGGTGTGTGCGTTTGTGTCGCCATCCTAATCGCCCAATTTTATTGTCATTTCTTTGGCTTTTGTTTGAGCCTCAGTTTTGGGCGCCAATTAGCTGCCCGTTGTCATCGAATTCTCGCCTCCCAAAATGTCCCTTTCTCGCCAGGACTCTCCCTTACCTCATATGATACCAATACCAATACCAATACCGATACCATTTCCATCGTCCAATGTCCAATGTCCAATGTCCATTTTTCCATTTGTCAACGTTAATTGATGGTGAGCACTCATTTAGCAGATCTGGCCAGTTTGTCCGGCCATCAGTCAGTCAGTCAGTCAGTCAGTTGGTCAGTCAGCTAGTCTGTTGGTCTGTCAGTTGGTCACTCAGTCAGTGGCTTTTGGGCTTTCAATTAATTTATGCCAGTGCCTAATTTTGATAACTGCCCTTCCTGTCTGCCTAACCTGCCATCTATGATTCTAATGAAGCTACCACATGGCGGATGATCAATTTTCGGGGTCGCCTTTTCATTTATTCATTCATTGAATCTTTTCGATTAGTTACTTTCATCTAAATTAAGCAAACTATTACAACTGCTTTTATGTTTCAATTTTGGGTATTAAGAATAAACATTTCTGTTGTGTTTTAATGATTTTTTTAAGTTAATTAACGTGTAAGTATTTATATTTTGATTTTTTTTTTCGACTCTCTTAGCTAATTGCAAGGCTATTCAGAAATGATGGGCTCTTTATTAAATTAACTAGTACCTAACTAGGTAGTATTTAATAAATAGTATTTAGTAGCAATAACCAGTTGCTAAAAAAAGTAGCTAGTAACTAGAAAGTAATAGCTATAAACTATAAGCTATCTAATATTAATTGGAACTAAAAGCTATGTAGAAACTGATACCTACTCACTATTGCCTGAAAGTTACTAAACGCTATGTAGCTATCAGTAAGTAGCAACTTGTAGCTAGTGAGTAATGGCTAGTTTTTGGAAAAAAGATACTTGTAACTAATATAAATTTAACTTTACCTAGTATTTATTTCTTAGTACCTAGTATTTAATTATTAACAATCACTCTCTATCAACTATTACAATTAAAAAGTATTTATTACACAATAACTAGAATTAAATTCTTATAAGAAATTATATCAATTACCAAGAATCAAGATCCTATAACTAGTAATTATTTAGTAAAGCAACTAGTGTCGTGTTACCTATGTAGTTCCTTGTATCTAAAAGCATAACCACAAGTAGCTATTAACTTACATAATTCGTATAACATTTACATATAACAGACCATAATATATCACACTGTTATTAATTATAAACTAATATTTAAACAAAATGAATCCAAAACATATTTAACAACCCAGCAATTGGGTTTCCAAGGCCAAACAACCAAAAACATTCCCCCATTTGCCATGAAAATGTTACGAGGTTTAATAAAGTGCTGCTGTGCCAATTGGCAAACCAGTTAAGTGTGCGGCTATTGACCAGTTATCCAATATCCTGAAACCATAATCCTTATCCTCTTACCTACAGGATCATCATCATCGTCATTATTGTCATTATTGAGCTTCATTTGGCGGGGCATCTGTCCTCGCGGCGATAAAAATTGCATGCAATTATGCCAACTTTGATTCTGATTTTACCACCCAACCACCCACACATACCCTTTCGGATGTTCCCAGCTACTTTACAAGGGGAAAGCCCCCGAAAAATCCCAAAAGTACAGAAAAATTGGAAATCGAACCAAATCCGAGAATGAGAATCCATCGCCACCCACCCCGGGTGGGTGTGTTTGTGTTTGTGTGTGTTTTTGGTTTGGTAATCAAACGCTTAATTAATATGAGACACGCCAATACAAGCTGAATGGAGATGCTCAACTAGAGGTTTTATAGTCAAGATGTGAGGGCTTTTTAAGAGCTTAAATATTAGGAATTAAGATTATTATTTTATTAGGAATTTTGAAGACTTTAATTTTGTCCAATCAAGTTCCTGCTTGTATTTATGTACAAATAATAATAGTATCTATAAAAATATTTGTTTAATTTTTATATTTCCACATTTTCAAATGAAATTTATAAATTGATAAATTATATAGTATATACATATATATTATATAGTATATAGTATAAATTTAATCTTAAAATAAGAGAATTTGTTTGAAAATCAACTTTTAAACATAAAAAGTTACAAATTAAATTAAAAAATTAAATATAAATTGCATATGTTTATTATATATTTATTTATATAGTTTAATAATTAATAAAAAATATCCCAAAGCCTTTTTTTTTGTTCAATTTTTTTGGCAACCCTATTTGGTAAGAGATTCGATTTGGCTTGTTGGCGTCCTGCAGGTTACCAGCGTAAACGCGAGGTATAGTGTGAGTGAGGAAGAGGTCCTCGCGCCAAAGGACATCGGAAATCGGGATATCGTCGTCGGTGGTAGTGGCGGTGGTGGCTGATGATTTTTGGTGCCCCCGTCCCGGTTATGTCCCCGGGTTTTTCGGTTTTTGGCATATTACTGATAACACTCGCGGTCGCCACTCGACCGAAAATGCCCAAAAAGTGGCCAAATGCCCGCGAGGGGCATGGACGAGCGAGATGGACAATTGGTTGTGAGAGCGAGATAGCCCACAGAAAGGGACAAAACGAGACTGAGACGTAAAGCAGCGCTTGCGGTAATTGCTTCATAATTGAACAATTATGCAAACGTGATTGAAGTGATTATATGGCCGCTTATGCGCCTCTGTTTATGTGCGTTCCGAGTCCCGAGCTACAGCTACAGGCACGCCCCCTTCCATTCACCCACCGCTCCATTTGCCGCTTTAACGCCCCAACTCCCCATCACCCCTATTCCTGCCACTTCAATTCATTTCAACGCATCTCTACTTTTCTTTCCCTATTAATTGAATTTCCCATCATTTTTCCAATACCTACCTATTGCCCGTCTGCTAATTACTGAGTAGTTGAATTTTCCATATATTCTGTTTTAATATAAAAATATATATTCTAGCGTTAACTGACCAGAAGAGCCCCATTTCAAAGAGATAAGACGACTTCCAACGTCATTGAAATTTGTTTAAAAAGTACTTTCTATTTGGGGAATACATCTAATATATATGAAAATACATATGTATGTATATATAGCCTAAACATATATCAAGAAGAAGAAGCTAAGAACATAAACAAGGTCTTGTTGATAATCATCCCCACTCTCTAATCTCTAATCTCATTCTGTCTGTGGAATATTTTGGCTTTTCTATTTGTGTGGGTAATCTCCCAATTCCTTATCAGAAACTGAAGCTCAAGCTCAAGACCGAGGACGGCTTTAAAAAGCCGGAGCTCCAAGACTCGCAGCATCAGTTGCAATATTTCTAGTGATTCTTTCAGTAGACGGTTCAGTTTAATCGAAAAAATACAAGATGATCTTCCCAGTGGCCCTCATTTCTGCCTTTTTCCTTTTTTCTGCTGCCTTCGGATCGGAAGAAGTAAGTATTGAGTGTTTTTATTTTGAAAAATAATTTTAATTTTAATTCCACAGACCATTAACGTACAACGGTACTTCGAGAAGTGTCACAAGAACGAAACCGATCTTTTAAAATGCAGGACAGACTTCTCGGAACTTCAGAAACGATTTTCGGACTTGCAGAGCGAGGATCACAAACAATATGCCCAACAGGTATCAAAATGGCAACAGGATTATTCGGACTTGGTGAAATCGAATTTGGAAGTGCAAAATAAATACTCGGAAGTGATGAATCAACTCAAAGATACTGAAGTTAAATATTCGCAGTTGCAATCAAAGCATCTGGAAGTAGACAATCTAAACACTCTCATAAATCAAAAAAACAAGGAAATCGAACTACTTAAGGATCAAAATATGAACCTTAAGAAAACAAGTGAACTTGCAACGTTGACAAATAAATTTAGCAAAGACATTGACAAAATTGGAGAAATAGTTAGAGCTGGAGGAATCTTAACTAATCAACTGGCTAATATTAGTAATCAGACGTCAGAAACCATAGGTGAGTTGGCAGAACACAACAACACAAACAACAATAAAACAACGAATTTTTCAGATCCTTGTCCACGAGACCAAGAAGAAGAATATATCCTCCGCGAAATACAACTTCCAGGCTCAGACCCGTTTAAAGTGGTTTGTATGTCAGATTCGAAAATCGGATCTGGATGGTTGACTGTTTATATGAAACTTCCTTATTCAACAATATTTAATCGCACGTATGAGGATTATGAACGTGGATTTGGAGATGTAGGAATTGGGGGGGATGAGTTCTTTATTGGACTCAACCTACTGCACCGTCTGACCAGTGGAAAGCCTCATGAAGTGGTTTTATGGACCCTTGAGGGGAACGGAAGATGCGACCACTTCGTTGTGGGCGGTAGAAGCGAAGGCTACGAGGTGAGAAGTATTGGCAATTGTACTGGAGGCGCCAGGATGATCTCTAAGCAGGGCTCCAAATTTTCCACCTTCGATCGGGATTTGGATGGAGTTCCTGGTCGTAATTTGGCGGAGGAAGTGGGCTTTGGCTGGTGGTTCGATCCTGGAATGAGTGATATAAGGTGTGTATTCTAATTAGATCTTTTCTTCTATTTCATATCCAACTATACATTTCTAAAATAACTAACCTGAAATCATTTTTTAACTCTATTTTTTCATTTCTGGATCTATTAGCGTCGAACAGAATCACATTTTCATGTACATCCGAAGAACAGACTGAAGAAAACAAAAAAGCCTTTTTAAACGGACTTGGAAAATGACACTTTTTGGAAAATATATGTAATCTTAATATGCACTAAAATTTAATTATATTATTGCTAATATTATGAAGACGATTATTAGAGAAACTGTACTCTTATATTTTGTAACTTTTGCATAAAATCTCCAAATAAAATACATAAAAATTAATCGAAAATAATCTTTTTTACTGGAAAAACTTAAGGTGAAAACACTTAAGTGAAAAACAGGTGAAAAACTTAAACAAAACATTGGATTTTAAACATTGCAGGATCAGCCCCAACGGAGCCTTTGAAAAGTAAACTAGCGACTCTGGTTTAGTTGTGGGAAGTGGCTAACGAACTTGGCTAGCAGATGGAGAATGGACGTTGGATTGGATTTTCCAATCCACGGAAATGGATTTTCTTTGGACGTTGGCCCCTCATGAAAAATATGAAGCAGAGTCTCAACCTTCTTTGTCTAAATACTCACATGATAAGGCATGGCCGTTGGTTCAGTTTTAGTTCAGTTGGTTCAGAATTTTATACCATATTCACAAGCTTCGCTTTCCTTTCTTGGTTAAAAATTAATAACCCGCTGATCTGAGGGAAATGAATAATCCATTTCTCTATAAGAAGGGTTTATTTTTGAATTTGTATTCATAAATTATTCTATAAGCGAATAGCTATTTCCAGAAACTCGAAAACGGCAGATCTTATAACATTATTTTTTCCTCAAATATATGAACTTTGGGAAAGGACAATCAAATCAGAAGGTGACCCTGTTCATGAATTCATACCCTCTGCAAGGATATAACAATTTCGCAACCTCAAGCACTTTTTAGATTTTGAAAAAAAAATGCAAAAATTTTATTTTCACTTTTTGCTTATTACTATGGGTGTAACTGTGTTTTTATTTACAAGTCTTTCTTTGTTTTTTTTGTTAATCCTCCTTCTTGTACCACCTCTCTATTTTTGTCTTCCTTCGCTTCTGTGGGATGTGGGATGTTTCGTTGCTGTTGTTGTTGCTGGCGTGATGTGTTCTTACAAGCTACGATTTTTCACTTTATGCTTAATTCTAAGTGCTCAGTGGATCCCTCAAGCTTTCCTCCTTTGTGGTAGAAGCTCCTCAATCGCTCAAGTCTCTTTGCTGTTGTTGTCGTCTATGCCGTGCTTATGTAATGTATTTTGTCTGTTTATGTCAATATTCTAAGTACTACTATATACAATTCTAAGTCTGTTTGTGTGCCATGCTACTTACTACCGGGATTCGAACCCGGACCGGGCGGCCACAAACCCCGAGTAGGTCTCACTTACCCACTCGGCTACCGCCCGGCGGCGAAAATCGCGTTCCAAAATGTCATCTTAAGCCTCAAAAACGGGCCTACTATTTTCCATTTTCAGAGTTGCC
This sequence comes from Drosophila pseudoananassae pseudoananassae, assembly GCA_018153035.1. Classification (NCBI taxonomy): domain Eukaryota; kingdom Metazoa; phylum Arthropoda; class Insecta; order Diptera; family Drosophilidae; genus Drosophila; species Drosophila pseudoananassae. The sequence goes on along the minus strand of JAECXR010000023.1, from coordinate 1,925,066 downwards.
AGCACACTAAAACTTTAGTGTTGGCAAACGAAAAGTGTTGTCATTTTGAAAGAAAATGCGCTGTCATCATTCCATTATATGTGCTATATCATTTAGTTCGTTTCAAAAAACTATACACTAATTTTTTGGAAATCTTCTAAAAACCTGCGTGCATTCTCAAGACCACAAATTCTTCAAGAATTTGAAACAAGTTGTTCTACCTAACAGTGTTGATAAATGATTTATTTAAGAGTAAGTGTTGAAAGTTGCAAAGAAAGCAACAAGTGGCTGTGTATTTTTATTATAAGACCAGAAATATAGAAATTAAAGAGCTCCAAGTTGCGATTTATCACATTTGTAGTAAAGGGTTGTACAGAAAAAAATTAAGATTCTTATTAAATTATATTTTATATTTAAACAGTCTCTTACCATGTTAAATACATAAATATTTTTCGGCGCCGTGCCCTATTCAAGGGCTGACATATTAGGATCTGGGACTACAAACTGAGAGTCCCAGGTTCGATTCCGACTAAAAGAATAACACCGCTTCTATTTTTTCCTTGTTGGTCTTTAATTAACAATTTTTCTTTTGGCCACTTACAATTTCTTGACCAACATTTTGTTACATTTTCAGTTATTTTTTTTCCCTCCTCGGATGGGAGGAAAAGTTGGCAAGTTTACGACGTAAAAATCAGACAAATAAAACTGGCGAAAAAATTCGCATAACTTTCGGTCGTTGCCGATCCTAAGTGTCATCATGTGGCCAACACACCCACTCACGCACACCCACTCTCGATTGTGGCAACATAAACTTGCAACATACATGACAACAACGAAACCAAGAAGAATAACCCTTTTATTATATATTCTTTTCGCTTTTTCGGTGGGGGCTGGGAGATGGGAAACAGTCACAATGAAGTGGAAATTTGTCTGCGACAGAAAAAAGGAAAGAATTCAAATCAAAGCTCATCGGAAGGCGGCAATGACTGCGGCCACGCCCATCACCCATCACATTGAAACTTAAAATAAAGTTGGTTTTCGGTTTATACTCTAAAATAAAGGGTTGTGGTTGTTATTATAAGAGCTTTGTGCTATGAGTCCTAAAGAATAAAAATGTTTTATGAAATAAATAATGATCAACTTTTTTTTCTTTTATTCTTGATTTTTTATTATTATTAAGAAATAGAGGGTTATGCAAAATAGTTTTTAGTTTAAGGAAAACATTAACAATTAATAAGAAATATTTTTCCTTTGGGGGGGAGTCGAACCTGGGACTTTTAGTTTGTAGTCTCGCATCCTAATAGCTGAGCTACTGAATGAGGCTCGGCGCCGAACAATATTTCAATATTTAAGATATTAACAATTTTTAAGGATGTTTAGCAGAAAATGATTTAAATAATAAATAGTTTATATAAAAAATTAAATAGCTGTTGGCTGTACCAAGGAAACTACACTTCTAGAACAAGGACAGTCTCAAACATGACTTTAGAAACAAGGTACTTAGCTTTATAGCTAACTTCGGTACTTAGCTTTATAGGTGTGGTATCCTTTTAACCGAAAATCCTAGTTCCGCCAGCAGGATTCCTCATCCAAGGCCTTAAATAGCATAAGTTCATCTTTTTAAGATTTTTAAAATATTATTTTAATAGTTTATGTGATTTCTACAAAGAATATCTTCTCAGCAATCTAAATCTATCTATAACTTTTATCTATAACGCTTTTCTAACTAAAAATCCATTCAAAATATTTTTCAAATTTATCTTTTAAATTTTTCCCTAAGAGAGAGCATCTAACAAGTCGTCATCACACGGATGATTCATTTAATTTGCTTTGGTTTTTCCTTATTTGGTTTAGTTTCAGTGTTATTACTGCTACTTTTGGTTTTTGGATTTTATTGCAGAAATTGTTTATGAATTGGAAAATTAAATTCTTCACAGTTTTCCATTCCTCTGTATGTGATGGTTAGAGTTGGAGATGGGTGGGGGGTGCTAAGTTTGGAAAGGAATGGAAGTTTATTTGCATGCAGAAAGTTCAATTCAAATTGCATGCTTCGTCGCACACACACACACATACACATATATATATATTCAGGAATATAAGCACACATACCATTACACGCGAAAACTTCCCTTTTCGTCCTGTCTTTTAGGGTGTGGAAGGGGGTGGTTGTGTAAAAAAAAGGATAGCGACTTCATTGCCAGCTTCGACTTTTGTTTCATTTCCGACAGGACTTGGATTTTGAAGGCTTTGCATTTCAAAGTCTATCGAATTCTGAGGCAAAAAGATTTAATTGGGATTTATTTGATATTTTGAAATGTTTGGCCAAGAGAGTTACAAAAATATATACATACAGATGAGAAAATAAAGTTAATTAAAAGGAAATATAGGGATATGAAGGTATGTAGATGATTTGGTTGGATTATAATAATAGAAAAGATTATTGACTCAAAAAGGAAGCCCCAAAAGACCTTGATTAATTAATTAATTCTTTTCCTTTAATTAATTTTACAAATTTAAGAAAAAATATTGAAAACAATAAATAATATTTCTAATTCTCCCTCTTATACATAACTCACACTTTCGTACCTAAAACCATAGATGTAACCATTGTAACTAATCCTGATTTTGATCCTGATTGACCAACAACAACAACAATAATAACAATAAGAACAACACTAGCAACTAGCAAACGACAAATAGCTAAAAAGGAGGAAAAGGACCAGCCAACAAACAAACAATTCACACTCAACAAGCGAAGCAAATGAGTTTTGATTCATTTAGCGTAAAATGAAACCCAAAGTGATGGCCAAAATGGGGCGAATGGGGGCCGGCCGAAGGGAAAAGGACACAGAGGCCGAGGGGATGGACGAGGGGAGCGGCAAGCCATTCAGCTGTCATTTCATTATTTATACTGCTGATTAAATTTCCGCTTATACTCATTAAGTTCCATTGTCAAACCACTTCCGTTGCAAAATAGTCGTGGCTCTGAAATGAGTAGGAAAGGGAACAAGGACTAGACAAGGACGACGAGACGAGACGAGACGAGGCATAGACAGAAACACAACCACATGCTGATCCCGGAGGAGAGGTGGTATGGGCGGGGGGAGGATTTGTGACGCGGTGGTGGCAAGGGGGGCCTGGTATAACAAACTAATTAAGTCGACGGCAAACTGCAAAGGTGGCCCAACTTGGTTGCCACTTCTTCCACGTATTACACTCGAAAAAATATTCATTTATGTATCCTTTTTAAATACTTGTAATTTTTTCAATAAAAAGTTTAATATGTATTAGGCGGAGAGAGTAATGAGAGAGTAAGGGATGCAACAGAGTCCATTGCGATTTTTCAAAATGGCCGGAAGCGGTCCCCGATCTCAAGCAATGGCCGCGTAGAAGGAGCCAGCGATGAGAGCAACTACGATATGGCTGCCCTCTTTTTTCCCAATACTTTTCATAGGACGATATTGTGGAAAAAAAAAGAGCATTGGGAGAGCTGTTAATATCTTCCATTCTTCAGTGAAAAAGCCGACAGAAGGAGAACAAGGAAGGAAATACCCAAGGACCTAAAAAAAAATCAATCACTATTTCTTGAAGTGTAACGCCATAAAGGAATGATAAACTCAACAGATTCAGGGCCAGGGACGGGGTGGTTGGGAAAAGAAATTGGCAGTAAATGTGGGCGGGGCCGAAAGAAGGCGAACCTTCTGGCAGGAGTACCTAAAGGAGTAGAAACTTCAAGCTCCTAACACTTGGTTGGATGCCATGGTACTTCCAATGGCACCTCGAGGTGCGAAACTTCAAGGTGTGGGGAAGACCCACTCGAAAATTGCAATCGGAGCTGAGCACAATTAACAAGATAACACCACGAGGACTCGTGGGTGCAAGGACTCGAGGGCGAGGGCGAGGGCGAGGGCGATGGTGTGGGCGGTGTTGTGGTGGGACGATTGAAGTAAATCAAAGGACTACAAGCCAGAATATAGTCCTGAGGATGGCACTCCAAAAAAGCCAAGACCCAACGGCAAGGCAAGGTATTGGCATTCACTTTGCCACTTCAACTGGCAAAAGACAATCTAACTTTTGGCCATGATTGCAATTCGGATTTCAGATTCAACTACGGATAATAATGATAGTCATTAAAACCAAGAAATCACGATTTGCAAATTAATTAAATAAAACAGAGAATCGAAAACCAAGAACCAAAGTGCACTTTCTGCAGTTAAACTCAAGAATCAAGATAAGAATTTAAAAAATAAAACTATTACATTTTTTATTGATTTTAATGGTATGCTTCTTGAGCTCTAACTTTAAAAATAAACTAATACTCTTATTTTAGATCTTAAGATCAGAAAAGTAGAAACTACTTCTTCTTATTCTTATACCTTTCTTTTTACTTAATAACCAAATCAACTTAAAAAAATTTAACTAAGCTTTAAATGGTGATATATACAAAATCCCCCTCACCATATTCAAACTGACTAACTAACTAAAAACCTCTTAGTACTTCATAATCCCTTAGTAATCTCTTAGTAGAGACTCCTTCCATCAACCCCACAACTCCTTTCAATTAAAAAACCTTCCTAGACTTATTCACTTATGTATGTATTAAGCATGATAAGTATTATATAAAAATACTTATACTTTTGCAATAACATTAATGTACCTAACCGCAATTTTTCCACTCCACTCAGACATTTTTCAAGTTGTTTGCCGGCAATTATCAAAAGCCAAAATAAAAAAATAAAAAAAAAAAAAAAACGAAAAAAAATAGTAAAAGGAGCCTTTAGTTGAACATTTGTCTATGGACTGAAGGATCTTATCAGGGTTATCGCATCGCAATGACAACTTCGTACTTCCTTGCAGTCTCACAAACACACCGACAACCACAAACAGAAAGGACATTCACACATACATATGTACATATATAGCCATAGGTTAGTTGCCAACTAACGGTAAATGCGCGCCAAGTGTCATTATCCTTTTGGCTGGCGCTTGTCTGTGCATGTTTGCCTCTGTATGTGTGTGTGTGTGTGTGTGTGGCCAGGTTGCGAGCGTTAATATGCCACAAGCTCACACACAGACGCATGCAAACACTCATGAAGTGCACGTGGCCATTGCCAAAAAGACAGAGAGGACACTTCTTCTCTGTGTGTGTATGTGTGTGTGTGTATGCTTCATTGTTTGTATGTATGTGTGTGTGTTAGGAAGGACTCCTTCTCTGTACACCTCCGTGGGGGGCAGAAGCCCATGGGAGGCAAAGCCAAGTTTTAACCGCCAGCAGCAGCGTCTTGTTCTTTAGGCTTCTTAAAGGATACCAAAAAGTATGCTACGTTTTTTGCAAACTTCAAAAATGTGTGTTATTTTTTGTAAATAATTTTTAGTCACAATTAGTAATTAAATAATTAATGAAAAGATGAATAATAATATCTAAAAAATATTATTCATACGCCTTGAAGGAGAAATATTTATTATTTTCAAGCACCTATGACTTATGCCACAATGTATGCTATAAATTTTATATTTTCTTATTTCTAAGCATAAGTGGCGTATATTTTATAAATATGGATTTAAAAAAAAAAACGCCAAACATTAATTTAATAAAGAAACATAATCTTCAATATTTTTAAGAATATTTTTTATATACAAATATATTTTTATAAGGAAAAGCCTACAGGGCGTATGAGCAATTTTTATAAGTAACACTTTTACTTTAACGAATTTTTTAGAAAAAAGAAGGTAATATAAGTATCTCAAGAAAGCGTATTTTAATGAATATTTTAAATGAAATTTTAATGAATATTTTATATTTTTAATATATTTTTTATTTAATCCCCTAAGGTATTTGAAACTCCTCTAAGTAACATATCCTGTATTTTTAATGGTTTAAAAAGGCAATCTTTCTTTTATTCTTCATCTGCCTCTTCAGCCTCTTCATGAGCCTCACCCCTCTCCCCACACCTGTCCATTCCTTCTTTTTGTCCTTTTTCTTGTTTTTTTTTTTTTTTGTTGTTGTTGTTGTTCCTTGGCTGCCCCTGGTGACATTAGCCAAAAAGGTGCAACGATGTCGTCGTCGTCGACTCCTAATTTCAGTGTGTGTGTGTGTGTGTGTGTGCTGCTTCATTGCATTCCCAGGGAATCCTTAGGCACCCCACCCCCCTTTGGATCCTTCTCCGCTCTTGCCGTTCTCTCTTCCACTTATTTGGTATCCTTTTTTGGTCTGTCGTCGATTTATTTTTCATTTAGTTTTGTTTTGATTTGCCGCCTTATTCATTGCGACAGCATTGCAGTAGTCCTAGTATTGCGACCCCAACTCTCTCTCTCTCTCTCTCTCTCTTCCTCTTTTTCTCTCTTTGTCGCTAGCTCTCTCTTCCCTCTCTGGGGCTCGTTATTCTTCCCCCAACCCCTTTTCTGTGTGTATGCCTCCACCTCCACCTCCGCCTCTGGAAGTTCTGCTCCCTGCGCTGCTTACGTAATTTCCAGGATAAGCTGCAAAGTTAAAACATTTTCAGGTTGCGCTGCTGCAACAGAAGCAGCAGCAGGAGCAGCAACAAAAGAAGAAGAAGCAGATACGTCAGCATTACACAGCGAAAAAGCATTTCAAAATATGTATTTTCCATTAAATTGAATTTATTATGTTTTAGTTATGATATTTTCAAAAAAAAAAAAACCTTGCACTGTTATCGCTTTAGGGCTGATACTTCGATACTTCTATCGACTAAATCACTTCCCTAGGCCTCAATTCTACGCATCAGAGCTTTCCTTTTAGGTAATATCGTCCCAGAAAATCAGTCGTAGCCTGTGCGCCACACAGGAAACAGGCTATCTCAAAGAAAACCTTTTTTTTTCCTTTTGATATTTTCATTTAATTATATTTATTTTTTTTTATAATAGATGGTTTTTTTGTTGTTGGGCCTTTGGGTAATTAGACTTATTTGCTTATTTTTTTAAATTTTCTTTATTTAATTTTTTTTCCAAGTGCATAAAATGGAACTATACCAAATGTTGCAGCTGCTGCAGCAACATTAGCAGCAACCGGAAGTTTGCAGAACAGCATCCAGGTTGAGCAGGACTCTGGTCTGTCTCTCTCTCTCTTGCACTTCGACCCGCTGCACAAATTGCAGGAGTGGCTCTTTATTTTTCCGACTAGCAGTTGGTATCTTCTCCCACGCTCTTTATGCTCACTCAAAGCTTTTTTTTACTGCTCTCTTTCATTTCTGATAACGCCGACAGCGCCGCTTCTGTTAACGTTTTTTTATTTTATTTGTTTATTTTTTTTTTTTGCCGGTTTTCTGTTGCAAGCCATTCTCTGTTGTCCTTGCCGGCAAGGAAGTTGCAACGTTTTTCTAATTTGATTATTTTTTTTTTTAGTTTTTGAATTTTTTTTTGATTTTTTTTATTTTTTTAAGAAACTTTAATGCAATGGGTTTTACTTTGCAGGCCATTCGTCTGTAACTCGATCGACGGTCATTCGATTTGATTAATTTCTTTTTTGAATTTTTGAATTTTTGAATTTTTTAATTTATTTTATTTTTTTTAAGAAACTTCAATGCAATGGTTTTTACTTTGCACGCCATTCGTCTGTAACTCGATCGACGGTCATACGATTTGATTATTTTCTTTTTTGAATTTTTGAATTTTTTAATTTATTTTATTTTTTTTAAGAAACTTCAATGCAATGGTTTTTACTTTGCAGGCCATTCGTCTGTAACTCGATCGACGGTCATACGATTTGATTAATTTCTTTTTTGAATTTTTTAATTTATTTTATTTTTTTTAAGAAACTTCAATGCAATGGGTTTTACTTTGCAGGCCATTCGTCTGTAACTCGATCGACGGTCATTCGATTTGATTATTTTCTTTTTTTAATTTTTGATTTTTTTTTTTTTTTATTTTATTTTTTTTTAAGAAACTTCAATGCAATGGGTTTTACTTTGCAGGCCATTCGTCTGTAACTCGATCGACGGTCATTCGATTTGATTATTTTCTTTTTTTAATTTTTGAACTTTTTTTATTTATTTTATTTTTTTTAAGAAACTTCAATGCAATGGGTTTTACTTTGCAGGCCATTCGTCTGTAACTCGATCGACGGTCATTCGATTTGATTATTTTCTTTATTTAATTTTTGAATTTTTTTTATTTATTTTATTTTTTTTTAAGAAACTTTAATGCAATGGTTTTTACTTTGCAGGCCATTCGTCTGTAACTCGATCGACGGTCATTCGATTTGATTATTTTCTTTATTTAATTTTTGATTTTTTTTAATTTATTTTATTTTTTTTAAGAAACTTCAATGCAATGGTTTTTACTTTGCACGCCATTCGTCTGTAACTCGATCGACGGTCATACGATTTGATTAATTTCTTTTTTGAATTTTTGAATTTTTTAATTTATTTTATTTTTTTTAAGAAACTTTAATGCAATGGGTTTTACTTTGCAGGCCATTCGTCTGTAACTCGATCGACGGTCATTCGATTTGATTATTTTCTTTATTTAATTTTTGATTTTTTTTAATTTATTTTATTTTTTTTAAGAAACTTCAATGCAATGGTTTTTACTTTGCAGGCCATTCGTCTGTAACTCGATCGACGGTCATTCGATTTGATTATTTTCTTTTTTTAATTTTTGAACTTTTTTTATTTATTTTATTTTTTTTAAGAAACTTTAATGCAATGGTTTTTACTTTGCAGGCCATTCGTCTGTAACTCGATCGACGGTCATTCGATTTGATTATTTTCTTTTTTTAATTTTTGATTTTTTTTTATTTATTTTATTTTTTTTAAGAAACTTTAATGCAATGGTTTTTACTTTGCAGGCCATTCGTCGGTAAATGCCGAAAAGTTAACCTTTAAGCTGCAATTTCCAACGCAACACTTTTATTTATTTTTTTGAGGCACACATATTAAATTTTGGTTCCTAATTCTGACCAATAATTTAAATTTGGTTTTCTTTACTTATTTGGTTTTTTATTTTTATCTTTTTGATTTTTGAATTTTAAAAACTGCCTACTCTGTTAAGAAATGTTGGTTCTTGTTCGGATATTTTGGTTTTATTTCATTTCTTGGCTTACTAGAAAAACTTTTATTTTATTTATTTCAATTTTTTTTTTTTGAACTTTTAAATATATGGTTCCTAGTTCTGACCGTTGTTACCAATAACACGAAAATTCTTTCTTTAATTATATTTAGTTTTTACTTTATTTTTATATATTTTTGGTATATATTCCTTTAATGCCACTCCGCTCATATTTAATTTTTATTTATTTATGTTAAGCCTATGAAGACTTATACAATTTAAATAAATAAAATTAATTTATTATTCTTTTATTTACAAATAATCGGACGTAACTGCCCTAAATGATTACACACCATAGGCCTAATAATGAGCTTTTAATATCCTCTATATACAAGAATGGAAATCCCTGGTTTGCCGTAAACCAAAACTAAATATTTAAAAAAAAAAAAAAAAACGTAGATAGCTTTGCTGAAAAATATGCAAACCAAATCCAAGTATTATTACTGTCCAATGTTTGAAGGCTCGAAGCCCCCGAAGCCCCCGAAGCCCCTTGCTCTGTTGTTGCCACAAACAGGCAGGCAGGCGGCAGGCATGGACGGCTGGCAGGATGTCTTCCCGAGGGCATTGTGCCACCGTGCCACTCGATTCGTATCCCCCTTTGCCTTAGCCTTTGGCTTAATGGGGATTTGATGTTTTCGGTCAAGTGTCAAGCGTTTTGGCCAGCAGGATGGATGAATGGATGGACAGTACGGAAGGCAGCTGAGTATTTTCAAGAGTATTTTCTCCTGCAGGTGAAATCTGCAAAATCCAAAAACATCACACAGCACCAACCACCTCCTCCAGCTATCTGCCTTGCTATCCAAGGGTTAAAAGAATATAAAATACAACAAAATCTTGTCGCCATTGTTTGCCCTTCAATTGGGAATGTCTAGCAATTTGTTCAACTCAATAAAAAATATGGCCCAAAAACTTAGCCTCAGCAGGATACTAAGCAGCACCCCACAACCCAGAAAAAAAAAACGCACTAAAAAAAATGTTGTAGATGGAGTAAGGAATATTGAGAAGTTCCCAGCAGCCACACATAAAAACTATAAAAGTGATTTATTTGATGTCACAGAAAAGCAGTCATGCATAAATATTTAGCATAACCCTTAGACTATATGCTCGATCCCGAGCATACAGAACTCCCCAACTAACGAACAAAGCAGACATATGGACATATGAGAACTGGCGGACAGGGCGGACAGGGCGGACATAGCGGACAGTGCCGTCTGCGACTCCAAGGAGATATTTAAATCAGGCAAACAGCAGATATATGCTTTATAACTGTGTGTAAGGCGCAATCTGAATCCAAATCCAAATATACGTTTGTCCGTAATGTCCGCTGTGTCCGCTTTGTCCGCTTTGTCCGTTAGTAGTTTACGTATATGTATGTATGTTTGTCTTTTTTTTATTGGCAGATACGGAGACAGGAGAGGACATTATGGCCACATACTCGGACACACGCCTACTTCAATATGCTTCTTCTACTGGCCAAGGCGAAGGATGAAGTATGCAGGACTAAGGAGGCAAGTCGAAGGAGCAGGCACACCAAACAAGGCACATAAAAAGCCATAAGCATCCTGGAGTGGATTGTCCTGGAACTTGGATTTATTCCTCAAAGAAATCTGTTTTATTTTTCCAATACTCTAACATGTAATTACAATTTAATGAAGAAACTATCAATATACCAATTTATAATTTATAAAAACACAACAAAAATTATATTTTTAATTTGTTTAAAATATAGACACTCTTTATAGAGTATTTAGACTTTCGTCTTTTGTTTTGAAGTCGAGTTTCCAACTCAAATCAAATATGCGCAAATAAATAAAAATGAAAATTCAAGAGAATGAATGAATGAATTTCTTTTTTAACTGTTGATGCCGATAAGTATTAGCGTTGGGTCCTTTTCATGTCCTTTTTTCCTTGCCTTTCCCCCTCGAAGGTAAGCTGTTGTTGGCCAAAAAGGAAAACACTTTGCGGCATTTTTATAGTTGTTTGATATATTCATTGAAATTGGTTGCCATGTTCCCGTTTCGAGTTCCGAATGTGTATTGAAATATTTATGAATCAATAACAAAAACATATTCTCTACCCCACCATATACACAATCTTGGTCCTTCCACACACACATGTATGTGTGGCATCTGTCCAGGACGAATAAGTGAGTGTTTGGTTAAGCAATTGTTTATGTGAAGTTGAAGTTGTCGCATTGGGGATAAAGACAGACGCCTTCGCATAGATCAACTTATGGCAAAAAGGACAAAAGGATATCCAGTATCCAGTATCCTGTTGGGTGTGGGTTTCAGTGAATAAACTACATCCCTTCTCTTCACTTCACTTCGATTCGATTCTCAACATAATTGGCTGGGTCAGATTGGATGATGGGAGGATGGCGGTATGTTTTGTAAATCCTACTTTGCTCTCAAATGGGATTAGTTTCGAGAATCTCGAGAAGGGGATAATCTGTCAAGGTAGCAGAGGAGCGGCAGTAACTTCAGTGCGAATTATTTATTTAGAAAATCATTTGTGACCCAAAAGGATTGCGGTAGAGCCTCAGTTAACTCTTATTGTTTCAATTTCTTGAATTCTTTCGTTTTATTTTCATATTTTTAAATTTTTAAATTTTTTTCCAATCAAGTGCTCCATGCCGAAAGTCAATTCAAAAAAGTGGGTCTATCCAAGCGGTCGTAGTTTTCCTGTCAAGAGTCGTTCCCAACAATCTCATTCCAAACCGAAAAATCGTCCAAGCCGGTTGTGCTCCAAAAACAGTAAAATAAAAAAAGTGGTGAATTAAATTTTCAAACTTTTCGATATCCAAAAAAAAAAATAAAATTAGGGACAAAACGAATAATATGGAAGAAAAGAAAAAGAACGAAAAAAATAATATCGAAGCCATAGAGCCTTCTCTCATTGGGATGGACTCTGCAGAGAAACCACATGGCAACCCAAGCCAATCTACTGTTAACAATGACAACAACATGGCATCTCATGGTGATGAGATCCCTCGCACAAGGAGACAGTCCGCCAACCGTGGGAGATCGTATCTTCCTATCCGGGTGAAGCCTGTACTACCCCAGGAACAGGTGAATATATTTAACGACGAAGGCAAATCGCAGCTACCCGTAGCTACCCCAGGAGGTTCGTACTCGAGGGCTCCTCGTAATATGTCAGTTTCCCGGATTGAGACCAAAGCCAACCGGTATCCAGAACTCAAAGAAGACAAAGCGAAGCAGCCCGGTCCTATCCCAAGAGGTTCATACCTAAGGGCCCCACGTAATATGTCAGTTTCACGGATCGAGTCTCGTAAAGTCACAGACGAAGGCAACGCGAAGACGCCCGTAGCTGCCCCAAGAGGCCAATACCCGAGGGCCGCTGCTCCTCGTAATATGCCAGCTTCCCGGATCGAAACACGAGCCGTCAGGAAACCGGAAGTACCATGCACAGGTAAAGCGAAGACGCCCGCAGCTGCCCCAAGGGGCCAATACTCGAGGGTCGTTGCTCCTCGTAATATGTCAGCTTCCCGGATCGAGTCAGGTGCAGGCAAAGCGAAGGCGCCCGCAGCTGCCCCAAGAGGCCAATACTCGAGGGCCGTGTCCCGGAATGACACCCAAGCCGGCAGGACTCAGGCCGCAAAGGGCACACCGCAGAAACCCGGAGCTTCGCCATCCAAGAAGCCCGAAACTAACCCTAGAGGTCCAAACTCGAGGACCATTACTTCTCGTACTATGTCGGCTTCCCGAAACGTGCCCCAAGCCGCAAAGAACCAGTCTTCAAATTATCCAAAAAACACGAACTCGAAGATGCCAGTGCCTAGAAGTGTCTCGGCTTACCCCAACAGGGCCAGGAACCCGAATAATAACCTTTCAAAGGAAAAGGATACAAATGTTAAGAAGTCCGAATTTTGGAACTCCAGGCCGGCTATCACCTCAGCTTCACGCTTTGTCACAGTTTTTCCAAAGAAGGGACTGGTCACCACGGGTAAGACAGCAGCGACAAAGGAACTGGTCACCACGGGTAAGACAGCAGAGACGAAGACGACGGAAGATGATGACCGAATGGACCGTGCAAGCGGCATAACATTTATTTATCCGAGGAATAACGAATCGGATCGCGTTATGCCTGAGGAAGTTCCTGTCAGACAAAAGTTAAACAGGTCCGTGACTAGTATTTCACAGTCGGAACCAATCAAGTCCGAGTGGCCTTTCTCCTTAGAACTTGATAAGGTAAGCAACCTTGACGACGAGTCTGACATCTTCGATGAGAGTATCGGGACTCAGCATCTGCAGGACTCATCATCTTGCGAGTTCGAGGCCGAGACCAACACCGCTCAAGACACACTACCGGTCGAAAAGGAAATCCAACCAGACCCGATCGAAGTGGAAAATAACCTGAACGAGTCTGATAATACCGATGAAAGTAACATCCAGCAGGATTCATCATCTTCAGAGTCAGAGACCACTCAAGACACACTACCAGATGAAAAGGAAGCCCAACCAGACCCCATCGAAGTGAAGCACAACCTGAACGATTCTGATGTTTCCGATGAGAGTAACATCCAGCAGGATTCATCATCCTCTTCAGAGTCAGAGACCGGGACCAACACCACTCAAGACTCACTACCAGATGTAAACGAAGTCCAACCAGACCCGATCGAAGTGGAACGCAACCTGAACAAATCGGAAGTCATCGGTAAGAGTGCCATCTTGAAGGATACCTCTACGGTTACAGAGACCAAGACCAACATCGCTCTAGATGAATTACCAAATTCGAACTGGAAAAGAATTCAAGCCGAAGACGAGATAAGGAAATTGGGGGAAGTCCAACCAGACCCTATCGAAGTGCAACGCAACCTGAACAAATCGGAAGTCATGGGTAAGAGTGCCATCTTGAAGGATACCTCTACGGTTACAGAGACCAAGACCAACATCGCTCTAGATGAATTACCAAATTCGAACTGGAAAAGAATTCAAGCCGAAGACGAGATAAGGAAATTGGGGGAAGTCCAACCAGACCCGATCGAAGTGGAACGCAACCTGAACAAATCGGAAGTCATGGGTAAGAGTGCCATCTTGAAGGATACCTCTACGGTTACAGAGACCAAGACCAACATCGCTCTAGATGAATTACCAAATTCGAACTGGAAAAGAATTCAAGCCGAAGACGAGATAAGGAAATTGGGGGAAGTCCAACCAGACCCGATCGAAGTGGAACGCAACCTGAACAAATCGGAAGTCATGGGTAAGAGTGCCATCTTGAAGGATACCTCTACGGTTACAGAGACCAAGACCAACATCGCTCTAGATGAATTACCAAATTCGAACTGGAAAAGAATTCAAGCCGAAGACGACATAAAGAATATGAGGAAAGTCCAACCAGACCCGATCGAAGTGGAACGCAACCTGAACAAATCGGAAGTCATGGGTAAGAGTGCCATCTTGAAGGATACCTCTACGGTTACAGAGACCAAGACCAACATCGCTCTAGATGAATTACCAAATTCGAACTGGAAAAGAATTCAAGCCGAAGACGAGATAAGGAAATTGGGGGAAGTCCAACCAGACCCTATCGAAGTGCAACGCAACCTGAACAAATCGGAAGTCATGGGTAAGAGTGCCATCTTGAAGGATACCTCTACGGTTACAGAGACCAAGACCAACATCGCTCTAGATGAATTACCAAATTCGAACTGGAAAAGAATTCAAGCCGAAGACGAGATAAGGAAATTGGGGGAAGTCCAACCAGACCCGATCGAAGTGGAACGCAACCTGAACAAATCGGAAGTCATGGGTAAGAGTGCCATCTTGAAGGATACCTCTACGGTTACAGAGACCAAGACCAACATCGCTCTAGATGAATTACCAAATTCGAACTGGAAAAGAATTCAAGCCGAAGACGAGATAAGGAAATTGGGGGAAGTCCAACCAGACCCGATCGAAGTGGAACGCAACCTGAACAAATCGGAAGTCATGGGTAAGAGTGCCATCTTGAAGGATACCTCTACGGTTACAGAGACCAAGACCAACATCGCTCTAGATGAATTACCAAATTCGAACTGGAAAAGAATTCAAGCCGAAGACGAGATAAGGAAATTGGGGGAAGTCCAACCAAACCCGATCGAAGTGGAACGCAACCTGAACAAATCGGAAGTCATGGGTAAGAGTGCCATCTTGAAGGATACCTCTACGGTTACAGAGACCAAGACCAACATCGCTCTAGATGAATTACCAAATTCGAACTGGAAAAGAATTCAAGCCGAAGACGAGATAAGGAAATTGGGGGAAGTCCAACCAGACCCGATCGAAGTGGAACGCAACCTGAACAAATCGGAAGTCATGGGTAAGAGTGCCATCTTGAAGGATACCTCTACGGTTACAGAGACCAAGACCAACATCGCTCTAGATGAATTACCAAATTCGAACTGGAAAAGAATTCAAGCCGAAGACGAGATAAGGAAATTGGGGGAAGTCCAACCAAACCCGATCGAAGTGGAACGCAACCTGAACAAATCGGAAGTCATGGGTAAGAGTGCCATCTTAAAGGATACCTCTACGGTTACAGAGACCAAGACCAACATCGCTCTAGATGAATTACCAAATTCGAACTGGAAAAGAATTCAAGCCGAAGACGAGATAAGGAAATTGGGGGAAGTCCAACCAAACCCGATCGAAGTGGAACGCAACCTGAACAAATCGGAAGTCATGGGTAAGAGTGCCATCTTGAAGGATACCTCTACGGTTACAGAGACCAAGACCAACATCGCTCTAGATGAATTACCAAATTCGAACTGGAAAAGAATTCAAGCCGAAGACGAGATAAGGAAATTGGGGGAAGTCCAACCAGACCCGATCGAAGTGGAACGCAACCTGAACAAATCGGACGTCATGGGTAAGAGTGCCATCTTGAAGGATACCTCTACGGTTACAGAGACCAAGACCAACATCGCTCTAGATGAATTACCAAATTCGAATTGGAAAAGAATTCAAGCCGCAGACGAGATTAAAAATATTAATCCCAACGTTAACCAGTCGGATATTATCGCTAAGAGTGTATTGAAGGATCCAGCATCTTCGGTAGAAGAGTCTATCGCTCAACAGAGTCCATCGCTCGAGGTGACAGAGTGCAAGGCCAACAGTTCTTGGACACTTCCAAATGAAAGCTACATTAAAAGAATGGAAAAGGAACTTCAAGCTAACGTCAACGTAACGAAACGTAACCTGAAGCAGTCGGATTTAATCGATAACAGGGAAAAAGGTGGTAGGTTCCATCATTCATCTTCTGATAAGGAGTCCAATGCCAACATCGATCAAGATCCATTAGCGAAAAAAGATTGGAGAAGAGCTCGAGCTGATTTTGAAAATTATGTAAAAACACTGAAACGCAGCGTGCCCCAGTCGAACGTTATCGGCAACACGGAAATATTGAAGGATCCATTATCTTCGGGAACTAAGACTGAGACCAACATCGCTCAAGATTCCTTACCTTATTCGGACCCGAAAGACATATTGGAAGTCAAAGGCGACAAGAAAAAAGGGAAAAGCAAAGTGACCCAGTCTACTGGTATTGATGAGAGAGAAATACTGAATGATCCATCACCTTCGGGAAGTAAGACTAAGAACAGAGACCCTCAAGATTCCTTACCTTATTCGGACCCGAAAGACATATCAGAAGTCAAAGACAAGAAAAAAGTGAAACGCAAAGTGACCCAGTCTACTGGTATTGATGAGAGAGAAATACTGAATGATCCATCACCTTCGGGAAGTAAGACTAAGAACAGAGTCGCTCAAGATTCCTTACCATATTCGGACCCGAAAGACATATCAGAAGTCAAAGACGACAAGAAAAAAGGGAAAAGCAAAGTGACCCAGTCTACTGGTATTGATGAGAGGGAGATACTGAATGATCCATCACCTTCGGGAAGTAAGACTAAGAACAGAGACCCTCAAGATTCCTTACCATATTCGAACCCGAAAGACATATCAGAAGTCAAAGACGACAAGAAAAAAGGGAAAAGCAAAGTGACCCAGTCTACTGGTATTGATGAGAGGGAGATACTGAATGATCCATCACCTTCGGGAAGTAAGACTAAGAACAGAGTCGCTCAAGATTCCTTACCATATTCGGACCCGAAAGAAATATCAGAAGTCAAAGACGACAAGAAAAAAGGGAAAAGCAAAGTGACCCAGTCTACTGGTATTGATGAGAGGGAGATACTGAATGATCCATCACCTTCGGGAAGTAAGACTAAGAACAGAGACCCTCAAGATTCCTTACCATATTCGGACCCGAAAGACATATCAGAAGTCAAAGACAAGAAAAAAGTGAAACGCAAAGTGACCCAGTCTAATGGTATTGATGAGAGAGAAATACTGAATGATCCATCACCTTCGGGAAGTAAGACTAAGAACAGAGTCGCTCAAGATTCCTTACCATATTCGGACCCGAAAGACATATCAGAAGTCAAAGACAAGAAAATAGGGAAAAGCAAAGTGACCCAGTCTACTGGTATTGATGAGAGGGAGATACTGAATGATCCATCACCTTCGGGAAGTAAGACTAAGAACAGAGTCGCTCAAGATTCCTTACCATATTCGGACCCGAAAGACATATCAGAAGTCAAAGACAAGAAAAAAGTGAAACGCAAAGTGACCCAGTCTAATGGTATTGATGAGAGAGAAATACTGAATGATCCATCACCTTCGGGAAGTAAGACTAAGAACAGAGTCGCTCAAGATTCCTTACCATATTCGGACCCGAAAGACATATCAGAAGTCAAAGACGACAAGAAAAAAGGGAAAAGCAAAGTGACCCAGTCGAATGGTATTGATGAGAGGGAGATACTGAATGATCCATCAGCTTCAGGAAGTAAGACTAAGATCGACGTCGCTCAAGATTTACTTTCATATTCGGACCCGAATGACATATCAGAAGTTAAAGACGACCAGAAAAAAGTGAAGCTCAGCGTGGCCCTGTCTGATCTTATTGATAAGATGGAAATATTGAATGATCCATCTTCTTCGGGAACCGAATCTGAGACCAACATGGCTCAAGACTCCCCATCTACTTCCAAGTGGAACAAAATAAATAGAGAAATCGGATGTGACCTTAAGATCATGATAAGAGAAAAAGTGTCTGCTGTTATCCAAAAGAATCTTAAAAATTGGCAGCTCCGCTTTTTCCGAGGAATTGACGATCTTAAGGCGGTGAAAACACGATGCCTAAACACACAGGAAGCTAGCGATGGGAGTGAAGTCTTGAAGAATACACATTTAGAGGAAGTTTGGAGAAAAAAAATGGAAATGGAAATAGAAGATCTGAAAATATTGAAATGCCTACTGAAGAAGTCAAATTTTTTCGATAACCTTGCCATCTTGAACGATTCATCATCTACTGACCCTCAAGAACCTGTGCCTGAGATCGAGCGGAAGAATGATAAAGAAAAGGAAGTCGGAAAAGACACTAAGGAAATGGAGCGCAACCTGGGTAGCTCGAATGTTATCGACAATAATAATGGTGAAAATTTGTTCCACATGAATGTTCCATCATCTACTGACCCTCAAGATCCTGTACCGGAGATCGAGCGGAAGAATGATAAAGAAAAGGAAGTCGGAAAAGACACTAAGGAAATGGAGCGCAACCTGGGTAGCTCGAATGTTATCGACGATAGTAAATTGTTCACCATTCAGAGTTTATTAATGGAACTCAACCGAATTCTTGCCCCGGTAGTCGGAGAGAGGAAAGCTCTCTTAGAGGGAAATAAAGGCGAGGAAGATCAAAGCAAGTTGGAACACGTAGAACCTAAGCAGCACTTGGAGGCAAATACTGTATCTGAAAATTCGATTAGGCCAAAAACTCAATCTACGTCGGACGCCTGGAATAAATGGCGCTCCCCGAGCAATTTTGAAACAGAAGAACCTACTCTTAGTGAAGTAACTGATAAGTTGACTGTGAAAAGAGTCGAAGATCAAAGCCAGTTGGAATACGTAGAGCCTAAGAAGAACTTGGTATCTGATTATTCGATTAGGCCAAAAACTCAATCAACGTCGGACGCCTGGAATAAATGGCGCTCCCCAAACAATTTTGAAGCAGAAGAACCTACTCTAAGTGAAGTAACTGATGAGTTGACAGAAAACTCCACCAAACTGAGCACCCAATTTGCAGATCCGGAGCAAAAACCAGTAATCAAAAGCGATGTTATGCATAAAAGTGACGTTTGTTGGTCTAAGGTTCCATTCCCAGTTAAAAGTACCATTCACCCAAATCCAGAACAGGAATGGGAATCCAGAAAAAGACTTCCGAGTCTGTCGCCAATGGAACTTAATAAAGAAATGAATCCTCGTGGTGAGGACCAGAGGCAGTTTGAAAACATTAAGCCTAAGCCGAACTTTGAGTACCCAATACCCGGATCTACTCCGATTGGGGCAGAAGCTCAAATGAAGTTGAAAGTTTGGAATAACATGTATTTTCCGACCAATACCGAATTCAAAGGACTAAGTCAAGGTGAAATAATTGATAAGTTGAACGATTACTCCACCAAAATGAGCATCGAATTACAGAAATTTAACATCACTCCACATGCACAGCTGGAGAAGAAAAATGAATTGAAAAGCGATGAGATGCTTAAAAAATATGACATAATAGTTCGTTCGAAAAATCCGTTCGGAAAGTTGAAGGGTGTATCGTCTACAGGATTATTTCGTCCCATGACCGAGCAGGAAATGGAATTCCAAAAAGAGCTTGACAGTGTACCGATGCTGAAACTAAAGAAACCGACGGATCCAATGATGGCGTTGGAAGCGTTTAGGTCAGAGTCCGATTCTATTATGGGTGGATTCAGCAAGTTTTACGACAAGATAACGCATAACAATAAGAATTCCGATGGTAATATTCCTGTTGCAGTCCCTGAATTGCAAAAAGTTGCCATAGAATCTGGTTCTTTCAACAAAAATGAGCATGTCCCAAGGAGCACCACAACGATCCAATGCCCGGATCCTCTACCGGAAATGGAAGCAAAAATGGAATCCCTTTCATGGACTCAGTGCCCCTGCAATCGTTCCAGGGTTACTTTGAAGTGTGGCACATGTATGTACATCTTTTGGGGGCGAATTGCTCAGGTCTGCGAGACTCATCCTGACCGTGAATTCAAAATGGACATCAAGAATTGCCCGAACTGCAAGGCACCCGCTAATAATCTAGAACAGTCTTCCCTCACTTTGGAGACAATCGGCACCGGTCAAGATCCGACTCTGATATCGGACGAAGATGACGATTTGTAAAGTTTAAATTTATAGGAATGTTAAAAGTTATATTTTTCTGTTAAATACATTCCAAGTGAAAAATTAATTAAGCGAAGTGTATCTTAGGGAGTTCTGGGACATTAGCCCTTGTTGGGGTTTTGGGATACTTTATAGATGCGGAACGGGTTCTCATGTTCAACGCAATAAGGAAGATATAGTATAAGGTCGTATAAAAATTTAAAAATTCAAACCATATCTCCCAGGTTTTCCATTCAAGAATCGGATGGCATTTTTGTAGATTTTAGTGCAGTTTTATGGAGAATCGATCTACGAAATGTTTAAGGTACTCCCCTCAAAAATCGGATGATGTTTGCCAAATATATGGCCTTTTCCAGGAGCCATATAGTGCCCCCATGCATTTTTGTGGATTTTTGAAGGGGACCCTCTAGAAATTTTGAGAAAAAATCTAAAAAATTTAATTTTTGTAGATTTGAATGCAGTTTTATGACGAATCGATCTACGAATTGTTTAAGGTACTCCCCTCAAGAATCGGATGATGTTTGCCAAATATATGGCCTTTTCCAGGAGCCATATAGTGCCCCCTGCCTTTTTGTGGATTTTTGAAGGGGACCCTCTAGAAATTTTGAGAAAAAATCTAAAAAATTTAATTTTTGTAGATTTGAATGCAGTTTTATGACGAATCGATCTACGAATTGTTTAAGGTACTCCCCTCAAGAATCGGATGATGCTTGCCAAATATATGGCCTTTTCCAGGAGCCATATAGTGCCCCCATGCATTTTTGTGGATTTGAAGGGACCCTCTAGAAATTTTGAGAAAAAATCTAAAAAATTTAATTTTTGTAGATTTGAATGCAGTTTTATGGAGAATCGATCTACGAATTGTTTAAGGTACTCCCCTAAAGAATCGGATGATGTTTGCCAAATATATGGCCTTTTCCAGGAGCCATATAGTGCCCCCTGCATTTTTCTGGATTTGAAGGGACCCTCTAGAAATTTTGAGAAAAAATATAAAATATTTAATTTTTGTAGATTTGAATGCAGTTTTATGGAGAATCGATCTACGAATTGTTTAAGGTACTCCCCTCAAAAATCGGATGATGTTTGCCAAATATATGGCCTTTTCCAGGAGCCATATAGTGCCCCCATGCATTTTTGTGGATTTGAAATTTTGAGAAAAAATCTAAAAAATTTAATTTTTGTAGATTTGAATGCAGTTTTATGGAGAATCGATCTACGAATGGTTTAAGGTACTCCCCTAAAGAATCGGATGATGTTTGCCAAATATATGGCCTTTTCCAGGAGCCATATAGTGCCCCCATGCATTTTTCTGGATTTGAAGGGACCCTCTAGAAATTTTGAGAAAAAATCTAAAAAATTTAATTTTTGTAGATTTGAATGCAGTTTTATGGAGAATCGATCTACGAATTGTTTAAGGTACTCCCCTCAAGAATCGGATGATGTTTGCCAAATATATGGCCTTTTCCAGGAGCCATATAGTGCCCCCTGCATTTTTCTGGATTTTTGAAGGGGACCCTCTAGAAATTTTGAGAAAAAATCTAAAAAATTTAATTTTTGTAGATTTGAATGCAGTTTTATGGAGAATCGATCTACGAATTGTTTAAGGTACTCCCCTCAAGAATCGGATGATGTTTGCCAAATATATGGCCTTTTCCAGGAGCCATATAGTGCCCCCATGCATTTTTCTGGATTTGAAGGGACCCTCTAGAAATTTTGAGAAAAAATCTAAAAAATTTAATTTTTGTAGATTTGAATGCAGTTTTATGGAGAATCGATCTACGAATTGTTTAAGGTACTCCCCTCAAGAATCGGATGATGTTTGCCAAATATATGGCCTTTTCCAGGAGCCATATAGTGCCCCCTGCATTTTTCTGGATTTTTGAAGGGGACCCTCTAGAAATTTTGAGAAAAAATCTAAAAAATTTAATTTTTGTAGATTTGAATGCAGTTTTATGGAGAATCGATCTACGAATTGTTTAAGGTACTCCCCTCAAGAATCGGATGATGTTTGCCAAATATATGGCCTTTTCCAGGAGCCATATAGTGCCCCCATGCATTTTTGTGGATTTTTGAAGGGGACCCTCTAGAAATTTTGAGAAAAAATCTAAAAAATTTAATTTTTGTAGATTTGAATGCAGTTTTATGGAGAATCGATCTACGAATTGTTTAAGGTACTCCCCTCAAGAATCGGATGATGTTTGCCAAATATATGGCCTTTTCCAGGAGCCATATAGTGCCCCCTGCATTTTTCTGGATTTTTGAAGGGGACCCTCTAGAAATTTTTGAGAAAAATCTAAAAAATTTAATTTTTGTAGATTTGAATGCAGTTTTATGGAGAATCGATCTACGAATTGTTTAAGGTACTCCCCTCAAGAATCGGATGATGCTTGCCAAATATATGGCCTTTTCCAGGAGCCATATAGTGCCCCCATGCATTTTTGTGGATTTGAAGGGACCCTCTAGAAATTTTGAGAAAAAATATAAAATAGTTAATTTTTGTAGATTTGAATGCAGTTTTATGGAGAATCGATCTACGAATTGTTTAAGGTACTCCCCTCAAGAATCGGATGATGCTTGCCAAATATATGGCCTTTTCCAGGAGCCATATAGTGCCCCCATGCATTTTTGTGGATTTGAAGGGACCCTCTAGAAATTTTGAGAAAAAATATAAAATAGTTAATTTTTGTAGATTTGAATGCAGTTTTATGGAAAATCGATCTACGAATTGTTTAAGGTACTCCCCCTCAAGAATCGGATGATGTTTGCCAAATATATGGCCTTTTCCAGGAGCCATATAGTGCCCCCATGCATTTTTGTGGATTTTTGAAGGGGACCCTCTAGAAATTTTGAGAAAAAATCTAAAAAATTTAATTTTTGTAGATTTGAATGCAGTTTTATGGAGAATCGATCTACGAATTGTTTAAGGTACTCCCCTCAAGAATCGGATGATGTTTGCCAAATATATGGCCTTTTCCAGGAGCCATATAGTGCCCCTGCATTTTTCTGGATTTTTGAAGGGGACCCTCTAGAAATTTTGAGAAAAAATCTAAAAAATTTAATTTTTGTAGATTTGAATGCAGTTTTATGGAGAATCGATCTACGAATTGTTTAAGGTACTCCCCTCAAGAATCGGATGATGCTTGCCAAATATATGGCCTTTTCCAGGAGCCATATAGTGCCCCCATGCATTTTTGTGGATTTGAAGGGACCCTCTAGAAATTTTGAGAAAAAATATAAAATATTTAATTTTTGTAGATTTGAATGCAGTTTTATGGAGAATCGATCTACGAATTGTTTAAGGTACTCCCCTCAAGAATCGGATGATGTTTGCCAAATATATGGCCTTTTCCAGGAGCCATATAGTGCCCCCTGCATTTTTCTGGATTTTTGAAGGGGACCCTCTAGAAATTTTGAGAAAAAATCTAAAAAATTTAATTTTTGTAGATTTGAATGCAGTTTTATGGAGAATCGACCTACGAATTGTTTAAGGTACTCCCCTCAAGAATCGGATGATGCTTGCCAAATATATGGCCTTTTCCAGGAGCCATATAGTGCCCCCATGCATTTTTCTGGCTTTTGAAGGGGACCCTCTAGAAATTTTGAGAAAAAATCTAAAAAATTTAATTTTTGTAGATTTGAATGCAGTTTTATGGAGAATCGACCTACGAATTGTTTAAGGTACTCCCCTCAAGAATCGGATGATGCTTGCCAAATATATGGCCTTTTCCAGGAGCCATATAGTGCCCCCATGCATTTTTGTGGATTTGAAATTTTGAGAAAAAATCTAAAAAATTTAATTTTTGTAGATTTGAATGCAGTTTTATGGAGAATCGATCTACGAATTGTTTAAGGTACTCCCCTCAAGAATCGGATGATGCTTGCCAAATATATGGCCTTTTCCAGGAGCCATATAGTGCCCCCCTGCATTTTTCTGGATTTGAAGGGACCCTCTAGAAATTTTGAGAAAAAATATAAAATATTTAATTTTTGTAGATTTGAATGCAGTTTTATGGAGAATCGACCTACGAATTGTTTAAGGTACTCCCCTCAAGAATCGGATGATGCTTGCCAAATATATGGCCTTTTCCAGGAGCCATATAGTGCCCCCATGCATTTTTGTGGATTTGAAATTTTGAGAAAAAATCTAAAAAATTTAATTTTTGTAGATTTGAATGCAGTTTTATGGAGAATCGATCTACGAATGGTTTAAGGTACTCCCCTCAAGAATCGGATGATGTTTGCCAAATATATGGCCTTTTCCAGGAGCCATATAGTGCCCCCTGCATTTTTCTGGATTTTTGAAGGGGACCCTCTAGAAATTTTGAGAAAAAATCTAAAAAATTTAATTTTTGTAGATTTGAATGCAGTTTTATGGAGAATCGACCTACGAATTGTTTAAGGTACTCCCCTCAAGAATCGGATGATGCTTGCCAAATATATGGCCTTTTCCAGGAGCCATATAGTGCCCCCATGCATTTTTGTGGATTTGAAATTTTGAGAAAAAATCTAAAAAATTTAATTTTTGTAGATTTGAATGCAGTTTTATGGAGAATCGATCTACGAATTGTTTAAGGTACTCCCCTCAAGAATCGGATGATGCTTGCCAAATATATGGCCTTTTCCAGGAGCCATATAGTGCCCCCTGCATTTTTCTGGATTTTTGAAGGGGACCCTCTAGAAATTTTGAGAAAAAATCTAAAAAATTTAATTTTTGTAGATTTCAATGCAGTTTTATGGAGAATCGACCTACGAATTGTTTAAGGTACTCCCCCTCAAGAATCGGATGATGCTTGCCAAATATATGGCCTTTTCCAGGAGCCATATAGTGCCCCCATGCATTTTTGTGGATTTGAAATTTTGAGAAAAAATCTAAAAAATTTAATTTTTGTAGATTTGAATGCAGTTTTATGGAGAATCGATCTACGAATGGTTTAAGGTACTCCCCCTCAAGAATCGGATGATGTTTGCCAAATATATGGCCTTTTCCAGGAGCCATATAGTGCCCCCTGCATTTTTCTGGATTTTTGAAGGGGACCCTCTAGAAATTTTGAGAAAAAATCTAAAAAATTTAATTTTTGTAGATTTGAATGCAGTTTTATGGAGAATCGACCTACGAATTGTTTAAGGTACTCCCCTCAAGAATCGGATGATGCTTGCCAAATATATGGCCTTTTCCAGGAGCCATATAGTGCCCCCATGCATTTTTGTGGATTTGAAATTTTGAGAAAAAATCTAAAAAATTTAATTTTTGTAGATTTGAATGCAGTTTTATGGAGAATCGATCTACGAATTGTTTAAGGTACTCCCCTCAAGAATCGGATGATGCTTGCCAAATATATGGCCTTTTCCAGGAGCCATATAGTGCCCCCCTGCATTTTTCTGGATTTGAAGGGACCCTCTAGAAATTTTGAGAAAAAATATAAAATATTTAATTTTTGTAGATTTGAATGCAGTTTTATGGAAAATCGATCTACGAATTGTTTAAGGTACTCCCCTCAAGAATCGGATGATGTTTGCCAAATATATGGCCTTTTCCAGGAGCCATATAGTGCCCCCATGCATTTTTCTGGATTTGAAGGGACCCTCTAGAAATTTTGAGAAAAAATCTAAAAAATTTAATTTTTGTAGATTTGAATGCAGTTTTATGGAGAATCGATCTACGAATTGTTTAAGGTACTCCCCTCAAGAATCGGATGATGTTTGCCAAATATATGGCCTTTTCCAGGAGCCATATAGTGCCCCCTGCATTTTTCTGGCTTTTGAAGGGGACCCTCTAGAAATTTTGAGAAAAAATCTAAAAAATTTAATTTTTGTAGATTTGAATGCAGTTTTATGGAGAATCGATCTACGAATTGTTTAAGGTACTCCCCTCAAGAATCGGATGATGTTTGCCAAATATATGGCCTTTTCCAGGAGCCATATAGTGCCCCCATGCATTTTTGTGGATTTTTGAAGGGGACCCTCTAGAAATTTTGAGAAAAAATCTAAAAAATTTAATTTTTGTAGATTTGAATGCAGTTTTATGGAGAATCGATCTACGAATTGTTTAAGGTACTCCCCTCAAGAATCGGATGATGTTTGCCAAATATATGGCCTTTTCCAGGAGCCATATAGTGCCCCCTGCATTTTTCTGGATTTTTGAAGGGGACCCTCTAGAAATTTTGAGAAAAAATCTAAAAAATTTAATTTTTGTAGATTTGAATGCAGTTTTATGGAGAATCGATCTACGAATTGTTTAAGGTACTCCCCTCAAGAATCGGATGATGCTTGCCAAATATATGGCCTTTTCCAGGAGCCATATAGTGCCCCCATGCATTTTTCTGGATTTGAAGGGACCCTCTAGAAATTTTGAGAAAAAATATAAAATATTTAATTTTTGTAGATTTGAATGCAGTTTTATGGAGAATCGATCTACGAATTCTTTAAGGTACTCCCCTCAAGAATCGGATGATGTTTGCCAAATATATGGCCTTTTCCAGGAGCCATATAGTGCCCCCATGCATTTTTGTGGATTTTTGAAGGGGACCCTCTAGAAATTTTGAGAAAAAATCTAAAAAATTTAATTTTTGTAGATTTGAATGCAGTTTTATGGAGAATCGATCTACGAATTGTTTAAGGTACTCCCCTCAAGAATCGGATGATGCTTGCCAAATATATGGCCTTTTCCAGGAGCCATATAGTGCCCCCATGCATTTTTGTGGATTTGAAGGGACCCTCTAGAAATTTTGAGAAAAAATCTAAAAAATTTAATTTTTGTAGATTTGAATGCAGTTTTATGGAGAATCGATCTACGAATTGTTTAAGGTACTCCCCTAAAGAATCGAATGATGTTTGCCAAATATATGGCCTTTTCCAGGAGCCATATAGTGCCCCCATGCATTTTTGTGGATTTGAAGGGACCCTCTAGAAAATTTGAGAAAAAATCTAAAAAATTTAATTTTTGTAGATTTGAATGCAGTTTTATGGAGAATCGATCTACGAATTGTTTAAGGTACTCCCCTAAAGAATCGAATGATGTTTGCCAAATATATGGCCTTTTCCAGGAGCCATATAGTGCCCCCTGCATTTTTCTGGATTTTTGAAGGGGACCCTCTAGAAAATTTGAGAAAAAATCTAAAAAATTTAATTTTTGTAGATTTGAATGCAGTTTTATGGAGAATCGATCTACGAATTGTTTAAGGTACTCCCCTCAAGAATCGGATGATGTTTGCCAAATATATGGCCTTTTCCAGGAGCCATATAGTGCCCCCTGCATTTTTCTGGATTTTTGAAGGGGACCCTCTAGAAATTTTTGAGAAAAAATCTAAAAAATTTAATTTTTGTAGATTTGAATGCAGTTTTATGGAGAATCGATCTACGAATTGTTTAAGGTACTCCCCTCAAGAATCGGATGATGCTTGCCAAATATATGGCCTTTTCCAGGAGCCATATAGTGCCCCCATGCATTTTTGTGGATTTGAAGGGACCCTCTAGAAATTTTGAGAAAAAATATAAAATATTTAATTTTTGTAGATTTGAATGCAGTTTTATGGAGAATCGATCTACGAATTGTTTAAGGTACTCCCCTCAAGAATCGGATGATGTTTGCCAAATATATGGCCTTTTCCAGGAGCCATATAGTGCCCCCTGCATTTTTCTGGATTTTTGAAGGGGACCCTCTAGAAATTTTGAGAAAAAATCTAAAAAATTTAATTTTTGTAGATTTGAATGCAGTTTTATGGAGAATCGATCTACGAATTGTTTAAGGTACTCCCCTCAAGAATCGGATGATGTTTGCCAAATATATGGCCTTTTCCAGGAGCCATATAGTGCCCCCATGCATTTTTGTGGATTTGAAGGGACCCTCTAGAAATTTTGAGAAAAAATCTAAAAAATTTAATTTTTGTAGATTTGAATGCAGTTTTATGGAGAATCGATCTACGAATTGTTTAAGGTACTCCCCTAAAGAATCGAATGATGTTTGCCAAATATATGGCCTTTTCCAGGAGCCATATAGTGCCCCCATGCATTTTTGTGGATTTGAAGGGACCCTCTAGAAAATTTGAGAAAAAATCTAAAAAATTTAATTTTTGTAGATTTGAATGCAGTTTTATGGAGAATCGATCTACGAATTGTTTAAGGTACTCCCCTAAAGAATCGAATGATGTTTGCCAAATATATGGCCTTTTCCAGGAGCCATATAGTGCCCCCTGCATTTTTCTGGATTTTTGAAGGGGACCCTCTAGAAAATTTGAGAAAAAATCTAAAAAATTTAATTTTTGTAGATTTGAATGCAGTTTTATGGAGAATCGATCTACGAATTGTTTAAGGTACTCCCCTCCAGAATCGGATGATGTTTGCCAAATATATGGCCTTTTCCAGGAGCCATATAGTGCCCCCTGCATTTTTCTGGATTTTTGAAGGGGACCCTCTAGAAATTTTGAGAAAAAATCTAAAAAATTTAATTTTTGTAGATTTGAATGCAGTTTTATGGAGAATCGACCTACGAATTGTTTAAGGTACTCCCCTCAAGAATCGGATGATGCTTGCCAAATATATGGCCTTTTCCAGGAGCCATATAGTGCCCCCATGCATTTTTGTGGATTTGAAGGGACCCTCTAGAAATTTTGAGAAAAAATATAAAATATTTAATTTTTGTAGATTTGAATGCAGTTTTATGGAGAATCGATCTACGAATTGTTTAAGGTACTCCCCCTCAAGAATCGGATGATGTTTGCCAAATATATGGCCTTTTCCAGGAGCCATATAGTGCCCCCTGCATTTTTCTGGATTTTTGAAGGGGACCCTCTAGAAATTTTGAGAAAAAATCTAAAAAATTTAATTTTTGTAGATTTGAATGCAGTTTTATGGAGAATCGATCTACGAATTGTTTAAGGTACTCCCCTCAAGAATCGGATGATGTTTGCCAAATATATGGCCTTTTCCAGGAGCCATATAGTGCCCCCATGCATTTTTGTGGATTTGAAATTTTGAGAAAAAATCTAAAAAATTTAATTTTTGTAGATTTGAATGCAGTTTTATGGAGAATCGATCTACGAATTGTTTAAGGTACTCCCCTCAAGAATCGGATGATGTTTGCCAAATATATGGCCTTTTCCAGGAGCCATATAGTGCCCCCTGCATTTTTCTGGATTTTTGAAGGGGACCCTCTAGAAATTTTGAGAAAAAATCTAAAAAATTTAATTTTTGTAGATTTGAATGCAGTTTTATGGAGAATCGATCTACGAATTGTTTAAGGTACTCCCCTCAAGAATCGGATGATGTTTGCCAAATATATGGCCTTTTCCAGGAGCCATATAGTGCCCCCTGCATTTTTCTGGATTTTTGAAGGGGACCCTCTAGAAATTTTGAGAAAAAATCTAAAAAATTTAATTTTTGTAGATTTGAATGCAGTTTTATGGAGAATCGATCTACGAATTGTTTAAGGTACTCCCCTCAAGAATCGGATGATGTTTGCCAAATATATGGCCTTTTCCAGGAGCCATATAGTGCCCCCTGCATTTTTCTGGATTTTTGAAGGGGACCCTCTAGAAATTTTGAGAAAAAATCTAAAAAATTTAATTTTTGTAGATTTGAATGCAGTTTTATGGAGAATCGATCTACGAATTGTTTAAGGTACTCCCCTCAAGAATCGGATGATGCTTGCCAAATATATGGCCTTTTCCAGGAGCCATATAGTGCCCCCATGCATTTTTGTGGATTTGAAGGGACCCTCTAGAAATTTTGAGAAAAATATAAAAAATATTTAATTTTTGTAGATTTGAATGCAGTTTTATGGAGAATCGATCTACGAATTGTTTAAGGTACTCCCCTCAAGAATCGGATGATGTTTGCCAAATATATGTCCTTTTCCAGGAGCCATATAGTGCCCCCTGCATTTTTCTGGCTTTTGAAGGGGACCCTCTAGAAATTTTGAGAAAAAATCTAAAAAATTTAATTTTTGTAGATTTGAATGCAGTTTTATGGAGAATCGATCTACGAATTGTTTAAGGTACTCCCCTCAAGAATCGGATGATGCTTGCCAAATATATGGCCTTTTCCAGGAGCCATATAGTGCCCCCTTGCATTTTTGTGGATTTGAAGGGACCCTCTAGAAATTTTGAGAAAAAATATAAAATATTTAATTTTTGTAGATTTGAATGCAGTTTTATGGAGAATCGATCTACGAATTGTTTAAGGTACTCCCCTCAAGAATCGGATGATGTTTGCCAAATATATGGCCTTTTCCAGGAGCCATATAGTGCCCCCTGCATTTTTCTGGATTTTTGAAGGGGACCCTCTAGAAAATTTGAGAAAAAATCTAAAAAATTTAATTTTTGTAGATTTGAATGCAGTTTTATGGAGAATCGATCTACGAATTGTTTAAGGTACTCCCCTCAAGAATCGGATGATGTTTGCCAAATATATGGCCTTTTCCAGGAGCCATATAGTGCCCCCATGCATTTTTGTGGATTTTTGAAGGGGACCCTCTAGAAATTTTGAGAAAAAATCTAAAAAATTTAATTTTTGTAGATTTGAATGCAGTTTTATGGAGAATCGATCTACGAATTGTTTAAGGTACTCCCCTCAAGAATCGGATGATGCTTGCCAAATATATGGCCTTTTCCAGGAGCCATATAGTGCCCCCATGCATTTTTCTGGATTTGAAGGGACCCTCTAGAAATTTTGAGAAAAAATATAAAATATTTAATTTTTGTAGATTTGAATGCAGTTTTATGGAGAATCGATCTACGAATTGTTTAAGGTACTCCCCTCAAGAATCGGATGATGCTTGCCAAATATATGGCCTTTTCCAGGAGCCATATAGTGCCCCCTTGCATTTTTGTGGATTTGAAGGGACCCTCTAGAAATTTTGAGAAAAAATATAAAATATTTAATTTTTGTAGATTTGAATGCAGTTTTATGGAGAATCGATCTACGAATTGTTTAAGGTACTCCCCCTCAAGAATCGGATGATGTTTGCCAAATATATGGCCTTTTCCAGGAGCCATGTAGTGCCCCCTGCATTTTTCTGGATTTTTGAAGGGGACCCTCTAGAAATTTTGAGAAAAAATCTAAAAAATTTAATTTTTGTAGATTTGAATGCAGTTTTATGGAGAATCGATCTACGAATTGTTTAAGGTACTCCCCTCAAGAATCGGATGATGCTTGCCAAATATATGGCCTTTTCCAGGAGCCATATAGTGCCCCCATGCATTTTTCTGGATTTGAAGGGACCCTCTAGAAATTTTGAGAAAAAATCTAAAAAATTTAATTTTTGTAGATTTGAATGCAGTTTTATGGAGAATCGATCTACGAATTGTTTAAGGTACTCCCCCTCAAGAATCGGATGATGTTTGCCAAATATATGCCCTTTTCCAGGAGCCATGTAGTGCCCCCTGCATTTTTCTGGATTTTTGAAGGGAAATAATTAAAACAAATTAATAAAAAATAAATATAAAAATTATAAAATAAGTAGAATGTCTGCTCATAAGTCAGAGCGCTGACTGGATTCTGTTGGAAATATTTCTAAGAAGTCACAACGGTCCACCATAGAGGTTCCAATCGTGTTTTTCTAAGAAAACATCGATATTTCCATTTAACGATATTTTTTGTTAAAGAAATTTATAGGTTTATAGAACTTAACTTCTATTCAAATATGATATTTTTTAATTCCATTTCTCATAAATGATGCATGCCCTGGTTTTAAATATACCCCGCCCCCATAAATTTACTCTTAGTTTTAACCTTTATTGACTTTTTTTGGCTTTTTTGTTAACAAGTTCAATGTTGTTGGCATT
Organism: Drosophila pseudoananassae pseudoananassae; assembly: GCA_018153035.1. NCBI lineage: Eukaryota > Metazoa > Arthropoda > Insecta > Diptera > Drosophilidae > Drosophila > Drosophila pseudoananassae. The sequence continues at coordinate 1,892,983 of JAECXR010000023.1, read as the reverse complement.
ATAAATCTTGTGGAATTTATTAGTTCCTGTTAAAAGTCTCCACTTGCAACGTGCACCTTTTTTGTCTGATGTGGAAAATCCTTGTTGTCAATATGGAGAAAAAAAAGTGGCAAACACCGCTCTTCTTGCACCCCTTTTGTTGCATGCAACGAGTTTCTTTGCCACATTTTGCTCCACTTTGAATTAGGCCCAGCAATTTCTTCTCTTTTATTATTATATTTATTTTTTCCTTTTTCTTGTGTGGCAACTTCAGTCTGTTGTTGCCACCGCTTGCCACAAATTTGAATCATTTACGAAATATGCAACACAGAGGAAAACGGAAGTCGAAGAGTGAAATAATACGAAGAAAAAAGAGCAACAAAATGCAATGTTTTCATGCAAGTGTATGGTATGTTGCATGTGGCAGAGTGTGTGGTATATGTGGTAGATGGTATAAAAAAATATAACTTTATATGTATAATATATAAAAAAAATAAAATAAAAATCAGAACATTGTTTAAAAAGTTCGTCATTCTTTTAAGTGTATAACCCAAAAATCGTAGGTGCTATTTTTCTTTTAATTTTATATTCAAAATTTCTTTTATATTTTATATTTTTAATTTCTTAAATTTCTTAAATACTTTAAATTTTTGAGGCAAAAAGAAATCTTCATCCCAAAAAGTTCGGTGTGGCGGCAAGTAATTCCCAAGATCATTGGGGACTCAAAGGAAACCCCCAAAAAGGGCATTCAAACGAGGCAAGAAGCAGCCAGGAGGGACACTCTGAGACACGAGGCGGCACATGAACATCGCGCATTCTGCCCGCCACCCACTAGACCCACAACTGCCGTCCTTATGCCTACAACGCGCTGCAGGCCCCCCACCTTTACCCTTCACTCATTTGCTGCTCCTTTTTCTCTGGAATCCTGGGCAATGGCTGCTCCTTGGCTTTTTCCCCGACTGTGACTGTCATGTGCCACAAACCCACTAAACTAATGAAAAATGTGAAGCGACGGCACAAAAGGAAGCACAATTTCTCCACACACACACACACACATGCACAGGCACACATACATATGCATGCAACACAAAAAAAAAAAAGAAAATGAAGAAGAAATGGTGAAAGAGAAGCAACACAAAGAAATGTTAATTCCGTAATACTTTAAATGCGGCAGGCATCGAATGACATTTGCACTTTTGCTGCCACTGTGCCCGCCGCACAGTGGGACGAACTTTTTTTTTTTTTTCGTAGGTTGAGGAAGGAGAGGGGGGTTTACATTTCTGTTTTGTTTGCCGTACGTGATGGCCAAGTGAAAGCGCTTTCTCCTTTCTCTGCCTTGCCCCGAAAAAGGTACCCCTCTAATATGTATTTTCTGGCTTGCAGGTGCTCGCCAAAAAAATAAATTTAAATCAAGTCTTGACTTCAATAATACCTGGTACTTGAAAATATTAAAATAAACAAAAAAATATATATATATCTTTATAAAAAAAGTAAAAAAAACAATAAGATAAATAAAGGAAGTGCATATATAATAATTTTTTAAAGCACATGTTTATTTTCTATAAAAACTCAACCCATAAAATTAAGTAAAGAAATTATATTTCAACCAAGGCTGGTCTTTTCCCAAAATAAAAACCAATGTTTGAAAAATAAATAAATAAAAAATAAACCAAAAATCAAATAAAATTAATATGAAATAAAAATAAATATTTATTGATCTATTATTGAATCCAGTATCTATTTAATAAATAAGATAAAAAAAGATAGATAGTCAAAAAATATATTTTTTATTCAAGAAAATACAATCTTCAACCAAATATCCTATGTGCCAACAAAGATATGTTACCAGGTATGTATGTACCTATATGGGAGTCTAACAAAAGGTGCAAAAACGGGAACAAGAACTGCAAGAGCGACGAATTTTTGAAGCGGATTGGGGCGGCCATACTGACCGCACTCTGCTGGCCAAAACAACAAGCACCACCACCAAAAACAGCAACACCCCAAACAAAAAAGGAAAAAAAAATAATAAAGGATAACAAAACAAGAAGACAGAAGAACACGAACCCAAAACGGAACCAGGCCTGTCCTGGAGATGGACTCGTGAATTTATACAAAAAAAATAAATATTTTCAAATAAAAAAAAATAGAAGTCGAATTTTCCCATTTCCGATAGCCCATATTCTTGGCTCCTATAGAGAAAATCAACAGATTTTAAGATAAAAAAAAAAATTTTAAAATAAATAAAAAAAAAAAGAAAATGGGAGCTGAGGTAGAGGCAATTTCTCACCCTAATGACTTTTAAAAATTCATACACTTTCAAAAATTAAATAAAAATCAACAAGACGAATAAGAAGTACAAATAAAAAAAGAAAATAAATAATTATTTATTAGAGGCAGCCTGTGAACGGTTTGTCTCACAGGCTGAGACTGATGTTTTTTGGGGATCCATCAAAGAGGAAACTTCAAAATAAGGGCTAGAGATGAAATTTAATCGATAAAAAGAAATAATATTTTGATATATATAATAAATAAAATATAGATAATATAAAAGTTGAAGATATCTAGCAATAGTAGCTTTTAAAACTAAAAGTTATGATTTACCCAAACACAAAAAGCACTTAGAAGATCAATTCTAAAGGCTAGAAGTCGATAAAAATGGACGATATTTTAATCAAAATCGGCCCAGATTGTTCCACGCGGAAGGAGGCTGTATTTTAAAGCCGAAGAATAAAGACTGTTTTATTAGACCGATCCAAATCATTCATTTGAAAGAATGAGTATACTTTCTTTTTAAAGATACAATTTTAGGCCTCATATTTAGAGGTGTAAGTAAATCGATAACATTGTCGAAAAGTTCAATATTTATTGCAATCTGAAAACGATTAATCTTAAAATAGAAACCCTAATAAGAACAAGTGGGATTTGTCAAAATTGTAAATATAAAGAATATTTTAGGCATATATCGCAATACCCCGAAGTATCATCACCATTTTGAAGAACGGAGCTTGCCAGGGACCAGAGAGAAAGCGGCAATGAAGGAAGGTGGAGAAAGTAGAAGGAAACCTCGGCCTGGGTCAGTTCGCACGTTCATTTGCGCGCTCGTTTGCTCTTTAACAAATGTGCTTTTCTGCTGCTTTTCATTACGTATGACAGCAAATAGTACAATGGAATATGGAATATGACATGCAGGCGATAAAGTTATGCCGGAGACACACCAAAAAGGACGCAGGACGCAGGACGAAAGGACTGAAGGACGCAAAGGACAACGGACACGGTACGCCGGAGAGGCTGAAAGGTGAGCAAATGGGTGTTAGTGTGCCACTTTGCCACACACACACAAGCACACCCATATAGAAAGCTGAAAAAGGGGAGCAACACCTTCTAGTGAAAGAGATGGATATAACAGATAGAGTGAGAAAGGCAAGGCAGCAGCAACAGCAGGCCGCAAATGCTACTGCGGTAGTTGTGCTAATTTGTTTGTTTGTCGTTATCATTTTCTCAGACCCCCCCATCTCGAACTGCCCTTTATATATCCTGCCATGTCCTTTTGGTCCCAGAGAGCCGCACAAAGGCAAAAGCAGGTGACAGGCCAAAGGAAGAGGTCAGCGAAAAGCGAAAGAGAGTCCTGCCAGATAGTCAGGGAATTGTTAATAGCCGGATTAAAGTTCTGACATCAATGATTTTATGACAAACATAATTGGAAAGTTTTTTTTTATAGAAAAAGGGTAAGGCAAGGGAAGAATTTGTTTCTAATTAAATCTTTTATTAAATTTTCCTAATTTTATATTTAGAATAATTACATTTAACAAATAAATAAATAAACAAACCCATCTTACATATTATAATTCCCAATTTGTCATTAAGAGAACCAATTAATGGTTTATTTGTTTTCTAAAACAAAGTATTAGTCTGTTTTAAATACTATTGTTATTTTAATTTAAAAAAATGCTATCTAATTCCATAATATTGTATTTAAACTCATTATCCATTAAATTAAATTATATTTTTTTTAAACAAAACTTAAAAAATAACGTAGTCCAACAAATCTTTCTTTATTATTGTTTCAAAAGTTTCATTTCAAAATAAAAGAACTAAGATATTTTTTTGTATTTATATGTTTATAAGCTTATATGTTAAATTCATAAAATAAAACGTATTTAATTAATATATATTTAAATAATTTATTTTCTAAACAAAACATTTTAGACAAATTATTTAAATTTTTATTTTTTAATTCCCAAACTTTCAAATCGCTTAGAGTCACTTAATTAAAGCCAGTTTTGTTGCCCAAACACCTCTAGCTAGTTTTTCATTTAGTTCCAAACTAATCTATATAAATTGACATTGACTTTATCAGCTTTATAAACCGACTTTACCGACAGTTATCCCTCACTTTCACCCAAGGCACGCACACAGCCCTTTTCCCCTTTTTTCCCTTTCGGCATTCCTTCAACCTCGTGGAAACTGCAATGCCAAATATGCGGAAAAAGCCGACCAGAGACGCTTTTCTTTGCCAACTGGTCATCACATCAGAGGGAAAAACGGGAGCGTTGGGGAAATGGTGGCTAAAGAAATTGGGGAGAGTCTGTGACTGTGTCTGGGGATTTTCTCATTTTTCGTTTGCCGTTAGTTCGTCTTTGGATTTGGTTGCGTGTTAAACGGTAAATTTGTACTACTCTCCCACAGTGACTGTCCCTGGGTTGGTAGTTATGCTAGGAATGGTACAGTAGTCATTCGAGTGGAGGATAATATTTTCTGTCTTGTAAATAAAAAAAAATATAAATCATAGTATTTTTCTTATATTTATGTAGCTTAAAATTTAAATAATATAATAATATAATAATAATAAAATAACCTAAAGATTTTCTTAGTTTCTCTTAGCTTTCTTTTTAGCCAATCTCCCCTCTATTTTGTATTTTGTCGCGCATATTAATCATAAAGCGGACACGCGTCGCTTTACGCACGTCTGCTGGCTACGGATCCGGATGCGGATGCGGAAGACAAGAGAGACTCTAGCAAGTAACCCGACACTCGCGCTCCCCATTCCCACTCCCACTCCCACTCCCAACCCTCCAACAAGAAGCAAAAAGAAGAAAGAAAAAACTGCTCGAGTACTGTCCGCGTATTAGATTTAAGCGCGTTATAAATGAGCCCGGCCAATATACAAACACACACATAATTTCTCTGGCTCCTTCTCTTTTACTTTAGTTCACTTTACTTTGGCTTTCGGCTGTTTCAGCTCATAAATCAAAATTTTCGTTTTTGGCATTTTTAAAGGCCAGAACTAACAGTGACGTAGAGGATAGTACAGAATGGTCGGGTTGGAGGAGGATAGGGAGTGAGGGGGCTAGTTTTTGGATAGATGGGGGTGGACAGCCCTTTGCTGCTGCTGTCCATGACGGATGATTGGATTTTATGTTGATTACGAAAATGTCTACGATTCTGCATATGTAGATGTGTGTGTGTGGCAGTCGAATTTTTGGCTTTGCCTTTCACAAAATTCTTTTATTTACCCCCCTTGGAAAAAAATTAGCCAAAAGTATTGTCAATGGGTATGGGAAGGGTTTAATGAACTATTAGAATAACGTTTAAAAATATTAAATTTTATTACAAAATATTAAAATTCAAAAATCTCAACTTTTTTAATAAATATACAAAATTATTATGGAACTTACTTACCTATGATTTAACTAAAGTACCTATAAAATTTAACTACATAGCATTAGTTAACAATCCTTAAATTTAAGCACCCTTATGTCTTTAAAATTATTTCTTTACTCTTCACTCAAAATTCAAGTACTCAAAACTTAAAGATATAGATTAAATAATTAAATAGTCATAGATAGATTTAGTCATAGATTAGATTTAATAGATTTCAAAAAATGCTTATTAAGGACATAAAAGAAGAATAAATAAAGAAAGAAGAGAGCTAAGGATTGCAATTCCTTAATTCACCTAATGGAGAGAAAGAGAGTAAAGGACTAAAATGCAGAGATCACCTAATGGGGAGAGAAAAAGAAAATAAAGGATTACAAGTTCCTAATTCACCTAATCGTGTGAGAGAGCGAGAGCAACGGATTACAAAGAAAGATGGGGAAAGAGAGTGAGAGAAAAAAGGATAACAAGCAATGGATCACCTAGTGGGGAAAAATATGGGGAATGAGAGAGTGTGGGTGAGCGCAAGTTGTAAGTTTATTCTCTTTTATAAAAAGGCTTTCTACACTTAAAAAATATAAAATACATAAATTAAAAAAAAAAAATTATGATGTATGATTTCTTTATAAATATTTATTACAAAGTATCATTTATTCGAAACACTTAAGATATTCATTCTTCAGTTCTTTAGTCCTACCCCAACCCCTTTTTGGCCTACTCGTATTACCAATTTTGGGACTTTTCTCATTTTTTTTGTGTTGGGGGGAGTGGGTGGGTATGGTTGACTTTGGGGGATATATCACATGGATATTTCGGTTATTATTGGCCATATTTTAATGCTCTCGCCACTGCTGTCCGTGTCTACTGCTTTTGGCCAACCGAGATTTGTCGTAGTCCATTTTTGATTTATTTATGTGTTTATTTGCCTTGTTTTTGGCTTTGCGTCTGTGATTACTCATGGCTCCATGGATTCCTTTATGCCCATTTTGTATATACATATATACACATACATACATCCCTAGATATGTATTTATAAGGATTGGTTGCTCAAATTCGATTTGCATATTATTTTATTTGCATTTTACATAATAATTTAATTTTATTAGTTTTGCTGCATCATCATCATCATCATCGTCATCGTCATCGTCGTCGTCGTGTGGCTCAAGTCCTGCCAATTCTAATGGTTTTAATGGCACCTTAGTGACCTCATCCCACAAATATTTGTATTTTGGGTCATCGCCCCACCATTTCCACCATTATTTTCTTCCCTTTTTTTTTTTTTTTTTTGGTTTAATTTTATTTTTTGTCGATTTTATTTAGGCGATTTCTATTGGGGACACTTAAATACACCAGCCAGCAAAAATCAGCGCCTACGATGGGATTTTTTTTTCTAACTGAACACAACAAGAAATAAAGGTAATATTTTGTTGTATATTTAAATAATAAACTACATTTTATTTTATTTTTAAAATTAAATTTGTTTGCATACATTTCAACTTTAAATAAATTTTAAGGTTTTAGTTAAATCTGAGAGATATATATACTAATTTTTACGAGATAGAAAGTGAATTTCTGACACAAATTCCAAGAAGTTAAAAATAAAGTAAGAAAGATTCTTAAAGTTAGTAGGGAAGACAATCAATATATTATATTAATTGTTAATTCTTAATGAATTTGATCAGGAATTTAAGGAAGAAAACAATAGAAGTACCGGGTACATATATGTACTATAGTTAAAAACTCAATTCCGTATTCCATTTTATCTATATTTTTACCAATATACTCTTGTCATACATTTATAAATAATATCTTACAAATAAAAGCCCATTTTTTTACTGTGTAGTATGCAGTTTATTTTCTAGTTGCATTTCTGCGTCTTGCCTTTTATTTATTTATTTTTTTTTTTTTTTTTTTTTTTTTGGGCATTTATTTTCATGGCTTACTTGTAGCATATTTTGTTGGCCACCACATTCATTTAAGTTTGCGGTGAAGGGTGTTAAGAGTGGCCTGGTAAATATAGTTCATGGGTGGGTTAAAATGGGGGCATGGGCATGGGTATGGGCATGGGCATGGGCATGGCGTGGCTGGTGGGGAATTGGCCAACAATTGCCGCAGTCTTTGGAGAGTCTTCCCAGCGCGACGGGCAGTCGTAAATTAGTTGCGAATGGCAGCAGTAACACCATCAACAACAACACCACAACACAACACAACATAACAACAACAAGCATAACAATATGAACAACAAAATAAACAACAACAATACATATACAACAACTAACTGGAAAGTTCTACGATGCAGAGCGAGAAAAGTTCAAAAAGTCGAAAGGAAAAGTTCAGTAAAAGTGTGAGGTGAAAATTATTATCAAGTGTTTACCACAAAATTTGTGGCAGCCTTAAATTGGTGATGGTGCTCTGTGCTGCACCTGTTTGCATCCAACTGGGTGGCCAACTGAGTGTTCTAATTTAAATTGTTTTTTGATCAGTTCCAATTGGATTTACAAAAGTTTAGTAGAAGTGAAATATTAGAGACTTAGTTTTAAAAAATGTATTTTAACTCAAAAACGTTTTATTAAAGTAATATGTAGTACTAAAGTAGTAATAAGACTGATAAGGGGAATTTGAACAAATGTTTATAATTAAAGTGATAAAAATGAATTGCAAAAATTACAAGGTTCACCAACGTTTAACAATAACATTATAAAAGTTCACCAACATATTTTGAAAATAATTAAAAAAAAAAAAACCTCTACTTATTCTGTTATATGTTATATATGAATAATTTATGAATTTCAACAAAAAATATTACACCAACAAAATAAAACAGTTCACCAACGTTTTTCCAAAAACATCAAAATCAAAATCTAACAATAACAAAGCTCTAACAATAATAAAACTAATCAATATCACTTTTTGTAGAAACGTTAAATAACAATATTAACTACCAGCAGAAAACTATCTCTAATAACTTTCCCCAACAGTACACCAACATTACCATAAAGACTGCTCTAAAACCGAAACTATTCAAAAATAGTCTTCTTATTTTATCCAACTAAATTTAAAGCAGTCGAAAAAAATACCTCCGACTCTATTTGAGTTTGGAATAAACCGAAATGACTTGCAGATCTGAGTCAGAAGGAAAATGGAACCTTAACGTTGAATGCAATTTGGCTTGGTTCTGGTGGCGCTGCCATTACCAATTATTTGTGCTGTTATCGCGACCTTCTTCCTCTGCTGACCCCAATTTGGCCAATAAGGTTGCCCTACCCAAATGTATGTATGTACATATATCTATATATTTACTACATATATATATATTATGTTGGAAAAAAGGAGCCTCAAGCATCAAGTTTCGAGCTTGTTGATTGCCTTCGATATTCGCGTCTTGGCGATGGCAGCTGATTGAAGTGCAAGGTAAGGTAGAAAAAAATATTTAAGGGGGGGACGCCTGCTTCAGACAATTTCTTTTAGCCATGGAGGAGATTGGGAGGTATATTGGGGTTCAGTCCCTGGCTGGCGGGTTTCTCTTTCACTTTTAATGGCCACTGGCATAATGAGCTGGAAATATGTGTGCCATGTGCCACAATTGGAAAAAAGAAGTGAAACTCAAATCGACGCGACTCGTTTTCTAGCAGCTATTTGTTAGGTGGTAGTTGCATTTGTTTTGGCCACTTGGGACTTTCGGCTAGGACCACCTCGTCCTCACTGCCTTTGGCCAGCATTGACACAATGTAACATTTGTTGTCGTTGCATTTATTGACGCATTTGCTCTTTTGCATATTTTGAATGTGAATAAATACTCTAACTTTGGGTTATTTTGGTTTCATAAAATATAGATAATATAAAAAATATGGTTTACAATAAAAACCTTATTGATATTTAATATAAGCCTAATATGTAAATTTGTTGTAAATAAATAAGTTGTTGAATTTAAAATCAAAGAAGGTTTTAAACAAACACAAGGCTATGTGTAGGTGATGTAAAAACTAAATAGTTCCAAAAAAAATTAAATTAAATTAAAGTAGCGAAAAAACAATAAATCAACTAACTCCATAATACAATGTATTTTTTTTTTAAACAAATAACAACCTAGAAATCACTGCATATTCTTGTCTAATAATGCCTTCTAATAAAAATCGACCTTAAAAATATTATTATTATAAATTATAATTATTATATTATAATTATCTTTTATATATTTTATAATTCCTTAAAAATGTCTCCCAAAGAGTATCTACCAATTCGCAAAAAATATCAAAAAGTTGACAAATTTTTTTTGCCAGAATTATTGGTGTTCCGCGACATGCGACAAAATAAAATGTAATTTCTCTTTCAGGCCCAGTTTTTCAGTTTATCCATTGGCAGTACCCCCCCTGGTTTTGGCCAACATGCGACAATTCAATGCTGACACTAACAACAAGCTAACAACAAACAAAAAACCATCAACAACAAAATATGCAAATCGTAGTTGCCACGATGGGGCAAGGTCGGTCAGGCACACGGGGCGTATAAATATTTCTTGGCTAAATTGAAGTCAAGTGCAATTGCAATATTTTAAATGTTTGAAAACTAAAGTTTTTTTTTTTTAATTTTTTTCTATTGTTTAGATTTTTGTTTATTTATAATTACATTGAACAAAAAATAATGCCAAATAATAGTGAGAATTGTTATTGTTATAATCTTGTTGGGAATGTGATTTTTAATTGTTATATTTTTTTTAAAGCTATTTCCATTTTAATGTGATGTTAGTTTTGTGTCATAGGCATTGATTTTGTTAACCCATTTAATTTAATTTAATTGTTTTATGTCATTAGATAATGCATATTTAATTTTATGCAAACAAAAAGGGCCTCTGACATTTCAATCTTTGACCCATTATGGGAACCTCGCTGTAATTTTGTTTGTTCTTAAAATTTGTGTAAATTATGTCAGTGATTGTCAGGAAAATTACGTAAATATTTAAAAAAGGTAACAAATTGATTAAATTTATCATTAAGATTTCAAAGAATTATAAATTCAAACAACCAATCTTCTATCTTTAAAATTAGCAAAGTTGGTAATTCTACCAAATACCATTTTCGATCCTTCAGTTATATGGCAGCTATAGGATATAGTCGGTCGATGCCGCTCCGACTTGATTCTGATCACTTTATAGGGTCGGAGATGTCTCGTTGCACACTTTTGACAAAAATTAAAATACCCTCTGCAAGGGTATAAAAAGAGGCTTGGGCACTTGGACAACCTTATCAAGATGTTGTGTTACAATTAATGAAAGTGTTTTTTTTTTTCCATAAATTGGAAATTATGGATTTTCAAGCTCTTTTCATTTTCTCAAGTTCTGCTATTACGTCATTAAAATAGGTACCTAGGTAATATATAAATAATGTATTGCTATATTGAAGAAGAAACTAAGAACATAAACCAGGTCTTGTTGCTAATCCCCCCTCTCTAATCTCCAATAACCTTTGACATCCCTTCCGTGCGCATTCTGTCTGTGGAATATTTTGGCTTTTCTATATGTGTGGGTATGTCCCAATTCCTTATCAGAAACTGAAGCTCAAGACCGAGGACGGCTTTAAAAAGCCGGAGCTCCAAGACTCGCAGCATCAGTTGAAATATTTCTAGTAATTCTTTCAGTAGACGGTTCAGTTTAATCAAAAAAATACAAGATGATCTTCCCGGTGGCCCTCATTTCTGCCTTTTTCCTTTTTTCTGCTGCCTTCGGATCGGAAGAAGTAAGTAATAGCCATTTTGAGTGTTTTTATTTAAAAAAATAATTAAACTTTAAATTCCGCAGTCGTGCTACCTCTCCGAAGAGCAGGAAGACGAATGTGCATCGGTGTGCTACCCAATTGTGAAACCTCTACTTCGATACTTCGAGAAAACCAAGGAAAAGGATGCCGATCTTTTAAAATGCAGGACAGACTTCTCGGAACTTCAGAAACGATTTTCAGACTTGCAGAGCGAGGATCACAAACAATGTGCCCAACAGGTATCAAAATGGCAACAGGATTATTCGGACTTGGTGAAATCGAATTTGGAAGTGCTGAATCAACTTAAAGATACTGAAGTTAAATATGCGCAGTTGCAATCAAAGCATCTGGAAGTTGACAATCTAAACACTCTCATAAATCAAAAAAACAAGGAAATCGAACTACTTAAAGATCAAAATAGGAACCTAAAGAAAACAAATAAACTTGCAACGTTGACAAATAAATTTAGCAAAGACATTGACAAAATTGGAGAAATAGTTAGAGCTGGAGGAATCTTAACTAATCAACTGGCTAATATTAATAATCAGACGACGCTGAAAACAGAAACCATAGGTGAGTCGGCAGAACACAACAATTTGCAAAATAAAACAACGATTTCTTCAGATTTTCCAGATCCTTGTCCACGAGACCAAAAAGAATTCAAAGTCCTCCGCGAAATACAACTTCCAGGCTCAGACCCGTTTAAAGTGGTTTGTATGTCAGATTCGAAGTTTGGAGATGGATGGTTGGCTGTTTATAAAAAACATCCTTCTTCAAAAATATTTAATCGCACGTATGAGGATTATGAACGTGGATTTGGAGATGTAGGAATTAAGTATAAGGATACGTTCTTTATTGGACTCAATCGATTGCACCGTCTGACCAGTGGAAAGCCTCACGAAGTGTTTTTAAACACCTATTGGGGGGTTGAAAGATGCGACCACTTCGTTGTGGGGGGTAGAAGCGAAGGCTACGAGGTGAGAAGTATTGACAATTGTACTGGAGGCGCCAGTATGATGCCTAAGCAGGGCTCTAAATTTTCCACCTTCGATCGGGATATGGATGGAGATCCTGGTCGTAATTTGGCGAAGGAACGGGGCTTTGGCTGGTGGTTCGATCCTAGTATGAGGTGTGTATTCTAATTAGATTTTTTCTTCTATTTCTTATCCAACTAGACATTTCTAAAATAAACTAACTGGACATCATTTTTTAATTCTATTTTTTCATTTCTGGATCTATTAGCCCCATACCGAATACTATTTACATGTTCATCCGAAGAATATACTGAAGAAAACAAAAAAGCCTTTCAAGACGGACTTGGAAAATGACATTTTTTGGAAAATATATGTAATCTTAATATAAACTTAAATGTAATTATATTATTGCTAATATTATGAAGAAGATTATAAGATAAACTGTACTCTTATATTTTGTAACTTTTGCTAAAATCTCCAAATAAAATACATAAAAATTAATCGAAAACAATATTTTTCACTGGAAAAACTTAAGGTTGGAAACCATTGGATTTCAGACATTTCAGGATCAGCCCCAACGGAGCCTTTGAAAAGTAAACAATCGACTCTGGTTCAGTTGTGGGTAGTGGCTAACAAACTGGGCCAGCAGCTGGAGAGTGATTTTCTTTGGACGTTGGCCGCTCTTAAAGTTTAAGCTTTCAAGGTTTGGATTCTCAGCAAAAAATTGTTGCTTCATAAAATAAACGAAGCCTTCCTACTACCCCCTACGACTATACTGCCGATTTAGTAGGAAAGCAGAATAAAAAGCCTATAACTTTTCTAAAAATTATCCTATTTGACTGATTTTTAGGTGTATTTCTATCTCGAAAAATACCATTTTCGATCAATTAGTTGTGTGACAGCTATAGGATATAGCCAGCCGATCCCGGCCGTTCCGACTTAAATACTGCGTGCAGTCGATATTCAAGTCGATATTTTTAAAACTGAGAGACTAGTTTGAATATTGTTTGAAGAATATACATACATATATACTTTAAAAGGTCGGAGATGTCTCTTCACTGCGTTGCACCCTTTTCGACAAGATTATAATACCCTCTGCAAGGGTATAAAAAGCTATTAAATAGTTACCTTTCTAGAGTTCAAAATCAAACAAGAAACTCCCTTTTTTTTTTTTTAAAAATAATAGTTTTAAAATTTCTCATAAATTGTTAAGATTTCTCTTTATTTCTTTTATCATAGAATTTTTTTGCTTTATCTCTGAATGTTTTTTTTTACCTTTAAATTTTTTTAGAGTTTTTAAAAATTTTTATGATTTTGTTTTACTTTTTTTTAAATTTCCATATCTTTCTAGCTTTTTTTTTCATTAAAATTTGTGCAAATTTCATAAAATTTTTTAATAAAATAAAAAGATAGTATGTCTGGCAAAGATCCAATGGATCGAATAAGAATCTCTCACAGGGTATATCCAGAGAGAGGTTCTCATCCGATGCATTGGATCAGACAGGCATACGTTCTTCGTCCTCCGCCCTGTGATGATCGGGCGAATATTGTGGGGAATTGAAAAAACTTGATCTATTCGAGATTTTCGACCTAAGACGCTTACTGGTCACCAACTGGGACATTTTCCTTAGTGTTATATAGTCCTTGTTCAGCATGCGACACAGTTCGATGAAGGTACATAGTTGCGGGGACTTCAGTTCGGTGGCTAGGTCGTAGGCGGAATTCAGGACCTCCGTTTGTCGTTCATATTTGTGGAGCACGGCATGGGACTTGGCCATCAACATAGTGGCCAGAAATTGCCAGACCAGACTGCTACATCGTTTGGCCTCGTCGATGGCTTTCTGGGCATAGGACAGGCACTGGACAAAATGATTCACTTGCATATGGCGATCGGCCAGCTCGTGGAGCAGATAGGTCCTTTCCATGGGCAGGCGGGCGAAAAAAAGACGTTTCTCCAGTTGTAATATGCTATTGCTGTTATAGAAAAAATAAAATGAAAATATAACTGGGACATAACTTGAAATAATTCACTTACTGATCAGCCATTCTATAGGTTGTTTGCTTCTCAGTGCCCGCGTACGAATACGTGGATCTGTCCCCAAAAACAAACTCCAAGTGCTCCAGTGGCTTGGATACTGGAATATTGAGTAGGTGGCACATTGCATTTTTGTCGTAAGGCGACACCCGATGTGGGGGCAGTCGATAGTTCTCACAGAGGCTCAACGCCAAGTGGTTGTAGACCTCGTTCATAAACTCTACCTTCCAGGGCATTACCCGATTGGTTTTAATTACCACATAGTTGCCCATCACGTCCTCAACGAATTTGCGAAGTTTCTGGAAAAATTTTGAAATAAAATTTATAAAAAATCAAATATACTCGCACTATAATTTTAAAGATATATCTTAAACAAATAACCCTGAAATAAATATTAAAAATATATATATTTTAATTTTCCTCAGAGCGAGTCTCTTGGGAAAATAATGAATGGCTTGAAATGGCATTAATATCAGATCCTAGAAAAAAAAATACCTTACGAGAATAGTACATTTTATTTCTATCAATATTCATTAAAACTTTACAAAACATATATTTTTTTTCTGGGAGAGCACCTTGGAAATATAGAATGTAATAGGAAGGGCTATATGGCCCACGGGAAAGGTAATATCTTTACCAATATATATCCGATCCTTAGGCGGAATACACTTAAAGAATCCTAAATCGAGTTACTATCAGTATTAAATATAACCTTAGGTCAAAATATTTTGTAAAAATTGTAAAATTTTGTCGGAAAGAGTCCTCTTAGGAAAAGCATATGGAAAGGCCATATATTTTTCATTATATATACATATATCCAATCCCTAATTGGAACACATTGGAAGAAGAATAAATCGATTGGCTATTAATTTTCTATAAAACCTTAAATCAAAATATTTTAAAAAATTATTTTAATATTTTTCTGAAGTAGTAAGAAGAATGACACGGAAAGGGGAATAAAGACCTCAAGGAAATCCATATCTCTGCCACAATCCTCCAGTGAAATACCTTAAAAAAATTGTATATCGATTTACCATCAACCTGCATCTAAATCGATTAATAATCACACAAAATCGAATTATCGAATTTACCTTGATATCGTTTCGCTTCCTGAGCAATCGAATCGTGTTGAGAATGCTGTGCATGTTTCGCCTGGTCTGGTACTGGATCCTGAACAGGTTGGCTTCCCTCAGGTCGGCCATCATCTGGGGACTGCGCTGGAAATACTCGTTGTACATGGGACTCCTGGCATGCAGCATCCTGGCAAAGGTCTTGACCCTCTGGAAGGACCTATAAAGGTAATCACTTCTCTCCTTTGAGGTGCCAAAGCCGCCGTTCACCAGAAGATTGGGATTCCTTCGCAGAGTCTTTAGAAAAATAAAATCCGTCCATGTCCGGCCAAGGTAGTTCTGGTAAAAGATTTTCGTTTTTCGGCGTCTTCGTTCCATTTCCAGGGGCGATAGCATTACCTCCTTCTTATCTATTATGCTCTGGACATCGCACTCCTGTCGCTCCTTCAGGATTTTCCACAAAGGTCGAGTATCGGCCTTCAGGAGTTGATCCCTCTTGTGTTCATAGAACCCGGGCATTTGATCGGAATGCTCCAGGAAGAAACTGACCAAACTATCCCCGGTGCTATCCTTGAAGTTCTCATCCACAACCCCAAGACGTTTCTCGAATGGCCTTATCGAAGTACCAATGTGCTTCCGGATGTTATTGTGAAGTATGGATTTGTTGTCCTCGAAACGGTTCAGATCATAGAGACAATCGCCCTCTTCCATGGCAAAGGCTGGGACATCATCCGAGAACTTGGACGCCTTCTTGCTATCCTTGAGGGCCAACGATGGCATGGCCACCGACCTCAGGAACTGACTCCGCATATGCAAAGCCTTTGGATCGATATGCGAATGATTCTCGATGCACAGATCGAAGTACTTCTGGGCGGCATTGTTCATCCGGGCCCGGGAAAAATATTGGCCCCAACTGCGATGGATGCCCCTTTGCTGTTCCACCGGCCAGTCGAATAACTCCCATGGCTTTTGTTCCTTAACGAGGACACCTGCCGGTGCCGAAAGTGTCGAATCTACCTTCATTGTTGGTTACTCGTCGGTTTATTAAAAAAAAAAATAAACAGAAAAACAAAGTAAAAAAAAAAACCCTAAAAAAAATTAATTTGTAACTAAAAAGAACACAATAAGACTAAAGTTTTTATATAAAAATGAAAGAAAATGCTAGGAAATCTTAAAAAACAAAAGGGGAAAGACTTGGAAGTGAAAGATTATCACAAAAAAGATAACATTTGAACCTCCTGCGCTGAAACCTCCTCCTCCTTAAATCTTCCTTTAAAAAAATATAAATTTCTTTTTTTAAATAAAAGGTAGACCACAAAATATGATCTCACCCTGTATATATAATATATCTCTCACAAATTCTCTCTCTCTCAAAAAAAAAGGTGGAAAACATTAACAATTTAACCGCAAATATCAATACAAAAATGGTATGTCCACATAAATTCCATATCTTAAGGTACATAGTCCCTCCGTATCACTTCGGCTGGAAGGGATCCTTGAGAATGTACGAGTCCAGACGCGAGTCGCCATCTTTCTCCACCTGGGAGAGCTCCCCGAAGCCCTCCTCATCCACAAAACAAATCTCATGACCGTCGGGATCGGCCAGAATAAGAACCGTAACGGATGCCTTGTCCGGCGTGTCCAGAGTAATCAATGGCTTCAATATCGTGGTGCCGGCCGCCTTGACGGCCTCATGGAGTGGCGGTTGATTGGCCGCCGGAATGGCGAAAGCAATCCGTCCATAGGCCTTGGCCCTGTCCAGTGGATCCGAGATTTCTGTGATCACCAGCGAAGCCTGCTTGCTGCCGTAACTCAAACGCAGGCTCTTGTCCTTCTCCTCGAGCAGCTGCATCTGGAGGAGGCTGTGCCAGTAGTTCTTTGATTTTGGCAAATTAGTGACATTCAGTTCCACGGATTGAACGGGATCGGAGCCAGCCGGGGCCTGGTCGATGATGTAGAACCTGTAGCCATCGGGAGAAGTCAGAAGACTGCCTTCTTTTCCGTCGATTTGTTTCACGGGATATGAATGCTCGGCGGCACGAGACAGGATGTCCTTGGAGTGTATAGTAACGCCACCAAAATCGTTCCCTGAAAAGTTGAAAATTAAAAATGAGTTAAGGAAACTTAAAATTCATGTTCTTAACTTTTAATCTAAAAAAACTCACAAATGGACAAACGGACAAGGCTCTATTAAAGGTAATATCGATAACAATATCGATTCTCTATCATCGATAGATTATCCTTATCGCCATTTAACGAATCTCATTCCTGATTTCTGAAAATTAAACTTTCTGCTTGACTTTCATCTATATTCCAGATACTATATTTAAAATAATCACTTGTATGCGGCTTAACATGCTTTGTCATTTATCAAAATCAAAGTTTAATAATAGCCTTAAATATTGCGTATCAAAGCCACTTCATTATAAAATTGTCAATGTGAGAACTAGCCATTTGTGCTTTCCGATAAGACAAGTGATTTCTTTCTTTTTTTTCAAGTACTTTCCTAAATACTTTAAAAAATACTCCAATATAACTATATAATCTAGCTATTTAGTTGCTTTATCATGAAGGCGTCATAAAGTTAGGGTTTAAAACAGATTTTATAATATATTATTTAAGGTAATCTATTTAGGCTTTTTTACGAAAAAATAATTCTCTATCTATTGTTGAACTAATTGCCTTATAATTCTTTTTAAAGATTATTATTATTATTGCAAGTAATTTAGTTTAAAAATTACAGTTTATATTTAAGAATTTAAAATATTATAATATTAAAAAACTTATATAAAACTCATTTTAAGGAATATTTTTCTAAATAAAATAGAAAAATAAAAATAATGAATAAATGTTATAAATTATACATGCATTATACATATTATAAATTATTATATACATATATGCGTAAAAAAATATGTTTTTAACCAAGATCTACCATGTTAGGATCTATAATATTTAAGAGAAAATTTAAAAAAATTTAAAAAACCTTTCTTCAACTTAATATTTACATAAATATCTAAAAAATCGATATATCTTGAATCAATCAGAAACATCAAAGGTGCTTAATCTGATTTCCATCATTTCCAGGACATCATATAAGGCTCAAATGTTAATTTTTTAAGCTTAAAATACAAATATATTTCGAATTCGATTTTTAAATAATTTTTTACCCAATTCGTAGCTTGTAACTCCATAATTATACGTCAACTCGATCACAAAATGCGAGTCTTCTGGGCCATAACCGATCATAGTTTTGCTCCAGCGATTATCATAGGGTCTGTTTAGAATTTCAAAATTCAAGATTTTAGTTAGTCCTTTGTTGGTCCTTTAGTGGCGCCCACTCACCCATTGCATTCCGCGTCACAGCCTTCTTTGAACTCCTCATGCCGCAGAACCTGTTTGTCACGTGAGAGAGGGAGAGGGGGAAACAAAAGTTACACAGTCATTAAACATTATCGGGCATCTGGGCTTTTTAATTAGCCAAGTCGTTGACACGTCGTTGAGATAAAAACGTCTGCGTCCAGACATAACACACTATAACTTTCCCGATAAGGATTCCTGATGATCCCCCCCACCACCACCCACTATGGATCCCCATCCCTTACCTTCATGCCCAAAATTTGACGGAAGAAGAAGGCGTTCTTCGCCCGATCTCCGATCTTGAAAACATAATGCAAGGCACGTCCCGGTATGGCTGTCATCTTTATATTCTATATTTCCTTAAAATTGTTCAATCCGTTTGTTTATTATTCCGGATTTGTACTGTTTTCTGCCGCAATTACGGACGGGCTTTTGTACGACGATTTTAGTGTGACCTTCGGTCTGGCGTTCAGAAAATACCAGTACTTAAGAGCTTTCCTAGATACCAGATGTTTTTAAAGGGGTTACGCCACTAAAGGCTTTTAAAAATGAAATATTTTTTCTTTTGCATGTTTTTTATTAATTTCTTTAAAAAAAAATGCTTGACAAGTATACCTATATAATTTTTAAAAATATATATTCAAGTAATAACATTATTATATGTTATTTTTTTAATAAAAAATAAAATGTTAAGTTTAAGTTAAAACTTCTTGGAGTTTTATTAAAGAAAGACAATAAAATCTAGTTTCTAGAGAAATGTCTATAATTTTTTATTTAAAAAAATATATAATTTGTTAAAAATATATACATAAAGTTTTTTAAATTTTATGTTTGAAGCTTCGAGTTACAAAGGTTTTCAGTAAACTTAAATTATTAAAGAAATAGTACGATCTTTCAGTGAATTTCTCTATTATCTAAAATTTCCATGGCTTTGCAATAAGAACCCCTTGTTTGGATTATTTTTTGAGAGATCTGCAAAAAGGGTGAGAAAATATTTCGACATTGATACTTTCTGTCTATAAATATTTTTTTCATTTATTTATTTTTTTTAAGTAAACAATTTGGAGAAAAAAAAGACGAAGGGTTAGTTCTTTATATAAATTATATATCTAATCCGATTTAGATAGAATCCTAAAACGAATCTTATTTAAAAAAAACAATTTCCAAACAAAAGAAACTCTCAAAAATTAATACTTTAAAAAATATATTTCAAACATCAAACATTATTAAAAAATATTTAATATATTCATATAAAATATATATATATATATATATAAAAAAATTAATACAGTATGTAATATATGTAAGCATAAGTAACAACTTTAAGTCGCAAGTTTTTCTCTACTTTTTTCCAAAAATATACATTTTTTTTTTTTTTTTGAAAATAAATTCAAGGCAAATAGTGGAAGTTAAAAAAACGAAAAACTATCTTTTTTTTGTGTACTTCAGGTACAGGCTAAAGCTAATTTTGGAATGTGATAATCATAAGATATCCAACTCCTCTTCCTCGTCGTCCTCCTCCCCATCCTCATCCTCCTCATCTTCCTCCTCATCCTCCTCCTCATCCTCTTCCACTTTGGGTTCCAGTTCATAGCTTGGCCAGTCGGGATCTTGTTCTTTCTGCTTCTGCTCCACCGCAGCCTTCACCTTGTCAGCCTCCATCTGCGGCATCTCCTCGTCTGGGTCGTGCTCCTGGTAGTGCTGCCTCTGCCGCTTCCTGCCACTGTGCCGTCGCAAGTGCAACTCCAGATTCTGACGCGTCACGCATGGCTCCTGGCAGTGGATGCAAACTAATGGCCAGGATTCCTCAACAGGTTCAGTCTCATCCACCTCGACAGAGACTCCTTTGGCTGATTTCTTTGGGCCACGCGAAGACTTGCCGTGCACCCTCTCGTGCCGCAACTGGGAGGCATGAGTGCCGAACCGCTTCTCGCAGTGACCGCACTGGAAACGCCGCTGGCCCTCGTGGACGACGCGAACATGCCGGGATATGGCGCTCTTGTGGCGAAACAGCTGCGGGCACTGCTCGCACTTGAAGCGCTCCCAGGTGGGGTTGTGGGTGCGCATATGGGTGAGCAGTTCGGTGCGCGTCACCTTCGCCACGCCGCAATGCTCGCAGACGTGCTCCTTGGTCTGGGCGTGCCGTTTCAGGTGCTCCCCGAGAGCATTCTTCGTGCTGTACTGCCGGTTGCAGAGTTCGCAGATCAGTTCGCGTAGCTCCTGGAGTTGTTGCTCCTGCAGCTGGGGATGGGCGTTGCGCTGATGGGAGCGCAGCTGCTCGTAGCGGGTGAAGGACTTGTCGCAGTTGCGGCACAGGAACGGCTTGGAGTGACCCTGATGGACGCTGCGGATGTGAGCCTCCAGGTAGGGCAGCTTGTAGACCTGCTTGCCGCACTCGTTGCACGCCAGGCCGGCTCGCTTCTGCTTGTGCTGCGGCAAGGGCTGCTCCTGCCGAAAGTCCTGCCTCTCACGCTGCTCCTGTTCCGGTGCCGCTGGCCCTTCTATGTGTTCTTCGACAGCATTTGGAGTCAGTTCCAGCTCCTTCTTCATTTGTTCGTCGGCTTCAATGTCCAGCGGCTCCTCCTTCACCTGTTAAGACCCTAAGGAAGCGTTAAACATTTGGCTAAAAGCTACAAAGTCCTGCATATATCCTACAAACCCTGGGGAAATCCTGGCCATCCTTTAGCTGTTCGCACAGCTTTTCGCTCGTCTCCCTGGCCACCTGGCACAGCTCCTCGAAATAGGCCACGGCATTGTGGCACAAGTTGCAAATGTCGGTGGGGAAGCCGGCATCCTGGTGCAGGATATCGATGTCCAGGAATTTTTTCAGCAAAATAATCAGTCTGGAGTTGGGCTTTTGGGGGTCCTTGAGCTGACGCAGGCAGATCCTGCAGAGGCGGGCCAACTCGGCGGCGGATAACATCGCTGCGATTGGTTGGGAGTCGCCAAAGGCAATGAACAACTTCGTTTCGGATTTTAATAAAGTTTTCTTTAAAAAAAAAAAAGTTTCGCCAGCTGTTACACTGAGTCGTTGGCAGCGTTGCCAGACTGTTAAATTATTAAAAGTTCAATAATAAAATAATAAACAAAAACTAAAGAAAATATACAACAACAGATAAATAAATTAATATTAACTATATAAAAAAAAAAATTAAATAAATATATTAAGGCACATGTAGTGTTGTGAAGCCTTTGAAAATACCAGGGATGGCAAAATATTAAGATTACTTGGTATTTTACCAACCGACACGGAACGGTCACACTTGCCCACAAAATTCCAAGAGATTCTTCAGGTCCAAGTTTTTACTTCGCTTTTTGTTGGTTTTTCAACGCCCGCTAAGCGCTTAAAGTTCGCCCAGGATATTGGATATCCGCCACACAGCTGACGCCGCAGTAGCACATAGTGATAGAAGCCAAATAAAACATAATTTCGCCAGAATGTCTCTGAATCCGCAGTACGAGGATATTGGCAAGGGATTCGTCCAGCAATATTATGCCATTTTCGACGACCCGGCGAATCGGGCCAACGTTGTTAATTTCTACAGTGTAAGTGTTAAACATCTCATTTTATGCTTAATGTATTTGCCCTTTATTTTTCGGCGTATTTTCGCAAAAATTGCGCTCCCGCTTTGCGATTCTGCTTGCTGCGCTTCTTCTTCTACTTTTTGCATCTTCTTCCTCTTGCAAATGGCCAGCTCTTCTTCCTTCCCGCTGTTGCCATCCCGCTCACTCCTATGGAGCACAGGTGACGCGCGACGCGCCCTTGAAAAATTCCGCCTCCAGCAGCAGCAGCAGCGGCAGCCACTGCGACTGCGGTGGCAGCAGTAGCGCAATAAAAAAAAAAGGCGCGAAAATCAAGAATGTGCAAGAACTTTTCCGGCGGAAAATTGAAGCTGAAAATGTGAATATTTTTAATGTTGGAGCATGAATGTAGTGTGTGCGGGAAAAAAAAAGAAAGAGCACCGGAGGGGAGCATGGATTCTCGAAGTTTCGGGTGACACATGCCACACACACACGCACAAAAATATCTCTTATATACATATCTGTATTGGCTACGTTTGTGGTCAATAATATAGCAACTAGAAATATGTATGAAAAACATAAAAAAGCGCCATCGAAATAGGTTTAAAAATACCAGGAGAAAATTGAGTTTTTCTTAAAAGTTGTATTGTGTCTTTAATATTTTCCTTATATACTTAATAAACTAAATTATCTTTATTTAAGTTATATTATTTCATAATATATTTATAAAACTTTGTAAAAAAATATGTTTAAAAAATAAACACTAATTTTAGAAAATAGTAAGGAATTTTTGTAATTGTTAGTCATTTTTTTACACTTAAATACAAAAAATGTACATAATACATGATTATTCATGTCCGAAAACCATATTTTCTGTCAGAAGCCTTAAACTTTTATTAAATTTAATTATTTTCTTACTAATAAATTAACAACTAATATAGTTTATAGTTCAAAAAACTATTAAAATCATAGGTACATTTATTCCATTAATTTTTTAATATCTATTTTATAAGAAATTTCTAAAATTTATTAATATTTTGAATATTTTTCAGGCGACAGACTCTTTCATGACCTTCGAAGGCCATCAGATTCAGGGTGCACCGAAAATTCTTGAGAAAGTACAGGTAAGTAATGAATGAATTGAATCATTAAGAAACCTATTTAATATTATTTTGAAACCCTTGCAGAGTCTGAGTTTCCAGAAGATCACCCGTGTCATAACCACAGTTGATTCGCAGCCCACCTTTGATGGCGGTGTTCTGATTAATGTTCTTGGTCGACTTCAGGTGAATTTTAATTGATTTAAGATTACAAAAAAGTATAAATACCCCATACTAGGAATTAAAACAAAGACTAGAACCACGAATGAAATTATTTCAATGGGTCGAGTCTTTTTTTAATTAGTGGCGTTTAGGATAATAGCACTGTCTATTTGTAGTATAGATTTTTTAAAAGCACTTTTTATAATATTTTTTTGCTTATATTTGCTTATACTTTATATTTTTTTTACAAAAAAAAAAAAATAATAATTTGTAAAAATGCTAAGGTATCTTAAATATCCATAACTCTTACCCAGAAAACCTATAGCCAGCTGGTAGTAGTTTTAAACAAAGTTTCTTTTTTCTAGAAATTTAAATAGAAACCTATCGTTTGACAATTCCTAGTATTCGGGCAGTGCTATAATTCAATCGCCAAACAGCTGCTTCGGCTTTATATACATATATATAAAATTTTATCCTATATCGTATATCGCATATATCTCAATTTTGGTTTGTGTTTGTATCGAATTCGTAACTGAAACAATTGAAATCGAATAGACGGACGAGGATCAGCCGCATGCCTACATACAGACCTTCGTTTTGAAGCCAGTTGGTGGGAGTTTTTTCGTGCAGCACGATATATTTCGGCTATCGCTGCACGATGTGTAGCAGCTCCATCGATCTGCCACGCCCTCCATACGCCCCACTCACCTGACGACGGCGACAGGCCATAATATAAAATGCAAGAAACCGAAAAGAGCCAGAAAAGCAAACAAATGATTTGAGCGTTTCCACCAAACAACAAGCCAACAAATTTCAAATATATATTTATATGTGTATTTAATTATCCTGTGCGGCAGTCCAGCCCAGCCCAGCCAACTTTCCACAAACAAAAAAGAAAAACTCTCCGCCCACAAAACAAAAAAAAACAAAGAAAACTTCTTCTAATTGTCCAACTGCCCTCACAGTACGTGAATACTGAAAAAAAAACGAGACAATTAACCAAAAACAAAAAAAAAATTATTTCATTGATGTTCTTGATTTTATTTAATCTTAAATCTTAAAAAAAAAAAAAAAAAAACTCAAACTTGAACCAAAAACCTTGCTTGAAGACGAAATTCTTGATATTTATACAAAAATAGTATAATAGCAATTTAAAAAAAAAAAACAAATTTTTTTCCTAAATTTATCCAAATAGTTATATTTTTTATTTTATTTTAAATAATGTCTCAAAGATATTTAAAAATTAAAAACTGGAACATGAATGAAATCGAAAACCTTTAATTATGTGCATGGTTTTTGTTAAATTTTGTGTTTGATTGTTTAACAAAAAAATGCAGTGGTCGCTTGAAAAATAACAAAACTAAATTCTAAATTTAAAAACTGTATAATTTTTTGTTTTAAAAAAGCACCAAAATATAATAATCTTGCCACTTTAACGAGCGATCACTGTACAGTAAACATGCACCTGCACATTTCCAGTATTTTATAAATCGGCTGCCAGCTGTACACCCCCTTTACCTTTTGACCTTTGGCTTGAAATTGTGTTTACTTTTCGATCCACCAACCATAGCACCTCTTAACCCCTTCTAACACTTCAAAAATTACAAAAAAGAAAAATTGGTTTGCGCACGCTTTTTGAATTAACTTTTATGAATTTTATTATATTTATTGAATTGAAAATAATGAATATTAATCAAAATTGTATTTATTTTATTTTTTTAGTGCGACGAAGATCCGCCGCATGCATTCTCGCAGGTTTTCGTACTGAAGGCAAACGCGGGCACCTTCTTTGTGGCCCACGACATCTTCCGGCTGAACATTCACAACTCTGCATAAAGAAAACTATAAATTAACGAATGAACTATTAGAACTAGGCCCTAGGAATCGCCGAACTATGATTTGCAGATCAAGGACACTCACATTAAAAAAAAAACACACACAATTACACACACACACTATAATTTATCCAAAGATGCGGCTGAAAACACATCAACTGGCTGCCCAGTGGAAACTGAATAATAATGTGGACAGCATGTTCTCACGTTTATCAACAAAAAGAAACAAAAAAACCTACAAAAAAGAAAACCAAACACAATAACACGAAATTATAAGCTAAACTACTATTACAATGTAAACAAATGTGAGCTTTTGCGCTCGAATTTACCTTTAAAATTTTTTGTTCGCTTTGTCAAGCCCGGTACTCTGAATTCTCGGGATTAAATTTAATTTAACTAATATTTTGTTTTGTATTTTTCCTAATAACTATATTTTTCACATTATATATACATTTTTTTTTGATTTTGAAAGTTTCAATAAATAAATTTTTCTTGTTTTTCCATAACATTTTGAGTAATTTTTTGACACAAAAAAGCCGAAACCCCAAAGCTGAGTACCGGGTATATTAGTTTCAACTTTTGAGAGATGGAGATTTATCTTTTATTGAGACAAAAAAAAAAAAAATAATAAGAACACACTTAAATATAATGATTAAAGTTAAACTGCTGTTGTATGTATGATCAGTGATATTCCAGAGCTGGCAAAAAAAAAAAAATATATAAGAATTAAATATATATATATATATATTAATTTAGCAACCCGGCAACTTAAAAACTATTAAATGCGTAAAAAAAATAAGTTCCAGATGAGGAAATGAATTTAATTTTTTGCTGGCTGATGTTCATTTGTCGCGAAATGTGAAAACGGCATCGAATCCAAAGAGCACACCATTCACAATGGACAAGGAGGCCTTGATTAGGGCCAGATCGCGGGTCCTGGTCCGGAACGAGAATTCCCAGGCTTCGATGATGAATACACCGCTGGCCACGAAAAGAGTGCTGCCGAGGACGCTGAAGAAAATGTCGATGCGCTTGTGGATGGGCGCTCGCATTAAAACGCCTAAAATAAATGTTTGGGATTATAGTTTGTAAGAGTTTATGAATGAAAAACAAATGGAATAAGACTTATAAAAAAATATTTTTTTTAGTTTTTTTTTTTATAACTTGAAGAATGTATATGAACAAAAATGAATTTCTTTTGACGACTTGAAACCTAAAAATTATTTTTTTTGGTGTTCAAAAAATGTATTAAAAACGAAATAAATTTTTTTATGGCATGCATATTAATTTTTTTTTTTAACAAAAATAATAACTCACCTGCAAATACACCTATGACCACAATAATATATCCTGTAAATGTTCCGGTGGCCAAAAATGAGGTCATAATATCCCGATCATTGAAACTATAGAAATGCAGCACCAAACAGGCTACAGCAAAGCCCTAGAATTACATTTTAAGAAAGAAAATATTATTTTTGACTTCTTTTGGTTAAAAAGAAAATTGTTTTCAAATTTTTAAAAACTAAAAATCAAGTTTTCACATTAGGAGGTCGACTTTGCAAACTATCTTTATAAATAACACTATAAAACACTTAAGAAAACAAAAAAGAAATAGAAAGTCTTTACCAATTCCAAAAATTTAACAACATTAAGGCGACCTTTCCGTTCGCCGTGAGACATTTTGTGAAATTGCTGTCGCTGACAGTCTTCAAAAATGTGGTCCAGTTTGAAAAAAAAACTTTATTTTTAAAAATCCTTTCAAAAAAATAATTTTTAAACCGAATCCGGTTATGGTTATAGCTTATATTTTTGAAGTATTTATTTTTTTTGGCAAATGTGCACAGGTCGACTGCCCAGAAGTAACTGACTTATCCAACCATCATGCTATATGGTTGGGGATGCTACTCTGCAGTTGGGAAGCGCAGCCGCCGAAATTAATTAATTACACTTAGGAAATAGGCTTTTCATTGGCCATTTCTCATCTGATTATCTGATTGTTTATGGAGACACCGGACCCGGGGCTGCCGACTCAACCATAGACCGGAGCTTGTTGTTATTATTATTATTTCTGTGAAGTGGATACCGCCCGGCGATCGGAGAATCTCGTATTCCACATCCAAAGAAAAAAAAAAAACCTTTGTCTTCGTTGTAAAATGCACTTGAGACCCAACCCTTTGCAAAAAAAAAAAAAAAAAAAGAAACTACTTCATTGAGTGGGTCCAGGGTAAACATAATTTTATTCTTTCCATACATACATATGTGAGAATCATTGTGATTGCATTACCCCAAATTCTCCATCAGGGGGGTCTATGGAATTGAGGTTTGCCGAATCATTAGAAAAATGCTTGCTAGAAATTGGGGAAATTATAATTCTTAAAGGGTTATTATGTAATCTAAAGGTTGACAGATTTATGGACTGGAAAATGGTACTACCTTAGTAAATATATCTTATCTGTATTTATAGGTAAACATTTTAATCTATCTGTAGTCATGCTTATCGAATGATGTTGGTTCCATTAATCCAAGTATCATTATTATTTGACATAAAAAAAATATATACATTTATTTATTTCTTTTGATTAAAAATTGCATTTTTTGTTGCATTTAGTATCTAGAACGAAAGCTAATTTGGTTTTGTGAAGCTTTTTGTCTTTGCAATTTAACGCCAATTACCGGTAATTTGTTTGCTTTTGTATTTTCATTAAATGTTAATCGCTGTCATTTGACAGCAAAATAGCAACAATAACTAGTTTTAAAATTATGTAAAAAACTATTACGGCTCTTGGAATTTATTACAAAAAAAAAAACAGTATAAAAATTAT
This sequence comes from Drosophila pseudoananassae pseudoananassae, assembly GCA_018153035.1. Lineage (NCBI taxonomy): Eukaryota > Metazoa > Arthropoda > Insecta > Diptera > Drosophilidae > Drosophila > Drosophila pseudoananassae. The sequence continues at coordinate 1,864,716 of JAECXR010000023.1, read as the reverse complement.
AGTAGACTTTAGATTTAACTATACAATTTATAGTTTGAAACTTTTTCTAAAAAATCTTTAAAATAGAAAAGTTTCTATAAAAATCCTTTATACTTTTTAGATGAAATAATTAGTTGGGAATTATAGTCAAAAAGCAATAATAAATGTTTTTAGCTTCATTTAGTGCATGTACCCTTTAATAAACCCTATAAAATACCTTTGCGTGCAATTCCTGAACAGATCCAACCTGATCTCAGTCTATTAGTGCACCTGAAGCTTTCAAAATGTTAAATCCCGAGTTGATATCTTTTGAAAACCCGGTCTTTCGTTGCTACTTGGGCTGGTCAGCCATTTTAGTGTTGAAAATTTTTGCCGCTGCTTTATATTCGGGTCTGATGCGTTTTTTCACTTCCGTAAGTATAATTTTTTAAGTTTTCAAATAAAAATTGTTTTAAAATTCTTAAATAACTATACAAGTTAGAAAATTAGTTGTATACATACTATATATTTGATATTCCGCATACCATGAATAAAGCTACATAATTTTGACCTCTACTGTGGGGCCACGTCTCTTTCTTCCCCAACCCGCATACATTTGCTGGCTCAGAATGACATGACACTTTCAACATTAGCTAGAGAAAGACGGAAAATGAGAGAAATAGCTTTTTTGCCGGCTACATTTGATGCCAAAGAGAGTAAAATAGAGCCAGAGAGCGCTTCTCAGCGGCAAAACGATGCCTTACGTAGTCGATTACTTCATGCATTCATGTTCTATTACCAGTAATCGATTTAGTAAAGGGCAGTATACTTCTTACGTATTCTGTAAACTTTTAACCTGTTTTTATGCAAAATTTAAGTATAATTAATAATTAATAATTAGTTAATATAAATATTAAAATATTTTTTTTTTACCACCTTAATACATAAACTACAAACACTTAAAATTTGACTTGAAAATTTTCATCGATTACCGCTTTGTTACTGGTAATGCATTACTTCTGCAGCCCCCAGTCAGTTGTTTGCCGCTGGGAGCTTACCGATTACCGGCATATAAATTGAGAGAGCCAGCACTGGAGGCGCTCACTCCTTTTGGAACACTCGTGCGATCGGGAGAAGAAACTAAAGATTATTTTTAAATTTTAAATCACAAACACAATAAACAAAAAATATAAAAAATGACCAGCCCTGTGGAATTGCTTAGCCTGACAAACCCCGTTTTCAAGAGCTATGTCTTCTGGGTCGGAGTTTTGGTGATCAAAATCGTCCTGATGAGCCTCCTAACGGCAATTCAGCGTTTCAAGACGAAGGTGAGAAAGGGAGAGCGAGCGAAAGGGAGGGACGGGGTCGCACAGTGGTACGGGGTCAAAGTCTCGCCGTGTAGAGAGAAAGTTGATTTTAGTTCAAGTGATTATACATACAACCTATCGGTTGTAAAATTTTATCAGTTTTAAAAAATTGGGAATTAGTTGTTTATGATATTTATGTTAAAATGGGTTCTGTTACAAATTTTTTTTTATTATTTTCTAGACCTTTGCCAATCCCGAGGACCTGATGTCCCCCAAGCTGAAGGTCAAGTTCGATGACCCCAATGTAGAGCGTGTCCGTCGTGCCCATCGCAACGATCTGGAGAACATCCTGCCCTTCTTCGCCATCGGACTGCTCTATGTTTTGACCAATCCCTCTGCCTGGTTGGCCATCAATCTGTTCCGGGCCGTGGGTATTGCCCGTATCGTCCATACCATCGTCTACGCCGTGGTTGTGGTGCCCCAGCCCTCTCGCGCCCTCGCCTTCTTTGTGGCCTTGGGCGCCACCATTTACATGGCCCTCCAGGTCATCGCAGCGGCTGCTTCTTAAATAAGAGTTCATCTAGTCACAAAATTCCATAGATTGTTTACATTTTTGTAAAGATTGTTGTTTTTTTTTTTTTTTAAATATAATAAACATGGCCATGGTGCTACATTTTTAAGAAATAGTATTTTTTAATGGGGTTTGAAGTTTAGAGCTTGATACTTTGTAGAAAAAATAAATATATTTTTTTTATTTTTAGTATAAACTTCTCTTTTGCCCTTCATTATCAATTTTCTCTGTTATCAGCACACGGCTAAGCAGTTTTTCTAAAAGCTGTATACTGCTTCCTTTTAAAACTGCTTGCTCTTGGCTTAAGACAAGCCAGTGGGGCCTAAAAGAAAGAGAGCGAGAGCGCAGAGGCCTACACAACCGGTTATCAGTGGAGCCCTCTCTTAAATGCTAGGGTTGCACAGTGGGATAATAACATTGTTTTATACCATTTTTGAAATCTTATAAAAAATAATTAATTAAATACATACTTTATTAAAATAACAAAATATAAAATACTTCATATAGTTTAGTAGTATTTTTTATACAATATTTCAAAAATATAATCCATCCCACTGTGCTCTGACGGCAAGCAGCCCCCAAGTGCGAGGAGCAGAGCGCCGACAATGTTCAATTGCTGTCGTTGGCAGCATCGTGGCGGTTGAGTTTACGCTCCTTTGGCGGTGTTTTTATTTTGATTTCCTGAAACACATCTTCGCACTAGTAAGTATTCGGTGAAATCCAATTAATCCACTAGAAAGATTTTAAAAATAAAGCCCAAATCCTTGGAAAGTTCATTCCATTCCACTCCATTGTTTTTTGGCAAAAGTGCAGTTGCAGCTGAAACTCCATGCTGTTGTCTCTCTTACACTTCCCCAAAGTTAAAGGCCCCCCACCTTTTCTTATTGAAGTTGCCGGTTTTATTTTTGTTTTTGCACAAAAAAAAGAGAAAAACATGTGCTTGTCTATTTTTTTTTTATTCTGAAGCCCGCGTGTTAGCAAAAAAATAAATATGTGTGTGTATATATGTATCTTAATATATGTACATTTGTGAATATTTTTTCTATTTTTTTTTTCGTGAAAACGTATGTATGTGTTTTGAGGAGAATAGATAAACAAAAAAAAAGAGCAATAAAAAGTCCAGCGGAACTTGTTGGGTCTCTTTTCTTGGCTCCTTGGTGGGTGGGCAGAAAGAAGCAGAATGTTAGAAGAGAGCGCAGGTTGGTAGAAGAAGAGGAATGAAAGGATAGACAAGACTTTTTACACTGTCAGAAATGTTTAATTATTTTAGTTTTTTAATAATTTATTACATAATATGTATATATTTATTTAAAGTATTTTTATAAAATCATTTCCGACCTGCCCTAAAATTTACTGCAAAAAAAAATCGAAACAATTTTCTAAACTATAGCTATACTATAAAAACACCTGCTAATAGTACTATATCATAAAAACACAGGTGAATGTTCCCACGTTTTATTTGACTTAATTTCAAGTAGCGTATCAATCACTGCCACTCGGGGAAACCTTATCTCTTAAATAAATATTCGAGCGGGTGCTAACTACTTTTATTTACTAACCTTATAGTGGAGGAGAAAAAAATATAAAAAAAAAGATCAATGAACCAAGAACCAGTATTCTTGCCTTCCTTCTTGAAGAGGCTTATTTTTTTAAAACTTTCTAGTAACTTTATTTTTCTAATCTTGAACATTCCCCATTTCCTAAGATAAGAAAATTATTTTTAAAAAAATTTATAGTTAAGCTTGAAATAAATATTTTGATTTCTGAAAGCAAATAAATAAATAGTCACTTCCGTTCAATGAAACTTAATACATACATACATATGTATGTATATGCAGTATAAATTTTCATTTCAATTTTCTAATTGTTTTCTTTGAAAAAATCTGTCACGTCATCATTATATAGTCTGATTTAGCAATTAAATCTTAAACTATTTCACAATTTGAAACAGCATGAGACAACGAAAAAAAAAATCTATTTTGATTCAATATTCCAAAATTTCTTACGTATGCAAACTGAAATCTAGAAATCTGGGGTGATAAGGTCTAGGAGGTCATCGAAGGTCTAAAACCGACATCTGGCGATGCGACACTGAAACAATATTTGATATTATTAAATCACTAAGGGGATTTAAGAACTCGCATAGTTAGAACAGCATTGAAAATTTTTTTTATAAAATAGTCTTTTAAAAATAAATATAAGAAAATGGGAAAAGAGTTGAAAATTATAGATATTGAAAATATAAAAAAAAGGTTATTTTTTCCATAACAGGTTTAGATTTTAAAGTTTTAATTCTAAAGCTTATAATTGAGGTAGAAATTCTTAAAACAATCTCCTTAATTTTTCAAAAATTTGTAAAGCTTGTAATAAGATTTAATTAAATAAATATTTTAAAATTTGTAGAACTCGAAAAATGCCACAGCCAAAGCCATACCAGAGACCCGCGGACTTCATTGATCCTGGCAAGCCGTCGCGTTGCAAATGGCATCTGGGAACTACGGAGAAGTCCCCTCACACCCAGAGGAGTGTAGCTCATCGCCAGAAGATCACCCCGAATATCCTCGAGGTGATTGGAATGACGCCGCTGGTCCGGTTGAATCACATACCCGCCAGCGAGGGTATCGAATGTGAAATGTGTAAGCTTTAAATATTTCGAATAATTTTTAAAAATTTTAAATATTAACAAAAAAAAAAAAAAAATCTCCATAGATGCCAAGTGTGAGTTCTTGAATCCCGGCGGATCGGTCAAGGATCGCATTGGCTATCGCATGGTGCAGGATGCCGAGGAGCAGGGTCTGCTCAAGCCAGGATTCACCATCATCGAGCCGACCTCCGGCAACACGGGCATCGGTCTGGCCATGGCCTGTGCCGTCAAGGGATACAAGTGCATCATTGTGATGCCGGAGAAGATGTCCAACGAGAAGGTATCGGCTTTGAGGACCCTCGGCGCCAAGATCATTCGTACACCCACGGAGGCGGCCTACGATTCGCCGGAGGGCCTGATCTACGTGGCCCAGCAGCTGCAGCGGGAGACACCCAACTCGATTGTCTTGGATCAGTACCGGAATGCGGGCAATCCCTTGGCCCATTACGATGGAACTGCTGCCGAAATCCTGTTGCAATTGGATAACCAGGTGGATATGGTTGTCGTATCGGCGGGAACTGCGGGCACCATCTCCGGCATCGGCAGGAAGATCAAGGAGCAGGCTCCCAACTGCCAGATTGTCGGCGTTGATCCCTTTGGATCCGTTCTGGCCCGTCCCGAAGAGCTGAACAAGAGCGACGTACAATTCTACGAGGTGGAGGGCATCGGCTACGACTTTCCGCCAACCGTTTTCGATGACAAAGTCGTGGACGTTTGGTCCAAGATCGGTGATTCCAACTGTTTCCCGATGAGTCGCCGGTTGAACGCCGAGGAGGGTCTGCTCTGCGGTGGATCCAGTGGTGGCGCCATGCACGCCGCCCTCGAGCATGCCCGGAAACTAAAGAAGGGTCAACGGTGTGTGGTGATCCTGCCAGATGGCATTCGGAATTACATGACCAAGTTCGTGTCCGACAACTGGATGGAGGCGCGTGGCTTCAAGGAGTCGGTGAACGAACACGGCCACTGGTGGTGGAGCCTGCCCATCGCCCAGCTGGAGCTGCCTGCCCCCGAGGCGGTGCTGAAGTCTGGAGCCACAGTGGGCGAGGCCATTGGCCTCATGAAGGTACTTCGTGTGGATCAGCTCGCTCTGGTGGACGAAGAAGATGGGTGAGTTTAGGAATAAATGTAAAATCATTTCTTACCTTCTGATGGGGTCATCTCTGTTGTAGTTCCATTTTGGGAGTGGTCGGCCAGGAGACACTCATCACCCAGATCGTGACCATGAACCGAAAGCAGAGCGATCCCGCCATCAAGGCCCTCAACAAGCGAGTGATCCGTCTCCCGGAAACCGAAATCCTGGGCAAGCTGGCTCGTGTCCTGGAGGTGGATCCCAGTGTCCTCATTATTGGCAAGACGGCGTCGGGCAAGGAGGAACTGAAGGCTCTGGCCACCAAGCTGGACGTGACCAGCTTCATAGCCAACGGTAATCCCAGTGAAAAGGCCAATGGCACCACCAATGGCAACACTCACTAGGTGACTGGATATTCCAGGATATATCCGGGATATAGCAACCTCCTTCTCGTCTGATTTTTGTCCAACCTACCGACTTAACTTATACGTATACAACATGCATGCATTTTATTAATTTTTAATAAAAAATAATACTTAACACATAAATGTTCGTTTTTTTATTCCGATTTTTTAAGAACTTTATTCATTTTTGTTGATAAAAATATTTTTAAATATTTAAAAATAAACAAGAAAGGAGAGATGACTTCGGGGGAAGATATATATCGCAAACATCGGTCATAGTTGGCCGATCCTCATGAGAATATCAAAAAAATATCGAACTAAGAAATATATATTTAAAATATCTATAAATAAATATATATAAAAAATATAAAAATATTTTCAAAAATACCAAAATTTTTAGCAAATATTAAATACCATTTCCGATTGTTCAGTTAGATGGCAGCTATAGGATATAGTCGGCCGATCCTCATGAAATTTGGTACCTCGTACTATGTCGAAAATCGGGGTTTTTGACTTTCAAGTGCCTGAGGATATCGCCTATTTCACTAATTTTTAATACATATTTCTGGATGAAATATATAGTATAATATTTGTTCACAGATATCATTTAAATGTTGCCCTATCACATGCATAAACCAAAAATTTAACTGAGACTATCCGTATCGCCAATAAAAATTCTTGAAAAATGTCCCATTTTACAGCAATTTAACAATACCCCCCCTTAAGCCCCTTCCCACAACTAAACCAGAGTCGATTGTTTATTTTTCAAAGGCTCCGTTGGGGCTGATCCTGAAATGTCTGAAATTCAAAATTTTAGTTTCCGACCTTAAACTTTTTCCAGTGAAAACTATCGTTTTCGATTAATTTTTATGTATTTTATTTGGAGATTTTATTCAAAAGTTAAAAAAAATAAGAGTACAGTTTATCTTATAATCTTCTTCATAATATTATCAATAATATAATTACATTTTAGTGCATATTAAGATTACATATGTTTTCCAAAAAGTGTCATTTTCCAAGTCCGTCTTAAAAGGCTTTTTTGTTTTCTTCATTCTGTTCTTCGGATGTACATGAAAATGATATGCGGTTCGACGCTAATAGATCCAGAAATGAAAAAATAGAGTTAAAAAATAATTTCCAGTTAGTTTATTTTAGAAATGTCTAGTTGGATATGAAATAGAAGAAAAAATCTAATTAGAATACACACCTTATACCACTCAATTTAGGATCGAACCACCAGCCATAGCCCGATTCCTCCGCCAAATTACGAACAGGAACTCCATCCAAATCCCGATCGAAGGTGGAAAATTTGGAGCCCTGCTTAGGCATCATCATGGCGATTCCAGTACAATTGCCAATACTTCTCACCTCGTAGCCTTCGCTTCTACCGCCCACAACGAAGTGGTCGCATCTTCCGTCCCCCTCAAGGGTCCATAAAAACACTTCATGAGGCTTTCCACTCATCAGACGGTGCAATCGATTGAGTCCAATAAAGAACTCATCCCTAAACTTAATTCCTACATCTCCAAATCCACGTTCATAATCCTCATACGTGCGTTTAAATATTGTTGAATCAGCATGTTTTCTATAAACATTCAACCATCCAGATCCGATATTCGAATCTGACCTACAAACCACTTTAAACGGGTCTGAGCCTGGAAGTTGGAATTCGCGGAGGACTTTATATTCTTCTTGGCCTCGTGGACAAGGATCTGGAAAATCTGAAGAAGTCGTTGTTTTATTTTGCAAATTGTTGTGTTCTGCCGACTCACCTATGGTTTCTGTTTCCGACGTCGTCTGATTATTAATATTAGCCAGTTGATTAGTTAAGATTCCTCCAGCTCTAACTATATCTCCAATTTTGTCAATGTCTTTGCTAAATTTATTTGTCAACGTTGCAAGTTTATTTGTTTTCTTTAGGTTCCTATTTTGATCTTGAAGTAGTTCGATTTCCTTGTTTTTTTGATTTATGAGAGTGTTTAGATTGTCTACTTCCAGATGCTTTGATTGCAACTGCGAATATTTAACTTCAGTATCTTTGAGTTGATTCAGCACTTCCGTATATTTAATTTGCACTTCCGAGTATTTATTTTGCACTTCCAAATTCGATTTCACCAAGTCCGAATAATCCTGTTGCCATTTTGATACCTGTTGGGCATATTGTTTGAGATCCTCGGTCTGCAAGTCCGAAAATCGTTTCTGAAGTTCCGAGAAGTCTGTCCTGCATTTTAAAAGATCGGCATCCTTTTCCTTGGTTTTCTCGAAGTATCGAAGTAGAGGTTTCACAATTGGGTAGCACACCGATGCACATTCGTCTTCCTGCTCTTCGGAGAGGTAGCACGACTGCGGAATTCAAAGTTTAATTATTTTTCTAAATAAAAACACTCAAAAAGTCTATTACTTACTTCTTCCGATCCGAAGGCAGCAGAAAAAAGGATAAAGGCAGAAATGAGGGCCACGGGGAAGATCATCTTGTATTTTTTTTATTAAACTGAACCGTCTACTGAAAGAATCACTAGAAATATTGCAACTGATGCTGCGAGTCTTGGAGCTCCGGCTTTTTAAAGCCGTCCTCGGTCTTGAGCTTGAGCTTGAGCTTCAGTTTCTGATAAGGAATTGGGACATACCCACACATATAGAAAAGCCAAAATATTCCACAGACAGAATGTCAAAGGTTATTGGAGATTAGAGAGGGGGGATTAGCAACAAGATTTGGTTTATGTTCTGTTCCTATTTTCCTTTCTTGTTTTGGAAGAGTTTGTTCATAAAGTTATACAATTTAAATACATAGATTTTCCCGATTTTTAAAAAATTTTCGAAATTAGAATTTAGCTAAATTATAGAAACACGTATCTTTTGAAACAAAATTCTAATTTTGTGAAAAAATTGGCTTTGAAAATAAGGAAATAAATTAAATCCATCCAGTATTTTTAATAAAAAATTAATGAATAAATTTATTACCTAACGAGAATTTTTAGAGCTACATACATAAAATAATTAAAAAAGGCATAAGTTGGAAAGTGACCTAATCATGACTTTCCTTATAAAACATATCACTTTTGAGCCATAACTCAGTACCCAGCCCCCGAAAATAAGAAAAAATCTATTTTAATTTAATCACTTTTTTCATGTACATATATATATTTCGTTCGATTTTGTTTGTATTCGCTAGACGGCGACCTTGCCAATCATGTACATTGAGGACAATTATTAAAAATATATTGTTTAAAAAAAATTCATTGAATTTCTGTTAAAACTAAATGCATGGCAGGGAAAATGAATTTTTCTTAATACTCAGTGAGTTTGGAGATTTTTAATTGAGATTTCCTTAGAAAGAGGCAGCAGATACATAGAGAGATGGGGAGAGAGAGAGAGCTAATGTACAAAAACATAGAATAGAAAGAGATGGATAGCTTGGAATGCTTGCCGTTTGTATTTTTCTTTTTTTTTTTGCTTGATTCGAGTTTTTAGTTTTTTATTTTTTTTTTTTTTAGACGCCACGATTGGGCAAGTCCTTGACCTTGTAAATGCGCACCAGCCAGTGCTCCGTGGTGTAGGCCTCCTCCAGGACATCCAACTCAAAGTCCTTGTTGCCAATCTCGGCAGCCCTGACACGATCATATCCCTGCGCCTTGCCACCTTCCGTGTACATCTGCCCGAAACGATAGTAGCACATCTTGTACATTAGGCAGTTAAGTAGAGTGGGTGATCCCTCCTTGTCCACCCGGAATTCGCCATTGGCGGCATAATAGTCCTTTTCCCGGATATTGGCCCCACGATCCGTACTGCCGCCGATGCGCACCATCCACAGGAACTTGTTGATATCATCGGACGAGTAGCCGGTGAGGCCACCGAATATGACCAGGACGTAGTCCACATCCAGTTCACGCATTATCTCGTACGCCTTCTCCTCCGACGAGGCCATGGCCTGGCCGACACGTGAAATGTGCGTGTTATTCCAGGTGTTGTTGTCCACCAGAATGGTGCGATTCGCCATGGCGGTTATCTGATAGCCATAATCCCACCAGGACATGATGCGAGCGTCCTGCAAGAAGACCACAGATGTGGTTAGTTGGGGAAACAAAGATAAAGATCATATCTTTTATAGGTTGCGAATTGTCAGAATGGTTTGTTTGGTACTCATTATGTTTCATACTCTTCCTATCAAGAATTTACAAAGTAGTCATCAGGATACAGGAAAAAAGGACTCGATATCCTTGGAGAATGGAGAAAACCCACCTCTGGCGTATTCATCTGCAGCCAATAGTACGCCTCGCGGAAATCATCAAAGATAATGCGTCCCCCGTCATGGGATCGGGCACTCAGCACAATACTGGGCGAGGAGTAGGCCTCCGAGGTCACCCAGGTGCAGTGGAGCGTGTAAACGATCAGCATGAAGGTGATGATGCCCACAAATCCAATCGCCACTTCGCTCTTAACGCCTCCCGTCTGCTGTTCCAACTTCTTGAACTGCCTTTTGCTTTCCACGCCCTGCTTGGCGGCACTGCCCGCGTCCACGCTCTTGATATACTTGGCCAGCAGATGCGAGATGGCAATGCCGGACAGGACACACATCACCGGTGCCAGGACCAGCATAAGACGGACCATGACACCGGCAAAGTAAATACTGGTGACCCCGTACAAAATAATGAAGATATTCGAGTCGGTGAGCTTCGAGAAGCAAAAGTACAGGCCGGCGGGGAACAGAAATACCAAGATCTAAACAAACAATAGATATAATAAAGATTATTAACCAAAATATAGATAATTAGGGCTAAGGTTGAGGCAATTTTGTAACCCAGAGCCGCCTCAGCGATCAAAGTGCAAGGTAATCACTGAATGCATTAAGTCGCAAGTCATTCGGATCGTTATTAGGCTCTCATCTCAGGCAGATTGGGCAGAAAATAGAAAAACCAAAACAGAAACCCTCAAAAAAAAAAAAATAATAAAACCAACCTGTAAATCAAAGTAGAAGGACGACCAGGACGTGGGCTGATGCTCGGATACTGAGGCAATAATTGGAATATGATTCTTGGCATAGGACGGATCCAGCAGTGAATAAAATCGTCCAGTCCAGGGCGATACTTTTCCAGTTATGGTCGCCACAGTGCCCACAACCAAGACCACAGTCAGAATACTCGACACCAGGGTCTTGAAGAGCAACTCAAAGTGCTCCTTGGGAATACGAGATCGCAGATAGTCGACAAAAGCATGAATCTGGCAAAGACCGAAAACGCCAACGGCCTGAAAGCATAAAAAAAGGGATTTATTATTAAGAGCTCTCATATTTTGAATAAAAACTATAATTTAGTTATTAAATCAGCTTAGTTTGGTAGTACTCATTATGTTTCATACTCTTCCTATCAAGAATTTAAAAAATATTCATCACAAAGATCACTAGAACTAACTAAAAATTTACGAAACCATCCTTACCAGCATATGTTCCGAGCTCTGTATCGGTTGGAACCCACAAACGATATCTGCATGGACAGTATGGTGCCCACACAATACAAGGTACTGTAGGCAATGTAGATTCTGTGCGAGAATCGTCCAGTGATCATAAGCGCCAGGACATGCAGCGGTATTAGATTGATCAGGAACACATTTCCACCCCACGAGGAGACCATGTAGAAGTAGGCCAGTTCCCATGAATGTTCCCACGTTTTATTTGACTTAATTTCAAGTAGCGTATCAATCTCTGCCACTCGGGGAAACCTTATCTCTTAAATAAATATTCGAGCGGGTGCTAACTACTTTTATTTACTAACCTTATAGTGGAGGAGAAAAAATATAAAAAAAAAAGATCAATGAACCAAGAACCAGTATTCTTGCCTTTCCTTCTTGAAGAGGAACATTTTTTTCTAAAACTTTCTAGTAACTATATTTTTCTAATCTTGAACATTCCCCATTTCCTAAGATAAGAAAATTATTTTTAAAAAAATTTATAGTTAAGCTTGAAATAAATATTTTGATTTCTGAAAGCAAATAAATAAATAGTCACTTCCGTTCAATAAAACTTAATACATACATACATATGTATGTATATGCAGTATAAATTTTCATTTCAATTTTCTAATTGTTTTCTTTGAAAAAATCTGTCACGTCATCATTATATAGTCTGATTTAGCAATTAAATCTTAAACTATTTCACAATTTGAAACAGCATGAGACAACGAAAAAAAAATCTATTTTGATTCAATATTCCAAAATTTCTTACGTATGCAATCTGAAATCTAGAAATCTGGGGTGATAAGGTCTAGGGGGTCATCGAAGGTCTAAAACCAACATCTGGCGATGCGACACTGAAACAATATTTGATATTATTAAATCACTAAGGGGATTTAAGAACTCGCATAGTTAGAACAGCATTGAAAATTTTTTTATAAGATGCCAAGGTGCCTTACTAACTTAAAAAATAAAAAAAATAAGCTTTTACTTAAATATAAAAAAACCTGCAGTAGTGTGGATTTCGCAAGATACCTACTAGCTCGGTCGAATTTTACCGTGCATAACGCTGAATGTTATAGGAATTATATTGACCGCTGCCGGATTCAATTTACTCAGGATCCAAAGCAGTTTTATAATTTTGTAAACACTAAGCGTAAACACGTATCTTTTTCACCCCTGCTTACGTTTGAAAATTCTTCTGCGACTTCGGATCAGGCCATTGCCGATCTATTCGCAGAATTTTTTCAAACAACTTATTCTCCTCCTAAACTGACTGATCAGCCTTACGCATATAACATTCAAGCAGCAAATCTTATTTTCTGTCCGTTTTTTTTCTGAGAATAACTTATTATCTGGTCTTTTAAGGGTAAAACCCATTTATTCGCCAGGCCCCGACGGAGTACCAGGCTGTGTGCTAAAATACTGCGCCAGGGCTCTGTGCAAACCTCTTCTAAGACTTTTCAACTTATCTTTGGAAACCTCGATTTTTCCCCTTATGTGGAAGGAATCATTTATAATTCCCCTACATAAAAAAGGGAAAAAGTCCGAGGCTGCCAACTACAGAGGCATCTCTAAGTTGTCGGCAATTCCAAAGTTATTTGAAAAATTAATTACCCCTCATTTGCAACACCTTTGCTCTTCGATTATCACTCCTTGTCAGCATGGCTTTATTAAGCGTCGCTCCACCACCACAAACTTATTGGAGTTGACATCCTTTGTCATAGATGGCTTTTGTAAGGGATATCAAACCGATGTAATTTACACAGACTTCAGCAAAGCATTCGATTCAGTTAATCACTCACTCTTGTTGAGTAAACTGAATATGCTGGGTTTTCCTAAAGACCACTTAACGTGGATCTCCAGCTACCTAGATGGAAGGACACAAAGAGTCTTATTTAAAAACATACAGTCCCGTCTGGTCCGTGCTACATCCGGCGTCCCTCAAGGAAGTCATCTTGGCCCGTTATTATTTACGCTTTTTATAAACGACTTGCCCCCTGCTTTAACGAACTCTCTAGTTCTCATGTATGCAGATGATGTAAAGCTTTGTCTTCAGTACAAATCCATCTCTGCCCAATGCAGTCTTCAGTCTGACCTTGATAACTTTCAAAAATGGTGCTTAGCTAATGATCTAATACTTAATGGATCTAAATGCAAACATATGTCTTTTTATCGTTCTTGCCCTCTGCAAGCTACTTATTCTATTAATGGGATTGCCTTAGAAAAATTGACCCAGGCTAATGATCTCGGCATCCTATTAGACATCAAACTTAAATTTGCCGACCATATTTCCTTAATGGTTAATAAGGCTAAAGGAGTCCTTGGTTTTATCAAAAGGTGGTCAAAAGAATTTAATGACCCCTATATAACTAAAACACTATTCATTTCTTTGGTCCGTCCTATACTGGAGTACGGTTCATGTGTCTGGAGTCCCCAATATGGAGTACATCAGGACCGCATAGAATCCGTACAAAAGAATTTCCTAACTTTTTCACTTAGAGGTCTAAACTGGGATGCAAATCTTCACCTTCCATCTTATAATAGTAGACTCTTACTCATAAACTTACCTAGCTTAACAAATCGTAGGACAATGCTTGGTGTAGTCTTTCTGCATAACCTTATTAACGGGGATGTAGATAGCCAGCATTTACTAACACGCTTAAAATTTAACATTCCTAATAGAAGGACTCGAAACTTTAGTCCTCTGTTCCTTAGCCGTTGTAGTTCGACATATGCACTGCATGACCCTTTTAGGGTCTCTACGCTGAACTACAATGGTCTCTACGCTTTAACATCTCTTTCCTGTCCCTCAAACTTAAAATATAGAATTTTAAATTTCCTTACTAACTCCTCCTAGCTTAATAATACAAAAATAGCTTAATATATTCTAACAAATCGTTTATTGAGCGCCCCTCGGTCGTCTGGGCCTCTAAGCTTTATGATGAATACAGGAATGCTAGCTGATGCTCTTATTGATGCACAAGCCATTTCCAAATTCTGAAAGACCGGTAAAAAAAAAAAAAAAAAAAAAAAAAAGATAGTCTTTTAAAAATAAATATAAGAAAATGGGAAAAGAGTTAAAAATTATAGATATTGAAAATATAAAAAAAAAGGTTATTTTTTCCATAACAGGTTTAGATTTTAAAGTTTTAATTCTAAAGCTTATAATTGAGGTAGAAATTCTTAAAACAATCTCCTTAATTTTTCAAAAATTTGTAAAGCTTGTAATAAGATTTAATTAAATAAATATTTTAAAATTTGTAGAACTCGAAAAATGCCACAGCCAAAGCCATACCAGAGACCCGCGGACTTCATTGATCCTGGCAAGCCGTCGCGTTGCAAATGGCATCTGGGAACTACGGAGAAGTCCCCTCACACCCAGAGGAGTGTAGCTCATCGCCAGAAGATCACCCCGAATATCCTCGAGGTGATTGGAATGACGCCGCTGGTCCGGTTGAATCACATACCCGCCAGCGAGGGTATCGAATGTGAAATGTGTAAGCTTTAAATATTTCGAATAATTTTTAAAAATTTTAAATATTAACAAAAAAAAAATCTCCATAGATGCCAAGTGTGAGTTCTTGAATCCCGGCGGATCGGTCAAGGATCGCATTGGCTATCGCATGGTGCAGGATGCCGAGGAGCAGGGTCTGCTCAAGCCAGGATTCACCATCATCGAGCCGACCTCCGGCAACACGGGCATCGGTCTGGCCATGGCCTGTGCCGTCAAGGGATACAAGTGCATCATTGTGATGCCGGAGAAGATGTCCAACGAGAAGGTATCGGCTTTGAGGACCCTCGGCGCCAAGATCATTCGTACACCCACGGAGGCGGCCTACGATTCGCCGGAGGGCCTGATCTACGTGGCCCAGCAGCTGCAGCGGGAGACACCCAACTCGATTGTCTTGGATCAGTACCGGAATGCGGGCAATCCCTTGGCCCATTACGATGGAACTGCTGCCGAAATCCTGTTGCAATTGGATAACCAGGTGGATATGGTTGTCGTATCGGCGGGAACTGCGGGCACCATCTCCGGCATCGGCAGGAAGATCAAGGAGCAGGCTCCCAACTGCCAGATTGTCGGCGTTGATCCCTTTGGATCCGTTCTGGCCCGTCCCGAGGAGCTCAACAAGAGCGATGTACAATTCTACGAGGTGGAGGGCATCGGCTACGACTTTCCGCCAACCGTTTTCGATGACAAAGTCGTGGACGTTTGGTCCAAGATCGGTGATTCCAACTGTTTCCCGATGAGTCGCCGGTTGAACGCCGAGGAGGGTCTGCTCTGCGGTGGATCCAGTGGTGGCGCCATGCACGCCGCCCTCGAGCATGCCCGGAAACTAAAGAAGGGTCAACGGTGTGTGGTGATCCTGCCAGATGGCATTCGGAATTACATGACCAAGTTCGTGTCCGACAACTGGATGGAGGCGCGTGGCTTCAAGGAGTCGGTGAACGAACACGGCCACTGGTGGTGGAGCCTGCCCATCGCCCAGCTGGAGCTGCCTGCCCCCGAGGCGGTGCTGAAGTCTGGAGCCACAGTGGGCGAGGCCATTGGCCTCATGAAGGTACTTCGTGTGGATCAGCTCGCTCTGGTGGACGAAGAAGATGGGTGAGTTTAGGAATAAATGTAAAATCATTTCTTACCTTCTGATGGGGTCATCTCTGTTGTAGTTCCATTTTGGGAGTGGTCGGCCAGGAGACACTCATCACCCAGATCGTGACCATGAACCGAAAGCAGAGCGATCCCGCCATCAAGGCCCTCAACAAGCGAGTGATCCGTCTCCCGGAAACCGAAATCCTGGGCAAGCTGGCTCGTGTCCTGGAGGTGGATCCCAGTGTCCTCATTATTGGCAAGACGGCGTCGGGCAAGGAGGAACTGAAGGCTCTGGCCACCAAGCTGGACGTGACCAGCTTCATAGCCAACGGTAATCCCAGTGAAAAGGCCAATGGCACCACCAATGGCAACACTCACTAGGTGACTGGATATTCCAGGATATATCCGGGATATAGCAACCTCCTTCTCGTCTGATTTTTGTCCAACCTACCGACTTAACTTATACGTATACAACATGCATGCATTTTATTAATTTTTAATAAAAAATAATACTTATACACATAAATGTTCGATTTTTTATTCCGATTTTTTAAGAACTTTATTCATTTTTGTTGATAAAAATATTTTTAAATATTTAAAAATAAACAAGAAAGGAGAGATGACTTCGGGGGAAGATATATATCGCAAACATCGGATATAGTTGGCCGATCCTCATGAGAATATCAAAAAAATATCGAACTAAGAATATATTTAAAATATCTATAAATAAATATATATAAAAAATAGATGGCAGCTATAGGATATAGTCGGCCGATCCTCATGAAATTTGGTACGTCGTACTATGTCGAAAATCGGGGTTTTTGACTTTCAAGTGCCTGAGGATATCGCCTATCTCACTAATTTTTAATATTTCTGGATGAAATATATAGTATAATATTTGTTCACAGATATCATTTAAATGTTGCCCTATCACATGCATAAACCAAAAATTTAACTGAGACTATCCGTATCGCCAATAAAAATTCTTGAAAAATTTCCCATTTTACAGCAATTTAACAATACCCCCCCTTAAGCCCCTTCCCACAACTAAACCAGAGTCGATTGTTTATTTTTCAAAGGCTCCGTTGGGGCTGATCCTGAAATGTCTGAAATCCAAAATTTTGGTTTCCGACCTTAAACTTTTTCCAGTGAAAACTATCGTTTTCGATTAATTTTTATGTATTTTATTTGGAGATTTTATTCAAAAGTTAAAAAAAATAAGAGTACAGTTTATCTTATAATCTTCTTCATAATATTAGCAATAATATAATTACATTTTAGTGCATATTAAGATTACATATGTTTTCCAAAAAGTGTCATTTTCCAAGTCCGTCTTAAAAGGCTTTTTTGTTTTCTTCATTCTGTTCTTCGGATGTACATGAAAATGATATGCGGTTCGACGCTAATAGATCCAGAAATGAAAAATAGAATTAAAAAATTATGTCCAGTTAGTTTATTTCAGAAATGTCTAGTTGGATATGAAATAGAAGAAAAGATCTAATTAGAATACACACCTCATTCCAGGATCGAACCACCAGCCATAGCCCACTTCCTCCGCCAAATTACGACCACGAACTCTATCCAAATCCCGATCGAAGGTGGAAAATTTGGAGCCCTGCTTAGGCATCATCATGGCGATTCCAGTACAATTGTCAATACTTCTCACCTCGTAGCCTTCGCTTCTACCGCCCACAACGAAGTGGTCGCATCTTCCGTCCCCCTCAAGGGTCCATAAATACACTTCATGAGGCTTTCCACTCATCAGACGGTGCAATCGATTGAGTCCAATAAAGAACTCATCCCTAAACTTAATTCCTACATCTCCAAATCCACGTTCATAATCCTCATACGTGCGTTTAAATATTGTTGAATCAGCATGTTTTCTATAAACATTCAACCATCCAGATCCGATATCCGAAAATGACATACAAACCACTTTAAACGGGTCTGAGCCTGGAAGTTGTATTTCGCGGAGGACTTCATATTCTTTTTGGCCTCGTGGACAAGGATCTGGAAAATCTGAAGAAGTCGTTGTTTTATTTTGCAAATTGTTGTGTTCTGCCGACTCACCTATGGTTTCTGTTTCCGACGTCGTCTGATTACTAATATTAGCCAGTTGATTAGTTAAGATTTCTCCAGCTCTAACTATTTCTCCAATTTTGTCAATGTCTTTGCTAAATTTATTTGTCAACGTTGCAAGTTCATTTGTTTTCTTTAGGTTCCTATTTTGATCTTGAAGTAGTTCGATTTCCTTGTTTTTTTGGTTTATGAGAGTGTTTAGATTGTCAACTTCCAGATGCTTTGATTGCAACTGCGAATATTTAACTTCAGTATCTTTAAGTTGATTCAGCACTTCCGCATATTTATTTTGCACTTCCGAGTATTTATTTTGCACTTCAGTGTGTTTGTTCTGCACTTCCAAATTCGATTTCACCAACTCCGAATAATCCTGTTGGCATTTTGATATCTGAGCACATTGTTTGAGATCCTCGCTCTGCAAGTCCGAAAATCGTTTCTGAAGTTCCGAGAAGTCTGTCCTGCATTTTAAAAGATCGGCTTCGTTCTTGTGACACTTCTCGAAGTACCGTTGTACGTTAATGGTCTGTGGAATTAAAATTAAAATTATTTTTCAAAATAAAAACTCTCAAAATGGCTATTACTTACTTCTTCCGATCCGAAGGCAGCAGAAAATAGGAAAAAGGCCGAAATGAGGGCCACGGGGAAGATCATCTTGTATTTTTTTGATTGAACTGAACCGTCGTCTGAAAGAATCACTAGAAATATTGCAACTGATGCTGCGAGTGTTGGAGCTACGGCTTTTTAAAGCCGTCCTCGGTCTTGAGCTTGAGCTTGAGCTTCAGTTTCTGATAAGGAATTGGGACATACCCACACATATAGAAAAGCCAAAATATTCCACAGACAGAATGCGCACGGAAGGGATGTCAAAGGTTATTGGAGATTAGAGAGGGGGGATTAGCAACAAGATTTGGTTTATGTTCTGTTCCTATTTTCCTTTCTTGTTTTGGAAGAGTTTGTTCATAAAGTTATACGATTTAAAAATATAGATTTTCCAGATTTTTTAAAGAATTTCGAAATTAGAATTTAGCTAAATTATAGAAACACATATCTTTTGAAACAAAATTCTAATTTTGTGAAAAAATTGGCTTTGAAAATAAGGAAATAAATTAAATCCATCCAGTATTTTTAATAAAAAATTAATGAATAAATTTATTACGTAATGGGAATTTTTAGAGCTACATAAAATAATTAAAAAAGGCATAAGTTGGAAAGGACCTAATCATGACTTTCATTATAAAACATATCACTTTTAAGCCATAACTCAGTACCCAGCCCCCGAAAATAAGAAAAAATCTATTTTAATTTAATCACTTTTTTCATGTACATATATATATTTCGTTCGATTTTGTTTGTATTCGCTAGACGGCGACCTTGCCAATCATGTACAGTGAAGACAATTATTTTAAAATATATTGTTTAAAAAAAAAATTCATTGAATTTCTGGTAAAACTAAATGCATGGCAGGGAAAATGAATTTTTCTTAATACTCAGTGAGTTTGGAGATTTTTAATTGAGATTTCCTTAGAAAGAGGCAGCAGATACATAGAGAGATAGGGAGAGAGAGTGAGAATAGAATCTATTCAAAAACATAGAATAGAAAGAGATGGATAGCTTGGAATGCTTGCCGTTTGTTTTTTTCTTTTTTTTTTTTGCTTGATTCGAGTTTTTAGTTTTTTATTTTTTTTATTTTAGACGCCACGATTGGGCAAGTCCTTGACCTTGTAAATGCGCACCAGCCAGTGCTCCGTGGTGTAGGCCTCCTCCAGGACATCCAACTCAAAGTCCTTGTTGCCAATCTCGGCAGCCCTGACACGATCATATCCCTGCGCCTTGCCACCTTCCGTGTACATCTGCCCGAAACGATAGTAGCACATCTTGTACATTAGGCAGTTAAGTAGAGTGGGTGATCCCTCCTTGTCCACCCGGAATTCGCCATTGGCGGCATAATAGTCCTTTTCCCGGATATTGGCCCCACGATCCGTACTGCCGCCGATGCGCACCATCCACAGGAACTTGTTGATATCATCGGACGAGTAGCCGGTGAGGCCACCGAATATGACCAGGACGTAGTCCACATCCAGTTCACGCATTATCTCGTACGCCTTCTCCTCCGACGAGGCCATGGCCTGGCCGACACGTGAAATGTGCGTGTTATTCCAGGTGTTGTTGTCCACCAGAATGGTGCGATTCGCCATGGCGGTTATCTGATAGCCATAATCCCACCAGGACATGATGCGAGCGTCCTGCAAGAAGACCACAGATGTGGTTAGTTGGGGAAACAAAGATAAAGATCATATCTTTTATAGGTTGCGAATTGTCAGAATGGTTTGTTTGGTACTCATTATGTTTCATACTCTTCCTATCAAGAATTTACAAAGTAGTCATCAGGATACAGGAAAAAAGGACTCGATATCCTTGGAGAATGGAGAAAACCCACCTCTGGCGTATTCATCTGCAGCCAATAGTACGCCTCGCGGAAATCATCAAAGATAATGCGTCCCCCGTCATGGGATCGGGCACTCAGCACAATACTGGGCGAGGAGTAGGCCTCCGAGGTCACCCAGGTGCAGTGGAGCGTGTAAACGATCAGCATGAAGGTGATGATGCCCACAAATCCAATCGCCACTTCGCTCTTAACGCCTCCCGTCTGCTGTTCCAACTTCTTGAACTGCCTTTTGCTTTCCACGCCCTGCTTGGCGGCACTGCCCGCGTCCACGCTCTTGATATACTTGGCCAGCAGATGCGAGATGGCAATGCCGGACAGGACACACATCACCGGTGCCAGGACCAGCATAAGACGGACCATGACACCGGCAAAGTAAATACTGGTGACCCCGTACAAAATAATGAAGATATTCGAGTCGGTGAGCTTCGAGAAGCAAAAGTACAGGCCGGCGGGGAACAGAAATACCAAGATCTAAACAAACAAAAGATATAATAAAGATTATTAACCAAAATATAGATAATTAGGGCTAAGGTTGAGGCAATTTTGTAACCCAGAGCCGCCTCAGCGATCAAAGTGCAAGGTAATCACTGAATGCATTAAGTCGCAAGTCATTCGGATCGTTATTAGGCTCTCATCTCAGGCAGATTGGGCAAAAAATAAAAAAGCCAAAACAGAAACCCTTCAAAAACCAACCTGTAGATCAAAGTAGAAGGACGACCAGGACGTGGGCTGATGCTCGGATACTGAGGCAATAATTGGAATATGATTCTTGGCATAGGACGGATCCAGCAGTGAATAAAATCGTCCAGTCCAGGGCGATACTTTTCCAGTTATGGTCGCCACAGTGCCCACAACCAAGACCACAGTCAGAATACTCGACACCAGGGTCTTGAAGAGCAACTCAAAGTGCTCCTTGGGAATACGAGATCGCAGATAGTCGACAAAAGCATGAATCTGGCAAAGACCGAAAACGCCAAGGGCCTGGAAGCATAAAAAAAGGGATTTATTATTAAGAGCTCTCATATTTTGAATAAAAACTATAATTTAGTTATTAAATCAGCTTAGTTTGGTAGTACTCATTATGTTTCATACTCTTCCTATCAAGAATTTAAAAAATATTCATCACAAAGATCACTAGAACTAACTAAAAATTTACGAAACCATCCTTACCAGCATATGTTCCGAGCTCTGTATCGGTTGGAACCCACAAACGATATCTGCATGGACAGTATGGTGCCCACACAATACAAGGTACTGTAGGCAATGTAGATTCTGTGCGAGAATCGTCCAGTGATCATAAGCGCCAGGACGTGCAGCGGTATTAGATTGATCAGGAACACATATCCACCCCACGAGGAGACCATGTAGAAGTAGGCCAGTTCCCACGAATGTTCCCACGTTTTATTTGACTTAATTTCAAGTAGCGTATCAATCACTGCCACTCGGGGAAACCTTATCTCTTAAATAAATATTCGAGCGGGTGCTAACTACTTTTATTTACTAACCTTATAGTGGAGGAGAAAAAAATATAAAAAAAAAAGATCAATGAACCAAGAACCAGTATTCTTGCCTTTCCTTCTTGAAGAGGCTTATTTTTTTAAAACTTTCTAGTAACTTTATTTTTCTAATCTTGAACATTCCCCATTTCCAAAGATAAGAAAAACCTTGAGATTTATTTTAAAAAAATTTATAGTTAAGCTTGAAATAAATATTTTGATTTCTGAAAGCAAATAAATAAATAGTCACTTCCGTTCAATGAAACTTAATACATACATACATATGTATGTATATGCAGTATACATTTTCATTTCAATTTTCTAATTGTTTTCTTTGAAAAAATCTGTCACGTCATCATTATATAGTCTGATTTAGCAATTAAATCTTAAACTATTTCACAATTTGAAACAGCATGAGACAACGAAAAAAAAATCTATTTTGATTCAATATTCCAAAATTTCTTACGTATGCAAACTGAAATCTAGAAATCTGGGGTGATAAGGTCTAGGGGGTCATCGAAGGTCTAAAACCAACATCTGGCGATGCGACACTGAAACAATATTTGATATTATTAAATCACTAAGGGGATTTAAGAACTCGCATAGTTAGAACAGCATTGAAAATTTTTTTTATAAGATAGTCTTTTAAAAATAAATGTAAGAAAATGGGAAAAGAGTTGAAAATTATAGATATTGAAAATATAAAAAAAAGGTTATTTTTTCCATAACAGGTTTAGATTTTAAAGTTTTAATTCTAAAGCTTATAATTGAGGTAGAAATTCTTAAAATAGTCTCCTTAATTTTTCAAAAATTTGTAAAGCTTGTAATAAGATTTAATTAAATAAATATTTTAAAATTTGTAGAACTCGAAAAATGCCACAGCCAAAGCCATACCAGAGACCCGCGGACTTCATTGATCCTGGCAAGCCGTCGCGTTGCAAATGGCATCTGGGAACTACGGAGAAGTCCCCTCACACCCAGAGGAGTGTAGCTCATCGCCAGAAGATCACCCCGAATATCCTCGAGGTGATTGGAATGACGCCGCTGGTCCGGTTGAATCACATACCCGCCAGCGAGGGTATCGAATGTGAAATGTGTAAGCTTTAAATATTTCGAATAATTTTTAAAAATTTTAAATATTAACAAAAAAAAAAATCTCCATAGATGCCAAGTGTGAGTTCTTGAATCCCGGCGGATCGGTCAAGGATCGCATTGGCTATCGCATGGTGCAGGATGCCGAGGAGCAGGGTCTGCTCAAGCCAGGATACACCATCATCGAGCCGACCTCCGGCAACACGGGCATCGGTCTGGCCATGGCCTGTGCCGTCAAGGGATACAAGTGCATCATTGTGATGCCGGAGAAGATGTCCAACGAGAAGGTATCGGCTTTGAGGACCCTCGGCGCCAAGATCATTCGTACACCCACGGAGGCGGCCTACGATTCGCCGGAGGGCCTGATCTACGTGGCCCAGCAGCTGCAGCGGGAGACACCCAACTCGATTGTCTTGGATCAGTACCGGAATGCGGGCAATCCCTTGGCCCATTACGATGGAACTGCTGCCGAAATCCTGTTGCAATTGGATAACCAGGTGGATATGGTTGTCGTATCGGCGGGAACTGCGGGCACTATCTCCGGCATCGGCAGGAAGATCAAGGAGCAGGCTCCCAACTGCCAGATTGTCGGCGTTGATCCCTTTGGATCCGTTCTGGCCCGTCCCGAGGAGCTCAACAAGAGCGACGTACAATTCTACGAGGTGGAGGGCATCGGCTACGACTTTCCGCCAACCGTTTTCGATGACAAAGTCGTGGACGTTTGGTCCAAGATCGGTGATTCCAACTGTTTCCCGATGAGTCGCCGGTTGAACGCCGAGGAGGGTCTGCTCTGCGGTGGATCCAGTGGTGGCGCCATGCACGCCGCCCTCGAGCATGCCCGGAAACTAAAGAAGGGTCAACGGTGTGTGGTGATCCTGCCAGATGGCATTCGGAATTACATGACCAAGTTCGTGTCCGACAACTGGATGGAGGCGCGTGGCTTCAAGGAGTCGGTGAACGAACACGGCCACTGGTGGTGGAGCCTGCCCATCGCCCAGCTGGAGCTGCCTGCCCCCGAGGCGGTGCTGAAGTCTGGAGCCACAGTGGGCGAGGCCATTGGCCTCATGAAGGTACTTCGTGTGGATCAGCTCGCTCTGGTGGACGAAGAAGATGGGTGAGTTTAGGAATAAATGTAAAATCATTTCTTACCTTCTGATGGGGTCATCTCTGTTGTAGTTCCATTTTGGGAGTGGTCGGCCAGGAGACACTCATCACCCAGATCGTGACCATGAACCGAAAGCAGAGCGATCCCGCCATCAAGGCCCTCAACAAGCGAGTGATCCGTCTCCCGGAAACCGAAATCCTGGGCAAGCTGGCTCGTGTCCTGGAGGTGGATCCCAGTGTCCTCATTATTGGCAAGACGGCGTCGGGCAAGGAGGAACTGAAGGCTCTGGCCACCAAGCTGGACGTGACCAGCTTCATAGCCAACGGTAATCCCAGTGAAAAGGCCAATGGCACCACCAATGGCAACACTCACTAGGTGACTGGATATTCCAGGATATATCCGGGATATAGCAACCTCCTTCTCGTCTGATTTTTGTCCAACCTACCGACTTAACTTATACGTATACAACATGCATGCATTTTATTAATTTTTAATAAAAAATAATACTTATACACATAAATGTTCGATTTTTTATTCCGATTTTTTAAGAACTTTATTCATTTTTGTTGATAAAAATATTTTTAAATATTTAAAAATAAACAAGAAAGGAGAGATGACTTCGGGGGAAGATATATATCGCAAACATCGGATATAGTTGGCCGATCCTCATGAGAATATCAAAAAAATATCGAACTAAGAATATATTTAAAATATCTATAAATAAATATATATAAAAAATAGATGGCAGCTATAGGATATAGTCGGCCGATCCTCATGAAATTTGGTACGTCGTACTATGTCGAAAATCGGGGTTTTTGACTTTCAAGTGCCTGAGGATATCGCCTATCTCACTAATTTTTAATATTTCTGGATGAAATATATAGTATAATATTTGTTCACAGATATCATTTAAATGTTGCCCTATCACATGCATAAACCAAAAATTTAACTGAGACTATCCGTATCGCCAATAAAAATTCTTGAAAAATTTCCCATTTTACAGCAATTTAACAATACCCCCCCCTTAAGCCCCTTCCCACAACTAAACCAGAGTCGATTGTTTATTTTTCAAAGGCTCCGTTGGGGCTGATCCTGAAATGTCTGAAATTCAAAATTTTGGTTTCCGACCTTAAACTTTTTCCAGTGAAAACTATCGTTTTCGATTAATTTTTATGTATTTTATTTGGAGATTTTATGCAAAAGTTACAAAATATAAGAGTACAGTTTATCTTATAATCTTCTTCATAATATTATCAATAATATAATTACATTTTAGTGCATATTAAGATTACATATATTTTCCAAAAAGTGTCATTTTCCAAGTCCGTCGTAAAAGGCTTTTTTGTTTTCTTCATTCTGTTCTTCGGATGTACATGTAAATAGTATTCGGTATGGGGCTAATAGATCCAGAAATGAAAAAATAGAATTAAAAAATGATGTCCAGTTAGTTTATTTTAGAAATGTCTAGTTGGATATGAAATAGAAGAAAAGATCTAATTAGAATACACACCTCATTCCAGGATCGAACCACCAGCCATAGCCCACTTCCTCCGCCAAATTACGACCACGAACTCTATCCAAATCCCGATCGAAGGTGGAAAATTTGGAGCCCTGCTTAGGCATCATCATGGCGATTCCAGAACAATTGTCAATACTTCTCACCTCGTACCCTTCGCTTCTACCGCCCACAACGAAGTGGTCGCATCTTTCAACCCCCCAATAGGTCCATACAACCACTTCATGAGGCTTTCCACTGGTCAGACGGTGCAATCGATTGAGTCCAATAAAGAACTCATCGTTCCACTCACTTCTTACATCTCCAAATCCACGTTCATAATCCTCATACGTGCGATTAAATTTTGTTGAATAAGAAAGTTTTGAATAAACAGTCAACCATCCAGACCCGATCTCCGAATGTGACCTACAAACCACTTTAAACGGGTCTGAGCCTGGAAGTTGTATTTCGCGAAGGAAAAATTCTTCTTCTTGGTCTCGTCGACAAGGATCTGGAAAATCTGAAGAAATCGTTGTTTTATTTTGCAAATTGTTGTGTTCTGCCGACTCACCTATGGTTTCTGTTTCCGACGTCGTCTGATTATTAATATTAGCCAGTTGATTAGTTAAGATTCCTCCAGCTCTAACTATTTCTCCAATTTTGTCAATGTCTTTGCTAAATTTATTTGTCAACGTTGCAAGTTCACTTGTTTTCTTTAGGTTCCTATTTTGATCTTGAAGTAGTTCGATTTCCTTGTTTTTTTGGTTTATGAGAGTGTTTAGATTGTCAACTTCCAGATGCTTTGATTGCAACTGCGAATATTTAACTTCAGTATCTTTAAGTTGATTCAGCACTTCCGCATATTTATTTTGCACTTCCGAGTATTTATTTTGCACTTCCGAGTATTTATTTTGCACTTCAGTGTATTTGTTCTGCACTTCCAAATTCGATTTCACCAAGTCGGAATAATCCAGTTGCCATTTTGATACCTGTTGGGCATATTGTTTGAGATCCTCGCTCTGCAAGTCTGAAAATCGTTTCTGAAGTTCCGAGAAGTCTGTCCTGCATTTTAAAAGATCGGCATCCTTTTCCTGGATTTTCTCGAAGTATCGAAGTAGAGGTTTCACAATTGGGTAGCACACCGATGCACATTCGTCTTCCTGCTCTTCGGAGAGGTAGCACGACTGCGGAATTTAAAGTTTAATTATTTTTTAAAATAAAAACACTCAAAATGGCTATTACTTACTTCTTCCGATCCGAAGGCAGCAGAAAAAAGGAAAAAGGCAGAAATGAGGGCCACGGGGAAGATCATCTTGTATTTTTTTGATTAAACTGAACTTTCTACTGAAAGAATTACTAGAAATATTGCAACTGATGCTGCGAGTCTTGGAGCTCCGGCTTTTTAAAGCCGTCCTCGGTCTTGAGCTTGAGCTTGAGCTTCAGTTTCTGATAAGGAATCGGGACATTACCACACATATAGAAAAGCCAAAATATTCCACAGACAGAATTCGTAGAAATGGGATGTCAAAGGTTATTGGAGATTAGAGAGAGGTGATTAGCAACAAGACCTGGTTTATGTTCTTAGTTTCTTCTTCAATATAGCAATACATTATTTATATATTACCTAGGTACCTATTTTAATGACGTAATAGCAGAACTTGAGAAAATGAAAAGAGCTTGAAAATCCATAATTTCCAATTTATGGAAAAAAAAACACTTTCATTAATTGTAACACAACATCTTGATAAGGTTGTCTAAGTGCCCAAGCCTCTTTTTATACCCTTGCAGAGGGTATTATAATTTTTGTCAAAAGTGTGCAACGAGACATCTCCGACCCTATAAAGTGATCAGAATCAAGTCGGAGCGGATATATCCTATAGCTGCCATATAACTGAAGGACGCGGTATTTGGTAGAATTACCAACTTTGCTAATTTTAAAGATAGAAGATTGGTTGTTCAAATTCATAATTCTTTGAAATCTTAATGATAAATTTAATCAATTTTTTACCTTCTTTAAATATTTACGTAATTTTCCTGACCATCACTGACATAATTTACACAAATTTTAAGAACAAACAAAATTACAGCGAGGTCCCCATAATGGGTCAAAGATTGAAATGTCAGAGGCCCTTTTTGTTTGCATAAAATTAAATATGCATTATCTAATGACATAAAACAAAAAAAAATACAATTAAATGGGTTAACAAAATCAATGCCTATGACACAAAACTAACATCACATAAAAATGGAAATAGCTTTAAAAAAAATATAACAATTAAAAATCACATTCCCAACAAGATTATAACAATAACAGTTCTCACTATTATTTGGCATTATTTTTTGTTCAATGTAATTATAAATAAACAAAAATCTAAACAATAGAAAACAATTAAAACGATATCAAGGTAAATTCGATAATTCGATTTTGTATGATTATTAATCGATTCAGATGCAGGTTGATGGTAAATCGATATACAATTTTTTTAAGGTATTTCACTGGAGGATTGTGGCAGAGATATGGATTTCCTTGAGGTCTTTATTCCCCTTTCCGTGTCATTCTTCTTACTACTTCAGAAAAATATTAAAATAATTTTTTAAAATATTTTGATTTAAGGTTTTATAGATAATTAATAGCCAATCGATTTATTCTTCTTCCAATGTGTTCCAATTAGGGATTGGATATATGTACATATATATAATGGGACATATATGGCCTTTCCATATGCTTTTCCTAAGAGGACTCTTTCCGACAAAATTTTACAATTTTTACAAAATATTTTGACCTAAGGTTATATTTAATATTGATAGTAACTCGGTTTAGGATTCTTTAAGTGTATTCCGCCTAAGGATCGGATATATATTGGTAAAGATATTACCTTTCCCGTGGGCCATATAGCCCTTCCTATTACATTCTATATTTCCAAGGTGCTCTCCCAGAAAAAAAATATATGTTTTGTAAAGTTTTAATGAATATTGATAGAAATACAATGTATTCTCGTAAGATGTTTTTTTTCTAGGATCTGATATTAATGCCATTTCAAGCCATTCATTATTTTCCCAAGAGACTCCCTCTGAGTAAAATTAAAAAATATGTATTTTGATTTCCGGGTTATTTGTTTAAGATTTACCTTTAAAATTATATTGCGAGTATATTTGATTTTTTATAAATTTTATTTCAAAATTTTTCCAGAAACTTCGCAAATTCGTTGAGGACGTGATGGGCAACTATGTGGTAATTAAAACCAATCGGGTAATGCCTTGGAAGGTAGAGTTTATGAACGAGGTCTACAACCACTTGGCCTTGAGCCTCTGTGAGAATTATCGACTGCCCCCGCATCGGGTGTCGCCTTACGACAAAAATGCAATTTTTGCACTTGGAGTTTGTTTTTGGGGACAGATCCACGTATTCGTACGCGGGCACTGAGAAGCAAACAACCTATAGAATGGCTGATCAGTAAGTGAATTATTTAAATATAAAAAAAAGGGAGTTTCTTGTTTGATTTAGAACTCTAGAAAGGTAACTATTTAATAGCTTTTTATACTCTTGCAGAGGGTATTATAATCTTGTCGAAAAGGGTGCAACGCAGTGAAGAGACATCTCCGACCTTTTAAAGTATATATGTATGTATATTCTTCAAACAATATTCAAACTAGTCTCTCAGTTTTAAAAATATCGACTTGAATATCGAGTGCACGCAGTATTTAAGTCGGAACGGCCGGGATCGGCCGACTATATCCTATAGCTGTCACATAACTGATTGATCGAAAATGGTATTTCTGGAGATAGAAATACACCTAAAAATCAGTCAAATAGGATAATTTTTAGGAAAGTTATAGGCTATATATGCTTTCCTACTAAATCGGCAGTATAGTCGTAGGGGGTAGTAGGAAGGCTTCGTTTATTTTATGCAACAACAATTTTTTGCTGAGAATCCAAACCTTGAAAGCTTAAACTTTAAGAGCGGCCAACGTCCAAAGAAAATCACTCTCCAGCTGCTGGCCCAGTTTGTTAGCCACTTCCCACAACCAGAGTCGATTGTTTATTTTTCAAAGGCTCCGTTGAGGCTGATTCTGCAATGTCTGAAATCCAATGGTTTCCAACCTTAAGTTTTTCCAGTGAAAACTATTGTTTTCGATTAATTTTTATGTATTTTATTTGGAGATTTTATGCAAAAGTTACAAAATATAAGAGTACAGTTTGTCTAATAATCGTCTTCATAATATTAGCAATAATATAATTACATTTTAGTGCATATTAAGATTACGTATATTTTCCAAAAAGTGTCATTTTCCAAGTCCATTTTTAAAGCCTTTTTTGTTTTCTTCAGTCTGTTCTTCGGATGAAAATGTGAATAATATTCGGTTTGGGGCTATTAGGGGATCTATTGAAATGAAAAAATAGAATTAAAAAATAATTTCCAGTTAGCTTATTTTAGAAATGTCTAGTTGGATATGAAATAGAAGAAAAGATCTAATTAGAATACACACCTTATATCACTCATTTCAGGATCGAACCACCAGCCAAAGCCCACTTCCTCCGCCAAATTACGACCAGGAACTCCATCCAAATCCCGATCAAAGGTGGAAAATTTGGAGCCCTGCTTAGGCATCATCCATATGTCTCCACTACAATTGCCAATACTTCTCACCTCGTAGCCTTCGCTTCTACCGCCCACAACGAAGTGGTCGCATCTTTCATTCCCCCAAAAGGTGCTTATAATCACTTCATAAGGCTTTCCACTGGTCAGACGGTGCAATCGATTGAGTCCAATAAAGAACTTATCCTCCCACTCAGTTCCTGCATCTCCAAATCCACGTTCATAATCCTCATACGTGCGATTAAATTTTGTTGAATAAGAAAGTTTTTTATAAACAGACAACCATCCAAATTCGATATTCGAATCTGACATACAAACCACTTTAAACGGGTCTGAGCCTGGAAGTTGTATTTCGCGGAGCACTTCATATTCTTTTTGGCCTCGTGGACAAGGATCTGGAAAATCTGAAGAAGTCGTTGTTTTATTTTGCAAATTGTTGTGTTCTGCCGACTCACCTGTGGTTTCTGTTTCCGACGTCGTCTGATTTCTTATATAAGGCAGTGGAGTTGTTGGGACCTTTCCAGCTTCCACTTCCGACTTTGTTGGATTATTTTCATTTATTCCTCCAATCTTCACTATTTTTTCCAGCTTATCGATGTCTTCGCGGAACTGATTAGTCAACGTTGCAAGTTCATTTGTTTTCTTTAGGTTCCTATTTTGATCTTGAAGTAGTTCGATTTCCTTGTTTTTTTGGTTTATGAGAGTGTTTAGATTGTCTACTTCCAGATGCTTTGATTGCAACTGCGAATATTTAACTTCAGTATCTTTAAGTTGATTCAGCACTTCCGCATATTTATTTTGCACTTCCGAGTATTTATTTTGCACTTCAGTGTGTTTGTTCTGCACTTCCAAATTCGATTTCACCAACTCCGAATAATCCTGTTGGCATTTTGATATCTGAGCACATTGTTTGAGATCCTCGCTCTGCAAGTCCGAAAATCGTTTCTGAAGTTCCGAGAAGTCTGTCCTGCATTTTAAAAGATCGGCTTCGTTCTTGTGACACTTCTCGAAGAACCGTTGTACGTTAATGGTCTGTGGAATCAAAATTAAAATTATTTTTCAAAATAAAAACTCTCAAAATGGCTATTACTTACTTCTTCCGATCCGAAGGCAGCAGAAAATAGGAAAAAGGCCGAAATGAGGGCCACGGGGAAGATCATCTTGTATTTTTTTGATTAAACTGAACCGTCTACTGAAAGAGTCTCTGGGAATATTTCAACTGATGCTGCGAGTCTTGGAGCTCCGGCTTTTTAAAGCCGTCCTCGGTCTTGAGCTTCAGTTTCTGATAAGGAATTGGGACATACCCACACATATAGAAAAGCCAAAATATTCCACAGACAGAATGCGCACGGAAGGGATGTCAAAGGTTATTGGAGATTAGAGAGAGGTGATTAGCAACAAGACCTGGTTTATGTTCTCAGCTTCTTCTTCAATATAGCAATAAATTATTTATATATTACCTAAGTACCTATTTTAATGACGTAATAGCAGAACTTGAGAAAATGAAAAGAGCTTGAAAATCCATAATTTCCAATTTATGGAAAAAAAACAATTTCATTGATTTTAACACAACATCTTGATAGGTTGTCTAAGTGCCCAAGCCTCTTGTTATACCCTTGCAGAGGGTATTATAATTTTTGTCAAAAGTGTGCAACGAGACATCTCCGACCCTATAAAGTGATCAGAATCAAGTCGGAGCGGCATCGACCGACTATATCCTATAGCTGCCATATAACTGAAGGATCGAAAATGGTATTTGGTAGAATTACCAACTTTGCTAATTTTAAAGATAGAAGATTGGTTGTTTGAATTTATAATTCTTTGAAATCTTAATGATAAATTTAATCAATTTTTTACCTTCTTTAAATATTTACGTAATTTTCCTGACAATCACTGACATAATTTACACAAATTTTAAGAACAAACAAAATTACAGCGAGGTTCCCATAATGGGTCAAAGATTGAAATGTTAGAGGCCCTTTTTGTTTGCATAAAATTAAATATGCATTATCTAATGACATAAAACAAAAAAAATCAATTAAATGGGTTAACAAAATCAATGCCTATGACACAAAACTAACATCACATTAAAATGGAAATAGCTTTAAAAAAAATATAACAATTAAAAATCACATTCCCAACAAGATTATAACAATAACAGTTCTCACTATTATTTGGCATTATTTTTTGTTCAATGTAATTATAAATAAACAAAAATCTAAACAATAGAAAACAATTAAAACGATATCAAGGTAAATTCGATAATTCGATTTTGTATGATTATCAATCGATTTAGATGCAGGTTGATGGTAAATCCATATACAATTTTTTAAGGTATTTCACTGGAGGATTGTGGCAGAGATATGGATTTCCTTGAGGTCTTTATTCCCCTTTCCGTGTCATTCTTCTTACTACTTCAGAAAAATATTAAAATAATTTTTTAAAATATTTTGATTTAAGGTTTTATAGATAATTAATAGCCAATCGATTTATTCTTCTTCCAATGTGTTCCAATTAGGGATTGGATATATGTATATATAATGGGACATATATGGCCTTTCCATATGCTTTTCCTAAAAGGACTCTTTCCGACAAAATTTTACAATTTTTACAAAATATTTTGACCTGAGGTTACATTTAATATTGATAGTAACTCGATTTAGGATTCTTTAAGTGTATTCCGCCTAAGGATCGGATATATATTGGTAAAGATATTACCTTTCCCGTGGGCCATATAGCCCTTCCTATTACATTCTATATTTCCAAGGTGCTCTCCCAGAAAAAAAATATATGTTTTGTAAAGTTTTAATGAATATTGATAGAAATACAATGTATTCTCGTAAGATGTTTTTATTTCTAGGATCTGATATTAATGCCATTTCAAGCCATTCATTATTTTCCCAAGAGACTCGCTCTGAGTAAAATTAAAAAATATGTATTTTGATTTCCGGGTTATTTGTTTAAGATTTACCTTTAAAATTATATTGCAAGTATATTTGATTTTTTATAAATTTTATTTCAAAATTTTTCCAGAAACTTCGCAAATTCGTTGAGGACGTGATGGGCAACTATGTGGTAATTAAAACCAATCGGGTAATGCCCTGGAAGGTAGAGTTTATGAACGAGGTCTACAACCACTTGGCGTTGAGCCTCTGTGAGAACTATCGACTGCCCCCGCATCGGGTGTCGCCTTACGACAAAAATGCAATGTGCCACCTACTCAATATTCCAGTATCCAAGCCACTGGAGCACTTGGAGTTTGTTTTTGGGGACAGATCCACGTATTCGTACGCGGGCACTGAGAAGCAAACAACCTATAGAATGGCTGATCAGTAAGTGAATTATTTCAAGTTATGTCCCAGTTATATTTTCATTTTACTTTTTCTATAACAGCAATAGCATATTACAACTGGAGAAACGTCTTTTTTCGCCCGCCTGCCCATGGAAAGGACCTATCTGCTCCCCGAGCTGGCCGCTCGCCATATGCAAGTGAATCATTTTGTCCAGTGCCTGTCCTATGCCCAGAAAGCCATCGACGAGGCCAAGCGATGTAGCAGTCTGGTCTGGCAATTTCTGGCCACTATGTTGATGGCCAAGTCCCATGCCGTGCTCCACAAATATGAACGACAAACGGAGGTCCTGAATTCCGCCTACGACCTGGCCACCGAACTGAAGTCCCCGCAACTGTGTACCTTCATCGAACTGTGTCGCATGCTGAACAAGGACTATATAACACTGAGGAAAATGTCCCAGTTGGTGACCAGTAAGCGTCTTAGGTCGAAAATCTCGAATAGATCAAGTTTTTTCAA
This sequence comes from Drosophila pseudoananassae pseudoananassae, assembly GCA_018153035.1. Lineage (NCBI taxonomy): Eukaryota > Metazoa > Arthropoda > Insecta > Diptera > Drosophilidae > Drosophila > Drosophila pseudoananassae. Next base: position 1,830,604 of record JAECXR010000023.1, on the reverse strand, counting down.
TTCCCCACAATATTCGCCCGATCATCACAGGGCGGAGGACGAAGAACGTATGCCTGTCTGATCCAATGCATCGGATGAGAACCTCTTTCTGGATATACTCTGTGAGAGATTCTTATTCGATCCATTGGATCTTTGCCAGACATACTATCTTTTCCATTTTATTAAAAAATTTTATGAAATTTGCACAAATTTTAATGAAAAAAAAAGCTAGAAAGATATGGAAAGTTTCAAAAAGTAAAACAAAATCATAAAAATTTTTAAAAACTCTAACAAAATTAAAAGGTAAAAAAAACAATCAGAGATAAAGCAAAAAAATTCTATGATAAAAGAAATAAAGAGAAATCTTACCAATTTATGAGAAATTTTAAATCTATTATTTTTAAAAATAAAAAAAGGGAGTTTCTTGTTTGATTTAGAACTCTAGAAAGGTAACTATTTAATAGCTTTTTATACCCTTGCAGAGGGTAGTATAATTTTGTCCAAAGGGGTGCAACGCAGTGAAGAGACATCTCCGACCTTATAAAGTATATATGTATGTATATTCTTCAAACAATATTCAAACTAGTCTCTCAGTTTTAAAAATATCGACTTGAATATCGAGTGCACGCAGTATTTAAGTCGCAGCGGCCGGAATCGGCTGGCTATATCCTATAGCTGTCACATAACTGATTGATCGAAAATGGTATTTTTCGAGATAGAAATACACCTAAAAATCAGTCAAATAGGATAATTTTTAGGAAAGTTATAGGCTATATATGCTTTCCTACTAAATCGGCAGTATAGTCGTAGGGGGTAGTAGGAAGGCTTCGTTTATTTTATGCAACAACAATTTTTTGCTGAGAATCCAAACCTTGAAAGCTTAAACTTTAAGAGCGGCTAACGTCCAAAGGAAATCACTCTCCAGCTGCTGGCCCAGTTTGTTAGCCACTTCCCACAACTGAACCAGAGTCGATTGTTTATTTTTCAAAGGCTCCGTTGAGGCTGATTCTGCAATGTCTGAAATCCAATGGTTTCCAACCTTAAGTTTTTCCAGTGAAAACTATTATTTTCGATTAATTTTTATGTATTTTATTTGGAGATTTTATGCAAAAGTTACAAAATATAAGAGTACAGTTTGTCTAATAATCGTCTTCATAATATTAGCAATAATATAATTACATTTTAGTGCATATTAAGATTACGTATATTTTCCAAAAAGTGTCATTTTCCAAGTCCATTTTTAAAGCCTTTTTTGTTTTCTTCAGTCTGTTCTTCGGATGTACATGTAAATCTTATACGATGTTATGCTAACAGATCCAGAACTGAAAAATAGAATTAAAAAATGATTTCAAGTTAGTTATTTTAGAAATGTCTAGTTGGATATGAAATAGAAGAAAAGATCTAATTAGAATACACACCTTATATCACTCATTTCAGGATCGAACCACCAGCCAAAGCCCACTTCCTCCGCCAAATTACGACCAGGAACTCCATCCAAATCCCGATCGAAGGTGGAAAATTTGGAGCCCTGCTTAGGCATCATCCTGGCGCCTCCAGTACAATTGTCAATACTTCTCACCTCGTAGCCTTCGCTTTTACCGCCCACAACGAAGTGGTCGCATCTTTCAACCCCCCAATAGGTGCTTAAATACACTTCATGAGGCTTTCCACTGATCAGACGGTGCAATCGATTGAGTCCAATAAAGAACGTATCCTCAAACTTAATTCCTACATCTCCAAATCCACGTTCATAATCCTCATACGTGCGATTAAATATTGTTGAATAAGAAAGTTTTGAATAAACAATCAACCATCCAGATCCGATATACGAATCTGACACACAAACCACTTTAAACGGGTCTGAGCCTGGAAGTTGTATTTCGCGGAGGACATAATATTCTTTTTGGCCTCGTGGACAAGGATCTGGAAAATCTGAAGAAATCGTTGTTTTATTTTGAAAATTGTTGTGTTCTGCCGACTCACCTGTGGTTTCTGTTTTCGACGTCGTCTGATTATTAATATTAGCCAGTTGATTAGTTAAGATTTCTCCAGCTCTTACTATTTCTCCAATTTTGTCAATGTCTTCCGTAAATTTATTTGTCAACGTTGCAAGTTCATTTGTTTTCTTTAGGTTCCTATTTTGATCTTGAAGTAGTTCGATTTCCTTGTTTTTTTGGTTTATGAGAGTGTTTAGATTGTCTACTTCCAGATGCGACTGCGAATATTTAACTTCAGTATCTTTGAGTTGATTCAGCACTTCCGTATATTTATTTTGCACTTCCGAGTATTTATTTTGCACTTCCAAATTCGATTTCACCAACTCCGAATAATCCTGTTGGCATTTTGATATCTGAGCACATTGTTTGAGATCCTCGCTCTGCAAGTCCGAAAATCGTTTCTGAAGTTCCGAGAAGTCTGTCCTGCATTTTAAAAGATCGGCTTCGTTCTTGTGACACTTCTCGAAGTACCGTTGTACGTTAATGGTCTGTGGAATTAAAATTAAAATTATTTTTCAAAATAAAAACTCTCAAAATGGCTATTACTTACTTCTTCCGATCCGAAGGCAGCAGAAAATAGGAAAAAGGCCGAAATGAGGGCCACGGGGAAGATCATCTTGTATTTTTTTGATTAAACTGAACCGTCTACTGAAAGAATCACTAGAAATATTGCAACTGATGCTGCGAGTCTTGGAGCTCCGGCTTTTTAAAGCCGTCCTCGGTCTTGAGCTTGAGCTTCAGTTTCTGATAAGGAATTGGGACATACCCACACATATAGAAAAGCCAAAATATTCCACAGACAGAATGCGCACGGAAGGGATGTCAAAGGTTATTGGAGATTAGAGAGGGGGGATTAGCAACAAGATTTGGTTTATGTTCTGTTCCTATTTTCCTTTCTTGTTTTGGAAGAGTTTGTTCATAAAGTTATACGATTTAAAAATATAGATTTTCCAGATTTTTTAAAGAATTTCGAAATTAGAATTTAGCTAAATTATAGAAACACATATCTTTTGAAACAAAATTCTAATTTTGTGAAAAAATTGGCTTTGAAAATAAGGAAATAAATTAAATCCATCCAGTATTTTTAATAAAAAATTAATGAATAAATTTATTACATAATGGGAATTTTTAGAGCTACATAAAATAATTAAAAAAGGCATAAGTTGGAAAGTGACCTAATCATGACTTTCCTTATAAAACATATAACTTTTGAGCCATAACTCAGTACCCAGCCCCCGAAAATAAGAAAAAATCTATTTTAATTTAATCACTTTTTTCATGTACATATGTATATATATTTCGTTCGATTTTGTTTGTATTCGCTAGACGGCGACCTTGCCAATCATGTACATTGAGGACAATTATTAAAAATATATTGTTTAAAAAAAAATTCATTGAATTTCTGTTAAAACTAAATGCATGGCAGGGAAAATGAATTTTTCTTAATACTCAGTGAGTTTGGAGATTTTTAATTGAGATTTCCTTAGAAAGAGGCAGCAGATACACAGAGAGATGGGGAGAGAGAGAGAGCTAATGTACAAAAACATAGAATAGAAAGAGATGGATAGCTTGGAATGCTTGCCGTTTGTATTTTTTCTTTTTTTTTTGCTTGATTCGAGTTTTTAGTTTTTTATTTTTTTTATTTTAGACGCCACGATTGGGCAAGTCCTTGACCTTGTAAATGCGCACCAGCCAGTGCTCCGTGGTGTAGGCCTCCTCCAGGACATCCAACTCAAAGTCCTTGTTGCCAATCTCGGCAGCCCTGACACGATCATATCCCTGCGCCTTGCCACCTTCCGTGTACATCTGCCCGAAACGATAGTAGCACATCTTGTACATTAGGCAGTTAAGTAGAGTGGGTGATCCCTCCTTGTCCACCCGGAATTCGCCATTGGCGGCATAATAGTCCTTTTCCCGGATATTGGCCCCACGATCCGTACTGCCGCCGATGCGCACCATCCACAGGAACTTGTTGATATCATCGGACGAGTAGCCGGTGAGGCCACCGAATATGACCAGGACGTAGTCCACATCCAGTTCACGCATTATCTCGTACGCCTTCTCCTCCGACGAGGCCATGGCCTGGCCGACACGTGAAATGTGCGTGTTATTCCAGGTGTTGTTGTCCACCAGAATGGTGCGATTCGCCATGGCGGTTATCTGATAGCCATAATCCCACCAGGACATGATGCGAGCGTCCTGCAAGAAGACCACAGATGTGGTTAGTTGGGGAAACAAAGATAAAGATCATATATTTTATAGGTTGCGAATTGTCAGAATGGTTTGTTTGGTACTCATTATGTTTCATACTCTTCCTATCAAGAATTTACAAAGTAGTCATCAGGATAAAGGAAAAAAGGATTCGATATCCTTGGAGAATGGAGAAAACCCACCTCTGGCGTATTCATCTGCAGCCAATAGTACGCCTCACGGAAATCATCAAAGATAATGCGTCCCCCGTCATGGGATCGGGCACTCAGCACAATACTGGGCGAGGAGTAGGCCTCCGAGGTCACCCAGGTGCAGTGGAGCGTGTAAACGATCAGCATGAAGGTGATGATGCCCACAAATCCAATCGCCACTTCGCTCTTAACGCCTCCCGTCTGCTGTTCCAACTTCTTGAACTGCCTTTTGCTTTCCACGCCCTGCTTGGCGGCACTGCCCGCGTCCACGCTCTTGATATACTTGGCCAGCAGATGCGAGATGGCAATGCCGGACAGGACACACATCACCGGTGCCAGGACCAGCATAAGACGGACCATGACACCGGCAAAGTAAATACTGGTGACCCCGTACAAAATAATGAAGATATTCGAGTCGGTGAGCTTCGAGAAGCAAAAGTACAGGCCGGCGGGGAACAGAAATACCAAGATCTAAACAAACAAAAGATATAATAAAGATTATTAACCAAAATATAGATAATTAGGGCTAAGGTTGAGGCAATTTTGTAACCCAGAGCCGCCTCAGCGATCAAAGTGCAAGGTAATCACTGAATGCATTAAGTCGCAAGTCATTCGGATCGTTATTAGGCTCTCATCTCAGGCAGATTGGGCAGAAAATAGAAAAGTCAAAACAGAAACCCTTATAAAAAAAAACCAACCTGTAGATCAAAGTAGAAGGACGACCAGGACGTGGGCTGATGCTCGGATACTGAGGCAATAATTGGAATATGATTCTTGGCATAGGACGGATCCAGCAGTGAATAAAATCGTCCAGTCCAGGGCGATACTTTTCCAGTTATGGTCGCCACAGTGCCCACAACCAAGACCACAGTCAGAATACTCGACACCAGGATCTTGAAGAGCAACTCAAAGTGCTCCTTGGGAATACGAGATCGCAGATAGTCGACAAAAGCATGAATCTGGCAAAGACCGAAAACGCCAAGGGCCTGGAAGCATAAAAAAAGGGATTTATTATTAAGAGCTCTCATATTTTGAATAAAAACTATAATTTAGTTATTAAATCAGCTTAGTTTAGTAGTACTCATTATGTTTCATACTCTTCCTATCAAGAATTTAAAAAATATTCATCACAAAGATCACTAGAACTTACTAGAAAATGACGAAACCATCCTTACCAGCATATGTTCCGAGCTCTGTATCGGTTGGAAGCCCACAAACGATATCTGCATGGACAGTATGGTGCCCACACAATACAAGGTACTGTAGGCAATGTAGATTCTGTGCGAGAATCGTCCAGTGATCATAAGCGCCAGGACGTGCAGCGGTATTAGATTGATCAGGAACACATATCCACCCCACGAGGAGACCATGTAGAAGTAGGCCAGTTCCCACGAATGTTCCCAGTTCCCATGAATGTTCCCACGTTTTATTTGACTTAATTTCAAGTAGCGTATCAATCTCTGCCACTCGGGGAAACCTTATCTCTTAAATAAATATTCGAGCGGGTGCTAACTACTTTTATTTACTAACCTTATAGTGGAGGAGAAAAAAATATACAAATAAAGATCAATGAACCAAGAACCAGTATTCTTGCCTTTCCTTCTTGAAGAGGCTTATTTTTTTAAAACTTTCTAGTAACTTTATTTTTCTAATCTTGAACATTCCCCATTTCCAAAGATAAGAAAAACCTTGAGATTTATTTAAAAAAAAATTATAGTTAAGCTTGAAATAAATATTTTGATTTCTGAAAGCAAATAAATAAATAGTCACTTCCGTTCAATGAAACTTAATACATACATACATATGTATGTATATGCAGTATAAATTTTCATTTCAATTTTCTAATTGTTTTCTTTGAAAAAATCTGTCACGTCATCATTATATAGTCTGATTTAGCAATTAAATCTTAAACTATTTCACAATTTGAAACAGCATGAGACAACGAAAAAAAAATCTATTTTGATTCAATATTCCAAAATTTCTTACGTATGCAAACTGAAATCTAGAAATCTGGGGTGATAAGGTCTAGGGGGTCATCGAAGGTCTAAAACCAACATCTGGCGATGCGACACTGAAACAATATTTGATATTATTAAATCACTAAGGGGATTTAAGAACTCGCATAGTTAGAACAGCATTGAAAATTTTTTTTATAAGATGCCAAGGTGCCTTACTAACTTAAAAAATAAAAAAATAAGCTTTTACTTAAATATAAAAAAACCTGCAGTAGTGTGGATTTCGCAAGATACCTACTAGCTCGGTCGAATTTTACCGTGCATAACGCTGAATGTTATAGGAATTATATTGACCGCTGCCGGATTCAATTTACTCAGGATCCAAAGCAGTTTTATAATTTTGTAAACACTAAGCGTAAACACGTATCTTTTTCACCCCTGCTTACGTTTGAAAATTCTTCTGCGACTTCGGATCAGGCCATTGCCGATCTATTCGCAGAATTTTTTCAAACAACTTATTCTCCTCCTAAACTGACTGATCAGCCTTACGCATATAACATTCAAGCAGCAAATCTTATTTTCTGTCCGTTTTTTTTCTGAGAATAACTTATTATCTGGTCTTTTAAGGGTAAAACCCATTTATTCGCCAGGCCCCGACGGAGTACCAGGCTGTGTGCTAAAATACTGCGCCAGGGCTCTGTGCAAACCTCTTCTAAGACTTTTCAACTTATCTTTGGAAACCTCGATTTTTCCCCTTATGTGGAAGGAATCATTTATAATTCCCCTACATAAAAAAGGGAAAAAGTCCGAGGCTGCCAACTACAGAGGCATCTCTAAGTTGTCGGCAATTCCAAAGTTATTTGAAAAATTAATTACCCCTCATTTGCAACACCTTTGCTCTTCGATTATCACTCCTTGTCAGCATGGCTTTATTAAGCGTCGCTCCACCACCACAAACTTATTGGAGTTGACATCCTTTGTCATAGATGGCTTTTGTAAGGGATATCAAACCGATGTAATTTACACAGACTTCAGCAAAGCATTCGATTCAGTTAATCACTCACTCTTGTTGAGTAAACTGAATATGCTGGGTTTTCCTAAAGACCTCTTAACGTGGATCTCCAGCTACCTAGATGGAAGGACACAAAGAGTCTTATTTAAAAACATACAGTCCCGTCTGGTCCGTGCTACATCCGGCGTCCCTCAAGGAAGTCATCTTGGCCCGTTATTATTTACGCTTTTTATAAACGACTTGCCCCCTGCTTTAACGAACTCTCTAGTTCTCATGTATGCAGATGATGTAAAGCTTTGTCTTCAGTACAAATCCATCTCTGCCCAATGCAGTCTTCAGTCTGACCTTGATAACTTTCAAAAATGGTGCTTAGCTAATGATCTAATACTTAATGGATCTAAATGCAAACATATGTCTTTTTATCGTTCTTGCCCTCTGCAAGCTACTTATTCTATTAATGGGATTGCCTTACAAAAATTGACCCAGGTTAATGATCTCGGCATCCTATTAGACATCAAACTTAAATTTGCCGACCATATTTCCTTAATGGTTAATAAGGCTAAAGGAGTCCTTGGTTTTATCAAAAGGTGGTCAAAAGAATTTAATGACCCCTATATAACTAAAACACTATTCATTTCTTTGGTCCGTCCTATACTGGAGTACGGTTCATGTGTCTGGAGTCCCCAATATGGAGTACATCAGGACCGCATAGAATCCGTACAAAAGAATTTCCTAACTTTTTCACTTAGAGGTCTAAACTGGGATGCAAATCTTCACCTTCCATCTTATAATAGTAGACTCTTACTCATAAACTTACCTAGCTTAACAAATCGTAGGACAATGCTTGGTGTAGTCTTTCTGCATAACCTTATTAACGGGGATGTAGATAGCCAGCATTTACTAACACGCTTAAAATTTAACATTCCTAATAGAAGGACTCGAAACTTTAGTCCTCTGTTCCTTAGCCGTTGTAGTTCGACATATGCACTGCATGACCCTTTTAGGGTATTATGTTCGAACTACAATGGTCTCTACGCTTTAACATCTCTTTCCTGTCCCTCAAACTTAAAATATAGAATTTTAAATTTCCTTACTAACTCCTCCTAGCTTAATAATACAAAAATAGCTTAATATATTCTAACAAATCGTTTATTGAGCGCCCCTCGGTCGTCTGGGCCTCTAAGCTTTATGATGAATACAGGAATGCTAGCTGATGCTCTTATTGATGCACAAGCCATTTCCAAATTCTGAAAGACCGGTACAAAAAAAAAAAAAAAAAAAAAAAAAAAGATAGTCTTTTAAAAATAAATATAAGAAAATGGGAAAAGAGTTGAAAATTATAGATATTGAAAATATAAAAAAAAAGGTTATTTTTTCCATAACAGGTTTAGATTTTAAAGTTTTAATTCTAAAGCTTATAATTGAGGTAGAAATTCTTAAAATAATCTCCTTAATTTTTCAAAAATTTTTAAAGCTTGTAATAAGATTTAATTAAATAAATATTTTAAAATTTGTAGAACTCGAAAAATGCCACAGCCAAAGCCATACCAGAGACCCGCGGACTTCATTGATCCTGGCAAGCCGTCGCGTTGCAAATGGCATCTGGGAACTACGGAGAAGTCCCCTCACACCCAGAGGAGTGTAGCTCATCGCCAGAAGATCACCCCGAATATCCTCGAGGTGATTGGAATGACGCCGCTGGTCCGGTTGAATCACATACCCGCCAGCGAGGGTATCGAATGTGAAATGTGTAAGCTTTAAATATTTCGAATAATTTTGAAAAAATTTTAAATATTAACAAAAAAAAAAAAAATCTCCATAGATGCCAAGTGTGAGTTCTTGAATCCCGGCGGATCGGTCAAGGATCGCATTGGCTATCGCATGGTGCAGGATGCCGAGGAGCAGGGTCTGCTCAAGCCAGGATTCACCATCATCGAGCCGACCTCCGGCAACACGGGCATCGGTCTGGCCATGGCCTGTGCCGTCAAGGGATACAAGTGCATCATTGTGATGCCGGAGAAGATGTCCAACGAGAAGGTATCGGCTTTGAGGACCCTCGGCGCCAAGATCATTCGTACACCCACGGAGGCGGCCTACGATTCGCCGGAGGGCCTGATCTACGTGGCCCAGCAGCTGCAGCGGGAGACACCCAACTCGATTGTCTTGGATCAGTACCGGAATGCGGGCAATCCCTTGGCCCATTACGATGGAACTGCTGCCGAAATCCTGTTGCAATTGGATAACCAGGTGGATATGGTTGTCGTATCGGCGGGAACTGCGGGCACCATCTCCGGCATCGGCAGGAAGATCAAGGAGCAGGCTCCCAACTGCCAGATTGTCGGCGTTGATCCCTTTGGATCCGTTCTGGCCCGTCCCGAGGAGCTGAACAAGAGCGACGTACAATTCTACGAGGTGGAGGGCATCGGCTACGACTTTCCGCCAACCGTTTTCGATGACAAAGTCGTGGACGTTTGGTCCAAGATCGGTGATTCCAACTGTTTCCCGATGAGTCGCCGGTTGAACGCCGAGGAGGGTCTGCTCTGCGGTGGATCCAGTGGTGGCGCCATGCACGCCGCCCTCGAGCATGCCCGGAAACTAAAGAAGGGTCAACGGTGTGTGGTGATCCTGCCAGATGGCATTCGGAATTACATGACCAAGTTCGTGTCCGACAACTGGATGGAGGCGCGTGGCTTCAAGGAGTCGGTGAACGAACACGGCCACTGGTGGTGGAGCCTGCCCATCGCCCAGCTGGAGCTGCCTGCCCCCGAGGCGGTGCTGAAGTCTGGAGCCACAGTGGGCGAGGCCATTGGCCTCATGAAGGTACTTCGTGTGGATCAGCTCGCTCTGGTGGACGAAGAAGATGGGTGAGTTTAGGAATAAATGTAAAATCATTTCTTACCTTCTGATGGGGTCATCTCTGTTGTAGTTCCATTTTGGGAGTGGTCGGCCAGGAGACACTCATCACCCAGATCGTGACCATGAACCGAAAGCAGAGCGATCCCGCCATCAAGGCCCTCAACAAGCGAGTGATCCGTCTCCCGGAAACCGAAATCCTGGGCAAGCTGGCTCGTGTCCTGGAGGTGGATCCCAGTGTCCTCATTATTGGCAAGACGGCGTCGGGCAAGGAGGAACTGAAGGCTCTGGCCACCAAGCTGGACGTGACCAGCTTCATAGCCAACGGTAATCGCAGTGAAAAGGCCAATGGCACCACCAATGGCAACACTCACTAGGTGACTGGATATTCCAGGATATATCCGGGATATAGCAACCTCCTTCTCGTCTGATTTTTGTCCAACCTACCGACTTAACTTATACGTATACAACATGCATGCATTTTATTAATTTTTAATAAAAAATAATACTTAACACATAAATGTTCGATTTATTATTCCGATTTTTTAAGAACTTTATTCATTTTTGTTGATAAAAATATTTTTAAATATTTAAAAATAAACAAGAAAGGAGAGATGACTTCGGGGGAAGATATATATCGCAAACATCGGATATAGTTGGCCGATCCTCATGAGAATATCAAAAAAATATCGAACTAAGAAATATATATTTAAAATATCTATAAATAAATATATATAAAAAATATAAAAATATTTTCAAAAATACCAAAATTTTTAGCAAATATTAAATACCATTTCCGATTGTTCAGTTAGATGGCAGCTATAGGATATAGTCGGCCGATCCTCATGAAATTTGGTACCTCGTACTATGTCCAAAATCGGGGTTTTTGACTTTCAAGTGCCTGAGGATATCGCCTATCTCACTAATTTTTAATATTTCTGGATGAAATATATAGTATAATATTTGTTCACAGATATCATTTAAATGTTGCCCTATCACATGCATAAACCAAAAATTTAACTGAGACTATCCGTATCGCCAATAAAAATTCTTGAAAAATGTCCCATTTTACAGCAATTTAACAATACCCCCCCTTAAGTACCCCCCCTTAAACCATAGTCGATTGTTTATTTTTCAAAGGCTCCGTTGGGGCTGATCCTGAAATGTCTGAAATCCAAAATTTTGGTTTCCGACCTTAAACTTTTTCCAGTGAAAACTATAGTTTTCGATTAATTTTTATGTATTTTATTTGGAGATTTTATGCAAAAGTTACAAAATATAAGAGTACAGTTTGTCTAAGTCGTCTTCATAATATTATCAATAATATAATTACATTTTAGTGCATATTAAGATTACATATGTTTTCCAAAAAGTGTCATTTTCCAAGTCCGTTTTAAAAGGCTTTTTTGTTTTCTTCAGTCTGTTCTTCGGATGTACATGAAAATGGCATAATAGCTGGCGCTAATAGGTTCAGAAATGAAAAAAAAAATAATTAAAAAATGATTTCAAGTTAGTTATTTTAGAAATGTCTAGTTGGATATGAAAAAGAAGAAAAAATCTAATTATAATACACACCTCATACTAGGATCGAACCACCAGCCAAAGCCCCGTTCCTTCGCCAAATTACGACCAGGATCTCCATCCACATCCCGATCGAAGGTGGAAAATTTAGAGCCCTGCATGGGGATCACCCTTTCATCGACTCCAGTACAATTGTCAATACTTCTCACCTCGTAGCCTTCGCTTCTACCGCCCACAACGAAGTGGTCGCATCTTACAATCCCCTCCAAGGAGATTAAAACCACTTCATAAGGCTTTCCACTGGTCAGATGGTGCAATCGATTGAGTCCAATAAAGAACTTATCCTTCCACTCAGTTCCTGCATCTCCAAATCCACGTTCATAATCCTCATACGTGCGATTAAATATTGTTGAATAAGAAGGATGTTTTTTATAAACAGTCAACCATCCAGATCCGATATTCGAATCTGACCTACAAACAACTTTAAACGGGTCTGAGCCTGGAAGTTGGAATTCGCGGAGGACTTGATAGTTTTTTTGGTCTCGTGGACAAGGATCTGGAAAATCTGAAGAAGTCATTGTTTTATTTTGCAAATTGTTGTGTTCTGCCGACTCACCTATGGGGTCTGTTTTCGACGTCGTCTGATTTCTAATATTAGGCAGTGGAGTTGTTGGGACCTTTCCAGCTTCCACTTCCGACTTTGTTGGATTATTTTCATTTATTCCTCCAATCTTCACTATTTTTTCCAGCTTATCGATGTCTTCGCGGAACTGATTAGTCAACGTTGCAAGTTCATTTGTTTTCTTAAGGTTCCTATTTTGATCTTTAAGTAGTTCGATTTCCTTGTTTTTTTGGTTTATGAGAGTGTTTAGATTGTCAACTTCCAGATGCAACTGCGAATATTTAACTTCAGTATCTTTAAGTTGATTCAGAACTTCCAAATTCGATTTCACCAAGTCCGAATAATCCTGTTGGCATTTTGATATCTGAGCACATTGTTTGAGATCCTCGCTCTGCAAGTCCGAAAATCGTTTCTGAAGTTCCGAGAAGTCTGTCCTGCATTTTAAAAGATCGGCTTCGTTCTTGTGATACTTCTCGAAGAACCGTTGTACGTTAATGGTCTGTGGAATCAAAATTAAAATTATTTTTCAAAATAAAAACACTCAAAATGGCTATTACTTACTTCTTCCGATCCGAAGGCAGCAGAAAATAGGAAAAAGGCCGAAATGAGGGCCACGGGGAAGATCATCTTGTATTTTTTTGATTAAACTGAACCGTCTACTGAAAGAGTCTCTGGGAATATTTCAACTGATGCTGCGAGTCTTGGAGCTCCGGCTTTTTAAAGCCGTCCTCGGTCTTGAGCTTCAGTTTCTGATAAGGAATTGGGACATACCCACACATATAGAAAAGCCAAAATATTCCCCAGACAGAATGCGCACGGAAGGGATGTCAAAGGTTATTAGAGAGAGGTGATTAGCAACAAGACCTGGTTTATGTTCTCAGCTTCTTCTTCAATATAGCAATAAATTATTTATATATTACCTAAGTACCTATTTTAATGACGTAATAGCAGAACTTGAGAAAATGAAAAGAGCTTGAAAATCCATAATTTCCAATTTATGGAAAAAAAACAATTTCATTGATTTTAACACAACATCTTGATAGGTTGTCTAAGTGCCCAAGCCTCTTGTTATACCCTTGCAGAGGGTATTATAATTTTTGTCAAAAGTGTGCAACGAGACATCTCCGACCCTATAAAGTGATCAGAATCAAGTCGGAGCGGCATCGACCGACTATATCCTATAGCTGCCATATAACTGAAGGATCGAAAATGGTATTTGGTAGAATTACCAACTTTGCTAATTTTAAAGATAGAAGATTGGTTGTTTGAATTTATAATTCTTTGAAATCTTAATGATAAATTTAATCAATTTTTTACCTTCTTTAAATATTTACGTAATTTTCCTGACAATCACTGACATAATTTACACAAATTTTAAGAACAAACAAAATTACAGCGAGGTTCCCATAATGGGTCAAAGATTGAAATGTTAGAGGCCCTTTTTGTTTGCATAAAATTAAATATGCATTATCTAATGACATAAAACAAAAAAAATCAATTAAATGGGTTAACAAAATCAATGCCTATGACACAAAACTAACATCACATTAAAATGGAAATAGCTTTAAAAAAAAATATAACAATTAAAAATCACATTCCCAACAAGATTATAACAATAACAGTTCTCACTATTATTTGGCATTATTTTTTGTTCAATGTAATTATAAATAAACAAAAATCTAAACAATAGAAAACAATTAAAACGATATCAAGGTAAATTCGATAATTCGATTTTGTATGATTATTAATCGATTCAGATGCAGGTTGATGGTAAATCGATATACAATTTTTTTAAGGTATTTCACTGGAGGATTGTGGCAGAGATATGGATTTCCTTGAGGTCTTTATTCCCCTTTCCGTGTCATTCTTCTTACTACTTCAGAAAAATATTAAAATAATTTTTTAAAATATTTTGATTTAAGGTTTTATAGATAATTAATAGCCAATCGATTTATTCTTCTTCCAATGTGTTCCAATTAGGGATTGGATATATGTATATATAATGGGACATATATGGCCTTTCCATATGCTTTTCCTAAGAGGACTCTTTCCGACAAAATTTTACAATTTTTACAAAATATTTTGACCTGAGGTTATATTTAATATTGATAGTAACTCGATTTAGGATTCTTTAAGTGTATTCCGCCTAAGGATCGGATATATATTGGTAAAGATATTACCTTTCCCGTGGGCCATATAGCCCTTCCTATTACATTCTATATTTCCAAGGTGCTCTCCCAGAAAAAAAATATATGTTTTGTAAAGTTTTAATGAATATTGATAGAAATACAATGTATTCTCGTAAGATGTTTTTATTTCTAGGATCTGATATTAATGCCATTTCAAGCCATTCATTATTTTCCCAAGAGACTCGCTCTGAGTAAAATTAAAAAATATGTATTTTGATTTCCGGGTTATTTGTTTAAGATTTACCTTTAAAATTATATTGCAAGTATATTTGATTTTTTATAAATTTTATTTCAAAATTTTTCCAGAAACTTCGCAAATTCGTTGAGGACGTGATGGGCAACTATGTGGTAATTAAAACCAATCGGGTAATGCCCTGGAAGGTAGAGTTTATGAACGAGGTCTACAACCACTTGGCGTTGAGCCTCTGTGAGAACTATCGACTGCCCCCGCATCGGGTGTCGCCTTACGACAAAAATGCAATGTGCCACCTACTCAATATTCCAGTATCCAAGCCACTGGAGCACTTGGAGTTTGTTTTTGGGGACAGATCCACGTATTCGTACGCGGGCACTGAGAAGCAAACAACCTATAGAATGGCTGATCAGTAAGTGAATTATTTCAAGTTATGTCCCAGTTATATTTTCATTTTACTTTTTCTATAACAGCAATAGCATATTACAACTGGAGAAACGTCTTTTTTTCGCCCGCCTGCCCATGGAAAGGACCTATCTGCTCCACGAGCTGGCCGATCGCCATATGCAAGTGAATCATTTTGTCCAGTGCCTGTCCTATGCCCAGAAAGCCATCGACGAGGCCAAGCGATGTAGCAGTCTGGTCTGGCAATTTCTGGCCACTATGTTGATGGCCAAGTCCCATGCCGTGCTCCACAAATATGAACGACAAACGGAGGTCCTGAATTCCGCCTACGACCTGGCCACCGAACTGAAGTCCCCGCAACTGTGTACCTTCATCGAACTGTGTCGCATGCTGAACAAGGACTATATAACACTAAGGAAAATGTCCCAGTTGGTGACCAGTAAGCGTCTTAGGTCGAAAATCTCGAATAGATCAAGTTTTTTCAATTCCCCACAATATTCGCCCGATCATCACAGGGCGGAGGACGAAGAACGTATGCCTGTCTGATCCAATGCATCGGATGAGAACCTCTTTCTGGATATACTCTGTGAGAGATTCTTATTCGACCCATTGGATCTTTGCCAGACATACTATCTTTTCCATTTTATTAAAAAATTTTATGAAATTTGCACAAATTTTAATGAAAAAAAAAGCTAGAAAGATATGGAAAGTTTCAAAAAAGTAAAACAAAATCATAAAAATTTTTAAAAACTCTAACAAAATTAAAAGGTAAAAAAAACAATCAGAGATAAAGCAAAAAAATTCTATGATAAAAGAAATAAAGAGAAATCTTACCAATTTATGAGAAATTTTAAATCTATTATTTTTAAAAATAAAAAAAGGGAGTTTCTTGTTTGACTTTGAACTCTAGAAAGGTAACTATTTAATAGCTTTTTATACCCTTGCAGAGGGTAGTATAATTTTGTCCAAAGGGGTGCAACGCAGTGAAGAGACATCTCCGACCTTTTAAAGTATATATGTATGTATATTCTTCAAACAATATTCAAACTAGTCTCTCAGTTTTAAAAATATCGACTTGAATATCGAGTGCACGCAGTATTTAAGTCGGAACGGCCGGGATCGGCCGACTATATCCTATAGCTGTCACATAACTGATTGATCGAAAATGGTATTTCTGGAGATAGAAATACCCCTAAAAATCAGTCAAATAGGATAATTTTTAGGAAAGTTATAGGCTATATATGCTTTCCTACTAAATCGGCAGTATAGTCGTAGGGGGTAGTAGGAAGGCTTCGTTTATTTTATGAAGCAACAATTTTTTGCTGAGAATCCAAACCTTGAAAGCTTAAACTTAAAGAGGGGCTAACGTCCAAAGGAAATCACTCTCCAGCTGCTGGCCCAGTTTGTAAGCCACTTCCCACAACTAAACCAGAGTCGCTAGTTTACTTTTCAAAGGCTCCGTTGAGGCTGATTCTGCAATGTCTGAAATCCAATGGTTTCCAACCTTAAGTTTTTCCAGTGAAAACTATTGTTTTCGATTAATTTTTATGTATTTTATTTGGAGATTTTATGCAAAAGTTACAAAATATAAGAGTACAGTTTGTCTAATAATCGTCTTCATAATATTAGCAATAATATAATTACATTTTAGTGCATATTAAGATTACGTATATTTTCCAAAAAGTGTCATTTTCCAAGTCCATTTTTAAAGCCTTTTTTGTTTTCTTCAGTCTGTTCTTCGGATGTACATGTAAATCTTATACGATGTTATGCTAACAGATCCAGAACTGAAAAATAGAATTAAAAAATGATTTCAAGTTAGTTATTTTAGAAATGTCTAGTTGGATATGAAATAGAAGAAAAGATCTAATTAGAATACACACCTTATATCACTCATTTCAGGATCGAACCACCAGCCAAAGCCCACTTCCTCCGCCAAATTACGACCAGGAACTCCATCCAAATCCCGATCGAAGGTGGAAAATTTGGAGCCCTGCTTAGGCATCATCCTGGCGCCTCCAGTACAATTGTCAATACTTCTCACCTCGTAGCCTTCGCTTCTACCGCCCACAACGAAGTGGTCGCATCTTTCAACCCCCCAATAGGTGCTTAAATACACTTCATGAGGCTTTCCACTGATCAGACGGTGCAATCGATTGAGTCCAATAAAGAACGTATCCTCAAACTTAATTCCTACATCACCAAATCCACGTTCATAATCCTCATACGTGCGATTAAATATTGTTGAATAAGAAAGTTTTGAATAAACAATCAACCATCCAGATCCGATATACGAATCTGACACACAAACCACTTTAAACGGGTCTGAGCCTGGAAGTTGTATTTCGCGGAGGACATAATATTCTTTTTGGCCTCGTGGACAAGGATCTGGAAAATCTGAAGAAATCGTTGTTTTATTTTGAAAATTGTTGTGTTCTGCCGACTCACCTGTGGTTTCTGTTTTCGACGTCGTCTGATTATTAATATTAGCCAGTTGATTAGTTAAGATTTCTCCAGCTCTTACTATTTCTCCAATTTTGTCAATGTCTTCCGTAAATTTATTTGTCAACGTTGCAAGTTCATTTGTTTTCTTTAGGTTCCTATTTTGATCTTGAAGTAGTTCGATTTCCTTGTTTTTTTGGTTTATGAGAGTGTTTAGATTGTCTACTTCCAGATGCTTTGATTGCAACTGCGAATATTTAACTTCAGTATCTTTGAGTTGATTCAGCACTTCCGAGTATTTATTTTGCACTTCCGAGTATTTATTTTGCACTTCCGAGTATTTATTTTGCACTTCAGTGTATTTGTTCTGCATTTCCAAATTCGATTTCACCAACTCCGAATAATCCTGTTGCCATTTTGATATCTGGGAAAATTGTTTAAGATCCTCGCTCTGCAAGTCCGAAAATCGTTTCTGAAGTTCCGAGAAGTCTGTCCTGCATTTTAAAAGATCCGCTTCGTTCTTGTGACACTTCTCGAAGTACCGTTGTATGTTAATGGTCTGTGGAATCAAAATTAAAATTATTTTTCAAAATAAAAACACTTAATACTTACTTCTTCCGATCCCGAGGCGGCAGAAAATAGGAAAAAGGCACAAATGAGGGCCACGGGGAAGATCATCTTGTATTTTTTTGATTAAACTGAACCGTCTACTGAAAGAGTCTCTGGGAATATTTCAACTGATGCTGCGAGTCTTGGAGCTCCGGCTTTTTAAAGCCGTCCTCGGTCTTGAGCTTGAGCTTGAGCTTCAGTTTCTGATAAGGAATTGGGACATACCCACACATATAGAAAAGCCAAAATATTCCACAGACAGAATGCGCACGGAAGGGATGTCAAAGGTTATTGGAGATTAGAGAGGGGGAATTAGCAACAAGATTTGGTTTATGTTCTGTTCCTATTTTCCTTTCTTGTTTTGGAAGAGTTTGTTCATAAAGTTATACGATTTAAAAATATAGATTTTCCAGATTTTTAAAAAATTTTCGAAATTAGAATTTAGCTAAATTATAGAAACACATATCTTTTGAAACAAAATTCTAATTTTGTGAAAAAATTGGCTTTGAAAATAAGGAAATAAATTAAATCCATCCAGTATTTTTAATAAAAAATTAATGAATAAATTTATTACATAATGGGAATTTTTAGAGCTACATAAAATAATTAAAAAAGGCATAAGTTGGAAAGTGACCTAATCATGACTTTCCTTATAAAACATATAACTTTTGAGCCATAACTCAGTACCCAGCCCCCGAAAATAAGAAAAAATCTATTTTAATTTAATCACTTTTTTCATGTACATATATATATTTCGTTCGATTTTGTTTGTATTCGCTAGACGGCGACCTTGCCAATCATGTACATTGAGGACAATTATTAAAAATATATTGTTTAAAAAAAATTCATTGAATTTCTGTTAAAACTAAATGCATGGCAGGGAAAATGAATTTTTCTTAATACTCAGTGAGTTTGGAGATTTTTAATTGAGATTTCCTTAGAAAGAGGCAGCAGATACATAGAGAGATAGGGAGAGAGAGAGAGCTAATGTACAAAAACATAGAATAGAAAGAGATGGATAGCTTGGAATGCTTGCCGTTTGTTTTTTTCTTTTTTTTTTTTGGCTTGATTCGAGTTTTTAGTTTTTTATTTTTTTTATTTTAGACGCCACGATTGGGCAAGTCCTTGCCCTTGTAAATGCGCACCAGCCAGTGCTCCGTGGTGTAGGCCTCCTCCAGGACATCCAACTCAAAGTCCTTGTTGCCAATCTCGGCAGCCCTGACACGATCATATCCCTGCGCCTTGCCACCTTCCGTGTACATCTGCCCGAAACGATAGTAGCACATCTTGTACATTAGGCAGTTAAGTAGAGTGGGTGATCCCTCCTTGTCCACCCGGAATTCGCCATTGGCGGCATAATAGTCCTTTTCCCGGATATTGGCCCCACGATCCGTACTGCCGCCGATGCGCACCATCCACAGGAACTTGTTGATATCATCGGACGAGTAGCCGGTGAGGCCACCGAATATGACCAGGACGTAGTCCACATCCAGTTCACGCATTATCTCGTACGCCTTCTCCTCCGACGAGGCCATGGCCTGGCCGACACGTGAAATGTGCGTGTTATTCCAGGTGTTGTTGTCCACCAGAATGGTGCGATTCGCCATGGCGGTTATCTGATAGCCATAATCCCACCAGGACATGATGCGAGCGTCCTGCAAGAAGACCACAGATGTGGTTAGTTGGGGAAACAAAGATAAAGATCATATCTTTTATAGGTTGCGAATTGTCAGAATGGTTTGTTTGGTACTCATTATGTTTCATACTCTTCCTATCAAGAATTTACAAAGTAGTCATCAGGATAAAGGAAAAAAGGATTCGATATCCTTGAAAATGGAGAAAACCCACCTCTGGCGTATTCATCTGCAGCCAATAGTACGCCTCACGGAAATCATCAAAAATAATGCGTCCCCCGTCATGGGATCGGGCACTCAGCACAATACTGGGCGAGGAGTAGGCCTCCGAGGTCACCCAGGTGCAGTGGAGCGTGTAAACGATCAGCATGAAGGTGATGATGCCCACAAATCCAATCGCCACTTCGCTCTTAACGCCTCCCGTCTGCTGTTCCAACTTCTTGAACTGCCTTTTGCTTTCCACGCCCTGCTTGGCGGCACTGCCCGCGTCCACGCTCTTGATATACTTGGCCAGCAGATGCGAGATGGCAATGCCGGACAGGACACACATCACCGGTGCCAGGACCAGCATAAGACGGACCATGACACCGGCAAAGTAAATACTGGTGACCCCGTACAAAATAATGAAGATATTCGAGTCGGTGAGCTTCGAGAAGCAAAAGTACAGGCCGGCGGGGAACAGAAATACCAAGATCTAAACAAACAAAAGATATAATAAAGATTATTAACCAAAATATAGATAATTAGGGCTAAGGTTGAGGCAATTTTGTAACCCAGAGCCGCCTCAGCGATCAAAGTGCAAGGTAATCACTGAATGCATTAAGTCGCAAGTCATTCGGATCGTTATTAGGCTCTCATCTCAGGCAGATTGGGCAGAAAATAGAAAAGCCAAAACAGAAACCCTCAAAAAAAAAAAAATAATAAAACCAACCTGTAAATCAAAGTAGAAGGACGACCAGGACGTGGGCTGATGCTCGGATACTGAGGCAATAATTGGAATATGATTCTTGGCATAGGACGGATCCAGCAGTGAATAAAATCGTCCAGTCCAGGGCGATACTTTTCCAGTTATGGTCGCCACAGTGCCCACAACCAAGACCACAGTCAGAATACTCGACACCAGGATCTTGAAGAGCAACTCAAAGTGCTCCTTGGGAATACGAGATCGCAGATAGTCGACAAAAGCATGAATCTGGCAAAGACCGAAAACGCCAAGGGCCTGGAAGCATAAAAAAAGGGATTTATTATTAAGAGCTCTCATATTTTGAATAAAAACTATAATTTAGTTATTAAATCAGCTTAGTTTGGTAGTACTCATTATGTTTCATACTCTTCCTATCAAGAATTTAAAAAATATTCATCACAAAGATCACTAGAACTTACTAGAAAATGACGAAACCATCCTTACCAGCATATGTTCCGAGCTCTGTATCGGTTGGAACCCACAAACGATATCTGCATGGACAGTATGGTGCCCACACAATACAAGGTACTGTAGGCAATGTAGATTCTGTGCGAGAATCGTCCAGTGATCATAAGCGCCAGGACGTGCAGCGGTATTAGATTGATCAGGAACACATATCCACCCCACGAGGAGACCATGTAGAAGTAGGCCAGTTCCCACGAATGTTCCCAGTTCCCATGAATGTTCCCACGTTTTATTTGACTTAATTTCAAGTAGCGTATCAATCACTGCCACTCGGGGAAACCTTATCTCTTAAATAAATATTCGAGCGGGTGCTAACTACTTTTATTTACTAACCTTATAGTGGAGGAGAAAAAAATATACAAATAAAGATCAATGAACCAAGAACCAGTATTCTTGCCTTTCCTTCTTGAAGAGGAACATTTTTTTCTAAAACTTTCTAGTAACTATATTTTTCTAATCTTGAACATTCCCCATTTCCAAAGATAAGAAAAACCTTGAGATTTATTTTAAAAAAATTTATAGTTAAGCTTGAAATAAATATTTTGATTTCTGAAAGCAAATAAATAAATAGTCACTTCCGTTCAATGAAACTTAATACATATGTATGTACATATGTATATGCAGTATAAATTTCCATTTCAATTTTCTAATTTTTTTCTTTGAAAAAATCTGTCACGTCATCATTATATAGTCTGATTTAGCAATTAAATCTTAAACTATTTCACAATTTGAAACAGCATGAGACAACGAAAAAAAAATCTATTTTGATTCAATATTCCAAAATTTCTTACGTATGCAAACTGAAATCTAGAAATCTGGGGTGATAAGGTCTAGGGGGTCATCGAAGGTCTAAAACCAACATCTGGCGATGCGACACTGAAACAATATTTGATATTATTAAATCACTAAGGGGATTTAAGAACTCGCATAGTTAGAACAGCATTGAAAATTTTTTTTATAAGATGCCAAGGTGCCTTACTAACTTAAAAAATAAAAAAAATAAGCTTTTACTTAAATATAAAAAAACCTGCAGTAGTGTGGATTTCGCAAGATACCTACTAGCTCGGTCGAATTTTACCGTGCATAACGCTGAATGTTATAGGAATTATATTGACCGCTGCCGGATTCAATTTACTCAGGATCCAAAGCAGTTTTATAATTTTGTAAACACTAAGCGTAAACACGTATCTTTTTCACCCCTGCTTACGTTTGAAAATTCTTCTGCGACTTCGGATCAGGCCATTGCCGATCTATTCGCAGAATTTTTTCAAACAACTTATTCTCCTCCTAAACTGACTGATCAGCCTTACGCATATAACATTCAAGCAGCAAATCTTATTTTCTGTCCGTTTTTTTTCTGAGAATAACTTATTATCTGGTCTTTTAAGGGTAAAACCCATTTATTCGCCAGGCCCCGACGGAGTACCAGGCTGTGTGCTAAAATACTGCGCCAGGGCTCTGTGCAAACCTCTTCTAAGACTTTTCAACTTATCTTTGGAAACCTCGATTTTTCCCCTTATGTGGAAGGAATCATTTATAATTCCCCTACATAAAAAAGGGAAAAAGTCCGAGGCTGCCAACTACAGAGGCATCTCTAAGTTGTCGGCAATTCCAAAGTTATTTGAAAAATTAATTACCCCTCATTTGCAACACCTTTGCTCTTCGATTATCACTCCTTGTCAGCATGGCTTTATTAAGCGTCGCTCCACCACCACAAACTTATTGGAGTTGACATCCTTTGTCATAGATGGCTTTTGTAAGGGATATCAAACCGATGTAATTTACACAGACTTCAGCAAAGCATTCGATTCAGTTAATCACTCACTCTTGTTGAGTAAACTGAATATGCTGGGTTTTCCTAAAGACCTCTTAACGTGGATCTCCAGCTACCTAGATGGAAGGACACAAAGAGTCTTATTTAAAAACATACAGTCCCGTCTGGTCCGTGCTACATCCGGCGTCCCTCAAGGAAGTCATCTTGGCCCGTTATTATTTACGCTTTTTATAAACGACTTGCCCCCTGCTTTAACGAACTCTCTAGTTCTCATGTATGCAGATGATGTAAAGCTTTGTCTTCAGTACAAATCCATCTCTGCCCAATGCAGTCTTCAGTCTGACCTTGATAACTTTCAAAAATGGTGCTTAGCTAATGATCTAATACTTAATGGATCTAAATGCAAACATATGTCTTTTTATCGTTCTTGCCCTCTGCAAGCTACTTATTCTATTAATGGGATTGCCTTACAAAAATTGACCCAGGTTAATGATCTCGGCATCCTATTAGACATCAAACTTAAATTTGCCGACCATATTTCCTTAATGGTTAATAAGGCTAAAGGAGTCCTTGGTTTTATCAAAAGGTGGTCAAAAGAATTTAAGGACCCCTATATAACTAAAACACTATTCATTTCTTTGGTCCGTCCTATACTGGAGTACGGTTCATGTGTCTGGAGTCCCCAATATGGAGTACATCAGGACCGCATAGAATCCGTACAAAAGAATTTCCTAACTTTTTCACTTAGAGGTCTAAACTGGGATGCAAATCTTCACCTTCCATCTTATAATAGTAGACTCTTACTCATAAACTTACCTAGCTTAACAAATCGTAGGACAATGCTTGGTGTAGTCTTTCTGCATAACCTTATTAACGGGGATGTAGATAGCCAGCATTTACTAACACGCTTAAAATTTAACATTCCTAATAGAAGGACTCGAAACTTTAGTCCTCTGTTCCTTAGCCGTTGTAGTTCGACATATGCACTGCATGACCCTTTTAGGGTATTATGTTCGAACTACAATGGTCTCTACGCTTTAACATCTCTTTCCTGTCCCTCAAACTTAAAATATAGAATTTTAAATTTCCTTACTAACTCCTCCTAGCTTAATAATACAAAAATAGCTTAATATATTCTAACAAATCGTTTATTGAGCGCCCCTCGGTCGTCTGGGCCTCTAAGCTTTATGATGAATACAGGAATGCTAGCTGATGCTCTTATTGATGCACAAGCCATTTCCAAATTCTGAAAGACCGGTACAAAAAAAAAAAAAAAAAAAAAAAAAAAAGATAGTCTTTTAAAAATAAATATAAGAAAATGGGAAAAGAGTTGAAAATTATAGATATTGAAAATATAAAAAAAAAGGTTATTTTTTCCATAACAGGTTTAGATTTTAAAGTTTTAATTCTAAAGCTTATAATTGAGGTAGAAATTCTTAAAATAATCTCCTTAATTTTTCAAAAATTTTTAAAGCTTGTAATAAGATTTAATTAAATAAATATTTTAAAATTTGTAGAACTCGAAAAATGCCACAGCCAAAGCCATACCAGAGACCCGCGGACTTCATTGATCCTGGCAAGCCGTCGCGTTGCAAATGGCATCTGGGAACTACGGAGAAGTCCCCTCACACCCAGAGGAGTGTAGCTCATCGCCAGAAGATCACCCCGAATATCCTCGAGGTGATTGGAATGACGCCGCTGGTCCGGTTGAATCACATACCCGCCAGCGAGGGTATCGAATGTGAAATGTGTAAGCTTTAAATATTTCGAATAATTTTTAAAAATTTTAAATATTAACAAAAAAAAAACTCCATAGATGCCAAGTGTGAGTTCTTGAATCCCGGCGGATCGGTCAAGGATCGCATTGGCTATCGCATGGTGCAGGATGCCGAGGAGCAGGGTCTGCTCAAGCCAGGATTCACCATCATCGAGCCGACCTCCGGCAACACGGGCATCGGTCTGGCCATGGCCTGTGCCGTCAAGGGATACAAGTGCATCATTGTGATGCCGGAGAAGATGTCCAACGAGAAGGTATCGGCTTTGAGGACCCTCGGCGCCAAGATCATTCGTACACCCACGGAGGCGGCCTACGATTCGCAGGAGGGCCTGATCTACGTGGCCCAGCAGCTGCAGCGGGAGACACCCAACTCGATTGTCTTGGATCAGTACCGGAATGCGGGCAATCCCTTGGCCCATTACGATGGAACTGCTGCCGAAATCCTGTTGCAATTGGATAACCAGGTGGATATGGTTGTCGTATCGGCGGGAACTGCGGGCACCATCTCCGGCATCGGCAGGAAGATCAAGGAGCAGGCTCCCAACTGCCAGATTGTCGGCGTTGATCCCTTTGGATCCGTTCTGGCCCGTCCCGAAGAGCTGAACAAGAGCGACGTACAATTCTACGAGGTGGAGGGCATCGGCTACGACTTTCCGCCAACCGTTTTCGATGACAAAGTCGTGGACGTTTGGTCCAAGATCGGTGATTCCAACTGTTTCCCGATGAGTCGCCGGTTGAACGCCGAGGAGGGTCTGCTCTGCGGTGGATCCAGTGGTGGCGCCATGCACGCCGCCCTCGAGCAGGCCCGGAAACTAAAGAAGGGTCAACGGTGTGTGGTGATCCTGCCAGATGGCATTCGGAATTACATGACCAAGTTCGTGTCCGACAACTGGATGGAGGCGCGTGGCTTCAAGGAGTCGGTGAACGAACACGGCCACTGGTGGTGGAGCCTGCCCATCGCCCAGCTGGAGCTGCCTGCCCCCGAGGCGGTGCTGAAGTCTGGAGCCACAGTGGGCGAGGCCATTGGCCTCATGAAGGTACTTCGTGTGGATCAGCTCGCTCTGGTGGACGAAGAAGATGGGTGAGTTTAGGAATAAATGTAAAATCATTTCTTACCTTCTTATGGGGTCATCTCTGTTGTAGTTCCATTTTGGGAGTGGTCGGCCAGGAGACACTCATCACCCAGATCGTGACCATGAACCGAAAGCAGAGCGATCCCGCCATCAAGGCCCTCAACAAGCGAGTGATCCGTCTCCCGGAAACCGAAATCCTGGGCAAGCTGGCTCGTGTCCTGGAGGTGGATCCCAGTGTCCTCATTATTGGCAAGACGGCGTCGGGCAAGGAGGAACTGAAGGCTCTGGCCACCAAGCTGGACGTGACCAGCTTCATAGCCAACGGTAATCCCAGTGAAAAGGCCAATGGCACCACCAATGGCAACACTCACTAGGTGACTGGATATTCCAGGATATATCCGGGATATAGCAACCTCCTTCTCGTCTGATTTTTGTCCAACCTACCGACTTAACTTATACGTATACAACATGCATGCATTTTATTAATTTTTAATAAAAATAATACTTAACACATAAATGTTCGATTTTTTATTCCGATTTTTTAAGAACTTTATTCATTTTTGTTGATAAAAATATTTTTAAATATTTAAAAATAAACAAGAAAGGAGAGATGACTTCGGGGGAAGATATATATCGCAAACATTGGATATAGTTGGCCGATCCTCATGAGAATATCAAAAAAATATCGAACTAAGAATATATTTAAAATATCTATAAATAAATATATATAAAAAATAGATGGCAGCTATAGGATATAGTCGGCCGATCCTCATGAAATTTGGTACGTCGTACTATGTCGAAAATCGGGGTTTTTGACTTTCAAGTGCCTGAGGATATCGCCTATCTCACTAATTTTTAATATTTCTGGATGAAATATATAGTATAATATTTGTTCACAGATATCATTTAAATGTTGCCCTATCACATGCATAAACCAAAAATTTAACTGAGACTATCCGTATCGCCAATAAAAATTCTTGAAAAATTTCCCATTTTACAGCAATTTAACAATACCCCCCCTTAAGCCCCTTCCCACAACTAAACCAGAGTCGATTGTTTATTTTTCAAAGGCTCCGTTGGGGCTGATCCTGAAATGTCTGAAATTCAAAATTTTAGTTTCCGACCTTAAACTTTTTCCAGTGAAAACTATCGTTTTCGATTAATTTTTATGTATTTTATTTGGAGATTTTATTCAAAAGTTAAAAAAAATAAGAGTACAGTTTGTCTAATAGTCGTCTTCATAATATTAGCAATAATATAATTACATTTTAGTGCATATTAAGATTACATATATTTTCCAAAAAGTGTCATTTTCCAAGTCCGTCGTAAAAGGCTTTTTTGTTTTCTTCATTCTGTTCTTCGGATGTACATGAAAATGATATGCGGTTCGACGCTAATAGATCCAGAAATGAAAAATAGAATTAAAAAATGATGTCCACTTAGTTTATTTCAGAAATGTCAAGTTGGATATGAAATAGAAGAAAAGATCTAATTAGAATACACACCTCATTCCAGGATCGAACCACCAGCCATAGCCCACTTCCTCCGCCAAATTACGACCACGAACTCTATCCAAATCCCGATCGAAGGTGGAAAATTTGGAGCCCTGCTTAGGCATCATCATGGCGATTCCAGAACAATTGTCAATACTTCTCACCTCGTACCCTTCGCTTCTACCGCCCACAACGAAGTGGTCGCATCTTTCAACCCCCCAATAGGTTCTAAAATACACTTCATGAGGCTTTCCACTGGTCAGACGGTGCAATCGATTGAGTCCAATAAAGAACTCATCCTTAAACTCAATTCCTACATCTCCAAATCCACGTTCATAATCCTCAGACATGCGATTAAATTTTGTTGAATGAGGACGTTTTCTATAAACATGCAACCATCCAGATCCGATATCCGAAAATGACATACAAACCACTTTAAACGGGTCTGAGCCTGGAAGTTGGAATTCGCGGAGGACTTCATATTCTTTTTGGTCTCGTAGACAAGGATCTGGAAAATCTGAAG
Source organism: Drosophila pseudoananassae pseudoananassae (assembly GCA_018153035.1). NCBI lineage: Eukaryota > Metazoa > Arthropoda > Insecta > Diptera > Drosophilidae > Drosophila > Drosophila pseudoananassae. The sequence goes on along the minus strand of JAECXR010000023.1, from coordinate 1,802,722 downwards.
AAGTCGTTGTTTTATTTTGCAAATTGTTGTGTTCTGCCGACTCACCTGTGGTTTCTGTTTTCGACGTCGTCTGATTTCTAATATTAGGCAGTGGAGTTGTTGGGACCTTTCCAGCTTCCACTTCCGACTTTGTTGGATTATTTTCATTTATTCCTCCAATCTTCACTATTTTTTCCAGCTTATCGATGTCTTCGCGGAACTGATTAGCCAACGTTGCAAGTTCATTTGTTTTCTTTAGGTTCCTATTTTGATCTTTAAGTAGTTCGATTTCCTTGTTTTTTTGATTTATGAGAGTGTTTAGATTGTCTACTTCCAGATGCTTTGATTGCAACTGCGAATATTTAACTTCAGTATCTTTGAGTTGATTCAGCACTTCCGTATATTTAATTTGCACTTCCGAGTATTTATTTTGCACTTCCAAATTCGATTTTACCAACTCCGAATAATCCTGTTGCCATTTTGATACCTGTTGGGCACATTGTTTGAGATCCTCGCTCTGCAAGTCTGAAAATCGTTTCTGAAGTTCCGAGAAGTCTGTCCTGCATTTTAAAAGATCGGCATCCTTTTCCTGGATTTTCTCGAAGTATCGAAGTAGAGGTTTCACAATTGGGTAGCACACAGATGCACATTCGTCTTCCTGCTCTTCGGAGAGGTAGCACGACTGCGGAATTTAAAGTTTAATTATTTTTTTAAATAAAAACACTCAAAATGGCTATTACTTACTTCTTCCGATCCGAAGGCAGCAGAAAAAAGGAAAAAGGCAGAAATGAGGGCCACCGAAAGGATCATCTTGTATTTTTTTGATTAAACTGAACCGTCTACTGAAAGAATCACTAGAAATATTGCAACTGATGCTGCGAGTCTTGGAGCTCCGGCTTTTTAAAGCCGTCCTCGGTCTTGGTCTTGAGCTTGAGCTTGAGCTTCAGTTTCTGATAAGGAATCGGGACATTACCACACATATAGAAAAGCCAAAATATTCCACAGACAGAATGCGCACGGAAGGAATGTCAAAGGTTATTGGAGATTAGAGAGGGGGGATTAGCAACAAGACCTGGTTTATGTTCTTAGCTTCTTCTTCAATATAGCAATAAATTATTTATATATTACCTAGGTACCTATTTTAATGACGTAATAGCAGAACTTGAGAAAATGAAAAGAGCTTGAAAATCCATAATTTCCAATTTATGGAAAAAAAACAATTTCATTGATTTTAACACAACATCTTGATAGGTTGTCTAAGTGCCCAAGCCTCTTGTTATACCCTTGCAGAGGGTATTATAATTTTTGTCAAAAGTGTGCAACGAGACATCTCCGACCCTACAAAGTGATCAGAATCAAGTCGGAGCGGATATATCCTATAGCTGGCATATAACTGAAGGACGCGGTATTTGGTAGAATTACCAACTTTGCTAATTTTAAAGATAGAAGATTGGTTGTTCAAATTCATAATTCTTTGAAATCTTAATGATAAATTTAATCAATTTTTTACCTTCTTTAAATATTTACGTAATTTTCCTGACCATCACTGACATAATTTACACAAATTTTAAGAACAAACAAAATTACAGCGAGGTTCCCATAATGGGTCAAAGATTGAAATGTCAGAGGTCCTTTTTGTTTGCATAAAATTAAATATGCATTATCTAATGACATAAAACAAAAAAAATACAATTAAATGGGTTAACAAAATCAATGTCTATGACACAAAACTAACATCACATAAAAATGGAAATAGCTTCAAAAAAAATATAACAATTAAAAATCACATTCCCAACAAGATTATAACAATAACAGTTCTCACTATTATTTGGCATTATTTTTTGTTCAATGTAATTATAAATAAACAAAAATCTAAACAATAGAAAACAATTAAAACGATATCAAGGTAAATTCGATAATTCGATTTTGTATGATTATTAATCGATTCAGATGCAGGTTGATGGTAAATCGATATACAATTTTTTTAAGGTATTTCACTGGAGGATTGTGGCAGAGATATGGATTTCCTTGAGGTCTTTATTCCCCTTTCCGTGTCATTCTTCTTATTACTTCAGAAAAATATTAAAATAATTTTTTAAAATATTTTGATTTAAGGTTTTATAGATAATTAATAGCCAATCGATTTATTCTTCTTCCAATGTGTTCCAATTAGGGATTGGATATATGTATATATAATGGGACATATATGGCCTTTCCATATGCTTTTCCTAAGAGGACTCTTTCCGACAAAATTTTACAATTTTTACAAAATATTTTGACCTAAGGTTATATTTAATATTGATAGTAACTCGGTTTAGGATTCTTTAAGTGTATTCCGCCTAAGGTTCGGATATATATTGGTAAAGATATGACCTTTCCCGTGGGCCATATAGCCCTTCCTATTACATTCTATATTTCCAAGGTGCTCTCCCAGAAAAAAAATATATGTTTTGTAAAGTTTTAATGAATATTGATAGAAATACAATGTATTCTCGTAAGATGTTTTTATTTCTAGGATCTGATATTAATGCCATTTCAAGCCATTCATTATTTTCCCAAGAGACTCTCTCTGAGTAAAATTAAAAAATATGTATTTTGATTTCAGGTTTATTTGTTTAAGATATACCTTTAAAATTATATTGCGAGTATATTTGATTTTTTATAAATTTTATTTCAAAATTTTTCCAGAAACTTCGCAAATTCGTTGAGGACGTGATGGGCAACTATGTGGTAATTAAAACCAATCGGGTAATGCCCTGGAAGGTAGAGTTTATGAACGAGGTCTACAACCACTTGGCGTTGAGCCTCTGTGAGAACTATCGACTGCCCCCGCATCGGGTGTCGCCTTACGACAAAAATGCAATGTGCCACCTACTCAATATTCCAGTATCCAAGCCACTGGAGCACTTGGAGTTTGTTTTTGGGGACAGATCCACGTATTCGTACGCGGGCACTGAGAAGCAAACAACCTATAGAATGGCTGATCAGTAAGTGAATTATTTAAATATAAAAAAAAGGGAGTTTCTTGTTTGATTTTGAACTCTAGAAAGGTAACTATTTAATAGCTTTTTATACCCTTGCAGAGGGTATTATAATCTTGTCGAAAAGGGTGCAACGCAGTGAAGAGACATCTCCGACCTTATAAAGTATATATGTATGTATATTCTTCAAACAATATTCAAACTAGTCTCTCAGTTTTAAAAATATCGACTTGAATATCGAGTGCACGCAGTATTTAAGTCGCAGCGGCCGGGAACGGCTGGCTATATCCTATAGCTGTCACATAACTGATTGATCGAAAATGGTATTTTTCGAGATAGAAATACACCTAAAAATCAGTCAAATAGGATAATTTTTAGGAAAGTTATAGGCTTTTTATTCTGCTTTCCTACTAAATCGGCAGTATAGTCGTAGGGGGTAGTAGGAAGGCTTCGTTTATTTTATGAAGCAACAATTTTTTGCTGAGAATCCAAACCTTGAAAGCTTAAACTTAAAGAGGGGCTAACGTCCAAAGGAAATCACTCTCCAGCTGCTGGCCCAGTTTGTAAGCCACTTCCCACAACTAAACCAGAGTCGCTAGTTTACTTTTCAAAGGCTCCGTTGAGGCTGATTCTGCAATGTCTGAAATCCAATGGTTTCCAACCTTAAGTTTTTCCAGTGAAAACTATTGTTTTCGATTAATTTTTATGTATTTTATTTGGAGATTTTATGCAAAAGTTACAAAATATAAGAGTACAGTTTGTCTAATAATCGTCTTCATAATATTAGCAATAATATAATTACATTTTAGTGCATATTAAGATTACGTATATTTTCCAAAAAGTGTCATTTTCCAAGTCCGTCTTGAAAGGCTTTTTTGTTTTCTTCAGTCTGTTCTTCGGATGTACATGAAAATTTGAGTCGGTTTGGGGCTTATAGATCCAGAAATGAAAAAAAAGAATTAAAAAATGATTTCAAGTTAGTTATTTTAGAAGTGTCTAGTTGGATATGAAATAGAAGAAAAAATCTAATTAGAATACACACCTCATTCCAGTATCGAACCACCAGCCAAAGCCCCATTCCTCCGCCAAATTACGAACAGGAATTCCATCCAAATCCCGATCGAAAGTGGAAAATTTGGAGCCCTGCTTAGGCATCACCCTTACGTTGTCTCCAGTACAATTGTCAATACTTCGCACCTCGTAGCCTTCGCTTCTACCGCCCACAACGAAGTGGTCGCATCTTCCAACCTCGCCAAAGACGTTAAAAAAAATTTCATGAGGCTTTCCACTGGTCAGACGGTGCAATCGATTGAGTCCAATAAAGAACTCATCCTTAAACTCAATTCCTACATCTCCAAATCCACGTTGGAAATCCTCATACGTGCGATTAAATATTGTTGAATAAGAAAGTTTTCTATAAACAGCCAACCATCCAGATCCGATATTCGAATCTGACATACAAACCACTTTAAACGGGTCTGAGCGTGGGAGTTGTATTTCGCGGAGGACTCTATATTCTTTTTGGTCTCGTGGACAAGGATCTGGAAAATCTGAAGAAGTCGTTGTTTTATTTTGCAAATTGTTGTGTTCTGCCGACTCACCTGTGGTTTCTGTTTCCGACGTCGTCTGATTTCTTATATTAGGCAGTGGAGTTGTTGGGACCTTTCCAGCTTCCACTTCCGACTTTGTTGGATTATTTTCATTTATTCCTCCAATCTTCACTATTTTTTCCAGCTTATCGATGTCTTCGCGGAACTGATTAGTCAACGTTGCAAGTTCATTTGTTTTCTTTAGGTTCCTATTTTGATCTTGAAGTAGTTCGATTTCCTTGTTTTTTTGGTTTATGAGAGTGTTTAGATTGTCTACTTCCAGATGCGACTGCGAATATTTAACTTCAGTATCTTTAAGTTGATTCAGCACTTCCGCATATTTATTTTGCACTTCCGAGTATTTATTTTGCACTTCCGAGTATTTATTTTGCACTTCAGTGTGTTTGTTCTGCACTTCCAAATTCGATTTCACCAACTCCGAATAATCCTGTTGGCATTTTGATATCTGAGCACATTGTTTGAGATCCTCGCTCTGCAAGTCCGAAAATCGTTTCTGAAGTTCCGAGAAGTCTGTCCTGCATTTTAAAAGATCGGCTTCGTTCTTGTGACACTTCTCGAAGAACCGTTGTACGTTAATGGTCTGTGGAATCAAAATTAAAATTATTTTTCAAAATAAAAACACTCAAAATGGCTATTACTTACTTCTTCCGATCCGAAGGCAGCAGAAAATAGGAAAAAGGCCGAAATGAGGGCCACGGGGAAGATCATCTTGTATTTTTTTGATTAAACTGAACCGTCTACTGAAAGAATCACTAGAAATATTGCAACTGATGCTGCGAGTCTTGGAGCTCCGGCTTTTTAAAGCCGTCCTCGGTCTTGAGCTTCAGTTTCTGATAAGGAATTGGGACATACCCACACATATAGAAAAGCCAAAATATTCCACAGACAGAATGCGCACGGAAGGGATGTCAAAGGTTATTGGAGATTAGAGAGGGGGGATTAGCAACAAGATTTGGTTTATGTTCTGTTCCTATTTTCCTTTCTTGTTTTGGAAGAGTTTGTTCATAAAGTTATACGATTTAAAAATATAGATTTTCCAGATTTTTTAAAAATTTTCGAAATTAGAATTTAGCTAAATTATAGAAACACATATCTTTTGAAACAAAATTCTAATTTTGTGAAAAAATTGGCTTTGAAAATAAGGAAATAAATTAAATCCATCCAGTATTTTTAATAAAAAATTAATGAATAAATTTATTACATAATGGGAATTTTTAGAGCTACATAAAATAATTAAAAAAGGCATAAGTTGGAAAGGGACCTAATCATGACTTTCCTTATAAAACATATAACTTTTAAGCCATAACTCAGTACCCAGCCCCCGAAAATAAGAAAAAATCTATTTTAATTTAATCACTTTTTTCATGTACATATATATATTTCGTTCGATTTTGTTTGTATTCGCTAGACGGCGACCTTGCCAATCATGTACATTGAGGACAATTATTAAAAATATATTGTTTAAAAAAAAATTCATTGAATTTCTGTTAAAACTAAATGCATGGCAGGGAAAATGAATTTTTCTTAATACTCAGTGAGTTTGGAGATTTTTAATTGAGATTTCCTTAGAAAGAGGCAGCAGATACATAGAGAGATGGGGAGAGAGAGAGAGCTAATGTACAAAAACATAGAATAGAAAGAGATGGATAGCTTGGAATGCTTGCCGTTTGTTTTTTTCTTTTTTTTTTTTTGCTTGATTCGAGTTTTTAGTTTTTTATTTTTTTTATTTTAGACGCCACGATTGGGCAAGTCCTTGACCTTGTAAATGCGCACCAGCCAGTGCTCCGTGGTGTAGGCCTCCTCCAGGACATCCAACTCAAAGTCCTTGTTGCCAATCTCGGCAGCCCTGACACGATCATATCCCTGCGCCTTGCCACCTTCCGTGTACATCTGCCCGAAACGATAGTAGCACATCTTGTACATTAGGCAGTTAAGTAGAGTGGGTGATCCCTCCTTGTCCACCCGGAATTCGCCATTGGCGGCATAATAGTCCTTTTCCCGGATATTGGCCCCACGATCCGTACTGCCGCCGATGCGCACCATCCACAGGAACTTGTTGATATCATCGGACGAGTAGCCGGTGAGGCCACCGAATATGACCAGGACGTAGTCCACATCCAGTTCACGCATTATCTCGTACGCCTTCTCCTCCGACGAGGCCATGGCCTGGCCGACACGTGAAATGTGCGTGTTATTCCAGGTGTTGTTGTCCACCAGAATGGTGCGATTCGCCATGGCGGTTATCTGATAGCCATAATCCCACCAGGACATGATGCGAGCGTCCTGCAAGAAGACCACAGATGTGGTTAGTTGGGGAAACAAAGATAAAGATCATATCTTTTATAGGTTGCGAATTGTCAGAATGGTTTGTTTGGTACTCATTATGTTTCATACTCTTCCTATCAAGAATTTACAAAGTAGTCATCAGGATACAGGAAAAAAGGACTCGATATCCTTGGAGAATGGAGAAAACCCACCTCTGGCGTATTCATCTGCAGCCAATAGTACGCCTCACGGAAATCATCAAAGATAATGCGTCCCCCGTCATGGGATCGGGCACTCAGCACAATACTGGGCGAGGAGTAGGCCTCCGAGGTCACCCAGGTGCAGTGGAGCGTGTAAACGATCAGCATGAAGGTGATGATGCCCACAAATCCAATCGCCACTTCGCTCTTAACGCCTCCCGTCTGCTGTTCCAACTTCTTGAACTGCCTTTTGCTTTCCACGCCCTGCTTGGCGGCACTGCCCGCGTCCACGCTCTTGATATACTTGGCCAGCAGATGCGAGATGGCAATGCCGGACAGGACACACATCACCGGTGCCAGGACCAGCATAAGACGGACCATGACACCGGCAAAGTAAATACTGGTGACCCCGTACAAAATAATGAAGATATTCGAGTCGGTGAGCTTCGAGAAGCAAAAGTACAGGCCGGCGGGGAACAGAAATACCAAGATCTAAACAAACAAAAGATATAATAAAGATTAACCAAAATATAGATAATTAGGGTTAAGGTTGAGGCAATTTTGTAACCCAGAGCCGCCTCAGCGATCAAAGTGCAAGGTAATCACTGAATGCATTAAGTCGCAAGTCATTCGGATCGTTATTAGGCTCTCATCTCAGGCAGATTGGGCAGAAAATAGAAAAGCCAAAACAGAAACCCTTCTAAAAAAAACCAACCTGTAGATCAAAGTAGAAGGACGACCAGGACGTGGGCTGATGCTCGGATACTGAGGCAATAATTGGAATATGATTCTTGGCATAGGACGGATCCAGCAGTGAATAAAATCATCCAGTCCAGGGCGATACTTTTCCAGTTATGGTCGCCACAGTGCCCACAACCAAGACCACAGTCAGAATACTCGACACCAGGGTCTTGAAGAGCAACTCAAAGTGCTCCTTGGGAATACGAGATCGCAGATAGTCGACAAAAGCATGAATCTGGCAAAGACCGAAAACGCCAAGGGCCTGGAAGCATAAAAAAAGGGATTTATTATTAAGAGCTCTCATATTTTGAATAAAAACTATAATTTAGTTATTAAATCAGCTTAGTTTGGTAGTACTCATTATGTTTCATACTCTTCCTATCAAGAATTTACAAAATATTCATCACAAAGATCACTAGAACTAACTAGAAAATGACGAAACCATCCTTACCAGCATATGTTCCGAGCTCTGTATCGGTTGGAAGCCCACAAACGATATCTGCATGGACAGTATGGTGCCCACACAATACAAGGTACTGTAGGCAATGTAGATTCTGTGCGAGAATCGTCCAGTGATCATAAGCGCCAGGACGTGCAGCGGTATTAGATTGATCAGGAACACATATCCACCCCACGAGGAGACCATGTAGAAGTAGGCCAGTTCCCACGAATGTTCCCAGTTCCCATGAATGTTCCCACGTTTTATTTGACTTAATTTCAAGTAGCGTATCAATCTCTGCCACTCGGGGAAACCTTATCTCTTAAATAAATATTCGAGCGGGTGCTTACTACTTTTATTTACTAACCTTATAGTGGAGGAGAAAAAAATATACAAATAAAGATCAATGAACCAAGAACCAGTATTCTTGCCTTTCCTTCTTGAAGAGGAACATTTTTTTCTAAAACTTTCTAGTAACTATATTTTTCTAATCTTGAACATTCCCCATTTCCTAAGATAAGAAAATTATTTTTAAAAAAATTTATAGTTAAGCTTGAAATAAATATTTTGATTTCTGAAAGCAAATAAATAAATAGTCACTTCCGTTCAATGAAACTTAATACATACATACATATGTATGTATATGCAGTATAAATTTTCATTTCATTTTTCTAATTGTTTTCTTTGAAAAAATCTGTCACGTCATCATTATATAGTCTGATTTAGCAATTAAATCTTAAACTATTTCACAATTTGAAACAGCATGAGACAACGAAAAAAAAATCTATTTTGATTCAATATTCCAAAATTTCTTACGTATGCAAACTGAAATCTAGAAATCTGGGGTGATAAGGTCTAGGGGGTCATCGAAGGTCTAAAACCAACATCTGGCGATGCGACACTGAAACAATATTTGATATTATTAAATCACTAAGGGGATTTAAGAACTCGCATAGTTAGAACAGCATTGAACATTTTTTTTATAAGATAGTCTTTTAAAAATAAATATAAGAAAATGGGAAAAGAGTTGAAAATTATAGATATTGAAAATATAAAAAAAAGGTTATTTTTTCCATAACAGGTTTAGATTTTAAAGTTTTAATTCTAAAGCTTATAATTGAGGTAGAAATTCTTAAAATAGTCTCCTTAATTTTTCAAAAATTTGTAAAGCTTGTAATAAGATTTAATTAAATAAATATTTTAAAATTTGTAGAACTCGAAAAATGCCACAGCCAAAGCCATACCAGAGACCCGCGGACTTCATTGATCCTGGCAAGCCGTCGCGTTGCAAATGGCATCTGGGAACTACGGAGAAGTCCCCTCACACCCAGAGGAGTGTAGCTCATCGCCAGAAGATCACCCCGAATATCCTCGAGGTGATTGGAATGACGCCGCTGGTCCGGTTGAATCACATACCCGCCAGCGAGGGTATCGAATGTGAAATGTGTAAGCTTTAAATATTTCGAATAATTTTTAAAAATTTTAAATATTAACAAAAAAAAAAAAAATCTCCATAGATGCCAAGTGTGAGTTCTTGAATCCCGGCGGATCGGTCAAGGATCGCATTGGCTATCGCATGGTGCAGGATGCCGAGGAGCAGGGTCTGCTCAAGCCAGGATTCACCATCATCGAGCCGACCTCCGGCAACACGGGCATCGGTCTGGCCATGGCCTGTGCTGTCAAGGGATACAAGTGCATCATTGTGATGCCGGAGAAGATGTCCAACGAGAAGGTATCGGCTTTGAGGACCCTCGGCGCCAAGATCATTCGTACACCCACGGAGGCGGCCTACGATTCGCCGGAGGGCCTGATCTACGTGGCCCAGCAGCTGCAGCGGGAGACACCCAACTCGATTGTCTTGGATCAGTACCGGAATGCGGGCAATCCCTTGGCCCATTACGATGGAACTGCTGCCGAAATCCTGTTGCAATTGGATAACCAGGTGGATATGGTTGTCGTATCGGCGGGAACTGCGGGCACCATCTCCGGCATCGGCAGGAAGATCAAGGAGCAGGCTCCCAACTGCCAGATTGTCGGCGTTGATCCCTTTGGATCCGTTCTGGCCCGTCCCGAGGAGCTCAACAAGAGCGACGTACAATTCTACGAGGTGGAGGGCATCGGCTACGACTTTCCGCCAACCGTTTTCGATGACAAAGTCGTGGACGTTTGGTCCAAGATCGGTGATTCCAACTGTTTCCCGATGAGTCGCCGGTTGAACGCCGAGGAGGGTCTGCTCTGCGGTGGATCCAGTGGTGGCGCCATGCACGCCGCCCTCGAGCATGCCCGGAAACTAAAGAAGGGTCAACGGTGTGTGGTGATCCTGCCAGATGGCATTCGGAATTACATGACCAAGTTCGTGTCCGACAACTGGATGGAGGCGCGTGGCTTCAAGGAGTCGGTGAACGAACACGGCCACTGGTGGTGGAGCCTGCCCATCGCCCAGCTGGAGCTGCCTGCCCCCGAGGCGGTGCTGAAGTCTGGAGCCACAGTGGGCGAGGCCATTGGCCTCATGAAGGTACTTCGTGTGGATCAGCTCGCTCTGGTGGACGAAGAAGATGGGTGAGTTTAGGAATAAATGTAAAATCATTTCTTACCTTCTGATGGGGTCATCTCTGTTGTAGTTCCATTTTGGGATTGGTCGGCCAGGAGACACTCATCACCCAGATCGTGACCATGAACCGAAAGCAGAGCGATCCCGCCATCAAGGCCCTCAACAAGCGAGTGATCCGTCTCCCGGAAACCGAAATCCTGGGCAAGCTGGCTCGTGTCCTGGAGGTGGATCCCAGTGTCCTCATTATTGGCAAGACGGCGTCGGGCAAGGAGGAACTGAAGGCTCTGGCCACCAAGCTGGACGTGACCAGTTTCATAGCCAACGGTAATCCCAGTGAAAAGGCCAATGGCACCACCAATGGCAACACTCACTAGGTGACTGGATATTCCAGGATATATCCGGGATATAGCAACCTCCTTCTCGTCTGATTTTTGTCCAACCTACCGACTTAACTTATACGTATAAAACATGCATGCATTTTATTAATTTTTAATAAAAAATAATACTTAACACATAAATGTTCGATTTATTATTCCGATTTTTTAAGAACTTTATTCATTTTTGTTGATAAAAATATTTTTAAATATTTAAAAATAAACAAGAAAGGAGAGATGACTTCGGGGGAAGATATATATCGCAAACATTGGATATAGTTGGCCGATCCTCATGAGAATATCAAAAAAATATCGAACTAAGAATATATTTAAAATATCTATAAATAAATATATATAAAAAATAGATGGCAGCTATAGGATATAGTCGGCCGATCCTCATGAAATTTGGTACGTCGTACTATGTCGAAAATCGGGGTTTTTGACTTTCAAGTGCCTGAGGATATCGCCTATCTCACTAATTTTTAATATTTCTGGATGAAATATATAGTATAATATTTGTTCACAGATATCATTTAAATGTTGCCCTATCACATGCATAAACCAAAAATTTAACTGAGACTATCCGTATCGCCAATAAAAATTCTTGAAAAATTTCCCATTTTACAGCAATTTAACAATACCCCCCCTCAAGTCCCTTTCCACAAATAAACCAGAGTCGATTGTTTACTTTTCAAAGTCTCCGTTGGGGCTGATTCTGCAATGTCTGAAATCCAATGGTTTCCAACCTTAAGCTTTTTCCAGTGAAAAATATTGTTTTCGATTAATTTTTATGTATTTTATTTGGAGATTTTATTCAAAAGTTAAAAAAAATAAGAGTTCAGTTTGTCTAATAATCTTCTTCATAATATTAGCAATAATATAATTACATTTTAGTGCATATTAAAATTACATATATTTTCCAAAAAGTGTCATTTTCCAAGTCCGTTTAAAAAGGCTTTTTTGTTTTCTTCATTCTGTTCTTCGGATGTACATGAAAATGATATGCGGTTCGACGCTAATAGATCCAGAAATGAAAAATAGAATTAAAAAATGATGTCCAGTTAGTTTATTTCAGAAATGTCAAGTTGGATATGAAATAGAAGACAAAATCTAATTAGAATACACACCTCATTCCAGGATCGAACCACCAGCCATAGCCCACTTCCTCCGCCAAATTACGACCACGAACTCTATCCAAATCCCGATCGAAGGTGGAAAATTTGGAGCCCTGCTTAGGCATCATCATGGCGATTCCAGTACAATTGTCAATACTTCTCACCTCGTAGCCTTCGCTTCTACCGCCCACAACGAAGTGGTCGCATCTTCCGTCCCCCTCAAGGGTCCATAAATACACTTCATGAGGCTTTCCACTCATCAGACGGTGCAATCGATTGAGTCCAATAAAGAACTCATCCCTAAACTTAATTCCTACATCTCCAAATCCACGTTCATAATCCTCATACGTGCGTTTAAATATTGTTGAATCAGCATGTTTTCTATAAACATTCAACCATCCAGATCCGATATCCGAAAATGACATACAAACCACTTTAAACGGGTCTGAGCCTGGAAGTTGTATTTCGCGGAGGACTTCATATTCTTTTTGGCCTCGTGGACAAGGATCTGGAAAATCTGAAGAAGTCGTTGTTTTATTTTGCAAATTGTTGTGTTCTGCCGACTCACCTGTGGTTTCTGTTTCCGACGTCGTCTGATTTCTTATATAAGGCAGTGGAGTTGTTGGGACCTTTCCAGCTTCCACTTCCGACTTTGTTGGATTATTTTCATTTATTCCTCCAATCTTCACTATTTTTTCCAGCTTATCGATGTCTTCGCGGAACTGATTAGTCAACGTTGCAAGTTCATTTGTTTTCTTTAGGTTCCTATTTTGATCTTTAAGTAGTTCGATTTCCTTGTTTTTTTGGTTTATGAGAGTGTTTAGATTGTCTACTTCCAGATGCTTTGATTGCAACTGCGAATATTTAACTTCAGTATCTTTAAGTTGATTCAGCACTTCCGCATATTTATTTTGCACTTCCGAGTATTTATTTTGCACTTCCGAGTATTTATTTTGCACTTCAGTGTGTTTGTTCTGCACTTCCAAATTCGATTTCACCAACTCCGAATAATCCTGTTGGCATTTTGATATCTGAGCACATTGTTTGAGATCCTCGCTCTGCAAGTCCGAAAATCGTTTCTGAAGTTCCGAGAAGTCTGTCCTGCATTTTAAAAGATCGGCTTCGTTCTTGTGACACTTCTCGAAGAACCGTTGTACGTTAATGGTCTGTGGAATCAAAATTAAAATTATTTTTCAAAATAAAAACTCTCAAAATGGCTATTACTTACTTCTTCCGATCCCAAGGCGGTGGAAAAAAGGAAAAAGGCAGAAATGAGGGCCACGGGGAAGATCATCTTGTATTTTTTTGATTAAACTGAACCGTCTACTGAAAGAGTCTCTGGGAATATTTCAACTGATGCTGCGAGTCTTGGAGCTCCGGCTTTTTAAAGCCGTCCTCGGTCTTGAGCTTCAGTTTCTGATAAGGAATTGGGACATACCCACACATATGGAAAAGCCAAAATATTCCACAGACAGAATGCGCACGGAAGGGATGTCAAAGGTTATTGGAGATTAGAGAGGGGGGGATTGGCAACAAGATTTGGTTTATGTTCCTTTCTCGTTTTGGAAGAGTTTGTTCATAAAGTTATACGATTTAAAGATATAGATTTTCCAGATTTTTTAAAGAATTTCGAAATTAGAATTTAGCTAAATTATAGAAACACATATCTTTTGAAACAAAATTCTAATTTTGTGAAAAAATTGGCTTTGAAAATAAGGAAATAAATTAAATCCATCCAGTATTTTTAATAAAAAATTAATGAATAAATTTATTACATAATGGGAATTTTTAGAGCTACATAAAATAATTAAAAAAGGCATAAGTTGGAAAGGGACCTAATCATGACTTTCCTTATAAAACATATAACTTTTGAGCCATAACTCAGTACCCAGCCCCCGAAAATAAGAAAAAATCTATTTTAATTTAATCACTTTTTTCATGTACATATATATATTTCGTTCGATTTTCTTTGTATTCGCTAGACGGCGACCTTGCCAATCATGTACAGTGAAGACAATTATTTTAAAATATATTGTTTAAAAAAAAAATTCATTGAATTTCTGTTAAAACTAAATGCATGGCAGGGAAAATGAATTTTTCTTAATACTCAGTGAGTTTGGAGATTTTTAATTGAGATTTCCTTAGAAAGAGGCAGCAGATACATAGAGAGATGGGGAGAGAGAGAGAGCTAATGTACAAAAACATAGAATAGAAAGAGATGGATAGCTTGGAATGCTTGCCGTTTGTATTTTTTCTTTTTTTTTTGCTTGATTCGAGTTTTTAGTTTTTTATTTTTTTTATTTTAGACGCCACGATTGGGCAAGTCCTTGACCTTGTAAATGCGCACCAGCCAGTGCTCCGTGGTGTAGGCCTCCTCCAGGACATCCAACTCAAAGTCCTTGTTGCCAATCTCGGCAGCCCTGACACGATCATATCCCTGCGCCTTGCCACCTTCCGTGTACATCTGCCCGAAACGATAGTAGCACATCTTGTACATTAGGCAGTTAAGTAGAGTGGGTGATCCCTCCTTGTCCACCCGGAATTCGCCATTGGCGGCATAATAGTCCTTTTCCCGGATATTGGCCCCACGATCCGTACTGCCGCCGATGCGCACCATCCACAGGAACTTGTTGATATCATCGGACGAGTAGCCGGTGAGGCCCCCGAATATGACCAGGACGTAGTCCACATCCAGTTCACGCATTATCTCGTACGCCTTCTCCTCCGACGAGGCCATGGCCTGGCCGACACGTGAAATGTGCGTGTTATTCCAGGTGTTGTTGTCCACCAGAATGGTGCGATTCGCCATGGCGGTTATCTGATAGCCATAATCCCACCAGGACATGATGCGAGCGTCCTGCAAGAAGACCACAGATGTGGTTAGTTGGGGAAACAAAGATAAAGATCATATCTTTTATAGGTTGCGAATTGTCAGAATGGTTTGTTTGGTACTCATTATGTTTCATACTCTTCCTATCAAGAATTTACAAAGTAGTCATCAGGATAAAGGAAAAAAGGATTCGATATCCTTGGAGAATGGAGAAAACCCACCTCTGGCGTATTCATCTGCAGCCAATAGTACGCCTCACGGAAATCATCAAAGATAATGCGTCCCCCGTCATGGGATCGGGCACTCAGCACAATACTGGGCGAGGAGTAGGCCTCCGAGGTCACCCAGGTGCAGTGGAGCGTGTAAACGATCAGCATGAAGGTGATGATGCCCACAAATCCAATCGCCACTTCGCTCTTAACGCCTCCCGTCTGCTGTTCCAACTTCTTGAACTGCCTTTTGCTTTCCACGCCCTGCTTGGCGGCACTGCCCGCGTCCACGCTCTTGATATACTTGGCCAGCAGATGCGAGATGGCAATGCCGGACAGGACACACATCACCGGTGCCAGGACCAGCATAAGACGGACCATGACACCGGCAAAGTAAATACTGGTGACCCCGTACAAAATAATGAAGATATTCGAGTCGGTGAGCTTCGAGAAGCAAAAGTACAGGCCGGCGGGGAACAGAAATACCAAGATCTAAACAAACAAAAGATATAATAAAGATTATTAACCAAAATATAGATAATTAGGGCTAAGGTTGAGGCAATTTTCTAACCCAGAGCCGCCTCAGCGATCAAAGTGCAAGGTAATCACTGAATGCATTAAGTCGCAAGTCATTCGGATCGTTATTAGGCTCTCATCTCAGGCAGATTGGGCAGAAAATAGAAAAGTCAAAACAGAAACCCTTATAAAAAAAAAACCAACCTGTAGATCAAAGTAGAAGGACGACCAGGACGTGGGCTGATGCTCGGATACTGAGGCAATAATTGGAATATGATTCTTGGCATAGGACGGATCCAGCAGTGAATAAAATCGTCCAGTCCAGGGCGATACTTTTCCAGTTATGGTCGCCACAGTGCCCACAACCAAGACCACAGTCAGAATACTCGACACCAGGGTCTTGAAGAGCAACTCAAAGTGCTCCTTGGGAATACGAGATCGCAGATAGTCGACAAAAGCATGAATCTGGCAAAGACCGAAAACGCCAAGGGCCTGGAAGCATAAAAAAAGGGATTTATTATTAAGAGCTCTCATATTTTGAATAAAAACTATAATTTAGTTATTAAATCAGCTTAGTTTGGTAGTACTCATTATGTTTCATACTCTTCCTATCAAGAATTTACAAAATATTCATCACAAAGATCACTAGAACTAACTAGAAAATGACGAAACCATCCTTACCAGCATATGTTCCGAGCTCTGTATCGGTTGGAAGCCCACAAACGATATCTGCATGGACAGTATGGTGCCCACACAATACAAGGTACTGTAGGCAATGTAGATTCTGTGCGAGAATCGTCCAGTGATCATAAGCGCCAGGACGTGCAGCGGTATTAGATTGATCAGGAACACATATCCACCCCACGAGGAGACCATGTAGAAGTAGGCCAGTGCCGACATGGCCGACCAAAAGATGGTGCCCGTCTTGACGGCCTTGATCCACAAGTAGTAGGTGAAGAGCATGCAGAAGATGGCGATGCCTTCATTGTCGTACGAACCAGCCACAGACCTGGAGATGTAGCCCGGCACAATGGAGATTAAGGCAGCGGCCACCAGTCCAGCGCCAGTGCTCTGAATCCAGAAGAGAAACGGTAAAGCACCCACGTGGTGGAAATTATAACCTCGTTTTACTTACGTGAATCTCCTTGGTGAGGGCATAGGTGACCAGTGTCGTTAGCGAGGAGAAGAACGGTGCCAGAAAGACACACACATTCCGAATATCAATGGTGATGTTCAGTAGCCACATAAGGCGGTATAACGCCGCCGAGGTAACCATCAGTCCGGGATAGATGGTGCCGCCGATGATGCGGCCCAGCGGATACCAGGCGCGGTCATCGAACCAATTGTGGAATTTGTAGAAGCCCTGCTCCGCAAGGAAGCGGGTGGTGCGGTAGTTGAAGTACGGATCGAACTCATGGATCACGCTCTCAAATCGCAGCACAGAGAAGAGTCGCGTGGCGAACGCTGCAAGGGTCGAATCAAAAAAGAGGAAGTTGAAATTTGCGGCGGCAAGAAGCAGAACCTGATCAGTGGTGGCACAAGCGGGTAGGGTTAAACTATCGCTAGCTACATTTATCGATAGTTTTTAATAATAAAATTTATTTTATAAATAAATAATTATTATTTATTTATTTATTTATTATATAATATTTGTTGATAAATATTCGAATTTTTTATATTCTTGTTGATTCAAATGACGTCACAGGTTGGCGATACCGGTTCATAGCGATAAGCGGCTCACGATTCACAAACGAGATGCCAATGTTTGATTTTTTTTTTTGGAAACACGCCCACTGTTGTAGGTTTTGGCCATTTACGGGTATTTTACTCACACAAAACCGCCGCCAAAATAAGAATAGCTAGCTTAACCAGGTGCTCCTGCTTCTCCCAGGTGAGCAGACCCCTGACGCCGCCGCCCACGTCCACGGTCATTTCCCCTCTCTCCGCTGCTCGATGCGGCTCCTGCCGGCGTTTTTCTTTGTTGATTTTGTAGAATTCTAATTTACAGATTGTGGTCTCATGGAATTCACTGAGCGCGTAGGAGTTTCTTCTTCGTCAATCTTTAAGATTTATAGTTACTTTTAATTTAGTTTGTACAAAAAAGCTTAAAATGCGCGACGAAACTTGCAATTCGTGGCAAAAAAAAGTATCGCTATGTGTTATCGTAATCGCACTATTTTCGAGCAGGTGGCAACGCCATCAGAAGAGCGCTCTTATTTTTAACTGACTTTTTGCTAGTTATTTGGAAATTTGGAATTTGTAAATATATTTTAAAATTCATTCTGAGGATAGTCTGATTTATATTTATTCATTTAATTGAAGTGTTAAATTTTTGCTCGACCGGCTGTTCAAGTCTTATTGGTACTCTCTGGACAGCTGTTTGCGAGTGAGCTCCAGTGATGGTGGTATTTTTTTGACGGTCAGCCTGCAGCCACACTGTTTTCCAGCCGCGCTGCTTGTGTTTTGTCGTTTCCCGTTACTAGAAGTTTAACAACAAAAAACTATGACAAGAAAACACGGGCATTCAGTAAACCGCCGGGAAAAATAATCGCGAGATGATTGATTAATATCTGAATATATTGGCCAACACTTGTCGAACCGGAAAACAAAAGAAACCGTGATATCTGCTGGTAAATAGTTGCAAACATTAAAAAAAAAACTAATGAATATCGCTTCAAATACACTTTTATAACAAAAATAAGATTCTCTGATTGGCTCAAATATTTCGCTTTATTGTTTTTGCCATTTAATAGTAAAAATTCGTTAACTTTTTGAGTGGGAGCAGCTCGTTATATACAAAACCGAAAAAAAACGTCAAAAAGAGAAGTAACTTGCGGCTTGTTGTTGTTTTTGTGCGCGGGTTGTTTTTGCCTTTTTTGTTTTTTTTTTCGTGTTATTACTTTTTTTTTCTATTTTTTTTTTGGGTATTTGTGCGCCAAAAGTAATTAAATAATAATCATTTATTTTTGGATTTATTGTGAGTCTTAAAGTGCAGCAAGAATGGTGAAAAATCGAACATCAACACGAGAGTTACGCTCTCAAAAATGCATGTGTGTATATATATGTGTGTGTGTGCGTGCGGGTGGTGGCAGAGACGTTGACTGCGGTAGCAGCACCACCAGCAGCAGCGATTGCAGTTGCCAGCACGCATCCAAGAAGAAGAAGCAGAATAAGGAGTGGGAGCAATAAAAGCAACAAACTCCAACTTCTGCAGCTGCTTCTCCTCCACTATACCCCCCACTATATATACACTATATATGTATACATATATGTGGGTGTTTGCATTTGCATGGCATTTCTGGCATGCAACGTACTTACGTATGTTTGTTTGTATGTATGGTATTTGCATTTATGGCAATTGGTGTGCCTAGATGGGTGTACGAAAGAGAGAGAGAGAGAGGTCACAAAGTGGGAGGTATAAATTACAACAAATCTAAATCTGATTACCGGCTTTGTTGGAAAATTTATGAAAAAAAAATATCTAGTATATTTACATTCCCGAAAAAAACAAATTACTTGACCTTCAAAATTTCCTTAAAAAAAAAACCTTTGAAATTTATCTCGAAAAAAAAAGTTTCCAAAAAGCTTTAAAGATAAGATAATTAAATGATAAATTATACTAATACTATTACTAATACATACTTGGGCTTTTTATATAATTTTTGGTTAAAACTTTTAATTTTCTTAGGGTCTCTATGACGTAGATGAAAATTACTACTCTAGACCATCAATTTTGGTAATCCATCAATTTTTTTGTTTTTAATTTTTTTGCCCATTTCTTAACCCATTTACATGGCCAACAACCAAGTGATTAAGTGATTTTTTGCTTTCGCTTCGAAAAAAAAAACAATTTTTAAAAAATATTTTTTTTCTTTTGTTTTTCTTGTAAAAAAAAATGTGGCATATAGGGCAAGACAATGTTGCTTGTCTGGCGGGTTATTGTTATTATTATTATTTTTTGTTTACTCGTGGGAAACGGAAATTGGCAAGACAGACCGAGAGAGAGAGAGAGAAAAAAAATGATAATAAAATTGCCGCCGTTTCACTTTCGGTCTTCCATTCTCCACTATCCACTCTCCACTTGCTATATCAAAAAGTTGTTAACAAATTCAATTTTTTGTTGCTTTCAAGACCCTCCCCCCACCCCCTCCCCTCAATTAATTTCAAGCAATTAAAGAATTACAACGCTTACAACCTTTAATAGCTGGGGGATGAGACCTACAAACTGGTATATCCATATATTGGTAGGGTCTTATTTTAATTGGTTTCTGGCATACAGGTTACGTTTCCAATTGGATTACAATACCCAGAGACTATACAGATATAATTTATCTGTGTGAAGTCGGTTTGGAAGGAAATATATACGAAATTTTAAATTTTTTCTCATACTTACATAGGTCTTTTTCCCATTTTATAGATACTATGGGAAGTCTAGAATATATGTATAGAGATTTGAAATTAGAGGGTTTATTGGCCTAAATGTATCTTAAGCATCTCTGAGATTCTTTACCTTAAAATAAAGAAAGGAACTCACGGACATACGGACACGCGGACAAGCTTATTTGAGTTTTGTAAAAAATGTTAAATAGTTTCTTCAATGTTATCATAATGTCAATGTTATCTCTTTAAACCTTAACATTAATATAGCTTATAATACCTATTTAGTTAAAAAAAAAGACCCAAAAGAACTAACGGACACACGGACACGCGGACAAGCTTATTTGAGTTTTGTAAAAAATATTAAAGAGTTTCTTCAAAATTATCTTTAGTATTGCAATAAATCTCTTTAAGCCTAGACATTAATATAGTTTAAAAGATCTATTTAGTTAAAAAAAAAGACCCACAAGAACTCACGGACAGACGGACACGCGGACAAAGCTTATAGGATCATCATCCCTCCCTTAAAACCCCCATCACTAGTAGAGAAAATTAAAGTGTAAACAAATCATTTGTAATGCAATGGCTATTAGCCATATATATGTACATATACATAGTATGTATATATGTGCAACATATCTCATTAGATGACCCCCACCTCGACGATTTTAACGATGATTGCCGCTAAACAAACACCAATTGTTGGGCCAAGAAATCGATGATTTCGATACGAAACTACCAAAGGAAAAACAATAATATATACTACTAGGTATACGAAGCACTATATATATGGATATCGAGAAAAAAAGGGAGAAAGAGTTGAAAGAGAAACCCTGCACATTAAACCCACCTTTCTCCAGTGCTTGACCAATATTGTCATTGGCCATTCAACTAAAAAAATTTGCACTACAAAAAAATACTAGTTCAATAAATAAAATATTATTTTTAGAATTTATGATATTTGCAATCTGAGTTTTTTCTTTTTAAAAAAAAAATTATTCGAATATTTTTGATGTTCTTAACTTTTATAAACAATTTTTTTTCACAGTGTAGTTCCTTTAATTTCTTTCCTTCTCTCTAACTTTTTTTTTTTTTAGTTTGCAATTATCTGGGTCCGTTCTCAGCCACAACTTATTGGATTTTTCGCATTAAAAGTTTCAAACTCTGTTTTCTTATTTTTCATTTTCAAGTTTCCCTCTCTGGTTCTTTTAATTTTTTTTGTATATTTTCTTTTTTTTTTTTTTTTGCAAAGTGTTTTTTATGTGCTGTTTTTTTTTTGAGAAAAAACGTTTAAAAAACAAGTGTACTAAGTGCTGCGTGGTCGTTGGGAATTGCTGTGTGTTTCTTGGCATTTATGGTCGTTTTTTGGGTGCGGAGTTGTACTCTTTCTTTTTTAAATAAAATGGAGAATGGAGGGTAATTGGAAATTATAATAAAAATTAATAAGACTTTTTAGTTTTTTTTTAAGGTTTTGTTAGTCTTTAAAGTTTTTAAGTTAAATTGTTTTTGTATTATTTTACAAATATTTCTCTTAAATGTAGGGCATTTTCTTGTGTGCGAAATAATCATTTAACAATTTTTTTTAAAAATATTTTTTAGCCCACCTCTTTACTTGAAATTCATTTAAATTTTTATTCTTTATTTTTTTTGGAGTTTTCGAATTCTTGGCTTGGTTTAAAATTTTTTTTACTATTTATTTCTTTTTGTATTTTTGTTGGTTTACTTTGTCTTTGCTTTGGTTTTTCTTCTTTATTTTTATTTTTATTTATTTTTTTTTTTTTTTTTTTTTTGAATAATTCGTTTTTGGTGTTCAAGGCAACAAAACGATGACTTCATCTTCACTGCCCACATTTGTCTTGTTGTTGGTGTTGGTGTTTCGTGTCTCGGAATACCCTCTATGTCGAGGGCCTGTGTCTTCTTGCGGAGAAAGTATTTCCGGCTCTAAAGGGTATCAATTAAAAAATAAAGGTTAAATATAAATACAAAAGATTATTTTTTGCCAGACATCCAAGAGAGACTCGAAAGAAACCTGTTTATTAAACAAAATATATGCAAATTTTTTATTCGTTTTTTTTTAAAGAAAATATATTATATTATATTATTTGTTAAAAATATATTTAATAAATTATTATTCTTTAAGTCTTATATTTATTTATTTAAATTATCATAGAGGAAGTCTTAGTCTTTGTTTTTTTGTGTCACTTGCCACTTATATTATTATCATCATCATTAACATTATCACGGTCATTATCATTATCCACACGCCTCAGACCATGTTGCAGCTAATATGCAAAAGGGTTGAGTAATCATCATCATCATCATTGTTGTAAACATCACTTTTGCATCATCGTCACTGTCATCATTAAACTCATCGGTTGGCTGGCTGCTTTCGATAAGTACACTGAACAAAAATACATAATATATGTACATATGTGGAAAAAAATAATAAAATCTTTAAAAAAAATTATTATTAAAATATCATGTACTCTATACATTTATAGAATTACTTAGGTAGTGAAAAGTAATAAGAATATTTTGTATATTTATTGCATTTTAAATATATTACAATCATTTCTCACAGTGCATAGGCATGTGCGAACTTTGCGACATCAAATTGATTATTTTGATGCCCTTTCGTGTCTTCTGCCCTTTCTCCACTCTCCACGCTCCACTCTCCCTTTCTTTCGACGCTATCTGAGCCACTGTCTTTGTTTTATTGTTCTCGTCCAGGCCGGAAATGTTTCGCTTCGTTCCCGGCCAAAGTCCGCAGTAGTTTCGCTTCCCGACCCCAACCAGACCAGACCAGACCAACCCCAACAATATAAAATATACATATAGTCCCCCACCTTTTGGACACTTTTTTTTTTTTTTCGATTTGGGTCAGAAAGGCAACAAAGTAAACAATACCGGTGGTATATACCATTCTCTGGAGAGTTTTCGACCAACTTTTGTTGGCCAGAATGCCCGAATGCCCGAAAACAGGTTGTACGGTGTGTGTTTCGTACGGATATGGGATCTCTATCGTTTCCAAAAACTAAACAAAAACTGCAATAAAAAAATTTGTCTAAACTTCCGATGATTTATTTGGCGGATTTCTATGAAATTTATGCGAAATATTTGGTGTTGATTATTTTTGAGATTCGGATTTTTAAAACAATAGGTTTATTATGGATGCGATGAGTGAGCGGGGTCCTCAGATGATTTAATTGATGACTAATCGATATATCTTATGAGTAATAGTTTTTAAATCTTTAAAGCTTATATCTTAAATAGTGTTTAAAACTGTCGTTTTGTAGGAAATTATAGGTATGCTTTGGAGAATGATTATCTACAGAGTCTATAGAGTCTGGTTTTCTTTTAATTATATTTATATCAATTTAAAACTTTGTATATCTATATTTTTTTATAAACTAAAATAGTCTAAATTGAAGAACTATATTCTATATAATACATATCTTTGTTTTCGCTTACATACTTTCCTAACCATTTTAATGACTAATATTAAGTGGATCAATTTTTCAAAACACACATTTTTTTTTTTAATTTAATTTATTTTTAATTGAAGCATTTTTTTTATCATTTGCTGGACTCTCTGGGAAGTAGAACACGTCGGTGGCAGCTGTTTATTTTTCGCTGGGACTGCGTTATTGATTAACAATTTATAGACGACTTGCGAAAGCTAATTGGCGCGTTATATATGAAAGTTATAGTAACAATTGTGGGTTTTTATTTTCAATTTTTTTTGTATTTTTTTTTTTGCAGCAGCTGCCCAAACGATGCAACAATGTGACAGGCAGCAGCAGCAGCAGCGGCAACATCCAACATCTGCTATTCAAGAGCCAGCAGCAGCGACAACAACAAACAAAAATTCTATACAAATTTTTGGAATAAAAATTTAAAATTTAAAAATTACAAATCACAAAAGATTAGCAAGATTTTAATTTACAAAAATCAGCCATAAAAAAAGGAGTTAAAAAGAGCTATAAAAAAACAATAATTTTTAAAAATATTTCTTTGCTTAGCAAATACATAAACCAAGCGGCTACGAAGCAGAGACCCTAACCACTGGGAACACAGTGAGTTCAACAAATAATTTTACATAATCAGCAAAATAATAATAATAATTTATTTTTTTTTAATTAATTTAAGCTAAAAACAACAAAAAGGTGCAATAAAAACAAAAAGAAAACAAAAATATTATACAAGCTTAGACACAAACCAAACTATTTTACAGCGAATGCTATAACCCAACTGATTCCAGAGAGAAGAAAATTAATTTAATTTAAAAAAAAAATATTTAAAAAAATATAAAATTTTCGTTGGCTACTTCGATGGTTAGCTAAGGCACAAACCCAGCTATTACATCAACCACTGAACCCACTGGCAACAAAAACGCTGGAACTTGAAGATCATTAGGAATTTTTTTTGGAGAGCGACAGACTGAAAGAGTGGCAGGATCAGGGTCAGGAACAGCAGCTGGATCTGGATCTGAATCTGGACTGGGATCAGGATCAGAATCAGGATCGGTATCGGGAATAGAGGAGATGCCAAGCACTGCAGGTAGCGCCGCTGGAGTTGGAATGGGCGCCTTAATAAACAGTGCTGGTAGCAGTGCCGGCAGTGTGATGGGAATTGGCAGCCTGGGTGCCAGTTCGTCGGCTAATCCCGGACCCGGATCGGGTGGTCAGAGCGATGCCTCCGGTGCAGCTGGCACCCTGATAGCGCAGAGCACGGCGGGAACGAGTGCCGCCAGCAGCGGTACCATCACCTGGGACAACAACGGCACCCTGCGCTCCATCAATCCCGGCGACTGGTCCATCGAACAGTGTCTGGGCTGGCAGCAGCCGCACCAACTCTATTTCCAACTGGGCTGGGCCTTTCTCTTCCTGGCCTTCTTAGCGCCGCACGGCCCCTTCGGTTCGTTGTGGATGCGGGCCATGCTCCTGATCGGCTGCCTGATGATGGGAATGCACGGCTATCTGGTGGCCTGTACGCCGGACGTGGTGCTCTGGTCGGGCATGGGATTGTTTGTCAACTTTATCTACCTGGTGGTGGTGCTGTGCCGGCTAAGGCCCGTGAGATTCGAGCAGGAGATTGAGGCGGTAAGTGGTTTCTTTAAATCTCAATATTTATTAAGAATATTTACTATATGTATAAACCATAAATTATTCCATTTTATAAAGATCCAAGCTTTCAAAAATGTACATTTTTACATACAATAATAACTCCAACGATTTTGTTGTTGAAAAAAAGCTTAAAGGTAGGCAAAAAATGCATAAATGTGAGAAGTATTTTACTTTTCCTATAAAATTTAAACTTTTGGTTAATAATTTATCTTAGAAAAACAAAGAACTATTTTATTTTAATAAGATTAAGGCGTATATTAAAATAAAAATAACTCCAATACTCTTGTTGTTGAAAAAAAAAACCTTAAAAGTAGGCAACTCTATTTTTTAAAGTGAGAATTAAAAAGAAAAGTTATTGAATTTTAAGCATTCGATAATATACCTATCCCTCAAACCATAACTCATTGTTTTTAAAAGGTTTAAGCTTATAAAATATATATTTCTTAACAAAAACTACACCAACGTGTTGTTGTTGTTGAAGACATCCCCTTAAAGTATGCCATAAAAATAGCAACAAGCTACAACATTGTTATATTTACATTTTTCTTCCCCCCATTAAACCCAAGAAAGGCCATTAAACCCAATACCCAGAAATAATCGAAATTTGATATTCGGACCCATTGATTTTCTGACAAGAAAATTAACCATAATTTGGCGAATTTTCCAAGCAATTATCCGCCGACCGGCCTTGCCAAGAAAAACAGATGTTTCAATTGTAAACAATGACTTTGATTCTTGAATAATTTTATTGATTGAATTTGATTTTGTTTGTTTTTTTTTTTTTTGTGGATTGTGTGTGTTTGGTTATCACTTTTTTGGTTTTTTTTTTTTTTTTGTTGTATCTCTCTCTTTTTGTTGTTTGTTTGTTTTAATTTAAATTAAATGATGTATTAAATTTATTCACTTAAGCATCCGCACTTAAAACAGATAAATACATAGTTTCGATGGATTAATAAATAACAAAATAAGAATGATTTGAGCGCGTTCTCAGAACAAAAAAAAAAAAAAAAATATTAAACAGTACAATTAATTATGAATAGGCTATTAATTAATAACTGTGTAAATTATTGGCTATCGACTATCGACTAAATGTGTGTGTTTTGTGGGTTCTTCAAGGGGAGGCTGGGTGTGGAGGCGGGCTGAGTTTATCACAGGATATCAGATTTTTTTTTGAGTGTCGCTTCTTTTTCGGACGTCTCTTGAAACATACTTTGTTTTTTTTTTCTAGTTTTGGAAGAGGAGACTACTTGTTTTTTTTTTTTTGGAGATGGAAAATAAATCAATTATTCGATAAGCATAATAATAATTCTTACTTTTTTTGAGACAAAATTATCGAATATTGAAATACAATTGTTGGTGTGATGGTGTGATGATGATGTGATCTTACGAGTCTATAAATAATATAATTATTATATATACGTAAATTCATTATAAATCGGGGGATGGTGAGTGCCTTAGCTGAGGCGTATTTTCGATGCCAGAAAATACAGCTGCAGGCACGTGGTTAGCATGACCGTCATATTGCCAATGGCGATGGTCATGTGTATGCGCCGGAATCCCTTGTGGATGCGCTGATAGTGCGGACAATCGACCAGATCACCCTGCACCAGGCTCCCCACCTCCTGGCCACTTCCAATCGCATCCTCGATCCTGTATTTCTCGTGCATCAGCCGAAGCATGGGCGGTACTAGATATAGTCGCACCACCACCTCAATGCCCGCCGCCAGGGCGAGGGAACCCATTTGAATGCCCGCCGATGTTGTCCAACCGCTCAGGAAGTACTTTGCATAGACCACCAGCATGGTTAGGCTGAGCATTGCATTGAAGGCAAAGTAACGAGGGAACAGGATCTGCTGGCACTGCCCGAAGACATGGCGTGGCAGTGAGAAGTACAGCGAGAGTCCTAAAAGGATACAAAAATATTTAAAGTTATTACAATATTTTATTAGGGATGCTTTTTGTTTATCGATAATCGATAGTCGATAATTTATTTAGACTCACCCGAAACAAATGTCATCCAGATCTGTGATCCAAAATGTGTGGCAAATGCCCCCAAATAGATCAATGCAGCCAATACACCGCCCGTTGAGGATGGTCTCGTTGTGGATTTAGATGATGTCTCTACTACCGATGTTGCTGTTGTTGTTGTTGTTGTTGTCGTTGCTGGGTCGATAAGGTCGCGTCCCACAGTCATCATCACGAAGGCCAGTATGCAAACGGCTATCAAGTGTGCTGGTTGTGTTGTACGCGTCAGAATTCTACAAAAAAATAAAAAAAAAAAATTCTCAATTAGTGATGATTGATAAACGATACAAGTACTTAGCGATCTTGTTTAATCGATAGACTTGAGATATTATAAAATATTCTTGGAAAATCAATCTGAATTGGCCTATATTTACCAAATACTTCAAGGTCTAGCCATCTCTTCTATATACATAACACCCTACTTCCACTTGTTATACTTGTATGTATATATAATCATTTGGAATGGATTTATAAGCGCAATTGCACTGCAATCGCATCACAATCGAATCGATTGTGTTTCGGGTTCGTGGATGGTCCAAACTCCAAACTTCGATTACATACTTGGCTTTAGTCGGTGGTATATAGTCGGCCGATTTGATAGCTTCGTGGGCACGTGGCCGTCGGTTCTTTTTTTTTTTTTTTTTTTTGATTAGATTTGTGGCGTTGGACGCGACTGCTCGCCAATTCTTCCCGCTTTCTGTCTACGCATTTCTTCTCGCCTCCTCTCTTCTCCTCCAACTAGTTAGTCTATCAATTTTACATATCCGTCTAGTTGTTGTTTTATGAGTGGGTCCGTTGTATATATATTTTTTTTTTGCACTCTTTTTTAGACGCTTGCTATTATTTTTTATTTTTTGCTTTGTTTTTGCGGCGAATAGAGGCGAAAAAGTGGCGTACGTGCGAAAACGCATGCAGCCGAATATTATATATTTTTTTCCCCTCTCCCCCCCCATCTAAGCCCCCCTTCTACGCCCATTGAGATCTCAGATGTGGAGACCAGAACTAAAGCCACAAATTGCCAATCTTTATGCACTCATAACAGCGTGGATAATATTTCTTTTTTTTAGTGGAAATTTGCAAGAATCATAATCAATATCATAAAATCAGACAGGTATAGAGAGATTAGAAAAGAAGCAATTTTTTTTTTTTTAATAATTTATCCAAAAAAATCCTAAATTGTTAACCTCCATTGTAGGGCTAAGAATTTATTATCCGAATGACGTACAAAAATCGCACTTGATGGAACTTTGCACAGCGTGAGATCCCCCGACTGGGAACTCTATTGACTTTCGCGACTTTCGTCATCAGATAACAAACTACCGATCCGAACCGAAGCACCCAACTTGAGTCAGCATAGTCAGCAAAAAAAAATTAGAACTACATTTATTATTATTTTTAGATTCGCACTTTCATAATTAATACCCAAAATCCTATCCAAAATGAATCACTCAACCCGTTAGGTTAGGTTAGGGTTAGGGGAATTACATAAAGATTGAGTACCACTGTACTCTATGTACAATATCGATCCTATATATCGTGACGATCACGAGTTTGGGTCTTTATTATCGCTTATATGCGAAAAATCATATGATTTGATATGATAAAGCTGTTCTATTTAATTGGGTCTTGGGTCTTGAATAAATTTCGCTATAAATCAATTAAGAACTTGTGACTCTTTTTTTTTTTTGGGGATAATGATCTTGTCTTGTATAACTAACCGCAGACATTGCACCAAATAATATATGTGCATTTAAAAATATCAAAACAGTCGTGATTAACATGATCCAGTGCCGTGACAATAAAACTGATAACACCACTCATTGAATGATAATGGAAGCCTCTCCATGCATCTCTGGGCTTTCCTTAATGTCACATTGTGAAATAATATAATTTTTTGTTTTTATTTTATTGGGGGGTGTGTGTTTTTTTTAAAAATACTTTAGCTATTAGCTGGTAATTAAAATATTTCAATAGGAATTCCATTTCCGGCACATGTAATTGCAAAAATA
Source organism: Drosophila pseudoananassae pseudoananassae (assembly GCA_018153035.1). Lineage (NCBI taxonomy): Eukaryota > Metazoa > Arthropoda > Insecta > Diptera > Drosophilidae > Drosophila > Drosophila pseudoananassae. The sequence goes on along the minus strand of JAECXR010000023.1, from coordinate 1,773,375 downwards.
TTTTTAAAAATAACACCCTTTCGCTTTTTAAACAAAAAAATAAATAGCTTATCGTATTTCAAAGTTTTATGTTTCAAATGTCATGAAAATATTAAATTTTTGACTTTAAAAGATAATAATAATTTTAAAGAAAAGGTAATTGTATGGATAATTATAAGAAATTAGAGATAGAACCCAAATATTAAAAGGCTCTTTGCTTTAAAAGAATATTATTTCAGATATTTTTCTTTCTAAATTTTATATTTATTTTTTATAAAAATATATATATATGTATATTTTTTTTGGGGAAACTTACGTATAGAGACGGCTGTTCTGCAGCTGGGCCACCAGATAGGTAATCCTTTCGGACACCTGTCGTGTCATTTGAGTTCCAATGGCCAGGGCATCGTCCATAGACGGTTCCATGGAGCTGAGCTTTCGTTGTTGCTGCGCTTTTAATTCGGCTGCCGTCAGAACCGTAACATCGTTTTCTGTTTCCAATTGTTGTTGTTGTTGTTGCAACTGTTTTTGTTGTTCCTTAATCATTTCTTGTTGCTCCTGTTGTTGCATTTTACGAAAATGTGGACAAAATTTCAAAAGTTCAATATTTCCAGAGTGTACTGTTGTGTTGGGAAAAGCAGCTGCCAGGCTGCTCTTTCTACGCTCCAATGGCATAACGGTAGTTTTCACCTCCATAGACGACTCTCCACCATGGGCAGCTTTGGCGGCAGCAACATCAGTACCACTGTCGGCTTCACTATCGCTGCTAATGTCGCTGCTGCTCCTGCTGCTGCTGCTGCTGCTACTGCTGCTCGTTAGCTCCAATTGCTCCAGAAGGTGTTGCTCCTGCTTTTGGAGAGCTTCTTCCTTTTGTTTTTGCTTCTTCTCGCGCTTACGGAGAGTGTATTTGACACTTCTCACCGCTTTTGATGGCATCCCGTAGGCCATGTACCGTTCGATCTGCTGCTCGTTGCTTTTCTCCATAATTCCCGAATTGTGGCACATTTTTGCATTTGTTGTGCTTTTTCCAAATTTAACGGTTAATATTTGTCTTATTTGCACTTTTTATTGAAAATGTGTAGTTTTCTTTGTCTTGCTGGCACAGCAAAAAAAAAAAACAATGTTTTTTGTGGGATATTTGATATAGTATTGTACAGAGCGCGTTTTGTGGATTTTTTGGTTAAATTTGGGCTTTTTAGTTAATTTAACGGGAAAGGGTTATTGTTTTAATTAAATTTTGGTTTTTGGTTTATTTTTGAGGTTTGAAAAAAAAGGGGGGGAAACAACTACGTCGAGGTCCACGCGACGCGCTAAGGTGTGCGATTTTGAATGGGCCGTCGGCATGGGGTTTACGTTTTTATATACCGCCAGCCCCCAGCAGCAGCAGCAGCGCTCTGTCGCCGTCAAGTTCTTGCGACGTCGCCTCCACCGTGCTCTGCTTCCGCTGACACTCACTCTCTCGCACGGCCTCCTCTCTTTTTCAGCTCCGATCAGCTGTCTTTTGGGGGCTGACGAAACAGTGGGCTAATTTGTGTTTACTTCAATGCAATTAATCTAGTTCATCATGATCGGTTCAAAAAAAAATATATAAACCTAACAATGATACTAGGAGTTAAAGTTTATAACAAGTCTTTAAAGGCTTTCTTTTTGGTTAATCTTATCGTTTGGCATAGTCGTAACAAAACTGAGTTTATAAAAATTGAACGTGCCAGTTGTCAGTAATACAAATTTAAGAGGAAAAAGTCATTATTTTTTTTGGGGAAAGTTCGATGGATGAGGTTCATAGGTTTACTAAATAAAGGGGATAATTTATTGAAATGAGTCACTCTGTTATTCCCAGTTTGAAGTTTCAAAAAACATTTTAATGTTTCCAAGTATTAAATCTTAGTTATTAATTTAACAAAAAATAATATTTAACATTGTAATTTCGTAAAGTCTACGTCATGCTAATTTTGCCCACTGTATCCCAGCTTAAACTAGATTATGCAAGGAGATCAAGGGAACTGCAAGAGAGAGTAACTGCAGTTTCTGGAGGCTGGGCTCCCATGTCCTCTCTTAAAGCACCATCTCGGAAGAGAGACCTTATCGTAGGGAGAATCTCAATTAGCAGACTGTCACGCTGCGATCGTTTGACATTCTGCCGCCTTATAAGCACCTGACAAATGGGCGCCACATGTGAATAGTTTTTACCTTTTCGGCCTAACCTTCGGCTTAGTAACTTCCCCTCTCTATCACTCTCTCTCTCTCTTTAAGTGTACCACACCCACTGTCCTTTTTGCTATTTTCTTTGATTTTTTGGGGAGTTCTTATAATCTGGGATCCACCGCTACCGATATTTATTTAAAAAAAAAAAAAAAAAATGTATGACTTGTCAGTTGGAATTCGGGGAATGGATTTTGATCACTGACGTCGATGGTTACTTACCCCCAGGTATTTTTTGTTTTCTTCCGTAGAATCTACTGGGATATTGGATATGTGCTTGGGAAATATCTATTACCAATTTTAAAGGGGAAATCTTCAGCCAGATTCCATGAAATATTCTTTTTTAGCTTTGAAAGAAAAATAAACTAAATTGCTTGGGGTCTAAAAGAAATTGGGGTCTACTATCGATTTCAAATGGGCCTTGAGTGGGTGATAATTGATAAGAAATTAGCAAAATTAAATAGCTTAATGAATCACCTAATGATTCACAAGGATTTCTAAGCCAAAGCCCCCCCGTCTAAAGTTCAGACGAAAAACTGACCATCTTGTTCAAAATCCGCCGCCCGCCCACATAATGCGCAAAAATTCACAAATAGAATAAACAAACTGATTATTTGATTAAAGGTCAGTCTGTGGAACGAAATTGATTAAACTGTCCCGGGGTCTAATCATGGCCAATCAGTGGACATTATCCCCTTTTGCTTTTGAAATATATCCTATTCCACCTGATTCTTGAAAGCCACGATGATTGGAAAAAAAAAATGACGATAATCTGGCCAACACAGACACGACAAAAAAAAATGAGCCAGTCTGTTGACCAAATACGTAATTAATGCCAACATTTGTATTCAGAAAAAGGAATCGCCCAACGTCGCGATCGGAGAGATCTACGTCCGGCCGAAAAAAAAGGAATATTTTTTCAAAAATGAAACAGAACGATATTGGCAGCCAACCGCAATTAGATAATGAGCATGGGGAATACGTTGTATCCACAAATATCGAATATATCAAATATAGAAAGCACTCTCCATCTACATCTTATCGGTCCAAAGATCCTCATCGATCATTATTTTCCTCACGTCCCATTAAGTTGGCGGCTACCTCCAAAAAAAAAAAAAAGAAACAAATATTTTATTTATATTATTGATGAATGAAATCGGAAAAAATCAATAATATAGTCATCAATTGTAATAGTTTGTTCTGTAAGGATCAAAGATCAATAATTTTTGTAGAATTGTTTCTTTTTAAAACTCATTTTGTGGGGTTTTTCTCAAAAAAGGTCTCATTTGTGGGACCAAAAATGTATATTATTTGATTATAAATGAATTATCTATTATTTTTAAGATTATTCAGATATAATAAATGAATGGAAAATTGAATTCATTGAATTCATTCATTGAATGGAAAATATTATAATTAAAAATTGAAGGAAGAATATTCTGTTTTATTTTATTTCTTATTTATTTTATATAGTATTTAATTTGATTGAAAATATTTATATTTTCCTTTGCTTATTAAGACATTATAATTTTTAAGAAAGAACCAAAACGAACCATATTCATATATGTACTTTATCTATTTTTACCTTAAAACTACCTTTAAAAAATGATCCAAATATTAACATTGAAAGAGTAACTTGCATCATCTTTTAGTATTTTGTTTTTCTGGCAAAAAAATAATAATACAAGTATAAAGCTTCATGGCACAGGGCCTTTTCTTGTTATCATCTGGTTATTTGATTAGTTTTTTTTATTTTTTTTTGTTTTGTTTTAGTTGCTGTTTTTGACGTTTTTAGTTTCATGATTTTTATTTTTTTTTATATACATTTTTGTTATTGGCTTGTGTGGAACTTTGGTCGGGATGGTACGTGGGCCAAGTCTGGTTTGTTATATTTTTTTTTTTTCAGGTGGCGTTGTGGCAAATTCCGTTTCATTGCCTCAAATGGCGGACGTGCCGGCCGGCTTTCACAACGTTCGGGCCGGCCAGCTAGAGACTACATTAGGGCCAAGACAACGGCGTGGGGAAAAAGGGGGGGGTCTGATGGTAGTACCATCTATAATATTTTTGTCTTAGTCCCCCCTCCCCACCTGGCGCACAAAAGTGACATCTGACGAAAGACGTACCGTACCGTTCTGCGTCAGCATCATTGATCCAACACAGTTGAGGCAAATATATAGACAGCTTGTATATTAAATACATTCTATATATTCTATATAGTCTATATAAATGTGTAATCCATATAGCACTTTCCATATCTCTCAATCCCTCTTTTTTCACGCGCCCTCCCTCACTCGATCATTGTCCAAAACATAATCCCTTCGAGCCAAAAAAACAAAAATATTATTCATGAAGGCTACAAAATAGTCGGCCAGTCATATGAGGGGATAGAATTTGGAAATTTTTTGGGTACCAGGTGGGCTTTCTTCTTTCTTTTTTTTATTTTCTTTTAACCACGAACCCTCAGAGAGCTGTCATAAGATTATTTTTGGATTTTTTGGCTAAGAATGAGGATAAAAATATGAAATGACTTTTGAAAATATTTGTTTATTCTTTGTATTTAAAAACATGACTTTTTAAAATTATTTTCTTTCTCCTTAAAAGGAACTGTAATTTTTTTTCTAGAAAAAGGATATATTTAAATTCAAGGCTTATCAAAAAAAAAATACATTTGTTTTGAAAAATTCTCAAGAAAAACACCTCATAAAATTATAAAAAAGCTTAAAAATATTTGAATGTATAGATTAAAATTAATGTATTTTTTTTTTAATTTCATATTAATTTTTATACTTAAAAGATAATTCATTAATTCATATTAAATTAATATTTAAATTTTGAACATATTTACATATACTTATAATTACTTTTATACCCTTTTAATAAAATATAGTATAATGCAGTAAAGTATACTAAAAGCATAGTGAAGTATAATATTATTTTGTATTTTTTTATTTAGTTCAAAGTTTATAAATTAAATTTAACAAAAAAATGAAAAAGAAAGAACCTTAAAAGTAGAGCTTTTTGGAGTCTAAAATTTAGACTTAAAGATAGACTTTCATTTTGTGGTATTTCATCATGACACGTTCGCTTTCCTGTCTTTTTTTTTTTTGTTGGTGGTCTCGTGATAAGAAGGCCAGAAAGAGATGGTCAGAATATTCTCGCTCTGCAAAGAAAACTCCAATGCAACCTGTAATCTCTTATTATTCCGTATTATTATCAGCAAGATGTTGTTGTCGTCAATCGACTGTTTACAAGCCTCCAGTATTGTGTGCAGTGTGTGGCTGGCCCAACCACACCTCTCACTCGGCCCCCTAGGACGCCCACCTTTTAGCGCCCCCCTCTCTCTCTATCTCACTCTCACCCTGCTGGCCAAATGAGACGTGTGCAGCGTGCGATTTTATTTGTTTTTACTTTTTAATGGCCCCACTGTTGCCGACTGCGCTTGGCCTCTGCTCTCTTAAACGGCAAAAGAGAGGGCATATGGATTGGGGCTCTCCCGCTTATCACCGATCAGCAACAGGTTCAATGGCTCATAAATGTTTTTTTTTTTCCCCTCGCCGATCTTTGGCGAACTTTTTGCTCTTTTATTTTCCTTTCTTTTTCTGATCTATTTGGGCAGGTCAGTGAAGAGCAAACCAGAATCGAAGAGCAATAAAAGCAAAAAATGAAAAGTACAAGTAGAGTAATTAAAGACGATCAGTTATAATTATACCTGAATGAACTTGAACAGGATGCACATCGATCTGTATTGAGTTGTTGAGAGATACCAGAAGAATTCCAAGCAATTAAACGGAGAATCGTCATGGCTCAGAAGAAGATTGAGTTGTAATCATTATACAAGGAAAAAGAAAAGCTGAAGAATTCTTCTAGGGAATGGAAACTATTTAATGAGTGTGTAATGAGAATGTGTATTGTATAATAAAAGTAAAGCTTTAATTAAAAGGTGTTAGGTTAAGAAAATTAATTAATTTTATTAAAAATGGGAGAGTTGTATAAATATTTAAAACTGAAACTACAAAACTTGATAAATCTTATTAAATGAGGGCAATAAATTGTATCCTGCCAGAAAATGTAATCCAATCTCAACCTTAATCTTTAGTTTAAAACAGTTCCCATAATGTACATATTAAATTGGCCAATTTAAATTAAAATACAAGTATGTACATAAATCATTTTGAAGGATAGATTTTCTTTTCCTTGGCCTCAATAATCACAATCTTTTTTGGGATTAATCCTCGTCAAGTTGTATCTCTTTTTGGGACAATCATTGCACAAATCTGATCCGATTGGATTAAGTAGAGTAGAGCACTATCTTTCACTGACGATCATATCTAAATTGCTTTGTTTCGGTTTTTTTTTTTTTTTTTTTTTTTTTTTTTTTGTGGAATTCTTTCGCTTTCATTGATTTCAATTCGCAAATTGCAAGCGGCTTCAACGGAATCGCGTTTTTTTTTTCCCACAGCCAATCCAAAACGAAGGAATGACCCCAGACCTGGTTTGCCCCTGTGATTCCCCCAAAAATGCCCGATCTCTGATCCACAATCCCGGTTCATCTCTCCATCCCACACACAAGTTCCCATTCGATGGTACATCATACATTATTTTTACATACATATATATATATGTTTCTGTATATATGAATGTACTTATATACATATAGTGCCATCCCAGTTCAGCACAAGCACAGTTCATCATCATTATAAGGTCGCTAATCTGCTGTTTCTGTAGTCATACACTGGAATTAATTATAAAGAATAGTTTCATGGCCATGAATAATAATAATAATGACCGAAAAAAGGTCTTAATATAATGTATTTTTTATTAGGTTTACTTTAGGATTAAATCACTATACTTCAAATCTTAATAAACGTTTAAAGCTCTACTGACTTTTCATAAATTCATGAAAAATATTCAAAAAAATACTGTTTAATGTTTTTGATTTAAATATCGTCCTTATTTTCCTTCACTATTTCTTTAAATAAATTTTTAAGATTTTGTAAAAATGGTACATAAAATAATGCACTTTTCATAGAACCATATGAAGTTTTGGGAAAAAGTTTTTGTTTATTCCTCAAAAAAGATTTTTGAAAAAAAAGAGTAATTAAACAAATTTTTAAAGTTATTCCCTCAAAGTTAAAGCTAATAATTTAAAAGCACATTATCATAAATTATGACAAGATGATTTTATAATCGATGCTTCCAGTTTCATAATTTATTTTAATATTATTTATTATTATCCTTTAAATAAATTGCCTTTTCGTTTTTAAGGATATTTAGTTAAATTATTGTTATTTTTTTTTTCGGTGCATTGGTATCCCCTTGGTTCCGCTGTTGCTGTGACTCTTTCCATGAATTTTATTTTTTATACTTTTTTTTATGACTTTTTTATTTTTTTTTTTATTTATGTATTTGGTGGCTCTCTGAGCTGGGCTTTGGTGCTTGGTGGCTTTGTGGTTCCAGTGGCTCTGTTTCTGTTTCTGTGTTTGGATTTGCGAAGTGGCCTACGTGACTCGGACATGTGCGGCAATGTCCGACCGACTGCCGACAACCGACTGGCGACTGTTGCAAATCGAAACGAAACAAAAAACGATTCGCGTGGATCCGCTGGATCCAGTCCAAGTCCCCATACCCATACCCATTCCCATCTCCCCCCTATACAAACTCATCCAATCCAATCCACCGGATCACAATTTGTCCGCCCGACGTCGCCAAAAAGCATATCCATTTATGTTTATTTATTTACTTTGCCGGGCTTGTTGATGTTAAGTGTTTATTGCTTGTTCAGCACAATAAATAAAAACAGTAGTTTAAATGCTTGTGAATTTGAGGTAAATTATTAAAAAATTTAGTTTTTGTTTTAGTCCTTATTAAGACACTCCGCTTGAGAATCGGATGAGAACTGGCAGAGATATAGGAGTTCCAGTGGGCCATATGGGGGTTTCTCGTATTTTCAAGGGGATCCCTTGGGAAAAATTGACAAAAAATCTAAAAAATATTTTGACTTGAGATTTTGATGCAGATTTATCAGAAATCTATATACAAATCGATTAAGACACTCCGCTTGGGAATCGGATAAGAACTGGCAGAGATATAGAAGTTCCAGTGGGCCATATGGGGGTTTCTCGTATTTTCAAGGGGATCCCTTGGGAAAAATTGACAAAAAATCTAAAAAATATTTTGACTTGAGATTTTGATGCAGATTTATCAGAAATCTATATACAAATCGATTAAGACACTCCGCTTGAGAATCGGATAAGAACTGGCAGAGATATAGAAGTTCCAGTGGGCCATATGGGGGTTCCTTGCATTTTCAAGGGGATCCCTTGGGAAAAATTGACAAAAAATCTAAAAAATATTTTGACTTGAGATTTTGATGCAGATTTATCAGAAATCTATATACAAATCGATTAAGACACTCCGCTTGAGAATCGGATAAGAACTGGCAGAGATATAGAAGTTCCAGTGGGCCATATGGGCGTTTCTCGTATTTTCAAGGGGATCCCTTGGGAAAAATTGAAAAAAATCTAAAAAATATTTTGACTTGAGATTTTGATGCAGATTTATCAGAAATCTATATACAAATCGATTAAGACACTCCGCTTGAGAATAGGATAAGAAATGGCAGAGATATAGAAGTTCCAGTGGGCCATATGGGCGTTCCTTGCATTTTCAAGGGGATCCCTTGGGAAAAATTGACAAAAAATCTAAAAAATATTTTGACTTGAGATTTTGATGCAGATTTATCAGAAATCTATATAAAAATCGATTAAGACACTCCGCTTGGGAATCGGATAAGAAATGGCAGAGATATAGAAGTTCCGGTGGGCCATATGGGGGTTTCTTGTATTTTCAAGGGGATCCCTTGGGAAAAATTGACAAAAAATCTAAAAAATATTTTGACTTGAGATTTTGATGCAGATTTATCAGAAATCTATATACAAATCGATTAAGACACTCCGCTTGAGAATCGGATAAGAAATGGCAGAGATATAGGAGTTCCAGTGGGCCATATGGGGGTTTCTTGTATTTTCAAGGGGATCCCTTGGGAAAAATTGACAAAAAATCTAAAAAATATTTTGACTTGAGATTTTGATGCAGATTTATCAGAAATCTATATACAAATCGATTAAGACACTCCGCTTGAGAATCGGATAAGAAATGGCAGAGATATAGGAGTTCCAGTGGGCCATATGGCGGTTTCTTGTATTTTCAAGGGGATCCCTTGGGAAAAATTGACAAAAAATCTAAAAAATATTTTGACTTGAGATTTTGATGCAGATTTATCAGAAATCTATATACAAATCAATTAAGACACTCCGCTTGAGAATCGGATAAGAAATGGCAGAGATATAGAAGTTCCGGTGGGCCATATGGGGGTTTCTTGTATTTTCAAGGGGATCCCTTGGGAAAAATTGACAAAAAATCTAAAAAATATTTTGACTTGAGATTTTGATGCAGATTTATCAGAAATCTATATACAAATCGATTAAGACACTCCGCTTGAGAATCGGATAAGAAATGGCAGAGATATAGGAGTTCCAGTGGGCCATATGGGGGTTTCTTGTATTTTCAAGGGGATCCCTTGGGAAAAATTGACAAAAAATCTAAAAAATATTTTGACTTGAGATTTTGATGCAGATTTATCAGAAATCTATATACAAATCGATTAAGACACTCCGCTTGAGAATCGGATAAGAAATGGCAGAGATATAGAAGTTCCAGTGGGCCATATGGGGGTTTCTTGTATTTTCAAGGGGATCCCTTGGGAAAAATTGACAAAAAATCTAAAAAATATTTTGACTTGAGATTTTGATGCAGATTTATCAGAAATCTATATACAAATCGATTAAGACACTCCGCTTGAGAATCGGATAAGAAATGGCAGAGATATAGAAGTTCCGGTGGGCCATATGGGGGTTTCTTGTATTTTCAAGGGGATCCCTTGGGAAAAATTGACAAAAAATCTAAAAAATATTTTGACTTGAGATTTTGATGCAGATTTATCAGAAATCTATATAAAAATCGATTAAGACACTCCGCTTGGGAATCGGATAAGAAATGGCAGAGATATAGAAGTTCCAGTGGGCCATATGGGGGTTTCTTGTTTCTTGTTCAAGGGGATCCCTTGGGAAAAATTGACAAAAAATCTAAAAAATATTTTGACTTGAGATTTTGATGCAGATTTATCAGAAATCTATATACAAATCGATTAAGACACTCCGCTTGAGAATAGGATAAGAAATGGCAGAGATATAGAAGTTCCAGTGGGCCATATGGGCGTTCCTTGCATTTTCAAGGGGATCCCTTGGGAAAAATTGACAAAAAATCTAAAAAATATTTTGACTTGAGATTTTGATGCAGATTTATCAGAAATCTATATACAAATCAATTAAGACACTCCGCTTGAGAATCGGATAAGAAATGGCAGAGATATAGAAGTTCCGGTGGGCCATATGGGGGTTTCTTGTATTTTCAAGGGGATCCCTTGGGAAAAATTGACAAAAAATCTAAAAAATATTTTGACTTGAGATTTTGATGCAGATTTATCAGAAATCTATATAAAAATCGATTAAGACACTCCGCTTGGGAATCGGATAAGAAATGGCAGAGATATAGAAGTTCCGGTGGGCCATATGGGGGTTTCTTGTATTTTCAAGGGGATCCCTTGGGAAAAATTGACAAAAAATCTAAAAAATATTTTGACTTGAGATTTTGATGCAGATTTATCAGAAATCTATATAAAAATCGATTAAGACACTCCGCTTGGGAATCGGATAAGAAATGGCAGAGATATAGAAGTTCCGGTGGGCCATATGGGGGTTTCTTGTATTTTCAAGGGGATCCCTTGGGAAAAATTGACAAAAAATCTAAAAAATATTTTGACTTGAGATTTTGATGCAGATTTATCAGAAATCTATATACAAATCGATTAAGACACTCCGCTTGAGAATCGGATAAGAAATGGCAGAGATATAGAAGTTCCAGTGGGCCATATGGGGGTTTCTTGTATTTTCAAGGGGATCCCTTGGGAAAAATTGACAAAAAATCTAAAAAATATTTTGACTTGAGATTTTGATGCAGATTTATCAGAAATCTATATACAAATCAATTAAGACACTCCGCTTGAGAATCGGATAAGAAATGGCAGAGATATAGAAGTTCCGGTGGGCCATATGGGGGTTTCTTGTATTTTCAAGGGGATCCCTTGGGAAAAATTGACAAAAAATCTAAAAAATATTTTGACTTGAGATTTTGATGCAGATTTATCAGAAATCTATATACAAATCGATTAAGACACTCCGCTTGAGAATCGGATAAGAAATGGCAGAGATATAGAAGTTCCAGTGGGCCATATGGGGGTTTCTTGTATTTTCAAGGGGATCCCTTGGGAAAAATTGACAAAAAATCTAAAAAATATTTTGACTTGAGATTTTGATGCAGATTTATCAGAAATCTATATACAAATCGATTAAGACACTCCGCTTGAGAATCGGATAAGAAATGGCAGAGATATAGGAGTTCCAGTGGGCCATATGGGGGTTTCTTGTATTTTCAAGGGGATCTTGGGGAATTGGGATCCCTTGGGAAAAATTGACAAAAAATCTAAAAAATATTTTGACTTGAGATTTTGATGCAGATTTATCAGAAATCTATATACAAATCAATTAAGACACTCCGCTTGAGAATCGGATAAGAAATGGCAGAGATATAGAAGTTCCGGTGGGCCATATGGGGGTTTCTTGTATTTTCAAGGGGATCCCTTGGGAAAAATTGACAAAAAATCTAAAAAATATTTTGACTTGAGATTTTGATGCAGATTTATCAGAAATCTATATACAAATCGATTAAGACACTCCGCTTGAGAATCGGATAAGAAATGGCAGAGATATAGAAGTTCCAGTGGGCCATATGGGGGTTTCTTGTATTTTCAAGGGGATCCCTTGGGAAAAATTGACAAAAAATCTAAAAAATATTTTGACTTGAGATTTTGATGCAGATTTATCAGAAATCTATATACAAATCGATTAAGACACTCCGCTTGAGAATCGGATAAGAAATGGCAGAGATATAGAAGTTCCAGTGGGCCATATGGGGGTTTCTTGTATTTTCAAGGGGATCTTGGGGAATTGGGATCCCTTGGGAAAAATTGACAAAAAATCTAAAAAATATTTTGACTTGAGATTTTGATGCAGATTTATCAGAAATCTATATACAAATCGGTTAAGACACTCCGCTTGAGAATCGGATAAGAACTGGCAGAGATATAGAAGTTCCAGTGGGCCATATGGGGGTTTCTTGTATTTTCAAGGGGATCTTGGGGAATTGGGATCCCTTGGGAAAAATTGACAAAAAATCTAAAAAATATTTTGACTTGAGATTTTGATGCAGATTTATCAGAAATCTATATACAAATCGGTTAAGACACTCCGCTTGAGAATCGGATAAGAACTGGCAGAGATATAGAAGTTCCAGTGGGGTTCCTTGCATTTTCAAGGGGATCCCTTGGGAAAATTGACAAAAAATCTAAAAAATATTTTGACTTGAGATTTTGATGCAGATTTATCAGAAATCTATATAAAAATCGATTAAGACACTCCGCTTGGGAATCGGATAAGAAATGGCAGAGATATAGAAGTTCCAGTGGGCCATATGGGGGTTTCTTGTTTCTTGTTCAAGGGGATCCCTTGGGAAAAATTGACAAAAAATCTAAAAAATATTTTGACTTGAGATTTTGATGCAGATTTATCAGAAATCTATATAAAAATCGATTAAGACACTCCGCTTGAGAATCGGATAAGAACTGGCAGAGATATAGAAGTTCCAGTGGGCCACATGGGGGGTTCTTGCATTTTCAAGGAGATCCCTTGGGAAAAATTGACAAAAAATCTAAAAAATATTTTGACTTGAGATTTTGATGCAGATTTATCAGAAATCTATATAAAAATCGATTAAGACACTCCGCTTGGGAATCGGATAAGAAATGGCAGAGATATAGAAGTTCCAGTGGGCCATATGGGGGTTTCTTGTTTCTTGTTCAAGGGGATCCCTTGGGAAAAATTGACAAAAAATCTAAAAAATATTTTGACTTGAGATTTTGATGCAGATTTATCAGAAATCTATATAAAAATCGATTAAGACACTCCGCTTGGGAATCGGATAAGAAATGGCAGAGATATAGAAGTTCCGGTGGGCCATATGGGGGTTTCTTGTATTTTCAAGGGGATCCCTTGGGAAAAATTGACAAAAAATCTAAAAAATATTTTGACTTGAGATTTTGATGCAGATTTATCAGAAATCGATATAAAAATCGATTAAGACACTCCGCTTGGGAATCGGATAAGAAATGGCAGAGATATAGAAGTTCCAGTGGGCCATATGGGGGTTTCTTGTATTTTCAAGGGGATCCCTTAGGAAAACTTGACAAAAAATCTAAAAAATATTTTGACTTGAGATTTTGATGCAGATTTATCAGAAATCTATATACAAATCGATTAAGACACTCCGCTTGAGAATCGGATAAGAAATGGCAGAGATATAGGAGTTCCAGTGGGCCATATGGGGGTTTCTTGTATTTTCAAGGGGATCTTGGGGAATTGGGATCCCTTGGGAAAAATTGACAAAAAATCTAAAAAATATTTTGACTTGAGATTTTGATGCAGATTTATCAGAAATCTATATACAAATCGGTTAAGACACTCCGCTTGAGAATCGGATAAGAAATGGCAGAGATATAGAAGTTCCAGTGGGCCATATGGGGGTTTCTTGTTTCTTGTTCAAGGGGATCCCTTGGGAAAAATTGACAAAAAATCTAAAAAATATTTTGACTTGAGATTTTGATGCAGATTTATCAGAAATCTATATACAAATCGATTAAGACACTCCGCTTGAGAATAGGATAAGAAATGGCAGAGATATAGAAGTTCCAGTGGGCCATATGGGCGTTCCTTGCATTTTCAAGGGGATCCCTTGGGAAAAATTGACAAAAAATCTAAAAAATATTTTGACTTGAGATTTTGATGCAGATTTATCAGAAATCTATATAAAAATCGATTAAGACACTCCGCTTGGGAATCGGATAAGAAATGGCAGAGATATAGAAGTTCCAGTGGGCCATATGGGGGTTTCTTGTTTCTTGTTCAAGGGGATCCCTTGGGAAAAATTGACAAAAAATCTAAAAAATATTTTGACTTGAGATTTTGATGCAGATTTATCAGAAATCTATATACAAATCGATTAAGACACTCCGCTTGAGAATAGGATAAGAAATGGCAGAGATATAGAAGTTCCAGTGGGCCATATGGGCGTTCCTTGCATTTTCAAGGGGATCCCTTGGGAAAAATTGACAAAAAATCTAAAAAATATTTTGACTTGAGATTTTGATGCAGATTTATCAGAAATCTATATAAAAATCGATTAAGACACTCCGCTTGGGAATCGGATAAGAAATGGCAGAGATATAGAAGTTCCGGTGGGCCATATGGGGGTTTCTTGTATTTTCAAGGGGATCCCTTGGGAAAAATTGACAAAAAATCTAAAAAATATTTTGACTTGAGATTTTGATGCAGATTTATCAGAAATCTATATACAAATCGATTAAGACACTCCGCTTGAGAATCGGATAAGAAATGGCAGAGATATAGAAGTTCCAGTGGGCCATATGGGGGTTCCTTGCATTTTCAAGGGGATCCCTTGGGAAAACTTGACAAAAAATCTAAAAAATATTTTGACTTGAGATTTTGATGCAGATTTATCAGAAATCTATATACAAATCGGTTAAGACACTCCGCTTGAGAATCGGATAAGAACTGGCAGAGATATAGAAGTTCCAGTGGGGTTCCTTGCATTTTCAAGGGGATCCCTTGGGAAAATTGACAAAAAATCTAAAAAATATTTTGACTTGAGATTTTGATGCAGATTTATCAGAAATCTATATACAAATCGATTAAGACACTCCGCTTGAGAATCGGATAAGAAATGGCAGAGATATAGAAGTTCCAGTGGGCCATATGGGGGTTCCTTGCATTTTCAAGGGGATCCCTTGGGAAAACTTGACAAAAAATCTAAAAAATATTTTGACTTGAGATTTTGATGCAGATTTATCAGAAATCTATATACAAATCGATTAAGACACTCCGCTTGAGAATCGGATAAGAACTGGCAGAGATATAGAAGTTCCAGTGGGCCATATGGGGGTTTCTCGTATTTTCAAGGGGATCCCTTGGGCAAAATTGACAAAAAATCTATAAAATATTTTGACTTGAGATTTTGATGCAGATTCATCAGAAATCTATATACAAATCGATAAAGCTTTAGGGACAATTTAAAAAAAATATATCATTTTTTTTTTTTTTTCAAAAAAATAAACTTATCTGCCTTTTTAAAAATTATTTATATTTTACAAAAGGTATTCAATATTTTCAATATTATTATCATTTATTTATTTTAATATGGAAAGTAAAATAATTGAAAGAATTATTTCAAAGTGCCCTTATTCCCAAAAATATAAAATTTATATTTATTTCTGACTCTACTAATAATTCAAAAATATATACTAAATATTAACATGATACTCTCCAAAAATCAAGGCCATTGAATATAATTTTTCCAAGTATCTGAATAGCAATTTGAATCTTGAAAAGCATTTACCTCTGGCGACAGGTTGGAAAATGCTTGAGTTTTATGTTGCTCGTCGCAATGTGATCGCCTCGAAAGTTGTTGCTATTTTGTGGCAACCACATGGGCGACTCCCTGTGGCGGCGACACCCCAGCCAGAGGGGGCCAGTGGTGAGTTGGGGAGGTGCCTATAGCAGCCTGCTGTCTAACGGCTGCGTCAGCAGAAACTCATAATATTTCTGCTTGGCAACCAACTTGGCCAAGTTTTACATTTTTGGCCATGTGATCGTTGTCGTCGCTTATTATTATTTTTTTTCTTTGCTGGCCCATTTTGGCTGGCAACAGAGGGGGTGAGGGTTACCAATCAATTGCACCTCCTTCTACCCGACACCCGCCAAAAAAAAAAAACTGGTCTCAGCATTATCTGGCTGGCCTCTGTCTGAGTTTTTTTTTTTTGTGAAGCTCATCCACGCCCACATTTGCAAATATGAGAAAATATATTCTTTTATTTATATTTCTGGAAATTTTTTAGACAACTGGAAATTTTTTTTGGGGGTTTAATTTAAAATTTAATGAAATGGTGACTTCTGAAAGGATGTTACATGAATTATATTTTAAAAATATAAACAAATTAAATTTCAATTCTAATTTTTCTGAAAAAGTGATCCAATATGCACACTAATGGAGTAATAAGGAACTACTTTTCACCAAAAACTCAAAAAATTAAATAAATAAAAACTTAGATGGGCCAAGGTGAAAAAAAAGTGGGCGTAATACGGGGGCGCGGTCATTGAGCTTAGCAAAATAGAAAACAGTTAACACTCTCGGTCTGCGAAAATATTTGCATATTCCGAACTGTTTATTTGCTCATCGTTTAGTGTGAAAAGCATCTTTCCCTGGCAACACAAATTTTTCCAAAGAGTTTAAAACTCTTATTTGGTTAAGAATGCCATAATGGAGTGAGGAATTTTATTTGTTTTTGTTGCAATTTTTCATTCAATGGAGAAAAATTCCTTTTCCTGATCCATAAAATATGCGATTTTATGGAGAGAAGGAGAATCGCTCGGTCTTTAAGTAATTTAGTTTAGTTTTCTAGCCACTAGAGTTACTTACTTCCTTTATCATTTATTGATTTCCAAACTGTCCACGTTTTTGGAATTAAATTTCAATAAAGACACCTTTTTTTTAATCAAAATTTAATTTCATCTTTTCACCATTTACAGGTGTATGTGGCACTGTTCCAGCCCCTGCACGTGACCCGGCATCAATTCAAGAAGGTACTAAACTGCATGAAGGTGATACGTGCCCTGAAGTACCAGGAGGTTTACGCCCAGGAGAAGGTCACCAAGGTCGATAGCCTTTCTCTGGTGCTGAGCGGCAAGTAAGTGATACAAATAATATACATATATACATATGTATATGAATCATATTCCTGAATTAAAATTATAAATATATGTATATATATTTATTCGCAACAGATTGGTGGTTTCACAACATCAGCGAGCCCTGCATATTGTATTTCCCCATCAGTTCCTAGACTCGCCGGAATGGTTTGGCGTCTCGACCGATGATTACTTTCAGGTGTTTATTTTATGATATTTATAAGAAATAAGATATTTATGGTCTGGCGGGTGGGATTATAAGAAGTTTATTTCAATGAAAGTAATGGAGACCTGTCCGTCTGTCCTCTTGTCCGCGAATCTGTTTTAAAAGCGGATAAGTTTCTTAGCTTTTAAGATAAAGACTTTATTTTTTGTATATTGATTTTTTATTATAGTCTGCTCTGTATTATTATGTCAGATTGATGCTCTAACTTGGTTATTTTTTAAAATAAAAGCTTCTAGCTTTTTCAGAATCTTTAAAATATATTTAAAACATCCTAAACCATTAAGTCCTTGTTTTAACTAATTTGAAAATAATCTTTTAGGTCTCTATCATGGCCATGGAAGAGTCACGAGTCCTCATCTGGCATCGTGACAAACTAAAATTGTCAATTATGGCTGAGCCCTTTTTGCAGACCGTTTTCGATCATATACTTGGCAGAGATGTGGTCAAAAAATTAATGCAGGTTACACAGGTATGTTTTTAATACAAAATCAATTATAAAAGAAACAAATTTAAATGTGAATCTATTAAAATTAAAATTTAAAAGGTGAGCGAATCGATAGCCAGCAACGGCTTTCTGCCCTCGGGTGGTTATGCGGAGGATGCCGAGGATAAGCCCATGCTGATCCTTAAAAAGAGTGTGGACGTAGGCCATGGACTGACGGCCCTAATCAACCGGCAGTTGCAGGGTAAGCTTAAATATTTATAACTCTTAACAAACTAACACACCATTAGCCAATAAAAAATAATTTAAAACAGCGGCGGTTAATAAAATAACAAGGGTGTTTTTTTTTAACATTTAGACTAACTTTATTTTTTTTTACTAACTTTGTTGGCTATTCACAAATTTTAAAGTTTAATTGATTGTTTGGTAAACCAATTAATGTGTAGTTAGATATTATTTATTAATATTTTATGCAATAGGTTTGGAATTTTGTTTAACTTTTGAATAACTATTTAATTTGAAATTATTTTTGTCTTGAACTTGAACTAATAAACTGTTGAATTTTCGTAATATTTAGTGATATATATTAATAATATAATATTTTTTCATTTATATTTAAAAGTAATTTTTGTGAATAGTTTTTATTTTTAAATATTTTTCCAAAACAAAAACCAACCGCTGTTCCAAAAAAAAGTCTCCCCCGCTTTTTTAAATCATATTTCGGGTGTTGTTTTTTCAAGTTCTTAAATAAACATTTTTTCCAAAAATTTTCAACAAAAAAATTTTTATTTCTACACCTCAGTCCATCTCTGTCTGTCTCTCTATAACCCTGTCTCTGTTCTGCACGCCCGCTTTTGCTTTATCGGGGCTTTTTGCATGGCATTTCTTAAAAATAAAAACAAAACAAAAATACTAAAAATAAAATATTTTTATGTTTGTCACATTTTTATTTATATGCATTTTTGAATTTTATTTTTTTTCTTCTTAATTTTATTTTTTCTACGGCAACAACAAAAAAAAAATTCTAATTTTAGAAGAGCATGTTCCTTTACTTGGTCGCACGTATAAACAACAACAACAACAACTACTACTGCAACAACTTCAACAAGTACAACAACAAAAACAACAACAACTACAGTCAACAACAACAACAACAGCTACATCAGCAACAACAACAGCTAGAGACAACAACATCGAGCAAAGTGCAATTTAAAAATCTTACAATGCCTCTGCAGCTGCTCAACTTGCCACACAAAAAAAAAATGAGAAATCCGAAAAAAAAAAATTGAACAAAATCCAAGCACACTCCTGCACCCTTTTCAATCAACCAATCATCAATCAACGAACATCAGTCAACGATCATCAATCAAATATCATCATAGTCCTCATCCATCATTCATCGCACATCGCATCTATCGCATCTTGAGCATTAAAAACTTAAAACTCACCTAGCATAGAAACCTATCACTTAAAAAAAAAACTCACTCTAAAAACTAAACAAACATTTCAGACATCGAATTCTTCTAAATAGCTAACTTTGTATAACCCAGAAAGCTAAACAGCAAAAAAAAAATGAGACAGTAATCCAAACAAAAAGCCAGAGACTTGATTTTTTATGTAAACTCTTTATAATTTTGTTTTTGTAAAAATCACTTGTCACTCGCAAAAAAAAATTTAAGGAAAAATTGAGTAAAGTAAATTTTCCACCACTGCGGAAATGTACGCAAAAAAAAAATGGAATCGATAAGTGTTATAGATCAAAACCAGTTATTGGAAGCTTTGTAACTTTTGTGCGAGGTAAATATTATACCATTATTATTGAATTATCATTGGGGTTTCGTGAAGTTGTTCACCGACCAGACACTCTCATATGGATTGCACATGAATTAGTTACAGTCAAGTGGAATTGAATTTAATTCTGGCAGTTAGCCAAGGTTTGAAATTTGAAATTAATTGATTCTGAGTCGGATTTGATGTGGAATTTTGCTAATATATTACGAAATTTGATTACAAACATGAAGTTATTTTATATATTTGACATTAAGTTGGCTTAGATTGATTGTTAATCATGGTATACATGATTTTGCTCAACAAATGAATAATTTTATAGGTTTACGATCTAGAGTGACAAGTATCATTTAATTTTTTTCACAATTTGAATTTTATTCCATGGAAATTTACTGTGCTGGCACATCACAAAACCTAGAAAGGCGATCCGAAATATATATTATTCATTAACACATTAATATCTTATTTATGCATACGTTACCTTCTAATTCAACTATTCTCCTTTTTTTTTGTCATTTTTGTTTGTTGTGTGTGTTTTGATTTGCTGATTAATTTGCATATAAATTGAGCTTGAAGAAAGCGTAAAAACTTATTAAAATTAATAACGATTAATAATTTGGTATACAAATTAGGAACAAATAAAATATATATATATATAGGATAAGTCGTTGTAAATACCTAACCAATACATTATATATACATATAAAGTATATTTGCTGTACATAACCCCTCCTCTAAGAAAAATTTCCATTCAACCGATTTAAATCCAATACTCCCTGAAAAAACATAATGTGTAATATGAAACGTCAAGAAATTATTGTGAATGTAAACAAGCCAAAAAAAAAAATTGAAATAATAAAATAGAAAAAATCAAATAATAGAATTTGAAATAATTAATTAAATTGTTATCGAATTTATTTAATTTTGTTGTGTTTTTGATTCATTCATTTGGCACACGCTCCCATCAAAGCCATTTTGACATCATTAGAAAATATTTTGGCACAAATGGCATTGATTTGTTTTTTATTTTAATTTGCCACGAGGAAACAGCCACGACGGCAACGAAACAAAAATATTTGTTATTTAATTAAACAATTTTGCTATTGTCGCGATCGCCGCGTGTTGATTGCGATCGGATTTCCATTCAGAGATGGGGGTATACTTATACTATATACTTTCATATGGGAGGAGGGAGGTATTTTCAGAGGTACATATTCAGAGAATACATATATATGTTTAGAGATATATATACATATCTTTCTTGATCAACTTTCAGGCGACTCAAGTTCGTAAACATGAAGATAAACTAACTTCGGAGGGAATCGAAGTTTTTATACTCTATAAGTGGCATATAAAAAGGATATTGGGATATAGTCTGAAGATATGAACCATTCCGTATTATATACATATATACTTCAAACAAATAAAATACGTTTTTATTATAGAACTATTATAGAACAAACGGACAAGCTTATATCTTCTCTGAAGAAGAACCTGATCAAAAAAAACTATAAAGATCTAAGATAATAAAAATACTTTTAGAACCTCTGCAAGAGTATAAAAAATAAAAAAAGAAATCTTTAAAAAAACTAAGCATGCCCATAAATTTACACACAAAGTGCAGCTGCACATGCCACACACCTCTGCTTCCCTGCCCCTTTTTGGGACCACGCCCCCTCGTAATCACTCACAATCACTTCCGCCGCCCATTTACAATACGTTTCGAGTACTTTGAGCCTTAATGGATTTTTATATTTTTTTTTTGTTGTATATATGTTTGTTTTTTTTTTCAAAGTACCGAAGCCGCAACGAATTTGCAAATTACGCATTGCAAGTCCACGTAATTTTAGTCTCAGGGCCAGAAAAGATTTAAAAAGCTCAACAAGATAATCGCAAAGTTCAAATGGGTTAAAAATAAATATTTAGTTACTTTATTTTTGAGTGATTTTATCAGAAGGCAACAAATACATTTTCTCTGAATTTTCATTAAATAACGAAACTAAGTGGGGAAATGTACAAGAATTACAAAATTTTTGTATACAATTTTTCGGGCAAAAAATCTTAATACTTATTGTTTAGAGGAAGTAATAAATAGTTTTATGTAAAAAAATGGACATAAATAATATTGAATAAGCAGAAAATATTCATCATAAAAAGTTAGATTTAGGTATCTCTTTAAATATATAATTTATTATTTTTATGACCTATTTTGCGAAATATTTTACTTGTGAAATGTTTACTATTTAAATTCATTAAATTTATTCAATAATTTGATTTGGCCTGCTTGATAATTTAATAATTTTGTAAATACTACAGGTAGACAAAAGAAACGTAGAGTTCATCAAACCATAGATTAATAGTTCTATAACTACCTAGGAATTAGCCAGAAAACATATTGCCCGACAATCTATCAAGATCTAAAAGGCTGATAGAACTTTGTCATGCTAGTTAAATAAAAAAAAAGTTCTAAATATATTTCAATTGTTTGATTAGACTTTAATTAGCTGGCAAGTGTTAATTTTTTGTTCTATTTCGGGAACATTTAGTATTTATAAATCACGGAGCGTGTCGTTATATTTAATCACGTGATTGATTACAAAATTAATAGACAGTTTTAACCATTGACTTCCAATTATATTGTGTTTTCCCTTCTCCTATACTGATTTTTCACCTTTTAAAAAATGTAAAAACAAAATGTTAATACAACATTTTCAATATGTATATTGTACGTTTGATTTGTGATGAAATTTATGTATTTGATTTTCTATTTTTTCGGTGACTATAATTTTGTTGTATGTCTAACGTAAACGTTCCAAATCAAACTCCATCATAAACGTTAATCAACAACAACAACAACAAAACTCCAACAACCAACAACAACACCTACTATCCAAAATCCAACAACAGCCCTGCCCCGGATATCGAAGTATTACGATTGTGGTAAGTTGATCCGTTAGGATTTTTAGTTTCGGAAACCGAAAGACAAGATTTACGATAACCCTTGTAGATTTAATAAAAGAATTAAAAAAACAGTATGACCAGAGTTTCATTCTGTTAAGATAAAAAGCAAATCCATTGTGACCGAGCTTTTAAACTTAGAAAGTAACTTATTTTTTGATATTCTGCAAGGGTATTCTGCAACCAAAAAGCAAAGAAAATAAATATTCAACAGCAAAGCGTATGTATGTTAGTCTGTGTGTGTCCCAGTCTCTTTTTCTGTCATTGCCGTTATCTCTTTCACATTTCTGTAGTGTGACCGTTTGTGTGCCTGCTTAAAGTTTTTTTTAAGCAAAAAAAAAAAAAAAGATTTGTGCTTTTTAGAGTTGTGCATGCCTCTGTTATAAAGTGTTATTTTGGGAAGGAATTTTTGTTCTTTTCACTTTTTTTTACCACTGCCCGCTTCATCTTCTAAATAAGTTAAAAAATAATTATATTCTCATATCGGCTCCCGTTTCTCTCTGTGTCTTTTATATCTATTTTAGCTGGAGATCCGAATTCCTGGCGCCTTGGAAGGATCGATGAAACTGATCATGAAACGGCCGTTTGAGAAGGATCGCTATGAAATGTTTAGACTTGTGTTTTTGAGTATTATTAGATGTATATTTTAGTCAATACAAAAATAACAAAAGAATATGGAAACCAGCAGCAAAAAACCAAGAAAGAGAAAACGAAAGCAGAATTATTTATATATAAATATATATATATTAAAAAAAATTATTAAATGTGGGTATTTCATTCTTTTATAAATTCTTCATTTAAAATATGTAAATGTATGTAAAATATGTTTTCAGTATTTTTATATGACAAAAAAAAAGCCAAAATTGATGCCATATTTTTTTCGAATAATGTGACCTTCTCTTTTTATTTTTATTTTTGAATATTTGTTCTGTTAAACTACGAGTGGAATACTCTCAATAAAAAAACCAAAAAATAAGAGAATGGATAAATATATACACAAATTATGTATTAATTAAATTTAGTCTAGTTGCAAATTGTATTACGCTATAACTATGGATTAGATGAGAGAAAATTAATTAGACGGAAGTGTTTATGAATTAAATGAAACGAAGAAAAATGTATTTTTTTATTAAAGTTAAGAATAAGTATAAAAAAAGAACAAAAAATAAAAATAAACGTTGAATGTACAATATACAAAAAATAAATCAATACACGATATGTACATGAAACTAATATATATAAATTTGAATATACGACTTGATTTGTTTGTGGCTAATCCCTGCTAAAAAAAATTTGAAAGCAAAAAATCTTTAAAAAAAATCATTGAAATCTAAAACCCAAAAAAATATATCTATACATATATAGTGCCTGCCTAAAACGAATATTATTTTTTAATTTCCGGGCTGAAAACTTTTGGCAGTCACTGTAAATCGTGTCCAACCGAAAAGTATGCAATTGAAAATGTTTAGTTTCCGCCCACAAACAAAAATTTGTTTGAAATTCTATATATATTTTTGCCATTGTTGCCTGCATGTGTGTGTGTGATAGTTTACATGTGTGTTGCTTAGTGTGTGCTAGTGTATGTGTGTGTGAGTGTGTTTCCTCCAAAAATTAATTTTGTTGAAACCATTTAATGTTTAGCTAGGTAAACTAAATAACGAAAAAGCAAAAAATGAAATTGAGCAGCAAAAACGGAAAATTAATTAAATGCAAAATAAATGCAGCTACCCCCCATAACCCCCTAAGCCCATGCTGGTTTCAAGTGTTGTTTTTCCTTTAATTTTATTCGAAAAACAAAAAAAGAAAGGAATTCAAATTTTGGTTTCATTTTCCATAAAAAAAAACATTTTTAATTGTATTTGTGTATTTGTATTGTATCGATCCCAACGTTTGTCTCATGTAAGTTAATAATAAATAATTAAAAGATTTAAACTAAAAACAGATCCACATTTAGTGCAATACACTGAAACCAAGAACCCATATTAAAAAAACCAAATAGTTCAATGTATTTCGTACCTTTGAGCATAATTAAAAATAAATTGAAACTGACATGAAATAAAGACAAACTTAATGAAAAAGCTAACAGCGCTCATAAGAACAAGTATTTTATTTAATATACTGTATTTAGTATGTGGTTTAAATTTGGTATGGTATCGATTTTTCTTTAATTCTTAAATCTTAATTCAAATTCATAATTCATATTCAGTTTTCTAGTTGAGTGGCCTTGGGGCTTTGCATCTTCGAGCTGCAAGAAGAAGCAATTAATGCATCCAAAGGACACCACACACAGATCCTGGCCAAAGTTTGCACCGCAAAAAGGCAAGGACAATGTCCAGTGCCGCCCGGGGCCAGGCCAGGACTCTCCACAAGTTGGCCGAAACGACATTTTTAATATTTGATGCGGTTTTTCAATGTCCTTTCTGGTCTGTTCTCTCAGTTGTCTCTCATCTGTCGTCTGCACAACTTACAATGCACTGAAATAAATTGGTTAACAAAAGGAAATACAAGGAAAATTCAAATAAGAAGATCTAATTATATTTAATTTTTTTTATTTTTTATTTTAACAAATTTAAATAATAACTAAACATTTTTATAATCGTAATCGTAAATGGGGCAGTGCCCATCGTTTGGGTAGGACTATAAACTATACTATACAAATATATTACGTTTCTATGAATTATATAATGTTTTTAAAAATAAACATTTTTTCATGATTCATGATTCAAACAGGAATGATTTAATTTACCCGAAATATCCTAAAACAATACAAAGTATGTATTCCGTTTAAAAAATGTTACATTTCAGCAAAATTCGATAGCAGGTGTTCTCATTTATAAGGTCTAAGAATGGAGGAGTTCTTCCTCTAATCAATTTAATTTAATAAATCAATTTAACAACATAAACATGGAATAACTGAAGGCTCAATAGTAGAGTATTCAAGTTTCGTATTTGCCCAAAAACCCGAAAACCTAACTTTCCTCACTTGTTAAAATATTCAAATTGCAACTTCTATCATCTATTTTTTTGCATTATAATGAATTTTTTTTTGAAACGGTTATTTAAGAAGCACTATTTTGTCATAGTCGAGGTCATTGCTGCATTTGTTACAAAGGTTGAAAAAAAAAAGGAGAGAAACAGAAAGGCGGAAAGGACTTTGTGGCAGGTAAACTGTTGCATATTTTCAGGGGAGTTGGCCAAGTTAATTAACTGAACCTAAAATGGAGCCCGGCGAAAACTTCAAAGCTCTTTTTGTGCACTGGCCTGTAGGTTTACACTCTATATATTTATATACATATGTTGGTATTTGTTGTATGTACTAGCTATACATATATATGCTATGTATACAGCTATATGGCAGTACAGGATGTCAGGAGGGGTGGGCGCTTAATCCCAGTTTTACGTTTGACGGACTCTAGCTTTATTTTTATTTATATCCTGTCGCTCTGGTCACGTGTCCAAAGGGGTGTTACAAAAAAAAAGGAACTCCCGTAACTCGAGTTCTTTGCTTTTTCCAATAAATAGGTCATACAAACTTTAAATATACTAGTTTGTGTTTTTTTTTTTGTGGGTTTAACTTTATTTTTTTGATGTTATTTTTAGAGCAGACAGATGCGATTTGTTCAGGGATCGAGTTTTAAATTACTTTTTTGAAGAGGGATGTTTGTTATTGAAACTTTGTTTAGTTTTGATAAGGTTTTATGTGATTTAAGTTTATTAATTTTGTTTGAAAAGTAATTAATATTTAATTCTGTTAAATTGTTTGAGATTTTTTTCTGGTTTTAATACAAGCCACTTTTTACTTAGAATATTGTTAGGCTATATCATATCGCTAGGCTATATCATAGGCTATATATAGGTTGGGACTTTCTAATGATTATCCTGGTTTTTTAAATCTTTAAATTAAGTAATTATCTATAAAGAATTTGTATGCTTTTTTAAATATCTTTGAAACTCTGAACCAATTTTGAATAAAAAGAGTAATGTGATTTCGGATATCATTCACATAAATAATATAATTTCTGTTTTTATTCATTTTTTGTTTGCGGCATGAAAGCCTGAAAATCTGTAAATCTGAAAGCCGTGTCAATATTGAACAGCTACCTGTGTTTTTTTTACCATTATTCCCAATAAAATTTAATTTATTTTTGAGAAAATCAAATAAAGCACTTTCCCTTCGGCACTTTGGCACACGACCCTCCGGTTACATTTATTGGATTGTGTCGACAATTAAATGCTCAATTTTGTTTGATTAATTTATGGACTTTGGCCGCAGGGACTGGGCGGGTTGGCGAAGAGGGCAGGGTCGAAGGACTCACATGCAGTTTATGTGCAAAATTAATTGCAAGGCTCGCCCGCCTTTGCTCATTTCGTTTGTTTGCCACATTCTGCTTCCGCTCCACTTCCAATTGAAGCTGCAATCCTGGCAATCCGTGCAACCCTGGCAATCCTGCCAATCCACGCCATCCTGTTGCTCCTTCCGTTTGCTCTCTATGGATTTAGGTTACTCGTTCATCTTAAATTAGTTAATTTTAATCAACCTTCCGCGGATTTGCTTCAAAAAGTGGTAAGGTGTAAGGGGCAGGTGAGGTGTGTGTGTGTGTGTGTGTGTGTGGGGCAAGCAGATGAGGGGTCACAGGGTAAATGGAAGGTGGGTCTACCTGTCACTCAGTCAATTGCTTCCGTTTCCGTTTGACGCTTCCCATCCGGCGCAGGAAAAGCAAGTGGTCTGGTTATGGCTTCATCCTTCTGGCATGCCATCGGCATTGTTGTCACTTCGATGGATTCCAGCGATTTCCCAAAGCACTTAAAGGAACATTTTTGATTTAAAAGAGGACATTTACGTAGTACACCAGTAGTACAGGGTATAAATATTTATGAGTGTTTACTTTACAAATTAAATATTTGAAAGTTTAATTTAAAAAAAAATATTTTTTGAGAAATTTTAGCAAAAATTTAGTTAAAAGGTTTATTCGTTTTTTAATTCTTAAAACCAAACCGAACGGACACTATTTTTCACAGTGCATGCCTAGATACCGTATGTATATATGCGCTATTGGGTCAGTCGGGAAGGCAGCGAAGCATTACACCTCCAACCCCTGACACAGTCACAAGCCCCACCACCCAGAACCAGTCCACACCGTTCGGCCACCTTAAATTAACCCTTCGCTGGGAGGTGGTTGGTCAATAACCTTAATTGCTCATCAATTTTCACAGCAGAAACGGGCGAAACATGAGAGTTACATCAGTGGCAAAGGCGCTAATCAGTCAACACACAGGACCTCAAATCCCAGTCCTGTTACTGCGGTCGATGTGTGTCACTATGCTAGATGAGATATCCTTTAAATAAAGCCATCCCATATCCGGCATTTAATCAATATTTTGTCAGGCCAGAGCTCGGCTTAAATCTGAAGCTGACAAAGTGTCCCAAAAAAATGATGACAGAAAGAAAAGAAAACTAAAGACCAACTTTAAAGCTTCATTATAAGTGGAAAAAAGGTATAGAAAAATTGTTTTGGATATAGAGGACGATTTTATACACTTTTTAAATTTGTTTATAAACATTGTAGGATTTGTAGCTTTGGAAATAGAGTTAAGGTTTTCCCAAAAACGGACGGGCGGACAAGATTTTATTTATTCTGGATTTATGGAAGGATTTATTTATGGAAGTGTAAGTAGGCTTTAAAGTTTTCAAGTGGCATTTATCTTTAAACTAACCTAAGCTACTATTTAAGTTACTGGTTTAATTATAAATATTTAAGCGGACAAACGGACAGGCCCTCTTTACTGAAAAAACGGACAGACGGACACTACTTTATAGCCTCTGGACTAGAAAAAGGGCTTTTAAAGGGTCTTAGAAGTCTATAGCTTTTAAACTGAGACTGTGGTCCAGCTAGACTCAGATTAACGGACACACGGACATGACTCCCCTCCTACTGCCTTTTGAACATTTGTACACCAGTTTTAAAGCCTCTTAAAAGAGTAGAAAAAAAAGGTAAAAAAGAAACCCTTTAAAATAAAACACTTCTTCATGTAAAAGTAAAGATTGAAGTGCACCAAAGTTAGTCTCTATTTTCTTGTAAAATAGTAGGAGTAGGACCACTTGCAAACATTGTCTTTTGGCCAAAATGACAAAAAAGCGACCGCAAAAAAGGCCCTCTCTCTGAAGTTTCTGCCAAAAATAAACAGACAAGGGCATTAGTGGCAGTAGTGTACCATAAAAGCAAGTTGCAACACAAGAAATAATAGGACATGGTGCAAGTGCAACTAAGGGGATCCAATAACATTGTCGAAAAAAATATAAACAGTCTATCAAAACAACAGCTGGGAAAAAATGTGATTTATTCCATTTTATTTTATTTTTTTTTTTTACCCAAAGTGCCAATACCCAGAATCGTCAGACACAAAAAAAAAACCAAATTACATGAATGACAATTGTGTTGGGAAATTAAAAAACCCAGAAAAAAAATGTAAAAATTAAATAGCCGCAACAAACTTGTAAGCTTTTTTTAGATTAAAAATTGGGTTGTGGGTTTCAATTACAGATAAATATTATTATAATATAGTCGTGGAAGAAATTTTGGCTTAAATAGGTTGGGGCCAAAAATTTAATATCAATTTTCTAGACAAGCTTTTTTTTTTAATACTTCAAGAGTTCATTCTTTTTGTGGAATATTTTATGAGCTGGTTAGACTTTAAGGCTGAAACCAAAAAAATAATTTTAATTGGCGGTAAGACCTCTGTACAAAGGCCAAAATATACAAAATGCGGCAAAGAATGTTGTGGAAATTAAGAGACACAACATAGCCATATATGCAATAAAAACAGAAGCAACAACTGTGGCAATAAATGAATACAATTAGTTGCCGACAGTTATGAGAGTGCATTAAAATGTGGCTTAAAAAATGTAAAAAAAAAAATATATATTTTACCACAAAAAATAATATTCAAAAACAACTTAATTCTCTGCCAAGCTAGGGAAGAAGAAAAACTATTTAAATAACTAATTAAACACTAAAAACTTGGTCTAGTCTGTCGGTGTGTGGATTGGCAAGCATTTGACACAAAAACATACACAAAAAATAACAAAAACGTTGGCTAGAAAAAAAATGGGCTAGAAGTAAACTGCCAAAAGGCAAAACACAAACAAAAAAATACAAATTTTTATTAGTTTATTTTTTGTCTTTTTTTTTTAGCAGCACTTTTGTGTAAAACAAAATGCAACAGTATAAAAAAAAATGCGAAAAAAATATTTAGTACAAAAAGAGGAAAAGAAAAACGAGAAAAGTGTTGCCAACATTTGCAGCGCATTTAGATGAAAAGTTTTTGAAAAAGTTGTAAACTCTGGGCTCTATGTATTTAAATGCTGAAATAGAGAGGCCAAACTTTACGGGGTAGTGGGCCCAAAGGACAAAATAAAACCAGACGAAGGACGCCCGACACAGGACACACAAAAACCAGAGCCGGATAAGAGAGATTAATTTTATGGCAAATTAAAGCTCATGTTGAACTACTTGTTGGCATTAAATTGGCCAACATCAAAAAAATACCTTTTGGTTTGTGAGCCTGTGAGGAGGAAAACGAGATTTAATTAAGATTTTCACAAATATGATTGCTTTTCAAATATTATCAATTAAATAAATAAATACTTTTGTGTAAACACAAAATTCTTATTCTGGTGATAAACGAACAAATATTGACTTTTGCGATTACAATAAATTGCCAAATTTTGTGGCAAATTTCAAGTAAATGGCTCTCCCTTTTTGCTGCAATAATCTGCTGAATTTTTGTTGGACGATTACATCTGGCTCCCATATGTACACTATCCTTCCGGCCGACATCATCCAATCCAATTTTGATGGAATCCTCAACTGTTTCCAGTTTCTTTATATGCGATATGGGCACTAAGAAAAATATAATGT
Source organism: Drosophila pseudoananassae pseudoananassae (assembly GCA_018153035.1). Lineage (NCBI taxonomy): Eukaryota > Metazoa > Arthropoda > Insecta > Diptera > Drosophilidae > Drosophila > Drosophila pseudoananassae. Next base: position 1,742,868 of record JAECXR010000023.1, on the reverse strand, counting down.
CATTATTAAAATTTTTCATTTAAAGATACGTAATATAAGTGAGAATATAATTGGGATAGAATAATACTAAAGTTCGTATTTGTTTTTAATATATTTCCTATTAATATATAATATTTGAAAAGGTTTAAACGAAAAGGTATGCTTAAAGCATATCTACAAAGCTGGCAAGATAGTCATAGCTACTGAATTAATTAGTAACTATTTAATAAAATAATTCAAAAACCTAAAACCAACTAAATAGCTTAATAATAAGTAGTTTAATATTTCTTATACTTTTGTTTTGGATCTCAAAATTGGTTATAAATAACATATTTTCTAGATTAATACCTTTAGAAGTTCTTGAAGAGATCAACCAAGCTTTGGAAATCGAAGGATTTTTTTTATAAATTTAGTTTCTTGATTTTTATTTTCAGTGCCCTTCTGACCGGCTTAATCTTGAGCCTTTGTCTTGGTCCTGCGATGGCTGAGTTTTTGCCACTGCCACTGGTACTGCCACTGCCACTGACTGAATTCCACACTTTCACTTCGTTGGCAACCAGTTGTGGAGCGCTGTGGAGCTCGGCAGTGCACTTAACAAGGTGCTTCGAGGCAAAAACAGAAGAAACAGAACGACTACGAAAGGTAGTGGGTAATTTTTGGCCAACAGGGATGGGGGGGTCAGGTAGTATGGCTGGATTGGGTGGCAGTGGTAGTACCCTTTTAATGTGGCACAATCATGGCACGAACTTGCCTCAATCACATGTGGGAATTCAATTAAATAAACGAGAGTTGCACAGAGACCCGAAGAATCCAGCAAGTGAGTGGTTGAATGGGTGGAGTGGGTGGTACAGAGTGACTTGCATTAAATGCTTAGATTTGCAGCTAAGTGCAACACACACACATACACGTTTGTAGACTCGTCTATATCCTCTCTATATCGGGGGATAGGTGCACACCTATTCACGCATACAGATAGACAAGTACAGTTAGATCCCCAAGCGACCGGAAGTCACTTTTAGCTAACAACGGAAGTTGCAAACGTCTGCTGGTTGTTGCTATTGTTGCATACTGCTTGCTAGTTGCCCTAGGACGGCACTGAGAGAAATGATCTTACTAAATGTTTGACATTATTAGTAAATATTTGACTTATATTGGTATAAGTTTCTATATAATTTCTATATAAAAAAATAATTACAAGTTAAATTTTATTAAAATTATAAAAATTTTAAACACATTTTTTATTTTACAGAAACCTGTCCTAGAAACCCTAGACCTATTTTTACAGTGTACTTATTTTAATGAACTCGTGTTGACATTTTATATATTTTAATATTAATATTCATACGGCTCGTACAATATTTTCAATATTTGTTTCAATTCAAAATTGATTAGAACGTATAGAACGACTAAAATTAAAAAAGAGACATGTTTGCTAACAAGATTTTCTAGCTGTGTAATTTTTAAAAAGTTAGCTTTAAGAATTAAGGATTTTTAAAGAAGGAACTTTAAAATCGTGGATAGGATAGACATCCCCTTTGTGGATTTTTTGAATAAAAATAAGCTATTTAATTATATTTTTAAAATTTGTTTTGAAAGAGATAAAAAATTGCGTTAAAAGATATAAAAATGTTTAGTGTTGCTATTGGCTTGGGTTTTAGCTTGCTGGTTTTATAATCGCCAGTGAAGCTGTAACAGCAACAGCAACAACAGGCACATCGGTGGCCAAAGAGCCGAAGCTGACTCGTTTTGGTTCGTTTGGTCGAGACGAGTCCTTTGGCCAGGACCAAAAAACCTTTTAGTTGAGTGAAAGTTCTTCAGCCCAACGGACGTGCCATCAAAAAAAAAGCAAAGTTTTTCTCAAATACTTGGAATTTTTGGGTTTTTTGGCGGGCTGTTTGAAAAAGTCAAAGAAAAGTATTTATATTTTTTTTTTCTGTGAAAACTTTGAGTGTTTAAAATGAGGGACTATCCTTCGGTGCCGAATGTCTTTCGTGTGGCCTCAACGCTCAGCATTAATAGCGAAAATCCCTATAATAATGCCAAGAACTTGAAAGTCATTAGCAACCAAAATAATTCGAATTCCAATGCAAAAAGTCAAGAGTCGCAACCAAAACCTTTGGCAATGCATCAGCTAACAACTAGTGCTTCTATAGAAAGAAGTAATGCAACACAGCATCAGCAGCAGCAGCAGCAACAGAAGCAACTTCAACCACAACAATCACCATATGCAACATTGCCGAGGGGACAGCGATTCGTGTCCCAGCCACATCAACAAACTGGAGTGATCAACACCATTTCTGGCAGTATTCCTGCCACAGGATTCGGTTCTATGGCTGGCAGCTTCAGTGATCTGCAACTCAACAACATTGGCAACAACAGGAGACAGCAGCAGCAACAGCGTCAAGTAACTGGCTTTGGAAATTACAAAACACCAAATGAACTCCAACAGCAACATCAGCAGCAGCAGCAGCAGCAGCAACAGCAGCAAATACAATTGCAACATCAGCAGCAGCAGCAGCAACATATTCTAAGACAACAGCAACATCAAATGGGAGGCGGAATTGTCGGCATTACCGATCATCAGGGCGGTATCAGCAATATGGTCAACACCAGTGGAGGCTACCTGTGGCTCCTCACACCCGTGGCAGCCAGGTAAGTCCATAAATCAGAATTATATAGTTACTTGGTTTAAGATTGGTTTAATTGATTGGGGTCAGGACTATATCTTGTAGCTATCGTAGTCCTGAAAGATTAAAATTAATATTAACTACAATTTTTTTTTGTTTAATCAGAAGCTTTAGACTTACTTTTGTGTTTTAGTCTTCACGTTTTTATAAGGATATAGATAAATACATATATCTTAGAGCTCCTGTTTCATCCTATATTTTCTATGATATTGGTCCAGGGGTTACTTCTTGCATTCTTTTATTAAATTTTCCTCAATTTACACTATAATTTTTGCTCCACTTCTACTACTTGTTTTGAAAAAGTGGAATTATTAAAAATAATATGAGAAAAACATACCCCAGTTACCAATTTCCGTTTCGTGTACTTTTTATTGGCCAACTTTCAAGTGTTGGGAGCACATTATGCCGCAGAGTTGAGCTGGCAAGTTTTCAGCACTTTTTCACTTCAAGGGTCACATGTCAGATTCTATTTTTTCCAAAAAAAAAATATGTAGGAATTCCTATTGTAAAAAAATAGAGTGAATAAAAAGAACACTCCTTCGAATTGCCGAATCCTTTAAAACTGATGATAAACAACTGGAATTCCAAAAGCTTGAGTTCTTGCAAAAGGCGCCCACATATTCGAGTATATATATATATATATATATATTCTTGGCAATTTCCTTTGCTTCGTCTCATTTCTGTTTAAAGAAAAACTAAAGGAATGTCAGTGGAGCGATTTCCACGTTTCACGTGCCCCGTGAACGACAACAACACCAGGAGAAGGCATAAGACAGGACCTGCCTGCCTGGCAAAGGCAGCTTCTGACTCTGCTCACTCTTTGGGTCGTCCTTGTCAGGCGGCAGGAGGCAACGAGACAAGACATCCTTGCGCTACCGCCGCCTTCATCCTTGTTGCTTGACAAATAATTGTGTTAGCGACACAAATCACTGCAAAGTGGGCTTAATTTGTTCGCAAACTATTTCGCACGACAGTGCAGTGCAAGAAAAGAAATTCTTATACTTATGTATACCTCTGGGATCTTGACAACAGACCTTGACAAAGTTATTCTTCGAGTGTTGGAGGCAGTGTATATAGAAAATGAGATTGAAAGGTATGGGGAAGTGTATTACGATTTATTCAGTCATTGTTCCCCCGCTATACAAGTTGCTTAATTTCATTTGGTTTCCAGTTTCTGTTTCAGCAAATTGCGCTCGCAGGCTGCCTCGGCATGCATCCTCTTAAAGCCTGCCGTGCGAAAGATCTGGCCACACTTATCGCACTTGTGTGTCCAGTTGTGGTGGCCAGCATCTCGTTGATGTTTGGACAACAAACGGCTATTTTAGGGGAGATTGTATTAGTTAATTATATTTATTTATGTTTATAAAATAATTTTGATAAATTTTACAGATATTTGGTGATTTTTTAGAATAAAGATCAGATTAGAGAGTCTATAGAGATGGTAAACATTATTCATTGAAAGCTAAGCAACTATCGGTAATAGCTAAAAGTATTTAATCAATATTTAAATGGGCTAAGTTGAAAGTTTATCAATTTATATATATATTAAATAACACAACTAAGAAGCGATACAAGCTAATACAAGGATGCCACATATCGATGATTTTAAATGCACTGATCACTATCGTTATTATTGTACAACACTAATGTGTCAAAAATTAATGAAAACAACAAACATAAATGGACATAAAACAAGCCATACAAAGACATATTTTGTTATCTTTATAACAATTTAATGCCAAACAAAAACAAAACATAAACATGTGTATCGATAAGTTCTGATAAGCTTTCTCAGCAACTACAGCCACACTATGCCATGTTTTACCAATGTTTACAAAAATATTGAAAGCGTTTATAAAAACTACATATGTATATGTATAGTATGAAGAACTTAATACATACCGGAAGGGAAAAACTTGATTACACGCCGGAACTGGGCACAAAAACTTGGGTCGTCTTGTTATAGACCTGGCCCGTGGGCTGTTGCACGTGTCCAGAACGTTGCGCTTTTTAGGCGGAATGTTCTCCTTGTTCGCATCGTAACCGAAGTCATCACAGCCGTATACGGGTAAAGCTTTCTTGGGAGGACGACCTCGTCTGCCCTTGACCTTTGGCGCCAGTTCCAGGCGTTGCGGCATGGCATCCGAATCGGAAGACGGCGATGATGAGGACGATGCGTCGGAATCGTCGAATCGCGTGATATTGATGTTCATGTTATCCTCCTCATCGAAGTCCAGACGAAGGGGATCGAATTCTGGATCCGGCGATGGCGACCGACTAGACGGAATACCTCCCATTTGGATGGCAAACTCAGAGGCGAACTTGGCAATGGTGGAGGAGCCGGGAGGACGACCTCGGCGATGCGGCCTGCCGTTGTGACTGAACTCGTGGGTGGCGGTGGAAGGATCGTAGCGCGGCAACAGGACCCTGCTCGTTCTGGTTTCAATGCAACGACGCACCACAATCGGTAGACGATCGTTGGCCAGCCAGGCTTCGCTCTGCCACTGTTCGGTCGTTTGATTGGCGAGTTCCTTGTAGGACTTGTATCGTCGTCGGGTCGAGCAGTCCACGGTTTCTTTTCGGGCAGGCTCGACAGGTCGCTCGCACAATGGCAGATCTGGATGCAATATCCGGGCAGCTGAAATACACAAAACAGAAACAAAAAAACACAATTATAAAAACATTTAAATTGGATTTAATAAATATAATCAAAACAAAATATACCTTCATAACGTTCATAGAATTCTTTTCGTGAATTGCTGTACCGACTCGAAAATAGACTACGCATTGTTTTGATATTTGTTCCACTTACTGTGCTTTTCGTTTATTTCTATTACTTTTCCCTTAATTTTTCTTGAACTGAAGAACTAAATAAACTAAAATAGTAATATGTATATATTTTTAACTTTTTAAAAAATAGGATCTAATAATGAAACCGAAAGCGAAACTTAAGGTTGGCAGGTTCGGAACTGAAGCGAGTTGTAGAATTAATGACTGACTATATCCTAGACTTTGACACTTTTTAGATTTTAATACGTAACTAAAATTACGGCCTACTAATTTTGAAACTAACACGAATTTTCGAAATAAAACTAAAGCTATATCTTTTTAGTAATTGTGTGAAAAATTAAAGGTGTAATTGAGAGTAAGTAGAAAGTAAGAGTGAGTTTTTTTTATTACCAAAGTTTTCAGTGTTACCAGAATAATGGTCTTTGATGGGATTAGTGTTGCCAGACTCACAAAAGTATGAAACTTAATTTCTTGGGAACCCACAATGTTTAGCGCATTTAGGATTTTATAATTAAAAAATTTAAAAAAAAAACACCATGTAATTGAATATTAAGGATAATTTAAATTACATTTTTGTTAAAAATATATATTCTGCATATCAATAGCCTATAATTCACACTTTCTTTCTCCAATTTCTAAACCTCAATTGCCAAACAAACAAAAGTTAGCATAATGGTTTGTTTACACTTCCATTGGCCAAAAAAATACTCAATATGCACTGAAAAAAAAAAACGACAAACAAGAGAGAATATCAAGAGTGATTTATTATGATTGGGGTTTTTTTCGTTTCGAGTTAGAAAACTCAATTTAAAAAGTAAATGTTTTGGCTTTTGATGGATTTGGCCAAGTTAAAGTGCACTCATGAATGTATTTACGACTACCTGCGAATATATATTGGAGTGCCAAAAACTCTGCACCAAAAACCTAACCAACCTTTGACCTTTTTTTCGCATTTTTTTTTGTTTGTCGTTTTTGGCATATTTTTCAGCGCCAACAATTTTATTTTCTGCGATGGCGAATGGTGGTGGTGACATTTATTTGCATATCACACTGAGTGCGGAGAAAGCGGTGAAAGTGGAGAGTGGAGTGGAGCGAGTGCCTCACAGTTCCGCACATACATTAACTCCCTTTTTTTTGCAGGACTTTTTTTTGTTGTTTTATTTTTACATTTTGAAAGCCCAATAACCACAAAATAGGTTCAAGTATTTTTTAATCATCAGGCCAAACAAGCTCCCATGCATGCTTCAATTTTCGGGAGGAGTGAGTGCCCTAGTAGGGAATGGCATTTCCCTTGATTATTTCCCTTATTCGGTGGCTCGTTTCCCGAGAAATTTTTGACTTTTGAACTTTTCAATGCACTAAGAGATGTTTTGGTCAATTAGTCATAGAAAATTATGAGTATTTTGATTTAGATATAATTCTAATAAGGAGAGGTAGTTGCTCTTTAAAGCTGGTTCTTCAAAAAAATACCAATTGGTTGTTTTGAAACTAAAGGAATTATACATCACTGAAAAAACAATACTTAATATTTTATAACACTTAAATCTTTATGTTTTTTTTTCCAATATATCCAATATATGCTATTGTATATTTTACATATTTAAAGCATGCTTTTTGATTGTTACTTTTTTGCTTTTTGCAGCATATCGGTGGCCATTGTCATCGCCGCCCTGGCCGGACCCCAATGGCTCTTCACGGAGGAGAAGCTACCCAATTCCAACTACAATGGTACGGCCAACTTCAATGCCCTGGACGACGGCGCCTACATCACCAAATACACCAAGTCCAGTCTCTGGATATTGTGCACCACCCTACCAGGTGAGTGGGTGTGGATGTGGGTCTGTGTGCTGTTGCCACTGAAAATGAAGACAAATGTGGTGCTAGCAAGAAGGTGTAGCATGAGTGTGTGTGTGTTGGGGAGGATGTGGCAGGAACAATGAACCAAAAACCCGGTGCGTTGCAGTGCATTTCGCTTGGCCTGGATTTAATAATTGCCACCAGAGGCCTAGATTTTGACCAAATTAAAGTGCCGTCAGTCACTCAGTCGGTCAGTTGATCAATCAATCAATCAATCAATCATTCAATCGGGTGACATGTCAGTCGGCTACTCAATGGAGTATCACGGGAGCTTTTGGTGTATTAATTATGTTTTAATCGTAAAAAAGGCTTTTCAACCATCCCAGGATAGTTCGTCACTAAAATTTATAAAATAAAGGGTGTTTGTGTATTCGTCATTGGAGTGATACCCTTTCAAGAGACATTTTAGGTTAAAAATAATTTAAATATATATTATTATTATTTTATAATTTTTATTTTTTGTTTTAGTTTTAAGTAAGTCTAATATAGTAAATATTTCATACCTTTGTCACTGAAATTGAAGCACTACAGGTTTTCTTTCTATACATTTTAGGTAATACCTTTGTTTTTATTTGCTTCACAATGCTTTAAAACAATTAAAATTTAATGAAAATAAAAGGTAAGAGACCGCCTTCTTTATGGGCATTTTTAGTGACCCTTCTTAGGGGGCAGGATACCTCCTAAAGATTGGATCAACTGCAGCAGACTGGTGCGCATGGCTTCGATCTGTTCCCAGGCAATCAGTAGGGAACTGGTGGCATAGCCACACCGGGTCACATAGTCAGCGACATGTTCGGTCATGCAGAAGAGATGGATACCGGATTGGGGATCACCATGTATCTGGGGATGTTGCTGAAGACAGCGGCCGGTGACGACCACAAAGTCCCAGGCACCGAGGGGTGCTCGCAAAGTTTCCGCCATTGAACCCGCCAGCTTGCTATGGAAATTGTCCTGAGAATCGAAATGAAAGAATTTTCCATCCGGCCGGGACACCACTAGTAAGGACCAGTGTCCATGGGGTCTGTAAATGGAAGGGGATTTGAGAAATAATCTTATCTTCGGTACCTGTCCTCAGGATTGTCTTTAAAAGAAAAGTTTAAGTTATTCAAAGGATAAAGTATACCTTGGATGAGTGGACAACGGAAGCAAAATAAAGGGCTTCTCGTGAAGGCGTCGGTCTCGGACCGTGTGCCTCAGTTCTCGCATATCCATGTGCCCCAAGCGGGCGGTCAGAGCCGGAGGCAGGAATATCAGATCCGTTTCGGTGCGATACCGACGGTGCTGCAAGTACGCGAAGTAGAAGGCCACCAGCCGTTCGTTGAGTCCTTCGCTAGAGGACTGCAGCAACTGGACATCTGAATGGCGGAGCGAGATGTCCGAGAAATGCAAAGCCACCAGACTCTGTTGGGATCGCGGCTGATGGGGACCATCTCCGCTGCCCCGTTCCACCCGCGAGGCACTGGAGGCGACGGCCACCTCCTCATTACCTTCAGCCTCAGGTGCGGCTTTGTCGTTGGACTTGTCCTTTGACTTGGACTTGACCTTGGACTTGGATTTTCCCTTCACCTTGCCCTTGGACTTGATCTTCTTAGGCTTCTTAGTATCCTTGTCGATGACGACTTTGACGGCCTTCTGCAGCTCCTCGGCCGGCCATTTGTGTCTTTTGAGAGGTCCCTTCTTGGCCAGCGGCATCTTTGGAACTCTGCAACTGTAGATACCACCCTGTATCTCTCGTCTGTGTCTTTTTTGGTATTTTTACGATGTTCGGTGGCTACATTTGGGAGACGGGGGAACTAGGTATATTAAAGTTGAAAGCAGAGGGGGTTTTGTTTTCCAAATCTTTAGATTTTAGTTTTAGGGTTTGAAAGGAGAGTGAAAGGGTTGGTTGCTAGATACTCTATAATATATAGAATATATTCTTTAGAATCTATATGTTTTTTATAGATGATACTTTTTCTTACATTCACCTTTTTGTCTTTAAAACGAGTTTATACCCTTGCAGAGGGTATTACAATTTTGGTCAAAAGTGTGAAACCCTATAGTGTATAAAGTATATATATTCTTGATCAGGTTCACCTCCTTAGTTTATATGAGCTCGTCTGTCCGTCTGTCTGTCACCACAAGACTTTTCTTCGAGGCGATGCTGGATGAAATATATAATATAATATTTTTTCACACATATTATTTAAATGTTTCCCTATGCGTAAACCAAAATTGAACAGAGATTATCCGTATCGCCAATAAAAATTCTTGAAAAATATTCCATTTTACAGCAATTTAACAATACCCCCCCTTAAGTCCCTTTCCGCAAATAAACCAAAGTCAATTGTTTATTTTTCAAAGGCTCCATTGGGGCTGATCCTGAAATGTCGGAAATTCAAAATTTTGGTTTCCAACCTTAAACTATTTCCAGTGAAAACTATCGTTTTCGATTAATTTTTATGTATTTTATTTGGAGATTTTATGCAAAAGTTACAAAATATAAGAGTACAGTTTATCTTATAATCGTCTTCATAATATTAGCAATAATATAATTACATTTTAGTGCATATTAAGATTACGTATATTTTCCAAAAAGTGACATTTTCCAAGTCCGTTTAAAAAGGCTTTTTTGTTTTCTTCATTCTGTTCTTCGGATGAACATGTAAATGTATTCATATTCGGGGTTAATAATTTTACTAATGAAAAAAAATAATTTAAAAATGATTTCAGGTTAGTTATTTTAGAAATGTCTAGTTGGATATGAAATAGAAGACAAAATCTAATTAGAATACACACCTACTAGGATCGAACCACCAGCCGTAGCCCACTTCCTCCGCCAAATTACGACCAAGAACTCCATCCAAATCCCGATCGAAGGTGGAAAATTTGGAGCCCTGCTTAGGGCTTATATGGTCGGGTCCAGTACAATTGCCAATACTTTTCACCTCGTAGCCTTCGCTTCTACCGCCCACAACGAAGTGGTCGCATCTTCCACTCCCCCCAAAGGCGATTAAAAACACTTCATGAGGCTTTCCACTCATCAGACGGTGCAATCGATTGAGTCCAATAAAGAACTCATCGTGCCACCCAATTCCTGCATCTCCAAATCCACGTTCATAATCCCCATACGTGCGATTAAATATTTTTGAAGAAGCATGTTTTCTATAAACAGCCAACCATCCAGATCCGATATCCGAAGCTGACCTACAAACCACTTTGAACGGGTCTGAGCCTGGAAGTTGGAATTCGCGGAGGACATTATATTCTTTTTGGTTTCGTGGACAAGGATCTGGAAAATCTGAAAAAATCGTTGTTTTATTTTGCAAATTGTTGTGTTCTGCCGACTCACCTATGGTTTCTGTTTTCGACGTCGTCTGATTACTAATATAAGGCAGTGGAGTTGTTGGGACCTTTCCAGCTTCCACTTCCAACTTTGTTAAATTATTTTCATTTATTCCTCCAATCTTTACTATTTTTTCCAGCTTATCGATGTCTTCGCGGAACTGATTAGTCAACGTTGCAAGTTCACTTGTTTTCTTTAGGTTCCTATTTTGATCTTGAAGTAGTTCGATTTCCTTGTTTTTTTGATTTATGAGAGTGTTTAGATTGTCTACTTCCAGATGCGACTGCGAATATTTAACTTCAGTATCTTTGAGTTGATTCAGCACTTCCGAGTATTTATTTTGCACTTCCGAGTATTTATTTTGCACTTCAGTGTATTTGTTCTGCATTTCCAAATTCGATTTCACCAAGTCCGAATAATCCTGTTGCCATTTTGATACCTGTTGGGCACATTGTTTGTGATCCTCGCTCTGCAAGTCCGAAAATCGTTTCTGAAGTTCCGAGAAGTCTGTCCTGCATTTTAAAAGATCGGCATCCTTCTCACGGGTTTTCTCGAAGTATCGAAGTAGAGGTTTCACAATTGGGTAGCACACAGATGCACATTCATCTTCCTGCTCTTCGGAGAGGTAGCACGACTGCGGAATTTAAAGTTTAATTATTTTTTTAAATAAAAACACTCAAAAAGTCTATTACTTACTTCTTCCGATCCGAAGGCAGCAGGAAAAAGGATAAAGGCAGAAATGAGGGCCACGGGGAAGATCATCTTGTATTTTTTTGATTAAACTGAACCGTCTACTGAAAGAATCACTAGAAATATTGCAACTGATGCTGCGAGTCTTGGAGCTCCGGCTTTTTAAGGCCGTCCTCGGTCTTGGTCTTGAGCTTGAGCTTGAGCTTGAGCTTCAGTTTCTGATAAGGAATCGGGACATTACCACACATATAGAAAAGCCAAAATATTCCACAGACAGAATGCGCACGGAAGGAATGTCAAAGGTTATTGGAGATTAGAGAGGGGGGATTAGCAACAAGACCTGGTTTATGTTCTCAGCTTCTTCTTCAATATAGCAATAAATTATTTATATATTACCTAGGTACCTATTTTAATGACGTAATAGCAGAACTTGAGAAAATGAAAAGAGCTGGAAAATCCATAATTTCCAATTTATGGAAAAAAAACACTTTCATTAATTGTAACACAACATCTTGATAAGGTTGTCTAAGTGCCCAAGCCTCTTTTTATACCCTTGCAGAGGGTAGTATAATTTTGTCCAAAAGGGTGCAACGCAGTGAAGAGACATCTCCGACCTTATAAAGTATATATGTATGTATATTCTTCAAACAATATTCAAACTAGTCTCTCAGTTTTAAAAATATCGACTTGAATATCGAGTGCACGCAGTATTTAAGTCGGAACGGCCGGAATCGGCTGGCTATATCCTATAGCTGTCACATAACTGATTGATCGAAAATGGTATTTTTGGAGATAGAAATACACCTAAAAATCAGTAAAATAGGATAATTTTTAGGAAAGTTATAGGCTATATATGCTTTCCTACTAAATCGGCAGTATAGTCGTAGGGGGTAGTAGGAAGGCTTCGTTTATTTTATGCAACAACAATTTTTTGCTGAGAATCCAAACCTTGAAAGCTTAAACTTTAAGAGCGGCTAACGTCCAAAGGAAATCACTCTCCAGCTGCTGGCCCAGTTTGTAAGCCACTTCCCACAACTGAACCAGAGTCGCTAGTTTACTTTTCAAAGGCTCCATTGGGGCTGATCCTGAAATGTCGGAAATTCAAAATTTTGGTTTCCAACCTTAAACTATTTCCAGTGAAAACTATCGTTTTCGATTAATTTTTATGTATTTTATTTGGAGATTTTATGCAAAAGTTACAAAATATAAGAGTACAGTTTATCTTATAATCGTCTTCATAATATTAGCAATAATATAATTACATTTTAGTGCATATTAAGATTACATATGTTTTCCAAAAAGTGTCATTTTCCAAGTCCGTCTTGAAAGGCTTTTTTGTTTTCTTCAGTCTGTTCTTTGGATGAACATGAAAATAATATTCGGTTTGGGGCTAATAGATCCAGAAATGAAAAAATAGAATTAAAAAATGATTTCCAGTTAGTTTATTTTAGAAATGTCTAGTTGGATATGAAATAGAAGAAAAATCTAATTAGAATACACACCTCATATCAGGATCGAACCACCAGCCAAAGCCCCGTTCCCTCGCCAAATTACGACCAGGAACTCCATCCAAATCCCGATCAAAGGTGGAAAATTTGGAGCCCTGCTTAGGTATCATCCAGGTGCCTCCAGTACAATTGCCAATACTTCTCACCTCGTAGTCTTCGCTTCTACCGCCCACAACGAAGTGGTCGCATCTTTCATCCCCCCAATAGGTGCTTAAAAGCACTTCATGAGGCTTTCCACTGGTCAGACGGTGCAATCGATTGAGTCCAATAAAGAACTCATCCTCCCACTCAGTTCCTGCATCTCCAAATCCACGTTCATAATCCTCATACGTGCGATTAAATATTGTTGAATAAGGATGTTTTTTATAAACATTCAACCATCCAGATCCGATATTCGAATCTGACTTACAAACCACTTTAAACGGGTCTGAGCCTGGGAGTTGTATTTCGCGGAGGACTTCATATTCTTCTTGGTCTCGTGGACAAGGATCTGGAAAATCTGAAGAAATCGTTGTTTTATTTTGCAAATTGTTGTGTTCTGCCCACTCACCTATGGTCTCTGTTTTCGACGTCGTCTGATTTCTAATATTAGGCAGTGGAGTTGTTGGGACCTTTCCAGCTTCCACTTCCGACTTTGTTAAATTATTTTCATTTATTCCTCCAATCTTCACTATTTTTCCCAGCTTATCGATGTCTTCGCGGAACTGATTAGTCAACGTTGCAAGTTCACTTGATTTCTTAAGGTTCGTATTTTGATCTATAAGTAGTTCGATTTCCTTGTTTTTTTGATTTATGAGAGTGTTTAGATTGTCTACTTCCAGATGCGACTGCGAATATTTAACTTCAGTATCTTTGAGTTGATTCAGCACTTCCGAGTATTTATTTTGCACTTCAGTGTATTTGTTCTGCATTTCCAAATTCGATTTCACCAAGTCCGAATAATCCTGTTGCCATTTTGATACCTGTTGGGCACATTGTTTGTGATCCTCGCTCTGCAAGTCCGAAAATCGTTTCTGAAGTTCCGAGAAGTCTGTCCTGCATTTTAAAAGATCGGCATCCTTCTCACGGGTTTTCTCGAAGTATCGAAGTAGAGGTTTCACAATTGGGTAGCACACAGATGCACATTCATCTTCCTGCTCTTCGGAGAGGTAGCACGACTGCGGAATTTAAAGTTTAATTATTTTTTTAAATAAAAACACTCAATAAGTCTATTACTTACTTCTTCCGATCCGAAGGCAGCAGAAAATAGGAAAAAGGCCGAAATGAGGGCCACGGGGAAGATCATCTTGTATTTTTTCGATTAAACTGAACCGTCTACTGAAAGAATCACTAGAAATATTGCAACTGATGCTGCGAGTCTTGGAGCTCCGGCTTTTTAAAGCCGTCCTCGGTCTTGAGCTTCAGTTTCTGATAAGGAATTGGGACATACCCACACATATGGAAAAGCCAAAATATTCCACAGACAGAATTCGTAGAAATGGGATGTCAAAGGTTATTGGAGATTAGAGAGAGGTGATTAGCAACAAGACCTGGTTTATGTTCTCAGCTTCTTCTTCTTGGTATATATTGAGGATATATGTACATATATACATGTATATATGTATGTACATATATGCAAGCAATTATTTATATATTATTTTATTTATTATATATGTACATACTATTATATATATTCCCAAAATGGAAAGTACTTTTCAAACAGATTTGAATGACGAAATAGTCGCCTTATCTCAAACAAATGAATGTCGTGCTTAAGGGGGTCTGAAGGAGACATCTATATATATTCTTAATCAGGATCACCTCCTGAGTAATATGACCATGTCTGTCTGTCCGACTGTCTTTTTCTCCGCAATCTAGTAGTCTCTCAGTCTAAAGCTTCTCACTCACCGTTCTTTCCTTTTCCCGCAGTTTACCATATACTATAAGTCGGAACGGCCGGGATAGGTTGACTCTATCCTATAGCTGCCATATATGTAACTGATTGATCGGAATTGGTATAACTTTGGTGTTTTTATACTTCGAATTTCGCATGAGTCTCAGGTTTTAACTGCAGGTGTATAAAAACTTCGCCTCCGCCAGAAGTTTGCTTTGCTTTCTTGATTTTGCTTAAAAAATAAAAAATTTTAAATTTTAATCTTCAATTTATTTCAATCTTAATTTATTAATAATTGTTTTTATTTAAAGGCCTGGATGTGGACTCATATAATTGCATTAAAATTGACTATTTTCCTAAAGAAGGCTACCAACCAGATCCACACGATTCGACACCGGCAATACCCTGTAAGTGTTTGTGTATAAAATGATTACTAATTTAAAAAAAAATAATGCAACAAATAGTTTAAATAATATATACGGATATATTAAATATTTTATTAAATTTCTAAAAAGCAAAATCTTTATATTTAGTCTTAACCATCCCACATTTTTCCCAACTTTTTTTTGAGTGTATGAGACTTCCACCTGAATGAATCCATCTCAGAGGTGATGCTTTAATTCCCAGCCTCACCAGCAACTGCATCTTAATGGGCTTAGCTGGCTGGCTTAATCAGGTGTTTAACCAGGCGAATGCCTTTAAATCCGGGCCAACACCAATACACACACTCACCCCTGCAGTCACCTGGCTGACTGGACCAAATTGAAATTGATTTATTGTTGTTTTAGTTGCCACACACGAACATCCACACGGAATTTAGTTGCCCGAATTTTAATTAAAGGCAAAGTTTTCATATGATTGGTAGTCTTTGGCCTTTTGAAACGTCGGGGTCACCAGTGTGAATTTATGGAAACGAATCGAGGTCTTCAATGGCCTTCCATTAATTATCAAAACAATTCAACGAGACTATCAAAAATCGAAAAGTGCAAATTTATTCATTAATTTTGTTTTATTGTTTAAGATTATCAGCCAAATTGTATTTAGTGCTCGGGGTCACCAATGGGCTTGTGGAAATTCGAATTGAAGTCATCAATGGCATTCCATTAATATACAAAACAATTCAGTGAGCCTCTCAAATACCTATATTGTATGTGATTCCCCATTAATCTTGTTTTGTTGTCTAAAGTCACAAAACAATTCCTCAAAACCAATTTCCCATTTGACCGCGGGTCACAATTTTCAAAATGAAACTATTAAGCCAAAAAGCCCAAACATTTTGCCAGTGTCATTATATATTGTATAGATCTTCTATTATGTATATGTATATAAATATATTTTTATATTTCATTTTGGCTTTTGGGTTGTTTTAACACTCGACAAAGCCAAGACAAAAGGACAACAAGGCCAAATGGCCGCAGGATAAATGTGACAGTTTTTCCCGTCACATACAAGCTTGATTTTAGACAAAATGAATTGTGGTTCAAGGCATTTTTCAATTATCTTTGCCACACAGTTAAGGATTTACGTTTGAAACAGTGGCTTGGATTTTATTAACTAAAATGATTGAAGGATTACAAGGATTTGTTATTCTTACAGATTTCTTCAATCCCCCTGTAGAGAATACAGTAAACAAATTGTATGGAGTATCCAAATATGGCACACGGCGATGTCTATATCTTTAGTATTTCTTACCTGATTCTTAGGCTCATTAGCTTAATTGATTTCTATATTTATTCCCCATCTACTTGTACAAAAATCTCAATGCAAAATAGTTTATAGATTTTTTCTGCATTTTTCCCATGGGATCCCCTTGAAAACGCAAGTAGCCCCATTATGGCCCACGGCGATGTCTATATCTATGTCAATTCTTACCCGATTCTTAAGCGGAGTATCCTGTTCGACTTCTATGTCGATTTCCCATCTATTTGTACAAAAATTATTCTCTAAAAAAAGGTAATGATGAAATATACATAGAAACTATGAGTATATCATCGACTTATCTAGGGAGATTAAGTATCCATAAGTAGGTATTTAATAAATAAAAATAAAATATAAATACTATTTATATTCTCATAAATATAATTTAATATAAATACTATTTATATTCTTATAAATTATGTTTTTAAAAACACAGTGTTTTCTTCTTAATAGATACTGTGACCAAATCATGTCCCATTTTCCTGGCAGCAGGTGTGTTTCTGGTGATCAGCTTTATAGTATTTTTGATTCCCACCTGCTCGCATCAAAATAATTTATATTACTTTAGTGCTGGGATACTGTTTATTGTTAGTGGTGAGTTATTATTATTGTAAGATAATTTAAAGGATAATTTAAAGGATAACTATATTGTTACAGGCTTGGTAATGCTCATTGGTCTGATTGCTTATATATCCATATTGAAGGCGGAAATTGGATCAAAGTTGAGGCCTCGATCGACCCTACAACCGGCTCTGTTTAAAGTGACTTATGGACAAAGCTTTTTCCTGTTCGTTTGTGGATTTATTGTCACAGAATTTGTGGGTGTTTTGAATATATTTTTATTTATCAATCTACAGGAAGTGAGTTATTATAGTGTAAGTTTAAAGGGAGTATTATTTTTAAGTCTATTGTATTATAGGATAATATCTTTATAAGCCTTAGACTCTTTAGACCCATTCCTTCCTTTAATATTTTCTTAACATTTTCCACTTCCTGCCGAACATCCTGTTACACATTTTAAATATTAACTTAAACTAGTTACGTTAACACTTTTGACATATCCTTGCGGAAGAGTACATATTTCCATAGCAATTTTTCTGCGTTTTCCTCTTCCGGCATTCTTTGCCTTCGTCTGGCTGGTTTCCTGTTTTTGTCCAGGGCATCCTTCGTGGCGTTGCATCGTCACCCAGCCCATAATTCTTCTGCCCGAGTGCTGGATGAGTCCTTGGGGGATTTAAATGCATTTCCCATCCGTTGCCCATTTGGTTTGCCTTTTCCTTCGACACTTTATTTATTTATGCTTCTCATTTCTGTATTTTTTTTTAGCGATTGCCCTGCTTCAGTGTTGCCAACATCCAGGCCAAGTTCAAGGAGGGCGGCAACCAGCATCCACTGAGTCAGTCCTACAAGCGGTACAAGCAGCCGGGCACCCTGGGCAGTCAGGACGGGCTGCAAAGGACACGGCCGAGGGGCGATAATCCACAGAACTCCTCCAGGAATGTCAATACTCATCATCCTCAGCAGACACAGTCGCAGCCAGGCTCGAGAATCGTGCGTAGCGGTGGAAATCCGCGCCAGCATCAGGTGCACGATGCCAGGACACGACCTCCAGGACACCATCCGGGCAGCTATGGGAATCCGGGTCAGACGCAGACTTTGCCAGGAGCTTGCCGGAAGCATCCCAATGCGGGCTCCAACCTGAATCTGTATCTACACAATGATTTGGACAGGCGGTGAGTAGTCCTTCGAGTATCCTTCTAAGGATTTAATGAAACACATATGTATCTTTTAGTTTCTATTTTGAAAAACCTGCCGTCTCGAAATGCAATCTTCACTCTCGGAGCTTCGCCAAGTCCTTGAATGAACTCTGCACCGAGACTGCTCCTCCGCCACCACCGCCTGCTCCACCGGCCAGCACTACAGCACCGGCTCCCTCTCTGTTTGCCGATCTGCCGCAGGAGTTCCCCCTCACCAGGTCCGTGTCCACCACCACCGAGATATACACGGCACCGGTCGGGTCTGGGGCGACTGCGGCCCCACAAACAGGACAACTGAAGCGGAAACAGCAAAGAAACATGGCCACCAACACTTCCGGCGCGCAGCTGGAGGATCAGTCCAGGCTGGGTGGCCTGAAACGGGGCCTGCGGAAGACCAAGGATGAGCTCTTCCAGGAATTCTGTCGACGAGCGGGAATGCGAAGTAAACCGAAGAATATTTATTACATTAGTGGCAGTGAGGGGGCTGGGGAGGAGGGCGAGGACGAAGGCAGGGCGGGGGAAATGGAGCGAAGAGAGGATACAGGACATGCGACAGACCCGGGTGTCCTGGACGATGATGATGAGGATGGCGATGATCACGGTTTCCGGCAGTTTCGACTCGAAGAAGATCAACTTTATGTGGTGGGAGGTGAGAGCTAGATATTAATTAATAATTAATAAATAAAATTAATCTTAAATTAAATAATTAAAAAATGAATATATATTTTTGTAGACCACGCCCAGTTGGTTGTCCCGCGTCGCTCCTCCATGGGCTTGGATCCCTTGGGGCAACCTCTGAGGCGTTTAAACTCGAATCTCTCCCTTCACACGGAGCAGGGAGCAGCAGCTGGAATCTCTGGAGGAGCTTGGCCTCAAATGCAAAGGATGCCCTTCCCCCCGCCGCCCAGCACCCTGCCACGCTGCTTCCTCCGGCAGTCCTCGGATTCCCTGCAGAGCGGAGGCTACAATACCCTGAGTAGCAGCCAGCAGAGGTTCTCGCAACTGATGTTGCAACATCAGCAGCAATTGCAGCAACAGAATCGCTACCTTTCCACCTTGACCTTGCCGGGAGCTGGGGGAACCGGTTCGGGTGGAGGGGTAGTTGCAGCTGGACAGGTCCCACCAAAATCACAAGTTCAGTGGCCGGTGGCGATACCATCGTCGCCATCGAACTATTCCAACGGTTATCAGCAACATCCACAGCCCATTTATCCGGGAGGAGGAGGAGCCGGATCTGTGTTGGGACCTGCAGCAGGAGCATCCAGTGCATCCACCTCTCATCCAGCAAAATTCCAAAGGGCCTATGCCTTCGACGATCCCCAAAGAAGGTCCAGCTATGTGAGCGATGCCTTCGATCTGGACGAGATCGAGCGGGAGCGTCGGAGATCCCATGCCAGTCTCTTTGGATTATCCCAGGGCCGGGATCCCTACGATCTCATCAATGGAACAGCAGTCTAAGAATAGCCATTCAAATACCAAATACATATATAAATGTTTATTAGAAATTAATGAATGTATTGCGCACTATTTTGGACAAAAAAGAGAAGATAATATATTATTTTAAATTAAGTTGAAATTTTAAGGGATCTATGTAAATTAAAGGAATATATAACCAGTTTTGACGAAAACACCAAGGAGTAAGCTTTTTCTTTGTGACTGGTCACACTGTTTCCTAAGAAAAGAACCTTCTCTTGACCTTATGACCTTCACAAGCCACACAAAAACGTGTTTCTTTTAAAATTTAGTTTATTTTGTATTTTTTTTGGATTTTATCAAAAATGTTAGCTATTTTTTTTTTACAAATTTCCCATCATTGGCTTGTCAATGTGACCTTACTCTGACAATATGCCACTCTTTTTAAATTAAAAGTAAAAAAAAAAAAAAAAAATTTCATTTAAAATTTATTTTCATTCAAGCCTTTGTTTCTTAATTTAAAAAAAAAACATTTATTTTTTATAAACGGCCACATTGTTTTCCCAAAAATTACAAATTCTTTTGATAGGTATGCCAATGTGACCAAATCTTTATACAAAACTCAAAACAAAGGTTAGTTCTTTAAAAAAAAAATCTTAATTCGAATTATTTTATTTAAAATTTAAAACATATATGGTTTTGTTTTTTAAGATTAACATTTTTTTTTTTTCACAGATTGACGCGCTTCCAGAACTCCTGGCTGAAGGACACCTCCGGCGTGGTGTCGGGACCCATTACGGCATCGGCCACCAGATCCTGAAACACAAGGGCTGGGGATTTGCTGGAGAGACTGCTGGGCGTGGAGCTGGAGGTGGAGATGTCCAGGTGAAGGGCAGCAGGACGTGAAACTGGAGGAGGGGCCTTTCCTGGTAGAGTAGCCATGCCGGACAGAGAAGAAACTGGCGGAAGAGCACCCACACCAGAAAGATAATCCAAACCAGGAAGAGAAGACACAATCGGAGGAGCTGAAACCGGTGCCGTTTGTGGACGTGGAGCGGTAGATGGACCCAGAAAAAGGCTCTCCCTCAATCCCGAACCAGCTGTGGGAGCACTCACAGGACGTACTTTACTCGGTAGTGGCAACGAAATCGGTTCCTTGTCGATTCCCGAGCCACCAAAGAGCAACTGCATCTTGGCCATGGAACGTTGCAGTTTCTGGCTGGGAGAGCCCCTCTGAAATGGACCAGCCGAAGCCGAAGGAGCAATTCCATCAGCCAAATCGAAACTGGAGCTATCGCTGCTCGAGTCCAGGAGGGGATTGGGTTCAGAGGTCACGCCGAGGGCCTCCTTGGCACGTCGGAAGAGCAGGCTCAGTTCCCCGCTGCTGCGACTGCTCCTGGAATGGTCCAGGTCAGTGAGCGAGAGGAGCGGTTCCCGCTGATCCGACGGCTTGAAGGGCAGAGCTGGACTCTTGAAGGGCTCCGGCAATCGTGGCAATACTGGTATCTCGACTGGAGGTAGTGGTGCCAGCCAATCCTCTTGCTTATCCAGAAGCTGATCCTGCAGCTCCGGCTGCTCCACTCTGGGAATCACTGGATCCTCGCGCTTGTCGTGCCCGATCTCGCCCAGCAGCTTCTGCCTCGCCTCGGCAATGGCATTCGTGAAAGGATACTTGTCCTGCTGGCCATCTTCCGGTTCCGACAGCCACAGCGGCGAGGAGCGCTTCGATTCCACCACTTTGGGCAGGATACGGTCCTTTTGCAGCTCCTCCAGCTGGGCCACACTGATGGCATCCTCCCGGCGCACTTTCCGCTGCCAGTCCCGGTAATGGTCCAAGGATCGATTAATCTGCGCGCGCTCCCTCTGGCAACTGGAGCGGAGCTTGCGCCGCGCTTCCTTCTCCTCGGTTTCCCGGCGCTGTTTCTGGGGACTAGACTTTGGCGGCGTTTGCGACTTGGGCTTGGTCTTCTCCAAGTAGCTGAGGAAGCTCTTCTCAAGGAGATCGCTCTCCTGTTCCAGCTGCAGCATGCGATTTCTGGAGGGGATTAAGATGAAAGTGAGGGGAACGATCTTTCGGAGAATGGGGATAACTTACTTGGCACTTTGGAGAGCCTCCTCGAAGCTCGGTGCTTGAGAGGATCGAGTGGTGGTGGTGGGGGCCGGAGGCATGGTGTTGGTCGCCGCATTCTGCATGGCAGGTCGGTCAGGAACAGGATCGATTTGGTTGCCATTTGTAGGAGGAGGCATCACAAGAATGGCCGGGTCTGCAGGACATTAAGGGATAAGACGAGTCCTTTTATAAAAAATTTATAGACTTACCAGGATCTTGTGAAGTGCGAGCTGATTGTGCAATTTGAGGCCCTCCTACACCACCTTCTACACTTGGGGGACTCTCATCCGGACTTCCCGTACTACCTGAAGGACCTCCAATAGCTGGCACACCTACGCCACTCTCTACCCTAGGTGGACTCGCATCAGGACTTCCTGTACTACCTGCAGGACCTTTAATAGCTGGCACACCTTCCAGGGCCGGCAGACCCAGTCCTTGAGTTCCATTCCCCGCAGGACCTTGCATAATGGCTGGCAAGTAGCCGCCGTGACCCGCAGAAGTCACCGCCACAACCTGGCAAGGATAGGTCACAGCAGGATAGACAGTATCGCCGTAGGGATGTCGGACGTGCGGCGTTATAGCTGCTTCTATGGGTGCTCCTTTCGGAGCGAGACTGCGGTTGGAAGGGCGAGCGGAAGTACGGTGGGGCGTGGAGACGCCACTGGAGGACACTAAGCTGGAGGAGATCAGCGAGTTCCAGTTGCCGAAGCTCACGTGGTTGTGGTCGTTCCACAGGGGCACGATGCGAGTGGCCTGTTCGGCGGCCTGCTCCGTCTGCTGGATCTTCTCGGAGAGGATCTGGTGATGCGACTCGTAGTGCTCCAGCAGGCAGAAGATCTTCTGGACGAGGTCCTTGGCCTCGGCCGAGGAGTGCGAGTCGTGTTCCACGCGCTTGCAGAGAGTCTGGAAGGATAATTGAAGGATAATCATAAATTGTAAGACTTTACAGAGAGCACCACTTACCCGCCAGGAGCTCTGGCGCCTGCCGAGCCTCAACATCTCCGCCTGGTGGCGCAACTTCACCTGGTAGAGCTCGTCCAGCCTATTCTTTTGCAGCTCCAGGGCCTTGTTCAAGGACAGCTCCACCCTCTCGAGGAATATCAGGCCACTGGTGCTGTTCAGCATTTCGTCGATCCACTGCTCGTAGGATTTCTGATCGTGGGAGGATTTCTGGAGAGGATCCTTATACACCTCCCGGCAGCTGGATTGGTTGCCGGCATCCTGATAGGTCTTCTCCTCCGTTTGGATGATCACGGTCTTGGAGTGGGTTCTCCTCTTGGAGGTTTGAGTGGCCACACTCCTGCCGGGCGTGTCCTTTTGCTGGGAGAAGTCTCTCCTCTCCCGGACTGGGTCCTTCTTCTCCCGCTTTTTCTCTCTGACATTTTCTTTGTCATGTCCCTTATCCTTATCCTTATCCTTTTCTTTCACCTTTTCCTTCTCCTTCTCCTTCTCCCGTTCCAGTTTCTTCTTTTTCTGGGCAATATCATGCTGCTCCTTCTTCTGCCCCTCCTGTATGCCCATGAAGTGTCCGTGATTGAACCCCTCCTCGTAGCCCATCGCGAAGCCCTTGTTCCGACCCACCGCATGCTCCTGCTCCATGGACAGGTTCAGGATATTGCCCAGCAACTGCATGCAGCCACAGATCTCTCCCACGAGCGCCTCCATCCGTTCAACGGACACGAACATCCGGGTCTGCGGCTGACTGGCCTTCTTATGGAGCTGATCCAGTGACTGCCGGACGACGGCCATGCTGGAGAGCTGCTCCGGGTGAAGGACAGGCAGTCGCGGAACCGAGACATTCTCGACGGGCAGAATGATGGGCCCCACATCGGAGTACACCACATCCCCGTGCTTTTTGGTTGCCTTCTTTTCGGGTGGTGGTGGCGGCAGCTTGATTAGCAGCTCGGCAGGATTAAAGGACTCGCCGGCTCGGGTGAGACGCTCCCTTTCCCGGAGCTCACGTTGCAGAAGCTGCTCGAAGGCACTGTGCGAGATCACCTCCACGGGCGGCACACAGGACTTGGACAGGAGGCGGAGGTGGATCATCAACTGGCCCAACTGGTAGTCCACGGCGTGCAGGGCTTGGGAGACCCGGGCTCCTAAAAAGACACTCCTTCCATCGGCGCCCACAAAGAGCTCGTTTTCCTCGGCCTGGAAGAGGCGACTGGTGTCCACCTCGGGATGCCTCTCCAGGATGGTAGAGGGTTCTGTCTGGCAAGAGGATGTTACGAGGATAATGGGAGGCACTGGCTCTTCTGGTACAGGCTTCTCTGGCTCTGGCTCTGGCTTTGGCTCTGGCTGTAGCTTCTCCTTAGTGGCCTCCCTTCGCACCTCCACCAGGGACCTCATCAGAGCCATGAGTAGGCTCTGCGTTTGCCCCGCCAGATTCTCGCTGTAGTGCGCCTCCACCAGTCGATTCAGTTCCAGGTCCGCCGGCATGTCCTGGCCGCCCATCACCGCCGTCATCACCGCCTCGAGCTCTGCGGTCTTGAACGTGAACGCCGGCCGATTCTCAAAGTTCGGCAGAGCCTGGCGATGCGGCATCTCGCTGCAGAACACGGACAGGGTGAAGTGGCAGTTGTGGGAGTGCAGGAACTCGGCCACCAGCGTGTGCAAGGACAGGGCCAGGGGGGAAAGGAGCAGGGCATGGGATTGGGCCATCTGGAGGCCGGCGGCCTTGTTGAGGAGCTGCCCCAGGGCGGTGTTGTTGAAGCAGTTGATGAGCTCCACGCGCAGATGGGAGTGCATCTCGCGGGCGATGCCCTCCTGGTCGAGCCACTTGCGGAATCCCAGCTCGAAGTCCTGCTCGGAGAGTTGCGACAGATCCTCCAGTTGAGTCCTGAGGCGTTCGGCTCGGTACTCGCAGTCGGTTGCCTTGGGATCGGAATTTGGGGGCTTCTCCTCGGGCTCCTTGATTGGAGTTGGTTCTGCGGGCGGGATAGGGTCTTCCTTTTGCTCTACTGGCTCTTTAGGAGGTTCCTTCGTCGGTTCCTCCTTTGATTCCATCTTTGATTCCTGCTTCGATTCCTTCTTCGGTTCCTCCTTCGATACCTCCTTCGGTTCCTTCTTCGGTTCCTCCTTCGGCTTCTCCTTGGATTCCTTCTTCGGTTCCTCCTTCGGCTTCTCCTTGGATTCCTCCACTCTATGGGGTCCTGGCGGAGGAAACACTGGTTTCACTCCAGATCCATGAGCTCCGGCGCCATGAAATGCTCTACCTCCTGGTCCTCCTCTTCCAAGATATCCTCCTCTAACTCCAAATCCATAAGCGCCTCTTCCATAATTTGTATCTCCCTGAGCTCTGGCATGAGCGGCTGCGTGATAGACTCCTTGGACTCCTGGTGTTTGAAAGCATGCTCCATGGCCGGCTCCCCCACTATATCTTCCAGCCTGGTATGCGCCATAAGCTCCAAACTTGCCCGATCGAAATCCCCCCGGATCGTATTTCTCTCTGGGATGTGTTATCCTGTTCTTCGGCGCCTGATCCTTCTCCAGCATTCCGGCGATCTTGCGATGTTGACGCACCCGCTGAGCCGCCGCTGCTGCCGCCGCAGTGGCCGCCTTTTCCCGCTTCAGTTGCTCCTCCCGCTCCCGCATGGCCGCCTCGTGCTTCCGCTCCCGTTCGCAGAGTATCCCACCGCCGACGCCCGTCATCCTGCCCGCATTCTTCTGCTTGGCCCGGAAGGCTGCTGTGCTCGTCGTGGCCCCCAACTGACGTGTTTTCATCTTTTCTATTTATACTTTTTTTTTTTGTTTGTTTTAGTGGTTTTATAATTTTTAAAATTTGTATCTTTGTTGGAAGGATCACAAGGGCGAGGCAGGGATCCTGCCGCGTGTGTCCTTTGGAAGCGAATGAATGAATGAGCGATGTCCAGGTGCCGGGCACACTCACCACCACCAAACCAAAAAAAACAACAAAAAAGGTAAGTTGTAATTCCAGTTTACGGGAGCTTGACAGGTGAGTCGGAGGCGACCCTGGAGCTGGGTTAGGGGTTAGACCTGCCACAGGGGGTGGGTCGTCGGGTTCTCGAAACTCTCTCAAATAAAACTCAAAAATAACTGGAAAATACAAAAAAATACAAGGGTTAGTAGGGAGGATCTATGGGGTAGGTCCAGAAACCATAATATGGAACGTTTATGGAACGTCAGTTGTCAGTTTTAAATGAAGGGTTTTGAAAACAATAATATCTTATAAGTATTGTATTATAAGATCATATATAAGTGTTTATAAATAAATAAAAATAAACATTTATTTTCTAATAAAAATTCAAGAGAACCTATTTTTATGATATTCCCCAGTGAGGTTTTCCATTTTTATCTTGAAAGTATAATAGTTTTAGGCCTATAAAAGTAATATAAAATTTTCTAGACAACAACTTATTTTAT
Organism: Drosophila pseudoananassae pseudoananassae; assembly: GCA_018153035.1. Classification (NCBI taxonomy): domain Eukaryota; kingdom Metazoa; phylum Arthropoda; class Insecta; order Diptera; family Drosophilidae; genus Drosophila; species Drosophila pseudoananassae. The sequence continues at coordinate 1,716,798 of JAECXR010000023.1, read as the reverse complement.
TTATACTTTTTTTATAAAAAATTAAATTTATTTAAGGTAAAAAAACATCTTAAATACTAGTATTTAATCCTTAAAGTATTTCAAATAATATATAGACTTGAAATATCCAAAAAAAACCTTAAAAGAGCCCTTAAAAAATTAAAACTAATAGATAATCAACTAGATTAACATATAAATATAACCATTTATTATAAATTCATGAACAAACATATCCATTTAAAAGTTTAAAATATGTTTTGTGCCCCGGATAAAATTAATCCATCTTCCCGCTCAAAAATATGGGTATTATTTATCAAATAACCTTAAATTTAAGCCCATATTATAAGTAATTTATATAAATTTATATAAAAATCTTAATTAAAGACCACTTTGTTAGTTAAAAACAATATAAATCAAAAATAACATATTTTATTTCCATTTTATCCGCAATAGTCCCATCTCTAGCGCTCTTGTAGCACTGAGCTATCTGTCAGCCATGCCTGCGTGTCGCAACCAAGTAGTCGCTGCCATAAAATCATTTTTGTTTGTAAACAACAACAGCAACAGTAGAATTTCGTCACAAAATTAGAATATTTAAAGTCATCGGATTGCATAAATGAACACAAATATATTTCAAAATTATATTTAATATACTGTCTAAAAGACTTAACCCACCGAACGCTGAAAGAGACCGAAGGAAAGGTACGCAGCGCCTTTGTTTTGGTTTTCCCGAAAAAAAACCATGTGTTCAGGCGTATAAGAAGAAGAATAATAACAACGCATTTTCCTCGCATACTGGTGCCTGTAATTCATTGAGTTTTCCTTTGTGACGTGGAACTTACAAAAGTACTTTGGTTCTTTGCAGTTCATTGGGATCCGCAACAGTCGTAATATTTTTCGGAACAAGAAGGAGCTGCCGTCATGTCGCAAATCGACAATATTTTCATTCAAGTGAGGGCCCGTCTGCGCTCCGAGGGCATCAAGTTGTGGGAGGAACCGTACTATTCCGAGGATTTGGGCAGCATCGAGGCGGCCATGGAGGTGGGTTAAGGGCTTGTAGTAACTACAAGTGATTAAATATTGTCTGGAAATTAGTCAAGAAACTAGAAACTATTTTAAGGTCATTGTAGTGACTTGCATTTTAAGAGACTTTGTTTCTTGAAATGTTTCTTGAAAATGAAAAATATGTACATATGTACCTTTTTATGGTATAAGTATAAGTACGAGTATTTATATAACATTAAGTATTTTTAAAATTTTTTTTAGGGTATTTTTGTATTAAAAAAACAAAAATGTAAACCATTCTTGATAGTTTGTGCTATATGCTTTTGGATATTGTATAAATATGAACTTAAGATCATTATATCATTGCAATACCACTCAAGAATATTTATTTTTTTAAAGTCAAAATTTAAGACTATAATATAGCATAGTTTAGTAAAACTATCTTTTAATTAATATATAGAAAATTGAAGAAATAATCTAAAAGTTGTAGACAACTTAAAGTAAGAAAAGTTTTAAAATATTTGTAGTATACCTTTGAAATATTTATTTTAAAAATCCTACCATTCACTTTAAAAATTAACTAATTTTATAATATCTTTCCAAAAACCAGAACCTAGCCGCTAAGTACTCCGACTACTTTGGTATTGCCTCCGATCACTGCAAGTGCGTCCTCACCGAGCTGCAGGACAATGCGCTCCGGAAGCTGGCCGCCCGCCAGGAGTTCTCCGCCACCGGTATGGCCACCTTTAAGGTGCGTCGCATTGACAATCGTGGCGGCACCACCACCATGCTGGACATCAAATGTGATCTCAACTCCCTGGGCTCGGATCTGCAGGCCGCCATTGCCGCCAAGTTAAAGCTACCGGATGCCAATCATGTGAAATGCATTGCCGGTGGCAAGATGGTGGCCTCCAATGTCACCCTGTCCGCCCAGCAATTGAAGAACAACCAGCAGTTGATTGTGATTGTCGGCCAGGCTGATAACCAGAATGGAGCACTCTACGAGAGGATCAATCGCATCAAGAAGGATGTGGAGACGGTGGTTTCGTCGGATAATCAAATGATGGAGGTCGTATAGTCAAGATAAGCCTTTTTCTTAATATAATATATAATATAATTTCTCCACCAGATGGAAGACCAGAACGGCAGTCCCGTCTTCCTCCCACCTGCCGAGAATCGTGCCCTGCTCATGGGTCTGGGCTTCTGTGAAAAGGCACGAGCTGCCATGCAACGCGAGGACTACGAGGAGGCCCTGTTGCTGCTCCTGGAGGCGGATGAGCTGTTTGCCACTTGCAACTCACAGTTCCTCGAGTCCGTGGACAACTATGCACTCCTCAACCTGGACATTGTGTGGTGCTATTTGTGCCTCAAGAACGTGACCCAGTTGCCGGATGCCGATCGTCGCTTGGGAATCTGTGAGAAGAGCTTCAAACGGAGCTATGGCGAAGGCTTCAAGAGACTGTATGCCCTCAAGGGCAAAGCCTGCCCCGAAAGGGCTCTCATCATGCGGCTGCACTTGCTCCAGGGTGTTGTCCTCTTCCATCAGAATCGTCGCGACGAGGCCTTTGAACGCTTCGAACAGGCCACCGCCTTGTTGGGGGAACTGAAAGTCAACGAGGATGACCTAACCATGCTGATGGAGATGGGCTTCGAGCTGAGCGAATCCCGGCTGGCTCTCCGGTCCTGTTCCGGTTCCCGTGATGTCGGCCAGGCCATACAGTTCATCCAGGAGCGTCGGCAGCAGCTGAAGAATGCCCGGAAACAGTCCAAGGCGGAGAGATCCATGCAGAGGAAGTACAATAGATCCAAGAACAAGGACTGCGATTGGGTTAATCCCAGGAGCATTTGCACACTCACCGAAATGGGTTTCGATCGTCGGTTGGCCAAACTGGCGCTACAAAGAAGCAAAAATGATGTGCCACAAGCGGTGAGTAGAGGATTATGGTCCGAAAATAATATAAATACTCTCCTGCCCTTCCAGGTGGAACTACTTCAGACCCAGTTTGACGATCTGGTGTCTGCCTTGCCCAAAACCAGTGTCTCTGCGGATGACGATCAGCTGAAGCATCTCCTCCGTTTGGGCTTCGACGAGCCCGCCGTACGGGCAGCCCTCGAAAGTGCCGACAATAATGTGGAGAGAGCTATTGAATTTTTGCTACGCGCCTTCCAAACGGAAGAGGAGCTCAAGGACACCATAGATCGAATCCGAAATCTATCAACGAACGATGATGAGCCCTCTACCTCCAGCTCAAGCTTCAGTTCAATGTCGCCGCTATCATTGCCAATTATGAACTCAGTTCTGCGTCAAGCTCAAGAAGAAATAGAAGCCATGAAGGCCTATCAGCGCTTCAACTCGGACATCAATCAGAATGATCAGGACTATTTGGATTTGCCATTGGTTCAGGAAGAGCAACTCCTGGCGGAGTATCGCTACCTTCTAGAGCAGTAAGGTTCATCTATTTTTTTTTTTTGCTTAACAAAAAAAAATAGAATACAAACCGGTTTCCTATGGAGAGATAACTGTAATCATGACTTGTACATTGCAAATCGTTGTTTTATAATGGCACTTAAGTGGCATTCATTCAACTACATAGCCCCTTCCCCTTTTCTCGTATTTGCCAGATTTATAAGTACGAGTTCTATTGACAACTGGAAAAAATGTGATTAGCAGCTGCCTTTTACCTTCTTTATTTTTTTGTTTTGCCCTTCTTGATACCCTACACTTGAGGTTTTTGGATTTCTTAATATTATTTGAAGGTTACAAAGGTTACAACTCCTATTATTTTTTATTTTATGCCTATATCTTTGTAAAGGATTAGTTTTCTAGACAAATATAATCCATTGTGTCCACTAAGTTCGTCTGTCTGCTAACTTTTTAGCTTATAACTCTTAAAAATCGAAGTTTGGCCTAAATAATATTAATTTACATTACATACCTTAAAAAGGATATTCAGTTTTCGTCTCAACCCGAACCTTCATTTCTTTATTTGATATTTTCTATCTATATTTATGAACAAACTTGCTAGCTTTAGTCTTTGGCAATTATTTATTTTTAATTTTTTGTCGCTTGACTCTCGACCCGGCTTAAACGGTGGCTTTTTTTGTTGTATTTCAACGGCCAACAAAAAAGCTGAAAAGCGGCGCTTGATTGGCTCTAAGGCGTGACCTTGTGGGGGTCAAAAGGGCACTCATAAAAATTTAATATTTTATAATCTGTCGGAGGGCCTCATCAATTTTATTTTAAATTGGATATAAAGTTTCTCCAAGGGTTGATTATATCACAAAAAGGGATATAAATTATGGAAGACTTTGGATTTTTATTAATATTGGTTTTTATTTCTTATAAATTTAAAACTTTTTATATATTTTTTGAATGTTTTTTTAATAATTTTCTTAATACAAAAGTTTTTTTATGAAGTTTTCTGTTTTTGTTTTTTAAAATTAATATTCATCCAACCACTTTATACGTTTTTTGTGTTGGTTTTAAAATCACATTCTATTTTAAATTTTCTTTAGTTTAAGGAAAAGTTGTTGACGGTTTTTGATTCCTCTGAAAAACTATTAAGTTTTCTTTCATTTTTCGTATTTATGTTTTTTTTGTCAAATTTCTAAAATCTTTTTTTCTGATTTATAAAAAAGGCTTCCAAGGAACATTGTCACAAAATATAATTAAGCGAAATATTGTAAAATTCAAATGTAAAATAAAATTTTATTAAAAATAAAAAGGTTTCTGAATAAAAGCAATGAATTTAAATGATTTTTTATTATACTATTAAATTAATACTATTAATTATAACTATCTTATTAAACTATAAAATTATACCTTGAATAAAGCCTATTATTGAGTTTCAGACTTGAATTTACATTTTGGGAGATCTTTCTTTAAAATGTTAATTGAATTTGGAACAAAGTAATTTAGATTTGAGTTAAGTATATGTAGTATATATTTCTGTAATATATACTTTAAAACATGCCCAAAAGTCAAATTTAAATTTAAAATAATCGCATTCGCTTTTTGTAACTTTTAAAACAAAGTCATGAGCCACTAAACCACATTTGACCTTTTTCTATTTGAGTGCGTTTACCCAATAAATAAGTATATTTTAAAAATGTTTCATATATATATGTATATATTTTTAATGGAAATCAACAGTGAATGAACCTTAAAATAAATGACACCCAAAATGATGTCAGGTCAAAGTACAGGTAAACTTCATTAAATTAAAATATATTAAATGGAAAACATGAATAAATTTAGGCCTTAAATATTTTTTAAAAGTATTACAAGATTTAAAAACGTTCAAGAATAAATTATTAATTAATAGACTCCATGTTTTCCAAAAAAACCCATTTCTATTGCTGTTTCTATGGAATAATACCTGTTTTAAAAAATCTCTATATGGCTCATGAATCAGGTAATTGAAAAATTTTATTTGCAATTTCTTTGTATTTTCAGAACTAAAGCCTTTTGGTTGTTAATTATAATAATAATTACCTTGGCTATTTTTTTGTAAGTTGGCTAGTTGCCTCTTTTGGTTCTTAAGATAGTCATCGCTAGTTTGCTGGCTCTGGTGTTCTTTAATGCCAATAAACAATTTCATAATTCATAATTGTTGAGCGTTTAGTTTTTGTTACTTGTTTTTTCCATTTAATATTTTTTTTGTTTTGTTGACCATTTTTTATTGTTACGATTTTTGGCCATAATGACTTTGGCAATTATGCGCAACTGATATTCAGCCAAGCGATACTTTTTGGACAATTTTTTCGCCAGTATGGTAACTGAGAATCGGAATGGTTCTGGTTCGCATAATTCCCTTCCCTCTGAGAGGGGGGCACAGTGGATTTCTGGAGGTACCTGGACTTGGTCCAAACAAAGACTATATTTTGTAACTTTTTTTCGTGCACTTGACAAATGTTTCTGGGAGAGACCCTGGAACCCCTTACAGAAAACCCACATGTGCCCCAATATCTAGTTTCTTTTGAAGGAAAAACTAGCAGAAAAGGTTCTCTTGGTATTAATTGTTTAATAATACATATCCCCCTTAAGGTTCTGAGAACACATGGAGCTTGGATGTAGCAGGTGTTTTTATAGGAAATATTTATAGGAAAGTTTCATACAAAAATTTCTGGAATAATTTTACGTAATATAGAATTTAATAAACTAAAATATAGTGTCAGACAATCTAACATTTTCTAATCCGGAAATTATTTAATCCCTTGCCATTAATCTTAATGTCACATCACGGTGCTTAGCTTATATTGTAATATTCTTAAGTTCCGATCCATTAGCCCTACTGGAATCGGTACAAAGTACGCCCTGATATATGGTATATATATAGTATGGAGATTTTTACATGCCCGACTGGCTCTAAAAATTGGCTTTAATTCGGGGATTCGATGTTTTCCATTACTGTTTATTTTTTTTTAGTTTTTAAATATTTGCCTTTTTTTTGGTAAAGGTCTAGAGGTCTGTTTTTTTTTTGGCATTTCATTGGAATTAAGTACAGTTGTCCGCCCAGGTGGCCCAGGGCTGCAATTACTGTCACTCCCACACTCCAAAAAGCGAAGGGTTTAATTAAATCCATCTCGTGCGTGTCACGCAACTCGGAAATTGAGTTTTCAATTTAAAAGAACAGTTAAAAATGTCAGAGGTGGAGGGGGTTTCAAAAGGGGTGCGAGCTAAGTTATAAGGTCCTGAACTATATTTTTAGAGTTTAAATAATGAGTTTATCTTAAATTTTTTCCATTTTTTCCAGTTTAAAATATTCATTAACTTAATAAAGTAGATATTTATTATGTATATTATATTCCATTAGATATGATTTAAAACAGATATCTTCTAAGATCTAATATAGAACATAGAAAAGAAAATTAAATTAAAATTAAATTTTAATTTCCATTTTAATCTTTAAATCTACTTTAATATTTATATCCCAAAACAACCCCCTCTAAGAACCTCTTTAAACCCCCAAACCACCTTCCTAAACGAAAAGGGCCCCCAGGAAGCAACATGTTGCCAGTCATCCCGCCAGCTAGCCACCCAGCAACATGTTGCCGCCCCCCACACACGCAACAAGAAGCCAAGCCAACACTAAAAGCCAAGCCATCGAAGTTGGAAGAAGAAGTTGGGACCGATCGGCGTCGATCCAAGCCAGGCAGCGAAGCCGGCCGCAGCAGCGGTGGAGCCGGCAGTGGCAGCGGAATTAAATAATTTTCCGTAAGCGCGCCTAGTGAAGCTCAGTTCAATTGCGACTGGCGATCGCAGCGGATGTAACAAGGCGGAAGAAACTCAAAGTAGAACAAGTTAGAGTATGTACTTATTTTTTTAAGCGTGTTAAATGTGCTAAGTAAATAGTTGAATGAATTAAAGCCAAAGCTAAATAATTCAAGTGATAAACAAGTGCTTAAGAAGTGTGTGATATTACGAAAATAATGTTATAAGAATTGTTTTTTATTAATAAAGTAAAAAGAAATACGAAAAAACCAAAAAGCTGCGACAACTATAAACAATTTTAAGTAAAGCTAGGTAAGTCTTGTACTTTATATATATTCTCGATCCAAGTTGCAAGAGTTTTGCAATACCAACAGCTGTTTTTCAATCGCAATGGCTTTCAGTTTGTAATTCTCTTTGAAGTTTTGTTGATTTTGGCTTTTGTTTTTTTTTGGATTATTTTGATTTTTGTTTTTGTGGGAAAGCATTACTGGTTTTTGTGTCTTTTGTTTTGGTCTTTCTTGGCACGTTTTTTGGCCCAAACTTGGCTGGCTGCCTGACTGGCTAGCTGGCTCATCTTTTTGGCCCAAAGCAAAAGGGCCGAAGCAAAACAAAGAAAACCACGAAAAAGCAAAACAAAAGCAATGAACAATTTGTCCGATAAAAAACAAAAATAAAATTGTTTTTTTTTTGTACTTCAAACAACAATAGCTGTAAATTGGTAACTGAGAGAAAAAAGGTGGCCTAAACCAACAACAACAATAACAATCACGGCAGAAATAGCTTACAATGAAAGTGAAAACCATAAAAACTGAAAGGGAATGTTAAAAACAAGAAAGTGCACATGTCCTAAAAAATAAAATAAAGAATTAATTGTTTTAAGTCTTATTATTGGGTTAAATAAACTTAAAAAATTAATTTTAACTAAAATGCAAAAAAGTCTACATTTTCTAACTTTGATAAACATTTAAATTATGGGCCATTTTAAACAATAACTCAGAATGTAACCTAACAAGGTCCTTTTCTTAAATCTTATTTATTTTATTGCACAAGTTTAATTATGTTTCAAATACCTAACCTAATAATTTCTTAACGAGTACATGTGTAACGAATAACGATTACTCGTTACTTTCAAAAAATATCCCGGACTAGACTCTGACTTATTATCTTCTCCTTATTAATAGCCTTATAACATAATGTTTAGTCACTTTTATTTAAAAAAGCCAAGCCTTTTAGTGAAAAGACCAAAAAACTAAACCCCATTAAGTCTGTAAACTCTGTAATGTGCATAGCCAAGTAATTAACACGTGTGAGCTTGGAGTGTTGGACGGACAATTGGCAATTGGCAATAGAATTTGCAGTAGAATTGGCAACCGACATGGCTATTTCTCCGATTTGGCATTGAATCTAAAGTTTAAAAGTTACAAAAGCCGCAACGTGCGAAATTTACAACAATTAGCAACAGCGGCAATTAAGGAGAAGAAGCATTACAAATTAGCATCAAATGCACTTAAATAATATTTTATGAAAACTGGAAATTAAATACAAATTTTATATATTTAAGATTAGAGTTTTCTTATTAAAATTTTGAAATGTTATGTATTTGAATACATAAGAGCCCATTGATTAATGGTTTTGAAATATATATTTTTTCATAAAGATTTTGAAGGTTTAACAATCGATTATTTCGATAAAAGTTCAATAAATGTGACCATTTTAGGTTCCTTTCTAGCAAAGCTCTTTCTTAATATTATTTATTTAAGCGATGAGAACTTTTTGCTTATATTTTTAATACAAAATCCTATAACTACCGCAAAAATCGAAATTTTTATATATTCGACTTTGATTTTGACTTTCCAAAGATTTTGTAATAAAACTTAAACTTAAAAAAAATTATATAACTTTTTTTTTCATTTTTCATAAAAATTATTTAAAAATTACAGTGTAATAAATCACTTACAGCAAATAAAAGGAAGAAAATAAAAACTCCCTAATATGAACATATAATATAATTACCATTTGACAGGTGTCTGTGTAAAATATTTACTTAAAAATTATATGGCTTATACTAATATTTTTATTAAATAGATTTTTTAGTGCTACTATCTCTAAAGATAAATAGAATTAGTTTCGGGCACCTGCTCACGTTTCTCCACTGAAAAGTGAATCTTTTCTGCATCTTCCGTTTCCTGTTTGGAAAAATAAACAAATTACCATAAATATCTTCGAGGCCCTGGCTTCTTAGCCAGATAGAGTGACAAGACTGGTTTATAGTGCTATATTCCGAGATCTCCAGAGACGTAATTGCATTGCAAGTTTTTTTTTTTATTTTGCAAATGTAAGCACCGACCTTGATACTGAGCTACCGCTGCTGCTGAGCAGGCTTAAAAGCTAAAAAGCGACAAGTATCCATAAATAAATAAATAAACAAAATTAAATAAAGAGGAAAAAAAAAAGAGAGTCAGTCGAAGCATTTCCTAGACAAAGCCGAATGGCTTTATAAATAAAATATGCGACAGAATCTACATATAGACCCGACTGGAAATATAAATGTAGCCAAGTCTGCGCCGGGCAGCCGAGTTCTTGCCAATTCATGCTGATCGATTGAAAAAAGAAAAGAGACTTTGGTTTTGAACTTGAATTGTAAGCGAAGTTATTATATCTTTATTTATAGACTTACGGGGCAGTATAAATAATGGAAAAATGGGGCTTAAAATATGATAATATTTATTAAATAGTTTGTTTACATTAATTGCCAAATTGATGTTCTATTTATTAGTAATAAGGAATTAAATAGGAGTTTGATGTGAACTTGAATTAAGACATGTTTTACATACTTTATATGTATTTTAAAGACCTAGTATATATCATTTTGTATAATTAACAATTTCAAAGTCTAGTAAGAAAAATCTATAGATTTTCCCTTTTGTTTCCCAGGAGAGATAGGAAATTAAGTTGTATTGACAAGAAGAAATATTTTAAAAATATACGGAGTAATTTACTTCGTTACCAGTGTGAAGTTCTTTTGCAAAAGTTTGATTTTGGGTTTGTTTGATGGGTTTGAAACCTTAAAGGTTAACTCTTAAGATTCTTTTGTTAAAGGTTATTTTATAATAACCTTAAAATAAAATTATAATAATTAAATATCATAATTTTACAATAATTTAATCCGTTTATTTACAAAATCTAATATAAATCCCATAGTTTGTTTGCATTATCAACACTCTTTCTGAATCATTTTCCGATAATCATGCTCCTGCCCTACATTTGATATGTCATCATTATCATGTTTACATTTTAAGGTCTTGATTTGTCATAGATTAGGATTTTCTATATATTTTATTGCATATAGCACTATATATTCTAAATATTATGTATAATCTACTAGATCAAAGCCTATTGAGGATTTTTTTGACTAGGGTTTTATAAGTAGTTTATAGTAGTCTAATTGATTAATGAAAGTTCAAATGTTTTCATGAATCAAGTTTAATAAAAATCAAAAACAAAGCAAAACCTTTAAGTTTATAAGTAAATTTATCCCATTCATTAAAAATATGAAATGCCCATTTGAAACCCTTCAACTAATAAAACAAAAACCGCTAAAAACACATGCCAACAGCCTGTAGCCACAAGTCATGTTTTAAAGCCGTTAAGAAAGGCAAATTGGACATAAGTAGTTGTACATTTTTCTATATATAAACGCTAATATTTACCGGCTACTATAAATTGTATCATTAATTGTACCATTAGCGGAGATTGGAGCCGGAAAACGCGTCTGATTTTAACACGCGATATTAAATCTTTTTATTACAGCCTTTTACAGAGACGGTGGCTACTGCTGCCGGGGGGTCCATGTAATCACCCTACACGAAAACCATTGTAAAGGTGACGGGTTGAGGTTCGATTCTGGGGGGCATTCTACAAAAAACTAGTTTTACTATTTTATGAATTTTTTTTTTGTGATTTTTTGCTTAGTTAGCGATTTAATTCTGTGTCTATATTCCAGTTTCTGTTTGATTTCGCTTTTAATGAAGACTCATGGTCAAGGTCGCTAGTGAAATCCGAGTTAGCCAATATACAAGTGTATATATCTTTATAGTTATGTATGTCTCTGGGCATATCGGTGATAAATCGCACCTAGACTGGAGCTCACAGCTCGAGAAACTCTCTTGCCAATTGCTTATATTGTTTGGAGTGTTTGTATTTTATGTTTATGCTGATTACACTTTAGTGGGTGAGCTTAATGTACTGCAAACAATTTTAATGTATTTTATAGTTTTTATGGAAATATTTTAGATAGTTTTCTATGTTTAATAGGGGGTCTTATAGCCTGATTTCTAATTTAAGGCCTCCATTACGTAAATGTTTTTGGAACTATTTTTGACTAGTAGTTTAATAATTATTTTCATGAAATTCTAGAAATGTATTTAGGTATTTTCTGTTAGCTTAGTATTATGAATTTGGCAAGAAATAGTTGTTATTTTTTATGGAAACAGTTCTTTAAAAATTACTCAAACCATTAAAATGATAACCTAATTATACCAATAATTTCTTTCAGTGCAGTTGAACTAAATTGGTTAGCAGTGAGGCAACTAACTTGGCCGAAAGGGGACCAAGGTGGGTCGAGCTCTCCTCTTAATTAGTGCAGCTGTCAGTTGAGGCCACCAATGATGGATATGCAAATAGAGTAGAACCTTATAAATTGCAAAAGATAATGATGTGTGTGGGGGCTTCAAAAAAACGCAACAAAAATACTAATAAAAAATAATAGAAAAAATAATTTTGTTGATAAAAAAAAATGGCCAGAAAACAGACTTGGGACTTGGGAAACACGAAACTGAGCCTGTTTTCAAACCAAATCAACTCCCAATTCCAGTTCCAATTTCAGACTTCATTCGCGTCTTAATACAAGTCTTAGTGCGAGTCTTGGTTCCAGTCTCTAAAGTTGCACTTGCTGATTAGCCAATGGGGTAGCAAAAAAAAAAAAAAAATAGTTTAATGCTGCATTCGATGGCAATGTCATCATCTCGGAGTGGATTGTCTAATACTTGATCGATCCCCGTTTAATGTTGCCTGAACCGCTCGTGTTCCAGTTTTCCCGCCAGCACAAAAATCTGTGTCAACTATATATATTTAAAAAATAGTATACATATAGATTTATCAGCTTATCAGCTTGCTATTTTCACTGCAAAAAAAAAAGAAGAGTAATAATTAGTAATTGCAAGGTAATTGTGCGAACAACGATGTTGATAAATTAGTGAAACCCACGATTTTTTGTTTATATGGACTATGTAGTGGAAATCAGCTGCTTAATAATAACCAGATGTTTTTTTCGTACTTAAAACTAATTAAAATTTAAAACAAAAAGTAAGCGTATATAAGTTGAAAAACGGGATTTTATGGTGACTTTAAAAAGAGACCTCACCCCACCCCTCCTTTAATAAAAAACTCGTTCCAATCACTCTCTCACTCAGACGAGATTCAAATGAATTTCTGGAACCTGGAATTACCCCAGACAGATACTTAACTGCTGCTTAAATCGAAAGTTTATAATTTATTCAAAGACTTACGTGCAATCTAAAGATGATTAGGGAAGAGGTACGAGTATACGATTATATTCTAGCAGAATATTCAACTTCAAGTTGAAGTACAAGTTCAGGCAGGTTTTTAAGACGGTTTTATTAAGGTGTTCTTTATGGAGACCTGCTTAGTTTGAGCTTTAGACAATTTACCTTAGTAACTTATTCAATAACTTAACTTAAATTAAATGTATAGGGAATAGATCTTAGACAGTGGTTAAGATTAGTTTCTTCAATTTCAAAATTAATAGTTTTAATTGAAATATGGGCTTCCGAAACCTTGAACTATTATTATGAATATTTCCAAATATACAAATAAGTATTAATACTGAAAAACTTGTTTCATAACAAAGAATTTAAAAAGAAAATGTATATAATACTAATCCCAAAAAATGTAAAACATAACTTCTTTAACAAAACGATTCATTCCACACAATTTCTCATTCAAAATCGAAAACCTTTTAATAATACTCTTGAGTAAATACTTTCTAGTATTTCTTTGTTTATTTTTCAATAACTTTCCTCATCATTTAACTCTGAAGCACTCCAAGCTTTTTGAGATTTTCCCCACTTTGTTTACTCAACTAAATATTCTGATAAATAAATAATAAACAAAAAAAAAACCTAGAGAAATACTACCTGAAAATTCATCAGACGTTTCTCGGCATTTAAAAGTCAAAAAAGACTTCGAGGGGAATGGGAAAGAATCCCATCAAAAGTCACAAGTCAAGCTTTGCATATCAAACAAAAAAAAAAGTCAAAACAAAAAAACTAAACATGAGAATTGAGTTTTAGGTTTATGTTGCTGTTTCGCTCTTTAATTGTTCACCTGTACAGTGAACTGTTTGATTTTTTGTTGTACTTTTTGCAACTGGTTTTGAGTAGAGTTCCCCGCCACTTCGGGCTATAAACGCGGCTCATCTTTCATCGCCAGATCCGACTTTTGACTTTGATGGACAGCCGACTTTGGCGCCATAAGATGTAATAGATCTCAAGTTTTTCGAATAACTCACGCTTTTATTGGGGTTTTAAAGTTATTAAAAGTTCATATACAAGTTCATTATTTTTGATGATTATAATGGTACAAATAAATGGGCAATTCATAGGGCTTTTCATAAAAGAAAACAACAGAATGCTGGAAAAAAATCGAATAGAGATGAAGTTTCCAATCCTTGAATTATCACAGAATTGATCTACAACATTTTTTAGGTTTTGGAAGAATGTGATAAAAATTGGAGCTTTCGATCTGTGCCCTATGGTGTTCCCCATGCATTTTCCAGGATTTTGAAGGGGAGTCCCCAGAAATTTGGACAAGAAATCTAAAAAATATTTTGTTCTTATATTTTGATGCAGATTGATGGAGAATCGGTCTACAAAACTTTTAAGATATTCCCCGCAAGAATCTGATTGAAATTGGCGAAGATATAGCCTTCGAACGGGTCCCTATATTGCTCCCATGCATTTTCCAGGATTTTAAAGGGGAGTCCCCAGAAATTTTAAAAAATATTTTGTTCTTATATTTTGATGCAGATTGATGGAGAATCGATCTACAAAAATTTTAAGATATTCCCCGCAAGAATCTGATGGAAATTGGCGAAGATATAGCTTTCGATCTGTGTCCTATGGTGCTCCTCATGCATTTTCCAGGATTTTGCAGGGGAGTCCCCAGAAATTTGGACAAAAAATCTAAAAAATATTTTGTTCTTATATTTTGATGCAGATTGATGGAGAATCGATCTACAAAACTTTTAAGATATTCCCCGCAAGAATCTGATTGAAATTGGCGAAGATATAGCTTTCGATCTGTGTCCTATGGTGCTCCCCATGCATTTTCCAGGATTTTGCAGGGGAGTCCCCAGAAATTTGGACAAAAAATCTAAAAAATATTTTGTTCTTATATTTTGATGCAGATTGATGGAGAATCGATCTACAAAACTTTTAAGATATTCCCCGCAAGAATCTGATGGAAATTGGCGAAGATATAGCCTTCGAACGGGGCCCTATATTGCTCCCATGCATTTTCCAGGATTTTGCAGGGGGAGTCCCCAGAAATTTGGACAAAAATTCCAAAAAATATTTTGTTCTTATATTTTGATGCAGATTGATGGAGAATCGATCTACAAAACTTTTAAGATATTCCCCGCAAGAATCTGATGGAAATTGGCGAAGATATAGCTTTCGATCTGTGTCCTATGGTGCTCCCCATGCATTTCTCAGGATTTTGAAGGGGAGTCCCCAGAAATTTGGACAAAAAATTTAAAAAATATTTTGTTCTTATATTTTGATGCAGATTGATGGAGAATCGATCTACAAAACTTTTAAGATATTCCCCGCAAGAATCTGATTGAAATTGGCGAAGATATAGCCTTCGAACGGGTCCCTATATTGCTCCCATGCATTTTCCAGGATTTTAAAGGGGAGTCCCCAGAAATTTTAAAAAATATTTTGTTCTTATATTTTGATGCAGATTGATGGAGAATCGATCTACAAAAATTTTAAGATATTCCCCGCAAGAATCTGATGGAAATTGGCGAAGATATAGCTTTCGATCTGTGTCCTATGGTGCTCCTCATGCATTTTCCAGGATTTTGCAGGGGAGTCCCCAGAAATTTGGACAAAAAATCTAAAAAATATTTTGTTCTTATATTTTGATGCAGATTGATGGAGAATCGATCTACAAAACTTTTAAGATATTCCCCGCAAGAATCTGATGGAAATTGGCGAAGATATAGCCTTCGAACGGGTCCCTATATTGCTCCCATGCATTTTCCAAGATTTTGAAGGGGAGACCCAGAAATTTGGACAAAAAATCTAAAAAATATTTTGTTCTTATATTTTGATGCAGATTGATGGAGAATCGATCTACAAAACTTTTAAGATATTCCCCGCAAGAATCTGATGGAAATTGGCGAAGATATAGCTTTCGATCTGTGTCCTATGGTGCTCCCCATGCATTTTCCAGGATTTTGAAGGGGAGTCCCCAGAAATTTGGACAAAAAATCTAAAAAATATTTTGTTCTTATATTTTGATGCAGATTGATGGAGAATCGATCTACAAAACTTTTAAGATATTCCCCGCAAGAATCTGATGGAAATTGGCGAAGATATAGCCTTCGAACGGGGCCCTATATTGCTCCCATGCATTTTCCAGGATTTTGCAGGGGAGTCCCCAGAAATTTGGACAAAAATTCCAAAAAATATTTTGTTCTTATATTTTCATGCAGATTGATGGAGAATCGATCTACAAAACTTTTAAGATATTCCCCGCAAGAATCTGATGGAAATTGGCGAAGATATAGCCTTCGAACGGGGCCCTATATTGCTCCCATGCATTTTCCAAGATTTTGAAGGGAAGACCCAGAAATTTGGACAAAAAATCCAACAAATATTTTGTTCTTATATTTTGATGCAGATTGATGGAGAATCGATCTACAAAACTTTTAAGATATTCCCCGCAAGAATCTGATGGAAATTGGCGAAGATATAGCCTTCGAACGGGGCCCTATATTGCTCCCATGCATTTTCCAGGATTTTGCAGGGGAGTCCCCAGAAATTTGGACAAAAATTCCAAAAAATATTTTGTTCTTATATTTTGATGCAGATTGATGGAGAATCGATCTACAAAACTTTTAAGATATTCCCCGCAAGAATCTGATGGAAATTGGCGAAGATATAGCCTTCGAACGGGGCCCTATATTGCTCCCATGCATTTTCCAGGATTTTGCAGGGGAGTCCCCAGAAATTTGGACAAAAAATCTAAAAAATATTTTGTTCTTATATTTTGATGCAGATTGATGGAGAATCGATCTACAAAACTTTTAAGATATTCCCCGCAAGAATCTGATGGAAATTGGCGAAGATATAGCCTTCGAACGGGGCCCTATATTGCTCCCATGCATTTTCCAAGATTTTGAAGGGGAGACCCAGAAATTTGGACAAAAAATCTAAAAAATATTTTGTTCTTATATTTTGATGCAGATTGATGGAGAATCGATCTACAAAACTTTTAAGATATTCCCCGCAAGAATCTGATGGAAATTGGCGAAGATATAGCTTTCGATCTGTGTCCTATGGTGCTCCCCATGCATTTTCCAGGATTTTGCAGGGGAGTCCCCAGGAATTTGGACAAAAAATCTAAAAAATATTTTGTTCTTATATTTTGATGCAGATTGATGGAAAATCGATCTACAAAACTTTTAAGATATTCCCCGCAAGAATCTGATGGAAATTGGCGAAGATATAGCCTTCGAACGGGGCCCTATATTGCTCCCATGCATTTTCCAAGATTTTGAAGGGGAGACCCAGAAATTTGGACAAAAAATCTAAAAAATATTTTGTTCTTATATTTTGATGCAGATTGATGGAGAATCGATCTACAAAACTTTAAAGATATTCCCCGCAAGAATCTGATGGAAATTGGCGAAGATATAGCCTTCGAACGGGTCCCTATATTGCTCCCATGCATTTTGCAGGATTTTGCAGGGGAGTCCCCAGAAATTTGGACAAAAAATCCAACAAATATTTTGTTCCTATATTTTGATGCAGATTGATGGAGAATCGATCTACAAAACTTTTAAGATATTCCCCGCAAGAATCTGATGGAAATTGGCGAAGATATAGCCTTTAAACGGGACCCTATATTGCTCCCATGCATTTTCCAGGATTTTGAAGGGGAAAGAAATTTTTGTCCCAGAAATTTGGACAAAAAATCTAAAAATATTTCGTTCCTATATTTTGATGCAGATTGATGGAGAATCGATCTACAAAACTTTAAAGATATTCCCCGCAAGAATCTGATTGAAATTGGCGAAGATATAGCTTTCGATCTGTGTCCTATGGTGCTCCCCATGCATTTTCCAGGATTTTGAAGGGGAGTCCCCAGAAATTTGGACAAAAAATCCAACAAATATTTTGTTCTTATATTTTGATGCAGATTGATGGAGAATCGATCTACAAAACTTTTAAGATATTCCCCGCAAGAATCTGATTGAAATTGGCGAAGATATAGCTTTCGATCTGTGTCCTATGGTGCTCCCCATGCATTTTCCAGGATTTTGCAGGGGAGTCCCCAGAAATTTGGACAAAAAATCTAAAAAATATTTTGTTCTTATATTTTGATGCAGATTGATGGAGAATCGATCTACAAAACTTTTAAGATATTCCCCGCAAGAATCTGATGGAAATTGGCGAAGATATAGCCTTCGAACGGGGCCCTATATTGCTCCCATGCATTTTCCAGGATTTTGCAGGGGAGTCCCCAGAAATTTGGACAAAAATTCCAAAAAATATTTTGTTCTTATATTTTGATGCAGATTGATGGAGAATCGATCTACAAAACTTTTAAGATATTCCCCGCAAGAATCTGATGGAAATTGGCGAAGATATAGCCTTCGAACGGGGCCCTATATTGCTCCCATGCATTTTCCAAGATTTTGAAGGGAAGACCCAGAAATTTGGACAAAAAATCCAACAAATATTTTGTTCCTATATTTTGAAGCAGATTGATGGAGAATCGATCTACAAAACTTTTAAGATATTCCCCGCAAGAATCTGATGGAAATTGGCGAAGATATAGCTTTCGATCTGTGTCCTATGGTGCTCCCCATGCATTTTCCAGGATTTTGCAGGGGAGTCCCCAGGAATTTGGACAAAAAATCTAAAAAATATTTTGTTCTTATATTTTGATGCAGATTGATGGAAAATCGATCTACAAAACTTTTAAGATATTCCCCGCAAGAATCTGATGGAAATTGGCGAAGATATAGCCTTCGAACGGGTCCCTATATTGCTCCCATGCATTTTCCAAGATTTTGAAGGGGAGACCCAGAAATTTGGACAAAAAATCTAAAAAATATTTTGTTCTTATATTTTGATGCAGATTGATGGAGAATCGATCTACAAAACTTTAAAGATATTCCCCGCAAGAATCTGATGGAAATTGGCGAAGATATAGCCTTCGAACGGGTCCCTATATTGCTCCCATGCATTTTCCAGGATTTTGAAGGGGAGTCCCCAGAAATTTGGACAAAAAATCCAACAAATATTTTGTTCCTATATTTTGATGCAGATTGATGGAGAATCGATCTACAAAACTTTTAAGATATTCCCCGCAAGAATCTGATTGAAATTGGCGAAGATATAGCTTTCGATCTGTGTCCTATGGTGCTCCCCATGCATTTTCCAGGATTTTGCAGGGGAGTCCCCAGAAATTTGGACAAAAATTCCAAAAAATATTTTGTTCTTATATTTTGATGCAGATTGATGGAGAATCGATCTACAAAACTTTTAAGATATTCCCCGCAAGAATCTGATGGAAATTGGCGAAGATATAGCCTTCGAACGGGGCCCTATATTGCTCCCATGCATTTTCCAAGATTTTGAAGGGAAGACCCAGAAATTTGGACAAAAAATCCAACAAATATTTTGTTCCTATATTTTGAAGCAGATTGATGGAGAATCGATCTACAAAACTTTTAAGATATTCCCCGCAAGAATCTGATGGAAATTGGCGAAGATATAGCTTTCGATCTGTGTCCTATGGTGCTCCCCATGCATTTTCCAGGATTTTGCAGGGGAGTCCCCAGGAATTTGGACAAAAAATCTAAAAAATATTTTGTTCTTATATTTTGATGCAGATTGATGGAAAATCGATCTACAAAACTTTTAAGATATTCCCCGCAAGAATCTGATGGAAATTGGCGAAGATATAGCCTTCGAACGGGTCCCTATATTGCTCCCATGCATTTTCCAAGATTTTGAAGGGGAGACCCAGAAATTTGGACAAAAAATCTAAAAAATATTTTGTTCTTATATTTTGATGCAGATTGATGGAGAATCGATCTACAAAACTTTAAAGATATTCCCCGCAAGAATCTGATGGAAATTGGCGAAGATATAGCCTTCGAACGGGTCCCTATATTGCTCCCATGCATTTTCCAGGATTTTGAAGGGGAGTCCCCAGAAATTTGGACAAAAAATCCAACAAATATTTTGTTCCTATATTTTGATGCAGATTGATGGAGAATCGATCTACAAAACTTTTAAGATATTCCCCGCAAGAATCTGATTGAAATTGGCGAAGATATAGCTTTCGATCTGTGTCCTATGGTGCTCCCCATGCATTTTCCAGGATTTTGCAGGGGAGTCCCCAGAAATTTGGACAAAAAATCTAAAAAATATTTTGTTCTTATATTTTGATGCAGATTGATGGAGAATCGATCTACAAAACTTTTAAGATATTCCCCGCAAGAATCTGATGGAAATTGGCGAAGATATAGCCTTCGAACGGGGCCCTATATTGCTCCCATGCATTTTCCAGGATTTTGCAGGGGAGTCCCCAGAAATTTGGACAAAAATTCCAAAAAATATTTTGTTCTTATATTTTGATGCAGATTGATGGAGAATCGATCTACAAAACTTTTAAGATATTCCCCGCAAGAATCTGATGGAAATTGGCGAAGATATAGCCTTCGAACGGGGCCCTATATTGCTCCCATGCATTTTCCAAGATTTTGAAGGGGAGACCCAGAAATTTGGACAAAAAATCTAAAAAATATTTTGTTCTTATATTTTGATGCAGATTGATGGAGAATCGATCTACAAAACTTTTAAGATATTCCCCGCAAGAATCTGATGGAAATTGGCGAAGATATAGCCTTCGAACGGGGCCCTATATTGCTCCCATGTATTTTCCAGGATTTTGCAGGGAAGTCCCCAGAAATTTGGACAAAAATTCCAAAAAATATTTTGTTCTTATATTTTGATGCAGATTGATGGAGAATCGATCTACAAAACTTTTAAGATATTCCCCGCAAGAATCTGATGGAAATTGGCGAAGATATAGCTTTCGATCTGTGTCCTATGGTGCTCCCCATGCATTTTCCAGGATTTTGCAGGGGAGTCCCCAGAAATTTGGACAAATAATCTAAAAAATATTTTGTTCTTATATTTTGATGCAGATTGATGGAGAATCGATCTACAAAACTTTTAAGATATTCCCCGCAAGAATCTGATGGAAATTGGCGAAAATATAGCCTTCGAACGGGTCCCTATATTGCTCCCATGCATTTTCCAGGATTTTGAAGGGGAGTCCCCAGAAATTTGGACAAAAAATCCAACAACTATTTTGTTCCTATATTTTGATGCAGATTGATGGAAAATCGATCTACAAAACTTTTAAGATATTCCCCGCAAGAATCTGATGGAAATTGGCGAAGATATAGCCTTCGAACGGGTCCCTATATTGCTCCCATGCATTTTCCAAGATTTTGAAGGGGAGTCCCCAGAAATTTGGACAAAAAATCCAACAACTATTTTGTTCCTATATTTTGATGCAGATTGATGGAGAATCGATCTACAAAACTTTAAAGATATTCCCCGCAAGAATCTGATGGAAATTGGCGAAGATATAGCCTTCTAACGGGGCCCTATATTGCTTCCCATGCATTTTCCAGGATTTTGCAGGGGAGTCCCCAGAAATTTGGACAAAAAATCCAAAAAATATTTTGTTCTTATATTTTGATGCAGATTGATGGAGAATCGATCTACAAAACTTTTAAGATATTCCCCGCAAGAATCTGATGGAAATTGGCGAAGATATAGCCTTTAAACGGGACCCTATATTGCTCCCATGCATTTTCCAGGATTTTGAAGGGGAAAGAAATTTTTGTCCCAGAAATTTGGACAAAAAATCTAAAAATATTTCGTTCCTATATTTTGATGCAGATTGATGGAGAATCGATCTACAAAACTTTAAAGATATTCCCCGCAAGAATCTGATTGAAATTGGCGAAGATATAGCTTTCGATCTGTGTCCTATGGTGCTCCCCATGCATTTTCCAGGATTTTGAAGGGGAGTCCCCAGAAATTTGGACAAAAAATCCAACAAATATTTTGTTCTTATATTTTGATGCAGATTGATGGAGAATCGATCTACAAAACTTTTAAGATATTCCCCGCAAGAATCTGATTGAAATTGGCGAAGATATAGCTTTCGATCTGTGTCCTATGGTGCTCCCCATGCATTTTCCAGGATTTTGAAGGGGAGTCCCCAGAAATTTTGACAAAAAATCTAAAAAATATTTTGTTCTTATATTTTGATGCAGATTGATGGAGAATCGATCTACAAAACTTTTAAGATATTCCCCGCAAGAATCTGATTGAAATTGGCGAAGATATAGCTTGCGATCTGTGTCCTATGGTGCTCCCCATGCATTTTCCAGGATTTTGAAGGGGAGTCCCCAGAAATTTTGACAAAAAATCTAAAAATATTTCGTTCTTATATTTTGATGCAGATTGATGGAGAATCGATCTACAAAACTTTTAAGATATTCCCCGCAAGAATCTGATGGAAATTGGCGAAGATATAGCCTTTAAACGGGACCCTATATTGCTCCCATGCATTTTCCAGGATTTTGCAGGGGAGTCCCCAGAAATTTGGACAAAAAATCTAAAAAATATTTTGTTCCTATATTTTGATGCAGATTGATGGAGAATCGATCTACAAAACTTTTAAGATATTCCCCGCAAGAATCTGATGGAAATTGGCGAAGATATAGCCTTCGAACGGGTCCCTATATTGCTCCCATGCATTTTCCAAGATTTTGAAGGGGAGACCCAGAAATTTGGACAAAAAATCTAAAAAATATTTTGTTCTTATATTTTGATGCAGATTGATGGAGAATCGATCTACAAAACTTTTAAGAAGCTTTAACATTAATATTCCCCGCAAGAATCTGATGGAAATTGGCGATGATATAGCTTTCGGGCTCCTTTGCCATCGGGACCCCCTTTGAGGGTCTCCCCTTTCTTTCTTAGGCCTTTTGTTAATTCTCTAGTATTTATAAATAATCCATAAGATACTTTAAATAATCAAACAAATAAATAATAAGCTTTAGGAAGCTTACAAGTATTGTTCAGCTTGGCATAGCTATTGTACTTCCCCATAAATAAAGAAATAAACAAACAAACAGTAATCTTAACTGCTGACCAACTTTTTCCAATATTTTCACTGAGCTCGCCGGCGGAAGAGTCGGGTGATAATTTTAGCGGGTTATGGGATCACATATCTCTAAATATAGAGGTATATGGATATATATAAACAGATCCATATGCATTACTTCCCTAAAACATAGTCGACTCCTCTGTTTTCCATTTTTTTCTGGTCGCATTGCTAATTCAGGCTAAGTGGCTTGCCTTGGCTGGAAAAATGCTTCCCGTTGTCGAACTGAAAAGTTAGCTTCAAACTTATATCCCCCACCTCCCCGCATTCCTACATTAAATGCCATTTAATGAAAATTATTTAAAAAGCGTGCTTTTGTAATTTAAATTAAATTATTCAACGGATCGGGCAGGCGACTAAATTGTCGCTCTGTTGTGAGTCACGCCCATCAATTATACGGACAGTCGATCAGTAATCTCAAATAAACATCAAAATACAAAAAAAAAAAGGAAAATAAAATAAATTAAGTAGTCGAGAGTATTTCCTACTCGATGCGGCATTTGGGTATAAATTTTAGACCAGACTCTCGAGATTTTTATGGTGATTCTGAATGATAAACGCAATGCAGTTGAAATTAATAAATCTTTTCAGGAATAAAAATATCAAAGGGGAAGTTTATTTTAAGTTGTTCATTAAACTCTTTGAAGTTGTTGATTTAAGAGGATTGTGTTATTTTTTTGTATTTAAGTGGGTATTTCTATTTTAAATATTTATGATGAGTAAAAACTTAATAGTTTTATATGATAATTGATAATATGATAATTTGATGTTTTTTTTTTCCTTTACAGCCCCATTTTGAAAATGCTGGAGTAATCTTAAATATCTAAGAAAATCTTAAAACCTAGAACAAAGTCTTCAACCAAAAATGCGGATCCATTTGGATGCCCGCGAGATTCGCGAATTGCTGCGAAAGGATCTGATTGTGCGATGGCGCCAGAAGATCCTTACCCTGATCCTGCTGGGCTGGCCCATGATGATCTTCATGCTGCTCTACCTGATCCGACTGAAGTATGGCTCCGAGCATGTTCCGGCCTGCCAGTATCCGACTAGACTCTTGCCCACAAAGAACCAGGTAGTGCCCGCGGCCTTCTCCTACATCTGTAGTTTGGAGAATAGATGCAAGCCCTCGGAGCCTTACGAGGAGTATTCCAGATGGAAAGAGGCGCCGTAAGTATAACTATAAAATAAATAAATAAATAATTTTATTAAGAGTTAATGTAATTATTTTATCACACAGTTTACATTCTGTGATTGAGGTAATCAATGCCTTTGTGACCGACGAGCGACTCCTCAAGGCCGTCGTGGAACTCGCCGAGAAGGGGAACTTTGTATCGGCGATCACCACATTAATTACCAGCGATCGTCTTGACATTATTAGAAGTGAGTAGCTGATAAAAAATTACTAAATATAAAGTGAAAAAAATAAAAGATAAATATTATTTAATGAGTGATCATAAACAGGTGGTTGTCTTCAGATTTTTTTAAAAGCTAATTATGCAGAAAAAGAAATAAAAGGTTACTCGATAGGTTTTGGTTTTAAAAACATGTACTTTGTACTATCATTATATATCATACGAATCGTACCTTCCAATAAATTTATTTCGGACGGCACTCTCGAGGATTCTCGGCTTAAATCGAGGATATACTTCCGAGATTAAACACAAGAGTCTCTTACATATATAGCAACTAGTATTGTAATTGAATTAAAACCCAACCATCCTAAAAAATAAACCCTTTAATTAAAATCTATTAAAATCAACTTCTAAATATAAATGAAGCCAACCTGATGAATCATGGAAAATGAAAAGCCGGCAAATCGACAACGAAAACCCTCTAATTTTCCAATTTATTTAATTCTACTTTCAGGTAATATAAGTGAAATAATCTCCCTAGTGCCGGAAATCGAGCGCCGAATGAACTATAGCTTCGACATAAAGCAGTTGTTTTCCAGTAAGATTTATAATTTAATTTTAAATTTAAAAAAAAATTCAAGTAATAAATAATAAAACTTATTTTATAGATCGTGAAACATTTGTAAAGTTGGGAGTACTTTTGTGTGGACATCCTTTTCCCAACACGGACACTATTCCTTTGGTCAACGAGATCCTGGAATCAGAGGACTTGAGTCAAACGAATGATGATGAATTATATTCAATGCCAAGTGAGTTGCCCTTTAAAGGAATACTTATATTAAATGCACTAATTGTCTTTGTGTTGTTTGTCGTCAGACCTCCAGTCCTCAGAACGCACTCGTCGATCCACAGATTTGTCCTCGGACTGGAGGCCAAGTGAGCATATATTATAATATATAATAAATATATTAAAAAACCAATTTAATCTTTATACTTTCTTAGCAAAATACTGCAAACGTTTGTATAGAGATGTTACATCCACAAATCAGGGAAAACTAACATGGAATACAATAAAGCCCATTATTCAGGGAAGAATACTTTATACGCCAGCCACTGCTTTGACTGAAAGTGTGGTTCAATTTGTAAGAAATAATTAAAAATATATTAAATTAAAATAATATTAAAAATAAAACCTTCTCTTCTAGAGCAACTCCACCTTTGAGGAAATAGATCGTTTGAAGCAACTCTCTCGAGCAGCAGCCACTATCCTTACCAAACTCCACACAAACACCACCTTCCAAGAGGCCTTCGACAATCTCCTCAAACTGGCCCGATCTCCTTTGGTGAAGAGCCTCGTGGGCGATGACTTCGATATTGGCCAAATCGAAAGTATCTTCCAGTATCTGAGAACCAATCAGCTCATCTATGACATCCTAACCACGGTGGCTGACATAATGGATTGTGTTTCGGCGGATCGGTTCGAGGCAGTGGACAGTGAAGAGGCCTTGCGGAAGAGGGCCTACGAACTGAATCAGAATAAAATATTTTTGGCTGCTTTGAATCTGGAGGATGTGGGCCTGAAAGAGGCCTCCTATCGCCTGCACATGGACACGGACAACACCCAGCCGACCTTTGAGAATCGTAATCGTTTTTGGTTCCCCGGACCGGCGGATAGTATGGTCTTGGATCTGAAATATCATCGTGGATTTGTTCAACTCAAGCAGATGATCGATATGGGTATCATAAAACACAAACGAGACGAGGCAGGACTTGTGCCAGAAGATGAGGATACTAGTGGAAAGACCACCAGCGGACCAGGTCTCTTCAGCATCAAGGCGGTAGATGATTCTAGCGAGGACAGCGATGAGGATGACGATTTGGATTTCAGCGCAGAGAAGGCTACACAAAAACCTCTGCCCTTCGAAGTGGAGGAGGAGGATACCACAATAATCGGAGTCACCACACAACCCGATGTCGGGGTCACCAATGTGCCGGAGAACGGGGCTACCACCGATCCAAATGAAGAACCCGAGCTGCTGTTACTCAAAGGCGAAGATGTCTTGAAACGAGCCAAGCGTCAGGGTTTCCTTGATTTTCTGGGTGGCTTGGGGGGCTCTGGAGATGCCAACAAGAAGCCCAAGTTCCAAGTGGATAGTATGCAGTTCTATACAAAACAATTTCCATATCCAGCTTTTCTTAATGATGTGTAAGTAGGGGCTTGAAGTTTTGCATGCATTTTTATAAAATGTATCTATTCTTCTATAATTTTTAGCTTCAAACGTGGCCTATACCTCTCCCAAGGCGTTCAAATAGCCTTCTTATTGGGTCTGGTAGTAGCCGTGGCTATATGTGTGAGAGAAAGGATCTGGATGCGAGAAAGCAGAAATAGTATGGTTAGTTTTTTCCTCAAAACCCTAGCTCTGCAATACGTAATCCTTGCAATACTCACCAGCTAATGCGATCCATGGGTCTGAAGGCTCAATCCGAACTGATGGCCTGGGCTTTGATGAGTCTCATGGAACTTTGTGTAATCTTCTGCCTTATAAGTGCTGTTCTCTATAGTGGCGGTATTCTGGCCTTTACCAACTGGTTCTTTATGATGTTTTATTGCATGAGCTTTGGCGTTTGTCTCATATCTTTTTGGTGAGTTTACGTTTTCCTAAATAAACTATTTTAAACTTATGTTTTGTACCTTACTTTTCAGTTACATGTGCTCTAATTTCTTCAATTCCGCCAATATTGGTGCCGTGGCTAGTGCTCTGCTTTTCTTCATCACCCTGTGTCCTTTTATCATTGTCCTGATGTTTGATGCCAAGCTGAGTGTCTTTGAGAGCTTCCTGGTGGACTTATCCTTTACCACGGCCTTTGCCAAGGGATGGAGTGAACTGATGCGGATGGAGTTGCAGCAGGAGGGACTTACGCCGATCCATCTGTTCCGCTTGGGTCCTGCGAGGAGCGAGTGTGCCATGGCCTTCCTCATGTTCCTCTTGGATTTTCTTCTGTATGCGGTCATTGGATTGGCCTATCAGCGTTACAAGAGAAGTGAGTATCTGGGGGAGGGCTACTATTACTCTTTATACTCTCTTATATACTTTCCTGAATAGTACCATAAACCACCTATTATTCTTTTCCAGCCAACTACAGCTTCGTGAAGGTCACTCGCTCCCAGCTGGACGACAAGCTGGGCGCCTCCCTCGCGAATGTCACCAAGCTGTATGGCAGCAAGTGCGCCGTCTCCAACCTGACGATGGACTTTGCCCGAAACCAGGTCAGCTGCCTGCTGGGCCGGAATGGAGCGGGCAAGAGTACACTGATCAAGCTGCTGACAGGACAGATACGACAGGATACGGGTAGGGTTCTGCTGGCCGGAGAGCATCAGGTGGGAGTGTGCTGGCAGGACAACATCCTGATACCCACACTGACGGCACGAGAGCATCTGCAACTGTACGCCCAGATCAAGATGCCGCGGGGCGAGACTGGCAAGGACGAGATCCGCGCCGAGGTGGCGAGAACATTGCAGAGCCTGAACTTCGGCCAGCACGAGTCCTATGCGGCCAGTCAGCTGTCGGGCGGGTACCGGAGACGTCTCTGTGTGGCCATCGCATTCATAGCCTCGCCGAATGTCGTTATCCTGGACGAGCCGTGCAACGGCGTCGACGCCAAGGCGCGCAAGGACATCTGGCAGCTGATCGAGCGCCTGAGGCAAGGACGTGCCGTGATCTTTGCCACACACTTCCTGGACGAAGCCAAGTACCTGAGTGACTTTCTGGTGATAATGAGGAATGTAAGTAACCTTTCCTGTCCTTCAGTCTTCCTTTCACACAAGAACCTCTACTTGTAGGGTCGGATCATAGCCCAGCATAGCAGGGACTCGCTCCAACAGCTGAGCACCTCGAACTACAGCCTAAGGATGCGCTGCTCGGATGCCACGGGAGTGGCCTTGGTAGCCCAGAAGGCCCAGAAGCTCCTGCCACAGAGCCAGTTGCTTCAGTCCGGCGATCATCCTCAGAGTCTCACCATCAGCGCCAGCTATGCGGAGAACCTAACGCCAAGTGCTGTGGAGTTCCTAGAGTTCCTGCAGGATCAAGAGTCCTCGAGCGGCATTGCCGACCTGGAGCTGACCAGCAGCAACAGCCTGGAACAGGAGTTCGAGCAACTGAATCGCAACGGCGAGGATCCGAGGCCGAGAAATGGAACGACAGAACCGAACGGTGTGGTGACAGGACCGGCCAGCGTCACCGACGATCCTCCCTCAGCCTGCGCCCAGTTCAAGCTCCTGATGGGCAAGCGGTTCAGGCATCTGGCCAGGAACTATAGACTCCTGCTGTACGTCCTGCTGCTGCCGGCACTCTTCGAGCTCTGTGCCATGTGGTTTGTCAGCTACCGACTGGAGGATGACTTCGATACGGTATTGCCGCTGAACAGGAATCTATATCCTAACAGTGCCGAGTTTCTGTCCCAGGAGGTGGCCACCAAGTTCACCGAGAAGCTCTATCCTCATCTGAAGGACTCCTGCGAGTCCCTTGGCGAGTGCCGGGAGTTCAACGACTCGGCAAAGGCCTACGACTGGGTCCTGAGCACCCTCGACGAGTATCGGGAGCGACGATATGGCGGCTATAGCCTGAACGGCAGTGCCGCCACTGTCTGGTACAACAACAAAGGATACCACGCGATGGTGTCCTGGCTGAACGATCTGAACACGGAGCTGCTACGCACTACCATGAACGACTCGGAGTACAGTGTCCTTACGGTCAACGAGCCCTGGAAACTGGGCTTCTCGGAACTCTCCACCACCTCCGTGCTGCGGCAGGCCGGCGACTCCTGCATGGTCTTCATCCTTCTGATTGCCTTCGGCCTGGTGGTGGCGGCCGGATCTGTGTATTTGGTCAACGAGAGGATCAACGGCGAGAAGCTCCAGCAGCGACTGTGCGGAGTGAGTGCCGTGACCTACTGGTCGGTGTCCTTCGTGTGGGACTATCTCGTGATGGTCCTGGCCCTCGTTGTCCTGCTGCTGGTGGTCTTCATCTTTGGCATGCCAGTGTTTGTGGCTCGCCAGCAATTGGTGGGCATCATAGGCCTTTCATTGGCATTTAGGTGCGTTTTCAAGTCAAATCTTAAATTTTTAAATATTTTTAATATTTTTTAAATTAAAAAAAAATATTTCTATATACATACATAGCTTCGCTTGCGTTCCTGCCGTCCATGTGGCTGAGAAACTGTTCAGCGACTCCAGCATCGCCATTGTCACGATTTTCTGCGCCAACCTGATCATCCCTCTGGCCACCATGGGCGTTATCCTGATCCTGGGCGTCGTTGGCGAGGGAGCGGCCTGGGATGACTGGCGCCACGCCCTCAATAACCTGTTCCTCCTATTCCCGCAACACGCCCTGGGCGACGGCCTCCTGGAGCTGTGCAAGAACTACATGGTGGCTCTGGTCTTCCGGCGCTACGACATCGACTCCTACAAGCATCCGCTGGCGAGCAACCTGCTGGCGCGTCACTTTGCCGCCCTGTTTGTGGTGGGGGTGTGTGGCCTGATCCTCAACGTTCTCATCGAGTGGCACCTGCTGGCCAAGATCTGGCAGAAGGTGGAGCGCCTGCTGGACTGCCACTATCGTCGGGAACTGGACAAGCTGGGCCAACTGAAGCTGGTCAACATCCAGAGCATTTTCAAGAGCTGTGTGGCCGCCGGAGAGGCGGTACGAGCCGAGAACCTCTGGCTGGCCTATAGCCGGGGCAGGTACGCTGTCCGGCAGGTGCACTTCAGTGTCCAGAGGGGCGAGTGCTTCGGGCTGTTGGGCAAGAACGGTGCCGGCAAGTCCACCATTTTCAAGCTGCTCACAGGACAGCTGCAGCCGAATGTGGGCCACATCTACTTTGAACAGGTGAGTGGGGGTTACAGTAAGGGGTTATAATGGAATAGAAGCTACATCAGTGATGCCTAGTACTTTTAAGAGCATCCTTTTTATGTCTTTCTTTTAAATGTTTGTGCTTTTGGGGGAGAATCTTCAGTAGAAACAGGAAATTAAATCAAACTCAAGGTTTCTTTTGAAAAATGTACGATACCCGATACTTTCGGTAGCTTCCAAGGTCTTTCTTAATTCTTAAACTTAAACTTCAATGAAAACTAGCTACCAACTAACTTTAATCCTTTTATTACAGCCGGGTGTTTCGTACTGCCCCCAAAGCAATCCCCTGGACCCCCTTCTCACCGTCAGCGAGTGCATCCGGTTCTATGGAAGATTGCGCGGCATCCGGCAGCTGGAGCAGTTCCTCGACAGAGTCCTAGACACCTACGAGCTGCGTCCCTACAAGGACATCCAGGTGCGGAATCTGAGTGGCGGAAACCGGAGGAAACTTACCGTGGCCGTCACCTGCTGCGGGTACACGCCCACCGTCCTGATGGACGAGCCGACGAGCGACATGGATCCGGTGACCAGGGACCTGGTCTACGCCACCATCGAGCAGTTGCTGTTGGCCCGTCGGGCCGTGATCCTGACCTCGCACTCGGTGTCGGAGATCGAGCATCTGTGCCAGCGAGTGGCGGTCCTCCGGGCCGGCCAGGTTATAGCCAGCGATAGTCCCGCCCGTCTGAAGTCGGAGTACGGAGGCTACTATGCCGTCAACTGCTTCTGCCCGCCGGCCCAGCAGGCGCTGCTGGTGAGGACCCTCCACCAACGCCTGCCGGGCCTCAAGGACCTGCAGCACTACGCCCACAGCCTCAGGTTTTTGGTGAAAGTCCGTTCCCCCACCCATCCGGCCGACCAGTCCCCACTGCTTTCGGAGCTGTTCGCCATCCTGAGGGACCTGTGCGTGGATGTGGCCAGATTTTCGATAAATCGCTGTCGCTTCGAGACCGTTTTCGAACGAATCCTGGACAGTTGCGAGACGAGTAACTCAAAGCCGGAGGCCTCAAATGGCCTAAACGGTGTTAACAAAAATGAACATGACTTGCCGAGCAAGTCGGCGGCGGTGGCAGGATCCCTGGAAACGGGCTATATACACTGTGGCTATGAGGAAACTACAACCTAGAGATCATATCAGAATTTAAAATATTTTATTATCCTTTTTTTTTTTTTTAAATCAGAACTGTTACTGTTTTTTTTAAATGCCAAAAAAAGTTAATATGGAAAATCAGGAACTACAAGACAATAATCTTTCAATCAAAAATTATAATAATATTAATATATATTTTTTTTATAAAAATTTTACCTATAGATACTATAGGGCAAGTTTTTTTTGTGATAAGATCGATGGATTTTCGATCCAGTGATACAGTTTTGTGCTTCACTTTATTTCGGGTGTTCTGTTTAGTGATTAAGAATCCTAAATATTAAAAATAAAATATTATAAATAAAATATGATATATATCCTATCCCCACCACCAATCT
Organism: Drosophila pseudoananassae pseudoananassae; assembly: GCA_018153035.1. Lineage (NCBI taxonomy): Eukaryota > Metazoa > Arthropoda > Insecta > Diptera > Drosophilidae > Drosophila > Drosophila pseudoananassae. Next base: position 1,685,281 of record JAECXR010000023.1, on the reverse strand, counting down.
CCTTATAGCTTTAATATACCAACATAGGTATAGAAAATAATATAACTGTATATGTGTGTACTTTATATGTCCTGGCTTTGGTCCTTATAGGATCTGGCCACATTATTTTTTTTTAAATGGCAAATGATTATGAATAAAGTTAAAGATATTGTATGAGATATTTTTGGTGTATTTTGATTGTCTATTTGTAACTCTAAAGATTATTTATTTGGTTGAGAATTCAATCAAAATTAAATTAAAATCAGACCTCCAGAGTCCACCCTTTATTTCTCCCCCATTTTCAGCTCTTCAGAGATCAGATTAAGGGGAGCGACTTAATAGAAGTAGTTTGAGAAGAGCAGCTAAAGGGAAGCCATTTCAAGAGCAGTCCCGCAAGAACTAAGCATCTCCACCGGTACCATTGCACTGGCTTATGGCTTACCGGTGAGGAGGAATGAAAGAGCGCCATTGATAGAATTACGTCATGCCCTGCAAGCTCAGCTTGTAGAAAATGATATCAAAGCTAATTGATAATCAAAGAAGTAAATGAAAAAGGGCCATATCCCCCAATTTCCACATGCACCACACATCAACATAGAGCAGATTAAGGAGGGCGACTTAATAGGAGTAGCTTAAAGAGAGTAGCTTAGGGCCAGCAGCTTAAGGGGTGCCGTTTCAAGAGCAGTCCGAAAAGAGCTATGCAAGCATCTCCACCGGTACCATTGCGGTACACGGCAAGCCAAGCTTATCCGCCATCTCGCTCCCCCCTGCAACTGCACTGGCCAATGACTTTCAGGAGAAGAGCAATAAGAGAGCGCCATAGATAAAATTCCGCCATGAGCTGTAAGCTCAGCTTTGCCAGCTTTTATGGCGCAGTGCGCAGCAACACTTGATGGAATGAGGTTCTTCCGTAAAGAAAATTTTGTAATAAGCCGGAAAAGTGGATTAGAGCACTAAAAACCAGTGAAAATTGTTAAAAACATGCAGGAAAGTGATCTAAAAAACATGAACAGTGTAATTATAAAAGAAAACGTGAAAAAACACCAAAGAAACGGAGTTTTTGCTGATAAGACACCAGGGCCCTGCAGGGCAAAAAAAAAGAGAGTGACAAAATGGCGGAAGAAAAAATGGTAAGTGGAATGGCGAATGGAAACAAAAGTAACTGATCTAGAATGAAAGTGTAAGAAACTGTGTAAATGAAAAACTGAAATATAAAATATAATATTTAAAAGTTTTTCGCTTTAGAAACGTGTATAAAAATCAAAAAATCAAAGAGTGGCTTTCCAGGCTGAATGAAAAGAACGGACCACCATTTGGAAGTTGAGTTGGAAGAAGAGGAATGCGTAAAAATGAGACAGAAAATGGAAGTGAACCTGAAGAAGAAGAAAAAATGACTGGAGGAATTAATTTGTAGAATTGGAAAATGAAGAAATATATAGGTAAGTGATTTTATTTATTATCTTTATTGGGTAAATTTAGGGTAATATTTCCCAAATAAATTTTATTACATGCATTAACATTATTAAATTCTATTGCAGATAAAAAATCAAAAACGTAAAATATTTGCAAACAATTAAAACAAAAAAATCAAAGACTAAACATCAAGACATTCACAAATATTTCAAATTTAAAAAAAGGTGAAAATTCTTAAAATTGTTAACTAATTTAAAAGTAGGAGTTCGATAACATGTTTCTTTTCCATTTTTAAGATATATTTCATTATTTATATATTTTTCCCAAGTGTAATTTTAAAAAAGTTTCAAAAATGAAAAAGCTTAAGCCTCTCAATTATTGGATCCAGATGGGATTTTTCTGTCCCTCTTTTCTGTTTTCTTTATTTCTGTCCTTTCTTCATTAAAATTACTTGTAAATTTGTAAAAATAACTAATAAAAAGTGGAAAAGATCTCATATTGCCAAAAAAGTGTGAAATAGCGAGTGTGAAAATGACAATAAAACAATAGACTGAGAAGAATGAGATAGAGCGACAAAGAAAGCTGGATCTGGAAGTATAAGATTTGGAAAGAAAAGTGCAACGAATGTTGCCAATCTGAAGCAACATGTTGCTGAAACGAAGGATCCGTTGTTGCCAAACGGGAAGACTCTGGTAAGTGATTTTAAATTAATTTTTTAGTTAACTCTATTTTACTACGAATATTTACGGAATATTGATAAATATGAAAAGAAATAAGAATAAGAAAGCTAACAGTTGAAAGATTTTAAAAACAAAAATATAAAAACATAAAGCATGTAAACAGTAAAGTATTAAAATTGATGGATCAGCAATTAAATCATCACTGTTGATTATATTATTTGAATCAAATATAAAAACCTCTAAAAAAATACCAAAAAATACTATTCAACTTATAGTATGTAAAATATTAAAAGCTTAAAATTTTTAAATGTATATTTGATTAAAAATTATTACTCAATTAAATACCATAAAAATATACCATAAAACCATAACATAGTTATATAATATAATATTTCATGAAATTATTTGACAACCAAAATTTTAAAGTATCCCAACAGCCATTCCAAATCCATATTAAATCCCAAAAATAATCAAAGTATTTAATCAGCAAATTCCAAACATAATAATCCCGAAATCGGGATGGAAACATCAATGATTCGTCCGCACTTGTGTGATTGTGTGACTGGCCAGCCACGGCCATGGCCAAAATAAAATCAAAAGCCAAACTCGATAGGTAAATAATGCGTTCAAATGCGGTTTAAGCCGAATAATGCGGCCAAATCGGCTTATCGGCCAAATGCAATTATTAAATTAAATTCGAGGTGAAATGGAAAACGTAATCGAGAGTCACACCCCCCTCACGATTTAATGAAGCTGTTTGGGACTGTTTGAGTTGAAAAGTTCAAAAGTGCCAAAGTCGGAAAAAGTAATTAAAGCCAAAATGGTGTAACATTAACTAAAACGTGCTACGTTAGCCCCTTTATCCTTGCCATCCTTTATATATACCTTAGCCATTATCAGCTTGGCATCACAGTTTGGCATTTGAATGGTAAGCATTTGAAGTATTTTTTCCGTTTCTATTCAAATTTTTTCATTCGCTCTTTTTGGCCCAAAAAAGTGCTTTTATAATTTGGCTTTTCAGTTTGCTTTACGGTTTGCCTCTTTTGCTGTTCAATTTAAATACAAAAGATAAAAAAAAAACATTCCTGTTTCTGTTTCTGCTCTTTTTTTTCTGGTCTGAGGCTGGTAAAGGATTAAATTAAATTCCATTTGGTTTGCGATGCAAACTTAACGAACGCAGGTAAAAATTAAATCTGCGAAAAATCAACATAATTAAAAGCGTTTCGGCTGCTCGCCGTATTTTCATTTGTCCATTTCGCACATTTTCTCTACGATATCTTCTCTGCCAGTTTCCTTGTTTTACCCGCTTTTCGCCCAATTTTCCAAACCAAATTAAAAATTGGTTGGTGCGTATTGTGTTGTTTTTTGGGATTTTTGGCTTGAAAATCCAACAAAAATACAAAAGGAAAATCATTTTATTTGCTTTAAAACCAAAACAATGGTCGGGATCTATATATAAAACAAGAAAGGGTGGCTTTAGAAGAGTTTATAGACTATACGATACCCGGTACTCTTTGTTTAAACTTAAATATTCTTAGAATACAATTTTGTGGCATGCTTTTCAACAAGCAAATAGATCAACAATACCTATAACTTTACTAAAAATCCTCAGATTCGGCTTGAAATCCAAAACAATGCTTGTGATCTACACGATAACCTGGGAGTTCTATATAGGGGCCTACATACAAAATCCCATAGCTCTAATCTTATAGTCTCTGAGATATACACGTTTGTATCGACTCGTAACTACTCCTCTGCTTATGCCACAAATTGCTCACAAAAACAACATACCCCTGTACTCTACGAGCACCAGGTACACTTATATACAAGCATCTCCTACTTTTGCATAATTTAGGCCTTTTAACTTGAACTTTTTTTCACATTTTTGTTTCGGTGTCCTGCTCATAATTATTCAATTATGCGTTTATTAAGTTCGAAAAATGGAAATGAGGAGAGCAATTTAATTGTGGCCCTAATGAGAATGCAAATAAATTAAAATGAAATTATTTGTTTGTCCTTCCGCTTAAATTATGCACATCCACCGGATGTATACAAAGCGTCTATAAAAATATTAAATATTTATTTTAATCTAGTTATTTTTTTCTTGTGAAATGATAAAGAATATATTAAAGATGAATATTTGTTAAATCCCATAGTTACTATTATTTTGTAGCCAAGAAACTGTTGCTCTGTTAATGGCTTTGGGGAACATATTTTGCCAACTAATCAAATCGGATTTCGGCAAGCCCATTCAAAGTTTGATGATTAATACGAGCCCCTTGTTCCAATTTGAAGCTGATTACAATTCATCAAGACCCGATGAAAGAAAAATGGCCAAGGGTTCACAGGGTATAGGGTTTAGGGTTTAGGGTTGAGGGTTTAAGGGCTCGGGCCACAAAACTCTGAGGCCTAAACAAACGAACTTGCCACAAATTTTCGCTCAACGCAGCAACAGCAGTTGGCAGTTGGGGCAGTTGAGGCAACAAAGGGCTAAATGCCTTCAACACCAATTTGTTTACATGCCAGCGCCCCTCCCCCCCTCCCTCTCGTAACCTCTAAGGGTGAGTCCTTTTTCGTCCTGATGGCGTTATTTATTGTTATCAGACACTCGAGAACATAAAACATTTTATCACTTGGGCCCAACAACAAAACAGAACGCAAAAAAAAAAAAAAAAAAGAGAGTGTGGCGGCTAACACAAGCAAATCACAAAAAAAAAAAAAAAACAATGATTATGGGTGGGCGGCTGGTGGCTTAGAGGGCGTGGTTCGGGCCAAGGGGCAAGACAGCGACTGCGAAACTTCATCACTCATTGCGGCTCGATGCGAGTGTTGAATGCTGGACCGGAAACGGAAATAACGCGTCGTTGCCTGGCCCCGCCCACTTGGCTCCTTAGTCCTCGGTCGCGCCCCCTGCCCTACCCTGTCCTACCTCCGCCTGCTCCTGTCACCTTCTCCTTTGACTCCTGCTGCCACATCCTTCACCTCATCCGGTGGCTCTATCTATCTTTAAGTAATTTGTGCGCTGTCCTCTATGGCTTTGTCAGCACTGGGATAAATTTCACAACTAAAATAATAACTAAAATAATTACTTAAAAAACTAGTTATGTTTTAAATTAATATCAAAATTTAAATCAAATTTAAAAAAAAGAAAATACTTCACAAAAAGTGATTAGATTAGAAGCCACTAATTGTTCCCAGTGTAGTGCCAACTAGCCGGAAACGTCCATTGTGCGAAGGCTAACGGACAAAAGATGGTGGCCAGGGCGCCAGAAGAGGAGGTGAAGAGTGAAAAAGGGAGACGAAAACGGAAACGAAAAAGCAAGCGATAAACGAGAAAGCCACGGAAAAATCACATTTATGTCTAATAGTTTCTTTTTTTTTTCCTTCTTATTTTCCTTAATTTTTTTTCGGTTTTCTTGGTATTTTTTTTTTGGTTAGACTCACTTAGCCATGATTAATTAAGCCTGCAGCGCACGCCTAATGGCCAAGAACTACTCCAACTCCTGTTGGCATTGCCATTTCCATTTCCATGGCCATTAACATCCTTATCCTTGGCCATATCCTGTGTCCTTTTTTTTTTCGTTTTGTGGACTCTTATCCTGAATCGAAAAGGGCCATTGACCTTGGCGGCAATGGCATTCGCAACTAATTGGAACGGGATTGCAATTTATGGCCAAAATGGAAAATAGAAAATTAAAATCCTGAATTCAAGTCTGGCCAGAGAGAGAGAGAGAGGACTTGGACAGGTCAAGGTCGGGTCCCCTTGGCATCTACTTGGTATGGCTGACAAGGGTTAATGAGCTCGGGGAGCAACGGTGTTTCGGGTCAGAAAATCAGAAAGCTGATTGCAGAATGAGCTCAGCCATTGATGATTCCAATTGTTTTTTTATGAAAAGTGATTTTTTAATGGCTTTCCGGTGGGTTTGCAAAAAAAATGAATGGAAATTGGCATGTCAGAGGACTAAACAGAGGATTTTTCTTTGGACTTGGTTTAGTATTTTGTTTAAAAATATATATTTCTATAAAATATATATTTATATTCATTTAGGCATTTAACTGAACGTGCGACTATTCTGTAACTTGTTTGTTTTTATAAAAAGAAGGCTGAGACTCTTCTTCATATTTCTGAAGGACCAACGTCCAAAGAAAATCATTCTACATCTGCTGGCCAACTTGGTTAGCCACTTTTCACAACTAAACCAGAGTCGCTAGTTTATATTTTAAATGGCTCAGTTGGGGCTGATCCTGAAATGTCTGAAATTCAAAATTTTGTTTTTTCCACCTTCTCAAACCTTTTTCCAGTTAAAACAATTATACTTTATTTAAAATTTAAAAAATATAAGAGTACAGTTTATCCAATAATCGTCTTCATAATATTAGCAATAATATAATTACATGTTAGTGCATATTCAGATTACATATACATATATTCCAAAAATGTGTAATTTTTTAAGTCTTAAAAAGTCTTAAAAGTCGTTTTAAAAGTCTTTTTGTTTTCTTCAATATCACGAAGATCTCGATTGGAAATAGCATTTAAAGATGCCTAGCAAGGGATAATTTTTAAAGATTTTGTTTAAATATTTAAACCTTAAAAAATGTTAGTTTTCTGTAACTTTCTGAAGAAGAAGCTCAAACCCCATCAGAATCATCCGCAAATCATTCGCCTTAATTTTCCGATTCGAATTAACCCAAATTGGTGAAGAGTGCTAGTGTATGGCATATATGTATGTACATATGTACTACTCCTATATAGCCATTAGTTCAGTGCACTTTTGAGTGATTTTCGAGTGGCAGGTGCTACTTCTTCTACAAGGAGTGCGGCAAGGTGGCAGGTGAGTTTTCCGCTTTTCTTTGAGGACTGTCGGTTAATTGCTGCTTACCTGCTGCGGGCCGAGTTGCACAAATAACTCAATTAGAGCTGCCTCTTGCGCCCCACGCCTCTCGAATTTCTCCGGCCAGTGTTTTGGTTTCTTTGGCCGAAAACTTTTAGCCATCAGCCGCCAGGGCGTTGATGAAGAGGAGGTTTTGCGCCAAAAAAAAAGGTGCGAAGGACCAAAAAGCAATAGCTAAAGCAAAGCCTGAGGCAGAAACTTGCACTTTGGACTATAGAAATATTCGTAAATAAAAGTTTAAATAAAAATAAAAGGAAACGAGAGAAGAAAATGGCGTGAAAATGTTGGCGAAAAACAAAGTTAATTGTTTTGGCGCAGCCACCCAACACAGCCAACACTGACACTCCCACAAGTGCATAAATAATGAAATCTGTCTGCAGCTCTCAGCGATCTCGAATTAGTTGCAAGTGCCACACTAAATGGCAATCATTCAGGTTGCGACTTTCAAACTGCCTTGCCTTGGCAAACTAACTGGAAAATGGAATGGAAAACTTGCAACTTGCAACGGGCAACTTGCAACTGGCAACTTGCAACTGGCAACCTGCAATTTGCCACACAAATACAAAAAAGAAGGGGCCCATGGAAAAGTTTTACACCTTCTACCCAGCTCCCAGACTTCACCCCACGAGGCTGTTCAGTCATTAGGAGGTTTTCTCGACGCTTTCCCAAGAAAAAATAAAATATTAAATAAAATATTAACCAAAAACCATCAACTTATTAAAGAAAATGAATAATATCCCAAGGATTCAAGTCTTTAAAGTGAAAACTTGCCACAAGCCGATGGAAAAATGCACTCGAAGAGGCATTAAAGCCAACAGGACTCGTTTCCTTCTGAACTGATGGCTGCCATCCATTGACGATGGTTACCTTCGGTGTGGATTAGCATATGTCTTCATCGTCCTGGTTGCACTCCTCATCCGTCAGCGGATTCTCTCATCCATCCATTTGCACTCGCTCGTCCAATTCGCCCTTTTTACGTCGCTGCCTCCATTCCACGTGGCTGTCTCCGTTTCTATCTCTGGCTGGCACGCCTCCTTCGTGTCGCCTTGTTTGGCATTTAAAGGTAAGCAGCTAAGTGGCAAGTCACCTGGCTCTTCAGTTGCTTTTCAGTTTTGACACTGGGAGAGAATCGAGTGACTAGTGACAAGTAACTGGTAATTAGTGACTGTTGCCTGTAACTAAAACTAATAGGCAACTTTGGTGAACCAGTAACTTGGTTTTATTTAATTATGAACTAGTAACTAGTAACTAATGATTAGAGACAAGCATTTTTTGACTAGTAAGTACTAGTAACTATAAACTAGTAAGCCTTAACGAGTAACGAGTCAATAAATTACGAGAACTAGTTACGAGACTTCATAACTGAAAACTATTACTTGAGAACTAGTATTTTTAACAGGAGACCTGTGAATAGTAACCAATAAATGAAAGAAGAATTATTAAACTAGAAAACAGTGACTAGTAACAACTAGCTAGCTAGTTAATCAACATAAATACTAATAGATAATAATTTTATATACAAACCAGTAAATAAAAGCCCAGTAAAAAAAAAGACCAGTAAAAAGTAAAATTAATAAATTGTAACTAGTATATTTATATACATGATTAAGAACCTCTAGATGTAATCTAGACATCTAGTATTAGATAGCTAGAAGCATAGCTAGTAATAACTAGTAACTAGTACATAGTACCAAGTAACTAATAACTAGTAATTTTCTTGAAGTGATCCTGCCAAAGTCGACTCTTACGTTGACTTTGATGCAACACACACATTGTGAGGAGCTCGGCCGAGAGAGAGTGGGTGTGGGTGTGGGTGCGACAGGTCTACCCAGAAAGTGGGCTAAATGGGGGTGAAGCTTAGAGGGGAGGGGGGGGCCAGCTACGCTAGAGGGCGTAGCATCTTACAAAGCGACGTCGTCAGCGTTGTCAAGTTGCATTTGACTCAATTGAAATCGAAGTTGCATCTACTGGAATTTCTTTTGTCTACGCGAGAATTCTATGACTTCTTCTACTTCTTATGGATGAGGAGCAGTACCCCCCTCACTCCCCTCCTCCAGGAGGTGGAATGGATTGGAGGGGGCGTGGCTGCGTGCAAAATACGAAATGTGTGTGCACACATTTTGACGGAGAAGACATCACACGGATTTCAGCCATCAATGAGCATATGGGAAAGGTTTTTAGGATGTTAAGGGGGGTGTACTAAAGCAATGGGGTGAGGGGGGGAGTACCAGGGCAGGGGTGTGCCATGGAAAAGGAGGGGGTATATCCGTAGAAAACATCCTTTTTATTTAAAAGTCGCAGCGCGTAAAACGAAATTGACAAAATCGCATGGAAGTGGCTAAGACGCATCAACAGGGGCGGCGAAGGAGGCTCCAGGAGGGGCTTCTGGAGTGACTTGTACAGGGAGAGGGGGATGTCGAATGACAGTCACTTAAATTTAACTGTAACTGTTCCTTATGATAAGTAAGCAAGCTTATGCCGAGAAGAAAAGAAATGTGTATCAAATATTCTCGAATGTATTGAAAATAATACAGAGGCGTTGTGTGTCGGATGGCAGGTGGATGGGCAGGAGGGGCACAAGCTTCCTTAGGCTTAGTCCTGGCCAGAGGATTTCAGGGGAGGCATGCTGCTGGGGCATCTTCTAAGAAGATTTAAGAGGCCCCCTCACTGAGTGGTATGCATTGATTGGATGTTAAATCTATAAAAGTGGAGCATAGAAAAGTGGGCGGAAATAAAAATGTGAAAAATGTGAAAAATGCGAAAAATGTTTCATAATATATGTACCAATCAGGCGAATCGATCAATAATATTTGAAATCAAGCCACCGCCAGAATTATATGCCAAAAGTGTGTGTTTATTCATCGCTTATTTTGCCACACAAATTTAATTGTTTGCCCGCGTAGACCGAAACTTGATACAAATGAATTGGATTTGGGTTGCGCCTTGGGTGCCTTGGGTGGCCTGCCTGAATCCTTGGAGTCCTCGGGGCGTTTCTATATCCGTTTCCGATTTCATTTAGTGGGTGTGTTTATTGACTTCATTTGTGTTTAAGCAGCAACGGCTGCGAAATCCCAAAAGGGGCAGGACGAGGTGGCAAGAAAATTCGTTGAATAAGAAACTGAATTTTGTGGACCAAGTTCTCCCTTGTTGAGGAAACTTTTACCTTTCACTGCACTTTCAGTTGCTGTTGCTTTATCATCTACTTTCTTTTTTTGTTTGCTATACTCTTTCTTTAAAAGGGTAAATTTAGTTTCTGAAAGGATTTATTTTTGAAAGTAACTGGAATTAATTTATTTAGTAACTAATAACCACTAACTATTTTCTAAATATATATATAAAGAGAAAAGTAACGAGAGTAAGGTTTAGAGTAACGAGTAATATAAAATAACTAAAAACTAGTAACTAATAATACAGAAATAGTAACATGTAAATATTATCTAGTAACATCTAAGTTATTAGAAAGAACCTGACCAATAACTAGTTTTAAAATTAATAACCAAATAATATTTTTAAGCCATGAAACACTAACGACTTATTAGAAACTAGGAAATGGCTAATATTAACTAATATTTAGTAACGAGTAATATTGTATCTTCTAATTGGAAACCTATGACTAGTAAATAGTAACTAATATCTAGCAACGATTACATGTTTTTAGCAAGAATTAGTTTCTAATAACTAGTTCAGGTGTTTCAAAAGAAAAATTAGTATCTGAACGGAATAAGTAGTGAAAGGTCTATCTAACTCTCTAATAGAGTTTCATTTTAGATTAAACATTTAAAATAATCTAATTCAACTATTCTTTGATTTTGGAAAGGTTGCTCTCTTAAAGTGTCTTTAGCTCTTAATAAGAGTATTTAAACGGCGTCCTATTAACGGGTATCCTTTTTTTCTCTTCTATGTTTGTTGTTGTTGTTGTTTTATCCACCTGAGCGCCCAAAGCTGTGCTTTAAAAAATTAACTCGAGAAGCTGAAGAGCGATGGGAATGATGATGATGGGAATGGGAATGGGAATGCCAGTGGATGTACGAGTGGGTGTGGATACTCCTTCCAGGACCTTTTACTTTATCTCCTGGGAATGTGCACTTAATGAGCGTTTAATTGGCTTCGTTGTTTACATTGTGGGCGTGGCTTTGGAGGGCGGACAGTGGCAGATGCAGAGGCAGGGGTGGAGATGGAGGCTTGCGAGTTTGGCTGATTGAATTTCTTGAGAAAACTTTTTAATTACATACCCATTGTAGCTGCAACAAAAGCCAACAAACAATCAACAAAACAACAAAATAACGAAAAGGCAAAAAAGGAAAGCAAAGTGTTTGATGTGAAAGTATAAAGTGAAATTTACTGCTTGACGCGTTTATAAACGCCTGTGCGTTTGCCGGGCGATTTTCATTTGGCAAATTGCACGCGGGCGGCCATAAAAATTGTAGCTTAAAGGGAAGTGGGTGGGTGAAGGAGGGGATAGGCGGCATTCGAATGTAAAATCAGCTACAAGACACAAACAGGACTTTTCTCCTTTATTATTTATTTTTTTTCTTGGCTAAACCCTCCGATTTCCTTGGGTTTTTCTTTTGATTTTATTTACAAATGCTGCAGCATTTTATGCGGCCATTAAAATATTTTATTGCTCTTGGCGTAAATTTTAAGCAACAATAAAACGTATAGGCACAGTAGCCCACAGAAAAGCAACAACAACATGGCCGCAAAAACGTGAGCCAGCCTCAATAGCATCTTACAAGCCGGCGAGAGAAGAACGGGGGAAACAAGCCAAAAACACGCCTCAGAAAATCCGGTAAGAGCAGAGGAATATGGCCAAGAAGGCTGAAGGAATTGGTAATGCTCTTTGTAGATATTTTATTGAATTATGAGGTTTATTAGGCTTTTAATTTGTATTTTTTAGATAAGATCTAAGAGGAGTTATACTTAATATAAGAGGTTTTGCTTAATTGGTTTTTCTTAGAATTTAATTGCTCAAATTAAATTAAGAACTTAAGAATAAAATGTATTTTCAAGGTAGGGAGTATCTTTAAACTTATAGTTATTGATTTATTTATATACTGAAATATATTTATTTACTTTATTTCACTACTTTACTATATTTACTTTAGGTATTTAAATTAATAAAAAATATTCATTACTAATATTCTACTAATAATAATAGCTACAAAATAATAATAATTTTAATCGTTTTCAGATATTGAGAAATTGTCTTGGAATTAATTCTTCGAAATTTTAAAGAAAAAGGCTTAAACTTCTTTGTATAGATTATCATAGATAGCTTTATAGATTAGTCATTAGTCATTAGTATATGTTTGAATTATACTCTTATGTTATAATTTTACTAATTTAAAGCCAAACACTTATTATTTTGCACTTAACTTGATTTAATTTAACAAAAAGCCCCCAAACTGCCGCTGATTCCTAGAAAGCATAGCATAGAAAGCCTGCTATAGACCCAAAATACAAGATTACCCATTCTGACATTCTTTACGGCCACGCCTCTAGAGTCGGCTCTAGAGTCGTATAACCGCCCACATTCTTGTGACTGTGGCCGCGTGGCAAGGCGTTTTTCCGCCGTTTTCCGAGCGATTTTCCCTTTTTTGGCAATACGGTGAAAATTTAATTTGCATTTGCGCATAAAATGCTGCTACATCAAGGGAGAGGAAGGATGTGAGTCCCTGCCACGCCCACTAGTTTGACTTACACCTTCAAGTAACGGGACGCAGTAGGCGGAGGAGGATAACATGTGCGGGTCTGCTGCTCCGCTTTTCCGCTATTTATGGCAGCAGCTGTTCCTCTTCCTTTTTTTTTTTGGAAAATATAGGAAAAATATGGAGGCAAAAAATGAGAAAAAAAAAAGAATACAAATTTCTTTGGATGGGGTTCGAACTCGGAGGTAGGTAGGTAGGACCTACCCCACTCTCACGCCACGCATACAAATGGCAACCAATTGATTTACTTGCGCCACTGGCAGTCATTTGTTTTACACTCCCCCGGGCCCAAGACTGGGGGTCTTGAATTTTACTATTGGAAAATGGAAATCGTCGCCGAGTCTGCGTTTTATGGCCAGAAAGAGGTTCGGTTCGGGTTTTCATGTAAATTATGTTTATGATTCCCCTCCCTTGGGCACTATCAGGAAACTATCAGGGAGTACCAGGGTGAAGCTCAAAAATGACCAACCACATAGCCAATGCAATTGTCAATTCAATTAAATATGTGTTTTTATTAAATTTCAACTTAATTTCATTTTAAACAAAAAAAAAAGAGGAAAAAATGGAATATAAAATGGTTTTTAATTTGTATTCACTTTGTTTGTTTAATAATTCTATTTAAACTGGAGGGCAAATGGTTTAAACAAAACAAAAGAACTAAAGTTCAACATTTGCTTAAATGATTTTTGCTTTTTTTTATTCTCTGTTTAATATTGAGCAATAAAATTTGTATAAAAAAAAAATAGAAAAGAAGAAAAGAGAAGAGAAAATATATTAAATGCCTGAATAAAAATATGCAATATGCAAACGAGACTGGTACTATCTCTGTCTGCCATATTGCCCCTGTCTCTTTTCACCTGTTTATGCAAGCCAATAAATGTGTGTTAGTATGAGTGTGTGTGGCAGTGTGTGTGTGTGTGTGTTTATGCTGCAATAACTGTAAATGACAAACAAATGCTCACGTTAAAATCGTTGATTAAAATCAGCATAAACACACACAGGACAAAGGCTAAAATGGCAAAAGTACAAGGCGGTGGGGGGTGTGCAGGGCAAAGTAAGCAACAGGGGTGGAGAAGGGGAGTGCCAAAATGCCAGGCTTAAATAATATCCTAGAAATTGGTAACGTTCGAAAATGGTATTAGAAGAAGGGTTTCAAAGTCATGGTTTTCAAAATATGGTATTTCAATTAGGAGCTTAAAAATATGGCTTTAAAATAAGTGTTTTAAAAGTATTTTATATAAATAACAGTATCATACTGGTAATTAAGGTAAGGCATACAAATTATGGCATTAAAAGTATTGAATTTAATTTAACGTTTTAAAAATGTGATATTAAATTTATGATATTAAAAATATGGTATTTAATGAAAGGTATTAAAGCGGCTTATCAATTAAATTAATAGAATATTCTTTAGTACTATTAGTTAGTAGCTTTTTTTTGGGACATGGAATATTTTTTTTTAAATAAATTTAGAAAATTATGAAAACAACCCTCACGATTTAAAGGATTAAAGGGTATGGATATGCAAGCAAAGGAAAAGCCAAAGAGCGGGCGAGGCAGGCGGACAGGCAACAGCAGGACACTCGGCCCCAAAAAGGACTTTCGTGCAGTGCGTCATTTATGCGGGCCTATAAGCATACAGGTGAAAATAAGGGTCCATCGAGGGTGGAGGGTAGGGGCGTAACAGGATGCAAACACAAGCCAAAGGGGGAGTGGTGGGGGGTGGACTGGTATGTCGTGAAATGGGAGGAAGGTCCTGCCCAGCCCGGCTCAGGTAAATAAGTTGGACTTTAAAGCAAACAAACCCCAAAAGCAACGTTTGTTGAATTCCCCTGTCCCACGCCCCTGAACCGCCACATCAACAAAATGGCTTCTGACACATATGTATGAGTGTGTGTGTGTGTGTCAGTGTGTGTTTGTGAGTAAATGTCCTGCTGCTAGTTAGGAGAGCCTGTAAATGTCATTGGCAGACGACGACACAGACGAAAATATTTTAATAACTACTCGTATTCGTATTCGTTCTGCTCCAGCAAATGTTTTCATTAGCTGCAAAAAATAGCAAAAACATAAAAATAGAAAAAAAAAAGAAAAGACTATAACAGAAGCAAGGATAACAAGGATATTAGTTTTGACTGTGTGTGTGTGTGTGTGTCTGTGGTAGTTGTGGCAGCAAATGCAAAGGAAAACAAAGGCCACACTAAATGGAAAGTTCTCGGACAGAGCCAATTAAACCGAGATGGGTTGACGGAGACTCCCAGCTCACCCAGCTCCCTCCAATATAATTCCCCCAAATTAATGGCATTCCTTTCAGACTTTAAGGCTAAAAACAGATTCTTAAATATTTAAACACTCGGAATGGCCCCACAACAGAGGCCCAAACACTAACTTTTGGCCTATTGATCTCCGGGGAGTCGTAAACCAAGACGAACACTTTTCTTTTTTTTCGGCTATCGGAAATGTGAAGGAAAATTTGCATAAGAGAGAGGGGGGTTTTGAGTTTTTGTTTTTGAAGAGTTTTCAAAGATAAATTTTGTAAAAAAAAATTTTAAAACATCGTAAGGATTTAAGTTAAAGAAATATTTGATTCCAAATAAGTTTTAGATGTTTGGAGAATTTTAAAAGAAAAATAATATAATTAGATTTGCAGTTTTCGAGTTTCTGTTAATAGCGCCTTGCTAATAGATCTTTGTGAATAAAAATAAAAAAATATATTTAATCATCGGATCGCATATAACTGAACGAGCGGCTATGCCATAACTTGTGTGGTGATTAGTCACCACTTGCTGATTAGTCAACATTGTGAGTTCACTTGTTTTCTTTAGGTCACTAATTATGAAACATGCAGAAATGAGGGGAAAGCCAAAATATTCCACAGACAGAATGCGTACGAAAGCGATGTCAAAGGTTATTGGAGATTAGAGAGAGGTGATTAGCAACAAGACCTGGTTTATGTTCTTAGCTTCTTCTTCAATATAGCAATAAATTATTTATATATTACCTAAGTACCTATTTTAACGACGTAATAGCCGAACTTGAGAAAATGAAAAGAGTTGAAAATCCATAATTTCCAATTTATGGAAAAAAACACTTTCATTAATTGTAACACAACATCTTGATAAGGTTGTCTAAGTGCCCAAGCCTCTTTTTATACCCTTACAGAGGGTATTATAATTTTGTCCAAAAGGGTGCAACGCAGTGAAGGAGACATCTCCGACCTTTTAAAGTATATATGTATGTTTGTATATTCTTCAAACAATATTCAAACTAGTCTCTCAGTTTTAAAAATATAGACTTGAATATCGAGTGCACGCAGTATTTAAGTCGGAACGGCCGGGATCGGCTGGCTATATCCTATAGCTGTCACACAACTAATTGATCGAAAATGGTATTTTTCGAGATAGAAATACACCTAAAAATCAGTCAAATAGGATAATTTTTAGGAAAGTTATAGGCTTTTTATTCTGCTTTCCTACTAAATCGGCAGTATAGTCGTAGGGGGTAGTAGGAAGGCTTCGTTTATTTTATGCAACAACAATTTTTTGCTGAGAATCCAAACCTTGAAAGCTTAAACTTTAAGAGCGGCTAACGTCCAAAGGAAATCACTCTCCAGCTGCTGGCCCAGTTTGTAAGCCACTTCCCACAACTGAACCAGAGTCGCTAGTTTACTTTTCAAAGGCTCCGTTGGGGCTGATCCTGCAATGTCTGAAATCCAATGGTTTCCAACCTTAAGTTTTTCCAGTGAAAACTATTGTTTTCGATTAATTTTTATGTATTTTATTTGGAGATTTTATGCAAAAGTTACAAAATATAAGAGTACAGTTTGTCTAATAATCGTCTTTATAATATTAGCAATAATATAATTACATTTTAGTGCATATTAAGATTACATATGTTTTCCAAAAAGTGTCATTTTCCAAGTCCGTTTAAAAAGGCTTTTTTGTTTTCTTCAGTCTGTTCTTCGGATGTACATGAAAATGAAATTCTTTTTGACGCTAATAGATCCAGAAATGAAAAAATAGAATTAAAAAATGATTTCCAGTTAGTTTATTTTAGAAATGTCTAGTTGGATATGAAATAGAAGAAAAATCTAATTAGAATACACACCTCAAATCAGGATCGAACCACCAGCCATGGCCCCTTTCCTCCGCCAAATTACGACCACGAACTCCATCCAAATCCCGATCGAAGGTGGAAAATTTGGAGCCCTGCTTAGGCATCATCCAGGCGCCTCCAGTACAATTGCGAATACTTCTCACCTCGTAGCCTTCGCTTCTACCGCCCACAACGAAGTGGTCGCATCTTTCAACCCCCCAATAGGTGCTTAAATACACTTCATGAGGCTTTCCACTGATCAGACGGTGCAATCGATTGAGTCCAATAAAGAACTGATAATCATACTTAATTCCTACATCTCCAAATCCACGTTCATAATCCTCATACGTGCGTTTAAATATTGTTGAATCAGCATGTTTTCTATAAACAGTCAACCATCCAGATCCGATATCCGAAAATGACATACAAATCACTTTAAACGAGTCTGAGCCTGGAAGTTGGAATTCGCGGAGGACTTCATATTCTTTTTGGTCTCGTGGACAAGGATCTGGAAAATCTGAAAAAAATCGTTGTTTTATTTTGCAAATTGTTGTGTTCTGCCGACTCACCTGTGGTTTCTGTTTCCGACGTCGTCTGATTTCTTATATAAGGCAGTGGAGTTGTTGGGACCTTTCCAGCTTCCACTTCCGACTTTGTTAAATTATTTTCATTTATTCCTCCAATCTTTACTATTTTTCCCAATTTATCGATGTCTTCGCGGAACCGATTTGTCAACGTTGCAAGTTCACTTGTTTTCTTTAGGTTCCTATTTTGATCTATAAGTAGTTCGATTTCCTTGTTTTTTTGATTTATGAGAGTGTTTAGATTGTCTACTTCCAGATGCGACTGCGAATATTTAACTTCAGTATCTTTGAGTTGATTCAGCACTTCCGAGTATTTATTTTGCACTTCCAAATTCGATTTCACCAACTCCGAATAATCCTGTTGGCATTTTGATATCTGAGCACATTGTTTGAGATCCTCGCTCTGCAAGTCTGAAAATCGTTTCTGAAGTTCCGAGAAGTCTGTCCTGCATTTTAAAAGATCGGCTTCGTTCTTGTGATACTTCTCGAAGTACCGTTGTACATTAATGGTCTGTGGAATAAAAATTAAAATTATTTTCAAAATAAAAACACTCAATACTTACTTCTTCCGATCCCAAAGCGGCAGAAAATAGGAAAAAGGCAGAAATGAGGGCCACTGGGAAGATCATCTTGTATTTTTTCGATTAAACTGAACCGTCTACTGAAAGAATCACTAGAAATATTTAAACTGATGCTGCGAGTCTTGGAGCTCCGGCTTTTTAAAGCCGTCCTCGGTCTCGAGCTTGAGCTTGAGCTTCAGTTTCTGATAAGGAATTGGGACATTACCACACATATAGAAAAGCCAAAATATTCCACAGACAGAATGCGCACGGAAGGGATGTCAAAGGTTATTGGAGATTAGAGAGAGGTGATTAGCAACAAGACCTGGTTTATGTTATTAGCTTCTTCTTCTTGATATATGCTGATGCTATTTATAAATAAATTTCTATATATGTACCTGCAACTAATTATTTATATATTACCTTATTTTTTATATACTATTTTAAATATTCTCAAAATGGAAAGTACTTTTCAATGAAATGACAATGACGTAATAGTAGCCTTATCGCTAACGATTGAATGTCGCGCTTAAGGGGGTCTTCTAGTTTAAAAATTTAGGAAAAGTGAGTTTTTTCATAATTTTTCAGTTTAAATATTCTAGAATATCTCTCCAGACGGGTTTTAAAAATTAAATTATTTTTCCTCATAAAGTGAGGGCTGTTTTATCCCATATCTTATGTGTTTATCAGCCGAATTACTTGAAAATTTTGCATGAATATTCCAAAAACATCTAACAAACTAACAAAAAATACAATCTTTTATAGGGTATATTGTAGCAGTGTGAATCTATGTAACATAGAGAAGGAATCATCAAGTTAAAGTTCAAACAGTTCAAATTTGTTTTAAAATTTTCTTGTCATTTAGAGGAGATATACCCATATACATATATAAATTTTACTCTACAAAAGATCTAAAATTTGGGATCGTATGATATCCTCGCAGATCAAGTTTGTGTCAAAATTATACCACTCCCGCCCACTTAACTAAATAAAGGTTAGTTAAATTGTGGGTGGAAGAGATGAGTACCGGGTATAATATAGTCGGGAAACTTCATAATAGCAGTCATTTCTTGTTTTTAATAATTGTTGCCATTTATTTGAGGAATTAAATTTATAAATAACAAAGACTGTCTTTGATGTAGAATAGATTATAATGAAAATATTCCATCCACCATAATTTATAAAAAATATTATAGCCAGCCACCACTGAAGGGTTAACAACACGCGGAATGCATTGCTTGAAGACCTACCATATAATTATTATATTATTGTTCCTAAAACATCTCTACGAGTATAATGTAAAGTAGTCTCCGATCTTAAACATTTTTTAAACTTTTCAAGGCATGATTTGTCTGAAAGCTAATTTTTTAGGGGTCTTTGCAAAAGGGACAGTTTAAAGAACAACCTTTATTTGGTTTTCCTCAGAGATCAGAGACTTAATAATAAAAGAAACCCTTTTGAAATGAAAACATCAGGACTATGATGGACTGCCTACGCCCTTAAAAGACTCTAACTGTTTAAGCACCAAAAAATTGTTAAAAGTTAAACCAAAACTCCCTCCTAAATCTAGGGATAATATTTAACCCGAAAATTAGCAGCAACTAGCACAGATATTCGATTGGATCTCGTAATTGGGGCTAGCGGACTGCCGAACGCTCTGACACATTTCGAATGCGGTTGGCGAAATTCCATTTAGAACTCGGCCATTAGACGTCGCTAAATGGCTTGGCCAATTTCGTTAACCCTCTATTTTTGGCCCAGAATTTTGCGCTAAAAACCAGATGAGATGAGGGGCGTGGCAGCGGTTGGGGCAGAGGCGGGTCTATGTAACGGTAACGGGTGGCAAACAACATTGTTATTATTTTTAAAAGCGATTTTCGCAACCGGCACGCAGCTGGGCTCGTTAAAAGCACAAACAACCCGGAAAATAGAGAGGGTTAAGGGGGGCTATTGGTGGAGAGTGGGTTAAGAGTGGCGATGTGGGGGAGGGCGGATCTGGGATAAAACCTCCCTTCACCTCCACCTTCCCCCTCATATACAAACGTGGAAAGCAGCAGTTAGCCCCGCGGTGTATACACATAAGTCATTTATTGAAAATCCACTGCAGCAGGAACAGGAACCCAAACAGGAGCACAAGGCGGACTCGCTGGATGGCAGGATGGTGCGATTGGGGGTGAGGATAGGGGAAGAGCATCGGCAACGGCTGCCGTCCAAAGTATGACAAACAATAGCCAAATGGGTTTTTCCTACAACAACAATTTTTCAATATGCTCTCCTCCATCCTGTCTTCACCGTCCACCATCCAGCATCCTGCATCCTCCAAACACCTCCTCCAAAAATGACCAAAAATGCCCCCGAAAACCCGAAAAACCGAGCCCAAAAAATAACAAACGACGACAACCTGGTCTGGTCGGACGGTCGCTCGGTGGCAGAACAATTTCTGTTTATTGTTTCAATACCTTAACTTATTTGGGGGAATATGTGGTGCACGTTTTTTTTATAAAATAAATAAAATATTCTTTAATTAAAATAAACTATGGCAAACTATAAATTTTAAAGGAATAATTTTTAACTTTTGGCCAAATTTTTTTCTTTTTTTCATCTTTGTTTAAAATTAGTGAATTTTAAGGGTCTAAAATGTCTTAAATTAAATGTTAAATAAACACACAATTGTATGATTTTTATGGTTAATTTAAAAATGGAATATTTATAATATTTTGTATTTTATTGTATTTCCAATTATTTCTTTTAGTTTTTTCACCTCTATTTAACTCGTTTTGTATATATTCGAAGCATTATTAATATTAAATGGCTTAAGGTTTGGAAGTTAGTTTTGATTTCACAATAAAAAAAATAGATTACTAAAAATAGATAGATGTAACTAAACTAAGAAGTATATACATATATATTTGTATATATTATATATATATATTTGGGATTATTCTTTATAAGGAGCTTAAGAATATAAACACAAATGTATGCTATATTATTCTAATATACTACAGTATATATTCTACTATATTCTAAAAACGAATACCATATTTCAAGCTTATGTATTTTAAAACAAATAATATATACCCTGTTCATGTATAGTATCTTAGAGGTTTTATATAGTATTTTGGTATATGTATAAATTCAAAACTAAAATAATATCAAACACTATAAGTTTATAAATAGCAACAATAGAAATTCCATTTATTTCATATGTACATTACGCATAGTCCTCTCCAAAAAGGATACCAAGCATTCGAGCTAAAATGTTATAATCCTTTGGCAGCATAACGGCGCATTGTGAAACTGCAGCAGTTGAGTGTGTCCTGCTGCTTCCTTTTTGGCGCAACCACCACTGCATCCCCATACCATCACTCCCCTCTGGCCCGCCAAACCAAACGATGGCCAAGGCTAAGGACATTCATAGGTCGATTGTCGCTGCCATTAAGTGTGCATAAATGTGACAAGAACAACAATAAAAAAGGATAACACAACTGGCTGGGGAGGGGGATCCAGTGGCAATCGGAATGCCCTTACTTAAAGGACAATAGGAGCCGAATGGATACTGGCCCGGGGCTTCCACAGGGCGTATACTTGATTTATTTTTCAGGAGATTACGCATACGCCAGATGGGCTTGCACAAATTATTGATTTTCAAAAATAAACT
Organism: Drosophila pseudoananassae pseudoananassae; assembly: GCA_018153035.1. Classification (NCBI taxonomy): domain Eukaryota; kingdom Metazoa; phylum Arthropoda; class Insecta; order Diptera; family Drosophilidae; genus Drosophila; species Drosophila pseudoananassae. Next base: position 1,663,715 of record JAECXR010000023.1, on the reverse strand, counting down.
CGATTAATATTGAATTGCCAGCCAAAGCTTTATTTTATTTTTATAAAATAATTTGTAAAATAATGGAAAATGTTTTGAAAAGCATTATGAGAATGAATATCTCTTATTATTGATTTTTCTTTTAAAAGCTTAAATATTTTAATAATTTTTATTCCTTCGATTGGCAATAAGCTCTGCATTTTGTGTGCGATTTCCAACCAGCTGCTATCCCGATGCCTCACACTCTCTCTCTCTTTTTCCACCCACTGCAAAGCTTTAAATAAAAAATTGTCGGAAAATAAATTTTAATTTGTGACATTGGCCAAAACGAAAGGCGAAAATGGATTGCAAAAAGGATGAAAAGGTGCAGGACATTGCAGGGGATGATCAATAACAAATGAAATACAAAAAATGGCATAAAAAGAAAAAGAGGAGCAGCAGCAGGAGTAGTCCTGCAATGGCCATCAAGGATAACGATATTGTGACAGGTTATCGATATTGTCGCCAAACTCGAGAGCCTGACAATCGAGTGGTGGGTGGAGTAGCATGGTGTGGAGTTGCAGTTGGAGTGGAATTGCTCAATTACTTAAATGCCAGGAAAATGTTTGCGCCTTTTGATTGCCATTTCAGAGCAGGATCTAGATTCTTTTCACGTTTAATCATGTTTAATAAATTCAACTATCCCTTTCCCTAGTAAGCCTTAAAAATATAGTCTACAAAATATATTCAATTCATTCTTAATCAAGTACAATTGGTTCAATAGTTTTTTTTCAAGTACAAAACAAAAAACTCTCGACGAGGTAAGATTACGGTGACGAATTCGGAAGCCACGCCCAACGTATCTGTTATCCATTTAAGTGACGAAAAAATGCAATATGGGTATACAAAACTACACATTCAAAACTATTCTTACACGGCACGTGTCTGCATTTAATTTTTTTTTTTATGTACGTGCCGAATAAGTTTTTAATGTGAAGTTAAAAGTTTAAACGTTAAAAGGGTCTAACGTTCCCACAACTGAACCAGAGTGTATTGTTTATATTTCAAATGGCTCCGTTGAGGCTGATCCTCAAATATCTGAAATTCAAAATTTTTGTTTCCGACCTTCTCAAACCTTTTTCCAGTAAAAACAATAATTTCTGATTAAATTTTAGGTATTTTGGGAATTTTATTCAAAATTTAAAAAATATAAGAGTACAGTTTATCTAATAATCGTCTTCATAATATTAAAAATAATATAATTAAATTTTAGTGCATATTAAGATTACATATATGTATTTTCCAAAAATGTTTCATTTCCAAGTCCATTTTTAAAGCCTTTTTGTTTTCTTCAGTCTGTTCTTCGGATGAACATGTAAAAGCCACTAGGGTCGAGGCTAGTAGATCCAGAAATGAAAAAATAGAATTTAAAAATTATTTCATGTTAATTATTTTAGAAATGTCTAGTTGGATACGAAATAGAAGAAAAAACCTAATTAGAATACACACCTCATACTAGGATCGAACCACCAGCCATAGTCCACTTCCTTCGCCAAATTATGATCAGGAACTCCATCCTCATCCCGATCGAATGTGGAGAATTTGGAGCCCAGCTTAGGGATCACCCATACGTCGTCTCTAGTACAATTGCCAATACTTCTCACCTTGTAACCTTCGCTTCGACCGCCCACCTCGAAGTGGTCGCATCTGCTTTTCCCCTCAATGGTGTCGAAAAGCACTTCATGAGGCTTTCCACTGATAAGATGGTGCAATCGATTGAGTCCAATAAAGAACTCATGGTACCACTCAGTTCCCACATCTCCAAATCCACTTTCATATTCCTCATACGTGCGATTAAATACTTTGGAAAGTTGAATTTGATTATAAACCATCAACCATCCAGATTCTAGTTCCGAATCTGATTCACAAACCACTTTAAATGGGTCTGAGCCTGGTAGTTGGATTTCGCGGAGAATTGTTGAGCCTGCTTTTTGGTCTCGTGGACAAGGATCTGGAAAATCCGAAAAACTCGTTGTTTTATTTTGCAAATAATTGGGTTCTGCCGACTCACCTATGGTTTCTGTTTTCGACGTCGTCTGATTATTAATATAAGGCAGTGAAGTTGTTGGGACCTCCCCAGTTTCTACTTCCGCATTCTTTGTTTCATTATTCGACTTTGTTGGATTATTTTCACAAATTAGGAAAATCGCACAAATTAGGGCCACGGGGAGGGTCATCTTGAATTTTGTTTGATTGAACTGAACTCTCGACTGAAAGAGTCTCTGGGAATATTTCCACTGATACTGGGAGTCTAGAAGCTGCGGCGTTTTAAAGCCATCCTCGCCCATGAGCTTGAGCTTGGGACTGAGCTTCAGAGGTTCTGATAAGGAATTGGGACATACCCACACATATAGAGAAGCCAAAATATTCCACAGACAGAATGCGTACGTGAGGTCGAAGGTTATCAGAGATTAGAAAGAGGTGAATAGCAACAAGATTTTGTTAATGTTCTTAACTACTTCTTCTTGGTATATATTAAGACAATATATATATAAATTTGTATATACATATGTATGTATATGCAATAAACAATTTATATATTATATATCAGGGGTGCCCAGCCCCATTGCTCTCGGAGCTCATTTGTTGTTGGAATTGCTCGTTATATGGGAAATGAAATTTCATATACATACGTGTGTGGCTCGTAGCATAGGCAATGGCCAAATAAAAAAACAATTTTTCGTTTTTTTGAGTTAAGCAACCACAATTGTGTCTCAATTTTTCGTACTAATACGAAGGCACTTTGTTTTTGTATTACCGAAAACTTTTCACTGCAAAAAATCACTTTTGGTTGAGATCTCAAAAAGAATGGTTAACATCTGAGCTATGAATTTCTTTTATTTATAACTTTATTAAAGTTTTTAATTTTTATTTCATAAATATTTTTGTATTACTTTTTTCCATTGAAAGATGTACTATAATTTTTTTTCAGTATACCGACATGACTTGCAAAAAAAATTTCTAGCTTTAATGTATTGGTGATTTTTTTTGGTAATTTATTTTTAATTTTTTGTACATTTTTCCAAATTTTATTTTGTATAATCTTTAAAACTATAATTTACAAAATTATGCATGAGCTGAACGGTTCTAGCTAATATCTGAGGAGCTGAGTATATGACATGAGGAGATGAGTTGACATGCTCTTCTGGCCATCAATAATTCCAAAAAAAAATAAAAACAAACTTCGAATTGCGTGCGCGTGCGAAAGCCCTCCTGGAGTTCTGATAAAGGAAGGAGAGTGATAGCATCATCTATATCTATATATATTAGACGTGTCCATGTCCGTCGACTGACACACATGATTCTTCGCCCAGCAAAGAATTTTTTTCCATTAGAAGTAGTCGTAGTGAGGATGGGTGTTGGTAGAAGGGTGGTATCGTCGATTCTCCAACTTAAGTCCAGCAGGTTTGCAATAACTTAGCTTGTATATTCGAGTGTGGGTCTCCAACAAGTAGAGCTGAGTAGATTGCTTTATTCTTCTAGTCTGAAGAATTGCAAAAGCAAAAAAAAAGACCGCCATCCAAGGTCATAGGGGATGGCAGCCTTTGCATTGATAACATGTGCCTTGAGTCTTGAGTGCCTTATGCTAAAAGAAAAAGGATATATAAATAATTAATTAGCTTTTCAGCAACTATACTCACCCAGGGTGTACGATGTAGGGTGCGATAATTCCATAATTAATTCGCCACAAAAAAAACAAAAGAAAAACTTCCAATTTTTGTGAGTAGCCTACCTATGGACCTACAAAGACAACGTTTTTTTTGTTAAGCAGAAGCCATAGCTAACAAAAAAATTACTCGAATGAAACCAAAAACATTTCACAATGAAACGAAATTTTAACACTTTTTTTTTCGTAAAAAAAAAATATACATATATAATTTAGGAGGCGATCTGTTCAGTTCGGTTGTTGACTTAAAACTGATTCTGGATACGGGGCTCTGTCGACCAGCTTAATTTTTTTTTGAGAATTTCGGACAGGGCCTACTTGTTTGGGCCTGAATTTGGCCTTAAAATTATTAAGTACTATGGGATGGAGACAAAAATAAATATTGTTGTACAGTGGGATGGTAATTGGTTCTCATGTTAAGGGCTTTCTGTATATATTTGTCCAAGTCTATATAGCTGAATCGAAATATTTTGCTTAAAAGATTAATTGGAATTGGAGTATTTTAAACTATTTCTATATCGATTTGCCACCATTCTGCATCAAAATCCTGCGACAAAATATTTTTTTAAATTTTTGTCCATTTTTGTGATGGGATCCCTTGAAAATGGGGTTTTCCCCTATATGGCCCACAGCGATGGCTATATCTTCCCCAATTCTCATCCGATTCCCAAGCGGAGTGTTTTAAACGATTTCTATATCGATTTGCCACCATTCTGCATCGAAATCCTGCGTCAAAATATATTTTCGAATTTTTGTCCATTTTTGTGATGGGATCCCTTGAAAATGGGGTTTCCCCTATATGGCCTACAGCGATGGCTATATCTTCCCCAATTCTCATCCGATTCCCAAGCGGAGTGTTTTAAACGATTTCTAAATCGATTTGCCACCATTCTGCATCTAAACCCTGCGTCAAAATATTTTTTAGAATTTTTGTCCATTTTTCGTTATGGGATCCCTTGAAAATGGGGTTTCCCCTATATGGCCCACAGCGATGGCTATATCTTCCCCAATTCTCATCCGATTCCCAAGCGGAGTGTTTTAAACGATTTCTAAATCGATTTGCCACCATTCTGCATCTAAACCCTGCGTCAAAATATTTTTTAGAATTTTTGTCCATTTTTGTGATGGGATCCCTTGAAAATGGGGTTTTCCCCTATATGGCCCACAGCGATGGCTATATCTTCCCCAATTCTCATCCGATTTCCAAGCGGAGTGTTTTAAACGATTTCTATATCGATTTGCCACCATTCTGCATCAAAATCCTGCGTCAAAATATTTTTTAGAATTTTTGTCCATTTTTGTGATGGGATCCCTTGAAAATGGGGTTTTACCCTATATGGCCCAAAGCGATGGCTATATCGTCCCCAATTCTCATCCGATTCTCAAGCGGAGTACCTTAAACGATTTCTATATCGATTTGCCACCATTCTGCATCAAAATCCTGCGTCAAAATATTTTTTAGAATTTTTGTCCATTTTTGTGATGGGATCCCTTGAAAATGGGGTTTTACCCTATATGGCCCAAAGCGATGGATATATCGTCCCCAATTCTCATCCGATTCTCAAGCGGAGTACCTTAAACGATTTCTATATCGATTTGCCACCATTCTGCATCAAAATCCTGCGTCAAAATATTTTTTAGAATTTTTGTCCATTTTTGTGATGGGATCCCTTGAAAATGGGGTTTCCCCTATATGGCCCACAGCGATGGCTATATCTTTCCCAATTCTCATCCGATTCCCAAGCGGAGTGTTTTAAACGATTTCTAAATCGATTTGCCACCATTCTGCATATAAACCCTGCGTCAAAATATTTTTTAGAATTTTTGTCCATTTTTGTGATGGGATCCCTTGAAAATGGGGTTTTCCCCTATATGGCCCACAGCGATGGCTATGTTTTCCCCAATTCTCATCCGATTTCCAAGCGGAGTGTTTTAAACGATTTCTATATCGATTTGCCACCATTCTGCATCAAAATCCTGCAACAAAATATTTTTTAGAATTTTTGTCCATTTTTCGTTATGGGATCCCTTGAAAATGGGGTTTTCCCCTATATGGCCCACAGCGATGGCAATATCTTCCCCAATTCTCATCCGATTCCCAAGCGGAGTGTTTTAAACGATTTCTATATCGATTTGCCACCATTCTGCATCAAAATCCTGCGTCGAAATATTTTTTAGAATTTTTGTCCATTTTTGTGATGGGATCCCTTGAAAATGGGGTTTTCCCCTATATGGCCCACAGCGATGGCTATATCTTCCCCAATTCTCATCCGATTCCCAAGCGGAGTACCTTAAACGATTTCTATATCGATTTGCCACCATTCTGCATCAAAATCCTGCAACAAAATATTTTTTAGAATTTTTGTCCATTTTTCGTTATGGGATCCCTTAAATGGGGTTTTCCCCTATATGGCCCACAGCGATAGCTATATCTTCCCCAATTCTCATCCGATTCCCAAGCGGAGTGTTTTAAACGATTTCTATATCGATTTGCCACCATTCTGCATCAGAATCCTGCGTCAAAATATTTTTTAGAATTTTTGTCCTTTTTTGTGATGGGATCCCTTGAAAATGGGGTTTTCCCTATATGGCCCACAGCGATGGCTATATCTTCCCCAATTCTCATCCGATTCTCAAGCGCAGTGTTTTAAACGATTTCTATATCGATTTGCCACCATTCTGCATCAGAATCCTGCGACAAAATATTTTTCACATTTTTTGTTCATTTTTCGTGATGGGATCCCTTAAATGGGGTTTTCCCCTATATGGCCCACAGCGATAGCTATATCTTCCCCAATTCTCATCCGATTCCCAAGCGGAGTACCTTAAACGATTTCTATATCGATTTGCCACCATTCTGCATCAAAATCCTGAGACAAAATATTTTTTAGATTTTTTCTCAAGCCATTTCTCAAGTTTTAATCAGCCGAATCACTTGAAACTTGGCAAGATATTCTATTTTTGGCAAAACAATACGACAATACTTAATTTCATAAGGATGGGCCATATATGTAAATTATATAGATGCCTTATACCTATGATAAACCTTTAAGTCTTGAGCCTGATATAGTTAATTTCCAAAGATGTAGAGCTTGTCAATAAGAGAAGAAAACAACAACCTGAGGCAGAGATGAATTATAAGAAAGGGTCCTAAAAAGGCCAAGGACAAATAGAGGGGAGAAGGAGCAGCACAGGAAAGGGTTGGGTGGGGTGGATTGCATCGAAATGAAACATAATCATGTGAAATATAAATATACAGGTGGAGTGCCTCTCGCAGCTCTGGTCCCGGGTCCTTGGGCCTTGGTCCTTGCTCCCTTTTCAGCCAGGCTATTGATATTTGGCCAAAAGCAGGAGCACACTCAGAAGGAGAAGGAAAATCGGCAAGGCAGCAGAACGATGGTCGAAGGACGAGCCAGGAGCAGGATCAGGCCAAGCCAGCGGAGCAGCAACGACTGGCAAAGTTTGCAGAACAAACAATGTGCACTTCTGGCGCATAAACAGACATACATATGCGCTCCTTATATGCATACATATGTATATGTGTATACTATATATATATACACACTGACTGACTGTTCGTTAGAGTGGCAAATCAAACAATCCTTGCCAGCCTCCCACTCCCACTTCCTTCAATGAATATGTTTATGCCAGTTGGCATTGCAATAACTTCATAAATATGCAAGCCACTGGGCGGCATTGCCGAGCAAAATTGCGGCAATCGAACCGACTCGACTCGAATTTAAATTCAAACTGCTGCCACAAAGTCGGATTTCAGGACAATAATGCAATTATGATTTCGGCCTGTCAATTAAATGGCAAATTTACTGCACTTGAAGTGCCAAAAACGAGGCAAGAGTCACAGCCAGAACAGCTACATATGTACATATATCCGAATGGAAAAGGCTTTAAATAAAATCTCACAACTTTATCAATGAAGCTTGTGAATTTATGGCATAAAAATGTACAAGGATATGTGTGTATTAGTGTAAAACATACACATATGCATATATAATTTATTTAAATGCTTATCAAGATAAACAAAAGTTCTTGGCAAGGACTCATTAAGGTTGTAGCTTATTTAAGGCCTTGAGATTTTAAAATACTCTTAGTTGGAGTTTCTTGGAGGTTTTTTTTAAATAATAGGCTATATTAGGGTAGTACTTACAGGTGTTGTATAGAATATATTATATATAAAAACATTTCTCTTCTTGTCTTTTCTTTTCACTTTTTTGTACAAGTGTTGCAAAATACTCGTAAATAAAATACTCAATTTGAATGTATCTCCTCCCAACTGGACTTTCGCTCTTACAATATTTTCTCTTAAAGTTTCTAGGTTTTTTATTAAAAAATTATGTTTTATTAAGTTACTATCAGCTACTTATACATATTTATTTCATGGTATATATAAATAAGACCCTAATTTTAAAAATGAAACAATTTAAACCCAAAACCCAAACATAAAATCCAAAAAAAAAATAATTTTTTTCAAAAGAGCATTTTTTATTTCATAATAAGATTGTCGTTCATGTCTCTCTGTGTCGTTTCTTGTGTGCAAGTGTTGGAAAATACTCGTAAATAAAATACTCAACTTGTATGCATCTCCTTCCCACACGTCCCGTTATAATTCCCAACTGGAGAGTCGGGGCCAGGGGCAACCAAACGATGACGAGCTGACGATGTCGTTGTAAATACCATAAAGAAAATCGTTGCCGACGTGCTCTGTCCAAGTTTGTCTCTCTCACTGTCTGACTGTCTGACTGTCTCTGTCTGTGTGAGTGTCTGGATGAGTCCTGTATGTCCTGACTGCCAAGAAGTTGGCCAAACGAGACCAGGAAGCCCTGCGAAATGTTATTTATTGGAATTGTGTAATAAATGTGACCGAAAGTGCACTCGACGTAAACGAAATGTTGCATGTCTCTTCTCTCCTCTTCTACGCTCAGTGTCCTTTTTTTTTTTTTTTGTAAAAGTACGTCTTGTTGGGGGTGTCCTGATGAGGGTTTCTCTATTTTCTTGCATTAGGGGGGAGAGAGACCAAATGATGCAAATGAAGGTGGACAACCAGCAAGGACATATGCGGATCCAAATGGCCATTATCCATTATTCTCCCTTAGGCCAGAGTGTCGGAGTGCCTGGGTAGGGGGGGTGTGTGTGTGTGTGTGTGGGTTAGGTATGACAGGACATCTTCCACTCCTGAGCAAAGATCTTCATTATCCTCGGGGCTTCCGTTTCTATTTACCAAACCGGTCACTGGTTGGGTCACTGCCATTTGTCAAAGTCGAAAGGCGCCACACCAAAGTGTTATCCTTTTTCCGAAAAATCATAATTTATTCAATAGAATTATTATCTACCTTGAACAAAGCCCTTCAATCAATTTCGATTGTCCTTTTCGCTTTTTTATTTTTCCCTTTTTCTTCTTTGCGCTGTAAGCCCACAAAAATCCACTAAATCATGGGAATGTCAGGCTCGATTGGGTAACGTGGTTGGAAGGCTATTCGTAACACAAGGACCTGCCAGGAGTGGAGTGTCTTAGCGGTGTCGATGATCGGTGGTGTCTGTGTTGTGAGTGTGATTATGGCTACGTGATCGTTTAGCTATGGGAATGGAGTTTAAGGAACAAGCTTCTTTTTATTTGTAAAGGCAGGCTTGACAAAACCAAATAGTGATGGGAATATGGCTTTTATTTAAGGTATATTTGGTTATCTTTTAGAGAAGTTTTTTTTAAGAAGTTCAGGAAAAGGTTAAAAATTGCAATCAAGTTATATCAAGATATTAGAGTATTAGGATATTTTGTTGAAATTTCTGTCTAATGGCCAAAGTCTCGGCTTAAATGAAAGCAATTTGTATCAAAATTTTAACCAAAAATCGGTCAACTCTATTTGAATTTGGGGTTTCGGGCTGCGAGCCGCCACTTGTCCAGATGCATTTTCGGCAAAACGGAAACGGGTCCTTGGGGCCTTGACGCTTCAGGCAATGGGGAGTGGCCACCACTCCCCAACCAGACAGGCAGCCAGGCAAACCCAACTCTCCTGTCCTCTTATCCTTTTAGCCATGGCATGTGTCGGCGAGTCACACAGACATCCTGGCCACAGGATACAATCGTGCCGGTGCCTGTGCCTGTGCCTGTGTGAGTGTATGTATGTGTATACTGTGTAGGCACCTTGCTTTGTCCCGAAAATTTCCATCGATTTGATTTATATGCAAAATATTTAAATTTTATTGCCAGTTTGCATATGGCCTGGCCAGACAGGACCAGGACCTCCACTACCCAGGAGGCTTAAGTGAGATCGATAGTTATAGTTGTGCATACACACACAAACACACACTCATAGATGGAAAGGATATATGAAAGGAAAGTGTTGAAAAACAGCTGAGCTTGTGGGAGATAATTTATGCAGCTTGCCGGGTAATATTGAAAACGAAATTTAAATGCAAAAAAGGGAAAGTGTTTTGGCAAAGCAAACTGTCCCTATTTTTCCCCCAAACAAACCGAACCTGACCCTCACCTGTTTATCCTTTTTTGCTTTTTTCATGCTTCTCCTGATGCCTTTGCTTTGCTTTGCCTTCCTATCATATTGTATAGATCGAAACTAAATGGCCATCGATTAAAAGGCCATTGAAATTTTGTTAGCCTGGCCAGTGGCCACGGAAAGAGCAATCAATGACCAGGACTCGTACACCAAGGACTGCAGCTAATGAGAAGTTTCATCCGCAACTTGCAACTTTCAACATTTTTCATTTTGTCACGAACAACACAAACAAGGACATCCAGTCCTCCTGCCTGCCTGCCTGCCTACCAGCCTGACTGCCAAGGATGAATGGATAAAAGGACGAGAACTAGGAGGAGTACGAACCGGCGGCCGCGTGGGAGGCGGAGGCGTGTCAGAAATTATGTTGATTGTTTGCTCTACCCAAGGAAATAATTAAGCAAGACGTGGCAGCTACGGAGACAGGAGCAGGGACAAGAAACTCTCAAACTCTGGCGCCAAGTCAAAAATATATATAAACGGGGCTATATATACAGAGTATGCCAAATAATATGGCAGCTTTTCTGGCACTCGGAGAAACAAGTGTAGAGGTCTTAAAAGTATATTAAAAATTAAGGAAGATATGGGGGTTTTAGGAAAGACCTTTGAAAGAAGAGTCGAGGCTATCTGCCAATTTCTATCCCTATCGCTAGCTATCTATCTTGTCATATTTATCGTTTTATATTAAATTTTATAAAAAGAGGTATTTGTGAATATATATTTATTCCTGTGAAGATTTGAAATCTAAGTCCCGCTCTCTACTAAGGTTCACAAAACATTTTTCTTTATTCATATTATTCTTTATTACTTATTCTTCATAAGAATCTGCTAGAAATGGTCAAGAAAAGAGAAAGGGACTCCCAGAAAATATTGGTGACGAATGGAAAATTTTTTTATTTAAGTTTTTATGCATATTAGTGGGGAATCTATCCACAAATAGTTTAAGATACTGAGCTTAAGATTCGGATAGAAATTAATGAAGATATGGACATAGTACAGGGCCACATATCAAAATCAGAAAAATTAAGAAAATTTTCAAAAATGGTCCTCAAAAATGGTGTATTAATGTGTTGATAAAGATTAACGAGAAATCAATCCTGAAATCCAGTTTATGATAGTCCTCCGGGGCATCGAATGGAAATAGATAAATATATGGACATGTTTCGTGTCCATTTATGGATATCCTGGGTTTTACAACATATACCACATAAAAAATTGTTAAAAATGGGGATCATAAATATTTTATCAAGATTTTGAAGCAAGTAACAGTAAGATGGGGATTCGTTCAGAAAATTATTTAAGACATTCCCCTTGAGAGTTGGATTGAAATTCACAAAGATATGGAAATGTTCCGAAGCTACATGTCAAAATATCGGATACTGTATTCTACAAAAGATACCCTAGGAAAAATTTTTAAAATGTGAATGCAACAATTTGTATAGAGGTTTTTATAAAGTAAAGGATGAAAAATGGGTCTACAAATCTTTTAAGATACTCCGCTTGAGATTCAGATAAAAAATGGAGAAGATATGTACATGATTTGGGGCGATTTGTGAAATATATTAAATTTAGTAAAATATAACTGCTTTGGACCTTTTGGTTCTAGATGATTATAAAGGATTAAAATGTGGTTTATTTAGGACCATTTATGGTTAAAATTGCCTACCAAAAGATACCAGCTTCTAAAGAGTTCTTCATATTCATATTTTATTACTAAATCCCATAGATTTCTCTCACTGCCACTGAAAATGTTCGCTCATCAGGCTAGAGAGGCAAAAACAAAATTCCACATTGTCAACAGCTTTTTGTGACTCACTGTATATGTATATTTTTGGGTTTTTTTTTCTTTTCTTCGACGCCATAGCCGTTGCTGCTGCCATGGCCGCTGCTGCTGCTGCTGCTTCAACTTAATCTAATTAGTGTGGCACTTGGAGCTGCAGTTTTGATTTACATTTCGAGGCGCTGCCACTGGAAATTAGCCAGAGAAAGGAAGTCGCCAAAAGCGACTATATCCCTGACACGTCATCCTACCCAGCTGCCCATCTGGGGTGCCCTGGCTGCTGGGCAGAAAACTTTTACTAATTTCCGCACCGAAATCCCAAACCATTGGCCGCGCAAAATGTCCGCCCTTTTCCCTTTTGATTTTAGTTCGATTTTCAGTTCATTTTATCGCATTTCATTAGCGATTGCAACCAAAGCGATTTCAATTTCCCATTTTGCCAGCGAAACTTTTGTGTCCTACCCGCCCTCGACCGCCCCGGTCGTTGGATTTTAATTCTGTTCGATATTGGTTGGCACCCCGAGGGGCCTCGGTCTGGTATTCCTAGGGTCCCCCCGATTTCATTGGTATTTTATTTATTTATTACGTATACGCAGTGCCTGGCTATCGAAGCGCGTTCCTTTGTCCTGCCGATTCCTTTTGTGTTTCTGGTCTAAACTGTGCAAATATTTGATGTTTTCCCCCAAAAAAATATCTCCCTGTGCGGTGTGGGGGAGTGAGGTGAGGTCCATTCCTAAAGTCCGCTTGATGAGCGATAAGCCTCGTCTCGCCAGGGCCATGAATAAATTAGTCACTAACTCAGCATTCAGGCTTCAAGCCCCACAACAAAGGCAAACACACGAGCATTTGTTTAAGAAAACATTTTTATTTAAAAGTATACTTGTTATACCCAGTACTCGTAGAGTACAAGGGTATATTGTATTCGTGGCAATGTGTGTAACATACAGAAGATGCCTTAGGCCTAAAGTTTGTTAACCAAGTTTGTTAACCACTTTTCACAACTGAACCAGAGTCGCTCGTTTATTTCTCAAAGGCTCCGTTAGGGCTGATCCTGGAATGTCTGAAATTCAAAATTTCGTTTCCGACCTTCTCAAACTTTTTCCAGTTAAAACAATTATTTTTGATTAATTTTTAGATATTTTGGAAGTTTTATTTAAAATGCATAACAAGATAACATATATATTCCAAACATGTGTCATTTTCCAAGTCCGTTTTTAAAGGCTTTTTGTTTTCTTCAATATGTTCTTCGGATGTAAATAAAAATGCTATTTTGGTCGGGGCTAATAGATCCAGAAATGAAAAAAAAAACAGAATTTAAAAATAATTTCAAGTTAGTTATTTTCGAAATTTCCACTTGGAGATGAAACAAAACAAACAACTAAATGGGAATACACACCTCATATCAGGATCGAACCACCAGCCAAAGCCCCCTTCCTCCGCCAAATTACGATCAGAAGCTCCATCCTCATCTCGATCAAAGGTGGAAAAATTGGTGCCCAGCTTAGGGCTGATCCATACGTCGTTTCCAGTACAATTGCCAATACTTTTCACCTTGTGACCTTCACTTCGATCGCCCACAACAAAGTTGTCGCATCTTCTTGGCCCCGGATAGGTGGCTAAAAGCACTTCATAAGCATTTTCACTGGTCAGAAGGTGCAATCGATTGAGTCCAATAAAGAACTCATCGAAAATACCAGTTCCGACATCGCCAAATCCACGTTCATAATCCTCATACGTGCGATGAAATTTTTGTGAATAATGTTGTTTTTTATAAACAATCAACCATCCAGATCCACCCTCCATATATGACCTACAAACCACTTTAAACGGGTCTGAGCTTGGTAGTTGGATTTCGCGAAGAGCTTCGTATTCTTTTTGGTTTCGAGGACAAGGATCTGGAAAATTTGAAAAATTCGTTGTTTTAATTCGCAAATAATTGGTTTCTTGCGACTCACCTATGGTTTCTGTTTGCGACGTCGTCTCATTATTTATATTGGGCAGTGGAGTTGTTGTGACCTCTCCAGTTTCAACTTCCGACTTTGTTGGATTATTTTCATCCATTCCTTTAATCTTTATTATTTTCCCCAACTTATCGATGTCTTCGCGGAACTGATTAGTCAACGTTTCAAGTTCACTTGTTTTCTTTAGGTTCCTATTTTGATCTTGAAGTAATTCGATTTCTTTATTTTTTTGATTTATAAGATTGTCAACTTCCTTCTGCTTGGAAAGCAACTTCTCATATTTAACTTCAGTATCTTTAAGTTGACTCAGCACTTCCATATATTTATTTTGCACTTCCAAATTCGATTTCACCAATTCCGAATAATCCTGTTGGCATTTTGATATCTGGGCATATTTTTCGAGACCCTCGTTGTGCAAGTCTGTCCTGCACTTTACAAGTTGGGTTTCCTTCTTGTGGCACTTCTCGAAATACCGTTGCACGTTAATGGTCTCGCACTCTTCTTCCGGAGGATGGCAGGTCTGTGGAATTCAAATTGAAATTATTTTTCAAAATTAAACACTCAAAACGGCTATTACATTCTCCGATCCCAGGGAGGCAGAAATAAAAAAAATCACAGAAATGAAGGCCGCGGGGAGGATCATCTTGTACTTTTGCGAGCGAACAGAACTTTCTTGTGAACGAATCACTGGGAATATTTCAACTTATGCTGCGAGTCTTGGAGCTCCGGCCTTTTAAAGTCGTCCTCGGCCTTAGCTTGTGCTTGAGACTGAGCTTCAGGTTCTGATAAGGAATTGCACAGGTATTCCGCACGGAAGGGATGTCAAAGGTTATCAGAGATTAGAGAGGTAAATAGCAACAGTTCTAGCAACACATACATTTGTACATAGGTATATGCAATTAATTATTTATATATTACCTTATTCATTAGTTCCCAAATGGAAAGTGCTCTTCAAGGAGATTTCAATGACGTAATACTCTTACAAATTAATGGCGCGCTTAAGGGTGTCTTCTAGTCTAAAAACTTAAGAAATCGAAATTTTTTTTTCTAGACGGGTTTTGAGAATTTAAATATTTTCCAAGCGAGGGTCGCTTTAGTTTCGTGCCACTAGATCGGGTCCCTCGAAATAACTTGTGATTATACCATTTCTCAAGTTTTATTCAGCCAAAGCAATTGAAACTTGGCTTGAATACTCCTTAAGCATAACAAAGAGAATCTGATTTATATATGTACATATATGCAAAAATGCAATACTTTTAAGAAAAGTTATAGACTCTTTAGTCTGGTTTCTTACCAAATCAGTAGTATTGACGTAAGAAGTCTTCGGGTTTTTTTCGCAAGCGAAAAAGTATGCAACAACAAGTTTTTTATAAGAATCCATATCTTTAAAGTTAAACTTTAAGAGGCGCCAACGTCGGAATCAGGAAATCATTCTACAGGGGCCAAGTTTGTTGGCCACTTTTCACAACTCAACCAGAGTCTGATTCTGAAATGACTGAAATATAAAATTTTGGTTCCCGACCTTCTGAAACCTTTTTCCAGTGAAAACATTTATGTTCGCTTATTTATCACATATTTTATTTGTTTATTTTATTCAAAAGTTAAAAATAAAAGAATACAGTTTATTATATAATCGTATCCTTAATATTAGCAATAATATAACTACATTTTAGTGCATATTAAGATTACATATGTTTATGAATGATAAGAATATAATAAGAATGTTTCATTTTCCAAGTCCGTTTGTTTTTTTCAATATGTTCTTCGGATGTACATCAAAATGCTAGTATAGCCGCGACTTATAGATCCAGAAATGAAAAAAAAGAGTTTAAAAATGATTTCAAGTTAGTTATTTTCGAAATGTCCACTTGGTGATAAAACAAAAGAAAAAGCTAAATGGGAATACACACCTCATATCAGGATCGAACCACCAGCCATGCTCCCGTTTCTTCGCCAAGTTACGATCAGGGATTCCATCCTCATCTCGATCGAATGTGGAAAATTTGGAGCCCTGCTTAGGGATTATCCTTATGTCGGCTCCAGTACAATCTCCAATACTTTTCACCTTGTGACCTTCGCTTCCATCGCCCACAACAAAGTTGCCGCATCTTCTTATCCCCTCATTGGCGTTTAAAAGCACTTCATAAGGAGTTCCACTGGTAAGATGGTGCAATCGATTGAGTCCAATAAAGAACTCATCCTCATACTTAATTCCTACATCTCCGAATCCACGTTCATAATCCTCATACGTGCGATTAAATGTTGTTGAAAAAATAAGTTTACTTAAAACAATCATCCATCCAATCAACATCACAATCAACATCCGAATGTGAAACACAAACCACTTTAAAGGTGTCTGAGCCTGGTATTTTCATTTCGCGGAGGGCTTCATGTTCTTTTTGGTCTCGTGGACAAGGATCTGGAAAATCTGAAAAAATCGTTTTTTTATTTTGCAAATGATTGGGTTTTGCCGACTCACCTATGGTTTTTGTTTTCGTCTGATTTTTAATATTAGGTAGTAGAGTTGTTAGTACCTCTCCAGTTTCAACATCAGACTTTGTTGGATTATTTTCATCCATTCCTCCAATCTTTACTATTTTTCCCAACTTATCGATGTCTTCGCGGAACTGATTAGTCAACGTTGCAAGTTCACTTGTTTTCTTTAGGTTCCTATTTTGATCTTTAAGTAGCTCGATTTCTTTAATTTTTTGATTTATGATAGCTTATGAAGATTGTCAACTTCCTGCTGCTTCAAATGCAACTTCTCACATTTAACTTCATTATCTTTAAGTTGATTTAGCACTTCCGTATATTTATTTTGCCATTCCGATTGCCTTCCCACGAAGTCCAAATTATCCTGTTGGCATTTTGATAACTGGGCATATTGTTTTAGACCCTCTTTCTGCAATTCTGTGTAATCAGCCCTGCACTTTGAGAGCTGTGCATCTTTTTCGTGCATCTTTTCTGTGCACGACTTTGGAATTAAAAGTTCAATTTCTTTTCAAAATAAAACACTCGAAAAGTATATTACTTACTTCTTCTGATCCCAGGGAGGTAGAAATTAGGAAAATCGCAGAAATAAGGGCCACGGGGAGGATCATCTTGTATTTTTTTGATTGAACTGAAATTTCTACTGAAAGAGTCTCTGGGAATATTTCAACTGACGGTACGAGTCTTGAAGCTCCGGCTTTTAAAGCCGTTCTCGGCCTTGAGCTTCAGAGTTTGTGATATGGAATTGGGAGATACCCACACATATGGAAAAGCCAAAATGTTCCAGAGACAGAATGCGTACGGAAGTGATGTCAAAGGTTATCAGAGATTAGAGAGGTAAAAAGCAACAAGAATTAGTTTATGTTCTTAGCTACTTCTTCTTGGTTTATATTAACGCTTTATATGCATAAATATGTATATATGCATGTACATATATGCCGTCAATTATATACATATACATATTCCCAAAAAGGGAGATTTCAAAATATTTTCAAATAGATTTCAATGTCGTAATAGTCTTATCTCTAACAAATGAATGTCGCCCTAGGGGGCCTTCGAGTTTAAAAATTTACGAAAATCTAATTTTTATACCCTTGCAGAGGGTATTATAATTTTGTCCAAAAGTGTGCAACGCAGTGAAGGAGACATCTCCGACCCTATAAAGTATATATATTCTTGATTAGGATCACCTCCTGAGTTGATATGAGCATGTCCGTCTGTCTGTCTGTCTGTTTCTACGCGAACTAGTCTCTCAATTTTAAAGCTTTCGACTTAAGACCTTGCACACACCCTTCTTTCCTTTGCACGCAGTATATAAGGAACGGCCGGGATCGGCAGACTATGCCCTATAGCTGCCATATAACTAATTGATCGGAAATGCTATAGCAAAATATTACTACCTACATTTAAAATGTTCTTGACGAGATATACGGTTATAGGAGATATACCCATATCTCCAAGACTATAACAGATAGAACTATCCACCCAGATAAAGTTTGAGTCAACATATTGTTGTAATGTGAGATCATTCTAGTTAATGGTTTATTGTAGGTTAATATAGTAGTTGTAGTTTAGTTTGTATTTCAGCTTAGGCCTTGGAATGGTTTTTAGTTTAAACTGCTTGTACGATCATCTAAGAAGTGAACTGCTTGCATGGTTTGGAATCCTTATTTGTTTCTTCTTAAGCCTGATGTAAGTTTCTGTTCTATTTTGGACAAGTCTTATTGTGTCCTATGTCCATAGATTGTAGTTAAGTTAGCTGTCCTGTGATTGGTCTTGAGTATAACTGCTTAGATAAAAATATAAGCAGTACACTGCTTGCTTGCTGTTGTGTTTTGGCCGCCATTGATCCAGACAATATTCCTTGTTGGTTGGTTGCTGAAATACTATATTGTCAGTTTTCGAAATCTAATTTTTCTTGTGCTTCTTGCTGGGAGGAGAGGTGGGATGTTGAGGTGGGATGCGAGGTTGGATCTTGAGCTCCTCTGCGTTATTGGCTGTATCCTGCTGCTGAACGTTAATATTATTGTTGTTTTCAACTACTCCTGTTGGCTCATTGTGTTTATTTTCTTCTTGGCCAGATAATTGCTGGCTAGCTAAAAGCAGCTGGCGGGCATTCTCACGCTCCTTACGGGTCTCCTCCTTGTAGACCAGTCGTAGTGGTATGATGTATGGCTCTATTTGAGTCTCGGTGTATCCAGTCAGCTCCTCTAGGTAGGTCGTCCAGGGTACCATTGAGCATTTCTTTCGCACAAATGCGATGCAGACGGCCGCCAACATCGATGGAGGTACGCTGCAAAATTCGGTTATTTTCAGTGTATAGTCCGACAGCTTGTTCAGCTTGCCGAGTATTTCTTGATACATATGTTTGTAGCTCTTGTAACGAGGAAACTTTTCGTACAAGTACGAACCCTTCTCATAGATCGGATGTTGTTTCATCTTTTCGAAGTAGCCCAAAAAGTCATCCCGGGTGAGGAAACGGGTACTAAAAAGCTGCACAAAACTGGCTGTGGTGGGACGCAGCATCTCAAATTTCATAAATTGTAGGATCCTGCGCTCCACAGCCTTGTACTCGCGAACGTCATAGGTGTTGCCGATTAGTAGATTCATTTCACTGAATTGCGGAATAGTTGGCGCAACTTCCTCGATTTGGGCGGCAAGATGGATGCAGACGAGGATCATCATCACCAGCTTGTTCCTCTCAATGGAGAATACTTTAGGGACACAGTCCATATAGTACACGGCCAGGTGTACAGTGCAGTGGTTGAATTTGAGCGATTTATTGAACTTTTGCATAAGGGAGATCATCATATTTCGGTCACCAAGTGGCGTAGTGTAATAAACAACTTCACGGCGACGCTGCTCCTGCAACTTCATATTTTCGTAAATGTCTCCGGCATACTGCTTTTCCCATAAGCATTCCAAGGACTTTTCAAAGTTTATATATTCTTCGATGTAATCGGATGGTTCTTGGTTTGTTTCGCTTTTCTCCATGCTTACGAAATTATTTTACAGCTCGGATTCCAAATTCAAGGCGCTGTTGTTGCGACAAAAAAAAACGAAAATAAATGTATGTGACGTCCAAGCGATAGACAAAAATATAAGTACATATGTCGGGTTTTACAATTTATCCTAAAATGGCCTATACCCGAGCCAACTATTAAAGATTATACCATGATACAATTAAATATTATATTTTTATACAATACTCACGTGGTTAGATGGGCTAACGGCGGCCAAAACGGTCACACTGCTTTGTTGAGCTTCTTAGAGATGGGACGGGAGCACGTGAATATCACTGCACGCCTGCGTACAAATGCTTTGGCTTTAAAAGTGATTGTCCGACAATTAAGGTAAAGCAGGAAGGCCATATGATTTATTTTATTTTTTATGCCACATTGTATTCCTGGAAGAATTATAAAACTAGGTATAAATGGCACAAAGAATTTTTGGAGAAAAATACACCACGTATTTTATTATCAATTACAGTAGCTTTTATTGAAACAATAACGTTATTTTTAGTTTTTTTCCCATAAAAGCAATAGTTTTTGAGTTAAATGGAGTTGAACATTTAAAAAACTATGGTTCTAGTTATTCAAGCTGGTCATATTTACAGAAAAAATATGGTCACGCTGCAAAATGATTATTAATACATCGCATAGTGGTGGTACTCGATAAATTTCATCGACTGACTTAATATCGTATTAGGCACCAAAGCTTATGCAAAATTTTTTTTCGCAAAAAAAGAAAAACCAAAAAAAAAAATTACAATTCAAAATCAATCAATTCCAAAGGATCAAGAAAAAGTAGGAAAGGACTCGACACACACCAGGTGAGAATTCTACAAATGGGCTATCCGTAACTCTTAAAAGTGCGAAAATTTTCTGAAACTTGAAGAAATGCACCTGAGAAACACGTTCATTTTTAATAAGAAGTTTTATACCTTCTCCTAGTCCAGTTTCCAGAACATAAAATTGTCTCAAAATCCTCCCACCAGACCAGACCCTTCTCTAGCTCTTGAAAACTGCGGCCTTCATGCCTTTCCCCGAAACACGTGCTTTCAAGTAGTCTACGGAGTATATTTCAACAAAAATTTAAACTTTTGGGAGCTCGTCACCTCATAACTTCAGTTACAACTTTCTGGTCGTTCGAATAAGATCGTTCAAGTAAAAATTTTACTTTTATAATTTGTACAATACAAATTTTCTACAAAAGTAACAAAAGTGAGTGAAAAAAAGTGAAAGATTATATTATTTGGTTTTTGTTCTAAAATATAAATATCTATATTCCCAAAAAAGGATACCCGAAAAATTCTCGATCAACAATATGGCAGAACCAGCAGAAGGGAACCCCGGACAACAAGTCGAGATGTATAGGTTCCGGGAGCTGCTTCAGACTGTGGGCAACATCGAGCTGCCCATGTGGGTAATTGATTTGATCTACTGGCGCAAAGTCTCTTTCTCTGCCATGTGGCTCATTGGGGGCCTTGCCACAATCGGAGCAGTGGCCGATACAGTGACCTTCAGTCACATCGCCGTGCTTATAATCATGCTGATGTTTCATGTCATGTGGTATACGGTCGTAAGTTGGTTCGTCGAAGTACCAACGTTGGAGGAATTGCTGATCAGCATGGAGGTTCTGATGCCCACCCCGGAGGCAAAAAATGCCCTTCATTGGGTCGCCTTCAGGGTTACCCATTGGATCAATCGCTGGAAAGCCACCATCAAGCACCTCATTTTTGAAACCGAAATTAAGGACGTCCTTCTATTTGTGCTCATCATGGTCGAGTTTCGTAGAGTTCTGTGCTGTATAAGCTTGGAGAAGTTGGTCAAGACAGGTGAGGGCTTCTTTAGAAGTGACTTGTCTACAAATTAATATGTATATCCCGCCTAGTGTATTGCCTTTGGTTTTTGATACCAATGCTCATTGAGGTAGCCACTTGGAAGTTGTATAAATGCTACCTCAGCCCTGAGCCGATTAACGCCATACAATTCCACTTCCTCACCGTAGTTCTGATGTTGAAGGAATACTTCCTGAAGTTCATAAATAACGAACCTATAGAGATACACAGTATCGTGCAGGAGACCCGGATGTTTCACCTGAGGAACCAGGCTGTGATATTCGGACGATTGATGCAGTTGGCCAGATTTGAGTCGATGCTGGAAGACCTAGATGATGAGACCCTGATAGATGATGAGGATTTTTTGGAAGATTATTAGAATGGGGATATGTTTTTTTTTTTTTTGGTAAGAGCCTTAGTGTTAAACAGGATATAAATTTATAGTTGGACGGGAAATAAAATCATCTTTAGGGGGAGATATTTTCGGCAATTACCCAGTAAACTGTTTAATAATATTTTTGAGACAAATCAGATCTGAAACATAGTTGGATAATTTCAGAAGAAAATTAATAGTCTTCAAGCCAATCGTTCCAGAAACGAAACATAGTTAAATAGTTACACGGTTAACTGCCGGGGAATCATCCTCCTTAAAGAGCGATTTCAGTAAATTTGGAATGTTTATGAAATGCCCTGAAGAATACACAATGATGGACTCAGAGGCAAGGAGACACTCACTTAGCTTTAGTTTGAAATAATGAAATAATCACACATGCCATTTATACACTGGCTTACAAATATCTTTCGATTAATCGTGTACTCAGAAATTTCTACACAAAAACAAAAATACACTAAACACAAAAAAAAACATTTGTTTTTTGACATTTTGGGAGGCTTTGGTAATTTATTTTTCGAGTTGGTTTATTTTGTATTGGCTGTTTCAGATATATTTAAATAAATATGTTAAATTAGAACAATAAAGCGTTTACTAAATACACCTTGATATCTTGATATTTTTAATAATATTAAAAACAGTTAATAGAGCTTTTACAATGAGCAACAAAAATTTGTTTTTAAAATTTTAAATACAAATGTTTTAATGCCAAATTTTTCTAATGGATAATCAACACCAGTAGGATTGACATTGGAAGGCTTCGTATTTTGCACTTCGTAAGTGCAAAATTTAGATAATTTATTTATTTTAGATAAATTTATTAATTTTTAGATATTTTGTATAAATTTGTATTTTGAGTAACGTTTATCTAATAATCGTCTTTATAATATTAGCAATAATATAATTACATTTTAGTGCATATTAAGACTTCATATATTTTCCAAAAATGTTTCATTTTCCAAGTCCGTTTTAAAATGTTCTTTGTTTTCTTCAATGTGTTCTTCGGATAAACATGAAAATGTCATTATATTCAGAGAATATTCACGAATCTGACCTACAAACCACTTTAAACGGGTCTAAGCCTGGAAGTTGTATTTCGCGGAGGACTTTGTATTTTACTTGGTCTCGTGGACAAAGATCTGGAAAATCTGAAAAACTAGAAGTTATCAAAAAGTATTATCATATACCCCATAATTGAAAGTACGGCCCACAACCTAAAGGTATAATACGAATAATATTACAATATTCATGCCTCAAATTAAGTATCCGCCTCGTATTTCGTACTAATTTTTTACCTTTCCTTGCAAGCTCTTATTCCATTTCTTAAAACCTGCAATTTTCAACAAATATTTGGCATTCCGCTCGCTGCGCTTGAAGAGGTGCAAAAATGTGTGAAATTTTCGCTGTGAAATTTAATTAAAGCCTTCTTCTGGTTGGCGGCGCGAGGGCGACTTGCAGGCGATAAAAATCGCGCCCAGAACGTGACAAACGGGCGCTGAAGTCGAAGGCGGCAAGCAAACAATGATACTTTCAATACAGGGTGTGTGTTCTTGTGTATGTGCTGAAGGCGTGGCTGATGTATTGTTTACCTTTCTCCGGGGCTGATGTCGGTTAATCATTAAAGCCGCCTCCGGGGGCGTGGCGTGACTCAAGATGGTCAGATTTATTCATTACCTTGGTGGTAGGATAGCTGGAGGCTCACGAGGGGGTTAAATCACTGCGTGGGCATTAAAAATTTAGTAAGTCCGGTGGTCCGGGGGAGAGTGGATCCAGACAGGATGGCCAGAAGCAGAACCGTCTTATACCGGACGGGATAGGACAGTACAGGACATGCAGGAGCCAGACCGGAGAGTAGAGAGCAAAATTCACGAGCCAAACTGTGAGCCCTTTTCTTCTTGCAATTTGCACTCAATTGCAATTTCCGTTTCGCCACTGCCATTTGCTACGTGGCTGCCACGTGGAAAGTACTTGCCTCCTCCTCCCCCCCCGCAGCCAGCTCTCCTCCCTTTTCCGCTAGATTTCCCCAAAACCTTCCTCTGTGATTCCCACCAGCCGCCTACGTGCTGAGCGGCATAAAACGCGCTGAAATTTGTATTGCCATTTTGTTTAGTTGTTAGTTGCGGCTCTCCGAAACCCCAAAAAGCAAAAAATACCAGCCCCAGCCCTTGCTACCCAACTGTATTTTTATTTTTTTAAATATCAATATAAAACGTGACAGAATGGACTTTTCCTTCACAAAGCTCAGGAAGCGCCCCGCTGGATGGCTGGATGGTTACACTCGAGCAAAATATAAGCCTGACGTTCGGCATTCGGGGGATTTGCTTTTTCATTTCTTTGTTTTGTTAACTTTATTACAACGAACTTTATTTGGTTTGGCAAAATGGTTTTGAAATTTAACAAAATTAAAGAACAATTTATTAGAACCAGTAAGGCTTACAATTACTTTACTTACTTTTAAATTATGATTAGACTTGGCTTAATCATGATTAGACTTGGGATAAATCACAGAGAAAAGATAAAAAGACAATATTAAAAATAGAATCTTTAAAGAGGAAATGAATGTCTTGTATTAAGTCTTTAATTCGAATAATTATCATTCTATTTTATACATTTCTTTTGCTTAAACCTAAATAACAATTTTTATTCAACTTTAACTTATGACAAAAATTTAAGACTTTAATTTATTCATTTATTTTACCAAAGGATGTTGTTAGAACTAGTATCTAAAGATTCATCTAGTTGTAGTTGTGGTTTTCTATTTAAAGAGTGATAAATAATAAACATGATATATATATATATATATATAAAAAACGAACCTACATATTTAATATTTAGATAAGTGGATAATTTATTTAGTTATTTCTTAATACTGCAATTTTTTGCAAGTGAAGTTTATAGCTAAAGCTATACTACCCTTTATAGACATCTACCCAATATCATAATAGTCATTTATTATAAATATTATTCCGAGTGCACCGTTCAAAGCAAATCTGAAAATCTGCGGCATGGGGGCGGGGCCCATCCGTAAGCGGTTTAACTGCCCAACTCTGGGCTGGCATAAGTAGGCAGCGCCGGCGGTCAGGTGTCCAAGGGGGATGGGGCCCAGCCCACGCATTATAATCCGTTTATGGTCGAAGTGATCCAAGGTAGCCATGAAACCTGAAGCCCATGAAGCATGCCCCATCTTATGCTTAGCTGCTTAAATCAGACAGAGCCCAGTTGCCTGACAAGTCACATAACAATTTCGAAAAGAAATAGGAAAATATTTATACCGAATATCGGAAAATCGAAGCTAGAGCTAAACGATACAAGAATGGAGGAAACCAGCCATAAGCAGAGTACCAAGGACACCTTCAAGAAGAAGGTCCAGCAGCAGGCGGCCATCGATCATGTCAGTCACATGCTGGACCGGATATGCGAGAATTGTTTCCGGAAGTGCGTCGAGCGTCCCTCGGATGAGCTCCAGGCCAAGGAGAAGCGATGTCTCAACATGTGCATGGATCGCTTTATGGACTCCTACAATTTGGTTGCCAGGACTTTTCAGCGCCGCCTGGAACGAGATTCTTAAGGGGATTTCTAGAGGTACCGAGTTTAAGAGAAGTTACCTTTCCCGGCAAGTCCTTTGAGAAATTGAAAACTGAAACCATAAATTTTACATCTTTGGAATGTCATTAGTAGCAAGTCTTTACAAATTCCTAAGAAGTCTTTTTAAATTTGAAACCATAAGTGTATAGATAGATATTTTCTTTGTGAATTATAGTAATGACAATGTTTTAGTCTTAAAATTCTTATATATTTTTTTTTTTTTTTTACTATTTATTTCTAAAAGCAACAAAGAGCTCTCCCTTTTTGTGCAATTATTTCGAAATATTTCATAAACTTCAATGACATGTGTTTCTGGACAGGATGCCGGGGGTCGTAGAGTCCGATTTGAAAGACGTGTGTGGGTGTGTGTGTGGTTAAAGTTTCCATGAAGTTTGAGAGAGCCATGGTGGGATGGAAGATGGACTGACTGACTGACTCCGACTTTGAATGGACTTGCCTTGTGTTCCGAATTGAATGGAAAAGGAAAATCAGACACAAAGTACGGGATGTGCATGCATTGGTTTTCAAAAAAAAAGGGAGAAGGCATCTATGGTTTAGTGGGCGGGGTATATACATACATATGTATGTACAGAACACACTCTTTTCACACAATACTGATGGCGGTGGGGAATGAAAATTGCATTCAGCTACGATTCAGTGTTTTATGGTCCTACGACTGCAGCTGCTTTATGAATGCATAATTTTATTTTATGCACAAATTCTATTTACAACGCGACACGTTGCGTGAACGGTTCATAAAGCTGCCCTGCCAGCCAGGCTAGCGAGGTTCGATCGAAGAGTTTGCCACAAAACCCTACACAAGACTATTCGAAACTATGATTCAGAAACCAAACACACCGCGTTCTTTTGTCGGCCTATTTGATTGTAATTAATATTTGCATTTCAATTGCATTCTCGCTGGCTGGGCAGTAAACCGGGTTTTTGTGGCTAACGGCCAAATATTTCACAGCGACACCATCTCACCAGGACACGGGACACGGGACCCGGCCGCCCTTATGCCCATGGAGCCCGGCACGCCCCCCAATTATCGCATATGCCGGGACATTGATTAAACATTAAGCTGTCCATAAGTATTTTAATAACTATTTTCGCCGCCCGCAAAAAACAATTTCCCAATTTTCGGTTCTATCACCATCTCGGCCTGTCTCTTTCTAATTGCATGTTGCTTCCTCTTTCTAGCTAATTGTGGTGAACCAGTGGGCGTGACCGGCTCGCGCCCTGCTACTGAATCCTGAAATTCAACCAGACGGAAACGCAAAACAAGGTATGGACTATTTTCTGGACCTAAATCGGCTATATAAGGTAAGAAAAAATATCTATATATTTTTTGTATTATTGGGGTTTGGGATGTTTTTGGAGAGGTGGAATAGTTAAGGTATAAATGTTTTAGTACCGGGTATTAAAATAATGATGTGGGGAGTAATTTATGTAAAATTGTTGAGGTAATGGAGTTATACCTGGAGTACAATTTTTTTAAATGAAGAATATATGAAGATAATTCATATAAGAAAATAAGATAATAAGATAATAATTCAGACGTACTTTGTATAAAATTTAGGTACAATTTTGATATAATTTTTAGTATTTTTTTTTATTTGCCTAAACAATATCTTATCCGTTGTATAATTTAAATGGTTTAATTATGTAGATTTAATTTTGCTATAATTATTGGGTATAATTTAGTTCCAATTGAGGTATAATTTTGGGAAACATTTAGGTATAATTTAGGTACAGTTAAGGTATAATTAGGGTTGAATTGAGGAACTTGCATTATTTTTAAGGGCCTCGTGCCTGGCACTCCTCTTCCTTAAAGTTCTTTTAAGTCAGTTTTTCTCACTGTGTGAGAGGGGACTCTGCGGACATCTGGTTATGGCACCCGGCGATGATTGCTTCCCTTAGTGCGGCCCCGGATCGGCATCGACATTGACATGGTCCAGTGCGTATAAATCAACAGCTGCCGTCGGTTTTCCGGCCCAGAAGGAGGCGGTGAGGAAAGGCGGCGAGGAAAAGCGGGAAATCTGGAAGGATGGAAAAGGAAAAGCCGGGACAGCGGGTTAAAAATCTTTTCAAGTGGTCAACGGACGCAAATCCTTGTCCCTATATCCCACAGCATCCCCTCGACTGTATACAGTTCCGTCGTCCCATAGTCCTGTGCTCCGTGCGTCCTTTTCGTCCTGCAGTTGTGTAGTCCTGTATCCCGCATCCTTGTGCCTTTGCGGTTGAATTAAGTCAAACAAAAGGCAGTGGCAAAAAAAAAAGAAAACAGAAAGAAAGGAGTAACTAGAGAGCACTGCTTAGATTACGCATACGCCGTGTTGAGCCGAGGGTCCTTTCTCCACCCCTCCTATCCCCGGGGAGAAAGTAGGAGGGGGTAGGCGGGAGAAATGAGGTCGTGAAAAGAAAGTGCAACACACATTGCAAGAAATACAGGGAGCGAGAGAGAGAGAGCGCGGGCCGGGGGTGGAAAAACGAAAAAGGGCAAACGCAAAATGTAAATGGGCTTTTCACAAAATGAATATTAAATTGCAAGCCTTTTTTAAGGGGGTGTAGCAATTGCAGCTTAGCTATAGAGTGTTAGACATGTCTGAGCCGACATTAACATGCCTCTGAGCCTCAATCCTGCCACACTCCATACAAATATACATCTCGTTCTTATCTCCTTATGTCCATATTTTGTTGGGGGCTATTGGAGATTTTTATTTTTTATTTGGGATATTTTTATGAATAGTGTTTGAGATATTACTTTAGTTTGGTGTTTGAAGTTTATTAATTAGTTTCTTATTAAAATATGTTGAAGCTTAGGATGTTATATAAGGCATTTATGTCAGACTATGGTTGTTTTTATTCCTCATTTTAAAGGCTTCAGTTTAGATTTATCTTAGATTTATTTAAATATCTTCCCCAATTCTCATCCGATTCCCAAGCGGAGTGTTTTAAACGATTTCTATATCGATTTGCCACCATTCTGCATCAAAATCCTGAGACAAAATATTTTGTAGAATATTTGTCCATTTTTCGTAAAGAGACCCCTTGAAAATGGGCTCTTCCCCTATGTGGCCCACAGCGATGGCGATATCTTCCCCAATTCTCATCCGATTCCCAAGCGGAGTACCTTAAACGATTTCTATATCGATTTGCCACCATTCTGCATCAAAATCCTGCGTCAAAATATTTGTTAGAATTTTTGTCCATTTTTGTGATGGGATCCCTTGAAAATGGGGTTTTCCCCTATATGGCCCACAGCGATGGCTATATCTTCCCCAATTCTCATCCGATTCCCAAGCGGAGTGTTTTATACGATTTCTATATCGATTTGCCACCATTCTGCATCAAAATCCTGAGACAAAATATTTTTTAGAATTTTTGTCCATTTTTCGTTAAGAGACCCCTTGAAAATGGGCTCTTCCCCTATGTGGCCCACAGCGATGGCGATATCTTCCCCGATTCTCATCCGATTCCCAAGCGGAGTACCTTAAACGATTTCTATATCGATTTGCCACCATTCTGCATCAAAATCCTGCGTCAAAATATTTGTTAGAATTTTTGTCCATTTTTGTGATGGGATCCCTTGAAAATGGGGTTTTCCCCTATATGGCCCACAGCGATGGCTATATCTTCCCCAATTCTCATCCGATTCCCAAGCGGAGTGTTTTATACGATTTCTATATCGATTTGCCACCATTCTGCATCAAAATCCTGAGACAAAATATTTTTTAGAATTTTTGTCCATTTTTCGTAAAGAGACCCCTTGAAAATGGGCTCTTCCCCTATGTGGCCCACAGCGATGGCTATATCTTCCCCAATTCTCATCCGATTCCCATGCGGAGTACCTTAAACGATTTCTATATCGATTTGCCACCACTCTGCATCAAAATCCTGCGTCAAAATATTTGTTAGAATTTTTGTCCATTTTTGTGATGGGATCCCTTGAAAATGGGGTTTTCCCCTATATGGCCCACAGCGATGGCATATCTTCCCTAATTCTCATCCGATTCACAAGCGGAGTACCTTAAACGATTTCTATATCGATTTGCCACCATTCTGCATCAAAATCCTGAGACAAAATATTTTTTAGAATTTTTGTCCATTTTTCGTGATGTGATCCTTTAAAAATAGGGTTTTCCCTATATGGCCCACAGCGATGGCTATATCTTCCCCAATTCTCATCCGATTCCCATGCGGAGTACCTTAAACGATTTCTATATCGATTTGCCACCATTCTGCATCAAAATCCTGCGTCAAAATATTTGTTAGAATTTTTGTCCATTTTTGTGATGGGATCCCTTGAAAATGGGGTTTTCCCCTATATGGCCCACAGCGATGGCATATCTTCCCTAATTCTCATCCGATTCACAAGCGGAGTACCTTAAACGATTTCTATATCGATTTGCCACCATTCTGCATCAAAATCCTGAGACAAAATATTTTTTAGAATTTTTGTCCATTTTTCGTGATGTGATCCCTTAAAAATAGGGTTTTCCCTATATGGCCCACAGCGATGGCTATATCTTCCCTAATTCTCATCCGATTCCCAAGCGGAGTGTTTTAAACGATTTCTATATCGATTTGCCACCATTCTGCATCAAAATCCTGAGACAAAATATTTTTTAGAATTTTTGTCCATTTTTGTGATGGGATCCCTTGAAAATAGGGTTTTCCCCTATATGGCCCACAGCGATGGCTATATCTTCCCCAATTCTCATCCGATTCCCAAGCGGAGTGTTTTAAACGATTTCTATATCGATTTGCCACCATTCTGCATCAAAATCCTGCGACAAAATATTTTTTAGAATTTTTGTCCATTTTTCGTAAAGAGACCCCTTGAAAATGGGCTCTTCCCCTATATGGCCCACAGCGATGCCAATATCTTCCCCGATTCTCATCCGATTCCCAAGCGGAGTACCTTAAACGATTTCTATATCGATTTGCCACCATTCTGCATCAAAATCCTGCGTCAAAATATTTGTTAGAATTTTTGTCCATTTTTGTGATGGGATCCCTTGAAAATAGGGTTTTCCCCTATATGGCCCATAGCGATGGCTATATCTTCCCCAATTCTCATCCGATTCCCAAGCGGAGTGTTTTAAACGATTTCTATATCGATTTGCCACCATTCTGCATCAAAATCCTGCGACAAAATATTTTTTAGAATTTTTGTCCATTTTTGTGATGGGATCCCTTGAAAATGGGGTTTTCCCCTATATGGCCCACAGCGATGGCTATATCTTCCCCAATTCTCATCCGATTCCCAAGCGGAGTGTTTTAAACGATTTCTATATCGATTTGCCACCATTCTGCATCAAAATCCTGCGACAAAATATTTTTTAGAATTTTTGTCCATTTTTCGTAAAGAGACCCCTTGAAAATGGGCTCTTCCCCTATATGGCCCACAGCGATGCCAATATCTTCCCCGATTCTCATCCGATTCCCAAGCGGAGTACCTTAAACGATTTCTATATCGATTTGCCACCATTCTGCATCAAAATCCTGCGTCAAAATATTTGTTAGAATTTTTGTCCATTTTTGTGATGGGATCCCTTGAAAATAGGGTTTTCCCCTATATGGCCCACAGCGATGGCTATATCTTCCCCAATTCTCATCCGATTCCCAAGCGGAGTGTTTTAAACGATTTCTATATCGATTTGCCACCATTCTGCATCAAAATCCTGCGACAAAATATTTTTTAGAATTTTTGTCCATTTTTGTGATGGGATCCCTTGAAAATGGGGTTTTCCCCTATATGGCCCACAGCGATGGCTATATCTTCCCCAATTCTCATCCGATTCCCATGCGGAGTACCTTAAACGATTTCTATATCGATTTGCCACCATTCTGCATCAAAATCCTGCGTCAAAATATTTGTTAGAATTTTTGTCCATTTTTGTGATGGGATCCCTTGAAAATGGGGTTTTCCCCTATATGGCCCACAGCGATGGCATATCTTCCCTAATTCTCATCCGATTCCCAAGCGGAGTGTTTTATACGATTTCTATATCGATTTGCCACCATTCTGCATCAAAATCCTGCGTCAAAATATTTGTTAGAATTTTTGTCCATTTTTGTGATGGGATCCCTTGAAAATGGGGTTTTCCCCTATATGGCCCACAGCGATGGCTATATCTTCCCTAATTCTCATCCGATTCACAAGCGGAGTACCTTAAACGATTTCTATATCGATTTGCCACCATTCTGCATAAAAATCCTGAGACAAAATATTTTTTAGAATTTTTGTCCATTTTTCGTGATGGGATCCCTTAAAAATAGGGTTTTCCCTATATGGCCCACAGCGATGGCTATATCTTCCCTAATTCTCATCCGATTCCCAAGCGGAGTGTTTTAAACTATTTCTATATCGATTTGCCACCATTCTGCATCAAAATCCTGAGACAAAATATTTTTTAGAATTTTTGTCCATTTTTGTGATGGGATCCCTTGAAAATGGGGTTTTCCCCTATATGGCCCACAGCGATGGCTATATCTTCCCCAATTCTCATCCGATTCCCAAGCGGAGTGTTTTAAACGATTTCTATATCGATTTGCCACCATTCTGCATCAAAATCCTGCGACAAAATATTTGTTAGAATTTTTGTCCATTTTTGTGATGGGATCCCTTGAAAATGGGGTTTTCCCCTATATGGCCCACAGCGATGGCTATATCTTCCCTAATTCTCATCCGATTCACAAGCGGAGTACCTTAAACGATTTCTATATCGATTTGCCACCATTCTGCATAAAAATCCTGAGACAAAATATTTTTTAGAATTTTTGTCCATTTTTGTGATGGGATCCCTTGAAAATGGGGTTTTCCCCTATATGGCCCACAGCGATGGCTATATCTTCCCTAATTCTCATCCGATTCCCAAGCGGAGTACCTTAAACGATTTCTATATCGATTTGCCACCATTCTGCATCAAAATCCTGCGTCAAAATATTTGTTAGAATTTTTGTCCATTTTTGTGATGGGATCCCTTGAAAATGGGGTTTTCCCCTATATGGCCCACAGCGATGGCTATATCTTCCCCAATTCTCATCCGATTCCCAAGCGGAGTGTTTTAAACGATTTCTATATCGATTTGCCACCATTCTGCATCAAAATCCTGAGACAAAATATTTTTTAGAATTTTTGTCCATTTTTCGTGATGGGATCCCTTGAAAATGGGGTTTTCCCCTATATGGCCCACAGCGATGGCTATATTTTCCTCAATTCTCATCCGATTCCCAAGCGGAGTACCTTAAACGATTTCTATATCGATTTGCCACCATTCTGCATCAAAATCCTGCGTCAAAATATTTGTTAGAATTTTTGTCCATTTTTGTGATGGGATCCCTTGAAAATGGGGTTTTCCCCTATATGGCCCACAGCGATGGCTATATCTTCCCCAATTCTCATCCGATTCCCAAGCGGAGTGTTTTAAACGATTTCTATATCGATTTGCCACCATTCTGCATCAAAATCCTGAGACAAAATATTTTTTAGAATTTTTGTTCATTTTTCGTGATGGGATCCCTTGAAAATGGGGTTTTCCCTATATGGCCCACAGCGATGGCTATATCTTCCCTAATTCTCATCCGATTCCCAAGCGGAGTGTTTTCAACGATTTCTATATCGATTTGCCACCATTCTGCATCAAAATCCTGAGACAAAATATTTTTTAGAATTTTTGTCCATTTTTCGTGATGGGATCCCTTAAAAATAGGGTTTTCCCCTATATGGCCTACAGCGAAGGGTATATCTTCCCCAATTCTCATCCGATTCCCAAGCGGAGTGTTTTCAACGATTTCTATATCGATTTGCCACCATTCTGCATCAAAATCCTGAGACAAAATATTTTTTTGAATTTTTGTCCATTTTTGTGATGGGATCCCTTAAAAATGGGGTTTTCCCCTATATGGCCCACAGCGATGGCTATATCTTCCCCAATTCTCATCCGATTCCCAAGCGGAGTGTTTTAAACGATTTCTATATCGATTTGCCACCATTCTGCATCAAAATCCTGAGACAAAATATTTTTTTGAATTTTTGTCCATTTTTGTGATGGGATCCCTTAAAAATGGGGTTTTCCCCTATATGGCCCACAGCGATGGCTATATCTTCCCCAATTCTCATCCGATTCCCAAGCGGAGTGTTTTAAACGATTTCTATATCGATTTGCCACCATTCTGCATCAAAATCCTGAGACAAAATATTTTTTTGAATTTTTGTTCATTTTTCGTGATGGGATCCCTTGAAAATGGGGTTTTCCCTATATGGCCCACAGCGATGGCTATATCTTCCCTAATTCTCATCCGATTCCCAAGCGGAGTGTTTTCAACGATTTCTTTATCGATTTGCCACCATTCTGCATCAAAATCCTGAGACAAAATATTTTTTAGAATTTTTGTCCATTTTTCGTGATGGGTTCCCTTAAATGGGGTTTTCCCCTAATGGGCCCACAGCGATGGCTATATCTTCCCCAATTCTCATCCGATTCCCAAGCGGAGTACCTTAAACGATTTCTATATCGATTTGCCACCATTTTGCATCAAAATCCTGAGACAAAATATTTTTTAGAATTTTTGTCCATTTTTCGTGATGGGATCCCTTGAAAATGGGGTTTTCCCCTATATGGCCCACAGCGATGGCAATATCTTCCCCAATTCTCATCCGATTCCAAAGCGGAGTGTTTTAAACGATTTCTATATCGATTTTCCACCATTTTGCATCAAAATCCTGAGACAAAATATTTTTTAGAATTTTTGTCCATTTTTCGTGATGGGTTCCCTTAAATGGGGTTTTCCCCTAATGGGCCCACAGCGATGGCAATATCTTCCCCAATTCTCATCCGATTCCCAAGCGGAGTACCTTAAACGATTTCTATATCGATTTGCCACCGTTCTGCATCAAAATCCTGCGACAAAATATTTTTTAAATTTTTTGTCCATTTTTCGTGATGGGATCCCTTGAAAATGGGGTTTTCCCCTATATGGCCCACAGCGATGGCAATATCTTCCCCAATTCTCATCCGATTCCCAAGCGGAGTACCTTAAACGATTTCTATATCGATTTGCCACCATTTTGCATCAAAATCCTGAGACAAAATATTTTTTAGAATTTTTGTCCATTTTTCGTGATGGGATCCCTTGAAAATGGGGTTTTCCCCTATATGGCCCACAGCGATGGCTATATCTTCCCCAATTCTTATCCGATTCCCAAGCGGAGTGTTTTAAACGATTTCTATATCGATTTTCCACCATTTTGCATCAAAATCCTGAGACAAAATATTTTTTAGAATTTTTGTCCATTTTTCGTGATGGGTTCCCTTAAATGGGGTTTTCCCCTAATGGGCCCACAGCGATGGCAATATCTTCCCCAATTCTCATCCGATTCCCAAGCGGAGTACCTTAAACGATTTCTATATCGATTTGCCACCATTTTGCATCAAAATCCTGAGACAAAATATTTTTTAGAATTTTTGTCCATTTTTCGTGATGGGTTCCCTTAAATGGGGTTTTCCCCTAATGGGCCCACAGCGATGGCAATATCTTCCCCAATTCTCATCCGATTCCCAAGCGGAGTACCTTAAACGATTTCTATATCGATTTGCCACCGTTCTGCATCAAAATCCTGCGACAAAATATTTTTTAAATTTTTTGTCCATTTTTCGTGATGGGATCCCTTGAAAATGGGGTTTTCCCCTATATGGCCCACAGCGATGGCTATATCTTCCCCAATTCTTATCCGATTCCCAAGCGGAGTGTTTTAAACGATTTCTATATCGATTTTCCACCATTTTGCATCAAAATCCTGAGACAAAATATTTTTTAGAGTTTTTGTCCATTTTTCGTAAGGAGTAGGTCATTTTGCCTGGTTTTGAGGTCAAAGTTTGAGGCCAGATTTCCAGCTAGACCTTATGCCTCTTTTATTGGCTCACCATTTTATTATTTTTTCCAATTAAACAAGAAGCTTCTTATATTAAGTTTCAGACATATTTATAATATTTGAATTGTGTAAAATTTATAATTATTTTGACAAAGCTGTGACCTTATTAAAAGCAACTATATTCTTTGTATTTTTATGCAAACTTACCTTCTTCTATAACAGCCACCTCTTGGTACAAATATTTAATCCAAAAACTTTCCCACCGCAGTGCACTTTTAAAATCAAACAAAGACTTTAAATTTCTTTCGCATTTTAAATGTTTATTTAAGATATTTCGATAATGAGCAGACTGTTTGTGGAAATTACGAAGTAGATTCCATGGAGCAAGTTGCTCCTTTCGAGAAATGCTAATCCCAATTAGAAGCCGCAACCCGACTAATTAGCATTGGTTGAATCTCGGATATCCGGCTTGTTTGCGGTTATCCTTAAATAGATGAGAATTTTGTGCAGTTTCCTGGAACGGCAAGGCCTCCTTTCCGCTCCTCCTTCTCTATTCCCTATTTCATTTCCCTTCGAAGAAAAGTCGGTGTCGCCACCACCACCACCGACTGCGTTGCCACTGCCACTGCCAGTGCCGCTGCTGCCTACTTATATGACATGGCATATGCATTGTTTTCAAAATGATTTGCGGTTCTAATTTTTCGCAGCAGAGGCGGCGGCGCTGGAGGAGCAGGCTATGCCATACTTTGTCGTCGCTTCTTATTTTTGTGGCTTGGGCCTGGGCTGCTGCCTTTGCAGAACTTGAACACAGACCCCGGCTCGGCTCTATATAGTTATGTCTTTTTCCTCCGATCCGCTACCCATCCCCTTTCTCTGGTCCTGGTCCATCCTCCTCCACCAGTTGGGTACAAAGTATGCTGCAAGTAAGATGCCGCCACAAACCGCAGGCAGCTCCAGTCGCTCTCAAATATTGCATCGTCTTTGGATGTGGCTGCACTGCCACAAAATGAGAGGTAATTTAGTAACAAAATAAATGAGAAGTTTTAAATATATTGTACCTCAATTTTAGACTTTATAGATATCATAGCCTTTGTTAAACCTGATATATTGCCTTTATGTTTTATTTATTTTACAAAAAGACATAAAATATTAAAAATTTACCTCGATCTCTAAAATTAATCCTCAACAAAGCAATAATAATACTACAGAATTAGTATACATTTTTCGCAGTGCACACTTGTTCTGTTCCCTGCTCATTTTATGTGTGTTGCCTGAGCTGAGGCGCCAAAACAAAGCAGAAACTTTGCTTGGTTCAACATTTCAACTGCTTGGAAATTTATTCATTCCCATTCCCGAAAAACTGAAGACCCTTTCCATTCTGATTTCCTAGCTCTCGGGCTCCCCAACTTCCGGATCCCCACTTTCTTCAATTCCCCAACCCATCCCAACAGTTGGCATCTTCATTTGTCTGTTCTGTCGTTTTGTATTTGAGCATTTCGGTATTTGAGTTTTCGATTCAGCAGCTCCTACGTCTCTTACTGCCACTGCCACTGCCACTTCTACTTGCTACTTGCTACACCTTCTGCTAAATGCCACACATAAAACTTTGTCGAGCAAATAAGTAAATTTTTAATTGAAACTCACATGCAAGAAGTGCACATTTTGTCACTGGCAAAATTTGATAATTCAAATGGCAGAACATTTAATATTTGATATGTAGCTCACACCTCTTATTTTACTATAGTATATGGCTGTATAGCTGTACCTGACCGGACCGGAGTACCTGACAAATTTAATTCAATTTGTCGAAATCAATTAAAATGCCTTTCAAAATTTATCACCTGCACAAAACGGACGATTTGCCAAATTGGAAGCTCGAAGCTATGTATGTATGAAGAAAATTTCTTTGAATGAAAACTTCTTTCCACTTTGCTTTTCCCCCTTTTCATTTTTTGGTCTAAAAGTTAACAAATTTCTGGATTTTCTTGATATTTTCTTTACTATTTTTGTGTTTTTGGGTTGGAAGGTAACTTGCGTTACTGAAGTCGAAAGTTTTCTTTCTCTCCACATGCGTCGAGTGCTTGGAATGGATGGAGAACTTCAAGTTCTATATGGCGTAGGACAAATATTTTTCAACAACTTCTCAATGTTGCCGGCAAGCTTCGAATGCAACTAAATTCCCCACGTACGAGTACATGCTACCAGAAGCATTGGCAGCCTCTGAATAAAGAACACAAATTGCTGGCATAAATGTGGGAGAGTTGCAGGGATAACAACATATATGTGGCCTGGTTGGTTTTTTGAGGAAAAACTTGGGTTTTTTTAATTTGATACCTTTTATTAGGTCTGAAAATCGTTATTAAAAATAGAGGCTGGAAAAAATTTAAAACTGGGAGACTCGTTCGTGTAGACAGACAGACAGAATTGGTTATCTCAGCTCGGGAAGAGATCCTGATCCTGAATATATGAATATAATATTATATGAATAAACTTTACAAGGTCGGAGATGATTTCTTCCCTGCGTTGCACTCTTTTGACCAAAATTATGTACCCTCTGAAAGAGTATAAAAATAGAATCTTTTTTTGAATGGAAATAGGCTCCATTCCCCAAAATAGGTTGGGGCTGATCTGAAATTCAAAATTTTTGTTTCCAACCTTAAACTTTTCTTCTTAAACAGTTAAAACAACTATTTTCGATTATTTTTGGATATTTTGGAAAGTTTATTCAAAATTTAAAAATACCTATAGGAGTAATTCTTATAATCGTCTTCATAATATTACCAATATTATAGCATAATAATAGCATAATATAATTAGCATAAAATTATTATATAATTACAATATTAAGATTACATATATTTTCCAAAAATTTGTCATTTTCCAAGTCCGTTTTAGAAGACTTTTTGTTTTCTTCATTATGTTCTTCGGATTTACATGAAGATCCACTAAAGATCGCTAATAGATCCACTAATGAAAAAATATGTAGAATTTAAAAATTATTATATTGTTTTGCAAATTTAGCCATGTCCGTGGTTGCAGTTCTTAGTTTAACAATCCGGCTTGACTAAATCAGAGTCATCCTGTTGCCGTTGTTGCATTTCGGGTTTGGGTAATGCTGTTGCTGGTGTTGGTGTTGTGATGTTGCTGCTGATTTATCTGGCGAGTGCGCCAAACGCATGTAAACAAGCGCTGGGGCCAACAGTGTGTTTTTCCTGCTCTTGGGGAAAATGCCAACACACGTACACTCATACAGGCCAACACGCCTTCAACTTTGCCACGCCCCCTCATGCACCGCCTCTGCCTCCTCTTGGGGGAAAAAAAAGAAGAGAAGTCCCAACCCCGTTTCAGCCTCAGCCCATAATGCGCAACTCAATTTGGCAACGAGCTGATGTTTCTGATGTTGCCCACATAAGTAGGCAATGGATTTTTGCCTACTGGTATTTTCAACGATTGTGAATGTTTTGTGGTTGAATTGGCAATACACTGAACCAAATTATGAGCTTGAAAGAGCTAAAGTGGAGCTTAGCGAGAAATGTTAATTAATTGGTCATATTTTTAAGGTCTAAAGTTTTATTTATTTTTTGGCTTTCAATGTCCTTCCTCTCTAACTTTATTATTTGTTTTTCTTTTATTTTGTATTCCCTTTCTATCCCCCTTTGTATCGCTTTTCGTTTGGTTTTGTATGTATGTGTGTTGACCATCCTCTAATGGCCGCAAATTAAAGACTTTGGACCGAAGCTAAACTTTCATTAATCGCGCCAAATGTCAGTGCACAGATTTCCTGTTGAAAAGAGTGAAGTGGAAGAGGGAGCAGAAAGGGCAGCATAGAACAAAAAAAAAAATAGTAAAATAGGATAAAATAAAGAGTGGGCAACAAATAGAGGCAGAGACAATGAGAAAGCACTGCTGCAGCTACAGCAAACTATCAAAATAAATAACAGAACGTGACGGCTACGTAACGTGCCACATTCTACCCGCCAGGCCACCTCCCACATCTACCGCCTATATAGCCCACCCATACACACACAAACACACACACACAGACTAACACACTCACACACAATTGCCACACAAACGAAACTTTTCAGCCACGAAAATTGCACATAAAACTTAATTAGTTTTTTCTCTCTCTGTTTGGCTTGTTTGTTGCTATTGCGTTTCGTGCTGTTTGGTCATTTTTATCATTTGCACTTAATTAATTAAGTTGTAGCATTTTTATTGCCCAACAATAACAACAACAACAACAACGAGAACAAGAAGAGAAAGCACAACAACTATATAATACACATGTTATAGAATAGTTACCATTAGAAGCCAATTGGTGTGGGTGACTTTGGAAAGAATTTTTGGTGGAAAGAAATAAAAGAAAGAATTTTAAAGAAAACTAAGAAATTAATTTTTTATTAAAACTAGTTCTAATCTTAAATAATTTCTACACCATTTTTCTATAACTCTCAGCAGCTTTTGAAAGAAGATCCACAACTTCTGGCAACTTGATTATAAAACCGTAATTGGATGTATCCAACCAGGATGCAGGATCCACGATCCAGGACATAAATATATAATAAATCGCGGCATGTAAGTACCACCAATAGTATTAAAATATTGATCAAGTGCGTGGGCGCCATCTACTGGGCGTTTATGCGAAACTGTGCCGTTAAGGTCGTAAGCCGTAAAAATTAATAGCCAGACGATGGGTATCGTTAGAGGATTGGTGGCTCCTGTGCTCTCGACCTGGCCTGTCGGAGATGTTGGACGGTTCTGCCAACGACGAGTCGACCGACGACTTCAAGTACGTGTAATATCAATAAAATTAAGCCGGCAGAGTCTTGCGTGCAATCATAAAAACGCGACAGTGCCAAACAATAAGCTTAAAGCCTCTTACACGTATTTTTATGCCCCCGCCACGGGTGCACTTCATCCAACCGACCTACCGACCGTCCAACCAAAAACCATTCAGACACCCAACCACCGAGCCATCGAGCCACTGAGAAAGTGAACCAACCAAACCACCCATATCCACCCATATCCAATCTCGACGCCCATCCACGACGCCGCCGTGTCGCTTCTAATGCGACTTGAAAAGTCAACGACATCCGGTATGAAACGAGCTCTCTGGGCCAGTGAGGGGTAAAGGACGGTTGGCGGCATGGAAAGTGTGGTGGGAGTAGTGGCACCTCTACATGAATGCGACGCGTCATTGTTTCGCTCTGAAGGAGCTGCCAGCAGAAATCCAAGATCCCCTAGCCCACAGAGCTCAGCCATAGTTACTGTTGCTTTTATAAAAATCCACGGTGCACTGTGGTTCCCCATAATGTTATACTATCCTTGGTCCTTGTAGAGATATATTTTATCTATATAGAGATATATATATAGAGATATATATAATATTTTGGTCAAAAGTGGGAAACGCAGGCAGGGATCGGGATCACATCCTGCGTCGACATTGAAAGGAAAAAGTCTGCCAGTTTTCGGCTTTTAGCTAGTGGTCTGTTGCTATAAGCCACGTACCGGATACGGGATAGGCTACAAGATTCAGGCTACATGATATAAGATATGTACGTCATACGGGCTACACAGGGCGTAGAGGGAAAGGCGTCAAAGCTACGGCGTACAGACTAAGCTAAAGCGTAAAGCTAACGGGTATTCTGCTTACAGGCTGCGGAATCGCTCTGCAGGCTACGGATACAAGCTAGGGGATACGGATTACTGGCTATATCCTACGGGATACTGGCTACGACGTACAGCCTACGGCTTCCGTCTACACGGTAAGGGCTACGTTGTACAGCCCACAGCCTACGGGCTAAGGCCACACTAATTTTAAAAAATTGAAATTAGTGTGACCGTATTTTTATAGATAAAATTAATGTGACCAGGTTCACATAACAAAAAGGTATGACCGTATTTCCTTTTTTATATTAAAATGTGGTTAATTGCAAAAAATACGGTCATACTTTTTTGTTATCACACTAATATATCAAAATACGGTCACACCAATTTGAAATTGAAATCGAAATTAGTGTGACCGTATTTTTATAGATAAAATTAGTGTGACCGTATTTTGATAGATAAAATTAGTGTGACCGTATTTGTATAGGTAAAATTAGTGTGACCGTATTTTGATATATAAATTAGTGTGACCGTATTTTTATAGATAAATTAGTGTGACCGTATTTTTATAGGTAAAATTAGTGTGACCAGGTTCACATAACAAAAAGGTATGACCGTATTTTACTTTTTTTATTTTAAAATGTGGTTGATTTCGAAAAATACGGTCATACTTTTTTGTTATGATAACCTGGTCACACTAATTTATACAAATTTAAACTAAAAAAAATAGCGTCCGGGCCCTTTACATTTTTTATTTGGCTTATCTGTAAAAACAAAAATATACAATATACAATAAAAACAATAACAAATACAATAAAACTTACAACTAAATAACCTATTTTAAAACTATTTACAGGTAAACCTATTACAGGTGACGATTATCCTAATAGTTGGCCCAAAGGATCTTGTGAGGGATTTTATCGAGCAGAGTCTATGCCTCCAGGCTAAAATTCCTTGTTTGCTCACGGCCTGTTAAAGCATAAAGAAAGTAAATAATCTACAATTAGTGTAAAATCATGTGCATTTTGAAGAAAATAAACGAAAGTAAATTATAAAACTGTTATTCATTGTTATTCATTGACCACGGTTATTATTCATGGTCACATGTGGCATGATCAGCATTTGCAGTTCCAGTTCCAGGGGGAATGGTAGTGCCATTCGGTTTTTATGTACATAT
This sequence comes from Drosophila pseudoananassae pseudoananassae, assembly GCA_018153035.1. Classification (NCBI taxonomy): domain Eukaryota; kingdom Metazoa; phylum Arthropoda; class Insecta; order Diptera; family Drosophilidae; genus Drosophila; species Drosophila pseudoananassae. The sequence goes on along the minus strand of JAECXR010000023.1, from coordinate 1,621,792 downwards.
GTATGTATGTACATATATCCGTAGGTTATTATCATTGGAATACACTTTTTCGCATTGTAAAACCTGAGTCAACCTTATTATTGAGTAAACCTTATTTATGCCATTACCTATCTTTAAACCACCTTACACATACCGTATTAGACCTTGATTAAGCCTTGATTAAACATTGATTTTACCTTATGTTGCGGAATGTGGAAAATATATAACAATTATAGAAATTACAATGTAACCCTGTTTAGGCCTTAATAATACCATATTTTCATTGATTATATGATAGATTTGAGAAATTTTTTTGATTTTTGAGAAGTTTTTGGATTAAGTTTTATAAATCTGAGGACCTTTACCTGCGATCAGCAAGAACCGAAAAGTTTGATAATTTTCCGGAATATGAAATTAGTTTAAGAGGCGGAAAGTTTAGAATAGACAACGAATCAGTGTGTGGCGCATTGAGGCATTGATGTTGCTGCTACTGCTGCCGCTGTGGCTGCTGCTGCTGCTAGGTGAAGTGCTGCTTAAATATGAAAAACTAACTCGCAGCTGCTTTTCACATTTTCCTGCACTTGACACTAAATTCACTTTGGCCAAGTGGGTGCTTCGAGCACTTGAAGCGCTCTTTCGCTTGACAACAAACCCACTAACGCATCCAGCTTTGGATTCTGCTCCTGCTCGTGGTCCTACAGCTTCAGCTCTTGCTCCTTTTTGTTGGCCAGGGGGCCCTATACGTCCTTACTGCTGCGTTGCAATGTGGCATGTGTATGTGCCACACCGTCGTTCTGTGCCACTCTCTCGTTGCCACTTTTCTCCGCACTCTCCATGCTCTTCGGCGGACCTCTTCAGGTCTTCAGCCGGGCAGGTGCGCAACGTACGTATAGCGTACATACATATATTTATTTTATTACTTAAATAAATTACAAAACGGTAGTCGGTTAACCAGAGCCAAAGCCAAATGGCCACCACCCAGTCGGGCTACCGGCTACCCAAACCCCACTTACCCACGTGTTTGGCTGCATAGTTGAGAAGCTTAGCGAATAATATATTGTTGCAGTGCTGCAGGAGCAGTAGCAACAGCAACAGCCACAGCCACAGCAACACTGGCAATATCAACACTAGCAACAGCCACACTGGCAACTGCAACAAAGGCAACAAAATGCCACTAACGGCTCAGCGCAGGGGCGTACTTTGGGAAGGAAATTAAATGGTATAAACAATTTGTAAAAGAAATATCAAATAAATTATACTAATAATAAATATAAAATATAAAAAATCCCAAAATTTCTTTAAAACAGGTTTTTCAAAGAGGAGGCGTGGTCAACTGCCAACTGCACGACGAATAGTACGTTGGACGGTCCAGTACAACATCCAGAGGTCGGCAGGTGAAAGGGAAATGCAACACAATTCGAGTGCTGGCAGAATAAAACTTTTACAACAACTTTTGTTTTTTTTTTGTGTCGAGACGCTCCAAAAGTTGGCTTAAATCTACTTACACTCCGCCATTAGCCTCTTAAAAAGTTATGATCGTGTTTACGGCGTAGAATATTGTCTGGAATATTTACCTATTATTTAAAGTATAAACTTACCTAGAAAATTTTTTAACTTTTTGGAATAAAAGGCAAGCTGACGGAAATTATTTAAACTGGCTTTCAATTCTTACGTATATTTATATTATCTTGTTCAATTTATAATTTCAGTTTTATCTCTATTTACAAATGAACTCCAAATGGTTGTTTTTTGTTTCAAATTTAAGTTTTCTGGGGGAAATGCTACGAGTGTGTCTGTCTTTTCTTCAGCTTGGGTATATATATGCGTTCTTGTATATATTGTATCGTATTTGTATAATCATCATTTATAGTTTACGTATAATATGCCTATGCTGTCTTGTATATATTCTTCATATTTTTGTTTTGTTTTTCAATATTGTTTTGAGTTAAATTTCGTTGAAAGTTCTTCATTTGATTATATTGCCAAAAAATGCCGATGCAAAAAAAAAAAAAGGGATTATTAGCCGTAATAATTGCCAGGAGCCTGGGTAGGGTAGCTCTTGGCTCCACCGTAGTTTGAATCGGAACCGGAATTGGAACTGGAGCTCCGCGGATTCTCACTGAAGAGTCCACCAAAGTTTTTCGAGTTGAAGATCTCGCCTAGACCACCGGCACCACCACCACCGCCGGAATTTCCGCCGCGATTGCTGTTTCCGCCACTGAGCAGGCTGCCCAGGAAACTTCCGGCACCACCGCCGCCAGCACCGCCGCCTCCATTGCCGCCACCACCACCAGAGAGAACGGATCCAAGGATTCCGGTTAGGAGACTGCTTCCACCGCCGCCTGAAGAGCTGCCGCCACCACCACCACCGCCGCCGTATCCACCGCTGGGCTGATAGCCGCCACTAGGCTGGTAGCCACCTTGTGCTCCACCGCCGCCGCCTCCTCCTCCGTTAGCACCGCCGCCTTGCAACTGTTTGGCAATCTGGCCTGCAATTATACCGGACACCGCTTGACTCACCGCCGGATTCGAAAAGAAATTGGAGAAGAAGCCGCCGCCCTCCTTGTCCTTGGGTTTTTGGGCGCCACCACCACCGTTATTCTCGTAGCCAGGTGCCGGGGGCGTGTAGCCGGGACGTGGTTGATAGCCGCCGGGGGCTGGCTGATAGCCGCCTGGATTGTAGCCACCGGGATTATAGCCGCCGGGTTGTTGAGGCTGATAGCCGCCGTAGGGATTGTAGGGAGCTGGTGCAGCACCGCCACCACCTGCTGCTGCATTGCCGCCATCGCCGGAATTGGGGAGACTGGGATACAGGGAATGACCGCCAGCCGAGAAGCCACCACCGTATCCACCGCTGCCGCCGTTCGGTAGATTGTTGCCGCCGCCGCCGTAACCACCGCCGGCCCCCATCTCCGGTTGCGGGGCACTCGGGGCATTCGGGGCGTATGAGTTATGGCTATGCACTTCTATTATTTTTTTTTTTTCAAATAATTTTGTTTTTTTTTTAGATGCAAGCAGTTTCAGCAAAGCAGTACATGTCCAAGCACATTTTTTGGGGTTAGCCACAAAGCGGAAGGTAACATAAAAAACGGGAGGATACAAAAATAATAACAAATAAATAAATAAACAAAAAAACATAAAAAACTTAGCTTAGTTTTGCTTTCCACGTTTTGGGTTTTCTGTTTTCTGTTCTCTTGTTTTTTTTTAAACATTAAAATCTACACAACTTTGAGTTTGTCGGCCTTAAGCTAAAGTTAAGTCTTTGCCTTTAGTATATTATTTATATAATATATATACTTTAATATTGTTTTTTTTTTTGTTTAGCCTCACACTCATACACTTAGTAATTCTATTTACAACTTTGTTTTAATTTTTTGTTTTTTTTTTGTTTTTGATTAGTTAATACTCGAATACTTATTGTTTGCTGCCCGTTTTGTATGTGTCTTGATGTACGTATGCAAGTATGTATGTTGTGTGTGTGTGTTAGGGTATTAGTAAGTATCCTGTATCTTAAGTAATGATTTTAGTTTGTTTTTCAAGTCCCCGTGTTATAATACTGCTTACATATGATTCCGGTTGAGAGAGATTGCAAATCAAGTTATGTCCCAAAAATCAAACTTCAAACGGACGGAGTAAATATTCTCTGCACTCTGATCATAAACTAAACTAAACGTGTCTCTATGGCCAATGAAAATGATAAAATCAGTTTGTTTCTTTACTTCTGTGGTGAATAGTTGTTGTGGGCTCGTTTGGCTTTTAATTAATATTTGTATTGTTACTGTGGCAGTTTAGTTTTTCCTTGTTTTTTTTTTGGTTTTTAGTAGCAATGTAAATGCATCTCTCTATTTATTTTTTTCTTTTTTGATTTTTCGTTTGCATTTCGCAGCACTTAATTAGTAGTTTTTAAGATTCAAACACCTTAGGCTAGTTTCGATTTTTAAAATGCCATTTAAATTGCTTCAGTGATTAATTGTAATTATTTATTCGTACTCCCCTTATGTATCGAGGACAAAAAAAAACTCACACACATTCTTCGAATCGGAGCGCACTTGGTGGCTTCGGATTCCCTTCTTCACTCTCTATATATGTTTTTTTCTCATTTTTTTTTTTGTATTTACGAAATGTAGCTCATTATGCATTTTTTATTATTTTTTTTTCTTTGATTGACATGCGTATCTTGTATCTACACAACACTATCCATCTAAGTATCTGACAGTGGCAGTGGCAGCGAAACATTAAACGGCTAAAAATTGGTAGAATCGTTGGAATTTCCGGAACTACTGACCGCAAATTCGTAGCATCCAGAATGAAACACGAAAAAAAAAACAAAAATGAAATTAACATCAAAGTTGCCCAACCAGCCATGCAGCCATGAACAGCCATGTAGTGTCCGTGTATCTTTCCATCTTTGTATCTGTGTCTGGGCATGTGTGTAGTGGTCAGACTTGACCGGGGAGGCTCTCACCATCCGGCCGGAGGCTTCCTGTCTAAGCCCGAAATTAAATTCCAATTTAATTGAGCTGCAAAAAAGAGCAGCCATCCAGTCAGCTAGCCAGCTTGCCTCTTGGGAACGAGGGCCGTCATGAAAGTTCCTCTTGACTGACAAATGAACTCCGTTCCCCTCACGCCCCCTTTACTCTTTACTCTCTACTCTCTTAATCTTTTTTTGTTTGTTGCTTCTCTGCTTTTTGCTGTTGTGTTTGTACAACAATATTAAATTGAAATTACGTATACGACGTGTCTGCCAGACAGGCTAAAAAAAAATCAAAATAAGAACCCAAAACTGATTCTATAATTAAAATACTAAACTAGCCTGCAAAAGGGCTGCAAATTATGGATAGTTTGTCCAAAAATTACTACAAATATTTTATATTAAGTACATTTTTCCTTTTTCTTTTTTAGCCGAAACTGCCTAGTACTCACTGCCACGGCCACTGCCACCTTGCTTTTGCTTGTTAGCACAAAATTCGACAAAGAAAACAGATATTAAATATCAATCAATGGTTTAAGTTTAAAACAATAGTTCAAATTATAGGTTTAAATAAAATAAAAAGGTTAACTCGCAGAAGGGCTTCCATTTTCACTTGTTTTGTTGGCAAATATTATGCATTTATTCTTTTCTTTATTTCCCTTTTTAAAATAAAGTTTCCACCTTGAAACCTTGATGTTTTTTTTTAAGGTTTTATGTTTTTTTTTTTGTAGATATTTCATTGCATTATTTATGTCATGAAACATTATTTGTTTCTTTCCTATTTTTTGCCAATATGTTGTTTTTTTTCAAGTTTCATCTTTGTTAATTTTTTCTGTTTCAGATGGGCTTATTGTTGTGTTCTTTTAGTATTCATATTCATTAAAATATTATCTTTGAAACGAAATATCTTGACCTGATGGTTTTAAATTAAATTTTTAAGCAAATTTTCCATGTTTTCTGCTTAGAATTTTAAGAAGAGACATAAGATTTAAGCATTTATTCCACCTTTTAAGGCTTAAACTTTCCATTTTAAAGCATTATTGTTATAGATTTTAAAAGATTCATATTCAATTTTGGTGAAAAGAGTTGAAAATTTTGTAAAGATTTTCTTTCAAAATTATTTTTTAGAGACTTTTTTTTACACATTTTTTTTTAAATACTTTTAGAATTAAAATACATACACTTTGGTATATTTTGGCCTGAGAATTAGTTTCTTTTAAGTTTTGAGAAAGAAAAGGTATAAGAATATGGTATGCTGTTTCAAATCAAATATATATCCTTTTATACCTTTTTTTTTTAAATATAAGTGATAACATTTATTTCCCATAATTTCTTTAATAAAAATAGAACATAAATAAAAGTATCTTTTTCAAGTGAAAATGGTTGCCCGACTTTAAGCTTTGTGATCTCATGGTTTGCGCATTTTTCCAGGGTAACATCGTGGTCGTAGCGTTTTTCTGCATTATCTTTCAAGTCAATCTACGGAAACTGAAAACTAAAACCGAAACCGAAACTGAAACTGAAACTGCTGCTCCGTTCTGGCCTATTACGTGTGCATCTGGCCAAGAATTAGACCAATGGCCAGGATGACGAGGACGGGGCTGGATGAGCCGAGATGCCCGGCCGCCGAAGGATGCGCCTGGGTGCGCCGGTTGTAGGGATTCTGTTGGTTTTGATTCTGATACTGCGGCGGCGGCTTGTTGTACATATTGGCATTCGAGTGCTGGCTCTGGTAGCCCTGATAGTTGCTACCGTAGGGGGCCAGGCCGCCCCCGCCGCCGCCCAGGATGCCCAGGGTCGAGCTGGGCAGTCCGAGGCCGCCGCCAGAGACGCCGCCCCCGGAGCCGGGCGGACCGCCGACGCCGCTGCCGCCAGTGCCGCCGGTCGGTCCGCCGTAGAATGGCTGCTGGCCGAAGACGAAGGGCGGATTGTACGGGTTCACCGGCTGGAGGCCGTGCATCGGGTATCCGGGATTGAGGACGCTGCCTGGATGATTGGGTTGGGGGAATTGCTGGAACGAGGGCGCCGACGTGGGCGAGTTGTACGGAAAGATGGGCATATTGGGTATGATGGGCATATGGTGCTTGGCCCCGAACACATAATGCGGATCGATAATGCCCGTGGAACTGGCACCGGCCGCTCCCGCCGTATTCATGTTGTTGCTATTCTTGTCTCTTTCACGATCGCGATCCCCGCCATTGCCGCCGCCATTACCATTCCCATGGCCATGGCCGTGTCCGTTTCCGTTCATCCCCATGCCGGAAATGCCGTCACCGTTCGACTGATGGTTATTGTTGTAGGTGTAAGTATTTAGCGTGGGATTCGATGAGGCGGGTGCAAAGATATTGTTCTCGGGTCCCTGGCCCAAGCTTGATCCTGTTAGTGGTTAGTATTTTGTATTTTTTTCCGTGTGCAGCGAGATGAAAGGCATACACCAAAAAAAAGTAAAGAGCAATGGATGGTTTTTAGTTAGGGTGTTTAAGTTTGGCCATTATACTGCCCAGCTGGCTACGTTTTTCTCTTAGTGTGCGCAAACAAAAAGAATTTTTTTTTTAAAGAAATATTGACAGAAAGTTAGACTCATGGCCTTTGAAGAATTTGCATTTTTTTTAGAAGTGATTTGTTTAAAGCTTAAGTAGTATGTTTTTGCGGCTTAAAAAAAGAGGATATTGTAAAGAATATTATAATATTATAATATTACTATATCTAAACCATCATGTCTATTTCGAGAGAAAAACATTAGCCGGGCATTAAGCAGCTGGCCGGGTGGTGCATTTTTTTTTTTTAGCATTTTAGCATTCAGTCGAGTACTTTGGAAGCCATTTAGAGCGAATGAGGCGATGAATGAGCGAGCGAGCGAGTGATTGATTGATTGATTGATTGGTTGATTGATTGGGTTGTTGGATTGATTGATTGTTCAATTGATTGAGTTGGCAAAAAGCGTGGTGTTGCAGTGTGGTGTGTGTGGTTTTTTTTTTGTATTCTGGGTGGTGGTGTGCAGGTGGAGTGGCTTTTCTGGTTATTCAAGGTGTGTAAGTGTGTGTTTAAGGGTATGTATGTGCTTGTGTGTGTGATCGCCTTAAAAAAAATTAAACACTTTCTACGATTTTTGGTCGAAAAAAAGGCACAAAACCGATCGTAAAACTAAGACAATAAGGGCCCAACATAAAAGGAGATTAGAAACACAACAAAATAACATTTTTCGATTGTTTTTGGATTTTGTGTTCGTTAGATAGGCAGAGTTTTTTTATGGTATAGAGATCAATTAATTGTACAAATTTATTACTTTTATTTATTTTAAATATTGGTTTAAAAATCTTCATTTATCCTCGTTTAGAAAAAAATGCATTTCCAAAACTCTGCCATCTAAGATCTTCGGTTACCCGAAGTCGGGCTCATTTTTTCTAGACCCGCTTATCCACCGATTTGAGGCCCCATCATTATCATAACAGTTAATGTTTCAGTTGGGAACCAAACACGATGCCAATCCGATAGAGAAAAGCTCCGCCCGACAACTCCGCCCAGGCGGGGGCGCACAATGAGAAATTCAAAGGTAAAAGAGTATCCATTTCGTAAATACCTGACGGATTGGCCGAGGGCGAGGCCGAGTTGGGGCTGCTGTTGGAGGATCCTGCCTTTCGCTTACAGGTCGGATAGCTGCCGCAGTCCTTGCCATCCCTCTGGTTGTAGCTGCACGAATCGCTGGTGATGATGCACTCCTCGGTTGGCAAGCAACCGATATCGCCGCATCCACGACCGTACTCTTTATATTTTTTTATATAGTATTTTGGTTTTTTTTTGATATTTTTTTTTTTGTTTCAGTGTATATGGTAGTTATGTTGGTTGTTGAGGTTGTTGAGGTTGGAAATCATAGACATACAAATAAAATAAAAGAAAACGAAAAATTTGAAATTATAAAACCTGCTTAAGAATTGGAATTACTTGGGTATCTTATTTCTCAAATGACAATGATGGAGTTTTGATGAACGCATGAATTTTGTTCTTGGAAACGAAATACTTTTTTTTTAAGGGGTTTCTAGACAAAATACTTTTTAAACAAAAAAATGTAAAACTAAAAATCTGGATTTCTTTCCAGACAAACAAATAATAAAGAAATATCAAGTATACGCACTGGAGTAGGCATCCACGGTGTAGCCACAGCTGGCGAGGATCGCCAGGGTCAGGAGAGGCACTGCCAGTGACATCCTGTTGCTCATCGATGACAAGCCCATAGCTTAGTAAGTGTTGTTACGATGTATTATTGTTCTGCAAGAAGAGAAAAGAATATCGATAGGCGATTAAAAAAATGTCAAAAGAAATCTACAAATTACAAATTTCTAAAAAATAAGTAGGCTGTGGCACTTCACAATTTTCGAGTTCCAACCAAACGCCAGACAATTGTTCATTCCAGTCCCGGAGCTCGGCGCAGTAACACAAACAAGTTAAACAAAAAAAATTGAAGTTTATTTTATTTTATAAAAAAAAATAAGAGAGAATATAAGAAAAAAAAATAATAATTTCGGCCTAAAAAAAAGTGCAACGAAAAAATATTTAAAAAATAAAAAGTGATTAAAACTTAGTGAAAATAAAATTATTTCAGCCAAAATTTACTGAAAAACTATTTTTTTTTTTTTCTAGAAATCTATCGGGACCTGCTAGAGACATGGCCTTCAGCTCGGACATGGCCAAGAGGGCATTGTCCCTCGAGTACAAACGCCTTCAGGAGCAGATGGTGGAGGGCTTCACCGTGGACCTGGTCGATGAGCAAAATCTTTTCGAATGGTCGGTGGGTATCTACGGGCCGCCCGATACCCTGTACGAGGGCGGCTACTTCAAGGCGCTGATGAAGTTCCCCACCGACTACCCATACTCGCCGCCGACGCTGTGCTTCGAGACCAAGGTCTGGCATCCCAACATCTATGACAACGGGATGCTGTGCATCTCGATTCTGCATCCGCCCAGCGACAACTGTGTCGGCGGCGAATTGCCGTGCGAGCGCTGGAATCCCGTCCAGAGCGTCCGGACCATTCTCCTGTCGGTTATTTCGCTCTTAAGCGAGCCGAATACCGTATCCCCCGCCAACGTGGAGGCCGCTGGCATGTATAGGCGCTGGCATGAGAGCAAGGGCCAGGACACGGAGTACGAGAACATAGTCCGTCATCTGGCGCTGGCCTCCAGCGAGGAGGCACGCCTCAATGGCATCATTGTGCCACGGACCCGTGAGGAGTACATCCAGAATAAGCCGACGCCGGAGGAGGACCACGACGACATAGATTATAGCTTCTACTTTGACGGCTACGCTCTGGACGTCAAAGACGTCGATGAGGAGGATGACAGCAACGAGAATGAAGATCCCGGAGCACAGCCAGCAATGGAGGGGCAGTAAGAAATCATTTAAATTAACCGATATAGACACTAAAATGCCGAACTTACACTGGAACTGAAGAACGGTCCTTACTCAAGGACACGCCCCGTTCCTTAACCCTAAACAGTTGACAGTAAATTGAGGAAATGGAAAAGCATGAAAGCGTTGAGGCGTTGAGACAAAAACAAAATACACGCAGACATGAAAGCTACACATTCAACTCCTGGCCACACTTTACAATTGTGATGTTGCGTTCTTGTTGGATGTCAGAACGGGCACACTGTACGCCGAGCTTTGGTCATACTGGATGTTTATCAACACTATTAGTGTTTTATGTTTCGTTAAATGGTTAAATCTAAATGGATCCCTTTTGGATCGTGTTCTTTCGGATACTTGCGCACTCCTGTCCCAAGTCAGTGTCGGAAGCTGATCGATTTTGATAGAAGCTGAAGAATTCAATGTTCCTGAGAAATTTGAAAGTTACTGCAAAGTTGAGAAGCCAACGACAATAACACAATGATGTTACTCTGATGTAGGACAACATACTGCTGATAGAATAGGAATATAATGATTACTTAAGTCTACACTACGGAACGCCCCGTCATCTAATCATCTCTACACGTAATGCCACACAATGGTCCATAGATCACCACCATGGACGTGACCAGCCTGATGCCCAAAAAGATGCTGACGAAACACTCTTGTTACCCTTAAGCCTCACTAGAAGAGCTCGCTAATTGCAACATAATGGGACTTGTTTTGATGATCACCATTATGTTGCAATTTTATAATTTGATTTGTTAATTCTGCACCTGATCTTCTCAATGTCAACACTGGACTCTGCACACACTATCACACATTTGGTCAATCCTCAACCACGTTGCATCGATGCAGAAAATCAAGACACTACTTATATCCCCACAATGATATCAACAAGAAGCGTTTTAATCAACAACCCCGAAACAGGAAAGCGTCTGCTGCTTGGCTCTCTTTTCTACACTTTGAAAATTTGTATGGATTTTCTAGAAATGTTTGAATATCACATCCTATGTTTATACAAAACCTGTTTGCTATCGTTAATAAACACACACTACACACTTAATATGATGTCTTAATAAATGGGAGGGTTCTTCGCAGTCGCCCATTAAAGTAAAAATAATAAAAATCATTTAGCCAGAACTCTAAAAATGACTCTAGGAATCTCTAGCAATTTTTCAGAGACCTCGCTGCTTCAGAAAAAAAATGTATGTATATTGCCAACTCATGACGGTGGAAGGTCAGCCCTCCTGGTGGCGACACTCCATCACAGTCAAGGTCCTCCATCCAGGACACTGCCCTTAATCAATTGCCGTTTTCCAACAATTTCAAGAACTTTTTCATAATTTTTTCAATCCACATCCAGACAGTCTCCAGTCGGGGGAAAACATTTCCATATTCAAATTTCTCAAATGACTTGGCAACTTGGTAGATTTTTTTTTGCCTTTTTTAGCCAAAAAGGCCAGTAGCGGAAAATGTTTCTTAGCCCTGAAGGAAATGAATTTAACGAAGAGAGTGTTGTGCCGCTCGCTTTGATTAATTTTCAATTTTCGTTTAAAGATTTCCCTTCATTTTCCAAACCGGAAATGGAAAAAAAACGGGGAAGCTTGAGAAAGGAAATCGTCCAGCAAATGGAAACGCATAAATTGGTCGTCTGGCTGTCGTCGTTGGCGTCTGTCTATGATTTGTGTCCTTTTTCATTTGTTCCACAATGCCGCCCCAAGCGAACGCCCATGAATAGGCCTAAAAAATAGAAATCGCCATTAAAATCACCCTCACAAACTAGTTGAAGCGTACTTCAAATTATTAATATTTATTTCAAATTAAATGAAAAATGAATAGGAAAATCAACATATGTAAGCAGTATGCTTGAATGATAAATTTTAATGGCAAATGGAATTCCAATTCTGGCCATTTTATTTACTAATTAGATGTACAACTTCTGTTGGCAATTAAAATTGATGAGATATGAGTTTTTAGTTTGCTTTTTTTTTTTTTTTGCCAATAAATTCCATATTTTTGTGGGAAATGTAGGCAGTTTTTTCTGGTAATAGGTGTTTGCCATTTATTTTATTTTAATTGAGTTCTGATTAGTTGAGCTATAACTAGAAATTAGTCTATTCTTGTACATGTATGGGAAAGCACTTCTATAGGATCTTAGATAAGCAGTGCAGAATAGGAAAGCAGTTCAAGAAACATGTTCATTCTTGATTTAATATCCTTGGTCTAAATTGGGAAATATTTGTAAAAATATTGTTTCTTAAAGCTTTCTTTAAATTTAAAAAAAAAACCTTCATTGGTTTCAATGATAACATTCACTTTTTAAAGCGCCAGTCTCTGGGTGGCTCCCTTTTTTATTACAACTGCTTTTTTCTTGGCTCCCCTACTGTCCGTCCGCTTGTCCATTTGTCCGCTTGTCCATTTCTCCGTCCGTCTGTCCGCCTGTCGTTGTACATTTGTCTGTGCGGGCCACGTCCCGGTCGACGGAAGCCAAAAGTGGAAATGCATGATAAATGACACAAGGTTTGGCTCCCCGCTACCACTATTTTCTTCTTTTTTTTTTTTTTGCCACTTTTTTTTTTTTTTGCAACACTACGGGTGGGCGGAGGCGGAGGTGGCGTGGGCGTCAGGCCTTGTACAACAACATGAAGAACCAGAGCGACAACAACAATTTTTATTTCAAGAAACATACACACACAACAAACACACCAACCAGAACAACAAGAATTCTGGGCCACCAGGAGGGAGCTGCCGGGGAGTCGCAACACAAAAATTGTGAAACGATGACGTCGTAAATGTTTTGTTGCAACATTTTTCTGTTCTACGTAAAAAAAATAAAACAAAAAAAAATAGACAGAGATAGTTAGATGGGGAGCGAAAAAGATGGAGCAAAAAAAAAAAAAAAAGAAAAGGAAAGAAATGAAGTAAAAACAGCAAAGCAAACTGTCCGCGAAACGGAAGCGCAAATAAAACAACTGCAAGGGGTGCCCAGCCAAGCGGCCAGTGGCGGCGGGGCAGCGAAATGGAAAGGGGGACGCCCGGACCACCGGATGAACTCGCAAAAAAAAAAAAAAAATACAGGAATCAAGCCACAATGAGTGCTCCACTGTGCGCTGCCTTCGAAAGTTTGGGTTTTTTAGACAAGATAGTAGTACCTATAATACTAAATAAAATACTAAAAATAATATAAAAATATATAAATTTAAAGACAAAATTGTTTGTTTTTAATGATATTTTTAAAAGGAAATAATATACTTAAGAGGAGTACTAGAGTACCAGGAGGAAAATACTAGTATCTCTGTAGAGGGCAAAACACACGGTGACGAACTGCATGCTTTAGCGTGTATTCTAAATATTTTTCAATACCTTTCGTAGATGATTCTTTTTGATTTAATATTGTTTTGAATAAAGTCCAATAAAGTCGGTAAGCTATATCTTATTTATAAGATAAAAGTATCTTTTTTTTAAGATAATGCCAAGTATTCTTGATATGATTCCATGTTATTTAAAAATTAACCACAAAAATCTCCTTAAATTCTCCACTAAAAAATCGAATTATGCTTAGAATCTCTTGTATTTCTAGTTGAAATATTTGTTAAACTTAGTTCTTAAAATGTTTCGCCAGAGAAGTGAACAAAACAAAGCTACCATGGCCTAGAGTTAGAACCTAAATATATACCACTATTATATACATATATAGGTATGTATGTATGTATAAAGATATATATAATCATGACCCAGGCAGGAACAGGAAGGGAGAAAGAAACATCGCCTGAGGGAAAGTGGGAAATGGCGGAAAAGCGGAGGGAAAAGCAAGCAACGCTCGGGTTCGCAAGGCATAAACCGAAAATTCACACTTGGTTACTTCCTTCATGACTTTGGATATTATTGTGGTTTATGTTAGTGCTGTCACTTGCCGCCGGCCACGCCACAGCCGCCCCTCGAAAAGCAGCCTGCTGGTTGATGTATGACTCCATGAAATGCGATATATTCATGTTAAATTATTCTTTTTTTTTTGTTCATGTCTGTACTTGCAACAAAAGTCAGAGAAGTTGCACTTTTCATTTTTAATTCTTTATTTTTTTTTGTATTTAACTTTTGGCGAATCAACTTTAAAACAACACAAATACAGAAAGAGACACAGGGATAGAGACCGAGAGACAAACACAAAGTGCAAAGTTGGGCGCCAGTTTGAAATTGCAATTGCAATTGAACAAACAATTAAAACTTTTAAATATTGTGACAGCATTTTTACAGTTAATTGCACAGGCAAAGCCAGCTCCTGGCTCTACTCCTCCCCACACATACATACCTACATACATATACATATATATATATAATTTTTATTTTTTTTGTAACCCCACCATTCATTACTTCCAATTCATTTCAAAAGAACTCCATAGTTTGCCCTTTTGGCCTCTGAAAATAGGTGCTCCCGAAAAACAAAAAAAAAAACAATAAAAAGTTTGTCCATCTCTTTCCCTGTCCTTTATGGCCATCTCTTTCTATTCGTAGAGTCGCCTGCAGTTGTTGCAGCCTGACAAAAAAAAAAAAAATAGAACTGACAAACTGACAACCATTTGTCATTAGCTGCGGGCTGTGTGGGTGTGGCCATATGCTTTTAGCATTTTAGAGGGAGTTCGTGACGCAAAAAAAATACCAAAAATACCAAGAGAGAGAGGCAAAAATAATAGCCAAGAGTGAGAGGGGACGACTTTAATTAGCGAACGCCACCAGTTTGCTGATTTTTCAAATTTATTTCGGTTCGGCGGCGGCATTTCTGGCTTATTAAATTCCGCCAGCTAGCAAAAAAAAAATGGAAAAAAATCCAACAAAGTAGAGACCCAGTCACCTCCCTAGCTCCCAAAAAAAAAAATATGTCAATTTGTGGGAACCGACCAGGCAATTCCAAAAACGACAAAAAAAAAAAATAACCTACCGGAAGAAGGAAAATCTTTGTAAGGCAGTTAATTAAAAACTTCACATAAAGAGCCAAAAAAAGGACGTGGGCGTAGCACCGAGGGGCGTGGCATGTGTGCCCTGAAAATGTGACAAAAAAAAAAAATAAAGAGAGAAGAAGAGGAAACAACAAGCTCTGCCAAAGAGTTTCCGACACTGCCATAATTAAAAATAGTCCAGAGTCCCAACGAAATTGAAATTGAAACTTGTCGCCGTACACCAGGGCGTATACTTGATATAGTTGCCTCTTAGCACTCGCTATGAGATCCCTTAATTCTTTTTCAAAAAATTCCAACATACAATTTCATCTTTGAATGATGTATGGCCTGGAATAATGATGGCCGTTTATATTCCAGGCCATTTGTAATATTTTTTTTCATTGCAACCAATTTTTTATACTTATTTTTAGAGCCAACTTGCGCCGTGTGAGAAAAGCAACATATGGTGCTTATTGGGCAAGGGTGTACTGAGAAAAACGGGCTCTAATAGAATAGAATATTCTCTCTTTAGAGCTTTAATCAAATAAATCATAGCCAGTAAGAAATACTCGCTGAATAGTGTATTTTTCGAGGGCCACCACTACTCGATACTAGCACTCGCTACAGTCGCTGCAGTCTCATACAGAAACTGGAAAGATAGTATCTATTAGTATTTATATATGTATATTTAGTTTACTCTTACATATTTTTAAAGTAAGTTCTATAAACGAATTAATATTAATACTCATGTTAGGACTAAGTATCTTTTTTTATTTTTTTAGATATTTTGTGTATTATTACTTATATTTTATGGAAAGTCCATCAGCATCTAGAAGGCTCTCAAAGACATTTCTACCGGATCTCAATGCCACAAACAAATACTGTCTAAAAATACCGAATTTGTGGGTGGCCATCAATACTCTCTACTATAACTCGCTAGAATATTAGAACAATGCTGAAACAATGTATTTAAAAGCTCTAGAATAAATTTAACTATACTAAGCTTAGTTAAATAATAACAAAACTTTGCCTTAAACTTAAACTAAACTTTAATCTTTAATAATTTTCCCAATTTCATCCAAGAAGCACCTTGTTTTTCTCTCTGCATGCCACCTGTCCCCGGCAGGCACACTGATGATGATTGATTTTGTTAATTTAGTTGAGCAGCTGAGCAGAGCTGGTGGCATGTCATGAAAAATGCATGACACAGTGCCAGTGGGCCAGTGTGGCCGTGGCCACTCCGATTGAGTTAATCTAATGTCTGCCATTGGAAGCGGAAACGGAAGTGGCACTGGCAGTGGCAAGTCCAAGCAGAAGCGGAGGTATAAGTTTAACTGGAAGTGGTTGACGCAGTGGCGCCATAGCTGTCACTGGGGCTACCATTTAATTTCCTCATCCAGTTAAGTATTTCGGGCCGAAAGATTGATGGATGTCTGGCATAAACTTTGCTTGCAAATCTTCCATAAAATCAAAGCCTTTTCTTAACAATTTAAAAATGGCTGTAATTAATGGCCAGCACTTTGATTTTCTTTTCAGGAGTTTTTCCAAACTTTTCCACACGATTTGTTGGCCAAAAAAATAAAAGAGAGTTGTCATACAACATAATGAATTGGTGGATGGGTGGGTGGTAGGGTTGCCTCTCGTGCCGGGCTCTTTATTTTTCGATCAACTCGAAAAAGTTTTTGGGGAAAAAGTGCTCTTCAGACGCTCGCGCTCCATCGACTGAAAATGAGTGCGAGGCAACGAGCTCTCAGCTCTGCAACGAGGTCTCAGGAAAAACTATCAAGTGGGCGGGCTCGCTTAACCCTCGAGTGCCGGAGGCGGCGGTTGGCTGGGTGGGGTAGCGGGCTAAGGATAATAGATGTTATTTATTTATGTCTTCCTTTTTTGGGAGGAAGCGAGAGGACCATGTTATTTGTTGTACTTATTAGCAGTACATAAGGATAACTATCAGCCCGGGGAGGGGCCATTCCTGATTCCTTAAGGGAAAATTTTCATCCTTCTCATGGTAATAAAGTTGCAGTTTCAGCTTAATACCCGGTACTTGGCAGCCCACGAAGGGGTACATTCTGTTGGCAATCCTCAGCGTAAGAGTACCGGATATCATATACTAATTACTTCTTCAATTTTTAACCAAAAACTTTCTAGACTTTGGTTCACTTTAAGCAATAAAATGTGCAATGGCAGTGGGAGCCTGACAAGTCCTGTTTCGTCCTTTTTTTGTAATCATTTCATTTCTTAGTCAAAGCAGCCAAGGCGGAAGTTATTATTTGCTAGGCAACTGCATAACTACAGCACGGCCAGTGAAGAGAATAAAATGCAGGAACAGGAGGAGAAACAGGAGCTAAAAGGACACTAAGGACGACAAGGAATGAAAACAATTTCTGAGCTGGCGACGCGTTGTAAACGAAGGCAGCAAACAAACTTTTTAAATTGCACTTGGGCGAGAGTTTTAAATTATGTGACCAGGACACAGACACCCACACCAAGCACCAAGTACCAAGCTCCAAGATGCCAAGGACTCCAATCTGGAAACATTCTTTTGCCCAAGAAGCCGTTGGCTAATTGCTGCTCATCGTTCTTTTTCCTCTTTCTTAGACTATATCCTTATATATTGCGTATACGCCGCGTATCGATAATGGTGCTATTTTTTCTATTTTATTTTTTGAGGAAGAAGCAAAGGATGGTAAGGTCCTGGCTGAAATGAAAAATCCATAAGCCAGCAAAGAGCTCTACAATGTGGGAATCCAAGCCAGAGAGCAGCTCCTTGAGGCCCATCTGCCCAAAAGTGCAAGAAACTGAGAAAAAATCAAAGGCTGGTTGTGACTAAAATTTAAAAAAATAATTAAAATTCTCTCAAGAAATTGTGTCTTTTAAAATTTTTTCTTAAAGTATTATTTGCAGTGATCTTGGGACAGGATATGCCTCTTATCCTTTGGCACTTTCTTTCTTTCGGGTGGTCTAGTCTGTTTATTGAACACTGAACCCGTGGATCTCCGGAATCCAGAATCCAGAAACCAGAAACCGGATCCTTTTACTCAGCCAACAAGTTGCCGCTGTAATCCACTTAAGTCGTCGTTGGCCCGGGCAGGCCAATGCCAGTAGTAGGATGTTGTGCATCGACATTCCAGATGCTTGGCCCGCGTCGACTCTTTTGTGTTGAATGGCGAGGAAGGGCGGGGAGAGGCATGCTATTATGCAAATCGCAGTGCACAAAAGCGGTCTTGAGTGCAACGGCAACAGCAACGCCAACAGCCGGATAAAGGATAAAAGGGGCACAGGATCCAAGCAAGCAAGCAACCCATCCAGCCAGCCAGCCAGCTAGCAACCCAAGGACAATGGACAGAATGGCCTACGGCCGACTAAAGCTCTTATCCTTTTTTTGGCCTCCTCCCCCTTTCCCGGTATCTTGTTTGTATTTTACGGCATTTTATTTACTAATAAAGTCCTTATGAAGTCAAGCCAATGCCAAGGCCTTTTCAAACTCAATTCGAGAATCCACTTTGCCTCATAAATCATTTAAAGCCAAACGCTCTGAGTGGTAATCGTTTAAAAAAAAAAAAAACATTTATATGTGTGTATATAAGCTATCAGGTATTCAAGCTCATTTAATTTATGGCAGAAATAGTCTCCAATTTAATTGCTTGATTGCTGGAAATATTAATGGGCATATACAGCCTATACAGCCGCTACCAAAATTTAATCAAGTGCCAAAATATTCGAGTGGAAAACTAAACAAAAGTGCCAAAGTCAAAGCACTGGTATAAATAAACGTACATCTATATAATTATTATATGACATGGCGGTGTGTATGTGTGTGTGTGTGTGCGTATTAGCCGTGCCACCAGCCAAAAATTAATTAAGTTGAGAAAATGTCAACGCTGCTGCTTTTTGGCTTGACAATGTTTTCCCTCCCCATACTCTTTCTCTAACAACTCCAATTTTCCTGCTCCCGGTCCCGGTCCCAGTCCCGGTCCTGGTACCGCTGCCATTTCCCTTTTCCTGTTCTGATACCTTTCCACCTTTTGTATACCCTGAAATAATGGAAATCCTGGCCATATCCTGGCTTATTCCGGCATATGCAAAAATTCATTATTTAAAATGGCATGCAAGAAGGATTTCTATGAAAGTCGGGGAAATTAAAATGTTTCCAAGGAAATGTAATATAGGTACATATATGGGGATTACTTTCAATTATGTGTTTATAGAAAGAGTGAAAAAATGAGATATGATCCATTTTTTAGATTAAATAAAAAGCTTGTTATTTTTGGCTAAACAAGTTTAATATTTTTTTAAAGGTATTTTTGTGGTATTATTCATACTGTATTTTTCTGAAGGCAAATCTATTTTTTTTTAATCTATCTATAATTTTTGAAAACAATAATTAACCCAATTTTCCCGATGTTGTGTGTTGTTTTTCTCTATTTTCTTTAATTTTTCTTTAATCTAATTCTTTTTAGTAAAAAGAAACCTTTATATCTCATATTATTTTAAAGCTTATTTAAATCTTTGAAATTTTTTTCATAAAATTGTAGATAAAATAAATTATTTTTTGTAACCTATTCTTATCTTATACTTTATTTTATTTAGTCTTTCTATCTTTGGTTCCAAATTAACGAAAAATACTATCAGTTCTTTCTGGTATTAACAAAGCTCTTAAGATAGTCCTGATTAATACAATAATTCTAATAAGTCTTTAAATGAAAAGGTATCCTTTCTAAAATGTATTATAGAGCATTTTCCATTCGAACATTTAAGAGTTTTCTTGGGAAATCGACTTTTCGTTTAGCTTGTTCACATTTTCCGTTCCGTCGCAGCCATTTTGTGCAGCTGCCTGCATTTTCCAACCGCTTTTAAGAGTGTGAGTGTAAGGATATGTGTGCTTAGATGTGTCTGTGTGTGTGTCAGCCCGTTTCTTCCCCTTCTTTTTAATATTTTTGCTTTTGTTAAGTTTTCCACAAACACACACACACACACACCAGAGCATACACACTAAAATACACACTCATAAACACACATATTCCCACACCTGGTGATTTAATAACGAGTCGTTGCGAAAAATTTGCGGTTTGAATAGCTGCTAACTTTATTTTATGATAAGTTTATAATGTCCTCCCTCTATATGGTGGCATATACATATACATATATATATATTTGGGGAAAATGGGAATTGCACTGTTGGGGCGGCGAGAGCACAAAGCGAAAAATCAAATCATAAAGGCAAGGCCCTTGTGGCTCTTTTTCCTCTACTTTCCCCTTTAACTACACATTTCCCTCCATCTCTCCTCCTTTCTCTCTGTGTGTGTTTGTAAAATTTGTTAAAATTGCACTAAAACGCAGATCCCAGAAGCGCCAGCTATCCAGGCTATCCAGACTACCCAGGCAGCACTCTTTCAGCGCAGCGGAAAATCACATTAGAAATTTGTTTGCCCACATGGCGTATGAGTGACGTTTTCCTTTTAGTGTTTGCAGCCCAATCCCTCACTCTCTGATGTTTCTAATTTTACCTTTTCACATTTTTAGTGTAAACTTTAGATACCTTTTCTTATTATATTTTCTCTAAAAAAAAACGTGCCATTTTCAGGGGGTGGAGGCGTGGCAATAGTCAAACATCAAGTGAAAATTTTCAATTTTCCATGCAAAACTGCCACACAGCTCGATAGTCACGCACACACACCGCAAAGTACCAAAAAGGCGGAAACGGAAATGGAAGAAAACGTGCAAAAAGGGATGAAGAGGAGGAGGGTGGGGGGAAGGTTGGGGGAAATGATGATGTCGCCCATGGACCTGCCCCCCCGAACTGATTCTGTTTGCCCGATAGGCGACAAAAAGTCAAATTGTGGCAGCCAATTAACAGCAGCAATCCCCAGAGGCTGTGCAGGGGGCGAGTTACAACAAAAAAAAAGGGGGTGGCGGTGGGGGGTGAGGAGAGGGGGCAAGGGAAGGCCTGGTATAGGGAACAGCTAAGAAATGAACGCCAACCAAACCAACAAGTCAAACAGAAACGGGCAAAGTGTACAAAGGGCGAGTGGCGAGTGACGAGTGAGGAGAGAGGCGAGTGGCGAGAGGCCGCACGACCCAGCTTAAGGGTTAAAGCCAAGGGTTACAGTGTCACGCAAATTATCAAAACAGTAAATAGAATAAGGTGGGAAGAGTAGAGCTATAAAATATATATAAAGTTATGAATTATTTTAGGCTTAAATGTACTTTTTTAAGGGACTTTCTTTAGAGGCCGGAACTAGTTTGAACTCTAGGATCTAGTAGAGAATTATAGAGGTCTTGAAATGCAAAAAGAAAACAATTTATTGGGCTTTACTTGGCCTGACTTCACAGAGCTTTATTCAGGCATACTAAGGAAACTTTTAATTTAGAAATCTAAGCAATTTTAAGACCTTGTTTCAAGACCCAAGCCATTAAATCTTGAAAGAAATAGTTGAGAATTATGCAGGTCTTGAAGTTAAAAAATAAACTAATTTTACTAATTTCTAAACTAAATATATTCGAAGCTTACTTTTAAAAATGTAAGCACAGTCTGGAGCTTTTATTTTGACCTTGGAACCAATAAGAACAAAAAATAACTAGTTGAGAATTTTAAAATGAACTCGTTTTAAATAATAATCCTTGAAATAAAAAAAATACTAGTTTATTTAGCCAATCTAACCATTTTTTTAGTAATATTTCTCACTAAAACCATGCCTACGCCTTTCTTTCTTTTATTTAAGACTCAATAAAGTACTTTCTCCGATTTCCTCAAGATTCATGATTCTGTAGAATCCCAAACCACTGCCTCTTAAGGCGATTGTATGCCTCTGTGTCTGTTAGCCCGGTTGGATGGTTGGTTGGTTGGGTAAACTGATATGGACGTGCCTGCGTCCAAGTCTTTCGTCATGCCGAGATGAGCTCGTTTATAAAGTTGACAAAAGGCGTTCCCCAGTTTCGATAATCATCTGACAGTTTTTGCGCTATCAGCGACAGAGAGGGGTATATGCAGAGTGTAAGAGAGGGGTATATATCCCCACACAAAACAAAAAAAAACAAAATGGAGAGATGTGAGAGTTTTCCTTTCCTGTTCAACACTTTTGCTTTTGTCAGCACTGCGGACAAGATACAAAAATTTCCCATTGCCAACTAAAGGATGACTAAGGGAAAATAATTTTCTTCTTTTTTTTTTTTTGTTTTTTGGAGGAGGAAATGAGGAATGATGGGAAATAGTCAAGGAAAATTTAGGGGCCTTAGGGGACGGACGGGTGACCCGCTAATGAGCCGCCAAAGTATAAAAAATGCGACAAGGGTCGCGCTTTCTAGCCCTTTTTTTTTTTGCTCTTTCGTTTTTTAGTTTTGTGATGTCCCTAATGCCCCGCCCTCTTTTTATTTTTGCAAAAAAAAAAAAAAAAAAAAAAATAGGCACAAGGCCAGGCCAACAACAAACAAAGCTAGGCAATGCTCCTGATGACGATGACGATGATGATGAAGAAAATTATTCCTGCAGCTCATTAAAAACCCAAAGGCTACAATGCAATATGCACAACAAGGCGAAAAAAAAAACAGAAGCAGAAACAGGAGCAGAAACTAGGCTGCCGCAGAAGGAAAGGAGAGAAAACGCCAGCCAGCCACCAGGCCAGGCCAGGCCAGGCAGCAGGTGGTGGAGAAAGTGAAGAAAGTTAAACAATTGAAATTGAAATTAGTTTTTGGCGAAAGCATTAAAAAAAAATTAGTTGGCGCGCCACACCGCACCGCACCGCATCGCATCGCATCGCGCAAAGCAAAGCAAAGCAACTCATTTAAATTGGGGCATCATGAGCAAATTGCAATTGGAAAATTGGTTTAGAAAACCACTAGAGATTTTAAATCGTTTCATTTGAAGCCTAAAAGTAGGCAATGTGCTTGGACTTATTGCACTTTGGATGATGAAAAAAATATAATGATGATGATGATGATGATGAAATAAAAGGACAGAGGGCTAGAGTTTATGTAGTTTGTTACAGGGGGTGTAGATTTATCCAATACTTTAAATCTAGAGAGGGATTTTATGAATTAACTGAAATATTTTTTAAAAAGTTATTTCACTTCAACATTCTGGTATTTCAGTTCTAAAAAATATTATTGAAAGAAATTTGAAAGGAAATATAAATAAATACTATTTGCCACGAGCTGCTACCTAAGTATTATATTCCCATTGAAATAACCTGAAACCACAACATCATTACCTTTTCTATTTTGGTTATTTTTAAGCTAAATTCTAAAATCAACTAAAGCAGGGCAGGGCATGGCCCGGACATGGCCAGGACATGGCAGGGCAGGGCATGGCAGGACTCGGCAGAAGGGGCACTCAGTGTTAAGTGTTTTCCTTGGCTGATTCCCATTCAGAATTCTATGCATGCATGCTCCATTTGCACACATTTCTTAATGGGTCAGCACCCTGTGGGGTGTTTGGCTAGATCCTTGCCGGCTTTTCAGGACGCCAGGAGCCAGTCAGGCTTTTCGCCCAAAAAGGATTCCGACTATCTGTCAGTGACAGTTGTCGCAGAGGAACTCCGGGAAGCGAAGGGGTATCTGCCTGATTAAGAACTTAGTTAAATGGAAGTAAAAGAAATAAAATAAAAAAATAAAAAAAAGAAAAACAAAACAAGAGCAAAGAGCAAAGAATTTAATTTGCACAAAAAAAGGCAAACGCAAAGACAAAACAAATATGAATGCGAAAAAGGATAAGCAGGAGTGGTACCGGAGGCAGGACATGTCCCTTAAAAAGACTTTCCAACGAATTTCGCCTTTTGAGCTTGGCATCATATATCTTTCAGTCAACAGCAGGCAGTCCACAGTTGGTTTGTCACACAAAAGGACAGCTCCGGCTTCAGCATCATCCTAGCTGCCTCTCCTATATCCTTCTGCCCCCCTCCGCCGCCCCCTCCGATTTCCTTGGTCCTCGGCGACAGCGTTGCAATTAAATGAACGCAATGCATCGCACAAAAGTATGCTATGCAAATGGCAAATGGCAAATGGCGGACTAAAAATTAAACAGAGACGTCTACAAGAAGCTGGAGCACTAGGAGCCGATCTGTTGATCCGACCTACCAAATTTCATAACGATCGGCCGACTATATCTTCGATTAAAACTTCGAGAAATCCGATCTACTGCCACGAAACTCAGGCGGTTTTTGAGTTGGTTTAATTTTAAAATAATTTTAATGAAATATTTATGCATATTTTTTATTTAGAAACCAATTTCAACAAACAAATATCACAAAATCACTTGGAATTGCAGGAACTAAGGACCCTAAGGCCAGCCAGGATTCTGAGGAACTATCGAGACTTGGAAGTGTGAGTGAGAGGCAATGACTGGGCAAGGGAGAGGGCACTAGTTAGAGCGAGGGGGACACACGTGCAGACATAAAAGCGACCAGAGCCGAGCTACGTGCACTCAACACCTGCCCAGAGCCTCTTCAATCTAGCAGCTCCGCAACCCACTTTACCAGCCACTACCCTGCCACCAGCCACCTGCCACCTGCCATGCCCCCTTCTACTGAATCGGCGAGTGTGCGGCAATTGCAATTGAAAGTGATAATTTCATTGCATCTCGGGCACAAAGCGAAAGGATGAGGAGGATGGTCAGGATTGGGGTTGGGGAGGAGCGGGGACATCCACCCGCATTGGCATCCGTATCCGGAATCCTTTGGCCCTTCCCTCAACCCCCGTTTCCCCCCGCCACGAACTGGTGTTATCTGAGCACGTCCATGGCCAGTTATACACATCCAAGACGTAATGGGGAACTAACATATATTTTTGCATGATTACACTGAGAGAAATTAAATATATAAAAAATTATTAGCTAAAGGTTCAAAGGAAATATTTCTAAAATGTAAGAAAAAAAAGCAATTCAAGCTTTTTACAAAAAAAAATTAATACAATTTCCTTTCAAGAGGCAATAGTTTTTGTCAGTGGTGTCCTGGCTGGGCACAAATCAGGTTAAACACACGACAAGGAGCTGGCCAGGACCAAGGGGAGTGCAGGAAGAGGGTACTGCAAACCAAAGCCAAACCAATTGGGTCATAATTGCTTTACGGGCGCCAAACGCAAATGAGTCGTAAGCAGAAGGACGCAGGACGAAGGCAGGACTACCACGACTACCAGTACTTCCCATCTGGATGAGGCCAAGTGTGTTAGGGGAATGGGGTACTTGCTATATGACTTTGTCAAGCTTCCCATTGGGAATGATTCTAAAATGAAATTCAAAAGCAATGGCTGGATGGAAGAGATCCTTTCCCCCGCACGCACAACCACAACCTGTCGATTTCCATTCAAAGGCATTCAAACTTATCGTCCTTTAAATCCAATATCTCCATTGATGTCACCACAGGACAGCCAAATCTAATTATCGATTCCCCAAAGGCACTCGGCTTTTGTCGGTAGAGTATCACTGTCTCAAGAGGAATCACAAATCAAAGTCCAGGTAGGGGAATTATTCTTTTTTTTAAGGATTTTCCAAGGAAGTCTACTAATCGAACTATACTTCAGGTAAAGTAAAATAAATAGAATATTATTAAACTAAACACCTCCGGGAAATTTTCACACTAGTTTCTATAAGACTTTCTGTCTAAAGACTAAAAATGATTATCCTTAATAACCGCCTATTATAGCTAAGTAATACCCTAAGTATTACTCCAATTTCCTAATAATTTCCTCAATTTTCCAGGTACTCGAACCACACTCATCATTAGTCGTTTTGAGTTATTCATTCAAATCATTCATTCAGCGATTCAGTGCAAATATTTGCAGGCTTTACCGGAAGGAAATTTCCCACACCCACACACACACACTAGGAAAATCAAAAAAAGAAAACAAGTAGAAACGATGGCGGCTCCTGTGGCGTCGTCATCGTTAATTTGTTATTTGATGTGCGCTCTAAGCACACATAACCGAAGTCCCAGCCCTAGACGAGCACTCCCCCTTCGGGGGAGGGCGGGCAAGGGCTGAAGATTGAAGGACGGTAGCCCAGGACCTAGGATGGAGGACGAGCAGGAAGGACGACCAGGAGCGACGACAACGTCAACGACGCACTTAATGAGCCCCGTGCGGCCAACATGTTAATCCATCCCGGACTGAACGGATTACACCGAAAGAAATACATATTACTGCTTTTAATTGGCATTCTATGACTAGGCATGCACAATTTGGGTTTTTGAGTAAAATAACTTATATTCCCTTATATTTTAACCTTAATATCTAGATTATTTATTTTAAAAAGGGTATTCCTTGGGTTTTTAATTATAAAAAATTATATCTTTGTAAGTTTAGTTGAAGCTCAGTATTTAATATTTTGAACACATTACTCTTTGTCTAGCTTTAAGCTATTGTTGTTTAGTATAATCTAGTATTTATATTATATATGAAAACGGTCACATTAAAAGTGACACGGAATTCGAGTCCTTTTTATTCAATAAAACAAATTTGCAAAAATATCAAAAATATCCAAAAAGTAATAAAATTAAAATCCTTTAAGAGAAATTATTTTTCTTTGGTGCATGAACCTCAGGACTCCGGACTCCGTATTCCGGACCAACGGATCCGGCATCAAGCGTTGCCGTCATTCAACGCGATTGCTGCCCCCTGCCATTGCCCCTACCCCCACCATACTGCCGCTCCTGGAAAACCCCTTTTTCGCATTTGTTTCGTAAGCGCATACGAATGCATTTTTGTGTTTTAATTGCCCCCGGGTGTGGAAAGTCCCCGAAGCGAGCTTAGCCCGCTACAGCCATGCCAGCCAAGCTGCTGGTATTTTTATTTTTTTTTTATATTTTACGCTCATTTATCGCGAAAGAGAGAGAAAGAGGGGAAAGGGGGGCCTGAAATACGGTTACGGGTGGAATTACGGGGGTCGGGTCGGTCGCATAAATCAAGAAGCTGACGAGGCGTCAATGGCAGGCGGCGGCGACGTTCAGTCCAGTCGCCACTTCATAGCCTTTCTCCTCAAAAATACAAAAAAAAAAAAAGAAAAATCCTTGCAGCCACTTCCTTTTCTTCAATAATTTTTCTTCTTTTATTTTATTTGCATTTTTTATGCCATACCGCTTCTGTTTACACTTGCAATATAACATAACGAATGGGCGAACAGAATTATAAATTAATAAGAAGGAAAAATTCCATTTGAACATAATTGAGCATAATTCTGAGTATCCGAGAGTAGTAGACCAGGGGAATATTTATTATAAAAACTGGGGCTTTCAATTAGGAAATATTTTTATGGCCGCTGGGGTTTTTTATTAAAGATTTTTAATGTTAAGGATGGGCCGCTAGGGAATTAAATGGGTACAGGAGTTATAGAGGATTTAAGGATTATAGAAAAGGAAGAGGGAGGAAATTTGGACTCCTCGGACTTCTTTCCCAGAAAAGGAATTATGAAGAAATGCTTACAAGTGTGAAAATTTTAAAGAATCCCTATTAAAAAATTACTGGAAATTCCTAGTCTTAAATATAGATAAGGTGATATGATAAATAAATGATAGATAAAGACCTTCTTCTACTGTTAGAAGAAATTAGTTCTGTTAATAGTATGAACTTTCAAATACAACAAACAAATACTTCTGCCTTTTTATCTGCACGATATTTGTGCACACAAAGAGATCACTCGCTAGCTGCACGATACCATGAAATATTAAATACTCAAAATATCTCAAATTCAAACTGATTATAAATACCACCTACCACAAAACATCTTAAGCCAATAACTAGCACACATTTTCCCATTCTATCAAGAAACTGTATGTTTTTGAAGAACAATTGACTTGTTTTTTATGTTCCTGCCCCGCCCTGCCCTCACCATATAAAGCAAACCAAAAGTTAAGCCCTCAGAGCTAAAAAAAAAATAGAAATAATAATAAAGTAAAAAGTAACTATTCCTCACAGGCCAGAGATAACAAAACAGTGGGCCAGGACATCGGGCAGGAGGATGGTCGGACATTCGGACATGGGACCTAGGACATGAGAAATCAGCCCCCCAATGGGGACCAGGGGTTATGTTCTAGTTGTTGTCGTTGTCGTTGTCGTCATGGCCCTGTTAGATCGCTCTTTGGGGTAAAATAAATTACCATAATTTAAGCGTAATTCAGTGCCAGTGGCAGTGGCAGCAGCAGCAGCAGCAGCACTAGCGGCACTACAACTGCCACAAAGCGGCAAAAAACCAAAGCCATCCACCCACACTGTAACTAGATCTGGAGTTATGGACGCTGGGTGGTTGGATGGTTGGGTGTCTGGGATATTAGGTAGTAGGTCCTAGCGTGGGCGTTTGACTTTGTCGTTATGTCGTCTTCTTGGCTAAGTGGACATGAAACATGCACGACCAGCCATGATTTGTTAGTGGCCATATATGTGTGTTAGTGTGTGTGTGTTTGTTAGCCATATATTGTTTCGCCCTTTTTTTTATGTTTTTTGCCTTTTTGTCTTCTTTTTTCTTGCCCTTTTTTTGTTGTCTTCTAGTACAGACCTCTAGAAAGGGCATTAGCAATTGGTCAATTGATTTATGCAGAGTTATACGGCTTATACGGCTTATATCATAAGGCAGTTGGCCTTTTTTGAGAAACTCTTGGGATAGTTTAGGAATTCAATGAAGCTTTACAAATTTTTATATGAATATTTTTTTTTTTTAAGTTTAGGGGATTATGTTTTTTAGAGTATAGGTATAAGGTTAAAGGTTTAAGATTTAGATCTTGGGGTTTAAAGGATTAAGTTTTAAGGTGTAAGCTTTTGGTGTTTATGGCTTAAGCCTTAAGGTATAGGATTTAAGGTTTACTTTTACGCTTTAAGTTTTTTTAATAATTTCTAATTAAAAATATTAAACTAAAATCTATAAAAATGAAAAGTTTAAGTTTTACTTTCTAATACTGTTTTTTTTTTTATTAAAGTTTTTAGAGCTCTTAAATAATTTTTTATTGCAAAAGTCTTAAGTAATTGCAAAATTTTTAGTTTCTTTAAAAGTATCTCATATGTTAATATTCATTTTGGAACTCCACAGAAACTATAGAATATTCTGGATGTTTTGGAAATTAATATTTGAAAATATAGTTATGAAAAAGCTTTAGGTTCTTTAATAATTTTGGATCAAAAAACAAATATTAAAAAAACTGTCATAAGCAATAAATCATTAGTTCTTTAAACTAAGTACTCATAAGCTAATATTTTTTTAAGATTTTAAGAAATATAACGATAGAAAAGATGGAAAAGATATTTGGATGTTTTGGGAATAAATTCTCAAGAAATTCTTTACCAAAGTAAAGTCCGAAAATTATATACATTATTATTAATATCTAAAATTAAAATCTAACAAAATCAAGTGTCTTATTGTCTCTTAAATATTTTTTTATGCACTTAACGTCTTAACCCCCCACTAGCCTCCTAAAACAATTACTTGGAACTCGAAATAAAAAATCTCTTCACATTTTTTAGAGCATATCTCGGTCACTTTTAAGAAAATCCCTATGGGATTTCCCAGTCAAAGAACAAATGTCCGAGCGTGTTTCAGTTAAGCTTTTTGATAAACTGCCCCCTGCTCCAGTCTCTGACCCCTTAAGGTTTCCAAACGTTTACGGTTTTCTATTTTCTGGGTTTTTTTTTTAGTGGCCCGGACCAGTAGACCAAAACCAGCCAGACACAAGGGCTGGGGGGTGGGGGACTGGCCTAGGGTGCCTAGAGTACAAGGCTAATAAAGTTCAATAGCCAAGGCGACGCCTGCTAAATGTGCGCACAGCTCATTTGATGCACATTATCGTGGCTTTCCATTGAGTTTGCTTTCTTTTTTTTTTTGCGACTTTTCATTTTGAATGTTTGCCAGAAAAGAAAAAAAAAAAATAAAATAAAAAAAAAAAAAAAAAGAAAATGAAAACATTTACAAGGCTTAGAGGAAGAACCCAGTGACCTGTCCAAAAGAAAATATGCTCATGTTGTTTTCGAGCGTCGGCGAATGGCGCCTGCAAATCGTTGGCCATGAATCGAAGGGTATGTACCAATTGCAGGACATCCAAGAGGGCCGAAACGGGGCTGCCAGAAGGGGACTGCCAGACGGGCTGGCCTGACTAGTCTGGACTTGGCCAGAATTGAATGAAATGAAATGGCATGGAATCAACTCGTCTCGAATTGAATGAAATATTTCCAACAAAAAGAAAAGCAAGACAGCGGCATAAAGAAGCCGCCTCTGCAGAGCCCTCTCATCCTGCCCAATCATCCTGACGATTCCTGATTATGATGGAGATGCTGATGAGGCTGACGATGTTGCCTGGCTGATGGAAGCGATTTTATTGTGAATGAAATTGAGCTCAATTGTGTAGCAATTCGTGGGACTATGATTGGCCTGGCCCACCATTCGGCCGAAAATCCATTACAATTCTCAGAAAATAAGGTTTCTTTTTAATTAAATTTGAGAAGATAGACAAAAGAGGTCACAAATACTATTTTATGTACATCCAAAATTGATTTAAAAAAAAAAAAGGTCGGCTGTAGTCGAGTTTCCCGACTATAGAATACCTAGTACTCGTCATTCCTCCCCAAACTAACTAAAGTTGAATAAAAAAATAAGAAAATATTTAAAATAAGAAACAATTTCTTGCATATACATACATATATATATATAAATTTATGTATATATAGCCTCAATATACATATGTATATCAAGAAGCAGAAGCTAAGAACATAAACCAGGTCTTGTTGCTAATCACCTCTCTCTAATCTCCAATAACCTGTGACATCCCTTCCGTACGCATTCTGTCTGAGGAATATTTTGGCTTTTCTATATGTGTGGGTATGTCCCTGATCGTAATTTGGCGATGGAAGTGCGCTATGGCTGGTGGTTCGATCCTCGAATGACTGATATGTGGTGTGTATTCTAATTTGGTATTTTCTCTCGTTTCATCCCCATATCCAACTAGACACTTCTAAAATAACTAAAATGTAATAATTTTTTAATTCTATTTTTTTTATTTCTGGATCTATGTATTAGCAACGAACATAACTACATATCCTTGTACATCCGAAGAACAGATTAAAAAAAAAAAACAGAAAGCCTTTTAAGCCGGACTTGGAAAGGGAAGCATTTTTGGAAAATATATTTAATCTTAATATACACTAAAATGTAATTATATTGTAGCTAATATTATAAAAAAGAGGATTAGGCAAACTGTATTCTTATACTTTTTAAATTTCCTATACAATTTTCAAATAAAATATTTAAAAATTAATTGAAAATAATTGTTTTCACTGGAACAAGTTTAAAAAGGTCGGATACCAAAATTTTCAAATTTAGATATATTAGGATCAGGATATATATTAGGATCAGGAACTATTTCCCCAAAGGAACCATTTAAAAAACAAGAAAGAAAAGCTAACTCGGGCGAAGCCCGATTATTTGGTGTCATAGATATTTTTCTATTTAAATATATATACTAATTTAATAACTTTACTTAAAATATATATAAAAAGAAAAAAAAGCATATGCCTGGCCCATGAGGGGATCGAACCCGCGACCTTCGCGTTATTAGCACGACGCTCTAACCAGCTGAGCTAATGGGCCTGTCGGATCACAGCGCGCCAAAAAGCCCCCTCATGGGATATAGTATCTATGGGATAGAGTTCTAAAAATGGAATGTGTGGGGATCACCTTATAATGGGGCATGAGCTTTAAAGCTTTAGAAATACTCACAGTCTCGCATGCGATTAAAGCCAGTGACGAAAGATGACGTGGCACAAAAGCTCAATCACCCTCGAAAAAGAAAAGAAATGTTGGGGACACACCAACAACAACAAGAAAATATATAACGAAAAAAAAAAAAGTAAAAAACTGCAACAACAAAACAAAAAACAAGCCGGAAATATTCTTCTTCTTTAAGCCATTCAGCCTCAAGCAGGCAAAAAAAAAAAAAGGAAAGAAGGAAAAAGAAAAGCGCGCTGAGAGTTTCCAAGTCATTTTGCACATTTCCTTGACATTTCATTTTTTTTTATATATTTCTCCCGACCGTCTAGTTGTTGCTTTTATATACATATATACATACATATATATGTATATATGTATATATATATTTTAGGAGTAGAGTTTTAACTCACATTTCTGCGTATGAAACGTGTTCTATTGCTGGTCTTCTCCCAGAGCCAGGAAGTAAAAAAAAAGGAAACACCTCTTCTCTTTTTGTTTTTTTTTTCCTCCGTCCATCCGTCTGTCAGTTCGTCAACCTGTCAGTTAGTCAGTTGTTCATTAGAGCGTTGCTTAATTAGCGCCTGGCTTTGTTTTTGCACTTTAGACACTTCCCATTCCCCCCCATCGTCCCATTCCCGATCTCATCATACCAGGGGTTCCCATTCGCTCCTTCTCTTTCTCATTCACATTTCACCTCTCACTCTTAATTCGCACAATTCTTCTAGCACGCCTCTAGCCCCGTCTCGCTCTTACTTGCCCCTTAAGCCGTTTGGCTTATTCACAAGTTAATTGCAAGAAAAATATGCGACCGTGTGGCCTAATGGATAAGGCGTCGGACTTCGGATCCGAAGATTGCAGGTTCGAGTCCTGTCACGGTCGAATATTATAATTTTTATTTTTTATTTTGTATTTTTTATATTTTATGATAATAAAAATTAATATTTATTAAATCATAAATAAAAAAAACAAATGTTTTTTGAGAAATATAAAAGGATAAAATAAATATTATAAAAGGTATGGTATGAAGTTATAAATATATGTATGGTATGGTATTTAACTTTCAAAAGGTATAGAGTTTTATTTTTAAGAATTTATATAGATTTATATACAAAGATTTAAGACTTGATTCTGTCTATTGTTTTATATTAAATAATTATTGTGTATTCTTCACCTTTTTTTTAAATAAAAAAAAGTACAAAATACCATTTCCTTTTAGCCTCTAAAATAGTGAATTCTTCAAGTTTTCCTTTTGTTGTTCCACTTTTAATTCCTAAAAATCTGTTATAGAATTTCGTATATTATATTATGCCATTATTTATATATTTTTTTATTTACTATGTACATATTTTATATATAATTCTCTATTTTTTCTATTTTGTACAATTTTGTATTTTTTATAAGCCTGTAATTGAATTTTAATAGTCTTTATAATACCTATTCTTCCACTTTCCTTAATATTTCTTTCCTAAATATATCACTCTGAGGGAAAGAGATCCCAAAAAAAAATCATTTTGGTTAATTGCAGTTTCAAGTCTTTCCCCGTTTTTTGTTGCTTCTACGAGAAGGCAACATCATTACTCAATTTGCAGCAATTAATTTCCATGGCAACAACTCGATTTGTTGGCCGGATCCAGCCCTATCCCATATCCCCTCTCTCTCTCTCTTCGGCAGTGCACCCGTCTCTTTCGGTTGCCTTTGTCTCGGTGCTTGTTTACGGGTGACATCCGTTCCGGTAGTTTTGATGCAGGTATACGACTCCCGAACTGCTAGGATACTGGGATGATAATGACGCTGATGATGGCGGTGGGGGGGGACCCTAATTAATTTCTTCAGCTTTTGTCTGCAGTTATTTGCCTCGACATACATATGTGAGGGGGAGGCGGTGGAGGGGAGTGGCAAAAGATTGTTAAAAAAAAAAAAATAGAAGAAAGGTGAGGTGTGCCAGGTGGACACATTTCAACTTATTCTGTGTCCTGACTGGGGAGGGAAAAAGTTTTCTGCCGGTAAAGTTTCTGGCCCACAGAGGGATGGGGCCGAGAGCAGGAGCGGGGGGGCAAGAGGCCAAAAGGTGGCCTCTGTTGGCCATAACCTCAATTATATGCAAGGCAGCTCATTGTCGCCCATTCTCCATCCCTGTCGCACTGTCTTTGTCTCTGTCTGTATCCTTTTTTTCCCACGCTCTGTTTTTTTGGTCTTTTTGGCCAACTTCTCGATAAGCGTTTAATTGCCGGTCGGAGGACCCAGTGTCCTGTCTTTCGGGATGGAAAAATATGGCCAGAGAGAAGGATAGGGGGGATGGCCATGGGAAACTGGGGTGGCTTGACTGGGCCAGAGGGCACCGGAAATGCGTTGAACAATTTCAACCGGATGTTAAATGTCAGAGCGCTTGTCGCCGTTGTTGTACTGTAACTGCTACCGTTGTTCTTGTTATTACTTATTGTTGTTGTTTTTGTTATTGTTATTATTATTGGCCAGACCATGTGGTTGTTGGCCAGGCAATTTATAAACGACAGCGGCTGTCAGACACAGCACAAAATTGATGCCCCGATCCGATCGGATCGCCGCCATTTCGTGTGGAAACTTCAATAAAAACCAAGGAAGAGTATGGTTTTTATTTTTTATTCAATTTTTATAAGTATATATATGTATATATTATATACTATATATACTTGACTTGGAACTATTTTGAAAAGCGTTTTTGTTGGGTTCTTTTGGGGAAAATAATCAGAAGAAAAGGATTTGGCAGATTTTAGAGTAATATCTGAAGTAGGACCCATCTTAGGAAATTATAAAATCTTAAAAATGTGACTTATTTAATCAAATTCCATAGCATTCCATAGCTAGATTTGCATATCGGAGCACTTTCATATACAACATATTATATTGTTGTATATTGCATATATATTTTGTAATATATTATATTATATTAGTTGTTTTGAGAGTTCTTTAAGTGTTATTTTCTTCAAGATCAGAATAAAAACGAGGAATATTTGTATATATTTGGGACACTATATACATATCTGCAATTATGTATTCTCATTTTATTATCTACCAAAAATGAACTATTTGAACTTAAACAATATTAATCATTAAAAAAAAAAAGAACTAAGTATCTATACTTTGGTAATGAAAAGAGTTTTTTAACAATATTTTAAACAATGATTATTTTTCCCAAAATATCTATTATAATTATATATTATCCACAAAAAAAACCCCCATCCCATATCAATTTCCTGCAACCCTTTAAATTAGACATCACAACAAGCTGATTCCTTGCAATATACCCCCTGTCATCGCATTTGAATATATGCCACTATAATACTCTCTCCGCCTAATCAAATCAACCTGCTGAAAGGAAAAAAGCCTTCCCGTTTTCCTCCTAAAATTATGATTACGCACTTTTTAGAAGGAGGCCCTGCCTGCCTGGGTGGCTGCATGAGAATGAAATGTTTTGTCAGTTTTGGCAGAAAATTGCCAAAAACAGCGTCAAACGGCGGGCGGGCAAACGGAGACAGACAAACAAACAAACAACCAAACAAACAAATAAGCAGGCAAACAAACAAACATTGACGCAATTTCTGCTGCAATATGAAAAACTTTTTCCGGCCCTACTGTTCGCTTTTCATTTTTCTTTTCCCTTTTCTCTTTTTTTTTTTGCCAGGCTCCTTAGTTGGGGTTTCTTTTTTTTTTGTGATTGCTCAGAGCTTCAGTCGACGCTGTAATTTGCATTTGTAATCAAAAAGTTGCACATAAACTTTGTTTCATGCTCATTTTCCCCGGCTAGTCACATGTGTGCGAGTCTCTGTGTTCGAGAGCCTTTCCGCCTTTTTTTTTTTGCTCGTCCTGTTCCGGTTGCCAAGACATGAAAGGACACACAACACTGGGGACACACTCTCATCATAATTTTGTTCTAATTTGAAATTAAATCCATTAACGAAGCAACAAAAATTTGATTGCAACTTTTAAGCCATTTTTTAGGAAAATATTACTCATACGCCCTGTGTTTTTTAGTCTAATTTAGGGATTGGGCTTCTTGAAAAATTACTAGAGGCAAAGAATTTGAAAAACATGTGGGCTTCTTTTAATTAAGCCAATTTTTCTAATTTTTTGAAAATATTTGAGGTACTTTAAAAAAATATTACGTATACGCCTGGTGGTTAGCCTAAAAATTTGAAGGTTTTCTTATGAAGTCCTAGTTATAAACAATTTATTTATGTTGCATTTAAAGAAATGGATCATTTTATAACAATAAAGTAGCTTTTGTGAAAATTCCTATAATATGCATGTTACTCATACGCCCAGTGTTTTTATTTCAAGAGATTAAAGATTAATTATAACCTTTTCTAAATTAAAAGGTTTACTTTAAGGGAACTTGTACTTGTATTTAAGTTTTCTATATTATAAGTTTATAATAATGAAACAACTATTTTCTTCCTTAAAAATACAAGTTTTCAATATTACGTATACGCCATGTCATCGCCATCTAATAACTCATACGCCCTGTAGTACCTCATATTTCCAAGTGCTATAATTCTTTTAAAATAAATATATATTTTTGTAATTTACATAGACTCCCTAATTTGTTTAGTTTTCTATTTTAATATTTTTCCATTTCATAATTGACTGTTTCACTAACAAAAATTAAAGCCAAAAACCCATAAAGTAAAATGATTGAAATTGAAAAGCTGAAAATTGTCATTTAATCAACTGACGCTCGTCTCGGTATCGGCATCGGTATCGTAGAGCGAAAATCAAATCAAATATTTACTTGCTGTTAAATTTATGACAGAACGCAAATCGCATAAAAAGGATTCGCCGGGATTCGCTTTTTTAGCCCTCTTCTTGGCTGTCCTTCCCTGGCTACCAGCACTCTCTCCCTCCATCTCTATATATATGCATATATATATATTTTGTGGTCGCGGCATAAAAAATGCGGCAAATATTTGCGTGCAGCTGTGACCCTTGAAAATGGCCAAAAAGCAGGATTTTTGCCAAAGTCTCAGATTCTGCCACTCCCAGGAGTAGGCCCAAATAGGGAAAAAAAAGCGTTTGCTGGCTTTTGCCATTTAAGTGCATTTATAGAGCCAAGGAAGCTAAAGGATTTGATAGATACACCAAGTACACACATAGATGGATAGATTGTCTAGACTTTCGAGTCCTTCGAGTTCCTTGTAACTCCATCCCCTTCCTGGGATGATAGCCTGGTCAATATTTAATTTGTCAAAGTGAGATTTCACTGTCGCCGCTGTAGTTCGGACCTCAGACCTCGGACCTTTGGAGTCTTTCGGTTCGCCTTGCATTTAACAATTTGTTGATAAATTAGCCAAAAGCCAAAGCCAAAAGCCACTGACAAACAAGGCTAGTGGCTTAAAAAACAACTTTTGACATTTAATTTTGTGGGTCCTGTCTGGCTGGGCTGAAGTTTTAATGCAGATTTATCGCTCGAACCGGAAGAGACAAATGTCAGCAAGTTTTTAGACAAAAAAAAAAAGATAGTTACTTTTTGGCTCAAGCTAGGCTTGCATTTCCAAAAGTTCCAAATTTAAAATCGAGTGTCTTGTCTAAAAACAATTATTTCAAGCACTTATAGAGGAAATTACTCAAGTATCCTTATTTAAAAAACTCTTCTTTTTGAAAAAAAAAAGACAAACAAAGTCTTGGGGAAAGAGAAACCCTGCCCGCAGCGATCCAGCAAACTGACCGCAAGTTGACAAGAGTTTTTGGCCAAGGCAGCGGAGATTTAGTTAATTAAAATACAATAAAATATGCACAAGTGCTGAAATACTTAGGGGAGTCACAGTCTACATAGTCCATAGGCCACAAAAGCCGCAAAATGCCCCCGGACAGACTTTTGAGCACTTTGGGCTCTGGATCAACTTTAACTTTAGCAACTCTTTGCCAGTTTCAAGTTTTCATCGCTCCTCCCTCCTCAGTCAATATATATACATATATATGAGATATATATATATACAAGAAGAGAGAATAAAGGAAAGTTGGGGGCCACATGGCGTATGCGTGATGTGAATTCATGGAGGGAACAGTAGTACCAGCAGGGTACCTCCCTTCCTCTGCGAATGCAATATTCAGCAACCAACTGCCATGGAGTGGCAACTCAATTAATCCGCCCTGCAGTCCAACCCACTGACCACGTTAAATGCATTTACATAGATTTATTTTTAAGCAGGTCGGCCCTCATCGCTTTAAGCGGAGGCTGCCATTTCCAATATCTGCACCAGGGGTAGGCTCTATTTTTATATTTTAAGCCTTATAGGCAGATGGCCAGGCTTTCTGATCGATATCTATAGGTCATGTAGGTTGGGGGGATGCGGAAGCTTCAAGAGAGAGTGAGTCTCTATGGCTCTTTTCTGCCAAGTACTGGGTATCATATAATCATATAATCAAGGTCTTTGGCTGACTTTGTTAAAGGTTTTTAGATCAGAAGCTATACCTCAAGTCTCACCAGCTTTGAAAGCATAGATCTTAGCACATATTAGGAATGGAGTCTATATTTCTTTATAATAAAAATATCGGGGTATATCATTTTAAAGGTTTTTAGATAAAGAACAATTGCAATTTTAAAATCATTCTCAAGCAAAGTTTCTGTGAAAGATATATTTCAAAGTCAAAATTTAAAACTAGATCTAATCCAGTCAAGTACCGGGTATCTTATAT
Organism: Drosophila pseudoananassae pseudoananassae; assembly: GCA_018153035.1. Classification (NCBI taxonomy): domain Eukaryota; kingdom Metazoa; phylum Arthropoda; class Insecta; order Diptera; family Drosophilidae; genus Drosophila; species Drosophila pseudoananassae. Next base: position 1,583,660 of record JAECXR010000023.1, on the reverse strand, counting down.
CCAGGCCATAGAAGCTATACAATATAGAGCCATCATGTTTCTTATTAAGGCTTTTGGGATATTCTTCAAAATGTCTTTATTTCTAACAATTAGTAACTTTGAAACCATTTTCAGGGAAAATTTCTTGCAAAGATACATTTTCAATCAGGCTAGTAACGGGTATCATATAATCAGATTTAAAAAATCTATAAAAAATAGAGCCTTCATATTTCTTCTAAAGACTTATGTAATCTTTGAACATAATATTGGCTTAAAATCTTTACGAAAGGACAAGTCTATTCAACAAAAATCCCATTTTAAAGTCCAAACCAAAAACTAAAGCTTATATCTTTATAAAGCATGTATCAAATTCTTAAAAAAAAAAAACGCCAATAAAACTCAACAATAGCCATCGCTGCTCGCAATTTTTTGTTATTAATTTCATTACAATCAAGCTGATGTCCCAAGTGACGTTGGTTAACTCCAGCTTTCCTCCATTCTGTGTGTGTTTTTCTCTTTTTTATTTTGGTGGTTTTTTGAAAGCTTTTTGTCGGTTTGGAGAGGATTGCCAATTATGCAGAAGGCCGCCGAATAAATATGAAATGACATAAATGACCACACAACACAACGAGCAGCAACAACAACAAAAGTTTCAGTTTTCCAACAACATGGTTGGTTTTTTTTTTTTTTTTGGACCCTCGTCTAGGCAACAAAAACAACACTGACAGGACAACAAAGCCAGCCAAGCGGTATAAATATCCCATTCCTTCTGGAAAGGAAAAAATACCAACTTCCGGGTGACCATCCCTGTTCTGAGGGAAAGGGGTTCTCTGGCCTAGACCGGCAATAAATAACATTTATGACTGACCAGGCGCTTAAATATTTACATAGAATAAAATTATTTATTAATATTTCAACAAAAACCCTCAAAAAAGGAAAGAAATTCAAAGCCAAAGAATAAACAACAAAGTTTGGAATTTTCTATTATTTGTTTGGAAGGCAAGAGGCCTCTATGGAGCTTTAAAATTAATGGAATATTTTATAATTTAAGGCTTTATTAAAATATTCAGTTATCTAGCTAAGTAGATAAACTAAATAATACATTTTTGTAATACATCTTTGACTAATTTTCCTTTTATTTGCCCGACTAATTCACTTGGAAACTCACTAATAACTTGATTCAATTTCCATTTAGTCTATAAAGAGCACCATACCACCCACAATTACTTGCCTACTTTTGCGATTACTTGCAAAAAAAAAAAAAAAAAAAAAAAAAATAAAAATTTTTGTAAAAGAAGAACGGAAATCGACACAAAACGTAGCGACTTCAAATGAATTCAGTAGACAACTTGCACAGAAAAAAAAATGGAAATAAGAAGACCTGGGCTAGGAAAGTGGAACAGGATGGAGGACAGAGGCTAGCGCGGACACTGGATAGCGGACACAGGAACGGACACGGGATACAGACTCGAACACGATGCCCGGACAAGATGGGGCAATTATTGTAAGCGGCTTTCATCGTGCGATGATTACACTTGCAACAGAAATGGGGCGCGAGCTGAGAAGCCTCATTCAAGTTAAAATACCAAAAAAAAAAAAAAAATACCAAAGAAAAGTAAAAAAAAAACAGAACCAAAGCTACCAAAATAGTACTCCCACGCTCCCAAAAAAAAGAAAATTTTCCTAAGAACGCATCTCATCCAGTGTTTTGTGTCGATTTGGTATTTTTTTTCTTTTCTGTCAATTTTCTGGCCATGTTTTTTGGCCTAATTAGTGGCAGTGCATTTTTATAGCATAATTTTCGGCGTTGTAAGCGTTTTTCTCATCCTCCACCCTACCACCCTCCACTCCATTTTGTACAACATGGAAATATTACATTAAAATTTATGAAACTGCAGGGGGCCGGACACCAATGGGGCGCCAAGTCAGGAAGATGGGTGGCTGGTTGCCAGGATTGCCAGGATGGGATGTTTTGGTTGTAAAAATGCGGTCTGGAATTGAGGCATCTGCAACTGAGGCATCTACAAACGGGGGCAATTAGCGGCTAGCTGACCCCCCACTGTGCTTACCAGCCACAAAAAAAAGCCACCATTTTTTTTTTTCTTTTTTTCTTACCAGAGGACCGAGAAGTTGAAACTCACCTGCAATGAGATAAGAGCCAGATAAAGAGTTGAATTAATAAATAGTACAGTGAATGAATGGGAATTACTTAGTCAAATAAGCCAGTTGAGGTGTAATTATAAAAATAAGCTTTCAAAAACCAAAAGACAGGAGAAAGTGTGGCCCAAAATAAGGGATAGTCTTTTTTAAAAAGAAACTCTTGACTTTTTAGAGAAACTAGTAACTAATTGGTATTTAATTATTTAACCCGAAAAGCTTTAATATTTAGTATTCTTTAAAATATTTGCCATAACTACTAAAACGATCAAAATTACTATTTGAATGCCCATTCCCTGCTCCGAACCCTGAACCCCAAACCCTAAATACCGAAAACTGATAAATGAAATAATAATTTCCATTCGATGAAAGTTTGTCTGCTTCTCAGGAGAACTACATGCTACATAGTTGAGGCATAAATGTTAGCAACTTGCAACCAGCTAGCTGGCAGCAACTTGCCACAACTCGCTGCCGCTGCCCGGGTTCCTCGTAAATTTATGAACTTTATGGGTCGGGGTAGCTTCAGAGGCCGCCGTCGACTGGGTTCTAGGTTCGAGGGTCGTTAGTCGGCAGTCGGCAGTCAATATCTTGTGCATTTCAATAGTTCATATATTTTCGGTGGTTACCCTTGTAGGGGGCTATACACTCCAACCTTCTCTGGCCCCTTGCTATTCAAGAGCCATGTTGGGTGCAATAAAAATGCATTTCATGCTCGAAACATGACTTGGCTCAATTTATTTTACTTTGCCGCATTTAACGACTTCACACAGGCGCCGCTAGACTTGGCCTAAACCAGGCACTGAGACAAATTCTATAAGGTTATATTGCTTCTATTATAAGTAACTAATATTTGTCATTAATATTATTATTGTTATTATTATAAATTATACTTCCAAAAATATTTCCAAAATATTTCAACAGCCTAAAAGTATGCTTAAATAATGGATATTTGGATATTGGATATTAAAAAAAAAATAATAATAATAATTTCCTTTTTCCTGAAAAATGTGTTTAGTAAAATAAAATATCCTTATGTGGCATAAATTTTTTTCTAGAGATTTGAAATTAATTTGAAAACATCCTAAAGTGCTGAAAGGCTTCTTTTGGCCTCTAATTTTCTTTAATAAAATCTTAAATAAAAGCTACAAAATATTTCGAATTTATAAAAGAAGAGAAAATAATAATATCTTATATTTATTGCCTACTTTTAGGCTCTCAGGCTTATAATGCCTTCAACTTTTGAAGTCGCAGTGTAGTCACAGTTGAATTTGGCAACTCCATCTATCTGTGTCTGTCTACCGCCGACCCTTAACCCCTCGCTACAACCACCTCCGCCCCTGCCACTGTTCTGACCCCCGCCGCACACATGACAGCCCCCGTACAAGGCCGGTGTAATGGTGTTAGACCACAATGAGCTCAATTTACGCCAATGATTGGCGGTGCTTGGCAAAGGCGGAAGCATACAGACAGAGATTTCTTCTATTTTTTTGTAGAGGAATGGGGCTTGTACAACGTAGAAAGACTAAGACTGAGAGATGGCCAAAGAAAGGAAGAAGCAGGAAGAGCCAGGATACGGTCTGGCGGTTTCTTCTCAAAAAAAAAAAAGTTTCTTGTTTGCATTTGCCTATCGTCTGGGACTCGGGAGGTGGTCACGGGCTTCAGGATTCAGGATTCAGGCGTTCTGGTGTTCTGCTGCCTGGAGTCCTAGAGTCCTAGAGAGATACGAGTGCAAAGGAGAGACCGCCCGGACCGCCAGCAGACGTTAAACATCGCGTGCAGACATTGCCAATGTTTGCCACGCCTCCTCCAGGCCAGTCCTCCTCCTCCTCTACGGCAGTCACGAAATTTTTGCCGCTGCACACGAAAAATGTTCGACAGTCGAGCGAAAAACGAGAAACACAAGTTAAAGTTGAAGACTTTTTGGCCAAAAAATAAAATAAACTGCAAGGAAAAAAAATAAAACTAAAACAGATATAGCGGGGGAGTGTGTGTAGAGCTGTCATGTCCCAGACGCAGTGGCGTCCTGGCCAGAGGGGGGCAGAAACTGCATTTTATTTCAAGGAGCTTGATCAATAACTTGGGATAAGAAACAACCAAAAAAAAAAGATGTCTAGAAAAATGAACAATTGGAATGTCTTGAAAAATGGTCACTAACCCACCCACCAGTCGACTTCCCCGTTGTTCCATTTTGTGACTAAGCCCCTGGTTATCCGGATTCCGGACAAGTTTACTTGTTACACGTAACCAGAGACAGGCAATTCCAAGGAATCACGAAGAAAAAAAATAAGAAAAAAAACAACCAAAAGCCCAAACCAAAACATTCGACATTTATTTCAGATTTCTTTCACCTTTACGGGGAAGGCAGGAAAAAAAAACAGAGACACACACAGGAAGTGTGAAAAAGTACTTGGTTTCTTTAGTTTACAATTAGCTGGGGGTTTTTTTTTGAGGGCTTTCGATATTTATTGGGTGGATTAGATCTTTATTAAAAGGAAATGGTAAGGCAAACTATATTTAGACAGAAAGCTATTAAGATTATCAGTGGAGACTTGAAAAGGTGACTGAATTGGTTTCTTTCTTAAAAATATATATTTTTAGAGACAATTTACAAGAAAGAGTGGTACAAAAAGTAAAAGTACTCGGATTTTCATTCTCTTAAATCGTTTTCCAACACTAACAATGCTAACCATTTCCCAAACCTTTTCCAATTGTTTTTGGCTTTTTTACTTCCACAGAGTAAATGTTTTTTAAACGAAAATAAAGTTGAGATGAGAGTACCAATGTACATAGTCTAGCATTAAGATTCTCCTTTTTATACCCTTGCAGAGGGTATTATAATTTTGGTCAAAAGTGTGCAACGCAGTGAAGGAGACATCTCCGACCCTATAAAGTATATATATTCTTGATCAGGATCACCTCCTGAGTTGATATGAGCATGTCCGTCTGTCCGTCTGTCTGTCTGTTTCTACGCGAACTAGTCTCTCAGTTTTAAAGCTATCGTCTTTAAACTTTGCACACACCCTTCTTTCCTTTGCACGCAGTATATAAGTCGGAACGGCCGGGATCGGCCGACTATATCTTATAGCTGCCATATAACTGATTGATCGGAAATGGTATAACTTTGGTGTTTTTAGAGTTACAGAGTATACATTGATTTTGTACGAATGCTACTTTTGGCAAAATCATACGACCTACCAAATTTCATACGGAACGGCCGGGATCGGCCGACTATATCATATAGCTGCCATATATCTGATTGATCGGAAATGGTATAACTTCGGTGTTTTTAAAGCTAGAGAATTAGGATTTAGTACGAATGCTATTTTTGGCACAATAATACAACATGCCAAATTTCATAAGGATCAGCCGACTATATCCTATAGCTGCCATATAACTGAAAAATCGGAAATTAACAAACTTTGGTGTTTTTGAAGATAAAAAGCTGGAACTTCGTACAGATTCTATTTTGGGTCAGTTATATCTTATAGCTGCCATATAACTGAACGATCGGAAATGGTATTTGGTAAAAATACCAAATTTGGTATTTTTGAAGATGGAAGCTTGGTACTTTGTTTAAGATTTTTTATTGTAATAAATTGGTTATTTTATGATATTCTCATAAGGATCGGCCAATAATCCGATGTTTGCGATATATATCCGGTTTTAACTGCAAGGGTATATCAACTTCGGCTCCGCACGAAGTTAGCTTTCCTTTCTTGTTTTAAGATAAAGTTTTAAAAAACAAAAAATGTTTAAAAAAATCTGTCCCATTTTGGTTATAAGAACCAATAAGAAATATCAAATGATTTTGAAATTATTCTTTAAACAAGAAAATAAGTTTTAAACTATTACGTCTTCAGATCTACTTGAAAATTAATTTCCATTTGGGGAAAATATATACATAATAAATAAGGCAATATATAAATAATTGATTGCAGGTGCAGATATACAAATTGATGTATATATAGCCTCAATGTATACCAAGAAGAAGAAGCTAAGAGCATAAACCAAATCTTGTTGCTAATCACCTCTCTCTAATCACCACTGTGGAATATTTTGGCTTCTCTATATGTGTGGGTATGTCCCAATTCCTTATCAGAACCGGAAGCTCAGTCTCAAGCTCCAGCTAAGGCCGAGTATGGATTTAAAAAGCCGGAGCTCCAAGACTCGCAGCATCAGTTGAAATATTCCCAGAGACTCTTTCAGTAGTCTCAGTAGTAGTAGTTCAGTTCGATCGAAAAAATACAAGATGATCCTCCAAGTGGTCCTCATTTCCGCGTGTTTCCTAATTTCTACCTCCCTGGGATCTGAAGATGTAATAAATAAAACCAACGAAAAAGATGCACAGCTCTTTAAGTGCAGGGCTGATTACACGGAATTGCAGAGAGAGGGTCTGGAAAAATATGCCCAGTTATCGAAATGCCAACAGGATAATTTGGACTTAATGGGAAGGCATTCGGAAGTGCTAAATCAACTTAAAGATAGTGAAGTTAAATATGAGAAGTTGCTTTCCAAGCAGCAGGAAGTGGACAATCTAGTAAATCAGAAGAATAAGGAAATAGAGCTATTGAAGGCTCAAATAAGTGACATAAAGAAAACAAGTGAACTCACAATGTTGACTAATCAGTTCCGTGAAGACATCGATAAGTTGGAAAAAATATTTAAGATTGGAGGAATGGATGAAAATAATCCAACAAAGTCGAATAATGAAACTTAGAATGCGGAAGTAGAAACTGAAGAGGTCCCAACAACTCGACTGCCTAATATTAATAATCAGACGATGTCGAAAACAGAAACCATAGGTTAGTCGGCAGAACACAATAGTTTGCAAAATAAAATAACGAATTTTTCAGATTTTCCAGATCTTTGTCCACGAGACCAAGAACACACACGTATCCTCCGCGAAATCCAACTTCCAGGCTCAGACCCGTTTAATGTGGTTTGTATGTCAAGTTTGAAGTTTGGATCTGGATGGTTGCATGTTTATAGCAAACTTCAACTTTCACAAACATTTAATCGCACGTATGAGGATTATGAACGTGGATTTGATGATGAAAGATTTAATTGGAAGGATGAGTTCTTTATTGGACTCAATCGATTGCACTATCTGACGAATGGAAAGCCTCATGAAGTGATTTTATGGACCGATCAGGGGAGCAGAAGATGCGGAAACTTTGTTGTGGGCGATAAGAGCGAAGCTTACAAGGTGAAAAGTATTGGCAATTGTACTGGAGACAACTTATGGATGACCCCTAAGCTGGGCTCCATATTTTCCACTTTCGATCGAGATGAGGATGGAGTTCCTGATCGTAATTTGGCGAAGGAAGCGAGCTCTGGCTGGTGGTTCGACCCTAGTATGAGGTGTGTATTCTAATTTGGGATTTCCTTTTTTTTATCTCCAACTGGTCATTTCTAAAATAACTAACTCGAAATAATTTTTAAATTCTATTTTTTCATTGCTGGATCTATTAGATTTAAATATGAAGACATTGACATGTACATCCGAAGAACATATTGAAGAAAACAAAAAGCCTTCTAAAACGAACTTGGAAATGCACTAAAATGTAATTATGTTATTGCTCATATTATGAACACGATTATAATATAAACTGTACTTTATTTTTTTAACTTTTGAATAAAATAAACAAATAAAATATCCAATTAAAAAATAAACAATCGACTCTGGTTCAGTTGTGGGAAGTGGCTAACAAACTTGGCCAGCAGCTGGAGAATGATTTCCTTTGGACTTTGGACTTTTCCTTTGGAAGCAGGATAAAAAGCCTACAACTTCCTATATGTCCCTAAGCCTATATGTGCTAAAAATGCAAAATATTTAAAAAACACTTGACTTTATTTAAAGATCAAAGTCTCCGAAATAGTAAGTACATAAAAACCAACCACATTTTATGTCCAAATTATAAGTAACTCCACAATAACGTAAAAATAAACCCAACATAAGCCAACCTATTAAGGCACAAAAACAGCTCACTTCCATACTTATTTTGAGACAAGAAAAAAAAAAAGATAGGGAGACCCCTTGAGGAGTAATCAAAAGAAAAGCCAGTTGCTAACACCATTTGCCATTGGCCCATTATGATAATCATTTTGAAAGGCTTTCCGCACGAGTTTTTGAACAACAAAGGAGATTTAAATTACGCCCGCTAAGCGGTTTATATGCAGTCGACAACAACAGCAACAATAATAATGGCCAAAACAAGAAACATCCGCAGTGAGTAAAAGTTAACAAGCAAACAGGAAAGTCGAGCCAACAGACTCTTTTTCCACACGAAACACTGTGGATGCCCTTTGGGCTGGTTGAGCCACAAATTTTAACACGAATTTAAGCTGCCAGAGTCCTAGCGGGAATATTACGAAACAAAGAACGTTTAAATACTATTAAATAAAATAAATTAAAGCAATTAAAGCAACTAATATAACTTTTCAACACTGCCTGCGAATAGTTTATAATTTCCACGAAAATAATTCCCCAAAGAAATAAAGTTTCAATTGAGTTTATTTAGATTTATTAAAACACTAATTAGTTTGCTTAAAAAAAACAGCAACAAAAACTAAAAAGAAAATGAAATACTTGATTTATAAACAACTTTCCAACACTACAAAAAAATTTAAAGCTTCTATCTAACTATTTAGGTATTTGTATTAAATATCATATGGATATTATAAAATCTTATATAAGATTCTTAATAAAATCTTATACCAAACCAACATTTTCCTACACTCGTTTTGTTTTTATTTCAGCCACTACCCAACACTGTCAAAAATACATTTCCGACTTAATTGCAAACAGAATCATTTAGTGAACCGGCAGAACTGAATATTCAACCTCAGCTAAGCAAAAAGACAGGGTCCTAAAGTATGGTATTGCTATGGGGGTGTGCGGGTACAAGTGTGGGTAAATGACAAGCTTCCATCTCTTGAGAGCTTGTTGAGGCCAAGGGGGCGGCGAGGGCTAGATGGGGGGCGTGGCTGACTGGCTGACTGGCTGGCAGGCAACTCATCAGCAGCCAAGCATCGCATTTTGAGATAAAACATAAAGAGCGCACCTAATGCGTATATGTAGGGGGGGCAGTGCGGTTTTACTGGTGTGAGTATGTGGGTGTTTTTGTGTGTGTGCTTGGATCTATGAGTGTGTGGGTGCCCGCACTGATGTTAAGTTTATGCTGGCCTACAATAGGGGGCAGAAATAGAAAGGTTTTTGAAGAAAAAAAAATAATTTAATTTAAAATTTATTAAATTTATAATTTAATCAATTTTTGTTTAAATATATTTCATATATTTGATTAAAAGTTTAGATCTTTAAAAACAAGTTTAGTACATTAGAATTTTTTTTGATTTTTTAAAGTAAAATTCAATAAAGAACTGGTAGAGTTTTAAACTTGTTACCTAAATGTTATCTATTTCGAAACATTTATAATTTATTTATTTGTTTAAAATTTAAATGCTAAACTATTTTTCATATAAAAAACTGTTTAAAAAATTTATGTAAATATTCCTTTAATTTTTGTATATTTTTGTGACAAATTTAGAGAATTATTTTGTATCCTGCGAGTGTCTGGGCTTGCGTATGATTTGTTTGAGCTGTTGACTTTGGATAATGTCGTTCGTTTGTCGGCGACCGCTTTTGTTTGTCGGTATGTTTGTTTGTTCCTCTTATATGTATGTATGTATATGTTTGTATGTAAATGTGCGTATTAGTTAGTCTGTGTGGGTGTGTGAGTATATTTGTTTGTTTGTTTGACTGATTGTCTGTCATTTTGTCTGATTGTGCGCCTATTAGAACACAAATGAATGAATAAGTGCGCACACACCGCACACTCGTTCCACCATCCACCATCCATCGCTCCCTTGCCTCGTTTTCATTTTCGTTGATTGAATGGCCCCACTCGTCTCCCTCCATTCCTAGCCAGAGACCCGCCAATTTTCCCCACAGATTATTTGCGCTTTAAGCCTTTAAGTCTTTGTTAGACAATTTGCTGCCAAACTGGCAAACAAAGAGGTGCAACAAAAAACTGGAGAGCGATCCCTCACACACTCTAATAGGGAAGCTCTAATTGTAGGGCTTACACTGAGAGAAATTTATGGGGAATATATATGAAATTTGAGAAGAAATGTCTAGGCTTTGAATGCAAAGTATTTAAATTTTTCTAACACATTTTTTTAATAATCTATGTTTTTGTTAATATTCTTTCAAATCTATTGTTATATAACTTTTCCCAATTAATAATTATCATACCCAGTACATACCATTACTTTTAATGAAATTCAATTCAAATATACCAAATTATATATCATCTTTTACATGAAACATGATATAGTTACCTATAATATATAATAACATCCTATCCTATAAAGTATCCCTATTAGGACCAAAATTCTTCCAGTGCATTTGCCTGTCAAGGTATGCGTTTGTGCGTACATCTGTGTAAGCTCTCTAATTGTTGTAATGCGATTTCGTCACCTCATCGCCAGCTCATCCTTACCAAAAATTGCAAAGCCCCCGAGCCTTAGCTTTTTTCTTTTTGTATAGAATGTATAGTAGTAGTAGTCTCCCTCCCTGTTGATTTCCATTCGTTCATTCATTCTTTTTGTCAGACAAGGCTTTTGATTAGCTTTGGCTTGTCAGTGTGGCTGTGTGTCTGTTTAACTAGGTGTCAGTGTGGCTGTGTGTTGTGTCAATGTGTGGGTGGCGTAGCATGGCGTGCTGTGGTGTGGTGTGGTGGCTTTAGGAAATAGCCACACCATCCAAGTTTGAAGCTTTTGGTCAATTTGATTTGGCTAATTGGCCAGACCAACGGTTCGGAAACATTCTGCGGGATTAATCAGGAAAGCAAAGATATCAAAGTTAAACAGAGAAAGCTCTGTACTAACTAGCTTGGGTAATTAGTTAATTGTCCAAAAAGGTATAATACCCTTAAGAATTACCTAGATTCTTCAAATCAAAGCTTAGAGACTCAATGAAATCAACTTAAATAACAACAACTGGTCTGCTATAATCTACTCTTCTAAGAATCACAGCCCACTTATTTAAATGGCAATTTCTCACTTGAGCTCATCAAATCTTTGTGCGACAGTCTCAGTGCCTCTTCGGGTCTTGTATGTAGGACCGGACCACCCTTGTCCTATTAACACTTAGTTACAACATGTACGGCAGCAATTGGGAATTTAGCTCGGCCACTTGAGCCACTTAAATGTTTGCGAAAACAAACAAATTGAGGGGCGCACTTGCCCCACACTTGCCCCACACTTGCCACACACTTGCCCCACACAGCTGCGACTACTAACTAACCACTCTCTATGCGAGTATATATGACCAAACAACTAAATAAATATACATATATCTAAATGATATATATACCTACATATATACATGGTTATTTTGTCTCTAATGATGCGCATAAATTTCTGAGGGCCAGGAGAGAGTTGTTAGGGCCAACATCATTTCGCCAACAGCCATCCACTCCAAATCCTGGCCATAAACACAGTGCGCGCAAATTGTTAATTGACACATTGCTACACTCAAGTGGTCCCCTAATGGTCCTTTATTTGTGTTTTGTGTGTCTGTGCGAGCTGCTTCAGCAATTTAAGTCAGCCTTTCAATTAGTGCGGTGGTCAGAAATTCATACTAGCCATATAAGGAGTCATATCTATAAGAGTGGTTATGTTTGGGGGAAAAAAATCAAGCCATCAGGCCCTTCAACCACAAACCATAATGACATGGCCTGCAAATGGAGAGAAATTTAAGCCAAAACTATCACATCCATCAATCAGCATCAGTACACACGTTTCAGACTTTTATTAGCTAGTTGAGGGGTTTATTTTAATTAGAAAAAGTTAGGGACAATAAAGGGGGGGCTTTGTACAGTTTGTGGTATATTAACGAGAAAAACTTGTACGATATCCGGAGCTTTAAGGGCTATTAATATTATACTTGTACTTCAGAAGAAAGAGTGCAGAGACAGTAAGAGAGACCAGGGCATAAAGCCCAACAAACAATATAAACATCTCTTCTTAAAACAATTTTTTGTAGGGATCCCATCAGAAAAATGAACAAAAAATCTAAAAAATATTTTGTCTCAAGATTTTGATGCAGAATGATGGAGAATCGATATAGAAATCGTTTAAGGTACTCCGCTTGAGAATCGGGGAAGATATAGCCATCACTGTGGGCCATATAGGGGAAAACCCCATTTTCAAGGGATCCCATCAGAAAAATGAACAAAAAATCTAAAAAATATTTTGTCTCAGGATTTTGATGCAGAATGATGGAGAATCGATATAGAAATCGTTTAAGGTACTCCGCTTGAGAATCGGATGAGAATCGGGGAAGATATAGCCATCACTGTGGGCCATATAGGGGAAAACCCCATTTTCTAGGGATCCCATCAGAAAAATGGACGAAAAATCTAAAAAATATTTTGTATCAGGATTTTGATGCAGAATGATGAAGAATCGATATAGAAATCGTTTAAGGTACTCCGCTTGAGAATAGGATGAGAATTGCAGAAGATATAGCCATCACTGTGGGCCATATAGGGGAAAACCCCATTTTCTAGGGATCCCATCAGAAAAATGGACAAAAAATCTAAAAAATATTTTGTATCAGGATTTTGATGCAGAATGATGGAGAATCGATATAGAAATCGTTTAAGGTACTCCGCTTGAGAATCGGATGAGAATTGCAGAAGATATAGCCATCACTGTGGGCCATATAGGGGAAAACCCCATTTTCTAGGGATCCCATCAGAAAAATGGACGAAAAATCTAAAAAATATTTTGTATCAGGATTTTGATGCAGAATGGTGGAGAATTGATATAGAAATCGTTTAAGGTACTCCGCTTGAGAATCGGATGAGAATCGGGGAAGATATAGCCATCACTGTGGGCCATATAGGGGAAAACCCCATTTTCAAGGGAACCCATCAGAAAAATGGACGAAAAATATAAAAAAATTTTGTCTCAGGATTTTGATGCAGAATGATGGAGAATCGATATAGAAATCGTTTAAGGTACTCCGCTTGAGAATCGGATGAGAATCGGCGAAGATGTAGCTATCACTGTGGGCCATATAGGGGAAAACCCCATTTTCTAGGGATCCCATCAGAAAAATGGACGAAAAATCTAAAAAATATTTTGTATCAGGATTTTGATGCAGAATGATGAAGAATCGATATAGAAATCGTTTAAGGTACTCCGCTTGAGAATAGGATGAGAATTGCAGAAGATATAGCCATCACTGTGGGCCATATAGGGAAAAACCCCATTTTCTAGGGATCCCATCAGAAAAATGGACGCAAAATCTAAAAAATATTTTGTATCAGGATTTTGATGCAGAATGGTGGAGAATTGATATAGGAATCGTTTAAGGTACTCCGCTTGAGAATCGGATGAGAATCGGGGAAGATATAGCCATCACTGTGGGCCATATAGGGGAAAACCCCATTTTCTAGGGATCCCATCAGAAAAATGGACGAAAAATCTAAAAAATATTTTGTATCAGGATTTTGATGCAGAATGGTGGAGAATTGATATAGAAATCGTTTAAGGTACTCCGCTTGAGAATCGGATGAGAATTGCAGAAGATATAGCCATCACTGTGGGCCATATAGGGGAAAACCCCATTTTCTAGGGATCCGAAAAAGGCATCAGAAAAATGGACGAAAAATCGAAAAAATATTTTGTCTCAGGATTTTGGTGCAGAATGATGGAGAATCGATATAGAAATCGTTTAAGGTACTCCGCTTGAGAATCGGATGAGAATCGGGGAAGATATAGCCATCACTGTGGGCCATATAGGGGAAAACCCCATTTTCTAGGGATCCCATCAGAAAAATGGACGAAAAATCTAAAAACTATTTTGTCTCAGGATTTTGATGCAGAATGATGGAGAATCGATATAGAAATCGTTTAAGGTACTCCGCTTGAGAATCGGATGAGAATTGCAGATGATATAGCCATCACTGTGGGCCATATAGGGGAAAACCCCATTTTCAAGGGAACCCATCAGAAAAATGGACGAAAAATATAAAAAAATTTTGTCTCAGGATTTTGATGCAGAATGATGGAGAATCGATATAGAAATCGTTTAAGGTACTCCGCTTGAGAATCGGATGAGAATCGGGGAAGATATAGCCATCACTGTGGGCCATATAGGGGAAAACCCCATTTTCTAGGGATCCCATCAGAAAACATGGACGAAAAATCTAAAAAATATTTTGTATCAGGATTTTGATGCAGAATGATGGAGAATCGATATAGAAATCGTTTAAGGTACTCCGCTTGAGAATCGGATGAGAATCGGGGAAGATATAGCCATCACTGTGGGCCATATAGGGGAAAACCCCATTTTCTAGGGATCCCATCAGAAAAATGGACGAAAAATCTAAAAAATATTTTGTATCAGGATTTTGATGCAGAATGGTGGAGAATTGATATAGAAATCGTTTAAGGTACTCCGCTTGAGAATCGGATGAGAATTGCAGAAGATATAGCCATCACTGTGGGCCATATAGGGGAAAACCCCATTTTCTAGGGATCCGAAAAAGGCATCAGAAAAATGGACGAAAAATCGAAAAAATATTTTGTCTCAGGATTTTGGTGCAGAATGATGGAGAATCGATATAGAAATCGTTTAAGGTACTCCGCTTGAGAATCGGATGAGAATCGGGGAAGATATAGCCATCACTGTGGGCCATATAGGGGAAAACCCCATTTTCTAGGGATCCCATCAGAAAAATGGACGAAAAATCTAAAAACTATTTTGTCTCAGGATTTTGATGCAGAATGATGGAGAATCGATATAGAAATCGTTTAAGGTACTCCGCTTGAGAATCGGATGAGAATTGCAGATGATATAGCCATCACTGTGGGCCATATAGGGGAAAACCCCATTTTCAAGGGAACCCATCAGAAAAATGGACGAAAAATATAAAAAAATTTTGTCTCAGGATTTTGATGCAGAATGGTGGAGAATTGATATAGAAATCGTTTAAGGTACTCCGCTTGAGAATCGGATGAGAATCGGGGAAGATATAGCCATCACTGTGGGCCATATAGGGGAAAACCCCATTTTCTAGGGATCCCATCAGAAAAATGGACGAAAAATCTAAAAACTATTTTGTCTCAGGATTTTGATGCAGAATGATGGAGAATCGATATAGAAATCGTTTAAGGTACTCCGCTTGAGAATCGGATGAGAATTGCAGATGATATAGCCATCACTGTGGGCCATATAGGGGAAAACCCCATTTTCAAGGGAACCCATCAGAAAAATGGACGAAAAATATAAAAAAATTTTGTCTCAGGATTTTGATGCAGAATGATGGAGAATCGATATAGAAATCGTTTAAGGTACTCCGCTTGAGAATCGGATGAGAATCGGGGAAGATATAGCCATCACTGTGGGCCATATAGGGGAAAACCCCATTTTCTAGGGATCCCATCAGAAAAATGGACGAAAAATCTAAAAAATATTTTGTATCAGGATTTTGATGCAGAATGATGAAGAATCGATATAGAAATCGTTTAAGGTACTCCGCTTGAGAATAGGATGAGAATTGCAGAAGATATAGCCATCACTGTGGGCCATATAGGGGAAAACCCCATTTTCTAGGGATCCCATCAGAAAAATGGACGAAAAATCTAAAAAATATTTTGTATCAGGATTTTGATGCAGAATGATGGAGAATCGATATAGAAATCGTTTAAGGTACTCCGCTTGAGAATCGGATGAGAATTGCAGAAGATATTGCCATCACTGTGGGGCAGAAAGTTAGCTTTCCTTTCTTGTTTTGTGTAATACCAATTCCTGTCTTGAAAAGCCCTCAAACAACCACCGAAACAAATTGAATATCTCTTCTATCATCTTTGGAAGAGTTTCATAATTTTTATAATAGAGTGTGGGAATATTTGTTTTATATGTTTCAGAATATTTGTATATTTGTTTGGGAAATTTGTAATGAAAAGGCCTACCATTCTCAGAACCTCAACATAAGGTACATAACAATTATACATTTTTTATAAAATAATCTGTCATGGTTTAAGATCTACAAGTACCGGGTGTAGTTACGTTAAATAGAGTGACCTAAGTTATATAAAATTTTTGTAATATTTCATTGTTAAAATGCCTCCTTCCCTTCCCAAACATTCCATTCCAAATTAATCCGTTTATTTAAATGTTTTGATCAGCCTTATGATTTCTAATTGAATTATGCGCCATTGAATCTCTCTATATTCTAACGCTGAAATATAATTGGAAGCCATCACATCCTTTTGGGCAATTCATTACGACAATCTCCGGAGTTTAAATTAAATCAAATAATTGTTCTCTCTCTGGCAATCGACAATCGGCAATCAACTCGATTTGCACTCAAAGACACTGCTGGCTGGCAGCTGGCTGCCTTTCTCGTTTCTGACTTTGCTCATTTGGAATTCATTGAATTTTGCGATAATTTGATTAGACCACGCCCCCACACCCCCTTACACATTGGCCATTGTTGTTCAAGTTTGGAGAGACAGACGATGAAGAAGGTCCTGTTCTGTTTATGTCAGAAATGCCTTTTTGACATAAATTGCAATTGCTCGAGTTTACATTTAAATGCTTGCTATGGCATTTTGCCATTTATCTCAAGTATGTATGGGGAGATTGTATGTATCAAATAAATTAGTTAAATATTATGTTATCCAATTAGAGGGAAAGGAGATGGAGGGCTAGAGACTGTCAGCATAAATTGCCAAGCCAGACCAAGCCAAGTCGCCGCATTTGATGTGACAACAATAAAGTCAAGAGCCAAACTGGCATTCAAATTACGACAAACTAAGCCCAGACAAATTGTCAGCGACACTCTCGGATATATACTTCAACCCCTACACACCCCCCTCTGCCATCCTATTGGATAACCCAACTAATACCCCACACTAGTTGGCAGTTCAAAATGCTAATCGCCACATGACACTCATTGTCTGCGAAACAATTGGACTCGCTAACTAACACGCCATGGCCCCATCATTATGAATCGCATTATGTGCGCCACGCCCCCTGCTCCACAACGCCCCAATGTGGTAAGCGGCTAATGGGTAATGGGTAATGGGGTTAATCATCTTCCATTGCACCGTCAATTGCAGCTGCCGCTCTAGACGGGCCACAGATTTCAATTTACTCAAGACAAAATCCAATTAGCAGAAGCAGTTCTTGGCTGTATATCAGCTATACTTCATCTAAAGCATATATTTTGGATATATCTCATCTATAATTTGTATCTCAGTAAGATATCTTAGTATCTCTCTATCAAGCTTCATTTGAATCTATATATTTTTTAAAAGGAATTCCCTTTTTTCATAATTTTCTCTAATGGAACCATCTTCAAAGAAGATCTTTGGAAACTATGGGTTCTTAGATATAAATAGATCCATATACGTATCATCCCTTCTATAAAAGGAATAATTCTATATAATGTTCTCATAAGGATTCAACCCAATTTATTATTTATTAGGTTTTATGATTAAATTTCTAATGGAAGTCTCTTGCCCACACAAGCTACATATATCTTATTCAAAGAAGACCTAATATTTATAGAGGACCTAATATATATTTCTCCATCTCTTATTTGACAGAGTATTATTTACAGAAGCTATATCTCAATATAAGAAGATCTGATCCGTAACCTCAAAATAAACAAAAGTTTATTTTCTACCAACCTCTATTAACCTTTAACTTTTGCTAACATTTGTTTTTAAAATTTTCTAATGAAACTCTATATAGAAATCCCTAGAAGCTATATTTCATGAATAGACAATCTAGTTTCGAATAAAGAAATAAACTTTCGAATAAACTATCTACCTCTCTTCTACATTAAGATCCATCTCTATCTCAAATTGAGGTTTCCAACAAAAACTCTGTTTAAAATATATGTACATATGTATATCTCTAATCTCACATTTTAAAATCTTTAAAACCTTAAAGTAAAACTATTCTCAGCCCCAAACGCCTATTCTCTCCCCTGTGTTGGAATGCCTTTGCAATTTATTTGAAAAATTTCAAAAATTCATTAATTGCCAACCAAAAAAAAACAAAAAGGAAAAAATATTAAACAAATAAATATATAGTCGAAAATGCAAAAAGAAAACCACAAGCTGAAATGCAATTATTTTTGCTGGCTGTCCATAAAGGCTATTTGCATATTGTCAACATAATTAAACAGGCTTTTGACTTGTGGTCTTACAACGCCCACTCGAACTCATGTCCTTGTCGTTGTCATTGTCGTTTTATACTCGTATCCTTCTCGTATGAATATGTATAAACACTCACTCATTCATTCAGAAACATTCAGTGAAGTGCCCTTGACTGGTGAACAGAATTTACAGAAAGTGAGAAGGTTGAGGATGAGGAAGAGGAAGCTGGCTTCCAAATGCAAATTCAAATGCAAAATTGTTTTTGGCAAAGTGCACAATGCACTTGACGACTGTCAGAACGGACATGGGACATGGGACAGGGACATGGTCTTGTTTGTGGTTGTTATCCTCCATGTATTGTCCTTGTTATTTATGTAAAATGTTGCACAATACATTTATTGGTCGAGCCGGAGAAGAACAATAAACTAACCGAGTCCTTAACTGAAAGAAAATGAGGGCAATTGCAGCCACTTTTCCGGCAATTTTATATTAAATTCTCTCTCACTCTCTCTATAAAATAATAATATATATAAATTTATATACATATATATATATGTATATATATTGAAACAATGCCACCACAAACTGTTCTAGTTGTTGTCCTTGCTCTGCTTGGGTCAGCAATAAAAATTTGTCCAGCGGTAAATGAAATGGATAGCAATTGCGATTGCGATAACTGACCAGAACTGCCCAACGGCCCAACTGCCCAGTCTGTCTGCCCGGCACCCGCGAAACGAATCTTTTGGCAAAAAAAAAAATAAAAATAAAAATAAAAATACAAAAAAACAATGGGCCCTCCAAAAATGCAAGTTATATAGCCGGGTCGAGGTCAACCAGCCAGGACTATCTAGTGCCCTCTTTTCCAGAGTCCCAGTTACCCTGTAATTGTCTCCTCATGATTAATAAATGATCAAAAGTTCATAAAACGAGGTGGAAAATTGCCAATTCCAAGGCTTATTTTTTGGCGAATTATTATGGGGAGGTGAGTGAAGACTTTTAGTGACGAAAGACGTTCGTCTTATGATTTTTCTTTTATTTCATAAAATATTGAATTATATATATCTATCATTCTGGTGAGAATTTTGAAGACATGAATTATTTTTTTTTAAGAAATTTGAGTTTTTAATTATTGGGAAAGCTTACGGTGACGAATGACGAATTATATTTTGATAAGTTTTATTAAGTTTATTTTTAAGACAGTAAAAATTATTATTCACGAAGGTTTTTCAGATTTTAATTCAAAGAAGAATGCAAATAATTAGAACTTGGCTTCATTAGATGATAATTAGTCATTAGAACTCAAGTAATTTGTGACGAAGGTAGCTACATTATCATTAAATAATTTATTCTCAAGCTGATAGGTCAAACATTTTTCCCAATTTTAAGCCACAATATATTATTTATAGAGTATCCATTGAGTCCATATCATGGACTCTGTCTTTTGTCATGTGTGGGAGTGCGGTTTTCGTCTTTTTTTATATTTTTCCCTTGTAAGTCCAAGAGACGATTTCGGTTTCAGTTTCCAACTTGTTGGCATTGCTTTTCGATTTCTGCACTTGTGCCTGAATTTGTTTTTTAATATTGCACTCTCTTTCCCAATATATATATGTATGTATGTATTATTTTTATTTCGTTTTTGTTTTTGAAAAAGTTTATCTGGCTGGGATTTGT
Source organism: Drosophila pseudoananassae pseudoananassae (assembly GCA_018153035.1). Taxonomy (NCBI): domain Eukaryota; kingdom Metazoa; phylum Arthropoda; class Insecta; order Diptera; family Drosophilidae; genus Drosophila; species Drosophila pseudoananassae. Next base: position 1,563,665 of record JAECXR010000023.1, on the reverse strand, counting down.
GGGTCAATTGATGGCAGAATGGCCTCGGTTGTGGGGAAATCAGTTTTTCGGAATCGAGGACAGGGACTCGCCTAATTAACAAAGTCCTGAAAAGGAAAGTTCTGGCCCACACACTCACACACTTGCCATCTCTATCTCGCTATCTCTGCCTCTGTCGCCCATTGTGCTACCAACTCGTTCTATCCTTCTTGACTGAACTTTGACCCGTGCATTGACATCGTTTTTGCGTAAACTGAACAGAACTGTGTCAGGTAATTGCGTTCAATAAGCAGCTCGAAATGGTAACTGAAACTCGAGACAGAGACAGAGACAGGTAATGCTACCCAAAGAAAGAGACGGCAGATAAGGTTCTAAAAAGCGAGAGAGAGAGAGAGAGGGTGGACTTACATGGCCTGAATGGTAACGAGTGTCACTTGCATTCTGTATAATTGGTTTCTCAATTTTCCGTAAATTAAATTGCATTTTTGAATTTATTTCCAAGGATATAATCTCTCTCTCTCTTTCTACACATACTATAGCTATCTCTATTACTCTTATAAAGAATATGGCATATATTTAAAAAATTTATTTAAAAAACTACTTATTTGTTTATGTTCTTTACTGTTTTGAAGCTTTTACATTTTTCCAGTGCATTCCATTTTCATGCCCAATGAAATCCAAGACGACCAACGACAAACCCCACCCCCCAACGCCAACTCACAGCTACCCCTGGTCTGTGGTACTTGGTCCCCTGGTCCTGCCCACTCTGACCGCACAAATTTGGAGCAAGCCAATGATTAATTTATGCGAAATCCGAAACGAAATCGTGCGAAAACCAAATTTACTCGCCACACAATTTAAATGCAATGAAAACAGGAGTGACACTCTAGAGGCGGCGGAATTCTTTTCTAAATGAGAATTACTTAAGGAGAAATACAAAAAAATTAATAATAAATTATTAATTAGTAAATTATGGGAAGAGGTAACAGACTCTCAAGCCACTCAAATATTTTATAAGAAAAGGTCCTTTAGAGCAATTTTAAAAAGTCTTTCGATAGTTATGCTTCAAGATTTCTTTGTAAATCAGGGAAGAGTATTGATAATTTATCGATAAATCTTAAGGGATATTCTCCTTGAAATGGGATGCAAAGATAGACTATTCAAATAAATATATTTTCCTCCAGGTAAAGTATATTGAAAATTATGTTTAAATTGTTTTATACAAATCAGTAAAGAATATCGATAACAAATCGATAAATTCTTAACTTAATTTCCCTTGAAATTAATAGTTATAAAAATATCAATAACATATCGATACATATTTAACTTTATTTCCTTTGAAATTGAATTCAAAGATTGAATCCATTGATTTCCATTGAATTCAAACTATAGCTTCTGGATTGAGCCCTATTAACATTCCCCATGAATTCAAGAATCTAACAAATTTTTAAGCCAATAATTTAAAAATGAAATCTATAGACAATTTATCGTCAAACCTTTTTACTCTATTTGGTTGAAATATCCTAAGAAATTATATAGCCGAGGATATAGGACTTTAAGCTCCATAACTGTCTACAACACTTTGATGCAGTTTGGTAGAAAATGCAAGAACTTTTTTTTTTATCAAAACTTTTTCGAGATAATTTTCGCGCCAACTTGTTTACTTGCTTCCTGGATCATTATCCTTAAACCGAATTTATTGAATAATATTATATAGCCCCTTCTTTGTGGCGAAAACTTCATCTAATCCCCTCTCCCGGTCACCCTGGCCAATTTTCTTCAGGCTCACTTAACCGCACAAAGGCTCTTCTTCAATTCCAATTGGCATCTTCGACGGTGGCCTGCCTCACCTCACCTCACCCCCTCCCAGAATGCAGGACTTGAATGCAATCAAGGATTTTTTTCCGGCTGGCCAAAAGTGCGCTTTCAGCCATGTTCTTTCGGGCGGACACTGCTGCTGCTTATTCAGTCACAACCTCAGCCACTACCGCTCTCCCTCTCCCTCTCCCTCTCCCTCTCCCTCTCCCTCTCCCTCTCCCTCTCCCTCTCCCTCTCCCTCTCCCTCTCCCTCTCCCTCTCCCTCTCCCTCTCCCTCTCCCTGTTCCTCTCCCGCCCTTTGGGTTCGTTTGGCTAATCCTTGCCCCCCAGGACATCCCACCCTGAATTATACAGTCTGGCCACGATTATAAAGCCCGAGGCATAAATATTAGCAAAGGCGTTGCCGTTGACGTCTCTGCAGTCATTTAAATGTTGTGGGTCGTTGTGGTTTCAGATCCTCGAAAGGCTCCATCGTCCTCTCGCCACCCCATTTCTTACTTTCTTTTTCCAGAAACTGGTCCTGGTCTTCGTCCTGTTCCTGTTACTGCTCCTGTTCCTGCTGATTATGCTTGTCAACCAAGTATTTCAAGCACTGTACAAAAATTTGCACTTAAAAAAGGTATATTAGTATTTTATTTGAATTATTTCGGAATAGGACTTGTACTTGGATTACAAGGCGTATGATTGATATTTTTCAAAGATTCTAAACTCTAACTTGGACTGCCTTTTTCAATAAAGCTTCTCTATAAAAATATGATACATTTTGTGACTAAAAGCTTAGCTTTTGAATCAGAAACAGAGTACATTAGTTTTGAGAACCTCATTGTACAATTAATTTCGAAAAGATTAAATATTTAATTATATTGGTTACAAAAATTGAAGTCCTTATTCAAAAATTCTTAAATCCTTAAAGTTTATTAAAAAAAACCAAAGATATTCTAGCCATGAAAATCTTATTTAAAATTATATTTTAAAAACCAAACCTTGACATTTTTCACAGTGTACTTTGCCCAGCTTAACCCTTTGCCATTCCAGAAATCCAACTTGGCGCACAATGAATTAAATGAATCTCAATTTCCGTTCGGTTTGCGGTTAAAAGCCGCAGCAGTCGTCCTCAGACGACCGTTTCGGGCTGGTCGTCTTAACTGCCTGCTGCTTGCTGCTCCTCCAAATGCAAATTTTCTCGAGCGGCGAAAATGAAAACAAGCCGAAAAGCACCAACAAAAATGTTGAACCCGAAATGGTATTTCGTAGAGGGTCTGGTCTCCCCCCCTTCTTAGAAAATTTCCACCGTTGCATCAATTGGCCTGGCTTTCCATCTTCTCGCATACATCCGGGAAAGGCACCTCCAAGAAAGACCCGTAAATTGCTGCAAGATGCCCCGAAAAGATGCCGGGGGCAAGGATTTCTGGCCTCCTCCGACCATTTTCCGAGAAAACTTTTCAGAAAGTTTTACAACTGCAACGCTGATGATGAGATTGCGGGGGTCAAAAGGGTATACCCGGGTTGTACCAAAAACGGGGACTTTTTGGAGGCGAAATCAAGAGGCGATGTTGAAGAGCAAGGAGAGGCCGAAGCTGAAGTCGCTGGGTCGCCGTCTGCGAAAAGTTTTGCGATTTGTTTGCGCGAAATAAACGCGACGCAGATAATTTGCGCAAAACTTTACATTTTGCCGCCCAGCGTCGCTCGCCAACAGATGCAAACACAAAAATCTCCAATCCAGAATCCAAAATTCACAAATTCCAAATCGGGAGAGAATTCCCACTGCCATTCTCAATCCCATTCACATTCAGATTCCCCATTCCATCTTGTTCAACAATTTCATTTGGGGAATACATATATAAATATATATGTATTTCTGGTATGTCCAACAAATAAAGCAACCGAAATGAAAATGTTTCGTGTTTGTTTAAAAGTTTTTGTTGCCAAAGTTGCTTTTTTTTTACGAAAGTTACGAATTGTGGTCTTTGATTACTGAATTCATTTACATTTGACACTCGCTGTGCTTTTCAAAAATCAAATCGATCAACGAGTTTGTCAAACTATCGAGACTAGTTTTAAAGTGAAGAGTAGCGAGTAAGAAGAAATACTGGTAGTGTACAAAGTGAAGAATAAGGTAAGAAAGTATCTAGCCGATTAGGCAAGTAATTTGACACTCAACTTGTGATTTAAACTGAAAGCTTTCCACGAGATGGAAGACTACCAAGTGCTTGGTTATTTAATTTCCACTTATTTTTTTTGTTTTTTCTAATAAAACTGTATTTTACAGAAATTTGTGACAAACCATCATCATCATCATCAGTTTAGTATACAATGTGAGCTGTGCCGCAGCATTCCCTGTCGCCCGGTCGTAAAAGCTTCCAATCCGCTTTCGTCGTCTGGCTGGCTAGCCTAGCCAGTTATCGGACGAATGACCGGGGTCGCTGCTTCCGGGGCGCGTACATATTATGGAACTCGTTGGTGGAGATAAAGTCAATGATGGGCAAGCGATTCGTCAGCGGCACCTCGACATTTTTGGCAGAGAGGCCGACACCACTGGTGGCCACGCCGCCGGCAATGGATGCCAGACCATGACCACCGTTGCCCATAACGAGGCCAGATGCTCCGCTTCCATAGTTACCGACACCGGCACCGCCCACAGCACCACCTAGATTAACACCTCCACCACCAAGATTAACTCCGTATCCTCCAACGCCTCCCATAACACCACCACCGCCACCGCCACCGCCACCACCGCCTCGGCCTGGCGTACCGCCGACATAGCCATGTCCGTATCCGGCGCCGCCCTGCAGTCTCATCTGCCTGCCGGCTGGGAATGCTGCCGCCGGCGGATGGACTCTCCGGCCGAGATTGTAGAAGAAGTCGACGCCCTCGTGCGCCCGAGACACCGGCATCGTCATGAATCGCTGATCGATTCGATGGCGCGCATAGTTCAGCACCTTCCGGCGCTTATGGGTTTCTGCAGACTTGACAGACTTCCGGTGGCTGCTACCGGTTCCGGTTCCGGCGATCGCATGTCCTTGCGCGTCCTTGACCAGAAAGAGTACGGGCGTGCCACGTCCGCCAGCCTGCCTGGGACTGGCATCGATCAGTTTCGTGCGACGCATCACTCGCTTGCTCGACACCGAGGCGGTTTTCTTACCGCGAGGCTTACCCGCCGGGCGCTGGGACTTGGCCAACGACTTGGTCGTGTCCCTACGCAGCGCCATCACGGTGTGCTTCATCAACGGCTTTGGCTGGAAGGTTCGCTTCGATCGCATCTTCTTCGAGCCACTTGCCACCGATTGCATCTTCGGGCTGGTCTTCGGCATGCCGTCCGCTGTCCTTTTTCGGAACGAAGAATTCTTCTTGTTGCTTCTCGGGGCAGACTTTGCGGGTGACGGTCTCTGGCGACGATCGGCCTTCGGCAGCGTTTGTAGCTTGGACTTTGTCATGATTTCTAATCAAAAAAAAAATGGAAACCTATTGCCTGAATTTTGAGACCAAAATATGACTTGAAATTTTGTTTATTTTTTTTTTTCAAAAGTCGATAGTTGAATTTTTGTTTTTTGTGGATCGGTTACCGTTCGGTCTCACAAAAAATACAATATTAGCTCGAATACGACTTGGACGGCTTGACTGGTGATTTCGGACTGTGGAAATGGCATTTGTTGAATCCCAGTCTCGTTGCTGTGGAGTGACAGGAGCGCCTACTTGGTCCGCCCACATGCCACTTGCCACATGTCGTACACTCGCATATGTCGTCCTGAACTTGAGCACGTATCGCGCCATTCCTGTTTCCTGTCACCTCTTGACTTGTTTGTTTGTCTGCTACCCGGCCGACCTCTTCGCCTGCCGACTTTTATTTTGGCACCCCCGGGTTCAGGTCCAGTCCTTGACTTGAAATCAACTTCCGTTTTCCTTCTTCCTCCATTTGCATATCAAGTCGGGCCTTAAAGGGTTAACTTAGGGGCATCTCATATGACCCTTTAAAGTCATTCACTCAACTTCTCTATTGATTTTTTTATTCCCTCATTAGTAGAACGGAAAAATGCCATTTCCATCCTCCATTGATATTTTCGGGTCGGGGGCTTCTTTCGCTCATTTTGGTGTCAAGTGTTGCGTATCATTTAATGTGACACACTTGGCGGCATGGAATTGTGGCCAGAGTGATGGGCCAACGGGAGGCGAAGGGTCAGACAGCCAAACACATGTTAGCTGAATGCTAATTTGCTGAGCTTGGCAAATGACACAAAAAACAGGAATGTCACATCAATGGGGGTCTCACAAAGAAAAGGGGGCAATTCCACTTGAAGAAACATTTATAAAGTTGTCGAAATTCAAAAAACCCTAAAGAAAATGTGAAAACTTACAAAAAATAGACCAAATTTTACCTAAAACTCGACCAAAAATGTATCCAAAAATATACCTAACGAAGCTACATAACTGAAACTTAAGCTAACCTAACGCCAACTGAATTTTAATATTTAAATTATTTATTTCATATACATAAAAACATAGACTCTATATATACCATATATACCTCTATATATATAAATCTTGTTGCTAATCACCTCTCTCTAATCTCCAATAACCTGTGACATCCCTTCTGGACGCCTTCTGCCTGTGAAATATTTTGGCTTTTCTATATGTGTGGGTATTTCCCAATTCCTTATCAGAACCTGAAGCTCAGTCCCAAGCTCCAGCTAAGGCCGAGGTCGGCTTTAAAAAGCCGGAGCTCCAAGACTCGCAGCATCAGTTGAAATATTCCCAGAGAATCTTTCAGTAGAAAGTTCAGTTCGATCGAAAAAATACAAGATGATCCTCCCCGTGGTCCTCATTTCCGCGTGTTTCCTAATTTCTGTCTCCCTGGGATCAGAAGATGTAAGTAATAGACTTTTCAAGTGTTTTTATTTTGAAAAATAATTAAACTTTTAATTCCGCAGTCGTGCTACCTCTCCGAAGAACAACAAGACGTCTGTGCTTCAATCTGTTACCCGATTGTCAAACCTCTACTTCGATACTTCGAAAAAACCAACGAAAAAGATGCACAGCTCTTTAAGTGCAGGGCTGATTACACAGAATTGCAGAAAAAGGATCTGGAAAAATATGCCCAGTTATCAAAATGCCAACAGGACTATTCGGACTTGGTGAAAAGCCATTTGGAACTTAAAGATAGTGAAGTTAAATATGAGAAGTTGCTTTCCAAGCAGCAGGAAGTGGACAATCAGAAGAATAAGGAAATAGAGCTATTGAAGGCTCAAATTAGTGACCTAAAGAAAACAAGTGAACTCACAATGTTGACTAATCAGCTCCGCGAGGACATTGCCAAGTTGGGAAAAATAGTAAAGATTGGAGGAATGGATGAAAATAATCCAACAAAGTCGAATAATCAAACAAAGAATTTGGAAGTAGAAACTGAAGAGGTCCCAACAACTCCACTGCCTAATATTAATAATAAGACGACGTCGAAAACAGAAATGATAGGTAAGTCGGCAGAGCCCAATCGTTTGCAAAAAAAAATAATAAATTTTTCAGATTTTCCAGATTTCTGTCCACGGAAGCAAGATATATTCACTTTTGTGTACCGCGAAATCAAACTTCCAGGCTCAGATCCGTATACAGTGTTTTGTAGGTCAAATTCGCATGGTTCTGGATGGTTAAATGTTTATCGTAAATTTCATGATTCAAAAAGATTTAATCGCACGTATGAGGATTATGAACGTGGATTCGGAGATGTAAGAATTACAGGGAGTGAGTTCTTTATTGGACTCAATCGATTGCATCTTCTGACCAGTGGAAAGCCTCAAGACGTGCTTTTAAAGACCGGTGAGAAGGAAAGCAGATGCGGCAACTTTTTTGTGGGCGATAAGAGCGAAGGTCACAAGGTGAAAAGTATTGGCAATTGCACTGGCGACAGATGGATAATCCCTAAGCAAGGCTCCAAATTTTCCACCTTCGATCGGGATTTGGATGGAGTTCCTGGACGTAATTTGGCGGAGGAATGGAGCTTTGGCTGGTGGTTCGATTCTGATATGAGTGGTAAAAGGTGTGTATTCTAATTTTGTTTTTTCTTATGTTTTATCTCCTACTGGACATTTCTAAAATAACTAACCTGAAATCATTTTTAAATTATATTTTTCCATTGCTCTTTTAGCCCCGAAAGTAACGACATTTACATGTACATCCGAAGAACAGATTGGGAAAAATAAAAAGCCTTCTAAACTTGAAAAAAATGGACTTGGAAAATGAAACATTTTTGGAAAATATATGTAATCTTAATTTTTTCTAAAATGTAACTATATTGTAGCTAATATTATGTTAAATTATTATTTTAACTTTTGAATAAAATAAACAATTAAAATATGTAAAAATTAATCGAAAATTATTGTTTTCTCTGGAAAAAGTTTAAGAAGGTCGGAACCAAAATTTTGAATTTCAGACATTTCAGGATCAGCCTCAACGGAGCCATTTGAAATATAAACAGACGACCAAAGCACTTGCCAGGAAAATTCCTAAATAAAAACCTCTTTTGTCTCCAATTAGATACCTATAATCCCCAGGCTTTAGCATTTTAATTTATTTTTGTTGAATTTGTATTTTGTATAAATGTATAATATTTCTTGCTCTGCTCTTGACAATATTCAGTGCCATAGCACTTGGGAGACATTATTCAGGAGTCAGAAACAGGAACTCATATACATACATACACCACACACGCACTTGAGCCAGATGGCTGAGGCGCAGGAAATCAACAGGACACTTACACATACTATATGGCAGTGTAGATGTACAGCTGGTACCGGGACTTCCGGTTTTCGGTCAGGCTTTGATATATGATCAGAAATCAAGTCTTACTTCCCGCCACATATATAACTCCATCGTGTTGGATGGAAGAAGGCAGGAGGCAGGACGCTGGAGGCAGGACGAGTAAATTGCAAACTGAAGCAATCAGCTTATGTCTTTCTTGGTTGTATGTTTATTTTCCTTTCTCTTTTATCTCTCTCTTTCTTTCTCTCTTTCTTGTACTTTCTGCCTCTGTGCTTTGTGCTTTTCTTGGCCATGATTATCACGTTTCTTCTCAGCCAACCAAACAACTAGCCTTTAACATCAATATCGCGTATACGCCGCATTGGTCGAAAACATAAACAAACAAATTTAAAAATAAAATTTAAAAAAAATAAGTAAAAAATCGTAACAAAAAATATCTGACCAGTACATCTGTTGGCTTTCTTTCCTTCGAATTTTAGGTAATTTTTGTTGTTTTTTTTTGGTCCAACACCTCAATAAGTTGCAGGACAGAACTTGCAACGTGCAACAACAAAATGTTGTTTTCCGTTCATGTTCCCAAAAGGGTCGATGTAGCAGCAAAATAAATACAAAAAAATAAAATAAAAAAACGTAAAAAAAACATAAAAAAAAAGAAACAAAAACTTCCATGAACCAATCCCAGTAGTGCGTCCGTCCGTATGTTTGTTATTTTATTTTGCCGCACAATTTCTTCTCTTTCTCTTTCTCTGCCGCCTTTACTCCTTTTTCTACTCCTTCTTCTTTTTGTTCTTCTTCTGGCTCCTGTTCTTCTTGGCTTGTTTCTTCAACAAAAACAACAACAACAACAATAGGCACAATGAAACCTCAGTCGTGGCTACACTGTCGACAGGCCCTTGGCCGAAAAAATGAAGGGCTACCATTTAGGCCTAGCATTCGAACTAGTTGATACTCTTCCCTTAAGGTATGAATATTTTTTGTTGAAATTTTTTGAATATATATTAAATGTATTTTTTTTGAAGTTCAAAAATATGTATAAAATAGTTACTATAAACTAGTTACTAATTGTATATTCAGTATACAAGTTTTTGGAATTAAATTCTTAAATAAAAATAAGAAGGAGAAGAATTGATAAAATATAAAAGAAACTACACAAGATTTAAGACTTTTAAATTAAAAAAAATAGTAATTAATATTTTAATATTTTAATTAATATACCTTAAAAAAAGAGCCAAAGATCTTCAAACACAAACTCAAATAAACGTATATGAATATTAATTAAATTTGATTCTTGATTTTAAATCTTTCTATATTTTATAACAAATATTATTATCATTAAAAACACATTTAAAGGACTTGATTTACCCCGTGATACCCTATACATTTTTAGAGTATAAAAGCAAATAAAACCAAAAGAAAAAAAAACATAAAAAACAAAAACCGGAAAAAAACAGAAATGTGCACATGCTTCGTTGGCTGGAGTGCGCTATTTTGCACCTACGGGATTTTGTGTCTCACACACACACACACACACAAATACACTGAGAAAAAAAGACACAAACACAAACACATAGAGAGAGAAACACACATGCAAAATGGTGGAAAATCCATTCGAAATCAGTCAACGCGCCAAGGCTTTCATTCAGTTAGACACAGCCGAGAGGGCAAAGTAGTAAGGGGTGATGGCATGGAGGGTCTTGAAAAAAAAAAAAGAGTATCAGAAACTCTGAAACCTACCCCTCCCCCTTCTATGTATGTATGTATGTATGTATTTATGTATTTCGGAGGGTAGCCCCAGTGAAGCTTGAAGCGGAAGTGCGGCTTGATTTACTCAACTCGTTTGCTCGCTCGTTTGTTTCCAAACTGCTGCAAACATATTTTCCAGCAGCAGCCCATCTCGACCATCCCAAGCCATCCCAAGCCATCCCGGGCCAGACCAACCATTTTCTGCTGTTGTTGCAACATGCAGCTAAAATATTTATTAGCTCTTAGAACAAACGGAATAGATGTGCGGCTACAGACACACCATTCCACCTTAAAGACCTATAGGGAAATGGCCTGGAAATACCATCAAAATTTGTCCCCATTCGAGAAGCTATGGCCGGCCACTGTTTATTAAAGCATTTCTTACGCATCATTTGTTGCTTCAAAAAAAAAATAGGAAATTAGAAGAAAAACTAAAAGGGAAAACTGTATGAAAGTCAGTGAAGAATGCAAATGAAATGGCCCAAAGGCAAAGTCGAATGGCTAAAGGAGAAGCAACCAACAAACAAACAAACGAATGGAAAACAAAAAAAAAAAAAAAAAAAGATAAACCAGTTAGAGCCGGAAAATGCTGAGGCGGCTGGTGGGGTGGTGGGGAAAAACAGAAAATCGACTTAATGAAAACGCAACTTCAAGTGAAGATAAAGTGAAGGCACACAGGGCGTATGCGTATGCGTGTGCGTATCTGTAATACGGAATACTCATACGCCCCGTATGCCAAACGAAAACGATCCATCATCTAACGATCCAACTTGCGAAGCCACAGGGGCAGATAAGACATTTAAATTAAAAGAGGAGTGTTTTGTTTTTTAAAAGATTGTTTTTCAGAATCGTATATTGGATCTGGATGGTTGATCGTTTATAGTAAATTTCCTTCAAAAATATTTAATCGCACGTATGAGGATTATGAACGTGCATTCGGAGATGTAGAATTTAAGAGGGACGACCAGTTCTTTTAAGCAAACAAACTATGTGAAAAATAATCGAAAATTATTGTTTTCTCTAGAAAAAGTTTGAAAATGCTGAAGAAAGAGAAAGAAAGATTTCCCCAAAATCTCCTTAAGCCATAAAAGGACCTAATTCTTATAGAAAGAAGCGTGAAAAGCCAGCAAGTTCGATATCATATATTTTAAGAAATAGATCATCTAACTCACGAAATTTCCATGTGTCGCCAGGGATAGGAAGAAAGAGATCTTTAAGACCTTAACCTTAATGCCCCTAAGGTCCTAATTTTTTCAGAAAGTACCGTGACTAGATCTATGACTCTTTTAGTACTATCTTTTGGGAAAAATGTACAATGAACCAAATCCTCCTCCTCATCAAATCTCACATAAGCATCCAACATCTAAAACCAATCCTCCTTGAAGGCGAAACCTCACAAAACAAAAACCAGTTGCCATAATTAAGCCCAGTTAACAGTTGGCCAGACTTCAATCAAACATTTAACCAAATTAGTAGTATTTCTGGCAATTGGCAGGGCAGTGGTTAAAATGCCAAAGGCACAACAAGGACTCCCACCCCCGCCTGCCCTCTATGTGTGTAAGTCACGCAATTGTTCGATGGCCCACAAAAGTAGGCAACAGATTTTTGTGCCTCAATTAAATTTGATTTTCTGCCATTCAGTGTGGTGTGCGCCCTACCAAAGGGCAAATGGAAATGAAAATCGAAATCGAAATCGAAATAGTATCCTGTAGTATCCTGATGAAGCTGTAACTGTATATAAGCCCGGCCATGGCCCCTGACCCACCGCACAACTAACACGCCTCCTCTTTACCCATCATTAGTTTCGTAGTTTGTGGACCGTTTTTTTTTTTTTTTTTTTTTGGCGTTCACTTGCCACAAATTTAGTGCCAGGGAATCCTGTGTGTGTGCGTCCTGTGTCCTGTGTCCCGTTTTTGGCCATTACCTTTGGCAGTTGCGCCTGGAAATGACATTTTCACATCATTTGCTGATGTGGCAAATGTGTCTGGCTCTCAGTATCTATCTCACTCGTCGAGGCGCGAGGACCTTTTTGCAGGACTCAAAGGCCCAAAGCACCAGCATCAGCAATAGCAACAACAACAACAACAAAAACAACACCCGCTTAACCCTCGTTGACCTGTGGTCAGCATTGAGTGACTGAGAAGCATATTTTCCTGACCATTTCCCTTCCATTCTCATCATTCTCCTCATTTTTTTTTCTCATCATTTCCGTTTTTGGGGAAATTTTTGGTTTTATATCCTCGAATGCAGCACCACTAAGCCACAGGAACACACTACCACCCGTACATACATACATACATATCCCTCCTCCTCCTCCTCATCCTCATCCTCACATAACTTGCACAATTTGAGGCAAACGACGACAGCTTCCAATCATAATGCCAATGAAATGAACTGGCCATTCCACCCCATCCATCCACCCATCCATCCACCCATCCATCCACCCATCCATCCACCCATCCATCTATCCATCCATCCTTTCATCCTTTACCCGAAATCATCCTTGAATGCCAGGACCAATAAACTCCAAAAGCAAGCTCCCTCTTTCAAAGTGCATGTGGGTGTGTATGTGTGTGTGTTAATATCGCTGAAGGCTATATTCGTGGGTGTGTATGTGTGTGTGTGGAGGGGGGGAGGGCCTTTCCTGCGTTGCATTGCCATTTCAGAAACGTGTTTTCAGATAAATAAGGATATTAATACCTCATACCTTAAGACCCATAAGCTTAATCCGTATGCCTTCTCTCTTATAGCTTCGATTTTAAATAAATTTTTTTCAGAAATTTAAAAAAAAATATAAATATATCTAACATTTCTTGTTAAAAATAAAATATTTATTTATAAATATTATGGTTATAATTATTATTTCATACAGGTTTCACACAAAGTACAAAAAAAAGCTTTAAAATATACTTCAAAATACTTTGAAAGAAGAAACACTTTAAAAGAAGTATTTTTTGGAAAAATACCAAATAAAAACCTAGATTGCCCTTAAAGCCTCTTTTAGACTAAAATACCAAACGACCTTTGAAGTATGTTGTAAAAAAATACAACTAATTACTTAAAAAAAAATATTTATACAAAAATATTTAAATCTCTAGATATACTTAGAAAAAATTATGCAAACTGATTTTTAATTTTAAAATAAAAAGCCTCAAAAATAATAATGAAAGTGCTTGAAACAAAATATTATTTTAAAAGAAAATCAAACAAAAATGTTTTAAGCCTCAAAGTATTCATGAAAGTTTTAAAAACAACTTTTTAAATAGTTAGATTTAAATGTAGTTACTAGATTTAAACCAAAAAGCCAAATAAATGTTTTTTTTTTTAGAATAAAAATCAAAAACTTAAAATTTAACTCATCAATAAACGTAAAGAACTCCAATTCATGTCTCAATAATTATTGTAAGCCTTTCTTTAAACCCTCTTCCTAAAAACGCCCACTAATATTCCCCTTTTTTCAATTCCTTCAGGATATTAAGATCCTGGCCATCTTTTGGGGCATATGCCATGCATATTGCACCTAAGAATCTGCTGCAAATCATTTCATTTTTCGTCTGCGGCTTCTTTCAACTCTTTGGGGAAATACCCCCCTCTACATGCTCTTTGATTTCCTTTAGTGCCATGCCACATCGCTTTTCCGGCTCATCGTCTCTTTACGCTTTTCAGCTGATTTGGCATTTTTCATCTGCTCCTAAGTGATTTCCAGCCAAAAATCATTTAGCTTGGCAAACGCATCTCGGACTTTTCGTCTCTAATGTGCATTCTACTCCCGATATCCCTATATATCCCTATATATTTATTTCTTTTTGGGTTTCTTCTGTTTTTGTAGGTGTGACCAGGCCCCTTGATGGATATTTTCTCGTTATTTGTTGCATCCTCACTATTAGTGTGTATGTGTGTGTGTTTTTAAGGGGTTTTTTATTCGTGGGTGGGCGGCTATTGCGTACTTAAAAAATCATTTCTTGTGCTGACGCAGCGCTTAAAGCGTTTTTCATCTGCACTCTCTCTCCATTTCCCAATTCCCTTTTGGTTTTTCCGGTTTTTCATTTTAGTTTTCTTTACTTCTTTTTCTCCCTTTTTTGTTTGTGTTTTATTTTAAAGTTTTTTTTTTCTTTATAACCCCTTTTTTGTCCTTGCTCTGAATACTTGAGTATTTCTTTTTAATTTTACAGTTCGTTTGGTTGCGTTTTTAAGTCTTTTTTTGTTTGTTTTCATCTTAAAAGGAAATATTTTTCAGTGTTTTTTGAGGTTTGGTTTTGGTTGATAGAGGTTTTAGTATTTATGATGGCCGTTTTTTGTGGGGCTTTGAGTATTTTTTGGTAGATAGTTTAAGATGTTGGCCATTTTTTAGTATATATCGTTTTTTTTAAAGATATTTATGCTGATTGGTCTTTTTAAATTTTTAAACCCTTCTTTAATATTTTTAGAGACTGATTTTATAACCATTATATGTTATAGTGATAGATTCCGTATATGATAGATACTTCTGCTTAAAGCTTATATAGTATTATAGCTTATTTGGTATTTAATATATCCCATTTATCAAAACTTTCAAAACTTTCTAAAAGTATTTAATTTTTGGCTTAAGCATTTTTTTAAAGTTATTTTTTGTTATTAAATATTGTCCTTCTAAATTTGCAATCTTAAATATCTTAAAAAAATCTTTCTATATCCAATTTCCCAACCTTTCATGCTTTTTAAAATGTATGACTTATACAGCCTTATAGGCTTCTAGTTCCCTTTTATTGTTTAATATTTAAGCTTAAATCCCTGCCAGTCTTGGCTGGTATTTTTCGCTTTCTTAGCGCTTTTCCCTTGGAATTTATGATCATTTCATTCCCTCGAATGCGAGTCCGAAAAAATGGCAAGAATGCCTCTTTGTGTTGTGCTGTGTTGGATATATCCGCTTGTCACATCTGTGCCAATCCAAAAATGATTCTTTCACGAAAGTTTGCAGTTGGTCGTAAGTTTTTGATGCCGGAGTCGTAGAACATTAGGCCAGAAAACTTGCTTATGGTCTTCATCTCTCTCTCTCTCTCTCTCTGTCTGTTGGCCTGGCCAAAAAGCAATTGCGCCCACTGCAATTGCTATTGTTGTTGCTGTGGCCGCAGCTGCCAAAATGTCTCGTGTTGGGGTCAGCTAACACAACTGGCCCGGCCAGCCTGGCCAGCTTGGCTAGCCTGTCCAGCCTGGCAAGCAAATCCAAACCAAAAGTCCAAGTCCTGGGCCAAGTTTCTTTTTTTTTTTTTGGGTTTTTGGCTCTTTCGCTCTGGAGAGCGTCGACAGACAAACGACAACAGAAGGCTGGCAAAACTAAATTAATGCGGTGATTTTTTTTCGGAAGAATTCAAGTTTTCAGATGCCCTTATAAAAGATTATTTGCCTTCTTTCTTTATAAAAAAAATAAATCCCAATACATACTACCCTTGTTTCTCTTTTTTAGAGAAACTATCAAAAGGCTTTTAACAAAAATAAAAAAAAAATCTATATATTTCTCGTCTTCTTTTATACTTAATACCCCCCTTAAAAATGGACCATAATTAAATAAATAAATACCAAAAAGAAGTAATTTTATACCACCAATGGTATACCTTTAACTTTGAAACCTCAGGGTTTCAGCTTGATATCTTCAGGATAGCTTTTATAGCTGTCTTTAATATTATACCATGAATCTGACACCTTTAAGCTATAATGAATTCACTTTATACGAAAAATAATTAATTTTTAAAATTTATATCTCAAGAATTATGAGAATATAATGTATCTGTTCTTGTATCTATTTTGTTTCTATCATTTTCATCTTTAAAGTTTCTTTACCTTTAAGTTTAAATCTTAAGATATATATCTACAAGATTATGCCTTCAATTTTATACCTTTAAGTTTAACTTAACTAATTTTATATCTTTAATTTAATACTTTAAAGTTTATTTCTCCAGCTTTGTCAAATTTTTGCCTTTAAATGCTTACTTTTTTTTAAACCTATAAGTTTGTATTTTTATAGTATATACCTTTAAGTATAAGTCTTCAACTTTATACACCCTAATACCTGGTAAAATATCCTTGACAAGAATTTTCCCTCAAAAACAGGTATAGAACTCTTATAATTCAAACCAAGGTGAAGAATTAAAACTGCCCCAAAACTCGCCCCAAAAACCACTAAGCCCCCAGAGTAGAGTATCAGAGACACCCAAAGTGCTATAGAATCACCGTCTCCAACAAGGGGGGGAGGTCCTAGCTCTCCCGAAGCTAGAAACCAAGGTGGTCGGGGTCCTGGCCCGCTCTGGGCGGTCTGGGGGGCTGTCATCTTGGTCGCTGCTGTCTTAGCGCTTAAGTGCGATGGCATTAAGCTATTAGCATAATTTTTGTGCATTATCATTAGGGGGCGGGGGTGGCGCCAGGGAGAGCTGCAGGGGGAGGGAGACTCCTTTAAGCCAAAAACGGCAAGACAATCTCAATGCGAGTACTGTTGTGGGCTAAAAAGATTATGCCATTTATCATTGACATATTTCGTTCAAAGCTCCCAAGAAAAAAAATAAAACGCATCCTGGGGATAAATTTTTACTTACTTACCTAAAGAGGGTAGAGGGGTGGGGAAAAAAAACCGACTGACAAAGTTATCTTCTCAGGACAAAAAGTTTCGACTTTTTCCCTATTTTCCGTGTGTTTTTCCCAGGCCAGGCTTAGCCGAGGGAAATGAAACGAACCGAAATGAAGATGAAAGAAGCTGCACTCACCTGCAATGACAAGAAAAAAGAAGAAAATTCCATCAGTTTTTTGTTACTTGGAAGCCCTTTTAAAGGACTATATACTTCATATTATTATTTAATGCACTTGCAAGCTAATTCAATTCAGGTTTACACCCACAATGGATTCTTATTTAAGGGCTTGTGAGTTGATTAGCTTTTGGTTTAATTGCAAGTACTTCTCACACTCTCACTCCCACAAAAATACTTCTTTTGACTTTATAATCCCCCATATACATACATGTATGTATATTACCGCAACAAAGAGACCTCATTTCTTTTCAAATCATAAACTTAAGTCAGCGAGTAAAAAATCCTCCACAAATTCATCAACCTTAACTCGCGTCATACCATAATAAAAACGTACAAACATCATAAAAAAAAAATTGGTGGTATCAAGTGCATATTTCCCGGGGATTGTCATAAACCAGTTGATTGATTTGCTTTTGCCTGAAATTTATGTCCTTATTTTCTCCAAGGAATAAAACTGAGTTATCCTGTTGATATTTGTAACTGGTACTTGTAGGGATATCCCTTTAGCCAGGCCATATGCTATTTAATATGGTACTTACATATACAGTATAGTATTTTATTTGTAAAAGATTAAGAGTAGTAGAATAAAATTTATTTGTAAGTTGTAAGAAAATATATAAAATAAGTTCCGGGTATCATACAGTCATGTTTCAAACTTATTACTTTTTTTTGTTGCTATTTATACCTGGTACTTGTGAAGTTTATTGTTTAATTTATATTTTATTTCTTTAAAAAAATATTTAAACAAAAAACAGGTACCTCTAAGTCGAGTTTCGAACATCATATACTTTTTTTCTTCCCCTGAATGGAAAGCTTGGATTTGTTTTCCTTGCCGCTACCACACATATGTAGTGCGGAAAATTGCAGAAAATGGGAAAACCTCAACTGGAGAGTCCACCTCAGTCGCAGTCCCAGTACCCGTTACCCGTTACCCGGCATTTCAAAGTCCGGACGCATTTTGGCTTGGGCCCCGGGCTCTCCGGGGGCTCAACATTTTAATTGCCTCGATGGGAAAAGAGTGGTGGGGAAAAATGGGAGGAAAGCAGCGCAGAGCCAACGGCGCACGACTTGCAATTTTCAACTCGAAAACTCCAATTTCGTGTGCAATTTTCTTTTAGGACTGTGGGAAGGGGAGCTGTATGGTGTTGGGATGGCAGAATATATATATAGGATTGTATAAACGACTTGCCAGATAACTCGCTAAGCCGCAAAACGTTCCGCACTTGCTTTACTTTATTTTTACATCTTTGTTCTATTTTTTAGTTTTTTTTTTTTTTTTGAGTTCCCTCTGACCTGTGACCCCCCACCCTGTAACACCCTCTAATCTGCCCCCACCTCCTATGCAGTGTGTCCCTCTTCTCAACTAATCCGCCTCAAAATTTATTTGCTTAATTTCATTTGTTGGCTGCAACTTTGGCGGGGAGGTCAGAGGGCATGCAACTGAGAGCTGAGAGCTGAGAACTCGAGCGAAGCTTTTGCCTTCTGCGGACGTGCGGTAATGTTTTGGCTTAGACTCTGCCACCTTTCTCTTTCTTTACCACCGCCTACATGGCCCTCTCTGTCGCACAGCAATTTTCTCCAACTGGGCAATGGCCAAAAGGGCTTTGGACTTGGCTTTGGATCATAAATAATCGGTGCTAGTTTATAAATCAGTGCTAGTCCTCCATTCGCATCTCTCTCTGCCCGGATATTTATCCTCAACGTGTCGTACTAGGAAGTGCTTACAAGCACGACTTGAAAATATTTCTAATTAATTAAGATTCTAAATTAAATGAGGCTTACAAAGTTGGCTAAGATATGGGCCTTGTAAGGGATTTAACTTTGAAAACAAAAGCTATATTCCAAGAAAAATTATATGAAAATAAAACAAAATACTTTGATTTATTGAAAAGGAATCCATCTATGAAGCTTTTAAGTTTTTAATATAAAAATTTTAATAAATATTCCCAAAGATACAGCCTCTCAGAGGGCTCATATTTTCCATCCCTATGAGTTTCCATATTTTTCCGTATTTTAATACATATCGATAGAGAATCGATTAAGAATCGGATAGGTACTGACAAAGATATCCACAATACTTTGGGTGGATCATATAGAGCTCCCCAGGGCTATTCTCGATTTCCAAAAAATAAATCCAAGTCCAATCGAATTCCTTGGAATAACGCCTTGGAAATGAATACTATTTTCATAACCGGTAAATTCTCACAAAGAAAACAATCGAAATAAATCGAAACTAAAATATTTCGATCGAGATGTCAATGAATATGAATAACCAAAAATCGATCGGTGTACCGGAACATTCCCCTTAAAGATTTAACCAACAAACTATAAAACATAACATACTTATCGATAATTATCGATAGCACTAACTTTTACCTCTAATTTCCCTTTTTTAATTTCCCCAAATTAAATTTCGCCCCACACCATCCCAAGAATCGTTAAGTGCACCGTATGTGCCGTTTTCAATTCACTCGAGAAATGCTTGAAAATTTCCATTTCATTGAAAGTCTTCGAGAATGGACGGGAGGGTGGAGGCAGGGCGCCTAAAACTATTTTTCGCCGCTCCGCCCCGCTCGGCTCACAAAGGATGTGACATGAGAACGCATCTTCATTATTTCATTTTACGCTTTTCGGTTGAAGGTTTTCGGAGCAAAAGAGGCCCCGGCCCCTCCTTGCAAACCTCTTCTGCTTGGGTTCCATTGAACCTCGGCATAGTCGTTGGGATGGCAGGAATTCCTGTCTTCATTTCAATTAATTTGCGCGACATTGATGCGCCTTGGCAACAACCCGTACAAGTTGCCATCCTCATTCTCACTCTCATCCCGGGATGTGTGTGGGTGTTGTCCTTTCTGTGCAACACCAAGTCCTTTTCACGTCATACCCCTGAGAATTTCTGTCTCTTGGTGGCACCGTTGCAGGATCTGCCCTCCTTGGATCTGGCGCCCGCGTTTGTTGTCATCGCAAGCTTAAAACATTTTTGCCTGTCGCGTTTTTAATTAATTTAAAGTTATTTTGCCTGTCGTCAGTTGGAGACACGCCCACTAGCCAAGCCCACACTCCAACGCTCACAATGGTATATACGCCTTTATTAAATCCGTCTGGATTGCATTTTAATTGAAATCCATTTGGCGAACAAAATAAGGGAAATATTTTAAAGAAATTAAGTATGGAAAAAATTCGAGCAAAAATATTTGCCAGCAATTTCTGATTAGCCAGACTACGGCGAAATCTTCAGACAAATATCCCTGCCATGTCCTTAGACAGGCAGCCAGACAGACAGACTCGAGCCGGGACGATACAGGCGGGGGAATCCCCAACAGCTGCAGTTGGCATAATTAATATTTCCTCTCCACGGTGTGGCAACGGTGCGGAGAAACTAAATGGAAATCAAGGAGAGCCAACAAAAAAAAAACTGAAGGAAAAGCTCAGGAAAAAGGCTGCAGCTGGGCAAATATTTGAACTGAGATGGAAAAATGTATGTCTACAAGGAGGATTTCTACTTAAGACTGCTGGTAACTGCATTTTTAATAGGTTTTTTGAATATGCCTTTAAATAAGAGGTATTCTTAGGTTCTCCAAAAAAAATTTTAGAAGAAATATTTTTAAAATAAAATCATCTTTGTACTACATTTATTAAAAATATTTTTTATACTTTTATTTAAATAAATATTTGCCTTTAGTTTGAGGAGAACTTGAAGCCGATACTATAACTTGACTCTCTATATATACCGAGTCTAACTTATCGTCCGTTAGAAGTTAGTACAAAGAACCATAATTATATAATATATATAGTTCCATTAAAGTTAGTATATAAAATAATATTTATTTAGTATATAGCACAAATATATTATTTTTAATACTATTAATATTTTCTATATATTTTCCAAAATTATTCAAATACAATTTTAGTCTGATTTCATCTGCCTAAAAATTCATCTTTGAAATAATTAAACATATTCAACACAAGGCTCAATTTTAGTTTTGATTGAATTAAAAATATGTATAATACCCAGTACTTTTATTGAAACTTTTTGCAACATTAGACTCTACAAGTTGTATCATAGATCATAAAATAAATTATTATATTTTTTTTTAAATAATCCCGGTATATCGGTATATTCATTCATTCCTTCTCGATATTTTAAATTTTTGGACTGAAGACCACCTTTAGCGCGACATTCATTTGTTAGAGATTAGGCGACGATTGCGTCATAGAATTTTTTTTTTAAGAGTACTTTCCATTATATAAATAATAATATAAAATAAAAAATAATTTATTGCACATACATATACTTATATATGGAAATGTATGTATACATAGCCTCAATATATACCAAGAAGAAGAAGCTAAGAGCATAAACCAAATCTTGTTGCTAATCACCTCTCTCTAATCTCCAATAACCTTTGACATCCCTTCCGTACGCATTCTGTCTGAGGAATATTTTGGCTTCTCTATATGTGTGGGTATGTCCCAATTCCTTATCAGAACCTGAAGCTCAGTCTCAAGCTCCAGCTAAGGCCGAGGACGGCTTTAAAAAGCCGGAGCTCCAAGACTCGCAGCATCAGTTGAAATATTCCCAGAGACTCTGTCAGTAGAAAGTTCAGTTCGATCAAAAAAATACAAGATGATCCTCCAAGTGGTCCTCATTTCCGCGTGTTTCCTAATTTCTGCCTCCCTGGGATCTGAAGATGTAATAGCCGTTTTGAGTGTTTTCATTTTGAAAAATAATTAAAATTTAAATTCCTTTAAGTGCAGGGCTGATTACACAGAATTGCAGAGAGAGAGTCTAAAACAATATGCCCAGTTATCAAAATGCCAACAGGACTATTCGGACTTGGTGAAAAGCCATTTGGAAGTGCTGAGTCAACTTAAAGATACTGAAGTTAAATATGAGAAGTTGCTTTCCAAGCAGCAGGAAGTGGACAATCTAGCAAATCAGAAGAATAAGGAAATAGAGCTATTGAAGGCTCAAATTAGTGACCTAAAGAAAACAAGTGAACTCACAATGTTGACTAATCAGCTCCGCGAAGACATTGCCAAGTTGGGAAAAATAGTAAAGATTGGAGGAATGGATGAAAATAATCCAACAAAGTCGAATAATGAAACAAAGAATGCGGAAGTAGAAACTGAAGAGGTCCCAACAACTCCACTGCCTAATATTGATAATGAGACGACGTCGAAAACAGAGACCATAGGTGAGTCGGCAGAACACAATAGTTTGCAAAATACAACAACGAATTTCTCAGATTTTCCAGATTTTTGTCCACGAAACCAAAAAGAACAATATATCCTCCGCGAAATCCAACTTCCTGGCTCAGACCCGTTTAAAGTGGCTTGTATGTCATATTGGAAGTTTGGATCTGGATGGTTAACTGTTTATACCAAACTTTATAATTCACAAAAATTTAATCGCACGTATGAGGATTATGAACGTGGATTTGGAGATGTAGGAATTAACTATCAGGATGAGTTCTTTATTGGACTCAATCGATTGCACTATCTGACGAATGGAAAGCCTCATAAAGTGCTTTTATGGACCGGTGAGGGAAACAGAAGATGCGGAAACTTTGTTGTGGGCGATAAGAGCGAAGCTTACATGGTGAAAAGTATTGGCAATTGTACTGGAGACGACCTAAGCTGGATAATCCCTAGGCAGGGCTCCAAATTTTCCACTTTCGATCGAGATGCGGATGGAGTTCCTGATCGTAATTTGGCGAAGGAAGCGCGCTATGGCTGGTGGTTCGATCCTGATATGAGGTGTGTATTCTAATTTGGGATTTCATTTTTTTTATCTCCAACTGGTCATTTCTAAAATAACTAACTTGAAATCATTTTTTAATTCTATTTTTCAGTTCTGGATCTATTAGCGTCAAAAAGAATTTCATTTACATGTACATCCGAAGAACAGACTGAAGAAAACAAAAAAGGCTTTTAAGACGGACTTGGAAAATGACACTTTTTGGAAAATATACGTAATCTTAATATGCACTAAAATGTAATTATATTATTGCTAATATTATAAAGACAATTATTAGACAAACTGTACTCTTATATTTTGTAACTTTTGCATATAATCTCCAAATAAAATACATAAAAATTAATCGAAAACTATAGTTTTCACTGCAAAAAGTTTAAGGTCGGAAACCAAAATTTTGAATTTCAGACATTTCAGGATCAGCCCCAACGGAGCCTTTGAAAAATAAACAATCGACTCTGGTTTATTTGTGGGAAGGGACTTAAGGGGGGGTATTGTTAAATTGCTGTTGACTAATCAGTTCCGCGAAGACATCAATAAGCTGGGAAAAATAGTGAAGATTGGAGGAATAAATGAAAATAATTTAACAAAGTCGGAAGTGGAAGCTGGAAAGGTCCCAACAACTCCACTGCTTAATATTAGAAATCAGACGACGTCGAAAACAGAAATGATAGGTAAGTCGGCAGAGCCCAATCGTTTGCAAAAAAAAATAATAAATTTTTCAGATTTTCCAGATTATTGTCCACGAAATCAAGAAATATTCACTTTTGTGCACCACGAAATCCAACTTCCAGGCTCAGATCCGTATACAGTGTTTTGTCTGTCAAATTCGCATGGTTCTGGTTGGTTAAATATTTATCGTAAATTTCATGATTCAAAAAGATTTAATCGCACGTATGAGGATTATGAACGTGGATTCGGAGATGTAAGAGTTACAGGGAGTGAGTTCTTTATTGGACTCAATCGATTGCATCTTCTGACCAGTGGAAAGCCTCAAGACGTGCTTTTATGGACCGGTGAGAAGGAAAGCAGATGCGGAAACTTTTTTGTGGGCGATAAAAGCAAAGGTCACAAGGTGAAAAGTATTGGCAATTGCACTGGCGACAGATGGATAATTCCTAAGCAAGGCTCCAAATTTTCCACCTTCGATCGGGATTTGGATGGAGTTCCTGGACGTAATTTGGCGGAGGAATGGAGCTTTGGCTGGTGGTTCGATTCTGATATGAGTGGTAAAAGGTGTGTATTCTAATTTTGTTTTTTCTTATGTTTTATCTCCTACTGGACATTTCTAAAATAACTAACCTGAAATCATTTTTAAATTATATTTTTCCATTGCTCTTTTAGCCCCGAAAGTAACGACATTTACATGTACATCCGAAGAACAGATTGGGAAAAATAAAAAGCTTTCTAAACTTGAAAAAATGGACTTGAAAAATCTTAATTTTCTCTAAAATGTAATTATATTGTAGCTAATATTATGTTCAACTGTTCTCTTATATTTTTTGACTTTTGAATAAAATAAACAATTAAAATATGTTAAAATTAATCGAAAATTATTGTTTTCTCTGGAAAAAGTTTGAGAAGGTCGGAAACGATAATTGAAATTAAATTTCAGACATTTCAGGATGAGCCCCAACGGAGCTCATCAATAATGTTTATTAAAATATAAACAATCGACTCTGGTGGGAGTCGTGGGAAGTGGCTAGCAGGTAGCAGATTTTAGGCTATATTGACTCGTCTGTTGATGCTGATCAAGAATATATCTACTACTACTCTATATTTATTTTTCATTGTACTCTACGAGTACCGGGTACTAAAAGTATGACTCCCTGTACTATTCCTTTAAAAACAAAATCCTTTAGTTTTATGTTGATATGTTGTTTAATAATTTTAAAAAATAATAAATACTATATTTATACCATACTAATACTAAATATATATATCTATTTATTTTATTATTTATAATTCATAAATAAAAGATATCTAAGGAATAAAAAATTTATGATATCCGGTACTTAAAACTTGAATAATTAAGTCCAAGAGTTGCGGGTATTTATGTATATTTAAATTTAATTATTCGAAAAGTCTTATTTATATTTTGAATATTAATTTGATTTTTCCGATTAGCCTCCCCAAGAAGCAGCTCTACCATTGATCTAGTTTGATTAACCTTCTCTTGAACTCTAGCCACATTGAGATGGGGAGTCATTTGGATGGATTTGGCTTCCTGTGATTGCCTTGGCTCCGATTCCAGCTGCCACAGGGCCAATCAATAGCGATGGGCAACAATTGAGACAGGCTGGGACAAAAGTCAATGCCATGTTGCATGTTGCATGTGTGGCTCGTTTTGGGTCTTGTGTTTTGTGCTTATTTGTTCTTCTTGTTGTTGTATGTGTTTCGCACAAAAGGCTCTTTGTTAAGCACACACACAGATACATATATGTACTAGATACTAGATACGGATGCATAAATACAGCCTCCTGATTGTGAACAGTGAGCGAGCGAGATACCCTGACTTACTGCCAAAGGCTAATGAAGGCAGAAGGGACAGACGGGAGAGAATTTCGAGAAGGACATGGCAGGATGCACTTGCCACTTGGCAATGCATGCAGCTGTGTTGCAGCAACTTCAGTACACTGCTGCTCATATGCCTAGGCCATGTTGACATCAAACAAACAAACAAACAAACAAACAGACAAACCAACACACACACAGGCCAGTTAAAAGAGCACAACTCCAACAGAAACTGAAACAGTGAAAAAAAAACAAAAAAAAGAACAGAAAACTGAATGAAAAACTGGAAAAACTGAATGAAATTTGTATAAACTGGCAACAAGAGTCATCCGGAGCGTACTGCTCCTGACTTTTCCCCCTCAAGTTCGAAATGGAAAACTCATGTTCAGAAACCAAAAAGCACAACTGCTCCTCGACTTGATTGGATCTGGTATCCCGTTTTCTAATTTTCTTTCTTTTTTTTTTTGTTTCTTTTTTTGGAATCAAATTAGAAAGAATGTCAATAAGAACATACATATCTTAACAAAATTTATTAATAAAGAAAAAAAAAAAAAAGCCCCCCTTTTTGGTGGTCTAGACCATTTCCGGTGTCGCGAATGTGGGTGTTCGAGTGAGTGTTGGAGTGCCCGGTGCCTTGTTGGGGGTGCCTCTGTGAGTGGGCTTTGCATTAAAGTCATCACAAGGCAATCTAATTTGAAGAAAGCGCCGCAAAGTCTGCAACAGAAGGCAGCAGCACATGCAATGCCAGCTCGCATATCAAATCCCATCCAGAACCCTCCGCAAAGGCCTCCTTGGGTTCCTCCATCGGCAACGATGCCACACGTTTAAACATAATAATTCTCAATTTCGTCAGCGATATCAATGGCAGCAGCAGCGCGACAGAAAGAGCAGGCACACATCAACATAAACTGACATTTTTTCTATGAAATTGAGCCGAGGAGCAGCCGCCTCCCGCCTCCCAACAAAAATGAGAGAATAAAACTGCCAAATATATATAAGACATGAATGCGGCCAAGATATTAGTTCTATAATTGTTTTACTTTAGGGACTTTAGTGTTTTCGAAACTGTTACTTTTTATATTTTATTCCAAAATTTGAATTATTATTGTTTTATTCTAGAGGCAAAAGGATTGTCTAAGGATTGTCTTTCAATAGTCATTCAATCTAGTCCCACAATATTATTCCAAAATATTGTATTTTATTATCATCTTTTAATATTGTCTACTACCATCATCCTTCCAAATCCAAAAAAATATTTCCAATATTCCAATATTTTCAAACTGAAAAACTCAAGTCTTTAGAAGAAAGAATTCAAACTAATAACTGAAACACAACTGTACCCCTCTTTGTGTAAAAAACGAGTCTCAATGATGGAGAAAATGTGTAAAAAGAAGCCAAATAAGAAGGAGCATCAAAAAGTAAAAGAAAATAAGAAAAACAAGCAAACGAAGAAGAAAAAGTCGCCGGCAAGAAAAACTCAAACGACATACGGAAATCATGTCAGATGAAGCAGCAGTCGCAGTAGCAGTCGCAGTCGCAGACTCCGGAGAAAGCGAAGGGGGCGAAGCGAAATAAATGGCGGCACACACATACACACACACACACTGTCACACTGTCACACACACACACACATATGCATAAAATCGCGAACATGCTAAAAAGGAAACGGAAAGAGTTGTACATGTTTGATGGCAGGACTGCAACTGCAGCTGCCGTTTAGAGTTCGCATTCAAGAGCAGCCACTGTACAGTGGAGACCACTCAACACTAATTACATTTGGTATCCAGGAGAAGTAAAAAATAAAAGAAATAATTGGAGAATTCTAGAAATTATAATTCTAGACAGCAAAATAAACTAATCACTTTTGAATGAAAAATTATTTAAAAAAAAAGTTAAGAGTTCGATTCCTCATATTTTAACATTTAAACATTTTTTTTTAAATTTATTTTTAAGATTTCTTGAGAATTTATTTTGTAAATAACAAGAACAATTATGGTTAAAAGCAGCACAAAGTGGCTATGAAAAGTACCGGGTATCATCAATATAAAAGGTAGTTTTGGAAGGAGTCTATAGCCTCTATATACATAACTATATTCAGTGCTTCCTTCAAATACTTGAAATAAAATATAACCCTTAGGTACATAATTCAATAAATTATTCCCCCCTTCCCCACCCCCTCCTTAAGTTAGTAACTTAAAACCCCACCAAGCACCGTCTAATTATACCACAAGTCCCCACAAGTTGCACAATCCAATACATTTGATACGCCAGTCCCGACCTCAGATCCATGTTCTGGCCACAGGAATTATCGAGACATTGCTGGATTAAATTTCATTATGAAGGAAAAGTGGGCACTTGGCACTGGCATATGGCCCACTGTGCGGGCGGCATTGTCATTACTATTTGCGCTCGTTTAGAGCTTCTGATGCTCCCCGACTATAAGTGCATGGTAATGTTTTAAAAACGCGACACAGACGCCTGACGATAACAGCCAACAAAAGTGGAAAAATCCAGCCAAGAGAGGGTGTGAGGGAGGGAATGGCATAGAGGGAGAAGCTAACAAGCGATGCCATATCAATTTTCAATTTCCAGTGCGCCAGCAACTGTCAGGGTGTCAGGGACAGACCGACATAGCCGGCATAGCAAACGCAAAGCCATAGACTACACTGAGAAACCCTATTAAATTTCTTTAAAAAAAATAATAAAAAAAAATAATAATAATTTATAAGGTATAGTTGTATAGTTCATATTAGTTTATATTAATTCAAGCAATTTTTTTTAACTTTTTCAAGCTTTTCCCCTTAAAACTTTCAACTCCCAACCTTAAACGTTAATTTTTATTCCAAAAACTATTTCTCCCAGTGCCTCTGGCCCAGACCGGACCAAAACCATTACAGATATATCCAAATCAACAATGAAATGCAATTTTTTGCCTTGGCCTTTGTTTTAATTGAGAAATGAATTTAAAAAGAAAAAGCTAAAGAACCCCTTTAATGTTTTGAATAAATTAAACAAAAAAACCCTCAAATAAACACCTTTTTTTGAAATAAAAGATAAAAGCTTATCCTATCTAGCTATCCAGAGCAGTGCATCTCGGAGATAAACATTCTGAAAGAGCAAGTAATATCGAAAATGCAGCCAGAAAGTGTCGGGGCAGTCGTTTATTGTCAAGTCATTTGTTTTCGCTTGGCCCAATTTGGAGTTTGATTTATGTCGAAAATATTTTAATTTTATTGGCAATGCCCAGTGGCCAGGTGGAGAGATGCAGGAGAGGTGTAGGAGTGGGGGAGAGGCAACCGAAATGTAACCCAGATATTTTGGCATACACATGGATACGCGTACACATGGCCATGTATGGAGTAGAGTAGAGAGAGAGAGTGTCCTTGCTGCATCTGTTTTGATAAACTGCATTGTTATGGATTCTCTTGCTGAATTTTCAGGTGAAATTTTTGGCCAAGCCAGCAATAGCAATAGCAGCTCTGTTGGCCTTGTTCGGCATTTTGGCCAACAAAACAAGAATAAAAGAAAAAAAAAAAAAAAGAAAGTGAAAAACCAAAATATGAACATCCCTGCCAATACTTTGTAATGGAACACCATTCTTGTTCAGGCGTAAGTCCTTTTGATATTTTTTCATCACCTGTCTTCCGTTTACCTTTCATTATTATTGTTTTCCACAAATTCTAGTTAAAAGCAAACAACAAAAAAACAAGAAAGCATTTAAAATTTAAATTTAATTTCTTAAAACAATGCCAACGTTTTTATTGGCAATTTTGTAATGAAAACTGAATGAAAGGAAAATATGGTGAAATTTTAGGATAAACATGAACTTAATTGATTTTATTTGTTTGTAAATATTTTTTAATAATTAAATGGGGTTTTGGAAGTAAAGAAAAGTTTTAAAAATGTTATTCCTATATTTGTGAAGCTACTTTAAGAGAAAAATACTAATATTTTGTTTATATAATAATGAAAAAAAATTTATTAAGCATATAACAGATTTTTTTAATATATTTTAAGTACTTGTAAGCACTTCCTTTAACCTAAAACCACCTTTTAAGCTTTTGTTACTGCCTGCCAGCTAATTAATTGCCCAGCCCCCAAAAAAGTAGGCTATGATTTTTTTCTATTAAGATTGATGGCTCCTTTGTGCTTGCAAACGTGTGAGTGTGAGGCTGTGGGCTTGTGTTTGTGCTATGTGTTATTCCCTCAATCAGATTAATTAATTGGATTTTGTCAAGCAACACTTCAATTAATCAAAATCAAATTAAAGCGAAAAATAAAGCGCAGAAACACTGGCCTCCCCCCTTGAGGATTTCTAATCCTTGG
This sequence comes from Drosophila pseudoananassae pseudoananassae, assembly GCA_018153035.1. Classification (NCBI taxonomy): domain Eukaryota; kingdom Metazoa; phylum Arthropoda; class Insecta; order Diptera; family Drosophilidae; genus Drosophila; species Drosophila pseudoananassae. The sequence goes on along the minus strand of JAECXR010000023.1, from coordinate 1,534,004 downwards.
AGGCTCATTAGGCCAGATATAACGGTATGTGCTGACACACATTGATAACTCTATGCTGCAATGTGTGTGTGCGTGTGTGTGTGTTTAAGTGTGTTTGCCCCCTAATTAACCCACTAATGCCATTTGCCGACTAACGTCGCTAATTAAGCTCAAAAATGGAAGAAACAAAAAACAGAAAAAAAAAATTAAGCACAAAACGAGAAAAATTGTTCGCTGCCTGCGGAAAAGGTCAAAGCATAAATCAGAGGGCAGGACAAAAAGGGGAAGGACAGTTGGAGCGGAGATGCAGGATGCAATTGCCTGGCCTGCCCTGCCCTGCCCTGCCCTGGCCCACTTTTCTTTTACATTTTCCTCCTCTCACTCTTACTCTTTCTTTTGCTCTCCCTCTTCCTCTCTCTTTCTATTTTTTGTACCCCTCTGAAAGGGGTCACCATAAAGTTTTTCCATTTCTGTCTACCACCAGATCGAGTTTCAAGCAATTTCATTTAGAAGTGGCTTTTCACAGGTGGAAAATGAAATGAAATCTGCCTCAACCCTGTGTGTGTGTGTGTGTGTGTGTGTTGGAATGACACACATATACATTATTATACCATATCCATACATATCATATATCTCTGCAAATTCCATACAAATTCTATATAAATTACATATATCACCTGGTTAGCAAGTTCAAAGGGAAGTTCACTTGAGATATTCTATGAGGCCAAAACAAAGCCATTTGTTAGCATGTCGGAGGCGTAAAAAAAAAAACTTGCTAATTGGGTTAAGGTGTGACATACTTTTAATAAAATGTGCTCTTTGTTTCTTTTTTTTAACGAGCTTTTTAGTTCATCTTTGGTTTGGTGTGGGAATTAATAATTTAATATTTAATGGATAGTTGAATAACTTAGCAATATTAGAAAGGTGTGGTATTAAATATGGTATTTGTGGATTATGATTATATCAACTCAAAGGAGTCTTAGTTTTTATCTCCTCATTTATCCTTTTTGTTCTTAACAAGAGATATAATAATAATTAAAAAAAAAAATCATAAAAATAGTCAATTATAAATGTTTCTAACCGCATACGTCTAATTTTTTTCGATTTCTTTACAACACTCTCTAACTTCACTCTACTGTACAACACAACTTTTCTACAACTTTTTTTAATAGTCTTTCTTATACAACACTCTTAGCTTCTGTTCTGTTAAACAGCACTATCTAACTCTAACTTTACTTAACAACACTGACTCTAAAAAATTGGAATTATACTTAACAGCACTGTCTTTTTTCCTAAAAACTAACTAAAATCTTTGAAATAAAGTATATTAATACTAAGTGTGTTATACTAACTATCATAGTATCAAATTTGTTTTTTTGAAAAAATATAGAACTAATAGTAGATAAAATATAACGCTAAAATTTATATAAAATTTAACAAATATAAAAAAACCATAAAACTACTAAAACATAAATAATATTTTAAAACCCCAACCTCAAAGACCTAAGCATTATTTTTAAGAATAGCAAATATTTATACCAAATAGACCAAACACAAGTTATTCTAATACTTCTCAGGCCCCTCTTCTCTTATAGGTCATCTCCCCGATTTGTTTTTTTTTTTTGTAGACCCAAGAAATACTAACAACAAATACCAAAAAAAAATCCAAGCACATATTAGTCTTTCTGCATTTTTGGCTTCCTGGAGAGACAGATGCTGCAAAAGGAGCAGATCTCCCAGTTTTTCATTTTCTTTTCTATTTTGGTTGACACAATTTTCCAATCCGAAACAGAGAGCCGAGTATTTTTTTTTTTTTGTCCCACAGGGGTCAGGGGTCAGCGGTGCTGGTGACGGTGACGGTGACTGTAACGGTGGCACTGGCAGTACAATGTATTTCAAGTGGAGCGAGTGCAAATAAAATTAAAAAAATCCCCGAAAACAAAACAGAGAAAGAAAAAAAAAATGTTATATGGCGCCGACCTCATTTTTGGAGCAAAAGGGGTGTAGTTTTTGGTGGGCGGTAGCTGCAACTTGTTTTGCCACTTTCGGACTGCCTCCCCCACACCCCCCTCTTCATAGCCCTCCTCTACCACCCTTTTCTAGCCGCCTCTGTTTGTCTGTCGACACTTGGCGACCTCTGTCGCTGCCTCAGCCTCTGTCGCTGTCGCTGTCTCTGTCGGCGTTTTGTCATTGTTTGCATTTGGCGCGCAATTTTGTTGTTTTCGCCTGTGGTTTTGTTTTTCTTTTTCTTTTCATTTCTTTTAGTCTTTTATTCTTTTATTTATTTAGTTTTGTAACATTTAGTAAAAAAAATAGAGACCCACATGAAGGAGTTGAAAATGGGGAATACCTAGTGTTTTTTTGGTATTTTCTTATAATTACAAAATTATTTGAAAGATTGAAAGATAAAATTGTTTACAAAGAACATCTTAGTTATTCCACTAGAGACTAAGTTTTTTCAAAAAAAAATTATAAATAGTTACATATTAAATACTCTTGCAAAGCTATGTATATCTTTCCATTCGATATCTTTCCAACTTTATTTATATTTGTTTCTGTAACCGTATCTCTATCTATAACTTTGTTAGTTTATGGCTTTCTTTTTTAGCTTGAAGTTACCTTCAAAAGAGTCTAAGATATCTCATAATATTATAAATATTTATGATATTTTGGGAGAAAGACACTCTGAGTCATTTCTCGGGCGCCGATTTCAAAATGGCCAAAAATATAGATATAATAATATTTACTCGCTAAACAGAGGTTCTATTTAGGCTTTAAGGCTTGAGCCCATAGTTCTAGAAATATAATAAATCCTAGCAAAAAAAACTATACTACTTGAAATAAATAAACTATTTTATATAAATAAAAGAAAACTTTGATACAAAAAACATTATACACTATGGTATTAAAACTATATCCCTCAAAGTATTCTTAATTATTGCTGTTAAGTATTTAGTTAAGATGTTAACTGTTTTCTAGCAAAAATATAACCAATGTATATACCCTATAACTCTATATTACTTAACTATCAAGCTATCTATTATCTTATTATATTATTTTTATAAATTGTAACTCCCCAACCAAACTATCTTTTAGTCTTTCCCATTCAAGAGGTATTACCAAAAGTCAGAAGGTATAAACATTACCTTTTCGTTTTTTTTTGGTGGCATACATTTTCTTAAAAAGAAAAAATAAGGGTTAGGCTTTGTGTTTTTTTTTGTGGTGTTGGTACACTTGGTTGGCCTGAGCGGTCTCATTGAGTTGCCTGGCGGCCATTTTGTCATATTTGCTGGCACCTTTGTCAAGGACGAGCAGAGCTTTCTTTACCAACACACACACATACAGACACACACAACTATAAACCAGGAAAATTCTTTGTGGTGTTGCTGCAATATTTTTGCAGCATCATTTTTCCCTTTTTTTTTATTATTTTCCCTGTTGTGGTCATTTGAGCTGATGCAGGAAGTTGTGCAAAATTTAAAACGGAAGTCAATTGTCAGACAGCCAGCGATGGCCGCCGGAAGTGGCAGCTGCAGCATGCACCATCAGCAGCATCAGCAGCAGTGGCAGCGCCATGTTGGTTTTCTCTCTCCACCATATTTTTTCACTCCATTTTGTCTTTTTATTTTTATTTTTTTTCATTCAGTTTTTTTCTTTGTTGGCTCTTATTGTTTTTTCTGTTTTTTTTTTTTTTGTCATTTGTTTGTTTGTTTTTTTTTTTTGTTTCTTTTATTGAGTTATTGGCGCATTCATTTGCCATACGCCGCATGCAAGATTTATGCCCGCCATGTGTCATGTGGCTAAAAACAAACCCGGCAACCGGCTTGCCTCGGCTTGCTTGCTCGTCCGGCTCCTGTTCCTGCTTCTCATACCAACATTTCCTCCATTTAGCATTTACCATTTTCCTACCATTTCCCAACACAAGCACACACACACACACACACACTCATATATAGGGCAAATTGTTTAAAAGCCTCCAAAAACAACAATAATATGTTCTCCAATGCTGATCTTCCCTCTGCTTTTTTGGGGATACAAATTTTTGCATAATTTTCCAGAGAAAACCAGGCCAGAATTCGGTTTGGAGACATTCGGTATTTGGAATTCAGCAAACAGAATGCTTTTTCCCCCAAAAACAACCCACACACACACACACACACACCCATAGGTATGTACGTTTCTGGCCAATTCAGCTAAAAGCCTTTTTGAAAAGTGCCTTTCTCTACTCTTTGCCTGATTCGATTTTTTAAAATGTTCAAATCTAGATGGAAATATTGCATTTTTTCTCATTTTTTGACTAAAGAAAAGATCAAATTTTGAATAAAAGGCTTTCGGGTGGGGTTTTTGAAAAGGATTTGAAAGGAATTATCTTTAAACCTGAAAATATTAAACCAATTAGTAACACAAACTTCTCTTCTCCAAGGCACTTTTCTAGCCTTAAGACGATTTTTTTTAAAGGCATTCTGGTATTTTATATTATTCCGATTAGATTCTTTTTAAAACATCAACTTTTATCTTAAAATCTTGGAATCTTAAGCCTAATTAAACAATAACCCACTATAACTGTTAGGTATCCTTTAAAAAAATATGAAATTTTGATTATGAGGCTTTAGGGTTACGATTTCAAGTTTAGATATACGTTTTTTGAGGTATTACTCCATCAAACCTCTTCTTTAATTTCATAATCCTCAAAAGAGGTATCATTAGAGGTTTTTTTAATGATATTCTGAGGTATTTGAAAATGTTACTATAGTATTTTATTCTTAAAATCTCTTCTTAAATCTCAAAGCCCCTAAAACCCCTTCCCCACTTAACTTCCCAAACTATTAAAAACCCTTTATGGAAACTATAATCAGCCCTTTTTAAAAGTCAATCGTTTAAACCCAACTTATGGCTAATATTTCACAAACATCCATGCACAAATACATCCTATGGCTATTCCACATTAATATCACCCAGTTGACATTGTCAAATTGCCTGACAGATGACCCATCACCATCATCATCAAATTTCATTGATTTATTTTCTAAAACCCCAAAAAAAAACAAACAATTGTTGCATATTTTGAATGCCTCAATGGCTTCTCTCATTTCACAAAAAGCTGAATAATAATAATCATTGGATGGATGGTTAGATGGATGATGTTTCGTTGATGTTGTTGTTGTTCATTATCCTAAAAATAAACCCAAATCGTGTTTAGCAATTAAAACAAAATTAAAGTTAATTTTGATGAGCAATTAAATGCGACTCAATGGAAAACCATTTCGATCCACAGCCCTGTTCCTTCCCCATTCCCATTCCCCTCCGAAAACTTCACTGTCGGCTGTCAAAGTTGAATTTCTGACGTAGTCGCGGCTTTTATTCTCCACCACCCCTCTACCCAACCCTTTTGGGGCACAGCGGGGAAGACCCCGGGGGAAACCGACCTCTGACCTCAGCCAAGTCGTTTATTATTTGCCGCCTGCTGTTGCATCATAAATAAATTTTGCAGTGCATTTAACGAATTGTGAACTCACCAAAGGGAAATGCCTCGATATATATATTTAAATATATTAAGGGTGTCCCTTAATTATTATAAATGCTTATATAGCTTTAATATTCACTAATAATTATTAATTAGAATTATTATTATTATATATCATTAATAATTATAATTAAAAGAATTAAGAGATTAATTTAAGAAACCATAGACCTTTCTTTCAAAAAAGGTTACTTTCTTTAAAAATTAAGTCTGAGGTTCGATTCGCGCCTTAGGTTTTTTTTTGTTTTTAAATTTTTTAAACTTTTTAATTTAAAAATGAAAAACATTAAATTTATTTCTCCCAATATTTCCTATAGCTATGACTACTACAAGTCCTACCCACACTGTTCCTCCTCTTAAAAATTACTTTTAAAATTTGTAAATTTTTCGAGTGCCATCATAGGCCACCCTATTGTCCATATTTATGGCTATGTGTTTGCCGGGACATGGTTGTGTGTGTGTGTGTGTGTGTGAATGTGAGTGTGGGTGAATATTTATCTCTTGATTTACTGTCCGAGTCTGAATGGCGGCCTGGGGGCATGGAGGGGCTCATCATTACGGCCATTGTATAAAGCAATTGTGAAACAGAACGCCAACTGAGGGTATATACCACTAAAGAAAGGCTTTAAGGTTTAACAAAAAAATACTAAAAAATATTTAAAGAAGAAAAAATATTAAAAAGAAAAATGGTAAAGAATAAAAATCAAAGAAAGGTATTTATTACAGGGTATTCTCTTTGATTTAAACTTTTTGAGAATAAAACTGCTTACTGCGCATTTAACTAATTAATTCACCTTTTTTTGTTTAATTCAATTTATTCCGCACAATTAATTCCGTTTATTTTTACCCTTAACTCTGATTTTCAGAATGTGAAAGGGTATATTTAATTTTGGTTTCCAATTTTTTGGCGATTCTTCCCCCGCTCCCCCACCATTATATTTTTAATGGGCTGCAAATGCGAAACTTAATGTGCTTGCAGAAAATTTATTCATAATTAAATATAAATTTATGCTCAATTGTGGCTTAACACGCTGCAGCACCGTCTGTGAAAATATCATTTGTCAACTTTGAAGCCCCACTCCCTCCAGGCACCCCTCAGACCCATTGACTGATTTATGATAAATTTTCATGCAGTTTGTTCAATCATCGTCATTAGTTCTCAACAACACACGTTTTTCCACTACATTTACTTTTCGAATAAACATGAATAATAATATTCATTGTGGGGGAGTATTAGCTGTAAAGAGTAGCTACTTATATGTACATCCAGTGTTGTAAAGTATTAAGTGATGTATTTTACTTATTTAGGTAAAAATATATTTAGAAAAAAATATATTTTTTGGGTGGGAGTATTAGCCATAAAGGGAATGTTCCTATAATCATATAAACATTTCGTTCTTTAATCGAGTGTTCTATAATCCCCCTTTATTATCCAGTGTTGTGAACTATGTCAAATGATTTTATGAAACGATATAGCATAAAGTTTCTTTATTACTTCTAAAATTATTACTTCATTTTATAAAAATTACACATTTTTTCTTGCAAGTCCCCTCAACCATATAATCGTATAGCTCCTATAATCTATACCTTATCCATCTCTTCCACTCAATCGATACAATATTGTATGCCCGGCATATTAAATACATCAAATTTTGTGTATATTCCATAATAAATGATTTGCGATTTGCATCGAGCTGATAAACCGTAGGGCGGAAAATGGAAAAGCACTCCCTTCTCGATAAAGTCCCACCCCCCCAAAAAAATATATATGTATGTACATATAATCCCCAACAACAATAAAGTTTAATAACCCAAAGGAATCCGGCAAGAGGAGACGCGCATAATCAGCATCATCAGCGACATCAATTTGTTTGGCCCGCCCCGCCCCGCCCCACCTCTCCATCCACCATCTTCCCTAAAAAATTTCTCATTTTTTTTTCTATATAGGCGCTAAGCTGTTAAAGTGTAAATGACGTGTAAATGTGCGACCCCTGATCCCAAAAAAATAAACCCCCAAAATGTCAAAAAATAAAAGCAAAACTTGGGAAAGGGAAAGTATTTTTTCCGCCTCCGCCTTCTCTCGGAAATATAATTCAAATATTTCACTCAATCGTCGAACAGAATTGTGAATGGAAAGCCGAAAAAAAATATATATTTTATAAATCCCATAGATTTATTTATGAGAACGATTAACAATGGATGTCCTACAACTCAGACGCTGGGCCAGGCCACTTAAAAAAAAAAATTAAATAAAATTCATTCCCCTTCTGACAAAGTTTTCATTTTTTTTTTTTTTTGAAAATTAAAAGGTGTGAGCCGGGAAACGTTGAATGAATGCCGACGGCGGGCCTCTAAATAAAAAAAAAAGTTTGGCTCGTAATTTTCATAAATCAAACTGGCCTTTTCAATTTGGTTCTTTTGTGCGAGAGATTGGTAACGGCAGCTGCTGTTCCGGCCTTCTTTTTTTAATTAAATCATAAATTTAATATGAAAAAGAGCTTATTTAGTAGCTTAGTTAGGGAGGAGGGGGAGGGAAAAGGCAAAGTCAAAAGGGTGACAAAGTCACCTAAATAGTCACTTTTTCTTTAAATTAAAATAATGTTTTCTAAAGCTAGAGTTTTAAGAAGAAATTTAATATTATATATTTAAATTTAAATTCTTAAGGATCATTTTTCAGGTAACTCTCTAAGCAAGAACTTTATTTAGTTGAAAAATCTATCTTTTAAGTTTTAATTTATAAAAATATTGAGAAAATAATTTTTATTTATTTCTTTTATGAAACTCTTCTGGAAACTCTTCTTTAAAGATTAATCCAAAATAAAATCCTCTCTTTTCATTAGTTACTTTAATCAAAAATACTCCAGTACTTTAATAATACTAATATAAATAAGGAAACTTAATTTATTTAAATATTATTTTAAGACTCTTAAGAAACATCTTGCAATTAATTTGCAATTAAACAGCCCGCTTTGCCTGGAAACCGCCATTTAGAATCGAGTTGCTTGGGCGTTTGTTTTCGGGTGGGTGTTTTATTATGCATACTGAGTGTGTGCACCCCCCCATCGTGGGCCAATCCTCTGGCTTATACCCCCTCCTATCCCTAGTCCTGATCCTTTTTGCCGTCTCGTGTTGACTCGTCTTGATTTGATTTGATTTATGCCCTGCTGAATGCAAAGCGAGCTGGCAAATGACTTAATATTTATGGAAAACATTACCGCAATATCCTACTCGCTAGACAGGATTTGCCACTCCCCTTCCCCTTTCCCTTCCCCTTTCCCTCTCCCCTCTCACGTTGCAGCGTTCGTTTTATGTTCTTTTAATTTTTCCCCCAACCCACCAGGACGATGGAAAACGTTTTCCTTTCCGCCCACATGGCAGGGGAGTGGGTGGTGGTCCTGTCTCAAGGGCGCCACAAAAACCGCGAGACATGAGTGAGCCACAAGAAGAAAAAGAAGAAGAAGCAAAGGAGCAATCTAGCCACGGTTGCAGCTAAAATTGCAATAACAAATTTTTGTTTTTGTATTTTTGTGAAAAAAAATCAAAAAGTTTCCCAAAAGCGATTCGTGAGAAATTCGCATAAGTTATCAAATTTCCAACTCTAGGGAATTATATACACACATGCCACCACATGCTGCATGCCGCTTGCCACATGCCACGGCGTATATGCGAAGTGCGAAATTGTAATAAAATATTTATGACTTTACTTATTGAAATGCACCCAGACTCGTAAGCGAACAAAATCTCACAGATCATTGAACCACAAACCTAGTGTACTTTCAGATTAATGAAAAATTAATAGACCCCCCAAAGATACAAAAAGAAAATTATGAAAATTGCAAACAAATTTCACAAAAAACACACTGCAAACACCTGGTGGGAAAAGTATATATGAAGCCTCAGTCCATTTACCTAAAAGCTTCATAAAATATGTCAAATATTTTGTCCCCCCGGCAAGGACTCCCTCCCCAAGGAAGGACTCTGGCATGGAAATAGTTCAAGATGCAAAAATAAACACCTTAGGCGTTGCTCTTGCAATTCCCCAAAAAGCGTTAAATAATTGTTTTGAGAGTAAAGTTCTTTAAAAATTTCAACAGAATATTCGCAAAAACAAACAAGAAACAGAGACACCGAACAAATCAACAAACGAACAAATATCTTTCATGTTATCTGGGAGCTTACATTAACCCACCCCGGGTGAGATGGCCTGGCTTAACTCACAAGTAGCCCGGAGTCGGTTCTAATGCGAAAACTATCGACAGTCCATCGCAGAAGTGAACTGTAACTGTTACTGCTACTACTACTATGTGTGTTGTATTTACTGACCAGTGTTTGCGATATCCGTAAACGAATCAAATTGAAAAAGGCAAATGCGACGGGGTCTGGTAGTGGGGACTTTCTACACTGATAGAAAAAAGTAGAGGTACTTAAAGTGCTCTTAAATAAAAGGCATATAATATCTAATCAAGAAGAATTATTATAGATCTCTATTATAGACCTATAAAGTATTTCAAAGGGAAGGTATTCTAAAGTATTCCATAACGGAGAGTATGAAAAATTATAGATCTTTTCAGAAAATATTAAAACTTATACTAAAATAGTTAAGATCTTCTTAAAATTCAAAACATAAAGTAAAATATATGATAGATATTTAGGGATTTTCAAAACAGAAATAATTATATAGATATATCTTTAAAGTATTTCAAATAAGATGGCAAAATATATGAAGGATCTTTTGATTATATTTCTTTAAAGTATTCCAAAATAGAGAATATAAAAATAACATTTAGATTATATCTTGAAATAAAAAACGGATTTAAAAAAATAAAGATTTTACCTTAAAGTATTTCCAAACAAAAATTATACAATATTTTGCCTCCTAGAGTCTAGACACAGATCTTTAAAGTATTCCAAAATAGATGGCATTAACAATGACAGATCTTTAGGTAATAGATCTTTCCAAGAAGAAGTAATAGAAGTATTCCAAAACGTAGAATCTCTTAGTCTTAGTCTCAAATCAAATTTTAAGTCTTTCAAGCCCCGATTTCTCTCTCTGTCCTCACCGCCCCTTTTTAGCCCTTGGCCAATGCAATCCAATCCGGCTAAGAATCAAATCCAACCAGATGACATGACAAATTTCGCCGCCAGTAAGCTGCTGGGCTGAGCTGCTCTCCACAGCCACAGCCACAGTCACAGCCAAAGTTTGAAGTTGAAACTGTAAAGTCGAGAGTCGCAAGCCGAAAGCCAGAAGCGGAAAACGGAAAACTGAAATCTAAAATCAGAAAGCTGAAAGCTGAAAAAACTGAATTCTTGGCCAATGCTTCTCGGGCTTCGCTGACAATTCAATTGTCACATCCGTTTATAAAGTTGGCAGCAATTGCCACAGAAAGTAGCAGAAAGAGCATTTCAAGGTTAACGTCCAAAATCGTTCAAAAAAAACACAAAAAAAATACCAACAGACAACTTCAATTTCATTCAGATTCCGTTACTTGTGCTGCCATTGCTGTGACTGTTTCCTGTCTGTCTTACACTTCCGGTTCCCATTCCTCCGGCTTGTGCCCCCGTTTTTAATTTGACTTTCTAGCCCCCGCCCCGACTCGCATCGTCTAGTCTCGTCTCTTCTCGTCAATTTCAAATTTCACAGATTTGTGAACAAACAGCAGCATTGACTGGCGATTGTACGAAGCGATTAAGATGAGGCCACTCAAAAATTGAAAACTTCTCTCTGTACTTTTTTTTCAATCAATGATACCTGGGAGTCGGGGGATGGGAGGGTATGCTCTACTAGTGGGGATGGATGTTGCAGTCAGAGTCTTGGAATTAAATATCTAGTACCCGGTTATTATATCACAATATTTATTAGAATTTTTATTTAGTAATCTATCTGCTTATGTCTTAAATACTTTGAACAATTCACAGTATCGGGTATCACATTCTATCCCATTCTAACTCTATCTCCTACTATCTAACCTTTTATCTAACTACTATCTTATACTCAATCCAAGTACCAGGTATCACATAGTCTGCTTTTATTTCAAACTATAAACTCCTCTCCGCTCAAATCCATAGAGTTTAAAAATATATATCAACTACTGAATATCACCAAGCTTAGCATCTATTTATCTTACTTTTTATTTAGTCCTTTCCCTATTTTGTATTCTTTTAACAGGCAAGTACCGGTTATCACATAGTATCTCAAGTAAAAGATGACTTTTACCAACTACTGGGTGAGTAACCTAGTCGAGCATCTATCTACCTTACTCCACCACCACAAAATCAAGTCGAATGTCGAAAATTTACTCGGATTCCAGCCGCCCTCTTCCACTTGATTTGTATTTATTTATTTTTTTTTTTTGGGCCACTGTGTCGTTTATAAAATATTTAAATGTAATCCCGTGGGCAGAAAAATTGAAAGCAAATAGCTTATGATGAGCAAATATTGTTCTGTCAGTAAATTACAGAAAATACAAATCTCTGAATATTTATTTACTCGTTTTGAGAGAAAAATAAAAAGAAAATGAAATAAATCTTGGGAAGCTATAATATTTCAATTTTTAAACAACTAATATTAGGTGCAACGTGCCGTATACTTAATATTCTAAGCCCTGTAACTATATTTATTTTATTTCTGTTTTTTGTTGTAGATGGCAAAACCAAAGCCATTTATTAATAATTGTACATATTTCCTAATCTCTGTCCCCGACTCGTATGGCCTCTGTTGAGGCATTAAAAATATAATATATATATTAGTTATAGTATATTATATATAACAAAATTCTCAACAAAATGAGCGGAAAACGACGAGACTGGTCACCCAAGTGCTGATACAGCGATAACCTTTCGGGTCATCTCTCTCTCTCTCTACGTCTATATTTTATTTATTTTTTTCTAATCTTTTCCACAAAAATCTCCATCTATCTATATAGTATGTATACAAATAAATATGTATATGTACATATGTAGTATATGGCCCTGTGCGTATACTGTCCCTTCCTTTGTTGTTGGCTCATCTTAACCAATCTACACGTAATCCAATTGTATCTCTAGAAGCTCACTTCAGCAATTGTTTTTGATTATTTAATTTGCCAGACTTTTGCTTTGATTTAGTTTTCGGTTCGGAAATCCTTGTTTCCTTGAGCCTTGGGGTTCAGCCGACCACAAGATGTGTCCTTAGCCCTTTTGTGGATTTTGCCCCGTTTTTGGTTTTTTTTTTTTTTTTTTTTTTTTTTTCTGCAGATGCAGCTTCTTTGTCCTTTTCTTTGGCATCTTTTTGTCTATTTTTCTTTTTTTTTTTGTGCTTCTCTTGCCATTTTTGTCTCCTTGCTTATGATTTACTCCTGCCGCAGTTCGGGGACCTTGAAAATATTGCAGCGCATTGTTACCAAATGTTGTTTTTGGCCCAGAGACCGCAAATGCCGTTGCCGTTGTGTGGCCAAAAACAAAAGGAGGTCGGGGGCTAGGGTAGCAAGTGTTAGTCGTGTGACTAAGACAAGTTTTTACTTTGGAACAAGTATTATATTAAATATTATAGTATTTTTAAGTAAAAATGTCTATTTTTTGTTGAAGTTGCAACTTGAAACCGGTTTGAAATGTTGTAACTAATTAAGATAAGGAATTTAATGATAGAATTATGAAAGAATATTTTTAATATTAAATATCTTATTTTTAAGACAATAATTAAAGCTTGAATTATTGCATTCATTTCATTTATTTTTATTTTTAATTAAATGGAATGCTAACCTTCATTTGGCCTTCATCAACATCTTGCCATTCTCCTCTTAAATTCTCCTCCTCTTAAAAAAAATATATAATTATTTCTATAAGCTCAACCTCATAAAAGTTTCATTAAATAGCCAAGTCATTATAGTTTTTAGAATCAAAAACCTTTATAGTCTCTTTTAATTAAAACTTTAAAGTCTGAAATAAAAACTTTAAAAAAATCATGTTTTTTTTATATTTTTCAAGTTTAAATAAAGTCTTTAAAATATCTTTTAAAAAAGATATCCAAAAGTCGAATCTCAGCTTTAGATTTTCGAACAGGACATGCAACATGGCCGGCAACATTTCCACCTCAGCTGGTCCACTATCCCTGGACCTTCTCCCATCCCCCCGACCACCGCTTGACCCCTTTCCCTACCGCTTTCCCCGCTCCCCTGATCAACCACTACTTTTTCACTATTTTAGCCTTTGTCTCTGTGCATTTGGCTTGACAGTCGCAGCAACCAAAAGTGCGCTTTGAGCCTTTGTTTTTGGCCTTCTCGGTTCTCAGTTCTCAGTATTTTGGCTTTAATTTTCATTTTTCTTTTTTTTTTTATTCTTCCTACACTTTCCACTTTTCTTCTTAGATGCTTCTTAGGGGGAACATTTTTTATCAATTTTTATGCAAGTCTCTCTATTATTAAAATACGTTTACTAAACAAAAAACCTTCACATAACTTTCAATCGTTCCTAATTGTTTGAAGCAACAAGAAAGTTTGTGGAAAGCTACTGGATAATCGAATATAACTTAGCTTCAGAGAAATTATTTGTTGCGAAAAGTTTTGTCTACGCACAACTTTTGCCAACTCGTTTTTTTTTTTTGCATAAATAGCGAAATAATTCTCGAGCATGTTGCTTCTCGAGTATTTAATTGATTTTGATCGATAGCGCCTGCGACTAATTGAAATCGGTTCTCGTTTCGTAGCTGACTTTGATAAATGGCTTCTATGCGTGAAGAGATTGTTAATAAATATGCATGTTTTTCCACAAAACAACAAATAATAATAATAAAGTTTATTTTTAGGGAAACTAGGTTGGATGTCTAACAGAAACCTCAAAGATATCCCCCTAGAACCACTACAAATACCTACCAAATAATGTAAATATTTTCAAACTTTAAAACTTGAAATCTCTTTAAATACCAAAAACCCGCGACTAATACCACATAAGCTCACCAAACCCGAAAACAAACACCTCCTCCAGAGGCTTAGACCCAACAAAGTTGATTTAAATCATTTCCTCAGCGCCGTCCTTCATTTGGAGTTTCCCCTCCTGATTGATTTGTCGGCAACCACGATGAGAGCCCATTAGAGCAGAGCCCCCTCCCCGCCCTAAAAAATGCAGCGGAACAAAAGTCGCAGTAAATTAATAAGCTTGCCACACACACGCAGAAGAAGAAAAAACAAAATACTAGAACCCTCCCTTCCATCTTATGACTAAATAGTAACACATACTGACCTGACCTACTCTCCGGTTACAAGTAGCGGACACGGGATCGACGGTGAACGGCAACGGGACGTATACGTTATATGGTAACGGGAGCGTTTCACAGCGGTGGCAGTTGCAAAAAAATATAAAAAAAATAAACCATAAAGAATAAAACAAAAAAAAAAATAACAAAATATATATAGAAAATTTTGTTATAGAAAAAATTTTACTCTATGAGTTTATATGTATATATTATTAGAGAGGTGGGGGGCATAGGCTTATAAATACAAGTGTTTGTGCCATATACTAAGGGAAATTTTCGAATAAATTTTTTGGAAATAAATTTTGATTTTTTTTATATGTGTGGCATTAAAAGAAAGAAAGAAAAAGGATTAGAAAATATATATAATTTTTAAAGAGATTCAAATTCTAGCTAACATTTTGTAATTTATTTTAATATATTAATTTTTTTTTAATTAATTAAACATTTGTTAAATGTTTTAAAAATTTTTTTAGTAAAATATTAAAAATTTTTTTAAGTTTAAAATTTTTTTTAAATCTCTTTAAAAATCTTAAAAAAAAAAAAAAAAAAAAAATTTTTCTCCAATAATTTTCTCCAGTGTAAATCGGAGATTGGGCTTTGGAGCCTTCGCTGTTTGAAGTCGCTGGCTGGCTGGCTGGCTAGCCCCTCTGCTGGCAGGAGAAGAGGCTCCTTCATGCTGGGGTCCCCGGAACACGCGATGCCATAGTCCGGGGCAGGGCAAGGGGTTGGGGATTTGAGGGGGGTATATGCGAAAAAAAGGGCTCTAACGATGGTGGGCATGGCTGACTTTATTCTGACGGACTGTTGCGTGTTTTGGAGCCAACAACTGCGATGTACTCGTTGCCATTGTTGTTGTTGTTGTTGTTGTTGTTGCTTGCTTGTTTGTTGTTATTATTATTATTATTTTTATTGTTGTTGTTGTTATTGTTGCTGTGGCTTCTATATACTTTCTATTGTATTATATTTTATATGCTTTGACAAAAGCCCCAAGCCACTTAGACAAACTGCTTCAACTTTCAGCTTGGTTCTCTTGTTGCTGTTGCTGTTCTTGTTTATTATTGTTATTTAATGTTTATAGTTCGCCGAACATAACGCGACATGCAAGGCAATGCAAAGAAGAAAAAAAAAATTAGAAGAAAATGTTTATGGAATGGGAGACCGGCTCTTAGCGGGAATCCCCTTCACTTTCGGAGGCGTAAGAAAAGGCATTATTAGTCATGTATATATTAGATGACGTTCGTTACATGACTTGGCCTAAAACAAAAACAAAACAAATTATATACTCAAACAACAACAGAAACAACAAAAAAAGCCGCCAAGGAAAGGTTGTTTTTTTTTTTAATTAGTTGTATTTCAAAAAAAAATATTTTTTAAATTATTTTTTGAAGGTAAAGTACTTTAAAAACATTGAAAAATACAAATTTTTAAAGCCATCTTGTGAATTTTCATTTTATTTTTCGCTTTACCTTCAAAGCTCTATTTTGTTATTAATTTTTTCATTTTTCGTTAATAAGTTAACTTTTAAGTTTAATAAAAAAAAATTGTTTTCCTTCACTTTTTTTCTTCTTTAATTTTCAATATTTTTCAAAAATGAACTTCCACTTATCAAAATTGTTGTTATTTTTATTTCTCTATTATTTATTCTACTTCTATTATTTTTGTACCAATTTTCAAGCATTTCCATAGCACCACACAGCACTTTTTAGCCAATTTCGATTTAATTTCGATTTTAATTTTATTTTTATTAAAAACACAAAGCTGCCGTTTTTATATTTTTTCGTTAAAAAAACGTTCAAACTTGTCATTAAATTGCTGCTTTATCTGTTTTTTTTTTACATCTGTTTACGCTTAGTAAAACTTCAAGTTTAATTGAAAACAAAACTTGTTCAATTTATAAACATTTTTGAATTATTATTTTAATTTTTTATTTGCCACTTAAGTTGTACTAACACTTTTTATAAAATTTCTATTCTATTATTTTTCTACCAATTTTTCAAAATGTTTTCAAAGTTTTTCTAATTTTATTACTAAAATTCGAAGCTCAAGTTCTTAGTTTTCTTATTTATTATAAACAATTTTTTTTTTGTCAAAGTCTTGGGAATTTTTTAATTAATTCATGACTTTAGCTTGAAAGTTCAAACTTCTTTTTATATTTTGACATTTTTATAATTTTTTCATCTGTTTTTAATTAAAAAAACGTAAGGTTTATTTCCAACAATTTCAACAATTACATTTCACATTTTCGAAATTCGAAACTTTCAATATTTTTAGATTTTTTCCATTTTAAAAATTCATATTTCACAATTTTCAAATTACAAGCTTTAATTTTTTTTTCATATCACAAATTTCAAAATAATTCTTTGCTTTTATGATCGCATAAAAAATAAAAAAGAATTTAATATTTTATGTATTTATAACACAAAACTATATTTAAACCTTAAGTTTTATTTATATTTCTTGTTACTTTTAACATTTATTTTGTTATTTTTTGAAAACTTTAACAAAAAGCGCCTCTCTTGATTTAGAAATGTTCCTTTTTTTATTTTTTGTTTAAACTAGTTAGTATTTTAGTTTATAATTTTATCAATTTTGGTTTGAAATTAGTATAAAAATCCAGTTGTTAAAAAATAAAAACACTTCCTGCAATTCTCTCACATTTTCGTCTCAAAAGACGACACAACTGGAATCAATCAATGAAATCAGAAATGCCTTAAAAAACCGCATAGTATATATAAAAATAAACGGTAATTGTTAAAGAAATTGTTAATTAGCTTAAGCTTTTTTTTCTTTTCTTTTTTTTTAAGAGGAAAGGCATGACGGAGAAGATGACGAGATCACGATCAAAGTCGACGATCTGACACACTTGGAATAATAAAAAAAAATACAATAAAAAAAAAAAAAGAAACTGGGAAACTTTGAATATGCAAAGTAACAATTAATTGGCACAACACCTACAACAACAACAACAACAATCACAACTTATAGTAGTCGCTTTTGAATTCACTTTGATTATTCGCACACTTTATTGGGTTTTTCGCTGGAAGATGATTTAATGCCACACAAAAACAAAATAATCAAAAACAAAAAAAAAAAAATAGCACAAACACAATTAAGAATTTCAATAAGTTGTGAGAAAAAATCCCAAATCATTAGCACTTTTATTTCCTTTTTTTTAGCTTTTGTTCCTTTTGTTTTTAAGGTTGATTTTTTGACGAATGTTTTGTTATTGTTTTTAGAAACGCGTTTTTTTGTTTTGTGAAATCACCGGGTGTACGTACGTTTCAAATTTTCGTCAATCTGACTGAGAGAAGTAAGTGGGATTTCCGTAATAGTGTGGAATATGGTAAGACCGTCGTGGGCCAACTGACACCGTCGACTGAGGCGACTGAGGCGGGCGCCAAAAGCCAAAACCGGTCTCGGCTCCCCAACGGCCTTCGGATCTCAGTTCGTCGTCTGGCATTCGGTTTTCGTCTTTCGGCTTTTTTCGCTTCGGCTCGCCAGCCACCTCCCCCTGGTCTACCCCCTCATTTATCATCATGGGCTCTCTCCCATTTGCTGGCTAGCCCCCCCTTTTCTGTGGGGCTCGCTCTCGCAATGCTTTTCAATGCCAAGCCAAAGCAGCTGTTCCAGCGTGGTATTTGTTGTTTTTGTTATTTTTTTTTTCACGCTCGCATGTGAGCATTGGGGTATGGGGAGGCGAGCGGGTGTCCGTGTGTGTTTGTTTTCTAGGCGGCAAGTGCAACGCAAATACCGTATTTTTTTTTTTCCAAAAGTGCGGGTGGCATGGGTTAGCTTTGCATAGGCAATTTACCAAATTATTATTTTGCAAATCTTTAATTTATTTAAAGCTTTTTATTCCCCAAAGGATCTTGAGAGAGGACCTGATCGTGTTCTCTTAATCCTCTGTACAAGTAACGAGACTTCTTAGTATGAATAACGGACTTCTTCATAGGTTTCTCTTTAAGCTTTTCCATTAACCCTTAAGTGATATTCCTATTATTATTATCCTTAATTTATTATATTAAAACTTTAAATTTAAAGTTTATATTAGCTAAAAAATGTTTCTAACTGTTGTGTTTTGAAAATTAATTTTTATAGCCTACTTATGGGGGATGTATCTTAACAAAGGCCAAGTCCCTAACTAATAAACAAATAATATAATAAATAAGCAATATTTTATTAAACCAAACCAATCATAAAACCCATACTCACCCCCAACACCCTACACTGGAAGGCATTTAATCACGCCCTGCGAAAAGTAAGCAAAGAAGAAGGCAAAATCATGACAAAGAAAGTTAGCAACGCAATGATTTTAATTGGGAATCGTTTATGGGACGATGATTTCTCTAATCCCAATGACTTATATCGCCATAAGCAATGCAATTACTTTCAACAAATTCGATTATTTTTATTGGAAAAATACTGAAAATAACTAGGGTATTTCATAATTCGCATGAATGGCTGCTAGCTTCTGGCTATTTGTTGTTTTTCCTGAATGATGATGCTCTCTATTATTGTTGTTGTCATAAGCAACACACAACAAATTTTTCAAGTTCAACATGTCGCCGCTGGTTTTAATTTTAATCACACACACATACACACATACACACACACAAAACATGAGAAATGTTGATTTTGTTGTTGTTATTGTTTGTGGCTTTTTGTGTTACATTTTAATGTTATGCGGCCTTTGTTTGTTTATGTACACTAAACACACATATAATATTGTACATTTGGGGTGGCCCAAAGTCATAAGAAGTGTTGGTCCAAAGGGGCGTATGAGTAATATTTCATTTGAAAAGAATTTTTTTGTTCAGAACTAAATAGTTTATTTTTTTTTAATAATTTTTAGTTTTAAATTTAATGTTACAAACTACTCGTAATGTCCACTGTGGCTCTGCCGAACAAGCAACGGAAACGGTAAACTTTCACGTGGAAGTAGAGAGAGCCTCCATGATCACAGTCTCTCAGTGCTTCCATTGCTCCAACTTCTGCTAACTGTTCTATGTGTATGCTCTGAAGCTTTAACCCTTAGGTGATCTTACGAAAAAAAGAACCTAACAGAAATATTTAGTCTTTTCTTCCATATATTTAAAACCCATAATATGTAAATAAAAAAAAACCTTGTCCACCCTAATGTACGTATATTTTATGGGACATTTGGCTGACTTTCTTTATTTAGACTTTTGGGCCGTAATGTCCTCTATGAGATATTATGTAGAGAGTAACTAACACACACACACACACATAGTGAGCTCACATATCAAAAGATAACTGTAATGTTGTAATGTAGTCCATTTGCGACAAATATGCGCACCCAAAAAATGCTTCTCGGACAATGGTTGAAATTGTTCGCATATTCATGACCGAATTACCCACATTTTGGTTTTTCGGGGTGCAGCAGGAGGACGGGGGGAAAAGGGGTAGCAGAGAGAGATATGGGAGAATGGTGACTCCAAGAATGAGGGGGGGTACGAGATGGGGGCTGGAGGAATGACTGGACACAGCAGAACAAACAAAACCATTGGCAAGGCACGCAAATCTCGGCTATGACCAAAATATTTGCCAAAGTTCATCGAGACCCACAAAAAAAAACGAAAAAAATGGGGAGTACACTGAAAAAAAAAACTTTAGGGTTAACTTTATACGATTTTCAAGAAATATTTAAAAAAATGTATTTTTTTTAAATAAATTAAAAAAAAAAACAAATAAAAAAAAAAAATTTTAAATGCAATTTTAATCCATTTTTTCCCGTGTAGGGATGAGTAAAAAAAATCCTTGCCAAGAAATCAAAGTGAGTGAGTGCAAAAGAGAGCGAGGGGGGCTTCAAGGGGGGAAAGATCCCAGCCGGATATATTAGCCAAGACAGGACAAGGACAGCATCATCGTTTCTATTCGCTGCCTGCGTCAATGACAAGAAATTTGTTGTAAGCCTCCCCTCTCCCTTGTGCCTTTCCAGCCATCCAGCCTCTCCACCTAGGCTAGAGCCACCCAAAAAAAACGGAGGGAGAGAGAGAGAAAAAAAACCATAAAAACCGTTGCCCATCCCGTTCCCCCGCAAGCCCAACCAACCTTTTCACGATGGCCAACTAATATTTGCCAAGCGTAAAGTAATAAAATATTTCTTCGGTCAATAAATGCAATTGAATGTGAAGCGCCAGAGCCCAAGGAAACGATTGAAAAATGGAAACGGATGGGGGGAAACGGATGGGAAAAAAGGAGAGCAGAATTCAACAAAATGATACGAATTTTAAATATACTATAAAATATAAAATTATATACCAAATGAAATGAAATAATAAACTTACCGTTACTTTCACTTGTGCACTTTCATTCACTTTTCATAGTTCTGTCTTAGGTTAACGGTTCTTGGCGTTGGGTACGTTTTCAAAGTCTCTCTCACACACTCACACTATCACACACGCGCCACGATTTTCTCCAAAATTTGCACTAAAAACTTGAACAAAAAACATAGTATAGTTAGTATATATTTTAACTAATCACTTTGTTTTAAACACTTTTTCACAACGATTAAGAGCGATTAAAAGTCAATTAACACACGCGGTACCCAAGCCACCTTTTATCTTTAAGCACTGGAACCTGAATGAAGCGCAAGGCAGAATGCAGTAAAGTACTAAGCTCACGGGAAAGAGGCCGGGAAAGGTGGGAGTGATTTTGATCGTGCGGGAAGAGCGAGGGCAATTAAGAGCAGATGCTGACTAAGAGGTTTCCAGAGAAAGCTTAGTTCTTGCAATGCTAATCCAGGTGTTCCAGGTAAAGAGAATGGAATATTAAAATAAGCATTAACATTATTTCAGCCGATCTTTAGAGACTTTTTCTATTCAAATTAATCTAATTTACATTTATTTTTATAATTTTTAATAAAACTAGACCAATATTTCTTGCCAATACTCTATAATTTCTTTCATCTTTTGAATTTCCTTTAAGCTCTCTTTTTTTACACTCTCGAGCCATTTTAAGGCCCACTCTGCTCTTACCATTTCCATTCAGAGGCATTCGTAAAAGCTTTTATTGTCATTTGTTTGCTTTAGAATGCAATAAAAATGTTATGCCAAAGGATAAATAAATACGCCTGCATGTTGCCAAAAATCAACATGCAACTGACACGATATATCTATTCCATCTATATGGATGTCTCTATGGAGGGTCTGTATGTCTGTGTATATAAAGGAGGGCACATAAAGGCAGGATGACCATCTCAAAAGGACACTCGAGAGCGGATATGACAACAGTGCGATGAAAGGCCAAGCCAAAGAATGTGAACAAAAACTGAGACTTGTATTATTGGCGTTGGGAAATTGGTCAAGAAATTGGAAAAATATATCTATTATATTTGGAAAATAGGCTTAAAAAATAAATATATTTAAAAGAATAAAATTTGTACAGGTATTTGTTCTCAAAATTGGGATGATTCCATGTTTAGTTAATACAAATTAATTTTCTTTTTGAAATAACAGAATAAATAATTAAACCAAAAAGCTAAAAAAAAAAAATTTAATAAAAAAGTTGTCTTAGTTTATGTTTAAGGTTTGAGGTTGAGTTTAAAAAAAAAATCACAGTACACCAATACACACATAACAGGAAATATTATTCAACTTTAAGGATCCACTTTTGGTCCTTCGAGCCTATGTTTCAGGCCTGTATCAGGCCCATTTAAAGCCTGCTTTTTTTAAATAAAAGAAAATAAATATACAGCAACACTAAAAATTACTTAAACCTTAAATAGTTCAAAAATAAACAATAAAAAAAATGAAACAAAATCTAATATTTTTTCTCAAAATATAATATTTTTGCTTACCTGGTTTTTATTTAACCCTTAAAATTGAAACTATGGATTGTATTTAGTATTATGATATAGTATTTAGTTAATATATATAATGTTATTATATATCAAAGTATAAATAACAAACACAACCCTACGAATAGTCATAGTAACCTGTAACCAAAAATCATACCTACAGTTAGACATAAATCGGATATAGAAAAGTAATTTTGGGGAAACTCCAAAAAAATCAATAAAAATAGTCTATAGTTTTGATTTTAGATAATAAAAAAATACCAAAAAATGACCTTACGCGATTATTTTCGAAAGTTCCTATTAATGAACTGGAAGAACCACAAGATACAGATATCGAATCCACTGGAACTGACAATATTGACCTTTTCAGCGCCATTGTTCACCATGTTTGCGGTGATACTACGTTGTGTGATACCCGTGGATCAGAGATCGGACAAGATGTACGAACCGATCGATTTGGATCGATCATGGCTGGAGATGATCGACGCCCTGGATAATTGCCACAAATCGGCCATGGATCAGAACTATAGCAGTAATATGTTTTGCCCGGAAATGGTGATTGGATGGGCGCCCGAGCCCTACAATATATTCGATGAGATAATGACGATTGCGGGCAAGTCTCTGGTCTCTATGAAAATATTAAATTATGTCAGTTGCGATGAGCTGGAGGAATCAGTTCGATCTGATCACATATTTGCTGGCATTTGTTTCGATAGTGCCCACTTCGAGGTGGACTATATATTCGAGGACGGTGTCCTGGCCAGTGATATGTCTATAAAACCGGTGCTCAACTATACGATCATCCTGCCCAGTGAGTTGCGACAATCGGAGGGTATATTTTCGATGGCCAATTGGATGACACTCTATAAGGACGATCCCACCGACTATATCCTGAATAGGCTGAATCAGCCATATACGGGGGGCTATGTCGGTTATGTCCGTGAGGGATTTATTCAAATGCAGAAAACGATCACCGAATCCTTTCTACAGGTGATTAGCCGCAAAAAGCTACCGAAAGTGGTCTTGCGTCGGTTCCCGGTTCTGGCCAGGAAAGAGGATTCATTAATGCTCTTTTTGGAGTATGGCTTGGCATTATTGGTAATAATGGGCTATCTATTTCCATCGCAGTTGCTTGCTTGGGTAAGTTTACATTTATTTTTGTGGTTAGGATGCTTTCCCCTTCTGCTCGATAGAACCAATTGAATTAATGTATATTTAATGCAACAATTTTTTGCTGTGAATCCAAACCTTTAAAGTGTAAACTTTAAGAGCGACTAACGTCCAAAGGAAATCATTCTCCAGCTGCTGGCCAAGTTTGTTAGCCATATTTATATTCCAAATGGCTCCGTTGAGGCTGATCCTGAAATGCCTGAAATTCAAAATTTTGGTTTCGGACCTTTTCAAACTTTTTCCAGAGAAAACAATTATTTTCAATTACATATTTTATTTGTTTATTTTATTCAAAATTAGAAAAATTTAAAAGTACAGTTTATATTATAATCGTCTTCATAATATATACAAAAATATAATTACAAATTAATGCATTTTAAGATTACATATATTTTCCAAAAATGTTTCATTTTCCAAGTCCGTTTTAGAAGGCTTTTTGTTTTCTTCAATCTGCTCTTCTGATGAACATTTCAAAGGCATAATCTCGAATGCTAATAGATCCAGAAATGAAAAAATAGAATTTAAAAATTATTTCGAATTAAAAAAGGAAATCCCAAATTAGAATACACACCTCATACTAGGGTCGAACCACCAGCCATAGCCCACTGCCTTCGCCAAATTACGATCAGGAACTCCATCCTCATCTCGATCGAAAGTGGAAAATTTGGAGCCCTGCTTAGCCATTATCCTTGTGCTTTTTTTATTACAATTTCCAATACTTTTCACCTTGTAAGCTTCGCTCTTATCGCCCACAACAAAGTTGTCGCATCTTCTTTTCTGGCCACCGGTCCAAAAAATCACTTCATGAGGCTTTCCATTCATCAGATAGTGCAATCGATTGAGTCCAATAAAGAACTCATCGTCCCACTCAACTCCTACATGTCCAAATCCACGTTCATAATCCTCATACGTGCGATTAAATTTTTGTGAATAAAGTTTATAAAGTTTTTTATAAACATACAACCACCCAGATCCAAACTTCCGATTTGAGAAACAAGCCACTTTAAACGGGTCTGAGCCTGGAAGTTGGATTTCGCGGAGGATATCTGTGCCTTCTTCTTGGTCTCGTGGACAAGGATCTGGAAAATCTGAAAAATTCGTTATCTTATTTAGCAAACTATTGTGTTCTGCCGACTCACCTATGGTTTCTGTTTTCGACATCGTCTGATTATTAATATTAGGCAGTGGAGTTGTTGGGACCTCTTCAGTTTCTACTTCCGCATTCTTTGTTTCATTATTCGACTTTGTTGGATTATTGTTGGTTGGATTATCTAAATTATCCTGTTGGCATTTTGATAACTGGGCATATTGTTTTAGACCCTGTTTCTGCAATTCTGTGTAATCAGCGCTGCATTTAAAGAGCTGTGCATCTTTTTCGTTGGTTTTATTTATTACATCTTCAGATCCCAGGGAGGTAGAAATTAGGAAACACGCGGAAATGAGGACCACGGGGAGGATCATCTTGTATTTTTTCGATCGAACTGAACTTTTTACTGAAAGAGTCTCTGGAAATATTTCAACTGATGCTGCGAGTCTTGGAGCTCCGGCTTTTTAAATCCATACTCGGCCTTAGCTGGAGCTTGAGACTGAGCTTCCGGTTCTGATAAGGAATTGGGACATACCCACACATATAGAGAAGCCAAAATATTCCTCAGACAGAATGCGTACGGAAGGGGGTACGGAAGGTTATTGGAGATTAGAGAGAGGTGATTAGCAACAAGATTTGGTTTATGTTCTTAGCTTCTTTTTTTTGGTATATATTGAGGCTATGTATACATAAATTTGTATATATGCACCTGCAATCAATTATTTATATATTGCCTCATTTATTATGTATATATTATTATATATTTATATAATAGAAATTGCTTTTTAAAGATATTTCAATGACGCAAAAGGGGCCTTATCTTAGACGCAATAGGCGTCTAACAAAAGAACGTCGCTCTTAAGGGGGTTTTCTAGTTTACAAATTTAAGAAAATTGAGACTTTGTATTGCAGAGGTTATTGTAATTTGGGTCAAAAGTGAAAAGGAGACATCTACGACCCTATAAATTATATATATTCTTGATTAGGATCACCTCCTGAGTTAATATGAGCGTGTCCGCCTGTCCGTCTGTTTTACGCGAACTAGTCTCTCAGTTTTAAATCTATCGACTTGAAACCTTGCACACACGTATAAGTTCCGAGCGTACCGAGGTATAAAGAATGGAGGGTATAGGCCGACTATAGCCTATAGCTGCCATGTAAGAGTTAGAGAGTTCAAATTTTACATGAGAGTTATTTTTGACAAAATACTGCATTCGATACCACCACCAAATTTCATAAGGATCAGCCGACTATATCCTTTTTTTGCGATATATTTAAATCCGGTTTTAAATGCAATGGCTCCGCCATCAACTATCAACTTCGGCTCCGCCCGAAATTAGCTTTCCTTTCTTATTCGGTCTAATAAACCCCATGGAAATTATTACCTTAATATTAAACGATTACTTATTTAAAATATTCCCTTAAAAATGATCCCTTAGAAATGGGGTTTTCCCCTATAGGATCCACAGCGATGGCTATATCTTCCCCAATCCTCATCCGATTCTCAAGCGGAGTACCTTAAATGATTTCTATATTGATTCTCCACCATTCTGCATCAAAATCCCGACACAAAATATTTTTTCGATTTTTTGTCCATTTTTCGTGATGGGATCCCTTAAAAATGGGGTTTCCTCTTCGGGGGTCCACAGCGATGGCTATATCTTCCCCAATCCTCATCCGATTCTCAAGCGGAGTACCTTAAATGATTTCTATATTGATTCTCCACCATTCTGCATCAAAATCCCGACACAAAATATTTTTTCGATTTTTTGTCCATTTTTCGTGATGGGATCCCTTAAAAATGGGGTTTCCTCTTCGAGGGTCCACAGCGATGGCTATATCTTCCCCAATCCTCATCCGATTCTCAAGCGGAGTACCTTAAATGATTTCTATATTGATTCTCCACCATTCTGCATCAAAGTCCCGACATAAAATATTTTTTAGATTTTTTGTCCATTTTTCGTGATGAGATCTCTTGAAAATGGTAAAAGAATGAAGTTAATTAAAGATATGAAATGAAGGAATTTAACGAATTTAAGATAAACCCATATATCTTATCCCTAATTATATAACTTTATAACACAAATATAATTTTTTTTAGCAAATGGTTCAGGAAAAACAATCTAATTTACGTCTATATCTCATCAATATGAACATTGGCAATTTTATACACTTTATATCCTGGTATTTTAAAGGACTTCTCTATTTATTTATCAGTTCCGCTATCGTTACGCTTCTTTTAAAGGTAAGAAAAGCTTAGCCCCAGGAAAAAATATAGAAATTATAAATATTTCTTAGGTCCACTGGAGTAATGATCATGCCGTTTTGACCCAAACGCCCTGGTACATCCTGTTACTTGTACTGATGACCTATAACTTGTCTAGCACCGCCATGGTTATGATGATAGCGTCCTTTTTCCGGGACACCGTTCATGCCGTTCGTGTAGTTACCCTCGTCTGGGCGATATCCTATATGCCATCATTTGTCCTATGGAATAACCCGAATGTTAAGATCCAGGCTATACGATATTTATCCTACATTTTGCCGAATGTCGTTGTAATGATGGTATTCGAGTGTATCGTTGAACGAGAAATGCTCTTTCAAAAGTATTGGGATAATTTCTCATACGATCTAAACTATAACAATGGTCCGATATCGGTGCAAACGAGTACATGGGTATTTTTAACCGACTGCCTGATCTTCACCATCGTTGGTCTGTACATGGATATGTGGCGTGGCGTGGACCGATCCAACCAGAAGATGAAGAAACCGAATCGATTGAATAGTTTGAGCGAAGACGGGTATCATGATCGCGGTGATAGCTTCACCCATCAGGGTCAGGGTATTGGTGTCAATTCTACCAAAATCTATGAAGTCGAACCCTCGCATCGGCGATTTAAAGTTAAAATTAAAAAATTGTGCAAAAGATATGGGCCCAACGATCGTCCGGCCTTGAATCTTTTCACGTGGAATGTCTACGAGAACGAGGTCACCGTTCTGATGGGACACAATGGTTGTGGAAAGTCCACTCTGCTCAAGATTCTGGCCGGCCTACTGGAACCCACTCGTGGCACTATCATGGTTTCCAATTATAATATCCAAACGGAACGTAAGTCCGCCTCCATGGAACTGGGTATTGCCTTCAACAGTGAAGTTCTGCTATCCAGTCTCACAGTCATGGATAATTTGAGATTTGTGTGCCGTGTGAAGGGAATGCACAGTTCCACGGAAATCGATGAGCAGGTCAGCTTCTACATGTCCACTCTGCAACTGGATGCCCTGAAAAATAAACGTCTGCGAAACCTGACGCCCCGGGATATGTGCTTGGTCTGTATTTGTGGGGCTTTTGTGGGTCATAGTCCCATTATTCTGATCGATGATATACACTCGGACCTGGACAAGGCCTCACAGAATCTCGTTTGGGGCCTGATCAACGAGGAGAAGTCGCGAAGGACCATTATTTTGGTCTCAAACTCGCCGGTATTGGCCGAAAATATAGCCGATCGTATGGCCATCATGTCCAATGGAGAACTCAAGTGTACGGGAACCAAGCCATTTTTGAAGAATATGTATGGTCATGGTTATAGATTGGTGAGTGTTGGTGGTTAGGTCTGATAATAATAAGGGAATTTTTGGAATTTATTTTAAGTATAGAGTGTTTTAAGATATTTTAAATACATAGTCCTATCCTAAGTCCTTTGAAATTGAAATCCAATAATTGTCTAGGAAAAATAACTAAAATATTGCCTTAACTATTTTATTAATAAACCCCCCTATCTAGACCTGCGTAAAAGGCCGACATTGCAAAATTAGAGAACTTAATGCTTTGATGGACAAATATATGCCAAATCTAACGATTGAAACAAACATTGGCTACAAAATAACTTTTGTTTTGGAGAATAAATACGAGGATCAGTTCCCGTTTCTCATCGACGATCTGGAAGACAATATGGAGAGACTAGATGTGGTTAGTTTCCGGATAAGAGACACCTCAATGGAGGAGATATTCCTGAGATTTGGATGCGAGGAAAACGATCCGATGAGCGGTACCCAGTCGATGGATAATCCAAATACCCTGGTGGATGAATACTATGCGACATTGGATGAGGCGGACCGAAGGGGTAAACGCAAGGGCTTAAGGTTGGGCTTACTACAATGCAGGTCAGAGTTTAAAAGAGTCTTCTGATAGGGATTATTAATTATTCATTTCCGTGGCAGAGCTCTTTTTATGAAACGATGGATTTTGGCAAAACGTCATTGGGTTGTGAAAATCTTTGAGTTGATTGGGGTGTTGGTCGCCTTTTTGTGCACCTTTGCCGGCACCTTTATTTATGGCAAGAATTATGAACTGATCCCAATGACCTATAACCTCAGTCAGTTGCCAACGATCGATGCTTTCGCTGAACTCTACTCGAGCGATAAAGCCTCCGTCGACATGCATGCCTATTACAGGGAATTACTTTACTGGTACGACGCCAATGTCCTGAATTTGGGCAAGGGTGATTATGAAAAGTATGCCCTAATGAATAACTCGGAATTGACCAACAATGTCAACTACAAGTACATGTTCGGAGCTACCTTTGACCGCGAACTGGTGACCGCCTGGTACAATAATATTCCACTTCATGCGGCGCCATTTGCTCTAAATGTCGTCCACAATGCAGTGGCTAGGTAATGGAGTTTGTTTTTCGATTATTTTTGCTTTTGAAACCCCTCTATTTTCAGGCACTTTTTCGACGAAGAAGCCACCATCGATGTCACTCTGAAGCCCCTGAGATTTGCCACAAAAATCGATACCTTTCCACCCGGCTCTCATGGCGTGGGCAGTATCCTGGCCATTAATGTGTGCTTTCTTCTGGGCTTCATCTGGCCAGCTTTGTCCATTTATCTGATTCGGGAACGTTGTAGTTCCATGAAGAGACAACAATTTCTAGCCGGCGCCAAATTCGTTACATATTGGATATACACTTTTCTGTACGATGGGATGCTGTTGGGTTTCCATACTTTAGGCTTGCTGGCCATGGTCTCCATGTACATGCATCCTATCCATAACCTCTCCTTTTACAGTAAGTGCGGGTTATTAGACTTACTTTTACTTTAATGATGTTTAATGATAATGATATTAATCGCCTTCCTTTTCTCAGTTTTCTTCATGCTGGTCTTCGTCATGGGCTGCTTATGGTTGATTCTTTCAACCTACTTAGTATCTGGAATCTGCTCGAATCCCTGCTTGGGCTATATGGGTCTATGCTGTCTGTCCAGCCTGGGGGTAGTATGCTTTACATTAGTTTACACCCACACCATCATCGAACCGTCAACTTCATTGCAAATATTTGCATTCTATGTCGTGGCTGAGATCATTTTTATACTATTCCTAACACTCGAACACTCGATAATATGCTCCGATGATTCGGTAAGGTTTGCCTCAAAAGTGGTCTATAATTGCAAGTCGGTGCCCAGTTGTTGCAGTTAAGTTCTTAATTTACATTTGTGCTTTCCTATTTCTAGTTTACTTTCTTGTTTTATCTAATTGTAGATGAAATAAGCTTCACTGGCCCGAATAGTCGACTCACTAATTTGTACATTGTGCTGGCGTGTCACTTGTTCTTCGTCGCCATTACCTTGTTCCTCATTGAGTTTTATTCGATCATGGGCTTTGGATGCTGTCGCAGTGGTACCAAACATTCAATTCATCTGCGCGGTGGTGAGGAAATGGCCAATAGTTGGCTGATTCGCAGTCATGTGTCCATGCCGACGGTGGATGCTCCGGTTCAGACCGAACGTCATCGGATTAGTCGGATACCGTCGAGGTCGAGGCCCGATCATGCCGCCGTCCTGTTGGGCATTTATGCCAAGAAGCGTAAAGTTGACATTCTCAATAATTTGGATTTCTATGTGGAAAAGTGAGTATGGCTACGGGGAAGAAGTTGGAGTTTAGAACAAACAATAATTTCCAATTCATTTTTACATATTTTATTTGTTTTTTTATTCAGTTAAAGTTGAAGTTAAAAAATAGAAGAGTTCAGTTTATCATCTTCATAATATCAGCAATAACATAATTACATTTTAGTACATTTTAAGATTACATATATTTTCCAAAAATGTTTCATTTTCCACGTCAGTTTTAGAAGGCTTTTTGTTTTCTTCAATCTGCTCTTCGGATGAACATATCAATGTCTTCATCTTCAAAGCTAATAGATTCAGAAATGAAAAAATATAATTTAAAAATTATTTCGAGTTAGTTATTTTAGAAATGACCGGTTGGAGATAAAAAAAATGAAATTAGAATACACACCTCATATCAGGATCGAACCACCACCCATAGTGCTCTGCCTTCGCCAAATTACGATCAGGAACTCCATCCTCATCTCGATCGAAAGTGGAAAATTTGGAGCCCAGCTTAGGCATTACCCGTAGGTTGTCTCCAGTACAATTGCCAATACTTTTCACCTTGTAAGCTTCGCTCTTATCGCCCACAACAAAGTTTCCGCATCTTCTGTCCCCCTGATCGGTCCATAAAAGCACTTCATGAGGCTTTCCATTCGTCAGATGGTGCCATCGATTGAATCCAATAAAGAACTCATCCTGATACTCAATTCCTACATCTCCAAATCCACGTTCATAATCCTCATACGTGCGATTAAATATTTGAGAATTAGAAAGTTTACTATAAACAGTTAACCATCCAGATCTATACTTCCAATATGACATACAAGCCACTTTAAACGGGTCTGAGCCTGGAAGTTGGATTTCGCGGAGGATATCTGTGCCATATTCTTGGTTTCGTGGACAAGGATCTGGAAAATCTGAAAAATTCGTTGTTGTATTTTGCAAACTATTGTGTTCTGCCGACTCACCTATGGTCTCTGTTTTCGACATCGTCTGATTATCAATATTAGGCAGTGGAGTTGTTGGGACCTCTTCAGTTTCTACTTCCGCATTCTTTGTTTCATTATTCGACTTTGTTGGATTATTTTCATCCATCCCTCCAATCTTTACTATTTTTCCCAACTTGGCAATGTCTTCGCGGAGCTGATTAGTCAACATTGTGAGTTCACTTGTTTTCTTTAGGTCACTAATTTGAGCCTTCAATAGCTCTATTTCCTTATTCTTCTGATTGTCCACTTCCTGCTGCTTGGAAAGCAACTTCTCATATTTAACTTCACTATCTTTAAGTTGATTCAGCTCTTCCGAATGCCTTCCCATCAAGTCCAAATTGTCCTGTTGGCATTTTGATAACTGGGCATATTTTTCCAGATCCTCTCTCTGCAATTCCGTGTAATCAGCCCTGCACTTAAAGAGCTGTGCATCTTTTTCGTTGGTTTTTTCGAAGTATCGAAGTAGAGGTTTGACAATCGGGTAACAGACTGAAGCACAGTCGTCTTGTTGTTCTTCGGAGAGGTAGCACGACTGCGGAATTAAAAGTTTAATTATTTTTCAAAATAAAAACACTCAAAACGGCTATTACATCTTCAGATCCCAGGGAGGTAGAAATTAGGAAACACGCGGAAATGAGGACCACGGGGAGGATCATCTTGTATTTTTTCGATCGAACTGAACTTTTTACTGAAAAAGTCACTGGGAATATTTTAACTGATCCGCGAGTCTTGAAGCTCCGGCTTTTTAAAGCCGACCTCGGCCTTAGCTGGAGCTTGAGACTGAGCTTCAGGTTCTGATAAGGAATTGGGACATACCCACACATATAGAGAAGCCAAAATATTCCACAGACAGAATGCGTACGGAAGGGATGTCACAGGTTATTGGAGATTAGAGAGAAGTGATTAGCAACAAGACCTGGTTTATGTTCTTAGCTTCTGCTTCTTGATATATGTATATGCAGGCTACATGTACATACATTTGTATATATGTACATATGTGCAATAAATTATTTTGTAATTTATATTATTTATTATATACATATTCCCAAAATGGAAAGTACTTTTCAAAGGGATTTTAATGACGTAATGGTCTCCTTTTATTGCCTTGCAGAGGGTATTATAATTTCGGTCAAAAGACTACAACGCAGTGAAGGGGACATCTCCGAACCTATAAAGTACATATATATATTCTTGATTCTATTCGCCCGAAGTTAGCCTTCTTTTCTTGTTAGAGAAGTTATTGGCTTTTTATTCTGCTTCCCTACTATTTTATTTTTCGCAAGCACAAAAATACTAAAAGGTATAACCTTATATTACCTTATTTATATATACATATATGTTATTATATACATATTTTCCGAAAGTACTTTTCAAGTTGATCTCAATACGTAATAGACGCCTTATCTCTGAATGAATGTCGCGCTTAAGAGGGTCTTCTAGTTTACAAATTTAAGAAAATCGATCTTTTTTATAATTTATTATTTTAGATGTTCAAGAATATCTCTCTAGAAGAGTTTTTAAAAATAAAATTATTTTCAAAATGAGGGCCGCCTTCGTTTCGTGGCATTCTTTGAGGAGATATACCCATATATGTATGTATGTATGTACCTTTTCCCATAGAAACGGTCTACAATGCGTGGATGTCAAAGACTATTAGAGATAGAACTATCCGATTTGGAACTTGAACTCGTATGATATCCGCGCAGATCAAAGTTTGCCAAACCCACTCCCGCCCTTTAAACGGTTATAATTTAGTCGGGAAACTCGACTAAAACCGTCTTTTCTTTTTTTTTTTTACCCGGTTAGGGCATTTTTTTAAACAATACCTTCTTAAGCATTTTCTTTGGAATTTCGATACATATATAGAAGCTTTTGATATTAAAATGATTGCGTCACCGATTTTTTAACTTTTATAGTACCGGGTATAATGATAATACGACAATATTGGATAAAATAGTCGGAAATCAATTGCTTCTCCCTCTAACTTATATTTTTATAAAACAGTTTCAATATAATATTGAAAAAATAACCATTTAAAATTTTAATATGGAAAGCTAATGGCTTACAGTCCATTCGTCACCGATTTTGTTTTATGTAAGACTACGGCATCTAAAGTACCGGGTATCTTTTCAAAAAGATTTTCAATCATTTTCCGTAGGATAATATAGATGGTTTCCCGTTTCCTTATTCCTAAGCCTTGTATTATTTGAAACCATGGGAATATTGTTACAAATCGAGAAGAATTTGTCATGTAGGGGCATTCGTCACTCGATGTTTACTCTGTTAAGGCATTTTTTTTTAAAGGCAATTTAACTGTACTAGTACCGGGTATAAACAAGACGTATCCTTACCTTTTCTAAATAATTTATATTTCCGAAAGGATTAGACACCCATGTACATGAAACTCATCAGTACCTAATACCCTATATAATATACTAAAATATGCCAAAAATCTCAAAAAAATATAGAAAAGAATGCGTTAACATATCAGGATCTAATAACTCCGGCAAGTCCACCCTATTGAAAGTGCTAGTGGGTGAGACCAAGATGAAGAGTGGTCGGGTCTGGATCTGCGGGCATTCGATGGAGAGACAGCGCTTGAAGTGCTACCGCCTCATCGGGTACTGTCCGCAATGGGACACCCTGCCCTCGGAGTATACGCCCCGGGAATTGTTGCTAATAATGGCCCTGATCCAGGGACATCGCAGGAGCATGGCCCAGGAACTAGCTGATTCTCTGCTGCGAATGCTGGCCCTCACACCCTGTTGGAACCAATCGGTACGTCAGTGTACCACTGGACAGAGTCGTCGTCTATTGTTCGGAGTGGCTGTACTGGGCTCTCCAAAGCTAGTTCTAGTTGATGGTGTTCCGGCGGGTCTGGATCCCACCGGGAAGAGGACCGTCTTTACGGTCACCTCACAAATGCAATCCCGGGGATGTAGTTTCGTGTACACTCACCTCAATAACTTGGATGCGGAACGATTGTGCCAACAAACCCCCATCCTGGTGTCGGGTCAGCTGTGGATGGTGGGGTCCTTCGACGAGGTCCATCGAAACTACCAGGCCGGCTACCAGCTGGAGGTGAGATTCAAGCGAAAGGTCAACCCGAATGTCAGCATTTCCAGGACAACCTGGAATCGAATCAATCACTTCCCCATGTCGCCTCAGAAAAAGTTTAGCGCCTTTATGGAAATTAAATTTCCCCACGCCGTTCTCAAGTAAGCTTTTTTTCCTATTACCTATAAAATTATAATATCCCAATTTATTGTATCCTTCAGGCGTGAAAAAGAAGACTCTATGGTTTTCCAAATGCCACTGGGCTCAACCTCATTTTCCGAAATATTTTTGATCCTTCGCAAGGACGCTTTTGAAATGAACATCGAGGATTACTTCATCACTCGGAATATGCGCATGGGTCTGGAAATTTACGTTTATGACCGCGAATTTGAGGATCCTCGATACAATAACTGAAACGGGAAAATAGAGG
This sequence comes from Drosophila pseudoananassae pseudoananassae, assembly GCA_018153035.1. NCBI lineage: Eukaryota > Metazoa > Arthropoda > Insecta > Diptera > Drosophilidae > Drosophila > Drosophila pseudoananassae. The sequence continues at coordinate 1,498,837 of JAECXR010000023.1, read as the reverse complement.
AAGGAATAATAGGAAAATAATTTCAAGAACTTGTGTAATATCTTTGTCATACTTTTCGCAGATTAATAAAAAATTCCTTGATCAGTTTTGACTGAAAGCAAGCTGTTTAAAAAAATGGACTTTTCCAGCAAAGGAGAGGGCTATATCCATAAGAAATACTGTCTAAAAAGTGACCCAAAAATTTACAAAATTTTGTAATTAAAAATTAAAGCAACATTATAGTCGGCCTTAAATACAAAGGCATCATTTTCAAGAATGCTTTTCACAAAATAAATAACAATTAATCTTTAAAAAATGATTTTATAACATTTTTACTTAAAAAGTATTCTTTCTAAAAATATTCTAGTTGTAAACCAAAATCCAGTTATTGAAACATATTTTAATTTAAATTTTAAGCAAATTTATTTACAGTTTATCGTCTGAAAATATTCTCTGATTCTTTAATCTGACTCTGGCTTTTGCTATGATAATTTTATATTTAAATACATACGTTTTCATAACAACTTTACATATTTTCGGATTACCCAAATACTTGTGTTCGAATGCAAAAATTCATAATTTACAGAAAAGTCTGGCTTAAATAAAAAATCATTATATCTACTATTCAAAAATTTTGTAATTGAAATTTTTAATAGAGCCTGTGGAATAGTCGAAAATTTAAACAGATTTATATGAAAAGTAGATCGAGAATTTTAAAAAATATTCCACCCACGACAATCGAATATCGGTGTTTTTCTCAGCCGGGTGGCATCCCTAGAATCTATCGATAATTAGGGGACTTCTGCACGGTATCCGAAGAACTCCACCAAAAGGGGCCAACACACTGGATTTATACCAAAAAGTTTATTCGTTTTGATTACAAAATAATTTTAAAAATTCAGTCGGAAAGGCTATTTGTGAAACCGCTAATTTGAAAAGTAAACAGCCGAAGGAAGAAACCAACAATTTGAAAATTCTCGAACTAAATGCACCAAAAATTTTTAACGATCTCCGAGGATCACTGAGGCTCTAGCAGGATGAGCAGTTGGGTTCGTTTGACATAACTAGGGTCCGGTTTCTGAGTTTCCTCTGGATACGGCGCTCTATCCCGCGGAAGATGTTCTGGGGACGCTGCGAGAGGATCCCGAGAAGACGCTTGTATTGGGAGGCCTTCATGAAGGTGAAGCCGTTGATGAAGTGCATGAGGAAGAAGGCGGCGGCCTCCACGTGCATCCAGGGGCTCACTGGGTTCCCGGCGGCGAGCCAGAACCACTCCATGATGAGGGGGGTGGCTAGCGGGGTCATGTCTCTCAGGGTGTCCGCGACTCGCCTGCGAAAGATGCCAAACCGCGATGCGCGGTGCAGGCCATGGTGCTGGTGGGAGTCGCGCAGCAGGATGCGCTCGAAGAGGGTCCTCATCAGGTCCCCCAGGAGAGGCTCAAAGGACGAGACGTTGTTCCTAAAACGGTTTAGCTCGTGCATGAGATTCTGCCAGTGCTTCAGGGACAGCTCTACGACGGACCACTCGCAACACCTCGCCACCTGGAGCAGCACCCTGAAAGCCCTTTTCCCTTCAATTTTAAGCTGACACGTGTGGGTGCCCTGAGCCACCGTCAAGGTCGTGAAAGCCAGATGCAGGAATACGGCCACGTAGTTGGCCACGAGGGCTCTCTTTTTTTGGGCCACCGCCCGCAGGAACTGGTCCTCCAGGCTGGTGCCCATCTCGAAGATTTCCTGGTCGAGTTGGCGGGAGATGCCGGCAGACTTTAGCAGAGCCAACACTACGCTGCAGGCTTCTGCGTGGATCTCCGCTTCCTCGTGACGCAGGATGAGGTGCACTCGAAGGAGCACGCGGCTGTTGATCAAATCACTTGTAAACATGAATCCATGATGGGTCCAGGCAGCGCATACCTTAAAGAGAAGGATTATTGGACGAGGAGGAATAGAAGCTGGATCCCTACCTTGAGACACTGCCTTTGGCCCTCGAGTCCGAGGTTCTGGTGGTCCAGCAACTGCCCCATGAGGGTCACCACGTGGGAGGCATGTTGCCAGAGGTGGCACTGGATGAAAGACTCCCGATCGGGACGCACGCTCCGGATAAACTCGCGGGCCTCCCCGGGCAGCAGCTCCAGGATCTCGAGGAAGGCGCGGATGTGCTCGGTGTAGTTCTGGAGCATCGCCTCAGAGAGCTCGGGCAGCTCGTAGGACAAGGAAGCGAAGTGAAGGCCCAAGTGCACGAGGCAGAGGGCCAGCTGGATGACCAGGGGACGTCCGAAAGGCAGGAGAGCTGCTCTCTGCAGGTGCTGGGTCAGGCCGCTTTTCAGCTGGAGGACCCTTTCAGGGGTCAGGATGTACGCCTCTCGCTTGATCTTCATGCGGATGGTGGAGGCAGCGAAGAGGAGCACGTGCATGGGCTGGCACTCCACGTCTACCAGGATCTCGTTCAGGGTCTGCCAGGCATGGGGAGACCTCTGGAAGCGTCTTAGGAACCTGTCCTTGCGCGAATCGCACACGGTTGGGGTCTCCAGGGCCTTGGTCAGAGTCTCCTTGGTGTAGGGGTTCGTCCCTCTCTTGCGGTTCGCCCAAGGCTGGATAGAAGTTTCTATTTTTTTCAGATATTTCAGTTTAGATATTATTTTCAAAAACTTACCATGATGGAGAATCAAATGAATCACAATATTCAACTTACAAATTGAGTTAAATTTGGAAGAAACTTTTCACAAAACCCGATGTATTTTAGGAATTACTATTATTCCGAAAAATATTTCAAACAAATACTGGGAGCTGTCGTAGAAGCTAGTGTTCGTTGTGAGATCTAAACACAGATTGAATGTTTTCCGAAATGATCCAGGAATGTGGACCAAATTGAAAAATCAAGGACTACTGTGAGGATAGGTTTTTCAATTTTTTATTGCAACGATTGCCGCCCAAAACACACAATTTATTTTTACATACAGATAAAATTTAATTTCAATCGTAAAGTATACATTTAACATAATTTGTAAATTCTCATATGTGTCGTAGAGTTTTAGTTTGTGCCACAGTTTAAAATTGTCTTATTTACATTTTATGCTTTGGTTAGATTTTCTAAGTACATCGAAATAAATACAGTTACTACTATTATTATATCGTTTATATGAAAAAGTTTCTTGTCGGCGCTGGGAATTGTTTCTTCGACCAAAATATAAATATTTGTTTACTTTTTTTGGCCAATACTCTTTGTAGTTTATATCGTTTTTTTGTTTATGCTTATGAATGAAGTTAAAAAGAACATTAAATCACTGGAACTTAAGGTGCAGATCAAGCAAATATACATACAAATATATATAAATAGATCTCTCTTTTTTTACAGTGTACGTTTCACTAGATGATCACAATGAAATAAGGCATAAAAGCATCTACCTATTGTCTGGTCGATCTTATATTATTTTGTGTGTTGTTTGTGTAGCGTTTTTTGTATAAAAACTTGTAGTTTTTAAGTACTATTGTTTATTATATTTATATATAATCTGGTTTTTCTCTATGTGTATGTGCTTTGAGTTGAGGTCAGGATCAGAATTAGTATCCTATCAGGTAGTTGTTTCAGGTTTCAATACTCATTTGCTAGCAGGCACTTGCACAGCCTTTTCACATCATACGGTTGCCTAATAATTATTATTTTTTTGTTTGTTTGTTTGGGGGGCGAGGAGGAAAAAGCAAATATAGCTCAATTAAAATTAGTTCATACATTTAAAAAAAATGTGGTTAAAAAACAGGGTTAGTATTAACGATTAGTTAATTAGCTCTTCTAAGAAACTACAGTCTGTGCAGAAAAATAGCGCAGGTTAGCATTATGAGGCCAACAAATTAATTATTTTTTTAAAAAAAAGTACACAACAAAAAAATAGCTATTTAGAAATGTCACATGTTGAAGAATAGTGCCTTTTTGAGTGCTTCTTGGTGATGTTCTGCAATGTTAGATGTGATGGCAATGTGATGCGATGTTGTAAGCCAAAACATTCTAATAAATCCGTAAAATTCCAAAAAAATATCCGCAATTAAAAGCCAAAAGTTATGCCACATTTAAGCCCATTACAGAAGCCCAAGTGTCGGTGTTTTGTTTGCTGATTGGGATTAGCAACTGGGTTTTGGTGTTTTGTGTCTTTTTGTTTTTGGGGGAATGGCTACTACGTTTGGCTCACTGGTTGGCTCGCGTATCCTCGCGCTGGTACTTGGCAAACTCCAGGAAGATCTCCTCCAGCGTCGTCTGGCTCACCGAATAGTCCTCCACGTTCAGCTCGTCGCGGTTGCTCTCCATCAGGCCGAAGATCCGTGACCATTTCACCCCCGTCAGGGGAATGTAGAACGTCAGAATGCCCTGGTACTCCTCTCTGGAAAGTTAAATATAGAAAAGTTTATTTCTATTTATGTTTTTTAAGTAAATGAATATATAGAGGCTTCTGATATTATTCTAAAATATATGCTCTTAATGTTCCAAAGTTTGTTGTAGTTAATAAAATATAATAATATTACTTCCATAAATAATTTGCTAAAACTATGTATTTTTATTTAAAAAACTCACTGTAGTATCGAGTGCGGATACTCGCGCTCCACAAACTCCTTGACGGCATCGATCTCCTGCTGTGCCATCTGGACGGGCACCGTCACCTCATCATCGTTCCTCACCTGGAAGGCGTTACCATTACCTGTGACACCGCCGGCACTCAAGCGCGTCTGACGCACTGCATCCAAATTGCGGCGCACCTTGATCTTCAGGATCAGTCCCTTGGAGAACTTGTTCTTCAAATGCTGCGTGGAGCCGATACACTTGAACTCTCCATTCACCATGATGGCCAGTCGGGTGCACAGCGCCTCGCACTCCTCCATGCTGTGGGAGGTGAGGACGATGGACTTGCCCGAGTCCCGGATGCGGCAGACCATGTTCCATAGCTGACGCCGGGCGGCGGGATCCATGCCCGTGGTGGGTTCATCCAAATAGATTACGGACGGACTGCCAATTACGGCAATGGCTGTACTCAGTTTACGCTTATTTCCGCCACTGTAGGCATGCGTCCTCTTATCGATGTGCTTCATGAACCCAAAGGACTTGGCCAGATCCTCGGATAGCTGTTTAATCCTGGACTCCTGGACGCCGCGCAACATACAGAATATCCGCAACATCTCCCTGCCCGTCAGATCGTCGAGCAGGGCATCGAACTGCGGACAGTAGCCGATCATCTTGTAAATGCTGTTCATGTTCGATTCCAGGCTCAGACCCTGGACATAGGCCGATCCGGAGCTGATACGGTCGTCGCCAGTCATCATCTTGAAGGTGGTCGTCTTGCCGGCACCGTTCACGCCCAACAGCCCAAAGCATTCGACTCTGAAAGAATATTAGAAGACATTTCATTAATAATGGAATTAAAATAAGGAAATTGTCTAAAGGATTCTTTAAAGGGTGTATCTCAGTCACTTCTTGTGGGATATTTAAAAGAGATACATTTAACTTTTGGATCTCTTCCCAATCAACCTATATTAAATTTTTTTAAAGACACTTTTTTTTCGATTTCCTGTCGAATTTTATAATGGGCTTTTATAATATAATCTTATATATACATATATCTTATTATATATCATATATTATATTTTATTTTATATATAAATTATGGCTCACTGGAAAGGCTATATAATTGTTATTTTTTAACGAGCTTCAAAATGAATACCTTAAAAGATTCTCAGATAAATTCTCATTGATAAAATCTATATATATAAAAATCAATTGCTGTTCGTTAGTCTCGCTAAAACTCGAGAATGGCTGAACGGATTTATCTTATCTTGGTCTTGAATTATTCGTGGAGGTCTAGGGAAGGTTTAAAAGGTGAGAAAAATTCGAATGATTGCCGGGAAAATCCTCAAAACAGTATTTTTCTATTTCCCATACAAACGTTATCTAAATAAAATGGAGAGTCAATTTGTAATTTATTACCGCTGTATAAAGTTCAAATTCGCATGCGCGTTGGAGGATCTAATATCGCGTTCCGAAACTCAACAAAAGTGAAAGTGAATCGCGAACGCGACAAAATTGCATAGTCTCACAGCTTCATATAGCTTCGAGAAAATTAATTTTAGCTAACTTCAGTTGTTAATCTGTCCAATTATTTTTTTAATAAGACTATATAGAAATCGAAAGATAAATCTTAAGTTTTGTCACAAACGTTAAATTATAAATCTTAAGTTAAATTTCTGAACGCAATCATAATATTTGACATTAGATTTGACAACCAACTAATATGTATGTCAATCCATCCTGTCTGTCGCTTTTCAGTCAGAGCACGGAAAAAAGTATTACGATATTATATTGTGTTACGAGTTACGATATCTATGAGTGCATCCTTCTATCTTTGTGGCTACGTGCGCGAGAACTTTCTTTACTTTGGTGATCCTTTGTGATAGTGACATTCCAAGTAATGTGCTCTTTTTTGTGATAGTGACACTTTACTGCTAAATAAGCGGGAAATTTTCTCTATTACAATTTACGATGCCGAGGAGAAGACGACCTAACGTAGGTCGTCGTAGTCAATCAAATGTGCGAAGAGCTACCTCACGTGCTAACCGCACTGATGACCAGAGACAGAGAGATCAAGAAAATAGTCGTATTGCTATGTCAGAATTGCGTTCTTTAGTGAGTGACAATGTAGGAGATAGGCTTAGAATGCAACGAGTTCGTGCACATCAAACACAACAACAGCAAGCTAGACATAATGAAATTGAGCGAATCCGCAGACGCAGTGCTCCTGTGATTCTTGAACCAGGTTGACGTAGTCAACTATCCCACTGAGTTTTTAAATTCACTGGAATTGCCTGGATTATCACCTCACAATTTGCAGTTAAAAGTGGGATCAGTTGTCATCATGCTGCGTAACATTAATCAACCTCGACTATGCAATGGAACAAGACTGGCTGTGAAAAGACTGATGAATAACGTCATTGAGGCGACAATCATAAAAGGAAAATACAAAGGAGAGGATGTCTTGATCCCGCGGATACCGATGATTCCAACGAACTTACCATTCGATTTTAAACGGTTACAATTTCCAGTGCGTCTGGCCTTTGCGATGACCATAAATAAATCGCAAGGACAGTCGTTAGAAGTTTGTGGAATCAACTTGGAGTTTCCCTGTTTCGCGCATGGACAATTATACGTCGCGTGTTCGCGCGTCGGAAAACCGTCTTCTTTGTTTATTAACGCACCACAAAACAAAACAAAAAATATAGTTTATGAGAAAGCTTTAAATTAATTAACAGACTGTATTTTAACAGTGTGTGTCTGTGAATATCAAATTTAAACCTTATAAATAGCCAGTATTTCAGGAAAACTCTGTTTTGTAAGTAAGCAACATCGATGAGGCAGTACGAAGTCTGCCGGGTCAGCTAGTATATTATAAAGAATGATACTCCAAAATTAAACCCACTTTGAAGGCTATATATTTGTCGGAAATCCAAAAGGTACTTATAGGAATTCCCTATGGTTATGCTTCAAGATCTTTTTACAAAAATGTGCATAGATATTTGAAAAAAATATTTTGTGGCTTGCCCTCATGACTCTTAACAGTATGGACTATTTAAAAATATATATGTATATTTATAAAATAAAAACTTACTCCTGAACGCAGAGCGACACCTGATTGACAGCCAAAAATTGACCATAATACTTGGTGACACGATCCAGAACCAGATTTTTGGTTGCCAATTCATTGGAGCTCATATTGAGGATACGTTCCCTCTCAGAAGCCACGTCATCGTCCAAATGACCATCCGGAGGTGGTGGCGGTGGCTTGCTAAAAACAATTAAGATTGTTTCATTATTAAATTTAAGATTCAATTATTTCAGAGAAACTTACGAAACAATTTTGCGGACATTGTAGATAAGTTCGTTGATCAAACGGAATTCCAGAATGATGATAATTAAGAAGAAAACAACACCAGTGACGGCCATATAGACGGTTTCTGGCAAGACTCCAGGCTCCTCCCAGGCAAAATAGGGTTTGATATCTGAAAGTAAAATAGTAAAATAGGTTTAGGAACCATACCATTGTGGGTTGTATACGAAAATGTATGAAGAGAGTGAGAAAAATTTTAAAATAAGAGATATCTTTAGAAGAATTATCAGACATGCCAACAAGATAGCCTATAAATTAATTTTTTTATGTAATTAATTATATACGATAGTCTTGAGATAAATTTAGAAGGTTATCGCAGGTAAAGGTTATAAAGCTTTTCGTTATAAAAATGGCTGTCCTAAGAAATCTTCTTAAAAAAGAACTAACAGAGGGCCTCAAAAACAGACAGGAAGGAATTTATAGGTAGTAGAACAGATTATATAATAACTTCCAAGTATTAATATTAAAATAAAAAAACTTACTGCAACACTGCGGCACCAATTCACAAAGAATAATAGGCGGTATAGAGCCCACCTTGGCGCAGGCACTCCTTGTCGCCGTATTCGTGTAAACCTTGTTAAGTCCCATGGCCAGTGAAAAGTGCGGAAAGATGCGGAATATCCAACCCAATATATTCGCCGTATCCTTGGTATCAAAGAAGTCCGATGACATCACAACAACCACAATAAACAGAGCCATGCCACAGAATATATTAACGATGGAGACGCGAGCGAAGCCAGTGGCTGGTTCCTTGAAGAACAAGGACATAATGTAGATGAAGGGCAGAACGGCGAATCCGAAGAGCAGGAGCAGGGAAAAGTATCGTCCCAGTTCGCCGAAGGTGGACAATCCCGACTCCTGGAAGCAGACAATGGTGATGATCACGATGAGCGCGGTAACAGCATAGGTGGCGAAGTCGCAAATATATTGCGAACACCAGAACGTCCAGACTTTCACGCCCCCCACAAATTGCAGGAGTTTGGCCCGCGACTCTCGCTCCTTGATCAGAAACAGGATATATATCGAGCTGACGAAGCACATGCAGAAGCACAGATTGGAGGCCAACTGGGTGCCCAGATTATTGCCAGTACTCAGTTGGGAGAGCAGGGTGCTGGTGGTGTACGGCAGCGGGGCATTCGTCACCTCTATACTGATGTTCGGCGACAAGGTCATGCCAATGGCATTGTGCACCATGTTGATCGTTAGGGGGGCCGTGTGCAAGGCCTGATTGTTCAGCCAGGCGGTGATGTTGGTGGCTTTGAAGCTGGCGGCCACAAGGTAGCGGGAATTGATTCGCACTTGGATCGTCTCGCCCAGGTCCAGGATATATTTCTATATAATCGAGATATAAATTATAAATTAATGGGTTTCCCAAAACTCATAATTCCCACTTTCAACACCAAGCCTACCGTAAAATTCTGACTTCCCGTCGACGCCAAGCCATAATCATTGCCATACGACTTTGACAAGGACTCATATGCTTTCGAATACTCATATATTTCGGAATTATCCACTGCTTCAGACCGATCCAGAACCGTAACCGCCACAGGGTATTGGGTCAGGGAGAACGTAATGGGTTTCAGTTCCTGGAAAGTGCCCTGGGTTTTGATTATCAAAATGGTGACGACGACAAAGAAGACGGGCATTATGTTCTGGATCAGCAGCAACAACTTGTTGCGCCACGTATAGAGGAACTTCTTGAGGAGCATGGCCTTCCACTGATTGGACAGCAGCTGGAGGCCGTTGAGGAGACGTCGATTCTCCGAGAAGATGCCATCGGCTGCAAACAGTTAATTGAGCTTATCGGGGAGCTATTCCAAGATCGAGTTCAAACACTGCTTACACTGTACAGATTCGTTGTCCTCGTCGCCAGGTCCCCGCAAGTATCCAGTGCCGCCGTTCATTATCTCCTTGGGATCCTTGAGGTTGCCGGTATTATCCTTTTCGGCGCCCACCTTCATGAAAACTTCCTCCATCGAGGTAATGCCCACACCATAACCATTCAAATGCAGCTCATCCGACTCCTTCTCCAGTTCCCCGAACATATCCTCGAACTTACTGGAGGCACTGTCCGGCAATTGGTAGGATAACTCAGCGCCGATGTCGCATTCCGGCTTAAGACCCGGAATATATTTGTTCAGCAAGGCAGTCACCTCGTTGGTTTGGCAATCGTCGCGCTTCACACAAATCTAGAGAAGGGTTTTTTTTAAATTAAGAACTGATAGAAATCGATTGTTCTTCGATTAGTTCGATAACTCACCAATCGGTAGCCGGAACCATATTGTTTTTTCAGGAAAAACGAAGTGCCATGACACTTGAGCTCGCCATCACACATGATTGCAATACGATCGCCGAGGACATCAGCCTCGTCCATGAAATGTGTGGTCAGGAGCAGAGTCCTGCCGACCTTCTCCTGTTGGAGAAGATCCCATAATTGCCTTCGGGCGGAAGGATCCATTCCGGAACTGGGTTCGTCACAAAGCACCACCTTAGTATCACCGCACAGGGCACAGCACACGGAGAGCTTACGTTTCATGCCACCGGATAGCTTGCAGGACGCCACATTGGCCTTGTCCTCCAGCTCGATCATTTTCAGGTACTTGGCCACCTCCTGCTCCACAGCCTTCCCCCTCAAGCCCTTCATCCGGCTAAAGAACCGAATGTGATCCGCCACACTCATCTCGTCGAACAGGACATTGTGTTGCGGACAAATGCCCAAGGACATGCGGGCTCCCTCGATATTCGTTCGAATGTCACTGCCATTGATGATCGCCGTACCGCTGGTGGGCGGGAACATGCCCGTTAGCATCGATATCGTTGTTGTCTTGCCGGCTGCATTGTGCCCAAGGAGCACCGTTATTTCATCCTCAAACATATTCATCGACAGGCCCTTGACGACCAATTTATCGGAGAACTTCTTCTTCAAATGTCGCATCTGTAGACCGATATGTTTGTCGGCCGGTTCCGCTTCGAAGGCATTCGGATCTCGTTGCTCCAGATACCTATTCGGCACGTCCTCCACACCGGCGTACTCCCGTTCGCCGCACCAGAACTCCCGGGTGAAGGGGAAATTCCATGGCTTCGGTACCCCAAAGCTGCCCGGCATTATTTGCTCCACATAGAGGCAGATGGTCATATAAAGGACACACGACACCAGCATCATAATCATCACAGCACCGATCGTCAGCGTATCATCCACCGAGACTGGCGTGAAGATGTTACTCCACTGGAGGCCTTCGCCCGTACCCTCAAAGCCGAGAATCAGTTTGACGCCAAAGCCCATTGCCGTGTTGGAGATCAGACTCCAGCCCAACTTAGAGCCCAAAGTCAAGCTGTCGTACGAGTTGATCGTGAAGGAGTACGGTATATAGGCTATGAACCAGATGAGGCCCGTAACCGCCGCCGCTGTACTGGCCCGCGAGAAGAACGTGGCCATCATGAAACAAAAGCAGATACTGGCTATTAAATAGATGATCAGGAAGAATACCAATGCCGTGAAGCTGGCATGCGTCAGCACAGCCACGTCCTCGGACCAATGGATCTTCACCAGAATGGCTATCAGGATGGCCGATATGGTTAGCATTATGAAGGACTTGACGAACCACGCCGTCCAATGCAGCCAGTTGCTGAGGCCCATGATCTTCATTACTTCTTTCAGTTGTTTCTCCTTTTCGGCGGTGATATACTGAAGTTAGAATAAAATATTGAAAACATTACTCAACCAGAAAGCTATTATAGATAGGCACCTTTGTTATATACGTGCAGGGATATATGAAACTCAGCAGTATGATCAGCGACATTATCGATGACATTCCCTCCAAAAGTGGATCGAAAATATACGATGGATATGGATAGCGTTGCATGTATATGTCTGGTAGCTCTCCGGTACCATTCGCCTTGTTTCTCAAAAATGCCATCGTCAGTTGGTGTTGTAAAGGCAGAAATCCTTCTCGTAGATAACCCACAGGTATGCCGCCATCGTCGTCGCCCTCGTTTCGGGGACCCGTCAAGTCGATCGTCGGAAAGAGTCGCATCGTCAGCCATGTATTGGCGATTGCAATCGTCGCCGTTCTCAATTCCGATGGAAACCGCAACGAAAACCGGAAATCGTCCGGCAACGTTTCATATCCGGACCACGAATCATCGAACTGAATGCCGGCAAAGGCACTTTTACTTATCACATCGGCCTCCAATTGCATGGCATTGGCCGAAGAGCATGGCTCCATTGCAGAATCCAGATTGGACAGAGCTTCGGAGACTAGTCTCTCCAGGGCGGGACTGGTCGGGGAGTAGCACACCCACTTGAAGTTGTTAAAGCTGGTTTTTAAGGAACTCCTGTTTTAGAATATATGTATTTTTTATTTTTTTTTTTTTGCGGAAATTTAATAATTTTGAAAACATTTAACATTTGGTTAGTATAGTTGGTTAGCTTTTATGAAGGTGTTTAAGGGCTTGGAAAGGTTAGTATATGTCGTTTTGTAATATATGGTGTGTGAAAATGTTGGGTAATTTTTTAAAATTATTTAAATATATATTAGATAATATGTGGTGTGTTTAATCTATTTATAGATGATCTTAAAAGGTTTTTTTAGTTTTAATTTCTTTTAGAAAATTTGTTTAGTAAAGTTGGCTGGCTTTTATGAAGATTAGTTTATGTTTTTTAAAATTATTTAAATACATATACCATGTATATGGTATGTGGTAGTATATAGTGTGTTTTATTGTGATGGTTATCCCCCAAAATAGTTCTTTCTACTAAATAGAACAATTCGACACATTTCCGCAAAAGTATTGTGTTTCACAAAATTGAACTTTACACAATATTAGTGTCATTTTCTTTAGAAATGTGTCATTAAAACTTCAATTTTGGAAAAAAATTATATTTTTACCGCGGAAACGCTTCGATTTGGTTAATACTAGTGTAGTTTGCTATATATAGTATAGTAGTATGTCATAAAGGTTAAAATAATAATATTTTCTTTAGTTTTCGCAATAAAAGCCTTTAAAAACAAAACAAACTTTAAATTAAAGCAATAACTTTTGCTGAAAAATTCATTTCAATACAAATATTTTAGAACAACATAAGTAATTTGTATTCCCAAATAATATTCCCATACTTTTATAACTTTATAATAACTTAAGGCTATTAGTTAAGGTATACATATATGTAAAAAAAAACCCTACAATTTCTAATAAAATAATTTGTTTAATTGAATAACTTTCAAAGCCACATAAAACATCATGGTTACATTTGTTATAATTTTATCAAATATGTATTTTATGCCACTTTATTTTGTGAAAATGACCAAAGAAGTTGTTGAAAAACTTTCAAATGCATTTTAATTGTGGTATTTGCACTTGTAATCCTGTTTTAGTTTTGAGATTAAACTGTTCAGAGTGGTTTGTTTATTTATTTTTAGTTTTTGTTACGGTGCCAGGCTGAAGTTTGTTGTTAAATTGTGTTTTTATTTTTCGGTGTTCTGTGTTTCGTGTTTACTTTTGATTTGTTTACCTCTGTTGGTTGGGTGCAATCAGCGATAGGAGCTTGCCAAAGTAGGACGTTCTATGCAACGAATTCCTTCAGACGAGAAACATTCACATATCATGTACGAGTATATACAAAATTGAAACTTTGAAGGTAAGGGTAGAAATTGAAAGAAAACTAGACTACCAAGCGAAACGCAATAGAAGCCTTCTAATGAAATTCTTAGAAAAGCAAAATAGAATGCAGTGTTAAAAGCAAAGAAAAAATGTAATTGGATTAAAATAAACCATAATTCAGAAGCACCTGAAACTTTAGGATTTTTATCAGCTATTTATGGACTATATTCGACCCAATACTCAAAGCTTTACCTTTTAAAGGTAATTTGATAACATATATTTTAGCCAATTAATCGTAAAAATTCAACATCACAATATCCTCTTTCTTTTATTTAGTCTCGTATTTATTCGCGCGATTCTAGCCGTACGACATGCGACAGCGGCACTACTTCGATTTGGAGAGGCAGTCCCTACTTAATAAACAATTGGGCAAAAATGGCAATTAAATTAAAAAAAACTTGCAAAAAACACTGTTAAAAAAAAACTAAAATAAAACAAGCATTTAAAATAAACTTGGTACATAAACAGGACCAAAAAGGTATATCATTTGGGTTCAACTCACCTGAACAAACTCAGATCTGTAATATTTAGTGCGGGGTACTCTTTCGTATTCATCTGTTCCGTATCGACCAGAGTCCGGACTAGAACCAGTAGCAGGGAGAATATAGCCGGCAATACCAGTTCGATGATCATTTGCAATTTGTGATTCCATTGTAGGGTCCAATTTTTCCACAGTAACAGGACAAACTTGTCCCAGTTACTAACCTTGGCCATTTTTCAGGATGGATATTGTTTTCTCGTTTTTTTTTTTTTGGGATTTGTTCGTTTTGGCTTTGGGTTTCTCTAGATTAGCTCAACATTAAAAGTCTCTTAAAATTAAGGTCTACAAATAGAAACAAAAATAGTAAAAAATTTATTGATTTTTCTTTCAATGCTATTGAAATTTTCAAGGTGGCGAAAAACTGCCACTTGTTAAAATATTCAATCGACACTTATTGATTTCATGGGTCTAATACCATTGGGAATTTTTAATTCAAATGGGGTTTAAAATCCTTAAAATATTGACTTCCCAAAGCCTTATCAGAAGGAAGTTAATAAAAGTGACCCTGTTTACAAGTTCATTGTGGTTTTGAAAATGCAATGTCAAGTACTTTCGTCTAACGATCTATTTTCACATCCAGAGTGCTTTTCAATTATCTAATCATTATCGATGGCTATGTTAGCTTGATAGGGTTCCAAAAAAAAAAAAAAAAAAAACAAATAATAAAGCACTAAATATGTTAGGTAACTAAATCATAACTCTTGTAACAGCACACGTTACGGTTCTGTAATAATCGTATAACTCTATAGATTGGATGGAAAGTGCAAGGAGAAGTGGAAGTGCATAACTCTTGTTTTTTATGACTTTTTAATTTCGATTCGAATTATCGAACTGCAATCGAGGCGTCTGGACATTCTTAATCTTTCTATGATATGATTTACTAAATTTAGAAGGGCTAGCCCCAAATGGTATTACTTTGTTTCAAACGACTAGCAATTAAAAATAAAAATTACCAAACAAAAAATAATGAATTAAACAGGTGTTTGCAGTTGCCAACTGAGATCTTAAATTAAAATTGAATCCAACAGAAAATTGTTAGCAACTGGTTTTTTTTTTCGTGTTTTGTGAAAATGAGAAACTTGCTGATCTCAGAATGATTTGTGGAAAAAAAATCAAGTATATTGCATATATGTGACTAAGTGAGTATATGAGACGATAAGCTGAAAAAAAAACGCTTCCGAGGAAGCTTTGTGGGTTGTTTGGACTTCGCAAAAGCGACATTATTTGTTTGTGAATTAGGCCACTTGTAATCAAAGTGCTTTGATTATGAGAGCTAATTGAAATAATCAATTTTTGGGAGTTGTTTCATTTCCCCAGACAGATAATTTTAAAAATTTCAGTGTCTTCTTATCGGATTAATACGTTTTTAAATAATATGATTAAAAATATCATGGAATTCAAACAGTTTTGTCGATTTTAGACATTCATTACAATTTTGTTTAATATTTATAATTGGTTTTAAACACATTAGTTTTTATGTTATAATTTATAATTTTTGTTGTATTTTTTTAATCAAAAATTGCTCTTTTAAATTGACATTTTAATTATATTCTTTTTGCAGTTAAAGTTGTGATGAAATGTCATTACGATATATACGATTAGATTTGCAAAATTAGTTTGACCTTTAAATGGTTTCATCAAGATAGAGATATGTATAAATAAAAATAAATATTAAAAATATTAACAAAGTTATTTCATGGTAAAAAGTAAGGAAAGAGAAATATATTTCATTATACTAAAAGAAAACAATTTTTAGAATTTAATAATTATTTATAGGTAAATATAATAATGTATTTCAATCACTCTTCAAACAAAATCATTATAATTTTTTTTTCTTTCTGGATTATTACGTGGAATTCCCAAGTCTCTGCGATAACCAACCAAAATTTTACGACCATAGACACTAGAATCACATCAACACACAATGTGGAACAGGAATAAACAATAATATCGGGGTACACCCGTAGTTACCACAATTCCCGGAGTGGCATAAATCCACAAAAAAAAAAAGAGTGTCAGCCACAGCTGTAGCACATATACGATACTCCAGCTTACTCACCAAGTACACAATAATAAAAAAAAAGAATAATAAAAAAAAAAGATATATACATATATAGTAAAATAAAAAGTACCTAAAGTAAAACTTAACCGCGAATACTCCGGCGTATTCGGAACCGTCGACCGTTACGGGTGCCGGACAAGTGTGAACTGAAACGCTCCGGCGGACAATCTTGCATATTTATCAATGAAAAGGTATATTTCGAACACAATCTATTGAAGGCCAATAGAGCAAATAGCGTTTATTGGTTTTTGGCCTGGCTAAAAAAATGATAAGCCGATACACATGTCCCACTCCGGTGCAGAGTTACGCGTCCCAGGGCATAATCGTATATACATACATACATATATTTAGGGATGTCTGGCACTTTCATAAACTTTAATATCGCAAGTGGATCTATTACTCACTAAATGACCCTTGACTTTCATTTTTTTCAAATTATGGCTAATTGAAAAGACATTTTTGTAATACAACACTGTGTAATAATAAACTAAAGCGATAAAAAATCGATAAAAGGGATATAAACTATAATAATATCATTCTTAGAGAAAGGCTAATAGTAATAGTTTAAGCACATATTAGTTTTGTGACTTTTGTTATTGGAGAACCTAATGCCTTAATCGACTTATTCACCAATTACAGATAACTTTGATAAAAAGACATACCAAAAGCCGTGTATCAATACATTACTGGGTAATACAAAATATCAAAGAATGTTAACTAAAATCGCCAACTAAAAATGAATCAACATTATTTTGTTTTTTATGAATGAGTATGTGATATTTATACAAATTTTATTACAGCAATTAGTCAAGTCCCTTAAGGTTAATTGCTCTTGTCTTACTTATGAAAATCTGAAGTGGTCATGCGACAGATCGCAGCTATAGAGATAAGATTCAAAGAACCCTGGTTTGCTGAAAAAAAAATGCTCAAATTTTTGATTATGCTGAATAGAAGTTCTAGCGAACACCTGTTTTCCAGAAGAGAGCTCCTTATCGACTATTTCTATGATATCTTTAGATTTATATTGGCCAAATCCAGAGTACAAACACGTTTTACTTTCGTTCAGTTGAAATGGGATCATAAATACTCAGGACAGACTGTACTTAATTGGGGTTAATATTTAAAAATTTATACTTTTTAAAAGCTAAGTAGCTAAGTAATTACAGGTGCATAGTGAAAAGAAATTAAATAATATAATATAAAAAAAAGTAATTCCTTCGAGCCGGATTTGAACCAGCGACCTATGGATATCCGCGCTGTTTTCTCTATAACCGTCTACAGTCCACCGCTCTACCAACTGAGCTATCGAAGGTCCACGAAAGGCCCCGGCTAATCACTTAAACAAAAATCACAAAAGCACCTCAACGTCTAGCCGGCGAGACGACAAAAGTGAAAGGTAAACAATCTATGTATATATTTTGATGTGCATACATTATTTACAGAAAAAAAAAAAAAACAAAAGCACTGCTTGTGTGTATTCATATAAGCTGACCCAAGCATTTTATTGATTTATATACATATATACTGTTATACTAAAGTATATATATACAAAAGTAATTGAATTAAAATACGGTAGCGGGGCGGAGATGAATAAGCAGCCTTCGATAGCTCAGTTGGTAGAGCGGTGGACTGTAGACGGTGATTGAAAAAGCGCGGATATCCATAGGTCGCTGGTTCAAATCCGGCTCGAAGGAAAGTTCTTTTTTTTTTTTATTTTTTTTTTTCAAATAAATAGGTTCTTGAAACTAAGTATTCAATGTAGCTCTCTTCAGAGTGCCCTGTAATTTAAACAAACTACTCGGAATCTAATCTTTTTGAGTTATTGCCAATAAGGATCTGCATTTTATGACTCATATGATGATTCATTGCCTTTTTGGAGTGACTTCCAATCAAAATATAATATATAAAGAATCAAAAAGCACTAGTTTCGTTATCATCATTCTGATTGGACAATCTTGAGAGGTCATTTAGTAGTATTTCGACACTGGATGTGTCTGATAATAGAATCTATTAGTTTTACTAATAGAATAATCCATAAAATAAACATTAAGTAGAAACAATAGAATATGAAAGCTTAAAAAATAAAACTAGTACACATGTTCATACCGATGTATAAAATCAAATTGTAGGCGTGTGGCACCTTTTATCGTTACCAACCATTGTTGGTGATATAGATTTTTACCGGGAATGTACTTAAAGCAATAACTCCAATCTACAATATGCCAAAAACTCATCACGAGGATTCCCATTGGAAACTACGATGATTCATGGGCTTTGGCATGTGACTGTTAGAAAAATAAAAGTCAAGAACCTTTAATTCCAAGTAACAAACTAGATAGAATCTTAATAATTCTTAAACAATTCTTAGTAAAAGATACATATATCCTAAGCTAAAACCCTTCTTTTGCCCTTTGGACTATAACTTATATTCGTTTTGCGTTTGAAAATAAAATAGAACACCCACTTTGAGTCTATTAGATAAAGTTGAATTATTTTGCACTCGTTTCTCCCTTTGGTTGATTCTTTTTACAATAATTGCAATTATTATATACATGAGTATATTGTATATATGTATATATTATTTCATTTGCAACTTGTGCGATTAAGTTAACAACCACTTAGAGATAAATATTGGAACGCGGTGGTGGGGCATTACTGCATAATTGATTGGGAAATTGTTCGATGGGTGATTATTATTTATGCCGATGCGTTTGACCTTTATTCGATTTGCGTATTTTGCACTGTCATTGTAAGTAGAATATACTATATTTTACTCTATAATATTATAAATTAATAGGGGTCTGAAATAATAAGCTGAGATGCAATTGTTTTTAACAGAAATAAATTAAGAGAGCTTGATGATACACTTTATAAAAGAAAAGTTATCAAAAAAATTTCTGTATCTTTTGATAAGAAATATATAATAATTATGTATCATATTTTTTATAGTTAAATTTTAAATAAAAATAAAATGATTGAAAAAAATGTCGAACAAATTTTTTTTGGTGTATAGAACCAACACCCTCTCTATAATGACCATGGCAACCATGAAAGATAACGGTAAATGTCAGGGTCGTGCAACATAGGGGACCGGCATCGCCAAATGCGCATGAAACACTCAACAAAAACAAAAACAAAATTCCATGCAAGGGGGTTTGTGGGAAAAGTGTGTATGCACCGTTATAGAGACAACTTTGGCGCCTCACTCGGAAAAAAACTACAATAACAATTTATAGACAAATATATAGTTTTGACACGCCGGTTATATTTTTCTAGACATAAGTATGATTTGTCCCATCGTGCGGGCTTCTAATAATTATAAACCGCACATAACATGGTAAAATAGATCTTTCACATACGTAGTATGTTTATTACATACCGACTATCATACATATAGAACACCAAATAATACACCATACAGTACTGCTATTAGCTTTTATCTTTGGCTGCGTCATAGGTAATACATATAGATAAAATATGTTTTATTTTGCTGATTTATTCGTTATTGCATTTTGCACGTTGCCCACTTATTTCTAATATTTCATATTTGTTTGGATTTTTTCGGGGAATTCTATTAACAGCTGACTGACTGACACACACTCGCGACACCCGCACTCACACACACGGCCTATTAGAAAAAAAATAACATAAATTTTTAAGTGTTGCAAACTTCTAATGCCAAAAAAAAATCTAAATAATACACAAGTAATCATCGATGAGCTTTTCAGCCAATTACATCATCGATAGTTTTGCGCCGACATTAAGCTAGTTCCGATAGAAAGTGCGCGCCAAAAGCACGATAGCGATAACTTTTAAACGAGGGATTTGAATTAAATAGTTGTTTATAAATTAGAATTTAAGCATGAAATAGTTAAAGATACTAGTTTAAATTATTAAAATATTATGTTATTGTTTAATTCTGTTATTAAAAAAAGAATTTAAACATTATTCAAAGAAAGAAAACTATTTAAATGTATTTCAAAGCAATTATCTCTTTGTACCTTCACTAAAATCAATTGTAACTAGTCATTGTACTTTTTAGTTATCACTACTTCCGTCTTTTTTTATTAAATATTGATTGTGGCATATGAAAAAGTTCCCAGGATTGAAAAATTTACTTTCCCTTGGGACTATCATCTATTATGCAAAGCAACACGTTGTGAACCCAGTACAAAGCCTTTTAATTATTGATCCGGGGAAAGCCCATGTCCCCACATTATAAATGTCTATGTCTATGTAAAGTATCCAGGCCAGACATCTGGCCTTGGTAATTGTTAAGGCAAACTTCTGGTTACGAGAGTGTTGCCTTTTTTAAATAAATATGGTTATTAAAGTAAAGGAAGGAATGGGAGAAAATATACCATATTCATGATTCCAAGCCTAATCAGAGGTCAATGGTCCTTCTGTTAAGTCAAGTGTAAGTTGTAGAACCTCCAGGATTATTTGAGGTCTTTAAAAATTCTCTATTTTACCAGATTATGACCTAAATTTTAAAAATATATTATAATTAAATGATCCTGTTTTTTTTTTATCTCCAAATTGTTAAAGCATTTTATTAAAAACATACACAAAATAAAAATACAATATACTTGTTCAATAAAAACTAAATAAAATCCTAACAAGTAGTTTCGGACAAAATGTCACTTTTCAAGTGTTTCCACATGCCTGGATCATTTCGGAAAACATTCAATCTGTGTTTAGATCTCACAACGAACACTAGCTTCTACGAAAGCTCCCAGTATTTGTTTGAAATATTTTTCGGAATAATAGTAATTCCTAAAATACATCGGGTTTTGTGAAAAGTTTCTTCCAAATTTAACTCAATTTTTAAGTTGAATATTGTGATTCATTTGATTCTCCATCATGGTAAGTTTTTGAAAAAAATATCTAAACTGAAATATCTGAAAAAAATAGAAACTTCTATCCAGCCTTGGGCGAACCGCAAGAGAGGGACGAACCCCTACACCAAGGAGACTCTGACCAAGGCCCTGGAGACCCCAACCGTGTGCGATTCGCGCAAGGACAGGTTCCTAAGACGCTTCCAGAGGTCTCCCCATGCCTGGCAGACCCTGAACGAGATCCTGGTAGACGTGGAGTGCCAGCCCATGCACGTGCTCCTCTTCGCTGCCTCCACCATCCGCTTGAAGATCAAGCGAGAGGCGTACATCCTGACCCCTGAAAGGGTCCTCCAGCTGAAAAGCGGCCTGACCCAGCACCTGCAGAGAGCAGCTCTCCTGCCTTTCGGACGTCCCCTGGTCATCCAGCTGGCCCTCTGCCTCGTGCACTTGGGCCTTCACTTCGCTTCCTTGTCCTACGAGCTGCCCGAGCTCTCTGAGGCGATGCTCCAGAACTACACCGAGCACATCCGCGCCTTCCTCGAGATCCTGGAGCTGCTGCCCGGGGAGGCCCGCGAGTTTATCCGGAGCGTGCGTCCCGATCGGGAGTCTTTCATCCAGTGCCACCTCTGGCAACATGCCTCCCACGTGGTGACCCTCATGGGGCAGTTGCTGGACCACCAGAACCTCGGACTCGAGGGCCAAAGGCAGTGTCTCAAGGTAGGGATCCAGCTTCTATTCCTCCACGTCCAATAATCCTTCTCTTTAAGGTATGCGCTGCCTGGACCCATCATGGATTCATGTTTACACGTGATTTGATCAACAGCCGCGTGCTCCTTCGAGTGCACCTCATCCTGCGTCACGAGGAAGCGGAGATCCACGCAGAAGCCTGCAGCGTAGTGTTGGCTCTGCTAAAGTCTGCCGGCATCTCCCGCCAACTCGACCAGGAAATCTTCGAGATGGGCACCAGCCTGGAGGACCAGTTCCTGCGGGCGGTGGCCCAAAAAAAGAGAGAGCCCTCGTGGCCAACTACGTGGCCGTATTCCTGCATCTGGCTTTCACGACCTTGACGGTGGCTCAGGGCACCCACACGTGTCAGCTTAAAATTGAAGGGAAAAGGGCTTTCAGGGTGCTGCTCCAGGTGGCGAGGTGTTGCGAGTGGTCCGTCGTAGAGCTGTCCCTGAAGCACTGGCAGAATCTCATGCACGAGCTAAACCGTTTTAGGAACAACGTCTCGTCCTTTGAGCCTCTCCTGGGGGACCTGATGAGGACCCTCTTCGAGCGCATCCTGCTGCGCGACTCCCACAAGCACCATGGCCTGCACCGCGCATCGCGGTTTGGCATCTTTCGCAGGCGAGTCGCGGACACCCTGAGAGACATGACCCCGCTAGCCACCCCCCTCATCATGGAGTGGTTCTGGCTCGCCGCCGGGAACCCAGTGAGCCCCTGGATGCACGTGGAGGCCGCCGCCTTCTTCCTCATGCACTTCATCAACGGCTTCACCTTCATGAAGGCCTCCCAATACAAGCGTCTTCTCGGGATCCTCTCGCAGCGTCCCCAGAACATCTTCCGCGGGATAGAGCGCCGCATCCAGAGGAAACTCAGAAACCGGACCCTAGTTATGTCGAACGAACCCAACTGCTCATCCTGCTAGAGCCTCAGTGATCCTCGGAGATCGTTAAAAATTTTTGGTGCATTTAGTTCGAGAATTTTCAAATTGTTGGTTTCTTCCTTCGGCTGTTTACTTTTCAAATTAGCGGTTTCACAAATAGCCTTTCCGACTGAATTTTTAAAATTATTTTGTAATCAAAACGAATAAACTTTTTGGTATAAATCCAGTGTGTTGGCCCCTTGTGGTGGAGTTCTTCGGATACCGTGCAGAAGTCCCCTAATTATCGATAGATTCTAGGGATGCTACCCGGCTGAGAAAAACAGCGATATTCGATTGTCGTGGGTGGAATATTTTTTAAAATTCTCGATCTACTTTTCATATATGTAAATCTGTTTAAATTTTCGACTATTCCACAGGCTCTATTAAAAATTTCAATTACAAAATTTTTGAATAGTAGATATAATGATTTTTTATTTAAGCCAGACTTTTCTGTAAATTATGAATTTTTGCATTCGAACACAAGTATTTGGGTAATCCGAAAATATGTAAAGTTTTTATGAAAACGTATGTATTTAAATATAAAATTATCATAGCAAAAGCCAGAGTCAGATTAAAGAATCAGAGAATATTTTCGGACGAAAAACTGTAAATAAATTTGCTTAAAATTTAAATTAAAATATGTTTCAATTCCTGGATTTTGGTTTACAACTAGAATATTTTTAGAAAGAATACTTTTTAAGTAAAAATGTTATAAAATCATTTTTTAAAGATTAATTGTTATTTATTTTGTGAAAAGCATTCTTGAAAATGATGCTTATGTATTTAAGGCCGACTATAATGTTGCTTTAATTTTTAATTACAAAATTTTGTAAATTTTTGGGTCACTTTTTAGACAGTATTTCTTATGCATATAGCCCTCTCCTTTGCTGGAAAAGTCCATTTTTTTAAACAGCTTGCTTTCAGTCAAAACTGATCAAGGAATTTTTTATTAATCTGCGAAAAGTATGACAAAGATATTACACAAGTTCTTGAAATTATTTTCCTATTATTCCTTCCTCTATTTTCCCGTTTCAGTTATTGTATCGAGGATCCTCAAATTCGCGGTCATAAACGTAAATTTCCAGACCCATGCGCATGTTCCTAGTGATGAAGTAATCCTCGATGTTCATTTCAAAAGCGTCCTTGCGAAGGATCAAAAATATTTCGGAAAATGAGGTTGAGCCCAGTGGCATTTGGAAAACCATAGAGTCTTCTTTTTCACGCCTGAAGGATACAATAAATTGGGATATTGTAATTTTAAAGGTAATAAGAAAAAAAGCTTACTTGAGAACGGCGTGGGGAAATTTAATTTCCATAAAGGCGCTAAACTTTTTCTGAGGCGACATGGGGAAGTGATTGATTCGATTCCAGGTTGTCCTGGAAATGCTGACGTTCGGGTTGACCTTTCGCTTGAATCTCACCTCCAGCTGGTAGCCGGCCTGGTAGTTTCGATGGACCTCGTCGAAGGACCCCACCATCCACAGCTGACCCGACACCAGGATGGGGGTTCGTTGGCACAATCGTTCCGCATCCAAATTATTGAGGTGAGTGTACACGAAACTACATCCCCGGGATTGCATTTGTGAGGTGACCGTGAAGACGGTCCTCTTCCCGGTGGGATCCAGACCCGCCGGAACACCGTCAACTAGAACTAGCTTTGGAGAGCCCAGTACAGCCACTCCGAACAATAGACGACGACTCTGTCCAGTGGTGCACTGACGTACCGATTGGTTCCAACAGGGTGTGAGGGCCAGCATTCGCAGCA
Organism: Drosophila pseudoananassae pseudoananassae; assembly: GCA_018153035.1. Taxonomy (NCBI): domain Eukaryota; kingdom Metazoa; phylum Arthropoda; class Insecta; order Diptera; family Drosophilidae; genus Drosophila; species Drosophila pseudoananassae. The sequence continues at coordinate 1,474,424 of JAECXR010000023.1, read as the reverse complement.
GAGAATCAGCTAGTTCCTGGGCCATGCTCCTGCGATGTCCCTGGATCAGGGCCATAATTAGCAACAATTCCCGGGGCGTATACTCCGAGGGCAGGGTGTCCCATTGCGGACAGTACCCGATGAGGCGGTAGCACTTCAAGCGCTGTCTCTCCATCGAATGCCCGCAGATCCAGACCCGACCACTCTTCATCTTGGTCTCACCCACTAGCACTTTCAATAGGGTGGACTTGCCGGAGTTATTAGATCCTGATATGTTAACGCATTCTTTTCTATATTTTTTTGAAATTTTTGGCATATTTTAGTATATTATATAGGGTATTTGGTACTGATGAGTTTCATATACATGGGTGTCTAATCCTTTCGGAAATATAAATTATTTAGAAAAGGTAAGGATACGTCTTGTTTATACCCGGTACTAGTAGAGTTAAATTGCCTATATAAAAAATGCCCTAACTTGGTAAACATGCAGTGACGAATGCCCCTACATGACAAATTCTTCTCGATTTGTAACAATATTCCCATGGTTTCAAATAATACAAGGCTTAGGAATAAGGAAACGGTTCCCCCCATCTGTATTATTCTACGGAAAATGATTGAAAAACTTTTTTAAAACATACCCGGTACTTTAGATGCCGTAGTCTTACATAAAACAAAATCGGTGACGAATGGACTGTAAGCCATTAGCTTTTCATATTAATATTTTAAATGGTTATTTTTTCAATATTATATTGAAACTGTTTTATAAAAATATAAGTTAGAGGGAGAAGCAATTGATTTCCGACTATTTTATCCAATATTGTCGTATTATCATTATACCCGGTACAATAAAAGTTCAAAAATCGGTGACGAAATCATTTTAATATCAAAAGAAAAAATACCAAAGAAAATGTTTAAAAAGGTATTGTTTAAAAAAATTCCCTAACCGGGTAAAAAAAAAAGAAAGGACGGTTTTAGTCGAGTTTCCCGACTAAATTATAACCGTTTAAAGGGCGGGAGTGGGTTTGGCAAACTTTGATCTGCGCGGATATCATACGAGTTCAAGTTCCAAATCGGATAGTTCTATCTCTAATAGTCTTTGACATCCACGCATTGTAGACCGTTTCTATGGGAAAAGGTACATACATACATACATATATGGGTATATCTCCTCAAAGAATGCCACGAAACGAAGGCGGCCCTCATTTTGAAAATAATTTTATTTTTAAAAACTCTTCTAGAGAGATATTCTTGAACATCTAAAATAATAAATTATAAAAAAAATCGATTTTCTTAAATTTGTAAACTAGAAGACCCTCTTAAGCGCGACATTCATTCAGAGATAAGGCGTCTATTACGTATTGAGATCAACTTGAAAAGTACTTTCGGAAAATATGTATATAATAACATATATGTATATATAAATAAGGTAATATAAGGTTACGCCTTATAGCATTTTGTGCTTGCGAAAAATAAAATAGTAGGGAAGCAGAATAAAAAGCCAATAACTTCTCTAACAAGAAAAGAAGGCTAACTTCGGGCGAATAGAATCAAGAATATATATATGTAGTTTATAGGTTCGGAGAAGTCCCCTTCACTGCGTGTAGTCTTTTGACCAAAATTTAATACCCTCTGCAAGGCAATAAAAGGAGACCATTACGTCATTAAAATCCCTTTGAAAAGTACTTTCCATTTTGGGAATATGTATATAATAAATAATATAAATTACAAAATAATTTATTGCACATATGTACATATATACAAATGTATGTACATGTAGCCTCCATATACATATATCAAGAAGCAGGAGCTAAGAACATAAACCAGGTCTTGTTGCTAATCACCTCTCTCTAATCTCCAATAACCTTTGACATCCCTTCCGTACGCATTCTGTCTGTGGAATATTTTGGCTTCTCTATATGTGTGGGTATGTCCCGATTCCTTATCAGAACCTGAAGCTCAGTCCCAAGCTCCAGCTAAGGCCGAGGACGGCTTTAAAAAGCCGGAGCTCCAAGACTCGCAGCATCAGTTCAAATATTTCCAGAGACTCTTTCAGTAAAAAGTTCAGTTCGATCGAAAAAATACAAGATGATCCTCCCCGTGGTCCTCATTTCCGCGTGTTTCCTAATTTCTACCTCCCTGGGATCTGAAGATGTAATAGCCGTTTTGAGTGTTTTTATTTTGAAAAATAATTAAACTTTTAATTCCGCAGTCGTGCTACCTCTCCGAAGAACAACAAGACGACTGTGCTTCAGTCTGTTACCCAATAGTTAAACCTCTACTTCGATACTTCGAAAAAACCAACGAAAAAGATGCACAGCTCTTTAAGTGCAGGGCTGATTACACAGAATTGCAGAAAAAGGATCTGGAAAAATATGCCCAGTTTTCAAAATGCCAACAGGATAATTTGGACTTGATGGGAAGGCATTCGGAATGGCAAAATAAATACATGGAAGTGCTAAATCAACTTAAAGATAGTGAAGTTAAATATGAGAAGTTGCTTTCCAAGCAGCAGGAAGTGGACAATCTAGCAAATCAGAAGAATAAGGAAATGGAGCTATTGAAGGCTCATATAAGTGACCTAAAGAAAACAAGTGAACTCACAATGTTGACTAATCAGCTCCGCGAAGACATTGCCAAGTTGGGAAAAATAGTAAAGATTGGAGGAATGGATGAAAATAATCCAACAAAGTCGAATAATGAAACAAAGAATGCGGAAGTAGGAACTGAAGAGGTCCCAACAACTCCACTGCCTAATATTAATAATCAGACGATGTCGAAAACAGAAACCATAGGTGAGTCGGCGGAACACAATAGTTTGCAAAATAAAATAACGAATTTTTCAGATTTTCCAGATCCTTGTCCACGAGACCAAGAAGAATTCAAAGTCCTCCGCGAAATCCAACTTTCAGGCTCAGACCCGTTTAAAGTGGTTTGTATGTCAAATTGGATTTTTGGATCTGGATGGTTGAATGTTTATAGTAAACTTTCTAATTCTCAAATATTTAATCGCACGTATGAGGATTATGAACGTGGATTTGGAGATGTAGGAACTAAGTATATGGATGAGTTCTTTATTGGACTCAATCGATTGCACTATCTGACGAATGGAAAGCCTCATGAAGTGTTTTTATGGACCATTGGGAGGGACAGAAGATGCGGAAATTTTGTTGTGGGCGATAAGAGCGAAGCTTACAAGGTGAAAAGTATTGGCAATTGTACTGGAGACGACCTATGGATAATGCCTAAGCTGGGCTCCAAATTTTCCACTTTCGATCGAGATGAGGATGGAGTTCCTGATCGTAATTTGGCGAAGGCAGCGGGCTGTGGCTGGTGGTTCGATCCTGATATGAGGTGTGTATTCTAATTTGGGATTTCCTTTTTTTATCTCCAACTGGTCATTTCTAAAATAACTAACTCGAAATAATTTTTAAATTCTATTTTTTCATTTCTAGATCTATAAGATTTCGAGATTATTACATTGAAATGTTCATCCGAAGAGCAGATTGAAGAAAACAAAAAGCCTTCTAAAACGGACTTGGAAAATGAAACATTTTTGGAAAATATATGTAATCTTAAAATGGACTGAAATGTAATTATGTTTTTGCTGATATTATGAAGATGATAAACTGAACTCTTCTATTTTTTAACTTAAACTTTAACTGAATAAAAAACAAATAAAATATGTAAAAATGAATTGGAAATTATTGTTTGTTCTAAACTCCAACTTCTTCCCCGTAGCCATACTCACTTTTCCACATAGAAATCCAAATTATTGAGAATGTCAACTTTACGCTTCTTGGCATAAATGCCCAACAGGACGGCGGCATGATCGGGCCTCGACCTCGACGGTATCCGACTAATCCGATGACGTTCGGTCTGAACCGGAGCATCCACCGTCGGCATGGACACATGACTGCGAATCAGCCAACTATTGGCCATTTCCTCACCACCGCGCAGATGAATTGAATGTTGGGTACCACTGCGACAGCATCCAAAGCCCATGATCGAATAAAACTCAATGAGGAACAAGGTAATGGCGACGAAGAACAAGTGACACGCCAGCACAATGTACAAATTAGTAAGCCGACTATTCGGGCCAGTGAAGCTTATTTCATCTACAATTAGATAAAACAAGAAAGTAAACTAGAAATAGGAAAGCACAAATGTAAATTTAGAACTTAACTGCAACAACTGGGCACCGACTTGCAATTATAGACCACTTCTGAGGCAAACCTTACCGAATCATCGGAGCATATTATCGAGTGTTCGAGTGTTAGGAATAGTATAAAAATGATCTCAGCCACGACATAGAATGCAAATATTTGCAATGAAGTTGACGGTTCGATGATGGTGTGGGTGTAAACTAATGTAAAGCATACTACCCCCAGGCTGGACAGACAGCATAGACCCATATAGCCCAAGCAGGGATTCGAGCAGATTCCAGATACTAAGTAGGTTGAAAGAATCAACCATAAGCAGCCCATGACGAAGACCAGCATGAAGAAAACTGAGAAAAGGAAGGCGATTAATATCATTATCATTAAACATCATTAAAGTAAAAGTAAGTCTAATAACCCGCACTTACTGTAAAAGGAGAGGTTATGGATAGGATGCATGTACATGGAGACCATGGCCAGCAAGCCTAAAGTATGGAAACCCAACAGCATCCCATCGTACAGAAAAGTGTATATCCAATATGTAACGAATTTGGCGCCGGCTAGAAATTGTTGTCTCTTCATGGAACTACAACGTTCCCGAATCAGATAAATGGACAAAGCTGGCCAGATGAAGCCCAGAAGAAAGCACACATTAATGGCCAGGATACTGCCCACGCCATGAGAGCCGGGTGGAAAGGTATCGATTTTTGTGGCAAATCTCAGGGGCTTCAGAGTGACATCGATGGTGGCTTCTTCGTCGAAAAAGTGCCTGAAAATAGAGGGGTTTCAAAAGCAAAAATAATCGAAAAACAAACTCCATTACCTAGCCACTGCATTGTGGACGACATTTAGAGCAAATGGCGCCGCATGAAGTGGAATATTATTGTACCAGGCGGTCACCAGTTCGCGGTCAAAGGTAGCTCCGAACATGTACTTGTAGTTGACATTGTTGGTCAATTCCGAGTTATTCATTAGGGCATACTTTTCATAATCACCCTTGCCCAAATTCAGGACATTGGCGTCGTACCAGTAAAGTAATTCCCTGTAATAGGCATGCATGTCGACGGAGGCTTTATCGCTCGAGTAGAGTTCAGCGAAAGCATCGATCGTTGGCAACTGACTGAGGTTATAGGTCATTGGGATCAGTTCATAGTTCTTGCCATAAATAAAGGTGCCGGCAAAGGTGCACAAAAAGGCGACCAACACCCCAATCAACTCAAAGATTTTCACAACCCAATGACGTTTTGCCAAAATCCATCGTTTCATAAAAAGAGCTCTGCCACGGAAATGAATAATTAATAATCCCTATCAGAAGACTCTTTTAAACTCTGACCTGCATTGTAGTAAGCCCAACCTTAAGCCCTTGCGTTTACCCCTTCGGTCCGCCTCATCCAATGTCGCATAGTATTCATCCACCAGGGTATTTGGATTATCCATCGACTGGGTACCGCTCATCGGATCATTTTCCTCGCATCCAAATCTCAGGAATATCTCCTCCATTGAGGTGTCTCTTATCCGGAAACTAACCACATCTAGTCTCTCCATATTGTCTTCCAGATCGTCGATGAGAAACGGGAACTGATCCTCGTATTTATTCTCCAAAACAAAAGTTATTTTGTAGCCAATGTTTGTTTCAATCGTTAGATTTGGCATATATTTGTCCATTAAAGCATTAAGTTCTCTAATTTTGCAATGTCGGCCTTTTACGCAGGTCTAGGTAGGGGGGTTTATTAATAAAATAGTTAAGGCAATATTTTAGTTATTTTTCCTAGACAATTATTGGATTTCAATTTCAAAGGACTTAGGATAGGACTATGTATTTAAAATATCTTAAAACACTATACTTAAAATAAATTCCAAAAATTCCCTAATTATTATCAAACCTAGCCACCAACACTCACCAATCTATAACCATGACCATACATATTCTTCAAAAATGGCTTGGTTCCCGTACACTTGAGTTCTCCATTGGACATGATGGCCATTCGATCGGCTATATTTTCGGCCAATACCGGCGAGTTTGAGACCAAAATAATGGTCCTTCGCGACTTCTCCTCGTTGATCAGGCCCCAAACGAGATTCTGTGAGGCCTTGTCCAGGTCCGAGTGTATATCATCGATCAGAATAATGGGGCTATGACCCACAAAAGCCCCACAAATACAGACCAAGCACATATCCCGGGGCGTCAGGTTTCGCAGACGTTTATTTTTCAGGGCATCCAGTTGCAGAGTGGACATGTAGAAGCTGACCTGCTCATCGATTTCCGTGGAACTGTGCATTCCCTTCACACGGCACACAAATCTCAAATTATCCATGACTGTGAGACTGGATAGCAGAACTTCACTGTTGAAGGCAATACCCAGTTCCATGGAGGCGGACTTACGTTCCGTTTGGATATTATAATTGGAAACCATGATAGTGCCACGAGTGGGTTCCAGTAGGCCGGCCAGAATCTTGAGCAGAGTGGACTTTCCACAACCATTGTGTCCCATCAGAACGGTGACCTCGTTCTCGTAGACATTCCACGTGAAAAGATTCAAGGCCGGACGATCGTTGGGCCCATATCTTTTGCACAATTTTTTAATTTTAACTTTAAATCGCCGATGCGAGGGTTCGACTTCATAGATTTTGGTAGAATTGACACCAATACCCTGACCCTGATGGGTGAAGCTATCACCGCGATCATGATAGCCGTCTTCGCTCAAACTATTCAATCGATTCGGTTTCTTCATCTTCTGGTTGGATCGGTCCACGCCACGCCACATATCCATGTACAGACCAACGATGGTGAAGATCAGGCAGTCGGTTAAAAATACCCATGTACTCGTTTGCACCGATATCGGACCATTGTTATAGTTTAGATCGTATGAGAAATTATCCCAATACTTTTGAAAGAGCATTTCTCGCTCAACGATACACTCGAATACCATCATTACAACGACATTCGGCAAAATGTAGGATAAATATCGTATAGCCTGGATCTTAACATTCGGGTTATTCCATAGGACAAATGATGGCATATAGGATATCGCCCAGACGAGGGTAACTACACGAACGGCATGAACGGTGTCCCGGAAAAAGGACGCTATCATCATAACCATGGCAGTGCTAGACAAGTTATAGGTCATCAGTACCAGTAACAGGATGTACCAGGGCGTTTGGGTCAAAACGGCATGATCATTACTCCAGTGGACCTAAGAAATATTTATAATTTCTATATTTTTTCTTGGGGCTAAGCTTTTCTTACCTTTAAAAGAAGCGTAACGATAGCGGAACTGATAAATAAATAGAGAAGTCCTTTAAAATACCAGGATATAAAGTGTATAAAATTGCCAATGTTCATATTGATGAGATATAGACGTAAATTAGATTGTTTTTCCTGAACCATTTGCTAAAAAAAATTATATTTGGGTTACAAAGTTATATAATTAGGGAAACCCATATATCTTAAATTCGTTAAATTCCTTCCTTACATATCTTTAATTAACTTCATTCTTTTATAACTTCGAAAGGAAAACATTTTTCTTTATAAATTAGAAATCTAAAGATTTTAAGTTTAAACACTCCTATTTTCATTGCCTACTTTTCAGGGCGTCTAGGAGTCAAATAGTAATCATATTAGATACCAGATTTAAAATAATAAAAAAAATCATTTTGAAAAGTAAGAAATACAAAATATCAGAGAACAAAACTAGAACCGAAACAATAAATTATATTACCCATGGTTGGTGGAATATACCCAGAGAATAATATATAGAATTATACAATCAGGTAGCCTTATGTTATATATTTTGTTATTATAACCACAGTATTTAAATAAAAATTTAAAAGAATATACACAAAAAAATAAGCAAATCAGCCGAATAATAAATATTTTGTGATTAGGGACCATTATTTACATGAAAATGAAAATAAAGAAATAAAAATAAGAAAAACATTACAAACTCTGAAAACTTTAAACAATGGGAGGGTAGATGTGGTTGGCTAGACTCCACACCCGGTTCTGATGGAAATTACATCGTCTAGCCTTTAAATATACTCGGGAAGAGGCAATCATGTCCTAACGCCTTTAGTTCAAACGGAGTTATATAGAATTAGTTTAAACCGTATATACATATATAGAAAAAGTATATAGGTTAGGTTAAAAAAATAATGTAAGATGTATATAAAGTTGTTATTTTCTAAATAACAAATTATCTTTTTGTATTTTTTTAAGAAACAATTTTATGAATTATTATACCCTTTCAGAGGGTACAAATAGTTTAAGGTACTCCGGTAGATAATCGTCTCCGCCTGAGAATCGGATCAAGATTGGGGAAGATATAGCCATCACTGTGGACCCTATAGGGGAAAACCCCATTTTCAAAGGATCCCATCACGAAAAATGGAAAAAAAATCTAAAAAATATTTTGTGTCGGGGTTTTCATGCAGAATGGTGGAGAATCTATCCAGAAATCATTTAAGGTACTCCGCTTGTGAATCGGATCAAGATTGGGGAAGATATAGCCATCACTGTGGACCCTATAGGGGAAAACCCCATTTCAAGGGATCCCATCACGAAAAATGGACAAAAAATCGAAAAAATATTTTGTGTCGGGATTTTGATGTAGAATGGTGGAGAATCTATCCAGAAATCATTTAAGGTACTCCGCTTGTGAATCGGATCAAGATTGGGGAAGATATAGCCATCACTGTGGACCCTATAGGGGAAAACCCCATTTCAAGGGATCCCATCACGAAAAATGGACAAAAAATCGAAAAAATATTTTGTGTCGGGATTTTGATGTAGAATGGTGGAGAATCTATCCAGAAATCATTTAAGGTACTCCGCTTCTAAATCGGATGAGGATTGGGGAAGATATAGCCATCACTGTGGACCCTATAGGGGAAAACCCCATTTCAAGGGATCCCATCACGAAAAATGGACAAAAAATCGAAAAAATATTTTGTGTCGGGATTTTGATGTAGAATGGTGGAGAATCTATCCAGAAATCATTTAAGGTACTCCGCTTGTGAATCGGATCAAGATTGGGGAAGATATAGCCATCACTGTGGACCCTATAGCGGAAAAACCCATTTTCAAGGGATCCCATCACGAAAAATGGACAAAAAATCGAAAAAATAATTTGTGTCGGGATTTTGATGTAGAATGGTGGAGAATCTATCCAGAAATCATTTAAGGTACTCCGCTTCTAAATCGGATAAGGATTGGGGAAGATATAGCCATCACTGTGGACCCTATAGCGGAAAAACCCATTTTCAAGGGATCCCATCACGAAAAATGGACAAAAAATCGAAAAAATATTTTGTGTCGGGATTTTGATGTAGAATGGTGAAGAATCTATCCAGAAATCATTTAAGGTACTCCGCTTGTGAATCGGATCAAGATTGGGGAAGATATAGCCATTACTGTGGACCCTATAGGGGAAAACCCCATTTCAAGGGATCCCATCACGAAAAATGGACAAAAAATCGAAAAAATATTTTGTGTCGGGATTTTGATGTAGAATGGTGGAGAATCTATCCAGAAATCATTTAAGGTACTCCGCTTGTGAATCGGATCAAGATTGGGGAAGATATAGCCATCACTGTGGACCCTATAGCGGAAAAACCCATTTTCAAGGGATCCCATCACGAAAAATGGACAAAAAATCGAAAAAAATATTTTGTGTCGGGATTTTGATGTAGAATGGTGAAGAATCTATCCAGAAATCATTTAAGGTACTCCGCTTGTGAATCGGATCAAGATTGGGGAAGATATAGCCATCACTGTGGACCCTATAAGTGAAAACCCCATTTTCAAGGGATCCCATCACGAAAAATGGACAAAAAATCGAAAAAATATTTTGTGTCGGGATTTTGATGTAGAATGGTGAAGAATCTATCCAGAAATCATTTAAGGTACTCCGCTTGTGAATCGGATCAAGATTGGGGAAGATATAGCCATCACTGTGGACCCTATAAGTGAAAACCCCATTTTCAAGGGATCCCATCACGAAAAATGGACAAAAAATCGAAAAAATATTTTGTGTCGGGATTTTGATGTAGAATGGTGAAGAATCTATCCAGAAATCATTTAAGGTACTCCGCTTGTGAATCGGATCAAGATTGGGGAAGATATAGCCATTACTGTGGACCCTATAGGGGAAAACCCCATTTCAAGGGATCCCATCACGAAAAATGGACAAAAAATCGAAAAAATATTTTGTGTCGGGATTTTGATGTAGAATGGTGAAGAATCTATCCAGAAATCATTTAAGGTACTCCGCTTGTGAATCGGATCAAGATTGGGGAAGATATAGCCATCACTGTGGACCCTATAAGTGAAAACCCCATTTTCAAGGGATCCCATCACGAAAAATGGACAAAAAATCGAAAAAATATTTTGTGTCGGGATTTTGATGTAGAATGGTGAAGAATCTATCCAGAAATCATTTAAGGTACTCCGCTTGTGAATCGGATCAAGATTGGGGAAGATATAGCCATTACTGTGGACCCTATAGGGGAAAACCCCATTTCAAGGGATCCCATCACGAAAAATGGACAAAAAATCGAAAAAATATTTTGTGTCGGGATTTTGATGTAGAATGGTGAAGAATCTATCCAGAAATCATTTAAGGTACTCCGCTTGTGAATCGGATCAAGATTGGGGAAGATATAGCCATTACTGTGGACCCTATAGGGGAAAACCCCATTTCAAGGGATCCCATCACGAAAAATGGACAAAAAATCGAAAAAATATTTTGTGTCGGGATTTTGATGTAGAATGGTGAAGAATCTATCCAGAAATCATTTAAGGTACTCCGCTTGTGAATCGGATCAAGATTGGGGAAGATATAGCCATCACTGTGGACCCTATAAGTGAAAACCCCATTTTCAAGGGATCCCATCACGAAAAATGGACAAAAAATCGAAAAAATATTTTGTGTCGGGATTTTGATGTAGAATGGTGAAGAATCTATCCAGAAATCATTTAAGGTACTCCGCTTGTGAATCGGATCAAGATTGGGGAAGATATAGCCATTACTGTGGACCCTATAGGGGAAAACCCCATTTCAAGGGATCCCATCACGAAAAATGGACAAAAAATCGAAAAAATATTTTGTGTCGGGATTTTGATGTAGAATGGTGAAGAATCTATCCAGAAATCATTTAAGGTACTCCGCTTGTGAATCGGATCAAGATTGGGGAAGATATAGCCATTACTGTGGACCCTATAGGGGAAAACCCCATTTCAAGGGATCCCATCACGAAAAATGGACAAAAAATCGAAAAAATATTTTGTGTCGGGATTTTGATGTAGAATGGTGAAGAATCTATCCAGAAATCATTTAAGGTACTCCGCTTGTGAATCGGATCAAGATTGGGGAAGATATAGCCATCACTGTGGACCCTATAAGTGAAAACCCCATTTTCAAGGGATCCCATCACGAAAAATGGAAAAAAAATCGAAAAAATATTTTGTGTCGGGATTTTGATGTAGAATGGTGAAGAATCTATCCAGAAATCATTTAAGGTACTCCGCTTGTGAATCGGATCAAGATTGGGGAAGATATAGCCATTACTGTGGACCCTATAGGGGAAAACCCCATTTCAAGGGATCCCATCACGAAAAATGGACAAAAAATCGAAAAAATATTTTGTGTCGGGATTTTGATGTAGAATGGTGAAGAATCTATCCAGAAATCATTTAAGGTACTCCGCTTGTGAATCGGATCAAGATTGGGGAAGATATAGCCATTACTGTGGACCCTATAGGGGAAAACCCCATTTCAAGGGATCCCATCACGAAAAATGGACAAAAAATCGAAAAAAATATTTTGTGTCGGGATTTTGATGTAGAATGGTGAAGAATCTATCCAGAAATCATTTAAGGTACTCCGCTTGTGAATCGGATCAAGATTGGGGAAGATATAGCCATCACTGTGGACCCTATAAGTGAAAACCCCATTTTCAAGGGATCCCATCACGAAAAATGGACAAAAAATCGAAAAAATATTTTGTGTCGGGATTTTGATGTAGAATGGTGAAGAATCTATCCAGAAATCATTTAAGGTACTCCGCTTGTGAATCGGATCAAGATTGGGGAAGATATAGCCATTACTGTGGACCCTATAGGGGAAAACCCCATTTCAAGGGATCCCATCACGAAAAATGGACAAAAAATCGAAAAAATATTTTGTGTCGGGATTTTGATGTAGAATGGTGAAGAATCTATCCAGAAATCATTTAAGGTACTCCGCTTGTGAATCGGATCAAGATTGGGGAAGATATAGCCATTACTGTGGACCCTATAGGGGAAAACCCCATTTCAAGGGATCCCATCACGAAAAATGGACAAAAAATCGAAAAAAATATTTTGTGTCGGGATTTTGATGTAGAATGGTGAAGAATCTATCCAGAAATCATTTAAGGTACTCCGCTTGTGAATCGGATCAAGATTGGGGAAGATATAGCCATCACTGTGGACCCTATAAGTGAAAACCCCATTTTCAAGGGATCCCATCACGAAAAATGGACAAAAAATCGAAAAAATATTTTGTGTCGGGATTTTGATGTAGAATGGTGAAGAATCTATCCAGAAATCATTTAAGGTACTCCGCTTGTGAATCGGATCAAGATTGGGGAAGATATAGCCATTACTGTGGACCCTATAGGGGAAAACCCCATTTCAAGGGATCCCATCACGAAAAATGGACAAAAAATCGAAAAAATATTTTGTGTCGGGATTTTGATGTAGAATGGTGAAGAATCTATCCAGAAATCATTTAAGGTACTCCGCTTGTGAATCGGATCAAGATTGGGGAAGATATAGCCATTACTGTGGACCCTATAGGGGAAAACCCCATTTCAAGGGATCCCATCACGAAAAATGGACAAAAAATCGAAAAAATATTTTGTGTCGGGATTTTGATGCAGAATGGTGGACAATCGACCCAGAAATCATTTAAGGTACTCCGCTTGTGAATCGGATCAAGATTGGGGAAGATATAGCCATCACTGTGGCCCCTATAAGTGAAAACCCCATTTTCAAGGGATCCCATCACGAAAATGGACAAAAAATATAAAAAATATTTTGTGTCGGGATTTTGATGTAGAATGGTGAAGAATCTATCCAGAAATCATTTAAGGTACTCCGCTTGTGAATCGGATCAAGATTGGGGAAGATATAGCCATCACTGTGGACCCTATAGGGGAAAACCCCATTTCAAGGGATCCCATCACGAAAATGGACAAAAAATCTAAAAAATATTTTGTGTCGGGATTTTGATGTAGAATGGTGGACAATCGACCCAGAAATCATTTAAGGTACTCCGCTTGTGAATCGGATCAAGATTGGGGAAGATATAGCCATCACTGTGGACCCTATAGGGGAAAACCCCATTTCAAGGGATCCCATCACGAAAATGGACAAAAAATATAAAAAATATTTTGTGTCGGGATTTTGATGTAGAATGGTGGAGAATCTATCCAGAAATCATTTAAGGTACTCCGCTTGTGAATCGAATCAAGATTGGGGAAGATATAGCCATCACTGTGGACCCTATAGGGGAAAACCCCATTTCAAGGGATCCCATCACGAAAATGGACAAAAAATCTAAAAAATATTTTGTGTCGGGATTTTGATGTAGAATGGTGGAGAATCTATCCAGAAATCATTTAAGGTACTCCGCTTGTGAATCGGATCAAGATTGGGGAAGATATAGCCATCACTGTGGACCCTATAGCGGAAAAACCCATTTTCAAGGGATCCCATCACGAAAATGGACAAAAAATCGAAAAAATATTTTGTGTCGGGATTTTGATGCAGAATGGTGGAGAATCAATATAGAAATCGTTTAAGGTACTCCGCTTGTGAATCGGATCAAGATTGGGGAAGATATAGCCATCATTATGAACCCCATAGGGGAAAATCCCTTTTTAAGAAAAGTGGACAAAAAATCGAAAAAAAAAATATTTTTCCTCAGGATTTTTATGCAAAATAGTGAGGGGGTAAATTAGAATACCCTCTGCAAGGGTATAAAATATACTTGATGCAGCAGAAATCTCTTATTCTATTTTATTTTCTTTAAAAAATATACTTATATGTAATTAAAATAATAAAATAAAAAGGAAAATAAAAATAAAATTTATTGAACGGTGTTCAGAGAACGCCGGATCATAAAATATAATGTACAAAATATATAAGTACATACAGATTACATATTACGAAGAAATACAGATTTAAAATTTGTAAATTCAAAGATTGGGACGCATCCTAGAATTTTTTGGCCTTCTTGCCCTTTCGATACTTGGGAGCTTGATCGAACATTTGTCCCTCCAATTGGTTGAGGCGATACTTGAGCTCGGCCCGGGTTATTTGAACCTGGGACACCACATTGTTCATGTCCGCCTGGTAGATGCAGTAATCGGAGACATTCAGCCGGATCTTGTTCTTCTCCATGGCGCCATATAAAAAGGAGTAGACAATGTGACCCACGGGGATATAGTATTTGAACCAATTGTGAAGGCGGCCACTGAAAGAAGGAGGGATTATTAGGACACAATACACTTACGGACATTAAAAAGCCAACCACTTACACCAACTCCGATCTATTATGCAAAAAGTTGACGAACTTGGCCAGATTCTCCACATCTTTGCGCAGACTACAAATAAAATAAAATATAATTAAATTACAAAAATAATAACAATAATATTACTCACTTCTCCTCGGATTCGGCGACTGTGACGCCATCCCGAATAAGACGTACCTCCAAATAGAAACCATGGCTATACTTATACCGCAAATACTGAAGACTTCCGATGGCCAACATTTCGCTGTCGCTAAACAGGATAATGAAATCGGCCAGGACCTTGCACTCCAGTTCATCGTTTGTGGCAAAAATAATGGTCTTGCCGCAATAACGCAAATATCTCAATATATTCCAGATTTCGCGACGTGTCGTCGAAGGCATTCCTCGGGTGGGCTCATCAAAAACCAAAATCTTATTGTAGGCCACCAATGCCAAGGCTATTTTGACCTTCTGGCGCTTCTCGGCCGTCAAGAGGCCGCACTTGCGATGCATCCATCCGGTCATGTTCAGCATCAGGCATAGATCATGCATTTTCTCACCGATCTTCTTGTCGGGAACACCCCGAATCATGCACAGCAAACGGATGTGCTCCCTGGGTGTCAGCTCCTTGAGGAGTCCTTCGTGCTGCGGACAATAGCCCATGTAGGTGTGGATACTTTCCAGATCGTACTTGAAGTCCAGACCACGGACATAAATCTCTCCAAAGGCAAAACCCTCTTTGCCAACCAATTGGCGGATTAGATGGCTTTTCCCACAATTTCTGGGTCCATAAACGCCCATGCTCATGTATCTGAAAAAATAAAAGAAAATCAATTCATTAAGAATGTTTTTTTTTTATATTTATAGAACCTGGTTCTAGCTATTATTAGTATATTTAAGAATCGGTTCTTCGGTATATTCGATAATGTTCTGGAAGAGTGATTCCTGTATTTTTAACATTTTCTAATAAAAGTAGAGATCAAGATTCTAAAACATTCCTAATGGCAGATTTACGGAAAGTATCGGATATAGTATATCTTGTATCTTCTATTATCCCCTTTAACAAATACTTTAATATTATCTAAGAAGTACGTATAAAAACCTACTTATTTAGAGCAAATGATACTGTATTAATCCTATTTCCAGTCGGAGGAACACGGGCCTCTACTTGATCCACCAAAAATACAGATTGCTTGCATTTTGTCATATCAGCTTCGGCAATTTTTAGTTTCACATCCGCCACATCGCCATCATCGAAAGGATATGCAGCAGTACGCATTTTATGAAGACTATAAATACAAAATGTGCATAAATCGAAATATGTATGTTTATTTAAAATCGTACTCTCTCGATGAATGAAACTTCTTCTCGCGGCGATGTAATTCAATCCAAAATATAAGGCACAAGGAAATAATGGAAGTGACTGTCATGAAGAAAATAGCGGGAAGTATTCCCGGAGACACCCATTTAAAATAGGTATCAACTAAAAGGAATATCAAGTTAATAGATTATAAATAAAACATTATTTTTAAGCAAATACTTACAGCGACAATGAGGCACCACCTCGTGCATATTCTCGGGAGTGCAACTAGCATGTGCCTCGCATTTGGAACGACAAAGTTCCTGTTCCAATGACTGTGTATATATATTACTAATGCCATCCAGTAGAGAAAATCCCGGAGAGAGACATGCTCCATAAAAGAATATATCATTGCTGTTGGCCACATCCCAGTAGATGATATACAAGACAATACCCGATCCTCCATGGACCAAGACGGAAACGAGAAATGCTCGCATCATCGATTTATTGACATACATGGCCACCAGATAGGTGATCGGTAGCGCTGCCAATCCAAAAAATGTCATTAGCATTACGAGTAGGGAATTCTCATAGAATCCAAAGCCCCCGATCCCCACCAGACTCATAATCACCACAATAATGATTGAATAGATGAAGAAAGTAAACCAATCCCAGAACAAATTAATGCCCCAGAATATTTTCAGACCCAATCCAGCCATATGCTGAAGGAATCTTAGCTTGTAGACCTCCTCCTCGACAAGGGGGATTACGAATACGGATATAGTCAATGGCAGAATACATCCAATAACCAAGGGGGCTTGGATGTGGGCGATCTTGTTGTCCAGCAGATTGATTTTCATCGAGAGTTGGGTGGGCATTGGATGGTTATTAACTAGGGAAATTATGTCATTTCTATCCGGATAGGAAAGTCTAAAAATAGAGAGATTTTAAAGAGGAAAATATAAGGGAGGTAACGAAAGGATGAACAGATACTTATGATAAAAAATAGATACAGCAAGTAACAAAGTATCCCTCAGGTACACATTATTCCCCAACCATACTCACTTTAATATAATATTATGCAATAGATTTAGCATCACTGGAGCCGAATGAAAAATATCCTGACTGATATAACCATTAATATCCTGTTCCCCATCCGCCTCCACAGCCCCCATACTGGCCAGTCCATCCTTTTTCTTCAAATCGTTGCGATAACTTCCCTTCTCACAGACCAGCGAGTCTTTGGTAAAGAGCTTCGACTGTGACTCCTTAATATTATTCTTGTTTCGGCTCACTGATTTTATGTTTATATAACCACATTCATTGAGATCGGGAATGTTATCAATAGTCTGATCCTTCTCATGATCATAGGCCAATTTAATTTCATTCATTCGCTCCTTTGGTACATTCAACATAACCGATAATCGGGCTATAATGGCGATTAGTATAAAGCTGGTAATAATCATAATAATCGGCCAGACATTGGGCGCTGTGTGGATCATCTTTTTGTAGAACATGGCTCGCATACGTTGTCTGGCCAAGTGCTTTTTGGACACAACTTGGTATTTAAATGTTTGAGCTGAATAATTAGGCGGAAAAAAAATGTTTAAAATATGAAAACTTGTATCTACATTTTCAAATAAATAATACCCTTTGAAAAACCCTCTTTTGAAACTTACTGACATCTGGTATAATTTGCTGTTGTAATCGAAACGATGTTGCCAATTTCATATAAATATCGGACAGTTCTGCGCCCACAACTCGCACATTTTCAATTCCCAACTTTTTCCGATCGATTTCCAGATGAATCAAAAGCTTCTGCAATCTTGGACGATACTTGACGGGCAATCGATAGGTCAAAGTATCACCTATCTCATTATCTGGCTCCACGTTCGTCAAGAATTGATTAATGAAATCGGTAATGGGCTGATCCGGTACATGGGGTTTCTTGATGATGACCTGAAAGTGAAATAATCGAAATAAAGTACCTTTATCTAAAGTTCAAGACTTCTCACCAAATCCACGGTGCTGCTGAATTTAGCTCGCAAAAAGAATGGTGTTCCACTGGCCTCCAGGACACCCATACTGAGGATTCCAATCCGATCGGCAATATGCTCCGCCTCCCCCACACTATGGGTGCCCATCACAAACGATCGGTTCTCCTTCTCGCTGATGACAATCGACCAAAAGATCTGCGCCTCTCGTCCGGTCAGTCCCAGGGTGGGCTCCTCCAGGATAATGATCTTAGTGTCACCGGCCAGGCAAGCGCACAAAGCCACCAATCTCTGAGACCCGAAACTCAATTGCCCAATCCTTGCCCGTCGGCTTTCGACATGCTGATCCAAAATGCCCAGCCACTTCCTCTTTTCGATCAGAAAGCGATCCATATCCGTGGGCCGTAGCTTCAGTCGAACATGATAGTCGATGGTCTGCTCGACTGTGAGATGTTTATTGAGGCCGTGTTCATCGAAACGGAAGTCGACCAGGTGACGGGACGCCTCCTTGGGGCCAAAGGGCTTGCCCATAACAGTCACCGAGCCCTTGAGTGGAAACTTCAGGCCCGCCATCACCCGGAGTACGGTAAGTTTGCCGGATCCAATGTGTCCGAGCATAGCATAGACCTCACCCTTGTAAATTCTCATCGAAACGTTCTTCAAAATCTTACGCTCCGAGTCACGGTGGGCAGTACTAACATGTCGGAGTCGCATCATTTCCACAGAACCCACATCGCCGTATTCAAAGTTCTGCCAGCTCGGGGCTCGACCCAAGTACAGAATGGCATTATCACTTTTCGATTGCTTCCTGCGGCGATTGTTTACGATCCGGCGGCTGAGGAACTTTCCGGGCATCCTCCATTGGGCGGCCAGGAGGATCAGCAGATAGATCAAGGCGGAGCTAACGGCGGCTGTGAAGAGGACAACAAAGTCAATGGTTTTCACATCCTCGGGCGACTCAATACAGAGTCGGAACAAGTTCATGCTAAAGTGCATTTGGCAATTGAAAAAGGCCACCAGAACGAAAAAGACGTAGTACTGATGGGCGTCCCAATACCGTTCCAATATTATGCAAAATGCGGCGTACATAAAAATCCACAACACCAGGCCACAAAGCACGGCGTTGATGGGATTCGCAAAGAGCTTTGCCACCACCATTCCGGTTATGATGAACTCCACGGTGTAGACGATCATAAAGCATATAAATCCCAACATGCCCCATCCAGAAAGTTCACCCTCTCGTCCACCAAAAATCCAAAAAGTCTAAAATAAAATTCAGAAATATAAAAAGTTCAGCTTTAAATATGCTAGCAAGTTAATTTCGTGTGAAATTAATCGGTAATCGACAACATAATCGTTACTTATCGGAAATTTAAATTAAATATTATTATAATTATATATACTCACCACTACAATACCAATGAATATCAGGTCGAAGCAAAGCATTCGAATGAATAAAACCAAAAACTTGAGACACCATTGAATCCCAAAGGAATATCCATAGTGCCATTGATGAACCATAACACCATCTTCCACTTGGGCAGCCACATTCTTTAGTAAACATTATGTGATTAAAATGTATATCCAAACTAAAAATCTGTACGAAACTTACTCTTATAATGTTCAAAAATGGTAATAGGTATAAAAAGTTATAAAGAAATGTTGGCAAACGGTGCATATTCATGGCCGAGCACGTTTCATCGGATGCCTTCTGCAATATATTAAATACCTCAACATTCGGTTCTGGATAATCGGTATCGATTTCGTTTCGTAGCCGATGATACCATTCTGTGAATATCTGATGCTGTAGCTGAAGAAATCCTTCGCGTATATAGATGTCCTGTTCCTTGTCCTGATCGGTAACTCGATCCCGGCCCTCGTTAATTCGACCAGAACATCGTGTCAACCAGAGACGATTCTCGGTGAGAAACGGAAGGATGGTACGAAATTCACTGGGAAACCGTATCGACAAGGATAGCTTTAGGGGTGTACCCTCGGTCTCCACATTATAATAGACAATTCCGGCCAATGTGGTTCGTTCATCGAACTGATCCTCCATTTGATCGGAAGTGCTGAAGCCAACGGTTGCATTTAGTTCCAAAGTTTTTGCCACTTTTTCGGTAATATCTCTGGCGAAAGGTACACTGGGCGCATAGGCCAGGATATATTTGGTTTTCTCGCGCTTCGAGTCGGCCAATTGACTGTGAATAGAGTTATAATATGTAGATCTTTATATCGAATCTTTATATCTTTTTATATAACTAAGCTGCCATCTATATAATCAGAGTTTCAAATACCTACTCCCTATAACAGAGCCCCAATACTTACGTAAGTATACTGATATCCTCCAGCTTGTGGGAGACGATACTCTTTTCATTGGTGGTCTCTCGGCGATTGTAGAGAAGACGCTTGGAATGGGCAATAGGATTTAGCAGTATGACCAATACCATGATCACCAGGGTCACAGCTTCGAAGAGAGTACGACGCCATAGATTCAACTCGATGCGTACGTAGCGCTTGAACAAGAGACCCGTAGTGGCCGGCATTGTTTTCAAATCTGGTCTAAAATTTTAATTTATTTATCCGGGTATTCGTGCACACGACAAAAACAAGGAATAATAATAATAAATGTATATCTGAAGCTTATTCTCAAGGCATATTTTGATTTCAACAATTTGGGAACCAAACTGCTACGCAAAAGTTTCATCATAGGAGATAATATGATGCATCTTTTAAAATTAGCTTTTTTTTAAAGACTTAATATATTACAATAACATTAGATTTTAATGTTAATATATTTATTTTAAAATTTATTCAAAAATAGGAATATCGATATCCATACCGCAATCGTCAGTGTTGCGAAATATTGCGGTTACCAAAAAAGTGCGATAACCGATAGCTAGCAACTCACATCCCCAAACGCAAACCAAGAATGCCGAGTCATAAGTAAAATTTTTTAATAAGTCGAAGAAACAACATTAAATAATTGTCAAAAGAACAAATTAAATATTGAAACGTAACGAAGAAGACTCAAGCCAAGATGACTGTCACGAATCGGGTAGGTTTAACTATAAATTTACAAGAAATATATTAAAGTAATCGTGGTTTATTATTGCGGCAGATGGAAATCGAGTCTGCCTACCAAAAAGGCGAAGGATTCCGTTCCTACTACATCCAGAAGATCGAGGAACTGCAACTCATTGTGGCCGAGAAGAGCCAGAACCTGAGGCGTTTACAAGCCCAGCGTAATGAGTTGAATGCCAAAGGTATTTTTCAAAAGAAAAACATGCGAAATTTGATATGTTTGTTTAATCAACTATTATTTTACAGTTCGTATGCTGCGTGAGGAATTGCAGTTGCTCCAGGAGCAGGGCAGCTATGTGGGCGAGGTGGTGAAGCCTATGGACAAGAAGAAGGTGCTGGTTAAGGTCCATCCCGAGGGCAAGTTTGTGGTGGATCTGGACAAGAACATCGACATCAACGATGTGACGCCCAATTGCCGTGTTGCACTGCGCAACGAGAGCTACACTCTGCACAAGATTCTGCCCAACAAAGTGGATCCATTGGTGTCTCTGATGATGGTCGAAAAAGTGCCCGACTCCACTTACGAAATGGTCGGCGGTCTGGACAAACAAATCAAGGAGATTAAGGAGGTGATTGAGTTGCCCGTCAAGCATCCGGAATTGTTCGATGCCCTCGGTATTGCCCAGCCGAAGGGTGTACTGCTTTATGGACCACCTGGTACAGGAAAGACCCTGCTGGCCCGTGCCGTTGCCCATCACACCGAGTGCACGTTCATCCGCGTCTCTGGCTCCGAGCTGGTTCAGAAATTCATTGGTGAGGGATCGCGCATGGTGCGTGAACTCTTCGTTATGGCTCGTGAACATGCCCCCTCAATTATCTTCATGGACGAGATCGATTCCATTGGCTCCTCGCGTATTGAGTCTGGTTCTGGCGGCGATTCCGAGGTGCAGCGAACCATGTTGGAGCTGTTGAACCAACTGGACGGCTTCGAGGCCACCAAGAACATCAAAGTCATCATGGCCACCAATCGTATCGACATCCTGGATCCGGCCCTTCTGCGTCCCGGTCGCATTGATCGCAAGATCGAGTTCCCCCCACCAAACGAGGAGGCCCGTCTCGACATCCTTAAGATTCACTCGCGCAAGATGAACCTCACCCGTGGCATCAATCTCCGAAAGATCGCCGAACTGATGCCCGGTGCTTCGGGTGCGGAGGTCAAAGGTGTCTGCACCGAAGCCGGTATGTATGCCCTGCGCGAGCGCCGTGTCCATGTCACCCAGGAGGACTTTGAGATGGCCGTGGCCAAGGTGATGCAGAAGGACTCGGAGAAGAACATGTCGATCAAGAAGCTCTGGAAGTAGACGACACCACTTAAGCACATAAACTCTCCCTCCCCACATCCCTTGTGTCCCTTAATTCTTTTGTCATTAAATATATCAGTTAGTAATACATACTTTAGTTAAGTTTTTTATTTCCGGGGAACTCAAATTTTTTAATTTTAAAATTAATGCCATTGCTATCTCTTTTCTTTTCATTTAAAATGCTTACTTTTAAATGATTATTAAGGTCTGAGATCCAGTAGACTCGATTGAGTGGCAAGTGATTGTCCTTGTCAATATATATGTACCCGATCCGATGCACTAAGAAGTGTATGTCTCCTCCAGAATTCATCCGATCCTTAAACGGAATACTTTAAAAGATTCGCAGATCACTTCTCCACAATTCTGCATCTAAACCTAAATAGGCTTATTTTGGATCCATTTTTTGTAAATTTTTCGGAGGAACCTCTTTGAAAATCGATGGTAACCATGGGGAACCCACATACGGCCTAAACCGTAGGCCTATCAAAGCCGAGAAACCTCTTGTAGAAATAAAAAGCAAACAATGTTCACCCGTAATACACATTGTAATTTGTGGTAAAATTTGTTCAAACAAACATAATGATACAGTGGTTTTTGAGAGGGAAAGTGGAATCTATCGGTCTAAAATTTGAGGATGCTGTTAAGACGCGGATGCCTGCAAGCGATCCTTTTCTAAGCGGAGCACAGTGCAGATCTGCTCGTCGTCGGCCACGTCCACGCAGGTTTGTCCTTCGGAGTCGCACAGTGTTGGGTTGGCGTGGAGATCCAGCAGGCAGCGCAGGGCCTCCACGTGGCCACAGCTGGCGGCGTAATGTAATGGCGTCTGTTGTTCCGCATCCCGCTGGTTCACACTGGCGCCGCTCTTCACCAGAAACTCAATAATATCGACGGCATTGCGGTCAGTTGCCCAGTGGATTAGGGCCATGCCGTACTCGTCCAGTTCCTGGATGTCCGACGGCGTCAAAAGCTCCCTCAAACGCGCCAAGTTGTTCTCCTTGACAAAATCGAAGAGGGTCTTCTCGCTCTCCGGACGCTGATCTTCCAGAGGCACCGACTCAATGGAATGCACCACCCATCCTGTGTTCCGGGACGACTTCTTGCGCCAATCGGGCTGCAGTTTCTGCAGCTTCTGGACATACGCCCGGCGTGCTTCCGTGGCGGTCATCTTGCCGAGATTATGCCAAGCCTGCCACTTGTTTCGCGCCTTCATGTGGAGTATACTGGGACTGGGCTCCGTACAGGGACCGTCGATGGCCTGCTTGTAATAGCCATAGAACTCAAGCAGATCTGCGGCGGCCAGGGAGGAGGTATTCCCAGCCACGTGCTGGGTGGCGCGATAGAACAGCTCCTCCTCCGGATCCGAGTCGCTGTCGGACATTACAATAAAAAAAATGTGATAATGTGTGATATAAAAACCTAGAGAAACTTAAAACTAATTTGATGAAATGCCACTGGGCCTATTGGGTTTTCTGCTTTCTATTTAGGATTTCTGTATGTTGAGGTAGTTGCCCTCCAGAATGTGTCGTTGCTCGTTCTCGATCTTCTCCAGCGCCGTCAGGCTATTGAAGCTGACGAATCCGTAGCCCTTGGAGCAGCCGGTACGCTTGTCGAAGATCACGTTGGCGGAGATGACGCGTCCGAACTCCTTGAAGTAGCCACGGAGCTCCTGATGGCCCACCGTCCACGGCAGATTGCCCACGAAAATGCGGTGCACTGATTTTCCGACTTTAGCTACAGCTCCGGCGGTGGCGGCCATGGGTCTTGTTTTCCTAATCGGTCCGGATTTGATATATGTATATTATATAGATTCTGGTTGATCTTGACGACGCTCCTCACCAGTTGCGTTGCGTAAATACTCCGGCGATTTTCTTTTACGGTAACTTGTTGTTGGATCGACTGAGTGACAAAATAACCTCAAAATTGTCGAGTTAACAGCTGCTGTTAATACCCATTACATAGAGGGGTAGTCACGAGAATAACAGTAGTTATCGTAAGTTCATATTTACGTAAATAAAAGAGTTTACTTTAAAAGTAAACAATACAACAATTTAAAGTTGATTATCAATTTATTAATTTTAATTCATAATTTTAATATTATCCCTATACGATACTTTTTATAGGGTATAAAAAGTGTGTGGACACGATGAACTACAAACCTTTCATGGAAGTGCCGTTCGCATAACAGCACCAAAAATGTGGTTTAACTTAACAGAGACTGTTAAGTCCTAAAAATGTAAGTCATATGTAAAATGTGGCGCTAAATTTTAAAAAATAAAACACAAGGCTTTTATTTTTGATTGATTTTGTTGTATTTTTTGAATTTTTTTGTTGTCTCTGCTTTTTGTGTTCCCTTTCTCATTTATTTCATTTACGTTCCAGTTTAACAAATTTGCTACAAACTACTTAAAATTAACAACATCGCGCAAACACGTATTTTTTTTCATAATTCTTGTTGTTGTTTGTATTTCTTGCAATAATAAACAAATAGTGATTTTTTTTGAAATGTACAATTCAGTAAAAAGAACAATTGGATAGGGGAGTGTGGGTATGTGTGTTAAGACAAGCTTTTGAGGATGTTTTTTGTATTTTATTTTGTTTTATTAAATATTTTTATTTTTTTATTTTTTTTTTTTGGAAATAACATTAACTATTGGAAGCAGTTTTCATTTGTTTTCCGTTCACTAATCCTCATTTTTCCTACTGTGTTGTGATGTCTCTCTCTCCGATGATGTGCCACGATTTCTCATTTTAGTTTTCTCAGACTAACTCGGTACAAGTATATAATTAGTGATTTGGCTCTCTATTTTATCTCCATATCTCCTTCTCTAACTTTCCAGTCTGGGGGCTCTGTCTTGAATCTGATCTGATCCGATCGGATTATAAGAGACTATACGGCTCGGCCGTCGTGATTACATTTTTCTCCACCTACCTCTCACTATCTAACTCTCTGATCATTAAGGTTTATTTTGTTTGTTTGTTTGTTTTTTTTTTTTTTTAAATAGTACTTTATAGATGTAGATATATATAAATATACATATTTATATAATGCCTTCAAAGACAAAAATCTTATCCATAGAAAAATTGTTATATATTTTTTTTAGTTTTCAAGCAAAATGAAACTCTTGAAAGATCTCTTCGTTCGGTTTGTTGTTGTTTGGGTTTGTCATCTTTTTACAAGAGAAACAGAATAATAAAGTCTATACATAATCGTTTACATTTAGTAATTATCCATAATAATGATGTCCAGGAAAGTTTCGTAATCAACTAATTTGTATAATTAAAAGTATTTCATCTCATCTCGATCGCCATATACATATAAGTATAAACAATTTCACTTTTTTCATTATCGTAATAATAAATTGTAATCATAATAATATAATATATATATAAATATATACTCATATAGATACTACAACAGACTTCTGTTGCGCGACTTAGATTTAGTATTTATATTATGATATATATATATATCTTTATTTATATATATATATATTGTATATAACTTGACTTGAATTTGTTCTTAATTTTCAGTTTTATTTAGTTAAGATACTGTGTTCAATAGTTTGGATTTTACAAATATATATATTTATATATAAACTGTATATATATATATATATATACAAAAAAACAACACAAATAAAAATAGTAATTATAATTTTGATGCACTCGAATGCAGGTAGATTATTACAAAAGTGTTTAATCTTAATAGAGGCATTCTTCTTCTTCAAAAAAAAAATTACAAATTATATATATAGATGTCCAGATCTCAACAATGGGGTTTATCTTGCTCGTTTTTTTTCTTTACTTGATTGATCTCTGTCTATCATAGTTCTCCCCCATTATTTAACTCTGTGGGGGAATTTTTTTTTCACTATCCAAATTTGCTTGTCGTCTTGAATGGTAATAAGTATTAATAATATTGAAAAAAATTCGTTAATGTGTCACAGCACCACCATTTTGTTGTTGTTGTTGTTGTTGTTAATTTCAAAAAGCTACCCTCCTCACTGCAGAAATACGTTAGACTATACTAGCGTTAGCCGTCCCACCTGCTACCAGAGACGATGCAGATGCAAGTTACGGGACAACACCGATCTCACATCGTTCGTAAACCGCAAGGCGTCCAACATGGGCAGCAGCGAGAGTAGCGCCGTGTCCATGGGATCCGAGAACCAACTCTTGATGGGTATGGCGTTGTTGGGGAAACAGCGATAGGCGCCGGGCGAATTGTCAATGATGAATATCTGAAAGATACAAACAAAATATACATTAAAGATGGGCTTATAAACTGATATAAACTGCTTTAATTCTTCATATTTTCCAGACTATATGATAGTGGGTACTTTTTCTCTTTAACTATTTGCCAAGATAAACCTTTTCCTTTAATTTAACTGTAAAATAAGTCAATAACAATCCAGAATTTAGGACTATATGATAGTTGGTTCATTTCCTTAATAGCTTTTTAAGTTTAAAGTTAATAACTACTAATATAACTACTTATTGCATTGAATGTCCGATAGTCGGTACTTTTTTTTGATAGCCTTTTAAGATTTTTTATAATAATTTTTAATATTTCTAATACTAAAAATATCTTTTAAAAGAATTACTAATTTTAATACAAGTAAAAGAGTAGCATATGTAAAAGAAAAACTTTAATAGTTTATGTAATGCTTAATACTGTACTGTACGATAGTCGGTACTTTTTCTGAATAGCCTTTTTAGGTTTCTTAAAAGATACTTTCTTCTATATCTGAAACTATATCTTAAAATATATCTTAAAATATATCTTATATGTTTACTTGAATTAAAGTAATAATAGACACATACATAGTTAGATTAGAACTGGACTTAATGAGTCGATATAGTCTTATAGCGAGAAGAAGCATATCTAGACTACACCTGATAACCACCTGATATCTAGACTTCTTTACCAGATAAGATTATTTCTAAATATACTTTAATTCCTTTATTTTGCATACAAAATAGTAAGAATTTAATTTCTCTCATAGTTTGTGAGATCCTAGATTAATAATAAACATAGATTAATATTTATATATACTTTTAAAGACCGGAAAGGGTTTTCCGCCTCTCTATAAAACATATTAAATTGAAGAATGTTTCAAAAAAGAAACCCAAAGGTCTATTTAGGAAAATACTTTGATAATTCTTACTCTAACTCTAAGCTCTATGTTACAACTATGATATAGCTCTATCCAAAACTCCCCATAAACAACTCTAAGCAACTTGTAGGCCCTGGAGCATTACCCTATTTAAATCACTGCAAATAGCCGACAGATCCTTGGTATAGGAACCATAGTCGGGCGTGCAGTGTTGTCTGTAGTAGCGCCGCCGGAGTATATTCCGGCCGTTGTCCAGTTTATCCGCCACTGCCGCTCCATAGATCTCCATGCTGGCGGTAAATACCACCAGATCGTACCACTGAGAGACCTAAAAAAAATAATTGTTAATAAATATTTAAAATATCAAAATTTTAAAACATACCACATCCAGAAAATAATCGACATGGGGCCGTTTGTGAACAAAAAATCGAACTGGATTCCGATCGATGGTGACCTTGACGGTGAAATCGTGCGGCGTGCCGGGCTTCACTGTATTCCTGGGCATGGCATTGTGATGCGAGTGGATGAGGGTCTCGTCCAGGTCCAGAACCAGAGTCTTCCGCTGCACCAGACTCAGTCGGTGGCGGGAGACCGGCGACAGCGGAAATAGTTCGTATTTAACCGGTTGATACTGGATAAACTAAGGAAGTTAATACATAGAATCAACGGAACAGTACTTGGAATGCATTCGAATGTCTACGTGTATGTCTGGTGGGGGATAACTAAACCTAAGCCAGTTATCTACAATTGGAGCAATACAACAAATATAAGTCATAATTTAAAAACAATTTTTGGGAAAAATCCTGAGATTCATTGGGCTTTCGGGTCGAAGATCAGTTTGAAATATAAGTACATAGTTGCCGCGTCACGATTTCGAGACGAAAAATAGCCGATACAGTGGAGAACATCAAAGACAAACAACGGCGACTAGCGATAAGATGAACATACTCACCCAATCGAATATTTTTGATAAAATAAAATTGGCAAAAACAGCAACCAATAGGTTGAAAATAACAGGCTCCATTATATTGTATTGATGTATGAATGTATGTATGTACTTGTACCGTAACGACTGATAAAAATTTAATTTAAGACAGGCTGTCATTTACTAGAAACTATGACACAGAGAGAAACTAAGGTATTTTGATGTGATTTTTTTTCTAGCAGAGTTGAAATTTGAACTCTGGCTTACCTTTCTAGGTTATCTAAACATATCAAAAGTATACACAAATTTTACATTTAAGAGTAAAAAAAAAAAATTAAATTTTTATTTAATTTAAACGTCTATTCTTTCGAAAAAGTACCTATTATTTCTTATAATCGTATGTTTTCATATTCAAACTAAAACTAGGCAACACCTTATAGTTTCTCTCGGTGTACTGTGTAAAATCTATCCGATAGTGCCCAGCTTAGGCGAGTATTTACTGTATTAATGGAGGGAAGGCCTTATCAATCAGTGGCCTTTTATGATTTTTGTAGTGCTCGTGTCTGATATACCAGGAGATCGGGTTAAAGGGGGGCAGCATTTTTAATAAATACTATTACTAATTTTGTTTTTTAATAATTATACTTACAGCTCGCACTTGGCGATTGAACATGAAACAGATGCATGTCCAGACTTTTGATAGCAACAACAAAAGCGCATGGAATTTCATTTGCAGCAACGAAATCATCATATAATCTAGATTCTAGAACACCGGTGGTTGATTAATTAAATCTGGTTTATCCTTAAACGATCCGATAGTGATGGGATTTTTTTATTTTTTTTATAATTTTTGCATCCACTGCCCTCGACTGCCGTGTGCGAGGGAGATGGTGGCAAGGCAACCGGCTAAGGGTTTCTTTCCCCTACTTTTCTTTTTTTTTTTTTATTCAGATGTGTTTTTTTTTTATTATTTTGTGTGTTTTATTTTGCAGTTGATAACACACAGTATGCCGTTGTTGTTGTTGTTGTTTGATTGCACACACACACACACACACACTGGCAAAAAATCGATAACGCGAAAAAGAGTTTCTGGGAAAGTGTTCTTGCTATATAGATTTTCGCGCTTTTTTCCCCCTCTACTTCCCACTCTTTTGATTGTTTTATTATTATTCTTTTTTTTTTTTTTTTTTTTTTTTTCGGATTCACTTTTCTATTTGTTGCTGTTGTTGTTGCATTTACTTTAGGATTATAGGTGGCGTCTGCTTCTTCTTCACGGCGTGTATTTCTTTTTTTTTTTTATATAAATTGTTGTATATATTTTGTGTGCTTCTTTGGCGCACGATAATACAAAAACAAAAAAAAAACAATAAAATATATAAAGAACAAGAATAACTAACTGTTATTGTTGAGCAATAATAAAATAATATATGTATGTATATAGTATGGGTATAATTATTTAAGATTGAGCTATTGCACTTTGGTTTTAACCCACTGGCGTTGGTTGTATGTGTGGTTGTTTTTTTATATTTTTTTTTTTTTGGTTAAATAACTGGCGTTTCGTTCGCGTTTCTTTTTACATAAATTATAAATTATTACATAAAATTTGAGTATGTTCGTGTGCCGATCTAGCCTTTTTTTTTTGTTTTATTTTTATTTTTGTTGTTTAATAAATTCCCGCACACACATACACGGCACACGCTCGCTCACACACACACACACAATCGCACGGCGGAGGAATTGGCCAACAGCCAGGCAACAAAATACAAATTTTCTTTTGATGGATGCCAGGCGGATAGCATTATTGCTATCGATAGACGCACGATTGCCGGCAGAAGTTAAATGTTATCGCTTGGCGGCCTTTTCGTCATATCATCACATAAACATTTAGTAATTATCACCAAATTCAATTGCAAATTGTTACCAAAACGTACTGTTTGTTAATTATTAATTGCCGCCTTTTCAGAAGTGAGATGGACAATTCACCGTTTGTGCATCGTTGGCAGCACATGCGTATGCGAAAATGACAATTTCGAGGGCAAGTGGAACGTTCCAACAGTCTATCATGCCATCAGGCAAAATGCATTCAATTATTTATTATTAGCTACTATAAATTAAGAATTAAATGGTTAAAAATATACATCATCTTTTTTTTTAAATGCGTGGCAGCTTTGTTTATGCACAAATTTGTTTTTTATTAGTCTTAAATATTCCATAAATATTGAATAACTTTATTAGTAAGCTTCCATAATAAAATATTTTAATTTTAAGATAATTAATATATTCAATATTATGTTTATTAATTTAAAAACATCAAATTGTTCACACCACGACTCCACAGCATCTTTAAATCATGCACTGTTAACCATATGTTAACTAACAGAGCTGAGCGTCACGCGCCATCATACGGGTTGGAACGTGTACTCGTGTCGTGCATCCGATTAATCGCCCCGAGCCGCCCGTGTATTTTAAGCGTCGCTTTTTTGCAAAAAGTGTAGGAAAAAGAACGGAAAATATGCCAAATCCCGCAAACGAACGTATTTGACAATTCATTTAATCGCATAGCAAGAAATCCAATACATCCTTTCAAGCCGGCGACTGGATATACCGAGCAACGCAAACTTTTCCTTTAAAAAAAAACTCTGTTGTGTGTCGTCCGTGTGTGTGTGTGTGCGTTGCCGTGCGCGTGTGGGTGTAAGTGTGTATGTGAGAAGAAAAAAAAGCCGCACACTGCAAAAAATAGCAAAAACAAAAAGAAAAACTCGAAAAGTGCGACTGGACTTGACGACTTTTACTTCCCCACCGGTCTATAATAACCGCTAAAATTGTGGAAAAACAGGAGAAAACTCCCAAGCGGAAGAAGAAGGCTGCAGCCAGTAAAATGTCTGCAGTTTATTCGCCGCAACCGCCGCAGCAGCAACCACAGCAGCTGCAGCAGCAGCAGCAGCCTCCCCCGCCACAGCAGCAGCAGCAACAACAACAGCAACTGCAGCAGCAGCCGCCACCCAACTCGATTCCCAATCAGCAGCCTCCCGGCTCAGGGGTGGGCCCCGGTGGAGGAGGCGGCATAGGTGGAGGTGGAGGTAAGCAATACAACAAAAACAGGAACTTTAAAATATCGATTGCATACTTAATCAAAATAATCGATAACTATTTTTGAAGGTTGCTGAAATTAGTTTTTTAAATTAAATAACTACAACTGATAAAGTTGAAAAAAATATAAGGAAAATAAATAAATATCGATATATCGATAAGTATTATAATTTAGTTTAATATATTAAACAATATTACAGTTATTAAACTAATTTATTTAAAATTTAATAATTACACTTTTAAAATTTCCTTAAATTTTTTTTTTTATCGAAATAATCGATTAATTTATAATAATTAATAAAAAAAACCCCTATTTTAAATGGATATTTTTTCGATTTTAGGTGGTGGACCTGGCGGCGGAGGTGGACTTCTTCCAATGGGCCTCCAGCAGCAGCAACAGCAGCAACAACAACGACCGCCCATGGGAGTACCCGGATCGCCGGGCGGCGTCATATCCGGCGGAGTTGGTGGCGGGATGATGGTCACTCCACCGACCACACCACGCGGCGGAAATGTGGGCGGCGGTGTACCGCCCCCGGTCAACTCGGCCCAAATCCAAAAGATGCTGGACGAGAACTGCGGCCTAATACAGACCATCCAGGACTTCCAGAGCATGGGCAAGGCGCAGGAGTGCATGTCCTATCACGTGGCGTTGCACAGGAATCTGGTCTACTTGGCGCAACTGGCCGATCCCGCCATGAATATATCCCAGATACTGCCGGTGGGTGCTTCTCTTTGATTTCGAGGACTGTCGGGGATTAACATTTTGCTCTTTTCAGCCTCCACACATACTCCAGACTCAGGCCATGCAACAGGGCGGCCAGCAGACGCCGCCAACGGGACCGCATGGCATGCTCGGTGGTCCACCACCGCCACAACAGCAACAGGGTCCTGGTCAGGGTCCGGGAGGGGTGCCGGTGCCGGGGCAGCAGGTGGCCGGTGTGCCGCCACAGATGGGCATGCAGCATGGTCCGGGTGATCCGCAAGGACCTCCCGTTCAGATGCCTCCCTACGGACAGCAGCAGCAGCAACAGCCACAGCCACATCCCGGCCTGCCGCCGGGCGCTCAACAGCAATCTCAACAGCAGCAACAACAACAGCAGCAACAGGCACAACAACAACAACAGCAGCAACAACAGGCAGCAGCAGCGGCAGCAGCAGCAGCAGCCGCAGCAGCAGCCGGCCAGCAACAAGGAGGTCCGCAAGTCAGCCAGGCAGGTCCTCAGTCCCAGCAACAACAGCAGCAACAGCATCCCGTCTACCGAAATGCCCAGGCCCAGGGACCGGGACAAGGACCCGGACAAGGTCCTGGCCAGTCGGTCGTCAATCCGAATGCAGCGCCCAGTAAGTGTAATGTATCCCAGATGTTGGATTTGTTAAATATTTCAAGATTTTCCCATTTTTTGAGAGAATATGGCTTCTACTTTCTAACCTGAATGACATCCTCCACCTACAGATCAACAGCGTCCCAACAACGGACCCCTTCCTGGCCCCCAGAATCCCCAACAGCAGCAACAACAACAGCAGCAGCAACAAGGCACTCCCCAGCCCGGCGGCCAGCAGCCTCCGGGCCAGCAGCAACAACAACAACAGGGCGGACCGGGAGGACCACAACCTGGAGCTGGTGGTCCAGGAGTACCGCCACCGCAGAGTCCCTACCGGGTGAGCTATCAGCAACAGCAACAACAACACGGCCACTATCCGGGCTATCCGCCGCAACCCCAGACCCAGTATCAGCCGCAAGGAGCATATCCTTACGGGCCGCCCACCCAGGGCTATGGACCGCCGCCTCCAGTGCCGCCGAATGCCGGCCAGGGTGGCTACCATACGGCGGCCGGGCAGACGGGACACGGCTATCAACCGAATACCGGAGCAGCACCACCGGGCGCATATCCGCCGCCGCCCGGAAGCCAACAGGGGCCACCGGTGCCGGGACAACAGCAACCGCCGCCGGGCCCACCTCCACCGGGCCAAATGTACGGACCACCGCCCACTGGCGGCCAGCAGCCGGGACCTCCAGGCCCGCCACCGCAAAGTCAGTACGGACCACCGCCACCTCAGAACACGGCCGGCGGTCCGCCGCCCCCGATGAGCTATGCCGGCTATCCACCCAACCCGGTGGGTCAGTACGGCCAGGCAGGAGCTGGCGGAGGCCCACCGCCCGGCAGTTACGGACCACCGCCACCGGTACCCACGAGCAGCGCGCAGAGTCCCTACCAGGCGTACCAGACGGCCGCTGGTGGAGCGACGGGTGCCCCGCCGGGTAGCAGCTACCCGGGAGGACCACCGACCAGTGTGGCGGGTCCGCCACCGCCGCCGGGTGGCGCCTACAGCAGCAGCACTACGGCGCCCAGCCAGACGCCGCCGCCACAGACTGGCGGAGCAGGCGGTGGAGCTGGTGGAGGCGGCGGAGCCGGTGGCAGCGGGAATCCCAACGGACCGAATGCCCAGCAATCGACGCCGCCACCGCAGGGTGGTGCCGGTGGTGCGGGCGGCGCAGGGGGAGCCGCTCCGCAGCAATACGCAGGACCACCGCCGCAGCAGCAACAACAACAGCAGCCGCCCGGCGGTGGAGTGGTGGTCTCCGGTGTGGCGCCACTGCCGACGCAAGTCCAGCCCACGTACTCGACGCCCGGCAGCTACAACCAGCAGGGACCCGGCGGACCGCCGCCCAACCAACAGCAGCAGCAACAACAGGCACCGCCAACGGGCGGAGCGGGAGGAGCTGCCGGCGGCGGAGCACCCAATCCGCAGGGACAGGGCCAGGGGCAGGGACAGCCGCCGCCACCGAATGGAGCGACGCCGCCAATGCCGCCTAATCAGTACCAGCCGGCAGTGCCGGGAGCTCCACAAGGTCCGTACGGTGGCCCTCCGCCACCGCAGGCGTACGGCCCGCCGCCGCCGGGCAGCGCCTATCCGGGCCATGCCTACCACCAGCCACCGCAGGCCGCCGGCTATGCCCAGTACCCGCCCACGCAGGGCTACCAGAGCTACAGGCCGGCCGGAGCCCAGATGCCGCCACCGGGAGCACCGCAGGGTCCTCCGCCCACGGGTGCCTACGGCTACTACAGCCAGCAGCCGCCGCAATGAGGCCGGGACCAGCTCTACCCGCCGAATAATCCGTAGTGGATAGCGCACAAAAATCTGGAGAGGATTAGTGGGATGTGGAGGCGGGACTAGCGAAGATTAGCGAGAAGTGTCGAGAAAGTAGGAGGAGGAATAAGAGAAAAGTGAAAATCCAGTTAAAAATTAAGAAAAAGGGAAAGCTGTATTTAAATTTAAAATAATTTTTGGTTTAAAAAGAAAATAAATTTCTACAAATTTTCTGGCAAGCTTTTGGAGAATTTGTTGAAATTTATTTAAGAGGGATTCCTGAAAGAAATGGATACATTCTTAATTTAAAACATAAATTAATATAAAAAAGCAGCTAAAAACATAAATATATATATTTTTTAAAAGCATTAAGTAAAAAAAAGAAAAAAAAAACAGCAAAGAGAACAAGAAATCGGGAGAAGAAAAAAACACGTGTCCTAGGCATATAAATATATATATATAATATTATATAGATCTATTAAGATGGGTCGATCCAAGATCCTATATATGATTATGTTCAGGGTTCGTTGCGTTGTATTTTAATGGGCTAAAAGCGAATCTATAAACTAAACACAAAAATTAACTCGATTCGAATCAAATGTAAAATTCTATATGATATTTAAGGCAGTAAACAATTTTAAGCAAATTTTAAGCACATTTCTTATAATTAAAATTACTTAAAATTGTAAATACTAACTAGGATTTCTATATGACATGCCAATCGACCCATCCTATTACATTTAAATTCTACAAATAGCTCCTCAACTCTCTTTCTCCTAAGTAAGTTAATTAAAAAAAACCAACAAAAAATCCTGAAAAAAATATTAAAAATATAAATATTCTTACATTTAGGAAATAGGACGATAATGATGAATAGTACATGTTTTGAATAGATTATCTTTAATTATTTAATTTAACTTTTTTTTTTGTAGATGACCCGTTTTAAATGTTTTATTTTTTTTTTAAAGATAGTAACTATTAGAGTCCCTTGTTTCGTTTTCTTAAATTTTTTTTTTATATAAATGCATGTGTGGGAAAAAACACTTAGAATTAAGCTTATTATATTTAAATTTACTATTTAAAGTAAAACTATAAATTATAATTAGCAAGCAGAAATCATCAATAAAATTTAAATATAAAAAATTTATAATAAAGAGATTCAACAAATAATGGGGTTACAAATTCTTAAGAAATATTAACAAAAAATTAAGGAACTTTTTGATAAAAAAATACAAAAATACTGTTATTTTGCTTGCAGATTCAAGTTCCAAAATCGAAATCTAAATTATTTATTCGATAAAGAAATTATTTAAAGTTAGTTAAAATATTACAATTATAAACATAAGAGAAGGTCAGTTTGCATTTTCGGAGGTTTAAAAAGAAATATTTGAAAATATATATCCGAATGTTCCATTAGTTCCATTATGGATACAAATATTGTGAAGAAACTACATATGTAACACACAATCTGTCTCGCTCTAAAGCAGGCCAGACTGGCTATTATGTATGTATATCTGCTCTGCTCTAATCCGATCTGATATATAATCTATAGGGATCTGAAGTCCCTTCCCAGGAAATGGGAAACAGGAAACACAAACACACACATCGAGAAATCATTTAGATGTATGTACATGGAATAGCATTTAGAAATTTCTATTTTTTAAATGCTAACTTAAAAAATTCAATAAAAAAAAGCGCAAAAAAAGTTTTCAAAGTAAAAATGGTTTTTTAATTTTATTTGATTTTCTTTTTTTTAGCTTAAGAGACTTAAATTAATTGCAAATAGTTTTAATAATAAAAAAAATATAAAAAATATATACACAAAATTAATATTTTTCAAAAGTATAGAAACCTTACTCTACATCTTAGGTTTTAAAAGGTAAAATTGATGTTTTAAAAACCAAAAAATATTAAAATTTTTTAATTTTTAGGTTTGTTTTTTAGTTACAATTTTTGGTTTTCTTAACAAATTTTGGAATATAATTTACAATTTGATTTTATTTATATTTTTTGGATTACATCCCTTTAATGTTTTCTCCTTAAATTAAATTAATAATTTAGTTTTTACAGTTCTTGCTTTAATTTATTGGACAATTTCAAGATTTAAATTTTAAAATAATAAACCTGCACACTAATTTTCATTTTTATGATATGGCTTCAAAAAAATATATTTTTTTTTTACCTGAATTTTTTTTTATAATTTTTCATAATTTTAATTTATGGGGTATACATATATTTTTAAGCTTTACATTAACATATTTTTTGAGCTTATCACGACTCTTGACTGTTTTTGTTTTAAGAGAGTAAGTTAGTCCTGTTCCTGCTCCTCCTCTTCATGGAGATCCTCTAGAATGGGTTGATCTGCCGATGTCCTTCCTGGCCTTCCTCCTCCTCCTTCCCCTTCATGTAATGCTTCTCCCTGTGCCGCAACTGATGCCACCTGAATAGTATTCCGGCGGAAAATCTTTCCGAGAATCTTGCGAACAAAGTTCTTTGGTGCGGAGGCCTGACGACCCACTACTATCACCTTGGTGGCCACACTGTGGATGGGACCAAAGGCCAGGGCCACCACAGTGCAGGCCAGGCAGATCACATTGTACGGCATACTAAAGTCCGGCGTGGGCAGGGAAACTATCAACGCCTCCGTGTGCAAGCTCAACACATAATTCGGCCTGGTGGCGTTGAAGGAGTGCTCGAAGAGATGCCCCTCCGGCGGCAAGGCGGTATAGTTTCTGCCCATCGGCAGCTGAGTCGACACCATGGCGGCTCCAATGTAGTGGCCGTGATTGGCATCCGGAGGATACTCCAGCCACTTGAGCAGCAGGTAGTCCACATCAATGGTTATCAGAGCAGAGGTTTGGCCGGGCAGTGTGAAGCCAATCTCCAGGTGAGAGGGCAGCTCCCTCTGCTTGCCCGGCGTGTAGTGGAGCAGCTTGAAGGGCAGCCACCGGCGGGTGTATTCGTTGACCCGCTGAGGCTTGCGGCGGATTTTTAGGGTGTGCAGATAGGCGTGGACATACCAGGGCACTAGTTCCTGCACCAAAATGGGCAGAGCCTCGTAATGATTGTTGGTCACCTCGGTGGCTATCCGGCCTCGTTCCTGGCCATTACCCAGGAGGTATCTGTGGACTGTAACCGGCGGCAGATTGGGGTTCATCAGGTTCCGGCGACGGTTCTCGTTCTTCGCCGTTAGCCAGGCGATGTTGAAGAGTCTCTCACCAGGGTCCTTGAACTGCTCGTGCATGTCGTAGACTCCATAGACCACCAGATGGCCGCCTCGAATGGATTTGACCTCCTGTGTTGGTTGCGGCACCAGGCTATACTTCTGTCCCTGCTCATTTTTCTGGACATAGATCTTGGAGCTCTCGGCCAGCTCACAGAAGCCATTCAGTCCCATGCCGAAGAGTCTCCGCAGCGAGAAGTCATTGTTGCTCAGCTCGAACAGGCGCAGATCGTAGACCAGATTCGCCGTCTGGGTCAGTTCCACAATGCAATTGTCCTCGGACTGATCCTCGCACAACGTCCGCACCTTCAAGCCCAGCGAATGGTACTTGGTGTTGTGCACGTGTCCAGAGTTCAGTAGCGAGGCAAAGCCAGAGGCACTGCCGCAGGGCAGAAGTTTCTTCCAGGGCGTCAGGTTCTCGGTGCAAACGATTTCCCGCGGCAGTGATGCATAACGCACCGATCTCTGCCGATTGGCTGGCATGAACTGGGGACGCAGCAGGTGACGCGGGGCTATGCTGTTCGTTTTGTCCACAAAGTTCAGGGAGGCGCAGAGAACGCCGGAGAAAACATTCGCCAGCTGGCCCCACTGTCGATCCACCTCGGTGTTGGTTAGGTTATCGCCACTGAACCAGGCCCACATTTCGGCACCGCTGGTAGCCTCCACGATGGGATAGCCCCAGGTCTCGTAGCGCCACAGGCCCTGGGTGAGGCCGATGTGCAATTCCTTGACATCAAATTGCTGCAGAAGTTCCGCAATCACCCTCGGTGTTAGTTGGGTGTGGTAAACTAATTCAAAGAAGCTATAATTTACCCTTTTCTGTGAGGATTCACTGCCACAAACTTACGGTTCTCCTTCTGTCCGAAATGCCAGCGCGTGGTGAACTGAAAGTAGGTGTTGACATGGTCTCCGGACAACGGACGCACCACCAGCTCCTCGTGGAAACGCTCATCGCTCCGGCCCAGTGGCCCCGAGAAGTTGGGGCTGCCGCCGGCGGTGGGTGGAGCGCCCACAGTGGCGGGGGTGGCGGCTATTGCCGGCAAAACGGCCATCAGAAACATTTGCAACGCCATCAGCAGACTTCCCAGCCGCTGGCAAAAGGTGCGTGGCCGTAGTTGGCTCATCGTTAATGCGTATTTTTTACCGGCTTGCAGAATTATATTTTCAATGGGCAATTAAAGTTGGAAAAAGACGGCCTGGAGAAAAATGTCAAAGAGGCTTCGCCAGCTGACAGCTGTTAGCTCTGTTATGGCTATGTTAACAGAGAACTGTTAACGCGCAGGGTTGCTTTTTTTGACGAAATATTTTCAAAAAAGGGCGCAAAAAACATTGTCAGACGTTATATTTATTTTCAAAAAAACTATATATATTTTCCAACTATTTTGAAGCTGGAAATTTATTTAATAACTTTCTAGGCATTTTCCTTGGTTTTCAGTGGTTTTTGTTAAAGTTTTTCCCAATAAAAACACATTATTCGATTATTTATTTATGGTTTTGAACTTTATTTGTTATTTTGCTTTGTACAATATTCATAAATAAACTTTTTACTATATATCTATATAATTTTTATAATATATATGTATAATAAAATATTATTTAATATTTTTTATTATATGTATATACAAGTCTTTTTCAGCTTTGATTTGCATCTCTTTCGAGCTTTACAAATGATTTGATTTATGTATGATTTAGGTTAATTAAAATTAAGCTAAATCGTTTCAAAATAAATGTAAAAGTTTTATGATGCTTTTTTAAACGATACTTCAACATAATTTAAATGACATTTCCTGCACTAGAAAAGGACCCACCTCTAATCCCGTTAGCAGGTCTGTAAGCCGTTTACATGACCACAATTTTCTATAAAAGGTCGAACTTGGCTGACACTTTCCGTCACAATTTTTTTGGCCTTAAACTGTTAAGGTTTATCGCCAAAACTAAGGTCAAATTAACAAAAAAAGTTCAATTTCAAAACTGTTCACTAGCACAAAAATATCAAGATTCGCAAATCAGTTCCCGCTTAACTCATTGGCAAGGTAACTAACCATTGGCATAAAAATTCAAATAGTTTGTTGTAAACGAACTATTTTTCATATCCTTCCTAACATACATAAATTGGCAAGATACCGATGTCATTGACAGTAATGTGGAGAAAAATTCATGAAATTTGTAAGTAAATTAATCGCTTTTCATATCCTTTAAAGTGCTTAAATTTGTCGAGTCATTCAACAAAAATTCAAAAAGAATTCCTTTTGACGCAAAAGAAAGTCTGTTACATTTCTGAAAGCTTTTTAAACAAAACGTAGTTCAAGGAATCTTAATACATGAGAAAATTTGTTTGTTTTCTGCATTGGAGTTCAGTTAGAGGGACCGTTGTTCAAACGTCACTTTTGTTAGTGGCATTTTTCAAAAGAATTGCTGCCAACTGCTGCTACAGAAAACTGTAGCCAATTATAAATTCATGCAATTCATTTAATTTATTCTAGGGTCTAGGGCACAACTCCAATCATTATTGAAACAGTCGAGCCCCTTAATGTTGTTAATAACCCAAATTGTCGACCCATTTGAATACCATAGTGTTGCCAGACTAAAGCGATTTGGACGCGATAGGCCGGGTAAAACTAAGAAAGACCGCTGATATGATTATTTGTTCACTTTTCGCTGTGTTTTGGAGGCTGTTAACTATCGATAGTTCCGAATGCCCTGGTTTTCATTCAGTATTGTCTGTTTGTTATGTTTGAAATGTACTGAAAAAGTGTGACCGTTGATGGTACATTACCGCAACCATGTGCGATAGTACATATCGATATATCGACAAATGTGTTTTCGTCATCCCTAGAATCGAATACGAATACGAGTAGGTTGGTATGGTTAAGGTTGGTTTTTGTTGCGCTCGCGTGAAGACGTATTACCGTGTGTGCTCCGACTTGT
Source organism: Drosophila pseudoananassae pseudoananassae (assembly GCA_018153035.1). NCBI lineage: Eukaryota > Metazoa > Arthropoda > Insecta > Diptera > Drosophilidae > Drosophila > Drosophila pseudoananassae. The sequence continues at coordinate 1,433,679 of JAECXR010000023.1, read as the reverse complement.
GCTCTCAGAATTTATTTTTGGTCATTCTTATTTTTTTTTTGCCCCTGGTACGCAAAAATATACAAAAATTTACGAAATATAATTAATTAAGATACAGAAATCAAGACGAACGACACCGAGCAAGCAAGATTTGTTCAGCAAGCAAATCAATGAAATGAAAAACGCACACCATGATATTGCAGATTAAATTTACAACCAAAAAAAGAAAAGAAATAGAATTTCAGAAGAATTATAGGTTTTTTGGGAACATTTTCGAGCACAGCCATTAAATAATAGTATTGAAAACCAAGAATTCTGGTGGCAGGGGGCGCTCCGCTGGCGAAATTCGCGAAAGACGAGACAATAGCAACAACGACGACAACTACAACAACAACAGACTACGGCGACGACGACGTTGAAGGAAAGATTTTTACTCGCGTCGCGGAATACTTCAACTGTTTTGAACTTTTATTGCGTGTTGCTGCTCGCGCGGTCCGAGCGACAAAACTCGCGCGGCGCCACAAAAGCGGAAAACGTGTGTGGAGTGCAAAGAGAGACAGAGAGTGAGAGAGAGCTAGCCAGACGCCAGACGTGAAGAGAGCATGCGCTGTATTTGTGTGCTTTATGAACTTTTGTTGAGCCGCGCGTTTCGCTCGCGTTTATCGCCGCCGCCGTGGCCCCACAAACTGAGAAAACGCGCGGAGCTCCCAATGCCATTGCCATAGTGCTGTTTTCGCCGCGTTTTTTTCGTTACTCAATTCGCTTTGAGTTCCATTTCATTTCATTTGCTTGCTGAACTCAATCGCTGTTTTCCCCCCTTTTAGAAGAAACAAAAGCCCCAACACCCACAGAAACAAACGACAAACTAAACTAAAAAAAAAACCAATCAACTTTAGTTGTCTTGAATATTGAAAAGTGAAAATTCAAAAAAACAAAAAAAAACGGATAATCAATTCCAAGAGAGGAGAGAGAGAGAGAGAGCGGCGAAAATCCTAATCAGCGAATTTGGCAGCGGAGCGCAAGTGCGAGCGAGACGGCAGCAGAGCTCCGCTGCAAGGCAAGTCAACCGTTAGTGTGAAAGGGACAGGGACGAGCAGCACATCAGCTGGGGAGCGGGACATAGGTCGTCGCCGTCGCCGCCATCGCTGTCGCCTGGCCACAAGCTACAAATTTTCTGAGAGCGAGAGCCACAAAAGAGCAACGGGAGATACAAAACAAGCACCACATTACGACGCGACCTACTGAAAAAAAGGTGATTTTTTTCGTTTCATTCTTTACATTTCTTACTTTATTTTTTCATTTTTGTTTTCTTTTTACCCCAACTTGAATTTTTCGTTTTAGTTGTCTCTCTATCTCTATACAAATTGTAAGCCTAGTTAAGTTTAGTTTTAATCGTTCGAAAGAACAAAGAAACAATCTTTAGTTGAAAGGAAATTTAAATGTAACTTTTGGCCCTCTCCCTCTCACCCACCTCACTTCCTCTTGCTCTCTCGCTCTCATTTCATAACCCGTTTTTCCATCCAATTTTCTGCCAATTCATCCTTTTTTTCTCGTTTCCCGTCATCGCACATTCATTGCAAATCACCTGGAGACCAAAATTATGAAAAAATTTTCATTAAAATTGAAATCAAACACACATTTTTTCCCCCCTCCCATTCCTTTTGTTTCTCCAAAAACACGAGTCTCGATTTTGCAGCTTTGTGGCTCGCTTTCATTCAAACCACAAAGCGCCAAAAGAGAGCAGAGGCCAAGAGAGAGAGCGACAGAGAGCGTGCTAGCTTATACTTTTCAGCAGTGATTACAAAAAAAAATCCACAGAAAAAAAAAGAAACCATGAAAAAAACCAATAAACATTAACTAAAAAAGAGAGTTGCTTTAAAAAAAAAACCAACCAAATGTCTGCATTTTTCAATACTTTCGAGTGTTTTTTAGTGGGCGGGATGACGTCACGAATTGAAGTGTCGGGAGGGCTGCTTCTTCTTTTCACTACTACTACTACTTCTACTACTGCTATTTTCGGTGCGTGCGTGTATATGTGACTGTGCGAGAGCGAGCGTCACATCGCTTTCGTCACATTCCTCGCATTATTTCGCATTCCACAATGGGAAATAGGAAAATAGCCAAAAGCCCAGCCGCAGACAGGCTGTGGGTCGGCCTCCCACCGTCCCCCTCCGGCCCCATTTGGCCGGAGCCACGCCCCCTCAATAGTCGGCCGCCCTCTGGCGCGCGCTTTTCGGAGTCGCCGCTGGCGGCCGACTGAATAGCATGTCACACATTCGAAATTTCAACGAACTTGGCGGCTGTCGTTGACGCCTCCGCTGCTGCGGTCGCTGCCGTTCTGAATTCGCCGCAACGCTTTTGTAGCTGCGCTCTCTCGCTGCCGCTTTTGTCGCTTGTGGCTCTCCATCTGACAGATACTATCTCGCGCTCTCCCAGACACAGTTGTATCTCTTTCTGGTAAAGGAATATTTTCACTGAATTTTTTCTTGGAAATGAAAAAAAGAAGTTTCTAGCTTTTTGTAGTTGGCTCGATTCATACGAAAAAGAGGGCCGAAACGGTAAAGGATGGTGGCAGCAGGGCACACAAATCATAGGAATATTTTGTAGAGCGTGGTGCGGATTTAACGTGTTTTAAATGAATTCTTGGAATATAAAGATACAATTTTATTTTTTTTTTATTTTCTTTAGGTTATTTATTTTAGTGAAAATAAAGGGGCCTAATTTGTAGGTTTCATAGGTTTTCTTAAAGTTTCTTTTGATTTCAAAACTGTATCTTTAGATATTTCAATGAATAATTCACAAAAGAATCTGTTAAGAAATTTCCCAGCTTTTTCAATGACTCAGATGCAAGCAGATTTATGAAAATAGCCAAACGCCCGCCCCATAATCTTATCTTTTTATTGGTTAGAAGCTTTTCACATGCGTTTTTTTAATTTAAGGGGTCAAGTAATATAATTCTTTTTTTTGTTTTTTTTTTTTCAATTGGTTTCCGTTTTCTCTCTTTCCCACAGACGATTATGGGTGTGTGTTTTGTGTGTGTGTATGTAAATGTGTCTAATGCCTGTGTCAATTTTCCTAGTGATGTAATAGATTTTTTTTTGGTTTTGTTTTCTTTTAGGTGCGGCTTCTTTTTCCGCCTTCTTTTGCGTTTGCTTTCTGGCATATTCCACTTTTTTTTTATGCTCTTTATTATTATTTTTTTTCGGTTTGTAGCTTGCCAACGAGGTCAGACTCTTACACACACGTGCAACCCCAAATAAATCGCAGTTTGCAGTTCTCTCTTCTGGCCATCTCACAGTCTCTGTCTCTTCTCCTCCTCCTCCTCCTCCCTTTTATTTTCGCCCTACCTGTCAACGGTGATCAGCTCTTGTTTTGTAGATGCATCTGTTACAGAAACTCATATTTGCTAGGTTCATCATCTTCGGGTGCTTCTTCTTTATTAAAACGTTACTTCCGGCCTGATCTCGTCTCTCTCCCATTAACCCTCATGCATGCGCTCTCTCAGTCTCTCGTTTCTATCTATCATCTGCGGCTCTCCGGCGAGATGCCCGCATTTTTGTTTTTATCGCTAATTTTGACTGGTATATGGGAGATGTATGTGGAATTACTAAGCCTTGTTTTGACTTCACGCCCTCTTTATAAAATTATCTCAAGAATGTGTGAAGAAATATTTACACACAAATCTACATATGACAGGAATAACATTGGAAAATATTTCATAATTGGCATTTTGCTCCCGTTTTCTTTCAAGAGACCCACTGTATGTTGGGGGCCTCATTTTTTACCCCAAATGTGGAGCAAAACATCACCCACCCCCCTTTGATTGAAATACGCAAATGATTGATGCAACGTTTGCTTGCTTCCTTTGTCTTTTAAATTAAGCCCATTAAAAATAATTAAGATATTGACCTAGTTCGCCTGGCAGTCGTCGGAAAAGTGCGCCAGCAACAAATACAATTACAAAAAAAAATAAAAATAATTTCAAGTGCCTGAAAAAAAAAGAATAATAAATCCATGACGTCATGCAAATGAGTTTAGTTTATGCATTTTGTCGCTTCAGCTAATAAACGGTCATAAACAGTTAATAATTGGCACTGATTGCAGTTATTTAAATGTAAATATTGTTTATTATTATTTTTTTTCCTTTATTTTTAACTAGAGCATGTAAATTGTATGACCATTTACAGGGGAAGAGGAAGTGAGAAAGCGAACAGTAAACAGATAATGCCAAAGAGAGAATAGTAATCCGTGGGAGGGAGACTTGACAGTTATTCAACCAGGCATCGTGTTTCAACATGAATATTTTATGTTTACAAGCTAATCCCAAAAGATTATACATAAATATTTATATTTACGAGTACTACTACTGCTTTGTAGATACAGATAGAGGGAGTGAGAGGGCAATAATTAAATTCTTGGAAGTGGTGGGAGTGTTTGAAGCTTAAGTGATAAGGGCGATAAGCCACGAACAAATTCTTCCACCTAATAATTGATTTCGAAATGCTGTGCTCGTTATTAGTGTGTTTTTAGCTGGAAAACATTTCAAATTTCTCAGTATCTTCATCTGGCTCTCTTTCTCTCAATATATTTCGCTCCCTGTAGTCTCCGTGAGAGCGTCTCATTTGGGGTTTCTTTGTCACATTTCTTTCGTTACTCATCCCATCCATAGTAGGTTTTTTTCCCCCATTTTTGTTGGCAATTAAAATCAGCAATGTGAAGAAGTCCAAAGTAAAATAAACAAAATACAGAAGAAAAAAAACTAAGATATAAACTACGCAACGGTAAATCAAGCTTGTTGAAGCGAGCAAGCGAGATGGCATGTTGAGGCAAAAAAAGAAAACAAACGCTGAGCCGGCAAAAAGAAAATGATAAATTGTAAGAAAAGTAATGGAATTTGATATGGAACAAAAAAATTATTTTAAAAAAAGGTCTACAAAACTAGAAATTAGGTTGCATATTTAAATTCCAACATTTGCAAAATAAGCTCTACTGTAGTCTGTTTTTTTTTTGTTTGTTTCTCTCTCCATTTCGCACACATTCCAAAACACAAACAATACAAAATCATTGAATTCAACTTTTACTTTCCTCCGCATAACAGTAAATCTTTTGCACCTTCGTTTTGGGCGCTTTCTTTACGGCGTCTTCATATTTTCTTTTTCGCTCTTTCTTTTGAGCGGAGAAGAACAAGGAGAACTGAAATCATGCAGGGAAGAAGAGAGTGACCTTCTTTTCGTTGGAAAAGTGCGTAGGCTCTCCTTTGGAGCTCCAACTACTTTGTAATCTACTTTTTCAAAACTTTAGTTTTTTTTTTTATTCACTTTTGTGGTTACAATTAATTAACAGCTTTAGCCAAAACGCAATCAATTAGCACCTGGTTTATACCAATTCAATGCAAATACAAACATGTATAGACATGCTATATGGTACATGCATACGTACATACATATGTACATATATTTACGTGTTTATAAAAATAAATACATGGTAGCCATGAATATAGCCAGAGAGCCGCCAGTCAGCCCCCCAAAGCCAGTTCCAAGGTCAACGATAAAAGCTAATTTCCGTCTGACTTTGTCCTGTCTCGCCAGACAGCCGTAATCCCCGCACCATGTCATGTCCTTTCATGTCCCTTCATGCTTCAGTCTGGCCCTCCCCTCCCCTTTTGGGTCGCTTGAACTTTTCGGAGGGTATTGATTTCATTATCCTGAATTTGATGAGAAAAAAATATATATATGTAAGTTAAATGTTTATAAAAAAATGTGTGTATGTCTGGACTTTAGTTTATTTCTCAACCCATAACGGTTAATCATAACAAATCGACAGCTGTCCCTGTCTGTCTGCCATAGTTTATACTACTTATTGTGGAGGACATGTCAACGACTTGTTGTTTTTGTTGCTTTCTTCGTCTAAGTAGGTGTCTTCTTCTTCTTCTGAGAAAAGAAGTGGGAAATGGGGGAAAACGGGGAATGAGGAAAGAAGAAGGCAATATAAAACATCAGTTCATTGACTTAAGGGCGGAGAGACATCAAGAATATTTTTGGGGTTGCCCCGTTTTTGTGTTTTCTTTTATTTTTATTGTCATTACATTTTTCTTTATTTTCTTTTCTGCGGGGATTACTCTCTCCCTCTCTCTCTCTAGTAGTCTCTGCAATTATTTGTGTTATGTGGAGCATGTCTGGGGATCCTTTACAACACTATCACCTACAGTTTATTAGGAATTTGTTGGAAATTTTTAAATATTCATATAATGAATATTTCATTTTTCTTTATCATTTTCCATTTTCAACGTACTGAGAATTTATGTATTCATTTTGAATATATAATAGTGATGTTGTTGTTCGTTGATATGTAGTTTCCGTATGTATATATATGTACATATATATATTTGTATGTCTGGCGGGTTATATATCGGTTTGATGGGATTTTTGTAGAGCTCGTTGATTTCTCGTGCACACAGCATTTCCGCTCTTAGAGTCTCGTTACTTGTCCCAGGCAATTGTTGTCAACCCATATTGTGGTCCCCCTTGGTGTCCAGAAACAAACAGTGCTGGTCAAGATTCTAGGGTTTTTTTTGTTTAAACTTAAATCATTGTTTGAAAAAACCCAAATATTGTTATAAATAATTGTTATTTATTAGTAAGAATTATTTATTATTTTTAACTTAAAAATGCCTATTTAAATTACCTCCATTGTACTACACACATGCAAATGTTAATTTGTATCTTCCATTGCCTTAAGCACACCTGGGGAGATTTTTTTTTCTGCCTTCCTGCCTCTGCCTCCGCGTACTTCACTCATTTTCCTCCCTCCTCTACCTTGATCCCCTTATCGTTGCCTCTTTTGATTTGGCCAGCTGTTTTATTTCTCCGTTGTTTTTGTTGTTCCTCTTCTTCTTGCCACCGCCACGCCCACTAACTGTTGTTGGCCTTCTTTGTTACCGTTGCAGGCTCTCCTCGGTCGAGATTTTTCGAAAAGCAAAACCCTTAGTAATAACCATTCGAAACTAATTAAGGACTTTTAAGAGGTAAGTGTAATCAATCGATAAATATCGATGATAACGATTGGTGGTCAGGGTCAAGTGCAATGTTAATCGTCAATGTTAACTGCCGCCAAGTTAATGGCTAAAATGTTAGCTAGCCACTCAACCAACACGTGCATTAAAAAAAAAGTTATTTCTCTGAGTAATGCGAAAAAAAAAAAATGGCAACGATGACGCAGCCCCCAAGCCGGCTCCTCTCTACTCTCTGTCTGTGTCTCCATGTGTCTCCCTCTCTTTCTCTTGGAGTTCTCTAATTCTCTGTCTCGCCGGCGGCGTCTAATAAATTGAGCTTGAAACTTGTTTTTCTTGGGACTTTTTTTTTTTTTTTTTGGTAATTTCTTACAAAGCCATGCATTTTATTTCGTGGCTTATTTGGTTACCATGTGCTGCACCAAAAGTGCTAAACGAAATACAAGATGCTGTAATTGGGAAACGTGACTGCTAAATTAACAGTGACTGTTACAGAAACGTTTTAACAATTTGAACCTCAAAGATACATTATTTTCTAAGGTTTTTTTTTTAAAGAAAAAATTAGAAAAATAATGGAAATGGACATAAAACATTGTCTACAATTTGGGTGTTTTAATATCTGCAATTTTTATAATGAATTGGATCAATTAAACTTCAAGATAGTTTATACATTTATTAGATAATACATTTTCCTAAATATCACTGAAGGGGTTTTATGAAATTTTCATTTCTCCTAATTTTTTAAAAATAAAATATTATTAACCAAGTCAATTGAGTTAAAGTAACGTCATTTTTGAAACCTTATTCCCACTCTTACGCCCAACAATGACTAACTTCTGGGGGCTTGTTTTAAATAATTAAATGATTCATCATAAAAATGCATAAAAGCTACTAGTTAGATCATGCATTTGGATAACTATACTGCCTTTCTTTCGAAAATAATTCCATGTAATATTTCTGCATTTGAGTGACACATTCCACAACTGTGTCCTGGTTTTATTTTACTTCCATGGGATTCCCCCCCTTTTGCATGATTTGGCCCCTGCCCCTGACACATGTTTCCTCTGGCCAGACAGAACAGCCCACTCTCCTTCCCTGGGTTTTGGCTTCATTACATCAAGTTGTCATAAAAATGTTGTATATTAAATCAATAAATATGGTCTGTGCGATATCTTGCCAAAGTACGATTGCTGCTGCCTTTTTTGGGTTATTCCAGGGTCATTTTATGTCAATTGGTTTATCGTATTTTTCTTTTTTTTCGGCTTTATTATTATATATGTATGTATATATGTACATATAGAGGCTTAGTCATTGTAACATTGAATTTGGGTCACTGCTGCAATAGCGGATGTTAAAACTTAACAGCAGGCTGTAGGTGGATACACCCACTCTATATGGAGGGGAGAGTTTTATTCTGAAAATCTGATGGGGATGGGGGGGGACCAGCATATATAAAAGATAAGGGTTTTTCATTAAATGGAGTAGTTTCCATTTGAAAAGAGTTGATGATTTAAGCAAACTAAACACTTGTTGTGCCTCCTGCACTGCACACACACTTCGCCCCCTTTAAAAGTTAACTACTTAACTGGTTTTTTTACGCGTGACTGCCAATTACAAATCCACCAGCACCCTCTTTATGTTTTTTTTTTTTAGTATTTTTTTTAAATAGTATTACAATTAAAAACTACAAAGTTTATTTTAAGAATTTTAAGAAGCACTCAGTTATCAAAGCTAGATTTGTACAAATAATTGCAATCTTAAAACTATTAAGATTACAAACAAAGTTTTAGTGACGAATTCTCCTTGGAATATTTTTGTTTTTTTCTATAAAGACCCAAAGTTCGCTCTGGTTTTGTTTACTTCAAATGGCAAATATAATTTTGCTTGCGCACTGAATTATAAAATCGCCCTGCGGCTGACTTTTTTTTTTTTACATCACTGTTATTACGCATGACCTCTGCACAATGTGCGCCGCGTTGCAGTCGACTGTAACTGTATCTCATATACATACATACAGTGTGTACCTCTGTATCTGTAAAAGATGAGCTGTCGCTTGCAGTTGGCGGTGAAATGCGATTTGGCCTGGCTGTAGTTGTGATTCACCCGCTCTCCCGGAATTGTATGATGGATTTTGGCGAAAGAGAGAGAATGAAACAGGTGCTTGCCTGTTCAAGCTCCACTCTCTCACTGGGCTTGCGATCTCCCTCTATTGGGGCATGAAAACGAACGTGAGCAATGGCATGAACAAATACCCTACAGCCAAGAAAAAAATGTTAGTAATAAAAAAAAAATTAGAAGAAATAAATAAAAAAAAGAAGTCTTTTTTAATAAATACAAAGCATAAAATCAAAGAATTTCTTTCAAAATTTTTTGCCTATTTTGTGACTAACATTTTTCCCCCGGTCTGTTGGATGCAGTTAGTGGTGTAAAGACAGCACTTGTTATATCCGCCGGATGGTAATTATGATTATGATATGGGCAATGAAACATTTCCACTTTAAATAGGTTGCACTGCACTTTAATGGAGAAATGTGCGCTAATCACTTAACATTTCTTTCTCTCTTTCTGTCAAGAGAGCCAAAGAGAGTATGAACTGAACTTGGCGCGTGGAAGCTCCTTGTTACGTTTTTGGTTATTTTGGTTATTCCACGCCATGTGCTACATAAATTATGCACTTTATATGTAATCTATATACATATTTTAGTGCTTTATTTATTATTCATGTTTTGTTTTGTTGCTGCACATCGCATCAAATATGGAACGGAAATAAAAATTTATTTGAGTGCGTGTGTGCTTGAATAATATATGATTTCTCTTGTCAGACACGTAGTAGTTACAATTTCCAATAAAATAAACCCCTTCAATGATATTTTTCATTTAAATTCCACGAATTTTCAAGTTAAAATGAAACAACATTTTAATAGTTTCGAAGAATTAGTGGGAGGAATTAAGTAATTCATTATTTTTTTCTTAATAATATGGAAACTTAAACAAGAAGCAACTTTTAATTTTTTTTAATATTTGAACAAAGTTTATTGGCAATTTGTATCTTTTAGATATTTATTGTTATGAGGTTAGGATACAAGATACAATATAAAAAAAATTGTCCCAAAAATGGCTGATTATTGGCGAATTGACAATTTGCGAAATTTCTGTCCCACTCATAGCCTTGAACCTGAAATTAGCAGTACAATTTTGTTAAATATTTTTCGTGTTTTGTTTTCATTATTATTATTATAATGCCTTTTGTCTTTATCTTAACCTCACCGGCACCCCTTTCAATTCCATAATTATTTTTTTTTATTCATTTTTGTATATTGCGTGTCTACTTTTTCACACATTGCATTGAAGCATTGTTCTCATTCTCGTTTTCATTTTCATTATTTATTTTTTTTTGCTTTTTGGGTTAATGAACTGCAGCTTTTTTTTCTTATATATTGTTTTGTATATATCTAGGGTTCGTTTTAAAAAAAAATTTAATTTTAATCTTTTCTTGCTAATTGTGAGGCTAATTCTATTTTTGAATTTTAATTAAAATTCAATGAAATTTTCTTGTTAAATCAAATTTTCTTAAATTTTTCGCATATCTCTCTATTTAGTTTTCTTTATTTGAAATTCTAGCAATGATTGGCATTTGCATTTATTGTGCATTTATTTTATTTATTTTTATTGCTTCCTATTTTTGTGCCCATATACATAGTTGTTGTTATTGTTTGTTTTTGCCATTGTCTCTTTTGTGTTGCTGAGCTGTTAAAAATAGAAGAGAGCCATCAAAGACATAGAGAGAGAGAGTAAGTGGGAGCAAGTGGGGGGCGACGTCATGTGAGCGAACGCACGCGCGACCATTACGCATATTGTTGTTGTTTCTTGTTGTAATTCCGTGGGCTGACGTTTAAATTAAATTTTTTTGTTTTCAATTTTCAATTATTCACTGATTACAATTTCCAAAACAAAAGCGATTAGCTAATCGGCTCAAACTTTGGATTGCTTTTTTCCCACTGCATGTGTTGTGCTTTTGAATTCTTTTATTAAAAAATGGTACATTTTAAAATTTCTAATATTTTCGAATAGAGAGTATTTAATTTTTCTTTTTCTTCTAATTTTTCCCAAAAAAATGAACAAATTTGCAGTCCATTGCTCCAAAAATAGCCCCCCTTTTCGCCGTTGCTTGGTAGAGGGAGTGAGATGGATAGTTTTGATTACAGCTGTTTCCGTTATTTTCGTCACTGATGCTGCTGCATCGCAGTCGACGTTAGCGTTGTGCTCAATTGAGAGCAGAGCCATCGGCAGCGTGTGCCAGTTTTGTAAATTCGTCCTTGACCCAGAAGTGATTTACGGTACTTTTTGCATGACAACACGCCCTCCTCGCCCCCCACCCACCTAGTCTAGTCGATGCGCTCCTCCTTCATGCAATTATTTGCTCTGCTCTTCATGTTCTGTGTGAAGGCTGCAATCCTAGTAAGATGTAAATAAACCGTTAGGGCTTATTTCTCCATATTGACAGGCGACAAGTTTTCAGAAATCGTTTTAAACAGAAAAGTAGAAAAATTTAAGAATTTTTAAAATTCGATTGCATTTCTCATTTTGTAATCATATCTCTCGTTCTTTTTCCCTTTACCGTTACAGACTGCTACAAAGGAACAACCAACTAACAAGCTAATACAACTAGGAGAAAGAAAGGAAGACTAGATTATAATCATAACACGTAATATAGTTTATCCTCTAAGACAGAAAACAAGAAAAAACGAAAAAAACACACACACACCACACAAAAATACTAATAATAATTTAAAAAAAAAAAAACAAAGCAAGTATTTCAAAGAAAAAAGAAAAAAAAAAGCAAGCCAAGAAAAAAAAATTAAAAAACGAACGGTAAGCAAAAGAACAGATTGTAAAGAAAAAGAAACAAAAAAGAAAACCTAACGAAATTCACTTTAAGCCTTATATACAATAAATAATGATCCCTAATATTAAGTAAATAATGTATTTGTAATTGAAAACGAGTAGCAGAAGAGACGGCAAGAGGACGATTAACTTTAAGCGAAGATCAAGATAAGTCAAGAGATATCAAGAAAAGAATTATTGAATTAAGAAGTAGGCCATGTCGCAACTGTAAGTTTTGGATCTAAACTAAAGACCATTATATTTATTTAAATTTTAGTATAATACCCGACAACACCCTACCCCAAAAACACTCTCCTCTGCCCGTGCTCTCGTAAACACACATATACACATGCAAACACACAACCACACCCACACCCACACAGACACAGACACACTCGCTTAGTTACATAATAAGACATAATCATATGTAAGGATACTTCCCCACAAATAAACCAAATGAATTATAAAACAGCATAATTCGACTAATCGCTAAACCTGCACCGTTAGGCGCCAAAATCAGTCTGGTGGGGTCTTGGAAGACGCCACCAATCAGCCTCCATCCGGATCTGGCTCAGAACCGACTACACCGATCGACTTCGGGGTACTACTCCATAACTACTCCGAAAACAGGGAGAAGGCTCAGCAGGGACAACGTAATGCGGAGGAGCCCGAGCCAGGAACAGAACAGGAGAACCACACACTTCCCAGTGCACTTGACTTGATAATCGATGCCTTTGATGCCGGGGACTTTGGAGATTTGGTAGCTGAACCTATTGATACCACTAGTCATCGCCAGTTGGCCGAGGATCCGCTCTTGTGTGAAGTCCTTCAACAGCAAGAAGACGAGGAGAAGGTCGAACCGGTAGACACCCAGGACATCTTAAGTGAATCAGTGCGTCAGGAGGTCCTCGCTGATTTGTTCGGAGACGACGAGGAAGAGTTTGAACCGGAAGACACTAGCAGCTTGGTCTCATCGGCTTCAATATTCACCCAGGATATCTGGGGTGAAGAGGCGCGTCAGGAGGTCCTTGCTGATTTGTTCGGAGACGACGAGGAAGAGATTGAATCGGAAGACACCTCAACATCCAACCAGGACATCTTTGGGGAAGCAGTGCGTCAGGAGGTCCTTGCTGATTTGTTCGGAGACGAAAAGGAAGAGGTTGAACCGGAAGACACCTCAACATCCAACCAGGATATCTTTGGGGAAGCAGTGCGTCAGGAGGTCCCTGCTGATTCGAGCGGAGACGAGGAAGAGGTTGAACAGGAGGACACTTGCAGCGTAATCTCACTGTCTTCAGAAACCAGCCAAGAAGAGCCGAACGAATCACACCCAAATATACCTACAGAGGGTAGGTCTCGCAAGGATTACCTCGAATCCCACATCAAATAATTATTATTGATCTTTTAGATTGCTTCACAGAGGAGGTCGCCGCATCCATCCCACAAGACGAGCCCACCCCACAAGACGAGCCCACTCCACAAGACGAGCCCACTCCACAAGACGAGCTCTACGTCGAAGGTATTGTATAATTTTATTTTCTGAAGTAATCCGATTATATATAAGAATCCTATTCGATCTACAGAACTACAGATCGATCAAGTCGTCGAACAAGACTCGGGTGTCGAAGTTATTGATATAACTTATAGTGATTCCGATTCCGATGTGGAATATGTGGGCACCCAACAACTATCGCAACTATTAGAAGAACAGGAAGTCATTTATGAGAACTCCTCTGATAGTAGAAACGAAGACGAGACTGCCGCAACGAATTCGGAATACTCTTTCAAAAGTAAGTTGCTATATTTCCCAAAACTCTGATTACTAACTCTGATCTTCGATTCCCGAACAGCTTGCAAAAGTGAACCTCGTTTCGATTCAGAAGATTCATTCTACAGCTTCGGGGATTCTTCGAATAATGGATCAGAGATATTTGAACCTCTAGATGCCGGAAATATCCATGTAACCATCAAGCAAGAACGAGAAGAGTTCGATGAGGAACGCAACGTAGTCGAAGAGCCACAAATACCAGATACGAGTACGAACTTCAATCCCAGCACCAGTCGAAAGAGGAAGAGCTCTGATGTCTCCTTGCTTGTGAAGCGTCCTAAGAACGAAGAACAAGATCGCCAGCCTGACATACCGAAAGCCTTCAAAGAGCGTCCAGGACATCAGGCATCTGTAGAGCAGAATCAGCCGCAAGAGGCCCACACAGATCTCGAATCACCACCCAATCCCGAGTCAGAGGCCGAAAATAGTCGCAAAAGTCGTCGCAAGTCGCCGCTAGTTACTGTGAACTACCGCAGTGACGGGGTCTCTGCAACCGACATCTTTGAAAGTGGCGACGAGGAGGAGGATCCACCACAGACGAGTACGCCAGTGTATTCCCCCAGCTGGGTGGACGTTATATTCAATAACACCAGCTTCATAGGTCCTGTAGTGGACAAGATACCGACACTGCGAAAAGCCATCGATAAATGCAAGAGGGACTCGGATTCGCGTCTGAAAGAGGCGACAGACCAGAATCGGACCAACTCGTTGGAGGACATTAAGAGTCATCTCAGGAAGGAGACGGCAGCAGCGGCTGCGGCCCATGAGGAGCACCAGGCAGCACTTCGCCGGGTAGCTAGGCTAAACGACGACCCCACTGTGGATTCAACAACACGAGCCCAAAACTCCGTTAAAATTCCAGTATTGCCGGGCCATACGGGCTATACGGGCTTCGGTATCTATAATCCACCAACGGCCCAAGAATACGAGCAGCAGTTGCAGCGTCTAACCCCCCAGCAACTGGAGGTTCAGCAGCGCATCCACAAGGAGCAGGAGGAACTGAAAAACAGAACCGAAATCCTTAAAAAGCAAGAGGAGGAACAGAAGGAGGTGTTGCGTCTGAAGGAGCAGCAACTTGACTATCATCGCCAGCTACGACTGCAGCACGAGCAGTACCTGCTGAAGCTTAAGGAGCAGGAGTATCTGCGGCTGAAGTTCCAGGAAGATCCCAACTATAAGCCGCCACTGAGGTTCGCCAAGGCCGAGTTGCAGCGCCTGCAGAATCAACGAAACAAAAATAAAAAAGAGGAGGAGCAGCGCAAGTTACGGGAACAGCAGAAGCATCAGGAGCAGCATCAGGAGCAGCAGCAGCAGCAAGTTGGGCTGCAGAAGCAGCAACCGTCCCAGGAGCTGATGCAAAACGATATGGTCAGCATACCGGCAGCCAATATGAACGGTGGCTTGAAAGCGGCCAGTGCCGGATCGGCTGTAGTTACCGCCAGCGGAGTACCCTCCTCGGTCCTGGCCAACGCACCACGCGTCTTCCTCACCAACGCCTCGTCGGCGTTCATGGTCGGTAATCGTACCGGATCCGGTACAGTCACAGCCACTGCCACAGCGGCCTCATCATCGGCCGGATCGGCGGCAGGAGCTGTACGTTACTTTTCGCAATTTGGAAAAATCCAAAAGTCCCCCAATCTTGATACTATCCTAATGGCCAATGGCATTGGTACGCCCATCAAAACGACCAACGGCAGCCTCAACACCACTGCCCTGTTGAACTCCAATAAAATGGATTTCCTGGACAGTGACGCCGACCTAGATACTGTGATCATCGAGGAGGAGGAGAGCGAGGATAGCCGCAAGTCGGCCGCCTCCTTACAGCAGCAGGAGTCGGAGCTGGAGAAGAAGCCGCTAGAGCCCGAGCCTTTGGAACTTACCCAAAATAGCAACTCGAATTCGGCCACCGAGCCGCAGCCAGAACTGGACATTGTCATCAACAATGTGGTGTGCTCCTTCAGTGTGCGCTGTCACCTGAAGCTGCGCGACATCGCCCTGAATGGCGCCAATGTGGAGTATCGTCGGGAGAACGGAATGGTGACCATGAAACTGCGTCATCCCTATACGACAGCCTCGATCTGGTCCTCGGGAAGGATCACCTGTACCGGTGCCACCTCAGAGCCAATGGTAGGATGAGCTAATGATCCCACTAATTCGATTCCAACTTTATTGAAATGTCTTGTGTTTTTAGGCCAAAGTTGCAGCCCGTCGCTATGCCAGATGCCTGGGAAAACTGGGCTTTCCCACACGCTTCCAGAACTTCCGGATTGTGAACGTCCTGGGCACCTGCAGCATGCCGTGGGCCATCAAGATTGTCAACTTTTCGGAACGGCATCGTGAGAACGCCAGCTATGAGCCGGAATTGCATCCGGGCGTTACCTACAAAATGCGCGATCCCAAGGCGACCTTAAAGATCTTCTCCACCGGCAGTATCACGGTGACAGGTAAGTGCATCTGGGGATCTGGGCAATATAGACAAGGTATTAATGTGATTCCATAGCGGCTAGTGTCAATGATGTGGAGGCGGCTATCCAGCATATTTATCCGCTCGCGTTCGAGTTCCGTAAACAACGTTCCGCCGAGGAATTGCAACATCTCCGCCAGAAGCAACGGCATTTCGTTGGCGCCGACCCCTCCGAGCTGGAGGAGCTGATCATCAACGAGAACAAGATGGCGGGCGATAACAATATATTTGTGAACACTCAGTCGGCCCACGTGAAGTCTGAAGCGCAGGCCAGTGCCACGGCACTGTCCACCACCTCGGTCAACAGTGTCCAGCGCCTGAAGCAGTTCGAGAGCTATGCCAATGTGGTGAATCAGACGCAGGACGAGCGCCGCCACATACCCTTCCAGGGTGACTCATCCGCCAAGTCGTCCACAACGACGGCGGGAACAGCCACCGCATCGACATCCTCATCGTCATCCTCCACCGGTGACAATATTTGTGCCAATGCCCGTCGCCGGGCCACCGAGTGCTGGGCCAGCAAGCTGCAGAACAAGCGGACGCGCTACAACAACATAGCCGCTCCGGAGCCGGCGACATCGTCCTCCGGCATTGCCGTTGTACGCAATCCCCTCAAGGCCGCCGCTCTGGCGAACGCCAAGCCGCGCAACGCCACTGGCACTAGCGGCAAGATTCCAGTGAGCCAGGTCCTCAAGCAGAGCAGCTCCCGGGCGCGGAATGCCCAGTTGCACCAACAACAACAGCAGCAACAACAACAACAACAACAACAACAACAGCAGCAACAGCAGCTGGAACAGCAGCAGTTGCAGTTTCCGAAGGTGCGGTCCTCGCCCGC
The DNA here is from genome assembly GCA_018153035.1 of Drosophila pseudoananassae pseudoananassae. Classification (NCBI taxonomy): domain Eukaryota; kingdom Metazoa; phylum Arthropoda; class Insecta; order Diptera; family Drosophilidae; genus Drosophila; species Drosophila pseudoananassae. The sequence continues at coordinate 1,416,680 of JAECXR010000023.1, read as the reverse complement.
CTTCGAGCCCACCGACTTCGAGATCGATGATCTGATCGAGGAGGAGGAGAGCAATGAGTTCGGACGATGGGATTAGGATCGAAGACCATATCTGTTGCCTATGCCAAAAAGTAATTAAGCGAGTAGTCAGTCGGAAGCGAGAGATGCGGAAAGGAAAACCAAAAACCACATACATAGCCACGGCCCGTTCGAGGGGGTGGGACAACAAAAACCTTAACCCAAAAAAAGGGACACTTTTTACGTTGGTTTATCCCCTTTTTTTTTATTCTTGTTCCGATACATGTATTTTTTTTTTCAATTCAATTCTTGAATTCGTTGCATTTAAAAAACGAATCGGAAAACACTGAAAAAAAAAACAAGGCAGCATTTCCCAAAGCGACACTAATTCAACCCAAGCAATATGCAACAATCAACAAACATAAGAAGCAGCAACAAACAACAACACGAGCCAAATATTTAATATTTAAGGTGAGTAATGAACAGACTAAGCCTAGGGTTAATTTTAAGAGACTCATGTATTTAATAACAAGTAACGAATAATTTAAAATAATTCTTTTTATTTGTTAAATATTGATATACATATTATAAGTTTGTATAATATATATTTTTAAGTATTAATTATAATGATACTTTTCTGTAAAAACAAGAGGCTTCTATGAATTGTGAATTGCTTTCTAGACCTGAGACCTTAATTTTTAGATAAAATTATTTAAAATATTTGAATTTTCTATTCAATTATTCAATTTTTAATTATAAAACCATAACCTTTTAAGTCCATAATGTCAATAATAATGTTCTTTTAATGAAACTATTCTTTTGTTTTCTTATTTGTAAAATGTAAACTTTCTATTATTTTATATATAATTTAGGAGTAAAAAATTTAAAAAAAAATAATTTTTTTAACCAATGCAACTTGTTTTTTGATTTTTTATGCATTCCTTTTTTTTAATGTTTTGCTATAAATTTTTAATTGATGAATTATATTCTATTCCTGTAACTTCATCACTTTCTAAACCCGGGTTCGACCGGCTGGAGTAGATATATATTTTTTTTAATTTAAGCTAGAAATTTTTAGGTTCGATCTCTAGTTAGGAAAAATAATATATTTTTGTTTATTCCCACATCTAATAGAATTTTTATAATTTTTTTCAGAGTTAAATTTAAGAAGCACACATCCGCTAATATTCTAGCAACGAACACCACTACCAAAACCTCAAGAAAAACAACAAGAGATGACAACAAAACTGAACCGTATTTTGATGGAACAAGAACATGATGCATAAAACCAACCTACCCACACATACATCAAGCTCGCTTCCCTGAATACGTAAGCCAAATATGAAGGACTCTACGTATTCACCAAGATTTGAGGATAAATATATACATATAATTTTTTTTTGGTTTCTTTATTTCCTCCCTTGGGTGAAATTGTTAAAATTATGTGAGCCAAAACCACCTGTAAAACCATACTGTAATTGAAACGAATAATTTTTTTGTAACAAAAAAAATTAATAATACAAAATGAACAGAAATCCCAATAAAGTTGGGATTATTAAGAAATGCATAATTCATTTACCTTAATTATTATATTAATTTAATTTAATTTTCGAGGCGAAATTGCCACACATTTTGTTTGAATCCCCCATCTATGACCAAAATTCTCAAGAAAGCAAAATGGAAAGCTGGAGAGGAGGCCAGGGATAGAAATATATTGCCTAAAAATTACCTATTAAATATTTCATACATTAAATATATATTATATTTATATATATATGATTAATGTTTTTTTTTGTGTCGTTTATACTTTATACATTAAGATTAAAAACAAACACCCATTTACACCAATATCTGGTCACTTGTAAACCAATAACAAGAAACAAACTAACATAATTAATTTATAAAAGAAACAGAATCACACACACACACACACATTATACAAGCCCTATTATATAATTAATAATAAACAAAGTAATACAGAAAAAAAACAAAACTAAGTAGAATTAAGGGAAAAGATTTGTGACGAAGAAGGCGACAAAACTAATTTCTAAGTGTTTAATTCTTAATATAATAAGTTTATACTACTAAATAATATATATATATTGTATGTATATTAAAACTATATGTATTCATATTTAGAAATCTTTTTTTTTTTGTTTAATTTCGTTTTATTTAAAAAAAAACACACACACACATTTTTAAAAGATATGACCAGAGAAAGAGAACTTAAGTGTAGATTTACAAACTTGTTCCTGTGTTGTTAACAAAAGAAATGAATTAAGGGCTTATGTTTTTAGTTAAAACTTAAAGAAGCATTGCGCATACACAAACACACACACTTACACTCACACATACGTATAAAAAATAATGAAAATCTTAAAAACAAAATTAAAAACAAATCATAAGCAATAAATGAAACAGTTGAAAGTTTAAGCAAAATCAATACTCTGTGTGTGTGACCATTAGAATCATTTAATTTTTTTGGCGTGCCTCCTAAGTGCTCCCTTAAAACTAAAATATAAAAAATAAAAAATAGACAAATGTACAATCAGTGAGAAATAAAACTTCCAGTACGGGTCCCTCCCTCCCCCACACACAACTAAAAACTAATGTTAAAACATGAAATGCCCTAATTTTCACAACAAAAAAATTTACATTTCTTTGTGCTTTAATCATAAAAACTAAAAAAAAAAACAACAAAAATAAAAACCTTCATATCGTTCAACTTATGCATAATCAAAACAGAAAACAAAATATCAAACTTTATTTTTTTTTTAATTAATTTCAAATATTTAGTTTAAATTTGTTCTTTTTTTCTAATTTGCAAAAAAAAAAAAAAAAAAAAATTTAGAAAAGTAAAAGAAAAATGCCTTTAGGGAACAAATAATGCGAGATGGATAGAGATAGGGATAGTTAGTGAGAAAGAGAAAGAGCCGATCTGTATTTTTTGTGTATGCGAATGTGGATAAAAAATAAAATAAACAAAAAATAAAAGTGTTGAAAACAATTGCAAAATGAACTTAGCTATTAAGAGTAAGCCTTAAGTTAAAAAAAAAAACAAATTCAAACGGAATACTAACTTTTAAGCCAAAATGCAAAAAATTAGCAATTTAAAACAAACAAAAACTATAAACTAATATTAGTTGCAAAAAGTAAAAAATATCATAATGTAAATAGTTGTTAAAAAACCATAACCGAAAGCAAGAAACCGACAAAGAACTCTATAAGCATTAAAGAAAAAAAATTCATACAAATCTTAAAAAAAAAAATAATCTTAAATTGAGATTCTTCTTTACACATCTAACTGCCTTCGAGACAAAAACAAAAATAAGATGAGAAGAAATACCAATTAAAATTTAAAATTAAACACTTACACTTAATTAATTAACCAATTATTCTATAAAACAAAGAGCTGAAAAAAATGCTTAGCAGAAATAAAAAATTGCTTCAATTTATTAAATATTCTGATCCGATGACACACTTTTTTTTTGTTAAATAAAAAAAAAACAAATAAAATTTAAAAAAAAAAACCAACAAGCAGAAATAGAAAGGCCTAAATAAGTGTATTTGGTTTCAAGAACTTTAAAAAAGCAAACAAAAAAAAAACAACAAACAAAAACTAAATATTTAATATAGTATACAGATATATTTTTGATTATTATGTATTTAAAAATGAGAACAATGAAAAATGATATAAATAACAAACAAAAAAAACTATGAAAAACAAATTGAGAAATCAAATAGCATAATTCTGTTTTTGTTTTGCCGTAAAGACTGCATTATACCAACAATTAATTATATACAAAAAAAAAAAAAAACAACATAATAAAATAACTGATAGAATGGATCTGAGAAGAATGAATAAAAAACAAGAAACAAAATATTAAATCAACCAGAAACAAAAAAACATTTATTTATTAGCGATTTAAGAAGCCTCCGATATGATGGGTCAAGAGTCGTAAGCCAAGTTGGCCTAAAAGGTCGGCAATTCAGAACGAAAAGCAAGATGAAATTACCTTACCAATACGTGCTATCCCCCAATAATCCCTCCCAGCCTCAATCACTCCATCTCTCACTTAATCAATCAATCAATCCATCCTTCCCCTCCATATTATCCATCCGCCTCAACAAAAACAACAATAAAAATACAGAAAAAAACAAATAATATATATATAGTTAGGGGGCGGGGCTGTAAGGGAAATGATACAAAATAAGTCTAGGAATCTGAATAATTAGAAACTATAGTATGATAAATCAATTACCAATTAAATGGCTAACTTATACAAGATAAGATTTATAGTTCCCCCCCAAAAGATAACTGGGGAACAAAACCTTAGCTATAAGGATATATACATTATAGATATAAAGAATAAAAAAAGTGATGAGAAGTTTGGTTTTGAGAATTTGCAATTGTTTGCCGCATCTTCACATACTATTCTATATAAAATATATCAAGCAATTACTTATGGATCAGGGTTATATCCAAAATTGCCTACTTTCGGGCTGAAAAACTAAAGATTTCAAATCTCTTTAAAATTTTTGGGCGAAAGTCGAAATCCTGATCGAAAAAAGAAGAGAAAATAATTACCAATGCTACACAAAAACAAACTCATTTAATGTATTTAGTTTAAAGTTTAGTCCCTAGTTTCAAATGAAAAACTGCAAGTCTTAAATGATATGAAAAAATAAACTTGCAACTGCCTTCCCTGAACTGCAGTTAAAACTCAAAGTAAAAAAACAAAAATCAAACGACAAAAAACAAAAAAAAAACAAATTAAACAAAAAATGAAAGAATTGTTTGAATAAAAACCAAAATTATATGAAAAAAGGTTGCATTTTTATTTAAAAAAGAGGAATATGCTGAAATTCAAAAGCCCGCCTTTTCGCGCCCAACTAAAAAGTGTTGGGAAGCACCTGTATTGGTAAGCGGGCAAAGTGAACTTTAGCTTCTCTCTCTCACACCTTGTTTCTTTGACTTTGTGATCCGCGCTTTCTTTTAGCCTTGAAACTGTGATTTAAATTCAAGTTGTTTAGTTAGTTGTTTGTTTTAAATATAATCATTGATAATCAGAACGATCTGATTATCGAATATTGCTTAAGATGTTAGTCATTGCGCATAAAGCCGAACAACAGCAATGGCTTTCCGTATGTAAACAAACATATGATTCCGGCAAAGTGCGCGTGTGTTTAAATCCTATACTCAATTTCTTGAGTTTCAGAAAAAGTGCAAATCCTTAAAATACATTATTCTTGAATTAGACACAGTCTAGTAAACACTATATCTAATTTGAATAAAACGCTTGAAAATTGCGGGTAAGTTTTTGTTTGGTTTTCTTTTTGTTATTTTAAAAAATGTATATAATTATTAAAAATATTACGGAAATATTATTACATTCCATTTTCGCATTAAATAGAAAAAAAACTACAAAATTGGGTATTTTTGAAATATATCTCAGCTATTTTTGAATCAGAGAATCTATCGGACTAAATCTGCATAAAAATATTAAAAAATTAGAACAAAAAAAATTGGTTCCATATTTTGGTCATTTTTATATATAGATTTGAAAATTTTCAAAAAATGGCTCAAATTTTAGGTTGCTATATTTCGATAGGGAATAATAGTACTAGTCCATCTAAGATCGGGAAGGTGTGATATTTTACGATCGGACCAATATTGGCAAAGTTATGCCGATTGGAAGACGCCATTAAGCCATATTTTTACAAAAACGAAAAAATCACAAATTTTAGTACCAATGTTGAAACAAAGTACAAAGATTTTATCATACAAATAAATAAAAAATGGATCCCATTTAAGAAGTGGAATAATTTTAAATTCATAAATAACTTTTTTTGTTTATAATAGTAATAAATTTATCACAAACTAATTTTTCAAATTTTTTTTATTGACTTTTATTTGTTTCAAATAAAATGATAAACTTTGTGTGTTTTTTTAGCGAAAGGCTTTAGTGTAATAAAAAAAAATATAATAATGTATTTAAAAAAGAAAAAAGAAAGAAATGATATAATTGCCTTTTGATTTTTTAAAATTTTTGCGTTTGGATAGCAGGTCCTTGAATATCCTTTCGCTTTTCAAAAACTGTTATATTATCGTGCATATATTTGCATACCCCACTCGTGGTGCCTCACCTGGGAGCGATGCAGCTGGCAGGAGTGGCTGAGGAAGAAGGCCACTGCCACTCCGGTGGTCAGTGCAATGAAGTACATGTAAACGTAAATGAATTCATTGCACCAGGCATCCATAAAGGGTTCCCGCTGATGGATCATCATGGTGCCCGTAAACAGGACAGTCGATAGCACAAAACCCACTAGTATCATCTGTGGAGAGAGATAGTATTTTATTTAGAAGTGGGAGGGCAAAAGGGAAGGTTATATTTGGGATAATATTTAGAGTTATGAAGGTTCTTAGGGGTCAGTTATATAGATTCTATGGCTTATGGCTAACTAATCTTTTTTAAAATGTCTATATTCATGAGGTTTCTTTATAAAAGTTACTGGCCAATAAAATATTTATATCATAATTCCAAAAATATGAAAATTTGGTAAAATTATATGGATATTATAGTTCTTATATAGATTGTAGACATTCTATTATATCTATTGTAATAGAATGTATTACAAAATTAATGATTTGTGAAAGGACATTGGCGGACAAGCGGACAGACGGACAAAGTTCTGATGAAGGAACTACGATCTCTAAACGAACATAGATATATACTTACACCAATTATTACTAGAATCTGATTGAATCTAGGATCTGATTGAGTTTAAAAAAATATACAAACCATAAAAAAGGACATTGAGGGACAAACGGACAGGGGGACAAGGGTTCTACCACTATACTACAATTTAAAACTCTTCACAATCAAAGCCGTCTCTCTCACTTTTAAACACAAGTATTTTTATAAACCCCTCTTATAAAATCAAAAAAATATACAAATTGAATGGGAGGACAGAGGGAGAAGGGCTCTGATGCTACTAGTCATGACTCCTTCACTTGTAAACTCACTTTTCAGCACAATTATCACTATGGAACACCATTTTGGAATCAAACATCTATACGAACCGTATTGGAGGTGGCCATGTTAATCTCATAGCTGCCCAAGTACTTGGCACGCAGAAGCAGCATCACGGCAAAGGAGTAGAGCAGAGCAAACACCACTGTCCAGCGCATGTAGATCAGCTCCAGCCAACTGAGATGGGATCCATTCGCATTGCTCACCTCCAGAACCTTCTGACAGCGAGCGCTGGAGTGGGAAAGGGTCTCGTAGTGCCGCAAACTACCGTCGCTCAATTGTACGATCTGGTTCAGTAGATGCAAGGCCCCGAAGCAGGCTATCTGTTGTATCACAAAGGACTCGTTCCATATAAAGGATATGGGATCTAGGATGCAGGAAGTACTCACAAAGGCACCAAGTGCTAGGATGCCGCAACTAAGACCCAGGCCCTTACCCATCTTGCTTCAATGAACGTCCAAACGCAACTGTCGTTGACGGAAAAGTTAACCTCTTCAAGTTACCTCAGATACCCTCTAATTTCCCACTGGGGTATGACCGATGCCTGGGCATTACACAAAACTTCACTCGGTTTGTCAATATCTGCTCACTATATTTTACAGAATCGTATCTCGTATCTCTAATTGAATTCAAATTCAAAATCTACAGCCTAGTTGTAATTCAAAAAGGAACAATTGGTCAAACTTATTATTTCATTTTCTTTTGTTTTTTGTTCGTAATATAAAGCAACAATATTAACTAATTTTATTTGTTTTTAAGTAGCCTACAAAAAAAATCAAAGGTTGGAAAGTTTTTTCAAGAAACTTCTTATTTTGTGTCCTTTAAAGCATTTCATGAATTAATCAATAAGTAAAAAATAAAAAAAGTAATGAATTTCAAAGGTAATTTTTGAGGTTCAAGCTTTTGCAAAAAAAAGAATCTTCGGAATAGCAAATATTAATAGAAACATAAACATTTGAAATTCTTGGTTTAGTTTTTGTACTAAATCATAGTTTTTAAATATTTGCATGAAGGGTGTTCGATGCGTCGACTACCCATTGCTTTGTGGATTCCCACTCAAGTTCTAGCAGCTGGATTTTAGCTCGGGTCGGGCGGTAAACAGTTTTATTTTACAAATGTTTCTTTTTTTTTTGGCGTCTTAAATGCAGCTTAATCATACAATGACGATGATTTTTGATTGTGTGTTCTTTAGAGTTGTGATTAGAATTAGTCAACTTGTGGAGGATTTCTTAGTGAAACTACCAAATCAAATAGAATAGGGTCTTAATAGTCCGATGACAAAAGTGTGCAAGTATGTAAGGTAAACCATTAAAACATATACATATGTCTAGGATGTCTAGGATACGGGGAAAGTTAAAGTAAAAAAGAAATATTTTGCGTTAAAACGATGACCTTATTGGCTAAATTTAACGCCAATATTGTTGACACGGGTCTGCATGTGCTGGAGGACGTCCTGGGAGAACTCCTCGATTGTGGTGAAGCGGCTCTTCTGGAAGCTGAATATGTCGCCAAGGAAGGCGAGCAATTGCTCCCGGAAATAGTGACAGATATCGCGCAGATTCTCGTTCGGTCCAAAGAATCCCCATGCCATCAACGGTGATATCTGCTCGGATATTACGTAGAAGTGCGACATGAAGCCGTTGGGGAACTTGAGCATTCGTTTCTTGGCTTTCAGTACCGACCACACGGCTGTCGTCAGGGCCTATAAGGAAATGAAAGTCGATAAGTCAGTTCGAGTGAAAAATAAAGCTACTTTTAAACAAAACTTTAGGGCGAACCATGAGGCGGCAGTCACCAAAATTGTTTAGACTGTACCATGAGGTACCGGAGTAAACAAATGTGGCGACCGCGACATGAGACGAAAGTCTGAGACTTTGCTTTATTTACTTTCTTTTTTTTTTAAGTAAAGGTAATGAAGAATAATCATCAAGTTAGGAATGAAATTCCTAACTTAAATTAAAAATTATTAAATTTGTTCGAAAAGTAACATGGCGACCGTGACTTAAGCCTTGGGGGTGTATCTTTCCTATAAGTATTTGGTTTATAGTTTTTCAAAAAAAAAAACCTACCGTCTCCTTGAATCCATTGGACAACCACCTATTCTGAACCACGGCTGTAACACTGGCCGGCGGCGCATCCAGATCCTTGAATGAGTCCAGTATGATAAAGTCCAGGCATATGTCGTAGAACGTCATTGCCTTGACGTTGCGCTGCTCAAGCTCCAGCTGGATGCACGGCCAGTTGGTGGTGTCGTGCAGATAATTGACCATGTCCTCGTAACCCACCAGAAACTCCTTGGTGTCCTTGTCGCCGAGGCAGAGCAGGTCCGTGAGTATTTGTCGTCCGGAATCGCAGATCCACTGGCCAACGGCGGGATCCTTGAACAGAAACTGGAAGGCCAGACGGACGCAGTGCAGCTTCGCCAGGTACTCGGTGTCGCTGTCACAATGCATCAAGTCCGCCCGAATGGTGCGGCACGGCACCGTGTACTCGTCATGATGCTTGAGGGCGCTCTGGAAGAGCGGATACTCCTCGTACGAGGTCTCAATGAAGCCCTCGAATTCCCGCAGATCGGCCACCTGGTCCAGGGCGGAGGCAAAGCTCTCGGCGGAATCGAAATTGGGATCGGAACCGGCCCGGCTTAAAACACTGCCGGATTTTCTCGACCGCCGATCATCGTCCGTGTTGGCTGCCTCCTCCTCGGCCTCGTCAATGGAATGCTCCTCGCGGAACAGCACCGAACGCTGGTCCAGGAACAGTAGCTCGCTCTGCTCCTGCAGCGTGTAGGCCATCTCCAGGAGATTCTGGATTTCACGACAGAACTCCGAGTCCTCCGCAGTGGTCAGCAGCGCGGGCAAGCCGCCGGGTGAATAGTGTGCCGCCAGGGCATCCTCCCAGAAGTTAATCACCGTGTCCAGTGCTTCCATGCCCATAACTCCCAGCTGTTGGGCCGTCAGTTGTGTCACTACTGAAGCGCCGCCAGTATTCTGCATCAGAGCTCCCGCTCCAATGGAACCCGAAGCCATGGACAAACGATCGGAGAAGGCTATCGTGGAGCCCACAGGGCTGCCAGATCTGGCCGAGGCCTTGGACCCGGCAATGGATATCAGATCGTTGGGACTGCGCATGCTGTTGCGTGTGCGTCGTCCTGTGAACTTCCTGGCGCGGCGCGGAGGACGCGGTGGCTTGCGACGACGCAGGAAGCGAGAGAGCACACCCATGAGGGCCACTCCAGCGGTTAGCGAGAAGAAGACAACCTGCAAGAAGTGGATTGTAGTCGGTATGACTGGGAAATGACTCGTTCTCGTTACCTTTGTGGTGGTGGAGATGCGAAATGGCAGCAGGCCGCCACCACCACTGCTCCAGGTGGCGGGCATTATGCGCTGCATCCTTCTGGTCACCCTTACTAGTGGAACACTTTAGCGTGGATGGAGGCGGGAATGGAGTTGTGGAATTGGGAACGTTGCGTTTGATATCACTTTGTGCCGGATTGGATTTGTGCCTTGCGGTTTGAGGTTAGGCCTCCCGAATGAGTGCCCAGTTTGGTGTCCAGCCCACCAGGCATTGGCTGCGCTATCTCAGGCCACGACGGGATGAATCAATGATTTCCAATATCATTCATGTGTGCGTCAAGTTCTGTACTGTTGCTTTGAACTATGCCCTCCCTCGCTTTTCCAAACAAGACTTTCTTTGGGGTTTTTCCAGTCGCTTTTCTTCGCCTCTGGTGACTCCCTCGACGAAAGCTCGACCACTCTGGCGCTTTGGAATTGGCTTATCAGTGGAAACTTTCACTTTTAGGCCTGAAAACACAACAAAAATTGCATCACAATGTCTCAGGGAGAGCACGGCGGCGCCAGCGGCAAGATCAGCTGTTTACTTTTTTTTTTGGAGGGAGGCTGACGCGTTGCCAGACTGTCTAATTGGCCAAAGAAGTTCGCGGCTAAGTGTTGCCAGATCCTTGCAAATGTTATTGTTTATAAAATGTTTATATTAAAAAGTTTTTAAAATATTTTTTTTAATGTAGTGTTTTTTTTTGTTAGTGTAAGCGCGTGTGAAAAACTTAATTTTTTTTTGTTATTTTGTGGACTGTGTTTTGCGACCTATTATGGAATAATGTGTGCCTGACATGAAAACTAAATTTTATTAATCAGCTTTTTTCAGAAGCTACTTTGTAAAAAAAACATGATTAATCATCTCTAAAAATTAATTTTGGGTAAGTAAAAAATGTATAATATTTAAGCTCATATATTTTTCATATTAAAATTACTTTGTTTTGTTAAATGTATTAAGTATTATTTAATCTTAACCGGTTTTAACCGGTTACACCTGCCCATCTCTAACAAGTGCACCTTGCCCATCTCTATCAATAATTGATCGATTGATTAAATGCAAGAGGGCCGGACGGGCGGGAAATTAGTTGCTAATTTAAACGCAAATTAAAATTGTAATTAAATATGACAATGTCTATAGACATTATTGAGGACAAGTCCATGGCAGTGCCAGCGATGACGTCATACGCTACAGCAGCGAAAACAACAACAACAAAACGGCAAGAGCACAAGAGCCAAGAGCACTTAGAACCGGCAAGAACCGCAAAAAAACGGTGAATCGTCCGTCGTCTACATATTCTGGCATTATTAAAAATTCAGTGTTTATTTTTCTTCTCTGGCATTGGTTAGCTAAGCTACAACAATAAGAGCAACAACATAGCCACACGCACTCGGAGCAGAAGCATCTAGCGAAAGCAATAACAAAATAGAGAGCGAAGAAAACTAGTAGAGAGTCAGCGGCGGCGAAAAATTACTCATGTGCCAGAGTGGCAGAACAAAAACAAAATAAAACAAATATTAAAAATAATAATAAAGCATTTGCCAAAAAAAAGGAAGATCTGCTCTTTTGCGCCGCACTGGCATTGTTATTAGTTCAGCAACGATGTCCGAAGATGCCAAGAGTGAGTGCATAATTCATGCCCGACTACATAATCTTACAAAATATTAATAATTGCAAATATCTTGCAGGTCCTGGACCACGCACACGGAACATCATTGAGAACCAATTGTTCCGGCGACAGCGCAGTCTGAAATTGGAGGCACTGCAGCGCCAAAAGACCTTGGACTCGGGCGATTCCGGTGAAGGTGATGGTCCTGATTCTCAGCCCTTTGAGAAGGTATGTCATTGGACCCTCGTATATGGAGGTTTTATTTTTATAAACTTAATCACGAACCACAAGGTCTCTAGAGATCTAGAGTGGAGCGTTGGATGTAGTCATAGTAATGGAATTTAGGGTGTGTAGTGGAACCTACACTGAAAATAAGACAAAGGAATAGTTTTTATATCATATCTTTTCTGATTTTAAGATAACACTTTGATAATTAAGGAGTGACTTTGTTGCAAAGTTAATTATTATTTAAAGAATTTTATTTTAAAAATGGTTCTACATAGAAATCTTTATAGAATTTGAGGAAGGCCATCTTTACATACTAAGTCCTATACTAACTTCATGTTTTAAAACCTTTTCCAGACCCACATTGTCATTATTTTTACGGAGAAAGCCAAGCTGCGACACTGCCAGGATGTGGAAAAGATAATCCAAGAGTTTGGCATTCAAACTACTCTAGAAATTGTTGGGTAATCTATACCATTTTAACCTAAGCTCCCAAAGAAAGCTATTCACAAAATAATACCATTTCAGGACCACTGAAAAGTATCTATATCTTTCGGCCAGCATAGATACATTACTGCGTCTGGCCGATGCCGCCGAACTGGAAAAGATGACCACCACGGGCAGTATGCAAAAGTTCAACAACGGTTGCATCTCGGACTTTCTGCTGCCCGGCATGAACAAGGAGCAGATACTACGTTACTGCGAGATTCCGGTACTGATCAAGGATGCCATACAGGATGGGATCAAGTCGTATGTCCAAAAAGGTTACATCGAAGATATGTTTCCCCTGCACGATATTGTGAGCGCCTCTCAGACCTATGTTTTATCTGTAAAGTATGATGTATGACTCTTCCATTTCACAGCTCTATCTGGACCGTTTCAATCTGAATCTTAAGCGTACTCGTCTGCCCATCGAGGATATTCGCAACTACTTCGGTTCTAGCATCGGCCTGTACTTTGGTTTCATTGAATTTTATACAAAAGCCCTAATATTTCCGGCTGTTTTTGGAATTCTTCAATGCGTCCTCGACTTGAATCTCTCGCTGGTCTGCAGCTTCTATGTCATCTGGACGACGGTGGGGGATACCTCCCTTTTTGTTAGAGTCTTGACTTATCTATCCTCTTCCTGCAGATATTTCTGGAGCTTTGGAAACGTAAGTGTGCTGGATACTCCTACCGCTGGGGCACCATCGAAATGAGCAGCCTGGACAAGCCACGGTCGGCATATACGGGTAAACTACGCCCAGATCCAATTACCGGACGCATGACCCTGCAGTATCCGATGCGGTATACGTACCTCCAAATGTATTGCATCTCCTATCCGGTGGTTTTCGGATGCGTAGTGGCTGCCGGATGGTTCGCTCTCTACCAATTCCAAATTGAGGCGGAGGTTCTGGCCGATTTCGGTGCCGATTCGTGGCTGTTGTACGTTCCGGTTATTGTTCAGTCCGTACTGATTGCCATATTCTCGTGGGCCTACGAGAAGTTGGCCACATTCCTCACCAATCTGGAGAATCATCGCACCAGGTCGCAGTACGACCGGCATCGCGTCAACAAGCTCATGCTCTTCGAGATCGTCAACAATTTCTTTTCGCAGTTCTACATAGCGTTCGTCCTGCAGGATCTGAGGCAATTGAAATACCAGCTAATGATGCAGTTGCTCGTATTCCAAATCGTCTGCATTGCCCAGGAGATTGGGATACCGTTGCTGGCGGTGCTGCGGCAAAAGTACGCCGAATTCCGGCATCGTGAAGTCGCCGAAGAGAAGCTGCGATCGATCAGCGATGTGGCGCGTTACGAACAGTCCTTTTTCGAGTCCGGCCTCGATGCCTACCATTCCACGTACGAGGATTATCTGCAGGTGTGCATCCAGTTCGGCTACGTTGTCCTCTTTGCCGCCGTGGCACCGTTTGCCGCCATCGGCGCTCTGCTGAACAATGTCTTTGCGGTGCACATAGATATGTTCAAGTTGTGCAACATTTTCAAGCGGCCCTTTGCCCGGCGGGCGAAGAACATTGGAGCCTGGCAGCTGGCCTTTGAGCTCCTGTCGGTGATGTCCTTGCTCAGCAATTGCGGCCTGCTATTCCTACAACCGAATGTCAAGTAAGGATCTGGGATATGTAATTATTTTGTGGCTTATAGTGTCTGTTTTAGGGACTTCTTCACCCACTGGTTGCCCTCGGTGCCGGAACTCTCCTTCGTGATTTTTGAGCATCTGCTCCTGGGCCTGAAGTTCCTCATCCACAAGGTGATCCATGAGCGTCCACGCTGGGTGCGGATTGGCCTTCTAAAGGCGGACTACGAAACCAGTCAGGCCCTTAAGCAACTCAAGTAACTCCTCAACTTAAACCATAATTATTTTAAATTATTTAAACCAAAAACTAAACAGGAATACGTCTCTTTTTTAGGAAATTCAAGGCGGAGGCCAATAAGCAGGCCTAGGAAGGTCTCCCACTGGATCTTAGGCTAACAGGATCTCCCACATCCTTTTTGTTTTGGTGCTAAAACATAACCAGTCCATTTTTGTCAAAAGGATATTATTTTTGTGTGTGTATTGTAAGAGCTTTTTTCCACCGGAAGGGTGCCTTAAACTGATATATCTTATAACTAATATAAATATCTGTCAAAAAAATAGATACACTTATTTTTATTCTATGTCCTGGAGCTCAGCGCGCTCCTCGGAAATGCCGGAAGGCTAGATAGGCATCCAGAGCATGAAGTATGCCCGCCGCATAGCCCATGTACTAAAGTGGAAATATACAATGATTTCTAATTGGGTTTCTAGATTATGTTTTTGAGGGACTTACATAGCAGGCCGTCATGGCAGGATAGGCCCAGAACCCGGGACGCACCAGGAACTGTGGATGCAACCACACGACGCAGGCAAACCCCATGTAGCTGGCGGAGCTGAAGTACATGCAGCAGGCGAGGCCATTGAAGAGGGTCTCCTGCGAAGAATAGAAATAAGAATTCATTCAAAAACTACAGACTTGAAGACACAAACTCACAAACAAAGACTGCCGGATGAGGTTGTAGGACTTGTCCGAGAAGGCATAGCAGATTAGCAGGATGCCCGTGGTGGTGAAACAGTGACTCGTGGTGGCCAGAAACCCGTTCAGGGCCTGACCAATTGAATCCGCATAGGGCACCCCGTACCGGATAAGCAGGCCCTCGCACAACATGGCCAGACCCAGCTGCATCAGCTTCAGCAGCCCGATCCGCGACAGAACAAATCCAAAGTTGATGCAGGTACAGACGCGGCAGCAACACAGCCGGATACCCTGCGGTTGTCCCATTCCCCGGACTCCAAACGTGGCCATCTCTGTGCAATGTCTCGTCTTCAACTGAACGGCTTAGAGTTCTTGCACTTCTCTCCCTTGTCTGTGGGAAGTTAATGCCCAAGTAGGGTGCGTGTTGTGGTAGGATTTGGATGGACTCTATAAATAGATCCTGCCGCACATCTGTTCGAGGGCCCCCCGTGTCCGGTTGGTTTTATTTTGGGCTGTGTCTGTTGCACTGTTGTGCCACAAAGACATGGCATTTTAATGAATAACCTGGAAAATATTTAAATATAATATTTTAAATGAATATTTTAAAGAGAAAATAAAATTTTTTCTGTAAGCTCTTTAATTCTGGGTGTGGCTTATGATTTTTATATTTATTTATATAAGCGTTTCATTTTTATATATAATTTTACTAGTTTTTATTTATAAATGTTTTAACATGTCCTTTATTTAATACAATACCCATACAGAGGGTATTCTAATTTCGGTGGCTTCCAAATGGCTCCGTTGAGGCTGATCCTGAAATGCCTGAAATTCAAATTTTTTCCACAGAAAACAATTATTTTCAATTGTATATTTTATTTGTTTATTTTATTCAAAAGTTAAAAAAAATGAAGAACAGTTTATAATATAATTACATTTTTGTGCATATTTTACAAGATTACATATATTTTCCAAAAATGTTTTTCAAGTCCGTTTCTGAAGGCTTTTTGTTTTCTTCAATCTGCTCTTCGGATGCTCATGTAAACGACATTATATATAAATCTAACAGATCCAGAAATGAAAAAATAGAATTGAAAAATTATTTCAAGTTAGTTATTTTAGAAATGTCCAGTTGGAGATGAAACAAAAGAATAAATAAATTAAAATACACACCTCATATCAGGATCGAACCACCAGCCTATGCCCCTTTCCCCCGTCGAATTAAAATCTGAATAAATGGAAAATTTGGAGCCCTGCTTAGGGAGCATACTGTTTCTTCCAGTGCAATTTCCAATACTTTTCACCTCGTAGCCTTCGCTCTGATCGCCCATAACAAAGGTGCGGCATATACTTCTCCCCGGATTCTTGTATAAATACAATTCATGAGGCTTTCCACTCATCAGATGATACAATCGATTGAGTCCAATAAAGAACTCGTCGTTTATATGAGTTCCGACTTCGCCGAATCCACGTTCATAATCCTCAAACGTGCGATTAGATGCGTCTAAAAATTCGTGTTTTTTATAAACATTCAACCACCCAGATCCAATGGTCCGATATGACCAACAAACCACATTGAACGGGTCTAAGCCTGGTAGTTGGATTTCGCGGAGGACCTCGTCTTCTTTTTGGTCTCGTGGGCAAGGATCTGGAAAATCTGAAAAATTCGTTGTTTTATTTTGCAAACGATTGGGTTCTGCCGACTTACCTGTGGTTTCTGGTTTCGTCTGATTATCAATATAAGGCAGGGGAGTTGTTGGGACCTCCCCAGTTTCTACTTCCACATTCTTTGTTTTATTATTCGACTTTGTTGGATTAGTTTCATCCAATCCTCTAATCTTTACTACTTTTCCGAACTTGGCACTGTCGTCTTCCGGGGGATGGAAGGTCTGTGGAGTTTAAATTTAAATTATTTTTCAAAATAAAAACACTCAAAACGGCTATTACATTCTCCGATCCCAGGGAGGCAGAAATAAAAAAAATCACAGAAATGAAGGCCACGGGGAGGATCATCTTGTACTTTTGCGAGCGAACGGAACTTTCTTGTGAACGAATCACTGGAAATATTTCAACTTATGCTGCGAGTCTTGGAGCTCCGGCTTTTTAAAGCCGTCTTAGGTCTTAGCTTGAGCTTGAGACTGAGATTGAGCTTCAGAGTTTCTGATAAGGAGAGCCGTCTTCAGGCGTGAGCTGTCTATGGAATTGGGCACTGGGGCAACGGGGTACTCGTGTGGCAACCAAAATATTCCACAGACAGAATGCGCACGGAAGGGATGTCAAAGGCTATTGGAGATTAGATAGAGGTGATTAGCAACAAGACTTGGTTTATGTTCTCAGCTTCTTCTTCAATATAGCAATAAATTATTTATATATTACCTAGGTACCTATTTTAATGACGTAATAGCAGAACTTGAGAAAATGAAAAGAGCTTGAAAATCCATAATTTCCAATTTATGGAAAAAAACAATTTCATTGATTTTAACACAACATCTTGATAAGGTTGTCCAAGTGCCCAAGCCTCTTTTTATACCCTTTCAGAGGGTATTATAATTTTTGTCAAAAGTGTGCAACGAGACATCTCCGACCCTATAAAGTGATCAGAATCAAGTCGGAGCGGCATCGACCGACTATATCCTATAGCTGCCATACAACTGAAGGATCGAAAATGGTATTTGGTAGAATTACCAACTTTGCTAATTTTAAAGATAGAAGATTGCTTGTTTAAATCTATAATTCTTTGAAATCTTAATGATAAATTTAATTAATTTGTTACCTTCTTTAAATATTTACCTAATTTTCCTGACAATCACTGACATAATTTACACAAATTTTAAGAACAAACAAAATTACAGCGAGGTCCCCATAATGGGTCAACGATTGAAATGTCAGAGGCCCTTTTTGTTTGCATAAAATTAAATATGCATTATCTAATGACATAAAACAAAAAAAAAAATCAATTAAATGGGTTAACAAAATCAATGCCTATGACACAAAACTAACATCACATAAAAATGGAAATAGCTTTAAAAAAAATATAACAATTAAAAATCACATTCCCAACAAGATTATAACAATAACAGTTCTCACTATTATTTGGCATTATTTTTTGTTCAATGTAATTATAAATAAACAAAAATCTAAACAATAGAAAACAATTAAAACGATATCAAGGTAAATTCGATTTTGTATGATTATTAATCGATTTAGATGCAGGTTGATGGTAAATCGATATACAATTTTTTAAGGTATTTCACTGGAGGATTGTGGCAGAGATATGGATTTCCTTAAATCTTAATAATTTATGAGAAATTTTAAATCTATTATTTTTAAAAATAAAAAAAAGGGAGTTTCTTGTTTGATTTTGAACTCTAGAAAGGTAACTATTTAATAGCTTTTTATACCCTTGCAGAGGGTATTATAATTTTGTCCAAAAGGGTGCAACGCAGTGAAGGAGACATCTCCGACCTTTTAAAGTATATACATATGTATGTATATTCTTCAAACAATATTCAAACTAGCCTCTCAGTTTTAAAAATATCGACTTGAATATCGAGTGCACGCAGTATTTAAGTCGGAACGGCCGGGATCGGCTGGCTATATCCTATAGCTGTCACATAACTGATTGATCGAAAATGGTATTTTTGGAGATAGAAATACCCCTAAAAATCAGTCAAATAGGATAATTTTTAGGAAAGTTATAGGCTTTTTATTCTGCTTTCCTACTAAATCGGCAGTATAGTCGTAGGGGGTAGTAGGAAGGCTTCGTTTATTTTATGCAACAACAATTTTTTGCTGAGAATCCAAACCTTGAAAGCTTAAACTTTAAGAGCGGCTAACGTCCAAAGGAAATCACTCTCCAGCTGCTGGCCCAGTTTGTAAGCCACTTCCCACAACTGAACCAGAGTCGCTAGTTTACTTTTCAAAGGCTCCGTTGGGGCTGATCCTGCAATGTCTGAAATCCAAAATTTTGGTTTCCAATCTTGAACTTTTCCAGTGAAACTATTGTTTTCGATTAATTTTTATGTATTTTATTTGGAGATTTTATGCAAAAGTTACAAAATATAACAGTACAGTTTGTCTAATAATTGTCTTCATAATATTAGCAATAATATAATTACATTTTAGTGCATATTAAGATTACATATATTTTCCAAAAAGTGTCATTTTCCAAGTCCGTTTAAAAAGGCTTTTTTGTTTTCTTCAGTCTGTTCTTCGGATGTACATGTAAATAGTATTCGGTATGGGGCTAATAGATCCAGAACTGAAAAATAGAATTAAAAAATGATTTCAAGTTAGTTTATTTTAGAAATGTCTAGTTGGATATGAAATAGAAGAAAAAATCTAATTAGAATACACACCTCATACCACTCAATTTAGGATCGAACAACCAGCCAAAGCCCCATTCCTTCGCCAAATTACGACCAAGAACTCGATCCAAATCCCGATCGAAGGTGGAAAATTTGGAGCCCTGCTTAGGGCTTATATGGTCGGGTCCAGTACAATTGCGAATACTTCTCACCTCGTAGCCTTCGCTTCTACCGCCCACAACGAAGTGGTCGCATCTTCCAATCCCGCCAAAGGTGTTTAAAAACACTTCATGAGGCTTTCCACTAGTCAGACGGTGCAATCGATTGAGTCCAATAAAGAAATCATCCTCATACTTAATTCCTACATCTCCAAATCCACGTTCATAATCCTCATACGTGCGTTTAAATTTTGTTGAATAAGAATGTTTTCTATAAACATTCAACCATCCAGTACCGATATTCGAATCTGACATACAAACCACTTCAAACGGGTCTGAGCCTGGAAGTTGTATTTCGCGGAGGACTTTATATTCTTTTTGGTCTCGTGGACAAGGATCTGGAAAATCTGAAGAAATCGTTGTTTTATTTTGCAAATTGTTGTGTTCTGCCGACTCACCTATGGTTTCTGTTTCCGACGTCGTCTGATTTCTAATATTAGGCAGTGGAGTTGTTGGGACCTTTCCAGCTTCCACTTCCGACTTTGTTGGATTATTTTCATTTATTCTTCCAATCTTCACTTTTTTTTCCAGCTTATCGATGTCTTCGCGGAACTGATTAGTCAAAGTTGCAAGTTCATTTGTTTTCTTAAGGTTCATATTTTGATCTTTAAGTAGTTCGATTTCCTTGTTTTTTTGATTTATGAGAGTGTTTAGATTGTCTACTTCCAGATGCTTTGATTGCAACTGCGAATATTTAACTTCAGTATCTTTGAGTTGATTCAGCACTTCCGCATATTTATTTTGCACTTCAGTGTATTTGTTCTGCACTTCCAAATTCGATTTCACCAAGTCGGAATAATCCTGTTGCCATTTTGATACCTGTTGGGCATATTGTTTGAGATCCTCGCTCTGCAAGTCCGAAAATCGTTTCTGAAGTTCCGAGAAGTCTGTCCTGCATTTTAAAAGATCGGCTTCGTTCTTGTGACACTTCTCGAAGTACCGTTGTACGTTAATGGTCTGTGGAATTAAAATTAAATTTATTTTTCAAAATAAAAACACTCAAAATGGCTATTATTTACTTCTTCCGATCCGAAGGCAGCAGAAAAAAGGATAAAGGCAGAAATGAGGGCCACGGGGAAGATCATCTTGTATTTTTTTGATTAAACTGAACCGTCTACTGAAAGAGTCTCTGGGAATATTTAAACTGATGCTGCGAGTCTTGGAGCTCCGGCTTTTTAAAGCCGTCCTCGGTCTTGAGCTTGAGCTTGAGCTTCAGTTTCTGATAAGGAATTGGGACATACCCACACATATAGAAAAGCCAAAATATTCCACAGACAGAATGCGTACGGAAGGGATGTCAAAGGTTATTGGAGATTAGAGAGGGGGGATTAGCAACAAGATTTGGTTTTTGTTCTTAGCTTCTTCTTCTTGGTATATATTGAGGCTATATATACATAAATTGGTATATATGCACCTGCAATCAATTATTTATATATTGCCTTAATTATTATGTATATATTATTATATATTTTCCCCAAATAGAAATTGCTTTTCAAAGATATTTCAATGACGCAATAGGCGTCTGACAAAAGAACGTCGCTCTTAAGGGGGTTTCTAGTTTACAAATTTACGAAAATCGAGACTTTCTATTGCAGAGGGTATTGTAATTTTGCTCAAAAGTGAAGGAGACATCTCCGACCCTATAAATTATATACATATATTCTTGATCAGGATCACCTCCTGAGTTGGTATGACATAGTTTACAGTTTGAGAGTTTGGAATTTTTATGAATTCTATTTTTGGCAAAAAAAATACAACATACCATTCTTCATAAGGATCCAATGGGGGATAATCCCATTTTAAGGGATCCCATAATGAAAAATGGACAAAAATTCTAAAAAATATTTTGTCTCAGGATTTTGATGCAGAATGGTGGAAAATCGATTTAGAAATCGTTTAAAACATTCCGCTTGGGAATCGGATGAGAATTGGGGAAGATATCGCCATCGCTGTGGGCCCAATAGGGGAAAACCCCATTTTCAAGGGATCCCATCACGAAAAATGGACAAAAATTCTAAAAAATATTTTGTCTCAGGATTTTGATGCAGAATGGTGGCAAATCGATTTAGAAATCGTTTAAAACATTCCGCTTGGGAATCGGATGAGAATTGGGGAAGATATCGCCATCGCTGTGGGCCATATAGGGGAAAACCCCATTTTCAAGGGATCCCATCACGAAAAATAGACAAAAATTCTAAAAAATATTTTGTCTCAGGATTTTGATGCAGAATGGTGGCAAATCGATTTAGAAATCGTTTAAAACACTCCGCTTGGGAATCGGATGAGAATTGGGGAAGATATCGCCATCGCTGTGGGCCATATAGGGGAAAACCCCATTTTCAAGGGATCCCATCACGAAAAATGGACAAAAATTCTAAAAAATATTTTGATTCAGGATTTTGATGCAGAATGGTGGCAAATCGATTTAGAAATCGTTTAAAACACTCCGCTTGGGAATCGGATGAGAATTGGGGAAGATATCGCCATCGCTGTGGGCCATATAGGGGAAAACCCCATTTTCAAGGGATCCCATCACGAAAAATGGACAAAAATTCTAAAAAATATTTTGTCTCAGGATTTTGATGCAGAATGGTGGCAAATCGATTTAGAAATCGTTTAAAACACTCCGCTTGGGAATCGGATGAGAATTGGGGAAGATATCGCCATCGCTGTGGGCCCAATAGGGGAAAATTCCATTTTCAAGGGATCCCATCACAAAAAATGGACAAAAATTCTAAAAAATATTTTGTCTCAGGATTTTGATGCAGAATGGTGGCAAATCGATTTAGAAATCGTTTAAAACATTCCGCTTGGGAATCGGATGAGAATTGGGGAAGATATCGCCATCGCTGTGGGCCCAATAGGGGAAAACCCCATTTTCAAGGGATCCCATCACGAAAAATGGACAAAAATTCTAAAAAATATTTTGTCTCAGGATTTTGATGCAGAATGGTGGCAAATCGATTTAGAAATCGTTTAAAACATTCCGCTTGGGAATCGGATGAGAATTGGGGAAGATATCGCCATCGCTGTGGGCCCAATAGGGGAAAACCCCATTTTCAAGGGATCCCATCACGAAAAATGGACAAAAATTCTAAAAAATATTTTGTCTCAGGATTTTGATGCAGAATGGTGGCAAATCGATTTAGAAATCGTTTAAAACACTCCGCTTGGGAATCGGATGAGAATTGGGGAAGATATCGCCATCGCTGTGGGCCCAATAGGGGAAAATTCCATTTTCAAGGGATCCCATCACGAAAAATGGACAAAAATTCTAAAAAAATATTTTGTCTCAGGATTTTGATGCAGAATGGTGGCAAATCGATTTAGAAATCGTTTAACACATTCCGCTTGGGAATCGGATGAGAATTGGGGAAGATATCGCCATCGCTGTGGGCCATATAGGGGAAAACCCCATTTTCAAGGGATCCCATCACGAAAAATGGACAAAAATTCTAAAAAATATTTTGTCTCAGGATTTTGATGCAGAATGGAGGCAAATCGATTTAGAAATCGTTTAAAATACTCCGCTTGAGAATCGGATGAGAATTGGGGAAGATATCGCCATCGCTGTGGGCCCAATAGGGGAAAACCCCATTTTCAAGGGATCCCATCACGAAAAATGGACAAAAATTCTAAAAAATATTTTGTCTCAGGATTTTGATGCAGAATGGTGGCAAATCGATTTAGAAATCGTTTAAAACATTCCGCTTGGGAATCGGATGAGAATTGGGGAAGATATCGCCATCGCTGTGGGCCATATAGGGGAAAACCCCATTTTCAAGGGATCCCATCACGAAAAATGGACAAAAATTCTAAAAAATATTTTGTCTCAGGATTTTGATGCAGAATGGTGGCAAATCGATTTAGAAATCGTTTAACACATTCCGCTTGGGAATCGGATGAGAATTGGGGAAGATATCGCCATCGCTGTGGGCCCAATAGGGGAAAACCCCATTTTCAAGGGATCCCATCACGAAAAATGGACAAAAATTCTAAAAAATATTTTGTCTCAGGATTTTGATGCAGAATGGTGGCAAATCGATTTAGAAATCGTTTAAAACATTCCGCTTGGGAATCGGATGAGAATTGGGGAAGATATCGCCATCGCTGTGGGCCATATAGGGGAAAACCCCATTTTCAAGGGATCCCATCACGAAAAATGGACAAAAATTCTAAAAAATATTTTGTCTCAGGATTTTGATGCAGAATGGTGGCAAATCGATTTAGAAATCGTTTAAAACATTCCGCTTGGGAATCGGATGAGAATTGGGGAAGATATCGCCATCGCTGTGGGCCATATAGGGGAAAACCCCATTTTCAAGGGATCCCATCACGAAAAATGGACAAAAATTCTAAAAAATATTTTGTCTCAGGATTTTGATGCAGAATGGTGGCAAATCGATTTAGAAATCGTTTAAAACATTCCGCTTGGGAATCGGATGAGAATTGGGGAAGATATCGCCATCGCTGTGGGCCATATAGGGGAAAACCCCATTTTCAAGGGATCCCATCACGAAAAATGGACAAAAATTCTAAAAAATATTTTGTCTCAGGATTTTGATGCAGAATGGTGGCAAATCGATTTAGAAATCGTTTAACACATTCCGCTTGGGAATCGGATGAGAATTGGGGAAGATATCGCCATCGCTGTGGGCCATATAGGGGAAAACCCCATTTTCAAGGGATCCCATCACGAAAAATGGACAAAAATTCTAAAAAATATTTTGTCTCAGGATTTTGATGCAGAATGGAGGCAAATCGATTTAGAAATCGTTTAAAACATTCCGCTTGGGAATCGGATGAGAATTGGGGAAGATATCGCCATCGCTGTGGGCCCAATAGGGGAAAATTCCATTTTCAAGGGATCCCATCACGAAAAATGGACAAAAATTCTAAAAAATATTTTGTCTCAGGATTTTGATGCAGAATGGTGGCAAATCAATATAGAAATCGTTTAAGGTACTCCGCTTGGGAATCGGATAAGAATTGGGGAAGATATCGCCATCGCTGTGGGCCATATAGGGGAAAACCCCATTTTCAAGGGATCCCATCACGAAAAATGGACAAAAATTCTAAAAAATATTTTGTCTCAGGATTTTGATGCAGAATGGTGGCAAATCGATTTAGAAATCGTTTAAAATACTCCGCTTGGGAATCGGATAAGAATTGGGGAAGATATCGCCATCGCTGTGGGCCATATAGGGGAAAACCCCATTTTCAAGGGATCATCACGAAAAATGGACAAAAATTCTAAAAAATATTTTGTCTCAGGATTTTGATGCAGAATGGTGGCAAATCAATATAGAAATCGTTTAAGGTACTCCGCTTGGGAATCGGATAAGAATTGGGGAAGATATCGCCATCGCTGTGGGCCATATAGGGGAAAACCCCATTTTCAAGGGATCCCATCACGAAAAATGGACAAAAATTCTAAAAAATATTTTGTCTCAGGATTTTGATGCAGAATGGTGGAAAATCAATATAGAAATCGTTTAAGGTACTCCGCTTGGGAATCGGATGAGAATTGGGGAAGATATCGCCATCGCTGTGGGCCCTATAGGGAAAAACCCCATTTTCAAGGGATCCCATCACGAAAAATGGACAAAAATTCTAAAAAATATTTTGTCTCAGGATTTTGATGCAGATTGGTGGCAAATCAATATAGAAATCGTTTAAGGTATTCCGCTTGAGCATCAGATGAGAATTGGGGAAGATATCGCCATCGCTGTGGGCCATATAGGGGAAAACCCCATTTTCAAGGGATCTCATCACGAAAAATGGACAAAAATTCTAAAAAATATTTTGTCTCAGGATTTTGATGCAGAATGGTGGCAAATCAATATAGAAATCGTTTAAGGTATTCCGCTTGAGCATCAGATGAGAATTGGGGACGAAACGTACAATTTGTGGGTATCTTTCTTCAAAAAAAAAGTATTTATTTTTTGAAAACCCAAGTAACTATCATAAAGAAGGCTTACCATTTTGAAATCAAAATTGTACAAGCTGATTGTGGCATCCTTTGGATTCGATGTCAGTGTGTTCGTTCGATCCTATCCAGTCAGTCAAAGGCAAAATTTTAAATCGTGCAACTCTGTCGGCACTCGCTCACTTCAATTCCCCAAAATTAAACGGCCCCTTGTTACCATTTCCTTTTCCGTTTTACGCCATCCGCTTTTCCACATTCGCTCACCACTTCCGCTGCTTCCGGTTAAGCGATCTCCTTCCCCGATTTCCGATTCTGTGCTTCTCCGGTGCTCGGCTTCTGCTTCAGGATGTGTATGCCCTATTTGAGCAAAGTCTTTGGCGGAAACCATCGTCATCAGCGTCGTGCCCAGGATGGCGGCATAACCCCACGTCCCAGCCTGGCCAACATGAACCAAGTATCGGTGGACACGATGCGTACGGCCAAGTCGGCTGTCAGCCGGAAGAGCGCCCGGGCAGCGTTGCGGGAGGCGGAAAATAACCGGACAGTCGCCATGGAGACGCAGGGGGGCGGCACCACATCCTCCACAGCCAGGAATGTGACGGTGGCAGAGGTGGCGGCTACGGCGGCGGCAGGAGCATCATCCGGAGGCGGAGCAAACGCTGCGGCAGCCTCGTCGTCGGCCGGCGGAAGGTCCGGAACTCGTACATCCTGGTGGGAATACCTCGGCATAAATAGGAACAAGAAGGCCAGCAAAGAGTCCCTCTAGGAGATCCTTCAAAAATTCTCGAACTCCTCCATTCGATCTCTTACTCTCTCTCGGTCGATTATCATTGGAGGTTATACTAGCATATGGTGCTCTGAAGGATGCCCCCAGGACAACAAGACGCTTCAATTTGGGTTGATTTAGCTCAGAAATTGCATTCCAAAATATAAGCACACAATTTAGCACATCAATTACTAGTTCTTTTCATTTTTTTTTCTAAAAATATTTGGAAGGTTTTTCAAAATTTGAATCGAAATCTAAAATAAGGACAATAGCGGTAAGTGATAATATAAAAATGCGCAGAAAATGGATCAAATTTCTTGGAGAAACTTATTTAAAATTGCGTATTCTTTTCGTTTTAAAAGTTTAAGCTTAAATATTTAAAAACTAAATAATTTTTATTTGATCATCAAATTAATAATGTTTACAACTTAAACTGTGAAAATGTTGCATTTTGTAAACTTTGAAATATCTGCAAATATTTTCCAATATTAAGTTCAAATAGTAACCAAAGTGAAAAAAAGCGTCATAAAAATTACACCTGTTGATATATTATTTAGCTGTAAACAGACCTGCACCTAGTTGGTGTCACCTACCTCGCTAATATTAAGTAATATTTAAGGCACAAGAAACGTAAGTAATGAAACTTTAACCTTTCATTTTCACTTTGCACTTTTACTTTTAAAATTACACTTAAAAAAAGAAAGCTAAGAAAATATACAATAGAAAATATAAGAATAGAAATGGAGAAAGTGGATAAAACCACCACTTCTCATAACTATTACTATAACTATACTAAAAATATATGTATATATTTACTATATATATATAGCAATAACAGATAGATCTTTGCTATATATTTGCTATATACATATAAAATATATATGTTTTTCTCTAACTTTTTCTGCAGATCAATGTTTTATAAATGGTATTTGCCAACACTTTCTCTCTTAATTTGTATTATTATATATATTGTAATTAATTTAAAGTCATTTCCATTATTTGAAATACGTACCATATATTACCTGCCATCAGTCAGTTATTCCTAGACAAGATCGTGTCGTGTTTGACAAGCGGGGGGCGTGGCAGGGAGTGGGGGAGTGGCAGGTGTGGGCGGTTTTGGGAGGCAAACAAAGCTCGATCGCCGACAACGCCAACGGCGATTAGTGTAATTTATCAGGCGCAACGGCAATTTATATTGCTAAGCTCGATCGGCAGAGGTACAGATATATCTATATAGTATATATGCATATGTATATAGTGGGGGGGTTGTGGGTGGTGGAGCAGGGAGCAATGGGCAGTCGGATGCTTTTTGACAATAAAATTAATGTGGCTGTTATCACAAGTAATTGTTGCCGCCGGCATTTGTTACCGCTATTGTTGCCACTTGCGTCAATGGGAAGCGACAGTCGTAATAGCGGCCTGCACTGCAAGAAATTATATAATGTATACAAATTAAAGGGTGCATATAAGAAATATATAACAAATTCTTAATTTATTTATATATATTAATTAATAAAAATATTTCTTTGCTTTTAAATTTAAAGAACTCAAATAATTATAATATTTTATAAAATTTTTTTTTAAGGTTTATACCCGGTACTCATCTCTTCCACCCACACCTTAACTAATTCTCATCAAACAACTTTTGTTGTATATTTCTGCGGTTCGTCACTACTCCCGATTCAGTAGGGAAGCGGACTAAAAAGTCTATAATTCCTCTATAAAACTGAGACAAAATTATTTTTAATTCTTAAAAAATTCATTTCTTTCCTGCTAATTTTTCTCGCCGTGCCTCGTCAACGATGACACTCCAGAAATGCTGTAACAAGCGAAAAGAATTTTCGCTTTTTTTTTTTCAGAATTTGCATAAATTGTCTCATGGTTTGTAATCTGCAATTAGGAATTTTCCAATTCCGTCACGAATTTTGCACGTGCACTTGGAAAAATAAAAGACTTAAAAAAAAATAAGAAACAATTTTATATATCATTCTTTTTGTTTGCCCTGGTTAGGCCTTTTGATTTTCTATAGACACATTCCCTTGTTTTATTTTTAAAATAAAAACGAATAATGTGCTCGCTCGACTGTGTTTCGTTTTTAGTTGAAAAAGATATATGTAGTCGATCCGACAGACATATAGTGTATATAGAATCTATAAGCATAGCGAGGAAAATCTTTTGTCGATTTTTTCATTGGGGCATCTGCCTCTGACGTTACAAGTTCCCCACAAAAAAAAAAATGTACAAAAATGTACCAGAAAAATCAAGAATAATATATATACTAATTACGTGTAAATAAATTAACGAAACAATAACAGAAAAAATGCGTATGTAAATAATTCGCATTGCAACGTTTGCTGTAACATTAATTGCACAAAAAAAGACTAAACAAATTTAAAATAAACAACAAAAAATAAACAAACACAAAAACAAGTGCAATAAGTCGAGACACAGTGCACTGATTGTTGACTCAAATTTTAAGTGCTACAAATTTTCAGTTTTGTTTATTTTCGTTTCGTTTTATTTTGGTCGCCAACAATTGGCGCAAAAAACATACAAAGGTAAATAACCAAATAAATACAAAAACAAGAAAACAATGTAAGTGTAAAAAGGGTACATTTAGATTGCATTTAAGACAAATGTTTCTGTATTTAATTTAATTACGAACGTCAATTGGAAAGCTTGGAAGGGAACAATTTCCAGAGATACCATCTGGCAGAAAAACAGGAAAAATAATGCTGAGAAATTCGGAATTTATGACGGAAATTCCTATAATGAGGAAAACGAGAAAATCTATAATGTAAGGAAGTTAAATGCAATTTAGTTGCTTGACGGCCGGAAAATAGTCGTGCCTGAATATATTTTATGTGAAAAGCCGACAAAATATATTATTTTGTATAGAGGGTTTTTAAATGTTTTCTTAGAAAAGTCTGCTCACTAGTCTAGAAATATTTTATAATAAATATAATAGAATAAATATGTATATATACATTTTTAAGCTTAAAGTAATGATATAATTCGTTCTTCCTATTATTTTGATACATTATACATATGTACATCTAAATATAATTCCAACGAAAAATTTTGCCAAATTCTCAAAAAAATATTTCCGTCTACTTTTTTTTTGTACATACATATATTATATTTAAAGCTAGTTTATAAGAAATATTTTGTTAAGCCACATACTTTCTAGACATTTGTTTACTTTAAACAAAGTTTATCAATTTTTATAGATTACTTATGCAATTTATTCTAATAATATATGTATGTATATTTTTCTAATATAATTTAATAAAACAAACTACTTTTAACATTACGTATATAGATTCTATGTATAGATTCTATATTTACGTATATATATTTTTTTAAAGATTCTTATAAGTTAACTCCTAAGTGCATTACAAAAATCTTAGTCACAATCAGTTAAAGCCCAAAGAAAATTGGGAAATACGTAGTTTCTTCCGTGAGTCTCTGCTGTGCCACGTAATTGTGTCTTTTAAGATCCGCCAACTGTTGTTTGCTGACTGGAAAAAAAAATAAAATAAAAGCATTTTCAAATAAACAAAAAGGCAAACTGCCAAGCTGCAGTTGTTAATCGATAATTTCAGTATTCAGTTTGATTTTTATGGCCACAATTGTAATTTGCTGATAAACAACAAGTGGACGAGCGACGAGCGACGACCACACGACAATTGTTCATTTTTATTTATTATTTACTATTTTTTTTTATTTGTTTATTTTTTTTTTCTAAAACGCAAATTCATGTGACAACAAAAGCAATTTCTTGGGGCGAAAGTGACAGAGGGCTGCCTTGCTATCTGGGCTAAGAAACTTGTGCCAAAAAAATACAAAAAAAATAAAGATAATGCCAAGTGGTCTGGGCCCGTCTGTCTCAATCACTGATTGACCATTATTATATACATATATATACTCTCACATAAAGATCCTTGTCTAAAATTGGGAGGCAGATTGCGGTTATTTATGGCAATTTGTTTGCCCACTTCGAATACGTCATTATCATTTGCCTTTGTCATGATTTTTGGTAATCCAAATAATATTGTAGACGGGGCTTCTTAGAAATAAGTGCGTGTAGTACTTGGTCTTTTTTTTTAAAGGTAAAGAAAACAAAAAATAGGGTAAATAAAGTAGGTAAATAGTCTGTGTTTGAAGTGTTTCAAACATATATTGAGACTTGGGACTTTGTTTTAGTAAGCGTTATATACTAAAAAATTAGATTCTTAATTCCCTAAATTTAAATTCTAAGTTCCATTCTTAATTATATAAAATGATGGATAGATGTTGAGATATTTTAAACTAATTGTTGCTCAATATGCAAGCCTCACTTAAATCGTTCTAAATATCTTGTTCATTTCTTGTAATATTTCAAAATGCATAAGAGTTTAATTAGATTTTGTACAGTTATAAAATGTATTCTCATTTTAAGGTTTTTTATTTAATATTTAAATACTTTGTAAGTGCTTTATGTCGCTTACAGTTTTGTTTCGTAAAGCTTGTAATATTAAAGCTATTTTCTGATATTATAAAACTTAAATAAACAGGATTAAATAAAATAAGAATAGAATGCAGTGGAAAAAAAGCTCTCAGTGTACTATTCCCACACCGGAGATGAGTGGACAGAATGTGAACAAGTTGTGCAAATTGTCCATTGATTAGAAAGTTCAAAATCACATGGTTGGTAGTTGGGGACGTCCTAATCTTGCTCAGTATTTATTTACATTTCTATATTTGAAAACTGGGAAAACCCCTCTTGTCCGAAAATGACAAGGCACTTTTTCAAGAAGATCCTTTAATTCATAACCTAATCAACATCATTGATTAGAAATCAGAAGTGAAATGAAATATTTTGACTATTTTTAAAAAATCTGTTCACAAAAGATAAGACAATTTATTTATTTTTTGATGGAACGAGGCCACTTGAAAAAAAACTTTGATTGGTTTTGATAAGCTCCAGTCCCGAAATACCCATGAGTCATTTTAGAGTTGGAACAAATACAGCCAACCCTGGTCGTAAAGTACCAGGTTTTTAGAAAATAACTTCAAGTCTCAAAAAGTTGAGTGAAAAAAACGGAGAAAAAAAACAATTAGCCATCTGCGTCATTGCGAAAAAAACACTTGTCTTCCATCTGGAAGGGAGTTAGGTAGGCGTGGCTGGTGGTGTTGGCAGCATCTACAACTGTAGCAAACATTTTAGAATAAATAGGAATAACCTATATAGGAAGGGGTTATTTTTGATTCATTTTCAAAATCAAGATTTTCTGGGAACTTTCTGGAAATAAAAATATTATCAAAACATGTTTTAAATATCAAACTTTCCAACGAAACACCTTGGCTAAAATAGTTGTTTAAAACTTAAAACTCGTGTATTTTGTTTATAATTTTTATTAATTAAATACCTATTATTCTAACCAAGACTGTGGAAATTTCTACAATCGATTTAAATGCAAGCATCTGAGGGCGCCCGCCCCATGTACCGCAAATTCTTTTCTCATGTCGCGTTCTAAGTTTTTTTCTATGCTCGGCTCCGTCCGGGACTTATCACTTATCGGAAAATCATGTGTCGGTTAATGGAACTGAGATGAAAAGTCGGATCATATATGTACATGTACTTATATGTAGTATCTATCATTATTGGAAAAAGGTATTTGCCTTGATCTACTGCTGTCAATATTTACTTTTTGTTGCTTTGATGGCATTGAGGGGCTGGCATCGCTTTCATTTGACTACTATTTCAATTTCAATTCCATTGCGTTCGTTACATTTTAATTAGATTTAAGATCATTTTCGTAAGCAGCTCAACTTGACTTGAGAAATCCCGCCTTGACAGCCCCTTTCCATCCAATCGCCTCCTTTTTAACCCGTTGAGGTATCAGAAGTGCAAAATAAATACTAACAATTTATTTCAATTTAAGAATATTTCTTAGACATTTTTTTTTAAATTTATATATACTATTATCTTTTTTCTATTTCTTATATTTTTGAAATATTTATTAAGAAAAATTAATATTTCAAAGGATGATTTCTAGGATCTTCGGCACCTAAAAATTCCAGCAACATGTTTTAAAGCTTCTTTAGGTTTATATTTAAGTTTTATTTAATTTTATTTGGAAGTGAATGATAGGATATGGTTTTTATAATAATTATACAGTAATTGGAAGGATAAAGTAAGAAAAAACTTATTTTAAATGCATTTGGGTTTACAAAAATGAGCCCTTTTGCTGCTTCAAATATTTTGTAAAATAAAATACAATTCAAATACTCATAAGATATAAAACACATTAATAATTATTTTCAAAAACATCCACACTGCGTATGAGTGATAAATTCGCGAAACTGTTTTACAAATTCTGAGTCTTTTCTTGATTTTTTCTCCTTTTGGATTTTACATTTTTGAAATAATTTGAAACATTTCCCAAAAAACTTAGAGGATCATAAGCTATTGGAGGGTTAAGTCTGATTCCGAAAAGAGCTGCTTGAAAAGTCGACGTCGACTGCGCTGCCGGCTTCTCTGTCAGCGTTACCGCTTTTGGCGCAATCGAAAGTTTACGTTTCGGCTTTACGTAGATCGCATTAGTCGGACGCTGAGTGTCGGCGGCGTTAGTTCACAGTTATAAAGCCAAAAATTAAATTAAAATATAAAAAATATATATTTTAAACTAAACTAAAGAACAAGAAAAATCGAAATTCGCAATACCATATATACGCTTGATAATAAACTTGTAAGTCCAATTCTGTTCATGGAAGCAAATAAAAACAAAAAAAGTTACCTAATTTTAAAGTGCTCTCGAAATTCAAGTTTTTATTTCGCACATTATATCATGGGTAATCAATTGATTAGTATAAATTTAATGACAGTGCAAAACACCAAATTTAATTTATTTAAATCAGATTAACAAAAACAACAACAAACCATTTCACCACTGAGAGTTATTTATAAAGTCCGTAATTCGTGCAATTAAATTGTAAATTGTTGCCACGACAAATGATTAAATTAATTAAATTATTAATGGCGGCGGCGGTGATGAAAAATAATAATAATGGCAAAAAAAAAGAAGATGCTATTTTTATAAATATACATATATCATATTTTTATTCAATAGATAGGTTTATATTTGTATAGTTTTATAAAAAAAAAAAACAAAACCAACTTTGTTGTCGCCTTTCTCTAGAAACTTGGTTGGCGATTTCCTTAGTCTCGCGCTTTTCTTCCTGTTTCAAAAGATACCATTAAATCATTATCTAAACAAATGAACATTATTCATAAACGTATTCATTTTTTAAATATATATTTTAATAACTTATCTATAAATACTATATTTTATATTCCATTTGGAAAAAAACTTAAGAAACTGAAGTCTTGGCTAAGAAATATTTTTTTTTCTATAAAAACATTTGAATTCTACAAAAAAATTTCTTTCTTTTTTTTCTTACAGTGCATATTTTCTGTAGTTTTTTTTATTTTGATAGTTATTCGATCCGCATGCAAAACATGTGTAGACCTAATAAAAAAACAAACAAATTCTGTGCTAATCAGGCAAATGGATTGCCTTTAAATTCCAATCATGGCAGCCCATTAAACTCCCTTTTTTGGACTTCGTTCAAATAGAAATCCCCCTTTCGAAATGAATAGGTGGCGGTGACAAGTGGCGATATTCCGCAATTTGTCCAAAATCTCCTAAATTAACTTAAATGGAAATTTATTCTAAACTAATTTTACTTCCTCACGTTTTGTTCAAAGTTTTTTTTAAGTTTTTGTTTTTGTTTCTTAAAAAAGGTAGAGATAGACCTGCGACTAATTGCTAAAAATGTCAGATAAAATTCTTGTTAAAAGTTTTAAGATACCAAAAATAATACAGGGATACTTCTTTAGGGTTGAAAATAAATTTTAGTTTGAAAATTGATATATTTTTATTGCTTAAAGTTTTGTGACTAAGGTATACATAAGTAAATAATAAGAATAATAAGAAATTCTGTTTAAAATATCTTCAAGCTTCGAATGACTATCTTATTGCCTCTTTAAAGTCCCACAATTCACAAAAATCGTACATTCTTGGGAAATCTCTTTACGAGTCCCACCTGTTAACTAGTTTAGTGAAAAAAATTATCTGAAAAGTGTCTCTTAATGCCGCGTCTGCCGCCAAATGCCGCAAATGGCCTGTAAGCAATAAAATCAAAGTAATTATGGCCAAATAAATCACTGACATCTCAACTTGGGCAAAAATTATTGCCCTCCGCTGATAAGAGACATCAGCTTAGCTTCTCCGACCAATTAATTAGCTACTGCTACAGCGACGGCGACTGCGGCTGAGGCAGAAGCAGAAACAGAAGCAGAGGCTGCGGCAGAGAGGGATTGCCTAATCAAACAACCAAAAAAAAAATTAATAAAGTTAAGTCGAGCGTGCTTTCGGGCTTTTTTTTGTCTGCTGCCACTGCAACTGGGCCAACACAGTCCGACTTCCCAAGTTCAAAGTTTGGAAAACTATAAATCAATAGTTAAATTATTTAAATTATTAAGGATTCAAATAAAAAAATATAAATTTATTATTTAATTTTTACATTTTTAAGCAATATCTTAAAGTTTATAAGGTTTATAAAAGTATACATATATAATGTATGTATGTATGTATATAAGTTTTAGGTAATTATTGCCCTTAACTACACCTTTACCCTTAACTTTAAATAAATTAAAATAATTTAAGCCCATTTAAATAAAAAACGTATATAATCCTTATTTAATATAACTTAAGTATATTTTAAGCAATCTTCACTGTAACTTCATTAATTTATAATTTGTATTTGAACAATTGGTTAACGGCCCTCTTGTGGGTTTTCTTTTTCTTGTTTTTCCATTTCCCAGATAGTATGGACCTGAAAATGGAGCTGGGCGGTTATATGCAATCATCACACAATGCCAAACGATTCGTGGTCGAGGATTCGAGTAAGTGAAATTAATTAATATAATTAATTAAATGTAGTTGCCAAATGGGTTCCTTGCCTTTCATTCTTCCGGCTTAGAAAGTCCGGAAGTGCGTTGACGCCGTCGGCGTTGTCGTTAAATAAACCTGAATATATGGCTTTCGATCCGATCGGTTCGGTTTGAATGGAATCGGATGATGGAAACGGTTCAGATCAAGTTGAAGTTCATCGCCAGACACCTGTCCCTGAGAAGCTTACACAGAAAAAACTAAATTTTTCTGAAAACATTTTAAAATTTGGTTTGATTATATTTTACCGACCAAAAAAAATGTGAAAAAGTGTTTAAAATTTTCAAGAATTAAAAAAAAAATTCCAAATGCTTCAAATTTTCTTCAAATGCTTGCTGCTTCAAAAAATTCACAAACCAAACTGTTAAAAATGTTTCATTTGTGTTAATTGATGTAGGTTTAAAACTAATTTAATACAACCCAAAAAAAATGCCTTCAAATTTTAAAACGAATGCAACTTTCTAAAATGCATAATTTGAGGTCGTTTTTCCAATGCTGAAATTCCCCAAAGTTACGCATTTTTTAAAGCTCGTGATTCGTTTACCTTTACACGGCTTTGACCTTGGCTCTAATTTACATTTCACATACCCGACGATTTGGACCAATCACTCACCTGTTGCTTTCTCCTTTCTTACCGGTCCTCCCTCCGTCCGCGCCCAACCTCCTGGCAGTTACCAAGGTTACTTCTGATGGTGAACCACATGGAATGATGACAATGGTGGCTGGATTATCTGGACTACTGGCAGCCATTATAATTCTAGCCGTTTTGGCCTCAATGGTGGCCTGTCGCAAGCAGCGAAGGTAATTTTTATGGTTTAGACAAATTTTTAATTTCTATTAACTTTAATAATATATACTTTACAGTCCCTTGAAACGTAAGAGCCGCAGTTCCATCAACGTGGCCATGACCAGTGTCCAGTCGGATCAACCGCAATTGGCTGGAAATTTGAATGCCGCTTTCGCCGAGAGCACCTTGACCCTGGACAAGGTAAAGGCTCAAGACCAGGAGACGCAATGGCAGCCGACATCAGTGGTTGTGGTGGAGCGATATTAATTATGGCACCTACTGGGGCGCGTACATTTTTTTTATTTTGTTAAGTAAAACTTTGAGACTGAGACTTAGCCTAAGGACTTCCAGAATTATCTATTATGATATATATTTACCTTCTATTTTTTTGTACTGTTAAAATTCTTAAAGAAAACATATTTATATTTGAAGTGTATTTATTCAAATTATTTAAAAAAAATCAAATGAAATATAGAATGAAAAATTATACTAGTTATGGGTAATTTAAAAAGTGCGCAATCGCACGTACTATCGACTATGCGCTGTAAAGCGCCTCTGTTGTAACTGACTATCGATAGTGCGCTAACATCAACTAAACGAGCGATAGTGCGCTTTGCAGCACATCAACTGTGCTATAGTGCGCAAAATTGAAGCGGATTGACTATCGATATTGAGTTTGGAAGCACATTACTTGGGCGATAGTGCACATTTTACAATTTGGCCACGATTTGAATTGAAATTTTCCCCATTTTTTCTGCATTTTCTTGAGTTTTTCCGTATTTTTCTAATTTTGTCCCAAATTTTCCGAAATTTTCTTGGGTTTTCCGGCGTTTTCCGATTTTTTTGGCTTTTTAATTTTTTTGAAAAATGACTTGCACTTTTTTTTCGCCTCCGAAAAAGTGGATTTCGGCCCGCTACCAGGCTCGGAGTACCAGGCGAACAGAAACGCATAGTAGGTGGATTCCACTTTTTGAAACTGTTTTTTGTGAATAACTCAGCCAATTGGGCTCTAATATCAGATTGTGGCATGTCATAAAATGCATAAAAATACGGCCCATCTACCTGGCTAACAAAAACGGGTATTGGCCAAGTTAACACGGAGTAGTTAAGAAATTTGTCTTCGAAATATATTTCTATAAATTAGTTTGTTTATATCTCGACACTTTTCCAACCGATCTTAGAATGGAGTACAATTTTGGAACCAGGACATGAACATCCTTCGAATCGCATCAAAGGACTTTCCAAATCCAACAACAAAATGTCGAACGGAAAGGATGAGTATCGCCATTTTAGAAAAGGATCAGTATCGCTATTTACGATGAGTTTATGAGGAGTTTATGATGCAGTTCGAAGGACATTAAGGTCCTGATACAGGAATGGTATTTTGCTTCCCGATCTGTTGGGAAATGACCGATTTATAAACAAACGAACTTATAAAAATATTAATTGGCTAACCACTCGGTGTTAACTTGGCCAATACCAGACTTTGTTCGCCAGGTAAATGGGCCGTATTTTTCTGCATTTTATGACATACCACAATCTGGGATATCGAAAAACGTGGTATGCAGTTCGGTGGACATTTGGTCGCTGATTCCAAAAATGTGAAATAGAGATTCTAGAGCCCACATCTCGGCCATTTGTGATCCGATCTGGCAACGCTCGGCATTTTCGGAATCGGCGTCCCAAAGTCTATCGAACTGCATACCAATTTTGTCGAAATCGAACAAAAAATTTTTCGGCGAAAATCGAAAAAATCGTGATGTTTAGCCTTTCCATTTTTCGAAAAAACGGTCGAAAATGAGTTGTTCGATATCGAAAAACGTGGTATGCAGTTCGGTGGACTTTCATGTGCTGATTTCGAAAATGCGTAGCGTTGCCAGATCGGCCCAGAAATAGAGATTCTAGAGCCCATATCTCAGCCGTTAGTGGTCCGATCTGGCAACGCTTAGCATTTTCGGAATCGGCGTCCCAAAGTCTATCGAACTGCATACCAATTATGTCGAAATCGAACAAAAAATTTTTCGGCGAAAATCGAAAAAATCGTGATGTTTAGCCTTTCCATTTTTCGAAAAAACGGTCGAAAATGAGTTGTTCGATATCGAAAAACGTGGTATGCAGTTCGGTGGACTTTCATGTGCTGATTTCGAAAATGCGTAGCGTTGCCAGATCGGCCCAGAAATAGAGATTCTAGAGCCCACATCTCGGCCATTTGTGATCCGATCTGGCAACGCTCGGCACTTTCGGAATCGGCGTCCCAAAGTCTATCGAACTGCATACCAATTTTGTCGAAATCGAACAAAAAATTTTTCGGCGAAAATCGAAAAAATCGTGATGTTTAGCCTTTCCATTTTTCGAAAAAACGGTCGAAAATAAGTTGTTCGATATCGAAAAACTTGGTATGCAGCTCGGTGGACTTTCATGTGCTGATTTCGAAAATGCGTAGCGTTGCCAGATCGGCCCAGAAATAGAGATTCTAGAGCCCACATCTCGGCCATTTGTGATCCGATCTGGCAACGCTCGGCACTTTCGGAATCGGCGTCCCAAAGTCTATCGAACTGCATACCAATTTTGTCGAAATCGAACAAAAAATTTTTCGGCGAAAATCGAAAAAATCGTGATGTTTAGCCTTTCCATTTTTCGAAAAAACGGTCGAAAATGAGTTGTTCGATATCGAAAAACGTGGTATGCAGTTCGGTGGACTTTCATGTGCTGATTTCGAAAATGCGTAGCGTTGCCAGATCGGCCCAGAAATAGAGATTCTAGAGCCCACATCTCGGCCATTTGTGATCCGATCTGGCAACGCTCGGCACTTTCGGAATCGGCGTCCCAAAGTCTATCGAGCTGCATACCAATTTTGTCGAAATCAAACAAAAAATTTTTCGGCGAAAATCGAAAAAATCGTGATGTTTAGCCTTTCCATTTT
The DNA here is from genome assembly GCA_018153035.1 of Drosophila pseudoananassae pseudoananassae. Lineage (NCBI taxonomy): Eukaryota > Metazoa > Arthropoda > Insecta > Diptera > Drosophilidae > Drosophila > Drosophila pseudoananassae. The sequence goes on along the minus strand of JAECXR010000023.1, from coordinate 1,377,569 downwards.
TCGAAAAAACGGTCGAAAATGAGTTGTTCGATATCGAAAAACGTGGTATGCAGTTCGGTGGACTTTCATGTGCTGATTTCGAAAATGCGTAGCGTTGCCAGATCGGGACAGAAATAGAGATTCTAGAGCCCATATCTCGGCCATTTGTGATCCGATCCGGCAACGCTTTAGATTTTCAGAATCGGCGTCCCAAAGTCTATCGAATTGCATACCAATTTTGTCGAAATCGAACAAAAAATTTTTCGGCGAAAATCGAAAAAATCGTGATGTTTAGCCTTTCCTTTAACGCTTTAGATTTTCGGAATCGGCGTCCCAAAGTCTATCGAATTGCATACCAATTTTGTCGAAATCGAACAAAAAAATTTTCGGCGAAAATCGAAAAAATCGTGATGTTTAGCCTTTCCATTTTTCGAAAAAACGGTCGAAAATGAGTTGTTCGATATCGAAAAACGTGGTATGCAGTTCGGTGGACTTTCATGTGCTGATTTCGAAAATGCGTAGCGTTGCCAGATCGGCCCAGAAATAGAGATTCTAGAGCCCATATCTCGGCCGTTCGTGGTCCGATCTGGCAACGCTTAGCATTTTCGGAATCGGCGTCCCAAAGTCTATCGAACTGCATACCAATTATGTCGAAATCGAACAAAAAATTTTTCGGCGAAAATCGAAAAAATCGTGATGTTCAGCCTTTCCATTTTTCGAAAAAACGGTCGAAAATGAGTTGTTCGATATCGAAAAACGTGGTATGCAGCTCGGTGGACTTTCATGTGCTGATTTCGAAAATGCGTAGCGTTGCCAGATCGGCCCAGAAATAGAGATTCTAGAGCCCATATCTCGGCCGTTCGTGGTCCGATCTGGCAACGCTTGGCATTTTCGGAATCAGCGTCCCAAAGTCTATCGAGCTGCATACCAATTTTGTCGAAATCAAACAAAAAATTTTTCGGCGAAAATCGAAAAAATCGTGATGTTTAGCCTTTCCATTTTTCGAAAAAACGGTCGAAAATGAGTTGTTCGATATCGAAAAACGTGGTATGCAGTTCGGTGGACTTTCATGTGCTGATTTCGAAAATGCGTAGCGTTGCCAGATCGGCCCAGAAATAGAGATTCTAGAGCCCACATCTCGGCCATTTGTGATCCGATCTGGCAACGCTCGGCACTTTCGGAATCGGCGTCCCAAAGTCTATCGAACTGCATACCAATTTTGTCGAAATCGAACAAAAAATTTTTCGGCGAAAATCGAAAAAATCGTGATGTTTAGCCTTTCCATTTTTCGAAAAAACGGTCGAAAATGAGTTGTTCGATATCGAAAAACGTGGTATGCAGTTCGGTGGACTTTCGTGTGCTGATTTCGAAAATGCGTAGCGTTGCCAGATCGGCCCAGAAATAGAGATTCTAGAGCCCATATCTCGGCCGTTCGTGGTCCGATCTGGCAACGCTTGGCATTTTCGGAATCAGCGTCCCAAAGTCTATCGAGCTGCATACCAATTTTGTCGAAATCAAACAAAAAATTTTTCGGCGAAAATCGAAAAAATCGTGATGTTTAGCCTTTCCATTTTTCGAAAAAACGGTCGAAAATGAGTTGTTCGATATCGAAAAACGTGGTATGCAGTTCGGTGGACTTTCATGTGCTGATTTCGAAAATGCGTAGCGTTGCCAGATCGGCCCAGAAATAGAGATTCTAGAGCCCATATCTCGGCCGTTCGTGGTCCGATCTGGCAACGCTTATCATTTTCGGAATCGGCGTCCCAAAGTCTATCGAACTGCATACCAATTATGTCGAAATCGAACAAAAAATTTTTCGGCGAAAATCGAAAAAATCGTGATGTTTAGCCTTTCCATTTTTCGAAAAAACGGTCGAAAATGAGTTGTTCGATATCGAAAAACGTGGTATGCAGTTCGGTGGACTTTCGTGTGCTGATTTCGAAAATGCGCAGCGTTGCCAGATCGGGGCAGAAATGGAGATTCTAGGGTCCATATCTCAGACGATTGAGGTCCGATCTGGCAACGCTTAGCATTTTCGGAATCGGCGTCCCAAAGTCTATCGAACTGCACACCAACTTTGTCGGAATCGAACAAAAATTTTTTCGGCGAAAATCGAAAAAATCGTGATGTTTAGCCTTTCCATTTTTCGAAAAAACGGTCGAAAATGAGTTGTTCGATATCGAAAAACGTGGTATGCAGTTCGGTGGACTTTCGTGTGCTGATTTCGAAAATGCGTAGCGTTGCCAGATCGGGGCAGAAATAGAGATTCTAGAGCCCATATCTCGGCCGTTCGTGGTCCGATCTGGCAACGCTTAGCATTTTCGGAATCGGCGTCCCAAAGTCTATCGAACTGCATACCAATTATGTCGAAATCGAACAAAAAATTTTTCGGCGAAAATCGAAAAAATCGTGATGTTTAGCCATTCCATTTTTCGAAAAAACGGTCGAAAATGAGTTGTTCGATATCGAAAAACGTGGTATGCAGTTCGGTGGACTTTCATGTGCTGATTTCGAAAATGCGTAGCGTTGCCAGATCGGCCCAGAAATAGAGATTCTAGAGCCCATATCTCGGCCGTTCGTGGTCCGATCTGGCAACGCTTGGCATTTTCGGAATCAGCGTCCCAAAGTCTATCGAGCTGCATACCAATTTTGTCGAAATCAAACAAAAAATTTTTCGGCGAAAATCGAAAAAATCGTGATGTTCAGCCTTTCCATTTTTCGAAAAAACGGTCGAAAATGAGTTGTTCGATATCGAAAAACGTGGTATCCAGTTCGGTGGACATTTGGTCGCTGATTCCAAAAATGTGCGGCGTTGCCAGATTGGGCTAGAAATAGAGATTCTAGAGCCCATTTCTCGGCCGTTCGTTGTCTGATCTGGCAACGATTAGTTTGTTTCGGCACTTTTCCAACCGATCTTAGAATCCAGGTAAATATGGAGTACAATTTTGCAATCAGGACATGAACATCCTTCGAGCTGCATCAAAGGATTTTCCAAATACAACAACAAAATGTCGAGCGGAAAGGATTAGTATCTTCATTTTAGAAAAGGATCAGTATGGCCATTTAGGATGTAGATCCGGATTTCATGAGGATTTTATGATGCAGTTCGAAGGACATTAAAGTCCTTATACAGAAATAGTATTTTGGTTCCCGATCCGTTGGGAAATGATCGAGTTATAAATAAACAAACTTTAAAATCTTAATATTTAAGCGAAATTTGTTAACTAGTCCGTGTTAACTTGGCCAATACCAGATTTTGTTAGCCAGGAAGATGGGCCGTGTTTTTCTGCATTTTATGACATACCACGATCCGGGCTTAGATGCCAAATGGCCGAGCTATTCACAAAAAACAGTTTCAAAAAATACAATCCACCTACTATGCGTTTCTGTTCGCCTGGTACTCCGAGCCTGGTAGCGGGTCGAAATCCACTTTTTCGGAGGCGAAAAAAAAAGTGCAAGTCATTGCGAAAAAAAATTAAAAATTCCGAAAAATTCGGGAAAATGCTGGAAAAATTCTAAGAAAATACCGAAAATTTGGAAAATTAAGAAAAAATAGAAAAACTAATTATAAAGGAAAAAGGCCATTCCAACCAAGAAATAACTATTTTCACAAATTTAAACAACTTATTTAATTATATTTTCAAAAAGTGAATAAAAAAAATTGGATTGTATAAAAAAAGGTATACAAAAAGGAGGAAAAGGTATAAATCAGTAAAATGTGTCAAGAGAAAGGATAACTTAATCCCTGATGCTTGGAATCCTCTAAATAGCTGTGTTGCGACATCCAACAACCATGGCCAGCAAAGCCATCCGGATGTACATGCCGTATTCCGCCTGTCGGAAATATGCGGCCCTCGGATCGGAATCGAAGTCACGGCTTATTTCGTCCAGTCGTGGCAGCGGATGCAGGACGATCGATCGCTTCTTGGCCAGGGTCATCAGCTTAGGCGTAATTATCAGATGGCCACAGCACTGAAACAGAGTTTTAGATTTAAATTAGTTTTTCGTTTTGTGGCCGAAAATTGGAAAGCTCACCTTCTCGTATTCCGCTTGGCTGGTGAATCGCTCCCGTTGGATTCGGGTCATGTAGAGCACATCCGTGCTGGGCAGCACATCTTTGAGTTCACTGGCAAAGTTCTGCTTGATTCCACGCGAGTGGACGAAGTGGGTAATCTCGTCAGGCATCTGGAGATTCTCCGGTGCCACGTACTGCAGCGTCACATTGTAGAGGGTGAGCAGGCGTGCCAGCGAGTGAACGGTGCGTCCGTTTTTCAGATCACCGACCATGGTGATGGTCAGGCCATTGACCGTACCGATCTCCTCGCGAATGGTGAAGATGTCCAGAAGAGCTTGGGTGGGGTGTTCTCCAACGCCATCGCCGGCATTGATAAGTGGTTTCCGGCTGAAGGTAGCAGCGCGCTGAAAATAATGAATATTTGAATTATTTAACAGAAAATAACGGTAAGAAACAATCAACAGACCGCTACAGCTCCCGGGGTGGGATGTCGCAGGACCATGACATCCGCATAGTTGGCCATCACTTTGATGCTGTCCTCCAGGGACTCGCCCTTCTTCACTGATGAGCTGACCTGATCCATACTGATCACCCGGCCGCCCAGACGCAACATGGCGGCGGCGAAGCTGCACTGCGTCCGGGTGCTAACCTCGTAGAAGACACTGGCCATGATCTTTCCGCGTAACAGCTCGTCCACCGGCCGATCTTTGGTCACCCGCGACTTGAGCAGCTGCGCCAGATTGAAGATGTCGTTCAAGTGCTCCTTGTTGAACATGTCCACGGCAAGGATGTGCTTGCCAATCAGTGAATGGGCGACGGGATTCGGACTCGACCCGGGCATGGAGGTGCGTTGCAAGTACTCCCGCAACGTGGCGTTGCTGGAGGAGTCCAAACGCAGGCGTGGTGACGGCGAAACTGGGCGCAGGAACTCTTTAGTTTCGTCCACAAAGTGGACCTTCGTGCCGGAAGCGGGGACACCGTCGACGGTGGTTAGGAGACGGGCAAAGGTATCGTTTGCATCACTGTCACTGGGCAGAAGGTCTTGGGCGGCCTGATCAGCTTGTAGCAGGGCGGACTGCTTGGCTCGCACGTTTTGGCCAAAGCCGGGCTTCACCAGCACCTGGCCATCGATGAAGGCCACCTCGCCGCGTAGCACGACGCGATGGACACGCCCCTTGATCTTTTGGCCCTCGAATGGCGTCCAGCCGGCCTTGGTCTTTTGCTCGCCTCCTGCAATGGTCCACTCCTCGTCTAAGTCCACTTCAACATAAGTGTGCGGTTGCTCCGGCAGATTGAATATACTCCTAGGATTGCGATGGAACTTTCGCTTGATGTCCTCCAGGGTGAGGCGACCTTCTTGGACCGCCTGCAACAGCAGGGGCAGTATGGTCTCCAGTCCTGGGAAACCAGGTGGCGGCTTCTCCGATTGCTTCTCGGCCAACGTGTGTGGAGCATGATCGGTGGCAAATACATCAATATACTCCAGGTTCTCCCACAACGCCTCCTGATCCTCGGGGGAGCACAGAAGCGGCCTGACCTCCGCCATGCCGAAGCCCAATCGATCCACGTCCTTGGTGCTCAGGAACAAGTGATGCGGACACACTTCGCACGTCACTCTCATGCCCTTCTCCTTGGCCCCCCGTATCAGTTGGATCTCCTCTTTCCTGGCCACATGACAGATGTGAACGGGCCGATCCAGCAGATGGGCCATCAGGATCACAGCCGCTGTGCTTTGTTTTTCCGCGTGGCAGACAATGGGCGCCCGTTTCGGCCAGTGGGTGAGGTGTCTCTGCCATGAGTTCATGTCCGTCAGCTTCAGAGTGCCAAAGGTATTGTTCAGATACATTTTCAGGCCACACGCCTGACTGGCCAGCTCCTGGACCTGTCCCCAATTGGTGTCAGTGGCACCCACATACAGCGCATAATCGCAGCGCGCTCCATTCTTCGCCAGCTCCTGGAACTGGGCGAATGTTTCGCGATCCACGATCGATGGATTGGTATTGGGCATGGCACAGACCAGGGTCACACCTCCGGCCAGAGCAGCGGCCGTTCCACTGGCGAAGTCCTCCTTGTGCGTGGCTCCCGGTTCCCTCAGATGGACGTGGACATCGATGAAGCCGGGCAGCTTCACAATTCGCCGCGAGGTCATGCAGTCTGTGTGCGTTTTCATGGCGGGCTTGCCGCCCGTCATCCGCATCGATTCCACCAGCAACTTGGTGCACTTCACGTCCGTCACCAAGGGAATCGAATAGTCGACCGCCAGTCGGCGAGTGCGATAGCCGTGGGTCATGAACGAGGAGACACTGTAATGTATAAAAAGAATGTTAATAATAGTATTTAAATGGTATAGCAAGTAGAGAAGGTAGTCGCTAAATAGTTGCTATTCTTCCATACTAGATGGGGAAGAAATCTACTACAATACTAGTCGGCAGAAATTGAACTATTTCAAATACTGAAAGTATCTTAAATATCAATAAAGATTTATAGCCATAGTGTACCATATAGTTAATATATTTTAAATACCCATGATGAAGTATAATTTAGACCTTAAAGTATTCATTTGTTAAACAAACATAGCAAGTGGGATATAAGCCATCTAGTTACGGAAATCGATTATTAAACAAACACTGCACTATCTCACGGGCCATAAAGGAGGAGTTCCCGTTTTAAAGTCGCACTGTTTAGAAAGTGAATCATAATTTAAAATTGTTTCCACAATCGTTACGCAAACAACTACATATATAAGCGTTAGAGGCTCTTGCATTTCCAGACATTGTGTCAGGAGTGTTTTAAGATATTTCACTTTAGATCAGTCTCGAAAGAAGTTTATATAGTAGAAACGTTGTTGTGTTATCTTCGAATGAGGGCAGTAAGTCTTTGAAAAACTTTTTATATTTTTAACAAGCCTTGAATATAATTACCCCCGATGTTATACGACTTTCTGAATCATGAATACTATTTATATAATTATTAGTGCTCACACCCTACAAGCTCTATACAATAAACTGTAGTTATCTAAAAAATGTATCATGCTAATGTGGGTCTTGATAAGATACAATGAAGAACACAGAAGCAATCACACGGAATAGGGCAAGTTCATAAACTTAGCGATAGGTTCATATAAGCCTAGGCCAATAATAATAACAATAAGAGGGCTCAAGGGCTACTACCATTCCCATACCACCGTCAACTCACCGTCTGGCACCTCCTCCGCTCATGGGCAGGTTGATGACCAAGTCGAACTGCTTGTTGGCCAGGAACTCGGCCAGGTGACGCAGCTCCCCGTTAATATCATCCGGAGTCGTCTTATCGAACGTCCACTGCACAGATTCCACCTGCAATCCAAACAGAGATTGTATAAAATGTAAAAGCAAATAAAAATGAACAAACAAATGTACTTGACGGCCCAAGGACAGTACTAACTTGTCGCCCAATGTAGATATATCGTTATTGATGCACTTTTCATGTCTTTATAGACATTCAATTATAAATTAGAAAGTGGATGGTAAAGCAACTATGAGATACCCCGTACTACTCTCCTATAAATGGATCTAACTACTTTATTTCAAAACACATAACAACACAAGTTGTTGTATAATTTGTGGGCTATATTTAAAAAGGGTTACGGAACGTGCCCCCTTATAATACCCCTCCGGGTGGCCGGAAGCAAACAGTGTCGGGGGAAGTCGGAGCTCTTTGTTACCTGATTATGGTGTCTTGTCTTATCAGCCCACAATAGCACACAACTGAGTTGCTTTCAATGGCAACAAAAGCAAATCAAATTAAAACAGTCGTACATTGCCGATCAAAGATTCCTGATGTCGGATCTCTGATACGTCCAAAATGGGTTGTAATTGGTCGAAATCGGAGGCATATAGTTCCTCCACACCGAATGCTCTCCATGCCGGAATTCCACAGGCTCGTGATCGGAACAAGGATCGGATTAAAGAGCAGCACTCGATCCAGAAAATAAGAAACAAACATAATCGCAAAACGCGCCATGAAAAGCCCCTTGAGCTGCAAGGCTGCGGGAAAAATCTGGCGCCCCAGCTGCGTCTGTTGGGTGGCAGCAACGGAAGTAGTGCCACCGAATGTGTCAGTGCTCTGTATGCCCGGACATTGGAACAGCAACGAGAGGAACTCCAGCGTACAGTCGAGGAGAAGACTCTCCAGCAATTGGATGGCAGGCTGCACATGTTTCTGCTCAACCAGCTCCTACTGGGCCTTCAGTTCTTTGCCCATTTCGAGCCAGAGCTGGCCCAGGTGGATGCGAACGCAAAGAAGTACAACTCCAGTGATCATAGCCTGATCCAGAGCAGTGCCATCGACTTGGCTGTGGCCCGAAATGTGCTCTACAAGTCTGGGTAGGTCTGGTTTTTTTAAGAAGTGTGTTGAAAACAAAATTGTGGCGACCGTGACTATTTGAACCTTAAATCTCATACATTGAGTTAAAATCTGTATCTAAAAATTATGTACCACTTTTTTTTTTTGTAGGACCTCAAAGTCATCTCTCCAGCCGCTTCAAAAACCCCTCACCTATGTCATCTTTGAGAATGTGGACGTTTCTGGACCCCAAGATGCCAACTATGACTCCATTTCCGCGTTGTGCAAGGTGATCCTCGAGACGGACTACTACCGGACAACGCCGTGCTTCTCTAAGTATTCTTCGCTCATGGAGCAGACCTGGTGGAAGGGCTATGTGCGACTGAAGCTACGGGATCAGGCCAGTTATCCTCGCGTGGAGTCACCAACTGACAGCCTCGACGAGGGTGAGATCTATACGAAGGGTGGCTCGTCCACCTACTCCCTGACCTCGGCCAGTTCTGGTTATTCATCCGATGTCTACGATCATGTATACTTGGACAAATTGAGCAAACTTTGTCCATTTGATGACCTGAAGCTGGAGGGGAGTGATCCTGTGACGAGTAGTCAGTTGCCACAGGCATGTGTGCGTCGGTTAGCCGATTATGTGCCATCTTGGCCGGAGCAGAGCGATAATGAAGATGTATCTAGTGATCAGGAGGACGAGCAGGAAGAGGATCAGTCAACGGAGCAGCTGGATGAGGACTCCCAGGACTCTCCTGCTGGCTATGAGAAAGTTCAAATCCACCGACAATGTCATGCGGAGCAACTCCAGCAGTGCTACCTTGGTTCACCACACTTCATGCTCTATTTCGGAGAACTTCTACGCCAGAAAATGGGACCAGAACTGGGCATCACCGACTCTCAACTGAGGACTGGAAAGTATTGCGGTTGCAGTGTCTATACCAGTCGAGAGGAGCTAGTGCCCGCAATCCATGTGCCCTTTGTGCCGGAATGTGCCTTTGCTTTCGGCCTGCGAGACCGATCTCAAGTCACCAATATCCACACGGGCGAGCAATTCCAGTGGCCCACCAAGCAGATGCGTGATAAGATTCGCTCCATGGGCTTCCACTTGGTTCCGGTGGGCTATTCGCCCAAGCACACAATGAATCCCTTCAGGGATCTCGAGTGGAAGATTCGCTTTCCCCAGGCGGAACTGTACCTGGAGCGGCACTGCCTCACGCCCATGCAACTGAAGGTGTTCCAGCTTATGAAGCTACTGATGAAGACCTTTGTGGAGGGGTCGTGCGACCAATCCCCCGGCGATCTCCTGGAGCAGTTACGGGCGCACCTGTTCTGGCAGTGCGAGCTTCATAGCAACGACTGGCCGGGGGAGTTTCTGGGCGAGAGTCTGGTGCGGTTCATTCGCTCCTTTGCCGACTGTCTGGCCCGCAAGCACTTGAGGGACTACTTCATCGAGGAGAGGAATCTCTTCGAGCACATCCCGGAGTATACGCTGATGGAGCTGAAAAGGATAATGGCCGGAATAGCAGAGCAGCCACTACTCCACGTTGTACACGCTCTGAGGAGTCTCCAACATTCGCCGGACTTCTATCCCCCCTTGGACTACAAACGATTGCTGGAGAATCTGTGTAGCAACGACTACCTGGACCTGCAAGGTTGGGGCAAGTTCACGAGTTCTCGTCTTCTCACTGAACTGGAAAACAGCCAGGAGGTGGAGCAGGAGGTGCCGTCCAGAACGTCGAGACAAGTTACCGATGCGAAGGGTTTTCTCGGTCTGCCGGAGCACCAGGAGCGACCCAAAACTAAGCAGCGGCGAAGAATCCAACAAAGGCAGCCAAAGGCGAAACCGGATAAGCCACAAGATCTAGATGACATAGACGACCTTCTGAAGTTAGCGGGCGATTATTCCGATTACTCCTACAGCTCCGCCTCGATATTTTCCGTTACCTCGTCCGGCTACCAGGAGTCCCTGGGGAAGCCCCAATTGAACGACGGCCTGGAGATCCTGCGACGCACCAATATTCTCGAGCTCTTACTGGACCACGCCCTGGCCATGCTGGCGAAAGCCGTGCACTTTGGCAATCGTGATCATGCCCAGTTGTACCTGGAGCAGGGTCAGCTGCTCTGTAGGTTGTACCAGAATCTCGGCTGCTCCCAAAAATCCCAGCACTTTGTCCAAGAACTCCAGCAAGGGGCTGCCGAAATAGAGACCATGAGCGAGACGCCAGTCCTGCCCCGAGGCGTTCCCGTGGAGAAAAGAGTCACCTTCGAAGACACAGTTCAGATTCACTCGCACAACTCACCGGCGAAGATCCATCGTTCGCCAAATCCGAACCCCGAAAGTACTCGCCGAAATCGGCTTTTTGAAGAAAACCCCGAAGAAGATCTGGACAAAATAGACGTAATCGTTGAGGACCTTGATCCTATAGAGACAGATGTGAGTGAGGAGAATCAGGAGACAGCCAAGGTCGAGGAGACTCAGGAAACCATCCTCAGCGATAGCTTAAAGAATCCCCTAAACGCTCTGCTGAATCGATTCGATGGCGATTCCAATTTACGGAATAAATTCAAAAAAATTGTTCTTCCCAAGACAGAGAAGTTGAAGGACTTCCTAAACTAGGCTTTTCCACAGGCAGGATTAGTTCCATATATTATACAAAAATTTAAAAGAAAATTATCTAGGAAATGCGGTTTCGATAAGATACAACTGACAGGAATTGCGTCAGCAAAGCCATTAAAGTATTAATCTATAAATTGCAAGGAATTCCACGAAAGAAGTCTATAAGTATGTCATAAACACACTGCTATCAGATTACATCAATCAACATTAATATATAGTATGTTTATTAACGTTATATAAAGGTACGATCCCTAATTCGGCAATATTTCATAGGGAAATGTCTGGATAAGAACTCTATAAAAAGAGTATTAATTTAAAATAGAAAAAATATAAAAAGAAATGATAAGAATATACCTTGTAATACCTTGTAATGTTTAAACTACACTACTATTCTATAATATAATATTATACGAATATACCATACTATTATACTACTATTACTATACTATATCTTCTATTAAAAAAATGATAAACTAAAAATTCCTAGTGGTTTCATTTTGTTTTTTAAATAATTTCTAATTAACGTTAAATGAATATTTAAAAAATACATCTCTGTACTCACATCCACGCCATGTTCAGCATAAAAGTCTCCAGTGCCCATGGAAGCATAGAGCTTGTAGCCCATCTTGGCCAGGTCCCGGATGGAGGGCAGTAGCTCCATTTTGTGCTACCAGGCAGTTAAAAAATTTAGTTTATAATTTTAAATAAAAAATATTAAGAATTGAGAACTGATCTTACCTTGAAACTGCCAATCGAGAGGAGGACGGCGTTCTTGGGTATCTGGAAGCCGGTGGACATCATGGCCTTGAGGTAGGCCTCGTAGCGGTTGTCGCCGAAGCAGGCCACCTCCCCGGTGGAGGCCATCTCCACGCCCAGCTGAACGTCCGCGCCGGCCAGCCGGGAGAAGCTGAACTGGGGCACCTTCACGCCCACCTTGCCCACGCCGTGCAGGACATCCGAGGGCTCCACATCCAGGCCGACAATGGCCCGCGTCGCCGTGGCCACAAAATCATGATCGAGAGTCTTGGACACGAAGGGGAAGGATCTGGAGACACGGACATTGCACTCGATGACCTTCAGTTCGTTGTTCTTGGCGATGAGTTGCATGTTGAAGGGTCCTGTCACGTCCAGGACACTGGCCAGATCGCAGGTGATCCGCTTGATGGCCTCCAGGGTCTCCGGATTGAGATCCTGGGGCGGCGTCACCAGTGTGGCATCGCCGGAATGAACGCCGGCGTTCTCCACGTGCTCGGAGACGGCCATGCAGAGGATCTGACCATCGGCCGCCACCGCATCCACATCGATTTCCTTGGCCTCGGTGAGGAACTTGGAGATGACCACCGGATGCTCCCGACTCACCTCGGAGGCGGCGTTCAGATACGTTTCCAGATCCTGATTCGAATAGGCCACGTTCATGGCGGCACCGGACAGGACATACGACGGCCTCACCAAACAGGGATAGCCGACCTCCTCGCAGAACTCGATGGCCGACTGGAGGTTGGTCAGCTCCTTCCAGCGCGGCTGCAGGATGCCCTTGCGGTCCAGCATGCGGGAGAACTTGAATCGGTTCTCGGCCGTGTCGATGGACTCCGGCGAAGTGCCCAGAACCTTGGCCTGCTGGCGATGCAAGTCCATGGCAATGTTGTTCGGCAACTGGCCGCCCATCGAGAGGATGATGCCGTCACTGGACTCCATCTCGTAGATGTCCATGACCACCTCGAAGCTGATCTCCTCGAAGTAGAGCCGATCGCACATGTCGTAGTCGGTGGACACGGTTTCCGGATTGTAGTTGATCATGATGGTGGGTCGCTGCAGTTTCCTCAGCTCCTTCAGGCACCCGACGGCGCACCAATCGAACTCCACGGACGAGCCGATCCTGTAGACGCCCGAGCCCACAACGATGGTGTGTCCGCCGGGGAAGTCCACGTCGTGCTCGGACCCGGAGTACGTGTTGTACAGGTAGTTGGTGCTAGCCGGCCACTCCCCGGCCACGGTGTCGATCTGTTTAACGTGCGGCCGGATGCCGAGCTCCTGCCTCAGGTGCCGGACGGCGAGTTCCGTGCTGTTGAAGGCCTTCGCTATCTGTTTGTCGGAGAAACCCAAACGCTTGGCCTCCAGCAGGAGATCGGCCCTCTGTTCGTTGCTGCGGAGCTTGAGCTTGCTATTCATGATGATGATCCTCTCCAGCTTGTCCAGGAACCATTTGTCAATCTTCGTAAGGTCATGAAGCTCCTGGATGCACAGGCCCTTTTCCAGAGCAGCGGCCAGGACGAAGGGACGGCGATCTGTGGGCTCTGACAGCTGCTCGGCCAACTGGTCCTCCTCCACCGACAGGACGCCGCCATCAAAGCCGAGCACATCGCTGTCCACCATGCGCAGCGCCTTCTGGAAGGCCTCCTCGAAGGTCCGTCCGATCGACATCACCTCGCCCACACTCTTCATGGAGCTGCCGATGTGCTTGCTGACCCGCACGAACTTGGCCAAATCCCAGCGCGGTATCTTCACCACACAGTAATCCAGCGATGGCTCGAAGCAGGCCGTCGTATTGCCCGTCACCGAGTTGCGGATCTCCGGCAGCGGCAGTCCCAATGCCAGCTTGGCGGCCACATACGCCAGCGGATATCCGGTGGCCTTGCTGGCCAGTGCGGAGCTCCTCGACAGACGGGCGTTCACCTCGATGATGTAGTACTGCTCGGAGTGGGGGCACAGAGCATACTGGATATTGCACTCGCCGACGACGCCAAAGTGCCGGATCACCTTGAGGGCGGTGCTCCGCAGCATCTGGTACTCCCGATCCGAGAGGGTCTGCGACGGAGCCACCACTATACTCTCGCCGGTGTGAATGCCCAACGGATCAAAGTTCTCCATGTTGCAGACGGTGATGCAGTTGTCGTAGGCATCGCGCACCACCTCGTACTCCACCTCCTTCCAGCCCTTGAGCGACTTGTCCACGATCAGTTGGCTGGAATGGGCCAGCGCCTGCTGGGCCAGGCTCTGGAGCTCCTGCTCGTTGTTGGCAAAGCCGGAACCCAAGCCACCAAGGGAGAAGGCAGCTCTGGCCATTACAGGATAGCCCAGACGGCTGGCCGCCTCCAGGGCCTCCGCCACGGAATAGACCGCTTCCGAGGGCGCCACCTGCTCGCCAATCTCGTTCACGCGGTCGGCAAACAGTTTCCTATCCTCCGTCTCGATAATGGACTGAATGGGTGTGCCCAGGATCCGCACATTGTATTTGGCGAAGACACCGGCTCTCTCCAGTTCCACGCCGCAGTTCAAGGCGGTCTGGCCGCCGAACGTCAGGAGCACTCCGTTGGGTCTCTCCGACTTGATCACCTGCTCCACGTAGTGCGGCGTCAGGGGCAGGAAGTAGCACTTGTCCGCCATGCCCTTCGAGGTCTGGACGGTGGCTATGTTCGGGTTGATGAGCACCGTCTGGATATTCGATTCCCGCATGGCCTTGATGGCCTGCGATCCGGAGTAGTCGAACTCGCCGGCCTGGCCAATGGACAGACCGCCCGAGCCCAGGATCAGCACCTTTCGCGGCTTCACCACCGCCGGCTGGTCGGCAATCCTTGCCGGCTTCAAGTGCGGCTCAATCAACTGGCCAATGGTCACATCCTTGCGCTTGATGCTCTCCAGGAAGACGTCGAACAGGAACTCCGTATCCTGCGGCCCGGCATGGTGCTCCGGGTGGAACTGCACGGAAAAGTAGGGCTTTGTGGCATGGACAATGCCCTCGTTGGTGCCATCGTTGGCATTCACAAACAGTTCGGACCAATCCTCGGGCAGTTGTTCCAGATCCACGGCATAGCCGTGATTCTGCGAGGTCATCAGACAGCGTCCAGTGGCCCGGTGCAGGCAGGGTAGATTGTGACCGCGGTTGCCGTACTTCATCTTGTAGGTGGAGCAGCCGATGGCCTTCGCCAGGAGCTGGTGGCCCAGACAGATGCCAAAAATGGGTTTCGTTCCATTTTTCAGGACTTTCCGAATCTGCAGAGGAGGACATTAGTAGGGTTTCTAATAGTAGGGGAGGCAGTTCACCTGTTGGATGATCTCATCACAGCTCTCGGGATTACCCGGACCGTTGGACAGGAAGAGGGCGTCGAACTGTTCCTCCTCCAGGTTGGCGCTCCACGGCAGCAGAGTAACCGAAGCTCCGCGCTGCAGCAGGCATCGCAGTTGATTCAGTTTCAGGCCACAATCAAGGATGGCAATGCGCGGACCGGATCCATTCGGATCTCCGAACACCCTGCGCTCCTGGACACTGCATTCCCTGGCCAGATTCCTGAGATTGGGATCCACAAAACTGCTCTTCTCCAGACCCTGGATCGGTGGCTTCTCGTAAACAATCTTGCCCAGCATACTGCCCTGTTCGCGGAGCTTTTTGGTCAGAGCTCGGGTATCGATGCCACTGATACCAGGTACTTTGTGCATCTTCAGCCATACGGGCAGCGTCTTCCAGAGTCGCCAGTGCCAGGCACTGACGGCCACTTCGCCCACCACCAGGCCCGTGGCCTGGACGGCGCCCTTCATCCACTCAAAGTGCAGCGGCAGACCGTGCTCGTCCTCCTCGGGCGCCGGGACACCATAGTTGCCAATTAGTGGATAGGTCAGCACCAGGATCTGGCCACTGTAGGAGCGATCGGTGAGGGCTTCTGTGTACCCGACCATGCCCGTTTGGAAGACCACTTCGCCGCCGACACCAGCTACGGCATCTCCGCCGGGCTGGTTCGAAGGCACGTAGCCGAAGGCATTGCCGGCCATGACAGTGCCATCCTCCAGAACCAGATAACATTCGTTGGTTTCGTTTGGCATCTTGGACTCCTCTACTGGGGGAAAAATAATTTATAAAAAAAAAATAAATAATTAAAGCCTACATGTGATCCTCCTAACCTATGTACCCTCGAGCTTTAAGATATTCTACGGTACCAACAAAAAATGCGACGCAAAAGCAAAAGCAACATGTGTTTTTATCTCTCCCTCTCTTTTCCGCTCCCTCCCACAATAGGACAACCCCCAGCAGAGAGTGAAGCTGCCCCAAAGCCGGCACATACACACCTTCCTCTCTCTCTTTCTTTCTCACCTGGCTCTTAAAGAAAACAACAACACGAGCTTTAATCAAAAGGGAGAACTATAAATAAACCAAATAGCCGACGGAGCAACACGATTATAATTGGGAATGGACAGGGCTTATCTCGTTGTGGTTGTTCTTATTGTTATTCAGCCCAGTTTGTGGTTTGTTTACTTGGCGACAGCGACAGCGACCACGACAGCCGCGACGGCAATCGGCCAGAGATAAAAGGAAATCATAGACAAAATTAATGAAGTCTGCCGATTGGTGTGCGTGTGTGTGCGTACAAACACGTGTGTAAGAATCCCAGACTTCCCAACTCTGGAACCTGTTTTTTTTTTTTTTGGAACAATAACAAAAGCGTACTCAAGATAACAAGGACGCGAGTTTGGAATTTAAATTAAAAACAAATTTATTAATTGTTCCATTTAAATTACAAGAAAGGAAAATTCCTTTACATTAAGTTCCGTTATCCTTCTACTTACACACTCACATTAACTGTCCACTATGGTGTTCCCACTCTGATGCACTTGCACTTGGTTGTGGGTTGTGGGTGAGCACGTTTTCGTTTTTTTTTATATTTTTTGAATAAGACGCGCTTGATTTTATTTTGATTGCTTTTAGCAGAATTTTATCAAATTGTGATGTTATCACTCTCGCTGCTACAAAAACAATCAAGCTGTCTTGTTTTCTTGTCGATTTATATCACTTACCGCGCAAATGAATTGAAAAACGTGTGGCGCAGCCGACAACCAAATTCGCCGCCTCACTCACTCTCTTCTTCTTCTTCGTTCTGAGCTTGGATCTTTGGCGGTTTGGCTTTTTTCTAGCTAGGCTTTTAAATAATTATTTTTATAAATTTAACGGGTTTTAAATTTAAATAAATTTACTTAATTTTTTTTAATAGTTGATTGTTAAAGACTAGACTTTGTTTTAGAAAGCTTTTTGTAAAAAACAAGTTACAACCTTAGAATATTAAAATGTTATTAAATATATATATAGAACTTTACAAAACAAAACAGAAAATTTTTTAATATATATACACTGAAATTAATTAATTCTGATTTACAGCCGCAGCTTTTTGGCTTTAGCTTTTTTCTTAACATGAAAAGTGCTGCCCATAGCTTCAAAGAGAGAAAATGTGATAACGCGTTTGGGAAAATAAGAACTTTGGCGCGCCACCCGATATTTGAATTTAACTTTGAATCATTTTTGTATTTTAAATATTCATACTCCATTTATTTATATTTGCAAACTTAGTTGCTTGATTTATTTATTTATTTACTGTTGTATATATGTGTTTTATATACGTTGTGTGTTGTTGTGTGTGTAAATTAGATTGTTTGTAGTACAAAAGTTATAACAAAATAAATAACAAGAAATTATTTAATACAATTTTACGCAAACATACAATATATAATGCAATCTATGCACATTTTGGTTTTTTCCTTAAACAATCCCCCACCAGTTTCCCCTCCATGCCCGATTCTTAGAGGAATACCAAAAAAAAAATAGATAAAAAATTAGACTTTGTTAAAATCAGACAAATAAAACGCTAGAGGATTACGGGCTGAGGAATGAGGGAATCGGTGGATATGGTATCCAAATGCTGGCCCCCCTTAAACGTTCGTCGGCGCATCCATGCCGCAGATCACCGACTTGACCACCGACGCCGCCGAAAGGGCGGCAAAGTTCTGCCACTTCCTCGTCGAGGTGCCGTCCTTGTAATCGGCAATGCCCTTCACCAGGATAAAGCTCTCCCGGCAATTGCCAATGATGCTGTCCAGCACGGAGCTCATCTCCACGTCGGTGGCCAGCAGGCCGTACTTCCTGGCGAATTGGGTGCGCAGATCGTCGCTCCTCACCAGATCCCGGCCAGAGCCGATGGGTCCCAGATGGAGGCGCAGCCGCGGCACACCGTCCACTTCGTCGGCGGCGATGGGATGGGCCACCTCGATCACCTCGTTGTTGCCAATGTTCATGAAGAGCTTGTCCGTTTTGCTGTCCGGCCGGTTGAAGTCGCTCTCGGTCTTCTGGGCGAGGGTCTTTTGGGCCTGGCTGAGATAGTTCTCCCAGGGCCGCTTCACCTGCATATTGGCCTGCAGGCTCTCGGCGATCTGCTGCAGGGAGTCGTTGATCGGGAAATAGGTCTTCACATCCTCGCCGCTCTTGTACAGATAAACGTACGGCTTTTCCTTGCTAAAAAATATCAAGTATTCATTATTAATATTAATATATTAACATTATTCCCTACCTGTTGCTAATCAACGCCCTTTGCTTGTCCACATACGAGATGACAACATCGCCCAATCGTACGTGCTTCTTGTAGTCCGTATAGTGCGGCACGCCTCCGGCCACGCCCACAATAAAGACAAAGTCCACCTTCTGGAATGTGCCCAATAGCCGGGTGGTGGTATTTCCCGTCGCCGTCATCGCCTCCCTGGTGCTGCCCACCGATGGTAGCTTGGTGCTCACGATCCTGTGTGCCCCGATATTTCCCAGGGTATACACATTCGATTCGCCTAAGATAATAAAAAATAAAAGGTTAACAAATTAAATAAAGTATAAATAAAAGTGTATACTAAGACATCAATTTACAAAAGATCTGGTTTCAAAAAAGTAATAACTTTCGCACTAAAAAGTCTACTTCTATGACCCATCTCAGTTACATCCATCTATTTATGTAAATAAATGTTTATATTTATAAATATTAGTCAATGTTTAACCATTTGATGAGCCCAGTGCGTGACGAACGTAATCCATCCATCTCGCAGTGATAGTTACATGTCTGTACAAATAATAAAGGTCATGTTGCCCCTTGCTCTTGGACCCTAACGAATCCTTTTACCATAACAACAAACAAATAAAACAAACTGATGACGAAACAAAGACACACACACATACACAAAAATAAAAGACACGAAAACAAATTATTCTAGGCCAAGTTCATAACTTTTTCTAAGCAAGTTTATGACAAGTCATTACGGTACAGTCTGCACTCAGTAGATAGTTTTTGAGCAATTGGTTAACCAGCAAGGGCACACTGGTGTATTTACAAGATAGTGTGACCTTGCTGCGTAGTTATGAACTTGTTTTTAGTTATTTATGGGTGCGAACGTTTTTAGATTGTGCTTTCTGGACATTGGCTTACCAAATCTTCGTTTCTTTTTGGACTTTCTGAGTGAGTTCGTTAGATTGGGATCGGAATCTGTTATAGGGGGGGGGGGTGGTAGGAATCGGATAGCATTCAGGTGGTTTGGTTTTTTTGAGAAGTATGATTTTTGCAGGCAAGCGAACACAATCAACAAAATTTTATGCAAATTCATTCGGTAATTCATTCGGATTTTTCATGGTGAGGTGTGGTATATATTCATGAGTGTGAATATATATTTTTGGCCATCGGTGTAGATAGGTTAGGGAACAGAAAAAATATGTTTTGGTTTTTGGGAAGGAAAGAGAAACAGAGAGAAAAAGAGAGTTAGGTAGATTAGTTAAAGTATCTTTCTTGGCTGGGAAATATTTATCGATAAGTGGATGTTTCGATATGCATCGATTCTTTTATCGACTTCAACCTACCGACTGTGGTGTATCGGACGAATGTCTCCTTATTTTCCAACATGGCATCAACGGCCAGCTTTTCGCAGTACTGAGCCGTAATGATGGCGATGGTGGGCTGCTTGTTGGAGGCGATTGTGGGCATTTGCTTGACGACCTTGATCTCCTTGTCCTCGTGGTGGATGCGGGTATAGGCATTGTACTCCATCAGTTTGATGAGGCCACGCTCCTGTAGGGACTGAATCACCAGCAGGACATCCTGCTCCGTCCAACCATAGTCCCTGAAAAGTAAGAATTATTTAATTTTTGGAAAAATTTCTTTCAATTTTTATTTTTAAGAAATAAACCCACTTGGCCAGATCCTCGGGCGAGACTGGATTGGGATAGGCCTGCTCGATTAGTTCCAGCACTTTTTCCTGGGTCAAAGGTGGAGATTCAAACTGGGATTCCTCCAGGGACACTGTAGAAATAAAAAACCCGACAAATTAAAGCCAGAGATCTAAAAATGTAAATTATATATTTTTCTGTCAGGACGTCTTTTTTGTTAGCAAGGCAATCACATCTACTCTGAGCGGTGGGCGTGGCTGGTTAGGCGGTGTCTGTTAGTACACTCACACATTTGCAAAACGAACTCTTCAACAACGAGGGGGCGTGGCAGTCAATTAAATGCTCAAGCAGCATATTTTAATGGCAGACAGCAGACAAATTGGACACTTAAGGTGTCATTGCAGTGGGCGTGGCATTCGGGACATGGGCGGTAATTTTAAAGGCAAGGCAATGAACTCGACAGTCGACAACTCGTCCTTAGAGTCATTTCTCTTATAGTGAGGTTTCGAGATTTAAATACAAAATATAATTTCTTAGGACTTTTAAAAATTTCTTTTAGCTGCAGACTTAAAAAAATAAAACATTCAGGGTTCAAGACTTAGATTTTTCAAAGTTAATACTCCTTTAAGTTAACATATTTTAAATTTTAAATTAAAAAAAGTCTAAATTATAGCGCATTTTAATCATTTTTGTTTAAATTACAAAATATCTTGGGTTTCAAGGTTTGAAAGCCATTGAACAGTTTAGACTTAACTAGCTACAGTTTTGTATAAAGTTTTGAAAGCCGCGGGATTCTAGCACTAAGCTTAAAACTTCCCCTGATATTTTGCAGTAATTAATAGATTAAATATTGTTTATGCCATTTAAAGTAAATAAAAAAATTTAAATCAAATCTAGTTAAATCTATTGACCTGCACAACTTGAAAAGTGGATATGTCTCATGTTCCAGGAAACTAAACCCCTAACAGTTGAAGAACTATGGTAAGTTTTAAGGTCGTAATAGTTTGGAAATCACGTTACCATTCTGGAACCTAAATGGCTTTACAGTTGGCAAGCTATCTAAGAACCTTATAAGTGCTATGATCGCACTGACATTAAGAAAGCTAAAGGGTTGTACAGTTTGCAAGCCATCCCAGACCCTGGCAAGTTTTATAATCACACATAGAACCCATACAGTTTTCAAGCCGTTTAAGAACCAACAGGGCTGAACAGTTTGCAAGCCATCTAAGAACCCGCAGGTATTAGAAGCACACCAAGAACCTATCGAGTTGGCAAGCCATTGAAGAACCTACGCACTTTTCAATCCTTTATTTTATTTGTTTCTTTACAATTATTTAGTTTCTGAGACGTGCACTATGTTTTTATTATTAATTTGGAATTTTTTGTGAATTACAGTGCGTGCATTAGTAGGAAATCGAAGAAGAAAATCAACAAAGAACAAAAAAACGAAACGAAAAAGGAGGCAAAGGTGGAAAATGTGGAATTCGTTGAGCGGATTAGATGATTAGTTGCTTTGAGGAGGATCTTTGTTGAGGAGAGAGCGGAAGAGCGGAAGCTGGCTAGGTGGTAGGAGGAAGTGGGGGTGAGTCGGGCTTATCACTTCCGCCTGGCGCTCAGCTGTTCGGTGTACATGTCCAGCCAAATGGCCTTCATCAAGTGGTCGCCGTCACCTGTCTTCCGCTGCGCGATCAGCGCCTCCTCGTACTTCCGGTTGCAATCGCCATAACAATAAATGATGTAACCGTCCCGGGCTGAACTCCGAACCAGAGAACCAAGCGCACCGAACCCAGAGGAGAATCGTACATAACATATATCGTATATAATTTAATTAATTTTTAAGACTATTCTTTTAAATTGAAATCTTGATCAATATTTTAATGGGAAATTTAAATAGTACTCCTGAGAAGTACCGGGTATCTAGCAGTAAGTACTCACGTGGTCGCGAAGGAGGTGCCGAGGTTTCTTCCAAAATTCGCAGCTCTATTTCAATGGATTGGATTTCCGAATAGCCATGCTGCAGGAGCTTCATTATTTTCTTAATGAAACCAACATAATCTGGAACGAAACCGGATCGGGCGGAATATTAGAAACACTTCCATCCCAAGACCTTGCCACCCACCTCTGGGAAAGTCCTGGGGACTCACTAGCTCCTTGAAGAAGTCCTGGGCAATGTGAGCCTGCTTCTCGTCGTTGGTCAGCCAGTCACGGAACCAGAAACGCAATGTCCTCGACTCCTGGGAATGCTTGCCCGTATTGGCGCTAACCAGAAAGACCCGAAACTCCAAGGACAGGGCTGCCGCTTTGCTGGCACTCTTCTGACCGGCAACGGTGTCCTTGTTGATGATGATGCCGGTGTGATCGCCGCCGGCCACATGCACCCGATCATTGATCTCATCGACCAGCTTCCGTTCGATGAGGATAACCGTACTGTTAGCGGTCTTGCCACGCGGAGTCATCACTACCTGCTCTGTCCGTGGTGGCGTCTGGCTGCTTGGAACGGCGCTAGACTTCTGATTCTGATTCGGATTCGGGGTATCCTGTTTCTGTAGCTGTTGCTGTTGTACGGGGACTGCGACACTTTTACTGCCGTTGTAGCTGTTATTGCCGTTCGGCAGGATTCCGTTTCCATTGGCATTGCCGTTCCCATTGGCTGTCGTCTGCGATTGCGATTTGTTTGGCTTGGGGGGCGGCGGCGGTGGCGCCATCTGTATGTGACTCCTGCGCTCCGACATGCTCCTCTTTCTGTCCTGCACCGTCTACTCCTCTTGCTCCTTCAATCCGATACCGATACCGCTGCTCCGGTGACGTCCTTGAGCCCAAAACTTGCTGTCGAAAGAAAAGCAAAAGTTGACTGTCATTAGGGTCTTTGGCACAGTGGAGCATGGGCTACAGTGGTTCTCGAAAGGGGTTCCCCAAGTCACAAAAAAATTATAAACATTTTAGAGAAGAATTCAAACGACATACCACTTTTAAAAGCCACAAAAATATTACATATATATTTCTAGATAATTGAATTTCCTCGAGAGAAAAACAATCGACATTTCATTCATAATTTTCTTACATTTTCCCATATCTGTTTAGAGATATTTAGTATCTCAATTTTCCATTTTCATATTCAAAGTCAAAACTATGATAAGAAATTGAAAAATCTTTCAATAGATTCATGCCATTTAGACACTTGAACTAGAACTTCAAGAACTAGAACTTAATTAAAATTGATCGGGAAATTTATCGAAATATTCAGAGAAAAGAAAATTTCAAAGAAAATATATTTATTTATGTTAAAATTTTGTTTTCTAAAATAAACTATTTATTTTCCGAAACTCTTCCCATTCTTTTATTGTTTCGAATCCTTTTCCAATACTTTCCCTTTCTTTTTTTGGGAATCCCTCCACCGTATCCTTATTTTTAG
This sequence comes from Drosophila pseudoananassae pseudoananassae, assembly GCA_018153035.1. NCBI lineage: Eukaryota > Metazoa > Arthropoda > Insecta > Diptera > Drosophilidae > Drosophila > Drosophila pseudoananassae. The sequence goes on along the minus strand of JAECXR010000023.1, from coordinate 1,354,264 downwards.
GCTAGTCACGGGTATTTTGAATTTTTTTCGTCACTCCCTGCCCCCTCTGGTCGTATCAAATGTTACCTGGGCCCATGCCCTCCCTCTCCAGAGACGACCCAGCCTGATTCCGGGGGGCTTCTTCCGCGACTCTCCGACTGCCTGTCTGTCTGTCTGTGTGTCTGTCTGTCTGTCTCGCTGGCAATGGGCCAAACAAATTTAGAATTCATAAATAATTGGTGTCATAAATCCAACCCACTGCAACCCCCTTTCCGGGCGGCTTACTGCGACCCAGTGACTCGGTTTTTCGGTCAACAAAATAATAACAATAAAAAATAAAAGAAAACCAAAACAAAACGCAAGAAGAGGAAAATCAATAGGCTAAAACTTGGTTACGGCAAGTGCATGACAACCATGGGCGCAGTCCAGAACGAGAGGGGGGCGCTGTAATTGGGGTGATCACAGCCTACCCCCGTGGAGCAATTAAAGGCACAAGTCAACTTCCGGCCAAGTGTCACCAAACCAAAAAGGTTTTTGAACTCGAAAGGACACCGAGGGGGTTGGAAAAACCCGAGGGAGGAGGGGGGCGGTCTCTAAATTTGCATAGGACAAACAGAGAGGTGGGCACCTTAGGAAGGTGGGCCGTGCGGGAAAAGTCCCCAAAGGAAAAGGCCACAGAGGCGAATGAACCGAATGGACAAAAGAAACGCACACAGAATGCAGGCTAAATGAAAATTTACATTTTTTAAGTGCCAGTTCCTGGAATTCTAGGACACACAGGGCACCGGGGTTGCGAAGGGGGCATTAGATGGAAAATACTTCCGCTCGTGAAGGCGCTCTAATAGTTGCAATTGCTTTCGCCAAGCTAATTTTAATTAGTTGTCAGAGATTAAGAAAATAAACTTTAATATTTGCAAGTTATATTATGGTATTTAAGGATTATAAGCTATTCATCTTGTGGATACTCTGTAAATAGATTGAGCTACTCTTGTTCATAATTTGTAAAAAATTAGATATGGCATAGATATATATGAGTATTAAGATTTTTAAAAGGACTTTCATCAGAAAATGTAAGAATATATCAATATATACATTTTATTTTTAGATTAATATGTGGTTTAATCTTTTAAAGTATTTAGGTTAAGAATTGCATAAAAATTGGCAAAGATAAAGACATTATAAAGGGTTCTATATCTTATATATCGATTCAAAATTGTAATTCCTAATTTTAACATAAACTAATAGAGAATGGTTCCAAATTTCTTTTAATATATTCTTCTTAAGAATCGCATAAAAATAACCAAAGATATGGACATCGTAAGGGGTCCTAGTTGAAAATCCAAGCTATTACAAGGGGTTCCCTCACAAAATATGAAAAAATACCGATCAAAAATACTATTTTTAGATTTCAATATGATTTTAATATTTCATAGAGAATGGTTCTACATATCTTTCGAGGAATGCACCTTAAGAATCTTAAGAATGGTTCCACAAATCTTTCAAGGTATTCCACTTCAGAATCGTATGAAAATTGTTATAGATATACATACATCTCCTATTTTTTTTTAATCATTATAAGTACGACTCCCCATTGCGTTGAGAAATACCCACTTGGCAGCGATTATCGAAGAGCACATCCCCTGACGAAAACGAGACCTACTATACTCCGCTCATCATTTTTAGCATTTAACTAATTAGATTAAAGAACAGCCCACTACCCACTTTATTCCCTTGTCAGTTTTCGGAAGGGTGCACTCGAATTTCATGGCCGGAAATTATTCGCCGTCTGCCATTTCAATTAAAACAAAAATAAAAAAAATTGCACCCAATAGGATGGTTGAGGACCGACCACTCCCTCAGAAAAATGCATTTCTTCACTTCCGTTTGGGCAATATGTGTGTTTATATATGTATATATGTTATTTTCCCCTCAGTTTTTGTTTTGTTTTTATAGTTCGCCGATCTTTTGGGGCGCCGTCGTCTGGAGTGAAAAATTCCTATGGCAAGTGCCTGACGATGCGTAACACCCGGGGGGTCTGGCTTTCAGAGGGTTAAGGGTCCTCTACTCTCTTTACGGTTGACAGAGCTCCAGTCACGTGTTCCAGTCTTGAAAACCAAATCAAATTTCATATTTGGCTGGACAGGAAGAGATACAAATTAGAAGCGGGATACCCATAAGTGAGGGGAGTGATATTTTAGGGATAGGAATTAAATATTCCTGAGGCCAAGGGAAGGTCTCTCGCCTTACCAAGAGATATCTTGGTAATAGATTAATGATAATATATTCCCTATCACCTATTATTCTTCTCAGTGTATGGTTTTAGTGAGGCGTGGACCTGCCCACACACACAGGAAAACTTGAAACACATAGAGAGACACCTTGATGTTGGGAGTTTCCTGTTTTTCACTCTGCGTGGGGGCCACAAAATTTGCACAGAAAAAAAAGATGTATCTTTAGTTTATTTTGAAACCTAATTGCATATGCAACCAGTACAGTGTCTATTTTGTTTATCTACTAAAGAAATAACAACAGCTAATTACCGCATAATTTGAGTTAATTTTCGTTTTGCCTTAATTACCTGCGAACGTTGTGCCTCAAAGTCAAAGTTATTTAACCGATTTGTCAGAGACAAGCCCTATATATTGTATATATATGTATATAGTGACTCATTCAGGAAGGAAAGGGCGACGAACGTGACTTCTTGATTTAATGGTTAATTGACAAACAACAAGCGAACTTTGTTTGTTTTTCTCTCTTTTTGTTGCCCAAGTAACCTCATTAGTTTGCCAGATACAAAGATAGTGGATCTCAATCTCAATTGTAGCCTCACATCTGTTACTTTTTTCCGCCTCCTTTCGCGATTGAGAAACCCAAAATTAAGATACAAATTTCCATATATCTTTCGCAAGTTCTAAATCAGTGGTGGGCAAAACTAACACATGTTTAAAATTTGAGTGTGTGCGTAGCAGAGAAAAACAATGAGAGCAGAGAATTCACTGAGCGAAAAAAACGTATTTTTTTATTTCAATTTTCGTTAATTCAAAAGTTGGAATGGGCACTAAAATTGAGTATTTTATTGAAAAAAAAGCTTTGCTAGCAACATTTCTTAAGCAAATGAAAAACTACGCTTCCCTAAATATATTCTCCATGAAGAAAACTTTTTCCAACCCAATTTCTGAAAAAATTTATCTCAGTGGAAAAATTTTGATTTTTAGTTTGGGCTGTCAAATGAATAAAAATGAGAGCAAATGAGAGAGCTTCTAAAAAAAATTGAGAATGCTCACACTGTCAGTGTGCCGGCAGCGCTGCGGCAGAATTTCCTACCCTATACTCGCGTGCTATGTAAAATGAGAGTTTGCCCACCACTGTTCTAAATATATGTTTCTGGACATTTTCATAGCCGTCTTCGTGTCAAGGTTGTTTCTCACTCAGCCTTAATATAGATACTGCCTCAATTGCCGGCTTGTTTATAAAACAATTTTCAAAATTCTTTCAAAAATTCTGGCAATATTTTCTTGCCGGTTCCTCGAACTCTATGGAAGCTGAAAAATTGGGCAATATATTAAGCGATACTTGTATTTAAGTAAATCAATAAACATTATATATATTTTTTCGATTCTAATTCTACGTCTTTGCAAATCAATTAATTTATTCTTTCCCTGAACTTTAACTGCCAATCGAATTAGAATATAAATTCAATCACAATTTGCTTAACTGAACGAGAATTGCTTTTACATTTCGGTTAATTGAGTTCGTATCAGGGATCTCAAGAGGACAATAATTTCCAAGCCATGACGTCATTCGATATATATATTTATGACGCAATGTTTGAGGCACTTTCCTCATAAATATTTAAATCGGCAATCAAAAAAACAAGTCGAGTAGCCGAGAGAACTCGAGATCTGGCCTTCAAAACAAAACAATCTGCGCTTGAAAAAAATAGACTTGAATAGAAACTATTATATCATCTGGTTATTTTTTAGTTTCCAAGTGTCGCCCGATTGTCTGGCAATTCTTGCGCAAATTGTAAAAATATTTATTCGAGATATCAAGATTTATCTCGCAAGCAGACAGAATCTTTCGTCAGATCTGTTTTTTTTTGGGTGGGCGGTGAGAGAGAGCTCTGGAAGTCGCCGGTTGGGGCAATAGTTTCATCACAAGTGGCATGCGTCATTTGGTATTTTTCTTAATGATTGGCTCATTTGATCAATTAGCCCGCCGATCAATACCCGATGCATTGCGTGGGCTCTATCCTATCCCTCGAGAACGACCAATTGCATGGCGACCCCCGATTTCGAGTCGCATTCTTTTTATCTACTTTGTGCACGCAACGATAAAGTTTTCTATATATTCTCCAAGGGGAGTATACGACTTGTGGATGCCCTGTATACATTTCAGGAAGTATGTTGAACCATAAACTAATATACCCATTAAAGTGCATTTAATGGGTGAACCCCAATGGACTCTTGAAAAGAAAAGTCGGCTTTCTCGACAATATTTTCTTGGAATTAGCGAGCCAAAGTTCAACTCCCCTCTCCCCTAAACAGACTTGGGTGGTTGGGTGGTGTTTTTGGTGGGGACTTGGGTGGGTGACCCATAAATTACAGCGACTTGGCAATATGGGCCATACAGTCGGACAGTTTTATGGCCACGGAACACACATTGAGAATGCACTTCACAAATTCTGAAACCAACCCCATTCAACATGTATTGGAAAAAAAGGGGTTTTCTTGGGGCAACCAGTCAGTGTGTCAGTGGTGGGTGGTTTTTCTTTTTTTTTCTGGTTTCTGGTGGCAGGAGTGCCGCCTATTAGCGGCTGATTAGGGGGTCATTAAGCGACCTACATATGGTGGGTGGATAGTGGGTGGAAATCGGGGACGTGCATTCATCCAACTTTCTTTAAAGAAAGAATTTCTTTAAAGCCATAAAGTATAGAGGTTTGTGGCACACATCCTAAAGTAAAGTCCAGGCCTGAATTTTTCCCAAGCCCACTATTAGTTTAGAGCCCCATATCGCCATTCTTAAATTGCAAAAAACAACTTTCTGATAAATATGTATGGTATGTGTGCCGGCCGAAGGGCGATAAGTAATGTTGTTTGTTTAGCCGGAGAAATTGGCTCAGCTCATCTCGAATTGCATTGGCTTATCGTCAATCGTCATTCGGAAATGAGGTTAAAACTCCAACAACTGGGTATCCGTTTACCACAACTGCCTCTAACACTGCCCCATTTGATGCAAAAGTCGGGGGAAAACTAAGTAGAAGAACTAAAATCTAGAGAGTGAAGAGCCACGAAGAAAAAAGTGAGAAATTATTTTTAAATGCAGAGCCGGACGATTGACCGGGAAGGGGGCTAACCAGGCATTCCAAGTTGAATGAACCACACGATCGAACAGATAATATGGGCAGATGGTCTCGCCGATATATACTATATCCATATGCATACATACATACATATATCCCAAAAATGAGGTGTCTAGCCAGACACTCAACGCGTAAACGTAAATTAATATTCTGGCAATTTAAGAGAAAATATTCGAGATTATTGTATTACTTTGTGGATTTTGCGAAAAATTATATTCTCCATATAGATGTATATATATGTATAATGATGTGTGTGTATGTGTATTATGTTGCATTGATGGATATTCCCCCGAAAATTGCAATTATTCTTCAAAAATGCCAAAATATCCAAACTATGCCAAGTCAGCAACAACAAATATTCTGCACAGCCACCGAGAATGAGATCATTCTGGACTTCCTTTGTATACATTTTGTTAGGCAAATGTTTGTAGGCTCGTAAAATTTGTTGAAATTTCCACCGAAAATAAAACAAGATGTAGTTTAGGGGAAAAAATGCAGGTCAGACGAATGAAATAAAATAGAATGAGTATGGTGGGAATTGGCGACCAGACCTACCAACCAGCCAGTGTGGAAGTGGAAACGGAAACGGACTTGGATAAACCGCAACCAGCACAAAACTTATCAAAAATAAAAAAAAATTAAATAAAAAGAACGTTAAAAATATATGCATTGTACAGAGTACTTCAAAAAAGCTAATCCACAAGGGTAATCGTTCGGTTAACTCCACCGAGGTCAATATCGTTATCGTGACTGGGCCTTGTCTCGAATTTAAATTCAAATTCAAATTCAAATGCAGCAACACAAATTGTTTATGATACATAAGTGTTACCCTGGAGCGTGGGCTATGAACGAATTCATATTCTAGATCTTGTTTATATAACTCTCATAAATAATGAGAGACTAACCATAGATGCAGGGTACTTAGATTCTTAGATTCATAACTTTAAAGTTTTGCTATGAAACCCTCAAGAAATTCGAAATATATTTATTTTTATTTTACAAATTTCTATACAATGGAAGGCAAGCTATAGACTTTAGTGCTCCGGTACTTTAGTGTTAATTTTAGTACTAGATATACTTTATAATTATAACTCCACCTCTTGAATTCAGTCTGGCTTGGTCTACGATCTAGGCAGGTCTCACTCTTGGCCTATATATTTTTATATATTTTTTTTGATTGGTTTTACATTTTAAAAATTCAAAAGTTATCTTGTCTTTAAAACTTAAAACATTTCTTGTATCTTTTCTTATTCAATTTTTTAAACATAAACAGAAAATAAGCTCTACTTGTATCTTACTAATTCACATCCCAAACATTCTTTTTAATATAAAATATATTTCATATTTTTACACAAAATTAATAGAAGACTTCGATCTTCGTCTTCGATCTAGGCATCTCTCACTATTAATTCCATGTGGTGGTATTTCCACCGTCGAGATGCTCCCTGATTTTCCTACTTAATTTTTTATTTACATTTTAAGAGAGTTTAAAGTAGCAAGATCTCTTAATTAATTTTAATTGCTTTTTTTTATTGACGAGCAGTTAGTCGCTACTTGCTGTTACTCTCCAAGCCTTTCTTTACTTTCAAAGTCGTTTGTGTTCCTCATTTAGTAACTATTATTTAGTAATAATAATCATTAACAGACTTTTATGGAAAATAAAAATAATTTAACCTGTTACCCATATCTTATCTATCAACATTTTCTGGCAAAAAAAAAACCAAAATTACGAAAAAAAAGGCAAAAAAGACAAAAGCCGCGACTTAAAGTCTTGAGAGGAATTTATAAATAGACCCTCATTAGGCCGACGAAATGGTGAAAGTACAACAAATGCGGATGATGGCCCCTTTCCACCCACAAGCCCAGCAACAAACAAAAAAAGGCCAAAAATTACAGAAAATATTAGACATCAGACTCACCTGTTGCTGTCTGGGAGATATCGTTGGGAAAATGACGTGTTTTATTTAGTCACTTGATTTTTATTTGCAACCGGTTTTCCTTTTCGGTTTATTCTATTTGCTTAATTTGTTTTTATTCTTTTTTATTTATTTTGCTTTTTGGTTTATTCCACACTGCTCTATAAAAATAAAACAAAAAATAACAATAAAACCACGTTTTTGGTTGAGAACTTTTCACAGAAATACTGATTGGATACACGGCGCAAAAATGTATGTGGAAACAAAGAATGCGAAATATTTTTATCTTATCTTATCAGCGTTGGGGGGGGGGGGGGGGTTGAACAATTTTCCACTATCAACTAACTGATAGCAAGGTTATCGATAGGCCGGGTTCTGTGTTCTGTTTGTTGTTTGCTCTCGTTTCCCTGTAAACTTTAGTCATCGATCTACTATTGGCCTTAGGCCATTGCTAATTTTGGCCCAGGGGTGACGTCAGGGGCTTAAACCAGGAAAACAAAAAAAATAAAAGAAGAAACGCGATCAGGCTTCTATTGTGAGTCACAGCGATCGGGCTCAGAGCACGCTCAGTGACGTCATGACCTCTAATGCTATTCAAATGCACAAAGGGAAAAAAACTATGGTTACTTCTCAAGTTTAATTGGAGACTCTTTTTGAATTCAATACAAAGGGAAACCTTGAGAAGATGGCTTTGAGGGGGAAAAATTATACATTAACAAAATATAAAATGTTTAACTATATGTATCTATACCAAATTATAAACTGTATATTTTTGTAAATAAAAATAATCTTAATCTTAAAATTTAAAAACTCTAATGAACAAAACCAGTTTATTTAATTACTTTTCAAGTGTTTGTTTTGTGTTTTAATTACTTTTTTTGTTTTTTGTTTAATTTGGAGCAAAAGAGATGGCAAAACAAAAGGGTTTGAACTTGAAACAGTAGATGAAACAACAACAACAACTGGTTCACCTTCAGCTGATCACTGATCATCGTCCGTCTCCCTCGCTCGCTCCATTCAAATTTCAAACAATTTGTTCTACACTTGCAAATAACCAACAACAACAACAACAACAAATAGAACAAACAATAGCCGAATGATAAAAACAAAACAAAAAAAATATAAGAACAACACGTAATAATGATTTGGTCTAGGTGTGTGTATTAAATTACGCCTTTGCACACCACTCCGCACGATTTTTATTAATAAATTGCACATTCGCTTGATTCACGAATATATTTTTACCGTAAATGCGCGCGTTGCTTACACAAAACAACAACAAAAATAGAAAACAACAGTACCAGCAGCACCCGGAGAATGGGTAAGGGGTATTATCAGAGGGCAGAGAAAAGGGAGAAAGGGTGGGAAAGGAGCGCGCGTACACTTACGCCAAAATGCCGGCAAAAACAAAACGGGGGATAGTTTTCTTTAATTTTAATGCGTCAGCTGCGCGTCCGTTTCGTTCAAACTTCGCTTTCCGTCTGACCAGATTCGGCATTCGGTTGCGCGGCCAAAAATACCGAAAGCTTTTTAATAGTGTGACCAAATGCAAGCGAAAAGGAAATCTCAAAATGAAACGAAATCTTAAAAGCTTTTCTTTAGAGGAAAGTAAAGAAGAATTTTCAAATGTATGAAAAAATATGTTAAACTTCTCATTTTAAAACAAGGAAAATTAACTTTTTATTTTAAATATTTATTTTATATTTTATAGTTTTCCTCAAAGATTCATAGCAGAGTTACAGACATTTAAAGATAAAAGTTCTTAATGTTTCACAAACAAAAAAAAAATTTACAACTAAGATCTAGATTCTAAATTCATAATTTCCATAAAAAGCTTATAATTGTCATTTATTTTGGCGCCCTACAGCGGCCACACTGTCCACAAATCAGTTTTACTTTTCACTTAATCCAACCAACTAGTTTAATGAATAAATAACAACAATACGTATGTAAAATAACTAAATCGTCACGTGCCAAAATTATACCAAAATAAACTCCATAAATGCGCCAAGTTCAATGAGCCAAGACCAAGTAAATAAGTGAAAAACAAAAATGTTATTAAGTTCGAAAACCGGTCGTTCTTTTTGTTCTTTTTATATTTTTGTATATATGGATTTTTGAAAGAAGCTACTATCAGGAAAAAGCCCAAAACGATGTGTGTCAACGAGTGTCAAGAATCATCTGGAGAGATAATACGACAGACCAGGGGCAGGGACTTCGAATTCGACACCAAAAATGATTTGTTTTTCATTTTTATTTTTTTTTTAAATCAAGAGGGAAGGCGGGTTGCGCGTGTCTGCACAGTAAAAAATTAAATTGTATTGTTTATAAATTTGAAGAGAAATTTGAAATCTTTCTATTCAAAGAAAGATTTCGATCTTTTGATCTTTTAGTTACTTTTTTAGAAGTAAATCTTTTCGTATATTTTTTTAATATTTTTTTAGACCTTATCGGATTATCGTATTGTTCTCTGTGTGACTGACTGACGATTGTTTACTTTCGGTTGATTGGCACTTTGGAAGTTGCCAGGCGGGTTTCTGTGATACGATCGCATATGAATTGAAACCCTCCACTTGTGATCTAAGATCAGTTCCCACTGCAGTCTGCATCTGGTGCTGATCAGGAAAGGAGATCCTATCCAATCTTCTCCAAAATGAACTTCCTAATCCGAAATATTGTAGCTCTGCTACTAATTTCAATACTTTCCGGTGAGAATAACACCCCATAACTGGTGTTTATTTCTTAAATTAATATAAACTATATTTTATTTTGCAGTTCAAGCTATTCCAGCTAAAAGCCCCCTTTTAAAGGGTGATATTATTTTCCCCAAGGAATCCTTCGATGAATGTTTCATCGATGATGCCAAAAAGACGAAGGGGACTTGTTGTCGCATGGAGGAGTGTCCTTCGGCGATGAAGAAATGGATCGAGAAGCGGGAATCCCCTAAGACCTGTTACTTTGTCAAGTTCGATCACTTTGTGTGCTGTGAACCGGAAACGGAAACACGCATACCGGAAATAAGCACCGTACTCCCACCAATACCTCTACCCACCCCAAGTGATCCCAATAGGGTTCCTTACGTCAATCGTAGCAGTCAGGAGGGTAAGATACATTCCATTCTAATCAATTTTTTCCTATGCATGGCCTTCGGAGAGTGATGTAATTCATGACTAACTGGGGCTTCCCCTTCTCTCTTCCAACAGCTTGTTATTTCTACAACAACCTGCAGAAGGTTAGCGGGAACGAGCTGACCTTCGTGTTCTCGGTTGTCGGCGGAATGCCCACCCGCTACAGGGAATACCCCTTCATGGCGGCCCTCGGCTGGCGATCGAACTTTGACAAGAAGACCATCTACTATCGTTGTGGTGGAGCCCTAATCTCAGAGACATTTGTTCTGACGGCAGCTCACTGCGTCGACTTTGGCGGGTAATCTTAATATGATCACTTAAGCACTAATCATTTTCATTGTTTATTCCTCAACTAGATGATTTCCCGAAGAGATATGTATTCGAATATTCGCTTTAATTATTTTTAACTTCCTTTGCAGTGACCGCCCCAGCCAGGTTCGGTTGGGCGGCGACAATCTGACCCTGACGGAGGGAGAGGATCTAGACATCCTAAAGATCATCGTCCACCCGGAGTACGACTCCAGTACCGACTACAACGACATCGCCCTTATCGAACTGGAGGGACCTGCGGCGCCTGAACTTAAGCCCTCGTGTCTCTGGTATGAGCCGGAATTGGCCAACTCCGCTGTCACGGCCATCGGTTACGGCCAGACAAGCTTCGCCGGACTCTCCTCCGCCCAGCTACTCAAGGTGCCCCTCCAGCGAGTGTCCAACGACATCTGCCGGTTCCACTACTCCGCCGATCAGCTCACCCGTGGCCTGCTGGACAGTCAGATGTGCGCCGGGGACGACTCCGGGCAGCGAGACACGTGCCAGGGCGACTCCGGCGGACCTCTGCTGATGACGCGCGGCTTCCTGAGCTACGTGGCGGGTATCACCTCTCACGGACAGGGATGCGCAAGTGGCCCGCCCACGGTCTACACCAGGGTGTCCAGCTTTCTGGACTGGATCGAGGGTCATGTGTGGCCCCACGGATTCCAGGTTCCAAGTCCGCGGCCGCAATCACACCTCCCGTCGCAAGTCAAGAGAGAAACTAGTCCGGAGTTCGATCTGAGATCAATTTTCTAAGTGTCTTTTATTTTTTAGAATTTTTAGAATAAATATTTTTTAATAAAAAGTCCTATCCCTATTCCATTCATAAAATGGCGCGAAATGTGATCGTTTTTCTGACCAGAATGTGAGACCAGATCTCACCGTTTTTCAAAGCCTTTCCCCTCTTTTGGCGCTCTGGTGCGGTCACACTATAAAGAAATCACAAATCAAAACACTAAACCAACGGCAAGTAGTTAATTTAAATAAGCAGTTAAATGGGATCATTAATCAGGAGAATTAAATGTCAAAAAAGACATTAAATAGCGCAGTGCAGTGAGCTAAATAAAGCAAAGTGTATTACCGTTTTAGAAACCGGTTGTCTTTTAGTAGATTTTCATTTTTTATGACTTTTGCAGAAGACACAACTATCAGGTGAAATAAAAAAACCCAAAAAGGGGTGTATCATCAAGTGCCAAGAAGCATCGTCTGCCAAAATAATTTCCCCTTTATAAAGTCAGGAATTCCAATTTGCGAACAAAGTGTAAAGTTTTGTTTGGGTTTTTTTGGTCTTCGTTTTAATTCTTGAGAGGTAGAGCCAAGATGCGTGAGATTACACAGGAAAAAATATAAAGGACTGAGACTTTTTTTTTAATATTTTAATTCTTTTTAAAATATTAATAAAGTTTAAAGGCAGTTAGGAATAATCTATATAGGAAAGGTTTAAAAAACTTAATATAACTTTAACAAAATACTTCTTTTAAAATGGAATTACTATTTTATTAATATATTTTGATAAAATATATAATTTATTTTATTTAATTTAGGTCTCGGTATTGTTTTCTGTGCTTTTAAGTGGCACTTGGTAGTTGGAAGTTGCCTGGCGGGTTTCTGCGGTCCAATCGGAGAATATCAAACCGGCGTTTGGAGATCTGCGATCTGAGCCAGTGCAGTCTGCAATTGGAGCTGACCAACAAAGGAGATCCCCATCCGATCTTCTCCAAATTCATTTTATTGGAAATATGAGCCCCATATTCGTGAATATGTATCTGCACTTTGTGGTTCTAATACAATTTTTTCTACTAGCAGGTGAGAGTTGATTTAAATGGTTTATTAATAAATCAAATTTTAATTTTTATCTTTTAGTTAATGCCACTCCAGCCATAAATCCCCTATCGCAGCGTGGGATCATCTTCCCGAAGGAATGCTTCGATGAATGCTTCACCGATGATTCCCAGAGGACTAAGGGAAATTGTCGCCGAATGGAGGAGTGTCCTTCGGCGATGAAGAAATGGATCGAAAAGCGGGAATCCCCAAAGACCTGTTACTTTGTTAAATTCGATCACTTTGTGTGCTGTGAACCGGACACGCCTTCACCGGAAATATCCACCACAGTGCCCCCAGAGACACTGCCACCCACACCGAACCCCTATACGGCGGCGCCTCTGATAAAACGAAGAAGTCAGGAGGGTAACTATTAGCCATTTTTCTCAGTGCATTGCCAATGACTAAGAGGGTTCCCCCATCTAATCAACTCAGCTTGCGAAATTTACAACCGCGTGGAGCCTCTCGATGAGAACGACATATCCCTTGTGATTCAGGTTGTCGGCGGAACGGCTACCCGCTACAGAGAATTCCCCTTTATGGCGGCCCTCGGATGGCGATCCAATTTCGATGACAAGATCGTATACTACCGGTGTGGTGGAGCCCTTATCTCGGAGAGATTCGTCTTAACGGCAGCCCACTGTATCGACTTTGGCGGGTATGTTTATGAGAATATATCTTAATAGTTAATTGTTCGAGGTTACTCATTTGCTTAGATAGTTGTTTGTATTTGTTTTTTTTTCGCTTAGTAGTTGTATGTAGAAGAGAAACTAGTTATTTATGCTGTGACCTAAATCGTAAAAAATTGTCGTAACAGACAAAAGTACCTAAAAGTTGTGGTTCACATTTAAGTTGGGAATCGGGGAACTTAATGGGGATTACATGGGGAATTATTAGGTGGCTAGTCAAAGGTGAAAGTAACAAAAATGTAACTCTAAAATTTAATACATTATATTACATTTAAATTTAAATAGTATTTCTTACCTTCCAGCGATCCCCCCAATCAGGTGCGCTTGGGCGGCGACAACTTGACCCTGACAGAGGGCGAGGATCTGCGAGTCCGTCGGGTCATCCTCCATCCCGAGTACGACTCCAGTACTGACTACAACGACATCGCCCTGCTGGAATTGGAAACGCCGGCCAAGACGGAACTGAAGCCCGCGTGCCTTTGGCAACAGCCACAGTTGACCAACTCCCTCGTTACGGCCATCGGTTACGGCCAGACAAAGTTCGCCGGACTCTCCTCCGCCCAGCTTTTGAAGGTACCGCTCCAGCTGGTCTCCAATGACATCTGCCGGTTCCACTATTCCTCGGAGCAGCTCACCCGTGGCCTGCTGGACAGTCAGATGTGCGCCGGGGACGACTCCGGAGAGAGAGACACTTGCCAGGGCGACTCCGGGGGACCTCTGATAATGCGGCAAGGCCTCTTGAGCTACGTGGTGGGCATCACTTCCCATGGCCAGGGATGCGCAAGTGGCCCGCCCACGGTCTACACTAGGGTGTCCAGCTTCCTGGACTGGATCGAAGGGCATGTGTGGCCGCAGGGAGTTCAGAGGCCACAGCCACAAAAGCAAAATCTCGTAGACCCTTCGAAGGCGCCTACCTCTCCGCAGTTTGATTTGAGGGTTATGATATGAATGACCTTAAATCTAAAAAATAAAACATTAAAATCAATTTATTTAATAAATATTTGAAAATAACAAATTCTGGCATAACAAGAAATGGCAGTAAATAAAATACATATTTAGGATTTAGCTTAATAAAGATTTTTCTTCTTAAATATGAACCCTTCACAAAAGTACAATTTGGGCTCAAAGTCCCTACGTGTTCAATTCTTTGTTTATTCCTCCAAAGCCTCCAAGTAAACGACGCCCATCTGGGGCTCTACCAGATCGAATATCATTATCGGAACTATAAAGCTTATGCAGCTGTTCGATATTCCAGGTTCCAGGCACCAACTGGCGGCCGTTTGGGTTCTCGGGTGGTATATAAGAGTGCCTGAAACCAGTAACAAATCGGGTAGTTGAGTTCCGGACAACGAAGAAACAATAATGTCTCTAGAGCAGACTTGTAAGAAACTAATAATCCAAGGCGTAGTCCTGGCCAGCGTTTTGGGACTGGCCAGAGGATACTTGCCCGATGTGAATATATTTACCAACTACCGCACTGAAGTCTATAATGGTGAGTCCTGTGAGTATTCGAATGAAATAAAATAATATCCCTGTTCTGGTAGGCATTCCATCGGAGATAGACACTACACCTTTTGTCCGGATAGGAGATAACTATTACTATATAGAGCCTGTAAATAAGGTTAACTGGTTCCAGGCGGCGGGTGCCTGCAGGATGATGAACGCCCACCTGGCCTCCGTCGAGGACAAGGCCGAAATGGAGGCCCTCATCAAGTATATGAAAGCGAAGGGCTTCAAGAACAATGATTACTTCTGGATATCGGGCAATGATCTGGGCACTGAGGGGGCATTCTATTGGTTATCGAATGGCCGACCCATGACCTATGCTCCGTGGAACGGGCCCAAGCAAATGCCGGACAATTACGGCGGAAACGAGAACTGTGTTCACATGTTCTCCACCCGGGAACTGATAAACGATGCCAACTGCAAGATCCAGATGCTGTACGTCTGCGAGGCGTCGGAGCCCAAGACCTTCAAGTTCACCTACATAAAATGGTAATGGTAATTACACTCAAAAAAAAAAATCAAGTGAAAACAAAATCAAAAAAAAGTTAACATACATTCTGTACATAAATATTCTAATTAAAATAGTTATATTTTTGTAAAAAAAACAATCCAAATTTACAAAAAAAAATCAAATGAAAATTTAAGAAAAAAATTTTGTAAATATATAATACGCAAAAGTAGTATTTTTGTAAAAAAAAAGAAAATTAATCCAAATTTATAGTTTAGTGAAACCAATAATCCAAATTTTTTATAAAATCATGAAACCTACAAAAACTTTCTAACTAAATTAGCTAAGTAAAAAAAAAAAAAAAATTAAAAAAAAAATATATAAAGCTGTATAAATATTTTAAATATAATATAAAAATTTAAATTTGTATAATAAAACATTTTACATTCTATTTTGCTCTGTTAAAATTCTAACTTACAATAATTTTATTATTTAAAACCAAAAAAAATTCGAAAAAAATTTCATTTGTGTATAATCCAAATTTTAGATTACATACATATGTACATTTATAAACTAAATAAGGTATATAAACTAAAAGGGAAAAGCTAGTTCAGCTTCAGTAGTCTATAGTTATAATTATAAAAAGACACAGTTAACAGTTAACAAAAGTTATATTAAAAACAATTAGCCAGCGTCGAAATATTAATTTAGAATTTATAAAATTATATTATTTAAAACTAATAAAAAAATACTAATACAATACTTGGTTTCTGTTAACAGTACTTTATAGTTGAAAAACATGCGACCACAAGCGACCATTGTCCTTTTCGGTTTCCAACTTATTTGAGTTGTTAAAGGTTAAAACATCACTAAAATTTATTAATTCAACACATATTTATTATTTTCATGTTTATGAGGAGTTTAAACTTTATTTTAGGGCCAAAAAGAGAGGTTATGTCTGAAAAACACGCATTAGAGCGACGCCATTTTGATTTTAATTCCAGAAGTCACAGTAAACAACAGCTGGAAAGAGAGAAAAGGATAAAAATCTTCTAATTAGATATTTAAGCCAAAGATTCTAGGATTATATTTCCTTATACCTTCCTCCTTATAGGATATACCTTTCTATAAAGACCAAAAATAATATTTTAAAACCAAAAACTAGAAATGAAGCAAAATGAATAATAGGCAAGAGAGAGGAAAGGATTAAAATGCTCTTTTCTTCGAGAGAGCAAAATCTGTAGCGAAAAAGTACACTACAAAAAGTGTCATGTTTAAATTAAATAAATATCTATAAATATTTGTAGTCCCCAAAAATATTTAATTAAAAATCAATACACAGAGAAAATCTTAGTTTTTGCCGGCTTTTATTTGTCGCATCTTTTTTTTTTGTTGCTTATCGCATTCCATCGTTTTTCCTCGTCGATTCTTTTAGTAATTTTACTGTTTTTTTTACTGTTTCTTTGCTAATTATACAATCAGTTAGATTTACGATTTATGCATTACTAAATTATTACGATTCCGATTCGTTAGATTCCTTACACAACTATTGAACTCTAATCATATACATACATCATGTTGCGATCGTCGATTCACTTGATTCACTTTAAATGTTATTTATTAAACATCGCGACGACAAAAATAAAATAAAAATTATATAAAGAGTATGCAACAACAACATATGGAAGGAGATATATAATAAAATTAATTATAATAATAAATATAAGTATAATATTGTGTTTAGATTGTAAATCGGAGGAAAAATCGAAAACCGAAACGAGAACGAACGAGAGACGCGACTCAAGACGCATGGAATCCAGTAGAGAAATGAGTTAGTTTTACAGTTATTACAGTTACAGTACAGTTTTTCCTTTTTCTTATGTCCTTACTAGGCGAACAGTGATCGGATATTGAAAAATCTACGACATAACCTCAACATTCATAGCGATTATGCGTGTGTGTGTGTGTGTGTGCTTACATAGGCTCTAAGTAGTTGTCGATTTACGAATTACGATTTACGAGTCTTACTTGTCTAGGATCGCTAATTCTAAACATTTGTTGTTGGTTTTTTGTTTTTTTTTTTCGTCCACACAGTAATCCACAAGGTATGCGTATATAAATATTGTATATTTATCAATTAGTTAATATTAGTAACTACGTACATATAATTCATATAAATATTCAACAGACGAGTGCATAAATTTAATAATCCTTATTATTACTCTCTCTCTCTCTCTCTCGCTCACTTTTTACGATCTTTCTATTTGCTCCTTTTGGATTTCTATCTCTTATTCATTTTTTATTTAACATTCTATGCTAAATTACCGTTAATAAGTGTCCGTTTCTCTCTCTCTCTTGTATCATGTGTTTAGTATGTGTGTCGGTGCTAATGCGCGTCTGTGTGATTGAGAGTGTGTAGGTGGGCTTCAAAGCTCTCAGCTGCAAGCTTGTAGGAGTCATCGTGCCAAAGGGAGAGAGCACTTTCGGCCTTTGCCAACACTGGACATCGCGATAATACACTGGCAACAAGTATCTGTTGAAGCACAGTCCTTTCGAGAAATAAAAACGTTCTAACATTTTGTGGAAACTATTTAAAAAGCATTCAAATTGTTGTTGCCTAGCGTCAGAAATCACGATCTCCGTTCACGATCTCGGTTCAAAACTCGCGTACAATCAGTTTTCAAAATCGACTAAAAACATAATCATAAACTATTTGAGTTGATTTACAATTAGATCGGTTTTTGTTTTTTGTTTGTTTTTCTCTTACAAATGGAAAGAAGAACAGCCTAAAATGTTATACATGTACAAAGTCTAAATGTTTTCTTTTCTTTTTCCAACTACATCATCATTTTCTGGTTTATGCTCCATTCTTGACATGTTTTTTTAAAACCTTTCTCAAAATGGCAGTGCGTTTAGAAGGAGGTGTGGATAGTGTTGTGTAGGGGGTGTTGTTGGTGGGTTGTGGGCGTGTCGCGAGGGAAGTCTATGTGGCGTAACATAGTATTTACATAGCATAACGGGGCTATACAGAACAAAATAAAATGGCAGGAATCTATGCATAATGCACAACATAGCTTAATAAAAGATAAATAATTTGTAAATAAAAAGTAGTGTTTTTTTGCTTTTTGTTGGTTTTCTTATTTTTTTTTATCGTTTTTTTTTTGTTTTAGTTTTTCTTTTTTGTTTTGTTTTTTTTTTTGTTTTTGTTTTGTTTGCTTTAAGTTTTAAAACACAATTTGCTTTTACGACTGTTTCTTGGATTCTTGGGAGCGCAAATGTGATTGCAGTACAATAATGTGGGGTTTTTTTTTGTTTTTAAATCTATAGAATAGTGGTGTAAAAAAAACTTAATTATAAGCATCATAAACGCAACTAATGGAACTCATAGTATGAAAAACAATTACATTTCAAGCATAAAAATTAAGGATTATAACTGAAAGTTAAACAATGCAATAAAAATTAGTTACAGTTGGGAGCTTATTTGGATTTTCGTTTTCTTGATCCTGGATTTTTATCATAATTTTTTTTTTACATTCGCTCGCAAGGACACTTAGTAATATTAGCGTGATCCCTGCGAGCAGGATTTCGGTTTTTTGTGTTATTTTTTTTTAGTTGGTTTTTGTTTTTGTTTTTTTTTTTTTTGGTTTACAAAATAAAGTTGCACTTAAAATTACTTTACAAGATTTTTTAATGCGCGTGACTGATTGTGTGTGTTTGTGTTTTTGAGGGAAAAGGAGGGAGTGGGAGTGAGAGGGGGTGGGATGGAACTCTAACAACTACAATCTAATTTATTAGGTATGTGTAGTATATATATATATTTATAAAAAAAAAAAAATCTAGTGAAAAAACTGTTTAACGTTTCCTGTTCCATACACACATACATACATATGTATATATATATATACGCAGATATATCAATACATATATATATATATATACATGTATATATAAGAGAGATTGTGAAACATATATATAATATAGTGTAGGCGCAGTTCTTAAATACGTAGCGGCTAATTTCATACTTCAGTTTATCGCCTTTCCAACCATTACGATCTAATCATGAGTTTTACAAATTACATCCTAAATAACTAAATAATTATTGTTTTTTTTTTACTTTATATATACACATAATTTTTGCTTTTTGTTTTTTTTTTTTGTTGTGTTGTGGCTTTCATTATTATTTTAGAAACAAAATGAAATGACATTTAGCGCAATCAGAGGCAAATTTTGCAATATTTAAGCTTAGTAGGTTTTTTTTAAACATTTTTTTCTTAAGGTATCTTTATAGTTTTTTTTGTTTGCTAGCGAGACAGCAATGTAAAAAAAAAAATGAAAATCTAACTATTTTAAATATATATACTTCTTTTTTTAGTTTTTTGTTGATTTTTAAAGATTTTTTTGTGTTTTGGGATTAGGATGCTTTTGGAGGTTTGTGGTATTTGGGATATTAATTAGAAAAATGCAGCATAGTTTGCAGTGTAAACCTGAGAAAGAAATATAATTCATAAATATTGCTAACTCGTTTTAATCTATCTCTTTCTCTCTCTCTCTGTTCGGTTCCTTCGTTCTATGTGTGTTTTATCTCTCTCTCTCTCTCTATCATTTTCAATCTCTCAGTTTGTTTCTCAGTGTATCTGTATCTTGATCTCATTTAAGCGATCCCTGATTATCCCTACCTTATCGCTATCGCTATCGCTAATCCTATCGCTCGTCCCTCTCATTCTGCTGCTGGTCCTGTCCCGATCGGGAGGAGCTCGAACTGCTGCTGGCAATTGAGGATTCGGAGGATATCGATATGATGGATATCGCCGATGATGAGTTCACCAGCGTCCCTCTAAGGGGCGGCAATCGATGATTGTTGCTCCCGTGACTGTGACTATGACTGTGGCTATGGCTGTGACTGTGACTGCTGCTGCTGTGGCTACTGCTGCTGTGGCTGCTGTTGCTGCTGTTGCTATTGCTGATCGGCGATCCTCCCACAGATTTCTGATACCGATTGTTGCCGCCGCCACCGCCACCGCCGCCTCCGAGGCGCAGGTGTTGCGGCCGCTGCTGGTGATGATGCTGCTGCTGGCTGTGATGCTGTTGCTGCTGCTGTCTGTGGTGGTGATGGTAGTTCGAGGAGGAGGATGAGTTGCTTTTGCTCAGCTGCTGCTGCTGTTGCATCGGCGGTGGCACGTAGTACTGCTGGTGGTAGTAGCCGGTGGAATTGTGGCTGCCTCTCTGGTTGTAGTTGCGTCCGCTGCTGTTGCCGCCGCCGCCGCTACTACTGCCGCCACCGCCTGTGCCGCTTCCCGAGCCGGCACCAGATCCGCCCACAGATCCTCCTGCACCGTTGCTGCCCACTGGATCTTCCAGTTCCTGTTCATTTGTGTTTTCCGGCTGTGTTTGGGTTAAAAAAAATAATAAGTTAGTTAATTAATATGTTTCATAAATTAATTTACAAAATTAGTATAATTATCAAGGGGTTTTGGAAATTTTTGGAAAAGTCTAGTTATTTTCGAGTTCCTTTCACATTACCTATCACACATTAATTATATTATGTTTTCGGCTCAGAGAGATGGCTTTCTACCTTAAACAAGATTCTAGAAGGGTAATTCAAAATTCTCAATATTGTAATATAACAAAAAATGTTCACTTGGTACCTATTAGATACTTATAAACCTACACTCTCTGTTTTAGGAGACACTTTTAGCAAAAAGATCGAATGAAAGTGACAGACCACATCGAATAGGATACAAAATATACTCTGGTTCCTCTAAAAAAAAGTATCTAAAGAGATGTCATAAAACAATTCTTTAAATTAATCGAAAAATCGTTTTTTCTGACAAAATTTAAGTATAAATTGTATTTCAACAAAGTAGCTTTGATTTTTTAATCATTTAGGAATTATAGGACGAGTGTTTTCCTTCCTAATGGAAGAATAAGCTCATAGATCTGATGGAGAGATCTCTCATGGAAGCCCATCATAAAAAATAAAAGAAAGCACAAGTCTGGGAACATCTTTCCAAATTGAATCTTGAATAGTACCTCTACAACCGGCTAAGAATTAGACTCCTTGTATAAACCAAATGCCACCATTCTCTATACCTGCTATACCATTATTTTTCAAACTCAATGATATTTTTTGTGGAGTTCGGGAGAACTCTTTTCTTTCTATATTTTTAGAAACTCTATAGAGTCTATTCAAATTATTCAAACGGGAGTCCCAGTCCCTATGAAAGTTTGCTCTCTATGCGACAGATTTGTTCCATCCCTCTATCCTTTTCTATTAAAATATATCCACAACTTCAGTAACTTCACGGCTTAAAAAATTCAAAAAATCCCTTCTATCAATGGCTTCTAATCGATTCTCCTCCACTTCCTCCGTCTCCTCTTCCTTTTTACCGAAGATCCTGTTGAGCTGCTGTTGCCGCTGCCGTTTCTGTTGCCGCCACCCCAGCCGCCGTTCGTGGGCGAGATAGTGATGTCGATAATATCTGGACCACCCGAGGAGACCTCAACCACGTCACAGTCCTTGCTATCTTCGGAATCATCGCCCGACGAGGTGCTGCCTCTTCTGTGACGATTCTTGTTCTGCGACTGTTGCACGGCCATCTGCTGTTGCTGTTGCTGCTGCTGGTGGGTGACTATCGGGATGCCCACACCGCCAGGACCACCGCCGCCCACCACCGACACGGCCGTGGTCATGGTCGTCATGGCATTGGTGCCACTGGTGACAAACGCTTGACCCAGATGGGTGCCGGGGGCACCGGGATGGGTGTGACTATTGTGGGCGGATGCCACTTGAACGGCCGCCGCCGGATGGTGGTGGTAGAGCTGCTGGACGACGGCGCCCGAGGGCATGATCACATATTTGGGCGCTCCGTTGGCGTAGGCGGCTGCTGGCAGCGGCGAGATGCGATCCACAACTACCAGGTGCTCGAAATTCACGCGTATCCAGTCGCGATAGTCTATGACATCGTCAGTGATGTGAATAATGCGGCCTAATAGCAAATTATAAGGATTATAGATCATAGAAGAATGAGAATTCCACATGGCACTCACCCAGTATTGAGTTCACTCGAGGATCGATGCCTAGGAGATTGAGCGGGCTGACGGCGAGGGTGAGGACGCGATAGGCGCACTTGAAGGCCTGCTGCACATGGAAGACCCCGTAACTGCTGCGCCCAATATCGTTGCCCGGCGTCAGCGGATCCTCAATGCACAGGAGTGACGGCCGATGTCCGTCCACCATATCACGTTGCAGTTCCTCCTTTGGCATATAACGTCCACCGTTCTTGATCGAAATACCGATCTTCATGTAGTTGAATCGGCGGCCATACAACTCGAAAAATTCCAGCAACAATACACCTAAGTTGGCGGTGTCCTGGTAGATGCCACGCGGATGCAGCTGCAGGAAGCTGATGCACATGAGGATCAGCGAATAGGATGAGATGCCGCCGGTGAACACCTCATTGAGATCGCGCAGTAGCAGGAACTGCTTGAGAACCAGCACCAGTTTGCCCAGAACCGGATAGTCGCGCTTGAACTTCTTGATCAGTTCGGCGGACTGGACGCCGCTCTGCATGTTGAACGAGATGTCGACCTTCACATGGGTCTCCCGATCGGTCAGCTTGATGATGGGCACTGAGGCTTTGTCCAGCACACGCACGGTGCAGGCCTCGGCAATACCGCGACTAACCAGCTCGAATTCCAGGGTACGCAGCGGTAGTTTCTCCCATAAACCTGCAACAAAATATCGTTAAAGATCATAGAAGTTAAGGGTTTTTCGATTGAAATCCTTACCTAGCACAACGAGATCAATGTCAGAGGTGGGCAAAAAGAGTCCGGTGCGAAAGGAGCCGAATATCTCGACCACTGCCTGCGGCCAAATGGAATGGACGACGGCCTCGATGCGTTTAACGACCTCATTGCGGATGGCGTGCTCGCAGGGTGTGGGCAGGACATACTGGTAGAAGTGCTCAATCTCTTCGTGCAACCCGATCACACCCTCGCCGTAGGGATAGTCGGGCTTCCGCCACGGTTCACCCTTGTACTTGGCTATCATCTCCCGATGGTTGTTCATATAGAAGTGTGCCCCGCCCGACTTGTTCTCCGGACGTTTCTTTCTAGACGGATTGTAATAGATGTTGTTGCGACCGGCAGTAGTCGCTGTCATTTGTGGCGGGTTGCTTGGTTCGGTGTTCATGTTGCTGCTGCTGTTGTTGCTGGCGGCGGTACTGCTGCTGTTGGTGTTGCTACTACTGCTGCTGCTGGTGGTTGTGGTGGTGCCTGTGGTTGTTGTTGATGTTGCACCCAACACCTCACCCACACCAACACCAACTCCTGCTGGCCCAGCTGCTTGCCCAGTTGTTGTTGCAGCAGATGTTGTTGTTGTTGTTGTTGCGTTGCTTGATCCAGTCAGCGGCCCGTTTGCAGTGGAGGAGCTACTGCTACTGCTATTACCGGTGCTACTGGTGGCGATTGAATTAACGGTTGAATCAGCTGTTGATGTAGCTGTTGATGAGCTATTAGTCGTGCTACTACTGTTGTTGCTATTATTATTGTTATTGTTGTTGCTGTTGCGTTGAGAGATTCCGTTGAGTTGCTGCAGAATCTCCAAGGAATCTGCCCGGAAGTGGAGAGCCCGACTCAGAGAACTAGTCGGTCGCGATAAGTAGGGCTTGCCTGTAAAATAAAAAAAATAAAATACAATTTATTTTTAATAAATTTTTAACTAAATACAAATTATTTACTTTTTTTTTGAATTTAAAAAAATAAACCAATTCAAAATTTTTATTCGTTTTTTTTTTTTTTTTTTTTTTTTTTTTTTTTTTTTCCACTTCGAAGTAAACACTACGGTGGTCGGAAACCAAATAATATGTTCACCCTACTAGTGTGTCAGGCAATACGATATACTTATGTGGGAACTATGTGTGACAACTAAATCCAGGCTTGTTATATTTCATTTCTTAGACTCTAAAATTAACAATTTACAATTTTTTTTTTGCCAATTACAATATTAATATGGGAACCCTTTTTAGCCGCAAAAATAGTGTGTTTTTTCAGGATATAGTTCCTGGGCATTACCGCTATTATTGTTGGTGGTGTGATTGTTTGAATTGTTGTTATTGTTGTTGATGTTGTTGTTGCTATTGGTGTTGGTACCGCCCCCGATGCCGCTGCTGTTACCGTTAGTCGTCGCCTGCTGTAGCTGCTGATCAAGCAATGCGCCCATCTCCTGGGCGTTCGTCTCCCAAATCTTTAACCATGTGCGCAGCGATGGGCCCTCCTGTTCCTTCTGAAACCAGCCAACAAATGGATCCATTCAAGACGGTTACGCACTCCGGTTGGCTGGAAACGGGCGGGAAACGAGGGGGCGCGTCTCTCCTCGTGTGTGTGTGTCCTTTCCTTCCGTGCTTGCTTTTATTATAAATATTTTATATGTATCTTTTATTCTTTTCTTTCCAGCTACGATGTGGTATTCTCCTCTAAAAATAAAGGATCTGCAATAGTATAAATAAGGATCCAGTTTGAAAAACTCGTTCTTTTTTTTTTAGGATTTTTTAAGGACAAGAAAACTTACAAATCATATAATGAAACAAAGTTCTTCACAACAACTACGAATATTTACACAGTTTATATAAAACAACAAGAGTTTTATATTTAATAAGTAACTAAAATATAAACTCTTTTTTTAAACAAGAAACCATATTATAACCCTGTAAGCCCAGCCATGCCTCCAAGACCTTCAAGATCAATGTAAATAAATAATTTCAACTGAAAAACTATACCAATTATAGATATATCGGCGAGATATTTAGGTTAACTGGGCATGATGATGAATAAACAAAGGAAGAAAAAAAAAAAGGAAAAACACCAACCAACACAAATAATAATAAATAGTTTCGTCTGGCACTCCAAAAAGGCGTTTGCATGCATTTCGTTCGAATGGAAAGCGTAAATGGCAAACTATTGCAAATTATGCGCTCTTTTCTACAAATAGAAATACCACCCACCTCCCCCCACAGACAACCACCATCACCACCCCCACCCCCTGTTTCTTCTTCTTCTTCTTTACAATTGTAGAGAATTGCAGCTGAAGCGTTTAAAGGCGCCAGGCGAAAATTGTTTTTCAGAGCGGCAACAAAAAAAAAAAAAAAAAAAAAAAAAAAAAAAAAAAAAAAAAAAAAAAAAAAATTATTACAAAAAAAAAAAGTTAAGACCCGGTGGCGATAACATTTGATTTTAAAAAACTGCTCACGAGACTCCGAGGCCTGCAAATAAACGACTTCCAAAATGATACTATATCGCACCCAAATGCACGGAGAAAAATACCATAAATAACTAAAAACTTTACTTATTAAGAGAAATGAACATTTTCTTTAAATAATTATTAGAATTGAGAAAAAAAAAACAAGTCTATCTAACTAGTAATCTTCTGATTCACACTCGGATGTGCTAAACATCCATATCAGGCATAGATCATCAGGCTGGCAATGTGATCACATTTTGTTTTCAAGTGTAATAGGAGCACCAATACAATCAAAATTACTCTAGTTTTTTTTTGTTGGTGTGCACGCGCCCGTTTGGGTGTGTGTGTGTGTGCAAGGGCGTACAGGTGGCCGTAGTATGGGGGAGGGAGTGGGAGCGGGACGGCACACATGCACATGTACTGAAAGGCGGCTCTTCGATTATGCAAAAAAAAAAAAAAAAAAAATAGTAAAATATAGATAAAAAGAAAATCAAAAGTGAATAAAACCCGCTAATCACTCACGCACACTAGAAAGCAAACTTTTCCGCGAACTGGTAACTAGACAATTTTTTACCATTTATTGCAAAAATAAGCTGCATTGCGAAGGAAAAACTTTTTCGCACTTACTCCAACTCACACACACACACATATACCTATATATATATATATATATATATATATATATATATTTATACGGCGATGCTGTATATGTACTTGTACATTTTAGGCAAATTATTTTCTTAATGCTGGTCAGTGTTGGTTAACGGCCAAAAGAGAGAGAGAGGAGGAAAGAGAGCGAGAGTTTGGGGCTTGAGGGGGCGGCGCTGGTGGTGGTGGGGCTTGGAGGGGGTGGGTAAAAGCAGCATAGAGCATGTGTGCGTGTCTGATTGTTTCAACCGGCGAATTATGTTGGCTTTAATTAAGATGCTTAATTAGCGCCCTTGCCAGCAGCCAGCGCAGGGTTGTCACCCCGCCTGGTCGAATGACATTTTACAGCACTGCGGTCAGGGCGCGCTTGGGCGGAATGTAAACATTTAATTTATGCAACTAGCGAAAATCAATTAAAGACACACTTCACTTTTCGGTTTCCCTCTCACTCGCGCTCGCACTCACGTGCGTGGCGCCCCGCCTGCCCTCCCGCTCGCACTTATCCGCGTGAATCTCGCGTAATTCCGTTGGAATTCACACACAATTTTTTTTCGCTTCTCCGTTTTTTTTTTTTTGCTGCTGCTGCTGCTGCTATTTTACCTTGACGAGTTTTGTTCTCGGTGCGATTGCGTTGGATTTCAAGTTTAGCACATATACACACACACCAATGGACTTCTACGGCCTGTCACACACACACATGCAGCCAGTCCCCACAAAACGTGCACAACGCCGAATCGGGAAAAAATATAGAAAAAGATTTCGTTTTCAATTAATTACTTTTTAGGGGGGGAGATCGCAGCAAACAACCGCCCAAAAATTAATGGAAAATTACAGTTGTTGTCGGCGTCGCTGCCTCTGGGTTGCTATGCCTTTTATGCACACTCTCGCACATACACAGACGAACTCAGCAACGAGGTAGCAGCGTATCACACACAAACACGCCCGTACTGGGCACTGGTCACTGAGCACTCACTATCGTTCTTGCTCATACGGGCAATGGCCTTATACCGATTACGATTTTAACTGCGAAAATGTTTAATTTTTGCAATTTTGCGTGTCCTGAGCAGATCGCAGGGCTTTACCGCCGTGCGATTGTCTTTTCCCGTTTATTGCTAGATCTAGCTGGTTTAAAGCTATTGGCTATAATTCTGGCTATTTGTTGATGTCTGGCAACGTGAAGTCGCTTTAAACGATAGTTGGCCACACTTCTAGAAAATAGAGAGTTATCGATTGTTTGAAACCATATTGTTTTCTTTCACAATTATATTGAAAACTTATATTTTGGCTTGAAAGATTGACAATATAACGGTTTTTACTCAATAAAAATAAACCCCAGGCACTAAAACTTTGGTATTTTGGTTCGTTGTGTTGAGTTTTCCAGTCCATTTGAAGAAATGGTTAAAGGATACAAATCTAACGTATTTAGATATAGCCAACATGTAGTCTGTTACTTCCTTACAAAATAAAGTAAGAAAATAAAATAAGAACCATACAGTGTGGTTAATTTTGCTCGAACCTTCTATAGTTTATCGATTGTTCTGTGTTTATACTTTTTACAACACTGTCAGGACGAAAGAATATTCAAAAATTTCCAGAACTTTCCAAATGTGGCGCCAAAGTTCTTTTTCCCCATTATTTAATTTCAAACACGATTATTTTGGTTTTATTTTGCATACACACAAAAAATGTCTTTATTGTTTCATTTTTTCTTGTTTGGTTTTAGTTGCTTTAGATTTTATATTGGTTGGTATACTTGTGCCTGCTCTTTGGAAATACATAGTTCTGCTGTTTCTGTTAAACTTTCGCTAAATCTAATTGAATTCGGTTCGTTTTCGATTTCGAATGTCGATCTCTATTTCGTTTCAATTCGTAGTGTTTTCGGTTCGAATTTAAAATGTTCTTCTTTCGGGCTGTCTTGAAACCAAATCACTTCGTTGGGTTGGTCATTTCTGAAATGACCAAACAACTGTCCAGTTTGGTCTTTTTTGGTTTGTTTGTTTGTCGGGTTCGATGCGGCGTAACTGAATTTTACAAGTATTTTTCTCTTGTTTTTTGTTTGTACTTTATGGAAATGAGTTGTTAGCTTTGCGTTTACATTGGTTTGGTTCCACGTAGTTAATGGTTATTTTTTCTCGTTTTTTTCTTTTCATATTTTCTTTTTTTTGCTTGAAATACATAAAATTCTGCCATAGCACAATTACATATATATATCTTCGTTTACATTTAGTTTTGTATATGTATGTGTATGTATGTATATATAATTTTAGTTTATTTTATAGAATTTTTGTTTTGTTTTAAACATTTATAAATATGCATTTTTCTGCGTGTTTTTGTTTTTTGGTTTCTTTCCATTTAAGTTTAACATTAATTCATGGATCTAGGTTTTGGTTTAGTTAAGTTTCAAGTTGTGTTTACAACATTTAAAGCTTGACTATATTGATTTAAATGGATTTTATAGTTTTCATTTGGGTTTCTGGAAGTTGTTTTAGTATTTCTCGATTTTATGTTTTATTTTTTTTTGGTAGGGAGTGGGTTGAGTTATTGTTTCCCCCGTCCCCCGGCCCCACTACAATAAAATTTCGCTTATTGACGCAACATTTAACACCTATGCTTTCTTTTTTTTTGTTGACAATCGTTTTTAATATATATTTCATTTTTATTTTTGTTTCGTTTTAATGTTAAATGGTAAAAAAATCTAAAAAAAAATGTTTTTTCTTCTTGGTTCTCGCTTAAGCACACTCACACACATAATAATAATATCCTTTCCCGGTCCCCCCTCATTATATATGTAGTTTATGGGGTAATTTTTTAACAAGCCTGTGGCACAATTTTCTCGTCTTTTTTTTACCCACTCTAAATATTTTTTTATTTGTATATTTAGACTTAAAAAAAAATTAGGTCTGGTTTGTATTATGCTAGACACCTGGAAATACCCTGTATCCTTGCATTAATATTGGCGCTACTCGAAAGGATATGAAAGTTTAAAGCTTTTGCACACCGAAAGTCTAGAGAGAGAGGGTTCTATCTATGTTTTTAATTATATTATTTATTTTTTTTATGAAAAGCAATTCGAGTGGAGTACAGGGTATTTTATAGTCGCCTACTCTCGACTATCACAAAAACATTCATGTACACCAAGTACTCATTTTTTAATGGGATAAGCTAAATTGTGTGTTTTTAGTTTTTTAATTATTTTTTTATATTTTTGGATCTCGAAACTACTCGCAAAACTGTGGCTATTTAAGAATTACATTTTATTTAATCGCTTCTTCTGGTTCTGCCTTTGGACATCGGTGTTTGGATTATAGTTTTAAAATTTAATCATTAATATATACAAAAAAAATGATGTTCAGTCAATTATAACTATATATTTGTACACACATACATACAATCGAACACTTAAAGAAACAACAATGAGACATTAAATAAAGTTTATAAAAAATGAATTGAAACCAATATGTAAATATATGTAATACCCAAAACTAAATACATGAAACACTTACACATAGTTAATTTTTGCGTGTTTTTATTAAAAGTTTGTTTGACGCTTCAGTTTGCATTTTGTTTTTAGCATTTAGCTTTAGGTTTTTGGTTTCCCCCTACATTTTCGTTATCCCTACGGCAAGGACATCATCGACGTTGTCTCTTCGCGTATCGCCATCCCTTCGCACGGTTGCCCCCATGAGTATGAGTTGCCATTTGGTTTTTGTTTTTAATTATTTAATACACATATTTTAATAATCAGTCGCATAAATGAATCACCTTGCTTTGGTTTATTTTCCTTTTCCCCTCTGGCTTCTTACTTTCGTTCTACCCTCTTTCTTAATTTCGATTCCTTTTCACACTCGGTTCTTTATGGTTAAATACTAAATAATTAATTTAAATGAAAAAAAAAATATTTTACTTCAAAGAAATTTTTTTATAAGTGTTTATATTTTTTATATAATTTTTTTGGATGAAAATAACTAAATATTTTATATTAATTAGAAGTATTCTTTAAGATTTCCAATATATTTTATTTTATGTAAGTTATAGAATAAGTTATAAGCTATAGAGGAAAAAATGGAGGAACTTGAATTTAAATTTATTAAAAAAATAAAATTTGTAGAATTAAAATAATCAACCATTTAAGAACCGAAAACCAAGCGCATTCACCCATCAATCATTCACTCAATCAATCATTAATTCAATGACTCAATCGCACACACACACAGTGTCATATTTCCTTGAGGATGCCTGTAGGACTACCTCTTAGTGCTGAAGGATGCGTGACTTCTGAGCCAGCGTGGCCTCCGACTGATGGAGTCGTCTCTTGCTGCTGTAGTTGCACAGTTTGCCAGCGACCTTGCTCAAGGTCGTCGCCGTGGAGGAGGTGATCAGATCGAGGGCCTGCAACCGGTTATCCAGCTCATCGAGAGCCGATAGTGATGCAGTCGTAGTGGTGGCTGTTAGAAGGGTGGAGAGATTACTGCCCCCGGCACTACTTCGATCCGGATCACCGTCCTTCGGATCCGGGGCGGGGGCTATGTCGATGTCGCTGAGCTGATTGGCCAGCGGATCCTCGTCGTAAGGATCGTAGGGGGGTCTTAATTATTGCTTGAACACAAACAGACCCGTGGGGTCCCACTCGTTGTCGTCAACGGGTCCGAAGCACTCATCGAAGTACCACTCCATGGTCTTGTACACATGGCTCAAGGACCTGCCGATGCCGTGATCCTCGTCGGGATACACCTGGTGCCGGAACTTCACCTGCTGCTCCACCAACGCCCGCACCAGCATCAGGGTGTGCTCCTGGTGGACCAAAGTATCCGCCGTTCCGTGCATCAGCATCAGGTTCCTGCCCTTGATATTGCCCGCCTTCATGGTGAGGTCCGCCTCCTGGAGGGCTCTTAGGTAGTCGCCTTTGAGGGGTATGTACCGCTCCGTAAAGAAGGAGTCTGCAAGGATACAAATTGAATGAAATATTGAGCTTTAAAGGTCTATACATCAATTAACATATTGTATGAAACAAGAATACCTTAATGTTTGAAAGGGGTTTCCATTAGGCAAATGGAAAAAATATATTTAAAAAAATGTACCTAAAGGTTTTGATGGGTGAAGAATCGATCTACAAGTCTTTTAAGGCATTCCCCTCCAGAATCGGATGAAAATTGGAAAAGATATAGCTATGGTACTGGAGCCTATAAGGCGGAAACGAGATTTCCCCATTTTTGAAGGGATATGTCCAGAAAAAATGGCAAAAATTTCAAAATGTATTTTGCTGGCAGATTTTGATGCGGATCGGTGGAGAATCGATCTACAACTCTTTTAAGGTATTCCCCTCAAGAATCGGATAACAATTGGAAAAGATATAGCTATGGTACTGGAGCCTATAAGGCGGAAACGAGATTTCCCCATTTTTGAAGGGATATGTCCAGAAAAAATGGCAAAAATTTCAAAATGTATTTTGCTGGCAGATTTTGATGCGGATCGGAGGAGAATCGATCTACAAGTCTTTTAAGGCATTCCCCTCCAGAATCGGATGAAAATTGGAAAAGATATAGCTATGGTACTGGAGCCTATAAGGCGGAAACGAGATTTCCCCAATTTTGAAGGGATATGTCCAGAAAAAATGGCAAAAATTTCAAAATGTATTTTGCTGGCAGATTTTGATGCGGATCGGTGGAGAATCGATCTACAACTCTTTTAAGGTATTCCCCTCAAGAATCGGATAACAATTGGAAAAGATATAGCTATGGTACTGGAGCCTATAAGGCGGAAACGAGATTTCCCCATTTTTGAAGGGATATGTCCAGAAAAAATGGCAAAAATTTCAAAATGTATTTTGCTGGCAGATTTTGATGCGGATCGGAGGAGAATCGATCTACAAGTCTTTTAAGGCATTCCCCTCAAGAATCGGATGAAAATTGGAAAAGATATAGCTATGGTACTGGAGCCTATAAGGCGGAAACGAGATTTCCCCATTTTTGAAGGGATATGTCCAGAAAAAATGGAAAAAATTTCAAAATGTATTTTGCTGGCAGATTTTGATGCGGATCGGTGGAGAATCCATCTACAACTCTTTTAAGGTATTCCCCTCAAGAATCGGATGAAAATTGGAAAAGATATAGCTATGGTACTGGAGCCTATAAGGCGGAAACGAGATTTCCCCATTTTTGAAGGGATATGTCCAGAAAAAATGGCAAAAATTTCAAAATGTATTTTGCTGGCAGATTTTGATGCGGATCGGTGGAGAATCGATCTACAACTCTTTTAAGGTATTCCCCTCAAGAATCGGATAACAATTGGAAAAGATATAGCTATGGTACTGGAGCCTATAAGGCGGAAACGAGATTTCCCCATTTTTGAAGGGATATGTCCAGAAAAAATGGAAAAAATTTCAAAATGTATTTTGCTGGCAGATTTTGATGCGAATCGGTGGAGAATCAATCTACAACTCTTTTAAGGTATTCCCCTCAAGAATCGGATGAAAATTGGAAAAGATATAGCTATGGTACTGGAGCCTATAAGGCGGAAACGAGATTTCCCCATTTTTGAAGGGATATGTCCAGAAAAAATGGAAAAAATTTCAAAATGTATTTTGCTGGCAGATTTTGATGCGAATCGGTGGAGAATCAATCTACAACTCTTTTAAGGTATTCCCCTCAAGAATCGGATGAAAATTGGAAAAGATATAGCTATGGTACTGGAGCCCATGAGGCGGAAACGAGATTTCCCCATTTTTGAAGGGATATGTCCAGAAAAAATGGCAAAAATTTCAAAATGTATTTTGCTGGCAGATTTTGATGCGGATCGGTGGAGAATCGATCTACAAGTCTTTTAAGGCATTCCCCTTAAGAATCGGATGAAAATTGGAAAAGATATAGCTATGGTACTGGAGCCCATGAGGCGGAAACGAGATTTCCCCATTTTTGAAGGGTCCAGAAAAAATGGAAAAAATTTCAAAATGTATTTTGCTGCCAGATTTTGATGCGGATCGGTAGAGAATCGATCTACAACTCTTTTAAGGTATTCCCCTCAACAATCGGATGAAAATTGGGAAAGATATAGCTATGGTACTGGAGCCCATGAGGCGGAAACGAGATTTCCCCATTTTTGAAGGGATATGTCCAGAAAAAATGGCAAAAATTTCAAAATGTATTTTGCTGGCAGATTTTGATGCGGATCGGTGGAGAATCGATCTACAACTCTTTTAAGGTATTCCCCTCAAGAATCGGATGAAAATCGGAAAAGATATAGACAGGGTTCTGGAGCCTATTACCCCATTTTTGAAGGGGTTATCTTTTATCGGATTTTGATTTTTAGGAGGACACTTACAATGGAATCCAAAGTTGACAATTGGATTGATGGCAACGGCGCACTGAAGGACCTGCTGGGAATCATCGATGAGCATCATGGCGGAGGCATAACCACCATAACCCCAGCCAAAGGCGCAGATCCTTAAAGGATCAATGAACTTTAGGTTGTCACGCAAGTATCTGTTTGGAAGTAAACATTAGTTTTGTTTTAAAAAAAAACAAAATGTGAGACATTACGTTAGTACGCCAAGTTGATCCTCCACTTCGACGGTACCGAGCTTCCCATGGACTTGGGTTCGAAGGAGTTCTCCTTGATAGCCACTGCCACGCCCATCGATTTGGGCCACAATAAAACTACGCTGACTGGCCAAATACCAATTCCAGTCGACGTGGAAGCGCTCTGTTACTAACTGAGATCCTGGTGAGGCGTCACTGAAAATGCATAGAAAAATATTTAATATTTATACTAATAAAACAATTTGTAATTTAATTTTAGTAATATATATCGATATTCAACGACAAAAGACACTTTGAAGAATTCAAATCTTTACCGGTTGGCGCCAAACACCTGGGAGGGGGACAAAAATAATACCTTGGCAGCACTTGTCATAGTAGCACCCTCTCTCAGTCTCCTCGATCAGGAGAGCATTCTAATCCTTTGCTCTTTTCCTCCCTCTCTGTTGCCATTTTGGTGCGTTTACTTTAGTGCTTTGTTTTATTCATTCGTAAACTTAAAATGGTGTCGGATAGACGCTACAATTCTTTTATATCCTAATTAATATAGTTTTTTAATCTGTGCCTATCAAGTTAAATAATTCAATACCCTTTGTGTTCCCCTTTTTGTCGGTATTTTCGTGTTTGATTGTTTGGTGCCGGTCGGTGTGTGTTTTTCGATTCTCAATATTCTTTATACATTAATAAATTTATTCTTTACATTTTTGATTATAAATTTATTAATTTTTATCTATTCTTGTACTGTTTTATGAAGAAACTTTTAAAATATGCTGCAATTTGTAGCTACTCCCCCTGCTCGCATCTATGGTGAGAGTTGGCAAGAGGGGTGCTGACAATGCCAGAGAGTCCCCACCGCAAAGTACCGCTATTTTATGGATGCCTGGAAATATGCGCTACTTTACATGCGTTACATACTTTACTTGCATGTAAATAAGTACGTATTTGTAAAATATTTGTAAATGTAAATACAGAGGAACAGGTGAGTTAAACAATTAAATTTTGTATTTTAAATTTAAAGTTAAAATTAATAATTGAAGAAAAAGGAGGGAGGGGTTTTATTGCATTTTTTTTTACTTAAATTTCTATAAGTGTAAGAAAATCATAAAAAGTGTACTTACACATGCAACACTAACGGGAAAGCTACGTCCTCCTCCTCGCGCATTCCCGGGGGCAGGAAGAGGCGAACCTGGGCATGAAAGCCATGCCGGATTTCCACACTAAACGTTCGCATCTGAGGCACTGCCAGCTGGGAGAGTCGATGCCGCAGGACGTCGCCGGCGTTGAGGACATAGATCTTGTCATTGCTCGCCGTCTCCACCAGATAGACACTGGGCGCCTCGGGACCCAGGCATTCCTGTACGTAGTAGCTATAGTCCTGGCTGAACTGCACCCGATTGTAGAGACAATTCTTGGGTATGTCGTAGAGACAGTCGTCGGGCTCCAAACGCGCCACAATGTCCTCCCAGCGATCGCCCCGCTGGGATATCCTGGCCCTGTGCAGCCGGTAGGTGGACTCGGTGTTGTCGCAGGTGAGACAGGTGGGCGGTGTGGACGTAATGTACGTTCGGTTCGATTCCGTGACATTCAGCTTCAAGCTGATCTTGTAGAGATGTCGCTCCCCGGGACGCTTCTCCGGAGCGGCCATGAAATAGACTATCTCATGCGGCTCATCCCAGCCGATGATCTCGGTCACCTCGAACCGGCCCATGGTTAGGGGCACAGGTCTCCGGTCCAGGGAGGAGATGAATACCACATGCCGGTAGTGGCCGTGTTCCCCATCCCGCACCGGTAATCTCTTCAGGAGATATCCCCCGTTGCTGATCTCATGGGTGGTGCTGCCCGTGCCCTCCATCGTCACATTCATTTGCGGTTCGGCCGGCAGCTCCTCCGCAGGTTGTTGCATTTTCTGGTTCTGGTTCTTGTTTTGCTGGGACACCAATTGATTCCGGGCGGAGAATACCGGACGTTCCGAGGGCAATACCCAGCCATCGTTGATGGTAACCTCCGTGTGCACCGCCTGGCAATGGAAGTGCGGTGCCCGGCACAACACTGTCGTGGCCTTGGTCTGCTCTCGATTGGTAACCGTCACGGAGAGATCGATGGTCGAGGCCCAGGTTAGGCCGCCCACGTAACTTCCATTGGCCAGGTCGGCGGGCAGCTTGATCTGGGTGGGGAATATGTACTTGATCACGGAGAGGTTGACCACGTTCACGGTAACATTGGGATTGCGGGAGCCCGTTTTGGGGTAACGCTGGGTCAAAACGGCAGGGTACTTGATGTCATCACCCATCCAGGTGTATCTAAAATGGGAGAGGGTTACTATTTATAGATGGTTCTAGGTGTAAGCTTTGGAGTATTATTTTTTTTTTTAAAACAGTTATGTTTTTAAAATTTAAAATCAAAATTAAAAGCTACAGAAAGTCCAACACTCACTTGTATTCATTCACTTCGCTGTCATTGTACGTTATATATGCCAAATAAAGACCATCCGGCGAGAATTCCATGCTGCTCCGTCGACTCTCCAGCTCGGGCACATTCTCGTATGTCCAGTCCGGCACACCGTTGTAGACCACGCCCCCCGTGGGCGCCGCCTCATCCGGATATCCCTGCCCCCATTCACTGCCGCCGCCCGTTTGTGTTATCCGGCAAACGAGTTCGCCCTGGACTTTCGGCTTGTAGTAGATGTCGTTGTGATGGACAAAGGCTATGGCCTGATTCAGGGTGTAGCCGCCAGTTTTTCCATTTGAATTTTGGCCACTTCCTCCTCCTCCTCCTGCTCCGGCCCCGGCTCCAGCTGCTCCCCCTCCGGCTGGTCCGCCTCCATTGCCACCGGCCGCGGCCCCATTTGCAGCGCCTGCCAAACTGTTCAGAATGATACTGCCGCTGGGCAGGGGCGATAGAGTGGATGTGGGACTGGCAGGGACACTGCCGGGGAGAGGTGGCGGGGCCGCCAGGGGCGGTGGGGGATTGGCCGGGGCCCATACCACGTGCTGCAGGCGGGGCGCCTCCGCAATGTTCTCAGTGGGTCCCAGCGGAAATGTGTTTGCCGTCTGCACCTCGTATACGTGATGTCTGCGGAAGCGATAAAATATCACACACTCGTATGCCTTCTTATCAAATTAACTAATGTCCTTGCCAAGTTGTACATTTTTCAATTCCCCAATATAATTACTCTTGAAATAAATGCTCGGCCCAGTTAGGTGGAAAGGCTAAAACTTACCTGGAGCCCTCGGCATTGGTGTCCGATTGCAGGAGAACATACTTTTGGTCTGGTGCCACGAGAAACGATTCCGCGTTCAGCTGGCGCTAAAAAAATACAAAAACGTAAATAAAAAGTGATACATACTTATGTTTTAATAAATGAAATTAAAGGACTTGAATAATTAGTAACATAAACCTAAGATATTTAGGTATTAAAGCTCTAAACCCATTAGAAAGCTAAATTAAAGCCATATATTAAAACAATTTACATTAAATATTGTTCTAAACAGACATTGTATCATTATGTTCGAGTATTTTGAGCAGTTCATGTTCATGTCGTTCTTAGGTTTACAGAAAATATTTCCTATCTTTAACTTCACTTAAATTGTGATATATGTAGGTATAGAATCTAAAAATAATACGAATAACAAAGTCTTTGTAATATTGTATAAAATTGGTATATTTTGTTCAGGTACTCTCAGGTACCTCTCTTAGCTTCAATTGATAGATAGATAAAGTGATTAGAAAGTATGGAGAACATAATATTATATTATACAATATTATTATTATATAATATTATATAATATTAGCCGTATTATACAATATATGCGATTTAAATGTCTCTTTTCAAATGTCTCTTTTATTTATGTATTTTATTGATAAAATAAGCCTTACATTACATTGAAAAACCAAAATTAAGTACATAAATTAAAATTAAAAACGGATCCAAAGACTTACAAACGTTGAATTGGTCATAAGAATGCGTGTGGTGAGATCCGCCATGTTGAGAATGGACAAACCGCCCGTAGGATCCCGATAAATGAGCTCTCGACCTGAATATAGATTTTTTTAAATTTAAAATTTAAATATTAAAACTACATTTAAAGTAATTAAGTTGAAATCGTAACTCGTACCATTGCTCCAAGTGCCGTTGAAGGGCTTCCATTGTAGACTCCGGCCAAGGATATCGCTGGGTAGCATGCGACGTCCTCGAATGCGCAGGCCCTCGTCCTCCGGCGACAGCAGAAAGATCGAAAATATGATGAGGCTGAATACTGCGGCGATTACCAGCAGAGCTATGAAGATTCCCCGCCAGTTGCGACGTTCTGGAG
Organism: Drosophila pseudoananassae pseudoananassae; assembly: GCA_018153035.1. Lineage (NCBI taxonomy): Eukaryota > Metazoa > Arthropoda > Insecta > Diptera > Drosophilidae > Drosophila > Drosophila pseudoananassae. Next base: position 1,316,373 of record JAECXR010000023.1, on the reverse strand, counting down.
AAATGGCCACCAGTTCCTGCAAAAAATTATACAAAATATAAACAAATATTTAATAATTTTTCCAAGTTGGTTTTTAGAAAGAGAGCTGAGCCATAAGCCTCTTCATAAAGTCTATACTCCATTGGCCTTTCTTCCTTTTTTTTGGCTTCACTCATATTTCAAGGCAAATATTATTCCTTTAATTGGTTAATTGCATTAGGCTGCGCCTTTTTTCGGACCCCCTTCGTTTCCAATTAAACTAATGGATTGGAGGAAATATTCTCCTCAGTTTATCAAAGCCGGAAGAGAGTTGCAAGGCATTTATATATATATTTGTGTAATTTCCCTCTTAAATTGTCTAAAAAGAAATCGTGTTATTTTCGTCCTTGAAGGGCATTAATTGACGAGAGGGAATCAAGCAAATTGAGGTCACATATGTAGTCGAAAATGATTAAAAGGAAAGTAAACGTTTTACAAATACCCTGAAAATATAATTTGTAAAAAATATAGTTTTAAAATTAATTAGTAAACTTAGTATACTATTTCAAATAAAATGTATAACATCTTTTTTTTTAGAATTTACTCAAAAACCAAAATCCCCCAACACTATCCTTCTAGTAATTGCCAAACTATTTTAATGCATTTTGCATGTGAGGCGAAAAGTTCCTGTCCACAGCCACGCCTACTTGCCAAAACACACACCCACATGCAAGCACACATATGGAAAATAATCCGCATCGTAAACTCGATTTGCACTTAGCCAGGACTTGAATATTCTTATCGAAGGATTTCAGGCTGTGGATTTGGTTTTTTTTTTTTGGATTTAAATTTTTTCTTCTCTCATGTCTAGTCTCATGTATTTCTATATATTTTCTTTTATTTTTATTCTGTGTTTTGGCCAATTCGATTCTGGCCGTATTCCCCCAAGTGGCAGCCACTCAGTGTCGTCGTTGCTTGTGTCTCGAAATTGAATTAAAAATTTATATGCACTTGACGCTTGGAGGGAAAAACTAGAGGAAAATTGGTGGGAAAATTGTGGAAATGGCACAAAAAAAACAGCAGAAGCAGAAGCAGAAACAGCAAACAGAACATGGCTAAAATGTGCATGTGAAAAGTGCTAATTGAAATTAGTTGCCCCAAAACTGCAGAACAGGAAATTCGATTTTGTTGAGGCAGCAAACTGAACATTTTTCCGCCAAAACCAGAATACTTTAAGCGTCCCACAGAAAGTAGTGGCCATTAAAAAGTTTAACAACTGACGAGGGCTATTAAATCGTAGAGTTTTAAGTTGTTTTTTAAGGGCCTTAACTTAAATTTTCATGCTAGATTCTTCATAAAAAAATGATGGCCCTAAAAAGTCAGGTTTATATATTTTTGAAGGTCTGATTAAATCATTGCCTTTGACCTTAACAAGTTGTCTTTATTGCCAATAATTACTGCAACTTGTCTCCGAAATATGGCCAAAAAATTAATTGCCAAAAACAAAAACTGGACACAAAAGAGACAACTTGAATTTATTGCCAACGGAAATGGCAGATGGAGCACAACCATTTAGTGTCCAACAATTGTCTGGCTCCAAGTGTCCTTGGTCTTTGGTAGTTGGTCCTTGGTCCTTGGTCCGGCGGCCTCTCGTTTACCGCCATGTGTCCTGGCAGGGCTCGTTCGTTGATGTCCCTTCATAAGCTATTAATGCCAGCCAGTTGGTAATAAAAAGGTGTGACAATTGAACATTTTCTGGCATTCTCGACAGCTGGATTACTAGCCAGAGCTAATTGGTAATAAAATTTAATTGACTCAACGATAAGTTCAACAAGCCATTATAACAAAATGAAATATTAAAGGCTATAATTTTATATTTTAGAAGGAAATTACAAAGAATAAGGCTACAAGTCGTATGAGTACTTAACTCTAAACGTAGTCCTTATATACCCCAATAATATATCGGCATAATCCTCTGCGTATTTTGTTGTCTTGGCACCCGGGGCGTATACGTTATATGCGAGTTACCTAAGTGTACGCATAATTTATGTGAAAATGAATGAAGTAGTTGTTGTGTCGGCACTGTTGTTACCACCCTGGCATTGTTCTTGGCCCGATGCTTTTGGGCCGTTTTCTCATCCTCGTTTACGTTATTCGGAGCCTTGGGCGAAATGCCAAATGCAGGCAGTCGGCAGTAGGCAGTCGGCAGTTGGCAGTCGCTTTGGTGAATGCGTTCACAGCTCATTAAATGCTCATTGAGGAGGTAACCGATGAGAAACGGGCGTCGGCGGCGGCGGCTTTCTTCGTCGCTTTCTCCGCCATTACCGTCATTTCTCTTGCCGTCACACGATTATCGATTGCCGAGCTGCATTTGCATTCAACCAGCGGCTTTCCGACCATACTTCCCCTCATTTTGTGCGATTACATCTCGCACGTCTTGTCTTTCGATTGTTTGATTACACGGTGAGAAAACTAAGGTTATTGGTGTTGGCAGGTTTAATTAAAACTAAGTTGGTTAAACTAAGTTGTTAGCCTTTGAAGTCTGATCATTTGTACGTAGAAGTTGAACCCTAACCTTTGAGACACATTTTCCATTAAAGACATATGTCTTTCCATATATTATTTTTATTTTATCCTTCCCCTGTGGAGGATTATGATTATTTTGTTATCAAAAACATATATACATGTGTATATAATCCTTCCAAAACGGAGTCGAACTCTGATCATACCTAACACCTAAACCTACCCACCATTAGAGATGGGAACTTAAAAGTTACTTCAAGTAACTCATTAAATAACAAAACATCTTTCTTAAAAAATAAAAAATAATCCCCTCTAAGCAGAGTCGAACCCTGTCAACTACTTGAAAATCTTTAGCTATACAATTGCCCTAAAAATCGTATTTAATAGCCCTCTTAGAGTCCAAATTCTTGACTCCTCGTATTAAATTACCCTTCTGGCTACTAAATGTGTTTTTTTTGTCTATTTTTTTGGTACCCCCATTGTTGGCTCCATTAGAGCGCAACCAAAGCCGACAGCTGACAAAGCCACAAAGAGATCGGACCTGGCCAGTTGGCTTCAGCTTTGGCTTTCGCTTGGGCTCTGGATGTGGGATGTGGATGCATCTTTTATGGGCTGCCTGCCACTCAGAAGATGCCACTGACAAGTGCATATGCTTGAAAATACTTTGTTATTGTTGATTTTACCTTCTGCACCTCCGCTTTGAGTGGGTGTGTACTATATGTACATATGTGTGTATGGGCTTTGACCACAAAGGTTTGTTTTCACAACCATTGTAATTTTTTTTTTTTTTTTTTTTTGCTAGTTTCCATAGATGGTATAACCCGTATCCGGATGAGTCTGTGTGGACGAAGGCCAGGACATGGATTGCATTTTACGACTTTGTCTGCGGCTCCTTTGCTCTCACTTGCAGCACTGTGACCAACCACAATTTTTCCAACCAGTTTTCCACAGAGGTTTTCCCTCGCCAACTACCCCACTACCCAACGACCCAGCTCCCCAGTCTCACACAAAACCAAACCAACGCAGTCCTTTGCCATTTTATTTTTCCGTTGAAAATAATTACCTCGCAAATAGTGAAAACAGCACAAAGGCATTTCGATCAACAAAAGTAATGAAAAAAAGAAACTAAAAAAAATACAAGAAACAGATAAAAAATCAAGAGACGGAATTATTTCAAATAAAGAAGTTTTATTGGAAAATAATAACACAAGTTCTTTGTAGTGAAAAAATATACATATATAATTTCAATAAATTTAATGAAAAGCAATTTATTTATGCAAACAGATTGTATTTTGAATAATGACTTCGAATGTTGTTGAAAAAGCTTGAAAAATATTGTAAATATAAGTTTTAAAATAAGTTATAATATTAAGATAATCTTAGAGATATAATATTAGGATAAAGATAAATATAAACAGGCTTCGACTCCGCTCAAAAAAAATTTTATTTAAAAAAAAAAATTCTTTTAAGATAAAGTACCTCAATATCTTTTCCCTGCAAAGAAATAAATTCAAAGTTGTGGAGGCACTTCCGGCTTTTAATTTTTATAACCTTTAAAAATTATATTGTTCAAAAAGTTCCAGGGCAACTATTAAATCTAAGAGCCTTTACTTCGGCCAACAAAAGTGTTTATTTTTTTGTTCATCGTTTGGGCCAGCCACTAAAATTCATGTAGGACTTTGTAGCGGTTTTTCTCGCAGCTGCATTTTATGGCCCATCATAAAGATTTTCCTACAAAACACATACACATTTTCACGAACACACCCACACACACATACCAACACTAAAACACACCATCACATCAGTTTATAGAAGTGGAAATTTGAGTATTTTGTGCATTTTGGCGGGAAATTTAATTCTTGGCCTTTTCCCGAGCAGCATTCCAAGCGTTGAGTGCTTAATTGGATTTCCTCTGTGCTGGCCCCAAAAACAATGACGAATTTGTGGCGACAACTGACTCGGCCTTTCAACACTTTCCCTCCACTTTCACCCACTTTCGTCACTTTTCCTCACTGCTGCACTATAGGAAATTTGACCACTTTATCTGGCCAAAAACCATTTTTTGAAAGTTAAAGAATATAAATAATTTTAACTGCATATCATTCACAATAGATTAATTTTTAATGTTGCGTACCAGAAATTTCCATAGATGGCGCCACTGCGAAAAAATCAGCTGTTAAAAACAGCAGTTGATGTTAACATTTGCATGAGCTTAGAATTTAAGATTTTTTGGTGCGATTTTAAAAACGCAAATACTGAAAATTTTATGAACAAAATCAAAAGTTTTGAAATGAATACTTTTCAATGTGGTTTGTATTATGTGTTTGTGTATCTGAAGTGTCCAAAAAACTTGTGTTGTCTTTTTAATAAAGTGAAAATGTAAGCAGTCTAGCAAAGGAAATTTTTAGAATTAAATCACATTTTTAAAAAGAGATTTTAACTAATTCTGGCCGAGTCGGACAATGTAATTTAGTCCATTTTGTAGATTGTTTAATTTTCTTCAAATGAGTGAAATATGAATATGCACTTTTATGCACTTTTGAAGAAATTCATAATTTAAGGAGGCAACCTCAACACCTTGAATGTGAATCTGTTAACTATGAGACTAGTGCAAAACCGAACAGTTAGCAAGTTATTTTTAAATAGGGGGCGGTGCCAAGCCCACAATTTTTTCATTTGTGAGTTCTTTGGACCATATAAACTCAAATCAAAAATCAAAATCTAAATATCTTGCATAGTTTTTGAGTTAGAATGTGTTTCTTAAAAAGTGGGCGGTGCCACGCCCACATTTTTTTAAAATCTTAAATTTATTGACCATGTGAACTCAAATCAAAAATCAGAACTTAAATATCTTGTTTCGTTCTTGAGATATTATTTTTGGCCAGAAAAAGTGGTCATATTTCCTATAGTGTGCTGGATGGGCGATAAGTTTCAGGCCCTTGAATGGACAAAACGAATGAATCCAAACAATGGACATTTTTGGGGTCCTTTTTGGAAAGGACTGCTTTTTGAAGAACAAAATAGGGGATATTATAAATAAAAGGGGTGTATATTTGTATATTTTTGGTATATATATGTATTTAGGTTCTTTATATTTTAGTTACTGTTATTTAAAAATATTTACCCTTTTTTTAATAAAATTAATTTTAATTTTCTATTTTACAGATTCTTCCTCCACTTTTTCAAATCTCGTATAATTGACCAACATTTTGGATGTTTTTTGGTAAGTTAGAACCTTAATTTTTCACTATTTAACACAAGAATTGCATTAATTTTTATTTTGAATAAATTGGGGGACTTTTAATTTCAAAATACAAAATTCTATTACCTAAATAGGTTTCAGAGCCAACAAAACACAAGCCAAAAAAGGACAAGGAACAAAAAAGCCTAGACAATTCCTTTGAGCCTGGAAATTGTGCCATTAAAGTCTTCGCACTTAATCTTAATATTAATTGACTTTTAAGGACGAGCGACAAGGATACCGGGCAACCGACCTTGAGCAGGTGTTGATCCATACTTTTCGGCTGTCGGCGTACAACTAAATGTTTGTCGTCTTTTAATTAGAAATTGCAGAGAAAAAAACAAACAAGCCAACAAAAAAAAGGAGAAAGTTATGGCTCTGTCCGAGAATAGGCGCAAATATTACGCAAACCGTAGAAAGAGACGGCTGTTGGGAGTGGGAAAGAGATGGTAGAAAGGGGAATTTCAAAATGGTTCCCGTGAGGAATGACAGAAAAAAAATAATAAAAAAAAAAGTAAAAATCATTTGCAACATTGAAGGCATAAGAAAGGCAAAGAATGTGGAAATGGTAGTTGGGGATATATGTATTTATATATCTAGAATATATATAGAATAGGATATATAGAAGGACACACGGAAAGTTTTCGTACTTGCCCACGCAGGGAAAAAACTTGTGTCATTATGATGAACTTTTGGTTCCTTTGGCTCATTTATATGATGACCGCCGGGTTACCCTCTCGACCTCTCCACCTCACCCCCTTCGCCAGTCAGCGCTCCCCTCTCCATCCCAAAAAAATGTTCCATTTTCCTTCAACATGCATGGCTGACAATTATTAATGAAAGGGTAAGCACTCCTCGTCCATAGCTCTCTCTATCTCTCTATATCCTAGACCTTATCCTTATCGCCATTTTTTTTGTTGTTACCCTGGAATGCAAAATTTATTGTCTACTTTTATTTATTGATCCAAGTTTGTGCCGCCTTTCACTTTGCCTTTCACTTTGGTCATCGTCATTTTCTTATCTTGGCCACAAATTGCCCGAACGGCAGGGAAAACTTCACGGAAAATGTGGAAAACTTGGACTTGGCGAAAAATGGCATATGTAGGATAAATAATGCGGGTACTGGGTCGAACACAAAGAGGCTGAAACAAGGGTCTAGACTTCGAAGCTATCGAATTTTTTGGTTTATAAATTAAGTTTAAGAAAATTATTTTGTAATATTTAATATTTTTCGAATTTAATGTGGAAGTTGTGGAATTTATTTCACATTTTCACAACACATTCGCAAATCTCAAATGAGGATAATTAAAAGCGAATCAAGGGAAATGTCCACCCAACCCGTTCCTCCGAGGAAGCCCCCCTAACCGGCTACGCCCCTGTAGCGTAATCAGCTTCTGGAAAAACTTTTTCCCCCCATTTGTCGCCAGTGAAAAGTTTTGTCAGCTAGCTTAAAATGAGTTTGGCAACAAATTTGATAGAGAAAAGTGAGGGGAAGAAAAAGGGGAATCTCCGTGGAACAAATTAAATTTTGAAAAGCAAAAAATTATGAAGCAGAAGGAGAGGAAACTGCTCAATTATTTGCTCAGAGCTATAAATTTTATTTGTATTTTATTAATTTATGTCAGAGCTATGGCTGTCGTTTCCGATTCAAAAAATAAGGTAATAAAGCCCAGGAAACAGGAAAGAGACGTTATGGACCACTTATTTATATCGTTTTCTTTTCTTTTTTTTTTTTTTTTGTTTTCTGATCTGAAGGAAATCTAAAGGAAAATTGGAAGGGAAAATCGCGGCGTCGGCTGCTTTTGATGGCATGGCCGCAAGGTTTTTTCCAGCGATATGGCTAAATCGATATAGCAAATCGAGTTTTGTGTTTTATTTATGGCCCAGGACCCAAAACAAAACAAAGTAAAAAACAAAAATAATGAAATGCCAATCGAAAGTTGGCAACAACAGGGAATATCCTTGAGCCCACTTCTCATTCTTCTCAATTACCCGCCCAATCGTTCTTCCAGTCGTCGTCGTTGTCCTTAAACTTGAGTGTATAATTTCGAAATTTATAAACTGTGAAATCTGAGGGCGCACGCATCGGCTTTTGCCTTCATCCTTCCGTTGTTTTATTTATGAATTCGGCAACAAGAAAAGGATCCCAGGAAAGGATAGCAGGGAGGTGGCGTAACCGGCAAGGAAGAGGAACCTCTAACCATGAAATATCTGTGCCTTGAAGCGCATTTATCTGCGGCGCGTCTGAAAGCAATTAAATGAGCCTAGAAAAAGGAAGCCACTTAATCCCTTCCATTCTTGTCTAGCTGGTCCTTCGCCCGGCCAAAGACAAAAACATTTGCATACTTAATTAACTTGGCTAAAATATTCAAAACAGCAAAAGCCTGGTGCCGGTTGCCGGGTGCCTGCTGCAGAAATATTGTCTGAATAAAAACAACAGGAACAGGAGTATCCAATTGGTTTTGCAGTTTCCTAAAAAATTCGAAATTTATTCAAGGAATCTGATGGAATTGTATTTTAAGGTATTCAAAGTATGTTTCTTAAGTGGTTTTTTGTGTGTATTCTTTTTTGGTTACAAGGAGAACCTTGTTACAAGCTTCTTCAAGTAACTAGTTCCTTTTTCCAATTACTCGTTACTTCTTGTGTCCAATTATAAGTTACTAGTTTCTTGTTCCTTTAAGATACTAGCTTTTAGAACCTAGTTTAGATACTGACTACTAGTTACTAATTTCTTGTCTTTAATTATTAGTTTTTTGTCTATGTTTTCTGGTTACTAGTTAATATTTTCATATTACCGAACAAGGTCCAGAAATATTTGGGCCAAGACCGACAAGTATCCCAAAAACCTCCCACCCGAATCCTAGAAAATGGTATGCAAATTACCCGGAATCAACATTTTTGGCTCACCTCATCCTTGGGCACCAGAGTCACCTTCTTGATGGTCGGGGCACTGTTGTTAACAACGACCGTTTCCCGTTTTAACGATGGCCTTTTCAATGCCGAATGCGGCTTTTGTATCTCGACCATTTCGCAGAGATACTACCGAGATACTAGCGGATACTGGGGGTGTGATTATTACAGCGCGGATTACGATGAGATGATGAAATGTGGCAAATGATGAGATGGCTTATTAGTTAGTTTAACGCCGAAGGCACAAGGAAAGTTGCCTGAGAATTTCACAAACTGTTGCCAGTATTTTTTTTTATTTATTTTTTTTATTTTGAGAAGAAAAGCGACGGAGGAGGAAAAATGTGAAAAAAATCATAGCTTTTAGTCTGTGCTTTTTGGCCATGAATTCAGTTTTAGCTTCATCTTATTTTCAGTCAAGTCAAACGGCTCATTAATCAAAAGGGAATGGCCATTATAGCACGCATTAGGTCTACACTGCCAGAAATTATGATTATAAATGATGGTAGGACTTTTTTTTTGTTTGGTGAAAAGAGCTTTAGGCTGATTAGCTTTGATGACATTTTTTTATTGTCAGAACGAAAGAGGGTTTTCTTTTAATTTATTTCGAGGAATAGAGGGATGAAGGATAACAAAATTGCATACTTTTTCATGAAAATGTATAGTTTGTTTTTTTTCTGTATTATATTTTTTTTCTCAGTTTTAAAATTAGATTTGATTAGTGGGTACAATGCCAAAGGCCTCAGCATATTTTTAGCTGTTCTTTTCAAGAGAAAGCATAAGATTTCTTTATAATTCTCTTTTGCAATATATTTTTTTTACCATTTTTCAAAGGTTCATTTTTTTGTTTATGTTTTAATTCGTATACAAAATATTCTATTCCTTAAGTTTAAATATTTACTAATTTATGACTATTTTAACGACAAGTAGGACACCTTGCGTATTTTTTGCCTTTTGAGCTGGATTTAATACTATTTTAAATTTATTTAACTCAAGTTTTTATTCTCCATGTTTATTTAATAGAAAATATTTAATGAATAAATCTACTTATTCTATTTTAGTTGTTTTTTTAAGGCTTCCTTAAATTATTTTTTTTAAACCTGAAATTTGTATTATTATTTTTGTGAGAAATGCCTGAGAATAACAATTTTCAAAAATCTTAAAAGAGTCTTTAGCTCTCTTCTCTAATTCCTTTTTTAACAGTGTATAAGGACACACACCTAAACACTCTCATATATGTCATGTTGTGCGTGCTCGGGCATTATCTAAATTAGTGATGTGCGTCGTAAAGATTTTTGGCTTCATTTCAGCTCAATCCCGACTCCCATAGGCTTCTATATTGTGCGTCCCAAGCATCCTGCGTAACCTTCGCAGCCTGCGTGTCCTGGGTATGTCATTTAATGAGCTGTTTATGCAATCATCGGTCTGGCTTTTTGGGCAATAAATTCGTTTTTGGTAATGGTAGTTGGGTGTTGGGTGTTGGGTGTGCTGGGGAGTGGGAGAGCAAGGACTAGCTTTGACAACGGCGCAGAAAATTTGCATAATCGCGAAAGAGAAAGTCGTCGGACAGACCGACCGAGCCAGCGACTTAACCTGAACGAGCCCGCATAATGTGACCGACGTCATGATTATAATGATGTGCTGTAAGTTTAAGCTGTTGATTCAATTTTCTGGCACTGTTTGGTGCCAGATAAACGACTTAGTCACTTGCCACAAAAAGCCAAAAAAGCGAACAAAAAAATTGAATTAAACAGCTTCGGGCTTTTTGGTTTTCACTTTTAGGTTTTTTATTTTAGTATTCAGTTTTCTGGGCACATGTGAAATGTGCGGGTGGGGAAATCTTTGCGAAAAGTATTAGCATAAACACACCAAGCTGGGGAAACTTCAACACGGCCAAGTGCCAGCTGTTTGGGGGAAAACTTTTGTAACAGAAAAAAAACGGGGGGAAATTCAAGAAATTGAGTCACATATTTTGTAAAGGCGATTACTCTAATACCCTTGAGGTCATATTTTGAAAATATTCCCGAAATATGACGGACACACGGACAAATCACAAGTTTGCGGACAGACGGACATGAGGATATGCGGACATACGAACATACGAAGCCTTTATAACCTCCATCATCCATCACTTCATTAAAAACTTCCAGGAAAAATTAGAGTACCTTTTTAGAAGAAAGAGTATTCAAAAAAAAAAAGAGCACTAACGCAAACAAATAGAAAGAAGGGTAGGATGGGGGCAGGAAAAACTTGGACCAAATTTGCAATTTGCATATTGTTGAGCGTAAGTTTAACCAGGAAGTTTCATGGATACCAGGGTTCCGGTGGGCACTGCGGGAAAGAAGGACAGCCAGGCGGTCAAGTGGCAAGAGCCCGAGGGCCGAGAAGAGGGCCTATGCAAATGTTTAGCTCCGGCCGGTACAACGTGGCGTATGATTGATGTGGTCAGTTGGTTCAATTGCTCCCGTTGCCTGTTTACATAGGACTCCTTCTTCTGTTCGCCTTCTTTTTTGGTTTTCTTTTTCTTCCTACCGCTTTCTTCGTATATAAATTTTTGTTTGATTTTTTGTTGCTGGTATTTTTTTTTTGGCAATCAATTTGGGTTTTGCGGCTCTCAATTTAAACCCTTTCCTTTCGCCTTGAACAATGTTGTTGAATTTCCTTTAGCATACTTTCACCAGAAACAGGAAACTATTTTGGCCAAGATGTTGGCCAAGAAGGGCGGCAACGTGGACGGAGGACGGAGGTAAAGGCAGGGGAAGGCAGTAAGCCAAGAAAGTTTCCGCTTGTAAAATAAGAAAATATAATTTCGGGCAAGTATACTTCTACAGCGAGTAGTTTTTAAAGGTTAAATACTTTATGAAAAGGATTTTTGGATTATTGTAAGACTTTTCAAGATTAAAATTAAAAATTTGAAGGTTTAGGGTAGCTTTTGAGATGTTATTTCTGTCAAGACCAATCCTGTTTTGGTTGTCAAGAGTGTAGTGATTAAGTTCACATTGTCATTCGCCAAAAGCTCAAGTAAATTTCAAAGTTGAATTAATGGCATGAACCTGATATTATTTAGACGTTGTGGGGGCCTTAAGCCCATCTGTCAGTCCTATCAATTCCCAATCTCTGACGCTCGCCACTAACCAAAGCACTGACATATATCAATGCCAAAACACCCACACAGCTATACGCCCAATCTATACATACACACTGGCAGGATAACAAACACATATACATACACAGGGACACATCTTGAAGTTGTGAGCAAACAGACGAGAAAAAAAATGCAAGTACGAAAAAATTTAGTTGGGTAGGGTCGAATTGGCGGGTACTCTTCAGGGAATGTATTTGGTTATTCGGTTAGAGGAATTTTATCTTATGATACTGGAACTAGGCGTCAAAGCTATGCCAATTAAGGTAAATATAATCCAACGATTAAGTGTCAAATATTGAAAGTTTGTGCGAAAGTTCTTACTTTTTTAACAGATTGGCGGGAACAAGACTTTCTTAGTAATGTAGTATCCAAGACGGTTCTAATCAAAATTCAAATACCTTCTGTTAGGGTATACAAAAAAAAGAGCCCAAGATGTGTAAAAAAAAAAGAAAGTAAAGAAAAGGCAACAAAATATACAGCTCTCGGCTTTAGGTTGGGCAAACTTTTTGTCTTCTGGGTGTACGTGTGTGTGTTTGTGTGCGAAAAGGGGATATGCCCCACGCCGCACCACATCAGGCGCGGTACAGGGACGTTGTTGCAAAGAGGGTGTGCATTACAAACAGCTGCTGCAGTTGTGCAGTTTGATGATACCAGAGACAGAGACCAGAGACAGAGACCATAGACTGAGAGCACAGAGTACAGAGACCAGAGCATTGACACACTTTTCCCGCTGTCCTGTTCGCCGAGTTTGTTTGTTTGTTGTTTGTTTGCATTCTGGCCATTCTGCCATTGAGCAGGAAATTAAAAATGTCCTTATAGATTTATACGACGCGCATACTAAGATAGATAGATTTAATAGATTTCATGGTTCTTTTAACTAAATATTTTTAGTTTAACAAGTTCTTATTAAAATAAAATTAAAGGAGGTTACTCTTAGAAGGATATTCTTTGGGAAAAATATTTTCTTTACCCTCTTATGCTTAAAATTAAATTTTTTAATAATATTATTTAATATATATATATGATATATAAGAATATATAAGAATCCTCTCGAATTATCACGATCATTTTGTTAATAAAAGGATATTAACCTTATTTTCTCCAAAAAGTATGCTACACTTCTTTTACCTAGACACTTATTGGATAACCTATTATTATGTACATAGTCTTAATTACCCCATGCAACACGGTAAATACATAGAATAATTTTGTACAAAAACTTTAGCCCTGAAAAGTATGCTATATTTGTACACCTAGAAGTTTTTATAAGAAACATTTTGAGACCATTTACTGGCTTATTGTTTCAAGTTCATTAACATTTATTTATATTTTAGTTTATTACAAGATTGTACATTTTTAACAAATTTCGTGACCTATTCTTGTACTTGTTAAAGTTGACTTGTTAAAGTTACATTTATATTTAAAGTACAATACACTAATAATTCGAATACTCTTATTTTCATATCATAGACCATAATTATTACTTCAATTAGAGTAAATGCTTTCAGGGCTATTAATAACTTAAGCCATAAGCCGAAAAGTACTGGGCTCGGCGCACAAAACAGCTCCTTTATCACAAAATACCTGGCTTAATTACCACAGCAATTAGTCAGGTGCTTAAAACCCTTTTGTTCAAAGGCAATTAGCGATCTTATCACTCAAGTTGACTAATTTCTCCGTTTCTTTTTTCTCAGTACATATTATTTTTTTGTGCAAATCCTTGCTATTTTTTTTATGAAAAAAAGAAAATAATAGAAAGGTGTGCAAAATGTTAAATGATTGAGTGACGGATTTGGAAGGATGGAAGGGTGTGGAGGAGGTAAAGGTAAAGTGGGACAGGTTTAAATGGCGTAACACACGCACATAAACAAAAAACAAAAACAACAGCTGTTTAGAAAAAAAAAAGTCTTTCTCTTTTCATTTTATTTTCTTGGCAACTTTCCTTTATTTTCTCTCTTTAGCCTTTTTCCCACCTTTTTTTGCGAGTTTTCTATTTCTATTATTTTTTGTTTTCTTTTTCAAATGTTTTGTTTTTGTTTTCCAATTCGGTATTTCGGCGAGTCGATTACATTTTTGTCGGCACAATTTTAATTGTTTTCTTTGTTTATTTGTCTTTTGTTTTTGTTTTTGAAATGCACGTTGTAATGGCCACAAAAAAAAATAAATTAAAATTACAATTGCAATAACAACAACTATGTGGCAACGAGACGTGAGAGAGCGAGCGGGAGAGTGGCGGATATATAGAGATACTGGTGTGGTGTCGGTGTGCCGTGTGAGTGTGATAAGAGTGTCCCGAGGGAGAGAGCGACCGAACACTTCCGTGCGGAAGTCTGGCGACGACTGAAAGTGAAATTGAAAGGCACAAAGCCGACAACCGAAAAACGACAAGCTGAAGGAGCAGGCGAAGAAGCGAAACAAACGGTAAACGATTTCATTCCTTCGCCATTTCTCTGCCGCGTCTGCGTATGTGTGTGTGCGTGTCAGTGTGTATTTGTGAACCGGGTGCCCGCTTGATTGTTGTTATTGTTTACCTTTTGGCACGAATTTCAGCGCCAAAAATAAACAAAAAATGTCGGGAACCCCCCAAAACATCAGCTGTTTGCGGAAGAGAGCTTTCACCTGTGTCCTGGCTAGACTTTTGGGGCCGAGAGAAAGAAATTGGGTGTGCTTTTTATTTGTTTCTTAATTTAAACTAAGAAATAACAACAAATTTACATATTTTTATGTTTATTTTTATTTCAATTTCAATGTATAAGTATGTTCAGTTTTTGGTCAAAATTCTTGTTTATTTTCATGATTTCATTAAATTTATTTAATGGTTTTGTGACCAAACCTTTGCGAAAGTTTAGTTTGGTAAGAAACCTTTAGGATTTAAACAAAATCGCTTTAATTTAAAGCGCCTTCTTCAAATTTTAAAAAACAAATTTTGTTAATTTTTGAGTTAGGAAGACATATGTAAGTATCTTAAAGAGAAAATATCAAAAAATGCTTAAAAATAGGTACTACCTCTATAACATCTTAAGATACTATACCTATTTTTAAGCAGTTTCACATGAGTTTCACTTTCACTTCAGAAAGGTTTCTTTCACGTAGAGACTTCAGAGACTTTCACACTTTCAGAGGTTATACATATATAAGTATAGTAATATTTAATATAGTATTTAATATAGAATACACTGTATAGATTTTTGACTATCTAAGCCCCGCTATCGGTAAACACTGCCGGTTCTAAATCAATGCTTAGAATCTCAAGCAGGAAAACATCCTGTTTTCAGGATGGCCATAAGCTCCAAGGCCATGTAATCCAAATATCCTCTTTTTGAAAAAATGATTGTTTTATTTACTCAATTCATAAAGAAAATCTATGGGGTTTGAAGTATAAACTAACTTAAGAATTATTAAAAGTTAGATAAAAGGATGGAGCTTCTCAAAAAATGGAACTGAAAATCAAAAAAATATGTACACCAAGTAGCCCACGATTTTATAGTTTAGTTGGCATCGTCCCTACTGCCAGCAAAACATTCCCAAGCCTCACTCACTCCAAAGCAATCAAATCAATACCACATACATTTTACAGTAACAAAACAAAAACTGTGAAATAATAACCAAGAAAATAAACTGGTAAGCCAGTAAACAAGTAATACAAAACAACTGAAGCAGAAAATACCATTTTATTTTGAGAATTTTCCTAATTTTTTTGAGATTTTTGTTTAAATTTGTTAAAATTTGTTAAAATTTTGGTTTCAATGGATAAACCGCCACGGAGTCCGCATTGTAATCTCTACAAGGCTCTAGGCTATAATGCTCTGGATTCGCGGTCGTACCGTCAGGAGGTCACCGTTGAGCTAAGGAAGTCCAAGAAGGAGCAGGCTCTGATGAAGCGACGTAACTTATCAGAAGTTATGGAAGATGATTCAACGGCGCCAGAGATGATGGACACGTTTGTTAATGATGATAATAATGGCAACCAGAACCAGATGCTGGTCGATGATATAAAAACTGATAATATGAGGCTGTTGTGTCAATCTATATCGGAAGCTAATAATTTTGTTGACAATAATGTAGTTGTGAACACTGTCCACGAGATTATGCAAGCAGTGGCAAATTCTTTCGACGAAAATGATCAAATTATGGGCCTCCAATGTGCTCGACAATTGCTAGGCTGCCTCCAGGATCCACCCATTGACATGATGATCCAGCATGGACTATTGCCGTGTTGCGTGGACTTTTTGAAAAGGAATCACAATCCGAAATTGCAATTGGAAGCTGCCTGGACCCTGACCAATATCACCTCGGGCAATACCGAACAGACCATGGCGGTGGTCAATTCGGGAGCTGTCCCCTGTCTGATGGCACTATTGCGTTCCGAATCAACTGAAGTCGTCGAGCAGGCCATCTGGGTGCTGAGCAATATATCTGGCGACGGACCCGAATGCCGAGATCTGCTCAACGGGCTCAATATAATCGATCACATTATGCCGCTGCTCGAGGTAAAGGGTCCGGTCACCTACAACCGCAATCTGACCTGGATGATCTCTATTTTGTGTCGCTCCGAGATGGATTCGACGAGCTTTGCCCAGATCTGTCGGTTCCTGCCACATCTGATTGGCCAATTATGCAATCCACTCGAAGTGGATATCTTGTCCAACACCATTTGGGCATTCACCTATCTGACCGACTGCAGCTACCATCAGACCCAGGTGGTTCTCCAGACGGGTGCTCTGCCATGGATCGTCGCCCGTCTGAGTATCGAGACGCATATATCCATCTTGCTTCCGACACTGCGTTGCGTTGGAAATGTCATCGCCAAATCGGAAGAGTTCGCCAACTATGCGATATCGGTGGGCTGCCTGCCGAATCTGCGAAAGATGTTGAAACACCAGAAGCTCATGGTCATTAAGCGGACCGCCTGCATTTTCACCCAGTTGTCTTATAAACAAAATCACATCCAGGCCATGCTGGACGCTAAAATTTACACGCAGCTGGAGAAGATTTTGTCGCAGGGCGACTTCCGGATCCAAAGAGAGGTTGCCCTTTGTATTTGCAACACGCTCACATTCGGAACTCCGCACCAAATCATAGCCACGGTGGATGGAAATGGCATTTTCCTGCCGTTAATTAAGCAGCTCGATACACACGACACCAAGACCTTGATATACGTCCTGACCGCAATCGACAAAATGTTCATCCTGGCCGATAATCTGAAAGAAACTTCCTCCTTTAGCTATAAATTCGAAGAACTGGGCGGATTGGACAAGCTGGAGCGTTTGCAGAAGCACTATAATGAGAGCATCTATGAAATTTCTTTAAGGTTGATAGTAACCTACTACACGGACGATGATACCTTAGAAGAACCCCACAGCATTACACAACAAGGTGGCGATGAAGATGGAATTAGTCAGAAACAACTCAATATCGCATTAACAGGACCAGGAGCAGCCGGACCAGGATTGTCCGCCGATGGTCTCTCATTTGAGATGTCGGGGCCGCCGGTGCCGATTGGTGGATATAAATTCTAAAGGAAATGAAACTCTTCAGTCATCTTAACACAACAGAAATATTCGCACAAACCTACAACAAGTGGCACAATGATACAACTACTTGACTACAGACACACGGCATATACACTGAACGAGTGTCAAAAGAACAAAAAAAAAGTTGTATTCTTCAAGCCCAAAATTTAGAAATCTAGGACTTTCCTTATTTCTCAACATGGCAATACTTAGTTACTTTAGTGCACTTGTCTATCCAATAATGCCATGAACCCACTAATTACACTTTATACACTCGATAAGCATGTGTTCACAATTATATGTAACAGAATAAAGAGTTAATGCAACTTTTGTTTTCGCGCCAAAGAAAATTCGCTTTTCCAAGTCCCTAAAAGCTTCCAAGCACATAAGCGCCCACAACTTTAGAATCCTCTCAAAGCCAGGGACTCTTCCAAAAGCTTTTCCTGAGAAAAGGTCAACCATAAGCTTTCGGGGGAACAAATAATCCTTTTGTGTTCTTCCACAAAGCTCGCGAAATGCCAAACATGTTTAATCCTGTTTCCTTCTCCCCCAAAAAGCTTAGAAAAAGCGTGGACCTTAAGCCCCCCAGGAGTGAAACAAAAAAGGACACCGCGCCATACGAGAGCTTTAAACGGGTTTTCGTCTTTTGAATATTTAACCACAAGAAGTTCTGACCACAGAGTGTTATTAATGTTGGGCAGGATTTCGAGAGGATATTCAGGTTATATCCTTGTGCTTCATCTCAAATTCATATGTCAAGTGCAGGACTCCCACAAGAGGACTCCGGCTCCCTGGGAAACAGAAAGAGAGATTCAAGCATGATGTATAAAGATGTCCTGTCAACACACGTCCTTGTCCTGGTTCTTGTGGCTGGCTACGGGGGTCCTGGCTTATATATCTGGCCCCTAGGTCCTGTCACATTCTGCGGTGAAAGAAACACATAAACCAATTCAATTCAGCTCACCTCAATCGACTGTCAGTCCCAAGAACTCGATTAACATTTATTTTCCTATTTTCTCCCTCAATCTATTGACTTGGCCTTTTTTTCTTTGCACTGAGAGGAGTTGGGTACTTATTGAGGACTTAAAAAAAAATTAAATATAAATTAAAGAAAAATGGTAAACAGGTATTGACTTTTGTGTAAATAATATTTTCTTTATTTTTATAAATATATTTAATAATTAATATTTTATAAAATATAAGTTAAAACTATTAGGTATTCTCCAAATTTATAGTACATTTTAAGGGAACTCTAAATGTAGAAGCACATTTTTAAAAAAAAATTATAATCCAATAAAAAAAAATGCTGTAAACTGTTTAATTAAAAAAACATTAAATATTTGATTTTAAAATATGTAATAAAGATTAGATTGCATATTTTTCTCACAGTGCTTATCCGCCCAGCGGCATCTTTCCTCATCCTCCATATCGATTCTTAAATATTTTCTCCTTATGGCTGCTGTCATTGTCGCATTGGCGTGGAAATATTGCAAAATTAATGCGATATCGAGTGCGATTACAAATGTGACAACAACAATAGCAATGTAACAATAAAAAAAATAAACAAAAACAAATCCAATAAGAAGATATGTATGTATGTACAACAACAAGTGTTGCTGTCAAGCCACTCCAAGTTGCTTTGGCTCAAAGTTGATTTACAATAATCGCTATCGACAAGCAAAAATGGCAACAAATAACAGATGTAAGTGCCAGAGCTGTTGGCCATAAACACCATCTGGCCTACAGGATATGTATGTATGTACACGTATGTATGTATTTGTATGTGAACCATGTATTTTAGTCAGATTAAAGAAAAAATAAAATATATGACTGAGAGGTAGGTGTTGAAAGTTTAATTGAACATTAAGTAATTGTTTTATGGGTGGTCTTTAGGTATTTGATAAGCTTTAAAGGTTGATATTAAATATATTACCTTTTTAACGGCCAGGATCGGCCGACTATATCCTAACGCTGAAGAAGATGGGATCCCATTTTCAAGGAATCTCACGAAAAATGGACAAAAAATCTAAAAAATATGTTGTCTCTGGATTTTGATGCAGAATGGTGGGGAATCGATCCAGAAATCGTTTAAAACACTATGCTTGAGAATCGGATCAGGATTGGGGAAGACATAGCCATCACGGTGGGCCATATAGGGGAAAACCTCGTTTTCAAGGGATCCCCTCACGAAAAATGGACAAAAAATCTGAAAAATATTTTGTCTCTGGATTTTAATGCAGAATGGTGGGGAATCGATCCAGAAATCGTTTAAAACATTCCGCTTGAGAATCGGATGAGAATTGGGGAAGATATAGCCATCACTGTGGGCCATATAGGGGAAAACCCATTTTCAAGGGATCCCATCACGAAAAATGGACAAAAAATCTGAAAAATATTTTGTCTCTGGATTTTAATGCAGAATGGTGGGGAATCGATCCAGAAATCGTTTAAAACATTCCGCTTGAGAATCGGATGAGAATTGGGGAAGATATAGCCATCACGGTGGGCCATATAGGGGAAAATCTCATTTTCAAGGGATCCCCTCACGAAAAATGGACAAAAAATCTAAAAAAATATTTTGTCTCTGGATTTTAATGCAGAATGGTAGGGAGTCGATCCAGAAATCGTTTAAAACATTCCGCTTGAGAATCGGATGAGAATTGGGGAAGATATAGCCATCACGGTGGGCCATATAGGGGAAAACCTCTTTTTCAAGGGATCCCCTCACGAAAAATGGACAAAAAATCTGAAATATATTTTGTCTCTGGATTTTAATGCAGAATGGTGGGGAATCGATCCAGAAATCGTTTAAAACATTCCGCTTGAGAATCGGATGAGAATTGGGGAAGATATAGCCATCACGGTGGGCCATATAGGGGAAAACCTCTTTTTCAAGGGATCCCCTCACGAAAAATGGACAAAAAATCTGAAAAATATTTTGTCTCTGGACTTTAATGCAGAATGGTGGGGAATCGATCCAGAAATCGTTAAAGGTACTCCGCTTGAGAATCGGATGAGAATTGGGGAAGATATAGCCATCACGGTGGGCCATATAGGGGAAAATCTCATTTTCAAGGGGTCCCCTCACGAAAAATGGACAAAAAATCTGAAAAATATTTTGTCTCTGGATTTTAATGCAGAATGGTGGGGAATCGATCCAGAAATCGTTTAAAACATTCCGCTTGAGAATCGGATGAGAATTGGGGAAGATATAGCCATCACGGTGGGCCATATAGGGGAAAACCTCTTTTTCAAGGGATCCCCTCACGAAAAATGGACAAAAAATCTGAAAAATATTTTGTCTCTGGATTTTAATGCAGAATGGTGGGGAATCGATCCAGAAATCGTTTAAAACATTCCGCTTGAGAATCGGATGAGAATTGGGGAAGATATAGCCATCACGGTGGGCCATATAGGGGAAAACCTCTTTTTCAAGGGATCCCCTCACGAAAAATGGACAAAAAATCTGAAAAATATTTTGTCTCTGGATTTTAATGCAGAATGGTGGGGAATCGATCCAGAAATCGTTAAAGGTACTCCGCTTGAGAATCGGATGAGAATTGGGGAAGATATAGCCATCACGGTGGGCCATATAGGGGAAAATCTCATTTTCAAGGGATCCCCTCACGAAAAATGGACAAAAAATCTGAAAAATATTTTGTCTCTGGATTTTAATGCAGAATGGTGGGGAATCCATCCAGAAATCGTTTAAGGTACTCCGCTTGAGAATCGGATGAGAATTGGGGAAGATATAGCCATCACGGTGGGCCATATAGGGGAAAACCTCTTTTTCAAGGGATCCCCTCACGAAAAATGGACAAAAAATCTAAAAAATATTTTGTCTCTGGATTTTAATGCAGAATGGTGGGGAGTCGATCCAGAAATCGTTTAAAACATTCCGCTTGAGAATCGGATGAGAATTGGGGAAGATATAGCCATCACGGTGGGCCATATAGGGGAAAACCTCATTTTCAAGGGATCCCCTCACGAAAAATGGACAAAAAATCTGAAAAATATTTTGTCTCTGGATTTTAATGCAGAATGGTGGGGAATCGATCCAGAAATCGTTAAAGGTACTCCGCTTGAGAATCGGATGAGAATTGGGGAAGATATAGCCATCACGGTGGGCCATATAGGGGAAAATCTCATTTTCAAGGGATCCCCTCACGAAAAATGGACAAAAAATCTGAAAAATATTTTGTCTCTGGATTTTAATGCAGAATGGTGGGGAATCCATCCAGAAATCGTTTAAGGTACTCCGCTTGAGAATCGGATGAGAATTGGGGAAGATATAGCCATCACGGTGGGCCATATAGGGGAAAACCTCTTTTTCAAGGGATCCCCTCACGAAAAATGGACAAAAAATCTGAAAAATATTTTGTCTCTGGATTTTAATGCAGAATGGTGGGGAATCCATCCAGAAATCGTTTAAGGTACTCCGCTTGAGAATCGGATGAGAATTGGGGAAGATATAGCCATCACGGTGGGCCATATAGGGGAAAACCTCTTTTTCAAGGGATCCCCTCACGAAAAATGGACAAAAAATCTGAAAAATATTTTGTCTCTGGATTTTAATGCAGAATGGTGGGGAATCGATCCAGAAATCGTTTAAAACATTCCGCTTGAGAATCGGATGAGAATTGGGGAAGATATAGCCATCACGGTGGGCCATATAGGGGAAAACCTCATTTTCAAGGGATCCCCTCACGAAAAATGGACAAAAAATCTGAAAAATATTTTGTCTCTGGATTTTAATGCAGAATGGTGGGGAATCGATCCAGAAATCGTTAAAGGTACTCCGCTTGAGAATCGGATGAGAATTGGGGAAGATATAGCCATCACGGTGGGCCATATAGGGGAAAATCTCATTTTCAAGGGATCCCCTCACGAAAAATGGACAAAAAATCTGAAAAATATTTTGTCTCTGGATTTTAATGCAGAATGGTGGGGAATCGATCCAGAAATCGTAAAAGGTACTCCGCTTGAGAATCGGATGAGAATTGGGGAAGATATAGCCATCACGGTGGGCCATATAGGGGAAAATCTCATTTTCAAGGGATCCCCTCACGAAAAATGGACAAAAAATCTGAAAAATATTTTGTCTCTGGATTTTAATGCAGAATGGTGGGGAATCGATCCAGAAATCGTTAAAGGTACTCCGCTTGAGAATCGGATGAGAGTTGGGGAAGATATAGCCATCACGGTGGGCCATATAGGGGAAAATCTCATTTTCAAGGGATCCCCTCACGAAAAATGGACAAAAAATCTGAAAAATATTTTGTCTCTGGATTTTAATGCAGAATGGTGGGGAATCGATCCAGAAATCGTTAAAGGTACTCCGCTTGAGAATCGGATGAGAATTGGGGAAGATATAGCCATCACGGTGGGCCATATAGGGGAAAACCTCTTTTTCAAGGGATCCCCTCACGAAAAATGGACAAAAAATCTGAAAAATATTTTGTCTCTGGATTTTAATGCAGAATGGTGGGGAATCGATCCAGAAATCGTTAAAGGTACTCCGCTTGAGAATCGGATGAGAATTGGGGAAATATAGCCATCACGGTGGGCCATATAGGGGAAAATCTCATTTTCAAGGGATCCCCTCACGAAAATGGACAAAAAATCTGAAAAATATTTTGTCTCTGGATTTTAATGCAGAATGGTGGGGAATCGATCCAGAAATCGTTTAAATCATTCCGCTTGAGAATCGGATGAGAATTGGGGAAGATATAGCCATCACTTGTCTCTGGATTTTAATGCAGAATGGTGGGGAATCGATCCAGAAATCGTTTCAAACATTCCGCTTGAGAATCGGATGAGAATTGGGGAAGATATAGCCATCACGGTGGGCCATATAGGGGAATATCTCATTTTCAAGGGATCCCCTCACGAAAAATGGACAAAAAATCTGAAAAATATTTTGTCTCTGGATTTTAATGCAGAATGGTGGGGAATCGATCCAGAAATCGTTTAAATCATTCCGCTTGAGAATCGGATGAGAATTGGGGAAGATATAGCCATCACTTGTCTCTGGATTTTAATGCAGAATGGTGGGGAATCGATCCAGAAATCGTTTCAAACATTCCGCTTGAGAATCGGATGAGAATTGGGGAAGATATAGCCATCACGGTGGGCCATATAGGGGAAAACCTCATTTTCAAGGGATCCCCTCACGAAAAATGGACAAAAAATCTGAAAAATATTTTGTCTCTGGATTTTAATGCAGAATGGTGGGGAATCGATCCAGAAATCGTTTAAAACATTCCGCTTGAGAATCGGATGAGAATTGGGGAAGATATAGCCATCACGGTGGGCCATATAGGGGAAAACCTCATTTTCAAGGGATCCCCTCACGAAAAATGGACAAAAAATCTGAAAAATATTTTGTCTCTGGATTTTAATGCAGAATGGTGGGGAATCGATCCAGAAATCGTTAAAGGTACTCCGCTTGAGAATCGGATGAGAATTGGGGAAGATATAGCCATCACGGTGGGCCATATAGTGGAAAATCTCATTTTCAAGGGATCCCCTCACGAAAAATGGACAAAAAATCTGAAAAATATTTTGTCTCTGGATTTTAATGCAGAATGGTGGGGAATCGATCCAGAAATCGTTTAAAACATTCCGCTTGAGAATCGGATGAGAATTGGGGAAGATATAGCCATCACGGTGGGCCATATAGGGGAAAACCTCATTTTCAAGGGATCCCCTCACGAAAAATGGACAAAAAATCTGAAAAATATTTTGTCTCTGGATTTTAATGCAGAATGGTGGGGAATCGATCCAGAAATCGTTAAAGGTACTCCGCTTGAGAATCGGATGAGAATTGGGGAAGATATAGCCATCACGGTGGGCCATATAGGGGAAAATCTCATTTTCAAGGGATCCCCTCACGAAAAATGGACAAAAAATCTGAAAAATATTTTGTCTCTGGATTTTAATGCAGAATGGTGGGGAATCGATCCAGAAATCGTTAAAGGTACTCCGCTTGAGAATCGGATGAGAATTGGGGAAGATATAGCCATCACGGTGGGCCATATAGGGGAAAACCTCTTTTTCAAGGGATCCCCTCACGAAAAATGGACAAAAAATCTGAAAAATATTTTGTCTCTGGATTTTAATGCAGAATGGTGGGGAATCGATCCAGAAATCGTTAAAGGTACTCCGCTTGAGAATCGGATGAGAATTGGGGAAATATAGCCATCACGGTGGGCCATATAGGGGAAAATCACATTTTCAAGGGATCCCCTCACGAAAAATGGACAAAAAATCTGAAAAATATTTTGTCTCTGGATTTTAATGCAGAATGGTGGGGAATCGATCCAGAAATCGTTTAAGGTACTCCGCTTGAGAATCGGATGAGAATTGGGGAAGATATAGCCGTCACTGTGGGCCATATAGGGGAAAACCTCATTTTCAAGGGATCACCTCACGAAAAATGGACAAAAAATCTGAAAAATATTTTGTCTCTGGATTTTGATGCAGAATGGTGGGGAGTCGATCCAGAAATCGTTTAAAACATTCCGCTTGAGAATCGGATGAGAATTGGGGAAGATATAGCCATCACGGTGGGCCATATAGGGGAATATCTCATTTTCAAGGGATCCCCTCACGAAAAATGGACAAAAAATCTGAAAAATATTTTGTCTCTGGATTTTAATGCAGAATGGTGGGGAATCGATCCAGAAATCGTTTAAATCATTCCGCTTGAGAATCGGATGAGAATTGGGGAAGATATAGCCATCACGGTGGGCCATATAGGGGAAAACCTCATTTTCAAGGGATCCCCTCACGAAAAATGGACAAAAAATCTGAAAAATATTTTGTCTCTGGATTTTAATGCAGAATGGTGGGGAATCGATCCAGAAATCGTTTAAAACATTCCGCTTGAGAATCGGATGAGAATTGGGGAAGATATAGCCATCACGGTGGGCCATATAGGGGAAAACCTCATTTTCAAGGGATCCCCTCACGAAAAATGGACAAAAAATCTGAAAAATATTTTGTCTCTGGATTTTAATGCAGAATGGTGGGGAATCGATCCAGAAATCGTTAAAGGTACTCCGCTTGAGAATCGGATGAGAATTGGGGAAGATATAGCCATCACGGTGGGCCATATAGGGGAAAATCTCATTTTCAAGGGGTCCCCTCACGAAAAATGGACAAAAAATCTGAAAAATATTTTGTCTCTGGATTTTAATGCAGAATGGTGGGGAATCGATCCAGAAATCGTTTAAAACATTCCGCTTGAGAATCGGATGAGAATTGGGGAAGATATAGCCATCACGGTGGGCCATATAGGGGAAAACCTCATTTTCAAGGGATCCCCTCACGAAAAATGGACAAAAAATCTGAAAAATATTTTGTCTCTGGATTTTAATGCAGAATGGTGGGGAATCGATCCAGAAATCGTTAAAGGTACTCCGCTTGAGAATCGGATGAGAATTGGGGAAGATATAGCCATCACGGTGGGCCATATAGGGGAAAATCTCATTTTCAAGGGATCCCCTCACGAAAAATGGACAAAAAATCTGAAAAATATTTTGTCTCTGGATTTTAATGCAGAATGGTGGGGAATCGATCCAGAAATCGTTTAAAACATTCCGCTTGAGAATCGGATGAGAATTGGGGAAGATATAGCCATCACGGTGGGCCATATAGGGGAAAACCTCATTTTCAAGGGATCCCCTCACGAAAAATGGACAAAAAATCTGAAAAATATTTTGTCTCTGGATTTTAATGCAGAATGGTGGGGAATCGATCCAGAAATCGTTAAAGGTACTCCGCTTGAGAATCGGATGAGAATTGGGGAAGATATAGCCATCACGGTGGGCCATATAGGGGAAAATCTCATTTTCAAGGGATCCCCTCACGAAAAATGGACAAAAAATCTGAAAAATATTTTGTCTCTGGATTTTAATGCAGAATGGTGGGGAATCGATCCAGAAATCGTTTAAAACATTCCGCTTGAGAATCGGATGAGAATTGGGGAAGATATAGCCATCACGGTGGGCCATATAGGGGAAAACCTCATTTTCAAGGGATCCCCTCACGAAAAATGGACAAAAAATCTGAAAAATATTTTGTCTCTGGATTTTAATGCAGAATGGTGGGGAATCGATCCAGAAATCGTTTATGGTACTCCGCTTGAGAATCGGATGAGAATTGGGGAAGATATAGCCATCACGGTGGGCCATATAGGGGAAAATCTCATTTTCAAGGGATCCCCTCACGAAAAATGGACAAAAAATCTGAAAAATATTTTGTCTCTGGATTTTAATGCAGAATGGTGGGGAATCGATCCAGAAATCGTAAAAGGTACTCCGCTTGAGAATCGGATGAGAATTGGGGAAGATATAGCCATCACGGTGGGCCATATAGGGGAAAATCTCATTTTCAAGGGATCCCCTCACGAAAAATGGACAAAAAATCTGAAAAATATTTTGTCTCTGGATTTTAATGCAGAATGGTGGGGAGTCGATCCAGAAATCGTTTAAAACATTCCGCTTGAGAATCGGATGAGAATTGGGGAAGATATAGCCGTCACTGTGGGCCATATAGGGGAAAACCTCTTTTCAAGGGATCCCCTCACGAAAAATGGACAAAAAATCTGAAAAATATTTTGTCTCTGGATTTTAATGCAGAATGGTGGGGAATCGATCCAGAAATCGTTTAAAACATTCCGCTTGAGAATCGGATGAGAATTGGGGAAGATATAGCCATCACGGTGGGCCATATAGGGGAAAACCTCATTTTCAAGGGATCCCCTCACGAAAAATGGACAAAAAATCTGAAAAATATTTTGTCTCTGGATTTTAATGCAGAATGGTGGGGAATCGATCCAGAAATCGTTTAAGGTACTCCGCTTGAGAATCGGATGAGAATTGGGGAAGATATAGCCATCACGGTGGGCCATATAGGGGAAAATCTCATTTTCAAGGGATCCCCTCACGAAAAATGGACAAAAAATCTGAAAAATATTTTGTCTCTGGATTTTAATGCAGAATGGTGGGGAATCGATCCAGAAATCGTTTAAAACATTCCGCTTGAGAATCGGATGAGAATTGGGGAAGATATAGCCATCACGGTGGGCCATATAGGGGAAAACCTCATTTTCAAGGGATCCCCTCACGAAAAATGGACAAAAAATCTGAAAAATATTTTGTCTCTGGATTTTAATGCAGAATGGTGGGGAATCGATCCAGAAATCGTTAAAGGTACTCCGCTTGAGAATCGGATGAGAATTGGGGAAGATATAGCCATCACGGTGGGCCATATAGGGGAAAATCTCATTTTCAAGGGATCCCCTCACGAAAAATGGACAAAAAATCTGAAAAATATTTTGTCTCTGGATTTTAATGCAGAATGGTGGGGAATCGATCCAGAAATCGTTTAAAACATTCCGCTTGAGAATCGGATAAGAATTGGGGAAGATATAGCCATCACGGTGGGCCATATAGGGGAAAACCTCATTTTCAAGGGATCCCCTCACGAAAAATGGACAAAAAATCTGAAAAATATTTTGTCTCTGGATTTTAATGCAGAATGGTGGGGAATCGATTCAGAAATCGTTTATGGTACTCCGCTTGAGAATCGGATGAGAATTGGGGAAGATATAGCCATCACGGTGGGCCATATAGGGGAAAATCTCATTTTCAAGGGATCCCCTCACGAAAAATGGACAAAAAATCTGAAAAATTTTTTGTCTCTGGATTTTAATGCAGAATGGTGGGGAATCGATCCAGAAATCGTTTAAGGTACTCCGCTTGAGAATCGGATGAGAATTGGGGAAGATATAGCCATCACGGTGGGCCATATAGGGGAAAATCTCATTTTCAAGGGATCCCCTCACGAAAAATGGACAAAAAATCTGAAAAATATTTTGTCTCTGGATTTTAATGCAGAATGGTGGGGAGTCGATCCAGAAATCGTTTAAAACATTCCGCTTGAGAATCGGATGAGAATTGGGGAAGATATAGCCGTCACTGTGGGCCATATAGGGGAAAACCTCTTTTTCAAGGGATCCCCTCACGAAAAATGGACAAAAAATCTGAAAAATATTTTGTCTCTGGATTTTAATGCAGAATGGTGGGGAGTCGATCCAGAAATCGTTTAAGGTACTCCGCTTGAGAATCGGATGAGAATTGGGGAAGATATAGCCGTCACTGTGGGCCATATAGGGGAAAAAACCATTTTCAAGGGATCCCCTCACGAAAAATGGACAAAAAATCTAAAAAAATGTTTGTCTCTGGATTTTGATGCAGAATGGTGGGGAATCGATCCAGAAATCGTTTAAGGTACTCCGCTTGAGAATCGGATGAGAATTGAGAACATAATTTTAAGGTCATAAGTTCATGTAGAATTTAAAATAATTAAGATTTTTATAGTATTATGGTATACTCTTTGAAACTAACTTAAATAGTGGCATTGGGTGTGTATTACAATATATATATAGTTATAATACCTCTATAATCTATGGGCCAAAGCCTGAGGACTATTTAATATAAATTGAAATATTTTTGTCCCCAACTTCTTAGTAAATTTTATAAATTCCTTTTCACTATCAAAACCAAAATGGGAGAAAAAGCACCCTCTTTTTTGGGGGGTTTCTTCACCCTCTGGTGACAGGTGTTTCTATAAGTATGTGTAATACTGTGTATGTACATATATGTAAAACAAACACAAAGAGGGTAAGGGGTGAAAGGATACGGAAACGGAAATAGGAAGGCGTCGGTCTAAGATGGCGTTGAAGTGAGAGATATCAAGATTATGTTGACCAACTCTCGAGAGAATATTTATATTTATCGATGGTAACACGCACATTCCACACACACATATGAATATGTATATACAAATATGTATGTAGATGTTCCAATTGAGAATATGGCAAGGAGTTGGCTTGGATAGGGGTTTATTAAAAATGTATGCCATAAAAATTGCGTTTTCATATTGTGGAAAATGCCCCTGAATATTTACACGTTTTCTCTGCTGAAGAAGGGTGAGAGAACTCTTCACTCTTTTTAAGAGTGTGTATGTATGTGTTCGTGGAGTGTCAGTGTGACTGTGCCTGTATGAGCTCGTAAACAGGAAACGGAAATCAGCATGCAAGCGCACGCAGCAACAAAAACAGGAAAATCAACATCAGTTGGATTATTGTTTTTATTTTTTTTTTGGTTTTTATTATTTTTTTTTTGGGCCACTCATATTGCTGCGGTTGCTTGTGGCAAACATGTTTAATATGAGCACAACCACAGCCTCGTTTTTGGCCAAAATATGCACTTGAAAAAAGTACTAATAAAAACCAAAATTAGGAAATGCATAACAGAAATATATCCTCTTCTTTAAACTAGTAATTATAAGAAGATCCTTTGTTTTTAGTATTTAACATTTTCTTTAGTATTTTGTAAGATTGAATAATTTAAAGATCTCTTTAGAAGAGATCCTTTTATTTGTTTTTTGGTATTTTACAATATTTTTAATATATTCTTCTTGTGATTAAGTGCAACTTATGAGAATCGAGGAGGAGGGCTCCTTTTAAAAATAATTTTTATTTTTTTTATTTTTAAGAACTTTTTAACTTAAATATTTTGTTTCAATGCATATTCTAGCCAAGTTTGGTTAACATGCCCAAATCAACACATGTAACTAGTCAGCTGGAAGGCGTGGGATTGTTTAAAAGGCGGGGTGAGTAGAAAATGGGGCCGGTCGGTGGGAGGAATTTGAATAGAAACGATACAAATAGGAGGAGTGGGAGGGGGGCAGGGGACATGGGGCGTGGCAATGCAAATATTGTTATGCAGATGTGGATTGACTCGTGTGTTTACGAAACCGATCATATGCATAAATATACAGGCATGTTTATGGATAAATAATAAACAAAAGTTGGTAGCCCGTTTTTAAAGGAATTTTTGTTTCTATTTTTTATATTATGTGCCTTCTTTCAGCATAAAATATAGTGCTAATTTTATTGTTTTTCTTTTACGAACGTTTTTGAGCTGTTTTCACATATTTTGCATATTTCTTGTTGGGGTGATGTTATTTTAAGTGATTTTTGATGGTTTTTAAATGGATGCAGGAACTTTTAAAAGCTCTCCACGAAAAAAGGATATTTTTTGAGGGAAAGAAATTAGCCGCAAGGAAAAAAGTTTAAAAGGGTGAATAAAAGTGGATGGGGAAGACATTACAGTCCATTTTTTCGACATACCTTTTTTTAAAAGGTGTTGAAAGCACTATGCTATGAATTTAGGTGACAAAAGACAGGAATTAATTAAAGTATTTGGCGCAAATATTCATAGGTGAAATTTTAATCCATTTGCACTCTTTTATCAGAATAAATTGTCAAATAAATTTCCAATGGTGGGTGCTTTTTATTTATTTAATCCTTAAACGAATGCAGTTTGAAAAAAAACCGATGAATCCTGGGCATCAAAGAGAAATTTAATTTTAATAAAAAATTGAATTTTTTCCCCAGAGCCAGAGTCAGAGCCAGAGTTGTGGGAAATGGGTAAAGTTTGTGCTTGCAACTAAAATTAAATTAATGCCACATTGCTATCCGCATAGAAAATGAGACCAAAAGAGGCAATGAAAATAAACAAGCTTAAAGGCAAAGCATGTAAAAGAGATGGCACTACCAGCCAGAGTGAAAGAGATGGAAGATAAAGACAACAAAGTTAATTTATGTTCGAGTCTTATGCCTTTTGCTGAGTCTTACAACTTTGGCCAGAGTGTTTTCTAAATATCATGTAAATACAAGTGCCAATACTCACACACACTCATAAAAATAAAAAGAAAAAAAAAAATAAGAAAGAGATGGCACTAAACACGCATGCAGCTAAAGACAGAGATAGAAAATTGAAGCTCTGGCAGAAAAGTTTTGTGCCACCTGCGTTTTTTCATTTACATGAGTAAGTTTCCACATTAAGCACAGGAAAGAGCAGAAAATGAAAATGAAAATGCGAAGAAAGAAAAAGCAGGCCTCTTGGTGCGATTTTCCCCTATTTTTCATCTCTTCTCTTTAAAGTTTTTTTTTAGCCACAAAGTGGGAAACTTTTTAAAACGCCTGTCAGTGCGAAAATCCATTATCATTCCACGGTAATTGTGCGTAAAATTTATAATCGAATATTTGAAAATAATTAAATGCAATGTCAGGCACATAATTAAATCGAAAAGAAGCCAGCCACGAATTGAATTTGTAGATATTTTGTTGGCATTAAATATTTAAAATGACGAAATCGTTGGATTCTTTTATGCCAATTTCAATTCGAGTGAAATCAAATGGAATTTCTTGATGACTTAACTCGGTCGAAAGAAAATAACTTGGTAACAGTAAGAGGAGGGGACGGTTACCAAGTTGTCTTTGCTTAAAGGCACTGAAAAAAATTGGCCATTATTTGAAAATGTATTTTAAAGCGCGGTTGGAAGGCATTCTAAGGCTTATCTTACAAGGTTTTAAGTCTATTATTACCACTATTAAGATATTAAATTCTTTAAACATTTTTTTAAAGTGCCTTTTAAACCCACAACACCACAAGGAAAAAGCCAAAAAGTTAAACACATTTTTTATGCTCGCTTGGAGAATGTGAAACCAAAGTTAAATAAATAAGCGGCAGTTGATTAGGCCTGGCTAACAGGGAGGAGGAATACCTGGCCTAAGCTGCTGAGCTCAGCATGCGTGAGGAGCCTGCGGCAAGATACCAAGCATCCAGGCATCCTTATAGCCCTGTTTACCCAGTCCCTGCCATCTGCCATCCCTGCCATCATATCCTGGCCACAAATTTCGCCGCCAGCCCAACGCCTTATTAACTTAACACAAATGCTGCCAACTGCTTAGCGATGAGATGACAGCCAGGGGCTAGGGTGGGTGGGTGTACACACGTCTGTGTGTGTCATAGAGGGTGTTGCCTGTGTTCGCTGCTTGTGGCAGCACCTGTAACACATTTGCGAGAAGCATCTGGCAACGCACTTGAATAATAAGCATCTATTTATCGGCCTAGACGCCACAAGACAGTTCTCAGATCTCTTTTTACCTTTATACCGTTATACCTTTACACCGTTATACCTTATATTTTATACATATATATTTATTATTTTTGGTTGCCCATTAACTTGTTTTTTTTCGTTGCTTTCTTATGGGGTAGCTTAGGCTGAATAATTTTAAGGAATCTTACAAGAAAATTACTCATACGCAGGGTGGGCTTTGGAAATTTCTGATTTTTTTGGCTTATAAGAGATTGAGGGCTTGGTGTTTTTTTGTTATTTATTTTAATAAGTAGCTTTACTTTTTTCAGAAGAAGATTATGAAAACAAATTTTTAAACTAGACTTTCTTACTCAAAGCTTGATATTACCAAAATAGGCTAAAAAATTATTCCATCTTATAAAATAACCATCTAATTTAAATATGTGACATAACAAATAATATTAATTTAATTAAAATAATTAAAGAAGTAACATTTCTTTCATATTTCCCCAGAAAACCAGACTTTTTTTGCGCGTCTGCCATCGAGAGGCTTTAATCTATAATTTATTATAATTTTTATTATCATTATTATTGTTGTGTTTTTGTTGTCTGTGTTACCCTTGTTGTTGTTGTTGTAGCCGTTGGTCCTTAACGGGAATTTAATTTGCCGTCTCCGACAAATTTTCCGCCGGGAAAATTTCCTTTTTTCTTATTTTTTTTTTGCTGAATAGCCCAACAAAAATGGCGTTGGGAATTGTGAAAAGTTTTCGCAGATTGTCGAGAGCCACTAATTGTCTATAAGCGAGGGCGTGGTCTTAATATATACATATACTATTATACAAATATATATGTCTGTGTGCATGTGTATGTGTTTGTGTAAAGGACACACAATCACACATGGTGGCTAAGTGAGAAAACTGTTCTCTGGAGACTTTAATGCCACATGGCGCCATTTGAATGAGGTTTTAAATGTTTGCCGACATTGCGGCCATAAAACCGGGATTTCTATAAATGTATATGTATGTGTATGTGTGTGTGTGTATGTGTATTTGTAATTGTATTAGAGGGGTGGTAGCATTAGTGTTTGCTTGTGTGTTTTTGTTGGAATTATGCAGCTGCAGAATTTAATTGAGTTTCCTCTCAAAAAAAAAAACACGAAATTTCTCGAGTTTTTTCTCCTATTTGAGTTTTCACTTTTCACACTTTTTTCGTTTTTTTACGGGGTATATTGGTTTTTGGCCAAAAGAAATTTGCATGAAAAAAAAACTGGGTTTAGCCCGCCATCCATCATTGTCTGTCATTGATTCAAAATCTGTTGCTGTCACTTGTCTCTTGGAAAAAAAATTGAAAACGAAAAATCGGTCTTGATAAATGGCCAGAAATTGAAAAGTTGCCCAGAAACCTAAAGGGATTTTAATATGCATTGAGTTTTGAGAAATTGGTAATATTTGTTTTGTTTTAGATATGTAATTTTTTTTGGGCTTGTAAGAGATTTATTTTTTATTTGGGTTTATTTCACTTAAACATATTTTTTGTAGTACCTTTTTAATAGTTGTAATTGATTTTTTTGTTTTGTTTAACCCAAAGGGGGTAATATTTGAAAAAGTGGTATAGGATAAAATAGGATACCATTATGGGATTATTGTACCCAAAAAAAACATGATAGTTAAAAATTAAAGTAAATATATTCCAAATATACTTTAAGAAGTAATTTCGCATGCAACTCACAAGTGCCCCGAACCCCCTGCCACTCTCTTTATATGTAAATGTGTCCTCCCCCTTATCCTCATTTCGGAGTTTTGTGCACTTTCCATTTGATCATTCTGCAGCAGAGAAATTCAAATTGGAATGCTATTGAAAGTTTCTCCAAGCGACAGTTACACACACACACTCAGGCATACATATGCAGAAACACATACTCATACACACACTCTCGTGCACACTTATGCTTCACATGAAATTCAATTAGAGTTTTCAGTACTTTCATCAGCTGCTTTCGCTTTCACTTTCTCTTTCACGTTTACTTTCACATTCGCCTTCTCATCTCATCCCCGTTGGCTATTTGCTTTCATTTGCCTGACGAGCTGGGTGGTTAGGTGGGATGGAGGGCCTTTGTATACCCTACCCTAGAAAAGGGTATTATGACCAGGTCCATGTCCATGAAGTTAGTCTGCTTTACTATTAATTAGTATTGTTTTAAAATAACAATTTAAAACTTTGAAAATCACGTTTACTATATAGAAGTTTGGCTGATACGGATCAGCATTCTATAACTTTTATCTGTTTATTTAGATAAAAATAAATCATATCATAATATAATATAATATATATTCGACTTGTGTCTAAAGAGTCTACAGCGTTCGACTCTGCATTCCTTACTCATTTAACAATTTGTATTTTTTTTTGGATGGGGGGCCAGCTGGGGCGTGAAATTGTGCCAAGGAAGCTTGGCTTTGAAATGAGCCAGCCAAGGATTCCGATGTGAGGGGCTGAAAACATCCTCATTGTGCTTACCTGCAATGAAACAAAAACAAGACCAAGTTGGAGCATTAAACACACACATATATATAAGAAAATAAGCTGAAAAGCAGAAAGTAGAATGTAGATGGGAGTCCGGTTAAAGTTTTTGGCCATAAAACCAAAAAAGCCAAATTAATCATGACTCTCCAGTCATAAAACACAGGAACAGGGTCAGGTCAGGAAAAAGGTAAAAGGACACGAATGATAATATAAGGCAACATTGTTGCCGCTTGCCACAAATACCATTAGATTCTTGGGGGATTTCGTAATCACATTTTGACCCCAAGAACCATCTAAATCATTGGTCCTTAACATTTTTTGATTAGCATTCTTGGAATTCATTTTAGTGTACACGGTTTAGTGTTCATTTTTTAGTGTACCCGATTTAAGTTTGCCAACAAATCTTTTCAATGCCTTGGAGTCTAAAGTTGAGACTGGTATTATTTAAAAAATTCCGAAAATATTGTTTTGAAATATGGTATTATAAGAGACTTTACAGATTAACCTTGTTTATTTCGCCACCTCGTGTCTATGTTATGGTCTTAACCTATCTACCTTAATCTTTTTTCTCGGAAATCTTAAATAAAAATCATGTATTGGCCATGTAATCTTTACCCATAAAGGTCAAGAAACTTGTGAATTAATTCTACAAATAACTCGCGTAATGAACAAATCTTTGGGAAATCCATTTTGCAAATAGAAACCAGAGCTTTTGGTGTATCCTTTCCGCTAATGAAATGCAACAACAAAGTGGCCGCTTCGATTTTCTGAAACAATCACATTAATCATTGTGTCAATTAGGGAAATGGGAAAATGGGAAAAGGGAAACGGCAAACGGGAATGGAAGCCTTCATTCTTAATTAGAGAAAGTCAAAGAGTGTGTGTTTACAGAGTGTGTGTGTTTGTTTGTGTTGGGCACATACATAAATACTTACTCAGGGAACGTAAAAGGACAAAGAATGGGGGAAAAAGAGTTGAACTGGGAAACAGCAGGACATCGGCAGGACATGGGCCTGTCGCAGATCCTTGCAGGAGCAGAGCCAGCAGTGAGCAGCTGCTTAACGAAATATGCAAATTGCCTAAAAGTATGCCACAGACAATGGCAGGCGAACAAACAACAGCATTTTGCAATTAGTGCAACTGTCAACAAGACATGGCTAAGGAAAAAGTGAAGGCCATCAGCGCAGGGACAGGGGCACTGGCAGGGGCAGGAGCAAGAGCAGGGCAGGGTGACCATCTAGAGGGTGGCCGAAAGGGGTAGAAAAGCCATGCCCCGCCAGGACCAAGCAATGCAAGGCCATGTCACCATCAACGCCATTCACTCGAGTCCAAATGCTCTCGGTTTTCCCGGCTCCTCGGTTCGTCTTTCTCGCCGACTATCCCTTTCTTCATGCCCCCTCTTTGGTTACGGTTTCGGTTTCTGGCTCTCTGGTTCTTCGACCTGTCAGCCAGCTCATCATGTGGCCTAAGTGCCTTTTGGGATATCATCTAGCCATCCAACCACCCACACACCAGAACCATCCCAGCAACCAAACAGTCGGACGGACAGACAGACAGTCGGACAGTCATGGCTCACATCCTT
The DNA here is from genome assembly GCA_018153035.1 of Drosophila pseudoananassae pseudoananassae. NCBI lineage: Eukaryota > Metazoa > Arthropoda > Insecta > Diptera > Drosophilidae > Drosophila > Drosophila pseudoananassae. The sequence continues at coordinate 1,280,026 of JAECXR010000023.1, read as the reverse complement.
CTTGGCCTAAACTTGAACCAGCAGCCACTTGATAATTTAAGTTAAAAACCCAAGCAAACGAAAAAACAAACAACAGTGGGTACACAAGCTTTAAAAATAAGTGCCAACGAAAACAAATTAGACGCTAAATTAACAAGGACTTTTACTTTTAAAAAGTTTAAGTGGAGAATACATTTTCAAAAGGTCTTAAAAAGGCTCAAAAAATTCCTAATTGTATTTGAAAGTGAAGGTATTCTACACATCCTACATTCTAACCACTAAGTAAAAATTTAAATTGTAGGGTTTTTTCTAGCGAAACTGTCTAGGAAACAATAAAAAAATAACTATTTATTTTTAAGTATACCCGGTACTCGTAGACTAACCAATCTTGAAAAGTACCAGGTATCATACATATAGTAGAATAACTCAAAAGCAAGAGGTGTTATTTATAAATCGTACTTTAAATTATAGTGTTTTCTAGAGTAACTACTTAGTAATAATAAACAAAAATAATAATATTTATACCCGGTACTTATACACTAAAAGTGCTAATCAAAAGTCAAAAACCTTGAGGAGTACCCATTGCTAAGCCCTTTATAGTTTATTATTTTATAGTTTATTATAAATGCTTGGAATTTTAAACTTTCGTTACGGATCAGTAAATCCTAATAAAGATAAAAGTTCTTATATATAGTATTACCAGATGTCTTAAATATAAAAACACAACAAAACAAAAACCTCCACCAGTAACAATGCCAATTCCACCGATTTCAATTAATTAAGCTCACGCTGGATGAACATGAATTTCCACAGATTTTCTTCTCATTTTCCATCCAGTTTTTTTACATTCACTCACATTCCAAATGGATTTCCTCCGCCAAGTTCTTTTCTCATTTTCTTTGTTTTTTGTGCTTTTTCTGTTTTTTGTGGAAAAAACGTGACCATATATGTAGGTAGACCCATTCTTTCCCTTTCTTTCGGTTGGAGCTCTCTCTTTCTCTCGCTTGCATCTAAATTATGGCAATTGAGTGTGAGCCACATAAATCATTTCCAGCTTGCACTTGTTTCACGTTCTTTATGGCCAGAACCAGACGGCTATATTATAGAAATTTTTACAGATTTTTGAATTTGAATCTTAAAGATAGGATTTATAAATATTTGGTTTTAACTTTTAAATTTAAGGTCTAACCTTCAGGGTTTTTTTGTGAAACAAAATTAATTGCTTTTAATAACAATAACTAAAAAAATACAAAAAGAGGTAATTTATTATTTTTAGAAAGGAATATATTTATTGGATGGCCTTAATTTTGGCCATTGCCATTTTGCTTTTGGCCATCAATTTGCAAAAATGAGCTTAATATTGGTTATACACACGCATCCTGCAGATTCTTAATGTCCCTCTGGCTGTTTCAATTAATTTTTAATGAGAAACCATTTATGCGGTGTCCTTTCAGTTCACTATGGTCCGACTCTTCTTCTTCCTCTTGCCCCTGGACCCCTCCAACCCCTCTTAATTAGTTGCAACTTCAATGGGATATTAATGGGCGCACTGGCATGTCCTGACACGGAATTTTGGCAAAATGCAACAACAGTACGAGACAGGATAATACACGGAGAGAAATAAAATTTTAACTTAGATAGTTTATGACATTATTATTCAGATTTTGAATGGATTATATTTTGGACTAAGAGTTGAGATTGGAAATGTTTAAAGAGACTATGCTACTGCTGAAGTCTGTAAAAGGACTTTAAAAGGACTACAAATTAAATCCTTTATGTAACTTAAAAAAATCCTTTTAAAACTGTAAGAAATATTTTCATGTACATATATTTCCAATTCGTACATATACGTTTAAAAATTTGTCTAAGTGTAGCTAGAGGTTATAAAGCCATGGTCATTATGTTTCCAACATCGGGATCGGGATCATAATCGTTATGGTAGCGTAGCGATTTGCCCCTCGCCGCCCATTTAATTAAACTTTCCAACCCTTGAGGCTATGCTGGCCACGCCCACTTTTTGGTTGGCCAAAAACAGTTCAGCCTTGTTCAGCTTAATTGCTAACACGCACACACACCCATGCATACACATATACCCAAAATACCTACAAATCCAAATGCAGAAAGCAAAACGCCCCAAAAAGTATGCAATAAAAATTAATGAGCGAGAAAATTTTTATTGACGCGCCTTTGGCTTTGGCAATGCATAAATGAATAATGTCCCAAGGGGGCTACATAATGAGCGGGACTTTTTGCCCCATTTATGTGGTGTGTAACAGCCTTTGTGTGTGTTATGGCCAAAGGGGGGAGTACGAGAGGATACGAGAGGGCAGGGTCGGTCCCTCCTTCGGCAAAAACTAGACAAACAACGTCATTGTTCGCACAGCTGGGATTGCTTGTTTGCGAAAAAAATTTCGCCATTTCGCGTTTGGCCGTTCGCGTTGTGATTTGTGGCCACTAAAAGCTTCTCTGACATCAGCCGAAGGACATGTTGGGACAGGACACTCAGGACATGCCAGGACACGCCATGGCACGGCCAACTGCTGGCCAAAGAAATGAATGGATACACGTGTGCGTTTAAAGGCACTTCGAAAAAAACATGTAGCTAGTGTTTTAATATAAATTTATAAAAACAAATATTTAATTTAGGAAAATGTTAGTTAATAGACTATTTAAATTTTAAGTCATTTATTTGTTTTCATATCCCACAGAGGGATAATTTATTTGAAGAAAATCAATATTTAAAATTAATGTTTTCTATAGAATTTATTTTTAAAATTTTAAAAATAGAAGAAATAGAGTCACAGTGTGGCGCCACTTTTCTGAGCAAAACAAACGCCGTGTGTCCAGGATTGCAGCTGTTTCTACAAACTATCCCACCCCCTTGTCGCTTTTTGTGAGTGCCACACCCCCTTGAGTGCCCCTTGACCACCTTAATCCTCCTCAAAACTGAACACTGCTAATTGCAGTTGAAAAGTGAAACGTCAACATCGCGCATACGCCACGTGGACTGCAATCGGACTGATTTATGACGGAATTCCAATCAAAGTGGCAAGTTTCGTGTTTGCCTCGGACATTAGACCCAAGGAGCAAGCTGATAGGCCAAAAAAGCAAACAAAAAAGAACTGTTCTTCATTACATCAGAGAAAAAAAAGAAAGGAAATGGTATTTTTGGAGAAAGTTGACCAAAAATGCCTTGGGGGTGCGTGCCTTCCACTTTCCAGAGAGTTTAGTGCGATGTTGCGATATGCAAACTAAACGGAGGCACGTGACCTCTTGCACAACCATAGACACACAGCCATACACACACAATGGGTTCATACGCACACGCACGTACATTTGTGGTCGCTTAAAGTGAGGTCCTTGAGGTCCTTAAGGTCCTGAAGGTGCCCCAACCGGCCACGTGTGGGAATTGCAAATAGACATGGTTCTAAAAATGTTTCTCATAAATAGCTAGAGGTCGTTTTTTTTTGGCTTTCAAGTAGCTTTACTGTGGGAGGTTATGACTGTTTTTAGAAATATATAGAATATATGTTTTTAGAAAAGTTATATATGAAAGAAAACTTAAACGAGCCTATAAGATTTATATTTCCTTAATACCTTAATTATTATTAAAACCAAAAAAAAAAAAAATAAAAATACAACTAAAATAATTATATAGAATATATAGAAGCCAAAAATAAATCGCGTGACCAGTGGGCTATTTTTGGGGCCATGGGTCAGGCCAACAGTTTTGAGTTAAATACGATGTCTCTGTCCCAGCCATTTGTTATCTGCGGAAGTGTCCGCCAGCGATTGCGTGCTGCATGCTTTTGGCCATTTAGCTGGCCACGCCCACTATTCTAGACCGCCTCTCCATTACCAGCTCTCCGCTCCCCGCTCTATAATCCTCTGCTCCTCCTCTCTGCCCCCCGAGATCCTTTGTATTTTCTCCGCAATTCACGTAGCTGAGCGGTTAACACAACAATTTGCCGAAGGATTTTTGTTATCGCTTCTTGAGGGAGGAAAGAGACAGAGTGAAAGAGTGATAGAGTGAGAAAAAGTGCACAGAAAAAAATGTTTGCCTAGAAATTGCATTTTAAAAATTTTTTCGGGTAAAAATAATAATAACTTTTGAAATTACTGAACACAAAGTATTGTGTTTTAAACTAAAACTCGTTTTCTTTGTTTTTTTGAAACTTTATAAAATATTTGTTGGAAGTAGCTTCATGTTTCAGTAAATTAAGTACTAGGGTATTTTTATTAACGAATAATATGTAAAAGAATAAATAATTCAGAATACTTGTAAAATAATTCATTAAAATAAATAAGAAATAATTATACATATATTATATATTTTGTATTTATATATTATAAAGTATATAATTAAAACTCTTTTTTCCCCGTGTCCTGGATGAGATTTGTGTTCCCCTCGTTTGCTAACTATATTTTTCGTATTTCGTATGTTTTATTGTTGGCATCGTTGGATGCTTTTGGCCTGGTCTGGTCTGGTCTGCTATGGTTTGGCATCTATAGCATCTATAGCACCTGTCGCAAATTGGCCAAAAAGCTAGCCGGAGGGGCAAGTCTGGCCAAGAAAGGAGAGAACGTTGTCACGTCCTAACAAATATTTTGCAATTTTCCACAGTTTCCATATTATCCGTTCAGCTCGAATACAGTTTTGTGTTTCAGTTTCTGTTTCAGTTTGAGTTTCATTTTCATTTTCCCGAATGCTTGTTTCTCTTTTTGTGTTTTTGCCATTTTTTTTCTTTGTTTTTGTATTTTTGTTTGTACTTTTGAGCAACGCTTGATTTGGCCTGAAAGCAAATTGGCTTTTTCCCCGGCACGTTTCTGAATTATAAAGAAGGACGCACAGGGGCGTCAAAAACAAGGGGGTGTCCCCCGCCTCACAGAGAGAGAGAGAGAAAGAGAATGATTGTGCAAGTCCTCAATTATGCACACTCACATGGGTGGTGTGTGTGATGGGTGGGGGAGGCCACGCACAAATCTGGAAATTGCATCTAACAACTGGCCCCATTTTCCGCTTTTCTGGCCCCACATTCCCCCATCTGTGCACTTCCCCAGTGCATTTCCCCCTTAAACCGGCTTCTCCCCAGCAAGGATAACAGCCAAATAGCATAGCAAATGAGACCAGGAGGATTCCAGGAGCGCTGTGTCCTTGGCTCTTGGAAGCGACTCTCCCAAAGTATCATATACTCACAAATCCACGCATATTACAATGTTCCAAAAAATAAATATGTCGACTATTTGAGTTCTACTTAAAAATTATGACGACAGGACTCCATTAAACCACGGATAACTTTCCTGAATAACATAGGTTTTCAATTTCTGGGAATTTAGTTTAACTATTGGTCACTTTATAGCCTAAAAATACGGATTATAAAATGCTTTTTGAAGTGTATACCTGGTACTTGAAGAACATCTTTTAGAAAGAGAAGATCTAGATCTCGAAGACTATTAGAGGTAGAGTTATAATATTTGATATAAAGACTTCCAGGAGTCATACCCATTCCTTTTTTGTTATATTTTGTGCCTCTAACAATGTTATATTTCTGTTTTAATAATTCAGAAAAGTCTAGGAATGCAAGTATTAGTTGAGTAGCCTTACTATAAATGGCAACTATGCTTGTTTTTGTTTTATAGTTAATATCATCTATAAATAATTTTGGTAATATAATAAAAATATTTTAGAGCCTTTTAAGGTGAGGTATATTATTATTAAATACAACATTTGCTGTAATTCTTGTAGAAAATTCGTAATATTGCTAAATTAAAAATATACCTATACTTTGTGACTTAAATTCCAATATCCCAAAATGTTCTCCCACAACCTCTTATAAGTATCAACAACCATAACCTATAGCTCTCACTCCGATAAAATTATCCATTTAATATAGTTGGAACCCACTTCCTTTATCTCTTCTTGGGTGAAATCATATTCGCATTTTGTTGGCCTGGCCCACACATATAATCGCCATTATTCTCAGCTGATTGCCATTTGCAGGCACTCAGCTTGATTTAGGTCCAGGCCACGCCCCCATAGCCCCCCTATAGATATCTCCGAGCCGCATTTTTCGCCGCTTGCCACAGTGCCACATCCACCTACAAAGTGGCCATAGAAATTTGCATGAAGAGGAAAAGCTTTTTGGCCCATAAATTCATACAAAATAAACTTGATGCCAAAATGTCTCAATGGCGACACGAAAACGCGCATGGAAGTGGCAAAAAAATGGTGAGAAGGAGGTTGAGGGTGGCCGGATCTGACCTTCAAATGGAAAAGGAAAAGAAAAAATCCTGTCTGAAATTGAAACCGAAACCTCCAGCCACTTGAGTTATTCTCTGCTAAAGCCCCCTTTTTCTTGGCTTACCCCGCCTATGCTTCCATAAGCCCATGTATTAAACATGAGGCAAGGGATGGGGTATGAGGGCTGTCTATTAATGAGTGCCACGCCCCCAAAACATACAAAGATTGGCGAGTCGATCATAAAAAAAATCATAATGGAACCCATCCATGTGCCGCTCATAAAATCAAAATCTGTGGCATATGGAAGATGAGGCAACAACTATGTTGACAAAAAGGGGATGGATTGGTGGCACCACAAAAGCGGGGAAGTGGGCGGATCTGGGGGCTAAGACTTTTAAGCCAACAAGGGTTAATATTGGAAATTAGTGGCTTTTTAAATATGGAGTCTGTGGAGGGATTTATTCTTAAAGCAAACTTGGATTATTAAGCAGTTTAGGTTAATTAAAAGAATTATATACAGTGGGACTTAAAAGGAGGGTTTTAGATAATATATAGATATATGGAAGATATAGGGATTTCAGCATCCAATCATGAAAAAACCCAACTTTTTACTTTTGAAAATATATGTTGTGGAGGCGGTACATGAACTCATGAAACTGACTCCTCCATTTCTTTCTTAATAATATCTATATTTTAAATTTGTATAATTTCAAATATGCCCCATTAAAATCCAGTCAGGCCCATTGTACTTACTAGCTCGTTGGAAAATTTTCTGCATCAAGTGGGCCATGGAACTCGAATTTTCAATCCAAGTGTGAAAAACAAAAATACATTTCAGTCACAAACAAGACCTCTCCACGTTTAGACATAGATACAAATTTGTACAATTTTGTATTGAAAATTTTGTAAATTAGAAGGAGAAACACTTTGAGACTACAATGGAACACCAGACGAAAGTATTCAAGATGATTGATTTCTTTGAGAAACTGGCCGTCTCCCAGTTACACATCCGAGTCTCCCAGAAGCCGAAACTTGGACCCTTGATGGAGTCTGAAGTGATTCCCTGCATGGCGAAGATCCGCGAAGAAGACGAGCAGTTGCTAGAAGCTGACAAGAAAATTGACCAACTGGGACTACCAGAGGAGGTACTGGAGCTAGACGTGTCTAAGGCAATGCCAGGAGAGAACAAGGCCACACCTTCAAGTGACCAAGAAGCTGTAGAGATGGTATTCACTCAGCCCAAGGGCATCTTAATGCCGAAAAACGATATATGGATGGAAAAGGACCCGGCGATTCCCCGTCTTATATTCATCACCGGCGTGGAGACTGCCATCTTGATTGGAGACTCTATCGACGACAAATTGAGGGACATTATTCAGAAGCACTCCAGTTCCAATTGGTATCTAAGTGTGCTGTTCTTTAACAAAAATGCCGTCGCCAGGCGAGCTGCTCGCGCCCTCCGCCAGGCCGCACAGGAGATGCCCAAGGAATCAAAGAAAGATGATCAAGCCAAAGATGTGGAGGAAGTAGTGTTCTCCATCTCGAAGATTCGCTGGGGTTGTGCTGGGATGTGGAAGGACGTGGGGTTGAATGGAGAAGACAAAGAAGTAACCCAGTAAAGAAGTAAGCTATCAAAATTCCTAAAGTACGTTTGGACTGAAAGGCTACCTAAAGCATTGATTTGGCTGTTGGCTTACTGGAATGGGTTTAAAAATCAAAACCCAAGGGTTACAAATTCGTTTAAAAATTTAGAAAATGTATTATGTTAATATTGTTGCAAAACCAAAGGAATTCGGAAATAAAACGAATCCTTTTAAATACCAAACTTGATTTTTAAGAAATGTATTTCAGGATTTTCTAAAAGGTAAGTCAACTTGATTTATTTAAAATCGCGCACTCCCTGCGGCCAGATAATTGATTGAAATTCCCTCGAAAATGTATTTATTATTGATTGCCAAATCTGACACAAATGGCAAATGACTAAAAATTCATTTAACTAACAACCTTGACATGAGAACTTGAATAATTTTTAGCAAATCAGAAGGCAATAAATTTTGAAACAAACATGATTTATGCAGAGCTTTTATTTTGATAGACAATCGAAAGGATAATGAACATGTAAATGTAAAAATATTTGCATAAATAAATCGGCAAATGTAGAAATGCAAGAGGCATTAAATATCCTTGATGGCATATCCTGATTAGGTGGCCGACATATGGAAGGGATATTTAGAGGCTCAACGCTCAAAGCTTGTGGCTCGAGGCTCGAATGAATAAATCATTTCGATTTATTCAAAATGCTATCGATTTCTTAACGGCCAACTTGTTCGCCATTGTTGGCCAATTTCGCAATACAATTTTCCAATGGCGAACCGTGAACAGTGAACATTGAATGGTGAAAATTAATTATGCGACGCATTTCCCAAGGACGTTGCCACAAGGATCGCCCGCGAAGGAGACAGGAATGAGAATGAGGATGAGGACGCGGACGGGAACGAGAATGAGAGAAAGACAAACAGTCGACAGCTCAATCAATTCCGTACTTTTTCCGTGCCGGCCTGCCAGCTACGGCATATCCTGCTATATCCTGCCGCATCCTGACGTATCCTGGCCAACGGTCACGCACGCACACTGCGAAAAAGGCAATCAAACAAACGGAAGACACCAACCGGAAGTTCAAACTGGACACGAATTGATGATAATGATGATGATGATGATGTTACTGATGCCATTGCTCTGCCCCGATGATCATCACAACACGCCAAAGGATACCCGCCAAAAGGACACATTTGTCATCACTCGCCATGTCTTCAACATCTGTCACATTTGTATGGAAATATGGCCCAATCCATATATATAATAATATATCTAATAAATTGACGCCCAGCCAGGATTAGGTTGTAATTGAAAGACGTCAATGGGAAACAGGATTGAGGTCTATGTATTGTCCTTTAGGGATAGTCTTTGTGGGTTTGGTGTTTGGGGAGTTTTTAGTAATAGTTTGTCTTGAAACTTATATGGTTTTTGGTTTATTTTTTAAGGTATTTATTTTTTAAAAATTTGTAATATTAATAAAAAATAAATTTAATTTTATGTATTTTCAGTTACGGAAACCCCAAAATCCCAAACCAGAGACCTAAAATTCAAAACAAGAAATGGAAAGCCCCAACTTCAAAGGAAAATAAGTAGAATTATCTATATCAGTGAAGTCTATCCAGGTCATTCGTTTAGAAAAATGTACAAAAATCCTAAAAATGTAAGTAAAGCGTTGAAGGATTTTTTTTGAGGATAGACTAAGATGGTGGAAAAAAAAGGAGTCGAAGGATTCGAAGGAGTCGCAGGAGCGGAAATCAATTGATTGGCGGCCACAGATGTGAAATGGTTTTACGCTTGTGCGATTTCCGGCTGCTGCAATTAAATATGTGTGCTTGTATTAGTACAACTCTCTAACTTTCTCTCCACTTTCGTTCCACTTTCTCCCTACCCACTCCCCACTTTCTTATCCTCCACGAAATAGAACCCTGAGTTGTCGTTTTCTTTCCATTCCAAAATCAATCACTTCCACAGCTGCCAAACGCGAAATGCTTTGTCATTTATATTCCCTTAAATCGTTTTCCGAAAACCTAAACTGCCACGCCTACCATATAGAATCCTTCTCACGCCCACTCCCAGTGCCCCACTGCTTGCCCCCCTGCCCTTTAACCCTCCATATCAATCAAATGCCTGGGCACGCTCCGATTGTTGTTGAAAAATTGTCGGACATGTACAATAATGTTTATCAAATGGCATCTTCTTGTACAAATCCAGGGCTCCATTTTTTTCCCCCTCTTCAGGAGCAAAAAAATATCCTTATTTTTTATATATATGTATGAGTGTGTACCTTGGGGCTTCTTTGATTTGTTGTTTGATTTTTTGGGGCAACCATGGAGGTAAGAAATACTCGAGGTGATAAAAAAAATCAACAAAAAAGGAAAAAGAATAAAAGTGTCAAAGTGCATTGGTAATGCCTTAACAGAAAGATGAAAGCTTCCCTGATTTATGGTTTCCTTGTAAATCAAGAGAATTGAATCTGTCGCCTTTCCAACAAAAAAAATAAAGAAATCCTTACGGCAATCTTCTGGTTGAACGATTTTAAAGTCAACTGCAATTTCACTTCGTTGACCTCGACCAGGGATTTCGATATACATATGGGCTTTGCAGATAAATGTGTATATGGAATGGAATTTATATGGAGTATGTGTGGAATATATGGCATTTATATAGATTTCTTAGTAACCTGATGCATCCTGAAAGGACATCATACATAATATAAGAGAGCAGGATAGTTTATTTTCATTATAGTTTACTTTTATTAAATTAAACTATTTTCAAATGATTCGTATAGTAATTCTCTCATTCTCATCAGTTATGTTTTAAGGTTTTAAGGTATTTAATAAATTTTTTTTAAGATCCATTTCTATAAATAATTAGCTTTGAACTATACTTAAGTTTAAAGTATACATTACATTTCATATCTATTGTAAAGATTTTTATGAAGAGTATTTAAATGGTCATTATTTTATGAGAGTGATTTATTTTAGGGCTTTCTGTGTGGCAAGAACTCAACTCGACTTCCCAGCTGTTTGCATTTCAGCTTGGGGAGGTCTAAGGACTCAGGACTTAGGACTTGAGGCTCGTCTGGAGCTCACTTGGTTGGCGTTTGCTTTTTTGATAAAAGCTCCATTGATGCGTCAGCCCTCGAGTGTTTGCCGAAGGCGAAAAAAAATCCAGAGAGTGCTACACTTCTGGGTTACATTTTCAGTTACAGTTTCTCAGTTTCAATTTCAATATTTTCCTAGTCTCTGTTAAAGTAGGTTGTATGGGGCGATCGATGATTTTAAATGAAATATGCACAAGGCCGCAGCCGGACAAGTGTCAGATGGTGGGCTTAGGTTGCGTTTTGGGGCCCACTTTTCAATTAGTTTCCAATTAATTGGCAGGCTTTGCATTGACAGCTGTCGTGGCTGTGCCACGTGGCGTATGCGTGATATTATTAAGTATACGCTGTTCAAAGCTTTTACCTTTTAGTTTAGTACTTTGAGTTATTTCATAGAATGTTTAGAGTCAAGTCTGTTGATGTGGAAAATTCTTCCATCAAACTTTGAGATACTTGAAGAAAATTAATGAAACATCCACCTTAAAGTTTTCTGTGTAGTAGACATGTTCCAAACCATTAAAAGGCCTATTTAATTAATCACATTACGTACGATTTACTTTATTATTTGCTCTTGAAAGTGCATAGTTTGCCAAGGTAAATACCCTTGACATTTTGTTTGGATTAATTAAAGCTTAAAGAGCTGAAATAAATGCATTTATGTTGACCTCATATACGCAGTGGTGGCCCTGCATTGCCAGGATATAGGGTCAGGCAGCCAGGATGCCAGGCAGCCAGTGAACCATCGAAGCGAATCGAAAACCGAAAAGCTGTCAGACTAACGAAGCAGCACAAAACACTCTACATAGTCGTACCCCAAAAAGGGGGCGTTTTGTGGGGTTAGGGGTGGCTGGTTTTAGTTAGAGTGGCAAGGGGGGAGTGCCAAGCTTTCAAATCTGTTGGCACTTTAACGCACTTTACTTTCTGGGTTACTTCCACCCACAGAAATTTTGTTGCATTTTCGGTGCGGATTTTAAGTGCAGCCCCAGACATAAATAAAGTGCGGAGTACATAAATCAAGCATCAATCATTCATCATCAATCATTTGGGAACAAGGGCCGGGGGAAAGAATAAGGGAAACAAGGATAAAGGTATAAGGATGAAGAAAAGAGAAAAACGAGGGGTATACTCGGAGAGAAACACATAAAAAAGGTTCTTATTTAAATACAAAACCCCACAATTCTAATTTCTACTGGGATAGTTTTCTTAAAACATCATTCTTTAAATTATTTATAAAAATTCTCCAAAGCGTACTCCTCAAACTGTTGACATTCCTCTAACCTTTTCATATTTCCTTTTCAATATTTATGCCTTCCAAATTCCTAAACTAAAAATTTATATGAAAACTTGACTTGGAGATGTTTTGTAATTTGAATGTCCAACGAGGAACGAGGAACACTTGACTGTGTGAGTAAAGGACCTGCTTGCCATAAATTACAAACAAACACACACACTCATGCACACTCTAGAGTGTTGGCATCCGGTTGCTGTTATTCGTCCTTTGTCACGATTATCATCATCATCATCATCATTGCCATTCAAGGCAAGGCGGCAAGTGCATAATAAAATTTTATTATTTTCTCTACTTTAAGCGGAAATGAATGTGCAGGACACCCATACATCCATACGCACATGGGAAGGAGGTCGCAAGGATACGCCAGTTAGCCGACTTCTTGTTGGAATTCCAATGCAACATAAACACCAAAGAACAGAGAGAAAATATTCGAAAAGGTGAGTTTTTTTTTATAAAAAATATAGGATAGTTGATAACGTGGGGATATTTTCCAGAAGTATTTCTCAAAAAATAGGACTTCTAGGGCAAGTTACTTCTAAAAAGATTTTTTTATCTTTACAATTCGATAGAATAAGATAGAATCTTTACAATTTAAACTTATAGGAAAATATATGTATCTACATATCTAAAGATATTATATGTATTCATTCTTCTGAGGACTTCATAAGTTTACAATCTTATAGTTTGAAATTCAATTTGTTCAAGACCCTTTTTTCTCTTAGTGCAATGGTAATGCTTACAGCAGCTTTTCAGCATTTCGCCCTCGCCTTATGCTCAAAGTAAATGGCAGCAAATTGCATTTTAATCACATTGTTGTGCTCGTGTGGCATGCGGCATGTGTGACACTTGCTGCAGGACAACGTCTGCCAAGGACACTGCGCTAAATTTTGGTTAGATAGGGGGGGTGAGTGGTATGAGATGGAGTGATGGGATTCAGGAAACAGGATAAGAGAGGCATCACCCTGCATTCCAATTAAATTTCCTGCTCCTTCAACCCGTCCAGTTAGGCCCAATTAAACGCGCCTTATCGCCTTAGACATCCTACGAAAACCCTTTTCAAGTAGCCGCTTGCTTAGCAGGGGATTACACTGACATACATTTTATGGAAATTGGTTTTTAAAACAGGGAGATTTGTTTTTATTTTAATTATTAATCGATAGTTTCAATGATTTATTAATATTAGTTGCAAGGCTTAACACATTATGATCGAAATTTTATTTTTGAGGAATTATTTTTAAAGAATTTGGGTTTTCCTTGAGATTTTTTTCTTCAATTAAAATTCTTCAATTTTAAAAATATTAGAAAATAGAACTTATTATTTTTTGCAAGCTTATTACTGAGAGTTCATCCCTAGTTACTGAGAGTTCATCCAAAACCACCATTTGATAGGCATCCTGGTACTCTCATTGCACATTCACATCCCGCGTCTAAAATCTAAAATTCACATGCAGAATTACGTTGAATGGAGTGCTGTCAAGTGCAGAATTTCAGGAGATTTTCCAACGGACGAGATTTTGCATGCAAGCTTAAATGGCGGAAATCAGTGGCAGATACAGCGCCAGGATAACAGGGAGCGAGAAAGGGTGAGCGAAAGAGAGAAATAGTGAGTGGTAGAGAGAGAAAGAAGAATAGCCCTGGGGAAGATAATTTGCCAGCTATGCAGATTAGTTAGCACTTTCCCTGCCACACACAGAATATTTCCACAGATTTTCTTCTCGTTCCCATTTTTTTGTTGAATTTATTCCACTTCCTAGTAGTCCGCCCTTTTAATCCATTCGATTACATTTTTTGAGGCCTGATACGGGCATAGTGTCCGCTATTTTTTGCTTTTTTTTTTGTCTTGTCAGGATAAGGCGGGATATACATCTGTTCCGGTGTATAGCGTATAGCTCACCTCAAGGCGTTACTTTAAGGGCCTCCGGTTTCAAAAATTAATAAAAAGAAACTACATACGCAGAATGTAAAGTTAGGGGTTAAGGAATAGGAAGATTTTCTAAGATTTTCAATGCAAAAGATATTGGATCTTCTAAAAGACAAGAAATATTCAGTAGATAGATAGTAGATAATTTCTACGAAATTTCCTAACTATTAGGAAATAATAAAATAGATTTCTCAAATCAATTTTCAATCTTTTCTAAAATTTCCCACCAGAACTTCTTTTAAATTACTAGCCCCTATTTTTTAAAGAATCTAAAAAAACCGGGAAATCTCTCTTCAAGTTAAATGTCAAATAACTTGAAGTGAAAGTATTTTTTTTCAAAACAACAACAAGAAAAATAAGAAAAACTTTCGCTAAAAAGTTTTTTTTTATGTCATACTGTTCCTAATCCTTGTTGTTTATGGGGTATCCTTGCGGGTCCCGTGAGAGGGAGGGGAGCGGAGGTCATGTCCATCCTGTTAGCTTAAAAATGCATGCCAAGAACACGAAACGGAAAAACGCAAACTTTTTCGCAGCATTTTTCTTGATACGAGAAGAGCAAGCCAAGCGGATTTGTAGCGTTTTTATTTATAAATTCCGCTTTCCCAATATTCTTCCCTCCATTTCTTTTCCTTTTTTTTTTGGTTTTTGGTCTTTATGTGTAAGCCAGAGGCGCTTGCCCCAAAGGGGGGCATGCCAGAGTAGCTTTAGCTTTAGCTTTGGCTTTGGCTTTAACTGTATCTGGATTTTGGTTACGTGCAGGCTAAAACCGAGTCAGAGATTAGCTAAAACAGAAATGACGACCAGAGAATGCAGGCCGGGGTGGAGGCGGGAGGGATTGACACTGTTAGGGAGGATGGTCCACCAGAGGTGGGGGCTTTCGGGCACCCTCCCTCCCTTTTTTGTTTCTTCGTTTCATGCATGGAATTAGCCGCGTTAATAAAATGCCAGCGACTGCGGCAGCCAAATTGCCATTTAGGGATTGCCCTGCCCTACGCCCCACCATCCTCCTCCCCCACTGCCACGCCCCGTTTTGCCGTCTTTACTTGGCTTAACTTTCCGCTCATCTCTGTCTTTTTCTATCTTCAGGCCTCGCTTTTGGCCAACTCCCGCAAAACTTTTGCTCGTTAAAATAAATTTCGGCTTCTCTTCTATATACCAAAAATAAAAATAATAAAATAATAAAAGCGAAATAATAAAAAGAAATATAAAACGAGAAGAGGGTTCTTATAATCTGAGGGTTAAGTGAGGTACCAAGCTTCCTAAAAATATATATTCGGTTTTAAGAAAATAAAAAGAGCAATAATGAAATTAAATCTAAGGTATATTTTAAAAATAATACTTTGTATAACTTTTTCGTACTCTACCTTTTAAATAGATTTTGTAAGTAAGTTATTATTCGTAAGTTATTGTATATTTATTATTTAGGTTTAAAAATCTTCTATATAAATAATATGAACTCAAATTACAAATATATAATATTTACAAGTTTTAATAATTTACAACAAATTTTAGTAAAATTAAATTAAATATTAAATGAAAAGTAGTAATCAAAGACCCTCGAAGTTAGTTTCTTAGCTTTTCTAATATTTCTCTTTCTCATCAAACTTTTATTTATGATTTTTATATTATATCTTTTATGTTCAAAGGCCAATTTCCGTTTAATATTTTTTGCAAGCCTCGCCTTGAGTGTATAAAATACTAAATGTTTTTGCCGCTTTTCTCGTTTTTCCAACTTCAGCTACCAACTTGAGCATCTTCCTCTTCGTATTCATCTAGGGCTTTATCGGTTTTTGGCCATTTTTGTTGCTTTTGTTGGCTGCGTGAAAATTTACGCGCTTGACGCTTTTATGGCTCATGAGGGCCCATTGCTATTGCGTCGTCTAAGCCATTGTCTTTGGCCTGGTCGTGGATTCCGGCCATGTTTATGGAGTTTCGTCCGGCAATTAAATGGGCTATATATATTTCCTATATATGTATGTATAAACGTAAGTACATACACTATATATACTGCATAGTTTGGGGGCTCTTTTGGGGCACTTTTGAAACTGATTCAGTTGCACTCGCGCTAAAAACTTGCTAACAGCCAAAGCGGCAACTTTTGCGATCCGACTTCTTGGCCAAATACACTCAACAAAGTTTTTTTTTTTGGGTGGATGGATCAATCAGTTGCAGCCAAAAGTGGGCTGGTACTATGGCGGAGGTGGCATCCCTTTGGGGCATGGTGTGCCCTTCTAAAAACTTGTAAATTGTTTTTATTGTCAGCAGCATGCTACGCTTTTGGTTTTGCTTCTGCTTTTGCTTTTGCCACTCTTGTTGAACTTTCTCTATAGTATTTTTGGTATTTCCTTGGAGTTCAAAAAGAATTCTCTTTCCTAACTTGGCTTTCAAGTTGTAAGTTTTGTTTAAGACCAGCGGCGATCTTATGACTTCATTTGCAGGCCAACATGTACTTGATAAACTTTCAGATTTATTATTACATGCACATGCAAAAAATATATTTGCAAGAATTAGTTTATTTGTCCATGAAAACGCCATAAAAATTTAAAGTCTAATAATCTTAGTCGTTTAAAGATTTTTCGTTAACCAACACATATGATCTTGAACTTTGCAGCACACTGTAATATCTTTTGGAGTTACAAACACACATGCATTGAAAATATTTTATCGGCTGCGCTTTGAAACCCGGAACTACATAGATGGCCTCTACATATACTAGATGTTGGTATTTCCAGCTTGCCAGTTCTATCCCGTGATTTTCGGTAAGTAAAGGTCTCTACTATGTGAATAAAATATTCTGTTGATCTATCATGTTTCTATTCCCCAGGTTAACGGGAATCCTAAAAAAGGGATATTTAACTTTTCGTCGCCTGTGCGTTGAAAAAAGTATGGGAACTTACGCCCTTAAAGCCTCAATAAAGTATTTCAAAATATTTAATACCTATAATATATTTCAAGATCTCTTATAAGTTTAGTTATAGTATTCATAGACTATCTTCTAGTATTTAATAAAAAAAAGAATGTTTTGTGTGTTTTACTATAGGGAGAAATAAAAATTTTGCCATTTTCCCCAAACATAACGAACATCAAAGGACAGATATGGCCATTTGTCGATCCATATCTACGGAAAGTTTCGCCCGATTTGGCAACTATGTATATTTCTGGTTTATTTTTAGTGTTTTTTTTCGCAACAACACTCCAGGGGGTTGACATCACTGGACAAATGGGCCATAGAGAACCCACAAGCCGGACATGCACATTTTTGATACCTCAACGCCTGTCTGGCAGCGCTGTACATTTTTAAAACCGATCATTCCGCATTCAATCTGTCAGCCCATACCCCATACCCCAAAATCGGTTTTCTAGAGCCCAAATCTCGGCCATTTGCGATCCGATCTGAAAATGAGTTGTTCGATATCGAAAGACGTGGTATGCAGTTCGGTGGACTTTCGTGTGCTGATTTCGAAAATGCGCAGCGTTGCCAGATCGGCCCAGAAATAGAGATTATAGAGCCCATATCTCAGCCGATTGAGGTCCGATCTGGCAACGCTTGGCATTTTCGGAATCGGCGTCCCAAAGTCTATCGAACTGCACACCAATTTTGTCGAAATCGAACAAAAAATTTTTCGCCGAATATCGAAAAAATCGTGATGTTTAGCCTTTCCATTTTTCGAAAAAACGGTCGAAAATGAGTTGTTCGATATCGAAAAACGTGGTATGCAGTTCGGTGGACTTTCGTGTGCTGATTTCGAAAATGCGCAGCGTTGCCAGATCGGCCCAGAAATAGAGATTATAGAGCCCATATCTCAGCCGATTGAGGTCCGATCTGGCAACGCTTGGCATTTTCGGAATCGGCGTCCCAAAGTCTATCGAACTGCACACCAATTTTGTCGAAATCGAACAAAAAATTTTTCGCCGAATATCGAAAAAATCGTGATGTTTAGCCTTTCCATTTTTCGAAAAAACGGTCGAAAATGAGTTGTTCGATATCGAAAGACGTGGTATGCAGTTCGGTGGACTTTCGTGTGCTGATTCCGAAAATGTGAAGCGTTGCCAGATCGGGCCAGAAATAGAGATTCTAGAGCCCATATCTCAGCCGATTGAGGTCCGATCTGGCAACGCTGGGCATTTTCGGAATCAGCGTCCCAAAGTCTATCGAACTGCACACCAATTTTGTCGAAATCGAACAAAAAATTTTTCGCCGAAAATCGAAAAAATCGTGATGTTTAGCCTTTCCATTTTTCGAAAAAACGGTCGAAAATGAGTTGTTCGATATCGAAAAACGTGGTATGCAGTTCGGTGGACTTTCGTGTGCTGATTTCGAAAATGCGCAGCGTTGCCAGATCGGCCCAGAAATAGAGATTATAGAGCCCATATCTCAGCCGATTGAGGTCCGATCTGGCAACGCTTGGCATTTTCGGAATCGGCGTCCCAAAGTCTATCGAACTGCACACCAATTTTGTCGAAATCGAACAAAAAATTTTTCGCCGAAAATCGAAAAAATCGTGATGTTTAGCCTTTCCATTTTTCGAAAAAACAGTCGAAAATGAGTTGTTCGATATCGAAAAACGTGGTATGCAGGTCGGTGGACTTTCGAGTGCTGATTCCGAAAATGTGAAGCGTTGCCAGATCGGGCCAGAAATAGAGATTCTAGAGCCCATATCTCGGCCGATTGAGGTCCGATCTGGCAACGCTTAGCATTTTCGGAATCAGCGTCCCAAAGTCTATCGAATTGCATACCAACTTTGTCGAAATCGAACAAAAAATTTTTCGCCGAATATCGAAAAAATCGTGATGTTTAGCCTTTCCATTTTTCGAAAAAACGGTCGAAAATGAGTTGTTCGATATCGAAAGACGTGGTATGCAGTTCGGTGGACTTTCGTGTGCTGATTCCGAAAATGTGAAGCGTTGCCAGATCGGGCCAGAAATAGAGATTCTAGAGCCCATATCTCAGCCGATTGAGGTCCGATCTGGCAACGCTGGGCATTTTCGGAATCAGCGTCCCAAAGTCTATCGAATTGCATACCAACTTTGTCGAAATCGAACAAAAAATTTTTCGCCGAAAATCGAAAAAATCGTGATGTTTAGCCTTTCCATTTTTCGAAAAAACGGTCGAAAATGAGTTGTTCGATATCGAAAAACGTGGTATGCAGTTCGGTGGACTTTCGTGTGCTGATTTCGAAAATGCGCAGCGTTGCCAGATCGGCCCAGAAATAGAGATTATAGAGCCCATATCTCAGCCGATTGAGGTCCGATCTGGCAACGCTTGGCATTTTCGGAATCGGCGTCCCAAAGTCTATCGAACTGCACACCAATTTTGTCGAAATCGAACAAAAAATTTTTCGCCGAAAATCGAAAAAATCGTGATGTTTAGCCTTTCCATTTTTCGAAAAAACAGTCGAAAATGAGTTGTTCGATATCGAAAAACGTGGTATGCAGTTCGGTGGACTTTCGAGTGCTGATTCCGAAAATGTGAAGCGTTGCCAGATCGGGCCAGAAATAGAGATTCTAGAGCCCATATCTCGGCCGATTGAGGTCCGATCTGGCAACGCTTAGCATTTTCGGAATCAGCGTCCCAAAGTCTATCGAATTGCATACCAACTTTGTCGAAATCGAACAAAAAATTTTTCGCCGAAAATCGAAAAAATCGTGATGTTTAGCCTTTCCATTTTTCGAAAAAACGGTCGAAAATGAGTTGTTCGATATCGAAAAACGTGGTATGCAGTTCGGTGGACTTTCGTGTGCTGATTTCGAAAATGCGCAGCGTTGCCAGATCGGCCCAGAAATAGAGATTATAGAGCCCATATCTCAGCCGATTGAGGTCCGATCTGGCAACGCTTGGCATTTTCGGAATCGGCGTCCCAAAGTCTATCGAATTGCATACCAATTTTGTCGAAATCGAACAAAAAATTTTTCGGCGAAAATCGAAAAAATCGTGATGTTTAGCCTTTCCATTTTTGCGAAAAAACGGTCGAAAATGAGTTGTTCGATATCGAAAAACGTGGTATGCAGTTCGGTGGACTTTCGTGTGCTGATTCCGAAAATGTGAAGCGTTGCCAGATCGGGCCAGAAATAGAGATTCTAGAGCCCATATCTCGGCCGATTGAGGTCCGATCTGGCAACGCTTAGCATTTTCGGAATCAGCGTCCCAAAGTCTATCGAATTGCATACCAACTTTGTCGAAATCGAACAAAAAATTTTTCGCCGAATATCGAAAAAATCGTGATGTTTAGCCTTTCCATTTTTCGAAAAAACGGTCGAAAATGAGTTGTTCGATATCGAAAGACGTGGTATGCAGTTCGGTGGACTTTCGTGTGCTGATTCCGAAAATGTGAAGCGTTGCCAGATCGGGCCAGAAATAGAGATTCTAGAGCCCATATCTCAGCCGATTGAGGTCCGATCTGGCAACGCTGGGCATTTTCGGAATCAGCGTCCCAAAGTCTATCGAATTGCATACCAACTTTGTCGAAATCGAACAAAAAATTTTTCGCCGAAAATCGAAAAAATCGTGATGTTTAGCCTTTCCATTTTTCGAAAAAACGGTCGAAAATGAGTTGTTCGATATCGAAAAACGTGGTATGCAGTTCGGTGGACTTTCGTGTGCTGATTTCGAAAATGCGCAGCGTTGCCAGATCGGCCCAGAAATAGTGATTATAGAGCCCATATCTCAGCCGATTGAGGTCCGATCTGGCAACGCTTGGCATTTTCGGAATCGGCGTCCCAAAGTCTATCGAATTGCATACCAATTTTGTCGAAATCGAACAAAAAATTTTTCGGCGAAAATCGAAAAAATCGTGATGTTTAGCCTTTCCATTTTTGCGAAAAAACGGTCGAAAATGAGTTGTTCGATATCGAAAAACGTGGTATGCAGTTCGGTGGACTTTCGTGTGCTGATTTCGAAAATGCGTAGCGTTGCCAGATTAGGTCAGAATTGAGATTTCCATATGTCGGCTGTTTCCTTTATCATTTTGATAGGGGTTGTTCCCCAACGACGCGAACCTTCTATCTTAAATTTAGTAAGTAAGCCAGCAAGAAAAAACAAAATGACGCAAATGAAAATGTTTATTACCAGAATTGTTATCAAATGGAATTTATTTCAAGTATTTTGACTCATTTTTGGTAGCTGTTTAGATTTTAATAGAAAATAAATTTGTTATTTGAAGCTAGGTGTGCAGGAATTTTGTGATATTCTCCCGGTTTAACATACAAGTTTCGCTTGTTTCCTTTTTCGTTTCACATTCAACGAATGTTTTTCCAAGCTTTTTTTTGGGGGGTAGCACCTGACTTGAAGCAGCTGCTGGTGATTTTTTCCACTCCTGGCAGGATTTTCAAACTTAATTTGCCCGTCACGTGTTGACGGCGCCTACGCGTATGCAGCAAAAAATTTTAATGCTGTCTCCGCTTTTCTCGTCTCAACGAACTCTCGCCCGGCGTCGATTTTAATGCCAGCGGACAGTTTTCCAAGGTTAATATATATACATAGGGCGGCAGTCGTCAGTTTATTCAAGTAAAAACCAAACGAAAAATAAACAAGCGCGTCCAATAAAGAGCCTGCAATAATAAATGAAAATAAATTAAAATTAAAACGAAATAAATTAGAAAATAAAAATGTGGCGCAGACACAAAGATTGAGCTCGCAAAGTTTTCCCCGCCGGTTTTTCCGCCGGCCTTTTGTCACAAAAATCTCTCGTTGGGCACGTACAAATGGCGGTGCAAAGAATTTTTAGATCTTTTGTTTTAATCATAAATTGTAGGCCACCAAAAAGTGGGCAGGGGGGAGGAGGAGACGTTGGCAGAGATGGTGGATGGTGTGGTGGGTGGGCAGCTACAATAATGTTTTTTGCTTTGTTGCGTAGTTTGCAATAAATTTCAACGCAGTCTCCCCTCTGGCTCGCTTTTCTTTTCAAGCCCAAGTACTTTACATTCATTTTGCATTTTTGGCTTTACGCTTTTCTTATTTTTCTTGATTTTTTTTTAAGGAGCTAGGAAAGGGAGCTGAAGAGGAAAATAAGGAGTAGGAGAGGGTGTGGCATCTGCTGACAGATAGAGCGAGTGACCGATTCTGGGAGGACATTTCCACTTTCTACTTTCCACTTTGCCAAGCCAAGCCAAGACAAATGATAAGCGTTGACATTTTCCTTTTCCACTTTGAATGCCCAAGTTTTCCCGAGGCTTTCCCTCAACCCACCACTACCCACCCCCATCCCTTGTTTTCTATGTGATAAATTGCCAACAATCAAAATCCAAACGCCGAGGCCAAAACTTTTCCCACATCCACACTCTGTTTTTTTTTATGTATTTTCTAAAGGGAAATGTAAATTTAATACCTAATTACCTGAAAATGTGAGAAAGCGTAGGAAAATTCTTGGAAATTTGATAAGCAATTTTTGGTGGAAGAAGATAGGGAGAGAAACAAGTCAAATATCCCAGGGGATATCAAGAGTTGGGCCATAAAATATATTAGGATATGCTAGGATATGCAAAAATAAGCATCAAAATGGTAAGAGTAATTTAAGAAGCCATAGGAAATATAATGAAATATTTAAATTAAAGAGAAAAGAATAGAAATACTATATTTTGTTTTACAAATTGTATATAATGTACTGAAAATTGTTTATTATTATATGTATTACAAAGTATTATTTTTCCCTTCTATTATTTATCACAAAAATTAGTTGTTATATTATAAATTAAATATTTATGTAATCACAATAAGTGTATATAGCTTTTGTGTGTTATTTAAATAAGTAATCCTACATTTAATTTATTTATAACCATTTTTCGCTCTCTGTTTTAGATTGAAAACTGAACTATGTGCTGGCTAGGCAAGAAAATCCCTTTGGAAAGATGAAAGAACTTCGTTTGGCCTAACAAATTTGCTAGATATTCATTTTCCTTTTAACTCGGATTTCCTTTCTGCCCTTTTGCTTCACTCTTTGTTGCCCTCTCGTTTTGGCTTGGCCATTTTCTCGGCCATATATTTCCCCATACACCCCCTAGACTTACTTCATTGACTTTCTTGCCCATCTATGAAATTTGTATCTTTTCATCTCTGTATCTTGTATCTTTATCTGCTTGTCATCATCAACTAACCACAAGCTCATATGACATACGAAAACTGTCTCCTATTTTGAGGGACAGGACTTCCTTGCTCCAGCCCCTCATTCCTCCCTTTTGCCAACGGCCATGTCAAACTATGACCCGTACAAAATTTTCGAATTTAATTCAATTAGATTTTCTTTTTTTTTTCTCTCTCTTTCTTTTTGTTGCTGTTGTGTTGGTTTTTTTTACGAGCAATTTAAGTAATGTTGTGCCATGGACTCAATGCCGTCCGCCCACTTTTTTCGACCCCTCTTTACCGTATGGGCTTGCAAATATTTTCTGAAAGTATCTTTTGGGCCCCCTATGCCATTTTGTGGCTGGTCAGAAAGGAAGTTAAGCAATGTTGGCCAAGAAAAAAAATAAAAATAAAAAAAAGCAAAGAAAATATTTTGCATTTAAGGTCAAAAGTCACTAATGAATGTGTTTTCTTTAGTTAGAGAACTAAAGTTATGAAGAGCACAGATCAAATTTAGACATTTGTTGCAAGTTTTTGGTTAATTTTGATTTTTTAAAATTAATTAATTGGAAGACTTTTGAAAATTGGAATATTTTGATAATATTTTGAATTAAATCGGAATATTTAGCTATCTTTTCCAATATTATTGCTAAACTCATCTATTACCATGTACTACTATTACTATTTATCTATTACTTATTTTAAAGTCCTATTAGGAAGGGAAAAAATAAAAATTCTCTGCATGAAGGGAAATTTAACATGTGTTCGAGTAAGGATTTGGCGATGGGAGAGGGGGCGAGGACGAAGGGCGGAAAACAGGATTGTAGGCGGTATCTGACGAGCTCATCTTGTGGTTTTTAAGTGCTCCAACGGCATTTGCCGCCCCTTTTTGCTCTTTTTTTCTGCCACCCGCCCAAGGTCCTGCCGGAGAGTTTTCTTGGTTTTTTTTTCGGTGATTTAGGAAAATTGATGGCTTGCTCTTGACATGACTTGCCAATGGACCAATGGGCGTGACAATGCAAAAAATAGAAGAAGCAAACCCAAAAAACGAAAAAAAAAAAAAAAAAAAAGTCTTGGGTCTTTTAAAAAATTCATAGATTTGATTTGCGTGCAGCATATAAAGATGTTTGTACAATCCCCAAAAGGATTAGGAAAAGGAGAGCCCCCAGAAAGGAGCAACAAATTTGTTGCTTGTTACTCTTGTGTTTGCCAAAAATATGCTAAGGCATCAGGATTTATACGGTAGGAAAAAAAAACATATAAAACCTACATACACATATTCTTGGGGATCATAAATGTGACAATAAAAATTGTGACGAGCCTCGTAAAAAAAAACAGAAACAGAGCAGCTCTGATTTATGATTTTCTCAGCAAATGTGAATGCAAGTGAAGTTGATCTGAGAAAACTCGGAAATGCGAGAAAATCCTAAAGAAAAGCTTGTGGAAAATTGTTGTGTTGAAGAAGCTGGATTATTTCTACAAGCCACTTTTGAGTTTGTGCCTTATTTTTATTCATTTGAACAAAATAGAAAAATAAAACTTTTGAATCTTCTCTACCATATTAACTTTAAACCCAAGATCTTTCAATTTTCTTTCTTGCGTCTTAGGAATCAACATACAGGCGCGGAGTATCTGGAATGTTAATTAAAGCCGCCACATTTACAATGGAAATGAAGGTCGTGGCACTACGCCCCCATCCCCGTCACATTTCAGGCCACTTACGAAACGGAAATTAGCTCACTGAGAGCCTTTCGACCCGGTTTCCAGGTTGGCAAGTTCACAGGTTCACAGGGTGGCCTGTTATTCCGCTTTTCCGAAAGAGAGAATCAACACTTTGATTGCCCCGACCAATTGCACTGCCAAAAATAAGGGAAATCGACGGGGTGGGAAACGGAAATGATCAGGAGGACATCGGGACGGGTCATGGGGGATGGCAATGGGGTTGCAAAAGGTTGCAAAACAAACGCAATGCAAAGTGTCACCTCACTGCTTCAAATCCTTTGACTAGACTTAATTAAATTCATGGCATTTTTTGTTCGCTCTCATTTCTTCTTCTATTTAATTAGTAGAGCCACGCATAAGGCACAAAAAAAAAATAAAAGAAGACCACGTGGCGTATACGCAATGCGCCACAAAAAAAAAAAACAAAAAGAAAATGGCAGAAAAAACACGGCTACGAAATCGGTGTCATGTTAATGACCGATTAGCATGGCGTGTGCAACACCATGGGGCAAGTTTTTCCTACATTTTTGGAGCGGGGTTGAACTCTGACCTGTCAACTCCACTTGAAGGGAGCCATCAAACGCACTTCCTCCAGCTGAAAGCCAAGTTCCTTCGATAGTTTAATTGAAAAATCAAAGGGCCCCAAAGATAGATGGCTATAATCCGGTGGCAAGAAGAAAGCCACAAGAATAATTTCCGTTCTATTTAAGTTATTAAAGGGGGAAGCCCGAGGCAAGTTGGCAATTAAAATATGTCAAAGTAGTTCCGGGTTTTGGTTAAAAGAAGGTCAAGACAATTAATTTTCTTGAAAGAGGGGATACTAGACTGGAATAAAATTAATATTTTTGGGGGCAAAAAATGGCAACATTTCAAGAAAATTTCTCGTGCTATTAAATGATTATTTTGCGATTTACGCACTTGAGTTAATTTTAGGCAAATCTAGATTTATTTATTAACATTTCCTTTTAACCTTTTGCCCCAAACATACTGACTTTGGTTAATTTCTAGCGCCATATTTCTTTCCGGTTTTCCTGCGAAAACTGACCTTAGCCGCGGACTCCACACATAACAAATTAAAATGTGGCACGCAACAGGAATGTCTAACCCAAATGTGGGCGTGGCTAAGCATTATACGCCAGCTTTCTGGCTTCATAATATCGCAAAATGGAAATTTTTCGTCGTTTTGTCGCGCTTTTCCAGAAGGAAAGTATATGTATGTATATGTATCATGTGTATGAGTAGTGTAGGTGTTAGGTGTTAGTTATACAGATGTTTATATATATATATATCTAAATATATATATACAATATAATGGTTCAAGTAAATTGGATTTCGCTTTATGCAAATTTATGCGCACAGATTGAGTGACATTAATGGATGATGAAGTCGCCAGCCATGACTGTAACGCACAGAGAAAGTGGAATGAAAGAGAAAGTTACAAAAAAGAGATAGATATACAGAAAGAGGGAGGAGAGAGAAAGATGGAGAAAGCCTGAAGCAAATTAGAGAATTCCTTGTGGCAGAGCCTTGAGAACAAAATTGGACTCCCCAGAGTAGTACGCGGAAACAGAACGTGCTATTCCTGTGACCAAAAAACCAAAACCACTCGAAGTCATCTCACACACCGGCCAGTAACCACCATAAACCACCCCCCAAATATCTTCTCTTTACTATATACCCTTTCCTCTTTAAGTTTTCACCCAAATGGTTATAACTTTTCAATTCTGTTAGGTTTAAAATTGCTTATTTTTTTTATAAAGAAATATTTTAAGCCAAAAATATGTCTTTATTAATTTAAGTAATTGACATTCTCCAAAGAAAATTCCCAGGCAAGTGGAAAAAAAAGAAAAAAAACAAAACAAAACACTCTAAACAAATTGCAATCAAAAGCCTTGTACATGAAGGACACAACGTGAAAAGAGAAATTTTCGGCTTAATTAGGAATAAAAAGCAACAAAAAAATAACACAAAGCTCAAAAAAGAGGGCGTAGAGGGCGCGGCTACTTTAGGAGAGCTGGCTCATTAAGCTGTTGATTTTGTTGTTGTTGCTGTTGCTTTATGGCCATTTAAAACATTTATGGCCAAAAGCATTTGAATGACAGGTGCGATGGCAGCAGACACACAGACCTTGCTCATTATAAGCCACCTCCCGCCATACAAAAAAAAAGGAGGCAGTTACGGCATACCACTACCACCCACTTGCCACCCTATTGCCCCTCTCCTTTCCTGTCATTTTTAATTGTTTGTTTACAGGATCCCCCCATAAAACAAGATGGAAGGACATTCCCCGCAACTTGATTGCCACTTTTAAAAATGTTTATATTTTACAATTAAATTTCTTAACTCGAGTCTACTTGTGTTTTTTTTTCTTCTGCTTTTAATTTATAAATTTGTAGTTTTTTATTGCCCAGTGGGTTTTTTTAATTGTGTGTCTGTTTTTGTTTTTCGAGACAGAAATTTAATTAGTATGGCCCGTGCCGGCTTTTTAGTTTGCCGTTTGCTGTTTTTCTGCCGTCACTTTTCATTAAGTTGTTTGTTTTGACATTATTTTTAAAAATAACACACAACTTAATTGCCTTAATTAAAGTCTAAAAACAAAAACAGGGAGAACAGAATGGAGATATATAGTAGGTAGTATAAAATGAAAATGTTTTTATAATCTTTTTTCTGGAATCTGGGGTTCAGGGATTTATTCTCTACTTTTTTTGTCCATTCAGTTTGATTGCCTTTAACTTAATTGAGGGACCTGAACCTGGACCTTTCCTCTCCTCTTTTTTATGAAGCTAATCGAATTGGTTTATTTTAATTTATGTTTTTTTTCTCATTCTTTTTTTCTTTGTTGGTGTTGCCTTTTAAGGACCGCGTCACGTTTCAATTCGGAATAACAAATTCAATTTGTGCTCATTACAAAAAAAAAACGGCGACACAGGTCAAGCCTCCTGCAACGCCCTCTTATTGCCGCCCACTTTTTTAGGGCTATAAAAAACACAATTCCAAAGTGCTTGAAACTGGACCGAAACAAAAAAATTTCTTAAAAAAGGAAACTTTTTGGGTGTAATTGAAGCAATAGAAGCAACAGTTAGCGAAAATTTATATATATTATTATTGTAGGGATTTTTTTATTTACGAATTATGTATTTGTAAAAAAAAAAGTTTTTAAGAAAAGTTAATTTTGCAAACACTTTATAAATATTTTGATTGTTTCGTATAAGGAAATGCATTTTAGAAAACCTAGTAAATACATTATTTTCGACTATCTATAAACCCTATAATCCTTATAATCTTGTTTTAAACATTAATAATGTGTTATATTTTACTTTATAAATTTCTTTAATTTTCAAATCAAGTATTAAAAAGGGTTTTTAAAATTCCTTATGGTAGTCCTTAAGTTTTTTGCCCCGCAGGACATTGAACCCTTGAAGGACCCATAAATCCTTTCTCTTATTGCTTTAGAATATTTCAAAGGGAAACAAAAAGCAAAAAAATGAAAGTAAGGAAAACAGTAGAAAATAGAGAAAGAAAGCAAGTCGAAGCGAAGGCACCTTCTGAATGCGCACTTTCTCCGGTGAAAGGCCTTAGATGTATAGGAGAAAGTGGACCAGGAATGCCCAGGGTGTGGGTGGTGGATGGTCGTCGTGGGTGGTAAATAAAATTTAATATAATTACCTCCATTTGGGAGCCCTTCTTTCCCATCGAACCGCCGCCGCCCGTGTGGCCGCCGCTCTGTGCGGCATTCATTTTTTTATTGTATTTGTATCTGTATCTGTATCTGTTATTTTATATCTGTATCTACTACAGCCACTGGGTATTTATTTGTTTTATCTTAAACTGTATCTTTATATCTTTGTAACTCTGTATATATTTTCTTATTTTTTTTTTTTGTTTATATTTTTTTTTCTAGTACATATAATTATTATCGTCGAGGGTCTGCGGTCAGCGGTCGAGCGATAAATCCTTCGGCCCGCCTCCTTTTTCGACTTTTTCAATTGAAATTTATGTGCAATTTCAGTTCGTTTTCCACTGTGCATTAAAGATGTGTTTAAAAGATTTATTTCATTATTTTCGGGTATGGATATTTGATTCGATTTCGGGTTTGGTTTCTTTTTGTATTTATTTTGTTTTTGGTTTGGTTTGTTTTTGATTTAGTTTTAGTTTTGTGTTTGTTATGCCTTTTGCTTTAGCCGCTTTCTGGTATCTTTTTGGCCAACACTTTGGCACGCCCCGAAATTCAAGTCAAGCCAATGCCCTTTTTTCCCCCACAAAAACTATTTCTTTGTTTACACAGCGAGAAATTTTATGGAGTTAAATAAATCATTATTTTATATAAAAATAAAGTCATATAATATTATTTTTGTCTTAGTGTTGCGTTGCAATTTGGGAAAGTTTTTCCGGCAGCATCTTCATGCTAATGATACACAACTAACTCAGTGGATCTGAGCAAAGATGGCTGAGTCTGGGGGGAATTAAGGGGACAACGCCGAGTCGCGGACAGGGGATGTGGGGCGTGGCATGCTGCGAGAATGAGATGAGATACTTGAGCACGTCGCCCGCCTTTAATACAATGTCTATGGCTCGACGGACAAAGAAAAGCTGAAAACAGAAACTTAAGCTGAAGTTGAAACTTAAATAAGCCAACAAAAAGCAACGACAACAACATCAGCCAGAAGAATACAACAAAAACAAGAAAGAAAAAATATATAAAAAACAATAACAACAAGGACATTTGTGTGCGGTTAATGTAACTATATACGGGCACTTGAAGTCCTTGCCATCAACATATCGCATGACTTGTCACCCGCTCGAAGGATAAGAAGCTAAAGATGATACAAGCCGAAGAAAGAGATAGTCCGACAGACAAAGACAAAGAGAGAGAAAGGGACAGAGAGCCAGGCGATGAAAATGTCCTTAGAAGCGCCAATAAAGTTGGTCAAAATTAGCCTTAGGCACAAAAAGAAAAGTGAGACTTAATAATTTACAAATTTGTATAATTTCTAAATTTAAATTCAATTAAAAGCATAAATTTTTATGTTGCATAATTGAACATTACAAATAAATTTAAAATTATTTCTTTGCTTTAATACTGTTAAATTCTCGTTAACCCAAAACCCTAAAAAGACAGACACATGTCACTTTCTTAACTCTTCCTACTCCGCTCCCAAACCCAAATAAGGTTTTGCAAAAAAGATTTCCGAAGGAAACTTCAAATAGAAACATGCCAAATGGAGAAACCCTAGTGTCATTGTGTTTATTAAAGACAAAGTTTTGTATGAAACTAAGCGGGTTATGGTTGGTTAGAAGTCGTTTCTTGTTGAAACTTTCTTTGATACTTCTCTGCGAACCAGATGCGAATAGATAATTCAATAATAGAAGTCTCGGGTCAAAGTGAAACTGCATACATTTGCTTTAATTCTTCCAGCGAATGGCTCAAAACTTTCAGAGATCTTGAGATGTTTTTCATTGTTTGTGCCAAAGTAAAGTGTATACTTTTCAGAAATACATGATAGAAATATAAAATCAGAATACAAATGACCAAGCAGCAAATTTTTGTTTTATTATTTATCCCCAAATAAAAAAAATTTAGATTTACAAAATAAGAGATGAGAAAAAAAATTGAATAACAGGAGCACATAACCCATAGAAGCTGGTTTTAAACAAACCAAGATTCTCAATAATAATTAAAATTTATAAAAAGAGAAAATAAGAAAATAAGATCCAGAAAGATTCCACTCATTGCAAAGACACACACATGCATCGAAACAAATGAACCCAAGGTTCTCAATAATTGATAATGTTTAGTCTTGTTTTTCGATAAAATAAAATTAAATACAAAAAGAATAGCGAAAAACTTATTGAAGCTGGTTTTGACCAGTCCAAGCCTCTGAATAATTATAATTGTAAAGTCACACACATGAAGGTAAAGAAGCTGAAGAAATTACAAGGTTCTGAATAATTTTTGAAAAATATAGTCTAGTTTTTCGATAAATTAAAATTCAACAAGAAAATAAAATAAATGCCATAAACGGATAAAATGCCATAAAGTAAATAAATGCCATAAAGTCTTGTTTTTCGATCAAATAAAATTAAATAAAAAAGAAGGGCGAAAAACTTATTGAAGCTGGGTTTGACCAGTCCAAGCCTCTGAATAATTATTATTGTAAAGTCACACACATGAAGTTAAAGAAGCTGAAGAAATTACAAGGTTCTGAATAATTTTTGAAAAATATAGTCTAGTTTTTCGATAAATTAAAATTCAACAAGAAAATAAAATAAATGCCATAAACGGATAAAATGCCATAAAGTAAATAAATGCCATAAAGTCTTGTTTTTCGATCAAATAAAATTAAATAAAAAAGAAGGGCGAAAAACTTATTGAAGCTGGGTTTGACCAGTCCAAGCCTCTGAATAATTATTATTGTAAAGTCACACACATGAAGTTAAAGAAGCTGAAGAAATTACAAGGTTCTGAATAATTTTTGAAAAATATAGTCTAGTTTTTCGATAAATTAAAATTCAACAAGAAAAGAAAATAAATGCCATAAACGGATCGAAACTGATCTAAAAACCCAAGGTTCTCAATAATTGATAATGTTTAATCTTGTTTTTCGATAAAATAAAATTAAATACAAAAAGAATAGCGAAAAACTTATTGAAGCTGGTTTTGACCAGTCCAAGCCTCTGAATAATTATAATTGTAAAGTCACACACATGAAGTTAAAGAAGCTGAAGAAATTACAAGGTTCTGAATAATAAATGCCATAAACGGATCGAAACTGATCTAAAAACCCAAGGTTCTCAATAATTATTAAAAAAAAGACTATTTCTGTTAAAAGTTTTTAACATAAAAAACAAAACTAGAAGGTAAAAAAAAGAGATGTTTACTGTTTGGAAATCAGAAATCAAATGATTCAATTTTAGGTAAGAACGCCCTTTTATACTGTTTTCGATTCAGAAAAAAATCAAGGCCTACTAGTATCGATATATTTATGTTGTCACAGTTGAAACTATCGATTCTTGCTAGTGTTGCAAAAATGCAATTTTTACAATTCCTATCGATGTATCGAGTGTGGATGTTTAAATTTCGAGATTTGTGCAATATTTTTATAAATTGTTAAGTTACTCATAAGGCTCTACACCTCAAAGCACAACATTTGTTCATTTTTTAAATTTTATTCGTTTTCTATTTTTTGTATTTTCTTTTGGCAAGTTTTCCATTTTCGGGCTAATGCCGCAAGATGACAGGAAATTTTAATAAACTTCTAGCGTGCGTGTAAGTGTGCGGTGTGTCATGCATAGAAATGTTTTTTCAAAAGGAAACTTTCGGATAAAAGGATGTGGGAAAAATCTAGGCACGAAAAGAAGGAGAAAAAATAAAATAAAATCAAGAGAGTGAGAAGAGATGGGGAAGGCCAAAGTGAAAGATGATGAAGGCAATTTATTCGAACCCTTAAGCCTTTGATGGGCTGGCTGGTGGTGGTGGTATAGTATTAGACTGATGAAAGGACCCAGGACAATGCTCCTCAGACCAGCCTAATTGCTGTTGTTTGTCTCTCTATATATGTGTGTGTGTGTGTTCTTTTTTTGCTTCTCTTAATTTTTTTTTGCCTTGGCCTATTAATTTGCCTAAAAGTTGGCCCCCGAAGGGATGAAATTAGAGCTAGACAATCAGGGGTTAGACTGCTCGTTGTATTTGAGATTCCAGAGCTGGAATCGCTTTGTTTTTATGCATTTGCTACGTGATTTAATTAGTTGACGCTGTTTTTGCCAAATTGCTGCCCCATGCAGATGCCTGACTTTTGGTTAATTACCAAAGTATTATTAACATATTGCCCTCGATAAACGATAACGATAAACGATAAAGTCCAAATACAAAGAAAACCCCGTAATGGTAAGTAAAGCCAAAAGGTTTCAAAGCCAATCCAAAAATAAATAAGGTAAGAAATCAACAACAGAAATCAACATTTCTCCCAGGCACAAAAGGAAGCCAGACAACATAGGGCAGGCAGGACATTCACCATTCAGGATACGGGATTTTACGGGCTCTTGGGGCAATCAGCATTCAAACAAAAGACAGCAAGAGCGAGAGACCACCAAAGTAAGAAATTCCTTGGCAATTTGTGTCAAGTTTTTTCTCTTCGTTTTTTTCGTTTTTTTATTTCAGCAATCTGTGCTGGCAACAGGCTGCTTTCGGTTCCAAATCCGTATCTCAATTCAAATCCAAAACCAAATCCCACTTCGACTTTTACTTGGATTTCGGCGTAATCAGACAGAGCGGTAAAAGCAAAGGCCACGCGGCGTATACTTGATTTTGTCTTAGGCACTTTGTTTTTTTTCGCCCCTTTCTCTTTTATTATTTTTTTTTGTTGCCTTTTCTGTTTGCTAGCCAACTTCTTTGGCCATCACGATGGATGGTCCAAAAGCGAAATTTGTAGCGACACACCTCAAGTCATTACACATTTGTCTCAAGCAATTGCCATTTTATCTTTTATTAAGATTAGATAATATATATATTTTTTTTAATTTCAAAAATAGTTTTAATTAGTTTTCAATCTACCAAAAAAAGTGCTTATATTTGTTTAAAAAAGTTAAAAAAAAAAAAAAGTTTACTTTTCATTTTATATTTTATTTTAAAAATGTTATTTAAAAAAACATTTTGAAAGACTATCTATTATTTAAAACTTTTAAGTAGTTAATGTTTTAAGTCATATCCTTTCCAATTGTTTTAAGAAAAAAAATCAATTTTATTTTTTAAAAGATTTTTACTTTTTCCCTTTTAAAAATGCATCCTATTCTTCAAAATTACATTTAATGGTTCTTTAAAAAACTAACAAACTTTTTATTTTCGAATGTTCTTTGTTTCATTTTACATCCCCTAAATCATTTTTATGACCTTGTTAATGTATTTTTATCGCAATACTTTAATGACTTGGTTTTAGCCAATTGTCAATTAAGAAATTTTCGCGTTTTTTATATTTGTTTATAACACACTCACAGTTTTTACTTTTTTTTATAGCTAAAGCCACAAGAACAAAAAACAACAAAAAAAAATGGTAAGCAAAGAAACCTATTTTTTTTATATTCAATTACTTTCTTACTGCAGCTAATTTTTATAAATGATTAATTTTTATTTTATTTTTTTATTACTTTTTATCTATCTATATAATTTTGTTTTAGAAATTTTAAATTTTTTAGTAAGAATTTTTGAAACTTTTAACAACCGATCGCCAGACGCGCTTTCGGCTACGCGCGTTTTCCGAGCGTTTTGCTTCCGACTTGGCGCAGCAACTTGCGACTTCAACAGCGTGCGTTGTGGGCAGAACTGAATCGAGAAACCAAATTTGAGAAAAAGGCAGCAAAAGTGCCGAATTAACGCAGCAGCCGCATGCTGGCTGGAGCTTTTCCTTTCCCTCCCCCGCTTTTTAAAGGCTTTACCTCGAACTTCCTATGAACCTTGCAGCACAAAAGCTGCCGCCGTTTGTGGCACGCAAGCTCGGCCGTCACGTGGCAGCAACGAGAACGTGGCCAGTAGCATGTGGCACCCATAACGCCGAATGTGCCGAGCAAAACAAAATCAGCAAAATCAGTGAGCAAAATAAAATAAAAGTAAATGTCGAAGGAGAATGAACAAATTATTTTTACAAAATTTTGTAAGAATTTACAAAATCTCTTCCCAATTTTTTAGTTCATAAATTACTAACCTTTTAGATACTAATATTATGCAAGTAAAAATAAATATTTCTCATGCAAACATCAGGTATTTTTTTTGCATTTAAACTTGTTAGAAATTCCAAGATTTAAGTTTAAAGTTAGCTTGTTTTTCTTTGCAAAAATAATGTCTAAAGCCAACTCCAAGTTCTTTAGAATTTTGTATTCAAGAAAAACAATGGTCTTATTAAATCCATAAGTCCTTAAGCTTAATTCCTAGGCAATGATTAAAGTTAATTAAAGTTTGTGTTTCCCCCAAGGGCTATTTATAAGGTCAATGATTAACCCCCAAAAAACCCCCACGTAGGTGGCTAATAAATAAAATTTCGTTCTTTGTAAGTCAGAGATGAATAATGTGTCGAGTCGCTGGCAAGTCACCTGTGCAAACAAATGCAAGAAAAAAACATCAAGAAAGGGGGTTAAAGAAGGTTAAGGGTTAACCGAAAGCTGTTGATCAAGAAGCCAATGGGGTGGGGGGTCTTCTGTTTGTTTTGACTTCGCGTCCATTTAGCATATTTCATGGCCAGCAACCGCCCACAGCCAGGCCCACAGTCCTGACCCCACCTTACCGCCCCCATGGGCACATGAAAAATCCTTTATGGCAAGTGAATGGAATAACCAAACAGGCTGAAAACAAAAAAAGGGGAAAACCTGAATGAAAGTCATTGCCGAGAGGCGACTGCACAAAAAATACGCCCTTAAATTTTTAAGTTTTTTTTTTTTTTGGGTTTCAATAGTTAATGCTCGATAAGCAATTTCCCGCTCTATTTTTTGGGCAAAGTTTCAAGAAAGTTTGTCACGAAAAAAGTGAAAACTCAGCAACAGCAACAGGGGGGTAATAAATTTTGTTTTCGGTCACAACGGAACAGCTTTTCATTGCCATTTCTACCAATGGAGTGCCGAAAAGCCAAGTGCAACACTGCGTATGCTTAAAGCCACTATATACCGCAGGAAAAAAGCAGAAAAAATGCCAAAAGAAAGGCTTTGAAAAGGAAGAAATTTCTATGGGATGAAAACTTGCATTTTCAGCGGTTTCATTTGTGTTTTTGTCAATTTGAATATTTTCTTTTAGCTTTTCAATAGGAACTCAAGTTTGGGGGAAAACTGTCGGCTTTTAAAGGATTTTAAGCTCAAAAGCTTTCGCATAAAGGCTTTCAGGACCAAACAGCTTAAGCATGTCTACAACCATGAAGAGCTTTTAAAAACAAAAGATATTACCACCCGAAAGCTTTAGGTTTACCAGCTTTTAGAATTTTAAATTTAAATTTGGAAATAAATGACATTTTTAAAAAATCCTTGTCTTTCTAAGCTTTTAAAGGATTGAGGAATTATATGGTATAGATTTTGAAGAATCAGAAGAATTAAAAAAAATATGCATAATTTTTTAATTTAATTTAATAATTTTTTAATTTAAACATTTTTGATTCTATATTTTACAAATAAATATTTGAACTTTTCGTTATATAACGTTAGCATCTATTTTATAAATCCATACCTAGTTTATAAATGTGGTACAACTTTAAGAACCTTAAAGTTAGATCCCTTTTTTCAAAACCCCATTTTGTATACGATTTTTTTACTAGCCATAAAAAGAACCGTAACAAGTTTCAATAGTTGAACTAATTGTTAGATTTTTCTCCTTTGCAAATAAGTGGTTTTTCCCCCAATGAATTTCAAGTTTTTTATGTCACTGAACTTATGGCTACCCTACGGCCAAGTTGCTGCCCCAGTTGCCCCACAACTTGGTAAACCAAAAACACTTTAAACAAAAAGAAAGCAAAAAAAAAAACTGACTATAAAGCGCCACTCATCAAATGCAGTCTGCAGCAGTTTAATTGCAAATTGCAGCCAACTCGACTGGACAGGCAATTACAGGGTATGCCACAAGCCGAAGTAAAAAGGGGGGGTCTGGTTGGCTCCACACGGCATTAAATCAAATGTGAAAACAGAGCCCCTAACTGGGTTCATTCAAAAAGGGTTCAAATTACTATGATGGAGAAAAATGCGACTACAAAATAAAGGGGAGAAAAATATGAGAAATAGGAATAGAAAAAAAATAATTAAAAATATTTCTTCAAATATAAAGAATAGAGAAATACATAATTAAGAAAGAAAAGGGCTATGGGAAATGGGAATATGGGATAATTTTGGTTCTCTTAAGTTCTACACTTCACATTCTAAAAAATCTGTAACAAATTTGTATATATATTTTTTCTCAGTGCCTAGTTGTTTTTCCTCTTAAACCGGGAATTAAAGGCAGTTGCTTGCATTCACCCCTTTTTTCCCCAGAAGCGACACTGGAAATGCATTTCCCGCCACGGGCGTGGCTCGTCAAATTTCCTCCCCTTTTATGGCTCATCCCCCCCATTCAATCTCCCCCTCGTCACCCCAACTTGCCATCTCTATAAGTTTTTCCATTTCCACCTGCAACTGCAACTGCAACGCCACCCACCATCATCATCTTCATCATCGGGCACTTGTCTGCCGTTCTTGTGGCGCAGTTTCTATTTCTATTTCTATTTTCATCCTTGCCGGCATCCTTTAGCAGCTTCCGCCATGCTGACGCACAGATGGGGTACACAGTACACAGAAAAAAATTTATATTTGATTTTTTAAAGAGTTTTTCAGGTTTACAAATTTTCTTAAGGATTTATTTCCAAGAAACTAAGATAAATTAAACTAATATTTTTTTTTTAAATAAAAAACTTCATACTTTTATAACTCAGACATTTATCTCAGTGCTTGTTTAATAGGTGGGTGCTTTTAAGGCTTTATGGCAAAGTAAGCAAGGGGGCGTGGTTAGCAACTTCCTTGCCGCCTTCCGCTTGCGTAGGTGTTTTGCTCTCGGCCATCTTTTGGCCTTAGTTTGCCATTTTTCTTCATCTTTTGTGCGCGTTGATGAATTCGTTATCCTCCTTTCCCCTAATCGTTATTGTCAAGGAAAAAAACAAATCCCCCTCGCCCATACCGACACCCACACCCATGGTCACACCTTTGGGGCAATCGTGCCCTGGTTGTAAACAACAGAAAAGAATGAAAACAAAAACCGCAATAAGTGAACATTTCACTGTCGTCCTCCTTGACGTCAGTAGCAGTTGGAGTAGCAGCTACCGGAGCCACCGCAATATGCAGGAAAATCTCTGGAAAAACCAGAAAACCAAAGCCAGAAGCATCTGGACTCGTATAGCAGAAGCCGTGTAAAAGGCCACAGAAGCCCCGTGGAAAGCAAGGGGTTTTTTAAGATTTTTAAAAGATTTTGAGAAAGTCTAGATCTAGAAGAGTTAGTTTCATTCACTAATAAATATACCCCCATTCCCCTAAAGAGTATTACGAAATGAAATCAGATGACAAACCGCAGGTTGTGCAAGTGAGTCAAAAAAGGATACAAAACAACAGCCCTCAAGTGTCAGGAAAATAAGGATATCAAGGTGCTAGGCAAATAAAATATTCCATTTAAAGAAATATATTTTTTATCATCTAGTTATCATTGACTTTTACATTACTAAAAAAAAAATATTTCTTAAGAAAATGGCTTTTCTGAAAAACAAAATAATCCTTTTGTTTTGTTTATTTCTCCATTTGGAAAAGGCTCATTTCCAATTCAATGGCGAGGACGGACAGGATGATTTTCCACAACGCTATGCCCGCGAATCGAGTCTGCGGAAGAAGTACGAAACCAGCTGGCGATCCGAGGACGATCAGGATCAGGAGCAACTTCAGGCTCAGGACCCAGAACAGGATCCGGATGAACAGCTCTGGCCGCGAGACAACCGCGAGTGTCCTACAAGTATCTGTTCGGCGGAAAATGCAAATGCCTTGCGGTTCGAAAAGCCGTGGCCCAAAAAACTGGCATCGGCCAACCGAGGCAATAAGGAAAAGCACGATAAGAATGTGCATAATATGGCCTTGAAATGTGACGAAGATGACGACGACGATGGCGTTGAGGAGGACGATGATGACGAGGATGATGACGACGATGATGAGAACGATGATTATGAGTATTTGAGTGACGGAGAACAGGAAGCATTTTTGGCAAGGATGAGCTGTCTAATGAGGTCCTTGGACAAACACACCCGGGCCATACACCGAAACCTCAAGACCCTGCAATCCCGCTTGAACAAGGCCCACGAAAGAAGCAGCCAAGGATCGACTTGCCGGAAACCGGAATTTAATACACATCCGAAAGACAAATGGTTTGAAAATCCCCAGCAGGAAGCGAAAGAGAACGACCCCGAACAGTGTGCTCCCGAAGCCACCAAAAAGGTCAACAATCGCCAGGACACTCCCGTCTATACTCTCCAAAGTCCTCACAGTCCTCTTAGGTTGCTTAATCTTCCAGATTCTCAAAGATCTGAAAGTCCTCAAGGATCTCAAAGTCCTCAAGGATCTCAAAGCCCCCAAAAATCTGAATATAGTCAAGATTCTGAAAGTTCTCAAAATCTTCCAACTCCTCAACAATCTCAAAGACAGCAAGAGCCTCAAAGACATCAAGGACCTCAAGTTTCTCAAAGTCCTGAAAGTGCAGACAGTACTCAAGGTGCTCGAGGCCCACAAAGTCCCCAAAGTCTTCCCTCTAATTCGGATAATAGACTAAAGGTTTCTCCACTATTGAAACTCCTCAATAATCCTGCCGCCCTGCAATCCAAACCGGAATCGCCTGGATATTGGATGAGCACCCGCCCTAAAGTCACGAGCGGCAACGATATATCGGTTCATTTTAATAAAAGGTCAAATCCACGCTACGAGGAGTACGAGGCACGTCTCAGACGTCTGATGGCGAATCGGGATGCTATCGAGAGGAACGTCATGAAAGTGATGGGCCCATCACGAAAAATACCACGGAAATAGCTTTTCTTACAGATTATTGTCGTTTATGAAAATTTAACACAAAAATTGATTTAAAAGAATACAAATTACAGAAATTCTTTAAATAATAGTGGCAAAGTATTTGGTTTTATTTTTTGATAAGTTTTCTAATTGGTTTATTTAAATTATTATAGGAATATGTAAAACACTTGCAAAATAATAATGATATGAGCTTAATGGCCTTCACACATTTACAATTTTCTGGTTCTTTTTTTATTTGGTCTGAAATATTACATTTTTTTATGTAAATAGAGGGGACTGAAGCTCTGATTTAAAAATGGTATTCCGCTTTAACAATTCTTGAAAAATTACGGATATTTTATAAAAAGAAAGAAGAAATATAATATTTTTAGTTTTCAGGCCAATTATGGAAGCATAGATAGTGCCTCTAGAGTGCATATATATTATTATACACTCTATATTATTTACCTTAAGCATAATATTTATTTATACTTTAGCTTTTAGATCATTACAGACATTGTAGATGAGGAAAAGTTTTTTTCTATATTATAGTTTAAAAAAAAATGATAAAAGTTGTATTATAACCTCCGTCAGAACCACCTTCTTACTCTGATGGGGCATAAAATAAAACCAAATTTTATAAAACTCATTCAAGTAAAACCAAAAATCGCGACTACCCAGGCGATTTCCCTCAATATTTGACACTTAACCCAAAAACTCATTAAAAACCCTTCCCAATTTCATTTTTGATGGAAAACCATACAAAAAGATAAAAACCTAGTAGGCTGTGGAACATTTTTCTCCATATACCAGGATCTAGCCCCCAACTATATTCATTCAACTTACAAGCATCGAACAGAAAGCATCTAAAAAAAAAAAAAAAAAAAAAAATTGTTTAAATTAAATAAAAATCTCAATAATTATCAAAAATCATGAAAAAACTAATCATGTTTCTTTTTTTACATGCTATTGGATATTTATGCCTGGCCTTTGGAATGGCAGTTCCTCGATTGGCTGTTCCGCCCGTTGCTACAAATTCGCTCCTTAATAACGCTGATGAGGTGGAACAAGAACAGATACTGATGGACAACTCGAATGATAATCGTGCAACACCTCCTGCTACGATGTCTGCCATGGACATGGAGGACATGGAGCTGGACGATATGACGCCGGCTACTCCTCTCAGTGACTTCCAACAGACTTCCGAGGCAGAAACCGAGGCAGAAACTTCTACGATGTCTGCCATGGATATGGAGGACATGGAGCTGGACGGGATGACGCCGTCTTCCACTCCCAGTGACTTCCAACAGACTTCCGAGGCAGAAACCGAGGGAGAAACCGAGGCAGAAACCGAGACAGAAACCGAGACAGAAGCCGAGGCACAAACCGAGAAGCCCGTGAGGCTCAGCAAGCGGATCAGGTTCCATAAGTTGGAGAAGGTTGTGCACATTACACCTGAATCACCACTGATGTCGCAGTTGCAGCCACCAAGGAACTGGGAAAAATCCTGGTCCGATTTCCTGACACGATCCGAGGCTTTGAGACACACCCGTAAGTTCGTAATCGATCTCCAGAAGGACGAGGAGGGCAATGAGCAATGGGAATAATGAACACCAGCATTAGATGTTTAACGACAAGAGAACTACAAAGGAACACAACTCCCACAAAGACCTCTAAAAACATAAAAAAGACAAAAAACATTTTCGGTTCCTCCTAACAAATTTTATGTTTATTTTTCGTTAATTGTTAATTGTTTATTTTGGCCAGAAGCACATTTATAACGTTTCTTTACAAAAAAGACTACAAAATAAAAAACACAAAACACAGAATGGTCTTTTCTTTAAAAAAAAAACGCAAACGTTAGGCTAATTTAAAAAAAAAAAATATATTTTTGGAAAGGAATAATAAATATTCCAATAAATTGGCATAAAAAGCAACGCACTTTGCGTTTTCTATTTTTGTGAAATATTTATTAGCCTATTTTTAGGCAGAAATATAAATTTTTTTCGAAAACCAAGTAGCCTTTGCTTTATAAATTGCATTTGACAGACAGATAAAAAAAAATTAATCGAAAGCCTAACAATAGTAAGAAAGACTAGGAGTTATGCAAGAATTCCTGCCCAAAAAGAAGTTCATTCTTAAGCGGGTAAGTTAGTGACAATAAACAAATAAAAAGATTATCATAAATCAATCATTAACTTTGTAAAAATATCATTTCACATTTAATATTTGTCATATTTCTTA
Organism: Drosophila pseudoananassae pseudoananassae; assembly: GCA_018153035.1. Taxonomy (NCBI): domain Eukaryota; kingdom Metazoa; phylum Arthropoda; class Insecta; order Diptera; family Drosophilidae; genus Drosophila; species Drosophila pseudoananassae. The sequence goes on along the minus strand of JAECXR010000023.1, from coordinate 1,238,348 downwards.
AAATCAATTTCAAACACACACCACACCCTTCACACTGCGGCTGAGAAAATTGCAATTTGTTGCTCAACTTTCTGCCAAATCATCGAATTGAATCGAGTCAACTTTGACAGATTTTCCTGTTGAGTCAGCCGGAAGATTTTTTCCAACCCCTCTCCCCACAACTCTCTTCAATTTTTCCGTAGATTTTCCGCCATTTTTAGTGCCAACTTTTCGTGGCTGAGGTGCCAAAGCCAGTCAATCATTCATTTCAACTGTCTGCTGCAACCAGTTGCAGTCGGCTGCCGAAAAAGTTCTCTGAATCCCGAGTTGCGAACTCTGAGTTCTGAGTTCTGTCAAATTAGTGCAGCCTATTTCAGTTGTCAAAGCACAATCAGTCACGCCCCCTAGCCCACTAGCCCCCTGAATCTCGTCTCTTTCCATGAAAAAGTGTCAGGGCGGAATGTGAGCAACAGCAATTTTGCTTCAATCCGAGTGATTTTTTGTTGGAGTTGAAAAGTGTCTTTTGTAGAAGGATTTTAAATGCTCTTTTAAAAGATATTTTTCAATTATGGCCTTGGCTTTAATGTAAGAAAAATTAAACCTTTCAAAATCACTCTCTTGAATCACAGGCAGTTAGCCTTGTAAGAGGAAAATAAACAATTATTATTTATACTTATATTATAGTATTATATAGTTATCTCATTTCCTGGAGTAAGCTAGGACGTGAAAAGTACCGGGTATTAAGATAAAATTGATAATTTTTTTAATCCAAAATTAAAGTTTTAATTAAAAAACCTCAAACTCAATTTCAGTTCAAATGACATATCCTTTAAAAACTTCCATTACTCTTTTATGAATTAGAGTATGTGAATTTTCCATTTTCAAACTTTTCATCCAACTCGTCTGATTTTCATGTGTGTGCGTAGGCTTTTGTGTGTGTGCGTGGCTACGTATGTGTGTGACATGTCTTTGTGTAGGTGAACTTGTGGGTCTTCTTATTTGCCAAACGCTTGTCGCTCGACTTGCCTCGAAATGGCTCAAAGCAATTTTCAAATTGTTTTCACAATCACAACAAAATCGATTTGCAAATATCCTTGCAACAACAAGTGCCACGCCCACACACAAAAATATGTCCAAATTTGTGTGTGTTTTGCGAGAATATGTACATATGTGTTTTATGTCTGTTTTCTAGCAACAATTATGTCCAGAAAGCAGTTAAAATGTTTATGGCCTACTTCAAGGATCTCGCTTTCGACAAAAAAAAACAGAAAAAAAGGGAAAGATTTGTTCCACGGATTTCCTGTGATTTATTTCCGCTGATAAAGTGCGATTTCTAAAAGCGATTTATTCAAACAAATCTTTTTCTTTTATTCCCTTCACAGCCCCCTATTTCTTCATTTTTTTGTCAATTCAGCTGATTGTTTTTATGTTCTTGTCAATTGTTTTGTCGCCTTTTCTCTTTTGTCGTGTTTGTTGATTTTTTGTATATTTTTATGAGGTACTTTTCTGGACTTTTCCGGTCTGTTTGTGTTTGCCTCTTCATCGGACGGCATCGTATAATAACTTATCGAGGGCCTCCACAATCCACGGCTGGCTAAACATCTACAACTTTTCAGTCGGTTTCAGTTTTTTATTAAATTTTTGCTCGCCGCGACGTTTAATAAACGAGAAATAGCTGGCATGGCATCGCGCCACATGGCGTATACTTGATGTGTCAAGCGCGGGCCAGGACGCAAAAGTAAGAAGGGGGGCGTACATAGAAAGAGGACGAGTAAAGAAGGAGGGTGGTGGGAACCGCAGCTTAAATGCCAGCTTAAAGAGGGGCGGATAGGTGGTGGGGGGCCTGTGTCTGCTGGCCCGGCCCAAAACTAAATTATGAATGAACGAAAAGGTGGAAAAAAATAAACGTCCCAGCTGCAAAGATTTTTACTGAGAAAAAATTAGGTAATTCATTGAAACATTTTGTTGTTAGCTACTTTTATGGAAAGTAATATGGATATTTTATGGATAGTAAGTTTTAAAAGAAGAGCCACCTAGAGTACGTCAAATTCCCATTGATAAACTTTTTTGGTAAAAATCCTGGTCTTAAATTTTATATTCTTATATCAGCTCCTTAAGAATTCCCCCTTTTTAGATTTCCCATAAATATCCTGTCATTTTGTTGCCTGCCCGACATTCGAACAAGAAACACCTGATTGTGATCAGTGGAACAAGCAGAATCCTTGCCTGCCTTGCACTTTGCACTTGTCTTGGCAAGGTCAGACCAGCAGGTGTAGGCCAAAGGGGGGGTGTCAGGTAGTTGCAAGTAAGGATGGTTGCAACTAAGGATGGGTTTCGCCTCTAGGGTGGTTCTAGCTGGTTGCCTTTGCTGCTGAACTTGAACTTTGTCAGAACAGAACCGAAAACAGATGCTCGCCTGTCTGCTAAGTCGGCTTTAATTATGGCAGACAACACTTGGCCCAAAAAAAAAAAGCAGAAAACCAGGGGTGTTGGCAAGGGGGTGCTTAAAAAAATAAAGGGAAAATAAAACGAAAAAAAATAATGTTTATTGTATGTAACCTACATTTATCCCTGAGCAATTAAAGGCGAGGCTACAAATTCTTTACACGCCTCGCTCATAAATTCATTCTCAACGCCCCTCCCGGAGACAGAGAGGGGCTATCTAGCCCCTAGAAAGAGATGGAAATAGCATAGAAATGGCGACAAGAATTCCGAGAATTCTTCACGCATAATTCTTGGCCATATTTTGCGCTATTTATTTAAGGCCAAAAAACTTTTCCATTCCTTCCTTCAAATGAAATATGATGCCCCAACATAGAGCTTTACCTTACCTCAAATGATATATATATTTATATATATATCTCTTAAGGGGGTTGGAGGACACGGAAGGATGGTGTGGTAGTGGTGGTGGAAACGGCGGCAACATAATCATATTCATGACAATATAATGGCATCGTTAGATAGGCACAGCCAACAACTCAGTCGACTGGAAGTCCTAGGCAACCGCAAAGGCAAAAAAAAGAGAGGAAGAAGAGCCAAGATTCGACTTAAACGAATTCCAAATACCCTGCTTGGTCATATTATATAAGTCTTGAAACTAGAATTTATGGAGCAATGGTTTGTATTGTTAGATTTTAGCAAACAGATGGACAAATGAGCATTAGAGAGATATTATAGAAATATGAATAGATATTTCCTCAGAAAAGGTATATAGATTTATAGATTTTTTGGGAAACAAAATATATAGAAAATCAAACGGACGGTACGGACATACCATAGAAAACGGACAGCTTTGCATAGCTTTACAAAGGGCGATCTAGTTCTAGAAAACACATATCTTTAAACTGACAATCACAGATAAACGGACAAGCACAACACAGATACGTGAAAAAGCGGATAAGCTCATAACCCTCTAAAAGCCTAATTAATATCAAGAAACTATATTATTCCTTAACCAAATCAAAACACTCTATTAAAGAGCATTGAAAAAAACTGAAAACCAAAAGCAAAAGTCGCTTTCATTTCAATTTTTTTTTCCACTTTATGCCAACGGCTGTCCATTAGCCAAGTCAGCAAGCAGACCCAACAACAAAGGCACTAAGGGGGTCCAAAAGCAGGCCTAGAGGCTCTAAAGAGGCGGAGGAGGTATCAGCAGGCAGGACTCTCGCTGGCAACTTCATAAATTCAGTGTCCTGCCAGTGGCGCATTAATCAGGACACGTTGCCAACTTGTAAAGTTCCTGGACGGTTTTCACTTTTTTTCCGTATTTTCTTTTTTTTTTTTTGGAGGGGCTCACAAATTAATTTTATTATCACCATAAGGTGAACTGGAAAATTATGGACAATAACTGTAAAGAGTCCTGATGGTATAATATTGAAAATTATACGGGGATTTAAAGTTAATTAAATTAGAGAAATAAAAAGGTAATTCAATTGTTGGAGGAAGTGGGGTATATTTCTATTAAATTAAGAAAAGAGATCTTAAATAATTGTACTAAAAGGAAACGAATTAATTTCCTGCTTTTGTTTTTAAACTCACCCTTAAAACCACTATTTTAGTCCCAATATATTTTACACCCTTAACCCACAACCCATTATTTTAATTTAACAATTATAATAATTACAATTAAGGCAATAAAATATAACATTTTTCTTACTCACCGAGTGCTGCTTGGTTAACATTTATTATTTTTTTAAATACCATAATTATTGTTTGACATTTTTCGTGTGTATATATTTTTTGTTTTTAAATATATATATTTTTTTGGATTTTTGGTGACACATAAGTACACATACATATACATACATATTTACATACATACATATATATATTTTGTTGGGCGTGTGTTGGTGTGTGAGTGTGGTGTGCATGTTGTTAAGGGGAGTGGCGGGGGAATAGAAGAGAAAAAGAAACAAATATATATATAATTTTTTTCATTTATATAAAGATATATAATATAATATACATATAAATATTTAATGAGATTTCTTTATTTTTCTTTATGTGAGGAGGGATATATGATACGGGTCTTATGTGTGTGGCTGAGTGTGTGTGAGTAGATGGCATGCGGGAAGCTAGAAAAAGACAGACAAAGCTATAGAAAATATGCTACAAAAAAACCAAAAACTCACAAGCACACTCAAAAAAACAAAATACTAACATAGAACTTACCTGAATAAAATGTCAGAGAGTGGGAGAGAATAAAATTGAATAAAATAAATCTTTCTAAAGCAATTGAGAAAGAAAAATTATATTTACGCCTTCGGCTGACAATTTCCTAAATGCTGACATCCATTGAATTTGACAATCAAAAAGGGTGAAGGACAAAAAACTTTATTTGATTGTTTCAGTTAGAGAGTTTCAATTTCATTTTTTCCATTCTTGTTTTGATTTTTATTTTTATTTGGATTTTTTCCGCCTGTTGCCAACCAAACCAAATGTCACGTTTCGTTTTTATTTCAATTTGCAATGCGAACCGAAACACACACACAAGTCCCGGGGTATCCGAGACCTGGGAGGGCCTCTACAAATCTGATTTTGAACTCAATCAAGCATGTCAGGTCCTGGCTAACAGTTACGACAACAACAGGATATCCAACCTGCCATCCCTTCCAACCATCTCACGCAATCCATTAAAACCACTTTCAACCTAACCACCTACCAGTCGGTGAAAAACCACAGTGGTTAATTAAAGGTCACAAATTCAATTTGAAAGTCAGATACTAAAAGCTGGGAATTTTATTAATTGGATTTGGAATTATGATAAGGGTTATGATAATGAATCTAAGAACTGTATTATTTATGTTGGGCAGGTAAAGAAAATTAAAAGGGATTACTTATATAACACGTATGTGATAATTTCAAGATAAAAATAAAAAAATAGTTTTTGATTTAAAAATTAAATAAAATTTCAAATCTTAATAATGTTTACCCACTGTTATCGTGATTTAATGCATCAGCATGTGTCCATGTCCCATGTCCCTGACAATGGCTTTGGTTAGTAGTTTTTGGCCAATGCCCGTTGGCGAATTCGGAATTGGCCATTGCCAGTTGGCAGTTGGAAAGTTAGTTGTTGGCGCAACGTGCAATGCATTTGATTCGATTAACGCCACAACCTGGCACCACGCCCCCTCTGATGCTCTTGTCCCTGGGCAACTGAAAAACTGACAACTGAAAAGTGAATTTGTGATCCATCAACTGAATGGAATCAGTCAGGCTTGAATCATAGATGATGCACCACAAAAATTGTGGCACAGTTGCATCCTGTTTTGTGGTTGATTTTACGCCAGAAGCTTCCAGAAAATTAATTTGCCAAATGGAGTAAATGGCAGAAATGCCAACGGGGAAAACCTACAGTAGAAAACCCATAATCCAATATCTTTATAGTTAAAAATCACTGCTTCACTTTGATTAAATGTGTTTGGCTTGTAGCTTGTAAACAATTTTTTTTTTGCATTACATAACCGAACAGGAAACAAAATTGGAGCGAAAAAAATTGGAAAATTTCTGCCTGTCGATGCACAAGATTACAGACTTTCGATTTCCCTTCACAACCACACCCACACACACGACCCACGAAATCGTTTTCCTTCTGGTTTTCTCTCTTTTTTTCCACAATATTTTTTTTGCACTTTTTTTGCTTTTAATATTTTCCCATTTGAGAGGAAAACTATATGGCAGGAAAACCACGGAGGCAAAAGGAGGGGGAAATCTTGTTATCCTTGAGCAGACTAAACTAAATTTTATAATGGAATTTGCCAAAATGTAGTTTTTTGAACGATTTTGTATAATTAGTTGACTCAAAATAAATGGATAAACAATTTTTGGAATATGTGCAAAAATTTGGGGGGAAACTAGAAGAATATTTAGAATTATTAGAAGATAATTATTTAGATTAGAGTTGGAAAATAATCAAAACTTTTCGATAAAATAGAAGAGCTTCTTACGAAATATGTATATATAATAATTTAGATAATGGTATCGGTCAACTTATATAAATAAACAAATACAAAATATAATAGCATCATAAACCATTATAAAGCCATTAAATAATTTCCTCAATTTTCTTTTTCCTATAATATTTAATTAAATCCTTTTAAAAAATACCTTCCAATATAAATACATACAAAAAATGCTGCATTTTTCTTATAAAAAAAATATCAAAAAAAAAACTATAAATCGCAGAGCCATGAAAGCCGCTTAGTGGAAAATATTGTGCAACTGCATTGGTTTCATTATTTTTTTTTCCTGCCACATTTTTCAGAATTTTTCTTGTTGCTTTTTCTTCAATGCAGAGGAGGTCGAGAAGGTGGGGGAGAGGGAGGTAAACCACCCACCCGATTTCTCCATGGCAGCCACACATGTTATTTCTACGCTTTATGCCACATAATCAAATGGTTGGATTTGGCTGTTTAATGAGCTTGTTCCACATCAACTGTCCCACATTCACACTCCAACTATACATATACATATATCATATATAATATAAATATATACATATATCTGTGGGTGTCTGGTAACACGGAAAAAGGAAAATATCATATTACCACTGAATGGCCAACTAAAAACAAAACGAAAGATATCTGTGGGGATGATAATCCCCTTATGGTCTGCACTAAAAATTTATGTGAGAATTTTATTGGTTCTTAAAAAAAAATGAGAAAAGAACTACAAGAAAATTAAGGAAAATGTGGAAACCACAAGCATCATCATAAAAAGCGAATGGAAACTGGAATAAGGAAGAAAGAGTTTAAGCTTTTTTCGGGCAAGGAAAACTTTAATTCTTAAATTTGATTTAAGTGGATCTTGGTGTTAAATGGAAATTAGCTTTATTTAAGAAGTGAAAGGCTTCTAATAAATTTGTAGGACGGACTAAAGACAGAAACATTTTTTTGTAACAAGTACTCAGCAACTATTTTCTATTCTATTCGATCTATTTTTTTAAAGAACTTTAAAGAATTTTAAAAACAAATTCATAATTATTATGAAAATAGTCAACCAGTCTGTTACCTAATAAGCCCAACCTAATGGAAACACCTTTTAAGGTCAAGTCCAAATTAATGAACTTTATAGGGAAATAAATTTTGTAGCAATAATAAAACCGAAACAAAAAAAAATCTTGAGGCTTTCCATTTAATTTAATTTAATGGACTTTGACTTCACCAGGCTTTTAATTAAAAAAAGAACCAAAGTAGGCAACAATAAAACTCGACTTGCGCTTACTTTTCAGTTGTTTGGTGGCTTTTCCTCTGCAATTTATTTTTCACCAGAAGCCACCCACCACCACCCAACTTCTGTCGGCAGTCATTCGACGTGAAAAACTAAAAGGGAAATTGTATGCATTGTGTGTGTGTGTAGAGAGGAGGGGGAAAAATAGAAAATAGTAAACATAAAACAGGAAAAACAGGAAAAAGGATACAAGAGCCAGGCCGCTTAATTAACATTCTAACAAAAGTTGAAAACAGAGTTTTCTGGCCACAACAAAGTGGTCGGAAAACTCTCATTATCCCTCGTTTTTGGGAGAATCAAAAATGAATCAAAAATGCTATTCAATTATGCACAAAAAGAGTATCAAAAGCTTTTAATTTTTATTTTAAAATCCAACCTAAGCACTATTTATTCTAAATTTACGAAATTTATCAAAAACGCCTATTAAAATATTATTGCAAATTACCTTCGTTTCATTGCCGGTTGTCTCATGTTCATCGACAATATTGTGAATATTTAAAACCATTTTGTCATTGAAACACTAATTCCATTTGATGTTCGGAATATTTTATATATTTTCCGTGTGAAAGTCAAGGAGAAAGTGAAGTGTAAGCGTTCACAGTCGAAAGTCAACTGCTTTTTGCCAAAAAACTCAATTCATTCAAGCGCAACACTTTGACTTTTCATAATTAATTCGTTGGCAACCGAAAAGAAATTAATTGTTTAAGAAAATACTTACCCCGTTTCGTACCTAAATATATATTTGTTTAATAAAAAGAGAGAGTAGATAGTGAGATAGAGAGAGAGACATTGATAGCTTGCAACTACTTTTTCAGCTAAATGGCATAAAAAAACATTTTGTTGATTTTCAGTTTTTTCTGTGCTTGTTTGGCTTACTATTTTAGTAATAATTTTGGCCACGCCCACTACAGCCTTTCCAGCTAGTCATCAAAGTACTTGAGTTAAAGTGTGAACAAAAAAAACACACAGTAAGAAAATAGAGAGTAAAAACGAAAGCCAAGCCAAATATTTGTCAAGACTAGAGAAAATGCAAAAAGGCCAGGAAAGTTATGGCTTTCCGGTAGCTTTGACTCGGTTTTGGAGATCTCTGTGGAGATTATTTTTTATGCGCCTTAATTTTATACCCTTGCAGATTTATATATTTATAAAATATAAGAAATAGTAAATGCTTAGGATAGAAGAATGACTTGGAATCAACGACTGTTAGGCAGAGTTTGTTCAATTTGAATGAAATTGTTGTATGTTACATGTTGTATGTGAATATTTCTAGAGAAAAATCCTATCGTATTATAAAATATGCAAAAATATATGCATCAAATAAAATAGACAAAAGAGAAATTTTCTAACTAAAAAATTCATTTAAAAATATCTTAAATATTTCATTTCTGTTCTACTGTTTAATATTAATTACTTCTTTTTTTAAATATTATAAATATATATATCTACAAGAGTATTTGTTAACTTAAATACCAAAATATTTTCTCTGTTTTAAGACGCTTTTTTCTATTATTTGTATTTATTTTTCGCAGAGAACATCACGCACTTTGCTACTTAGAGAAGTGAAGGGAAAAAAATAGTCAAATGTTTTTGTTTGTGGTTTTTCTCTGTTTGTTCGAATGAGAGGAGGAGATCGGGTAAGGGGGCTACAAGATGGGCGGAGGGCGTGTCGTAATGGTTGGTGATTCGAAAAAAAAGGACACCACTCACCCCAATCCTGCCGAGCAGCAGGGCATCCATTTCGCCGCCATTCTGAGCCACAGGAACCGTAGTTATCACCGAAATGGTCGGCTCCTGTTGTCCGCTTAGATCTACCGACATTCTGTTATATTTTATTTAGCTAGACTTTACTGTACTTAAGTTTTGATATTTGTTCTTGCTCCGATCGTTGTACTTTTTGATTTTCTTTGTTTTAGTTATTGTGCAATGTGTTTATATGATTATTATTATGTTATTACTTAGTTGGTATTATTATTATTATTGTTATTATTCAGTCGTTGTGGTTTTGTTGTCGTGTTGTTTTAAATGTTTTTTGGCAAACCAATTATAAATGAACAACTAAAACTGCAGCAGAAATTCATTAGGTTATTATTCCCACACTTCTGTGCCAAACTTTTAATAGATTCAGTAATTGCCAGTGACAGTTCCGTGGTGGCAATAACAGAAGAAAAAAAATCAAAACCCAAGTGGCGTATTCAAACATTAATTGGCTTCGACGCAGGCCCACAAACTTTACTAAAAGTTAACGCCAATAACAATTAGTAACTGGGAGATATGGTAGAGTGGAGAATAAAAATATTTGACAACTAAATAGTAAGAAATTATGAATGAGAAGAAATCCTAAAAGACTAACTTGAGGCTAACAAATATTCACACCATTTTTCATCCCAAAGTTTGTCCTTAAGGGTCATTCTTTGTATAACTTACATCATAGTTACATTTTAGTTTAATAATCTAGTACAAGATTATTAAGATATGTATATATAAAAAAAACTTCTAACTAAAACATCCATAAACCATAAAAGCTTCCCTTAAGCATATTTCTTTGATTGAAAATCCTTAAAATCACACTGTTTTTTCACAAAAAAATAATATAAAATCCTTTGATGTGAGTATTTGTCGAAAAATCAGTCGAAAGAACCAAAAAACAAAAACACTAAAGGGCATTTATAAAAACGTCAGTTCGCAAAAGAATGTTTACCAATTGCCAGTCGATTCCCAGAAAAACATGCATTACCTTGAACTGAAGGATATGTACTTACATATCCCCATATTTGATGATTGGAAGACAGAAAATGGTAAATTCCAAATAAGCCGCAATTCCAATTAAACATGACATGGAAAGACAAGAAATACTATTCTCAGGGGCTGCGACGACAACTCACGTCTCTGTCTGTCAATAAACACCGGAAGACACATGACAGCCGCCAGACTGAGGCAGATCAACTGACATCAACTCGTAATATACAATAATATAGCACACATATTGGGGCTAAAAAAATATACACATACACATACATATAATATGGTAATACACATTCCAAATATGACCCACGGCAAGTGCTGCTGACACATTGAAATTTTCATTTCTTTGCCATCCCAATAATTCGCTGTTGGTGTTGTTGTTTTTGTGTCGCACCTTTGGCCCCATCTGTACCCCATATCCAGTGCCCCCTGTACCAACAGCGCCACGCGTCGTATGCGCAATTTGTAAACGCTGAAAATTTGTATTAACGGCATTACACACGCTTTACGAGCAGCCAGGGATATGGAATAAAAGCCGGAACGGGACAGCGAGGGCACCAAGCGTGTAAGAGGCACTTGGAAAAATAAGATAATGACTACTTTTTATAAAAAGAGCTTCGACGATTTTTTTTTAGTTAGAAATCCAGAGAAAATCCGTACCTACTACCTTATTAAAACACCTGAGCTGTGTCATTTCCGATGGTTTATTTAAATGGCACTAATATTTTTAAGAAAAATAAATAATATAAAATAAATAAAGTTCCCTCCTACTCGATTCTCATATGAGTCACATAAGCAGACCAGTTAAGTTAACTTTGGCAGTCGATAGATTAAAGATATTAACTTAAAATGTGATCCTGATGATGAATAGAGGACCCTCTGCAAGGTTATACAAATTTTAGGAATCATTTTTTCAAGAAATGTTATAATTTAATGTTAGTCAATAGCTTCCTATTATTTTCTAACAAATACAATACAAAAAAATAGATATCTATTTCCAACTAAACTCCAAATATTTTTTCCCAGTGACTCTAAGGTGACAACTAAACGACTGTGAAATTGTATTTGTTTTCTTTACTTTTTTTTTCTTTTCACATTTCGCGCTTCGGGAAAAAATGTGTCACCTCAACTTGAACAGGCCATCAAAAACAGTGTGCGAATAAAAAAGAAAAAAAGTTTTCCCTTTTTTTGGTGGGAAAATTTGTTTTGGGAAAAGTTTTCTCCCCACTGGGCTGTCTCAATGGGAAAATGATTGAGTAAACAGAAAAAAAAATAAATAAAAAAATAAATGCCGGAAAGGTGTACAACTTTCCCCAATAAAAGTTATGAAGTGGTTTCGCTGCTTTGACAATCGAATTGATGGCGGTCAAGTGACACGCCCACAAAAACCAAGAACCACCCACCAGATCCCATTATTGTCATTGTTTTTTTTCGCAATTTTGTCGGTCGTTTAAAGCGCGTGCTAATTTGACTTTAATTTGCATTTTAATACGCAATATTCATAATGTGCTTCAGCGACTTAACGAGGCGCATGCGTAATTTAAAAAAAAAAGTGAAATAATAAAAAAAAATGTAGGAGAAACAAGAAAATCTGAAAAGGGGGACACACTCGTATCATGAGCATTAATATGCAAATCAAAAAATGGGCCCAGCAACGCACTGCATACGTAATTATGCAACCGGAACGCGGAAAAACGGAAGCAACGGGAAACAAGGACTCGGATTCTGAATCAGACAAGGATTTCAAAAATTGTCCTGCCCAGGGATACAGGGAGTTACCTGTCAGGAGGACGGACATTGAAGCTTAAAGTATTGAAAATTAAAGTCATCTCTCCTAACATTTTTCTTATAAGTAAGTACTCTATGTTACAAAAATACTTGATTTAAATAATGCCTTCACATATTTTGATATTATTAACTTAAAAATACCCAAAGCAGATCTTTTCTAAAAAATTCTTATATTATTAATAAAATATTATTATTCCCACAATTGTATTTAAAATTCAAAACCCAAACATTAACACAATTACAGCCACAAGGCCCTTTTATGTCCAATCTACAATCCCTAAAAGCAGAATAAATATAAACAGATGCAGTCGACGGATTTAACACATACATACATGGGCACCACGCCCCATCTCTGGACCCACCTTGCCCCAGAAGAGCCAACGTACACTCCGCCCGGCACCACACTCTTCCACCTGTCGAAGGTGAATCCTTGCTGGCCGAAATGTTCTCATGCATGTGAAAATGTTTTTGCCAAAGGACTCGGCAGGGTAGCACAGAGTGGGCGGGAATTCACGACAAAATGGCAACCAAACGGGAGGAAAAAAATTATAATTAAATCAGAGAAAGTGTTCCGGGGATGAAATCCTTGATCCGAGAGCGAGTCCGGGATTTTATTAGATTTAGCTCCGATGGCAGATGGAAATCATATTAGCTGCTAAACGAACATGTGGTTCATTTTAATAGAAAGTTGAGTGTTCTTTTCGAAAATATGAATAAAATGTTTTACATTCGAAGAACTTTTTAAACAAACTTCCAATATTTTTTGTGGCACAATTTTTATTATTTAACATTCCCGTAGAAAAAATATGAAAATATAAACAACAAAATTTTATAAATACTATATAATATTTATTACAAAATTATGAAACTACATAGTTAGGATGGTAATGACAAGAAACAAGATTTTCTTTGAAAATAAACTTGTTTGATAGTTTTACCATTTTTTTTTTGACAAAAAATATTTGTTATAATTGCAAACTATCTCATTTGGAAAATCTTTGAAGACTTTCCAGGGTATCCGGCCATTAAAAACTTTAACCGGACTAAGCCAAGAGCAGAAACTTAGTTTCTCGACAGCCAAATGGGGGTTTTTGGGGGAATTATGCATGAGCGCCTCACTGCCCCGGCAAGAGGTAAGAGGCAAGTGGCAAGTGCAAGTGCCACAAGATGCCCCGTCAGGACCAACCCCACTTGCCCCCCTTTAAGCCACATTTAAGGCCGGCCATGTGCAATTGAGAAAAGGACGCTTTCAACTGTCAAGTTTCGCAGGGAAAATGCAAATAATTGACAGGGACTCTCAAGGATCCGGAGAACCGGAACTTCGAAACAGGATTTTGTTATTTATTTATTATTATTTTTTGGTTGTAGACTTCTTCAAGCACCATTAGCAGTGGTTACTGGCCAGTTCCTAATTTGGCTACATTTTTTTTATGGCCTTAAGGCTTTGTCTCCTAAAAAAAAATATAAAGTATATAAAAAATGGCCGCAACATTATTTCCGCTGTGACTGCTTTTGAACAACTTATTTTCTTCTCACTTCTTATTTTGTATAATTTTTCCTATGCTTTTCTTCTAATTTTCATTTGAACTTTTTTTTTTCTTTTGCGGAAAAAATGTTTGGAACGCTTCGTTAGTTTTCTTCTTGGCCCCGAAAAAAATTATTTTCCCTGGGCTTTTCTTCTTGTAGGGCGCGAAATTTCCACTTTGTTGGTCTTAATTAAATTGCATTGGCAACAGATGGGGGTGGAAAGTGGGAGAAGCGGGGAAAATCTTTGTGGAAAGCCATGAGAGAGTAGAACATTAGAATGGAAGCACTTAAAGTGCCAAAGTTGGTGACACTGCCACTCCCCAGACTACTCACAATTTCAATTTCTGCGGCTTCGCTCCGCCAATCGCTCATAATTACAAGTCTACGCCCCACTCTCCCGGCCACGCCTCCTTCATAAAACTCACATCGATTGCAAATTAAGTTGGAATAAGGCTACGAACACATGTTTCACTTCCTCAGGCAGCAACTCACTAGACTCTGAGAAAATTATGAAAAAAAAAAATAAGTGAAATATTTTTCCCTTGAAAAAAGTGGGCGAGAAAAGTCAGCGTAGAGGGTGGCCTTTCATAAATAAAACAAAAAAGTAACCCACTCTCACAAGGTCATAAGAAATTTAGGGCCAAACTTTTTTCACTCTCTCTGATCCCAAAATTATTGAATTTAATGCAATTTATGGCTAAAGTTTTGAGATGCCAATGAAAAACAGGTAACCAAATTTTCATTCTTATGTCTACTTACAAAAATTATTAGGCGTAGGCTTTAGATTTTTTTCGGGATAAAATCCTAAATCCCAAAATTAAATGGCTAAGATATAGCCATCACTGTGGGCCATATAGGGGAAAACCCATTTTCAAGGGATCCCATCACGAAAAATGGACAAAAAATCTAAAAAATATTTTGTCGCAGGATTTTGATGCAGAATGGTGGCAAATCGATATAGAAATCGTTTAAAACACTCCGCTTGAGAATCGGATGAGAATTGGGGAAGATATAGCCATCACTGTGGGCCATATAGGGGAAACCCATTTTCAAGGGATCCCATCACGAAAAATGGACAAAAAATCTAAAAAATATTTTGTCGCGGGATTTTGATGCAGAATGGTGGCAAATCGATCTAGAAATCGTTTAAAACACTCGGCTTGAGAATCGGATGAGAATTGGGGAAGATATAGCCATCACTGTGGGCCATATAGGGGAAAAAGCCATTTTCAAGGGATCCCATCACGAAAAATGGACAAAAAGTCTAAAAAATATTTTGTCTCTGGATTTTGATGCAGAATGGTGGGGAATCGATCCAGAAAACGTTTAAAACATTCCGCTTGAGAATCGGATGAGAATTGGGGAAGATATAGCCATCACTGTGGGCCATATAGGGGAAAACCCCATTTTCAAGGGATCCCATCACGAAAAATGGGAAAAAAATCTAAAACATATTTTGTCGCAGAATTTTGATGCAGAATGGTGGCAAATCGATATAGAAATCGTTTAAAACACTCCTCTTGAGAATCGGATGAGAATTGGGGAAGATATAGCCATCACTGTGGGCCATATAGGGGAAAACCCATTTTTAAGGGATCCCATCACGAAAAATGGGAAAAAAATCTAAAAAATATTTTGTCGCAGGATTGTGATGCAGAATGGTGGCAAATCGATCTAGAAATCGTTTAAAACACTCGGCTTGAGAATCGGATGAGAATTGGGGAAGATATAGCCATCACTGTGGGCCATATAGGGGAAAAAGCCATTTTCAAGGGATCCCATCACGAAAAATGGGAAAAAAATCTAAAACATATTTTGTCGCAGAATTTTGATGCAGAATGGTGGCAAATCGATATAGAAATCGTTTAAAACACTCCTCTTGAGAATCGGATGAGAATTGGGGAAGATATAGCCATCACTGTGGGCCATATAGGGGAAAACCCATTTTTAAGGGATCCCATCACGAAAAATGGGAAAAAAATCTAAAAAATATTTTGTCGCAGGATTGTGATGCAGAATGGTGGCAAATCGATATAGAAATCCGCTAAAACACTCCGCTTGAGAATCGGATGAGAATTGGGGAAGATATAGCCATCACTGTGGGCCATATAGGGGAAAACCCATTTTCAAGGGATCCCATCACGAAAAATGGGAAAAAAATCTAAAACATATTTTGTCGCAGGATTGTGATGCAGAATGGTGGCAAATCGATATAGAAATCGTTTAAAACACTCCGCTTGAGAATCGGATGAGAATTGGGGAAGATATAGCCATCACTGTGGGCCATATAGGGGAAAAAGCCATTTTCAAGGGATCCCATCACGAAAAATGGACAAAAAGTCTAAAAAATATTTTGTCTCTGGATTTTGATGCAGAATGGTGGGGAATCGATCCAGAAAACGTTTAAAACATTCCGCTTGAGAATCGGATGAGAATTGGGGAAGATATAGCCATCACTGTGGGCCATATAGGGGAAAAAGCCATTTTCAAGGGATCCCATCACGAAAAATGGGAAAAAAATCTAAAACATATTTTGTCGCAGAATTTTGATGCAGAATGGTGGCAAATCGATATAGAAATCGTTTAAAACACTCCTCTTGAGAATCGGATGAGAATTGGGGAAGATATAGCCATCACTGTGGGCCATATAGGGGAAAAAGCCATTTTCAAGGGATCCCATCACGAAAAATGGACAAAAAGTCTAAAAAATATTTTGTCTCTGGATTTTGATGCAGAATGGTGGGGAATCGATCCAGAAAACGTTTAAAACATTCCGCTTGAGAATCGGATGAGAATTGGGGAAGATATAGCCATCACTGTGGGCCATATAGGGGAAAACCCATTTTCAAGGGATCCCATCACGAAAAATGGGAAAAAAATCTAAAACATATTTTGTCGCAGGATTGTGATGCAGAATGGTGGCAAATCGATATAGAAATCGTTTAAAACACTCCGCTTGAGAATCGGATGAGAATTGGGGAAGATATAGCCATCACTGTGGGCCATATAGGGGAAAAAGCCATTTTCAAGGGATCCCATCACGAAAAATGGACAAAAAGTCTAAAAAATATTTTGTCTCTGGATTTTGATGCAGAATGGTGGGGAATCGATCCAGAAAACGTTTAAAACATTCCGCTTGAGAATCGGATGAGAATTGGGGAAGATATAGCCATCACTGTGGGCCATATAGGGGAAAACCCCATTTACAAGGGATCCCATCACGAAAAATGGACAAAAAATCTAAAAAATATTTTGTCGCAGGATTGTGATGCAGAATGGTGGCAAATCGATATATAAATCGTTTAAAACACTCCGCTTGAGAATCGGATGAGAATTGGGAAAGATATAGCCATCACTGTGGGCCATATAGGGGAAACCCATTTTCAAGGGATCCCATCACGAAAAATGGGAAAAAAATCTAAAACATATTTTGTCGCAGGATTGTGATGCAGAATGGTGGCAAATCGATCTAGAAATCGTTTAAAACACTCCGCTTAAGAATCGGATGAGAATTGGGGAAGATATAGCCATCACTGTGGGCCATATAGGGGAAAAAGCCATTTTCAAGGGATCCCATCACGAAAAATGGACAAAAAGTCTAAAAAATATTTTGTCTCTGGATTTTGATGCAGAATGGTGGCAAATCGATATATAAATCGTTTAAAACACTCCGCTTGAGAATCGGATGAGAATTGGGGAAGATATAGCCATCACTGTGGGCCATATGGGGGAAAACCCATTTTCAAGGGATCCCATCACGAAAAATGGACAAAAAATCTAAAAAATATTTTGTCGCAGGATTTTGATGCAGAATGGTGGCAAATCGATCTAGAAATCGTTTAAAACACTCCGCTTGAGAATCGGATGAGAATTGGGGAAGATATAGCCATCACTTGGGATTTGGCTACAAATTGATAAAAACATGGACTATGGTTTACATAAGATTTTGAAGTTTTAAAATATATATATATAT
The DNA here is from genome assembly GCA_018153035.1 of Drosophila pseudoananassae pseudoananassae. NCBI lineage: Eukaryota > Metazoa > Arthropoda > Insecta > Diptera > Drosophilidae > Drosophila > Drosophila pseudoananassae. The sequence goes on along the minus strand of JAECXR010000023.1, from coordinate 1,220,611 downwards.
GTATATAATATTATAATATATATAATTAATATTAATATACAATTTAAATGTCTAAAAATAAACTATATCTATAAAACTTTGAATTCTGATATAAACTGAAATGTAAATGTAGCTTGCCAACTATATGCCCTGGAGGACTTTCGGTTTTCATGCAAATTGAGTTTCGTGGGTTCGGGGCTTTGAATGAATGTTTTGAATGTTTTAGCCACAGATTTGCAGTTCAGATGTCACAGAATGCGGCAATTGGGCGTTTAATTGAGTGGAAGGTCAAATGAAGGTGAAACAGATACACAGACAGAGACAGCATGTGAGAGAGAGAATAAGAGCGAGGGGAAAGTAGAGTGAAAGTTAATTAAAATGCGCTTTTGAGTTATTCAGATATTTATTTGCACTCGACTGACGCCATATGAGAAATGCATTTTTAATGTCCTTTTGCCAGGATGGACAGTAACTGTATTTAATATATATGAGGGAGTGTGTTGGTGTGTGTGTGTGTGTATGTTTGGGTCAACTGCAGCATTAATTGCTGTGGGCTGACCTTCCGCCGACCTTCGTGTCTGCTCCTCCAGATTTTCCCCAACCTTTCTTATTCCTTGCGCTGTCCTTGCCCTTGTAAAATGGACCCCCCACTCTCCTTCTTTCAAGTCCTTGGCTTGAAATCCCTTGGCTACCTGCAGCAGCTGCGGGCCATTTGGGATTTCAAAATGAGCGAAGAGAAGAGGCAATGAGGTTGCTTCTGCAACGATGGCAGAAACAAGATGAAAACATGGTTTTATAGTTTCGGTTTCGGATTCTAGATGCTGGATGCTGGATGCTGCTAATTCTGCAGTTGCCAAGGATTCCAAAGGACAACACCAACAACAACCACAACAAGTGCAACAAAGGCGGCACGACACCCAACGGCATTGACGGATTGTTTCAACAATTTCAGCAAATTTGTTCAGTCAAACAGAAAGCGAAAGTTTCCACTTTTTTCGGTTTTTTTGTTCAGCTGTGCTTGGTATTTTGATCAAATTTAGACAACAAGAGAGTCAGACCAGTACGTGTACACTTTGAGAAAATATATAAATATTTAATATATCAGATAACCTTACAAGAAAAATCAAAAATATTTTTTTTAATTTTCTAAATTTAGTTAAGTACCCAAGTAATACACGCTATAACGTTCTTAAAATACTTCATAAAAAATAAAGCCAACAGTACCGAGTATCTTATAGTTTTTAGTATATTTTTTGCTATTAATATAAACTTTTTAGAAATATAATAATTATACATTTAATAGGCATTATTTCGTATTATTACTTATTCCTTTTTCAAAAATACATATTTATATTTTCAGGAAATAAATTTTGAAATAACGCCCCTTAATTCCTAGCCGTGTAACTACCATTGTAAACTTACAAGAACATAACCCTAGTGGAAGTTGCTGATTGCTTTCCACAGGCAATTCAAATGGCGGAGGAGAAGAACCAGAAAACAGGACATCTAAAGCCCCAGGATATTTCCAAGGGTTTGTAGTTACTTTTTTCCCAAAAAATACAAGAAACAATTCTCAAGTCGCGTGATCGATTGTGGAAATTTGTCCAACTTATACAGTTGAATGATTTTCAACAAACTACTTATTTTTAGTTTGAAACAAACCAAGACCCAAAGTTTCCGATACACGCTTTTGTTGATAAACTGATATTAGTTAAGAGATTAAACCATCATCAGACATATAGGCTGATGAACTTTTCATCTTTATCTGGCAAACAATGCTGGCTTTGAAGGCACATCAGCCATCAACTATCAGCAGCCATCACGCAACCAAGTTTCTTGGGCCAAATTGTTGACCTATTTGTGCCACAGGCGCAGCGCCATACGCAAGGACATCCTTATCCTCGGCATCCTTACATGCTTACAGAAGAAGCAAAAATTGTTGCTTTATATTAAAATATTTTTTGGATGGTCTGGATGGCTAGATTTGAGGCTTGTATATAAAAAAGCTTGTATATAAAATAGTTCTTTAATTATTCCTAATATTTAAAGTAGAAAAACTTGAAAGAAATATATATATTTTAGTATGTAAATACAAAACAATTTGTAAAAACAATTAAAAAATCATCATTACCTATTCCAATAAGTTCCTCTATTTTCTAGTATTTAAATATTATTTTTTTTCAGTGCACCATCATCGTCATCTTCATGTAGTCATCGATGTCGATGTCGAGCAAATCACTTAAGCGCACTTAATTATTTGCACAAGTTTCGTTTGGCGGCTGATGCTGTTATGGCCCGCCCCCTCCACCCCCCTTCATAGCCCTCCCCACATATAACCCCCTATATATCCCCATATTTCTGGTCCTTTGGCATCCCCCACGTATCCTTCTGGGCACGTTCCTCTTGCGTTACATTTCAATCGAATCGAATCGCATCGAATCGAAAATGAAGCACAGTGAGGAGACAGAGGGGTTATAGAGGAGGAATGGTTGTGCGCTCAACGGCGCGTATGAGTGATATGACACGTAATCAATAAATAACGGCAAACGCCCTCCCTAGGGCGTGGGCGTGGCAACCAGCCCAGTCACTCCACCGAGAACTAGTTCCGTTTCGTTAATTGAAAGAGTTTGCAGGAAAGAAACGATAAAATATTGTCCAACTTTTTCTTTTTTTTTATTAAAAAAAGTTCAAAGGCTATAAAGAGTTTATTAATTAGGTTTTGATTCTAGTTTAGATTATCGTTTTGATTTACTGAAATTTATATATTTTGATGAAGAATTTTTTTTAGCTTGAAAAATTTTACTTAAAAAAATTGACCATTAAACCAAAGGTTTAATAATTAATATTTAAACCAAAAAATTTAAATAAATATTCTTAAAGAAGATACAGATAAATAAATTGAAGAATTCTAGCCAAACTTTTAGTTTAATTTGCTCTTTATATTGTATTTAAATAAAAACACCCCAAAAAAGCCAACTTTCGCCACTAAAGTAATTATTTTTAAATATTTTATATAATATTTCTCTCTCTTTCTATATAAATTTAATTAAACAAATAAAACCCAAAACTAAAGGACTTTGAAACTATGTATTTCCTGGCCAAAAACTTTCCACAATCTGGCGAGAAGACGAGACTCGACTCGAGTTTAATCGAGTTTGTACGAGGGTCGGTGGATGTCTCCATTAAAATGAAAACCATTTGCTTTTTCAACATTTTGGGGACTTTTTTTTGGGAGAGTGGGGTGGAAGAGATAACGGGAAGAGTGGCAAGCCGCCTCTATAGAAAAACACCAACCCCAATGGACGTCTATTTATTTTCTACTATCCCCATGCATAATTACTTTTTCAAGCATGTCTTGAGGGCTGTTTACTTTGATAAATGCCTTGAAATTTTGAATAAGATTTTTGGCTTGATTTGTTTTTTGTTGTCACACTCACAGTCGCTGTCAAGGTTTTTTGTATTTTTTTCATTTTATTGTTGTTGTTATTTTTATGGTTTTGGAGAGAGCTACGGGGCGTATGATTAATATGCGTGAATTAAGTCAAATCGAATCGAATCAATCAAGGCGAACGTCGTCGGACAGCAAAATGAAGGCCAAGACCCAAAAGTACCGTAAAACCGAATAAAAACACTTAATCTGCATGGCCTAATGACAAAATATTTCCTGTTGGACACTTTCTTGGGGGAATTTATTTTTTTTTTTTCTTTGGGCCAAAAAGCCAAGGGAAGCCGTGAAAGGCACAATAAAAATAAGTCTCTAAAGTGCCAACTTCCGGATAGAAGGACTTCAGGACAAGGACAACGACGAACAGCAGTCCTGGCAACAATGTGACACATACTAAATTTTTATTACGCACCCACACACACACACACACACATAGACTAACACACTTGCAGAAAAAATACCCAAAAAAAATACAAAAACACATACTCGCACTTTTCCTGAAAGTGAACTCAACGCACTTTGAGACACTAATGCAACGACATTTTTATTACAGGCCAGGCCAAAACGGCAGCAGCCAGTCGTACTCGTCCACTGTCCGCTCTGTCCATACTGTCCGCACTGTCCGTTCTGTGCGTTGTCCATTCCGGAGGCCTTTTACGGCCCGACCATCCGGGCAATCGGCCACCCCGGACTATGGTGTCAATTTTTATCATGTGCTCTGGCCGTGAACCTCGTCCGAGAAGGTTCTCCCACCCACAGCCTCACAACCTTCAACCCCACATCCCTTTCCTGTTTCACCCCCGCTGCCCCCCTTTCCTAAAGACCCTAAAAACGGATTTGCCCTTGTTTTTGTGTCCAAAAGTCCACAGAGTTTCTCTGCTTTTATGGTGTCCTTGTTAAAGGGTAACATTTGTTTCAGGTTCTTTCTCAACAAAAATTAATAAATTGGGTCGGATTAACTTAGGAAATATTTTTTAATAACTTAAGACTATTTAATTTAGGCGAGAAAAGGACAAAATGAAAATTTGAAGGAGGATTTGATTAATATTTTTAAATAGATACAAACTATTAGATACTATTATACTATTAATAAATAGAGAAATGCAAATCTAAAATTTTGTTGCCTTAAATTTTTATCTCAGTTTTCAAAAACAATTTTTTTTCGAATTACTAATTATTTTCCGTCAAAACCTAAACCTTTTATAGAAATTCCCACCAAGTTGGCTATAACGAAGGGCTCTGCCAAATCTTCTTACTAATTTAGCTTTTCATCAATTTGGTGTTTTTTTTTTTTTTTTTTTTTTTTTTTTTTTCTTTACGGATTTTTTCTCCGCAGCGTTTTTTGTTATTTTTTTTTTTTTTTTGTGACCATTGTGTTTTTTGGCTTAGTCGGCGTTTATGTGATTTATGGCCAGGACCGCTTAGATTTTTTTTTGGGGAGGTCAGCCTCGGCAGTAATGATGTCCTGTCCTCCTGTTCTGTCCTGTTCGGTTCTGTCCTGCGTTTCGTCCTGTTTCTTGACTGTGTGATGTGATGTCTCCTGGCCCCGAGGGTTAAGGTTTCAGTTTCGGTTTTCTTTTCAGGGTTTACGTTTTTGGGGTTTTTGGTTTTGGTTTCGGTTTTCTTTTCTTTTATTTTTTCTTTGTGGGGGAAGATTTTTGGTTTCCCGTTTAGGGTCCAGTGTTCTGGGTGTCCTGAGACCGTAGCCCTAATTAAAATCGACACTAAAACCGACCGTTTAAGCCCTGGCCAATTTGCTGACAATGAAAAATGAGCCTTGGAGCTCAATTTCTTTGGGTATTATATAAAGGAATACTTAAGATATATTAAGTATTATTTTATCATTAAATAGAAATTTATAAACTAATTGAAATGCTTGTCAAGCAAATATAATTACTAACCGAAAAAATAAAAAACCAAAAAATAAACACAAACCGCGGTGACAGTCTATGAATTTTAAATTGTATTATTTACCCAAGAGGTGTGAGGTTTACAGGGACACAGGGTGTATTTTTTGGGCTTCCATTTTTAATTTTTTTTTTTTTTTGAAGCTCCCTGCTACCGACAATTTGGAATTTGAATATTTTAATATTCATGAACGTTTTTGGAGGAAAAGTTTCTTCTAATTTGCGGGCTCTTGCTAATGAAAATTAAATGGAATTGCTTAAAGAGTCTGGAATTAATATTTGACTTTATCTAAACGAATCCTGGGCCTGCTACACACCCACACACACTGACACACTCTCACACATAATTAAACAAGGATTCTCAAGAGTAGAGAGTAAAGTAGAGTAGAGTTACTGGAGGTCCTGGGCAGCAAAATGCATAAATCAGTTGGCTTGGCTGACAGGCTGTCTGAATTCAGGATTCCAAATTCAGGATTCTGGTTTCTGGATTCCACCACCAACACCCACTTATCCATTCATGATTGTGGTCCTAAGTTCTTTGGCAGATAGATCCTTGCCCCACCTGGGCATTTCACATTTTTTTCCATATCCTGTTCATTCCATTTCCATTTTGAATCCGGCGAAAGGAATGCCTTTTGGCCATTGCCCGCATAATTGTCTGTTATTTATGATATGTTTTATATGTTTTCTGTGATGTCTTTGATGTCTGGGCCAGACTCTGCCTTCGTTCGCCATTGATGTTGCCATTTTCATGTGAAACGAATTAATAAACCCCCAAAAAATAAATAACTCTCGAATATCTGCCCCTGAAAGCTAGCCATCAATGGAAATTCACAGGAAAAACACATTCGTATTTGGATTCAATCAAAAAAGTCAACAAACAAACTCCTTTGAGGCATTTTTCATTAAACAACCTTTATGATATTTTATTTTTGTGGGTGATTTTTTTTTTGGTTTAATAGTTTGTTTAAAAGTACTAGAATATTTAAAAGTTATTGATTTTTTAAAATGCCTATATTTAATAGACAGAGAAATATTTATGAGAGCTACATTTTTGATGTATTTTATTTTTTGGTAAAATCTTTTTAAATAAATATAATATTTGGAGAAACTATTTAACACAAATTTGAATATTTTTATGACTGGATAATATTTAGTTGAAATATTTATAAATAAGAATTACTTAACCCTTCAAAATATATTAAAATCCCATTTATTCCCTTCGATAATTCCACATTTTTATTTCAATTTCAATGTCGATTGCCTGCGAATGAGAATGCAATGTTAATCATACGCACCGTTGCCCGAGTGCAATTAAGAAAGGAAGCGTAGGAGGCGAAAACTTCAATTGGTCAATTGCTGAAAGCTAATTTGATTATCGAATCATTACGTTTGAATCATTACGACAAGGGGGCAGGGTCACAGCGGTTTGGAAAGTGGGAAATTGCGGGAAAATTGAAAATGGACAGTGCATGGAAAATCAATGCAAGAGATTAACAATTACACGGAATTGCGGTCAACAAGTGAAGGGCAGGAAAGGGCAGTGGGTAGGATGGAAACTGGTGGCTGATGGCTGGTGACTGGAGGTTGGGGAGGTAATTCGAACAGACATTGGCCGACTGGGTGACTGACTAACGGACTGAATGACTTTTCTGCCACAAAAGATGTTGGCCATAACGATTTAATGTTGGTTCGTACAAAGGTCCATTCAAATCGACACTGATAAAAATGGCTCAGAGTTTTTAAGGTTAAAATATTAAAACATATTTTTTAGTAATAGTATATTATTAATATTTATCAATGCTTTATCAAAATATAAAGTTTTTGTTTAAAAGATTGGAGTATTTTGTTAAAGATTGTTTAATAAAAACATTTTAAAGGCTCAAATATTAGAAGAACTTTAAAAGAGAGATCAAAGTTTATAATTTGTAGAAATGATTAAAATAGATAAATTGGTTATTTCCATTATTTTTAATTTTAAATATAATAATTAGTTTTATTTTTAAAGAATAATGTTAAATTGGAAAATAATTTGTCCAAGAAAAAATATCAAGTATACGCCATATGTTACCTCCAAAACAAGCTTTCCGTTTCTATATTTAATTTAACAAATTTTTTTCTCTGTGTAGAAAATTATATCTATTTGTGTATATGTTTGCGTATATATTGGTGGGTGCTTAATTTTTTTTCTGGGCAAGATTTATTTCAAGTGCGTCCAAGACTCGATTGCAGACGATGGCCCAGAGAAAGCCACAAGGACATGAGACGAGCCTCTTGTCTCCTTGTCCTTCTGCTTCGTCGTCTTGCCTGTTATCGATAGTCATTGTTTGGCTCACACACACACACACACACTAACTGATACACACACTGGCACTGGCACAGACACAGACACTCACAGTCAAGTCCCAAAGTTCTTTATTGATGGCGAATATTACGCCAACTAAGCAAATTAAATTGTTTACATTGACAAAGGCCAAAAGGAGAAGGGGCAGGACAAATGGCTTGGCTGGCCAAGAGTGAGTGTGAGGCGGCAGTGGGGCGTGGCTCATGACGCACAGCTGGCCAACAAAAAACAGAGAAGCTACCGTCGAAGCCAACCCAAGCCAAGCCAAGGTAGCGCAGACAACAATGGACACTATTCAGGGTATCCTTTGGCCACAGTGTCCCCCTTGGCCAATACCCTGCCCTTGCCCCCTTTTTTTATTCTTAACTATTTGTCCTGCACTTTTTTATCCTCTTCTCGTCTAACAGCCCCCCTTGTCAATCCCCAAAGTGGAGACAAAATAGATGCACACAACTTTTCATACACGTTTAGAGGGGGCGAACTTCAGCCAGGAGCAAAGGAATTCTCTGGGCAACCACTCAGCAGGACAACACTACCAGCCACAGTGGACATTGGCTTAAAAGGAATTTGGTTAGGTAAGGATTTGGGGCAGGGAATTGGGATTTAAAGGGTTTAAAAAATTATTTTAAATCAGAAAACATTTTACACAAATTTTAAGATAATTTGAAAGAAATAAGAAAGTTTTAAAATGAAGAAATGTTACTATTATAACAAGAATTTTTCTACTACTAATAAATAATAAAAATAATTATTAAAATTTAAAAAAAAAATTAACTTTTTTAACTTTTTCTTTATCTCTTAAATATTAATTTCTAACCTATATCCTAACCAAAAGGCCTCCTTTTGACCAAAACTCCCACTGTTCTTGAAAAGATGCCGGCAAGAGAGCTGCAAATGTTTTATTGCCTGCCAAAAACACTAGGACGAAAATGGCAGGACCAACTAGGTAGGTGAAAGGATTCGGGAGAACGACAATGTACCAACATACATACATCCTCTCCTTTGGGGGACAAAAGGATAGGCTTCGTTTTAATCGAGTTGATTATAAGTAGAGTGACAAGTTTCAACAGCATTAAAAACTGTATCCCGGCAAAGGATACAAAGTGTGTTTAGGTGTTTAGTTGTTTAGATGTTTATTTTTGTGTATGAGCTCGCAGGATACACATATACACATAAACATCCTTTGGAAAGAAATACACACACACAACAGCTTAACGCGATTTGCGGTTCGGGCCACAAAACCTTCTACATTTTGGCCCAAAACAACTTTGATGGCCTGCGAATGCAAACAAATCAACACTAAATTCAATAAGGATACACTACTACATAGGGGGGGGGGGGCCAAAAATGTGGGCGTGGCCAGAGGCAACTGAGCCAAAATGCTCTTTGGTCTAAACGGCTTGGCCTGGCTTCCTTTTCATTTTATTTTTTCTCATGATTTTCTTGGCTTCTACTGGACTCATAAAAGGCCCAAACGTAATATGATAATCAAACTGAGTGCCAAACCACGAACAAGTTGAGTGACCCCCGCAGCCCAGGGGCGTGCCAAAAAGCGGGGAATCGGAGTGGAGCGGGAGGAGTGAGTGGTATAATGGTATCGAACCCTTGGCAACCTTCTCAATGAGCTTTTGGCCATTTAAAACAATTTCGTTTGATTTGGCAGGACACTAAAGGAAAAGTGCTGCCCAATATGGCTCTATTAAATGGCAGTTAAAGTCAAGTCGACTTTATTCACACTCTTTTATACATTTTGGATATATATATGGAAATTAAGGGGTATTATGTGGGAGTTATATTAAATATATTGGAAATTAATTAAATATTGGAAATGGCCAATAAAATAAACTTAAAATATAATTGTTAAAGTACAAAAAATAAGTCCTTTTCAAGTACTATTTAATAATACTTTAAATACTTTACTTCAAAGCTTAATTTAAATTTTATGTGCGAAAATAAATCCTTTTTTATACTTATTTTGGTAGATATACCTTGTATTTTTGAGATATATTTTTTTGTTGACATGTTAAAAATTAATCTCCGTATGCCTTGTCAAAGTTGCCAAAACAAATGTTTAAGTGTTAAAAATTCAATTCAAACTATTGAATCCTGGGGTAGCTCTCTTAAAGGGGCCTTAGATTGCCCCAAAACACACACACACACATACACACTCACACCCACAATCAGGATACAGGCTATAAAAGGATAGCCAAGGATACCCAAGGATAACCAAGGATACCCAAAGCGTGCACCAGAAAATACCATGTTCTGTTGCTTTTCCACACATAAGCTCAAGCTAGTGGTAGTTCTACTCACATTGGTGGTTGCGGTAAAATTATTCAAAAACTAACCAAAAAGCGGTTAAATACATCATTGCTTTTTCAGATTGATGGCGAAGTGAAGGCCTCGACAAGTGGCACAGTGCTCTTGTACCACATGAATACAAAATTTCGGGATTTTTTGATATCGCGCGTAGTGCTCGGTTGCCTGTTGACCACATGGGCTTCGGGAGGATTCCTGGCCCTGTTCTGGGACTCTGTCAGAGCATTGGCCATTGTAAGTGCAAGAATATCCTTTAACAAAAAATAACTCTGACATCTTTTTACTTCCAAGTATTCGTCAGGAATTTGTCTATTAACCATTTTTGATTGCTTTACGGTGGCATGGGCATTTCACTTGTCGGCTAATGGATTACCGGAAACTGATTACAATGAACAGATAATAGAGCATATTGTGACCACCGAGGATGTCATCGAGATATGCATCCTTGTTATTCTCATAGTCGTGCAGGTAACCCACTCAATTATATCCAATCAAAAGAAAAACATTATTCGTTCGGTATCCGCAGCGATACCAACAAAAACCAACCACGCCCACCCACACAGATCCTAGTCAGCATCGCTGGTTGGTGGCTAACGTATCGACTTCATCGCCATTACAAGGACGAAATGAAATACGAACAGGATCACAGACACTTGCAGAAGATTCTGGCCGCCCAATCTAAGACGTATGAGGACAAATGAAGATTATCTTTCAGCTCGGAAACCTAACATTCTTTCTCCAAATGACGGACCCTCGGGATAGAAACATCCACTTTGATTGGTATCCCTTTTTATTATCCTTTCACCGAATTAGTTCCAGCAAGTTGCATTTTCGGTATTCCGCATTCAACAAGCTGCAATTCTCGACCTCCAAACCAAAAGGGGTCACGGCCAATGTCATCCATCGGTTTTCGGGGTTGAAGGACTAGTCTCGGTTCGTTTCATTTCATTTTGTGTCCTGGCCTGGCCGCGGGCCGTTTGGCTGAATGACACATGGCCAAGGACTACAGGAGTACTGGACAGACAGAACCCCAAAATTTTTCTCCTGGAAAACTATGCTCATTTCACAAAATGTATGTATGTATATTTTTCAAGTCCATTCCTTTATTTATATTATTTGTTTAGAAGAATATTTATAGTGTTTTGTTAGAAGTCTGTTAATGAGTAATTATTTAATTGTAGTTTTCCAAAATTTTAGTTCTTCAAAAAAAGAATACATAGATATTTTATACGACTGTCTATTTCTTCTCCTTTTTAAGTTTTAGTGACGAATGCCATGCACTCAAAATATAAAAATTATAGCTTAGAAAAATTATCCAAATTGTATCCATTATTTTTCTTCATTTTCTTTCTTAACAATTAAGTATTTCTGTACTTTTTTATAATCTCCAGTACTATGACAAAAAATTTGTATTTATATACAAAAATAGCAAAATCTTTGCCTTTATTTGCCTAAAAAAAAACATAAAAAATTTTAAAGCAACTTTCAATTACTGTCCTAAGTTTTCCTTATTATTTTCCTTATAAAAAGCGATACATTTTCCCCCCACTGATATCAGTGCAACAACTTTTATCAGAACTTTGAATACTTTTACCCTTTTGTAAAGTTCGGCTAGCCTTGAAAACACAGATTGTTACCCATTGTTGGGGAACTAACCCTATTGCAATGACCTCGAGTGTGTGTGTGTGTCGGAGATTTGATTAATAATCGGAGCGCTATGGCCCCGGCAGTTAAAATTGGCTACAATGCTCTCTGGCAGCTGAACGGGCACGACAGCTGTTAGCGCCGAGAAGTATACTATACTTTATTAATTTGAGAAATAAAAACCCTAACAAGGACATAACACATACGCACTGTGTGTTTATGACAAGTGATAATTAGGAATGAAATTAAGGAAATGGAAATTAATAATGCCATAGTGATACTAATAATAATTATTCTGCAAATTATAGAGATTTCTTTTACCTTCGGAGAATGTAAACAATGGCTGACAAACACAAACACACATCGGTAGTAAACTTTTTGTTGCTTTATTTCCTCTTTACCTGGCAACTGATAAACGAGAAGAATTTATTTACGCGCCAAACTCAAAATGCCGGCTCACACTCGTCAAAAAAAAAGAGAAGACAAAATAAAAACAAAAAAAAACAGGAGACACCCACACACAAGCCCACTCACTGGCATAAAAGTGGCAATATCAAAATTTTATGATTTTTAATTACTTTCTTGTTTGGCACACTCAAAAAAAAAACCAGACGATTTGCTAATGGAAGTGAAGGAATAGAAATGATTTTTATTTTGCTGCAGATTTGTTTTCTATTATTATTATTTAGATGCTTAAGTGTTTTTTTCCAAGTGCGAGAAAGCGAGTAACGGTAACGGAACAATGGAGATAACGGTTAAAAAGCGTTTGGGTCGCCCGTCGCGGACAAAACTTTTCGCATGTCAACACGCGCCAAAATGTTGCTAGCGACTGAATAACGGTATCCGAAAAGCAGCGCGGCAAAGTTCATTGAGAAAATGCCACCAGCCGGAAGGGGGCGGGAAGGGGCTGGGTTCGTGGGACAACGAGGGAGTGAACAAAACAAAAATCAGATGGGATAATTCGCCTTAAAATCTGCACAAGCAGCTGATGCTGTGCCACGTGCTTTAAGCTCCCGGTTGGAGCTTTTCGAAATCAAAATGGCGCAGGTGCACAAGCTGCAAAAGCTTTTGATTCTCTCTTTGAATAAAACACTTGTTGATTGTATTTTTTTTTCACTTTTTATATAAAAAAAAACCTTAAAAAGCTAGCTTTAAAAAGTTATATTAGTACTTTTTAATTTTTTATTTACATATATCCCGAATTTTTTGTTCGAAATATAATACTTAAGGTTAATCCCCCTTTTTTAAGACGAAATTAATGGTTTACTATTTTAAAAATATTTTGCAGAAAAGCTTTTGCAGGAATTTAAAGCTTTTTATTGGGATAACCCAGTAAACATTTTTTTGGCAAGCCTAGTCCTAAGAAAATATTATAATATTTAGTATCCTTCCATTAGGGTTGTTTAGTTTTCCAAAGTGTTTTTTAGAATTTGACCATAATTTTGGCCATTGTTTGATTTGATTGAGTTTAAGGCCAAAAAAAAAAATATTTTAACAAAATTAGAAAAATGATGTGTAATAAAATATTATAAGAAAGAAACCTTATTAAAAGAGTATTCTATATTACGAATATTGTATTATTTCTAACACCCCAATATTATTTGAATCTTTCAACTAGTAAATATATTTATATTTTATTTAATTCTAGATTCGAACACCTTCCAAACCTTCCTAGCATTTGCTGATTCTTCTAAAATTTAAGTGAAATGTCAAATCTCAAGAGCTTGAACGTTGACATCCCGACAAATACATAAATGCCTTCATTTGATGATAAATTTTACGGAGAAGAGTAATAACATAATTTAATCAAAACAAACGCCAGAATACCCAAATACCAAACCAGACGTGTGTCCACAAAATTGTGGTAAATTGAATAATGACCGTCGGATGGGCAAACAAATCAAATTCTTGTACACATGGTACTCTGAGTGGCCGAGTGCCCGAGGATGGTCCTTTTACCCGCCTGTGTCGTCCTGGCTAGACCGTTCCTTGTATTTACCATAATTAATTAAGTTTCCAACCTTGTCTAGCCGTGGACAACATCAACAACAACATATGGACAGAAATCAAGCCAGAAGCCAGCCTCCCCCCAAAAAACTGAGCAACTCTCAGGACGGCAGAGCAATTCAATTTTGATGAGATGGAAGGCCAAAAACTTTGAACTGTAATTAATATGCTTGAAATACGAGTTTTTCCAGTGTGGTAATTGCGGTAAAGGATATTTGAGTATTTCCACATAGGGACCAACAAGGACCAAGACCAAGACATGTGTTAAGTGGGCACTCACCTCGATGGTAATGTGATGTCCACGGGAACGGAAATTGTCATCGTTGCTGCGCAGATTCTTCGAGTCGATTTGCACATTCGTCTGCATTTTGGATATCTATAGAGAATGAAAAAAACGGAAAATACGGAAAGAAATTGAGAAAAAATGAATGAAAATTTATGAGATACTACTCGGTCATAAGTGAAATATTCTCAGGCATTCACATGGCATCGTAAAATGCAGTTGATTGGACCAGCCGAGAGGTCTTTGGTCTCTTAACCAATGATGCGTGTTCCCGATAAAGTAGGCAACAAAAAAAATCAAGCAAGACCGCAAAAAATACGAAATGTTTATTTGGTGTGAAGGCGAAATTTATATACCCTTCTTTGGGGATAAAAAGGATAAGTTACGTGCAAGATTCTTTATAGAGAAAGGATATATATTTTATAATATAGGTAAAATTTATATATTTTTTTTAAATTTTCTTTCCTTTTGAACAGAATCATTAGATCCTCTTTAATAACGGACAGACGGACAAAAAGGCTTAATGTGTATAAATTTTATTACAAAATACACAATAAGAGAATAATATAAGTTACGTACAGACGCACAAAAGGACAAATTAGAGAAATATTATAATTAATAATAAATATTTTAAGAGTCATATACATATTGTAAAAAATTGCCTTTACTTCGCAGCAATATTTTCAAGAAAATACCAAGACTCTCTTTAAGAGTATAATTCACCAAAAAAGAGAAACAAGAAAAAGATGAAATGGCAAACAAATGGCCCTATGAAAATGTGGGTCATAAAAGCCAAATGGAAGCGCTCAAAGAATTTACTTGATGAGTACAGCTCACAGTTGGCTCACAGGAAACCAGGAATCAATTTATAAAAGGACAAACTAGTTTATGGATAAAATGTTAACAAGCTAAACCAGCAATCAAAAAACCATAGGAACAAAGTATATATATAATACCTATTTTAGTGTTTGATTTTAAATTCAAACTTCCTTTTTCGTCTTTTTCTTCTCCCCAAAAAATTGTCCAAAAATAATAAATGCAAAAACACATATTTCTTCAGATCATCTTCACCCGAAATTGATGTGGAGGCTGAGTCGGGAAAGAATTCCATAAGAGTTCATGAGCCGAATATGTCAGAGAATTATGTGAGAAATTTTCATCAGCTTTTAGAGTTTATAAGGCGGTAAGTCTGTTTTGGTAATGAATATCCTGTGGCATGCCGCAAGATGTGGAAAAGCGGCATCGTGACAACTTTTTGTCTTTTTTTTCTGGAGGGTATCCTTCTTTTTTTATATATACATTTTTTTTGGGGAAATGAAGAAACCGCATTGGCGATTAAAATACCAACCAACAACAAGTGCAGACATGACAAATCCATTGGCATTCGTTGGGGGTGGGATGGAGGTGTGACAACGCCCGGAAACGGAAACACACTCACTCACACACATACACAGAATCAGCCAGGATGCACCCCCAATTTGCCGCAACAAAATTTCAAATTTAATTTGCGCCTCTTTATTTATGCAGAAGCAAAGTGAGCTGGCGAAACTTGAACATGGCCCAAAAGTGAGTAAGTGAGGTGGCTAAAAAAATAAAATAAAAAAAATAAAAACGGAAGATGAAGCCAAGTTCTATGTAGTTGCCACTTGGCACTCCATAGCCTTGCCCCGGCCCCTTGCTACCGTTCTTGGCCTGCCCCTAGTGACAAGCTGCCTCAGTGCATCCAGCTCAATTTAGTTGCCCCACCGCCTGGGGGCAAGAACACCACCACCAACGCCAACACCAATGCCGCCTCTTTGCAACTCCTTTGAGTTCATGCAACACGCTGTGCCACCGGAAAACTAAGAAATATTCGACGGAAAATAGAGCTGCAACAGCGCCGGTTGAAAACGCACAAGCGTGTTGGCATTTTTTCCCCTTTTTTTCTTTTCTCTTTTTTTTTTGCAGAAAATATCAGTGATTGGAAAGGCAAATTTTGAAATCTTTTTAGGAAAACATATTTTTTATTCTTCAAATGAATTAAATATTCTTTTACTTTAAAACCCAATGTGGCAATTCGAAAAATTTGTTTAATAGGAAAATTAACGCCTAAAATTTCAATAATAGTTGGACTTTGTTCAGTTCTGTTCAAAATTGATTAAAAACTTAATATAATTTTATAACTTAATTTAAAAACAAAATAAACAAGAACTTCAAAGACATTTAAAATTGGAAACAAATATTTATTTTAGTTAAATTTAATTATAAAAGACTCATGTATTGCATTTTTAAAACAAATAGATTTTATTCTCCTCTTTGAGATGCCTCCTTCCTGTGATTTGTTTTTTTGTATGCATATTATATATACTTTTTTTATAAATTTAATTTGTATATATATATGTTTTATATATATATTTATAAATCCATTTGTCATTTATTTATATTATTTATTGATTTAAATGAAACCTAAACAAAAAGCCGCACCGAAAACCGCTTAAAATCCGCAACAAAAACCACAAATTAAGGGTTTTAGTTTTATAACCAATTCATTTACAAAGATATTCGCATTTGTTGACCACAATTGGATGCTGTTTTCCGGGCAGGAAATGCCAAATAAAATACAAAAGAAACGCAGCAACATGGCAGCATGGCAATCAAGCCACCACTTGAATATGCATGCAACGTTTTCCATTTTGGCAACATTGTTTTTCGCCGGCTTTACACCGGTTTTACAGTTTTTCCGAGGGCCAGGCCAAAAGAGAGATGTTGGTTGGCCGCCAATCAAGTTGCAATTGTTGCCGCTGTCAAACAAGGGGAAAAATTCGTTGCATATTTGAAACAAACGGCTTGCAACACGCCGAAATGCGTTTGCATAAGTGATTGGGAAAGGATTACCCAAACACACCCATAGTGGTGGAGAGGTAGGTCCTTTTTGGAGAACAGGAATATCCTCTTTAAGGGTTTACATCTCATATAGCTTGAGGGGATTTTGGCAGAGCAACTGACACTGACTTTGCCATTGCATTGCTTTGCTTTGCCTCGTCTTGTGGCAGCTTTGATTTTCGGTTTTGGTCTGTCAAACGATTTAACAGTCAACCGGCAATAGCAACCATTCGCCACCCATTCCGGCCATAAATATGTATGTCCTGCCTCCGTATCCTATCCATCCCCTGCCTCTGCTTCTGCCCCTGTCAGGATGTGAGCCGCATTTCTGTGGTTCTTGCCGCCGAGAAGTGTCCATTATTCGCAGCATTTGCATCGGTATCCAGTGTGCGTGTTTCGAATGCGTATGGCTATATCTTTCCATCTATCTATCTGACTATCTGTCTTTATATCCAGCTATCGGGCCGTCTATGTATCTAACTATCTAAACGGATACGGTAGTGTCTTCATACCGGCAATGGAAAATATCTGTGAGTGGCATCGGAATTTCTGTCCAGCAATCAGCATTCACTCACGAAATATTCACATTTACGCCCAAAATTCTTTTGATGAGTTTCGGTTTTTGGTTGTTCAGGGGTTTTCGGTTAAAGAGTTGAAGTTTTGGAATTTAATTTAAAGCTAAAATCTTTATGGCGAATCTATGAATAAATTAGATAAATTTTATTTAAAAATGTAGTTTAAAAAATGAAATAAAAACCTACTACGTAAATCGTTATCTAGATTTCTACAAGTCCAACATAACTATCACCTTCGAAGAAGAAAACAAGACCAAGAACAAAACCGAGAGATAAAATCAAGACCAACCATGATTTTAAGCATTTTCATAGGAATTGTGTGGTTTTTCTGCTCGGTATGAGCTCTATTACTTTGTGTGGGTTTCGCCAGGAGGCGCGGGCACAACGGCGTGTGTCTATGTAATCATTGTCTGGATAATAAACAGCCAACAGATATTTTACTCGCCCACGTGCAGATACACGGATACTCAGATATACAGATACAGAGAAGCACAGTTAAAGATACGCAGTTAAAGATACAAGCAGAGACACAAAATACACGAGACAGGCCTTAAGATACAGGCTACAGGCCATAGGATACAGGATACAGGATAGTAAAGGTCTCAAGATTCCTAGATGTCGTCTGTTAGGTTTCATAAGCATATGACGATTTGTTTTTTTTTTTCCTCTAGAGAGAGGCATGTTGAAGGTCCTGGCAAGGAGTTGGCATTGTCATTGTGGCGCAAAATGACTTTGTATTTCATTATTTATATTTATTTGTTGTTGATGTTGCTCAACTGTTTTGGCTGCTTCTCAGTTTTCCCACTGCTTTCTGCTTTTCCTATTTTCTGCTTGTGCTTTGCTGCTTTTGCTTTGCTGTCTTACTGCCTTGCTGCTTTTCTGCTTTCGCTGTCGTGCAATAAAACAAACGCCAGCACCAGCGCAACGGAAATCTTAGCATACTTAAGTGGCATTGGGGGGGGCGGGGCAGTAATAAGAAGGAGGCGACTACTCTGGCAGAAGGATGAAAAGGATGTGCTGCAATCCAGCTTGGACTGCAAGCAACTGCCAAGCCAAGTAAGTCTGCTTGCCAAGAAAAAAAAAAATAAATAAAAGAAAGAAAAAAAGCAGTCCAACTCTTGGCACTGGCTAAGAAGACAATCCGATTCAGTTCTGGCCACAACAAAAGCTCAGTGACACCTATACAAAAAATATAGTTACAACTTTTTAAAATATTACAAAAAAAAGAATTTATTCATTAGAATTTCTATAAAATTTAAATTAAAATGTTTAGATAAGGAAGTGATTTTATAAATGCTTCCATCACTAAAATATCGAAAAGTCTTGAATATATAGTCCTATTAAAATAATTTTTGAAGACTACATTTATTTTAAATTTTGCTTTTTAATTTTCTCCTATAAAAAATTCGTACTATATATATTTTCTTAAAGTGCATAATAAGAACATCTAACACAACATACTACTGTAATACGTGTATTTTCATCATTCCCAGGCACACGCGAAAAGTGAAATAAATTAAATGAAATAAATACGAGTTAAGATGACGAGGGAGCGCACAAACTCAATTGAGAACAATTTTTTCAAACACAACATGCATTTTTTTTAAGCAGTCAGCGAGTATTTATATATTATATAACATATATATTATATAGTTAAGATAGTATGTGCTCAGTGTAGTGCATTCAACTCAAGTCAGTGTTCTCTGGGGATGATTGCCATCAAATGATTGACAAATGAAGCAAAAACCGTGAGTTGGCGTGAAACTATTAAACAATGAGGGGAAAATAAAAACCAAGTAAACAAAAAAAATACATAAAAGAGAGAGAGAGTGTGAAAGACTTTCTAAAGTGATGAACAAATCAGTTAATCTGATTTTATAAATTGAGATCAGGGTTTAGGATGAAGACTGCAGATAATTGGTATTGATTGAGTTGAGAGCGAAAAGGGAGTTTATGGGCTACATAATACTCGGTACTTTTCATAAAAGGATGATGGAAATAATAGACTTTTGGATAGACTTGAAATATGGCATTTTTTATTTCTTTTTAATAAATAAGACCCCTTAGTCTTTCATCTTTTAACTAATTTTTTTTTTTTTATTTTATTTAATATCTTTAGTCTCTGATTTTTCTTTCTCATAGTATTTCACCTATAGTTTCCCTAAAACATAGCTTTCTTTAAAATTCCATTAACATTTCGTGATTTTTTTTAACCATCACCCTTGAATCCTTTTAACCTTTGTCGCATTTTTTCTCAGGCCTCATGCGCCATCGGACCACTTTTATTTTTCAACCAAACTGAAAAGCGTTCCCTGGCACGGAAAGTCGGCAAACATTATCAACAATGTGCGAGACAAAAATTAATTGAAATAGCGGCGGCTGTGAAACCGAGAGACAACACATTTCCTGTCAGCCTTTTTTTTATGTCCCTACACCGCACACTCCACAACAAGCTGAAAGGTAAAAAGTACATAATAATAATCATAAATAATAACAAAAAAAATCGGATAAAATATACACACACAAGTGAACACGAAAAAATAATGGAGAACAGTGAAACACTTAAAACGTAGCACTATCGTATATAAAGTGAATTTATGAAGGATTCGCCCGGAGGAGGCGGAGAAAGTGTTCCCAGAGAAAGTGTGTGTATGTGTGGGTTGTCTAAGGAGAAAATTCAGCAAAAGCCAAATAAAAAAATGTCATAAATTACAGCTGAAGTTTAGTCAAGCGTGGGAAATGTAATAATTAAATTATAAGAATTTATTAATTCTATTTTTGTGGTATTCTTGGTGTTTAGAGTGGTTTTTAGTGTTATTAAGTACACCATGAACAAAATATTACATTTTATTTATCTAAGGATCTCTATTAAATGAACAACTTCCTAACCCTTTATCATTATTTTATTTATTTTTTTCTTTAATTGTTCTCATAATGAACTTTGCTTGAAGAATTTCCGACCTGCTTTTTGTGTGAATTTAACCCAATTTCTCGTTCCGATTTGTTTACAGTTTTTGTTGTTCCTTGTGGGTAGCACTTGGTGGGCCATTTCAAAATTAACCCTCTTCAGATCTTTTGCTCGGCTGACCGTTGGAAATTTGAAAAGTGTTAATCAGAAAGCCAGCTATCTGCTCCCTCGAAAAAATAAAAAAGAAAAGAAAAACTTTTCCCATCGTCAGGTGCAGTCAATAATTTCGTTATTCAAAACCTTTTTTTCTTCTTTTCAGGACTTTCAAACTTTTCGCTGCTCTTTTTGAATAAACTCGTATATATTTTGTTTTCTTTTTTTTTTTGTATCCTATTTTTGGTTCAAAGTAGTTCAAAGGGTGAAAAAAGAAATTTGTGGCTCATGAAATTGCTTGACATTCAGAACTGGGAAAATGAGGAAAATATACCATGAAGTCGGTATCACAGAAAAAAATTGTATGTTGAAAAAAAAAAAAAAGAAAAACATGCCGAAATGGGAAAAATGGGTTGTTTGAATAAAAAGTTTTCCCCCCCCCTCTCTTAATGGAATTGTCAAGGTAGAGTTTTCTCCCAAAAAGTCAGGGTCATGATGACATATGCTATGGGTTGTGTATATGGTGTATCAGTCCTGTAACTGCAACTCCTCATCCTCCTCTGGCCTTGTCCCCCGAATAAGTTAATTTCCATTGGCCTGTGTCAACTCGCATGTCTCATGCCCTCCGGCTGTTTGCTCATTTTTGGGGGCCACAAGTTGTCGCCTTCGCGATATGCAAACTCCATCATCTGTGTGGGTGTTTGAGTGTGTGTGTGCCTGTGGGTATCTGTGTTAGCCATCTCACCCACACACAGCCACGCACATATAACCACTAACTGTTAAACTCAAGCACTGAGCAATTAAACAAAATACACAACTCGTAGAATTCTTCATACTAAAAGCACTTAAAAAATTGTCTTTTAAATTGTATAGTAATATTTTTGAATAAATATTTTCGATTATCCCCAATTTCTCTTAGTGCTTCAGAAAGCTACCAGTTTTTTGTTGGCAACGTCAGGCAATTGAACTTAATTCCATTTGCCAAAAAGTCTGGTACAACTGTTGCACTTTACCGAATTTCAAGCCAACCCCTTTACCTCACATTCTTTTCTCTGGTTCCTCTGGTTTGAGGGCACGGGTAATATGCAAATATGGTTCACAATTTGGATGCTGTTGTGCTGGCCAGCTGGCCAAAAATCAAAAATTGCAACAAATGCATAGAGAACAGATCTCGACAAAAACAGAAAAAAAACAAATAGACAAAAAAAACCAAGGAAATGGGATTGTTTCATTGAGAGTGCTGAGGCAATCGAAACAATGTCAACAATGGCGTCCAATTTCCTGGGGTTTTCCTCTCCCTGCCAAATTGTCCATTTGTTCCCAATTTTTCCCGCCCTATTTCATTCAACCTGCAGTAGGAATTTTGATTCTGAGGATTCTTCAATGAAAATCCTGAAAAAAATAATCTCATTTTTAGAACAAAACAAATACCATAGAGACTAATGGGAATAAGTATTTGGAAACTTTTCAAATGAATATAGTTTTTGTTTTAACTTTTAAAAGGGCATTTGATAATTTTAGTTGATTATAATTATTTTACAATTTATGAAAATTAAAATTTTAGATAATAAGGTTTAGAATCTTAAGATCTGTTTTTAAAGTTGATATTTTTCCTTTAGGGTTTCCAAAATCTTTTGGAACCTTATAACTATACGATATTTGGTATCTGAGGTTTTCAATAAATCTCATTTAAGGGTTAATATTTTCTTTTTCTAAAATAATATTTTCTACTTTCTTTTGTTTAAAAAGTAATCTCTTATTTATTATTTTAATTTACTTTAATATTTTTAATAAGCCCACCTCCATTCACACGTTAGAGTATTTAAAGTTTCGTATATTTTGGAAAAAAAACCCTTATCCTTGCTCTTAACACCCTTGTCCTTGTCAACTGCATTCAAAAGTTGGTCCATTGTTCAGTGGCTTGTTTTTGTGCCAGTTTCCATTAAATGGTTTGTGGTTCTGCTCTTTGTTGCGGTGTGTGTGCACACAAATTGATGTTATTGTTGAGAACATTTGCATAATTGAGTAGCCAAAAACTATAAATTTCGCCGCCAGTCAAATCGATTAAATGGAAAATGTGTCGGTGCCCCCCACCCATAGTTCTAACAAAAACAAATATATATATATATATTTTGTCTTGCATCCAGCCACAAAAATTCATATTTACATATATATTTTGACAGCTTTTGGCAAAAAAAAAAAAAAAAAAAAAAAATAAAAGTTTCAATGGAATTGCAACAGACGGAAATGCTAAAATCTGAATACGAGAATTCTAAATTTTCCAAATATAAAATGCATGACCCCGCAAAAGAAAAGTTTTAACCGAAAAATGGCAATTCCCTAAATTGAATGCAATATACATTTTGTAGCAATTTTTTGTTGTTTTTATGCATTTTAGGGGGGGTATGGCTGCCTGATTTCCTTTTTTTGGCAAAAGATATCAAACCAATGTCTATTAAATGATTTTTTTATGTTTAAATTGTAAAAGGTTTCATTTCAAGAAAGTTTTAAGCTGTAGAACTTGATATTTGTCAATTAATATCGTATTAGTATTTAAGTACCGGGTATCATAGAGTTGAAAAGCTTCATTATTGCCTCTTCTTAATAATCCTTAGCTTTGAAATTTGGCTTCATTTTCCTCCTTCAACAACTGACCAAATATACCTATTTTTCCACCAAAAAAAAAACATTTTTGACTTTACGGTAAAACCAATCAAGCTCATCTGGTTAAGCCAATAGCTCCAATAGCTTTGGTTAAGAGCCTCTCAATATCTGAGAGAGAGCACAGTTGGCCAGATTTTTTGGGTCATTTCCATGGGCGTTTGCATGCCGGGACATTAAATTATTCAAGATATTTAACATAAATAATGCGTCAAGCAGCTTAACTCGTATTTTGCATCAAAAGCTCATTAAAATTTCAACGTACATTGCAAATAAATAAATGAAGGCAGAGTCGCTGTCTGGAGCTCCTTCCTTACAGTATACAGCATGTATGAGTGTATGTGTATGTGAAGGATAATCAATCATTTGTATTTGAAGTCTGAAGTCCTAAGTCCTCACCTGAAACTCATTTGCTAAGCATTTTCCACGTACATGCCATGTCCTATCACATGGAAGAAAGTGAGCGTGAAATTTGCTGCTTTCGCTTACCTTTGACAAATGTCAAAGCATTCTATAGCTACCGGTTGCTGGATAACAAATCAAACGTTTGACAGTTGTCACGACAAACACAAAGGCCATGAAAATACAGGGTATTATTAAGGGCATTACCAATACAGGGTTAAATTAGAGACACTTGGAGAGGCTAGCCTATCACTTTACTTTGAAAAATTATAGTTTTTTTTTTAATAAACACTTAATAAATCATTTTTCATAGCAAGAACAAAGCACCAAACCAAATGTGCATGTCCTTTATATCCTGTCGCAGAAGAGTCATTATTTTTATTTATTAATTGCCGACACAAATGAATTTATGAAAAGTACAAATGAAAAACACTCACACACACAAATTAAAATGCCATTCTTGCAAATTGTCATGTGCAATTAATTAAATAATATTTGTTTGCTTTCACACACATTGCCACACTCTTTCAAGCTCTGAATTAAATTTGTGGAACGAATGTAGTGGAAGGAAATATATATTTTTAGCCATACCGGATACCGGACACTCAATTAGCAGAGTCATGTGCCGTGCATTAAGGCACACAACTTAACCCCTGGCACCCGTTTAGGGGTTAAGCTGCTTAAGTTCATTAGGTCATAAAAATCGCGCTCATTCGGACGCCTTGCAATTCCCGGGGTCATGAAAGTTGAGTGCTTCGTTTTTAGAGGCTCACACAGAAGGGGGGGAGGAAAAAAAGTCTTATATATACGTATAGACAACGGGAATAATATATAGAACAGGAAGAAATATATACCTATATATAGGGGAAATGGAGAGAGGGAGGACCAAGTACATTAAGGTAAGTATACATATACAAGGCAAGAAAAAACAAAATATTTTTAAAATAATTATTATGCATTGTAAAAAATGATACTTTTTAAAAAAAGAAAGTAATAAGAAAATTAAAATAAGAAAATGTAACTAACTAAATATATAATTTATTAAACCGTTTATTATGTTTCAGGTATTTTCATATGTGTCTTTCCAAAATTAAATATTCAATACTACCTTCTAATGTTTTTTTCTTTTTAAGAAACTCTTGCTTTAACTTATTCTTTAATAACTTAAAAAATGGAACTTAATAATGCTTTTTATTTTCTTCAAGTGCATTTCCACTCTGCGGTTTTTATGCCCTCCGTATTTCGAGAGTCTAGCTATCTGAAAGCTGCTTCACACCTTAACCTTCTTATTCGACTGCTTCGACTGCCATTTCTCTATTTAACGCTTCTTGCAATTAGTAAGGGCATAAATAAACCAACAACAAGTACAGAATGTTTTTCTTAGGACAAGTCGAAGTTTAAATACCCTTTATGTTGTTTTTCTAAGAACTTCTAAAAAGAATAACCTGAATCTGAATTAAAATAAAAGAAACTATGATTTTCATAGATATTTTTCAGAATTTTTCTAATTAAAATCATACACAAGTGGATTTTACAAGATAACCCTAAACCTTGTCTATATCTTGTTTGTTTCCTTAAGAAAATAATCATGAAAAGATAGCTTTTATAGCTCTACTACTTATGTAGCTACAACCCTATTAAAAATATAAAAGTACCCCGAGGAAAGGGTGTAAAAAGGATCCAGAATCTTAAGGTTTCAGTGTCTTTTTTGTTGTTTGCTTGCACTCTGCTGGCTTTTTGCCATTTGGCAAGGACTTTGTCAGCCTCTGTTTAGAGTTCTTTTTTTATTTTTGCACTTTTACTTTAAAAAGGTGTTGGGAGAGTGCGTTTTTTTATTTTTCATATTTGCCTGTTGCCACCCTACTACTTAACGGTTTTCTAATGAGCTCAACTTATGACGCCAGAAGATAACCCCAGTGGAATCTGTCGCCCATTGTCGCCTTCCCTTTTCCTAGGCTGACGATGATGCCATCTCGCTTGCTCCCCAGACAGGATGCATAAATTCCAAGCAATTTCAGCTAACACACATACTTAGTCCTACGGACAAAACAATGGGGCACTTTTAGTCCTAACTAAGTGCTCTACCACGCCCACACTCGCCCTTTCATTCTCCAGCGTCCTAGTTCTCTGGTCCTGGGAATTGTTTTTCTTTAGGCAGGTCTTCTTCCACCATAATATATATATTATTCTATATACATATATCTTTACATATATATATATATATATATATGAGGGTATACGTGTGAGTATGGGAGAGGTGCGTAGTAGATAATTATGCCCAAGGATAAATATTCATGATATTGTTGTTTAGTGCTGCCTTGTTGAAAGCCCAGCGAGATGCAATCGCTTATCCTGCCGGAAAAGGCCGGAAAACTTTAATGGCTTACAGAATTTGTGGTCCTAAATTATATGAACATAGATGGAGATAAAAGGTACTACTAAATTATGTTTAAAATATTTAAAAAGGTTAAGTTAACCAAATAAAGTTCAAGAAAATCGAAGAAATATCCAAGAAATTATTTTCTCCGCCAGGCTTTTCAAATTGAATTGTCTCCTTTCCGGCAATTATCCCTTCAGGACCTCTTCTGTATTTTTTCCTCCC
Organism: Drosophila pseudoananassae pseudoananassae; assembly: GCA_018153035.1. NCBI lineage: Eukaryota > Metazoa > Arthropoda > Insecta > Diptera > Drosophilidae > Drosophila > Drosophila pseudoananassae. The sequence goes on along the minus strand of JAECXR010000023.1, from coordinate 1,194,520 downwards.
TTTTTTTTCTGCCCAGTTCTGATGACTGCAATTTGTGGCCAAAGCCAAGGCAAAGTTTCTAAAGCAAAACTTGGTCAATTAATTCAGTGCAAATAGACCGACAACAACAACAACAATGCAACAACAAACAGGGAAACATTACAAAAAAAAATGCTGAAAAAAAAAGAAAAACAATTCTGCTGATGACCACTTGAAGGATACTTTTGTTTTTCGTGTCCTTTCCATTTTCCGGCATGGAATCGTTTCCTGTTGCGCTTCTGCGAGTTCTCGTCAGGGATGCCAGAATTGTTTCTTTTTTGTCTATTTCTTAAAGTCTTTCAACTGGAAAATTTCAAGACATTTCTTAATATTGTTTAGTTTTTAAACTGAATTCCATTTGATAGGGCTATGAAGCCTATGAGGCGTATGAGTGATTTCTTATAACGTATACGCCAGGTATACCGAGTTATTTTGATCCAGAAATAAAAATAATAATTAAAATATATCTAAACTATATATCAAAACCCCTATAAAGGCTACAATGATTAAAATACATAAAATCAGAAAAATACCAAATAACACACCAGTCGTATGAGTTATTTTATATTACACATACGCCGTGTATTACCACATTAAATCTTAAATAATTAAATCATTTCCCTGTGTCCCTTTTAAAAGGTTCTGTAAGTACTTTTTATCTCAAAAAAAAAAAAAACCAAAACAAAAAACCACCGGAAATTGCTACAAATGGCGTGTAATTAATTTATTATTACGTATACGCCAGGTATGTTTAGAAAATGGTTGACAGACTATTTAAAAGTTATTTTAAAAAGAGATTTTATATTCTCTCATCCCTCGTCATCACTATTATCCACACATGAACCATAAATTGAGGAAAGAAATGCCTTTAAAAGGAGAACGAGGGCTGGAAAACAAGTTTGTTGTCGTTGTTGGCATTGGCTATGGTGGGTCCATTGAATTTAATGCCCGAGTTTAACTTTTCACCCCCTGCTGCTGCCTGTCCCTCTTGGAGGACGCCACTGGCAATGATGGACAAACGTGCCCGGCATTCTGAAAAGGGAATAACAACATGCGGAATGCACATTGGACACTGCACACAAACATAACACGAAACTAATTTGTCACATTCCATTGAAACATATATGTATGTATCCATGTGCGAGCCATCTCGACAAATATTAGACAAAAGTTTTCACCAAGCTTTTTATTTATATTTGCCACAAATTTGATAACTATATCAGTTTAGGTCTTTATGGCAATGTGTGTCCACAAAAGTTCTAATGGTACACAAAATTAAATAAATAATTGCTTTCAAAGTTATTAGTATTATTTTTCACACAATGTATAGATAGTATGAGAGACCCAGATAAGCTGATACGGTAATACGAGTAGCGCTTGAAATATTTCCGGCTTTGCTTTGCCAATTCAATTGTTATTTTAATTTTGGTTTATCTTTCGGCTCTCGGTGCGAACAAGTTTAGCTGCAATTTGAGGACACTAACAGGCGATAAGCTCCCAATACAGGACGGACATACACAGAACATCCACATAAACAGGATACAACGCAGGACAGCAGGACATACGGGACACATGACATTTGACAAGGACTTAAGGGCGCAAAGCTTTAAAGGCCAGGCTCAATGCGGTTGATGCTGCCGTAGTGGCCCCTAAGCCGTTGCACTGAGGGAAATTATATGGAGGTTATTATTTGTGGTTTCGGAGTTGTTTTTTTGAGATTTTTAGCGTTTTTTAGCGTTAAAGAAAAAATTTGTAAAATTTTAATTTATTTTAAAAATAAATTTTTAAATTGGTTTTAAACTTAACAATTAATATCGATTATATTATATTATATTATATTATATTATATTATATTATATTATATTATATTATATTATATTATATTATATTATATTATATTATATTATTATATTATATTATATTATATTATTATATTATTATATTGTATTATATTATTATATTATATTATAAAATCGATAAATATCGATAAGGTAAATTTTTTTAATAAAATATTTAGGAAACAAAAAATATGGACTTCATAGTTTAAATATAACATAAAAACCAATTAAATTAAAAGACAATATTTATTGATAGTTTCAATAAAAATAAACCCACAGGACTCCAAAAAAAATATTCAATAAAAAATTGAACGCATAAAACGATTATAATCGATTAACATGAAAATAAAGGAACACAATTAAGACGCACAATCAAAACAAAAACCAAAAAAAAATGCCAAAAGCCAACTGACATGCCAAGAATTGATGGCTTATTTTTGGTAATATTTTGTTCCTTTTTGCATTTCTTCAAGTGGCTCGAGTGAGAGGTGAAAGTTGTTGGCCCAACGATTGGGAGACGAAGAAAGAAAAGACGGCCCCTCTGGGCCATAAAAGTTAAGATGGATTTTATTGGCAAGAATTGAGCGGGTCACACACACACCACACACACCCAGATCCATACGAGACTTTATTGGCACATAATTTGTTCGAGCATAGATGGGGGGCGAGACCCATTGGAAGGAAGAGTCCGTAATGACGGAAATGCAACAAAAACAATACAAATGCCCGATAAGAACCGTAAACTAATGCATCAACGAAAGAGCAGAGACTTAAAAGCGGAAATAAAGACAAGAAAAAATCTGTTTCGGCTTGAAAGCCTTGAAGTAGGCAACACTTTTTGTCAAAAACTCTAGAAAGAGTATGAGTGCTGTACGCAAATGCAAATTCAAAAAAAATCTCAAATTGCAACATTTCCAACAGACATAACAAGAGGGGAATTAGTCTCAGGCTAAAAGCATTCGCTGTTTTTTCGCCGTTGGGTTGGAAAAGGTTAAAAAAAAATAAAAACCAAAACAACCACGCAACTTCCACAACAACAAAAGCCATTAAAGGCGAAGAGGAAAGAGGTTATCACCGGTCGGAGGGGACAGGTAGTGAAATTTTCCAACCAAAACCAGACACACAAATAATCTGCGAGAAAATCTCAATGGACTTGCCAAAAAAAAGTTAAATAAAATCCAAAAAAAATAAAGGCTTAGCTAATGACAATTTAAGGATTTTGTGATTTTGTTATTAACATAAATTTACTCTCAAAGTAAATGGCTAAAAGGGGTTTTGCGTAGCAAAGGCTAAAAGCGGGTAATGGCTTAGAGTACAAAGTGTTGTTTTTTTGCCTGCCTGGTCCTGGAAATCGTTTGCAAAATTTTAAACAGAGGTTATGACAAAGGTAAAGGCTTTAGGAAAAATAAACGGGTTTAAAAAAAAGAAAATAAATATAGATAGGAAAATATTATAAGAAAATGATGTTTTTGAAGAAACGAATTATTAAGAATTACAAAATAAATTCTAAAAACTTGTGTTCTTAAGAAAGATAAATTCTTCTTATTCTTCTTTAAAGAGCATCTAAGGGCCCCCGAAAGAAAAAACCAGGTTCTAGCTGAAAAATAAAATCAAGTATACCCCATACAGTGAGTGCATTAAATATACAAACGCAAATGCTCCGACTTGGCTTTTTGCACATAAACCTTAATGCCACACACAGACAAACACACACTCAGTGGTTTTCCTTTTCTTTGCCAACATTTTGTTTTTCTTGTTTTTTTTAGAAAAAAAAAAAAAACAAAAGCTGCAAAAAAATTGTACTCACATATATGGATATATGTATATATACATATTTATATATATATATATATTTTTTGTTTCTGCGCGTATAACACCTTGGTGACATATGCCAACTTACGACAATGACATGCGAAACATCATCCCTCCCTTCCACCGCCTACATTTGCCACCCTCCGCTGCCACGCCCCCCATTTGAGTCGAGGGGCTGTGGGAAATACTAAAGATGAAGACGAACAAGCAGCAGCAACGGAACAATCAGATAAAATAAAAAAGAAAAAAAAAACAATATTCCAATCTTAGATTAAATCTGTTTTGGAAAAGTGTTTAAGGAAGAACCATTATCAAGGGATTAGCTATAGATATGAGGAAAATACTTATCAGGTTTTGATGCGTTCTTGGGGCGATGTCTTTCCCCTTATTTAAGAAATTTAATATTTTAATTTAATAACTTAAGGACAAAAGTCGAAAGAAAAGCTTTGCGTTGAAATCTAAAGTAATACATATGTAAAGTAACGCATATATTCCTATATATTATATTAAAAAAAACCTTTGTTTTTTGGGAATTATTCGCACACCCTCTCCACTAAGAAAGCTCTGAACCAGCATGAATAAACACTCCAAAAAAGAAACAAAAACCATTCAAAGACTTTTTATGATAATCGTCACGATTTTCTCATTATAATTTCACTATTTTCTTAGGTCGGCGTGGAAACAATAACATATACCCTCATGCCAGCCAATATCCACTTATCCCACACTTGATTTTCCATATCCAAACCTATCCCATACGGTGTCCTTTTTTTTCTTGTTGGATAGGAAAGGGAGCAACATCTGTAGGTCTGAAACTGGGCCTATAAAGAAAAGTCACAGGACATAAAAATGGGTAGCCGAAAAAAGCAGAAAAATCAGAGCCAAATGTTTACGATTTCATGGCCATGTTTCTTGATTTTTCTGGCAATTTTTTGTGCGACTGTTTCTTTTTCTGTTCTTTTTTTTTCAAGTCGAGTCGCAAGGGAGAAAAGTCGGGATAAACCCTCATAAAGCACACGGAAAAGGAAGAATGGAGCTTGGGGGATTCAAGTGAAAATCCTAGACTTTAGTTTGCTGACAAAGTGTTTACTGCTATATATATTTTTTTTTTGTGGCATTTTATGCCTTTAAGGCAAAACTTAAAAATATACCAGATAAATGCAATTTATATAAATGTCATGGTAGTGACTTTGAATTGAAATAGTACACCCAGGCACACTCATTTCGAATCGGGCCAAAAACATTAGGCCAAAAAGTCATAAAACAAACAGAAAAAAAAGCGAAAAATACATCTTTTTTCTGTAGGCGTCCGCCAGGAAATAAAAATGTAAATGTAACCAAAGGCAGGCCAAATGAAATTATAACAGGGAGAGCAGTGGTTTGGGAATGGAGCTGGGGTGGCATTCCCATGGAGGTCCTTTCAAAGTTTTTCCCACCCAGGAACTAAATAAAATGTGCGACGAGAAGGCTATAAAATTGAGTGCAGTTGCCGAAACAAGAGCAATAAGAAATCGCCGCCGAAAATGAAAATGAAAATGTTTGTCAGGCACGATAGGAAAGTGCCTCGGCTCGGCTTGACCACAATTGCTGCCAAATGTTTGGGCCATAAACTGAAATCCAGCTAAACAGGAATCTAAATCAACAGTACAATAATACAAAAGCCAAGCTCGAACAAAAAACTCTCAAATTAAAACGAAAATGAAATATATGCATACATAATTTGTATAGAAATTCAGGTACATTTTTTTGCCAAAAACTCTCCTTGTTTTTGTTGTTGGTGGTCTACCAAACCAAGGTCACACAAAATATGGTTTTCCCAATTAGAAGCTGAGGTTGACTTTTGCGGTCGAGTCTGGGATATGAAACTTAATTGAAACCCCATCCTAACTGCCTACTGAAAATCTTTCGTATTTAAATTTTAAAAGTACTTTGAAGAGGTTTAAAATTGGTTTACAAATTAAAATCAAACTTTAAAAATGTAAGAAAAATATTAGACACTGCGTCTTTAGAAGGCTATATTTTATATCAATATTTATTTTATTTTTATCAATATTTTATTTTTTTATTCGATTCAAAATCGGAATAGCTTGAAAGACTCGAACAAGGATTCTCTTTTAATTTTCTGAGGGGACCCCTAACGGAAAATAGGGGATGTGTAGTCCAGCCCCTCTGCGATTTCTATATATTTGCCAATTTTGATCAGATTCTCGGGCGGAATGTCTTAAAACGTTTCTATATCGATTCTCCATCGATCTGGATCAAAATCTGAAAGCAAAATATTTTTTAGATTTTTTGTCAAATTTTCTGAGGGGACCCCTTGAAAAATGGGGAATGTGTGGTCCCACCCTATATAGCCCACAGGAATGTCTATATCTTTGCCAATTTTGATCCGATTCTTGAACGGAATGTCTTAAAACACTTCTAGATTGATTCTGCATCGATTTGCATTAAAATCTGAGAGGAAAATATTTTTTAGATTTTTTGTCAAATTTTCTGAGGGGACCCCTACGAAAAATGGGGAAAGCGTGGTCCCACCCTATATGGCCCACAGGAATGTCTATATCTTTGCCAATTTTGATCCGATTCTTGAACGGAATGTCTTAAAACACTTCTAGATTGATTCTCCATCTATTTGCATTAAAATCTGAGAGGAAAATATTTTTTCGATTTTTTGTCAAATTTTCTGAGGGGTCCCCTTGGAAAATGGGGGATGTGTGGTCCCACCCTATATGGCCCACAGGAATGTCTATATCTTTGCCAATTTTGATCCGATTCTTGAACGGAATGTCTTAAAACACTTCTAGATTGATTCTGCATCGATTTGCATTAAAATCTGAGAGGAAAATATTTTTTAGATTTTTTGTCAAATTTTCTGAGGGGACCCCTACGAAAAATGGGGAAAGCGTGGTCCCACCCTATATGGCCCACAGAAATGTCTATATCTTTGCCAATTTTGATCCGATTCTTGAACGGAATGTCTTAAAACACTTCTAGATTGATTCTGCATCGATTTGCATTAAAATCTGAGAGGAAAATATTTTTTCGATTTTTTGTCAAATTTTCTGAGGGGTCCCCTTGGAAAATGGGGGATGTGTGGTCCCACCCTATATGGCCCACAGGAATGTCTATATCTTTGCCAATTTTTATCCGATTCTTGAACGGAATGTCTTAAAACACTTCTAGATTGATTCTCCTCCGATCTGCATTAAAATCTGAGGGGAAAATATTTTTTCGATTTTTTGTCAAATTTTCTGAGGGGACCCTACGAAAAATGGGGAAAGCGTGGTCCCACCCTATATGGCCCACAGAAATGTCTATATCTTTGCCAATTTTGATCCGATTCTTGAACGGAATGTCTTAAAACACTTCTAGATTGATTCTCCATCTATTTGCATTAAAATCTGAGAGGAAAATATTTTTTCGATTTTTTGTCAAATTTTCTGAGGGGACCCTTACGAAAAATGGGGAAAGCGTGGTCCCACCCTATATGGCCCACAGAAATGTCTATATCTTTGCCAATTTTGATCCGATTCTTGAACGGAATGTCTTAAAACACTTCTAGATTGATTCTGCATCGATTTGCATTAAAATCTGAGAGGAAAATATTTTTTGTCAAATTTTCTGAGGGGACCCCTACGAAAAATGGGGAAAGCGTGGTCCCACCCTATATGGCCCACAGAAATGTCTATATCTTTGCCAATTTTGATCCGATTCTTGAACGGAATGTCTTAAAACACTTCTAGATTGATTCTGCATCGATTTGCATTAAAATCTGAGAGGAAAATATTTTTTAGATTTTTTGTCAAATTTTCTGAGGGGACCCCTACGAAAAATGGGGAAAGCGTGGTCCCACCCTATATGGCCCACAGGAATGTCTATATCTTTGCCAATTTTGATCCGATTCTTGAACGGAATGTCTTAAAACACTTCTAGATTGATTCTCCATCTATTTGCATTAAAATCTGAGAGGAAAATATTTTTTCGATTTTTTGTCAAATTTTCTGAGGGGTCCCCTTGGAAAATGGGGGATGTGTGGTCCCACCCTATATGGCCCACAGGAATGTCTATATCTTTGCCAATTTTTATCCGATTCTTGAACGGAATGTCTTAAAACACTTCTAGATTGATTCTCCTCCGATCTGCATTAAAATCTGAGAGGAAAATATTTTTTAGATTTTTTGTCAAATTTTCTGAGGGGACCCCTACGAAAAATGGGGAAAGCGTGGTCCCACCCTATATGGCCCACAGAAATGTCTATATCTTTGCCAATTTTGATCCGATTCTTGAACGGAATGTCTTAAAACACTTCTAGATTGATTCTCCATCTATTTGCATTAAAATCTGAGAGGAAAATATTTTTTCGATTTTTTGTCAAATTTTTTGAGGGGTCCCCTTGGAAAATGGGGGATGTGTGGTCCCACCCTATATGGCCCACAGGAATGTCTATATCTTTGCCAATTTTTATCCGATTCTTGAACGGAATGTCTTAAAACACTTCTAGATTGATTCTCCATCTATTTGCATTAAAATCTGAGAGGAAAATATTTTTTCGATTTTTTGTCAAATTTTCTGAGGGGACCCCCTACGAAAAATGGGGAAAGCGTGGTCCCACCCTATATGGCCCACAGAAATGTCTATATCTTTGCCAATTTTGATCCGATTCTTGAACGGAATGTCTTAAAACACTTCTAGATTGATTCTGCATGGATTTGCATTAAAATCTGAGAGGAAAATATTTTTTAGATTTTTTGTCAAATTTTCTGAGGGGACCCCTACGAAAAATGGGGAAAGCGTGGTCCCACCCTATATGGCCCACAGAAATGTCTATATCTTTGCCAATTTTGATCCGATTCTTGAACGGAATGTCTTAAAACACTTCTAGATTGATTCTCCATCTATTTGCATTAAAATCTGAGAGGAAAATATTTTTTCGATTTTTTGTCAAATTTTCTGAGGGGTCCCCTTGGAAAATGGGGGATGTGTGGTCCCACCCTATATGGCCCACAGGAATGTCTATATCTTTGCCAATTTTTATCCGATTCTTGAACGGAATGTCTTAAAACACTTCTAGATTGATTCTCCATCTATTTGCATTAAAATCTGAGAGGAAAATATTTTTTCGATTTTTTGTCAAATTTTCTGAGGGGACCCCTACGAAAAATGGGGAAAGCGTGGTCCCACCCTATATGGCCCACAGAAATGTCTATATCTTTGCCAATTTTGATCCGATTCTTGAACGGAATGTCTTAAAACACTTCTAGATTGATTCTGCATGGATTTGCATTAAAATCTGAGAGGAAAATATTTTTTCGATTTTTTGTCAAATTTTCTGAGGGGACCCCTACGAAAAATGGGGAAAGCGTGGTCCCACCCTATATGGCCCACAGAAATGTCTATATCTTTGCCAATTTTGATCCGATTCTTGAACGGAATGTCTTAAAACACTTCTAGATTGATTCTCCATCTATTTGCATTAAAATCTGAGAGGAAAATATTTTTTCGATTTTTTGTCAAATTTTCTGAGGGGTCCCCTTGGAAAATGGGGGATGTGTGGTCCCACCCTATATGGCCCACAGAAATGTCTATATCTTTGCCAATTTTGATCCGATTCTTGAACGGAATGTCTTAAAACACTTCTAGATTGATTCTCCATCTATTTGCATTAAAATCTGAGAGGAAAATATTTTTTCGATTTTTTGTCAAATTTTCTGAGGGGTCCCCTTGGAAAATTGGGGATGTGTGGTCCCACCCTATATGGCCCACAGGAATGTCTATATCTTTGCCAATTTTTATCCGATTCTTGAACGGAATGTCTTAAAACACTTCTAGATTGATTCTCCTCCGATCTGCATTAAAATCTGAGAGGAAAATATTTTTTCGATTTTTTGTCAAATTTTCTGAGGGGTCCCCTTGGAAAATGGGGGATGTGTGGTCCTACATATATAGCCCATAGGGATGTCTATATCTTTGCCAATTTTGATCTGATTCTTAAGCGGAATGTCTTAAAACATTTCTAGATCGATTTTCAACATTTTTGGTTATATTTTCCTATGGTTACTCTTTAAAATACCGTCAATGTAGTAATATGCACCTGATCGATGTCTATATATCTGTCAATTCTTATCCAAAGGTTGATAAGAATATCTTGAAACTTAGATCAGTTCTCCATTAATCTATTTTTTCTGAACTTTAGCCGTTTAAAAATGTGAGAAATAGTGATATTCGCCATATAGATGTCTATATCGTATATGACTTGAAGATTATCCATTATTCTGCATTCAACTTCTAAAACTTCCTTTCTAGGCTTGTAATACATTTTCTATCCAATTTAATTTTGCTGCTTAAACCTTTAAAAAATGTAACTAAAGCTCGAATTTCTTTAACCTTTTGAAAAATCTCAGAAAATATTAAAGAAAAATAAAGGAAAAAGAGAAGACTTTCGAGGGGAGATGTAAAATAATAGCCGAAGATTAATAATGAAAATAATATTATTATTTTTGTTTGCTGCACATTTCTCTTGCTGGCACTCAAATGACCGCATCAACTTGGATTGTTCGCCCCTGCAATGGCTGCTCCACTCCGCCCCCAAGAGCAGGGCCCTCCTCCACGCCTTTAATATTTTCCGGTCCCTCTACAATTTTCCGGATAGTCAACCTCTTCTGTCCCCCCTCGACACTCACTGCCCTGGCACTTTACCCTTTTTGGCGACCATCGACGCATTTTGTTTGCTGTGGATGCCAAAAGGACTTGGCGGCGTCAAATTTATGGCTCTTGACTCTCGACTCTTGGCATTCCATTGCCAAAGCGCGTAGAATGCACCCATTGTCAATAAAGCCCTTGTACTTTATATAAATCCTGATCCCCCCAACACCCTCTGCGCCTTTCACTTTCTTTTTTTTTGGCGGGCAAGCTAAATTTTTACTGATAGATATAAATCCAGTTTTTGACGGCCAGAAGTGCATAAAATCAAACAAAATAAAACCGTCCAAGCCGCAAATCATTTCGAAGGATATTCTCCAACCCGAGGACCCCTTCTCTAATTAGTTTAAAGCAAGAACAAGATAAACATCCGACAAGGCAAATCGAATGGAAAACAAATCAATGGCAGATGATGAGTGACAGAGACAGAAGTGTTTCAAGGGTTTACACAGAGAGAAAACAATTATATTTACATTATTGTGGATTTATAAAATTTTACAATCAAACATTATACATTTTTTAAAACAACGATTTTTTAATAATTTAAAAATGTAAAATGATTTAAAAATGTATTTTATGCATTTTATATACTTTCCACTAATTTTATATATTTTTGTAAGCCCCCATATAACTTCAATCAATACCTTCTCATTCCTTTATTTTAAAATTTCTCAAAAAATATTATTCCTGCCTTAGAAAATTTTTTTAATTAAATAGAAACCCCTTTTCTCCCAGTGGATTAGGCCACGTACACCCATGAATATACATATATATATTTTAGTATTTTCCCAGCTTGTTCGTTTATGTGACAGCCTCAAAGTGCATTCCAAATAAACTATGCAGGCGGCGAATTTTCTTGTACTTTTTTTTTTACATCTATTTTTTCTCAACTTTTCACCGTTTTTGTTGTTTTTGTATTTTGTTTTTTGTGTCTCCCTGTTTGAATGTTTTGCAAATGGAAGCGTAAAGGGAATTGATGTAAATGCGAAAACGGTACAACTGGTTTGAAATCAAAAACTAGAAATTTGTTACTTGGGGTAAAGACGTATTTTGATGGTTTTTTGTTAGTTTTCAAAAGTAATAAAAATAAATATTTATTAAAAAATGTATAATAAATAAAATTATAATAAAATTACTATATTATATTTAAAATATATTTCAATTTTTTTAATGTAAAAAGCTGTAAGCCTTTCTGTCGCAGTAAGGCAACTAGTCGTATGAGTAATTTTATTATTCATACGCACTGTTGGCCCTAATATTTTTTAAAAATATGTAAAAAAAATTTATTTTTAAAGTTTTATTTTATTTTATTTTTATTTTCAGTTTCGAATAATCTTATATATTTTATTTTAAAATTGTAGTATTTATTGAATTATTTGCTTTATTCGTTTTTTAAACAGTTGGGATATTTTTGTTGTAATTTGTAGTTTTAGTTGGGTAGGCTTCGTTTTCTATTATTTATTTTCTTCTTTCTTGATTTACTTTTCTTTTTATTGAATTCTTTTTTTATGTTAGGTTGTTTTGTATTTATGTTATTTCTAATTATTAATTTTGTCATATTATATTAATACATTATATATTATATTAATACATGTCATATTATATTAATACTTTTAATTTTATTTTAAACCTTTAAAAAGTCCTTTTTTCAACTTTATTCATTATATCTTCTCTACTTACCATTCATTTAAATTTATTCATTTAATAAAAAATTTAAAAAAATATAGACCTTAGACCTAAACTAAAAGTAAAAAATTCATATTCACTCACCAGTTGTTTTTAAATCTCAACACTGACTCTCCTTAAATTTTGTCTTCACTTTTATCCAAGAATGTAGTCTACTTGTTTTCAGTTTTAATAAATTAATTCACTTTTTAAAATGTCACATTTGATGAATTTCAACCGAAAAAAATAATTATGAAAATGAACACATATTTTTAAAATAAATTCCCGTGACCGTTACTTTCGGCTTTTTCGAAATCTGAACCGTTAGTGTGTGCTGCTGCCTGTCTGCCTTTCGCTGTTCCGCAAAACAAGCGAACGCGTCGAATGCTGAACTGCTACTTGTTGGCATTTCCATTTCGTCCTCGGTCCTCGGAAAATCCAAAGCGGGGATGCTCTGCTAGGGCAGAGCCATAGCCGTACACACAAGAAAAATAAATGCGAACAGAAAAAAAATGTAAACTCACACACACTCACTGGAAAAGGAAAACAACACACAGATAGGCACTCACGCACACAGCGATGCGACCGCTTTTCCCTTCGGAAAAGTCAGGCAACAGTCGGCGGTGTTCATTTCGGACGTATTCATTTTTCGCGAATTCGCTGCGTTTGCTGGGTAACGGTAAACTTTTGAGAGCTTTCCACGCGGCTCTCTCGCTCTCCCTCGCTCCGGCTTTTCCGGCTTTTTCGCAGAAGCTTTCACGCTCTCTCGCTGCAAAAAGAAAAGCCGGCTGAAAACAGAGAATGAAGAAAAGAATGTAAAGCTTTTTGGACAATTTTGTTAACGGTTTTGATTTGAATTTTTTTTTAAATTTCACATCTTTTAACGAAACCAAAATTGTAAAATATTTTAAACATTTTAGCCATAAAAGCCCTTAATTTTTAAAATATATTAGGTATTTGTTATGAGTGTTAATGCGGTTATTTAATAGAAAAATAAAAAAAATACAAACAAAAATTACTTTTCAAAAATATATATAATTGAAAATGTAAATTTTTATTTATATATATTAGTTTTTAGTATAAAGATAAATAAAATAAAGCCATTTGAAAAAGAAAACTCTTTTTCAAATCGGGAAAAAGTTGAAGGAAAAGAAAGTTTAAATTTTGAATTTAAATATTTAAAGTTCCCTTCCCTTGTTTTGATTTTTTAAAACACATTTCAAACTTTTATTTGTTGTTGTTGTATTTTTTAATTAATTCATAATAAAAGTTTCTATTTTTCGGTTGGTTTTTCTTGTTTTTTTTTTTGTTGTTGTTTGTTTTTGACGCTTAGCTAATATATTTATTATATATATATTATTTATATGTATATCTACAGTAGTTATTAGCATTATCATTATTAAACTGTTGTTTGCTTTCTTTTTGTTTCGGACCTGCTTTTAATGGCAGAGTCCCCTTTGTTGTTTTTGTTTTTCCTTTTTGTTTTTTTTAGACAAGTTAAGATTAAAAAAAAACTCAAAATTACAATTATTTACTCTCGCGCGTGTGTATTTGTATGTATGAGTGTGTCTGTATATGTGGGGGAGTGTGTGTTAGTTAATCTTTATCGATTATCTCTTTCTCTGTGATCCCTAACATTTTTCTTTCGAACGCAATTGTTGTTTTTTTTAATACAATTAAATTAAGTTTATCTTTAAAAACCTTTTTTGCTTAATTAACAAAAAAAATTGTTACCGTTTTTTTAAACTTCTTCCAAAAAAATAAATTATATCGTATATATGCATATATATAATATATATTTTATATATATACTAATATATATAATTAATAAATGTAAAACGTAGGTGTAGTGGGGGGTAGGTAGAGGGGGGGAGGGTGTATAAAAAAATCTAAACTAAAAAAAAAACAAAACTGAAAATTCAATAAATCGGAAGCTAGACAAGCCTATATATATATATCGTACTCGTGTATAAATACATACTTTTGTTTCAAACTAAGGAGCAATATTATTAATAATTTTTTTTTTTGTGAGGATGGTGGGTATTGGGTGTTTCTTGCAGTGTAAACTCAAAATTTCTAAAAACGCAATTTTTTGAGAGAAAAACCAAACGATTTCCTTTTTTTTTGACAAAACAGATAACAAAACTTGGTCATATATATAGTTATATATATAATAATATATATATATAGTATATATTTAGATATATATATAAGATATATATAACGATTTGTTAACGGTTTCTATGTAGAAGCTTTTCTTGTGTGTGTGTGTGTGTGTGTGTGTAGAGGATTTTTTCGATTCGGTTGGATTATTTTTGTTTTTTTTTTCTTTCTGACTTGCATTTTGGTTGTCATCGGTAATCATTTTATCATTATGATTCTTATCTTGTTGTTGTGGTTGTTGTTGTTGTAAATATACAAACTTTCATATACTCTATTTATATATATATATTTATTTATAAGTATATATATATAATTATATATATCATTTGTATATATCCTTTAATTCGAATTCTTATTTCATTTTTTTTTTTATTGCAATTGAGTATACTATGTTGACTTGTTTAGTTTGTTAATTGTGTTGTTTTGTTTGGTGTTTTTATTTACCGTTTTTTTTGTTGTTGTATGTTTGTTTGTTTGTTTCTTGTTTGTTGTTAGTTAAACAGGCTTTTATCCTTATTGCTTCTTGATAGGTTCATCTGTAGTTGTATCCTGTATCCTGGAGTTTGGTTTTCTCGGTTTTCTGTTTTTCTCTGCTTCTGCTTTTGCTTAAATATTTCTTTTGTTTTTTGTTTTTGTTTTAATTTTATGCTTTGCTAATTATAAATTATGCTTTAGTTTCTTCTTCCTTCATCTATCCTTTCCTCCTCTCTCTCTCTCTGAAAATTGTTCATCTTCCGGTTGAATTTTTAAAGTCCTTAACCCTATAACCTGAACCATCTAGTCCTTGGGCAGCAATCCTTGAATATGCTGCCACCATATTCCAAATAGGATTGCCAGGACGAACACAGTTCAATCCTAGGCGACTTAATGTCGTGTCTCTGTGAGGGTGTATATGAGTGCTGATGTGGAAGGGTGTGGTGTGGTGTGGAGTGGTGTCGAGATGCATCGCCCATTATTGGATTGGGGGAGAGAAGATGTAGAGGTGATGCCAACTAATCGCATTCACTAGGCTAGGCTGCCGCCAGCAACGCTACATCATCGCCATCATCATCAGCTGCGCCAGAATATGCTCTTTTTGAGCCTGACCGACAGCTTGCGATGCACGCGGAGCCTAACCTGCTCCTGATCCTAAGTATCGTCCGACATGAACGCGTTCTGAGTCTTCGACTCCTCAATCCGGCGGATCTGCTGCCGCAAATACATGATTCTGATACAAGGAGAGTTCATATTTTATAAATAAAACAATTACATCTGTAGCTCCAGACTACTCACTTCTGTTCCTGCAGGGTGGCATTGATCTCGGTGCTCCTCACTAAGCTACGTGCACACTTCAGCTCCGCACATATCCTCGTGCAGGTGATGTCCCCAAACAGATGTGTATCCTCGCAGCATTTCTGCGCCTTCGAAAATGCAAGAATGGATATATGATATGAAAAAAAGAGCGTTTGCCACAATTAGCTGAGATTCTATTTACGCTTGAGATTCGACATTGGTTCTGGTTGGGATTCTTGTGGCAGTTCGCCCGGCGAATCATACCTCACAGCTTACCTGACGCTCCAGCACCTCCGCCTGCCAGTTCGTGACGTGCGCGATCAGATCAGCGCGAAAGTATTTGGCCAGTTTGGGCGATATCTCCGGACCTCGCAGGTTGGCCGCCTGCACCGACGATCCCACACAGCTCTGCAGCGTGCTCAGAGTGGCCGATGATGCGCCATCCACTATAGAACAGTGATATAATTCAAATCCTTGATGGAAACCATATTCAAGACTTACGTTTCCCCCTCTGTTGTGCCGCCTGTTGTTGGCTTAGGCCGGCCGCTGCTGCTGCCGCTGCCGCGGCGGCGGCCGCTTGCTGGGCCTGCTGATCCAGAACGGAACCGCTCAGATCCAGCTCCTGGGTGGGCGTCGGTGGTCCCTCGCCGATGCCCGGCGCTCCGCTGTTGGAGCCACTGTTGCTGCCCATCGACGTGATCACACTGATGCCGCTGACGGGACCCAGGCCGGGCACTATATTTTGGCCAACGCTGTTGACGCCGCCGCTGACGACGGAGGAGGCAGTGGGCGTGGCCGGGGAAGCGGAGGCCACCAGTAGGCCGCCGTCGAGGCTCGACTTCAGTCCGAAGGGTGTGCTGCAGGAGTAGGCGTTGCTCACGTTGTTCGTGTGGCCGACAATCGTCGGTATGGGGCTCTTCGTGTAGCTGGTGAGCGACGGGGAGAGGCTATGATGCGGATGGGGCATATACAGCGGGGAATTGACATTATTATCCCTAAAACAATGACGCCTCTTAAAGGATATCATTCATATAGCAGAATCCAACCACTCACCGTAAGCTGCTCAGACTGCCGCCAGACACCGAGTTGTTGACCGAATTGTAGGCATGATTGACGCCCGAATCCGACGCGGAACCGCCACCATCCAATACGCCCAGGCCGAGGTGCATCTTCTGGCGCATTAGTAGCGCCTGATCCTTGCCTTTGGCTCCTGGCGGCAGGGGAGCATTCGAGTTCAGATGATGCGGATGCTGGTGCGGATCCTGACTCGCCAGCGTCGGCACAGTTGTCTGTTTGGAGGTTAGGCAAGGATTAGCAAGGATATGGAATAGACTAGTGCTGGGATCTTACTCCAGAGGTGGAGCCAATGTGGCCAACGACCGAGTTCCTTAGGCTGCTGCCACTGTTGCTGCTGTTGCTGCTGCCGCCGGCACTGTTGCTGCCGCTGCTGTTCGCCCCCACCGAGGAGAGCCCAGTGGTGGGCAGCATGGTGGCTCCCGTCACCAGACCCGCCCCACCGCCGCCGTAATGGAGTGCCGCTGCCGCCACAGCTGCCGATGCCGCGACCACGGCGGCGGCGCCGAGCGGTCCTCCAGACACGGAGGAATTGCTGCTGCTGGCATTGGGATGAGAGGCCAGGCGGGGCAGGGCATTGCCCATGGGCTGGTCACCGCCGCCCCCACCGCCACCACCTCCGCCGCCGCCTCCTCCACCTCCACCACCGCCACCGCTGCTGTGTGCCGTGGGCGTGCCGCTCAGGGAGTAGCTGGCCTCTGAGGTGGGCGTCGAATCGCCACTTATGTCCATGTCAGCATTGTCATTGTGTCGACCTGAAGGATTACGATCAAAGTTAGCCTCCAAGGATAGGGATCTAAGGGGCAAGTACTCACCATCCAAACGCCTTCGATGGCTGGGCGGGCCATCGTTGTCGTAATTCCATCTCAGTCGTGAATTGTCCCGCGAAGAATTGGAATGTTTGTATGCTGAAACAAATTTATCTAATTAGATCCTTTTTAAAGGGGAGAGTCCTGCGGGCGTTGCTCGGCCAACTCACTCGATCTGGAGAAGCGATCATCGCGGTCCCGGTCGCGATCCTTGTCACGATAGTCCTTCTCACGGTGCTGATCACGCGGTAAATTCCTTAAAAAATATATATATATATATAGTATTTTATTAATAATATTTAACATTTAAGGCTCACCTTTCCCTATCCACCCATTCCTTTGGCTTCTCCCACTGGGAGATCTCCGTCTTGCAGTTGTAGTAATACATTTTCCCTTTTTAATTAGATTTTAAATAATTATTAGCTTTGTTTTTAATTTTAATTTGAAAAACTTACCCGACGAGCTCACATGCTCACTCCAATCGCCGTAGCGCGCTGTTCGCTCGCCGCGATCACTCCTTTCGCGTTTGTCTATGAAAAATATCGATAATTTTAGTTCGACATGTCGCAACACGCCTCAAGACATGTTCCAACATGCTTTTATTCCTCTAGACATGTATTTACATGAATTGAGACAAGTTCTAGCATGCTCACAGTGCTTGAGACTTCTTCTAACATTCTTCCACGCCTCTGGACATGTTCTAACACGCCTATATGCTTCTTGACATGTTCCAACTTGCTATGGACCCTTTAAACTTGTTCTAACTTGCTCACATTACTTGAGGAATGTATTTATGGCTCTGGACATGTTCAAACATGAATAAACCTGAATTGAGACATTCTCTAACATGCTTTAAGTCGTTTAGACATGTTTTAACATGATTACGTGCTTCTAGACATGTTCTAACATGCTAAAAGTCCTCTAGACCTCATCTCTAATGTGTACCATCTCCCCAATCCTCACCTGCGTATTTGTCCTTCTTGTACAAATCCCGATCGCGATCGGAACCACGATCCCGCTTGTCGCGCAGATCCCGCATATCCCGATCCCTGTCCCTATCGCGATCATCGGAACCGGAACGCTTGTCATTCTCCCTGGAGGAGCAAAGCTTGCCACCGGCTCCACTGCCACCACCGCCTCCACCTCCGCGCCGATCCCTGTCGTGGTTGGTCCGATACGACGACTCTGAGTCCCGGTCATTGCCACGCCGATCGCGTTTGTCTGGAAAGCGAAGAAGGCAACCTTGTTAGGAGATCTAGGAGATTAAATCACATTTATAGTTTACCTGAATATTTATCCTTCTTGTAGGCATCGCGATCCCGGTCGCGCATCTTTTGTATGAAACTGTAACGTTCGCCGCTGCCGCCACGCCCACTGCCGCCGCCGCCCCTGTGATCGCTGCGATCCCTGAGATCGTGCGACCGCGACGATGGCGAATCAATGTCCGGCGACTGGGAGCGATAGCTGTTGCCATTGTTTAGTGGTCCGCCGCCGCCGCCATTGCCGCTGCTGCCGCCACCGCCTCCTCCGCCGCCGCCGCTGCCACCGCCGCCACCACCGCCTCCGCCGCCACCAGGTGACAGGTCGCGATCGCGGTAATTGGAGGAACGGTCGCGTTCGTAGTCGCGCTTTGAACTGCTGTACTTTGAGCTCTGGACGGATTGGACGGAGGGTGGGATGAGGTGAGGTGTAAAGATTTGGATGGCAAAGGGGGTAAAGAAATCACACACATTTTTAGACTCTTACATTCCTCAATTAAACACACACGCTCACACACACATACACACTTACACTGTGCTATAAGGTCGCCCATATTTTCATTAAAATTTTCCTTAATTTTGATTTTAAAGAGAAAAGTTTAAGAACTTTGACGTAGAACTAATGGAAAATTATTTTAATCGATACTTATCGATAATTTCGAAATTTGGTTTGTTAATTTGTTTGCATTAAATTACAATTTTAAAAGAAAAATTTCATAAAATGCTTAAAATTGAATAGCAATTTCTGCCTTAGGCATGAATTGATCGATTTCTTGATCTTACAGATCTTCAAAATAAACGATTATTTCGATAATACAATTTTAGAAATAATAAATGAAGTAAAAGTATCAATATTCTGAAGAAATAAGCTACAAATCATACAATTTTAAGAGAAATAAGAAATATATCGCTTATCTTGATAGTTAACGATAAGTCCGATAACAAAAATTTTAGAAGAGAAGTGTAAATTACCAATATACCAAAAGATATATATTATAAACATTATATTATTCAGAAAAGTAAGAAATTGAGTTGCCAAAAGACACTTATGTCGTTATCTCGGTTGTTATCGATTATTTCGATAATAAAAATTCAAATTATTTATGTAAAAAAAATAAAAAAAATTGCATAAAATCGTATTATATTGCAAATCTCGATAGTTAACGATAAATTCGATATACATTTTGGCTAAATGTGCTTCCATCTCACATTTAATAAACAGCTAATAGCACAGTGTTCTATTTAAGTTAGATTTCTTTTAATATTTTAGTTTTTTTTGGTTAATACTTTCAGTTATTTCGTAATTGTTTTTTTTTAGGAATAGGAAACTGTGGTTAGTTCAACTAAATCTACTCTGGGAAATAATAAACATAAATGCATAATTATAAATGCCAGCTACTTTTGCCAATGTTATTTGCTTGTGATTATTGCCAATGCTTTTGAAAACACAAAATAATAAAAATATATATATTTATATATATACTTGGCGAAAATGAGAGTTAAATGAAATGAAATTTTGATGAAAAAGAGTATCAATTGAATTGTTTTTCTTTTGGTTCGAAACTAAAGTGTGTGTGTAATAATTTTGAAACATGTCAAGTATATTGGTTTGTTGGTTCTAATTGTTCTTTTAAATTATGTATCATTTTTGATGGCTTTGTGGTAAATTAATGTTGAACGAAAAACTTTAAATATATTTCATTGTTTATTAAGTTGTTTGGATTATTGTTTATTGATATTAATGTTGATACAGTTTTTTTCTTGATTATTTTTCATTTTTTTTTTCAGTTGTTTCTGGTTTCTGTTTTTAAGACACACTTTCCAGGGGTTTCAGGTTTATGTTTATTGTTTTTTTGTTTTTATTTCTTTGAAGGTATTTTTGTTTTTGTTTTTGTGATTTCCTTATGGTTTTCAGTTTTATTGTTTACTTACTTCGAGACGACAGAGGCTCACAGCTGATGAGGTTGAGGCAGCTGCCAGCGTTGCTGCTGCTGAACTTTTACTTCCACTATTATTATTATTATTGGTATTATTATTATTATTATTATTGTTGTTGTTGGTAATGTTGCTATTGCAATTGGAAATCGTTGATGTTGCAAGTGACAAGTCAACAGCCATGTTGTTGCTGGTTTTGTTGCTGCTGGAGTGGTTGTTGTTGCTGTTGCTCCTCATAGATGTTTTCATTAATAAATTAATGATTTTTTTTATTTATTCAATTTTAATAATTAACTAACTTTTGTTTTTTTTTCCTTTATTTAAATTTGAGGCACATTTGTGTTGTTATAATTTTTTATTTTTTTGTTTTGGAATTGTTGCTGGTTCATTGTTGTTGTTGTATATTTGTAATTTTTAATTGCTTGCTACGACGTTTTGGTTTTTTTAAGGCTACTAGTTTGATTAAATTTAATTAGGCAGCGCTTAGAAATTGGTTAAGTACTTTAATAATTTATAATTCTATTTAAAATGGTTAAACATGGTTTTGTTGCTTTAAAGCATATTTGTGCTGTTTGGTTAATAATTTTTATTTATTTATTAGCATATATTGTTTAGGATATTTTTCTTTTAATAATTAATTAATTTCCGAATTTTTGTATTTGGTGTAGAATTGCTAGATTTTGCCAGTTTTTTTTTTTTTTTTAATTTTGTCGTTCTTATTTTATAATATATATATGTATAGATTCGTTTCTCAATTAAAGATCAGTTCAGGCTGCAATGCCGCGTTATCAATGGGTTAACAAATGAAACGATTTTTTTTCTGGTCAGTTCAAAAAATGGATGAAAGGGGTTGTTGGTTCTTTTTTTTATTTATTTTTTTTTTTGGGAAAAAGTGACAATTAAGGATGCACAACACAGCGATTCAAAAAATTAATAAACACACCTATTTAATATTAATCGGAAACCAAAAGAAAATCAACTTAAAGATACTATCTACATAATTGAATATTATTTTTGTAACACAAATTTATTGATGAATGGTTGAAAATTATATGATTTACATTGGCTTAAAAGTGCACTACAAAATTGTGATTAGAATTTGTAAAGAAAACAAAATAAAAACTTCTACTAGACACAAAAATAAAACTGGCATACAACAATTAGCGATTAGTTAGTGTTGCTGGGGGGGATATAGGTCCGGACATTGTTTCTTTTCTCACCTGGTAGGATGTGTGACTGGTATGCTTCTCAAAGTACCTGAAAAATGGAAAATAACTTAATTAAAATGAATTTATAAACAAAAAATTCAACACTCCAGGCTAAGCACGAAGGAATTTTCATAAAATTATGTTTTAGAAACACCTTTTTTATATTTTAATTCAATTTTTAACTCAAAAAGCATCTAAATCACAAGAAATCGATTTAGTTTCTGGCTGAATTTTCTCTCCACAATGCCGGCATCGATTTGTTGACAAAAAAAAAAAAAAAAAAAAAAGAAGAAAAAAGTGAAAAGGAAATCCCAAGCCGGCAAGGGTTTTCTTTGAAAAATAACACTCTTATAAGAATAACAATTAGCGAGAAAAAATCACTTGATTTAATTTTGAAATTTTTGTGTAAAATTAATGTTCTTGGCATTAAAAAACTTTATTTTTTTTTCTTCTGCCCCGACAGCTGAGCGTGTGCGAGCGAGTGAGCATTAGAGTGCGACGGCAAAGCCAAAGACACGAATAACCATAGAATGAAGGAATGATAACACTTGAAAAAATATACATCACACGTTATCATTAAAAATAACACAATAATCTTGATATAAGAAATTATTAAAATTTACAAATACATTTTTTTTTTTTTTAAGAGAAACGTACGAGTTAGAAAGAGACGGGGAGAGGGAGAGGAATGCAGAACGTAAACAAAAAAAAAAATATCGGTATTCTGGGCGTGCAGCCTGGCAGTGTTTTTCTGTTTTTGTTGTTTTTTAATAGATTTTAATGGTTTTTTGTTTTTATTTTGGTGTTGTTTCAAACCAAATATCCATACCCATCGTTCATACGCTGCGGTTTTCTAGCATGCATTACCATCAATGCAAGATTTTCGCCAAATACGCTGCTTCCTTGGTGTTGTTTTTTAGTAGTTTTTGTTGCTGTTGTTGTGGTTTTTATTATTGGCTTTGTTGGGGTTTTGTTGTTGGGGCTGCTGCTGCTGCTGCTGCAGCTCCTCCCTCCTCAGCTGCCTTAATCGCACTCGAGTTGGCCCGTTTGGTGTTGCTTTGTTGGTTGTCTCCACGTTGCTTCGATTATCCTGGTGCCGGAAATGCTTGGGGTTCTTCTGGATTAATTTTTTTTTTGTTTTTGTTGAATTTTTGCTGACTTTTGGGGCTTTGGCGCCGCCGTTTCTGCTCCGCTTCTAGCCGCTCCGACTGCTACTGCTTTTTCTTCTTCTACTTCTCACCTGCCAAGGCACGCGCGCTTGTATGTGTGTGTGTTTGGTTTGCTTTGATTGTGTGTGTGTGTGTGTGTTCGGCGATACGGTGTGGTGTGGCGTGTGGAGCGTGTTGGTGTGTTGGAGGCTCTCTCTCGCGGTTGGTCTTTGTATGTGTGTGTGTGTGTGTCGCGTGTATGTGTGTGTGTGCCTAAATTGCGGTCGCCGTTTTTGGCCGCTTTATCGGCTCTGGTGTTCGCCTCCTAAAAGTACACACAACATGAAGGGTAAACATTAAACGTTAATTTCATGATTTCCGGCAAATGAATGAAATTCTTGTTAAAAACGAACGCTGCGGCGCCTGCACTTTTTCACTCTGCGCTGCGTATGCGTGCGAGCGTACGGGTGAGTGTGTGCGTGTTGGTGTGGTGGGCTACCCAGAGTGTGAGTGTCGCTTGTTCGTATTTTTTTTTTTTGTGTGCCTGCGCTGCCTTTTGGTTTCTATTTAGCTTACCGCAATTTATTAGCCGCTCGCATTTACTGTGCTGTAAACGCCGCATTTAATTGTTCAGCGTTAACGCAATTTAACAATTTGGGCCGCGACTTCTGCCTTTTCGCCTCTATACTTGATGATTTTTTTCAATTCTTTTACATTACGCTTTGTGCGGTCTGTTCGTCGGCTGAGTTGAGTTTGACGTTTAAGCGATATGGTGAGTGTTACATTTGAAGTGGTGAATAGCAGGTGGCGCCACTTCAAATCCATAACCTATCGATATATACTAAACTATCGGATTTGGTATTTTTTCTTAAATATTGTATTTATAATGGATTTCTTTTCATATTATGGAAATTTAAAATATAGAAATGAATTATTTTTTATTTGTTCAAAGGTTTATTAGAAATGGAAAACCATTTATGCTTTCAATATATCTTTTTTTTATACTTAGTTTGAACCGATACATTGGTGAACTATTTAAAAATAAATTAAAGACGGTAATTATGTTTTATTCTCAGAACTTAGCTTCCTTTATATATATTTAAATATTGAAAAGAGTTTTTCATACGAAAATATCGTATATAGTGGTGACTATCGGTATCTTTTGTGAAATATCGACTCAATTCGTATAGCCACCATGCAGTATTTTCTTGTCACATCCACCACGGTCACTCGATTGTTATTGTTTGGAAAAGGAAATTAAAAGCCGAAAAACAATAAAATTAAACAATTTCTTTGAACAAACATGGTAAATCCGAACCACAAAGTTAGCCCACACTTGAATGGTACACCCAGCAACTATATTTATATTGCCGCTAATGCGGACTACGGCCGCAGCTTGAGCAAGGTGAGACCTCAATGGAAAAAATTCCCTCCAAAAATTGTTTACATTTTTTTTTTGTTTTTATTTATTGAGGCAGCTTTGCGAACGTAGTTTGCTGCAAAAGCAACGTATTTTGCTAATCAACAGTCGACAAGGTAATGTCGAATTGCACAACCTGGAAAAGTACGCAACGCTGCAGATCGCTCACATGCCGGATATCGAGAGCACGCCGCATGGTTTTTTGGATTTTCCCGACCGGGATCTGGATTTGGTTATATTCGATCTAAATTCGATTGTTTTGAATGCCCTGCATCGTCCGGTGATGCAGCAGTGCTCCACGGACAAACTGGTGCGTCACATTGCCAAATGTTCGGCGGCGTTTGCCAATTACCGGGAACAGCTCCAGGCCAAATGTAAGACTGTGAACACCGTTCTGGTGATGTCCCAGGAGTCGTATCCCTTGACACCGGCCCAGTTTAAGCTGCTCTGCGGTCTGTATTTTTGCGGCAACGAATGCCACACGAGTTTGTCCAAACTGGCGGAAAGAATGTTCTCCTCCCAGTGAGTTTGTTTCATTTTTTTTTTCTTTTGAAGGATATTCGAAAAAAGGACACTTAACCATACAAGTGCCTTAGGTAGGATTCGGAAAAAATACTCGAAAAGGTTTACAGGAATTATTTGTAGTTGTAAGTTAAAGTAAAACAAGAGGACTGGATACAAGCAGTATTTAAAAATATTTATAAAGCCCATATCCTAAAGCCCAGGATCAAACATTATATTATTTCAAAATCAAAGCTGAATAATAATGTGTCTTATGGAAAAACGTAGCAGTGTTCCAGCTTAAGTATAACAACTTTTGGTATCCAAAAAAAAATCAGCAAGAAAATGTGAAATCTTTCATTTTTGATTTCAATATCGAACCTAAGAAATATTTGAATTTAGTTTAAATCCCTTGAAGTAAAACCAAATGTTAGTTTAAACTTAATTATAATTTATTTTAAGGAGAGAGAGGAGCCCTTATGTTGTATTATGTTTTTGTTTATATCCTAGCCGATATAAAATATTGAAAAGCTCATATGTTATACACTAAGAAGCACTTTAAACTATATATTTTGTAAAATATATAATTCTTAAAAAATAGTGCTAAAAAAAGAGAGAATCTGAAACTTTCATGGCATCCATGCAAAAAATTAGTGAAGAAAAATCGAAATGCTTGATGAAATAAAAAGACTTTATTTTTGTAAGATATACTATTTATTCTAAATAGGATTTATAAACTACTACTATAAAAAAAAATCCAATATATATATATAAATCACAATTTAAGACAAAAGTGTAATTTACGAAGAAAAGGTTCAAACAATATGTAATTTTGAAATACACACTCAAAAAAAAAAGGTTAATTAAACTAAATTATATGGAGGTCTGCATGCCGGAAATGGGGAAAATAAAGATCTCCGGAACACAAGCCGCCAAATAGACAAAAAAAAAAGGAACTACACATGGAAATCACCCGATTCCGTTGGAAAAACCCCCCTCCCCCCCACAGAAATTCCCACAATTTTTAAATATAATCCAACATTCCACTAATGATCTCAAAGGCATCCCTGGCCGTGGGCTCGATAGCGCTGCTGGGCAGCAAATACCCATGGACTCCATTGTCGGCCAACTGTATCGTATAGCTGAAGGGTATTCCGATCTCATAGGCGGCGAAGGCATCCGAACAGCCTGCAGGTTAGATGCCCAGTTAGAAGATATTTTTTTTTTTTATAACAATTCTTGTTACCTGAACGCTGTTCTATCAAATCATTGGAGGCATCTACTTTGTAGCGAGATTTGTGTCCTTTTTTTCGCAGACCATCCGTTCCCACCATGGCCACGTCCAGGAAATCGTCCAAGCGCTCGGCATTGAAGGTGGAATTGGCCTTCACGGGATAGGATACCACTTGGCCGTAAGCTTGTAGGGATATATAGAGCTGGTAGAGGGTAGGGGGGATTATATTTCATATATTTACCAAAAATTATTAAGTCTCCCAAACTCACCTTAATATGCGTTCTATAATCCATCAGAAAATCCGAGACAGCCTTGGTCTCCGGCTCTGAAAATGGAGCTGGTCCCGCGTAGAACTCATTGCACGGAGCCTTGGAACTGCCACGCTTGCCCCAATGGTACAACCAGTTGCGGTCAAGATCGACGCCGTAGCAGACCTTCTCGGGGCCACGCTGCTTCTGCTGCAACCAGGTCATGGCCGAATCGAGGATGCCAGTGGGTGGCGGAGCCTGGTGCTGGGATCGAGACTTCTTCCAGAAGCGATCGTATTCGTGGCTGAAGGCATACCCATCGGGATTCAGAACTGGCATTATATACCAGGTGGTGTTTCTCACAAAGTCCATGTCCTCGTTGGTTTCTGCAATACCCAGATAATTATATTTTGTTATTTTTATTTTTTTTCTGTATTTTGTATTATTTTTATACCCTTGCAAAGGGTATTATAATTTTTATGAAAAATTATGCGGCAGACTTACCTCTATAGGTAAGTAATTACCTCTTCATTACGAAAAATGGTTGAAAAATATGGATTTAATGCAGAATGGTGGAGAATCGATCTAGAAATCGTTTAAGGTACTCCGCTTGAGAATCGGATCAGAATTGGGGAAGATATAGCCATCACAGTGGGCCATAGAGGGGAAAACCCCATTTTCAAGGGGTCCCCTCACGAAAAATGGACAAAAAATCTAAAAAATATTTCGTCTCTGGATTTTGATGCAGAATGGTGGAGAATCGATCTAGAAATCATTTAAGGTAACCCGCTTGAGGATCGGATGAGAATTGGGGAAGATATAGCCATCACTGTGGGCCCTATAGGGAAAAACCCCATTTTCAAGGGGTCCCCCTTGGAATCTAAAAAATATTTTGTCTCTGGATTTTGAAGATATAGCCATCACAGTGGGCCATAGAGGGGAAAACCCCATTTTCAAGGGGTCCCCTCACGAAAAATGGACAAAAAATTTAAAAAATATTTTGTATCAGGATTTTGATGCAGAATGGTGGAGAATCGATCTAGAAATCGTTTAAGGTACCCCGCTTGAGAATCGGATCAGAATTGGGGAAGATATGGCCATCACTGTGGGCCATATAGCTGCCATATAACAGAACTATCTGAACTACCCAACTTTTGTGTTCTTGAAGATAGAAAGTTGGAAGTTGCAACAGATTCTATTTTGGGCCATTTGATTCGTCCTACCAAATGTTACAAGGATCGGTCGACTATATCCTATAGCTGTCATATAACTGAACAATTGGAAAAAGTGGATAAGAATACAAACTTTGGTATTTTTGAAGACAGAAGCTTGGGACTTTAGTCTGTAAGTTTGGTGTTTTAATTCTAATGAGGATCGGCCTACTATATGCGATATTGGCGATAAATATCCATCCTAACCGCCGGAAGTTAGCCTTCCTTTCTTGTTTAAATTAAAAAATATCCTTAGAACCCAGAGAGTCGACTCCGAGATCGAGGTAACCTCGGACTGGTTAGTCAGTTGCTCGGGTTTCGAGTTCAGAACTTTGGCTTTCCAATCAATTTCCAAATCCTTTCCAAAACAGATCGAATGTAACTGGATCCAGGTCCCGAAGCCATCGGATCGGACTGGGCTGGATTGGGAGCAGGCGGGACATAGTCCCGGAGGAGCAAATCGACAGAGCGAGAAAGAACGATGGACAGATCCTCGCGTCCCCCGGCACGGTCCAAAGTCGGTGGTGGAGCTGCCGCCCGAGCAGCATCTGTGATCCGAGCGGTGGCAAAAGGCAAGAGCATGCCCCGTCTACCGGGCGCCTTGGGCATCACCATCGGTGGCGAGGTGAAGGACACCCGGAACTCGGACGAGTCCCAGGGTGAACGCGACGTGGCCCAGCCGCCGCATCATGGAGGTGTTGGCTTTGCCGGCGGGGCTGGCGAGGTCATACCAGATGCTGCAGATCCCGGTGGCCATATCCGTTTCGGCAGCGAGGCTAGCGGGGCGGTGATCATCGGGGAAGACGGCTCTATCTTTAGGAGGGACACCTCCGTGGACATTCCTGTCGTCAGTCGGACGATGAGCGCGGCGCCCACCTGCCACGGCGGCTGGAACAATCAGTCGGTAACGGCACCGGCGTCCCACCAGGGACGCGACACCCTCGGCTTTGCCTTTCATCTGGGCACCGCCACCCTGGGGCACACACGCTGCTCCCTAGGAACGCCCTGCGACGAGGAGTGCGGCTACGGCACTGGCTGCGATGCCGGGTGTGCCGTCGCCCACGGCCAGGGCTCCATCAGCAGTGGTGCGTACGACGGCCTCGTTACCGGTATGGGCACAGGTATAGCCGGTGTCCATGGCGGCGTACCGGGTGGCTACCGAGGCGGAGGTCCTGGTGGCCAGCCTCCGGGAGGTAATGCACCATGGCGGCCGGGCGGCAATTTCAAGGCCGGAACGGCGGGTGGCGGAGGTGCCGGTGGAGGACATCGCGGCTCCTTTGAGGGCCTGGGCGGCGACCAGCTCAACTTTTTCATCACCTTCCTGCTGGAGGTGCTGGGCGTATTGGTGTGAGTAGTCTACATCCTGGACTGTATACCGTATCCTTGAAATATCCCTGCATCCCTACATCCCTACAGCTTCTTTGCCATCTGCACCATCACGTTCTGGATCACTCTGGGCTACCATGTCGTCACCCTGCTGGTGGACCTGAAGAACGCCGAACGCAACGTCCAGGTGGCGGTGGGCATCGTCCTTGGAGTGCTACTCCTAGCCTTCGCCATATCCCTCATAACGAATCGCAACGGATCCTGTTGCCATGCCAAGGATCGTCACCGGTCCCGGTCGCGCTTCAGCTGCTCCTACACGCGCCCCAAGCCGAAGCCGAAGCCCAAGCACCGCAGCTGCCCCCACACCAAGGTGAGCTGTCCGGCCAAGGCCAGGTGCAAGAAGGCGGCGGAACGGCGCCGGAGCACGTGCGGCATGAAGGCGGAGAGCGCGTTCTCGCCGTGCCGGCGGAAGGCCCGGTACACGGACTGCGAGGGTCGGGCCATCTTCATCAATTCCCGGCGATATGCCATTCCCACGGAAATGAAACAGCCGCCCACGATGGTGCTGTGGTTGCGCGACATGATCAGTCGCTGGATGCAGTAGCAGTTCCAGTTCCGCCGTCCGCCGTCCTCCGTCCACCTCCCACCCGGGATATGTCCGACGAAGACTTTACCCCACCCCCCAATCCCAATCCCCTAGAAATCTCAGTTCGAATAAAATTTGTCCAACCCATGGCGGAAGGAGTAGAGTGGACATGTAAGATAAGTGAACATGCTAATTCTTTTAATTTGGATGATGTGGGGGCATGATATGAGAGGAGTTCTGGTAGGTTCCCACGCCGATCTTCAAGATACGCGTTATAAGTATAGTAATGGTATTATCTAATAAGACCATATCTAAAAAGAGAAGATATGATTTTCTATCCCGATCTGGAACATACATATATCCTCCTTGGAGTCTGAAACATTTCCATTTCTTTCTACAAGTACCGGGTGTGAATATCATTTAAAGTAAGGCCCAATATATACTCACTATAAGTCCTTACAAGCATCATGATATCTGGCAATCTAGATCTATCTCTATGAGGAGAGACCTAATAGTTCGTTTTCTATCCTGATCTGGAAGGTATATACTCTTCTTGAAGAATCTAAAATATTTACCCTTCTGGAAGTACCGGCTATGAATATTCTTTTAAATAAGCCCCCAAAATATAGCCTTCAAAAGAGTAAAGCTCGATGCTTCAAGAAGGATATGAGGGATATCCTAGGATATATCTAGATGATATGGGTATGTATCTTTCGAATACACATATCCGTTTCTCTCCACAAGTACCGGGTATAAATATCCCCTACTCTTCCATATCTATGTATGTCTTTTTGCAAGTGTGTGAGATCTGATATCTCAGCATTCTTTTTCCTATCCCGGTCTCAAGGATATATACTCCCAAGAGTCTAAAATCTTTGCCTTTCTTTCTCCAAGTACCGGGTATAAATGTCCTTCAGAAAAACGGCAAACTGTACTTACTATTACTCTTCATTAGCCTCAGGATCTCGGCAATCATCCACGTAGAGGTCGCCGGCCCAATCCACGCCAAGCCCTGAGCTCCCGCCTCCACAAACACAGCATTGGCTCGTCCCGACTTCCGCTTCCGCTTGGGTCGCTTCTGTTCGGTGAGTCCTTCCGTACTGCCCCGATCCTTGGACTCGATCTTTACGACAATCAGCGGACGTCCCTCGTAGGAGCGTCCGATGTGAATGAGCTCCACCAGCTGGGGATGCTTCATCCGCACCACTTCCAAGTACTTGACGATCTCGTCGTGGTTGTGGTAGCGGTTCCAGGACATGAGGTTGGAGCTCGAGGGGATGGTGGGTCGCAGCTTGGAGGGTCGAGTGGTGTGCAGGTAGTCCTCCTTGGAGCGCTCGTAGGCGATGGCCTTGCCCACGTCGAAGATGAGGACCTCGTGGGCAATGCCCTCGTAGTTGAGGGTTCCCTGGAAGTCCACCAGCATCTTGGGGGCCACCAGGACATCCGTGAGACCTCTGATGAAAGGCTAAAGGTTACTACTGTTTCCAGGACTACTAACTCCTGGACTATAATCTCACCTCAGACTTGGTCCCTTGAGCCAGTGCATCTTGACGCCATCCTCGCCCTTCTTGAACTCCTCCAGCGCCCGGACTTGGGCCTCGTCCTGGGGCTTCAGTCTCCAGATCTGGTACTTGTCGTAGCCAATCCTTCGGGGAACATCCGGCCGGGAAGTGGTGGTGGAGGTACTGGTGGTAGTGCCCCTCGTGCTCATCCTTGTGGCCAAAGCCTGGAGCAGGGGATTCCCGGTGGTGGTGCTCGTCGAGTTGACAATGTGATGGGCCAGGATTCCGATCCAGTTCTGGGGATTCCGCAGTGGATCCACTATCGTCAAGATCGGCACCTGACCCACCGACGACGGTGTCGTGGTGGAGGTCGTTGTGGTTGAGGTGGTCGAGGTCGAGGTGGTGGAACGGCGCCTGACCTTTCGCTTCGGCTTCGACTCGAACCAGCTGGCGAACCATTCTGCAAGCAAAATATGGTATGGGAAAGTTGGCTTAACTGTCTGGGTTTTCTTTGGCCAAGTTAGTGGCAGAAAGCCGCAGAAAGCGTGACCGTAAATGGGAAGACTTTGGATCCGCGATCCGTTAGTGGGTTCTACGATGGAGGGGGTTTCCCTTTCCAGATGGTAATCGCTGCTCATTGAGCCAATCTCTCTATTAACTCAAGCAAGGGGGGGGGTCTCCCCATTAAGTCGAACTAATAGAATATTAAAGGGGGGGGGGCTCTATGAACTTTAAAGAAAAAATATTAATCCTAAACTTGAAGTTCTTTTTGGAACAAAAACACCTCATCATCTATTTTGGTTTGAAGATCCAACCAAGCGTGATAATCTTATATGGTATATAGTCTATAGTATTATATCTAGGGGTCTGTTATTTCAATTAATTAACAGTTTATACGCTTGAATAATTTTTTAAAACTGTAATTAAAATTAAGAATTTAAGAAGTCAACTCACTATCGTAGTCATCCTCGTTGTCCGGCTCTGTCGTACTCGTCTTTCCAAAACCGAACCAGGACTCTAGCCATCCGGGTGGCTCCTTCGTGGGCTCTGGAGCGGACGTGGTGGTGGTGGTGGTGCTACCACTCTTCTTCGTTCTCTGCTGCAAGCCGAACCAGGAACCCAACCAGCTGCCCAGCGAGGAAGATTCCTCATCCTCGCCATCGTCCTCGTCCTCCGCATAGGCCTCGTTACTGTGAGCGCTATGGTAGAGGGTATAGGTCGGATACCGGGTAATTGTAGGGCCCTTATAGGGCTCCTTGTCATCATCGTCGTCGGCGCTGGAGAAGCCATCCATTAGCCGCGACATGGCCACCTGAACGGGATAGAAAATCATGCGAAAGAACCCAGCAATGCCCGAATCCTCATCGTCATCGTAATCCTCCTCGGTATCGATGGGTCGCCTCTTGATGCGTATTTTCTTTTTGGCCATGGAATTCTTGGTGGCATCGCCAGCCTCCTCCTCCTCCTCCTCCTCCTCGCTGCTGGTCATGGTCGTGGCTGGCGGGGTCGTCTCCTCCACGACCATGGCACCGAAATCCGCACCCTCCTCCGCCGAACTACTGTCCTCATTGTGGACTTTGTGGCCCTCCGTGCTGCTATCGGGCTTGAGAGTTACGGAATCCCCATCAAAGTAGTAGTCCTCATCATCCTGGTCCTCATCCTCATCCCCATCCTCATCGTCCTCGTAGTCCTCCCCATCGGACATTAGTTCGAAAATATCGAAAGCACTTCCTGCATTCGGTCTTCCTCGCTTTCTTTCTTTCGTTTTTTTTTTAATTTTTGTTTCATTTTTATTTTCTTTATTTTGTTTCAGGATGGGCCGGTTATCCTTGTGACTCTCGTCCTGGCTGTGATTCCTATGAAGGAGATGCACCGCCATCGGAATATGATGGTTAACGGGACTGGCATTATCCTTTTTGGGGATACTGGGTGTGGCTGGTGTGGCCTTTTGTTTCGTTTTCCTTTTCCCAGATTGTGGATTCCTTTTCGAAGGACTTCCTCTACGGGGGGTACTAACCCTCCGGGCATTTCCTGTCCCTTCTACTGCTTTTGTGACTCCTCTTTCCCCTCCCATTTCCACTCCACTTTCGTGAGTTGCTGCTACTTTTGTTTCCTTCTTCAATTGAGTTTCCAAGGAGCGGCGTTTTCTTCTGTTGGGTTCTTCCTCCTCTGTCTTCAAGTCCAAAGATCGACGTCTTCTCTGGTTGATCCGTGACTCCTGGGGCAGCCCTTGTTGGTCCTGCTGGAACTCCTGGGGGATCTCCTGGGGCCACTCCTGCTGATCTACGGAACTCTCCATTTCCAAAGAATCGCCCTCCTCCTGCCGGTACAGGTGCTGGCTGAAAACATTCCCCGTCGGCAGAGTGGCATGCGGCATGTGTGGCTTCTCCAGCTGAGGCCCAGCCACCTGCGGCAGTGGTGGCCTTGTGGTGGTCCCAGTGGTGGGTCTCTTACCCAAAATAACTGGCAGTGGCCCCGGCTGATTCCCGGTGTTATTCAATCCCGGCCGTTTCCTGATCACCTTTGGCTTACTTTGCTTTTTCTTCTTGCGTTTCTTGCGCCGAACATTTGGCCTGTGGGTGGTGCTGGGGGCTCTGGTGCTGGGGGCAGTGGTGGCGCCGCGGTGGGGCAGCTTTAACAGCTGATCACTGACATGATCGATGGGGCCACTGGTCACCATCACCGGCGGCGGACGATGGTTATGTTTTTGTGGTAATTTGTTGTTGGGTTTCGGGTTCTGTGGACTTTTGGCGGGTTTCTTCAAGCGGATTATTTGTGGCCTGGCGGTGGTGCCACTGGAGGCAGAGTTCCTCACTGGGTTCAAGGTGGAGATGACTGTGCCCGGTGGTGCTGCCATCTGACATTGATTCTCGTATTTCTTTCTCAGTAACTCCAAATCGGCATCGTACTGGGCTTTCGTTACATAAATGGCTATCGAGTTGCTGTCATTCCGGCTCTGGCTGGTGGGCTGACTGGCCGGAGGTCCTGATCCTGATCCTGATCCACCTACCTGACTTATTTGATAGACTATCCCGGTGCTGGGATGGGTAAAATAAATGGGAAAACTAGTGCCCTCAGTATTGTGGGGTTTTGGGGGCTTCTTTGTGGGTTCTTTGATCTCCAAGAGTTCACTCTGGACATGAAGTTGATCGGATATGCCGGAGTTTTCCGCTTCCTCCACCGATTCAAAGACATACGGCTGCCCGAACTGTATGTCGTTATCGTCCTGTTGGCTGAATAGTTGGAAATCCAGTTCCGGCTGATCGAATCGAACGGAGGTCTCATGCTGATACCTTGGCACAAATCTTCGGGGGTCCTGGATGCGCCGCTGAAGCAAATCCCGACCGTAATTGGTTCGCAAAAGTGTATCGAACTCCTCGGCACTGGGATGATAGCCAAAATCAATGGCCTGGCCTAAACCACTGGCCCATAGGATCACCCAGATCCATGCCCAGAGACGTCCAGACCCAGACATTGTGAGAACACACTCCCGCGCGTTTTTATTTCTTGGTTGTGTTTTTTGTTAATTTTTTGAACGAACTGTCTGGTTGCGAGTCTGGCTAATAAATGAAACAGGCCCAAAGTCTCGGCTCAAGACTTGGCCATTTGGAGAAAGCCCCCTTCAACCCTCCCTCCCTAGCCAACCACTCTCAGTCTTTCTCTCCGTCTCACTATCTCACTGTGTCGCCCAGTTTGCTGGCTCGGCTTGGCTTTTGGCCCGTAACGCTGCCACTAACTTATGACTTTTAGCCAACAAGAGCCAAAGCGAGCCAACTGGCTGGCGGCCCGTAACTCTTGACTCCACTCCTCAGCGACCTGTCGATCGTTCTGGCCCTGCGACATCCCATTTCATCCATCCATGCCAAATTGCCGATCTAATCATAGCCTCTATTTAATTGCGAGTGAGCTATTAGTTACAGTGGGATGGGATTCTTAGCAAAATTATAAAAAAATTATAAATATATGAAACTTTACTAAAAATATATATACAATTTTTACAAATATATACACATAATAGAAATAAAATATAAACATAATATAAGGAATATATGTAGGAATATAAGGAGTAGAGGCAAGCAATGACATAAAATAAACTTTTATATTTTCGTGTCTTTAAAAAATATACTTTAACTAACTTCTAAAAATAAAAGTATAGGCTTTATTTAATTTTAAATTCATCAATTTAAATTACCAGCACTGCTTATATTTTAAGAAAAAAATTAAATTGAATTTTTTATTTTTGGTTCTTTCCTAAAAAGAAAATCTATTTATTTTCTTTAAAAAACTATCCACTTTCTTAACTACAAACTTAAAAACTATTTAAAATTAACCCAATATATATATATGATTTTTTAAGAGAGATAACTTATTTATAGCTGAGGTATGTATGTATATTTTTAATTATTTTAAAAAGAAAAGGCTCAAAACATTAATCCCACAAGCTTTTATTTATTTATTTAAGCAATTTATATTTATTTTAAATAATTTATATTTACTTATATTATATAAACAAAAATATATATTTAATAATAAATATTAATTATCTCCTTTTGAAATATAAATTTGCACATAAAAATAGCATTTTGTTCCACTGTAACTTGATAAATACAATATGACTTGAATAACACTCAAGAGAAAGGGTTTCTTTTAAAAGGAACACCATTCTTGTTAATTTATGTCGTAAATATTAATTTAAAAATTTAATTTCAAATTGAATAATATTTATAGTTTAATTTTATTTTAATACCTATCACTAATATAGACTTGGTCACTATTACACATTATTTTTCTCACTGTTCTTGGCTTGAGTGGCTCCCGGGTTCTATTCAGCCAATTGGAAGATCGGATAGCAGCGCCAGGTGGTGGCTCCACAATCCACATGCCACATGCCTCATATACCTCATGCGGCAAGTAAGGGGAACAGGTCATTTGATTGTCACTGAAGCATGTGGCATGGAGTGTTCCACTTCTGGCTTGCCATTCTAGAGAGGATCTGGTCGGACTTGTCCAGAAGCGAAGGGGCAGGGGAAGGGGGCGTCTCGCCAGGGGCACTTCCAGGAATCAGATGGGACGGAACGGGATTGGAAAGGTAAACCAAAAACCAAGAAATGTAATGTTTTAAGAAGTTGGGGGACTTTTCAATTTTTCTCAATATTTTTTAAAAATATTCTAATTTTCCAAACATACATACATATATGTACATACTACATATGTATTTTTTGTGAAACAAGTCACCTAAAACCAAAATAAAGACATTAAGATTTCCAGTTCGGATATGGTCGTCAGATCTTTCACTTTCTAAGTATTCTGCAATTAAATTCATAATTTAGACTATATTTTTTTTGGGGCTATATATACATATATATGTAAGTATTGTAGTATAAGTTGTTGGTGACTTTCCCCAGTGACAGTGTCAGTGGCAGTGACCCCACAGAAGTGACTGTCACTTGGTAATTACAACCACTAAGGTAGCTGCAATTTGTTGAATTTAAAACTTACTGGAGCGTCACTAAAAAACGTTAAACGTTTCCAAGCCCCAACTTAATACCTCAATTTAAAGACAAAGAAATCGGGGGGCTTGGCTCACAGTTTTTAATAACAATAATCCACAGAATAATATAAAAAAAAAATAAACAAAAGAAAAACCAACAAAAAGGTAAACAAAGTTTTTTAATTGCAAGTTTTCTTTTTTTTTTCTACGAACCAGAAACCAAGCATGTCAGTAGTTCCGAAAAGATATGCAGATATAAGAGCTATAGAGTCTTTCAAGAGTTACAGGTTTTGGATGAGTTAAGAAGTTGAAAGCGAAAGTCTTTTAAGAATATTATTATTATTGTGGAATAAGCTGGCTTTCGAAATGGCTGGAATAATATTATCTAATATGTAATATCTAATATCTAATATCTAATATCTAATATCTAATATCTAATATCTAATATCTAATATCTAATATCTAATATCTAATATCTAATATCTAATATCTAATATCTAATATCTAATATCTTATATCTAATATCTAATATCTAATATCTAATATCTAATATCTAATATCTAATATCTAATATCTAATATCTAATATCTAATATCTAATATCTAATATCTAATATCTAATATCTAATATCTAATATCTAATATCTAATATCTAATATCTAATATCTAATATCTAATATCTAATATCTAATATCTAATATCTAATATCTAATATCTAATATCTAATATCTAATATCTAATATCTAATATCTAATATCTAATATCTAATATCTAATATCTAATATCTTATATCTAATATCTAATATCTAATATCTTATATCTAATATCTATAATATCTAATATCTAATATCTTTAATATCTAATATGTATCTAATATCTAATTTCTAATATCTAATATATAAAAAAACTTGTTTTATTCTTAAAATAAATCCTAAAATAACTCATAATTTAAAACTCATAAATTTCGCACAAAATTGGGTCAAGGGGTGTAAAGAAAAAATCATAAAACTTGCCTCTTAGCCATAAAATGTTTTCTAAAAATTTACAAAATTTGTTCTTAGCCTTAGACTAATAATTTTTAACGAATCTAGAGTTAAAGAATTAAATACTCTTTTAAAATCAACAAACATCAATAATACCCTAAGGTTCAATGACTTTTAATTAGAAAAACAAACAAAAAATAATGAAAATTTCGGCAATTTTTGTTCTTATTTTGTCTTTTTTATTTCATTTATTTTGACAGAATGATAAACTGATCAAAACATAAAAATAAATTGATGACGAGTAACTTAGCTTTATAAACAGACTTTGAATACTCTTCAAAATAAATAATAATTCTTTAACATATTATTTAGACTTTACTTAACTTTATTCCTAATAATTTCTCATAAATATTATTATTTTTTTAAACCTTTAAGTATTGATTTAAAAGTGTATCTCAAAAGAGTGTTCTATCCATCCTGACCCAAAATGTGATCTGGCAAGGGCAATTGGATTTCGGTTGGCTGAAAATAGTCTCCCGATACCACCCACCGAACCAACCCATTCCACCAACAAATACCAAGAAAATAAAATGGCATATCATGGTACAATATCCGATCTTCTCAGAGCTACCTATGCATATATCTACATAGATATAGGTCTATATATATATGTATATATTGCTTTATGATGGACATGCGTGTGCTATTCATCTATTTTCTGGTCAAGTTTCAAGGCCAAGGACAGGATAGCAGGGTCGTTAATTGAGCGATCTGCTCGTCAAGTTGGCGTGTGTCCCGCAATAGAATGCCCTGGAATGTAGGCTACACTGACAGAAAATGTGAGTCTTTAAAGGTTTGAAATTTTACTAAAATCGAGAGATTTTTATTAAGCACTAGAAAATATTTATACTCTGCTTAGTAAGAATTATATAATTTTTTTACAGTGTACTTTCATATATAACGTTTATTCTTTGTTCTCACTCCGCCTTTTGTGACATTTTCTTTTGCTTTAGTTTATTTTTATACAAATCAATAATAATAAAACATAAATTAAACGATCCATTAGTGTGATCAAGTCGGGAAAATGAAAGTCAACTGAAAATATACACTTGGAAAAATTTTAAAATTAAATTTATGTTATATACTAGATATAATAAATTTTACAATTCATTTTTCTAAGATGAAAGATTTTATTAACGTTTAATTTTATAAATAATAATATATTATAATTATATATTATATTATAAAATAATCTATTGCCTACTTAAGGGCGTTCTTAGGGAAAGTGTTTGGAAAAAAAAAACAACTGTGAAATGCCCAACAAGTTAATATTTTTTGAGCTTTTTTTCAAAGGATCTAAGTAAGATCTTAGA
Organism: Drosophila pseudoananassae pseudoananassae; assembly: GCA_018153035.1. Classification (NCBI taxonomy): domain Eukaryota; kingdom Metazoa; phylum Arthropoda; class Insecta; order Diptera; family Drosophilidae; genus Drosophila; species Drosophila pseudoananassae. The sequence goes on along the minus strand of JAECXR010000023.1, from coordinate 1,155,746 downwards.
TAGATTCTGAGGAAGTAATCTAATGATTGATAGTTTCTGACTCTAATTTCTAAAAAATATTCCATTACTTATAATTTAAACATGTCTATGTCATCTGTAGTATTCCTTACGTTTCAAGTGGCAGCTGGTTGGTTATCGGAAACCATACCTCATTGAAGAATTCATAGAAAACATTTATTTTCATTCAACAAGTGTTTTTCAGGCACGGTGTGCAGCGCCACCTGTGGTGTGATAAGCACACCAAGGAGAAAGTTGCATTGCCCAAAGGCGGGGGTGGGGGATAAGAAGGGGCCATAGCCATTACGATCCCGGTTTCTTTATAAGAACAGCTGATTGACAGCCTGTCTCTTTCCCTTCACCGTTTTGGTGATGAATATTTTTGTAATGAGCGAGCACGGGAGCACGGGAGCCCGGGACGAAGTGTGGAGAACAGCTGCCTGCCTCCCACTCTCCCAAAAACAAACACACACACACACACACACATGCCGGCTCTCAGTTGGGGCATCGCTCCTTCTCGCTTCGACAGCCCAGAAGCGTTGGTCGGCAATTCGCCGGTGGCGTCGTCAGTCTTGAATATTTCGTGGAGCGATTAGCACACAGAACACAGAAGAAAAACTGAATTCTTCAAAACTTGATTCTTGATTCTGATTCTTGAAAATAAAATTCAATTAGCCGCATCAGCATCCTAAATACATTTTATTCGAAATATCTAAATGCAGTCTCAACAAAAATAAATTAAATATAGCGAGTGTGTGTGTGTTAGCTCTCTTTCGCTCAGTGTTTTGTTGTCTTTTCTTTTTTTTTTTTTTTTTTATTATTTGTTTATTTTTGCTTTGACCGAGTTCTTTACCAACAACAACAACAACAAGAAAACTACAAGCAGCTACAACAAAAATGGATGCAGAGGTGTGTAATTAAAATTAAGATACTATAACCCATTCACATAAAAATTACGAAAAAAAATAAATAAAAAAAACATCCAGTAAACCAGTTAATTTTTTTGCCGGCAAAAAAAAAAAAGCAAACACAAAAGACAAAAGAATTCAAAGTGAAGCTTTTGAAAAAGAAGCTTACTCTTAATTCCAAATAATCATAAAAAAATTAACCAAAACTTCCGTTGTAAGCCATATCATTGTTTAGTCAGAAATTCGGGCTTATCTTTTTATAGATTTATGATTAGTTTTCGGTTATAAGAGATTAGCCATGATTTACAACCCGTAGCCCCCCCTTAGGGATTAATTACTGAAAGGCATTTATATTTATATTTAATTTATTATTTTTTTCCATAAAAATGCAAATGAGCGGGAAAATTCACAGACACCTTGCTTTGATCAAGGTTAGAACTGGTTTTGGGCCGAGTTACTATACATATATATGTAACTGAAAAAAACAATAGGTATACACTTGAAAAAAGTATTCAAGACATGTTGGAAATTCCTCAAACAAGTTGTAAAAAAAAAGAAAAATGCCTTGCCAATAAAAACCAATCAAAGCTCTCATTGAACTTGTCACATTTCCGGCAACATTAATAAAAGAGAAATTAATAATTTGTTCTTTTTTTCATTTGTATTTCTCTGTATTTTGGATTGTTCCCAGTGCAGTGAACCCCCATCGACCGTGGAAAATTTTCCACTCAAAAGACATATTTCTTAATTCAAGAGGGACCAAAAACCAACAAAAAATTAAAAAAAAAAAATCACAAAAAAACGAGACTATACATAAATAATATCAGTGTCGGCCCTCTTGACAGTTTGCCAATGGGCAGTGATGGGTTAAAGGGGGGGCCGGTGGGGCGATTAGGGGGAGTGGGTGGCAGGTGGTGGCGTTACGCACTTCAAGGCTGTTTTATCTGTCATCTAAATAGACCTTATTTAATAGAGTGTTGAGACTCAAAACTAGATTAAAATAATGAGAAACTAATGGTTTCTTTGGGTTTCTAAAATATTTGTTAAGAGTTGTATTTTGTATGCTCTTTTTTTTATTAAATTAGAATTTTTATTAAATTATTACTTTGAACTTTATCAAAGAAATTCCAAATTATTAATATATATATTTTTATTTATTTGTATAATTCTCAATAATTGAATAATAAATTAGACCAAACTAGTTGCCACAATCGAGAGGCCCCAATATTCAGGGCATGTGATAATGACAATTTATACTTGGCTCTAACTGCTTTAGCTGCCGATAAGCGTAATCAAAAATAATAAAAAAAAAATGATTGTCTAGATTTGCACAAGGTTTCGGGATACCAAAAGTGGAGTACTACTAGACTAGACCCCAGTCTCTCGACATAAAAAATTCCCCGTCCACTAAAAGCCATACGACAGGGCGCCAATACACGAGATTGCGTATACGACATGTGGTACGGCATAGTTTTTTCTTATTTTTCCATTTTACAATGAAAACGAGAGGCATTCGAAAACAAAATCGGTCAGCGATAGCTTTAACCATTATATATTACACTCGAGATGAGTTGGGGAGGCATCGATAAGGCTTAGCTGGCAACAGAGATTGAAATTCATTAGAAGATGGCCAATATCTACCATTGATGATATCTCTAGAACGCCCTCTCAATTACAGTCATAATTTCTTGTGTTTTCGGGTGATTAGTTATCTCAAGATCGTCTCACTTGAATATTATGAATGAACGTGCCTGATGGCGGGAGAAGGTTTCCTATTGCCCACTAAAGGGTTAATTAATTTCCACAGTGGGTTTTTGATTCAGAGGGCTTGAACTTCACAACAAAGTCACGAACTAAACGGCTCTAAAGATATGAAACATCATACAGACTTCGGCACTTGACATTTTTCCCATACTCATAATTCAATTAGAATCTGAACAACGCATTTGGCGAGATTGCAAGTGGTACTATACAACTTATCTAGACCTCATTGAGCTTGTAATGATCGAGACAGGCACGTGCTCGATATATATATATATATGTATGTAATTTGGCAAAGTTGTTGGGACTATCTGGGGCACACAATAAACACATTTAGATATAGATAGATTCGATATGAGAGTGATAGCATTCGCTTTGTATTTCGGCTTTTATCAATCCGTTTAATTAGCCATGATTTACAATGTAATAATGGGGACGGAATCGGGAGGGAAAGGCCCATGTAAATATTCCATTCATCCCACACTTACTTCCACTTAAGTCAAGTGGAATTGAATGGGCACAAGTTGATCTGTGGGCTTGCCGATTAAATCTTCGTCTCTGAACTTGATCACCGGGATGATCATGGACAAGCGGAAGCACTCGACACTCTTCAGTCAATTAGGAATGAGAGCGACAAGAGTTACTTAAACCTTTAATTGCATTAAACAAACTTGAGTATATTTCACTTTAAAGGCACACATTCAGATACAAAACGTAGCCACTACCAAGCGGCGCCATGTGGACGAGCAAGGAGGATTCGAGGAGACGGCCTGTGGCAAGGTAGTTGCTGTTGAGCCACCCCGAGATGTCGGAAGCAACAACCACAACAAGGGTTATCATCCACTCACCAGGTATGCCCACCTGAAGAACGTCTATGGCAGAGACGTCATACAACTAACCACTAACCCAAATCAAGATTGGATATCCCCCACCTCGCTTATGACTAACCCAGCTACCCACTATTGGATAACCTAACCTCGAAATGCCCTGCATCCCAACAACTAACCTCATATATGATAGAGCATCTATGGTAGAGACTAAGCCAACTAACCACTAACCCAAATTAAGATTGGATATCCCCCACCTCGCTTATGTCATATACATATTCCACCAAACCCAACTGGAATACTGCTTGATCCCTCCCCAAACCTAACCCAGCTACCCACTATTGGATAACCTAACCTCAAAATGCCCTGCATCCCAACAACTAACCTAGAAATTTAAGTGTCCTTACATGTGCTTTTGCTTAGTTTGTAGAATTAGTTTAAGAATATGCTTAAGTCTACCAAAGCTTTACCAATAAACCTCCAAAAACAGCATCCCTGAATGGACTTCCTTTCACCCGATCTTCCACTAACCCTATGAAAATGGATACTAATATGATCCCAAACCCATACCCTCAAAAGAAAGAACTCCTTCGCAGACTTACCTACTGACCTAAGCACCAATTATGAGAGGAAACCCCTATCCCAAGATCCTGCACCAAAACCACTAACAGAACTCAAATACAACTAACTAATGGATAACCACTCCTTTCAAGAACCCAACCTCATGAAAGGTATACACTATCATAAGGTATATGATAACTAACTCATAACCTCATAACACCGGAAATTCCAGATCCTAAAGACCTTAAAAGAAAGAAACCTACTAACCTAAGCCTTGAGAAGAAACTCATACCCCAAGATCCTGAACGAAAAGCATTACCTATAGCCCACAATACCCCTAAATAAAGGACCCTTGATCCTGGATAGCCCACTCCCCTCAAAACTCTCACTCCACTATGGATAACTTAGCTTCAAACGTCAAAAAATACCCATCATTCAACCCTTCCCGATCAGCACCCGATACAATAGTACGTTTATATCATGATCTAACCCACAACACATTGGAAATAATAGACAACCTATAGTACTATAAGAGCCCAGTCCTCGTAAGACCCCATGGAATTGCCATCCAAAGGATAACACACACCCTCATAACACAGGCCTCTCCAAATTAACCAAAGTCCAAGCGTATTTCAAAGTATGAGCCAATAGTAGGACTATATTTTCAATCATGCTCCAAAGCTACCTGGAGACGATCGTCCATCTGTTCAAGGGCAACATTGGACCGGGACTGTTTGCGATGGGGGATGCGTTTAAGAACGGAGGACTGCTGGTGGCACCGATTCTAACCGTGGTCATAGCCGTAATGTGCGTCCATTGCCAGCACGTCCTGGTGGCCTGTTCCAAGAAGATGCGGGATCTGCACGGCGAGGAGATCTGTGCGGATTACGCGGACACCGTGCGACAGTGCTTCGAGAATGGACCCGTCAAGTTGAGGGGCTGGTCCCGGACCATGAGCCGCTTGGTGGACGTCTTCATTTGTGTCACACAGTTGGGATTCTGTTGCATCTACTTTGTTTTCATTGCCACGAACGTGAAGCAGGTGAGTGGAGTTGTCGCATATCATTGGATTGGGGTTGCCATCATGATCCTTTCAAGATACTGCATGCCTCCGACATCGAGCTGGACCTCCGTCTGGTGATGGTAGTGGTCCTGCCGCCGATACTTCTCAGCTGCCTGATCACCAATCTGAAGTGGCTGGCTCCTGTCTCGATGTTCGCCAACATCTGCATGATCCTTGGCCTGTCCATAACACTGTACTATGCGCTGAGGGATGGCCTGCCGAACATACCGGACCGAGCCCTCTGGACAAACGGATCACAACTGGCCCTCTTCTTCGGGACAGCGATCTTTGCATACGAGGGCATTGCCCTTGTGATGCCACTGAAGAACTCAATGGCCAAGACCGAACAGTTCGAGATGACGCTGGGCGTGCTGAACGTGGGCATGTTCTTGGTGTCGGTCATGTTCCTGTTCGCCGGATCCGTGGGCTACATGAAGTGGGGCGAGGACGTGGGCGGAAGTCTGACCCTCAATCTGGGCGATACCATGTGAGTTGGATGTGAGGATCTTGTACCGCCAGAAGGATCAGTATAAATGTTATATTTCTGTCCAGTCTGGCGCAGGTGGTCAAGGCAATGGTATCCATGGGTGTTATGTTCGGGTATCCCCTCCAGTTCTTTGTGGCCATTCAGATAATGTGGCCGAGGGTTAAGCAGGGTTTCCGCATCGACGAGGAGAAGAGATGCCTGTTCGGTGAACTATTATTCCGAACCTCAATGGTTCTCATCACATGTGAGTACTCCTTAACTGACTACCTCAATGCATCTTGGGTAAAATGAGTGTCCATGATAGTGTCCATTGCGGAGTTGGTACCAGCTCTGGGCCTGTTCATCTCGCTGATCGGTGCCCTCTGTTCGACGGCTCTGGCTCTGGTGTTTCCAGCTGTGATCGAACTGATAACCCGCAGCGAAGCCAACAAGGGTCCTGGATTCTGGATTTGTCTCAAGAACTTGGTAATCCTGCTATTGGCACTGTTGGGCTTCTCCACCGGCACCTACGAAAGTCTCAAGGAGATAATAACGCACTTCAATGACGAGCCAAAATGATTTCAACCAAATAGAGGTATTCACCACGAAATATATACAAATCGGAATCAGGTTCATCAAATATCAGTTATCACAAAGACATAATTATTAAAAAAAATAATAATGATAAAAAATTCAATGTGATTTAGTGATATTTGACGTTAAAAATTGTAAATCTTAAAGTACTATTAATCGTATTTCCTGGCGAATTTATTGTTGCAGCATACTACATATATGAAAAATTAATACCAAGTACTATATATCTAAGAGCCCAACTGTGTCTTAGTGAGCGTGCAGCGCATTTTACTTATTATAATTGATTATATATTTTTTTTATAGCCAATAAGTGAGAATAAACGTTGCGACGTTTGTTTTGACGTCAGCAAAATAGAAAAAAATAAGAAAAAGTGCTCACGTGTTGTTTTTTTGGGATGGGATTTTGGGAATAATATTTTTGGAAACAATGGTCTTGCAGAATATGTTTATTATTTCAAAAACATCACCAAAAGAGAGTGTTTATTTCTAGGCCATGTCCGCGTGTCCGCATGTCCGTTTGTTTGTTAAATTTTTTAACCCAAACTTGGTCTTTTACTATCCAAAGTATAGTCTTAATAATGTATCATATCGAAAGATGAATTAGAAATATCTACAATGATAATATACCCTGCCATTCAATGTCCGCGTGTCCGCTTGTCCGCTTGTCCGTAAGTATTTTTATATGTCGGCCCGGAACTTGGTCTCTGAAAGCTTCCGACTTCTTTAGTATCTAATTTATGAACTAGTCCGGCCTAATAAGCTTCCGTTAATCGGAGAGACTATCCAGAGACCTCATCAGAGAAAAAAACAAATACTTTTATGATTTACTACGCATTGGAAATTTATCCGCACTCCATATAAAACAATCCAAAAGCCTAAAAAAATAATTACACATCTAATTAAATAATTCGTAAATAAAAAAAATATAAAACAGAAACAGAAACAGAAACAAAAAACCCGCAAGTCACAAAACCAAAAACGTGCTGAATAATAATCAAGTTGCCAAACGGGTTCAACGAAATTGAATTATATTGTTCGGTTTTTTTGATTAATATTATTATTTGGCACTAGCACTCCAAAAAAACAGCATTAACATTGACCCCAATTTTCGGTAAATCGGTGAAGTAAATAAATAACAAGAAACACAAGTGATCTTCCATCATCAGGTGGGAAGTTTGCATAAATTCCCGTCTATTTAATGACTTTCGCTTTCGTCTGGAGAAAACTGGTTAAGAATGGGAATGTGGGTAAGCGAGAGGCATGGACTCGCTTCTGGGTATTACCATAATCTAATCCAATCCGAAACGAACCAAATCAATCTAATCGAAACCGTATTCCCTTAACTCAACGACCTTCAACTCGAAACGATCGATGGGAGGAAAATGCAGGCAATGCCATTTATGTTAGATATGCATAGCGGAAGTCAGGGGCGCCCCTTAAAAAGGGGGTTCTACAAAAAAAAAATGTAAATAAAATCTATAATAGATTTTATTTTTTTATATAAATTTATTAACGAAGTAAGTACTTAACTTCCTATTTAAAGCTTACTTTTAAAATGAATTTTGTTGATTTTTAAGCCCCCCTTTGTAAACATTTATTTGTTGTTATGAATTTGTTTTTAATACTCCTTATATAATCCAATTGCTGAATTCCGTAAACATCGATCGATTCTTGATTGAAAAAAAGTGAGATGCAGGCAAGATCGATCGATCGGAGAACTTTGATTCCGTGCAATTCATTTAACTGGCGCTTCTTCAATCAAGACAGTAAATTTCCATACTTTTTTTTGTAAATAGACTTCCAACAAAAAAATAAATAAAAAATTAAAGAAATGAGACACAGGTGTAACGATCACGAACATGGTTCGGTGCGTTCAAGAATTTGCTTCAATAGGCACGTGCCGGGGTAATACCAAATCGAAACCAAAAATTCCGGAACAGAAACTATAGATCCTTGAACCTGATTCAACCATTTCCTGTCTCACATTTTTTTTTTCACCCGATTTTTTTTTTTATAAAAAATTCAATGCGCAATGTCGTGACGCAATCAATGTTACGGTTCTATTGCAGTTAAAAAATGAACTCGCATAACAGACGGCGCGAAAAATAAATAAATTAACTAACTTTGAATGATGAACGACAACTGTGGGAAATTCTTTTAAAGAAAATATTGAAAATAATGGAATAAATCAAAAAACAAATGAGAGCTAATAGAACTTTGTTGGTGAATAGATTGCTAGCTTCGTGACATTTTAATTATTATTATCATTTTGTCATTATTAGTTTGGGGAACAAGTCGAAGCTCTGATACTCTATGGCATTTTATTTAATTATTCAATAAAGATTAAATTAAATTTTTATAGCTCTTATAGCATATATTTTTGAAAAACCTATAACCACGGCCATGGGTGTATTTGTTTCTTAGTTCTAACTTCATTTAATTAGATATTTAGTGATTAAGTGATTAAAACTCTCTTTAAAAGGAAAAATAAAATTTGAAACTCAGAAAAGAGCCAAAGGATCATGGCGGCGAAGAGCGAGAGAATGGGTGAGAGAGCAGCCAAGGTCTCACCTTTCTGGTATTTTTTCGCATAATCGCTAATTGTACAACACTAATTTCGATTTCCGGGCGGGAAAAGGGATATTTTTAAATTATGATTATAAGGATAAGGATTATACACTTTTTAGAGCCTAGTGATGAAACTATAGTACCCTTCGCAAGGGCATTGAATAAGATTAATGGAGTTAATTGCTGATAATCGCTTTTGATCTTATTTTTCTCAGAAATTAGTTAACAAACAAGGGGATTTATTTTACTTTACTTATCATGGTTTGCCATACAAATTGGCTTAATTATTTGCTTTTAAGGGTTTTTTTTAGATGTATTCCCTTATATTTTTTATAAACTAGTTTGAATTGGATACTTAAGTGTCACATTAATCGGTGACTGACCGCTAGTTATTTTTCCACTTTATCTCCCACCTCGTTGCACATTGTTTTTCTATATTTCATATATTTTAATAAATATTATAATAAAGTACATTTTTTTAGCGAAAGTGCTTTATTTATAAGAGCTTTGAGTCAGCACTTTCAAATACAAAACTATTATCGATCTCACAGATCAGATATGGTTGCACCCTTCCCTGTGGGGGAGACACCCACGACTCTTAACCCTTTCATGGCCAAGAGTTTGAGAGTTTTAGTTTTTGAATTTTTGAATAATTAATTAAAATTATTATTTAACTAGAAACTTAAACTAGTATAGGGTTATTATATAAATAATATATTATACTATCTTGGGGTTAATTGTGATTCGCATTTTTGCATTCACAGTAGACACTCGTCCCAAGATACACTCACACTCACGCCCATCATACTCATGAGTTACACTCACACACACCCACAATCGAGTGGCGTTCGTTCGGCATTTTTGTACTACTATTATGTGGTTTTGTTTTTGGTTTTGTTGGAGCAGTTTCGCTTTTTGCCGTTTGCAATTTACTGTTCGCTTCTGTTGGCCAACTCGAGCACTGAGTCTGGTTTTGGTTCTTGCCGCGAACGGTCCTCTTCGCGTAACGCCCGTCCATCGGATTTCTATATTTCTATATTTATTTTTTTTCGTTAAAATCGGCAATCGGGAAAATCAACCATCGCAAGGTGAAAATCAGTTATTATCAGTCTTTAATCATTAATCTTATCAATCAATTTTGATTGATTTATACTCCAGAATCTGTGACAGAAAATGCAAATTCTAAATGATATTAAAAAAATGCAAAAAAAAAGAAGAAAAAAATACACTTTGTGATTTGTGCATAATTAACTTTTATGGCCTTGGCGGGTTAATTGCTTCCTGGTCGTTAAAAAAAAAAAAACAAAACAATAATACAAGTGTTTGGCTTGCATTTTTTCATTTGTTTGTTTATTTGGTTTTTTATTCTCGGACTTTACTAAAATTAGTTGCTAATTTTCAAGTGTTTTTAATCTTGTTTCTGTTTGAACTAAAATTAATTTTTATTTCAATTATTCCACTAAACTAGTCTGTTTCATAATAAATTAAATAAACCTAATTTGCATTGAAAGCTTTTATGCTAAATTGAATTAATTAGCATACTTTCAATGTTTTTTGTTAAGTTTTTATGAATGAAATAGTATTCTATGACGTACTATATAAAGTAAACTAATAAAAAGTGTTAATTTAAAAATTATAACGAAAAAGTGGATCTTAAGACTAGAAAGTACTGTGTGATATTTCATCTTAAATTTAATTAATAACTTTTTAAATATTTAAGCATTATTTTTTAAGTTATAAAATTAAATTAAGGGTTAAAAACAAATAATGCCTCCCTCTGTCCTTAGTGGGGTTAAACACAAAGATTGGTGAGAGAGCGAAAGGAGATGGAGAGATGAAGTGCAAGCTCCACCGGTAATTGCTCTCCGAAGGCCACTCTACCTTTCTCCCTCGCGCTCGCCGTGATCTCAAGAACGCCAAAAGTACCGTTATGCCACCAATCCCCGCATTCTTTTGACAAAAATTTTCCATTTATTTCGCAGCAGCAGCAGCAGCAGCAGCAGCGCAGCGACCAGAAAGCAATCGAAGCCGCCGGGAACATGGGAAGGACACTGGAAATAACGCCACCGGGGCGATCCACAAATCTGGAGAAGCAACAGGAGGCCGGGGGCGAGAATGTCGAGACCGGGGCAGCGGGCACGGGTGCGAAGCGACGCGGTCACGAGACCAGCAATCTGGAGGCAGCCACCCATCTGTTCAAGGGCAGTGTCGGTGCCGGGCTGTTCGCCATGGGCGATTGCTTTAAGAACGGGGGTCTGGCCGGAGCCACCATCCTGCTGCCCATCATCGCTGTGATGTGCGTCCACTGTGAAAGGATGCTGATCAAGGGCTCCATCCTGGCGGTGGAACGGACGCCGGGTGTTGACTTCCTCGATTATCCGGAGACCGTCGAGAAGAGCTTCGAGTACGGGCCACGCCCTCTGAGGCGGATGTCGCGATTTATGAAACTGGTGGTGGAGATGTTTCTGTGCGTCACGCAGTTTGGATTCTGTGCCATATACTTTGTCTTCATCACCGAGAATCTGCATCAGGTGGGTGCAGTGCCTCAAGAGTACACTGAGAACCGAAAAATAACCACATTTGACTTCCAGGTCCTGCAACAGAACGGCGTCGACATTAGCATGAGTATGGTGATGCTGATCACCTTACTGCCCGCCATGATTCCCTCGCTGATGACCAACCTGAAGTACATATCCCCCGTGTCCCTGTTCGCCAATGTGGCCCTACTCTTTGGACTGATCGCCACCCTGACCATCGCCTTCTCCGACGGACCGATGCCATCGATTGGCGACCGACACCTCTTCACGGGTGGCGCCCAGTTGTCCCTGTTTTTCGGAACCGCCCTGTTCTCCTACGAGGGCATCGCCCTGATCCTACCACTGCGGAACTCGATGCGTAAGCCGGAAAACTTTAGTAGTCGCTTTGGAGTCCTCAATAGCACCATGTTCCTCACCACGGCCCTGTTTATTTTCACCGGCTTTGTGAGCTACGTCCGTTGGGGCGAGGACGTGGCCGGCAGTATTACCCTGAATCTGGTGGTGGAGGACATCCTGTCGCAGGTGGTCAAGGTGGTGGCTGCCCTCGGCGTCTTCCTGGGCTATCCCATCCAGTTCTTCGTCATGATCAAGATCCTGTGGCCGCCCATCAAGCGATCCAATGAGTGCGCCCAAAAGTATCCAATCACCATGCAAGTGTGCCTGCGTTTCGTCATGTGTATGATGACGTGTAAGTATTCATTATCCTTAGTGCTTAATCCTTAGTCCTTAATCCTTAATCCCTATTGCATCTACCGTTCCAGTTGGCGTTGCCTTGGTAGTGCCCCAGCTGAATCTGTTCATATCGCTGATCGGAGCACTGTGCTCCACCTGCCTGGCCTTCGTCATTCCGGTACTCATCGACTTTGTGATCCAGGCCCAGGTGCCCAAGGGACTGGGGATGTGGTCGTACATCAAGAACATCCTCATCCTGACAGTGGCCGTGCTGGGAATCGTCACTGGTACCTATCAGAGCATCGTGGAAATAATCAAAGAGTTTAAGTAATAGACTTGTGTAAATTGTACCCCCTATTCTTTAATCATATATATACATATAATTATTATTATTTTTTTTTGTTGTTGTGTAAATAACGATAATTCATTTCTGTATTTAAGTCGAATTCCTATATTTTGTATTTCGCTTGTTTTTCGCCATTCATTTTTTTTGTTTTTAGTTTTTAAGCCGTGCCTTTGTTTGTAATTTAAAATATTATTTGGGAAACAGAAAAAAACCAAACAAATATGATCTGCGAGACAAAAACCAAAAAAAAAAACACAATTTTAATAAATGATTATAAAGCTTGTTTTTTATTAATTAAAATTAATTCATTTACATTTTTAAAAAATCAACAACACCTCTATTTTTAAGGTTTATGTTTATGAAACTTATTTTATAAAATAGGAACAAAACTACCGACAAGGCCCATTGTACTTACTAGCTTTTGGAAACAAATTCCGACCCAAGAAGGCCATGAGACTAGAATTTTGGAACCCCTGGGTGTGCCCTGGAAACATATTTCAGTCACAGCCCGAGAGCGAACGTTTAGACTTCTATAAAATTGTAAAATTTTATTATTCCAAAAAAAAGGAAATATATTTTTTTTTGTAGTATTTCGAAAAATTTGTAAATTTCTTGGTGTATCTTTCTAAAAATTTATATCTAATAAGGACTTTGTGGACCATGGAGCACAACAGAGTTTATAAACTTATTAATTTCTTTGAGAGATTGAACCATTCTCAGGTACAACTTCGCTTCAAGTATTCTATCATCAATCCTCTGCTGGAGATGGAGGAAACTCCATCCATCCCAAGGAGTTTGGATGTCGACCTACATGATAACAGGCCTGAGAACTTACCGGAGAAGGAGCAACAGTCCAATGCTTACGAGGACGTTCCACAGAACGTTGATTATTTATACGAAAGTTATGAAAACCCACCCATAGATGGCGAGGGAGATGCTCCAAAGGAGCTCCTAAAGGAGGAGGAAGCTGTCAAGTTGAAGAACTTGGAGGAGAAGCAAAATGACCCCCGCATAGATGGCGAGGGAGATGCTCCAAAGGAGCTCCTAAAGGATGAGGAAGCTGTCAAGTTGAAGAACTCGGAGGAGAATCAAAATGAGCCCCCCGTAGATGGCGAGGGAGATGCTCCAAAGGAGCTCCTAAAGGATGAGGAAGCTGTCAAGTTGAAGAACTCGGAGGAGAATCAAAATGAGCCCCCCGTAGATGGCGAGGGAGATGCTCCAAAGGAGCTCCTAAAGGAGGAGCAAGTCGAACCCAAGAACTCGCAGGAGTATATCGGAAATGATCTGGAAATAGAAACCTCCAGGGAGGCAGAACCTTCAGAGCCGCAGCTTGTGTTCATACCCGATGGGGATACAAAGTGCTTTTATTCAAATGTCTTTCGTGAACAACTGGAGGAGGTCCTTCGTAAGCAGCTGAGATCGAGACTGGAAAAGGATGCCCAGGATAAGAAGGTTGGCCAACTGGATAAAGAAGAATGAAACGATTTTGTAAAATTTTGGAAGTAATAAATGCAGCATGTTTTGAGTAAAAAAAACAGCCTACTTTTGGGGGAAAAAAAGTAAAGAAAAAATACATGAAGGGAATATCTTTTATATTTCATTTTAAATTCATCTTATACACCATAGGCAGTGATCAGTTATAAGTCACATCTATAAATTGAAAATATATATGTTTAAAAAAATATAATTTACTGTCCTGGTCCGGATAGACTCTTCTCCATAAACTTCTTTTTGGCAAAGCAAATCCACCATTTATTCGGCTTATCGTCGGGTGTATCGAAAACCTTCTCCAAAAGTCGATTTCCGGTTTCGTGACGCAGCTGCAGGAAATACTGACGCATCTTTTCCGGATCCTCTGGCTTTGTATAGATGGAGTTAAGGGGGAAACCGGGATCGCCTGGCAGATCGAAACGATCTATAGCCAGACTATATAAGTCCTGCTGGCCCTGAGCCTTACTGGTGCATCGGGCCAACCGTTTCAGGCATTCGGTTATATATAATGTTATATAGATAAGCACACGATCCACTTCCGACTGCGATAAGATATGGAAAAATGGGTTAGAGAGAAATATATACAACATGAAATATTTTATCTCATTATGGCTGAGATAATACCCTATGTATTATCAAAACATGTTACTTGTAGTTTGTTTTGATTTTCTATTGTTGATATTTTAAGCCAAAAATACCAAAAACCAACCTTAACTTCGTATGTCCGAAAGAAAATGTTCGATTTGTAGTAGTATAGTGATTCATCCACGATGTCGTTATCAATATTCACATTGGGCGCTGGTCCGCGGATCTGGGTGCGTAATGGCAATATAGCCATATTGCCCACCGATCCACTAAATTCCTCAATCTCCGAGTGGTATGCCTAATAATCGAAAGATGAAAACTTGTAAATAAAAACAGAAATTCCTAGTTTCTTATCTTGAATTTGAATTTCTGTTGGTCAACACACTGATGTGTAGCAATATTTTTCTTATTTAAGAATATTTCTACTTACAGGCATTTTTTATATTTTATTTTAAAGTAAACAGTCTTTTAAAATCTTTTAAATGTGAATAAAAAAACAAATTAAACTTCTAAACTGTTTATCGAAATAGTGTTAGAAAACACCTTTTTACGATTATTCGGTATTTTTGATATTCACCTCAGGCCAGTATGGCATGGTGAGTAGATCTTTATAAATACGGATGTTTATCATAATTTTTAACTTTAAGCTTATATTTAGTAAGATTTTATTATTAAGTTTCCCACTAAATATATTTTTGAATGGATACCATTCAGTGAAAATATCGATAGAGCTACTGATTGTCCATTTTACCATCTCTAGTGGTGAGTTCTATTGATGCATTAGGATTATTTGTTTTTATTATTCCTATATTACATTTAAAGACTTCAAACGTGGCATAAAGTAGGTAACTAGCATCACCCTGGAGGGAACTCATGGCCTATCAATGAGCAAACGCGTCAGAATTGTCGTAGTCGGCGATTCAGGTTAGTTTATTAAATAATTTCAGCAAATTTCGTTAAATAAATGCATTTACTTTCAACAGGTGTGGGAAAAACGTGCCTGACGCACCTGATCGCGCACAATGAGTCCCTGATACGACCTGGCTGGACGGTGGGCTGCAACATTCAGGTGAAGATCCACGAGTTCAGGGAGGGCACCATCCGCCAAAGTCCGTATTTTGTGGAGCTTTTTGATATTGGCGGCTCTTTGAGCCACAAAAACACCCGAAGTGTCTTCTATTCCGGCATACACGGTATCATTCTGGTGCACGATCTAACTAATGCCAAGTCGCAGGAACAGTTGATCGATTGGCTCTATGAGATTGTCAACAAGGAGGGCAAGGATACGTACAAAGCACGCGGTCCCTCTCTGCCATCTTCGCCCACGCCCATGACAGTTTTCTCACCCTCGGCCACATCCATTGCTTCCGCATCCATCTCACCGTCCGCATCGTCGTCCAGTAGCGGCATCGGCGCATCAGAATCCCATATTCGTTTCGATATGGAGGAGTTCCTCGGGGCCACCCAGACACCAATTCTGGTTATGGGCACCAAACTGGATCTCATTGATGAGAAGCGACATCCCAAAACGTCCGTGAAGAAGGTGGGCGGCATAGGTGAGTTTTTTCCGTTAAAAATGTACGTAAGATAATATAATTATGTCGTTTCCTTAGCGGACAAATGTGGAGCTGAAGAAATCTGGCTAAACTGTCGGGACACAAGGAGTTTAGCTGCCGGCACTACGGGCTCAGTGAAGCTCTCCCGTTTCTTTGACTGTGTCATCGAGAAGCGCCAAGCTCTAAGCTCGTCCAGTTCCTCCACGAATATTTACGGCTCTCCACCAGACAGAAGACGGCCGAGAGCCAGCTCGCCCCCGCGGGCCGCCGATGACTATTCCATGTACGGCGCTACGGCCATTCCCCTTCTGGATACCAACGACCTCAAATGATCCCGAGTTCTATATTAGTCATAAGTAACATTATAGGAGAACCTTAGGACACTTACGTTTGAAACGATTGGATAGTCATGTAACCATTGTATGTATTTTGAATCATTGATTGTGGTCTGATATAAATTCATGTTTGGATTCAGTTTAAAAATATGTATATTTCCTTAAAAGATTTGTACATCGAATCTGGAAGCGCAATATTTCCTCCGTGCTTTTGCCCTACATCGGCCAGAACGATGCCTATATATTTGCCAATTCTTATCTGATCTTGTAGATTGAGGATTCTCAGTCGTTCTTTATAAAAATCGAAGAGTAAAATATTTGTACATTTTTAATTTTTCTGTGACCCCTTATCCAAATTAGGGATATCTTGAGTTCGCTCTATGTGGACCGGAGCGAAATGAATATCATTGCCAATTATTATCCAACTACCAAGCGGAATCCTTGAAAGTCGGTTTTCAACCAGACTGGCCCTTTAGAAGGTCGCGGTACCAGTCGGGTAGGATCTGGTGCTCCTTGCCGCGCAGCACCTTGTAGTAAGCACATCGTTCCTGGCTCTTGAAATCCACCTGGACAACGGCAAATGGATCGTCGATCGCCTCCATGAGGGACTTCAGTTGGCGCAAGAACTTCTCCAGAAATATGACCATGGCCGCGGGACTCCAGGGCTTATCTTTAGGCATGTCGCGCGTATCGTATTGGCGAATCTCCTGCACCACGCCGTTTTCGTCCCTTAAACCGGCGTAGATCGTCTTTATGCCGACCAGAAAGGATTGGCTCCACCAGTTGGCCGACTTAAAGAACGTAAAATTCCTTTGTTGATTGGGTTTCATATCACAGAATGTAGTCTTCAGCTCCACAAATTCGAGGCGTTTGTAGCTGAGAGGATCCTGGAAATTCCTGGAAAAGGACGGGTGTGAATAATGGATATAATGGATCGAATATAAAGACGGATTATTTACACTGGCTGAGAACTGACAATGCAGTCCATTTCGGCTCCATAAAGCAAACGAAGTCCATTTATATTTCTGCGAAAAACGCAGTTAAGTTCGACACCCTCGTTGACAGGTACATCGATTACCGGATTACCGCTTGGCTTGTCGCTGGTGAGGCACTGCTCAAACTTGAAGCCCCAGGAGCACATGTCGAGTTGCCGTTTCGTCAAGGAAGCCTCCTGCGCCAATTTCTCCTCGGTGTCCTCTTTATTTATATAGATAGTGCCGTTCGCTCGGGTCACCTTAATCCGCGAATCTTGCGCACGGTCGTACTGCAGACACATAATATGCCTGAGGACACCTCGCAACACTACGAAATCCGCTTCGAGTTGGACAGTGTCTCCCTTCACTTCCAGCAGTTCCTTTCGATGGCTTTCTACATATTTAACCAAATACTCGACGTCGGTTAGGGTTCGTGGTCCCTTTCGGATCACATTTTCAATTCCTTGGTTCAAATCGATGGGTATTTCGGGTAAGGGATCGCACAGATAGGAGACATTCCTGGCGTCGTTCTGGAACTCCCCGTCGGTGATACTAAAAGCGCCGATGCACTCAGGAGGCGTCATCTTCGGAAGAGGCTGTCGAAAGGGCGGTCCGTGCCTATGCTGTTGCCACGGAAGTCGGATAACTCCGTTATCCGGTACCCTTTGTTTATCCATCTCGTGCTTCCTCTTTAAAATAAAAACCGAATCGCAATTTTGGGGACTCTTGCAGTAATGGAATGTGGCCAGACTCAGTTTTTAATAAAGCTGAGTATCGATTTAATAAGATGAGTATCGGGTCACGGCAGTGCTGACAACTTTCGACCAGCAGAAAAGCTGTTTTTGACGGGAAGACTAAAGAAAAAAGCTAAAAAAAATTATGGAAAAGATAAACTAAGATATAAAGATAAATTTATTAAGTAAAGTTAATTTCTTATGTTAAGATTTCCATAATTTTGTCATAGTCTTCTTCGTCTTTCTCATTTTCGTATGACATATTGGTGCCTATCATGGGCAGATATTTTTGCTTATATTCTTTTGGCATTTTAGAACTTCAGCTAAGAATTTACGCGCACTTTTTATATGTTTGTTTGTAAAAAACCATCGTAAAGCTGCCACTTTTTCATATTTTGTACTTAGGTTAATACCAAAAAAAAATCGTGAAAAAGCCAATTGAATTTCTAAAAAAGCCAGAATTCAAAAATTTTTCCCGCCTTCAAAAAAAGCCAGTTTTGACGGGAAAAAATCCAAATTGGCAGCACTAAGTCACGGCAGTATCCATATATCGAATAATTGCTCGTAAAACATCGAGAAAATCGAAGCAAAAAAATGTTTGTTGGCTTTCTATATAAATTGTTGTGTTTTAAGCACAGCTTTTTAAAACTTTTAAGTTATTTCCCTAAAAAAAAAAGGTGAACAATATATATCTGAAACCTAAACTTTAAGCTAAGCCGAAGGAGATATTATCTCCATTATTATTATTTTTAGACATAATATTATTATTATCTCTAATAATAATAATTATATTTGAATGAAAAATAAATTAAAGATGAATATTTAGCTTTGGTTAGCTTTAAAACCTTAGCTTTAAAGTTTTACCGCTACGTTGCATGCGGCGGCCACACTGACAAACCCAAATAGAAAGTGCGGTATTTTCAAATGAAAATTTCTTTAACTGCATAGTTTTAACAGCAAATCAGCATAAGTAGCAAATATAAGATTTGACAATGCAATGTCGATAATGTTTAAAATTAAAAAATAATAATAAAATAAAATCCCATAGGCCTAAAAACATGTTATATTTCTTTATTTTGGTTAGTTTCTCAAGTACTTCTCAGTTCTTCTCTCAGTTAGTTCTCAAGTTACTTCTCAAGTTTCCATTAGCAAAATGAGAAAAATTAGTTTTTAGGCAAACTAGCCTTTCAAAAGCTTGCGGTACCAATCGGGAAGGATCTGGTTCTCCTGCCCGCGCAGCACTTTGTAGTAAGTACATTGCTCCTGGACCATGAAATCCACCTGGACTACGGCAAATGGATCGTCGATCGCCTCCATGAGGGACTTCAGTTGGCGCAAGAACTTCTCCAAAAATATAACCATGGCCGCGGGACTCCAAGGCTTATCTTTAGGTAGATCGTGCGAATCATATTCGCGAATCTCCTGCACCACGCCGTTTTGGTCCCTCAAACCGGCGTAGATCGTCTTGATGCCGACCAGAAAGGATTGGCACCACCAGTTGGCCGACTTGAAGTGTTGGAACAATCTTTCTTGATGACGATTCCTCTTATATAATACACTCTTTAGCTGAACAAATTCAAGGTGCTTATAGTTGAGGGGATCCTGGAAATTCCTGGAAAAGTACGTGGGTGAATAGTAAATGGATGAAGAATGGACATATATTCAACTACTATAAAGATGGATTATTTACACTGGCTGGGAACTGATAAGGGAATCAATTTCGGCTCCATAAAGCAAACGAAGTCCATTTATATTTCTGCGAAAAACGCTTTTAAGATTGGTGCCCTCGTTGACAGGTACATCGGTTAGCGGATTACCGCATGGCTTGTCGCTGGTAAGACACTGCTCAAACTTCAAGCCCCAGGAGTAGTAAGCACGTTGTTGTGGCGTCAATGAAGCCTCCGCCGCCAACTCTTGCTCGGTGTCCTCTTTATTCAAATAGATCGTGCCGTTCGCTCGGGTCACCTTAAGCCGAAGATCCTCCTTTCGTTCATATTGCATGCACATTATTTTGCGGAGGACACCTCGCCACATTATGAAATCGGCTTCGAGTTCGAAAGTGTCTCCCTTCCGGACCAGAAAATCCATTTGACGACTTTCGATGTATTTAAGGATGTACTCAAGGCCAGTCATGATGGCCGGTTTCTTTGGAATGGCATTTTCGATCCCTTGGTTCAAATCGATGGGCACTTTTGGAATCGGATCGCACAGATATCTGGCATTCCGTGCGTCGTTGTGATACTCCCTGTCGGTGATACTAAAAATGCCGATGCACTCAGGGGCCGTCATGTCCGGAAAAGGGTGTCGGAAGGGCCATCCTTTTATCCAATGCTGACGCCACGGAACTGGGATTGTTCCATTTTCGAGTTCCTTTTCATTACCCATGATGCTAAATGAATCGGCCAAAGACGTTTGAAAAATGCACTTCCTGGTACTTGTCAAAAAATAATGGGACCAAGCGAGCTTTTTCGTTAAAAAAGATGGATTTTCATTGATTACCAACACTGGAAAAGTCGAATACAAGCTTGACCTTTCTCGTTAAATAAATATTTATGTATCGATACATCGATATAAAATATGCACTGTGCGAAAATTTGAATTTGAAAAACAATTGAAGACAATTTTTATTTTCAAAAGTATTCTGAAATACTTCATTTTTGGATTCTGGATTATATCCACATATCTGTATTAAAAAAATATTATAAAAGAGATAAAGATTCAACAGATGTAATCCGAAAATTTCTGAAAATGTTTTGTACTTGTTTTACAAATATATTTGAAATATATACTGAAAAAAGTTAGTAAGAGTAAAAACTCTTAAATTCACTAAATAAATAAACATACACGAAATACATATAAATTGTTAATTTACAAATATTTGGCTATTTTTAGGTGCATGTGTTTATTGACGGTACGGTCACACTGCCAAACATCAAACTGATGCGGTTTTTTATATTTTTCTTATTTTACCGTTTATAACGCCAAATCAGCGTGACTCGGCAATGAAACATATTTTACTGGACCCCCCAGTCCTGAGCGAACAAGACAAGACGCCTGAAAAGCTGAAAAATGGCCAAAAAAGTGCAGAGGTGTCCGTGCACCTGCCGGTGGAAAATGATGGAAATCCCGCAGAAGAATCGGCAGAGATGGGACGAGATTCCTTAAGTCAGCTGGCGTGCAACTTGCACAGATTAGCGTCAGAAGACCACATAGTAATTGACAGGTCTGTATAAACTGAAATTAAAATAATTCTTCCCATTTAAGCATCAATCTTTGCATTCTAGAAAGCGAAATGAGGTGATACGCACCGATGCGGTGACACAGCAGATGACCATTTACCGTTGCTTGGATCCCGTAGGTATGGGCATGCGTCCACCCCATCCGAAGCCTACCAACCCGCCGGCCAAGGTTGGCAGACCCCAGAAACGTAGCTCTGCGTCGGCAGCTACCAGTGTCCCGGCGTCCAAAAAAACAAAGTCAGAAACTCCAGCCATGCCGGCTCCAGAAATTCATCGAACACGTTCAGGACGTCCGGTGCGTGGCTGCATGCCGCAACCCGCTCCTGTAGCAAATGTCCCACCTGCTGAGCCCGATTCCTCTCATTTTGTGGAGCTTCTGGTGGCCGATTTGAGGGATAAAGATTATCGGGCTTCCATGCCAGCTCCCAAGTGCAGTCCTCCGGTCAATCAGGAAGTGGCTGCCACTCCCCGAGCCGTGCCAAAGAATTCCATCTGCCCGGGCTGTAATAAGATCTTTCTGGGCCGCCGTCTGCAGCGGCATTTTGTTAAATTTCCAGAGCACATGCCGCGGTCCGATGAACAACAAACGGTGGCACCCTCACTTTTTGGCCTCCTCACCGCCCAGCTTCAGCGGCACTCGCATCTCAGCGAGGAGCAGCGCGCCGATCTCTTCCTGCACGAGCTGAATGACTTTGTTGAGCAGCTGCAGCTGCGGAGCCAGCGCCTCATCCGGAATACATCGGGATTGCATTTTGTGAACGCGCGTATTGCACGTGTCCTGGCCATTCCCGAGGGCCAGTATGCGCTGGATATGTCGGCCATGGAATCGGCTCAGGCCCCGATACCGGAACCCGAGGGCGCAGTCCTGTCGAACGGTGTCAGCGGCGTCGGAGGCGGTGCCCGCAATCTGGTCGACTACACAGGCTTAAGTATGTCGCTGGACGATACGCTGACGGATGAAGCTGCTCAGCGGCTGAACCTGTCGGCGGGTGGTAAACTCCTGCCGCCCTCGGAGGAGAGCCTGCTGCGCAATGTCAGCGATCTGATGCAGCCACCGGTGGCGGCGGCACCGGCCACAGTGAATCATGGCTACGATCATGCCAGCGATAATGCCGTGGAGGCCCTCACCATGAAGGAGACACCCAATACGGAGGCCATACTCGATCTCAATGTCGATTTCTTTCAATTTTCCAATCCAAATTAGTATTTGGATTTTAAAGTAAGAATTTCTCATTTTATTTTATGTAATTTTTAGTTTTTGAATTTAAGTTGAATGGATTTTACACCTGTATATACATATATATATATATATATATAAAGTGTTTTGAAATTATTTGAAAGTTTTTAGATCCGATATTGTTTGTAAATATGAATTTTAGGTATAAGCTTCGATATATATTACAATTCGATTGAAAACTTGAGTATTTAGTTTCTATATTCTTTCGGATTTGAGATATTCGAAAGAGCCTTTAAAATAAAAAGAATATAGCTATAATATAGAACAAACTTATGTTTCCAAAATACCAAAAATAAATCATACTGTTAAGGTTTATTTTTAATATTTTATAAATGTATAACTACAGATATGTATTACATTTTTTTTTTCAATTTGAAAAATTGTACTCCATGCGTGCATCTTTGTTTACCTGCCGCAGGTGTGCCTCCGATTTGTTTGTCCAGTCGCATTAAAATCCGTACATTTATGGCACGCCGGAATCGAATCGGTGTACAACACAGTCAGCCATTCCGCCGGGGTGCTCTGCTTAAAATCAATTTGGCAGTTATCACCGCAAATGGACATAGGAACTACCATGCACTGACCTTGTTTGCCTTGGGTCAATATGATTAGGACTGATGACCGAAACCGAAATGGAATTGCAAGTGCAATCACTCCGCCACTGACCACCAAAACTATAAATGCCTAGGATCGGTGGCCGTACGGACTCAAAGCTGCAATGACATCGTTACGGATGAGTAAGGACAGCAGGGAGCAGCTGGATAGGAACGGATCTGGCTCGGAGGACGATGATGAGAATACCATTTGCAGTGGCGCGGCCATCAAGAGGAGTGTGGTGTACTATTTAAAGAACACTACCCTTCATGGCTTGAAATATATCGCGGAGGAGAGTATTACGATTCCGGAACGGTGAGCTATATCTTAAAAAAAATATTAAAGGCCAGTGTCCCCGAATACAAGACTGTCTTTCATTTTATTTTCTAAGCGTTTTCTTCGGGATTGCCTTCCTCGTGGTGGTTATCCTGTCCGGATTCTTCATCTCCAACGTCTACTCGAAGTGGAGCGCCTCCCCCATCATCATCTCGACGAGTGCCAAGCAAAAGCTGACCAGCAACATGCCCTTTCCGGCCATCACCATTTGCAATCTCAACCAGGCGCTGTACAGCAAAGTGGATAGCATTCCCAGGACTAGCACCAACTTCTCCTTGCTAATGGGTCTATGTGATCAAGGTGCCGACACCAGTATCTCGTACATCGGCACCTGGAAGTACTTCAAGGCGATCCTAGTCGAGGTGGCTCAGCCCTGCGAGAAGATGCTTCTGTATTGTAGCTTTGGTTCCCGGGAGGAGGATTGTGCCCTGCTCTTCAACTCGATCCTGACGGATGATGGCCTCTGCTGCAATTTCAATGCCCTGGATCCGTCCTATCTCATTCGGAATTATAGCGACGATGTCCGTTGGGAGCCGGCCCAGCCGAATATGCGTTATGAGCCCATCGATTGGACGCCGGAGAAGGGATATGCCCGCAAACTTCCCGATTTCTATTACCCACGTACGTCCGGCGGCACGGGTATACGAATGGGTCTCACCGTCGTCCTAAATGCCTCTATAGCGGAATACTATTGCACCAAGTCCATGAGCGTGGGTTTCAAGGTGGGTTTCATATTTAAATTTTACAAAATTTGAGGTATTTTTTTTTTAAATAATATCCAGGTACTGGTCCACAATCCCGCCGAATTACCAAAAGTAAGCAATTACGGATTTGTGGTCACCGCCGGACGTGAAGCCCGGATACCGATTGAGCCCGTATACGAAGATGCCCTGCCCAGTATTCGATCCATTAAGAAATCGGTGCGCCGCTGCCTATTTTCGGATGAAAACGAACTGGTCTATTACCGGACCTATTCCCGTAAAAATTGTGAACTGGAATGCGAGGCGAAGCTCCTGCTGCGAGAGTGCAGCTGTGTGTTGTATTATCTGCCCCGGATCGATCCCATGGCGAGAGTGTGTGGTCCGAACGATAATATATGTACGGATCGGGTGCAAACGGAGATCGAATCCTCGCTGACGAATCTGTCCTGCGAAAGCTGCTGGCCGGGATGCTTTGAACTCACCTACAAGGCTACGCCGTCAACGGCGTCCATTGTCACGGATCCCCGATTCATGGCCGGTGAGAATATGCCGGACTACCTCTTCCACGGGCCGTACAGCAATGCCAGTGAGATGTCCATTTTGCACTTCTATTACATGACGAATATATTTCGTAGCACCACGAAGTCGGAAATGTTTGGTTTCACCGAATTCCTATGTAGGTTATTCCTGTACTCCATTATTTTATTTAAATATATACATTTCTTTTTAGCCAATACTGGTGGCCTGTTGGGCCTCTTTATGGGCTTCAGTATCTTCTCCGTTATTGAGATCGTTTACTACATCACTGTGCGTCCGTATTGCGCTTCCCGGACACTCAAGCAGCAGCACCATCGCCGTCTGGAGCAGTTGGGCTGGTTGACCCCCATCCGGCCACCGGTGCGTAAGTTCGTCCGTCGGCATCGCTGGGGCGGCTTGCCTCCGGCTTATAGTGAGGTTTATAAACGGAGTTTCAGTCGCAAAAAACTGGGAAAAGTGGAAACTGTGGAAAAACCGGAAGCCACAAAGTCGCAGAGGAAAAGTTTCTGGCAAACTCTGCAAGTTCGTCCAGCGGAAATGAAAACGCCGGAGTATCCCTACTTGAAGTAAGTTTTATATTTTCAAAAGGATTTTTTTTCATATTATTTGATATTAGTTTTATGTATTACAATATCTTCTTTTAATACTTTCTATAGCTTATGTGTACAATTAACATTATAATTTATATTTTTATATCTTGATTATTGAGACCCGTATAGTTTATTTTAGATTTTACTGGAAAATCATCTTAAAAGGGTATTATATAAAGTATTAGAGGGTATTATAATTTTGAAACATCTCCCAAAGTACATATACTCTTGATCAGGATTACGTCCTGAGTTGATATATAGTTGATGTCCGTCTATCCGTCTGTCAGTCTGTTTCTACGCGAACTAGTCTCTCAGTCAAGGGGTATTAGCCTCACGAAAAATGGACAAAAAATCTAAAAAATATTTTGTCTCTGGATTTTGATGCAGAATGGTGGAGAATCGATCTAGAAATCGTTTAAGGTACTCCGCTTAAGGATCGGGTGAGAACTCGGGAAGATATAGCCATCACTGTGGACCATAGTGCGGAAAACCCCATTTTTAAGGGGTCCCCTCACGAAAAATGGACAAAAAATCTAAAAAATATTTTGTCTCTGGATTTTGATGCAGAATGGTGGAGAATCGATCTAGAAATCGTTTAAGGTACTCCGGTTAAGGATCGGGTGAGAATTGGGGAAGATATAGCCATCCCCATTTTCAAGGGTCCCCTCACGAAAAATGGACAAAAAATCTAAAAAATATTTTGTCTCTGGATTTTGATGCAGAATGGTGGAGAATCGATCTAGAAATCGTTTAAGGTACTCCGGTTAAGGATCGGGTGAGAATTGGGGAAGATATAGCCATCACTGTGGGCCATAGAGCGGAAAACCCCATTTTTAAGGGGTCCCCTCACGAAAAATGGACAAAAAATCAAAAAAATATTTTGTCTCTAAATTTTGATGCAGAATGGTGGAGAATCGATCTAGAAATCGTTTAAGGTACTCCGCTTAAGGATCGGGTGAGAATTGGGGAAGATATAGCCATCACTGTGGGCCATAGTGCGGAAAACCCCATTTTCAAGGGTCCCCTCACGAAAAATGGACAAAAAATCAAAAAAATATTTTGTCTCTAAATTTTGATGCAGAATGGTGGAGAATCGATCTAGAAATCGTTTAAGGTACTCCGCTTAAGGATCGGGTGAGAATTGGGGAAGATATAGCCATCCCTGTGGACCCAATATGGGAAAACTCCATTTTCAAGGGTCCCCTCACGAAAAATGGACAAAAAATCTAAAAAATATTTTGTCTCTGGATTTTGATGCAGAATGGTGGAGAATCGATCTAGAAATCGTTTAAGGTACTCCGGTTAAGGATCGGGTGAGAATTGGGGAAGATATAGCCATCCCCATTTTCAAGGGTCCCCTCACGAAAAATGGACAAAAAATCTAAAAAATATTTTGTCTCTGGATTTTGATGCAGAATGGTGGAGAATCGATCTAGAAATCGTTTAAGGTACTCCGGTTAAGGATCGGGTGAGAATTGGGGAAGATATAGCCATCACTGTGGGCCATAGAGCGGAAAACCCCATTTTTAAGGGGTCCTCTCACGAAAAATGGACAAAAAATCTAAAAAATATTTTGTCTCTGGATTTTGATGCAGAATGGTGGAGAATCGATCTAGAAATCGTTTAAGGTACTCCGCTTAAGGATCGGGTGAGAATTGGGGAAGATATAGCCATCCCTGTGGACCCAATATGGGAAAACTCCATTTTCAAGGGTCCCCTCACGAAAAATGGACAAAAAATCTAAAAAATATTTTGTCTCTGGATTTTGATGCAGAATGGTGGAGAATCGATCTAGAAATCGTTTAAGGTACTCCGCTTAAGGATCGGGTGAGAATTGGGGAAGATATAGCCATCACTGTGGGTCATAGAGGGAAAAACCCCATTTTCAAGGGGTCCCCTCACGAAAAATGGACAAAAAATCTAAAAAATATTTTGTTTCTGGATTTTGATGCAGAATGATGGGGAATCGGTCCAGAAATCGTTTAAGGTATCCCGCTTGAGGATCGGGTGAGAATTGGGGAAGATATAGCCATCACTGTGGGTCATAGAGGGAAAAACCCCATTTTCAAGGGTCCCCTCACGAAAAATGGACAAAAAATCTAAAAAATATTTCGTCTCTGGATTTTGATGCAGAATGGTGGAGAATCGATCTAGAAATCGTTTAAGGTACTCCGCTTAAGGATCGGGTGAGAATTGGGGAAGATATAGCCATCACTGTGGGCCATAGAGGGAAAAACCCCATTTTCAAGGGGTCCCCTCACGAAAAATGGAAAAAAAATCTAAAAAATATTTTGTCTCTGGATTTTGATGCAGAATGGTGGAGAATCGATCTAGAAATCGTTTAAGGTACTCCGCTTGAGGATCGGGTGAGAATTGGGGAAGATATAGCCATCACTGTGGGTCATAGAGGGAAAAACCCCATTTTCAAGGGGTCCCCTCACGAAAAATGGACAAAAAATCTAAAAAATATTTCGTCTCTGGATTTTGATGCAGAATGGTGGAGAATCGATCTAGAAATCGTTTAAGGTACTCCGCTTGAGAATCGGATGAGAATTGGGGAAGATATGGCCATCACTGTGGACCCAATATGGGAAAACCCCATTTTCAAGGGGTCCCCTCACGAAAAATGGAAAAAAAATCTAAAAAATATTTTGTCTCTGGATTTTGATGCAGAATGGTGAAGAATCGATCTAGAAATCGTTTAAGGTACTCCGCTTAAGGATCGGGTGAGAATTGGGGAAGATATAGCCATCACTGTGGGCCATAGAGCGGAAAACCTCATTTTCAAGGGGTCCCCTCACGTAAAATGGACAAAAAATCTAAAAAATATTTTGCTTCTGGATTTTGGTGCAGAATGGTGGAGAATCGATCTAGAAATCGTTTAAGGTACTCCGCTTAAGGATCGGGTGAGAATTGGGGAAGATATAGCCATCACTGTGGGCCATAGAGGGAAAAACCCCATTTTCAAGGGGTCCCCTCACGAAAAATGGACAAAAAATCTAAAAAATATTTCGTCTCTGGATTTTGATGCAGAATGGTGGAGAATCGATCTAGAAATCGTTTAAGGTACTCCGCTTGAGAATCGGATGAGAATTGGGGAAGATATGGCCATCACTGTGGACCCAATATGGGAAAACCCCATTTTCAAGGGGTCCCCTCACGAAAAATGGAAAAAAATCTAAAAAATATTTTGTCTCTGGATTTTGATGCAGAATGGTGAAGAATCGATCTAGAAATCGTTTAAGGTACTCCGCTTAAGGATCGGGTGAGAATTGGGGAAGATATAGCCATCACTGTGGGCCATAGAGCGGAAAACCTCATTTTCAAGGGGTCCCCTCACGTAAAATGGACAAAAAATCTAAAAAATATTTTGCTTCTGGATTTTGGTGCAGAATGGTGGAGAATCGATCTAGAAATCGTTTAAGGTACTCCGCTTAAGGATCGGGTGAGAATTGGGGAAGATATAGCCATCACTGTGGGCCATAGAGGGAAAAACCCCATTTTCAAGGGGTCCCCTCACGAAAAATGGACAAAAAATCTAAAAAATATTTCGTCTCTGGATTTTGATGCAGAATGGTGGAGAATCGATCTAGAAATCGTTTAAGGTACTCCGCTTGAGAATCGGATGAGAATTGGGGAAGATATAGCCATCACTGTGGACCCAATATGGGAAAACCCCATTTTCAAGGGGTCCCCTCACGAAAAATGGAAAAAAAATCTAAAAAATATTTTGTCTCTGGATTTTGATGCAGAATGGTGAAGAATCGATCTAGAAATCGTTTAAGGTACTCCGCTTAAGGATCGGGTGAGAATTGGGGAAGATATGGCCATCACTGTGGGCCATAGAGGGGAACACCCCATTTTCAAGGAGTCCCCTCACGAAAAATGGACAAAAAATCTAAAAAATATTTTGTCTCTGGATTTTGATGCAGAATGGTGGAGAATCGATCTAGAAATCGTTTAAGGTACTCCGCTTGAGGATCGGGTGAGAATTGGGGAAGATATAGCCATCACTGTGGGCCATAGAGGGAAAAACCCCATTTTCAAGGGGTCCCCTCACGAAAAATGGACAAAAAATCTAAAAAATATTTCGTCTCTGGATTTTGATGCAGAATGGTGGAGAATCGATCTAGAAATCGTTTAAGGTACTCCGCTTGAGAATCGGATGAGAATTGGGGAAGATATAGCCATCACTGTGGACCCAATATGGGAAAACCCCATTTTCAAGGGGTCCCCTCACGAAAAATGGACAAAAAATCTAAAAAATATTTTGCTTCTGGATTTTGGTGCAGAATGGTGGAGAATCCATCTAGAAATCGTTTAAGGTACTCCGCTTGAGAATCGGATGAGAATTGGGGAAGATATAGCCATCACTGTGGACCCAATATGGGAAAACCCCATTTTCAAGGGGTCCCCTCACGAAAAATGGACAAAACATCTAAAAAATATTTTGTCTCTGGATTTTGATGCAGAATGGTGGAGAATCGATCTAGAAATCGTTTAAGGTACCCCGCTTAAGGATCGGATGAGAATTGGGGAAGATATAGCCATCACTGTGGGCCATAGAGGGAAAAACCCCATTTTCAAGGGGTCCCCTCACGAAAAATGGAAAAAAAATCTAAAAAATATTTTGTCCCTGGATTTTGATGCAGAATGGTGAAGAATCGATCTAGAAATCGTTTAAGGTACCCCGCTTAAGGATCGGATGAGAATTGGGGAAGATATAGCCATCACTGTGGGCCATAGAGGGGAAAACCCCATTTTCAAGGGTCCCCTCACGAAAAATGGACAAAAAATCTAAAAAATATTTCGTCTCTGGATTTTGATGCAGAATGGTGGAGAATCGATCTAGAAATCGTTTAAGGTACCCCGCTTAAGGATCGGATGAGAATTGGGGAAGATATAGCCATCACTGTGGGCCATAGAGGGAAAAACCCCATTTTCAAGGGGTCCCCTCACGAAAAATGGAAAAAAAATCTAAAAAATATTTTGTCCCTGGATTTTGATGCAGAATGGTGAAGAATCGATCTAGAAATCGTTTAAGGTACTCCGCTTAAGGATCGGGTGAGAATTGGGGAAGATATAGCCATCACTGTGGGCCATAGAGGGAAAAACCCCATTTTCAAGGGGTCCCCTCACGAAAAATGGACAAAAAATCTAAAAAATATTTCGTCTCTGGATTTTGATGCAGAATGGTGGAGAATCGATCTAGAAATCGTTTAAGGTACTCCGCTTGAGAATCGGATGAGAATTGGGGAAGATATAGCCATCACTGTGGACCCAATATGGGAAAACCCCATTTTCAAGGGGTCCCCTCACGAAAAATGGAAAAAAAATCTAAAAAATATTTTGTCCCTGGATTTTGATGCAGAATGGTGAAGAATCGATCTAGAAATCGTTTAAGGTACTCCGCTTAAGGATCGGGTGAGAATTGGGGAAGATATAGCCATCACTGTGGGCCATAGAGGGAAAAACCCCATTTTCAAGGGGTCCCCTCACGAAAAATGGACAAAAAATCTAAAAAATATTTTGTCTCTGGATTTTGATGCAGAATGGTGGAGAATCGATCTAGAAATCGTTTAAGGTACCCCGCTTAAGGATCGGATGAGAATTGGGGAAGATATAGCCATCACTGTGGGCCATAGAGGGAAAAACCCCATTTTCAAGGGGTCCCCTCACGAAAAATGGACAAAAAATCTAAAAAATATTTCGTCTCTGGATTTTGATGCAGAATGGTGGAGAATCGATCTAGAAATCGTTTAAGGTACTCCGCTTAAGGATCGGGTGAGAATTGGGGAAGATATGGCCATCACTGTGGGCCATAGAGCGGAAAACCCCATTTTCAAGGGGTCCCCTCACGAAAAATGAAAAAAAAATCTAAAAAATATTTCGTCTCTGGATTTTGATGCAGAATGGTGGAGAATCGATCTAGAAATCGTTTAAGGTACTCCGCTTAAGGATCGGGTGAGAATTGGGGAAGATATGGCCATCACTGTGGGCCATAGAGCGGAAAACCCCATTTTCAAGGGGTCCCCTCACGAAAAATGAAAAAAAAATCTAAAAAATATTTCGTCTCTGGATTTTGATGCAGAATGGTGAAGAATCGATCTAGAAATCGTTTAAGGTACTCCGCTTAAGGATCGGGTGAGAATTGGGGAAGATATAGCCATCACTGTGGGCCATAGAGGGAAAAACCCCATTTTCAAGGGGTCCCCTCACGAAAAATGGACAAAAAATCTAAAAAATATTTCGTCTCTGGATTTTGATGCAGAATGGTGGAGAATCGATCTAGAAATCGTTTAAGGTACTCCGCTTGAGAATCGGATGAGAATTGGGGAAGATATAGCCATCACTGTGGACCCAATATGGGAAAACCCCATTTTCAAGGGGTCCCCTCACGAAAAATGGAAAAAAAATCTAAAAAATATTTTGTCTCTGGATTTTGATGCAGAATGGTGGAGAATCGATCTAGAAATCGTTTAAGGTACCCCGCTTAAGGATCGGATGAGAATTGGGGAAGATATAGCCATCACTGTGGGCCATAGAGGGAAAAACCCCATTTTCAAGGGGTCCCCTCACGAAAAATGGACAAAAAATCTAAAAAATATTTCGTCTCTGGATTTTGATGCAGAATGGTGGAGAATCGATCTAGAAATCGTTTAAGGTACTCCGCTTAAGGATCGGGTGAGAATTGGGGAAGATATGGCCATCACTGTGGGCCATAGAGCGGAAAACCCCATTTTCAAGGGGTCCCCTCACGAAAAATGAAAAAAAATCTAAAAAATATTTCGTCTCTGGATTTTGATGCAGAATGGTGGAGAATCGATCTAGAAATCGTTTAAGGTACTCCGCTTAAGGATCGGGTGAGAATTGGGGAAGATATGGCCATCACTGTGGGCCATAGAGCGGAAAACCCCATTTTCAAGGGGTCCCCTCACGAAAAATGGACAAAAAATCTAAAAAATATTTTGTCCCTG
Source organism: Drosophila pseudoananassae pseudoananassae (assembly GCA_018153035.1). Taxonomy (NCBI): domain Eukaryota; kingdom Metazoa; phylum Arthropoda; class Insecta; order Diptera; family Drosophilidae; genus Drosophila; species Drosophila pseudoananassae. The sequence continues at coordinate 1,123,560 of JAECXR010000023.1, read as the reverse complement.
GATTTTGATGCAGAATGGTGAAGAATCGATCTAGAAATCGTTTAAGGTACTCCGCTTAAGGATCGGGTGAGAATTGGGGAAGATATAGCCATCCTTGTGGACCCAATATGGGAAAACCCCATTTTCAAGGGGTCCCCTCACGAAAAATGGACAAAAAATCTAAAAAATATTTTGTCTCTGGGTTTTGATGCAGAATGGCGGAGAATCGATCTAGAAATCGTTTAAGGTACTCCGCTTAAGGATCGGATGAGATTTGGATGTGAAGATATAGCTATCTATAGGTGGATTCTATAGGAGAAAACATACAATGTTTTAAAAAAAAAATAAAAAATGTATCAAATAATTTTGTAAATTCGTCTCTTTCTCTTTCACAAAGAAAACTTATTTTTTCACAAAATTAGACTCTTTTAATATTTACTTAAGTGAAACATTACTTTGTTTTTTTTTTTTAATTTATATTTAAAGTGTGATTTTTTAATTGCATGTTACCTTACGTTTCTTTTATTTCTATTTTTTTTTTGTTTTTTGCTTACACAGCCCAAAGTTTATGGCCCAAAGAAATGGGCCAGGAGAAAATAATCCAAAAACAATAAATAAATCTTAGAAGAGGCCAATGAACGGCGCATCAGTGCCCGATGGTGACCTTAGAAAGCACTTAAGAAAAAAATATTTAAAATAATGCTAGAAGTTTGATGAGCGATTTATAACAAAAGAATTTTTAAAGCTGTACTTGTTTGGTTTAAAAAAATTGCTTTTAAATATGGATATGCCTGTTCATAACTTATTTTTGGGTAGGAAAATTTTGGAAAGTGTAATTGTAGCGGAAACCCGGACTACGCCCATTTAAGATTGCGGATATCGGTTAATGGCGCTAATCGCCACGCGACTTTAATTTTAATTGATTTTCTTCTTTACCTTTAAACCAAAAAAATAGAGTATCGTTTTGTTAAATTTATTCAAGACATACGATTTTTCAAAATTATTTAGTAAAAAAATATGTATCATATAATAAGACTTATAAGAATATAGATGATGTACATACATACATACATACATATATGTATGTATATATGTACATACATACATATATAAGTCAATTAAATTTTTAAATAAATGTTACTATTTAAAAAATTTAAATTAAAGTTAATTGTTAAGTTATTATAGCTCCCAAAAAACTTAATTTCTGGAAAGAGTATTTAATGTTCTAATTAGGTTAATATATAGTTTTCTTCTCCTTGTTTTTTTCGGCTTATTGTGTGCCAATTGTAAATTAATTGAGAGACAATTTTGGTATTGGCTTTGGCCAACAAAAAATTCCCTGCTTCTGATGTCATTTCTTTGGGATTTCGTATAGACCATGGAATTTTATGAGCCACAAAAAAAGAGGGGAACGGGGCCAATAGTGACAACACTACTCCCAAAGGGAAAAAGTCGGAAAATCCTCAACCATCAATGTCAAGTGGATTGAAAAGTGTCTGTTTCTGCGAGTTTCTCGACTTCACATCGTCTCACATTGCCTTCAAGTAGCTAAGTGGCTTCTTCACCGATTCCACTTCTATTCCTCCCCAGAAAATATCTAGACTCTAGACTATATGTATTTGTTTCTTTCCTCCGATTCTTTGGGGCCAACCCGCTTTATTACATGGCCAGCTGGATTATCTCACATAGCGCTTGAATTTCTAATTCTTTTTTTGGCTTTTGGTTTTCCGATTTTTTCCGAAAAAAAATTAGGAGGCCTTTTTGCTTTTTTTTTTTTTAATAAACAAACAAGTGTCGGGAATGTTTATAGGTGTATAGACTCATGGAAGTAGTGGAAAAATAAAGGCAAGGGTCTGGGGTTCAACTTATTGAAGTTCAACAAAAGTTTATTTAAAGGGTGTAAAAAAAATTATCCTCGCCCTCACAGAGAGCTTAAAAAAATAAATAAAGTTGAAGTTTTAAATATTTTCTTTACTTTCTTTTAAGTTTTCTTGAAGTTTTAATGGTTTTTGTTTAAATTATTTGTTGAAATACTATTTGACAGGCGCTTAGATTCTTTAAATGCATTTTTCTTTCTTTTTAAAAATTTTTTGTAAATAGCTTAGTGATTAAACAAATTATGATACATTTTTGTAGTTATTTTATTACAAATATATTTTGCCATTTATAACAGAAATTATTATAAATTTTTCTGTATTTTGTTCATTTTATTATTCTAGAACTATTATATTTTAGTCTTAATTTTTCCAAAACCTAGTAATTTCAAATAAACCCTTATTTATATTTAAACTTTATAAATAACTTAAAATCCTCCAAAGATTCTCGTCTGGTGGCCGAAAAAAACCCATAAACTTTTGCCTTCCGCCTTCGGACTTGTCCATCGGATACTATTGGCTCGAATAATCTATGTCTTGGGCCATATATCCGTCGGAGAACATTTCACTTTCCTCCGGTTTAATGGCGGGGTTATATATTATCTGGCCCGTGATTCATATGCCCACCAAGCCCACCACAAAAAAAAAACCAACCCACAGAAGCATGTGCATTTGTTTAGTTCCGAGAATTGTACGCCTCAGTGAGAACTGCCGGACTATCTGCCGGATAGTCCGGATTTTTTTCTTATCCCTATGAATTGTGGGAATTCCTTGCGATTTCACTTTCAAAACACTTTTTTTGTATCTCCGTTTTATATTCACTGCTGATACAGAGCGGTTGCTCATTTAAAATTTTAATAGTCTTTTGGTTTTGTTTTATTTTTAAAAATATTGTTAAACAAAACAATGACATGCATTGCTTACCAACACATACCCGCGTAGAAGTTTAAACAATAATAGCGGCAATTCATTTCCTTTTCTTTAGGTTTTTATTTTTTTTTTAAATCTGATGGAAGTGAGGTACATGTCTGTAAAATAAATTTTAAGATATAAATACATAGATAGATGGGATACTAAATATACTGTTGTATTAGAAGTTGATAATACTATTTAAGGAATGGGTTCATAGTCTTATCTTAGATATAATTCTTTTCTTTTAGATTATTATCTTAAGATTCGAATTTGCTTTAATTTTATTTCACTTTTTAAGTGACGTTTATAATTTCATCCTTTAAATACGTTCTAATTTAATTTAATACATTATTTATTATTTAAATATATCCTTTTTAATTTGTCATCCCTAATATCCTAATTATATATTTTCTAAATACATTTTTTCATATTTCAAGCTATTTAAATGATTTCGAAATATTAAAACTTTTCTAATCAAATATTATTTTCATTGTAAACCTGTATAGTTAAATCCCTAATGTCTGGCACTGTACTTGCCTGATCAAATGTTTATGCTAAGACAACTACAGCAACACCAACAACAATAACACCAGAAACAAAAACAACAAGAACAAACAACAATAATTAAATGGCTAGCAGCAACAATTGGCTATTCCACGTGGGTGGATATATTTTTTTCCTTTTTTTTTTTTTTTTTTGTAAATGTGGCTACATGAGGTGGCATGAATTCCAAAAGTGGGAGTGAGAATGGGAACGGGAACTGGTGCCGCTGCTGCCACGGTCGACGTTGCTGCTGCTTCTGCTGCTGCTGGCTCTGCCGAGCATCGCCGGGACGGGATCTCCGGCGGAAAGATAGAAATTCAGTCAGAAATCGGACGTCGCGAATGCTGCCGCCGACTGTCGTTGTAAAAGTGTGAATTTGAAAACGAAAATCTGAAACTTGCAACCTGCAATCAGCATCCCACAACCTACAACCTGCAACATCGAAAAAAATCCCCCCAAATCCCATCCAATCAAGCGTGTTTTTGAGTGATTTTATTCCTCTTTTTTTTGGCAATTTTTTTCTGTGCGTGTGCATTGGCATACACGATTCCACCTTTGTTCTCCGGATTTGGATGCTTCGCCAGCAGCTGGCAGATTAAAAAAAATATATATATCGGGAGATTTTCTGGAGGAACAATTAAAAACAGCAAAAGTTGCGAAATGCATTCCACGGCATGCGGTGTCGGTGCTTCAGCCACAAATCTTTCAACACTGCAATCGTAAGTCCTTATAATTTTTTAATAAAAGATTATATTATTTAATTATAAAATAATTTTAATACCAAAATTATATTCAATTTTTAAAGGGTTTAAAAAATGTTGCACCTCTTAAGAAGTAATAGAATTTTTTAAAGAACGTTAATCTTAAACGAAAAGGTTTAGTATTTGAAAGGCCCTTTTCAATTCAAAGTTAAAACTAAGAATATTAAGTACTTAAAATATAATAAAAATTTATAAACATAAAATAAATTAATATAAAATATGAATATATAATTTTCTACAAAAGAGTCTTTAATATTTGCTATACATTTCCTAAATTATTATTATAAATTATTCCATGCTATTTTCCCATTTTTTCCCCACTTTGAAAAAAGTACATACTTTATTCAAGTTTATAAAGATCCTTGGAACTTGTAAACAAAAAACCATTTGAAACATAAACACAAGCCTTAAGATATATATTTTCAAGTCATTCCATACAACGATCTGAAAATATTCCCAACGGAGAGCCAAAAATTGAATTTAAAATCGAGAAAAAAATGTTTACATCGATCTGTTGAAGAGTTTCGAGGAAATTCAAGGTAATCAAAGATCAAAATCATTTTACAATCTTGTGTTTAGATTTGACACGCCATCGGCCATTGTTTAAATATTTTTTTGTGTGTATTTTGGCCGACCGCTAGTTCAAACTTAAAGTTTCGTGGATTTCAATGGACCGCAAAAACAATCCATCAAATAAAGGAAACGAAAAACCAACAAGGGACCAAAAAAAGAATAAAATGTTTAGGAAGGTGGATGGCAGGGGGTGGGAACTGGGGGCATGGGGCCGGAGTGTGGGGTCACATGCTGAGCATTAAAGTAGCTCACAAGAAGCGCAATGTAAACAATTACTCATTCCCACTTTTCCTTTTCAGTATTCCCCTTTCGATTTCCATTAATGTGTGTCAGACTAACTGAAAATAGTTCCTATTTTTTTGTTCCTGGTGGGTGGGGGCGTGTCATTTATGCCACATGAAAGGCGCAACAGCACTTCAAAAACAAAAACAACAACACCGAATACCAGAAAATGCGGCAACGAAAACATTCCACGACCAATTAATGACTTTTCCAAGTGCCTCTCACTCTGTTTTCCATTTTCCCCTATTTTAATTTTTTTTTTTATTTTGTACCATTTTTTTTTTTTATTTTCTATTTATGTTAGTTTTTTTCAGTGAGGGATTAATGGCAAGTGCCGATCAAGTTGTTGCTCAATTTCCAAATCCCAGACAGACAAGTGACAAGTTCAAAAATGCACTGTAAAAAAATCTGTCTTTTTTGGGAAAGTACTTTTTTTCCTTCATATTTGAAAGTTTTGAAATTTTCGAAGAATTATTTTTAAAAAATCGTAAAAATAAGTAGACGTATTTCTATACGTATATTTAATAGACGTAATAGACGAATGTAGAAAGTACATACATTCATATACATTTTTTCTTGAGTGTAGAATCTTTCAAAATAAAATCTAGCATATATAAGCACATATTTTTTTTGAGTGTAAGCCGAGAAAATGCCTTTAAGTCCAAACTCGATTTCCGCGCCCCTTTTTTCCGACTGTTTGCCAGAAAGAGAGGTGGAGACCGGGCCAAGGGCAGCCGGTTGAATAAATTTGTGACGTCATCGCGTCGGCGTCACCACCAACGCACTAAAAAATGAATGAAAAAATTAAAGAAAAATTCAAAACAAAAAAATTGCAAATGATTAATGTTTATTTTTTATTTGGACTTAAGAAGTCCAAATAATCTTAAATGCATTTGGGTTTGGCTTATTATTTTTTGATTTTTAAAATATTTTCTTTATATATTTTAATTTATATATTTATTAAAAAAAATGCAATACTAGATAGATCAAGGTTGCTATTTTTTATTTATTTCCAAAGAACATCATTCTTTATTTACAGATATATACATGTATATTTTTCTTCTATTTTATTCCAATTTTCATTCATTCAGAAAATAAAACACCCACTCACTTTTTTTTTTTCATTGGCTTTTGTGATTTAATAGTTTATGCAAATCAATAAATTTAAATAAAAAAAAAGCTCCCGAGAAAAAAATAAAAATAGATTCCGAAAAAGGGCAGCTTTAAAGTGTTGAGTGGTCAGTTAATTGGGAGGCCTCACTGTGGGTGGGGATGGGCGGATCTCTCGTGATGGATTCACTGTAATTAGCCCATTGTCATGTGGATTGATTGCAATGCCACCCACAATTCGACGCCCACACGCGTGTTTTTCAAGTACAAGTACCTTCCTCTCGTTCTCCCAGACCCTAAGACCTCTCTGTCTGGTGGGGACTCCTGTTGAGCGATTTTTAAATATATGCACTGGGAGAAATCTATACGTTTTTTCGATTTATTAAAAGTCTCAGATTAGTTATGTTTTCAATAGACTTTAGACTTAAGACTTTGATGTTAAAGATAAGCAATACAGTTTCAGGAAGTTCTTAAAAAATAAATGTATTTCAGAGTTTTATTCCAAGAAAAAATTACTATTCCAAGAAAAAATTATTCCAAGAAAATATATATGTAGATGGATGCTTCCTATTTATTTTTTAGAATTCCCAATTAATTTGGGGAATATCTCCGTGTTCTCCAAATTCTTTTCAATTCTTCATTTTTGGGTTTTTTTCATTTTTCATCTTAAAAGCTCCTTTGTAGTTTGCTTGAAAAAACCCAAATTTTTTTCCGAGTTCACTTAAACAGCTCTCAACTGCTGATAATTTGTGCAATTTGTTGACACACATTTCAATTTTTTTTTTTCGTGCGCTCTTTTTGATTTTCTCAGTTGCAGTAGATGTTTTAGCATTTTTTTTTTAGACTCGGATACGTGGCTACTGTTGCTGGTTTTGATGGCAAATTGCACGCTTTAACAGCACGACATCATCGCGAATGTAAATATATACAAAAAAAATGTATCTTTGTGCAATTGACATGCTTCCATGATCATCCTCCTTTGCATTTGCTTTTCTGCCTTTTGTCCAATGTCCGCTGTACTGTCCAGTGTCCGCTGTCCGCTGTCCGTTGTCCGCTGTCCGCTGCTTTGCTCTTATCATAGAAAACTGGCAAACTGGCAAATGTCAAACTGCAACGGAAATCTGCGTGCCCCCACAAAGACGCATACAAATAAAAAAAAACTATAAAAAAAAAAAAATAATAAAAAATAATATAAATCAGACACACGCACAGCGGATGTGTGGAGAGACGATTTCCAAGCGATGACCAGACCAGACAAACAAGCGCGAACATGGAAGCAATCACACATGCAATGGGGGTCACTCAAATAGTGCTGGCTAGGGTCAAAAGGTTACTGATAAGGTGGACATTTTTGGAAGAGAAATGAATGAATTTCAAGCGAAATATTAAAAAATATATAAGGGAAGGAATATTTAAAAAATATACATCATTATACATCATCATTATAAAATATTATATCATTATTTGAAATAACTTTTTTTGGCTTGTATTTTTTTTATTTTCAAATTTAAACCCCTTTCCCTATATTCCTGCCGCGAATTGTAATCACTAGTTACTGGGCTCACTATAATCTTATTTTTTCCACCTGTTCCCATAAGCTTCCCAAGCAGACCTAGTTGACATTCAAAGGGAGTTGACAATTCAAAGGAACCTTCTCTGAGAAAAAGGATAAAAAAGCGAGATAAAAAATAATCTGAAACTAAAAATCAAAATAATAAAAAAAAGACGAAATCTAGTCACAAAGTTGTATCCTGAAACATTTTAATGGAATATTCAATTAAAGTGACTTGATGATGTCATAGAATTGTCTCACATTTTCCGGCGATTTTTCCTCAATGTTATCATTACTATCTTTATTTTTTGTTGGTCGGCTTTTGGTTTTCGGTTCTGGTTTTTGTTTCTGTTTGTTTTGCCTGCGAGCCTGTTTCGTCGCCTTGTGTCGCTTTGTGTGTCCACTTTTGTGTGTCACTGTCAACAAATTGCTCTTAATGGCTCGCCGGCGGGTGGGTGGTCATGCCACGCCTCCATTCAACCCATCAACCCAACCGCAAATGAAAAAAAAGCAATAAAAAAAACAGAAACAAGAACAATTGCAACCCGAAAAGCTAAACCCAGCGATGAAAATCACGGGAGCTCTGGCGGTTCGTCCATCGGGGTCGTCTAATTTTTTGTGATTTCCGCAGGCCAGCCAACAATTTGCACTGCATAAAGCATAAAGCATATAGAATATATTATATCGCATATTCGCATATAAAGCACCAAAATCAAAAAGCAAAAGCAACAGTGTAGCAGCAGAAAAGCAAAGCAAAAGCAGCAAAGCAAACAAAAAGCAGGCACAACCTCAGCAGATTCGCAGCCCACTCGGCTAGACGCATAGTAGCCGCAGTTGGAGATGCTACAGAAGAAGCTAAAATATCTGTCAGAAACTAAAACAAATTTAAGAAAAAAATTCTAAAAAAAATAATATGATAAATAGTAAACTATTTATTGTGATTAAAAAAAAAAGAGGATTCAACATTAAAATAAATAAATATAAGAAAAAATATTATAAGTAGAATGGCTTTTTAACTAAAAATGTAATTTTCTTAAAAAGCATTTAGAGCATAAAAACCTTTCAAAATCGGTATAAAAATCTACTCTTGCCCTCCTCCTCGCTTCTCAATAGGTGGACTTAACCAACAAATGATCCGAAAAAGCAATTTGTAAGAATAATAAAAATAAAATAAATACTAATTTTTTGAATAAAAATCATACACATAAAAAGAAAATAAAAATAAATTAGAATACTAATATCGCACTTCTCCTCGCTTTTCAAAAGAAGAACTTAATAAATCATTAATTACTAGAATAAATTGAAAAAAAAAATTATTATTTTTACTTCATAGGTTCTTTAATTTTTTTTTTTCATAATTTTATTAAAAAATAAGCTAGCAGAGCAGCACTGCCGCGGCTGGCGTCGCTGTTGCTGCCGCCTTCGCAGCCGGCGGCGTCGTCATCGTTAGCCGCCGTTCTTAATTCAGTTGACCAACAGACGCAGACGACGTCGCAGACGAGACACGCGACTAAAAAATATTTTAAAAAACATACAAGTTAAAATTATAATTGGAAAATTATACCCAACTTACGCATATATATAAATAATGTATATATACGGTTAAAAAAAGATACAATTTTTTTCTTAAACATTTCCGAATAAGTTAGTGTTCTTCTGTGCAACAAAAAAATAAAACAAAAATCGCGGGTTTTCCAAACAAAAGGCCAACACAAATAGAGGTGACAACAAAAATATTCTTTTATTTTTTTTTTAATTGTAAATATAACTTTGTGCGTGTGCGTATCAGGATTTTGAATTTAAAAAAAAAGATGCAGAAAATAAATGTGTTTAATTTTTGTTATTTTTTTCATGTTGCATGTTTGTATGTTTTTCTTTATGCTGGGCCGGCAATACAACAGGTCTGCCCACCTGAACAAAAAAATTAAAAGAGGAGGTAACCAGAAAATAAAAAAAAAAACTAATAAAAATAAAAATAAAATATGTTGGAAATAAATATACGTTGGCGGGCAGAGAAGCAACAAGTCCAAGTCCAAGTCTAGGGCCAGGAACACAGAAAGAAACAGACACGATACAAAAAATAAACTGAGGGAGCTATCTTAGCTGATCTTTGTGTGTTTTCAGTTTCATTTGGCAATTATTATATTTATAAATAACCAAAAACCGAAAACAGTGGCGAAACAAAGGCGTCGACCGAAAAGAATGAAAGCCAAATAAATGCCAGACGCCAAAAATTGCCGCCAAATGTGCGAGACGCGAGTATATAAAACCAAAATTATAATAATATACAAAAGAATACGAAAAAAAAGCATTTTCCAAAAAACACTTGTTGGCTTTTGATGCACTTGAAAAATTCGTCTTGTTTGTATTTTTCTCAGTGTAAGCATAGGGTGTTGTAGGGTGGGGAGTGGGTAATTTGTCAAATTCCTGAAATGCCCCAAGTTTCTGGCTAATATCCATAAAAATGCAAAAACTAAGTGAGGCAATACCATAATTCAAGCATTAAATGGCTGGAAAAATATTTTTCAAAAATGTTTTCATGGATTATAAAAATTTTTTCGGCTAATTTAAGAACATTAGGGTTTATGATGATTACGATTCAAAGGCCTAAGACTAATCGTATCATATTACTCTAAGGCTTAAGTTAGAGTTCATGTCCCCTCAACGTTTATTTATTTTTTATTATTTTTTTTTTTGTGTAAGGTTATCTTAAGATCCCGCATAAGCTCCTTCAAGTGCAGCTAGATTTTGATGTATATTTTTGGATTTTTTATCAAGCTAATTTCCAAGAGCCCGCTCAATTGTTAGCTCAACAGATCTGGGATCGAGCCACTTAGTCTAACAATAATCGACGCTAAACGCTGTGTATCTCTGCGTTTTGGAACCCCGAGTCTCTGGCTGATTGCTGACAACTTAATCAACCTAAAAAAAAATAATCATATATAAAAAAAAACAACACAGAGAGAAAAAAAGAGAAATGATAAAAGAAAATAGTGTAGAATAGAATCTGAAACATATTGTCTATGGCCATGCCAGCTAATATTTGTGTTCTATCTTTGAAAGACAGATATAAAAATAAATACTATATGTTATAGTATACGGGTTAGGGTATATAAATATAATGTATAGATTATATAGTACATGGTACGCCCTCATGTTTTAAAAACTTCCGAGGGAAGCGAGACCAAGTCGTTGTCCCTGAACTTTGGGCGAGATCAATTTGCACTGTCACAGAATTGGATTGGAAAAATGCAAAAAAAAAAGTGTAAAAAAAAATAAAGCAAATATACTAGGAGTCCAACAAAAAATTCAAACAAACGACTTCAACTCAAGGCACGCCATATAAATGACAGATCTTTGTTCGTTATTCCACATAATCTATGCGAATTATCTTTTTTTTCTTAGTAGCTGCGACTAAGGACGTGGTAATTAGTATAAATCAATTGATTATCTTTGTCTTCAGAGAAAGGGCCTTTGGAATGAAATTTAATAGAAGAAAATCCAAAAATAGTACTGCTTTTAAAAAATATTTTCCTACAAAAGCTTGACATTTTCTTTGAAACTTAACAAGCCATCCTCCACAATTTTTATGGTCTTGTATTTAAAAATCATTTTTACGAAACTTTTAATTTAATGGCTGATCTAGTTTGGTGATAATTGGTTTTGTCTACAATAATCTTTTCAAATTTTCGAAAATACCATTTTTTGAAGTAAAAAGTAAAAATAGTTTCACAAAATAATGACGAAAACTTCTCATAAACTTAAAATGGGGACAGTTTTTGGGGCAAAAACACAAACATATACATTTTTTTTTAATTTTCGGTTAGTGACTATTTTTGATTTATTGGTTGGGAAAAAAAAGAAGAAACATTAACACTTTTAATGGATTGGCAATTTTGAAAATTTTAGTGTGTGGTTCGGTCTTGTTTGAATTATGTTTTTGTTCAGCCTTCGGGCACAAATTTTTTAAATGTATTTACCTTCATGAATTTTAATTCTATTTGTATTTACGATTTAATTTCTTGCCGAATTAAAATGCAAATTTGTTTTGGTTTTGGGCTCGACTGACCGTGATCTATGTGGGGTTTTGAGTTTGCCCTTCGGTTGGGTTTTTTTGCGAAATATTTCTAACCAGAAAAGACCTTTTTCACTGTAATGTCTGACCCATATCTATATATTTCTTTTCTCATTCATACTTTATTCATGTCTGCGGCTGCCCCTTTGTCTTCAAAACATATTTTTTCTGCGAAAATATTGATAACGAAATCGGCTTAAGATGAAAGCCGATCCCCACGAACTGGGCTCCCATTTATTTTTCTTCAAAGAGAAATTATAATGGGTAATTAATATACGCGTATACATATGTATATAATTATATATGTGAACAACATATGTATCCGCGTTTATTTGGACATGAATGTACTTACATTGCCGATAAAGCCATTCATTGGCGGTCGGTCACTGTCCATATAAAAAAAATCCGAAACTATTCCGTTGACAGTTTCACCATTATTTATGATAATTGATTAATTGATAATAAGAAAGTCGTATCACGTAGAAGATAATGACAGTCGATTTAGATTTTTGATTTTTTTTGGCTTGAAGGCGCTGCGCATGCGCCACTTAAATATTAATATTCCAATAATGAAACTTAAGAAATAAATAATAAACAGAAGTTTTTAAAAATATTAGAATAATTTTAAAATCAAATGAATATAAATAAAACGTTTAAATGCTTAAACAAATTTCCTTAATCGAGTTTAATTATTTTATAATTATTTTAAATACAATTCCACTCAGATCTCGCCATTTCATTCGAAAAATTCTACTTTGTTCGAATAGCTTCATTTTGAGTAATTAAACCTGCCACTCACACGCCACCTGTCGTTCGCTTCTTGCAAATAGCAATCAATAAAAGTGAAAAAAAAATGGGAAAAAAAAAACAAAACAAAAATAAAAATACGAGCTTTTAAATTACTTTCGACATGGCAGGAAAAACTCTATGTATTTTGGTTCAATGTCCCATTTTTCAGGAAGTATTTTGTGGGTGATAGGGGTTGGCTAAGAGGCTTGGGGGGGCTAAGAAAAAAATGGAGATGGATCGTAAACCTCAATTGCATTCCGAATGCCTCATAATTGTGGTTCTTGGTACTGCATTTTTTTTTTCATTCCCAACCCACCGACCATTTAACGAAAACGAAACGAAATTAAATGCAGTTGACCCAGAAATTGCTTAAAAGTTTGCCAGACAGGCTAGAAAAGTACTTGGAAACTTGAATAATAATATGAATATAGGAATATTCAAGAAGAATATTGAATACATTCATGAATTTATGTTGAAAGCTATAATTAAATAATGGAATGATTAATAATTAATAATTATTTTATTTAATTATTTCATAAATTCATTCGTTTCATATTTGATTTTTTTTTTAGCTACATTCATATAAAATTATTTAAGGGAAAAATTGGAAAATTCTACCTTTTAAAGGTACTTTTTAAACTACTTTTTAAAAATCAAAAAAAGAGAAAATCCCTGAACTTCCAAGTATTATTTTAGTTTTATGAAGTTTTCTATAAAATTTTTGTTTATTAAAAGGTTTAAGGTCTAGGCTTTTTATTTTAACATTTTATATTTTTTAATGGATACCCTGCCTTTGGTTTTAGTTTTTATGGAGCTTTTCCTCTTAAGTAAGTGTCGTCACCGTTGTGGGAAAGCCAGAGGGTGTGGGGTAGGGGTTAGAAAAAAGGGGGCAGCGGCCTTATGAAAAATTACAAATGTGATGCAGGTCAGGACCGGAGTGCAAAGGTGCTGCTTGTGACCGCTGCTGTTTTTTTTTTATTTATATTTTTTGTCGGCAAACGCCAGCAATTAACCCAATTCCCGCGAGCAATGACTTGGGCGGGACTCTAGCAGCCCAACCACCCCCTAACCACTGTCCACCCCATCAGCCCACTTCCTCCCATCAAATCGACGACCACGCAAGGCTTACAATCACAACATTCAATTATGGTTATGGTCGAAAACAACAAAAGGAAATCCATTCGCGGAAAATGCATTGCCAGGTCTGAGCTGTTGGCGTCGCTGCTGCTGGCACGTCGACGTCGACTTCGACGCTTGTCTGACCCATTTTCAGTCGTGGCAGGCCCACTCCTGGCGCTGGGAGAGGCGCTGGCAAAGGCGGTGGGGGTGTAACCGTACACACAAAACCACATCCTGCCATCAAAGTTGCCGATGACGACAGTCCTGTTCTGGTTGTTGTTTTAGTCAGTACAGTAGAAGGTCCTTCAAAGAAACAATTGAATTAAAATTTTACTTGCTTTTTATAACTTAAAACATTTTAAATATATTTATCTTTTAAATAGTTATTATTAACAAACAAATATTACAAAAAGTTCTAAACAAAAAATTCGAAACCAAAAAAGGATAACAGTACTTTTTTGAGCTATAAAACCCCTTTATTGTTTAAATATAAATAAAACTATAAAAAATTAATTTTAAGTTAATAAAAAAAACTTAAACAAAATTGTTGAAGTAGAATTTAAAAAAAAGGTGTTAAAAGAACATAAACTATAGACATTTTTTTTCAATAAAATAAAAATAATATTGACTTCCCTGGACAATAAATAAACTAAACAATAAATATAGGTCCTAAAAGTAATCTGTAAAAACCTCCTTATCAAGTCCCCACTGTAAATATTGCGTTTGTCGATGGATCCGAATCGTTTGAGATTGTCGGCGCTTTCGGTTTCAGTTTGTGCCGAAGCCTGCTGGCGAAAACTGTTGCACATTTTTCTGGGCCCTTGCCAAAGACCTGAACTGTTGCTTTATTTTGTATTTTTTTGTTTGTATTTTTCGTTTTCTACTATTTGTGGGAAAAACAGGAGCACAGGAGGAGTCACAGGAAGCGGAACTGGTGCAGGAACTGGTGGAGGAACAGGAACAGGTACAGCAGCTGGAGCAGCAGATGCCCACAAAATGGTGCACCAGAGCAACAATGAGGATGCCATGAACAAGATTCCATTAAAGTCAGCCGGCGGCCTGGACTCGGACGAGGAGAAGAATGGTGGAGAGCTGATGCAGGACACCGCCGCCGCCGAGGAGGCGCGACGCGAGCAGATGTGAGTCTTAAAAAAATAATGATTTCTAATAACAATAACCATTAGTGCCAAGGGCAGGATGTACGAAAGGATATGCTAACATATTTCTGTTTAGAAAGCTTTATTTTTAAAACAGAATACATTTCTCTCCTAGTTAAGTGGCTTGAAAAAGACGCTTTAATTTCGAATTTCGGGTGATAATAGATCCTTGGACACACAATTATAATCCTTTCTTTGTCCGACTCCACTAAGTTCTATTAAAAAAGACAAGTTTAAGTTTGAGGAAAATATTATTAAATTAATATTAAATTTATTAAAACCTAAACAACCTACCGGCTTTCATTTCCAGGCGAGCCAATGTATTAGCATGGATGAAAAAGCTAACCATAGTATTGATATGCTTTATTGGAATCGCCCTGATAAGTTATGTGATCATCAGCCTTTGTTTCAGTGGTAAGTGATTAAAAAACAAAAGCCTAAAAAAAAAGAGAAAAAAACCGATAAGCCAACAACATCCAGCTAACAAATTCACTCACCCAAGGCAAACTAAAATATGAATGAAAAACCGTGACAGACTTTGTGGGACAGACTTTAGCAAAAAATCTCTTTGTAGTTTGTAAATATTTAGTCAGCCATCCCCTCTTTAGACCACAAACGAGCTTTACTTTGCATGATTTCTCCGATCAATCATCTTAACCAAGCACCTGGCATTTAATCTAGTTAAAAAAAAATAATTTCTTTTAATTGTGGCACAAACAAAAAAAAAAAAAAGTATTCACATGAACCAAACCCAAACCAAAAACTTTACACCCTAACTCACTTAACAACTACAACTACAAAGACTGGCCGAAATCGACGCCAAATAGAAACAACAGCACAGCCTCAGCGAAAGCAACAATTAAGACGACAGCAACACCAACAGGGCCAAGTGCAACAGAAGCAGCAGCATCAGAAGAAGCAGCAGCAGCAGCAGTAGCAACATCATTAGATTTTGATGTTTCTTCAACAGAAGATTTTGCACAAAAAGATAATTCTGCACAAACAGAACCTGCAATTTCAACAACTATTGCACCAGCAATTAGTAGCACAACTTTCACAGCAACAACAATAATAGATAGCACAACAACAACAACTTCTACTACTACAACAACAACAACAACAACCACACAACCAACAACTACTAGAACAACAA
Organism: Drosophila pseudoananassae pseudoananassae; assembly: GCA_018153035.1. Classification (NCBI taxonomy): domain Eukaryota; kingdom Metazoa; phylum Arthropoda; class Insecta; order Diptera; family Drosophilidae; genus Drosophila; species Drosophila pseudoananassae. The sequence goes on along the minus strand of JAECXR010000023.1, from coordinate 1,107,681 downwards.
CAGCAACACAAAGCAATCCCAGCCCTACACTTACAACATTTACTTTAACAGATGAGCAGCAACAACAGCAAAATGAGCAGGCAACCGGATCCGACACGATTGGTAATCTTAATCTTCTGGACACCACAACCACATCCTCGGAGGATTCAGTGCCCAATGTGGCAGCCTCAACGGCCGGCACTACCGTACCACCAACACATCCAGACCTCTTGGACCAAATCCGCATCGATACCAGCGATCAGTTTGAATCCGTTTTGGGAGTTTACCAGCACGGCGCCGTGAGTTCGGATAATCTAGAGTGCAGTAAGGTTGGGAGGTGAGATGCTCATAAGACTAAATAGAAAAAATATTTGTCGGGGTCACCAATACTCAGAATATCGAATATCTTGAATATCTTTGCTTATTAATGTTATTTTTAAGACCTAGGAGACTATCTAAATTTCGATTTGTAAATAAAAATATATTTTTAAATATATGTTTGCCTATAAAAGATCACTTACGAAAATTGCAGATAACTTTAAAGCGCATACTTTTGTTGGGGTCACCACTAATGATATTTTTAAATAGACTTCTAGGTTTGTTCAACTTTCTATAGGGAATCTATAGGGGAATCTTAAAAATGTGTATCTAGAAACTAAAATCTATTTTGTTTCCTTTGTCAACTATTGTCGGGGTCACCTTTTGACCTAGTCCTTTATTACAATTACTCTTAACTATCTTTTTCAGCAACATCCTTGCCCGCAACGGCAGTGCCGTAGATGCCGCTATATCAGCTCTTTTGTGCAACGGCCTTTTGACCATCCAGAGCCTGGGAATTGGGGGCGGCTTCTTGATGAACATTTACAATCGAGCTGACCAACATGCCACCTCGATAGATGCCAGGGAAGTGGCTCCGTACGCTGTTGAGCCGGACATGTTTGCTGCAGAGCCGGAGAAATCGTACAAGGGACCCCTGAGCATTGCAGTGCCCGGTGAGGTGATGGGCTATCATGAGGCGCACATGCGTTTTGGAAGGCTACCGTGGGAGGATCTTGTGGCTCCATCATTAGAGCTCTGCGAAAAGGGCTATCATGTGTCGCAGCACATGGAAAGAGCACTTCATGCGGCCCTGCCACAAATTAAGGAACATCAACAGTACAAGTAAGTTTACAGGTTCACCATCAAAAACATTATTTAATAATTCCTCTAATTTCAGGATCTATTTAAATCCCAAAACTGGAAATCCCCATTCCGCCGGAACAGTTGTCAAGCCTCCCAAGAATCTCTGCGAGTCCTACAAACTACTTTCCGAAAACGGACCGTTGGACTTTTACAATGGAACTCTGGCTGCGTTACTGTCGGAGGATCTGAAGGATATCGGCAGCATAATCACCAGCAATGATCTCTTGACTTACCAATCGGATGTCGTCAACTCCATAACGATGGATCTGGGCGAGGATACCCTCTATGTTGTACCGCCTGTCAGTTCGGGTTCACTCGTGGCACATGCCCTGAGCATCTTGGAAGGATATAATCTGACTAAAGAGGATCTAGCCACCGAAGAGTTGAAGGCAAGGACCGTTCATCGTATTACGGAAGCCGTCAAGTTCGCCTTTGCTCGGAGATCCGAATTGGGGGATGCCCACTACATCGATGCCCGGGAAGTGGTCAGTCAGCTAACTAATCCTCAGTTTGGTAACCAGAATCGTGCCAAGATCAACGACTCTCATGCCCTGCCCGATCCAGTATCGTATGGTGCTCAGTTCTCCGGCAATGAGGATCCGGATGGCACCTCTCACCTGGTTGTTTTGGCGCCCAACGGTGATGCTGTTTCTGTGACGAGTTCCATCAATTCTTAGTGAGTTTTAAATTTTTTATTTTTTTTTTTTATAAATGGATTATTATTTATTTTTGCAAGTAAGGATATTTTAAAAAAGATCCTTTTCCCGTATGAATTGTTTTCCAGTGACGAAAGCTCCATATAGGTCAATATATTTTATAGAAATTTTTGTGACGAAGGAAATCGCATTTATTCAAATACTAAGCCAAATATAATCTTTCAGCTTTGGTTCCGGATTAATTGGACCACGGACCGGAATTGTTTTGAACAACGGAATTAACGATTTCGCCGTGACGAACAATTTTTATGGACTGCCACAGTCCGAGGCGAACATTATTGAAGCCACAAAGCGTCCGATGTCCTCCCAGTCACCCATCCTGCTGACCGACAAGTCCGGGGACATCCGACTGATCCTTGGAGCTGCCGGCGGCACCAAAATCATTCCGGCCGTGGTCGAGGTGGTGGCCAATGTCCTGTGGTTCGGCGAGGATCTGCGAACGGCGATCACTGCCCCGCGTTTCTACCATCAACTGCTGCCCGATGTCCTAGAGTACGAGGACGGTGGCTTCTCGGAAACACTCCTGCAACTCCTCGCCAACAGAGGACACACTTTGAAGCCAGTTTCGAAGTTGAAGGGTTCGATAGTGACGGGCATAGCACGGAACTCGACTGCCATCTATGCGAATGCCGATTACCGTAAACGCGGCGGTGTGGCCGGGTTTTAGGGTGGCTCAGAGTCCACCCCATCAGTCACTCACACACACTCACCACACACGCACACACCATACACACACACACTGCATTGAGATTAGAAAGAAAAAGAAAAAAAAAAGAGGTGGCGAATCAAAAGCCAATCAATTCGCATCAAGTGAAAAGTATTTAAGCTAGCTATGTCTTTTTTACATACTATGTATATCGTACGTTATATAAATTTATATGCTACTACCTAACTACTACCTTATACAATAAAAATAAAGTATAAAATAAAAACACATCAAACTATAAAATAATAAAATATAAACCAAGAAAAAGCGAAAAACCAAAAATGCGAAAATAAAAACTGTAACTTTTCCATAAACTGTAAGACACTTTTCTAAATTGCTTTCCGTACAGTTCTATATTTTTTTCAAGTTTAAAATATTTTTCTATTTGTTTTCAAATTGGGCTTTATTTTATTTTATTTTTTTAAAGTTAATTTTCAAAATATCCCATTTCGAACTCTACACTCTCCAACAGAACAAAATTGTATGACCAGAAAACTATATACCATATCTACGCCCAAAATCATACTATATATTTTTTATTTCACAAACCCCCCAAAAAAATGCTACAACATTTTGTAATTTTTAAATCATTTAAGATTTCAATAAACTTAATAGGAATTCTTTATTTCTGGAAAGCAACAAACAACGTTTTTTCTGACATTTGCTGGCTATCGTTATGGCTATCGGTATCGTTAATCGTTATGGTAATAGTTATCGTAATATTATCGTAACATATATAATTATATACAGGTTTTTCTTCTTTTCTAAATGAATTTTAAAATGTGTTTTAAAAACTAATTGCTAGGCTGCTACCCTGTAGTTTGGTTCCTGGCATTCAGTAAGTAATGTATATATATATATCGTATATAGACGATGGATCCATCATATAAATATATATATATATACAACTTTGGACTAGATGCTGTGGTCGGAGGACTATATACACAATGCGAGAGAAGTAATGATTGAATGGTCTACGAATTACAATACTAGATGCTTAAAAACAAAGTAAATACAATGCCATTAATGCTTAGATATAGATATGATGGATATATGTATATAGTTGTTATACATCATTTAGCTACAGACCTCTGGGAAACACCATTCTTCCTTTTGTGTATCTCTCCCATAACCCAGAGGTCTTGAATTCTTTGCTTTAAAAAAAAAAGTTCAAGTACAGAAAATCCATAGTGCTGCCTGCTTTTTAATGTTTTTGTTGTTTTTTGGAAAAATCTCTAGATTCTCTCTCCTCCTAGTCCTGCTTCATTTTTCAAATATGCAGAGTGGCTCCTGGTATGGAGGTGGAACTGCCGGCACACGACTTGGCCGAAGTCTGTGGCGGTTCCAGATCCTTAACCAGATCCAAATCTATAACCAGGCAGTCGTAGGCCGGCGGTGGAAGTTCACACTTAACCACACTATCATAACTCGGCGGCAGTGAGTCCACAATGCGCAAAACATCGTTCTGGGAGTTGATCTGGTAATTAAAATCATAATTAATATGAATATTTAATATTAAGATTTTTTATTTACTCACATGTGGTATATTTCCGCTACCGGCTCTGTTTCCCGCCTCATCAATGGGTCCCGCCCAAATACAGACACCCATACGGTGTGTCACATAGCCGCAGATGATCACACAGATGATTAGCATTCCAATGCCGAGGGCAAAGACCAGCCAACGTGATTCCTCATCCCGAAGATTCTTCTCCAGCTGGAGGGCACACAGGATGAGGACTGGCACAGCCACCATGGCCACCAGGAGATCCACAATGGGACGCTGGGTGCTGGGTCCGCCATTCAAGGGACTTCGTCCCGATGCCCCCGAGCCATGGCCCATCGAATGGGAGCCAAAATTTTGGCTGCTGCTGTTCGGGGTTAGGGTGGAACGGGCCACCACGGTGTTGTGATTCTGGAGGACCATACTAGAAAATAAATTACAAATTTAAATATGGGACTAAAACATTTACTAAACTTGTAGATTTAAGATTTAATTGTATATTTCATAAAAGAGAATAATTCCCAAACCCTTGTAACTGGGAACATTAGCTTTCCAAGACCTAAGAACATTATTCTAAACTTTCCTTCAATGAAAAAGCACGATTTTGGATAGCCGTCTGGGTAGCCGGGTCTCATGTTTATTCCATGGGAATCGCCGGATAATTGCTGCATCTCAATTGTTAATCCCGAATGAATAGGCATGAGAACCGACTTTGTTCCGATAATCGTAACCGCTGAGCTAACCCGACCATGGATGATTAGCTCTGAGCTAATTTCATAATTTTTATAAAATTATCAACTAATTGGTATCTGCCTGTAAGAATCACTTCAAATCTATAGCAAACATTATTATTGATATTATGATTTATTAATTATGGGCTCCACACCTTCCGTATTTCAATTTGTTGGGTAAATATTTTCCAATTTATCATATTTAAGGTAAACAATATATATCTATTTATTAAACAACTTCCCGCATAAAAGAAAACGAAAACTGCGTCACAAAAACTAAATATTTGTTAGGCATTTCTCGTTTGGAGTCCAATTAACATTGGTTAGCATTCAATTACCCGCCAAGATGTATCATATTCCAATAAATGTTTACATTGTGTTTGTGTTTGAGGGCTTGTGGCTTATGATACATATGTATATATATTTTATATATATTTTACCTGGGATCAAAGGCGTTGCTTAGCAACAAGTCGTATACAGCGCGCATTTTGATATCAACTTGATCCGATTCTCCTTTTTGTTTTTATTTCAATAGCTCTGTACTTTTATTTTTTATTGATATCAATTGGTTAATTTATTTTAGTCTTTTTGTTATTGTAAGCACATCTATTCAACGATACATGTGTTGGGGAAAGAAATAAAAAAGAGTTTGTGATTTTATAGCCCTGCTAATTGGAGGACTATGTCCTAAAACTTAAATTCTTTTTACTAATTTTTTTTAAACAACATTTTAAACTGGCGCCATAGACCTGATATCGATTAAAAGTTATCGGTATTGCTATACAAGCAAAGTGTCATCTTTAGCTGCACTTGTCACCTCCCCCAACTCCCCATCTTCGCCAGCCGCCATGATCAGTTGTCCTTTTGTTTTTTAAATTTCAATTTTGTGTGTTTTATCAGTGCTTTTAATAAAATAAATGTTTAATTTATAATTTAACAGTGTTGTGCTTAAAAACAGAATGAAAAAATATCATTACAAGTGCAAATTCAAAAAATCAGCGCCGGCTGCCGGTGGCCATTTCTTTTTTTTTTTGTTTGTTGTGTGTCCTTGTCAGAAAATTATGTTGATCGGTAAATAAATATAATCCTGAAGGTCCTGTTAGTGTTTAAAAATGTTGTCATTAAGTTTTTAAATTTGTTTTGTGAAATAAGGGGCTGTTTGTTTATGTCCCTTTGCGGAGCGACAAACGCAGCATAAAACACCGTTAGGTAGTGATTGCATCTACATAGTACATACATCTGCACTGTAGAATGTATGTAGATATGTAAATAAATAATGTATCAATGAAGTATGTATTTTAAGGATTTATGTATATAAATTTTACACGTAAGTTGCTGTATTTTCTTTTCTATTTCTTTAAAATAATTAATTCTTATTTTTGCTCAAAAATATTTCTCGCAAGATTATAAAAATATTCCTAGTACTTCATTGTACTTTTTCATATAATTCTTTTTTTTTTTAAAACACTTGAAAAATAAAACTTTTCTAGCAATGATTTCAGAATTCCTTGAATTTTCCTTTGGCTGGCATTTAAAGCCATTTAATTCATTTGTTTTTTATTTATTTAATCATTGAGTAAACACCAACAAAGCTGTTTATATCTATTTATATTGTAGATGTTTTTTTCGTTTTTTTTCTTTATAGTTTGTGTAATTTATGTGCATTTTATTTATAGTGTTGTTGTTATTATTTCTTCAGAGACTCTTTATGATTCTGTTTTCTAATTTTTTTTCTATGTTTTTTTTTGATGGCCTTATAAACGTGTTACAACGCCAGAGATAAGAATACAAAATCCGAATGAAATATATTCATTTAAAGTTAGTTTTTTTCATCATCTGGGGAATTTTTTCGTCTTGATTGCCTTGAATTATCAGTTGAAAGAAATGTGTATTGATAAGAGAGGTTGGAGCACGTGATTAATTGTACACTTATTTCTTTTTATATTAAATATTTAATATATATATTTGCACATTGGTTAGCTGGCCATAAACACTTAAAAAATTAGCACTAGCATTGGACTTGAAGAAAAAAAGAAAACAAATTTCACACACTTTGAGAAAAAAAATAGCAGAGTCGGCTTTGGACTGGCTTGAACCAATTCGTGGCACTCTGGGCCGGACAAATGTTGCAAACTGACTGGAAAAGTGTCTGGCGAAAAAAAGCGACCAGTTAGCATAATGAAAGTATGCTGTCAGCTGAGAATTGATTTAAAAATAAAATATAAGACTAAAGGATATCCTAGAAAATGAGAATCAAGAGATTTTCGCGCAAAGAAACTTTAAGATAAGATCGCATTTTTTAAATTTTTTATTAACAAAAGAAACAGTAAACACGTTGTAAGTAAACCAGTTCATTAATAGTTTCCCAACCCCTTTTATAAATAAATAAAACCTCAAAACAATATACCTTTTCTGCCTTTAGTTTCCTTAATAACTGAATAATTATTTGCCTTTAAAACTAAACTGTTATTACCGGCGAGTGTGAACAGAAAAACTAGCAAACAAATAATTTGTAATTATAGCCAAAAGCTAAATAGTAGTTAAGTTTTATGAGAGCCCAAAGTATCCACTTTTGATGGGTATTTCCCCTCTATAAACATTAAATTGCATTTCAAGAATGAAAAGCGTAGCAGTTTTTTAATTTGTTCTTTCTTTTTTTTTTTTTGTTTTTTGAATGCAATCGGAGACAATAAACAAAGGTTTCAACTGCGCTGGTAATTGCTTAAGAAAATAATGATAGCGGAATTATTTACAGAACAAAAAAAAAAAAACAAAAGCAAACCGGTTGCCATTTTTTGAACTTTATCTTAACAATTTTCTGAACTCTGGAGAACTCTATCCAAGAGATACAAGCCGGCAGATAAAGATAAAGTCTGGCAAATAGTCTGGATTTTTTAGAGATGAGAAAAAAAAGGCGAGACAATACAAATAAATTTGCAATTTTAATTTCACAAGCAGCTGCATCTCGTGATAGATACACAGATACAGATTCTTGAGATACAAAGATATATCTTATATACATATGTATGTATGTATGGAAAATGTAATTCTGGATAATGATAAGACAACAAACCGAAATACAACCGGTTGTTAACTCGCTCCTCGTTAATATTTCCATTTGGATGATTTAGTACTTCAATCAGTCTTAATTTATAAAGTTTAATTTTTTTTTTTTTTTCGTTTTGCGTATTTTTGGGCCGAGGACCCAGTTTTGGTTCACCGATTTGCGTAAGAAATATAAAAGCGCATTAACCCCGCCTTAGTCCGATTCTCAGTTTCTCAAATTTCAGACTTGAATATCTGCATCTTGAAACAATAAATCTTGTCTGTGTTTACTGACTTTTTGTTTGTTTTGTGTGTGTTTGTGTGTTTTTTTCACGATTATAAACAAAAGTTATAAACAAATGAGGGGCTTCTGATGGGATTACTATTTCCCTGAGAACCCCGCATGGCGACATCAACTTTAATCATTTTATTATTGAAATATTGAATTATCTCATTACTTAGGAGTTACTCACAATTGTCAGAATCAGAATCGGAATCCGAATCAGATACAAAATCAATCTTTAGCCATCCGTAGGTACTTCCGTATTGGCTTTACAATAAAAAAAAATCTTTATAGACTTCCGCTGAGGAACGTGATTTCATAAAAATTGTGAAATATCTAGATGAGGAATATATAAAATATTTCATTAAAGTCAATGACCAGATTCGGGGATTGCACTTCCTAGACGGTGGAGGATATGGGGTTTTTGGTAATTAACTTAAGATACTATAGGGTTGTAAGAGGGTTCTTAGAGAGGACTTCTTGGAATCCTTTCCAGAATGATTATTTGTTGAAGAATAAAAAACCTTCTAACAAAATTACTTCTTAGAGAGTTCATTTTTCTTGAGAGCTTGTGGATATATTTTATCAGTATCAGGCTAGCATGTTGCAACGACAGGTTCTTTCATAAAACCTAGTCTATACTTATCTTGAGCTATACAAAGGTTATGCCAAGAGAAATATATGATATTAAAGTTGAGCTTGACTTTGAAATAAAGTCGACTTTGATCGAGAATCGTCAGCAATGGCCCAGAAACCCAATTGGAGTATAAATTAGCCAACGGATCCAGACATCGGGGGACAACAAATATATATACAATATATATAAATGTATATATTTTATAAATACAATTTCAGCGAAAAGAACATATTGTTGACGCGACTTGATGCATTTCTTTTCCCGCTTAATTTGCATTTTAAGTTTATTTGTTTTTGGTTTTCAAGACCTTCGATTTTTTTTTAAGTGATACTATATCTTTAGGGTTTTTACTTAAAAAAAAAAGATTTACGGAGAATTAACCTTACCGCAAAAAGAAAAATAACAACAAAGCCGTAAAAGTATATTGTTCTCAGTAAACGAGTGAATTTCCCTATTTGCCTTTCGGGAAATGCGTCATATATACGAGAGAAAATATTGTACATATTATGATTCAGATATATATCCCAGATCTGTTGCAGTTGGCCTGGAATTTTCTGAGGCTTATCAGTCGAGAGATAAGGCCTGCGAATGCAATATAGAAGGCTTAAGCCGCACAAAAGATAATGTTAGAATACCATATAGAGTATTATGTGCTTATCATCCGATTCGAGGAACAGATCTCGTTGCCAGGGAGAGTGTCCAAATATGGGGGATTTGCAAACAAAATGCACTTTAATTGGGGGGGATTTTTGGCCTGAATTACATTTTTTCACTCGTCATGTTCAACTGCAAAGTCCTTGATTACAAAGTGCTTAATTCAAAAAATAAAGAATACCATAAAAACTAATTCTTATTTTTAATTAAAGAAGCTATTTTGAATATTTCCTTATTACTTGTTTAGTTTCCAAGTCTCTACTTGACAAACTCGTATCTCAAAACAATGAACAATTTAATTAAAATTCTTATGCCGATATTCCCGACCATCCTCACCATTATCCGATGTGTGGCAACAACAATTCTTTATATTAATTGCCGCGACAAGAAAATCATAAAAAATGAAGAAAAACTTGACGAAACTGACGCCCACAAGATATTCTTGGGAATTGTCTGGCCCACTTAGCCGAGGGAGTCTGAGTTGGATACAATCAGCGGGGAACAGTAGAGGGCATCGTAATAGTAAGCTTCAAAGTATTTTACATTTTATTTAAATTGCAAACTCAAAAGTATTTTGTTTTAACTTTAAATAGTATCTATTAGTTAGTAACAATAAGTTAGAGTTAGAGAACTACAACTCGGCATCAAATAACGAGTATGGTCCACTTGTAACTAGTGACAAGACTAGCTGATTTTAATAAGTGTTATATTTTTCTAATTTAAAGCTTTAATAATTTACTAGTAGTAAGTAGTATTTAGTAACGAATGTGGCCGTATTGTAATTACTCTGGCCCACTAGTAAGTAGCCTCTTAAAGCGAGTATTTAGCAACTAGTAACGAGTGTGGCACTCTAAGTCGAATTGGAAGCTAGTAACTATTAACTAGCAACTAGTACCTAACAACTAGTGACTAATGACTAGTAAATAGTAAGAAATAATGATCTTAAATGTATTTAAAGACTCATTTAAAACTTAAATTCTCAAATAAGTTCTTCCTTAAAGTATTATATTTTCCTAAAACCTAAAAAACCAACCTGATTTGTTTGTCTTTTTTATGTCTTTACATGAACCAGTAACGATGACGCTGCCACGGAGTGGCATTATTAATGTATTAATTGATCGGAACCGAGTGCCGTTTAATTGTGAGTGCTTCTCCCTTATTGATTGACTAAATTGTGGGATATTTTATGTTTTTTTCATTTTTTCTCTTGAATGGCATGGGGGCTTCTCGGATGACCCCTGTAAAGTGAAAGCTTTGGCCAAATAGATCACTGGCCGGCACAGCTTCTCGATTTCCTGTTTGGTCACGTAGCCACAAGTTTATTCTTTTCTTTATTATTTTTTTTTTGTTTGAAAATAATTGGAAGCCATGATATAGAAATAAAATTGTTGCCTCTTGTTTAGCTCGGCTCTTCTCTTGTTCGTGTTTTTTTTTTATGCTGGACGAAGTTTCTATATATAGAAACTAATGATTAAAAAAAAAAAGAATTAAATGTTTTGTTGGCTCCTGCTATCAATAAAAATAATTTATCTGTTGTTGTCATCGTTTTGTGCAAAAAAACAAAGAGCATATATCACTCAATGTTGGAAATATATGTATTATTTCTAAAAAAAATATATATATAGTCACCTAGTGATAAGAAGAAACACCTGTTATACCAAGATTTTAGATAGTTGGCCCACTTATGGGTGAAAAAAAAACAAATATTAAAAAACAAAAGAATACACAGATGTACATCTATCTTAGCTTTGTCCCTTTCGCTCCTTTGGCTTTTCCCATTTTCTGCAATCTATTTTTAGTCTTAGAATTAAGGGGGGGGTCTTCACAAATAAAAGGGGCTAGGGGTGGCTCCTGGGGTAAACATGTTTGTCGGCATTTTCAGAACTGAGAGAAAAGGGGTAAGGGTTTTCCCAAAGGGGTTATACGATTTATGGAAAATATTAAAAGGATATCACGATTATTATAATTCCCAATTGGTTCTGGCAAATTTGTTAAATACTTCTTAAAATATTTTGTTTATTTTTTGTAGTGTACTCACTTGAAAATTGTTTTTGTTTTTGTTTTTGGTTGTTTCTATAGCTGTGGGCTTCTCACGCAATCTCTCTCCTTTCTGGCTTGCAATTCTTCGGGATCTCTCTTCTCTTTCTTCACAATTTCTTCACAAAAATCAAACAATAAAAAAAATAGCACCAAGTGTATTGTTTTTTAAACAAAAATATTATGCACGCGCTTTAATTGTTTTGGGGTGTTTTTGTTTTGTTTTGTTTTTATTTTTTTATTTATTTTTTTGGGTTGAGATCGTTGGACTTTAAGGGGGTAGAGACTCCAATCTGATAGCGGTAGTGTATCCCTTTATCGGTGCTGGCTTTGGGTATATTCGTAGTGCTCCTTGCGGTAATCTGGATCTTCGCCTCGCTCGCAAAGGATCCAACGAATGTGCACCATCCCCACAGATCTTACGGCAATTCTACGCGTATCTTCAGCTTTCTTCAGAAGGACTCCCTCTTCTTATTCTTCTTCTTCTTCTTCTAGAGATGTATAGAGAGAGGGAGACAGGAGAGCTTCGGTTCTCTCCTTCACTGAACTTTGGAACGAAAAACACTGGCCGACCGGTCGAAAAGATCAGGAACTGCGTTCACGTACACACATTCTCTTCATCATATATAGAAATAAAAAAAAATATATATGTATTTTATTTTGTTTCTGTTTCTGTTTGTGATTCTGCCGTTTTTGAGATTCTTTCCACAAGCTCTTCGATTCTGCGGTTCTTCAGCTTTTCTTTCACGAGGCTAGTTATTTCCGATTTTCTTCGAGGCGAACCAGTGACGAGCAATGCTGAGCAGCAACTGTGAGATTCCGTTTCGGATGCCCAATGTCGTAGCGCTCCCCGCCGTATTCGCGGCCGGCTTCGACGCTGGCCGAGTGGTTGGCGTCGACGCCGATGCCGCAGGTGGTGGCAGGGGAGGTTGGGGTGGCAGATGCTGCTCTACACGCTTCGCCGCCAGCGATGATCGAGCTCTGGTGATCACTGTTACAGTGAAGCAGTGTTGGATATTGGGGGATCTTACTCTTGGAGAAGAAAACAAAGTATCGGATATTATAGAGTCTATTCATTATATTAACTTGGAAAAAATATTAACTCTAGTATCCAAAAAAACTTTTATAAAAAAAAACTATCTATAATAGAATTAATTTTGTGGAAAATGAATGAATTTTGAAGAGGAAAGTAAATAAAAAATTCGTTTTTAAGAGTTCACCTTGAAAAATATAACTCATACGCAGTGTTGTCTTAAGGAAAACATTCTTATTTTCTTTTAATCTGTTGATAGTTATTCCTTACTTTAATTTAAAAATGTTTTCATTAAAAATTTGTTGTTAGTGTTACTATTTAGGGTATTTAACGATTATTTAGATATTTTTTCTAATTAAGAGTTTGAACCACACTGCGTATGAGTAATATATTTGCTACATCACAAGTGAACACAAATTCGGTAGATAAAAATAATATTTACTTATTTTTTTGTTGAAAATATCCAAGTTTTAAATTTTCTCAAATCACCGTGAACGAGTCACCATATTGTCTTGTGTGGTAACAGCATCACTGATTTGGGGATCTCTTTGTAAAGTTCCTTTCTCTCTCTCTGGCTCTCTCGCAGTGGAGCTTGCTCTCTCGACGAAATGTGCTCCACCACTAGCTGTCTCGCTTGCTCTCTAGGTCACAGATGATCAGCCGAAGTGCGAATCTTGTGAGAATTGCGATCCGAAGATGCTTCTTCTAGCAACCCGAAGACTAGCACTGCTACTGTTGTTGTTATTATTGTATGCTTTTGAGAACTGATAAGAGATGCCGTTATCTGATTACCAATGTGACACATTGCGGCACCGATTTCGTTGTTGTAATTACTGTGTTTGTTGTTGCTTTTTTTTTTACAATCTGCACACGCTGAAAAAAGACAGGATCCAGTGATAAGAGTGATAAGAGATAATTATTAGTGTCTCACTTACCTTACAAAAAAAAAAAAACTCGGAAAAGTGATGAAATTTAGCACTTGCCGTTATTTATTTTGTATCTTTTTTTTAAATAGTTCTTAAAGATAATTTTTATGGTGGTATTTCGGGATCTGCGAAATTTCAAGAAAATTTTATGATTTTAAAAGAAAATAAGAGGATTTATGGGGATTTGAAGGTGAGTGTTGAGAAAAAAGATGATAAGATTTATGGAAAGATGTAAGTTGTGCTTTTGGATAATAATCCTTAAGATAAGATATCCTTTTTTAAGTTGAAAATTACGGAAATTTTCCTTTTTATTTCATAAATCTAGATAATCCCTCTAAAGATGTATATTTCACAAAAAAACAAATTCAAAACAACTTCTAAAATATGTAAATAATATTCTATAATTCTCTGAAAATCGAAGAATCTTTTGAACTTTTAAAACCCAATTGCGTCATTCGAAATGTGCTTTATTTCTTGATGATTATTGGACTTTTATTTGCAAGCTGTGAAATTAAAATAAATGTGGGTCAATGGATTATCAATGCCCCCGAATGAGACGCCAACAAAATGGACAATTACCCTGGATACCTCCATAGAGCCATAGACAGGATGATATTACTTACCGTTATACAGATAAGACAAACAAAAAAAAGATATATTATTATACATATACATATGTACAGGTAGTTCGATGAACACATGAACAGAGCAATGACTTGAGAATCTTGAGAGAAAAGGAAGCAGAATTCGCATCTAATAGAGATACCTATAGAGATGATAGCAAGAGAGGGAGAGAGAAGAAGGCCATTTAAGGTTTTTACGGCAAGAACGTGATCGAACCCCTTTTCCTTGGCGCGGAAAAACTTGTGCGAAATGCTGGTCACGTCTCATGGATCTGTATCTGTAACTGGGCAGTTGTATCTGCATCTTAGCCGAAAGTCCACTACTCACCTGAATTAGATACATTTGTTTTAATAGATAAACTTTATGCCGTATTCCCGGAGGCGAATTGATAACAGATCCGGACCGGGTCGGGCCAGTGGCAGAAAACAAAACCACAACTTTTATTACCGGGCCGGGACGGGAAATCGCTTATCGCGGCAACCTCGCTGGTAAAATACGAACACGAAAAAAAATAAATATACTCTGTACACTCCGTAAAGGTAAACATCACAGGTTTTATTTTTTTTATAAAAAAATGTGGGGGTGGTGTTGGGTTGGTATGTCTGGGATGGGTGGTGCCATTGCCGACGCTTCGGATAGCAGAAATTCCTCTATGAAATTATTGTTGTGGCAGCACCTCTATTTACACATTTTTTAAGCAAAAAAAAAGGGGGAGAATATTTCTCAAATAAAGCCATTTGGAAGGTCCAACACAAATAAACTAGATTATGAAGTTCGAGCCCCATACCTCAAGTATTTCACTGGAAAAGTGGGAAGTATCTTTTTGAATATAAGATTCATTTTAATCATATGTTTTAAGAGTATCTAAGTACAATCCCCTTGTACTTACTCGCTTTTACCAAAAAATCCTCACCAAGAGGGCCATGAAATTTTCAATATTTGGACGTAAGTCTGTCACCCAAAAATATATTTCAGTCACATCTCCGACACGGTAGCAAACGTTTCGATTTACATAAAATTGAATTTTTGTATAATTTTGCAAAAATTTCATACTCGCCTTTTCAAGTATTTCGAAAATTACGTAAATTGTCTGGTAAAACAGTAACATTATTGTAATACTTTGTGGTAACAATGAAGAGAAATAACAAAGTGTGTCAACTCGTTGATTATTTCGAGAAATTCATGGTTTCTCAGCTAGATATTAGAGTCGAGAAATATCCGATTTTTGAACCGTTGCTGGAAGTTGAGGAAGTTTCATCCATTACGAGGATCTACGATGTGGATCTTGAGGTCGGAGAGTCAGCAGTGGGACTCTATATGATGAGCTTAACTCAAGATAACATGCCTACAGACGTTGCTGAGGATAAGCTGAAGGATGATAGCAAAGATGAACCAAAGGATGATGAGCCAAACCCCAAAGAAGTCATGGAAGATGTTCCAAAGGACACAACCCACAAAGAATCAAGTGACGTAGAAGAAAACATTGAACCCCATGAGACCCTTGGTTCAGCTTTGAAAGAGGTCCAGCTAACAACAAATTCCTCAAAATGTGAATTGGGACTCGATATGTTGGGTTCATCTCAAGATGGAGACATTTCTACAGACGTTGCTGAGGAGAAGCTGAAGGACGATACCAAAGGTGAACCAAAGGATGATAAGCAGGAAGAGTCAAACCCCAAAGAAGTTGTGGAAGATGTTCCAAGGGACACAACCCACAAAGAATCAAGTGATCCAGAAGAAAACATTGAACCCCATGAGACCCTTGGTTCAGCTTTGAAAGAGGTCCAGCTAACAACAAATTCCTCAAAATGTGAATTGGGACTCGATATGCTGGGTTCATCTCAAGATGGAGACATGTCTACAGACGGTGCTGAGGAGAAGCTGAAGGACGATACCAAAGATGAACCAAAGGATGATGAGCCAAACCCCAAAGAAGTCATGGAAGATGTTCCAAGGGACACAACCCACAAAGAATCAAGTGACCGTGAAGAAAACATTGAACTCAATGAGACCTTTGGTTCAGCTTTGAAAGAGGTCAAGCTAACAACAAATTCCTCAAAATGTGAATTGGGACTCGGTATGCTGGGTTCATCTCAAGATGGAGACATGTTTACAGACGTTGCTGAGGAGAAGCTGGAGGACGATACCAAAGATGAACCAAAGGATGATGAGCCAAACCCCATAGAAGTCATGGAAGATGTTCCAAGGGACACAACCCACAAAGAATCAAGTGACCCAGAAGAAGAAATTGAAACGGAGAACCCCCATGAGACCCTTGGTTCAGCTTTGAAAGAGGTCAAGCTAACAACAAATTCCTCAAAATGTGAAATCGACAAGCCTACAGAGCCACGGTGTATTTTAATCAGCGGAAAACGTGCCAAACTCCAAATCTATAAGGATTTTCGCCGTAAGCTAGAAGAGATTCATTGAGAAAACATTCAAGACAGTGGTGCTTGGCGGATGGAACATGCCATCTTGGATCAACCTGCCGCCCAAGAAATCTGGACAGACTCTCTGGATATAGAGGAAGTAAAGTAAAGCTCCAACAGAGTAAAAGAGTAGAACAGAGGATATAAACCGAAAATTATGAAAATAAACTAGTAAAAAAAAAGATTTTTGTTTTTGATTAATTGGGTTAAAAATCAAGGCATAATTTTGGGCATTTTTGAAAAATATTTCAAATATATACAAGGGTAATTAATTAATTTAAAATAAAATGAAATCCATCCTCTATCCAAAACTCATTTATACTCTTCCTGTTTTTAGTTAGTTAGCTTCACAATTCAATTCATTTATTTTATCAGTATTTTTGTTAAGGTTTTCATGTGTTTTTCTTAAACTGCGCTTTTATTTTTTAGCTTAGTTTTTTATTCGGTTTTAGATTTGTCTTCAATGCTGAACAATTTACAATAAACGCGGCGCCACATGTTTTCTGTTTCAAAGTAGTTCTTCTGGCATTTAAATATTTTTGTTTTTATCTTTTTGGGTTTGCTGTTTATTTAATAATTATTGTTGTTGCTCTGAAAGTTTATGTAACTGTTGTTGTCGGAGTTGTATACAAACATACACATACATATATCGAATATTAATTTGATTATTTGATTTTTTGTTTTTATAAATTTATTTTATTTTCTAGAAAAAAATCAAATCAAAGATTTTTCTGGTGGGAGTGGTGGGAAGGGAAAAACTGTAGTTGGCCTGAACGGTTTTCTAAAAACTCATTTTTATTTTAATTTTTAACATTTATTTTTAAACCGAGCAAACAATAATCGAGTGGTAAGCCAAACAAAAAACATGAATTTCTTTCTTACTTTTTATTCGCTTCTAGTTGATTTTTTTTTAATTGATTTAATTTTTGTAATTTTTTGTCACTACCAACACACAGACGCACATCAAGATATATGTATGTGGTATTACATATCGTATTTTTATCTATATATTCTTGCCCATATACTTTTCTATTTGCTTTCTGCTGTATACACCATATTTTGTATATTTATCGTAATAGTTATAGTTATTATTTGCTTGTTAAGTTCTTTTTATTTTTCTTTTTCTGTTTTTTGTTTAGACACCATTTACAAACGTACAATTAAAGTTACAATTAAATAGACACACACACAGAAATCCTAGGCCGTTGCCATAATTTTCTCCTTTCTAAATACGCTTAGTTTGCCTCCTCTATTTAGGGATTTAATCGTACATATATTACTAAATAGTTTGTATTTTGTTTTGTCTTGATGAGTGAGTGCTGGAGTGTGTCTTGCCGATTATTTTTACCATCTGGCTTAAAGTCTAAAGTCTAATTGCTATTTCGAAAGATGTTTCACATTTAGGTATATTATTACATAATATAAGTTCTAGCTGCGTTCAAAATAATCATCGATTTTAAATAAAAAATCCTCTTGAAGAGTCGTCTATTTACAGAATACATTTAAAATTCTCTTTGTGAAATATTTTAAATCCTATGATGATTGCTTTGAGATTCTCCATTTGATTTAAAATTACAATTATTTTGAACGCAGGCAGGTAATTATTAATATATATATTTTTAGAGAGAAATCCTTGGGAGAGAGCCAAGTTCGCTGGGGGTGGGGCTATCTAGTATCTCAAATCCCGTTTATTTGTTTGTAAAGCTCTCGTTATTTCTCTGTTTTTGTTTGTTTTTCTAACAATCTATAAGCTATCACACCATTGCACCTATCTACCCTAAAACATCCAGACCTTTTCCGGAAAATCCTGCCCCCCCGGAAAATGTTTCCCCCCCAACTAACGAACTTGGCTCAATTTTCTCTTACTATTAGTATTACATTTTTTTAAATGCCTATTTTTTTTTTATATTTATCCTATTAAAAAAAAAACCTTTCTCCCACACAACTACGCACAGTAAGCCAAAAAAAAAATTACACAACTTATTTTCTTCTAGTGTCTTTGCGATATGTGAGTGTATGTGGAGTAGGAGTGTAAGTGTGTGTTGTGTTTAGGTGTGTGAGTGTCTGTGTGGGAGCGAGAAGGAACTTAGAAAATCAAGACACCCTAAAAGGAACTTAATACATTCTTCTGATTGGGAATTATCTGAATGGAAAAAACAAATTATTTGAAAAAAATGTGTCGCCCTTTAATTATTTCTTTAAAATCTTTCCAATTGATCTATCGTTTTGATATTCTATTTTTTAGTCTAAATTTTCGCTTATTTGGAATACAAGTAGTACTGATTGAGTTTTTGCTCGATTCTTGGCTTATTTCTTGGTGTTTTTGGTTACAATTTGTATTTATTTTTACCTTTTTCGACAATTACTAGATTGCATTTCTATATTTTGGTTTATTTTTTTCCTATGGTTGGTGTTTTCGGTTACTGCGGTTATTTATTATTAATTATAATTAATAATTCGTATTTGCTTTTTGTATAATATGTGTACATATACGAGAATAAGGTCTCGGCGGCTGTTGGTGTTTAGGTATCTTAAACTCTGTCTTCGGTTTTAATTGGTTATCTTTTGGATTGGTTTTCGTTCCGTTTCGTTTAACTAATAATAAGATACAATTTTTCAAAATAGCCAGAGACTTGAAAACATTAGGTGAAATCTTGTGAAAAGATTCAAAGACCTTCGAGGGTGGGGTTATCGAAGAACATGACATACCAGTACACACACACTATTTTCATTTTCAAATACCTATAGTAATCATATATGTATATATTTTGGTTTTGGAAATTCTCTAATACCATCATTGCTTTTAGTTGTGAGGTCTCAAATGTGTGTGTGTGTTTGAAATTCTGTAGCGATTTGGAAAAGCTTCTAGTTTCCGTTTTAGTTCCTATTCCAAGCCTTTGGCAGTTTCTTTATTTCATCTTAAGTGGTGTTTTGCTTTTCATCTAATTTAGAAGGAGACAGCTATATATTAGAGAGCAAAAGTATACATTTATATATATGTATTATGTATATATGGAGGGGGACTGAGGGATTATAGGGATTCGGGCACTTTGAGGTAACACAATCGATCAACAATCAAACAATCAAATGCAAAAATGGCACAAAAAACACTCCAAAAAACGGGAGAACACGCGACACAGTGGCAGATCTAATTTAAATTAGTAACAACTTGTAAGTACCTCTATATAGTATATATTCTATATTGTATATATATTAGTACTTCGGATATACATACACATATATATTAATAATATGTATAAGATTATATATCCCCCTTTCCCCGAATCCTCAATTTTTGTAGTATTTGTTTCGATCTGAGATCAGCCCACGGCGATAACGGGGAATCCCCGGAGCGTATCTCAACGTTTCACCCCAAATAGATTCGGTATGGACTTGATCTTCTTCCGGGAACAGTTGAGGTAATCCTTGTACATATCGGAGCGTAGATATCTCGAATATGAATCGCTCTTCATCAGGTGATAGACATGGGAGGCGGCCACATCGAAACACCAGCGATTGGGTCCGTTCGGGGAGTTGACAGCCTCCCGGGCCAGTTCGACGGATTTGGAATCCACATTCACCGGACAGGGGGCGTCCGGAGCGAGGAACTCTTGCCAGATTTTCTGGATGGCCTCCTTAATCTCTGATTGGGGCAGGGCCTTCATTTCCTGCACGGATTCCCAGAATCTAAAGAAAAAATAAATAGATGTTGTGATTAAAAAAAAAGGATTGGAATGAAGCCAAAAAGTATGCTTTACATTCTGTTGTTGTTGAAAATTTTGTTAAAATATTTCGGTGCATACTTTTAGGCGTTAAAACTTTATATACTTGTCTTGACTTACTTGAGATTTTCTCCGCTATACTCTTTTTCAAGGAATTTCGTAAACTGTTCACGTCCAATGGCATCATTCAGTAATTCACGTAAACTGAATGCCCAGCGCTTTACACGCCGTACAGGAACTTCTTTGCTAAAGGTTTCGAGGTTGAAAATAAATAAATATTATTACAGTATATTTATAAGCCTTTTTTTTAATGTCTATACTGATTGGAATATTTTTTTAGAAAAACTATAAGAAACTATAAGCTTGGGACTCAGATAATCTGCAAGTTCAAGTTCGAGTTTGCAACTCTTTGCTGTTAGAATATTTTTTTTTAAGATTTTTTTTACTTAATTATATTTTATATTAAGCTTATAGGCTTAGGTTCTTTTTCAATATTTTCTTACCTATTTTTCTCGGTATCCCACATTTCGGTGCTATCCGTTTGCCAAGGATTCGGCAACTCTGGCGAGGTTATAAAGTAATCGAACTCATTGTACTGATCGTAGTAGGCAACCAAACTATAAAAAAAAAATATTAAAAATATTATTAAAAAATGAAGAAACAATTAAATGAAAAGACATACGACTCGGCTGCCTTGGACACTTTGATTGTGCGCCGCTCGAGCTTCTGCTTTCGCAGGGCAATTATCCTTGTGAGCTGCTCCACCGGATTCTTGGCCAAGGAGGCACCCGCTGAGCCAGTGCCGTGACTAGAGCCACCCCGCCGGTAGGCCTTCTTAATATCGATCTCGGTGGTGTTGACACATCCCGGCATCGGCCGGTGGACATCCCAAAAGGCTCGCTCCTGCGAATCCAATACCTTGCGCTCCAGCTTGTCCCTCTTCTTGGCCACCTTACTTTGCGATTCGGCCTGTTTTTTTTTATAAGAAATTATTAGGAATTATTATTAAAAGTTGTTAATTTTTAAGAACTCACCTGCATGAAAATAAATTCCCATTTGCGTGAAAACATTTTCTGTAATTTGGCCAAGTTCTCGGCTTCGTAGTCGGCCAATTCCAGTCTCGTTTTGTTCTGCATTGTCCTTTTGCACAAATAGACGGCATAGTCCGTGTTCTCGGGCTCCCAGCAGTTCGAGGGCCAAAAATACGGGGTCTGGAATCTGATCAAGAATATTTATAAAAAATATTAAACAATATATAATATGAAAAGCCTAAAAGTATACTTCACCTGTAGAACGTTCCATCGTTTTTCACTGTCAACGCATGATCGTCTATGGGAAAGATATAGCCATGGGAACTGAGCAGATGGGCAAAGTGCAGGGCCTCCGTCACATCCTCGACATCAAAGTTCTTCAGGATCCAGGCCACCAGGTCCGCTCCGGTGAATACCGAGGGCACTTTGCTCATAAAAGCCTTGACTGTCCTCACGGCCACGCCAGTAGATTCCGCCTGCATCTTCTCGATAATGGCCTCCATCTGAAAGGGGTTTATACGTTATATATCTTAACTATATATTAACTCTTAACTATATTAACTCTTAAATATTTATTTATTCTATTTTTTTTAATTTTTCAATTAAAATTAAAAGAAATCTTCAAAGAAACTACATTAAATTAGAGTTCTTAAATAATTATTTTGATTTATAAAAATTAAATTATTATTATTAATTTAAAAAAAAGAATAAAAACTTAAAATTAAATAATTAAATAATTTTTTTTTACCTTTTTGTAAACTAAAATATTTGGAGCATCTTCGTTTTTGCTGCCCCGCTGCTGCGACACTGTCGGCACTGCCAGCGTCGACGCCGACTGCGGTGGATCCCGCTGCGATGCCGACTGCGACGCTGACTGCGAATTGTGATGATGATGATGATGATTCCCGCTAACGGTTAGTAGACCGCCGCCACTACTGCTGCCGCCGCTCTGCTTGCTGCCCGCTTGTGTTGCAGCAGCGGATGCGGAAGCGGCCGCCGCCGAAGAAGACGACGAGGTGGAGGAGGTGGTGGTGGCTTTGCTGGTGGAGGCGGCGGCCGCAGCGGCAGCAGCATTTACCGTTTTAGCCAATGGCGGTGGCATACCACTGCACTGCGTTGTTGTTGTTGTAGCTGCTTCCTTGGCTGTTGTTGCAACTTTTGTAGGTGTTGCAGTGGAATCAGATGTTGCTGCTTCTGTTTCATTATCTATATGGATCCCGTTATTATTACCATTTGGCAGCGTTATTGTGATCGTATTGCTGTCCGTCGCTGCCTCTGCTGGCGTTGCTGCTGCTGCCTCGGCCGGCGTTGTCGTCGCTGCTCCTGCTGCTGCTGCTGATGGTGATGGTGGGGCTACTGCTACTGCTACTGCTGGCTGCTTGACGGCTGCGCTGCTGGCTGCACTGGTGGCTTGAGTTTTGTCCGCTTCTGAATTCATCGTTACCATTTTCAAAACCAATTTCGTTCAGTGTATTAATTTCGTTCTATTTATATATAGCTTTTGATTATATTTTTAAAAGCGTAGGTGCCGGCTGCCTCCAAAAAAAAAAAAAAAAAATGAAGAAAATCCTCGAGGCTCGAGGGTATGGTGGTGTTGCAGGTGGTAGTGGTGGGCGGATTTTTCCCAGCTCAGCGAGCTATTTTCAAGCTTGAGTCTCTCACAGTGTCTGTGTGCGTGCTGCGTGTGTGTGTGTGTGTGAGTGTGCTTGAATCAATTTAAAACTTTTCCACACAAAAGTTATCCTTCATTTTGCTCATTTTTTCTCAGCTCTGCAGCCATTTTTTCTCTCTTGCCTTTTAATTTCCTTCGATTTTTTGGATTTTCCTTTGAAGGAAAAGCTAATATCCTTTTCTTATTCCTTTATTTTATGCTGTATGCAGAATTTTCCAGGAGTTATGGCAGCCACACTCACAGGCCATCACACACACACGCGCACTCACACATACAGACACGCACACGGCACCCGATGAAGGATAATGAATTTTTTTTTTCCTTCTGCCTGTTGTTTATTTTTCCAGTCAACAGCTCTGCTTTCTTCTATTTCTTGTTTTATTTCCAACTTTCGAATTTTTTATTTGAAATTGATTTATTTTTTATTTTTGGCTTTTATTTTTGGACTTTTCTTTTCTCTCCTTTTTTGGCAATTTAATAATCCCGTTAAAGCGGAGTTTTTCCAAAAACTTTTTCGCTGTTTTCTGCTCTGCTGCCTTGGCTTGCTGTTGCTGCTCTCACTCTCCCCGTCTCTCTTCCGCACTCACACACAAACGCACACACACACATGCATAAGCACACATCCTGGTAATTGACCTCTCGCTCGCACACACAATCGTCCTGTCCCGCTTTGGCGCGAGGTGTTTTTTAGCTTTTAGCTCGTAATCATTTTACGGCCCAAAGTCAATCGGCTCCTTGGAGCTTCCTGCTGATAGTCCTTTATCGATTTTTCGTCAATCCTCCCCCGAAAGTACTCTCTCTCGATTGCTGCTCTCCGCCCGCTCTCACTCTCTCTCTCTATCGGAATCTATCGTGCATGCGCTCTTACCGTTGTTTACATCTAGCCAGCTGTTAGGGTTGCCGCCCCAAGAATTGTCCCAAAAAATCGATAAAAAATCACTTTTTTCAATTTTCTTTATTTCGATAATAAGAATTTGCATCTAAAAATTATTTCATTTATTTAAATTTTAAAATAACAAAAAAAAAAATCATACAAGATAGATTATATGGTTTATGGTAATAGAACTTATATATAGATTTTGTTTTATGCATAGGGTTGTCATTAGTTGCATAGCGTGATTTTTTTTTTTTTTATTTAACTTATAGTGACCTTAGTTGTTATGGCTTTTATACAGATATTATATATTTTTTATTCCAAGGCAATTTTTTCTTTCCAAAGTTGCGAGATTATAATAAATACAAAACAAAAAATAATACATTTAGTGTGCAGGATAAGGAAAATAGAATATTCCTAAAGATATCAAGGTTATATATATATGTATATAGTATGTAATATGTATTTTACTGCCCCTAAGACTAAGTTTTCAAGTGCATTGGTCGATTTTCGATATTTTCGATCTAGTCGTACACTCCAATTTTTATTTACATAGGTTTATATACGATATATATATTTATTACGATATAGGTATAAATATATGTATGTATGTATGTGTGTGCTTGTGTTTGCAACCCTCTCGGCGATAGGCGATGATCGGTTATCGATCAGGATCGATCAGAAATCGGGGTTTATCTTATATGACCAGCTCTACGTAATGTAACTACTTGGATAAGATGGTAGCGAAGAACTTGAAATAAAATCATTTTATCTATAAATTCAATTCATTTATCAAACTGCAGAAAAAAAAATAATGTTGCGAAAAAGATATATTTAAAAAAAATGGTATTATGGATAATATTGGGATATGCTTTAGAAGGCATAGTTTTGTTTTTAAATTAAAAAAAAAAGGGATTTGGTTGAGGATTTGTAACTTTGATTGTTTTCTGCGAGTAAAGTAAAGTTTTCTGAAAAAGTACAGTTTTCTCTAAAAGTACAGTTGCGTTAAAAGCTACAGATTCCACAAAAGTACAGTTTCATAAAAAGTTCTTTCAAGATTGAATGAGAAATGAAAGAAATTGAGACATGATTGGTCTAAGCTGGGATTCCCTAGCAAGGTGGCCTCCCTATAGATCACAATTCGACACTACGTTTATCAAAATGACATAGAAACCATCGTTAATAGCATTATTATGGTTGTTGCTCCCTTGACTGCCTCACAGACCGATCCCGATCCCGATCCCGCTCCGACCTGTCCGACCTCTCCGACCACAAGGACTGACCGCTCTGGGCCTGGTAGGAAAGTGGCGGCGGCGGTGCTGCCAACTGGGCGTGCGGCACCAGCTCCGCCTGCGGATTAAACTGATTATTGGTATTATAGTTCACTAGGATATCGCCGGCCAGACTATGTCCGATGTTCACGCTCCTGTCGGGATATCCCTGGGTTTGAATGTTCTGCGATTGTTGTTGCTTGTTCCGCCAGTGCTTGTGCTGGGCCACGGGCACTAAGCGGTACAATGGCTCTCCGGCGGGGGCACTGGGATAGCCGGGCACAAAGTACGGCGGATACTGGGCCGGATGGGGCAAATGGGAGCTCTGTTTGGGTCGTATCTTTCGGAACTGAGGC
Source organism: Drosophila pseudoananassae pseudoananassae (assembly GCA_018153035.1). Classification (NCBI taxonomy): domain Eukaryota; kingdom Metazoa; phylum Arthropoda; class Insecta; order Diptera; family Drosophilidae; genus Drosophila; species Drosophila pseudoananassae. The sequence continues at coordinate 1,082,272 of JAECXR010000023.1, read as the reverse complement.
GGAGGCCGCTGCCAGAACTGCAGGGGATTCTGCTGAATGGGTGCCGGTGGTCTCAGTTGTGGATCCTCCAGGAATTGTGGCCCTGGGGTGCTATACAGCTGGGGGTCATACACCTGTTGCTGCTGCTGCTGTTGCTGTTTTCCGACGCGATAGTGTCGTCCCGAGAGGGCTGGATTGTCCACTAAAGTGGGTTCCAATTGAAGCTGTTGTTTTCCCACTCGAAGGTGACGTTGCCTGGGCGGAGGAGGCTGGTAGACAATTGCCTTGAAAGCGTTCTGATCCTGCTCATCGGCACTGTAGTTGACCATCGGTAGGAAGGGTTGCTTGTCGAAATCAGGGGGCTGGAATTATAATAGCCAGTGTTAGTGGAGCCAGAAATTGGGATGAGAGTGAAGTTCATGAAATAGAACACAAAATAAGCTTCCTACCTGGAATCTTCCACCAGTTGCTCCTTGAGGTGGAGTTATCAGATTACTCCTTAGGAGTTGTCCCAGCGAAGCCTCGTACTCGGCGTGCAACTGGAGCTGGGCCGTCCTCGGCTTGGGTGTGATGTTAACCACATCCGCCACGTCATTGGCAGGACTCGGAGATGCCTTGTAGTGCTGCAGCTGTTCCCTCTGATGGCTGTGGTGATGGTGTCTCTTGGGCGGCTTGGTGGCCAAGAAGTCATCGATGACGTTGGACTTGATGGAGCCAGGCTGTCGTTTGGCCTCAAAGTATTCGTAGTAAATGGGATTCGATTTGGAGAGCGGGGTATCCTGACCCGTCTCCGGGACATGACCCTCCGTGGAACTCGGCACGAAGACCAGCTGAGGTCGGGGAGTGTAGTTCACGGGGTAGATGGGAATGGGCACAGCCACCGGAACCGGCACCCGCTCCACATACTTAGGATTCTGTCTGGTGGACGTCGGAGGCGCCGGCGGAGGTGGCGGCAGGTAGCTGATGGCATTATACTTGGGCTTATAGGAGGTCCTGATGGGAGGCAGGGCGGCTGGAGGCGGTCTCGGTGTGGTGGTACTCGTCGTGGTGGTCGTAGAAGTAGTGGTAGTACTAGAACTAGTACTAGGTCTTCTAGTTGTGGACGAGGAACTGGCGCCCTCCAATCGACTGAACTGATCCGGCGGAGGCGGAAGGACTATGCCGGGCACCAAAGGACCCGGTGGCACTGGATTCGTGTAGTTGCTTTTGTACACAAAGCTGTAGGCCGGGGGATAGTACAACGAGGGATCGTCTTCGTCGAAATCACTGACATTGGCGGGCAGGCTGGCATTGCCGTTCAGGCCATTGATGAGCCAGGGACCCAGGAGGGGAGTACTCCTCAACAGACCCTTGGACGTATCGTTCGGGTAGAGCAGCCACGGGGCGTAGGGCGCCGGATAAACGTAGGCTGGAGCTTCCGGAGCTCCCGGAGACGCTCCCGTCCGGGCAAGAGGATGCGATGCGAGATCTTCGGCGGCGGCGGCGGACGCGTGGTAATCCTGGTGGTTCGCAACGGATTCCGTTCCAGTGCCATTCGACGGACGGAGGACCTCGAGTTGATTATCTCGGATAAGCTGCAGCGGCCCGTGCGGGTCGAGCTGCACGGGAAATGGAGGCGGCACTGCCGGATTGGCTGGCAGCTTAATCTGCCTACCGGGCGCATCGTAGTCATCGATGGCTGGCCAGGGACCCTGTTGATTGTCCTCGGCCTCCTCGTTGAGGGCTCCGCCCTTGATCACCAGCAAGTGATCTTCCGCCAGCCAGATGTCCTCTTCGTTGAGTCCTCCGTAGTTCCTTTCGTTGTCCAGTGGGACCTCCGGGTTCCGGGCATAGCTCAGGACTCCGGGTCGTTTGGGAACCCTCCGGAACAGTTCCTTCTCGATTAGGCCATACTTACCATCCCTCACCTGGTCGGCGAGGGTCTTTTTGGCTTCATCCTTGGGCGGTTTCTTGGCAGGAGCGTCCGCTTCCTTGCCGGACCCAGCACTCAGCCTCAAGATGCCATTGTCCCAATTATCAAAGTCATCCGGCTCGTTGAGCAAAGCCTCATCATCGTCATCGTTCTCTATGTCTCTCAGGGGCATCGCTGATGTCTTGGCTTTCACTGGCATGGGTGTGGTGGACCTCGAAGTGGTCGGTGGATTACTGAACCTCGTAATGGTCACCGGGGTACTGGATCGAACCGGCTTAAGTCCAGGCTTGGCCAGGCGGTAGCTACTACTAGCCTTGCCCCGCATCGAGGGCTTCTTAGTGGAGGTTGTGGTAGTACTCGGTGTAGTACTGGTACTCGTGGCCTTAGTTGCCTGAGTTGGCGGCGAGGAGTAGGAGTAGGAGGAGGAGGAGCTATTGGTGCTCACAGCTGATACCTCGTAGGTGGAGTGCCCCTGGGCATTGTGGATGTGTCCGGCCACCAGTCTCTGGATCATGCGCGGCCTGTCAACGAAAATTAAACAAAAACCAAGTCGTTACCCAGCTGTTAGGGATTGTAAATCAAAAAGTGGCATGCCGGGAGAGGAGGGTGCTCCAAAAGTGGGTATGGTTTAGGTTATGGAGTAGCGAGGTAGGGGTTACCCTGTTATTTCATTTAAAAGGAAGTAACTTCATTGATGGCTGTTGGAACTTATCCCAAATTTAAATAAATTTAAAGAATTTAAAAATTCTTCAAAATTAAAAAATAATAGGGATTATAAGACTCAGTGGGACTAAGACTAGAGACTCCCTCTCTTAAGCGGACAGTTAGTCTTAAAAATACGGAATATGAAAGGCACATGAAAGAATTCCTTTCATTTTTTATGAATAAACCTCCTTATTAAACTCTAAATATTTAGAAATTAAAGTCTTGGCATTTACAGAGCCCGTAAGCTTAAGTCATTAGTCTCCCTCTCTTAGGCGGACACTAAATATTATACATAAATCCTTCAAAATAGACACAAATAAATATGTAAGGCCTATTCTTTTAATAAAATATACATTTAAATTATTTAAATGCCTTCAAAATTTAAAAGCAATGGAGAATACAGTGTTTTATGGGATTAGAGCTAGGCGCACCCTCTCTTTAGCGGACAGTGAGTTTCAAAAAAAGGTTATGAAAGAAATAATAAAGAATCCTTATAATTCTTTATAATTAAACTCTCTTTTTAAAGTCTAAATGTTCTAGACATATCATAGGATATCACTAGGATAGCATAGTCATAGTCACAGACCCTCTCTTAAGCGGACACTTAATATTTTTTATAAAAACTATATTCTATATAGATAGAATATATAAAAATATATTCCCTCAGTCCTCGAACCTCCTTTAAATAAACTCTCCTTCAGTTCATCATACCCCAAACACTACAGGGTATCAGCCCAATTCTGAGACTCACGTTTTTGGTGCAACACGAGTCGTGGAAGTGGAGCTGGAATCGCTGCTGGCATTGTTGGGGGAAACACTGGAAATGGAACTGTAGCTGGAACTCAGCAAGGGGGCGGCTGCTGTGGTGGGCGGGGCCGGTTGCCAGCTGCGTCGGATGCTGCTGCCGCTGGCGATGGCGTCGCCGCTCTGCTCCGGCGTGTCGCGCGGCTGCCTCGGACTCCGGACACTTCCCCGATCCCTCAGAGATCGTCCCGTTATGCTCTTGGCTGTTGTTGTTGTTGCTGGTGGAGGTGGTGGGGTTGCTGGCGTCGTGAAGCTCCCGCCACGTCGTCGTTGCAGCAGAGTTGCCGACGTTGTTGCTGACGGCGCAGTTGCTGCCTTACTGCGACTGCGCAGCGACGGTGATGGTGACGGCGATGATACCGTTAGGTCAATGGATTGCGTCGTGGGCGGACGACGCTGGCGTGGCGCTCGCAGCGTTGGCGCTTCAGTGCTCGTTGTGGATGCCACGCCTACTGCCACGCCCCGGCCGCGGTGTCGCGGTGCTGTGGTTGTTGTATTTGTTGCTGTTGTGAGGGCGACCGCCGCCAGCAGAAGGGCTATCACTATCAAGTGCAAGGTTAACGATGCCATCTGAAAAAAAAAAAAGGAAAAAATATTAAGTGTTATTAATTAAGGTAAATAATAGAAACTAAAAGTGGAAAAAAGTGGAAGTTTATAGAAGAAATTATTTGAAGAATTTCCTTACAAAACCCCTTTAGGATTCTCCTTAAAAGGAGTTCATTTTACATCCATGAGTATGTAGTTCCATTCATACTCCTTTCCCTCTCAGGCACTTAAAGCCAGAAAACACAATGACTTAAGGCCTAAATCGGCTATGAAAGCCCGCAGACAGGCTCATTCAGCCGTTAATCAATTGGAAATGGCAAACTGAGTGAAAAAATGGCAACAAAAAAACACTTACAAGCGCTGCCTCTGTTGAGAGCGGTTAATTAACATGAATGAGCAGAGCGGCACCAACAAAACCAACAAAAAAGCAGACACTAAAGTTGCAAGCACGCGTTGCATGCCGCCACACAAAAAAGTAAAAAAAAAAACAAAAGCACAAACTCGAAGTCAAAATCGTTTTTTCTTTGAAATGCACTTGAGCGCATCAGAGATGTGGCATAAACTATTACATAATTTAAACAAAAATTAAAAGCTTACAAGATAAAGTATTTAAAATACTAGAAAAAACCTATTGGTTTCACTTGGCAAAGCTTCGAAAAAAAATATTGAGAACAAGTCTTAATAACCATTCCATTAAATGTATCTACAATTCGATTTTTTTAAGACCATGTTTTTCTAGAGAACTTAAGCCTGCCCGCCCATCAATTTAATACAATCCAATTTTAATTTCAATTTCAATTTTAGTTTCTTGGCAATTCGATGCCAAGAGACCGCCACTCTCGGCCCGTCACTTTCGACGCCCCGAAAATGCCAAAAGCGATATCAAGGACGGCGTCGATTTAAAGAAATCGGAATCATAAATAACGTTTTTACTTTTAAATTTTATTTTTATTATTTTTTTTTTCTTGGATATATTACTCATACGCTCTATAGCTAATTGACCAAAAAGCGCGACAGGTTGAAGAGAGGTGGTGGTGTTTCTAGCATTTATTTCTTTTCTTTGGCAGGCGCCAAGCTTGAGGTATTTGTTTGGTGTTTCTGGTGTTAGTGGGCGCAGTTGCCCAACCCCTCAAGCCAACCACCCAACAAAAAAACAATGCAAAGTGCAATACAACACAAAAAAAAAAATACAAAAAATATGTTTAGCTTTAGTAGAAACAATCAAATGGAACGTGATTTGAAGTCGCAACTGAAACTGAAACCGAAAAACTGGACTGCGACTGGACTTTTGGTAGGAATGCGTTGTGTCTTGTGCCTGTTCGCTCCAATTTTTGGTTTTATTTTTTATTATTTTTTTTTTAAGTATGTTTGTAAGTATGTTTGTACGTAGAACCAGCCACAAGACAAAAAGCAACGGCGGCGGCTGCCAAATTGTTGTTTGGCAATCAAAAAAACTACAAACTTTGTTAGGAAATTTAACAGCTTGAAAGTTTAAATACTCTATTAAATATATATTAATATTTATAATTAAAGTGTTTTTTGAAAGAAAATAATTATTATTTAAAAAAAAAGAATATAAAAAACTTACCATAGTTTATTAGTTTTAAATAAAAACTTTAGTTTAAAAAGCCAATCTGAACACTTTGTTTTGGAGTTTGTGAAGTTTATTAAAAAGAACTTGCTGCATACCCAAAGGAACCATTACCTTTTCGCCCTTGTGGCTATAATTCGCAACTTATTCTAACCCTTTGAACATAAAGTCTCTGTATAATTTCAATTTAAGACCATCTGCCTTCGTCTTGACCTGGGCAGGTCCTGCCTACCAAATCATGTGGGCGTTCGTTTTGAACGAATAGTCGGTCTCTACTAGCCTTTACTACCAACTGGAGGCTTGTTACGAAACTTTTTTAGGTCAGACTTTGGCCCCCTGTGGGGGCAATATATAATAAATTTAATTATCTTATTTTCATGTTTAAGAATTAGTTGGAATTAATTTTAATTCTGATAATTCTCAAATGGTTCTCGCACTGTTTGAAGGTTAAGCGAACAAAACCATATATGTATATTTTCTTAAATATATGTATGTTTATGTTTTATAGATTTTATTTATTTTTTATACCTTTCTAAATAGTCACTATACCCATACCCCTTATACGCCGTTGGCGCCCGAGTATCATAAACAGTAAATAATGAAAACTGCTCGCGTGCGCAGTGATCGCGCTGCCTAACGGTGCCTGTAGTGTTTGTACCGTCGCCGCCCGACCGCCAGCTCCCCTCCTCTGGCCATATCTTAGATTCGTCATAGAGGCGACCACGTTCCAGGCCAAGCCTTGGAGTTGCCGCCAACCATTTGGAGGCATTTTTCATAACCGCAACGAGGGTATACTCCATAGACACCAAAAAAAAAAGGTGGCTTGATTTTTGTTTGGAATTTGTATTTTGTTTCTAGTTTAGCACGAGTTCGAGCCAAAAAAAAAAATAGGTTCGAAAAATATTTTCTGCACAACTGTTTCAAAGAAAATCATAAAATCATGCTTTTAATTATGAGAATTATAATTTATATTCGGATTTTTGATTTGCAGATATTTGAAATCGAAACTATAGGACTGACTAGGCCTTTTGTATTTTTTTCTTACCTTTTTTTTTTTAATGAAAGGCAAACCCAAAAAGCCAGTTTAAGGCTATTGGCAATAAATAATTCTTTGTTTTTGTTACTTGTTGCCTGTTGCTTTACTTAAATTTAATTAGTTTGTTTGAAAACAGTTTGGGGCGATGGTGTCATAGATTAAATTGGACCCGATTCATTTTTTTGTTGCCATGTTCAAAATTATCTAATTGTTCTTGTTATTTATGATTTCGATTGGATTGTTCTTGATTCTTCATAAAAGATATATTTTTTTGTATTTATTTCCGCAACATACTTGCTAGCACTTGAAAGTTGAAATAGGAACTGTTTATACAGAATTCTATGAAAAGTATTTTATAAGCCACTGAAAAGAACGCTCTGCTCTAATTAATTAGCTCGAACAATAGGGCCACCCCCTCCCCTAACGAATACCTTTAATTCCTCTAATTAATTCATAATTTTTAGAGCAGAGAAAGACATTTGTTGCCGGGCCCCAATTGTGTAAGCGAATTAAAAATGATCAACAACAACCAAAAAATGTAATTACAAATTACGAATTAAACAAAAAAAAATGTTGTAACTTGTTTCTTTTTCGGGGGGAGGGGCTGGGGCCAAACAAATTGGAGTGAAGGTTAATCGGCGATGGTCGATGATTGATAGGAATGGAAAGGGGCAGTGGCTTTGTGGATTGTTACAATTTAAAATACACAATTTAATGGGCAGGGCTTTAATTGTTATTATTAATAGTTTGAAATGCAAGAACTATAAAGGTAAATAGTATAAATCTTAAAACATCTACGTTTATTACCACATTTTTGTGGCACCTGATTTTGAAGCGAAAAGCACCAGACCTGCTCTAAATACGGTCACTTGGTTATCTTTAGGCCAAAATCAGAGACAGGAAAACCAAACTAAGAAAAAAACAGGCATCACTGTGGGGGCGAACTACTCTGGACATCGTAGTCTCCTCCAGAGACCCAAGACTGCCGTGCAATGTTTTTCTGTTTTTTTTTTGCATATTTATTTCCAGCCGCCAAAAGCTAAATATTTGCGCTGTTGTTTCACGTTGATACCTTTCCTTCGTTTTATTTATTTGCTATTTTTTTTTCTGGCCGCGACCAGCACTTGCAATGGTCTGGAATTTTAAATAAATGCAACTGGAGTTGCACAATTATTTTTTGCTGGCCTTTTTTCAACTGTTTTTCTTTTTATCTCAATACTTCTTAGACTGCAAAGTTATGTTTGATAATTGGGGTAACAAAAATGGGGATTTAACTATGATACTGAAACAAACCATAGCTGCAGAAGTGAAGTTAACTTCACTAACTTTTAAATATTAAATAATTGTCAATCTTTTTAAGTTTTTTATATCATAGTTCCTACTATGATATAATGATATATATGATATAGTGCCCTACTCATAGTTCATTTATATAATTTTTAAGAAAGTTTTTGTTTTAAACGAATATTTAGCTAATTTTTTCTTTTTATACTCACACCCGGTACTTATGGGGAACTACTAGCCATAGAACATTTATTCGAATTACTTTTTTTTCTCACAATTTGTCCACTTTTCATTATAGAATATTTTTTAATTGAATTAGAATTGTGAAAGCTTCTAAAAAGTCAATGAACGCTTTGCTCTAATTATTTGTTTTGTTTTGTAGAGCAACAATATAAATAAAACCCAACAAAAGGCTTTAGAATTTGAATTTAAATAATACATGCTTAAAATAAACAAGCAATTAGTGGAATAAGACTTCCCTAGGGTATCAAACACAGTCCATCACTTTCTGATGCCTTTGCGTAATTTTTGAGTAATTTTTTTTATGAAGTATTATCGTTAGTCTTTCGGTTTCTGCTTCTTTTTTTTCTGTTTTGTTTTTTGGCTGTTTATTGGCAACGACGACGAATATCAAAAGGCAGTCGACGAGTGCATTAACCAACCCAGGCAGATATCTACCGATATACACATATATATTTCATTCTGTATTCCACCGAGCCTGGTGTGAAAGCGAGAGTTTGTTGGGTAAAGTTATGCTCGACGCGTAACTGGGCCAACAACAATAAAACCAACAACGAGAAATGTTTACAAAATATTCATTGATTTAAAATGTGGAATTTCAGAGTTTATTGCTTCCCATTTTTAAGGTTTTTTTCCTCGTTTTGTTTTTTGTGGGTTGATTGATCAGACTTGCATTATGTTGCAATTACAAGGGAGTTTTGTTTTGTAGTCTAACCAGCCAGTGATTTAAATTGAAATTTTCCGAAACCACACGGCGTATGCGTAATATTCAAGGCATTCCTCTATTACGTATACTCCAACAAAAAAAAAACAAAACTATATGCACTTAAGGGGGAAACTTGTGTCGCTATTTGGTGGGCGTGTTTTGCTCCAAATCTACCAGCATTACCAGCAATACTCTAGTCTTTTTGTTTCTCGGGTTGAGGGCGTGGGAAGCCAAACAACTTTATTATGCAAAGTGGCCAGAATTGAACCCCGGCCATTCCAATTTCCCATCATGATTTTGCCCTAATGACAAGCTGCTGGATACACAGCCGCCCAACTGGTGCTGGTAAGTAGGTACCTGCTTAAAGAGCCATTCGATTCGTGTGCCAGTCGTTTAGGCCAAAAGGGCGACAGCTTTTGGCTTGCTTTGGCTTTTATGGGAACAGAACGGAAGGTGAAATTAAAAGCTTGTTGCGGCCGTTTTTGGGGCCAGTCAGTAACTATTTTCTGGTTGCTATTTAAAACATGCCGGTGGATAAAGTTTTATAAATTTACTAAGGCATTCCTCTCAATGATCGGATGAGAATTGGCAAAGATATAGACATCCCCGTGGGCCATATAGGGTGGGACCACGCATTCCCCATTTTTCGTAGGGGTCCCATCAGAAAATTTGACAAAAAATCTAAAAAATAATTTGCTCTTAGATTTTGATGCAGATCTATGGAGAATCGATATAGAAACGTTTTAAGACATTCCGCCCAAGAATCGGATCAAAATTGGCAAAGATATAGACATCCCCGTGGGCCATATAGGGTGGGACCACGCATTCCCCATTTTTCGTACGGGTCCCATCAGAAAATTTGACAAAAAATCTAAAAAATAATTTGCTCTTAGATTTTGATGCAGATCTATGGAGAATCGATATAGAAACGTTTTAAGACATTCCGCCCAAGAATCGGATCAAAATTGGCAAAGATATAGACATCCCCGTGGGCCATATAGGGTGGGACCACGCATTCCCCATTTTTCGCATTCCCCATCAGAAAATTTGACAAAAAATCTAAAAAATAATTTGCTCTTTGATTTTGATGCAGATCGATGGAGAATCGATATAGAAACGTTTTAAGACATTCCGCCCAAGAATCGGATCAAAATTGGCAAAAATATAGACATCCCTGTGGGCCATATAGGGTGGGTCCACGCATTCCCCATTTTTCGCATTCCCCATCAGAAAATTTGACAAAAAATCTAAAAAATAATTTGCTCTTCGATTTTGATGCAGATCGACGGAGAATCGATCTAGAAACGTTTTAAGACATTCCGCCCAAGAATCGGATCAAAATTGGCAAAGATATAGACATCCCCGTGGGCCACATATGGTGGGACCACGCATTCCCCATTTTTCAGAAAATTTGACAAAAAATCTAAAAAATAATTTGCTCTTAGATTTTGATGCAGATCGATGGAGAATCGATCTAGAAACGTTTTAAGACATTCCGCCCAAGAATCGGATCAAAATTGGCAAAGATATAGACATCCCCGTGGGCCACATATGGTGGGACCACGCAATCCCCATTTTTCGTAGGGCTTCAATCAGAAAATTTGACAAAAAATCTAAAAAATAATTTGCTCTTAGATTTTGATGCAGATCGACGGAGAATCGATCTAGAAACGTTTTAAGACATTCCGCCCAAAAATCGGATCAAAATTGGCAAAGATATAGACATCCCCGTGGGCCATATAGGGTGGGACCACGCAATCCCCATTTTTCGTAGGGCTTCAATCAGAAAATTTGACAAAAAATCTAAAAAATAATTTGCTCTTAGATTTTGATGCAGATCGACGGAGAATCGATCTAGAAACGTTTTAAGACATTCCGCCCAAAAATCGGATCAAAATTGGCAAAGATATAGACATCCCCGTGGGCCATATAGGGTGGGACCACGCATTCCCCATTTTTCAGAAAATTTGACAAAAAATCTAAAAAATAATTTGCTCTTAGATTTTGATGTAGATCGACGGAGAATCGATCTAGAAACGTTTTAAGACATTCCGCGCAAGAATCGGATCAAAATTGGCAAAGATATAGACATCCCCGTGGGCCACATATGGTGGGACCACGCATTCCCCATTTTTCGTAGGGGTCCCATCAGAAAATTTGACAAAAAATCTAAAAAATAATTTGCTCTTAGATTTTGATGCAGATCGACGGAGAATCGATCTAGAAACGTTTTAAGACATTCCGCCCAAGAATCGGATCAAAATTGGCAAAGATATAGACATCCCCGTGGGCCATATAGGGTGGGACCACGCAATCCCCATTTTTCGTAGGGCTCCCATCAGAAAATTTGACAAAAAATCTAAAAAATAATTTGCTCTTAGATTTTGATGCAGATCGATGGAGAATCGATCTAGAAACGTTTTAAGACATTCCGCCCAAGAATCGGATCAAAATTGGCAAAGATATAGACATCCCCGTGGGCCATATAGGGTGGGACCACGCATTCCCCATTTTTCGTAGGGGTCCCACCAGAAATGTTAGAAATATATATTCAAAATATTGCTTTAAAATCAAAAACTCTTTAAAGGCAATAATGAATTTCCTTAATGCATTTATTTGGCCCCTGGCGATTTCTAACAGTGGTCTTAATAATTCCCATGTGGCTTCTGGCTCCCAAGAGCTCTTGCCACCAAACAGTTGCCACCTCGAAACCCGAATGAATCGCGTACTAACCGCACTGCCGAACGCCGCTCCGCCTTGGCTCTGACCCCCGGGGGGTAAAATCAAAGTGCAGCCAGTGAATACATGCAACACGTTGCATGTTGCATGTTGCTGGCAGCTCCCAGCTCTCAGCTATCGGCTCTCGACTCGGTCATTGATTGACACCTTTTAACTACCGTGACGCAATGGGGCGACAAAGTAGCGATCGAAAAAAAATCGCTTTGGCAGCCAAGTGACATATTTCCACTGGTTTTCTGTTTAATTTTTGTTGTTGGAAAACGTTTTTTTTTCGTTGGCCACCCACTGGTTTTTCCACCTGGTTATCCAGCACACTCCCAGGGGGAAAATATGAAAATGTCTTCAAGTCGAATTTTCACTGATAATCTATAATTATAATTGCCAGTCGCCGGGGCCAATGAAAATTACCCAACCGCACTTATGCAACGTCGATCTGGAATCAATCCAATCGAATTCGTATCCAAAGTCGAGCCACGCCTCTAAAAATAAAAAGTAAGATATAAAAAAAAAATACGAATCGTGGCCCTCCCGCCGTGTTGAATGTGTTCCGATATTTAATTTTTCACGTCGTCGCATATTTAGTTAGCATAATTTGCTCTCTAATTGTCACTGACAGTCAAAGAATGCGCCAGTCGTTGCCATTCCAAAACTGGTGTTTTTACACTGTAAAGAACTAGTTGAAAAGATTTTATGAGGTCTTAGGAATATTTAAAAAATTTGTTAATTTTCTACTAGTCACAATAATATCCCAAGTATTTCTTACAGTGCACTTGCTGTTGTTGTCAACACTTTATTTTCTTTATACATTTTTTTTCTTACAATGCGGTTTCTCATTCCTATTGGCAAACCACAAAAGCCAGCTACACCCACCACTAGTTGGTAGAAGGCAGGAAGGCAACATGATCGACTAATTATATCGACGCTCTCTATAGAACCGATCATGTATGTCGTCCATGAGGGACAACCAGTACGATAAGATCTAAGCAGGAAACTGATGAGGTTAGAAAAATGGGTTTGGCTTCATGAAATGATGGAATTATTAATTAATTACATTAAATGGGCTTGGTAAGAGCTTGCTGAATTTAGTTTAAAATCTAAAATAATATTTGAAGAGCAGAGCCTTTCTCCTCGCTTCTCATTGGGTTTAATTAAACAAAACAAATAGTAAGATAATCTTGACTTTAATATTTTTACACAAATTCTGCATTTCTCAGAGATTTTGTTTTGTGTCTCGATGGCCAAAGGTTAATGCATTTCCGTTTCCGCGGGCCAAGTGTTTTTCATGTCTGTTAGTATTTGTTTTCCGTTTTTTTGTTTTTTTTTTGTCATTATCAGTCTACAAAAAAGAGCAAGAAATCAAGAAAAAGAAACACTTTGTGCAACTCACCTTTGGGTCTTTAGATATCACAGAATGGTTTTTTTGCTCATAAAAAAAAAACGGCGACACTTGTTTGTTTTTATTCTTGTATTTTGTATAGTTGTTGTTGTTATTGTTGTAGCTTTTCGCCGGTTTCTGGGTTTAGTTGATTTTTTATTTTTTTTTTGGTGTGAACCAAAAGATTTCCAGCAATTTTCTTGGCCTGGCCTTTGTTTTTGAATTTTCTGTTTTTTGTTCCAGTTAAATCTGGTTATATAAATTAGCCGGTAGCTATATCTTTCGTTGTTGTTGTTTTTGTTTTATGATTTTTGCAAATTACTTTCCGTTGGGCAACTTTTCTTGTTGTTGTTGTTATAGTTGGTGGCGTTGTTGCTGCTGCTGCATATTTCCGTTGGCAGCAACAACATGACGCTGCGTTCTAACCCTCAATCAAACCAAGCTGCAAGTAAAATCTAAAAAGTAAAAGAAAAAAACAAACAAAAAATATAAAATTAAGAGATAATTAAGATGTAATTATTAAAATATCTAAAATTTACTATCTAAAAAGATTGCTTGATAAGTGCAATTATTTATTGGCCAATGAATGACAAGAAGAGGACAAAAATGAGGTCTTAAGTATTTTATATTTCGTTCAAATAAATGAATAAAATTCGTAGAATTCTAGTTAAATATATTATTTAATATATCATATAAAATATATCCCTATTACTTTAACTTCTTTTAGTAACCTTAACCATTTTCCCCCGGTGTACTCTACATTATAACGAATTTCTGGATTAATGCCATACCCCCAACTCGTTCCAATGAAAACAAGAATGGTAATGAAAGGAAACCACTGGCCACAAAAAACCTCCAATCAAAAGCGTAATTAGGTTTTTAATTAGGAGATTTATAAGCGGATCCAAGTAGTTCTCAATGTAATTGCTCAAAGATACAGTAATACAGTATCTATTTAAAAATACAAAAATATCTATACCATCTATAGGAAATTCGAAAGGCGGAAGCTTAAATACAAAAAAAACTATCTTTTTTCGGCGTTTGGCTTTTGGAATGCCACGAAAAACACCTGGTTGAGAGAGATTGTCACCAAGAAACCATCCATCCGCTTGGATGACTGTCCAAGCTGGCCATTTGCCTTCCGTTCCACTTGATTGAGTGCCCCCTGTACCCCGGTACAGAGACCCCAGTTTCCAGTTAATTACCACATAAAGTAATATGCATATTTCTGTTTCTTTTTGTCTGTTTTTCTAGTACATCAAAATAACATTAGGCCACAAGAGGTAGTGACCCATTTATCGAGTGCTGCCTGTCGGCTGACTGTGATGTGTTAATTAGTCGAAAAGTTGGTCAACTTTAAAGCTTTAGTTTGTTGAGTATCCACTTGAAGTGACCACTTGAATGACTAACTGTTGCAATATTAGGTAAATATTTGTCCGAGGTTTAAAAAGTGTTTGTTTTTAAAGGTTTAAAGTATGGTCAGTATACCTGCTTGGAAATAATTGAAAGAACCTGTATAATATTTTATATCCCACCCTCATTCCTCATCAAAAATCCCTTTCAAGCTCATTTCCTTTTTGCATTATTTTGCAATCTACAAGATACGTTTCTTTCCTTCTTTCTGCGTGCAGTGCTTTTGTATGCCAGGCACAAAACACAAAAACAACAAAAATCCACAAAAAAAGGAAAAAATAAAAAAAAAATCAAGACAACAAAAATGATTTAATAAGTTGGCTGTAACTGGCAACCGGATATCAGAGTCGAAGTTGGAACCGAGTGTGAATGGTTTTCGCAATTTCCCTAAGATTGCCAAGACTCTTGAGCTTGTATCTGTATCTGTAACTGCATCTTAAAAATAGTATCTACATATATGTGTATGCGTGTGGCACGATGATTCGTTGTTTGGTTCCTCAATTAAACCGGCAAACAGCACTTGCATATAAAATCTTATTTGTTTTAACCGTTTAAGCTCCCGAAAAAATTAATTCGAACGCGACTCGATTAATGGTCTTGCCGCCGACGGCTTATCGTTTTAAGGCTTTTTTTAATGCCCCTCCAGGCAAAAGGTGTTGATGAGCGCCAAGACACTCGAAAAAAAAATGTACCAACAATTTAAATCGAAAACCTTTATGTATACATCTTTTGCTGCAATTATTCTAAACAAATATTTTTTATTCTATTTCTTTTATATTCCTATTAAAATATTTAATAAAATTAATTTTTTCTCAGTGTTCCACAAACACCCATTGAACAACAAACACTTGATTTACGAGTTCCGTTCGCAGAAGCTGCAGTCCGCATAGTGGATTTTGACGTGGATTGGATTTTTGGATGTATCTTTTGGCTGTGAATCTGTCTTGTGGATATGCCTTTTTTTCGACTTCGGATGCCACTCGATAATTGTTTTTTTTTTTATTATTTACTTTGATTTTTGCCGTCAATTCGAACCCGTGAATAATAGAGTTGTTTGGTGTTGTATTTTGTAGAGCAGCCAACGGAAGGCATTCGAAATTCAAACATGATTCGACAACAAATTGATTTGTCTGTTAACCAGGTACTCTTGTTTTTGATCTCGATTTCATGGAATTTGATTGGTTTTTAATGAGTGGATTTTCAGTCAAGGTCAGGTTGCCGTTTTCTTGTAATTTTGATTGGGGAAAAGGACAAGTTTTAGCTTGTTAGCCCTTTTAAGTAAGTATAGTCTTACCCAAAATTAAGTACAGTCACTACTGAGCACTGCTAGGCAGTGCTCCTTGCGAAATAACACTTTTTAAAAAGAATATGTTGGCCCTAAAGTATAAATAAATAAAAATTAATATAATTATTACGAAAATGGACAAGTCTCTGCTCAAATAAGTTCGGAAGGAGAACATGTTGGAACATGTCAGGGCTTTTAAATAAAAAAGTACAGTCACCAACGTGCATCATCAAGATGCGTTCTTTATACATTACAATATTTACATCTTCCTTGTCAAATAACATTCTTTAGAAAGCAAAATAAACTTTTATAATTAAATGAATAAAACCTAGCGTTAAATGAAAAATAAAAACAAACCATTCTAAACAAAAAACAATTTATTTGTCGAACTCTTGGGAACTTCCATTTCGTAGATTCATGTTAATTTGGTTTAGCCTCGATCGCTCCATCAATGAATGTTCATCATATCCATTTATGTGAGTCTTCTCCGTAAAAAAGTGTAAACGTGGACCAAAAAATTTGCCAAAATATTCAAACTCTCGTTCATTCCGATTTGAACATAGCCTGCCAAATCGCGGATATAGACTATGCAGTGTCCCAATTGTAATCCAGACGGTATTATTTTGCCGCCTGTCGAGCGGCAAACGAATAAAAATTTGAATAAAATTTTCGGTTCAATTTTGAGTTTGTACTGAAGTTGTTCTCTATCATGTGATCGTCCAAGTTCTGGCAATTTTCGGCCAGTTCCTGGAACTCCACCAGCGATGGCATCTTCTCGAGATAGTCCCGGAACTTCAAATAGCCCATCGGTCTCTTGCTATGAAGGGCGATCTTCTGGGCGCATAGCTTGAAGAGCCAGCGGATATCCAAGTAGTCGGCCCCTTCCAACAGATCGTAGACGCTGCCGATCTCATCCCGTAGGAACTCCTTGTCCCAATCATGGGTCTGTAACTCGACTTCCTCGGGGTCTGGGGATACCTTCTCGACCCAGTCCGGTTCTTCATCGTTCTTGTGGAACTCGGCCCAGAGCAGGATCTTCAGCAAAACCGTGCTGGTTATGCCGTGGAGCGGCAATACAAATTCATCATCATTGTCGTACTTCTTTCCGGAATTATCAGATTCTGGTTGACTGACCAGGCACATATCGCGGATTACGGCCGAGCGCTCCAATAGGCCGAAGTCGACGCGAATAATGCGGCCATCGCTTGTCTCCAGACGCACCATCATCTACCAATAACAAAATGATAAGCTAACACTCACAAATGGCGCGACTGCTGCCCTGTTCCGTGTCCTTGTTTTTTTTTTTGTATTTTAGTCTCGATTTGGTGCCTCGATAAGCTCAACCAATAATGCCGAAAGTTGAAATGTGAATTTGACTATGGTCCCGATAAAAATGACTTGCCTTGCCTTTTGGGACCTAGAGACGACTACGAATCTGTTATCAGAGTCTACTTGGTGTTTGAAATTTATTTTTAAAAGCATCCTTTACAGTTTTTGGGGTAAACGAGGGGCTTAGTTTGTGATTTTAAAGTTTCTGTTTTTAGGATTTTTAATCTTTGACTTTTTGTGGTTTTTAGTCGGAAATATGGTGGGGAGCTTAAGAAATTGTCTACAGATCTCAGGGTTCTGAAGGATTTCTGTAAGATTTTTGTATTGCCGGGGCTGTCTTACTCCTCACAAGCTAAGAAAAGAATTTAAATAAATATTTCCAAATAAAAGAAAACCCTTTTTAAACCTCAAATATATATAAAAAATAAATATAAATAAAAACCCAAGAGAGCCCTACATTTTCCAGCTTTCACAGAAATTTTCTCGGCGGCACTTTTACCCGCCGCCTCTTGGCAGTCGATTGTCATTAGTCGACAGCAGACAGTAGACACTCGCCAAGTGTGACACACACAGACATACGTGAGGGTACACCTGTCCGGGCCACGCCCAAAACCCTGACAAGCGGGAAAGTTGCAACTGTTGGGTCTTTTGTTTGTTGGTTTTGGGCTTTGTTTGTTGCCTTTAGTGGCCGACTTTTGGCCTTCTTTTCACTTGCACTCTTGCGTTGGGGCTATTAGGCCCACTGTGCTCTGTTTTATGGTTCATTAACGCCACAAAGCCTTAATTAAACCGAATTAGTAAAAGCGAATCCACTGATCCCCTCATTACTCGCACATTTGCATAATGATACTGGCAAGAGAGGCTTATTCTAATTAGGGTACTCGTACTGTACTAGTACCACCTTCCTGGGAACTAAAAAGGAGAAGGGTAGCGCAGAGCAGGGCTCTTTTTAAATTAGTGGCTTGGAAAACGTAATACTAGGTTTAATGAGTGGGTTATTTATGGTGATTCTTTTCAGGGCATTTTTGAAGGTGAATTACAAGCACACTCTAAGAAATCCAACACCCTTCTAAAACCCGTGAAAGGAACCAATGACAGATCTTAGCACTTTTGGAACTTTTTCAAGTAAAGTCAACCCACACACATGCGTTGGGCGAACGAACATACATTTGTATGGAAACTAACGCACTAACGGTCTGGGACATGATCATTATGCAGATTTATGACTTCAACACTTGCAACTGATAGTGCAGCCCCCTTTCGGATCGGTTAGCCACATTTTGCTGTTAACAAAGTTGTTTGTTTATGAGGCGCTTGGCTTGAATTATAGCTGGAAATTAACAACAATTTAGCGTTTCAACCTTGTCGCCACAGCTTCCACAATCATTACGAACGACACCGATAAGTCTTTATACCTTACATAGTTTATACACATGCATATATTCTTTCAAGACCCAAGTGGGCGTTTAAAATGGCTCTTAATTAATCATTTTGTCGTTGTACTCTCAACTCTAATTAAATTCAATTTCAATTTTAGTCAAAGCATCGATCTAGCGCCGCTTGAAAAATTGTTATTAAACTATTACAACATATCGTCTAGTTGAAGCTATCTAATTGGAGTCTTATAATGTTCCCGATAACGTATTTAATTGCCAAAATGGTAACAAGAGAAACGCCACCGAAATTGTTGCATGCAACTTTGTTTCATTATTGATTTTGGGGGGGGAATTGCTCAACTAAGCTGTAAAAAAATTCTTTAAAATATTAGGTACCATTTCAAGATCGCTTCAAAGTCATCTTTCATTATTTTTCCCAAAAAATACCTAAAAACCTTATCTCCAAATCAAAGAAGTCTAAGCCCAATTTTTTTTATTTTGACTTATTTTTTTAAATTTTATTTTCTTTAAAAAAAAACCCCAAAAACTTGTTAATATTTTTGAAACCAGAATTTTGTGGCTAACATGCCACATTGCATGTGTGTCGATTGCAATTAACCGACTAGAAATATGACCGGGGCCAAGAACTAGTCTATATGCATGCATGTATATCCAGCCGTCACGCCCCCCTTTCCCCTTTGACCCGCCCCCGCCCCACCCCAGAAAGTAAAAGAAAAAAAAACAACTGCATACGCTGCTTTGCATTTGTCGCGAATGGTCGTTCGTCTGGTTTATTGCACTTTTGGCAGCTAATATTTATTAACCATAATAATCGGTTTGCCGATCGACATTCTAACTGTAACGGCAAAGATCTTTTGGGCACGGCTTCCGGGCCAAGTTAACAGGCACACAGTCAAGTCTGACTGACTCGGGCCCAGTCTGGTCCAGTGTACCAGCCACCAGATGCAAATTATAAGCGAGTGGGTCTTTGTAGAAAAAATAAAGAAAACCATTTGAATTCAAAGTGATAGATAGTCTCTAAGGTGAGGACTGGTCATGGCTATAAAAAGTGCCGACTCATCTTTCACCCGCTACCAAAAAAAAAAAAGGAAGAAAACCAACAAGCCATTCAACAATTTTCCTGAGCTTTTCCAAAGGCGCGGAAATTATGACGGGCATTTCTTTTCTCTTGTATTTTTTGTATTTTTGGCATTGAAGAGCGAAGGTGGCCCAAAGTGAATGTCTAAGCTGTTGATGTTGCTTTTGCCACTTGCAACGTGCCACTGCAACAGTAGCAACAAGTACACAGAAAAAATAAATATTTTTCAAAAATAAATAGAAATTTTTATAAAGTACAAGGAAGTTAAAGATAACTAGAGATCTTTCAATATTTTTAAATATTACAGAAATAAAAACAAAAATTTTTTTGTGTGTTTTTAAAACTGCTTTTTAGTGGCAGGTGGGCCGCCAAACGGAGTCTTTTTTTTTTGGCCGGAAGCATCGACAAATTTGCACTAAATGGCGCCATGGCACGCGCATCATTATCACTAAACCGAAATCATCATCGTCTTTTGGGCATTCAACAGATTCGTTTTCATTTTTTTTTGGTGATTATGTTGATGGTTTCATTATTATTTTTCTTGTAGTTTTTTTACAGCTGGTCGGCAGCGGTTTTGGCTTTTCGTGATTAAATTGGGTTGTAAATTTTCGTTCATCTGGCTTGGAGGGTTTTTTTTCGGGTCGGCTTAAATTGAAAGGCGTTTGCTCGGATTTAGTTGGTTGGAAAATGAAACACCAAAAAAATGCTCAAAATTGATAGATAAAACGATTTAATGGATGGATAATGTATGAGCATGTTGAGATGTTTGGGTGGAACCAAAAATTAATTGGAACCAATGTTGCTGGGATGCTATTTTAAAAGGGTGATTTTGGAAAGAAAATAATGGTTTTTTTAATAATCTGTTTTATGTTTATAGCTTGAAAGTTTATGGTTTTTTATTTAAATTATGAGCCAGAGAGGTTAGTCAACTGATTAAGTTTTTAGTTAAAGTTTGATGGAAAAGACTTGGGACACAAAGTGTATAGAAATGTAAAATAAATTAAGAATTTGTTACCAAAATTATAAATAATTTAAAATTTATGTATGAATAATTTCCTTAAGGCTTAACTCTAAGTTAACTATTTCGTAAATAGATTTTCTCTAAAAAGATCATTTTTGAACCCAAAATCAAAAGACTTAGGACACAAACTAAAAAAATTCCTTTCGTTAGAAAATCAAAAGACTTAGAACACAAACTTGCAGCACCAACTAACAAATATATAAAAAATACTTAATAAAAAACGTAAAACATTTTTAAGATTTTCATAAAAGAAACCTACAATTTTTAAACAGAATTTAGAAAAAAATTGAAAATTCCTTTTGTTGCAAAATCAAAAGACTTAAGGCACAAACCTGAAAGTTGGTTCACCAATTGAAATGACAAATGCCACAGTATATTTATTCCATATGACGCAAGTTTGCAGCCAATCCATCCCCACCCCTTTTAGCAACACCACCTCCCAAGCCCCCCTCCCCCCTCCCTCCGCGCTCCCTCTTTTTGTGTGTTTCTGGTCTGGTTTTATGGTCCCTCTATAATTTGCTTGGTATGCGTGCGCGTTCAATGCATTTTTCCTATTTCTTTATTTTTTTTTATTTTGCTGCTTTGTGGCACGATAATTTTCCATGCCGTTTGTAACCTGCCAATAACAAAAAAAAGAGTCTTTGTCAACAGTTTGTTGTTGTAATCAAGTCACACGCATGCGCAACAACAATTTCAAATATTTCTTGTGTCTTTTGTGGCCTGGCACTCTTCATTTGCATTTAATTTCCACAAAGGAAATACATATCTAGTCTATATACATATATAGATTTTCATTCCTCCACCAACTATCCATTCAAAATGGATAATTAAATCGCTTTTAATTGCACTCAACCGTAATAAAAGCAATGTGTGGCAATTGTGAGAACCCCGCTAAAGCCATTGACATATGGAATACGAATACGAATCGGAATTGGAATTGGAATTGGAATACCAGATTGCAAAATATATTGCCAACAATTTGTCCAAGCAGAAATTCAGTATGCAATGGAAATAAGACAAATAATCTGCATTCATATTGCACATGACAGCCCTTGAAATAAAATCAAGAAATCGTTTGTTATTGGGCTTATTGATGTGATTTGAATTTCTGTTTATGGCGAACCCCTATAAAGTTAATGGCTCTATCGTTTATCATAAAATAAATGAGATAATTTACAGGTTAAGTTAAATTTTTGTTGTCAGCACGCAACTAGACCTCTCCCAAGGGCTGAAAATATAATTTTCATTTTCATTGTCAACTAAGCATCTACTTATCGCTTTTAATTGTAATTATAATTTGTCTGTTTACGGCCCGAACCAAAAGCTACAATTAGCCATCCAGCCAGCCAGCCAGCCAGTTGATTATTAACACTAATTGCAATGTGAAACAGTTTAAAATGCCATAAAAGAGACTTATGTACGGCAGGCCAGCATTCAGCATTCGGCCGACATGCCCCACATTTTTGGCCAGACAGCCCCAAAAAATGGCCAAAAACATTTGTCCAAACAGGATGCAATCAATGTCACACACAGCAGACAGACCTCACCAGCAATATAATTAAGCCAAGAATGTTGAATAATTGATGCCAATTGATTGGACAGGAAGCGCATAAATTGAGCTTTATTCGATTGTCGTTTCTCGAGGCACAAGATCGAGAGCAGTATCCGAAAAACATCTGTAGAATCAATCTATTTATGACAGCTTCATTTGGCGAGGTGAAGTAGCAGATAATTGAAAAAGCAAATGACAGAATGGCTGAAAAAAAAACAGATGGCGATCTTATCGGCGGACATGCGACAAGTTGATCGATCGATGGGACCACACAGAGGCATGTCTGCCTGTCGAACCTATCGTTATCGATTGGCAATCGGCACGATTTCGGACACTCGACACCAGGGACTACTCGACATGTGTCCAATAAATCGAAAACTGACAGACACAACACACCAAAACAACTATAAATGATCTTTTCATTTTTCAATAATTTTCAGACTTTTTTTTTTGCCAACAAAAATGGCTAGTTTCCTCGGAAAAAAAGTAAATTAAAATATTGTTAACGTAATTGTGATCTGAGAGAAAAGCCAGTTACCCCCAAATGGCACACACTCGAGCTAAGTGATGAATGTGGCCAGACAAATGGAACAAATTATTTTTTTGATGAAAGACAACGCGAGTAAAAGTTTGCAAATAAAACTTTGTTTACGATGAAATGATGGAGTGGCTTGGTTCGGTTTGGTAGTGAAATGAAAATTAATTATGAGATTTCTGAAGTTTGGAGTATAATTTTCAAATGAAAGCCAAGCATGGATATATGGATACCCTCTCATCAGAATAAACGATATACCAATTAATTGCCTTTATTGTCTAGAGTGATTCATACTAGTCCCATTCCAGCCGTTACCAAAAATTAGCATTTTTACTTGAGATTGCTTGACAATTTTGGAGATACATATATGCACTTTGTGTGTCTATCTGAGAAATACATCAATATTTGCCGTGACAACCTTGAGTGCGTAAGGTAAACCCGTTATGGCCGGACGGGCGTACATTTTCCGAGACATGCCCGTTGGCCATAATTGGGTTTTAATTGATATCAAAAACTGAAACTGAAAAACTGAAAGTCTCGAATGCAAATTCTAGCAAAGGGAAGTGATTAATTTTGACGTTAGTGGAGGCTTGGCTTAGTTTTTCACATATCATATCATATCGAATTACCGAACCAGCCAACGGCCTTAACAACACAATTAAGACTCGTTTTTACATTTTGTGGCAATGTGGCTTATTTGGGGTTTTATTTCTTATCCAGCTTCAGTTTCAGCTTCAGCTTTAGCTTCAATTGAATTGGCCTAATGAGTGCAACGAATTTGACAGCCAAACGGGCTGTACTGGACATCTGTGGATATTTATGATTGCGCGCGGTTCGTACGAAAAATATGTGAAAGGGCTGTGCAAGCCCCGCGTTGTCAACGCGTATTGAATACACAAATATAGTCATGCCGATATGTAGATCTGGGCTTAGCTTATATAGCCTATGGCGCATATAGCCTAGCCGACTACAAATCATTGAGTCACGCCTTTAAAATTTACATAAATATGAGCCACAAACAAAAAATGGCTAAAATTATGGTTGAATGTGGGATATGAAATGCCCTAAAATGGCAAATACATTGCATACAAAACTGCAAATACAGTTTTGGTATAAAACCCATAAAATAATTCATCAAAATTAAATCAAATTTTATCAAAAAGTCCACCAAACTCTTAGTTAGAGTATTTAAAATGCAATTCATCAGCCGGCAATAAGCATAAAGCCATAAAACCATCGACTGACTTAATGGAGTCGTTTGAGCGACAAAATTGTTTACCTCCCCACCGGATCCCCGGACCCCCTTCCCCCTCGATTAGACCCCGCCCCTTGCATATATTTTCTTCATGGAAAAAAAAACTTAAAAAAAATGCTAAAGTTCGTTTCTTAAGTCTTTCGTTTGGCCAGGCATTAAAATTGCAAAATCCCAGAAATCCAACTTTTACTTTGGCTGCCAGCCCGGCCCGGGGATAATTGTTTGGCTATCGAAGAAATATGTTTCTTAGCCTCGTTAAAATGTTGCCGCCACCCCCTCACCCCCTGCTCCCCACCCCAAGCTATAGCAACGATTTTCTGCTCCAATTTTAAACAAAAATCTCCCAAAAACCAATCCCAAAAAAAAAACAAAAAACTATTGCAAAATAATGCAGCGATAGTTATTATGTTTTAAGGCTATATGTGCATGTGGGCGTGGCCCAGCCAGCCAGCCTTAGAATGCGGTAGAGAAAGCAACAAAATCAACAAAAAGTGATCATTTTTTGGTAACAAGAGCAGCGGGAAATCAAACAAAGTAACACGAACGAGTGAACTCGAACTCGAAAAGGCAAAAGCTAACAAATTGGTGCCAAGGTTGGAGCGGGACAAAGCCATAATTAGATCAAAAGTCATAATTTTTCTCAATTTTTTCTTTAGTTGCCTTTTTCGGTGTCGTTGTTACAAACCAGCAAGCCAACAAACCAACAACCCAGCAAACAAACAAACAAATAAACAAACTAGACGGCCACAAACAAAAGCAAAGAGTGGAAAAAAAATCACTTTAATTTGAGCGCATTTCATTTTGTCAAGTCGAATTCGTTTCGTAGAGAAAAACTAAAATAAAATAAACTACAGAATAAAGAAACAACAACAAAATAAAAGCACGTTTCGTTGGGCGGACAATTTAAATGTCATTGCGCCATTGTTGCTTTTGTTTGTTGTAGCATCGGGCACCATTTTAATTCGAATTTGAAAACCGAAAACCATTCGAAATCGAAATCCTTATCAGGGGGCTTATCTACAAGACGGCGCGGAACATCGACATCGGGTGGGGTCAGGACATTGGGGTCAGGAGCCCCAGTGATTCACGGAGGCGTCAACTGGCCACTCACAAAGTGATTGGATCCCGATCGATTCCCCAAGATTACCCCCCAAACAAAAAATAAAATTAAACCAAAAACCAAATCAAATTTTGGGCTGAGCTGGAAGGCAATTTGAAAGTGAAAGCTTGTCGGTTCTGGGGCTGGGGCTGGGTTTTTGTTTTTAGAGAGGATAGTGGTCACTAGGGTCAGGACAGGGCCAAGACGGGCCAACAAAAAATATATAAGGAGAAGATGGTACAGGGAAGCAGGTGCTTGATGAAAATTAAAGTACTTTCAAGTCATTTTTAATAAATACTTCTAACACACTAAGAACTATAAAAAATTTAGCTAGAAATTAGGTACAATATTTATATGTAAAATACGAAAAAAAAAGTCTAGACTTATCCACAAAGAGGATTTTATTAAAAAACATTTATAAAGTTGACAATTTCTTTAAATTTAAGGGAACAAGTTTATTATTTTATACAGATTATTGTTACAGAGTTCAGATTTTGTACGAAAGCTATTTAAAATAATACGACCTACCAAATTTTATAAGGATCGACCGACTATATCCTATAGCTGCCATACAACTGATTATTCGGAAATACCGATAACAGGATATGAAAGCTTACAAAGCTTTTATAAAAACATAATTCTTCTATAATTTTTAAAGAAAACCATGTTTATTTATAAATCTTTAATATAAAAATGTAAATACCCATATTTGCATTGCCTACTTTTAAGGGCACCGACGAGTCTTATACTAATGAAGAGTACAATTTTACGGTTTATTTGCATATAATATAATTGAAGAATCAACTTTATTTTGGTAGCTATTCAATGAAAATTAAAAAAAAAATTATTAAAAAAAAGCGCCCTCCTCCTCGATTCTCATAGGTTGCACTTAAGCAGGCCTGAAAAATCGAGAAATTCGTTATTTCTTTTTGTGGAAATGTTGGTGTTGTAGTTTTTGTTGTTGTAGGGTTTTTGTTGTTGTACTTTTTGTTGTTGTAATTTTTGTTGTTGCTTTAGTTTTTGTTGTAATTTTTTTGTTTTAATTTTTTTTGTTGTAATTTTTTTTTGCTTTTCAGTTTTTTTTTTTTTTTTTTTTTTTTTAGTTTTTTTTTTTATTGTAATATTTACCTTATATATCCTATACAAGACTATATCTTAAACGTGTCATTTATCTAACTGCTTGGACATACAAGCCAAGCTCCTTTTTGCAATAAGGGTCGGCCAGGCCAAGTCGATCCGATATTTGCAATATAAAGCCCATCCGATATAAAACATATATCCTATAACATAAACTGCAACTTAACTGCAAGGGTATATCAACTTCGGCTTAGCCCAAAGATAGCTTTCCGTTCTTGTTTTTTTGTAAAATTATCCAAAAGGACAACCAGTGATTAATTTGTAACGAAAATATCAATTACTCGAGGGGCTTAACTCGTTTATCCCCATTTGACATTCGGCCATACCCTGAGGTGTCAGAACCGCCCGAGTAACATCACCTTGCCTTGCACCACCCAGTAACAACAGTTTGCACCACCACCACCACCAACTGACACGAGGCTGACACTGGCCGTGACCCAACCTTGCACCGTCAATCAAGCCAACCGAGTGGAGTGAATGCCAGGCTGGCTCTCTGACTCTTCTATGATTATAGACGGTGACACCACCAGCCGGGTTTCTATCGATCTATTGAACCGCCACTGACTTGCACCACTGAACCACCGAACCAAAAAATAAATAAAAACCAAATAGAGCATAACCATGCCAAATGTTTGGCCAAGTGTAGCTAAGAAACTAAAAAAAATAATAATAATTTTGAAAGTAATACCATGACTGTGATCCTCCCTGAATATTTCGAACCTCCTTTAACTTGTAAGAGTAGGTGACGAATTCTACTCATTCGTTCTTCTCAAATTTCATTAAATTTATATTTTTTTCTTAGATTTTATGTTAGAATTATATTTTATTTGGATTTTTAGTAGCATTTAGCGCGAGGTCTTGACATTGTACCTTGAGCATTGTCATGATTTGTTACTTGGGAGCTGGTGCTGTTGGTTTTGCTCGTTTTGTCATCAGTGGGACTTTAAATGAAAAGCTGCCAAAGCAAATCAAATAGCGAATAGAAAAATACAAAATAAAAAAATAAAAAATACAAAATAATAGCAAAATGGCAAATTGTTTCGACAACTTTAAGGCATGGCCATCCAGCATTGGACGTCTCTCCACACCCAGTGGGCGTTTCACATACGACTTTACGTGCTGGTGCTCCACTTTTCAGATTTTACTTTGATTTTATTTGTTGTTGTTATACCCTTTCTGGGGGTATTCTGGGTTGTTCTAGAAGTGTGGGAAGGTGTGAAGAGCTTTAAAGACATTAGCAACATGATCCTTCTTTGTTGGGTATTAAGGTATTAAGCTAAATTTTTGATTAAACCTCTTATTATACATTACAGTATACATACATATATGTAGCTTTAGTACCCCCTTTCTGGTCTCTTGTTTTTCCAATTTTCTGACTCATAAAGCAGGGGAATAACTATACGTATATAGACAAAAATAGGTATTACTATAAAAATGCAGTTGCACAACAAAGTAACGAACAAATTGATAAACAAAATGACGCGCTTGAGCTGTTGTTGCGCCATGGAAATTCTTGCCAAGGTTCATTTAGCCGAACATGCCTTGCTTTAATTAAACTTTTTCAGTGTTGGTTTGGAGGGGGGATGGCAGTAGTTTACAGTGCCTGCGGCTTAACCCTTTGAAGTCACAAAAAACCAAATCGGGCCACAAGCCATAAATGAAGCATCCCACCATCGAATAAATTGTGGGTGGCTATCAGATTTGAATTGCATATTTGTAATTAAAACGTTTTGGGTCGGAAATGTGGGTTGTGGGATGAGCTTCAGGGTTCTATAAATGGTTTAGGTTCTATACGGTATAGATCATCCTACATAGGAAAAAGATGTGTAATTTGTAAATTAAAACCATTTTTAAAGGTGGCATGTTTTTTTTTTTAATTTAAATTGCAATATACTAGATATTTTTTATTAAACGTATTTCTCTGTAGGATAACCTTCTTTATAAACTGCTGAACTAGTCTTGCAACTTTCCTTGGAAAATATTATATATATTCTTGGCATATCCCCCAACAAGTTACCCAAGCCACCAAGATGCTTAACTCTTTTTTTATGATTTTTGGCCAAATGTTTCTTGTTACCATTATGACTGCAACCTGGATGTGGCACTTTGTCAAAAACTATGGTCGGCAGTGGCATTTGCAACAGTGGAGATGCAACACACTCCACTCGGACACCAGCGACACACGCGGTGGCATGTGGGCGAAGTTTATCTATATACGTACACTTTTTTTTTTTTGCACTGGGGTCTTGAGGGCTCTGGAGTTGCCACAAGTCGTTGCCACAAGATAAACATGGCCAAGGTGTCCGCAACTTGAGGCTCTGACCATAATTACAAGAAGCTGTCGACGTAGCGGCAGAAAAGCTGCATGCAACAAATATAAATATAAAAAAAAATAAAAATAAAAAAAAAAGAAGTGGCAAGAAATAATACCCTAAGATAGAGAAAGTTTATTTAAAAAATCAAACTAAAAATCAAAGACATTACCAAAATTATCTCTTTCTTTTAAAAAATGTAATATATTTAAAATTTATAAGCCAAACTATTAAAATTAATTTTTATCCGAAATAGTTTATTTTCTTGGCCTCCTGCCTCTTTATTATTTTCCTTTTTCCCATTAAACCCATAATTTCTCTGAAGGTTGCTCAACTTCTTTACAAAATTAATAATAACACCCCCCGGCAAGGGTATTAAAAACTGAAATAGTCTAAAAAAAAAGCTACAAAAAAATAAAGTTTGCAATAAGTTTTTTTTTTTTTTGGCTTACAAATTTGCCAAACAATGCAGATCGCTGGGCACGAAGTCGAGTCGCCAGCGGTCGAGATGTGGAGACTCTTTTTCGCGAATTGCGGATTGCGGATTGCAGACTTCATAGCAGGGTGTTGGGGGGATCTTTGGAGGAGGTTACACAGTGGTCTACAAGGAGAAGACTGGGGGGGCCTTTGGGGGAACTGGGAATTGCCCGTCGAGTGCAGAAGTGGGCTGATGGAACACTCTTGCTGCTTTCCTTTGTGCATTTTGTGGCGGCTCGAGTGGCGGCGGAGTGTGGGGCAATTATGGTTTTTTGGTTTTTTTTTTTCGTGGAATCTTTAGACTCGTGCCACACGTCCGCGTTTACAAGACCAACAAATTATGGAAACGGGAGATGCAAGATGGAAAATGGGAAATGGGAGACGAGATCGGGGGCTATTCCTCCAATGGGGTTGAGTTTTGTATCGAAAACGAAAACGAAATTAGATCAGAGATTATTCTTGGTTTCAGGGAAATGATTTTTTGTTGGGAGTTTTGGGTTTTAAAAATTCATTTAATGAGGGAATTGTGTAAAGCAGTAGATGTATTAAAGTATTATTAGATTTATTGGGAAATATAAGGCCTTTTG
Source organism: Drosophila pseudoananassae pseudoananassae (assembly GCA_018153035.1). Classification (NCBI taxonomy): domain Eukaryota; kingdom Metazoa; phylum Arthropoda; class Insecta; order Diptera; family Drosophilidae; genus Drosophila; species Drosophila pseudoananassae. Next base: position 1,052,878 of record JAECXR010000023.1, on the reverse strand, counting down.
GACTTATAAAATAATAATTTTATAAGAATAATTACAAATAATAAAAACTAAAAAAACCTCTTGAAATATATTTTCAACAAAAAAGAGTTATAACTTTACTATTTTGACAAACAAAAAGCTTAAAATTAAATAATTTTAACTATCAAAGGTGTTTAGAAAAGTTAAATAAAAGTCTTATTAAATTATTAAGCATTTTTAGAAGCTAAAAGTGTAATTTAAAATCTAAAAAAAAACTAAAAAGTAAAATACCAATACAATTTCAAATTCTTGACCCAAAAAATAATCCCCACTTCCTCATAGCCAATATTTACTGTATTAAAATTGAAGACAAAGACAAAAAGGGTTTACTGATCTCAAAAATGGAGCAAGCAATTTTTTTGCTTATATTGTATTTATTGCAAACTTAAAACAAAAAAAAACAAAAAAAACAAAAAAACGAAAAAGTTTGCAAACTTTTGTGGTTGGCGATTTATTTTCGGTACTTTTTCATTGTTGTTGTTGTTGTTATTAGTGTTGTTGTGGCAGGTTCACAACGAACATGACAACAACAATAGCCAGAAAGAGATAGCTCAACTAGGGAGTGAAAGAGATGGAGTGATTAAAATGTAACGGGAAACTGTCCAAGTTATCCAGTTATCCATGTGCCTCACGCAGCAGCCGCCGCCGCTGCCGCTGCCACTGCCGCTGCCGAAACGAGAGCAAAAGTAGCCACCGACATCGATGGTTTTCGGTGGTTCGGTGGTTCCAGTGGTGGCCTGCATGTGTTGTGATTACACTGAGAACAAAATCCATTCAAAAGATCTTCAATAGCTAGAATTTCTGAAGAACTGATAAATATATACTATGTATTTTCTGACAACATTTTTGGAACAGTGTATTTTTGTTGGTTGTTTGCGGGCTTTTTTGTTTTCTTAGCAGTTTAGCGCCCGGTGTCCATGATTGTCCCCATGCCCCACTCGAGAGTACCCCCTCCTGGTTGCCCCACCCCTTCGCCTGCTGCCTCCTGTCCCGCACCCCTTTTGGGCCACGTACCAACATTGGCCTAATGTTGCACATTGTGTGCTGAGCTGAGCCTGATCTTGTTTATTATGCAAGAAAGCTGCCAAAGTGAGCCGAGCGACAAACGGAGATATACGAAAGCCAAAGCCAAAACGGCAACAATCACAGAAAGTAAACTTACAAAACTACAAAAAAAACAACCAAAAAAAATAAAACAGAAATTGGAAAAAAACAGTAACGGAAAACCGAAAAGATTTCAATTGAACCACTAAGTGCTGAAAAGTCTTGACCAAAAAGTGGTTAGGGAAATGGAAAAGTTTTAAGTTGACAAAAGGGGGAAAACCTTTTCTCGATATTTGTACTAAAGAAACTAAAGACTAAAGATATTTGTACTAAACTTGTTCTAAAGATATTTGTAAAAAAGAAAAAATTCTTAAGAATAAAATTATTACTTTTAAAAATAAGTAACCTTTAAACGATATTCTAAAGAAAAAGCTATTTGTTTAAACTATTTCCACCATCTTGACAATACAATACAATATCAGATTGTATTTATATTTTATAATTTATATATATTACTTAATTATTTACAATCTTTTAGATAAAATTCTCAATGAATTCTCAATGATAGTCAAGCCCATACCTCTTGTCTTTATTATGTTTTCCGAAAGTTCTCTCATCGCTTTTATTTTGAGTTAAATAATTCCCAATAAAAACTATATATTTTCACAATGGTTTTCAGTTTGAAACTTTCAATATATCACTTTCACATCCACACGGCACTCTGTCCATATAAAGTGTTTCATTTAAAGTCTTTATCACTTGATCGTTATCACTAAAAAGTGATTAATGCAAACCTCGTACCTTTTTTTAATTATTGGCTTCTTTCACTTTAGTGTTTTTTATTAATATTTTTGGTGGTTTAAGTTTTGTTTTAAAATTCTTGTTAATTTAAAAGAATTTTTTGAAAATAAATGTAGAACCGCGTTCGGTAAACTGCGAGAGAGAGAGTGCGGATGAATAGCGACTGGGGGCTTGTGGTGGCTGATAAAGCACAGCCGGAACAAACGGAATGGAATGGGCTTTGGGGGGAAACACTTGAATGAAACGAGGGTACTTGGAGCTACAAGAAAAAAATGGAATTACGCGGCACAGTCGAAAAGTGGGCGTCCCAAGGCGCGTAGGCCTAAATGTTAATGCAATTTGTTTTATGCGAAAAATCAGACAGTCAGGGTAATGGCGAGAGGGGCTAGGTGGCGGGGGTGGTGCCGCGATAGAGGAGTGGTGGAGCAACCACCGACTGACGCTGTTCTTTTGTGACATATGGAAGTGGGTCGGGTCAAAAGGTGAAACGCTTTAAATGCTCTTTAGCGCTACGGTGGCGGCGGACGCCGGGCTGCCAGCTATTTGTGGTCAGAAGCGGCTAACCCAGAGCTTTTCACTTCACTGGATCACCGAAACTGGATCAAAGTTGGGCAATATAAATGGGGTTAACTAGCTAACACGATATATACGAGTACAACAATATACATATATTATAAAAATTAACAGGAAAATGTGTACAGGAGGTATAATTGAGTCTAAAGGTAAAGTTTAATGAAACAACTTTAAAACATTACTCTGAATACACGAAGAGAGCTAAAGAATAATTTTTAAAATGTATTTCATAAACAAAAATTTGTATTTATTTAAATCAATCATAACATGTTCAAGATTTCTTTTAAAATAAGCTATTATTATGACTGAATTTTATTTTATGAAATATATGATCAAAATTTAACCTTATTTAACGTTTAAATGTAAAAAAAATAAACCTAAAAATATATCTTTAATAATTGTATTACCTTTTTTTAAGGATATTATCATCTGTCAAAACTATACATAAGAACCATGAAGAAAATTCTAAGAATTCTCCATAAGAACCAAGTAAGTACCCATTTTCATTTAAAAAAAAAAAATATACAGACAAAAGATGTCATTGAACTTTTATGAAATGAAATCATCAACAAATATGCAATGCAAGCCAATTAATTGATAAATAAATTATTAGAAATGAACAAAAATCGAAACCAATTTGCATTCTGTTAAGAGTAAAAAATTCAAACACGTTTCAAATGCTTACATTAATAAATGAAATGAGTAGAAAAGAATAATTTAAGCAAAAATAATGAACACAAAGAAATGACACGAAATATTTTTAAGGCGTTATATGAATGTACATATATTATACATATTCTCTATAGTATTCCCATTGATATATATTATATATGTATATATACTCCACATATTCCGCACAAGAACCTTCTATTCTTTCCTGAACATTTTTCCTTGAAAAATTGTGCTACTGGCACTATCAGCGAATCATCCTTGTGACTTCCTGTGCCTTGAAAAGTGTATTCATAAAAGCGTGGGTTCTGGTTCTAGGCTTTCATGGGCAAGGTCGTCTTCGGCCGGGATGGCCATCGAGATGGTTGCGGTTCAGTGCGATCGGAAGTGTTTTTACTGCCAAAGTCCGAAAACCTACCCCAGAAACCAACAACAAAAAAACCAAACCAAGCAGAACTGCAACCCAACAAATCAGAGCAACAAATGCAGAATCCAAACACGAAAAAAAACAAGTCATTATTGGAGTTTTGTTTGATTTTCTTTAGTTTGGAATTTTCGAAAACCCCCGACACAAAGCCTATTAAAAGTTTATATTCATTGTAGAGCTTGTTAGACCCTCATTAGCTATTCTTACCGAAGATGTATGCATCGTATGTATATATCCCCCCATATACCTCTCTATATACATTTATGCATTCAAAATAAATCAGCTTACCTCAATCACCGGATCCAAGCATCCATTCGGAACAGGTTCAATATTTTTCGTCTGTTTGTTTCGTTTGTTTTTTTATTTTTTGAATATTTTTAAATTTATTTTCAACCCGACTCGCACTTTTTTTTTGCGCACATATAATATTTTGGCGACTAAACCATAAATAAAATTATTTAATTTGCATATCAGAAATTCTTTCTTTGTTTTATTATTTTCTGTTGTTGTATTTCATAATTTTTTTCACCAAAAACAAAAAAAAACAAATATTTGTGTATTTTTTAATGTGTTACCACGCCAACAAAAAAAAGAGAACTAAAAAAATAGCAATTAACAACAATTAAATTTGTAAGTAACTCTTGGCCAAACTCATCACTGCTAATTACCGAAAATACTATATTTTTGAGGAGCTTTTTCTTTAGAAACATTCGTATGCCACACTTCACTTTTGTCACAACCGCTCAGTTTTCTGTTTTGAATATTTTTCTGTTAGCCGGGCTTATGCCTTCGTTAGATGGCTCGTAGGGAGAGGCAGGAGTGGTGGTTCGTCAGCTCTGGCCGAAAGCAAAAAACCGACTGAATATCGCCAAGCCTGGCTGATAAAAAAGCCCAGCTTTTTGGCTTCAAAAACAAACGAGAAACGACTTGAAACGAAACAGCCGCCGAGAGCCGAAAGCCCCCGAACGCGATCGTTGCTGGCTGGAATACTGGAATCAAAAATCTTAAGGGGGGGATTGCGAGGGGTTCGCTCTAAAATATGCTAATAATAGGCCTCGGAAATATTAGGCCCTGGATTAGTCGGTGGGCGTTGGAAAAAAAAGTCGGGCATGCCACGTCCACAAATTGCAGCAATAATTGTTCATAAGGGCTTTTGTGGGAATTATGTATTTCTTCCTGGGAAATCCTTCTTTTGTTTAGTATTTTAAGGGTTTTTTTAAATGATTGATTTTTTTATAGTGTTAGGAAAGTAATTTTTAAGTAATTAAGTGTAATTAGTGTTTATTTGGAATGATTTACTTTAAAATTGGTGAAGACCCCAGAATAATAATTGATCTTCACATCTTCTTCTCGTATTAAATATTAAAATCATTTAATACCTGTTACAATATTAACATTAATGAGATCTGATGGAGATCCACCTTAGTACACATTTTTGAGAAGCGCGGAGAAGGGCACTGTTTGTTAATCTAACCCTCATATAATATCTAAAGCTAATGCCATTAGAGGAACCTATCCAGGATCTTATTTTGGGAGGGCCTTTGGAAAAAAAAATAATCTAAAAAAACACCCAACATGATTTTCAGTTAGAAACTAACATCTTAAGGACTTCCCAGGTGTCGGTACCTCCTTAAATTCCATTCTATGGTATCATAGTATCAGTTTCATTATTTTTTTGTGACCAATGCAAAGTGCACAGACGGAAGTTGTAAAAATCATTCGAAAACCGAAACAACAACAAATTCCTGAGACAAAGGCAGCAAAAAATAAAAAAAAACAAATCGTAGAATAATAAAAAAAAATAAACCATAAAACAAACCAATAATCGAAATCATTAGACAAAAGCGAACTAAAGGCAATGGCTGCAATAAGTCCGACCAACAATAACAAGAAATAATACTTTTGCTCCGATCTCGGATCTAATTGGCGGGGAGGGGCAGGTAGAGAAGGGATAATGCAGGCATGGGTGGTGCAAAAAAAGGGGGGGCTATTGGGGATAACGGGAATGGGTGGATGGAGGGGGCTGGTGCTCTGTGGAGTCCATTGGGTGCGGCGCCAACGCTAAACATAACGGCACAATTATAGTCGTACTCAGATATGTGCAAAGCCAGATGCATATATATGTATGTATATGTGTGCACTGAAAACAAATTCTTAGAGGGTTTACCTAAAAGTATTTAAATTAAATTGAAATAAAAGTATATTTACTTAAGTATAAAACAAAAACTTTTTTAATGAAATGGAAAAGGAAAATCCATTTTTTTAGGATAACTTTAAATGTTTAAAAAAAGTCCATTTCCTAAAGCTTTAAGCCTTAAACCTCAACCTCCCATTCTAAAACTTCACAAAATTGTTCGTTTCTATTCATTTAAATTCATCTTTAACACATTTCCAGTCTTTTCTCTCTGTGCATTTATACCGTAACAGTGCTCATATGTATATTATAATTTTACAATTTTTTTCCACATAGTTTTTCTATATCACTTTGATTTTTTTTCGCCACATTCTCCAAGGACAAACAACATTTTAGTGAGCGACGTCGCCGGCGGCTAACGGCACAAACTCTGGCCAAGATTGATCTACAAAAAGCAACAACAACAACAACAGCAAATTAAATAAAACTTCAAAACTCTTGAGTATTTTTTTTTTTTATTCGCCCGGCCGACTTTCCTTTTTTCTAACTTGTTCATATGTATTTTCGAGGTGTATAATGAAATATATACGCGAGTATGTTTGGCAAAGTGTGCGGGCGCGCACATTAAAAATACAAAATCACAAACTAAACACAAAAATAAGGCTGTAACAGAGTCAAGAGCTCCACAAAGAAAAGGTGTGGCAATGTTCTCTTTTTGGATTTTATTTTTTTATGCAGTTACAGTTACGAATGCTATTACCATTGGTAATACTCCCCGTTACCATTACCATGGCCCGTTGGGTAGCTATACCATTTCAAAAGTCTGTTTGAAAAAGTTTCTCAAGCCTTATTATCGATATATTTTTTGTATCGATAAGGTTCTTCAAATAATCGAGGTGGCTCGAGTAAATTTGTATCAAGCTTTCCTTCAAAAATTAAGAAGCCTGAAGACCTCATCAGAATATTTCATTCTAGCTAACTGAGCAAAAGTTTTGTTTAAAAATTATTAATTTTTAATACATTTATTTTACAATAGTCCTGTTTCACAAAAATAGCAACAATTTCATTGAAATATTTATGCTTTGCTGATTTTTTTTCTTATTTTGCAATTGTAGTATAAACGTATTAATATTTTTAATTATTTTTGATTATCTTTCAATGGAAGTAAGAATGGTTACTGCTTTTCTGAGTATTTTAAATATTTATTGTTTTTATAAATGCCTGTTAACTTTGGCAATAAATTGCAAGAGCCAAGCTCGCCCCGTCATTGACGTGAAATCCTTTTTTGCCATTAACTTTTTGGCGCTTGCCAAATCGTTTAGCAATTTATTCAAAGTGTTGGCGACAATTCACTTTTCGGCTATGGATTCTGGGGGGATTGGAAATGCAATTGGGGCGTTTGGACTTTTTTTTGTCTTTATCTGCCCATTTTTTTCTGGCCATTTTTTGCGCAATGCCAAAAAAAATTTATGGCCAGCCACTTACCCGCCAGCAAGGTCAGTGCAACTTGGTGGTTCTATTGGTGTGTGCTTTTGGTTGCAACTTCGAACCGGCGGTTCTGCTACCATTTCCATTTCCAGGAGCGGGGCATATGCCACACAAGTAACGGGTAATAGGCAACAGGTAACGGGTAACAGGTCGCCGGAGATCAGCAGTGACTCAGACTGCAACAGTTCGACTTTGATTTGTGGCACTCCAGTGCGAATATAAATCAGTCAGCAACTGCACATTCCCAAGGCCGCCACCACAAATACGACCACAAAAGGCTCCCGACCCACCCAAAACTCCAGGGCTGCACTGGAACAAAATAAGGGGGAAAATTATAAAAGAAATGTCTTAAAAAAATTTATGAAATTTCATTGAATACTCAAATATATTAATAATAAGAAAATATTGAAAAATATTCTTTCTACAAATTTGATTAATTTTGTATGGTAATTATTGTAAAATGTATAGTGGTAGTTTTTATACTAAATACCATAAATTCTCTAAAATGTCTATATACATCTAATGGTAACATTTTTTCTCTCTCTGTATGACAATTGCATGTAAAAGTCATGGCAGAAAGGTCAAGTCAAGTGAAATTGTCGGAGACAAAGCGAGAAAGCACGCTGGAGCTGGAGCTGGAGCAGTGAAAAAAAATTATGTCAAAATTTGAATTAGCAGCTGAGAAAATTACCAGTGCGGCCACTGGTAGACAATGGAAACGGGGTGTATAAATTAATTTTTCCTATCAGCTGTAGCCCGGGCATTGCAGAAAAGTCGCGGAAAAGTGCAGCCGACTCGCTGGCTTTTCACTTTCGTGTAGGTTTTTCTTCAAGATCTCGTGGGCCTCTTGTGGGCTGTGTGGTTCAGTTTTCAGTTTTCCATTCGACGACTGCGAGAAGAGAATTATTTCAGTGGCGATAAAGTGGCGTTGACAGAAGTGGTTTTCCCTTTTCAGGCTTTTCCTTTATCTCCAGTGGTTGTGGTTTCTTTTGCCCTTGGCGTGCGGAGAAAATGCATTTTCCCACTCGCCCGGCTCGCGAAGAATGGGGAAAACTGCATTAGAAATGAGGAAAAATCAGCGGTAGCCGTGAAAATTGGTTTTCGGTTTTTGGTTTTTTCTCTTTCCTTACTTGAATGGATTTTTAAAAATAGATACAATTTATTCAAAAGTCTTGACAAGTCTAGCTTCTTTTTTCCTGTTGGGTATTATTGTTTATTATTATTGCTTATTATGCAATGATAGTTAAGGCTGAAAGGCAGTAATTTAGTGGATCTTTAAAGATATTTTTGTTTTTATATTATTTCTTATTAATTTCTAAATAAAAAAAAAATAAAAAATATATATATTTACCTCAAATACCTTTTTATTACCCTATTTACCTCATCATACATAATAATAAATCAAGAGATAAGACTATATTTTCTACATAAGTACCGGTTATCATATAATTATATAAAATTATGGTGTAACTATATTCATATTTCACCGAACTTCTTGAATTTCAAGTACCAGGTAACACATATTCACAAAAACCATTACCTTATCTTGTCTTAATAAAAAATATTAATATCCTTGAAGTACACTTTTTATTTCTTGAATATTATAAGGTATTATAAGGGATGGGTATGAACGAATTGGTATATCGGATATTTGCGATATATGTATGGGTGTATATCCTTATATTCCTTCCTTAAATATCCTTAATTAACTTAATGCTTCTATAATTTCTAAAAGAAAACAACTTCGTTTTTTAAATTAGGAATCTGTAAGCCCTCATATTTCCATTACCTACTTTCAAGGGCTCCTTCTATTAGCATAATTGCCTCTAAAATTCGCAAGTGGTTTTGACCCATCAAGTATAGTCTGTAGGACTTCGTCTGTTAGCCTTTAAGACTGCCTTCGTCTTCGATCTAGGTCATGTAGACGCACTCGAACTGTTCGATTTGCACGATTAGTTGGTGTCTAATAGAGTCCATTACGATGTGGTGCGAGCTCTTCTTGGCCTTGAATATATAATAAATTTACCTTTTTTATTTTAAGTTTTAGGAATTGAGACTGTTTTACGTTGCAGTTCTGTGTTTTTCATATAACTGAACGATCGGAAATGGTATTTCAATATACCCGAAGGGTATATCAAGTTCGGCTTGAAGCTAGCTTTCCTTAAAAGTATTTTTTACTAAAAATACAAAATTACACATTAAAATCGCCAATGAATGGTATATTTTCTGTAAGCCAGATCATAGATCTTTAGAATCTCAGGTTGCGGTCTTACTATTTTTCATCACAATTCAGTCATGAATGATCAATCACCTGCTTACTACAATGCGAATGCAGTGCGTCCGTTTCTCACCTGGCCGTTGGTGAACCAGGCGGTGGAATCGGCCCTGAAGGCGGTGGTCAAGACCTCCTCCGCCTGGGCCGCCCAGCCAAAGCGAACTTTCACGCCAGTCGGCGCTAAGGAAAGCGCTGAAGCCAAGGGTATTCTGCTAGCCATGACCGCTTTTGTGGGAAACTATGAGAAATCCTCTGGAGGAGGTAACTCCACTCTGGCCTGCAAGCTGGTGACCTCATTCAGTGACAATTCGCAGCGGCAGCCTCCTCTGCCCAGCATCCTGGCTCATGTGCTGGTTTTCAATCACCAGACTGGCCAACTGGCAGCCATCATGGAGGCCACGGATCTGACCACCAGGCGGACGGTAGCCGCTTCGTTGGTGTCCACCAAGTACCTTTACTTCCGGCGATTCGGTCCAGATGCGGAAGTGAGGCGTCCCATTACAGTGGCCATTGTAGGATGCGGGGTCCAGGGTCAGATGCATGCCCTGGCCTTTTGCCAATGCTTCCGGGTTGAGCAACTCAACTTGTACAATCGCTCCAGGGCTAAGGCGGAGGAGCTGGAGAAGCTCATTGCCCTGGAGTTGGGTGGTCAGGCGGTGAAGATTTGTGAGAGTTCCAAGGAAGCCTGCCTCGAGGCGGATGTCATCTGTGTGGCCACCTTTGCCAAAGAGCCCCTAATCCACATTGAGGACTTGAAGTCCAGTGGCTGTGTTCACATAAACGGTGAGTTCAACTTTAGTAACTTAAATAATAGATTATTTTTAATATTATTCAAGCTGTGGGCGCCGGAGAGATTCACTTTTCGGAGGTGGCGCCCAGTGTCTACCACAAAGCCAAGGTGTATGTGGACTGCTACGCCAATGCCGAGGCGGAGCTAGTGGGTCTGCCAGCTCCCATCGCCGCCGAAGTGGGGGAAGTAATCCTCAACAAGGAGTATCCCAAGGAGCAGGACATAACCATTTTCCAGTCAATGGGTGAGATACACCTTCCTATAGCCATCTCTTTCCGATTCGAAAACGATTTTTGTTTCAAAATTATGGACAATTTTTGAGTATAGCCTTCTTTTTCTTTTCGAATTTTTCAAAACCAAACTTAAAGCAATTAATTAACATTTTTAAAATTATATTTTAAAGATAACAAAGATGTAAAAAAAAATAATTAAACTAAAAAAACCTAAAAGTAAATGTAAAAAGTTATAAATTAAAAAAAAGACTAAACAAAAACCATAAAAACTCACTCTAATTGAAAATATTCTTTCAGGAATGGCTTCGGAGGATGCTTGTGTGGCCCAAGCTGTTCTGGATGCCATCAATGCTGGAAGGGACGCGGATAAATAACACCAATGGAATCACTTTTCCTCTGTATATATGTGTGTGTATATAAAAAAAAAATCAATTGGAAACATAACAATCTGTTCGGTCTACAAACTATAGAAACTACAACAAGCCGATTGCCGGCTAGCCCGGTCCCATTCTCGGTCCGGTTCCCATTCCCGTTCCCAGTCACTTCCAGATCACAGTCACATTCGTGTCCTTCTCGATGTCCCGCTCGATGGTGCAGGGCGACAGGCCCGTCTTGCAGCAGATCTCATCGAAACTGATCAGGCCGGTGTACATCTTCTGCCGCCCCGACGGCACCGAACCGGTAAACACCGGATACTTGTGGATGCAACGAATGAAGCGATGTTGCAGTCCAAAGATCACCATACGCCGTTCGTCGATGTTATGCTGCTGCGGACACAGACGCTGGCAGATCGCTCGCAAGGTGACGCCGTGCGTCATCGAGGCGTAGAACTGGAAGATGCGCTGGACGCTGGGCAGCGTTTTGTCCGGCCGCAAGGCCACATATGTGCGGCACGCTCCGCTCAGCGCAGCACTCTGGATAAGGTGTTTAAGGTTTTGGGTCATGTACACGTTGCTGTACTTCAGAATGGGCAGCAGCTGTACGACGCCGTAGTAGACCAGATTCTGGATGCAGGACTTGACCAGGTCCGTTTCCACATCGGCCTCGGCAGCGATCCGCGCCACATGATTGATGCCATTGATGTAGGGAAGAATCTGGAAAAGAACCAAACGATTTGGATTAAAATCTGTACATCTTCGGATCAATTCCCGTACCTGTTGCGTGGTCAGGTCCCAATTGTCCAGCGGTGCATCCCTGAGGTTTGCCAACAGCAGTGGCACCATGTGGTCCTTAACCGGTGGCGGATCCGGCTTGTGCATTACGATTTTCAGGTATATGGTGTTGTCGCCCTCGACAATGGTCGCCACCTTGCGTTCATTTAGATCGCGCAGCACAGTCTCAAAGATGTTCTGCAGCCGTCGCTTGTCGTCCTCGCGCGACAGGAAGCAGGACTCCTCCTCCATCATGATAAGGTACTCGGATAACTTCTTAACCACAGGCTCGTACTGGACACTCCTTGCCCGGGAGTCGCAAACGAAGCAGAGATTGAAGAGGAAGGCATTGCGGGGATACTTCTGCTGATCCTGGATACCCACCGGGTAGCCCACGATCTTCACATCCATGGCGTTAACGGTGAGAATGCAGCGCTGGAGATGCTGCTTGGGTATAATGTATACATTGATGGCGTCAAACACGTCCTTGGAGATGTAGTTTTCGGGCACCTGTGTGTGGACAGCATTGGAGTTGTTATCAGTAACTGTTAACGGATAAGCTGTGGGAATCCGCTCACCTGGCAGCTTATCTTGCAGCCCGCTGTGGCATGGAACTCGCTGAGGAATATGCACCGGATCTTGCCCTCGGTGCTGCCGCCTCCGGAAGTTCCAGTTGCGGTGACTCCTCCCGCCGCTCCTGTTCCGCCGGCCGTGCCGCCACCTCCGCCGCCGCTGGTGCTGGTGGCTGTCGCCTCGTTGGTGTGGGAGTGCATTTTGACTGTTGCTATCACCGCATTTTTGAATCCGACAGCGCCTCGATCCTCAAATCTTAGTGGATTCCGCCTCAAAGTTCTTGGTCATCGGTCAGTGCAATATGGCCACACCAATGGGGCCCTAAAATACCAAATACCTTTTTTGGTATATTTTCAACTTTTTCCCGCGAAACTATAAATCGGTGCTAAGATTATTGACAAACTTATTTTGGCTCTTAATATTTATTATTCAGTTATTTGTTAAATTCTACTCTTCGTTTAGGTTCATCGTAAGCTTTTTCGTACCGATAGTTATCGATAGTGTCGCTTTCGAGTTTGCCATCCTTGGATGTCAGTGACCTGCCGCCTCTGGTCACATTGTTGCAAAAATTGTGGCCCAGCCGGAACGTTAACAATTTTATTCATAAAAACTAGCGAATTTAAGGAAATAAAATGACAAACGAAGACGTCGCAGTTAACAATGTGGCGGATCGGCTCCAAGTGGGCCCCCGCGAAGGTGTAACCTATCCCATTAAGATGAAATACTGCGGCCACTGCACAATGCCCATCGAGGTAAGTTTCAGTCTTCCAAAATTAGACTATAATACGGTTATATCCTTAAAATGTCATTCAAATCGGACAATGTAGTACTGTGAGTACTACCCAGAGTACGAGAAGTGCAAGGAGTGGCTGGAGCGCAACATGCCCGATGACTTCGAGCGCCTGAAAATCGAGGAAGAGTCTGCATCCGCTGACGGCGCCGATGATGACAAGAAGCGCCAGAAGCGCGGCGGAAAGGGCCTGCTCCGTGTCAAGAAGAAGGAGGATGTGCCCAAGAAAATCTGCGTTTCCAGGGCGGCACGTGGCAAGAAGAAATCGGTGACCGTTGTTACAGGACTGAGCACTTTCGGTAAGTTATACTATAGTGTCCTAATCCGACTCCTTTCACCCTGATAGTTATGGTCCAAATCGAAAGAAATGAAAATTTGCAAGTCATTGGCATGTTTTCCTACACAAGGAAACATTTTTTTTGTGAAATTCCTTTGAACCTTTTCTTGTTATTCCTAATATTTGAAAATTTTCTTGTAGATATTGATCTCAAAGTGGCCGCCAAATTCTTCGGCACCAAGTTCGCCTGCGGATCTTCGGTTACCGGCGAGGACGAGATCGTTATCCAGGGCGATGTCAAGGACGACCTCTTTGACGTTATTCCCGACAAGTGGTCCGAGATCGACGAGGATGTCATCGAGGATTTGGGTGATCAAAAGCGTTAACTTCTCTAATTAATATAATTTACTATTGTTTAGCTTATTTTGTACGCTACATCAACAAGCAAATAATTAAAAAAATATAAAAAAAAAAACGTTGAACGACTAAATCCCCTAAACTGTGTCATTTTTGTGGCTGTTCTTCCGTACTGTCTTTGTTATCCACCTCCATAGGCTGGTCTACCGACGTGGATGGCTTTTTTGCCGCTCCAGCTGCCTTTGTGGGTTTACTTGTGGCTTCTGTTGCGGATTCCTTGCCTGCCGCAGGTGCGGTTTCCTCTTTGGCTTCCTTGTTTTCGGCTCCACTGTGGAAGTGTTTGTAACTCAGCTGGATAATCTTCTCGTTCTCCTCGTCCGTCAAGGGCACCTTGTTGTCGTCAATGAGCTGCAAGTGTTATAACAGAATAAGCTAGTCCCAATACTAAAACGTGTCCTAATCCTCACCAGCTGCGTGTGAAGAGCACTTGTTGGCGGATCGTTGACCATTTGCAGTATCTCGTGGGATTTCAATCGGTAGCTGGACAGATCCTTCACATAGTTTATTATGGATTCCCGGGTCTGGGTTTTGCACGGCGAGTCCTCCAGATATTGCAGCGCCTTTCAAAGTCAATCAGAACTCTTTTAATTAATAAATTTATTACATTTTTGGAAAATACTTCAAACCTCGTAGGTAACAGTTGCCAGGTTCCGCATTCCGAACTTCTTTTTGGTGCTCTTGATCTTCTGGAGAATCTTCATAACCTCCAGATTGGTCAGATACGAGTATGTGGGATTAATGCTGGAGAGGTGGACCAATTATTGCCATTCTTATTGTTATTACGATAATTATTTCAAGCTTATTCTTACGTTTCCATATTGTTGTGGTTTCAACGGCAACGTAATGTTACCGTTCTTGGGTTACGTCAATAATACCAACAAAAAAATACCACGTGTGCGTTTTACAGCACTTGTTTAGTATCGGAATGAATGGCACCTGCTGGAGATCTTTATAAAAAAAAAGCTTTATATTTTAATAAAACCTTTTATTTTCTATAAATCTGATAAGATATGTATAATATTAATATTTAATTTAGAATGCATTTGATTTTTTAATTAATATTAATATTTAATATTCTCCTTCTGACCTTACTCCTCTCTAAAACCTGCACTTTCCAACACCGTTCATGAGGCAGCATTTTAAATCAACGCGTTTTAATTATTAGCCGGCAGCCGGCTTTTTTTGCGCTCAATGTGAAACAAAATAATTCGTTGCTTTTTATGAAACAAATAGGCCATGCTGGGAATGTCAAGTTGAGTAGCTAGAAAATCTCAGTACAAACTGTCATTCGCAATGCAGAAGTAATACGTACAAGTCCCACGTCTAGAGCCTTTTCTACGGGGTTTTCTAATTTGTTTGTTTTTTTTTTTTATAAAATATTACTAAATTTTGATTTACATGCAAAAGACTAAATATCATTGGACACGATCTACTGGAACATACGAATAGTAAAATCGGGAATAAATCTGAAGAAGTGACCGATCTGAGAAGTACGCGCGCGCTTTCCTTTCGTCTAGTAAGTGGTATTAGCTTAGCTATTTTTTAGTCAATCAGAAGCCCAGGTCAGGTAAGTGGAACATTAGGAATGCCCAACGCTGTTACATTTACAGTTATTTCGTGTCAAAAGTAACGGAACTTGGTCGTAGTTGCTTTTGAAATTTAACTCGAAAGATTTGTAACAGCTTGGGGCATTACCTGATTGGTATTGTGTCACTACAGTCTGATATACAATCATACATTTATATTTTGCTACTCAAGGAATAGAAGCCACAATCATGACTACAACCACCATCGCGACCATCGAGAAGTCGAAGAACAAGCGCATCAGCGATTCTCTGAAGACTCGTCGTCTTCGCCGCCTAGGGTCTGGTGTCGATATAGCCGAGACCCAGGACAACCACCGTCCCACCAAAATCGCCGTGGTGGCCCCATCACGGAGACCGATGGCCAATGATATTTGTCCGGAACGTCCTAGTCGCGGCATACTGGTCTGGACGATGGCGTGGCTTCTGTTTGCCACCAGCTGCCTGGTGATTGCCATCATGATGGACCTATTTGGCGCTGCCGACACCATTAGTGA
Organism: Drosophila pseudoananassae pseudoananassae; assembly: GCA_018153035.1. Classification (NCBI taxonomy): domain Eukaryota; kingdom Metazoa; phylum Arthropoda; class Insecta; order Diptera; family Drosophilidae; genus Drosophila; species Drosophila pseudoananassae. The sequence goes on along the minus strand of JAECXR010000023.1, from coordinate 1,037,138 downwards.
TTTCGTAGAGAGCTATACCAATCAGTACAATGTGATTGTTCATGAGCGTCCCGGTTACTGCGAACGCCATGCTCGCCTGGGTGCCATGGTGGACCACGCTTGGGATCAGGTGCTGAACCAGCCAGATGCTCTCGAGAGGCTAGAGCTCGCCTTGGACAATACTACGTTCAATGTAAGTAGGCTTCCAGATCATTTTCAAATACTTTTGGCCATGCATGTGGAATTCCACATCTAAAATATCGAGTGATTCCAAAATTGAAAACGTTGGACAGCAGAACCCTTCTTTTGTGTGTATCCCCAAACCCAAACCCCCACCATTCCTCTTGCAGGCCATTGCATTGGTAGGATCCTCGGGTGTTGGAAAGAGCCACACCGCCCGTTTACTGCGCGAGAAGTTCCCATGGCCGGAAAATGTTAAGACTGTTGCCTGGGACGATTCCAACGCCCTGGCCCTCATCACCAGCATCCTCTCCCACCTGAAGCTGTGCGGGCGCAACCTCATCCTCATCGATAACATGACCCCCAAGGACATTCGCTACATTCCCTATATCAACGGCTTGATACGCACTCATCCGGAAATCGCCAATGGAACGGCCAACAAACCGCACAAGAAGTACGTGACCATTGTGTACATCATTAGCCTGAACCGATTGCTGCCCGATGACGAGTTCCAGGCCCAGAAGCTGGCCGTACAGAAGCTGATCAACACCCATCTGATTAACTACAATGACTTGGAGCGCCCTCACGTGGAGGACTGCATCCGGCGTACGGCCCGGGTCGAGGGCATGGAACTGACTCGCGATCAAATCGTTGATATAATCTATTCCATAGACTACATAAATGCCGGGTGCAAGCCAGTCCGTGCCAAGGTCCTGATGTACGGGACGCCAGTCAATCAAAAGCCATAGTTACTGGATATTTAATAGTTCGACTAGGAGCGCAGTTAGCGACTTCTATTTTCGTTTTAAATTAACGTTTATGTGAGTGTATATAAATTTAGAAAATGCCATGACATTCCTCATAGGATGAGCGAAGCCAAAGGACCTGCTAGACAGTGATTGTAAAGACTAGAACTTTTTAAGTTGGAGAACTATAGATAATAATGCAGGGATTTCAAATCCGGTACGTGCGAGGCTTAAATTAGGCATTAGAAACAATAATAAAAATTATTTTTGGAAATTTTAAAGCCTCTGGATTTGTTTTTTTATTATTTTTTAAGCATCTTCCTGTTTAAGTATAAAAATTCCCTACATTAGGTTTAACATTTAAGTAGTTTATTTTAGAAAAATATTTTTCTTCTGACATTAATTTTTATTTGAAAAAGTTCCTTGTGTTTTTTCTAGAAGTATAAAGTAAGAGATTATAGTTTTAAGAGAATAGTTATTTAAAAAAATATATAAAAAGAAAGTTGCACACATTTTTTTCAACTTTAAAAAAGCTGATAATTGTTTTTTATTTTTATACTTTGGTTTTAATCCGACCTTGGGCTTATATTGTTATTTTATTTAAAATATATTTCTAAGATCTAGAAGTTGTATTATTTTAGAAGCTTTGTAGAATTTTGATATTTACATTTTTTAAATTTTTTTTTCCAACTAGACCTATCCTATTATCCTATGTATCCTATTAGACCTATCCTATATTACTTCACCCACTTTTTATAATAATTTATATTCTATATTTTAAGTTTAAGTTTTTTCCAACTAGACTGCATCCTAGAGGATCCACTTTATAATTTAGAAGACCCATCCCACTTTATATACTTCATGCTATATATTTTCTATATTCCATAATTTATTCTGCTTATTTTTCAACTACACTGTATTCAAGATATAAAAGCCGCATAATTCCCATCCATTGATCCACTTCCTATAATTCATGATATATATTTTCTATATTTAAAGATTTAATTTTTTATTAAATTTACTTTTTTTTCCCAACTAGACTGTATCCTAGAAGACCCACTTCATAATTCCCATCCATTGATCCACTTGACCCACTTTTTCCGAAACCCAAAAAGTATGCTATAGTTCTGCAAGCCAAACCCTTTCCGTTCTGGATAATCGCTTGTGGCCACGCGTTAATATTTTGCATTTATTTTTTGTTTTTAAACATTTTTGAGGTTTCTGGCTTCTGGCTGACTGACTTTTGCCTTGTTTGCGTTTTTATGGCCAACGACAAAAGAAAAAAAGAAGCTACCCCGTGCTCCAATCTCTGTTATCGGGCGTCGTGTGGCGGCCCGATTTAATATTTTATGATGGCCCTGGCCTACAAACAAATAAAAAATCATAAAAAAAACGGCACACCAGAAAATTCCGACTCAGTTTCCCAGGGTCAAGTGCGTATGGTGTTATTTATTTTGTTGTCCCGCAGGCGCACACGACGTATGCGTGATGGGCGGTTGCATTGAGACGACCCACTTCCGGACGCTCCGGAGGCCGACTACGCCGGACGCATTTTGATTTCCCTTTACGTTACTGTGCCACTCGGCTGCTCCGTATTTCTATTTTTTCCATGTTTCGTTTTTTTTGAGGGTGCTACGATAACAGAATCTGGAATCGCATCGGCATTTAAGTTAATTTGGCAATTAGCTAACAATGGTTAATGGCTTAAATGCTCTTTGGCTAATTGCTGGGTGGCGGCTATAAATATGTTGCACATTTCATGGAGATTTTTGTAATTAAAACTATGAAGTATTTATTGGTTTGCAGCGTTGGCCTGGCGGGTATCCTGTTGCACCTCCTGCCGCCTTCTCAGGTGAGTTTTTAAATATTTTTATTTTTCCTTCCAAACTATAAACTCTTCTCTTCACAGAGTACTTCGTACGAAATAATAGGCGATGAAAGAACCATGAATTTCATTTGTGACGATCAGGATAATCATGGCAATGTCCCTCTGGGTAAGATCCTGGACCCCAGCGGAATCCACTTCGAGGTGGCCGATGACATGGAGACCTTGTACTACACGGGTGATGTGAAAATTTTGGACAACTTGGTTCGGGGACCGATCACTATGGAAGCGGATTTGTATCGCTGGGAACGCAGTCAGTGGCTGCCCACAGGAGTCTCTCTAAGGCGGAATAATTTTTGTGAGGCCCTCAAGAATCCTCGAGAGATTTGGTTTCCGCTTCTCAAAAAAATGGGCATAAATGTTAACTATTGTCCTCCCAAAAAAGGGGTAAGTCCAGATAAGATTTTATTATTCTAGTACTCTTGGATGGGCCTATACTATTTTACTATTTTTTCGCGAATTTTATAATTCTTTCTATAGACTACGTATACCCTTACGAATGTGAGCAATCACGTATTCGTTCAAAACATGCCCTTCGCAGATGTCGCCGGCGATCTGAAGGCTGTGGTGCACTTTGGAAACGGTGGCAGAAAGACCTGTTTAGTAATTTACCTCAAGGTCTACACCCATTGAGGCTTTCGGAGGCGGATTGTGGATCTGGGAGATGGGAGATGGGGTGGTGTACCCTGATGGAATCCGTTTCTCTGTTTGCATAGTTTACGGCACTAGCTCTGCTCGACTTTTTATGGCCAGATTTTGTCATGTTTGCTTAGCTTCAATGGCGCGTCCCCTGTTTATGGTTAAATAACTAAATGATTTGCAAATAAAAGCGAAAAAAAACGACAATTATTTCATATTCATGCACTCGAAACAGAATGCCAGAAATGCTGACTGCTTTACTGCTGGGCGGTACCTCTATATAGATACACCTTGGATTTTTTGTTTTTTACCATGAAAGGGTGATATTTATAGACTTTTATGATTATACTGAAAAGTATGCTTTAAAAATGTAAATTTCTTCAGGAATTTTCAGACAAGTACCGGCTATCATATAAATTGTTGATAAAATTTGACGGTTTATTGCTTTAATTTGTTTTAAATTTTTTGTCTATTTCGGGTTAGTGGCTGTGGGACGATAAGTCCAAAAAAAAACTGGTCACCTTAGCCCAGTAATCCGCTTCCAGTATTTGCCAGAAGCTCAAATGCGGCGCCATCCATAACCGAAACCACTGAACCACATTCGCCTTTGCGCGTGACAGTTTTTCCCTCAAATGTACACACACACACCCACTCAGAAAATTGTTGTATATCTTCAGAAATTTACAATGTTTGCTGATGGTTATTCCTACTTCTTGTTTAATGAATATATTTAATTCGTGACGAGTGCACGTGGTTGGGCGTTGCGATTGCATTTGTCATGTGAATCACTTTAAAGGGGGTGCTAAAAAATGGTATAAACATTTTTTTTTTTTTAACTAGCCAAAGGCTCATTAAAATTTTTATGGTTTCTCAATAAAATGAAAAATATTTATAAACGTATTTGATTAAAAGATGATACTAAAAAAAGATCTCACTTTTAATGAACGTTTATTTATATGAATATCTACATTATTTCAAAGTTTTTGTTGATAAAAGCTTAAGCCAATATTTATTATATATTTCTCATAACTCTTAGAAAAGCAAATAAATTTATTTCTATTATTTTTTTCAAAAGTAAAAAGCAGTAAAAGCTCTTATGCTAAAATTTCAAGCAAATATTGGCTTCAAATGGATCTCATTTCATTTGCATAATACTTTCAGCAGTGCTGCCATTATTTATTTTAATTTGGAATTCTAAGCAAATAAATATTTTAGGCTGTGTGTCAAAATATGTTTGTAAATATTTTGCTCAAACGAGTTTTGATTTCAAAATCAACTTTCAAACCATTTGAATGAAGTAAACATGATATAATAGAGTGAATTAAATGGTAATTAATTAATTTCTTACCCAATCTATTTAAATATATTTTATTTAAATTTGAACAGCTAACTGCTCCATTATCAATCAATTTAATTACCAATCTAGAGCATTACGAAATATCTCACTCACATATAGATGATGAAATATTTAAGTCAATTTGGAATAATTAACCCGCGATTTCCGCTTTCCATGAAGTGTTATAGAATACGTCTGAGTCTATTTGTTTTCTTGACCGACGCTATCTGGTAATTGTTTGCCTCGCGTTTGCGTTTTGTCGCAATAAGAAACAAACAGCCGAGTCACAACAAACAATAAATTCAAAATATAAACAATAAATCCCCCCCTCAGTTATATTTGCAAATTTAATTTTGAAAGTGCATCGAGAATACCAGGAATAAAATGAAAAATACTAGAGATTGACTTTAAACGATAACAATTGACAGTGCGTTTCGGGAAGCCAAGGCTGCAAGGCTTTCTAAAATATTATTTTAAAAAATTAAATGTTTATTCTAAGCTATATTTCAGGCTTTAAAAATATTTTCACGCTTTTATTCAGTTTCTATTTTTTTAGTTGAAACGCACTGTTTTGGTTTCTTATGCAAATTGTAGATTTCAATTCTCATGGGGATGCATTTTAATAATATAACTGGCATTTGTTCATATGAATCAATTACACTCCGTTTAATAATATTGGTCACAGCTGATGTGAGCCGATTGAAATTGTTTGCATCATAAAAAGTGGTATTAATTATCCCACCGGATTACCACATACTGCTTTGAACTGGTCATGACCCGTTAGGAGCGGTTATGGAGCTGGATCTAGCTTTGTACATACATATGTAGGTATATTTGTATTCTCTATACGTTGTGTATGTAGCTCTAAAATTATAAGGCTTGAATGAAAAAAAAAAAGAAATTTTAATAATGTTTTATTCGATGAAGAATCAATCTAGAAATGTTTTAAGATATTCCGCCCAAGAATCGGATCAAAATTGGCAAAGATATAGACATCCCTGTGGCCCATGTAGGGTGGGACCACGCATTCCCCATTTTTCGTAGGGGTCCCACCAGAAAATTTGACAAAAAATCTAAAAAATAATTTGCTCGTAGATTTTGATGCAGATCGATGGAGAATCGATATAGAAACGTTTTAAGACATTCCGCCTAAGAATCGGATCAAAATTGGCAAAGATATAGACATCCCTGTGGCCCATGTAGGGTGGGACCACGCATTCCCCATTTTTCGTAGGGGTCCCATCAGGAAATTTGACAAAAAATCTAAAAAATAATTTGCTCGTAGATTTTGATGCAGATCGATGGAGAATCGATATAGAAACGTTTTAAGACATTCCTTCCAAGACTTGGATCAAAATTGGCAAAGATATAGACATCCCTGTGGGCCATATAGGGTGGGACCACGCATTCCCCATTTTTCGTAGGGGTCCATCAGGAAATTTGACAAAAAATCTAAAAAATAATTTGCTTGTAGATTTTGATGCAGATCGATGGAGAATCGATATAGAAACGTTTTAAGACATTCCTCTCAAGAATCGGATCAAAATTGGCAAAGATATAGACATTCCTGTGGGCCATATAGGGTGGGACCACGCATTCCCCATTTTTCGTAGGGGTCCCATCAGAAAATTTGACAAAAAATCTAAAAAATAATTTGCTCGTAGATTTTGATGCAGATCGATGGAGAATCGATATAGAAACGTTTTAAGACATTCCTTCCAAGAATTGGATCAAAATTGGCAAAGATATAGACATCCCTGTGGGCCATATAGGGTGGGACCACGCATTCCACATTTTTCGTAGGGGTCCCATCAGGAAATTTGACAAAAAATCTAAAAAATAATTTGCTTGTAGATTTTGATGCAGATCGATGGAGAATTAATATAGAAACGTTTTAAGACATTCCTCTCAAGAATCGGATCAAAATTGGCAAAGATATAGACATCCCTGTGGGCCATATAGGGTGGGACCACGCATTCCCCATCAGAAAATTTGACAAAAAATCTAAAAAATAATTTGCTCGTAGATTTTGATGCAGATCGATGGAGAATCGATATAGAAACGTTTTAAGACATTCCTTCCAAGAATTGGATCAAAATTGGCAAAGATATAGACATTCCTGTGGGCCATATAGGGTGGGACCACGCATTCCACATTTTTCGTAGGGGTCCCATCAGAAAATTTGACAAAAAATCTAAAAAATAATTTGCTCGTAGATTTTGATGCAGATCGATGAAGAATCGATATAGAAACGTTTTAAGACATTCCTCTCAAGAATCGGATCAAAATTGGCAAAGATATAGACATCCCTGTGGGCCATATAGGATGGGACCACGCATTCCCCATTTCTCGTAGGGGTCCCATCAGGAAATTTGACAAAAAATCTAAAAAATAATTTGCTCGTAGATTTTGATGCAGATCGATGAAGAATCGATATAGAAACGTTTTAAGATATTCCGCCCAAGAATCGTATCAAAATTGGCAAAGGTATAGACATCCCTGTGGGCCATATAGGGTGGGACCACGCATTCCCCATTTTTCGTAGGGGTCCCATCAGAAAATTTGACAAAAAATCTAAAAAATAATTTGCTCGTAGATTTTGATGCAGATCGATGAAGAATCGATATAGAAACGTTTTAAGACATTCCTCTCAAGAATCGGATCAAAATTGGCAAAGATATAGACATCCCTGTGGGCCATATAGGATGGGACCACGCATTCCCCATTTCTCGTAGGGGTCCCATCAGGAAATTTGACAAAAAATCTAAAAAATAATTTGCTTGTAGATTTTGGTGCAGATCGATGGAGAATTAATATAGAAACGTTTTAAGACATTCCTCTCAAGAATCGGATCAAAATTGGCAAAGATATAGACATCCCTGTGGGCCATATAGGGTGGGACCACGCATTCCCCATCAGAAAATTTGACAAAAAATCTAAAAAATAATTTGCTCGTAGATTTTGATGCAGATCGATGAAGAATCGATATAGAAACGTTTTAAGACATTCCTCTCAAGAATCGGATCAAAATTGGCAAAGATATAGACATCCCTGTGGGCCATATAGGATGGGACCACGCATTCCCCATTTCTCGTAGGGGTCCCATCAGGAAATTTGACAAAAAATCTAAAAAATAATTTGCTCGTAGATTTTGATGCAGATCGATGAAGAATCGATATAGAAACGTTTTAAGACATTCCTCTCAAAAATCGGATCAAAATTGGCAAAGATATAGACATTCCTGTGGCCCATATAGGGTGGGACCACGCATTCCCCATTTTTCGTAGGGGTCCCATCAGAAAATTTGACAAAAAATCTAAAAAATAATTTGCTCGTAGATTTTGATGCAGATCGATGGAGAATCGATATAGAAACGTTTTAAGACATTCCTCTTAAGAATCGGATCAAAATTGGCAAAGATATAGACATTCCTGTGGCCCATATAGGGTGGGACCACGCATTCCCCATTTTTCGTAGGGGTCCCATCAGAAAATTTGACAAAAAATCTAAAAAATAATTTGCTCGTAGATTTTGATGCAGATCGATGGAGAATCGATATAGAAACGTTTTAAGACATTCCGCCCAAGAATCGGATCAAAATTGGAAAAGATATAAACATCCCTGTGGGCCATATAGGGTGGGACCACGCATTCCCCATTTTTCGTAGGGGTCCCATCAGAAAATTTGACAAAAAATCTAAAAAATAATTTGCTCGTAGATTTTGATGCAGATCGATGGAGAATCGATATAGAAACGTTTTAAGACATTCCGCCTAAGAATCGGATCAAAATTGGCAAAGATATAGACATCCCTGTGGCCCATGTAGGGTGGGACCACGCATTCCCCATTTTTCGTAGGGGTCCCATCAGGAAATTTGACAAAAAATCTAAAAAATAATTTGCTCGTAGATTTTGATGCAGATCGATGGAGAATCGATATAGAAACGTTTTCAGACATTCCTTCCAAGACTTGGATCAAAATTGGCAAAGATATAGACATCCCTGTGGGCCATATAGGGTGGGACCACGCATTCCCCATTTTTCGTAGGGGTCCCATCAGGAAATTTGACAAAAAATCTAAAAAATAATTTGCTTGTAGATTTTGATGCAGATCGATGGAGAATCGATATAGAAACGTTTTAAGACATTCCTCTCAAGAATCGGATCAAAATTGGCAAAGATATAGACATTCCTGTGGGCCATATAGGGTGGGACCACGCATTCCCCATTTTTCGTAGGGGTCCCATCAGAAAATTTGACAAAAAATCTAAAAAATAATTTGCTCGTAGATTTTGATGCAGATCGATGGAGAATCGATATAGAAACGTTTTAAGACATTCCTTCCAAGAATTGGATCAAAATTGGCAAAGATATAGACATCCCTGTGGGCCATATAGGGTGGGACCACGCATTCCACATTTTTCGTAGGGGTCCCATCAGAAAATTTGACAAAAAATCTAAAAAATAATTTGCTCGTAGATTTTGATGCAGATCGATGGAGAATCGATATAGAAACGTTTTAAGACATTCCGCCTAAGAATCGGATCAAAATTGGCAAAGATATAGACATCCCTGTGGCCCATGTAGGGTGGGACCACGCATTCCCCATTTTTCGTAGGGGTCCCATCAGGAAATTTGACAAAAAATCTAAAAAATAATTTGCTTGTAGATTTTGATGCAGATCGATGGAGAATTAATATAGAAACGTTTTAAGACATTCCTCTCAAGAATCGGATCAAAATTGGCAAAGATATAGACATCCCTGTGGGCCATATAGGGTGGGACCACGCATTCCCCATTTTTCGCATTCCCCATCAGAAAATTTGACAAAAAATCTAAAAAATAATTTGCTCGTAGATTTTGATGCAGATCGATGAAGAATCGATATAGAAACGTTTTAAGACATTCCTCTCAAGAATCGGATCAAAATTGGCAAAGATATAGACATCCCTGTGGGCCATATAGGATGGGACCACGCATTCCCCATTTCTCGTAGGGGTCCCATCAGGAAATTTGACAAAAAATCTAAAAAATAATTTGCTCGTAGATTTTGATGCAGATCGATGGAGAATCGATATAGAAACGTTTTAAGACATTCCTTCCAAGAATTGGATCAAAATTGGCAAAGATATAGACATCCCTGTGGGCCATATAGGGTGGGACCACGCATTCCCCATTTTTCGTAGGGGTCCCATCAGAAAATTTGACAAAAAATCTAAAAAATAATTTGCTCGTAGATTTTGATGCAGATCGATGGAGAATCGATATAGAAACGTTTTAAGACATTCCTTCCAAGAATTGGATCAAAATTGGCAAAGATATAGACATCCCTGTGGGCCATATAGGGTGGGACCACGCATTCCACATTTTTCGTAGGGGTCCCATCAGGAAATTTGACAAAAAATCTAAAAAATAATTTGCTTGTAGATTTTGATGCAGATCGATGGAGAATTAATATAGAAACGTTTTAAGACATTCCTCTCAAGAATCGGATCAAAATTGGCAAAGATATAGACATCCCTGTGGGCCATATAGGGTGGGACCACGCATTCCCCATTTTTCGCATTCCCCATCAGAAAATTTGACAAAAAATCTAAAAAATAATTTGCTCGTAGATTTTGATGCAGATCGATGAAGAATCGATATAGAAACGTTTTAAGACATTCCTCTCAAGAATCGGATCAAAATTGGCAAAGATATAGACATCCCTGTGGGCCATATAGGATGGGACCACGCATTCCCCATTTCTCGTAGGGGTCCCATCAGGAAATTTGACAAAAAATCTAAAAAATAATTTGCTCGTAGATTTTGATGCAGATCGATGGAGAATCGATATAGAAACGTTTTAAGACATTCCTCTCAAGAATCGGATCAAAATTGGCAAAGATATAGACATTCCTGTGGGCCATATAGGGTGGGACCACGCATTCCCCATTTTTCGTAGGGGTCCCATCAGAAAATTTGACAAAAAATCTAAAAAATAATTTGCTCGTAGATTTTGATGCAGATCGATGGAGAATTAATATAGAAACGTTTTAAGACATTCCTCTCAAGAATCGGATCAAAATTGGCAAAGATATAGACATCCCTGTGGGCCATATAGGGTGGGACCACGCATTCCCCATTTTTCGCATTCCCCATCAGAAAATTTGACAAAAAATCTAAAAAATAATTTGCTCGTAGATTTTGATGCAGATCGATGAAGAATCGATATAGAAACGTTTTAAGACATTCCTCTCAAGAATCGGATCAAAATTGGCAAAGATATAGACATCCCTGTGGGCCATATAGGATGGGACCACGCATTCCCCATTTCTCGTAGGGGTCCCATCAGGAAATTTGACAAAAAATCTAAAAAATAATTTGCTTGTAGATTTTGATGCAGATCGATGGAGAAGCGATATAGAAACGTTTTAAGACATTCCTTCCAAGAATTGGATCAAAATTGGCAAAGATATAGACATCCCTGTGGGCCATATAGGGTGGGACCACGCATTCCACATTTTTCGTAGGGGTCCCATCAGAAAATTTGACAAAAAATCTAAAAAATAATTTGCTCGTAGATTTTGATGCAGATCGATGGAGAATCGATATAGAAACGTTTTAAGACATTCCTCTTAAGAATCGGATCAAAATTGGCAAAGATATAGACATTCCTGTGGCCCATATAGGGTGGGACCACGCATTCCCCATTTTTCGTAGGGGTCCCATCAGAAAATTTGACAAAAAATCTAAAAAATAATTTGCTCGTAGATTTTGATGCAGATCGATGGAGAATCGATATAGAAACGTTTTAAGACATTCCGCCCAAGAATCGGATCAAAATTGGAAAAGATATAAACATCCCTGTGGGCCATATAGGGTGGGACCACGCATTCCCCATTTTTCGTAGGGGTCCCATCAGAAAATTTGACAAAAAATCTAAAAAATAATTTGCTCGTAGATTTTGATGCAGATCGATGGAGAATCGATATAGAAACGTTTTAAGACATTCCGCCCAAGAATCGGATCAAAATTGGAAAAGATATAAACATCCCTGTGGGCCATATAGGGTGGGACCACGCATTCCCCATTTTTCGTAGGGGTCCCATCAGAAAATTTGACAAAAAATCTAAAAAATAATTTGCTCGTAGATTTTGATGCAGATCGATGGAGAATCGATATAGAAACGTTTTAAGACATTCCTCTCAAGAATCGGATCAAAATTGGAAAAGATATAAACATCCCTGTGGCCCATATAGGGTGGGACCACGCATTCCCCATTTTTCGTAGGGGTCCCATCAGAAAATTTGACAAAAAATCTAAAAAATAATTTGCTCGTAGATTTTGATGCAGATCGATGGAGAATCGATATAGAAACGTTTTAAGACATTCCGCCCAAGAATCGGATCAAAATTGGAAAAGATATAAACATCCCTGTGGGCCATATAGGGTGGGACCACGCATTCCCCATTTTTCGTAGGGGTCCCATCAGAAAATTTGACAAAAAATCTAAAAAATAATTTGCTCGTAGATTTTGATGCAGATCGATGGAGAATCGATATAGAAACGTTTTCAGACATTCCACCCAAGAATCGGATCAAAATTGGCAAAGATATAGACATTCCTGTGGCCCATATAGGGTGGGACCACGCATTCCCCATTTTTCGTAGGGGTCCCATCAGAAAATTTGACAAAAAATCTAAAAAATAATTTGCTCGTAGATTTTGATGCAGATCGATGGAGAATCGATATAGAAACGTTTTCAGACATTCCGCCCAAGAATCGGATCAAAATTGGCAATGATATAGAAATCGTTTTGGCCCAAATGCTTCGATCCCAAGAATTTTGATAGTCATTCCCTAGAAAAATTTATAAAAAACGTTGTTTTAGTTTTTAATGCAGATCGATGGGGAATATTGCTTAAAACGTGTTGGGGGAGTATTCCGCTTAAGGATTGAAATTATATAAGCAAAGATATAGATATTTCCTTTCCAAAAAATATCTATAAGATGTATACATAAATCATGCGACACGTTGTACTTTAGAAAAATAAACTTACTAAAAATTTAGCTATTTTTAAATCATTATAATAAGGAAGAGAATTGTTTTTTTAATTTATAAATTTAATTTATTGAAAAAGTGTTAATATTCCACATCTAATATCTGCGCATTGCTCATACGCCCCGTTAATTCATAATGCATTTCATTCAGCGCCTGAAATTGGCTTCCTAAGGCTCGCACAACATAATTAATGAGGAAAGCACCTATAGTATAGTATACCTATCTTTCGACGGCACTTGAGACATTTGTTATTCTGTTTATTAATACCCTGGCCATTAAAATAAATAGTGTTACAAGAGGAGAGGGCCCCATTATGTTAGTGTAAAGCAAAGCCAGGACTTAGGGAGTGTTTGCTTTGAAAAATCTGAAAAATAGCTAAGGCAAACAGGGTTTATGGGCCAATATACAAAACGGTAGCCAAGTACCTACTATTTGTACCCTGTTTTTGTGATTGTATGAACATTGTTCAGTTCTATATATTTTTGTGTTTTTTTTTTAGTTGTGGGTATATATTTTTGTGTGTATTTTAGCAAATGCTATATTTGACTTGACGTTGCATTGGTGGCCTGGCCTGGCCCTGCCCGGTGGGTAAATTGCATGAATTAGGTGCCTTTATTTATCGTATTTATATAACTGAACTGAGTGAAAAATGTAAATAAATGAGAAAAGAAAACAAAATACAGAGAAAAAATTAGAATAGGAATAGGAATACGAGTACACTGAGTACTGTGAAAATACAGCGAATACGAGAATGCGACGACTACGTCGAATAGAACAAGAAATAATGTTACGAAATGCAAATAAACAGAATGTCAGTGCAGCGTTTAGTGAGCATTAAACGTCGTACACGAACGTTATCCGAAAGTTATAGTTGCAGTTAGATACAAATACAGATACAGATACATTTACGGATACCCCGAAAGCGCGTGCGTGTTTGTCTTTTTTAGTTATTTATTTTTTTTATTTTTTTGTTCTATCACTAAATGAATTTTTTTTTATTTTTGTTTTATAGTTTATCTATTTACTCTTCTCATTGCTATTCGGTGGACACACGTCACATTTTTGATCTTGTTACAAGTGCAAAATAGAAAGATCAATATTTGCCCTTAAAATAGAGTAAAGTGTACGTCAAATACGTTAGTTGTGTGATAACAATAAAAAAAGGGTTCTATTTACTGAAAAAAAGGTTCAAATTGTGCAATCTGTGTAAATTGGTTTATATATTTTCTTTAAAAAAAAATATAACTAAGAAATATATTATTCTATTCTTGTTTATTTAATGAAATGTGATTTGATGATGAAAGAAATTCTGGGCAAGAATTGTGTATCAAGTTAGTATTTCAATTTGGTGACAAGTGTGCAAAATTTATATTTAAAATATATATATAATACACATTAATTAATAAAGAGCTCTAGGAGTTTCTGGCGAAAAAAAAAAAACAATAAATTTTCTTGGGAATCTCCCGTCGAGGGCATTCAGCCCCTTGAATGGGTTCATTTCCTGCTCTCTGACGTTGCAATTTTTAATTTGTCGCATGTCGTGCCAGCTCGTCTCTCCCTCCCACCACCTCTTGCCTATAAAAAATAAACCAAAAAAAAAATAGACAAAAAAAAAAGCGAAATCATCCCACCACCACCCAACCATCCAACCACCCACTCTCATTTGATTAAATAAAGAAACAGCATTTAATCAAAATGAGAAGAGCAAACACGCAGAGTGTAAACAGCGAGTGCCGTTCGCATTTCGCTTATTAAGTAAATAAATAAATGAGAAGAGTATTAAATTAATTAAATAAATAATATTTTCAGGAACAAACAAATAAATAAATAACACATTTTATTGCGCAAAAAGACAAACAAACAAATTTTTTCTGCACTTTCAAAGCAAAAAAAAAAAATAATAAAGAAGAATAATAAATCGACACGCAAAAGAATTATTCGGGCTTTGTATTATTTTTTTTTAATCGCAATTTCGAAACTTGGGATTACCGATATGGGATTACGAATTACGGATCATGGTTAAGCTATAGTATCGCAGGTATAACGATAGAAACACGTGACCATCGAACCGATCTTTCGGATATGCTTGGCTGGTTTGGGCTTTTGTTTGATTATTTTTTAATATTTTTTTTTTGTTGCCCGCCGAAAAGACGCTTTTCAATTAGCTGTAAGCCATAATAGCTTTTGGGCTTAATAATAAGAATATTAGCTAAATGCCGCAATCATGCGACCACTTTTCATCTGAAGGCTGTCAGTTAGTCTGAGTCTCCCGG
This sequence comes from Drosophila pseudoananassae pseudoananassae, assembly GCA_018153035.1. Lineage (NCBI taxonomy): Eukaryota > Metazoa > Arthropoda > Insecta > Diptera > Drosophilidae > Drosophila > Drosophila pseudoananassae. Next base: position 1,022,058 of record JAECXR010000023.1, on the reverse strand, counting down.
ATGGATAGTCAGTCTCCGGAGTTCGGATTGGGATAATTTGTCCGAATAATTGCAGGCTCCCATCTAATTGCCGGGCTGGAATAATTGTGGAAAAACGACGACAGACTGACTGACTTACTGACTTACTGAATATAAGGAAGATATTTGATCGACGACCGACCGTTTAGAATCCCCACCCCCCATCATGCCTGAATGAATAATTTTGTATATTATTTGATATATTTATATAAAGTATATGGTATTATATGGTAGTATAGTAGTACTCGATGGGGGAAGGGAAATTAAAATCACTGGGTAATTGGGTAACTTCGGAGATGATCTCTCATCCAAAACCGAAAGCGGAGTGGAATTTCTCCATGCTAATTGAAGCTCAAAGTCAAGATTGAGTATCTGTATCTTGTGGATGTATCTGTATCTGTATTTTATGCTGTGAACGCAAAAATTCTTGTTTTCTTAATTTTCTCAACAAGGAAAAGAGTCGCAAACAGTCCAGGTAAATGGTTTTTAAATACAAATTTTACCTTATTTTAAATTTAAATAAATTATAAACCTAAATAAACCTGAACTAATTATCTACTCCACTCTCTGGATTTCTTTACGTTTCTTCTTTTATATTTAAGAATGATTCATCCCAAAAAAGGAGACAAAAATCGTATTAAATACTAATGAAGACCTAATGAATTCTAAAACTCTAAATGAGCTTAATTAATTGGAAACTAGTTTCAAAAAAAATTATGCTAAACAAACTTGCCTGATTAATGGACCATAAATTCGATTTATGCTGTCGTCCGGCTTGACTCCTTTTTTATTTATTAATTATTAAATAAAATATTTAAGAGAAATCAGTGATGTTTGCAGTGTAGCCGGAAGGCAAAGCCCAAAGTGTTAAGCCCCTTTATTTTTCTTGTGGGCTTTGTCTCAAAGTGTTAAAGCAAATTGACTGACCCCTGGTTAACCCCTTGCTGGCCACACACCCACCGAGATGGCATTAACTTGACAAAAGCCAACGGACCGTGGTAAATAATACACAACAAAAAAATACAGACAGAGTTTTATGTTCAGGAATGGCAGACAGACAGCACATTTATTTGCTCAATCGGTTAGAGCGTGAGGTTTGCTACAGTGGCCCATAAAAAATCTTTGACGATCTGGCGATCTGGCGATCGAACTACGATAAATGCCCAATCGTACACCAGTTGGACAAAATACTGAATTCTGAATTTTTCTAGCATTTACCTGCGAATCGTAAATATTTCGGCGGGTGGAAAATTTTCGTTCAGTTTAACAGCGGTTGCGGTTAATTAATATGCAATTAGAGTTCGATATCAATTTGCGCAATAAACGGTTTACAATCCACGGCATATGGCATATTGAATTTTATCGTTTGTTTGACAAAAATTGCAAATCGCAAATTGGAGCAGAAACAAATTTTTTTGTTTAGCGATCCCATTGATGATGGGTCTATAATAAAGCTTTCCATTTGTGGTTTTTCCCGGATAACATTATCGAGTCTATCGAGAGACCTTCGAGATCCCATAATCAAGAGATTTTTCTAACTGGATTTAACTGGATATTGTTTTGCCTGGTTTTCCAATTTGCCATACAATCGATAGATAGAGATCCCTCCTCCTCATGCCACCATCCACCAGCCATCAACCACCTACCACCTATTGGGCTGTATCTCATGATCATGATCTCAGGGTGTATGAGTCGGAGTCGGATATATAGTAGTCGTATGTAGACATTTCAATTGAATTGAGTCAGTCATTAGCAATTAACACTATGGACATACATTAGAGCCCTGGCAAGAATTTAATTGCCAACGAACAGCAAAAGCACCTGGCTTAATTGATCTCTCTTTTTCTTGGTTTTACACTAGAAAAAAAATTAGAATTTCAAAGGAAAAATAATTACTTTTAATAATAATATTCATTCATGACCTTAAAATAAACCTAAAGTTTATTTGATTTAAACTACCAAGCATTCTAATATATCTTTAGTTTTATTTATTCATTTTATAAATATATTTTTTTTTCTTCTGTTTGATAAACAAATTTTTTTAAGAGAATGGCACAACCAGATTCAAGATGGAAAGCCATTCGGGGGTGCGGCTCTTGGCTTTTAGGAATTTAGCCACTTGAAACCAACTTCTGTAACAGGTTCAAAGCAAATAAAGTCAACTAAAAATAACAAAAAAAAAAATAAAATATACAATAAAAAGTGTCCAAGAAAAATGTCTGTGGCCAAGATGCCAGTGGCTGAGGCGAAAAAAATAAATAAATAATTAATAACAAGAAATAGAATGATACGTGTTATACATTCTTTAAAAAAATACACAAAATTGAAAAAAGAATGTACAAAAAAAAAAGGTTTTCCTCAGAATTATAAGCTTTCAAAGTATAGAACCCTTTTTATTAAAATATGCTTACTTTTCTCATGTTTAAACTTAATAAATATAATAAGAATAATAATAGTTTTTAAATAAAAGCAAAAATGGCAAGAATGTGAAAGTAAAAGTTAGAAAAAACCCTAGAGAAAGTTAAACTAAATGTCAGTGGGTGGTTTTTCCGTTTAAGAATCTAAAAACAAGACTCTAGGAAAGTAAAGCCAAGTATACCAACTAGGAAAGTAAAGCCCAGTTTTTTTTTTTAATTAATCTCTCTATAGATACACATATTATATATATTTTCTCTGTCATTTACATCTGACATATAGCATTGATCTAATGACCCTGCTAATCATGAGCTGCATTATTGCATTGCGGCTAAACATAGAAGCAAGGTTGTTCTTTAACATAATGCATTCAACTTGGACTCGCTGACAGAAACTTAGAACTTGGAACCTGTATCCAAACACAGTTCTGCCTGGCTTCCTTCTCTCAGTTACACCCATACTAGTCTGTGCACACGGGTCTTTTTTTTCGAATAGAGTGAACCCTAATGGGTTTTATTTATAGAGCTCTAAGAGTCTCTAGACTCTAGGCGGTAGAGTGTGAATGTTACTCATACGACATGTGTGGTACATGCAGCGCCGCTACTGAATGTCACGGGCATTGCCTCAAATTGTCTTGTGTCTACACGGCTCTTTCTGAACTGAATGGGAAAATAAATTAAATTCTTAAGCCCATGGGGCGTATGAGAATTTTCTCGAAAGAACGTTCTCGAAATGAAGTAGTGTTCTCTCGAAAGGTTTTGGGAAATATAGAGGTTTCTGAGACTATTATTAGAGCCATATTTAGGAAATAATAAAATAAAAATTTTTATAATATTAAAAGAATCATACCTTTTTCTTAAATTTACCTTTGGGCTTTAAGAAGTTCACATAAACATATGGAGATCATAAAATATAAATATTGAAAATAGAAGAAAAATATGTTTTTAGAACCAAGACCTTTAATTGTTTTTTGATTTTCATTTTAACGGCCTACATTTGTTTTCGCTCTTGACCTTAATCTACTTTTCTTAATTCTTATTTTGTTTCTTTTCCTTGCCACCATTTTCTGTTTCCTTTATTTTGACTCAGTTTTCTATTTTCTGTTTACAATTTTCTTAATTTCCTTTATTTTTTGGTTTCTCTCAGTTGGTGTCCCCATTTCAGCCATTTCCTCAATGTCCCACTTTTTCGGTTTTTCCTTTTTCATTTTTTTTTTTTGCAGAGCACTTTTTTTTTGAAGATCACTCTCTTTGGTATTTTTATGCTTGGGTCTCTCTCGAATCCTCTTATGTTTTTTTTTATTTATTTTATATCTTTTGGTTTCTAGGTTTTCTTGTTTTTCTTTTTTTTTGTGGTAATTTTTCTTGTTTTTTTCCTTAACATTGCACTTTAATTTCTTTGCAACGTCACTTATAATGGAACTATGCCAACAAAGTAAGAACATAATTAGATGCATAATTAAGATACTTATTTATTGTTGTGGCTTGGATTTAAAGCAAAAAAATTAGTAATTATTTTTTAAAAATTGTTGGTTAAAAAATGGAGTAAAATATGTTCTTTTTTAATGGTCTATTAACTATTAAAAAACCCGTTCATATTCCACAGTGCGTATGAGTAATATTTTGTTTTTTTAAATTCCTAAAAAAATTTCTTAAAACTATTTAATAAAAGTATCTATGTTCTTATAGTTTTAAATATTTAACAATTTTTAAAAAAATAATAACCATTTAATTTAAAAAATAAAAAATATGCCATTTACAACTGTGCGTAATATATTGTCACCATGACATGTCTTTCTGGTCCACCCTAGATCACCTGCTCCGTCTCCCCCGCCGCGGCATACTTCGCCCCCTACCCCCCTCTACCCACAGACTGCTGCAGAAACGTGCGGCATTCTCAAGGCCATTCCAACTGATTGGAATTGAAAGCGGAGTCCGCGTTCTAATTGGAATCCACTTACAAGCATAGAATCACACGGACAGTTGAAAAAATAATGAAAATTAAATAATTTAAAGCCAAGAAAACAAACTAACAACAAAAGCAGGAACTGAGGTGGTTTTTTCTCTCTTTATACATTTTTTTTATTTTTCGGAGGGGATCAAGAAACTGCCAACCCTGAGAAGACAATCACATCGCTCTTGTTAGCCGGTTCTACAAATGCCATGTGTACGCATTTATGGCCCAAAGATATAAACACAAATATATATACATATCTCACTATCTATCTATATATCTATCTATACTATATCTATTTCAACAAAAACAAACATACTTGGGTTGTGTGAATTTTTTTATATTTTTTTTTATTTCTTGCGAAATAATCATGTACGGACATTTTGAATTTCAAGAGACATCTTATTAAATATTCTTCGTGTCGCTGTTGCTGCTTCTTTTACTTCTTCCTTTGGCTTAATTATTTTTTTTATTTTTTGAAGTAAACAAATCGGTCAACGGGCAACGGACTCGGGCACGTTTTTTTTTTTGTTGCCAAAAACACAAAAGAAATAAAACACTCGTATAAATAAAACTTCCGCAATGGCAAAAATCTTGGCTTTGACTTCTTCTCACTTTGTTATCGTTCACCAGATGGCCCAAAGATGGTTGCCTTTTTTCTCAATACACTGGGAAAAACATGGAGGAGGTTTGTTTTTAAGGTTGGGAGATAGGGAATTTTTTTTTAGGAAATTTCTAGAAATATGAATAGAAAATGAAATTATTATTTATAATCTCACTATAACTTGTTCTTTTTTTATTTTGGAAAAAGTCTAAAATAATGGTTTGTTTAAAGGTTTACAAAAATAAACAATAATATCGAATCGTATATTAGATATTTTGTTTATTATTATTATTTTAAGTAATCTTTGTTCAAGTAAAGTTCTTTTTTTCCTCATTAAAAGTCCCTTTAATTATTTTTTACTTTTCCAACCCCCTATTTTCTCTCTGTGTACAATGGCGCTTCTTCTGCTCTGCTCTGCTCTTGTTGTTTTCAGCGGGTTGGGCAATTTTTCATGAAATTTCAAAAACCCCGCCGAGTTCGAAGAACTCTAAACCTGCAACAAAAAACAAAAACCCAAAAAAAAATTCAACAAAAAAACAAACAAAATCAAAAGTATGGATAAGAGGGGGTGGCTAAATGAAGGGAGGGGATCATAAAAAAAAAATTTGCAAACAAAATGGCCGATTGCGGATTTTTTTTTAACTATTAGAAGCGGTTCAGGGGCCATTGGCAGATATTTTGTTGATGTTGGCCAACTTCAAGTCGGCCGACTGCATAAGAAGCAATAAACACATAAACAACAACAAAATACTAAAATACCAAAAACAACAAACAGACAGAAAGAAAACAAAAACAAAAAGAGCACTCGGATCACTGGTATTTTTAGTGTGTGGCGCTGATTTACAAGGTGAACCGGTAAGGTAGGCAAGACCAGTTCAAAACCCCAGCGCGGGTCGCTTCACCGCCCCCTCCAGATCCGCCCCCCGGCCCCCTAGCCACCCCCCTCTTGGTCCTCCTCTTAGGCCCGATCCACCTGCTTCACAAGCATTTCAGATTTCGAATAATTTTGGCAAGAAACCTATCTGAAGAAATAATTCCTAAATAATTTACAATATTTTCTTAGTTTCAGAATTAGTCGCAGAATTTAAGACTTTAACTTGAATTATTATTTGCCATTTCATTTTCTGCTTATCAAGGCAATTATCAATTTTTAGTTCCTATCGCTCTTATCACTTGTGAAAAAGTGTGCGGGGAGTGAGGTTTTCCCAAAGCGTTTAATTGCCTTTGATCGATTTTTTCATCAACACTTTATTTTAAACAATATATCAAACATAGAAATTAAAATACTTTCCAGTTAAAGCTATTAAGATTTTTAATATCAATTCCCAAAACTGATATCTTGCTTGTCTCATGACGTCTGCAATTCCTGATGTGTTTTTGTTTAGAGGAGAGGAATCACACACAAAACAAATAATAAACAAACACAAAACACAAAAAAACCAGACACAGATACTAATTAATTAATTAATAAAAATGCAACTCGAAATGCTTATCGAACTTTGATTGAAAATTATTATTATTGTCGTGCGACATTTGCGGAGATGACTCAGTTTTTTTTATAAAGAGATAGAGAAAGAAATATTGAGGGAATTACCCTGATACTTGAGACTCTTTTAAGAGCTTTCCAAAATCTTTTCGAATTTTAAAATAATATATATTATTTTTTTGAATAAATATCAACATCAAATCACCCGTTCATCCTTCAAATATTTCTAAAATTAAACAATTATAAATAAGCTCTCAAGTCAATAATTATACATTTGTTTATTGTTCTGCCGAGTAATTGTTTTCATAATTTTTATTATTTTATTTATCTTTTTTTTCATTGATAATGTAAACTCTCCCACATTTATTTAATTGATAGCTGGGGTGGCAGGGGTAGACTTTCAAGGAGTTTCTATATATGGTATGGGAAGAGTGTTTTTGGGAAAACCCTTGACCCGTTCATTGTACTCGTCCTTGAATTTGTCCTTGGCCTTCACATATATTTTTTTTCTGCCTTCCCATAATTTCAATTCCCATTCCCATTCCTTTTGTTTTTTTATTCCTTTAAGTGGTCTGCCTTGGACAACTGCCTTTTGGCTCACATTATTCTTCCCTACTTTGGGTTTCTTGGGTTTGGCATTTATTTTGGTAAAAATTCCAAAAATAGGGTCTTTTATTCTACGGAAATTTTGGATTTTGTCTACATTCAAGTTTCTATAGTCCTTGATTTTAGTGATTTATTTGTTTGGGCTTTTAATGATTTTTTGTCTTTTTTTTATTCGTTATTGTCTTTTATTATTTTTGAAGGAAAAATAATCTATATTCTATAATCCCCCTTCCTTAGAGTATTAAAAAAAAGTCAGGTGTAACCTTCCATCTTATTTTTTTTTTACTGCTCCCGTTTGTTGCCGCTTCTGTTGCCACTTTTTAAATTATTTTATTTTAATTCTTGTTTTATTTTTGTTGTATTTGTTATTGTTGCTGGACGTGCTGCCACCGACAAAATTCAAAAATTCAATGATGGAACCTTTGTTGCTTTTGTTAACTTTTTTTTTTTGTAATTTATTGACTCGGATGCTACGTGAGTGTTATTGAAAATGGTCATTTTGTTAAATTTGTTCAACTGTCGGCACCCAGGGGGGCTTTTGGCCTACCTCCACCCATATTATTATATATATTTTTTTAGGTTTAATGTATTCAAACATTGAACTTTTATTTACAGTGCAACTGACCATAAATGATGAGAATGATGGATAAGGGAGGGTGGGGGGCTGGGAGCTGATCAGTTATGAGGGGCGTGGTCGCAACGGTTGTTGATTATTTTTGTATAAACATCTTGAAAAATCATTGTGTAGATTTTTTTTTATAGTTTTATGCTAAATTTCAAGGAAAAATGTACAGCTAAAAAAAATGAAAAAAAGAAAAATAAATAAATTGAATTATAATTCACATGCCATCGGCAGAGGCATAAAAACAAATGTAAACAATAGAAAAGCAGAAATAAAAAAATGTATAAATGTTAACAAGATATAGAAGTCAGTTGGACAAATGAATGGAATTATAAACGTTTTTTTTATGTATAAGTTAAAACTGTTAAAAATTCTGTCAAACTTACATTTTTTTACGGTCCATCATAAATACGATTTTTTATGGTTTTTTGGTTAACCTCATACTAAATATTCAGTAGTCGATATTAGCCATGGTTTTATGTTTTCTAATTTTATCTTTCTAGGAAAGATCTTTCTTAGGAAATAGAATAGAAAAAAGGCTTTATGACTTAATCCTTTTAGTTAAATAATACTTATAAATAAGACGCGTGTGTAATAAAAACATACTTCTTGTCACAAAAAATCAATCAATTAATTATCCCAGCTAAATTATTGTAAGCATTCTATTTTTGCCATAACCGAACAAGGCATTTAAAAATATTTTTAAATATAGACAGTAAAAACAGTGCAAATTACGAGTGAAATTTTGTTTTTGGTGTTTCTTTTTTGAACATTTTGTCCGGCACGGCGACATTCATAAATTACCAAAGTGTTTGGCACATTTTGATGGATCGCCAGTCATTTGTCATAATGTTTGAATAAAAAGCCACAACACACAGATGCCGCACATACCCGAGATGCCAAAAACACAAAAATGGAAACTGGTTTCCATTCCAAGACGACAGGCCTCCCCCAGACAGACGGTTTATAAAATATATATCAAATAATATAACCACATCTTCGGCCCAAATTTTTATTATCTTTCATATAAATTCCTAGATTGAAACAGACACATGAGAAACAATTTGATAAACATTGTCTGGATAGGTTGGTTTAGGCGATAGGCGAATTTTGAATGCCCTTACAATTGTATTTTAGCCGGACAGGCGGATATGGAATATTTGATAAAATGGGCATGGCTTTAGAAATAGGATTTTATCTGGAATATCTTTAACTTGGAAAGACAAAAAAAACAAATAGGAAAAAAAAAATACGAAATTACACGTACACACGGACATGATTCGTAGAACTTCTGGTTCTGATCTTGATCCTTATCTAATGTATATATTTACAATACACAAATATGTAAAAGGACACAGGGACTTAAAGACATAAAGACATATTTTGTAATATTTTTGAAACTGATATAAATAATATTTTGAAAAAAATTATAAGAAGAAAAATTAACGGACAAACGGATATCTTTTAATAATTCCAACACTTTTTATAAAAACTATGCTACCCTTTTCAAGGGCATACACCCATAAAAAAGAAAAAAGTTTGTTTCGCAAGATGTGAGTTTTTCATTGATTAGCAATTATTAAGCCAAAGGGTTGAAGGGGTTTTGACCGGGTGGCACTTAGCAAACGGATGCTAATGGTCCACTCTAATGTCGAAAGCATTAATTGAAACATGCAAACAATAAACGTATTTTTCCCGGTCAATTCGCTGTGATCTGATCCGAGCGGATCTGACTGATCACTCAGGAAGGGAAGGCTAAGCAAAGTCTAGCCTGGATTATGAATAATTTCGAGCTGAGTTTCACCTGCGACAAGATCGGGCAAATACGAAAAATATGGTGCCCATCAATTAGATAGTTCGCAAATTGTTGTTAATTGGAATTTACATAAAAAGCCAAATAAATATCCGATCAAAAGTAATATTTAATAGTTTTCTCAGTTGTTTAATGTTTTATTCTTCTTCGCTTTTTTTTTGTCATAATATTTGTTATTTCCTTGCTTTTTTTTATTATTATTTAATTTTGTTTTTTTTTTTATTTCTAAAGCACCTGTGCTAATTTTTTCTCGCTATTGTTTGGAAAAACTTACCCTGAGAGAGTTGAACAAAAAAAAAACAGAATATTAAGTACATAAATGATATTTACCAGACAGTTGGAAAGAGTTTACTACGTCAATTTGTGTGGCGTGTGGCAGCAGCTGAACAGAAACAGCAATGGGGGGTACGGGGCTTTCGGGAAGGTCGTGAACAAGACCCATAGAATTTAGAATTCAGAATTTGGAATAATAGACACAAATGTATCTCTGGTGGCAGCATTGAAATGTAGTTCGCATTTGATAGTCAAGGTCTCTCCGGCATTCAATTTTTGAATGTTTTTGTTTTATTTATTTATTTTTTTAAATTTTTTTTGGGTCTGTGGGGGATGTTCTTTTTCGGTTATGGTTCTGTCGGTTCTATTGATCTATTGTGAGAGTTTTCAAGTGTTTTTTCTTTTGTTTTTATTTGTGTTTTGTGTAAAATAAAGATAGTAATGCGTAAGAAAGTTTTATCTGAATATAAGTGTTTTTTTTTTTTTTTTTTGGAAAAAGTATTTTAAAGAAATTTTGAAACTAAAAATATCTGAAGAAAAAAATAGTGACTTCAAAGATAAAAAATAATTGTTGTTTTGTATTAAAAGGAAGGAGGTATATGATACCCGGTACTTCTCTTCTTATTATGCGCTGCCGAAATTGATTTATACAATTAAAAAATTGTATATTAATTATAACTAATTATTTTTTCAAAATGGTAGTGGTACTAAAAGGTTAAAATTTCTTAAAACCTAATTAAATAATTTTAAATCAAAACATCAAGGAAAGTTAACAATTTTTTTTCAACGATCTCTAAAAATAAATCACTATATATTTTTTAATGAAAGGTAGGAAGGTAGGTTATAAAAAAAATTATATAAAAAAAAAGGGTAAAGTAAAGCGTTAAGGACTCGGCCATTAAGTTAATGAGCCATAATTGCAAAAAGGAAAATAATAATACCATAAAATCAAGTGGGCCAGGTTCATGCAATTCCGCCCAAGATCAGTTAATTTCTTTAAAAAATACATATATCTCTTTTTTTTATTGTTATCACAAACGGCCTTGCATAAGCCATAGGAAGGGGAAACGAGACAGTGAAAAGGTGTAAAAAGGAGAGAGAGACAAAATTGTGCATTTATTGTTGGCCAATAAAATGTGGCATAAAAAGGCCGAACAACAAAATAAAAATTACAATTGAAATGGATCGAAAAGCAAAAAAGCGACATTCTTAATTTTGGGGTGTGGCTGTCTCGAAATCTCAGGCTTTACATATTTTGTTTGCTCATATTTTAGTGTAAGGTCTGAACTTTAAAAAAATTAATCAGTGATCTTGGCAGTACTTGGTAGTCTTGCCACCAACCAGACCACAAAATATTGCGCATACGCCACGTGCAGTGTCAAAATAAATGCAAGAAACGATTTAGAAAGGTTTTGTGAATGATTATAGGAGTTATTGTGACAGGTTTAGTTTGTTGGTGTAATTAATTTTATTTTGAGTACGTTCGTTTAGGTTTGTTTTGTTGTTAACTAAATATTATTACATATTACACATATGTTATTGACGTTATTGACATATGTATATGTATACTTCTTTCTTTTTTGGACTGTCTTATTTCTGAATATAGATTTTTTAAAAAAAGATTAGAAATACTAGATGTTATGTGTATATGTATATATATTCTTTCTCTCAATTTTATGATATATACAAAAAATAAAGGAGTACCGGGTATCATAGTATTATTTTTTTAAATTATTGTTATTGCAATATCTTTCCCTCAATTTTTATTTCATTTTATATTTAAATATTTTGTTTTTTATATTTAGAATTGCAATTAAATTATGTTTTTTCTGTTTATTTTTTTCCATCACTTTGACAAGCATCATCAACCTGTTCAGTTTATGTAATTGTTAACCTGGCCTTTGTCTTTACTACAATATGTATTTTTGGCCCCACTCCACGCCACTTTAAGCCTGGTTAATGTACGTCCTTGACCACCAAAAAAAAAAAAAATACAAAAAAAGTTGTGGCAGCCGAGCCAAGAAATTGTTTTTCGCAAAAAAGACGGGTTGTTCTTCGGCAAAAAAGTGCAAACTTGCAAAAATCAGTTTTTGGAGATCCGGTCGTTATTTCGGTTTTTATATCGTATCGATCCAATACTGGATCGGTTGCAAGCTGGCCAGACCAGTTTGCGATTGCATTGCCGACTCCGGCAAAAGATTTATTTATAGACACTGGAACTGGCACTGCACCGACTGCATTGGCTTTTAACCTCCATTTGGGACACGCGGCGTATGAGTTATGTCGATTGCGGTTCACTGCAAAATTATGCGACACGATTTTCGCAAAAAAAAAAATATATACATACTGGGCGGTGGTGTGTTAAAATCTGAAATGCAGAGGTCATTATTTACGATTCTCCAAAGAAGTTTCTGCAAAGTGTTCTTGGCTTTTAAGTATTATTTATTACTTTTTTTAAGGGGAGTTTTTCTACCCTGGAAATATTTAAAGTATTTTTTTTTTAATCTACAAAATATCTAAAAAATAATTAAAAGAAACTATTTAAGATCCTTTCTATCCTTTCGCTGTGTAAGTGAGAATTTTAAAAGTAAGTCTATACTTCATCTACAATAATTATTTTAAAAAATTAAAATACTTTACTATAAATAATGCTTCCTTCTTAATGGGTATTATTTTGTCTTAATATTTCTCTTTGAAATCTTAAATGTCTAAAGCTAAAGAAGAATCCTGCTGGAGGGAGCGCCATAATCTCATTATCGTATTTATGTCAACTTAATGGTTTTTCTGGATTTTTGGAAGCTACATCTTCCGGACGTGTTTTTTCTCGTTTTCTTGGCTTACTTATTAGTATTATTTTTCTTTGTCAGGTGCAGGATGTTAAATCAGCTAATGGTGCCGCATATTGGCCAGTCAGCCAGCCAGTTGATTAGTTTCATTTTGTATTTCGCATTTTTTGTTTCTTTTTCTTTTCTTTTGGCTTAACTTGGCTGTCTGTGGCTGTGTCTCTGGCACTCGTCGTGTGTTTGCTCAACTTGACTCGACTTAACCCAACCCAACCCAAAACCCCAAATCGAATCCAAAACCAAAACCAAAACCCAACTCAACCGAACCGAACCGAACAGAGCCGGGCCGGACGAACGGTCCACGGATTCTAGTTTTAACCGGCCCCAAGCGGTTTCAGGCTGTTTGCCAACTCAGTCTCAGTCCGCCTTGCCTGCCTGCCTGCCTGCCTGCCGGTTTTCAATAATATTTATTTACATACTCTCGATGAGAGGGTACTCGGCATAAAGCTTGCATCTAGACCAAATTTTGCACAACAGGAAGTGATAGAAAAAATTCATTTTTATTCTGAATTTTCTTTTAAAATTCAACATTGTCCTCATGTCCGTTTTAGAGAGGTTTCAGCTAGAAAAGGATTTTTTTTTTGGAACTACCAAATATTACTTTTAATTTATTGTTTAATGGTAGAGAGGTTTTTGCTACAACAAGTATTTTAAAACATAGCTCTTCCAAATCCTTCTCAAGCATTAATTATAAGGATACATAATTATTATTTGTATCCTTTTCTAGAAGCCTTCTAATAAATATACATATATCTACAACATTCTAGAACTCTTAAGTATCCTCCCTGAAGAGTATATAAAATATTTTTACAAAATAGCCGCAACTGGCCTTTCCCACTTGTTTTCGTGTTTGGATCGGATCGGATCCGATTGAATCGGATCGTATGGAATCAAATGGGGGCTCAAAGGCGCTACAATATAGGCACTGCCTTCGAACCAAAGAAAGTCAAAGAAACAGACAATTGGAATTGGAATTGGAAGATTGATGGCTTTTACTTGTTGGGGTCTAATGACTCAAAGCAGGCCGTCCCATTTCCATGTCAAAGAGAGTGATAACTGTTGATATAGACTGATATGGGATTACCGTTAAGAACGAACTGGGCCTACAATTGAACTTCTTGGCTCGCGTGCCAAAAAACCGGACACTGGTTTTTTGTTCAATTCTTGAATTCAACGTCGCAATAGAAAAGTTCTTTAGAGTAGACTCTATAGACTCTGAAATGGTTTCATATTTCATCGAAAATAATTATTTATTAAATGATGGTGGAAACAAAAAATTCCCATACTCAATCATCATTAGACTTACAGAAGTCTTTTGTTACTAAACAAAAAGTTAAGGAATCCATTAGGTATCATATGATCTTGTGTGATTTATGTTATTTCTATTTTTTTTTTTTTTTGTTTAGTTATTTATGAAGAAAAAAATTACTCAGCTGCATTGTAAATGGATATTTAATTAACCATGTAAACGGTTCATGTTCTATTTTTAAATAAATTGAATTCGCAAGGCACAGTTCTTAGTTTATAAAAAAAAAACAATATATATAAAAATAAAGTAAAGAAGAAACTAAACAGCTTTCACGTTAAATACCAACAGCTGTTTAAACTGTTGAGTAATTATTTACATTTTTTTAATGAGCTGTTTACGCTCAAAGATGAAGATTTCAAATGGAGTAAAAATTATTATAATTCCTTAATGCAATTATTTGTATTTTTTACTTAAAAATAGACAAAAGACTCAGCGCGGAGGCAATCATCAAAATGTATAATAATTTTATTATCTATTTAAAGTACCTTCTTATTGCTTAGAATGATTCACCCCATCTTTATCTGATCCATTTGAATTTTTAATTGGGTAAAGTACTCCAAGGCAGGCCCGAAAATACTGTCATGCTTAGAAATCAATATTTTTGAAATGAATATTATCAAACCACTTTCATAGTGGTAATCTTGAGAATTTTAATTAATTTTTAATTGCAAGTGTGTGCTTTTCTTTCAGTATTTTTTTATTAAAGAATAATCATATCTTTAATATCAGGCCTTTTTAGAAATTCTATAAACTTTATAATTTCATTGCTGCATCTGTTATTTTTTGGATCAATCCAATTCAAATCCAATTGAGTCCGGCGGAGAGCGGACAAGTGTTAATTATCGCTATAGCCATTATTAATTGATTGAATTAATGAATGAAAATGGAATGAAAAATTTTAACTTTATCGACTATATTGCTGTATATGATGAAATTTTTGTTTTTTGTTTTCAACACTAAAAAACATAAAAATAAAAAATAGTAAACAATGACTATAACTACTTATTATGTGACAGAGAGACAGTGAACTTGAAATGGTTATTAAATATTCAAGTGCGGTAGCCGGGTGCTAAGGCAAATACCCATATATTCCTCACCCATCTGACCCACATGGCTTTGGTTAAAGTCGTCGTCATAGTCGTAGCAGTCGTCGGATTGTCGGATCGTTCAGATAACCGCTCCTATATACTCCGCTCCCGTACAATATCCCCGACACAACGGTGTTTGGCTGACAACCGTTTTGTCGCTTTCATGGAAATAGATTTACAGTTGGCCGCTCATAAAGTGATTTGCAATTTGTTGAAGCCAAAAGCAAATATAAGCACACCACTCGCCACGCACCCCACACCACGCCACACTCGCTAGAAGAATCCCAAGAAAAACCCACGAAATCTAACGCATTCTTATCGCCCAAAACCAAAGAAAACAAAAAAAGGAGAGAATAAATCTCCCAGATACTCGAAAATATCTAGAAGATTTTCTTGCCTTTGGTCAGAGAATTTTTGCAAAATCGTTCAAATAGTCATGAGAAGAATTTCACAAAACCATGACATATATGTACATGACATGAAATTTGGATAAGGATATTTATTTTAGACTAGTTTTTATTTATAATGGTTGTAGTATTATAATTATTATTTTTGTTAATATATTCTATAGTTAATACTTTAAATAAAATAAGTTCATAATTACTTCAATATTTTTATCAAATATATTAAAACACATATTTCCCCTTTAAAAATTATCCTAAGAAACCCAAAAAGTTTCATATAAAAATGTGTCTTCAAAACTAGTTTACAGGCCAGACACACAAAAGAAAAAAATAATTTTTTGAAGCTTCAAAAATTTAAATAATCTTCCCATAATTCGAGTTTTAACCTAGACAGAGAATAAGAAGTTGATCTGTGAATACATTATACATATCTTATCTGTCATAAGAGTTTATCTTTTGCGTTAGTCAGCCGCTTGCCATGAGGTTGATGAAAAAAAAATCGTAGAAAAAATTAAGTATCTTGCAATGACTAGAGATGATTTTTGTCTTTGTTTTTGGCAGCTTTGGGGATTTTTTCGTGTCATTGTTGCTGCTGCTGCTACTGCTTCGATGAAAGGTTATGCAATTTTATACAGATTTGATTGATAGAGAGAGATAGAGCAAGTGAGAGAGAGAAAAATCGGGGAATTTAGAATATATATTTGCACGTGTCGCGCCACCAATTAGCGCCCCATCATATTTAGTAGTTACAGCTATCATGTGGTTTCAACGATAATTGCATAAGCTATTAAAAGGCTTGTAAGTCTGATCAAATTTTCGAGATGAATGACTGACTCATTTAGACATAAAAATATATATATTCGTTTGTTCCCATTCGATCTTAAAATAATCAGCTTGGGGCAGATCAGTGCAGATTGTGCCTTGGCTTCTTAATGTGTGGGAGTCATGGGGATTCTCCAGTTCTCCAATTGAATAGCGCGTTTTTTTCTAATAAAATAAATTGACAATTAAATGCGGCAGCCGCACATGCCAGGGAGCCAGCGTGCTTCCTCCATCTGAAGCATCTTATAGACACAGATACCGAAGTGTGTGTATGCACGAGATACACGAGATTGATAAACTTCAGCTCTGACGACCGACCTGATCTTTAGTATTATTCCACTAGGATTAATTGCGCAGTGAAAAAATAGACTCCTGCAAATATAGGTTTATAAAAGAGAGATTATAATATTTAGATAATATTTAAAGATATTTTCCTCTTAATTTGTATTTTTTTTTAATAGTTTTTTAATAAAGTTCAAAATATAACGTATACGCAATGTTTTCCAAAATTAAAAACTATTATTTTTTCACATCAAAGAAATTATGGCAAATTATGAAATTATTTTAAAAATGTGTTTAAAATTAAATGTGCAAAATATTACGTATACGCCATGTTAAGCCAAAAATAGGAAAAAAAGTATTATAAGCCGAATTTTCAGTAAAATTAAAAACAATATAAAGTATACGCCCCGTGGAACATATTATTAGTACCGAAAACTTATACAAATACATTTTCGTAGCAATTAATTATGTTTAATATTAATTGATTTATTTGTAGTATTTTTTCATGATCAGCAAATATTAAGTATACGCCGCATTGCACAAGAATGACTAGTATTAGTGCAATAATATACTACAACATACTTATCTAATAGCGAATGCTCTGTAATATATGACTTAATATCTTATAGAGACGACCTTGAGATCTGGGTTTAATGAACTGATCTCGTAGAAAATACACTTTCGGCTTAAAAACCAAACCAGAAATGACAAAAAAGAGAATAAACTAAAATGTGTTATAGACCGAATTTCTAAACAGATTCTTGGGAAACGAAGAAGGCCAAAAGTCTATTGCGGATATATATACGTGGATAGGTCGATACGTGGACTCACTATTCATCTATATATCTTTATACCTTGATATCTTTGTATCTATGTATCTTCTTTTGATTTTTATGCTTTTGGTGGCCGCATCTGTTTATCAATTTAATGTCTGTATATATAGTGCGTATATCCATATCAATATCTCGTGACGTCGTCCGATGACGACGATAAGCCACGAACAAGATGACGAAAAGCCAAAAAAAAAAAGTTGAGACACAAAACGAGGATCGTTCAACGTCGTTCGTTTAAGCAAACAAATAAATAATTAATAAATTAAAAATGAAACGATAAAAATTGCTTGATGGCTTGTCTGGGTATCTTTGGTTCGGCTTTTGTTTTTGTTCAATGGCTATGGGGATATGGTAAATGATATCCATAGTATAATGGATTGCACTGAGGAAAATTTCCAGGTCCAGCTAATTGCTTAGGAAATATGGATTATTTTTTAATTATAATTAATATTAATATTTTCTTTAATTTTGTCAATATTTTAGCCTTAATTTCAAGCTTATAACTTTATTATTTGAAAGCATAAATACGCACAACTACCTCCAAACCCTATATACATTTTTTCCAGTGCCTTATAGAAGTTGCCGTAGATGGAGGGGCTTTTGTTTTGTTTGCCCATCTGTTTGTTTGTTGTTTTGCATTAAACAATTGACGCACTCCGTTGACAGTGACACACAAATGCGATGAATATTATAAGAGAACTGCACTGCCCGTCCTCCTTCCGCTTTGCCCCCACCCCTCGCTCGATTTTTATCAATGACTCTGAGCCAATTGTTCTCTGATCTGTACCATTAACGGCAATTATTGAATTAAGATGTGCTAACTGGCCGCAAATATACAAAAAATACAACAAAAAATCAAATTCAATAAAAAAATTAGCAAAACGCCAAGGGGAAGGGCAAGACGAAATGGCGATATCGCTGCCGTTAAATTCGTATATGTAGGTTTTTTGTTTTATTATTTTTTTTGTGGTATCCAAAACACACACATTCGCATACAACCCACTGAAGTGGGCGTGGCGTCGGCACATCCGATAATTTCTAATGAAAGTTGAAAAGCGCCGCTTGAAGCGATTGGCTGGCGTGTGAATCCCACTGAGGATCGAGCCGCAACATGTTGCTGGCGCCATCGAACACGGGCCTCGAACCTGACGGCGATGCTGCGCAGTCGGCTGAGGCACAGTGGAATGCAACTGAAAAGAAGGTTTTTTTGCTTTTAAAATATAAATCTAAAAGTTAGTAATTAAGAAGTAGAATATAATTAATTCAAAATTGTTTTAGACAAATTGTAATTATTCTTTTTATTTCCCTTTTAGAAATGTATTATAAATAAAATGCGAATGGAAATAAGGACCTAATTGTATAACTTTAAACTGTGAGTAGAAGCCATAATTATTTAGTTGACAATATTTAATTTTAAGTAAGATTAAGTAAACTAAAGTAAAACTTTTCCCCGGAATATTGCGCATAAGCACTTAATTTCCTATTTGCAAAATTCATTTGGTTGCGTTTAATTGGAAAACCAAACAACTAATTTGCGAGTAACTATTAATCCGAGTTTGTTCCACTGTGAGTTACAAAAAAAAAAAAAATAAAAAAATAAAGAAAGAAAAACTTTAAGCCGAGAAGAAGAAACAGTAAACAAAAACAACAATAATTCGAACCAGTGCAACCGAAAAAAAGCTCGTGATCCGCTAATGCGCCGCCGCCGCCGCCGCTCTCTGCGCGCTGCTCTTTGGCTGCCAGCTTCTGCGCCGACTGCGACGCGGACAGCGTGTAGATGGCAGCCGGCAGCGACGTCGACGGCATGCAAACAGGATCTGAGCGTATATTACGTAGCCGTCGGCTTTAAGCCAACATCATTCCCAAACCGAACGCCAAACCAGCAGCAAAAGCATCAGCAGTAGCAGCCGCCGCAGCAGCCCACAGCAGCAGCAGCAGTAGATAACAGCAGCAGCTGATACCTTAGTTTTTTTTTTGTTGGTCGTCTTCTTTGGCATTATCATCATCTGGCCATATCGCATCTTCTACTCTTTTGGCTAAAAAGTAACAACAACAAGAGCGTATCTCTCCCCCGCAACCCAACAACAACAACAACAACAACAATAATAATAAAAGCAACAAGTGCAAAAGTGAAGTGAACTCTGCCGACAGCGACGTCAAAGCTCTCGGTCAGACTCGGGCCCAGACTCTCTTTTAGCCGCTGCTCAGGCTTTTCCGCTCAGCAGACTCCTCTGCTCGGCTCTCCTCGGTTTTCTCGATTTTCGCTTCGTTGGCGGCTTCGGCTCGACGGCAGCGACTTCGGCAAAAGGTTTTCGAGACTTCGGGCCGCATCGTAAATTACTTGCAAAGTTCATTTTAGTCTCGGCTTTTAATACCGTTTTAGTGCGTTTTCGAGTTGGTCGTGTTTTTTTCTGATCCGTTAACAAAAAATTCCAATAATATCCCCAAAAAACAAAAAATTATAAAACGGGCTTGGACTGTTAACAATTGACAAAAAAAATATCAATTTTTTTTTTTTTGAAACAAAATTGTAAATTTAAAATATTTTTTTTGTTGTACCACTCGAACGGAAATGTAAACCATTCGCCCCCGCCAAGAATTCTGAGCCCAGCTTCCTGCTTGAACAAAAAATAACACAAAAACATCCACAACAAAATAAATTCCAAAATCAAGAACTGTTCGAAAAAGGAAACACAAAAATTCAATTATATAACATTTAATTGCAAAATCAAATAATACAAACGCCATATATATAATATCATAATTTACAAAAGCAAAAAAACCAAACAAAACAAATACAAACGCATTAAAAAAGACGGAAGTGGATTTTTTTCGTTAAGCGGCAAAGCGGCGCATCCTGTTTTGGGCTTTTCCACACGCGCACTCACACAGACACAGATACACAAACACATACGAGTGCACTACGGACTTGCGAGTGGCTCTCTCACGATCGCGTATAAGAGTAGTAACGGTAAGTGGAGCGATTGTTTTCTCTTTAATAATTATAGGATTAAGGATTTTCTAGAAAAGGATACTTTCTTTAGAAATAAAATCATGAGAGAAGAAGAAAAGTTTAAAAACGATAAATATTAAACTTCTTTTGTAAATGTTTTTCAAAATTAATGAATTTTTTTGTCAATTTAAATTAGAGTCTTAAACTTGAAACCCTAATATATATCATGTTTAATGCCTTTACCTGCACAAATCTTAGTCATTTCAATTAATTTGCTAATTTCTGACCAGAAAGGCCTTCCAAGAGAGTTAAAAAACACCCAGTACTGCAAAAATAAATAAACAAATTGCACAAAATTTGCTGGCAGGAGACTCGCACGAGCACAAGAAAATAAATAGAAACCAAAATAAAAGAAAATTTGAAACCGAAACCAAACAATACAAATCACAAGTGTGCTGTGCAAGTTTTGTTGCTCAATTCTAATGAAAGTCAAGTAGGCGTGGCAAATGGGGTTGTTCCCCTATCTTAGCTGGCGCTAAAGTTAAAGCTTTAGCTATATGATTTGGTTAGGGGTTTTCAGTAGAAATGGGGGATAAAGTAACAGGGTTTTATATTAAAGTCTCGTAATCAAATGTGGTTTATGGAAAAATAAATAAATATATTTTTTCTTCTTTCAAATTCTACATCTTTATAATATTTACAAAGTAAAACATATTATTTTCGAGTTTTAGATTTCAAAACAGCTTCGATATTTTAGAAATATTTTCTCCATATATTTTCCTTTTAGGTCTTGTAATAAAATAATAATTTGTATTATTTTTTTTTTTTAATTTTAATCTTACCTGTATAATATATATATTTTATAGTTTTTTTTATATTTTAGAAATGCTTTATATTCTTCCCACATATTTCTTTTTATTTTTTTTTTGAGCGCAACCCATATCAAAAATTATTCGTTTTTTTTGTCTGAAAAGCACAATGGGTGGTCCTCACTTACAGCTTAAAATATCTACAAAAAAAATTATATATATTTAGCGCCCGTCAGCAGCCATTTAAATGGGACAAAAATGGCCATGTGACGCTTTGTATCTGATGGATACGACGTTTTTGTGATTTTGATTTCAGAGTCAGAGTCAGACTCGGAATCGGATTTTTGGTATTTCGGATTTTGGCATGCGCAGTGCAAAGAGAGACACGGGGCGTTATTTAAGCGCTTGCCGCGCATGCGCAGCCTGCCAATCAGCATAGAAAACTTTCACTGTTGCGGCTATCTGGGGGATCTCTGATTAAAAAACAGATACAGATACAAAGATATAGATATATGTACGTATATAGATACACAGATGCTGGTACTGAGTTACAGATACAATTTTAGAGTTCAAGTCGCATGAAGATGCGTTGCATTGTAGGCGGAAATCCGCACACAAATTGCCAACTTCCAATCGCAATTTGCATAAATGTTACGATAACAAATCACCTAGAACACAACCAGACACCAACCGACACACAAATACAAAGTTCTAATTAAAAAAAGCAAAAAACTAATTAACATTTTTCGCGCTGCAACAAAAAAGATTTTTTTTCGAGTAAATAAAGGTGAGAAAATCAATTCATGACGACAACGGCAAGTCAAGTGCCCACTTGAGTGGAAAATCAATGCACTTCCGCAAAAAATCAGCAAACACAGGCAAACATCAAGATACAGATACAACTACAGAGATACAGATAAAAAAGATACGAACTCTATTTTTAATTATTTATTTCTGTTTTTAGAGAAGATTATCTAACAGGAATAATTAAAAATTGTTGCCCTAACTCCAACTTAAACTAAACAATTATATAACTGAATATTCAATTGAGCAATCAACGGCAATGAGAAATATTAGTTAACAATTGTTGAAAAAATAAATACTAAATTAATGAAATTGTTGAACTAAACAAGCCGCCTTCGAAATGACTTAATAATAATGAAAAGTCTTGGGGAAGACAGTTAATAAATCAGATGTATCGTACCTTGATCAGGAACTTGACCATAAATAAGTATAACCAATGTCCAAACATGGCCATAAATCCGGCCGGACATTTGCCAAGCGCTATCATCACCTGAAAAAAGTTTAAAGATAGAAACTGTAGAGATTCGTGTATTGCTCGCGTGTTCTGGATCCTAGATGATGAACATGTTTCGAAAAGATAGTCAGTCGGCGAGATCATTAATCAATCAAAAAAAATTATAGCTCAGTTTTCAGTTGAACGATAAAAACTGTCTCGAAAGTCTCGAAAAATTATGAACTCGACCAGAAAAAATCTCAATTTATGGCTATTATATTGATGACACTATATATATTATATATATGTAGATTCCTTTTGTTTTTGGTTGCACCTTTTCAAGTTAAAATTTCGCCAACTGAAGTATTGTCTGTTTATTTATTTTATTTTTGTAACAAGTGTTCGGGGGCTGTTGACGTTTCATCTACAAAAAAAGAAAAAAAAAACTTGATAATAATTTAGCTGATATATCTCCGGGTTGTTGATATCGTTTTCGCGATCGTTTACACAACAATTTTATTATTTTATGATGAAAAGAAGCTGGCAGGTTGACTTTATTACTCATACGCCTCGTATGTCGCATGTATCTTCCTCCTCCTTGGCACGATCAGTGCCAAATAGGCGAGCAAATATTTATGCCTGGCACAACCTTGTTAATACACTGGCCAAATAGTTTATATAAACTGCGAATTAGAGCGTCTTTAGGCGGCGACATTCGTGGCCCACAGCATTGTTATCACTTCATTAAGGCCAACAGACCAAAAAATCAGTCCAAAAATCATTCAATTTGTATCTTCTGGCATGTAATTAGTCAGTCTTGGGTCTTGTGGCATTGTTTTGCATTTCGTAGAAGCCCAGATAGTAGATAAAAAGCACAAGAAACACACTCATATTTCTTCGAAATTTACATTTCTAATCCTTGTCACCTTGAATATTACGCATACGCAGTGGTGTTAGAATAGCATAGTATATAAACCCCCCATTTTATTTATTTTACATCCAAGTAGGGCATATTTCGATCATTTCTTGACCCAAAGTATGAATTTATCTCCAAGTTTTCGTGAGAATCTCATTAAAAGTAATGACCAATATTTCTGTAGAGTTGCATAAGCCATCAGCTACCAAAAAACAACAGCCGTGATCAATAATCAGTCATATGAATAAGAAAACTTGTTTACATCGAATGATATATATGTAAGACATATGCTTGTGGGTATCTTTTGTTGAGTGTTTCTTTTGTGAATGAAATTAACATGAGCTGGCCAGTCTGATGTTTTGTTGTAACCTTTAGAATTTGTATTTTTTCAAGGCACTGGAAGGGAAAAACTTTACAACATATTAAGGTGTCACCGCGAGTTGAAAACTTTCCATAAACGAACAGGCTTGATCTGTCACTGGGATGGAGAAGGAGGATGAGTTGGAGGCTTTCACCCAAGATGAAAAATAAATACAAAAATAAATATATTACAGTAGCCAACGGGGTTGAACAATGATCATTATCGTGATAAGGAGACCCGCTGTGCTTTACGCCGGGTTTTACGATCAGGTTTTTATTGTTATTTATAGCCAAATAATTACCAGATAAGATGGCAAGAGGAGACATCCAAAACCGAGTGGTATGGTATGGCATAGCCACGTAGTGCCTGCCCTGATGAATCTAAACCGAAAACCGAAAACGGAATCACAAATATATATACTATGCATATACCGATTCAAATAGCATCCAAAAACTCGTGTGTGTCTGGCAGATAAGATTTCGTATTTCATAATATCGCATTTTGGAGTGATATGATAGTAGTGCCTAGAATCGTTCCTCGTCTCAATGGCAAACATTGAACTTTGCGATGTCTGCGATTATATAACACATTATTCATTAATAATAGTTTCCTTTTTCTTTTTTTTTTTTCGTTTTTTTAAGCTAAAAACTATCCCACAAAACCATCTTTTGGGCCATTCCCCAATTATGATCATTATTTTGCGACGTAGATAATTTTTTTTTTCTTTAAGCCTTCAGCCTCTGGCAAAAAAATCATCATCAGCATCTCCAACAATAGATATTTGATTTAAAAATCAACGAAAAAAAACACGAACAGGTGACATGGCATTTTATTTATATTATTATTATTTTTTTTTTTTTTGTGTCTAATGCAGAGGCCATAATCTTTTCACGCTAAAATTCTTGCCCGAAAATAAATTCCTTGAGCTAACAATGTGGGTTAAGCAAAGAACCGACCGACTGGAGTGCCTGTGTATCTCATATAGTATATTTATATATCTAATTATTCTTACCCTCATAAAGAGACATACGAAAAATGTATAGTTGACGCTGAAGCGGAAGTTATTATGACAGATAAAAAATAGAGAAAAAAAGGCAACCACAAATAATAATAAAAAAAAAAAACTATACTACTTAGGTGGAAAAAAATTGAATTCAATTTGAAATTGTACAAAAAGTGAAGCTCAATGCAATAATGTTTTGTTAGAACTTTTTTGTGGAGTTTTTTTTAGTTGATTTTTAGCTGTTATTCACTCTCTCCGCGAATGCCACTAATTGCATTCTAATCGCAAACGAAGGTCTCGGTCTTGGCCATGTTTAGTTTCATTTTCAGTTTCAGTTTCAGTTTTTGCTCCACTTTTTTGTTAGTGCTTGCCAGCTATAGCTTTAATACATATTTTTGTTTGACGGGCAATGTGGGAAGTTGTTGGCCAAGATGAGCAAAAAAGTAGCATACATGGCGTATGAGTGATATTACATTTTTCTCTGATCAACATGGCGTATACTTGATGAGAAGCTACAAATATATTTGTACAATTGCAAAGTCTATTTAGTAACTTCTAGATTATTCTTTTGCCTTTTGAAGCCTTGTAAGTGTCGGGTTTTCCTTAAATTCATTGACCAATAGACCCTCTCGAGTGTCACTTCCTCCAGCGACTTCTCGGTCCTAATCCCGAACGTGTTTATGGCCCACACTGTATTGGATTGTATAACCCTATAGTGCCGCCACAAAGCAATAAAGAGCTACCGTGCTGATGTGCTGATAGGAATCGAATCGATTTATTGTAGCCACATATGCCTCTGCTAATCTTTACGGCCTTAAACGAAATCAATCAATTTAAATTTGATTAAAGCCGTGATTTTGGCATCATATATTTATTTTAGCTTTGAAGCTTTGGCATATAGTTTCCATTATTTATATATGATATATAATATTGAGGCGATTGTGTCCGGACCGTATTAATATATAATATATGACGGACAATGCCGATTACAGAGCCTGGTTATACCAATATAACGTTTTATGGCCAAATCACGCGAACTCACTCGACGAGGTTCAAATTGCCGGGCGGAAATTGGCAAACAAACTAGGGTTCATATAATATAAAAAAAAAACCTAAATAATAAAAAATATATATATACATGTATTATATATACATATTGTATTATATGATGTTGGGATATAGGCATACTATACATTATATGAGATATAAAATCATTGTTATTAATACGATTATTGTGTGCACAGTTGCGTGTTAATTTCACTGTGAGAATTTCTCTCTGTGTGGGTGTACGATATATCTACATACAGATATATATCTATATACATATATATCATAATACAATGCAAATCCCGCGGCCGGGTCCTATCCCGCCCACCGTTTCCATGGAGATTAACTGTTATTAGGGTCTTGTTATCAAATCTCGAAAATCAATTCAGCTTTTGTTGCGATGTTACGCTCTTTATTATTATTATATTACGTTTCAGCGATCTCGTTGACATTCGACGACAATTAAAAATTTCGTCTACTAGCTAGCCATACACACAACATTTTAATTATAACATATGTATACTTGAAATACGCGATTCAGATATACAGATATAATATAATAATAGATATATATGGGGATATATGATTTTGTGTGTATAGTAGAGTTATAGAGATACAAATCGCTGGTGTATTGTTATTAAGTAATTGTCGTGCAATTGCTTTTGGCCAGTTCAATCAACTCGGCCGACACAGCCAAACAGTCAACAAAGCGAAACCATTTTTGGTTGTTTTCGATTTTTATTTTGGCCATGTTTGGGGGTGCGTTTTTATTTTTAGGCGAATAATTTTTTAGGGGACTTTTTCTAAGGGTTTTTTTTAGCCAACTCTCTGTACTCTGTACCGGTAATAATTATTGTAGAAAAGGTTCCATCTAATTTTGCCAGTATTAGAAGTACCAGGTATCTATTTCCGATATTATCCTTATTTTTCTACAATCTCCCTAACACTCCCCCACTTTATGCCATAGTTTAATTATAAACCGCAATTGGTTGATTTATTTTGGCCCCTTAAGCCCCGCCATTATCAATTTCGTTATTTTTGCAACCCCAATTTCCTGTAGAAACATCTCGTAGAATTATGGCCATTTCTACTTTTTTTTTTCTTTTTGCTAATCAGTCTTTGGAATTTCAAACCAAAAGACCAACAAAGCCAAAGCTCGTATCGAAATCGCTCATACGCCGTGTATGCCGACAAACACACAATCTCTAATCCTCTTAGACAATTTGTCGCTGTTTCGATCACTTGAGTGATTTTTGTTGTTAGTTTAATTAAAATATATATGTATTTTTGATGATATTCGTATACCCAGTGAGCCTTTTCAGCCTCAAGTGGCCAGAGGCTTTCGAGTATCTGAGTACTTCATAAATGAAATGAAATCAGCAGCTAAAAATATTGTCTATAAATAGGCAAATAAAAAAAGTATGTATGATGGTAAAAACAACAAAAAAAATGCAGGCCTGAAAACCAGTTGAGGTTCCAGGTTCCACTCCAGAAAAAAAATAAAGAGAGACGTTGGCATTCACGTGACCAAAATTATAGTCGATATTGCGGTTAAGTATTTGTGAAATTTGGTTCGGCTTTTTGGTTTTCGGTTTTTGTTTTTTTTTGTTTTTTTGGCCATAAACCTGATTGTTGGAAATCATATTTCCATGCGGTGTCTGACGAGTTCCACGTCCCGGAATCAGTATTATTTTAATTAATCAGACTCGTGATATGATTTCGAGTTGTTATTCATATTTCTTCGTGGAATGACCTATTTGACTTGGTAACAGGTCTCAAGATCATTCCACACTTTTCACAGTTCGATGAGTCACGTTTCTTTTTCTAGCCTCTCGGCTTTTCCTGTTTATCATTATATGGAAGTGTACTATTGGGCCGGTTCCTAGCCTTCGGCTAACGATTCCATTGATAAGCTGTCTCTATCAATCAGCCATTGACTTGTGTCGATGGCCTCTCAATGGCTTTAGGGCTTAGGTACACACACCGGATCGCAGATTAATTGATTTTAAACGATCTATTAGAGTGTTAGGGCCCTGCAACTGCCAGACAAAGTAGTATTCAATATTGTTGAGATCGAAGGGCGGTTGAGTGGATTGAGTTATTTAATAGACAGGGTTTTATGTGAATATTATATAATGACATATAGAACGGGAACTTTATTAACGTTTTCAAGAATTAATATTGACACCATGTTGAGTTTTGAGAACTATGTAGGTCATCTTTCATATAAAAATATTTATAAAACTAAAACACTCTCCACTTCATTAGTTAATTCGAATGCACAATGCCAGTTTTAGTTTTATATTTTTCCTATTTTTTATTTCTTCAGTTTTCTGCCTCTTTTTTGTATTTTCTGGCCAAAAACTGGGTCAGCCAAATAGCAAATAAAACAGCAATGGCAGCTCTCTCGATCTTCACTTCCCTTCGGGCCAGATCCGCGACGAGGGTTTAGCTTTTAGCCATAGCTTTTGGGCTTAAATGTATATAGATATATATGGTTTTTTTGTTGTATATCCATGTGTGTGAATAAACCCAGGCATGTGTCAAGTGCCGATACCCTTCAACTTAAAAACGGGCATCATACTTTTCGATTTTTTTTTATTTTTTTGTTTGTTGTATTGACACAAGTGGTGTGCGGCGACAGTTGGCGCTGACTGTGAAGTGAACGGAGTGTTAATGCCTTGGCTTTATGGATTTATGGATTTTGGCAACTAATCGTGGTGAGACTGCCTCTATCCCATGAGGGGTTTTAAACTGCAGTTTATTCAATTTTAGAGATTTTTTAGAGTTTTTAAATCATAACTAAATTATTAGTAATGTTTTTTAATTAAGCCCTTATTTTTCTAAATAATTCACTTCAAGTGTAATACAAAATCTATTTATACCGTTGGGTGTTTAATAGACATTCCAATCAATCACTACCATTCTATTAACTTTAATTACTTGCCCCATTTATTTATTTATTGGCTTATAGCGATCACTATCCTCTGATCAATTTTATCCGTCATTCTTAATTAGCGCCTGTCACACCCCATTTTTCTATTCTTGACTTTTCGAGTGGGCCTCCGTTGATACAATAATATCCCCCGAAACCTGGAAACCGTTCCACCCTTTAGTCATAGGCTACACTTGTGGCCAGTTCGGGCCTTATTAATAATTATTATCTTGCCACTTTTTCCGCAGGCCAATAAACAAAAAGCCAAACAAAGCAAATGTTTCGGTAGCTTCGATGAAACACAAAAATCGCTGAAAACCCAATGACGGTATTACTCTATTTTCCAACTAAATTCTATTGCTTTTTGTTTTGTTTTTGTTGCCAATAGCAATTATCGGTGAATATTTATGATCATAAATTGGCCAGAATCCTATCGAAAAATCACAGTCCCAGTGCCGGCCAATAATCACGCGCTAATAACCGCGATAACTCGACCACAAGACCTCCGTCATTCCTACCGGCTACTGGTTACTAAAAAGCCATAAACATATTATTTTGTTCCCCCTTCGATAGGATGAGCCATCCAACCACCAAAAAAAAAAAAAAAATTAAATAAAAATCCAACCCCGTGCGCGTTTATTAATTAGAATTTATGGTCCGGCAATTGTCGCGTCCATATAAAGACAATAAATAGCCATTGTAGATGTTGGACTTTTTTTTCCTATACCTAATCTAATCGGCGAGACATGAAAAGCGCTTTCTGACTTTCCGGACAGGTGAAGAGGTCTCCTTCAGGAGCGTTATAATTATTTTGGGCGGAAATCTTTAAATGAAATCTTTCGACATCTTTCGAGGCTTTAGCAGGAAATGCTTTACAAAGAAATTTATGATTATGGGTTTGGGATAATGATGGAAAGCTATTGATTATTTATAGATATTAATGGCTTTCAAGGGTTTTCAGGGATCTTAGCAATCTTCAAATAAAATCTATAATTTTTATCGAAATTTTTGTTGTAATCCAAAGCCTGAACCGCTCCTGTTTTGTGGCCACACGCCACCTTGGCCATCAGGAAGATCTGGCCAAAAGTCAAGCACTTGCCGGCCTCCGTCAGCTAATGCAAAAAAAAACAGTAGCTCTATAACTCTGGCCCCGCCCACCTACCAGCCGGTAGGACACACACCTGTGTCTTCTGGCTATCTCGCATTCTGGCCCCAAAGGCAAATCAAAGCCAAAAAAAAATCCACAAACAGTTACCTGGCGGCTGTCTCCCTCTTCCGCTCCCGCTCCCTCTCCATCCCCATCTCTATCTCTGTCTGATTATTTACAGTTAGCTCTGTCCAGGCGATAACCTTGTATATATATTTATACAAATATATATCTTGGCTAGCTCTTGGACCGCCATTTACGATTACCCTCGTAGTCTTGAAGCCAGCTGCGGCGTCGACTGCGGCAGCGGCAGCGACTGCGGCCGAGGCAGCGGCAGAGACTTGAACCGCGACTGCGACGCCTGCCACTAATCACTCCAATTAGCTAGAAAGTGCTTTTCGTTTAAAATTCGCACGTTGTCGCAGTTTCTTGGCATTGTTTTGCGAGCCAGCTACTTGGCCAGTTCCAGTTCCCTTTTTTTTCCCCCAGTTTGTTATTATTATTAATTTTTTTTTTTTTGGTAAATTTAAGTAATTTCAAACTTGGTCCAAGGAAAAAAAAGACAAGGTTAAAAGAGAAAAAAGCCGAGCAGAGTTCCGTGTATCCCGAAGGATTCTTCCTGTCCCGCCGCCGCTACCAAAAATTAAACAAATGAAAAAATTGTGAGTGTTGTCCCCAAAAGTGAAGATCCTCTCAGAAATCAAAAGCAAAACTTAACAAAAAGCTAAAGAAAATGAATAAAAAAATAAACCCAATGAACCGAGTTAAAAAGCCACAAAACGTAAAATTCGAATGCATAGCCAATTCATTGAACAAAAAGTAAAAAATAAAGACAGAAAAATAACAATAAATGCCAAAAATAAAAGCAGACAAAAAACTGTAGTATGTAGTAATAAATTTCAAAACAAGACCTTAAAATCGACAAAGTTTAGTTACTCTATAAAATATTTTATAAAAATAAAAACTAAATAGAAAACCCTAGCCAAAAAGTGATCATGTTTTCAAGAATCTTTAGACATTTTTTTAGTGAAATAAAATTAAAATTATTCCTTTTTCCATTGAAATAAAATCCTTGCCTTGTTTCTTAAAAATTTATATAAAATTTAAAATATAAATGAAAAGCGAAAATCCAAGCCAAAGTTTTCAATGTCAGAGTATTTTAATGAAATTTGTTAAAGTCTTTCTTTTTTTTCTGCCAAATACGTTTGGTGAAGGGTCCCGAAAAAAGCATAAAAATAAAATGAGAAATAATCACAATGCACAACGATCAAATATTAAATAATAAATAAATACAAAAAAACCCTTTTGCCAAAAGCCACTTTGTAGGCCACTCAAGTCTAAAGATCTGCAGATAATGCAGATTGTCTATAGCCGATTTCGAAACGCGTTGAAAAATTAAAGAAAAAAAAATAACGACTCGTGTTATAAAGTCCGCCTTTGATGATGTTGCGTTATTTCGCTAGAATAATAATTGAAATTGAAATTGAAATTCGTTGTTTCGTTCGTCTTCTGCTTTTAGTTTTAATGGCATTTGGCGCGTGTCGCATTTTTTTCTCAATATTTTTCTTTGTATATATAAATTAACTCACACGCAGCAGCCATAAAAAAATCTTTGGCTTAAAAAAACTGCCAATTGCCAGACCAAGTTCGGCAAAACGTAGTTCCATTTCCAGTATCTATATAATAGATATATGTATGTAGTTCCAGCTTATATAATTGCAATCTGGAAAATCCAGAAAAACTTTACCCGTCTAATTGAAATTATTCTGGAATTTTCTGTTTCTTTTTTTTTTTTGACAGAATTTTGTGTTTTCAAGACAGCTGTTTGGGTTTCGGGGGTAATTAGCATTAGGTTCAAGTTTTGAAGCCAATGACGTCAGACGCCGGTCGCCAGTAGCAAGTTCTTTATGAGTTATATTAATTATGACCAGGTTTTTGGGATTTTTAGGCGCCTTCCATTTAAACTGCGCCGTAATCGAATGTATTATCTGGACTATGTAATCAATTATTGTTTTGAGGCTTTCGGGTTTTCGTAGTTAAGTAATAATCCCCTCTACTCCAAATTTTCGTATACACTAAATAAATATCTGTGCTATCGTGCAAATACAATGACTGTCAGTGACATAACTGTAGGTCTGAGCTCTGTGATGCATAATAACTGGAAGTCACAAAACTATCACATGTTCGGATTGCACAATTGCGAAAGGGATCATTTTGCAACCTCCGACGAGAGAGTTCTTATAACATCAATGTCAGTGTGACCAGACAGCTTTTGTGCGGAAAAAGTGTGGCCATCCAGACGCAAAAATCGAGAACTGTCTAAAAATACAAGTTTGACGCAAGTTCCAGCCGTTAATAAACAATAATTGATAATTGAAAATTAATAAGCATTCACCCAGTTCCCAGAAAGTCAATCTCTCTAAAAATAATATACATTTTTGTGAGTTTTTTTGCGACACGTGACAGAAGTGACTAAGCTACGCCAGCTTTATTTTTGGTCTATATCCTATTCTGTTTTTTGTTTCTTGTTTAGCATTTTTTTATTTAACATAAATGAATATTAATTTGCATGGAATTGTAAAAAAGAAACCGAACCGACATCAACCGCCGTTCGATCATCATCTTCCATGATTATAAGTCATAAATTTGTGTGTCAAATTTTCGTATTTTATGCTGGACTGACTGGAAGCTTTGTTTATTTCTGCTAGCATTGTTAGTTATCATTAATTTTTTGTTTCGTTTTTATTTCCTTTGAGAATTTTTATTCCAGTGTCTCTGGCCATAAAAAAGTTTACCCAATTTTTGTTGTTTTGTGTGT
Organism: Drosophila pseudoananassae pseudoananassae; assembly: GCA_018153035.1. Classification (NCBI taxonomy): domain Eukaryota; kingdom Metazoa; phylum Arthropoda; class Insecta; order Diptera; family Drosophilidae; genus Drosophila; species Drosophila pseudoananassae. Next base: position 989,461 of record JAECXR010000023.1, on the reverse strand, counting down.
TTTTTGTTTTATTATTACTGGTTTTTTTACTATTGTATTTTGTCGCTTCAGTTGAGGGGCCTGAATAATAGTTTTGGGATAGTGCCTAATATGCAATTAATTGGACATGAACTTGAACAACGAGCCAGGGAAGGGCGGTGGGTAATGTCAATTATAAACAATTAAACAATGGCGCAAAAATTGGTAAGCAACCGATGGGAACCGAAAGCCTGCCAAATGGAAAATGGCAGTAAAAACACACACGTGAATGGGGAAGACTCTTTTTTCATAAAGCGCTGTACTGTTCTGTGTCCGAGTCTCTCAATATATTATCTATATTGTCATTCAGTCAGCCATTCAGTCACTCAGTCAGTCAGTCAGTGTCATCAATTTGTCTACGAAATTTCCGACAATTATGGCCTGGCCCAGGCAATTTTCAATAACGAAAAAATCTTTTCTGTTGTGGCTAGCCAGTCTCGGTATAAAAAATTATTATTAATTTTTTTTATTATTATTGTTATTACTTTTTCTTTTTCGCTGAGAGTGAACAGTGCTTACACAGAGAGGAAAAGGTGTACTTTTTGTTATTTTTATTAAAATAAAAGAACATTTTCAAGAGGAGGTTTTTTAAAAATAAAATTATAACAATCATTATTTGTAAATAACTAAAAGTTTAGGCTTTTAAAATATATTTTGAAATTTATCCTATATATTTTAAACCTAAATGTTAGTCTTAAATTCTAATCACAACTAAGTCTACTATTTTTTGGCAATTACTCGTCCAACAAATGGCTTTATAATCTCTGTTTCTTTCTTCTTGTTTTTGCAGTTCACTTTTTCCCCCTTGTCTTAATTGATTAACTGGGCCCAAACCAAACCAAACAAAAACATATAAATTGTATAAATAAACACAAAAAAAGGAGTAAAGAGCCAGCACGATGACTGGCTTCACCAACGCTGGTTTTGAAAACGATGAGCCCGTCAAGGTGAGTGTTTCCACAAAGTAACTTATTTTTACACTTTTTTTATTTTCTTGGTTCCAAGTAGTTCTCTGCCCTGGGGGAGTTATACATATATGATGTACCTACCTTTTTTTTGTTCTGGTTTTTTTTTGCTCCTACAAGTTGGTCATTTATTTCGAAGTTGAAACAAGTGTTGCGGACAATGCGTCAATGTACGCATAATGAAATCACCTCACCGGCAAATAAAAAAAAAACAGAATTAAATCTTGTAAACAGAAACAAAAAAAGGCAGAAAACACAGAAAGGCAATTTTCTACTCGAAGCCGGCAGGAAAGAAATCACGAAACTCAAATAAATCTCATTATTCCGGGTTATTATTCTGACACTATTTCAATTCCTACACACTTTTGCATAATTAACCAGAAACAGAATTATATTTTGTTATTCTTTGAGCGATTACTATCAAAAGGGGTTATTACTTCTCTGTTTTGTTGACAATTAATAGAACTATTTTTATGGCATTTTTTGGGGGGCTTTAAATTTCTTTCGAGGTCTCTGGAATTATAAGAATAAATTTAAACGCGTGAAACTATAGCCAAACAATCGGTAGAATTTTTTAAAAAATTATGTAAGAATTTAACCGAAAAGAAAATAAACTGGCAAAACCATGATCCGGCTTTGAGCCAAAATGGCTTGGGCATTTCCCGGTTTTTTGTTTCGTCTCGAATCGATTTGGTTTAGAACTTATCGGCCATCGAAACCCCCAAAGCCAGCGAATTGACCATAAAAATCAGCCACTTGAAAATTGTTGTCACATTCTCAAGACTACACATATATCTCTTTATATATATATATATATATAGATTTTTCATTCATTATAGTTTATAAAGTGTATTAGCTGGATTACACTTATCGAGTGTCTGGGTCGATCGTTGGCTGGGCATTACTATGTATTTTGGAGTTATAGTCGTTATATTATTAATGACTGTGTTTACCTTCGGCAAAGAAATCATGTTTTATAATGACACGCGTCATGGCCTAGTTTATAGTCTGTTTATAGTTTATTATGGTGGTGTGGGGTGGGGTAGCGGTTGGGGTAGGGGTAGGGGTAGGAAGTGTCCAATAAACCGATGAAAATCAAAATTCAAGATGATCATCATTAGCATTTTGGCGGCCACTCCTTTGGCTTTGGCTTTGGCTTTTAATGAGGCGAAATAAATTTCACCTCAAGAAACTGAAAACCAACAAACCAAAAAAACCAAAAAAACAAAAACAAAACAACAGAAAAAGAAATGTGACAGCAGAAAGCAGGCAACAAGCACACAGAGACTTGTATTTATGGATATGTCTCTTAGCCACAAACTTGACCAGAAAATTTGGCAATAAATAAGGTAACAGAAACAGAAAAGATACAAGAAAATGTAAGCCAAAGTGGCGTATAAACTAACGACACAGACACAACGTATTGCACAATTAAAGCACCGACAAGGTTTCATAATAAAATATTGCCAATTTACAATGGCACCGCCCATCCCCCCACCTGGTGATCACTCCACTTAAACATAAAAAAAAACTGTCCAAGAAACCCAAGAGGTACAAACATCCAGCCGCACCCTGTAATCGGTTCTTGAAAGATCAAACCAAACTTGTTTTTTTCCTGCTCAGTGCAGAACCAATGCGGCCAAAAAAATAAAAAAGCAAAAGACACACAAATAAATAAAAGTAAAAATAAAAATAAATAAAAGAAACCCAAGAATGGTCAGCAAACCAACAAGTTACAACAATAAGGTTTAGAAATATAGGTGTTGGGGGTTTTCTCTAAAAAATATATAAGGTCCTATAATGATGATAATTTTTAGACACAAAATTAAAGCATTTTAATGTTTGAGCAAAGACTATTTCTTGAAAATTACAAAATATTTCAGTATATTTAGTAAAATAATTAATAATTTTACAAAACACAGCTCCCATTCTTATGCCCTCTATAGTATGTAAAGCACCCAAGCCACCAAAAAGGCTTGTGTCAAAAAAATCCCCAAAAGAGGGTGGTGGGGGTCTTGGGGCTGAGAGTGGTCAGTGACAAGGTGGTGAGGGGTGGGGAAGGTGGTGTGGCAGGCGGGAGGCCAGTGAGCAAACACGAAACGTGCCGCGTTTAAAAATAAAACGCAAATCTCGTGCGGCTCAGAAGCGCGTGCGCAACATGTTGTCACACACAGATACGTATCTGTATCTTTTAGATACACGCACACCCCACTCACACATACACGCAAAGACAGATATTTGTGGAAAACTGGCAGTAGGTCGCTGGCAACATGTTGCCAAAGTTGGCGAACCCCGAATAGCTTCATAAATTTTAATTTTAATTAAAAATGAAAACAGAAATTTTAAAGCCAAATAAACTAAGGTTTTCGAAAATTTTAAAACTAGTTTTGTTTTATATTTTATTATAATAGTAATACAATAAAATGATAGGAGCTCGTTACTACAATACATTCTTTAAAAAGGATATTTTGAACAAATCAAGTTCATATTAGAATATTGATTGATTTCATAAATTATACAATATATGTTTATTTTATATTGTTTTGAAAACAGGATTAAATGCTTATTACATTATTTAAACTGTTTAAGCTTCTGTTTCTAATATCTGTTCAAAGATATCTATTTTAACTTTTATTTAGAAGAAAAAATGAATATATTTATTTTATTTTTCAATTATATGATTTTCATTACAAAAATTTTAGAACTGGAAAATTTAAACTTTTCAAATTTAAAATTTTAGGCGAATATTTTTTTAATTTTTGTCTATAACCCATATTTTTTTAATATTTTTTTTTTTCAATACTGTCAGTGTTTGTGTGTGTTGAATAAATTCAAATAAAATGCACACACCTGCGGCCACACTCGAAGAGACAGTCACAGTCGCCGTACCGTCACCGACGACGTCCCGCCGCTCACCTGGGGGCCGCTTTGAACTGGTTTACGGCGGTTTTTGTTTGTCTCGACTAGAGACACCACAGTCTCTGGCAGCGCTGCCGGCGTCTCAGTTGCAGTCTCTGTCAGCGTCTCGCATATCATTATGGCCCATTAGTGTGCCAGTGTGTGTGTGTGTGTGTTAGGTGTGTGTGTCTGTGTGTGCACTGGCATTATTATTACGCGCACTTGTTCCAAAGCTCGGCTTGGGCTTGCAGTCGTACTGTTTCTTCGAAAAAGAAAAACAAAATCATTTAGACAAGAAAATATGGCTAAAGACACAAAAACTTTAAGACACAAAAAAAATCAGCTGTTGGCATGAAAAGCCCAGACAACAACAAACAAACAAAACAAACAAATAAACAACAAACACTGGCGCTGTTGAGAGTGGTTTTCCAGTCTTGGTCTTAGTTTTTTTTGCCTTGTCATGGTTTTCTTACCTATTTGTTGGATAAAGATATACATATGTAAAAAAAAAATCTATATATCTAGCTTGTAAAATATATTTTTTCAAGTGTACTGCATTGTCATTTAATATCATTACAAAAATAGAACCCTTTCGTCGGGATTTCTGGTATTCGAAGTTCTTAGACAAATGAAAGTCTGGGCTCGGGTTTATTTTTTTAATTAATTAAAATTTAAAACCTCAAAGCCATTAAAAATTGCACACAAATTAGTTTGAATCTTCAAAATAATTGATTAAGTTTTCAAAACAAATAATATTTAGAAAGAAAAGCCCTTAAAATAGGTTAGGAAAATAATAATTCATGTTTTTCGCTAAACAGCCAACAGGGCGTATGAGTTATATGATTTATTTTGTTTACTTGCCTGCTTGCTTAGTTTTTAGTTCCTTAATTAGTAAGTTATTTTTAGATTTTCTTCTGTGTTTTTCTTCTAAATTTTTCTCAATTTCATTTCCTTAAATTTCTCTGCATTTGACCTTATTTTTTTGAGATTGGAGTTTCGAACACAGTGGAATGTTTTTTAATTCCTTTTTGCTTTTTTTATGCTTTGCTAATAAAATTTAACAGTTCCAGGTAATACTTATTTATTCAATTTTTTCCTTAGTCTTTTAACAAACAAAAATTTAAATGCAATTTTATTATGCTGATTATTTTTCTGTTTTTTTTTTCTTTTTTTAATGTCTATATCTCGATGAAATCTGAAATCGTTTCGGAATTTGCATACAAAACAAAACGAGAGTTTCTATATACTAACAACCGATATCGTGTGAACAGAAACTATTATGTACTGTAATTAAGTTCATATTGTTGGCTAAAAAAAAAAAAAAAAAAAAAAAACTTAATAAAACAAAACAAGTTGGAAGGAAAAAAAAACGAATAACAAAAAAATGTAATCGATTGTGAGTTGCATAATAACGCGTGTGGGTTAAGCCAAACTTGCCACAGCACCACCACCACCCGCCCCCAGCGCACACCTTTCTGCCTATTCACCCCCTACTCCCCGCCCCCCTTTTGTAATACACCCATGTACCATGTAACCTTCTTGCCCTGTGCAGTGCATGCAAAATTGCCATTTTCGGGTCTTTGGTCTGAGCTCTGGGTCGGTTCTCGGACACTATTTTTGGATCGGATCGGGGAGCTGAGCTGTGGGCCTTTTTTGGGGTCCCCTGGGGGCATTACGATGCGTTCCGAGCATTTTGATGGCCAACTTAAGCGCCAAAAATGCCGTGGCACGCATGCGCAATGCGAAAAACGCGCGCGAAACGCGAGCAAAACGCGTGCGGGCTTTATAAATTGATTTTTCGGTTCAATTCAAATTTTGTTGTATTTGTTGTTTGTATTTTGTAGAAACTAAAAGCGTAAAATGCGCCAACATATAAATAATTAATTAATGCATCAGAGTAACAGGGAAAAAATGAAAGCTTCGAAAGGAATATAGACGAATGGAAAATACTCTTTTAGGGGGAGCTAAAATTTGTTAAAAAATGCTTAAAAGCCTTAACAAAAAATCATTTTAAATAAGAGAAAAATGAAGTTTGAAACTTCTTCCTAAGAAAAGATTTATATTGAAAAACCCCACTTTATTTCTCTGACTGTCTTTTATGGCAAACTTTTTTTTATCACCCCTTAAAAAGCAGGAGATTAGTTTTAATTAACACAGACTTTATTATGCGAATGCCCAAGGTGGTGTATGCGGCAATTTAAATAAATTATTTTAAATATCCGAAATCATACCAAGAAAGTGGTGAGTTGAGCTTTTGAGATAAGAAAGAAAGTAGGATCATCCGCATGGAGAGCCCCCCTGAGCAGAAAACTCAAAGACCCAATGATCATACGAACACTGATACGAGTATCTTTTTCATTTTGGCTTTTATTTTTTTTTCGTTTATATTTAGCCAAAAGCTGGTTTCGAGCCCGACACCGCCTCACTTCGGGAGAAAGTTGTGCTGAATCCGGGCGAGAAATGGCGCATCTTAAAGAATATCTCGATCATCTCGATCGCCTTCATGGTGCAGTTTACAGCGTTTCAGGTATGTAATTAATTAACCTTTAAAAAGAGACATAAACACAAAAATAAACCATCAACACTTGTGGCTTTTAATTTTGATTTTACGATACAATTTTTAGTAATTCATAGCAAATATTTAAATTTACTTTTGTTAAATTTAATGAAATTGCTACGAAGGGTTTGTTTGCTGAAAATATTTTTTAATTATCTATTCTTGCTCTTAAATACCTATTTTTTTTAATTTTCAATTTTCGTTCCTTATTATTTTTTTGTTTCATTTGTACTTTTTGCATAAATTGTTTGGAAAAATATATATTATTCATTTTTATTTCGATTTTTCTACTAAAACTTTATTGTAAAACTTAAAAAAATATCTATTCCTAATTTAATTTATAACTTAATTGCACGCATATTTTTGGCAAACAATTTCCCCGGAAATTAGTTTGAAATTAAATTAAATAAACTAATCCAGGGTGTATTTAAGAATTAAACAATTACTAGACATTAAATATCCTACCTTCTTTTAGGGAACGGCTAACTTGCAATCCTCCATCAACTCAAAGGATGGCCTGGGAACAGTATCCTTGAGCGCCATCTACGCCGCCCTGGTGGTGTCCTGCATCTTCCTGCCCACGCTCATCATCCGAAAGCTGACCGTCAAATGGACCTTGGTCTGCAGTATGCTCTGCTATGCCCCCTACATTGCCTTCCAGCTCTTCCCGCGATTCTACACTCTGGTGCCCGCTGGCATCCTTGTGGGTATGGGAGCCGCGCCTATGTGGGCGTCCAAGGCCACCTACCTGACGCAGGTGGGACAGGTGTATGCCAAGATAACGGAACAGGCGGTCGATGCCATTATTGTGCGCTTCTTCGGCTTCTTCTTCCTGGCCTGGCAATCCGCCGAGCTCTGGGGCAATCTCATCTCCAGCTTGGGTACGTTGCGACACTTAATCATCATTTTAGGGCGGAAATATAATATCAAAACACACAATGACGGTCAGATTCCAGAAGTTAATCTTATCGTATCGGCATTAATAAAACCATAAAAATTGGCTACAAAAATATTAATTCAGAATTAGTATTTGATTTTAGGCAGCTACCGAATAGATTAGAGCCCAATTTCTAGTTATTAGGCATTATTTTTGCCGATTTAGATAAGAAAGAGCCATAAAGCTTTGTTTATTTAACCGAATTTTTGGCTAGAAAGGTCCTAAATTGAATAAAAAATAGTACTGAAACTAAGCATTTTTTTTTAATAAAAATATTAACTAAACTTTAATATTTTAAGCGTTGAGTTTATCTTTTCTATAGTCTATTTTTGGGAGCACTCTCTTAAAAACTGTGTTCTACACACCTAGAAACCTATAATAACACTATCCCTTCTTACAGTCCTCTCCAGCGGCGCTCATGGAGGTGGCAGCAGCTCCTCAAATTCAACAATCAGTGAAGAGGATCTCCTGCTTTGCGGCGCCAATTTCTGCACAACCGGAAGCGGTGGACACGGAAATCTGGAACGCCCGCCAGAGGATGAGATCTTTGAGATCTCGATGATCTATTTGTCCTGCATTGTGGCCGCCGTATGCATCATTGCCTTTTTCCTGGATCCCCTCAAGCGGTATGGTGAGAAGAGGAAGGGCTCCAACTCCGCAGCGGAATTGTCTGGACTGCAGCTGCTATCGGCGACATTCCGGCAGATGAAGAAACCAAATCTACAGCTCCTCATACCGATCACCGTCTTCATTGGAATGGAGCAGGCCTTCATCGGTGCGGATTTCACCCAGGCCTATGTGGCCTGTGCCCTTGGAGTTAACAAGATTGGATTCGTGATGATCTGCTTTGGTGTGGTTAATGCTCTGTGCTCGATCCTTTTCGGATCGGTGATGAAGTACATTGGCCGCATGCCCATCATTGTCTTGGGTGCTGTTGTCCACTTCACCCTGATCACCGTGGAGCTGTTCTGGCGTCCCAATCCCGATAATCCTATCATATTCTATGCCATGTCCGGGCTGTGGGGCGTTGGTGATGCCGTGTGGCAGACGCAGATCAATGGACTGTATGGTCTGCTGTTCCGCCGGAACAAGGAGGCCGCCTTTTCTAACTACCGCCTGTGGGAGTCCGCCGGATTCGTTATCGCCTATGCCTACGCCACCACTCTGTGCACCCAAATGAAGCTCTACATTCTGTTGGCGGTCCTCACGCTCGGCTGCATTGGCTATGTCATTGTTGAGATCCTCTACAGGAAGAAGGTGAGTTATTTGTGTGGAGAGCTAACTATGCATTTCCTGGTTCGAAATCACCATCATTTATCGAAACAATCAATCATCCCTAACGTCCCTTTTGGCGCCAATGAAAAGGCTCATCACCAAGGACGCAAGTTCTATCATTTATCGAAACAAGTGCCATCACTAGCTGAGCCGTGCTTTAACACGGCTTGCCTAAAAGTAGTCTACACTTTTGCTTGCTCCCAACTAACGGTTGTGCCGCATTCTTTTTTTTCCAGCAACGCAAGGTGAAGAAGCAGGAGAAGCTGGAGGCGGCAGAGAAGGAGAAGGAGGCCGCCATAGCTGCTGCAGTGGCGGCTGCTGCCGCTCTTGCCGCCGCCGAGGCAGCGCCCATCGACGGCGTCGAGGAGACGGACGACGAGCTGGACGATCTCGAGGAGGACATTGTGGTTACGCGCCTGTAATTTCAAGGTCGCTAAGCCACACAGCCCCCAAAACCTCTCCTCCTCCTCCTCCTCCCCCCGCACACAGACATAGAGCCTCTCAACAATCGGTTATCGATAGACCGACAATCGAAGGGGCTAAAGAAATGAAGAAACTTTTGTGGTTGTAGTTTTCTAATAGAACATTTAACAAAAAAAAAAAAAAGACACAAAAAGACAAAAAAAAAACTCACATCCCGAAACAAAAATGAGAAAAAAAACCATTTAGCTCAAAAGACCAAGACGCACACACATACACCCAGCAGGTGTGTGTGTATGTGGGCGGACTTGGCTTACTTTTAGTTTGTACATAAGAGTGGAGATCGAAAGAGAGTTCTATTTTTAAAAATAGAGCGATAGGGCGACGCTCCGTAGCGAGCGCTGCCTGAAGAAAGTAAAAGAAAAACCGCAAGAAAGCAAAAGAAATGCAAAATGTGTGTTAGTATAGGTGTAAGCACACACACAAACAAACACAAACACACTCACAGCACACACCTACACACTAAACACACACAAGCACACACACTGCAGCAGTGTGCGTGTCTACGATGCCTAATAAATTGTTATTTTATTTTAAAATTTAATTCTTAACTTTAACTATAGACTATCCAACAAAAACAAAACAATTTTCCCACAATTTTCCAAGCTAATGTTGTTTTTTTTTGTTTTTTTTTTTTAATAAAGAAAACGTGATAATGCAACACACACACTCTGAGAAAAGCACACTCTAAACAGTCACAACAAAAATTATATGAAAATAGTCAAATTTGTAAAAAAAAAAAAATAAAGTCGGTCCTTAATAAAATATATATATATATAGAAAAATAAAATATATATGTATATATAAGAATGCGAAAGTAAAAAGCAAAACACAAAAAACGAAAAGCAATTAAACTATTACATAAATATATAAAATATATATTTTTAAACACAAACACACACAAAAAAAAAGCAAAAAATCTAGTAGGCAAAATGTTATATACACATTTTTTGCTCAGTATTATGTTTTAAACTAAATTTAAGCGAGTTATTGTTTCCTGTTTATACATTTTTTTCATCGTAAATTACTTATTTTTAATTACGATCTTTTTGATTTTGATTTTGATTTCGTTTGGATTTTGATTTCGATATCGATGTCGATTTTGATTTCGATTCAGAGTTTGATTTTGATTTTTATTCTTCTTCTCTTCAACAAACTCCCTGCGATGGCAATTAAGATTTAAAACTAAAAACAAAAAATCTACGAAAATATTACCATAAAGAATGCATCCATAAAACGATAAACATATATACATACAACAAATATATATATTTTGTTTCGTTTTATTTTGAATGTTTTACCTAAATATTAGTGGAAAAAGAAATACAATACAACAAAACACAAAAAAAACACACACAACAACAAAGACACACATTGTTTTCCAAAAAAAACAAAACTATTTGAGAAAAAAAATTACAAATATTTTTTCTTTTTTTTTTTGCTTGGTCTGTTAAGTAGTTCATTATATTATGTAAAATATATATATAAAATAAATAAATGAATATAAATCTTACATTGATACTGGTCTTTTATTTGCCGGGAGAAGTAAAAATAAATATAATATTTTTGCTTACTGCACTAAAATATTTAAAGACTGAAAATGGCATTTTCTTATCGAAGAACACGTCAGCGAAGCGAATTGTCAGCTTTTTCCGCATAAATGGGACTCTTGATTGGTTCAAGACTATATGATACCTGGTACTTGGCGTGTTCGAATTTAAAACATTAGAGTATTTTTTATTTAAAACTTTTTCGCCTCTTTTTCCCTTTCCCTCTTTTTAAAAACCAAAAACTTTCATTATAATCTCTTTATCTGAAACATATACTTTTTACTCTCGGGTCTATGTTCGATAGGGGGCCGTACGATATGCGTCAGCGCCCGCTTTCGGTCGGTTGGATTATGCTTAACGAGTATGCCAATAAAATAATAATTTTTAGGTTCTTTCAATATTTATTTTGTTCAATATTTTTTATTTACCTTAACTATAACATTTTCACTAAGCTAAATAATAAATTTAAACACTTAATTTCTCTTCTAGGTTTAATTTCGTCTTTCGTAAACTAATTTTTTGGGAAATATTTAAAGTTATAATAAACGGTATAATTAAACCGAAAAGATATCAAAATTTCAATTAAAATGTAAGTATATTTTTAAATAATTGAAAAAGCTTAGTTTTTTTTATAAAAACAATGTATATGTTAGCTATGAAATAAATATTAACTTTAGAAAAAAACAATGGGACATAAAACAGCTGCCTCGGATTGTAAACTAATTTTTGAACAATTTTAAAAGATAACCTAGACTAGTGGAGGGCAGGTCCTTCTCCGGCCCGGTCCTGCTCAGAGGACAATGGCGTCGCTGTCTTCCTGGTACTTCTTGTTCTTGCGCCGGCGACTGGACTTGATTTTGCTCAGGACGTTGTAGGCCTGCTGGATGTCGATGAAGCGCTGGTGAGCCTGCGCCCGGAGCGCCTCGTCCTTGACCTTGTCGGGATGGTACTCCTTGGAGAGGCGTCGGTAGGCGGCGGTGATCTCCGCCTGGGAGGCCGTCGCGCTCACGCCCAGCACCTTGTACGAGTTCCGCTCGCCGTCCACGTCCATGCTCTCGAAGACCTCCTTCCAGGTCTCGTACCAGCCGTGGTGCTGGGCGTAGAGGTAGGTGTCGTGGAGAGCCTGCTTGAGGTCGGTCCACCAGGCGGAGGCCAGGAAGTTGTGGAGGGCCTCGTGGATGGGCACCTCGCCGCCCTCCTCGTCCGCAATGGTGCCGTTGAAGTACAGGAAGCTGGCCCAGAACGCGCAGTAGATCAGCAGGGCGGCGGAGATCTTCAGAGTCCTTGATCCGGCGGAGGCCCTGGTGGGTGGAGTGCGGCGCCACTGCTTGGATATCCCGTCAAAGGTCAGGGCGGAGACCAGAGCCGTGAGCAGCAGGGAGTAGGTCTCGTCGTAGATGAGGAACCGGGTCGGGTAGGTCACGTAGGCAGCTAAAAGGCAGTGCCACCAGACGCCCTGCTCCCGTCCGATGTTGCCCACCAGCCAGACGCCCAGGGACACGCCCAGGGGGATGGCCCAGTGCAAGAAGCTAAGGTCCCAGCCTCCCACCAGGATCTGGGGAATGGCTATCGAGCAGACCTGCCCGAACAGATGCCCGACCATCACCTGGCCGACGAACCTGCGGGAGGCGTAGGGCGGCTTCGGATACGCCTGCAGCTTGGCCACGAACTCCTTGACGAAGCGCGGGTCCTCGTTGGCGTCCCTTACGTACTCCGGTATCAGGAAGATCTCGCCCAGCCAGCCCACGCCGGCGTAGCCACCCAGCGTGCACCACCAGACGAAGGCGTGGCGGTCGCGGTGCAAGTACAGGTGGTGCAGCCCGAAGACGCCTCCAAAGAGCCAGCAGAGGTAGGCGATCCACACGGACTTCTGTGGCGGCAGGGCGTTCACATTCTTATTCCTGCCGTTCCTCGGCTTGGGGCTGTACTGTTTCATCTTCGAGGGGGAGCTGCTTCGCGGGGGTGTCTGGGATTTCACGGCGCTCTGTCCGCCCGACGGGGAAGCGGTCTGTTTGGTGCCCATTCTGCGGAATTCTGGAATACAATTGAAAAGAATTAGTGCACACTTTCTTGGAATACGTACTAAAAAATAGACACACATAGAGGGCAAAGTAGTCATTCCATGCTGATAAGCCGGGAGATTATTTTCTGGGAAAAATCTGCCTTGATGGGCAATGAATCAATGCACTATATATAGTACTTGTAATACATATTCATAATCTATATTTTAGATGATTTCTTGGAAGATTGTGATTAAATGAAGTAACATTTCCAAGTAATCCTTAGGATTTTAAAGCTATTTCTTGGTATTTTTTAAGACCAGTTTTTAACTCTTCATATATATTTTGAAATATATATTAAATAATAATATTAATAATAATATTTAATATATATATTTACATAATTTTTTTAATATTTTATTTAACTTACAGGTACGACACCGATGCCAAGTGACCTCAATCGCTTGTGAAATTAGTGGCTGCGCAGGCGCAAAGCGTTCCGTTTTGGGCCACGACTGTCGTCTCTTGTCAGAGAAAGAGAAAGAGACGGCGGAAGGCCAGGTAGAAAGAGGTAGAAAGGTGCGGCGACGCAGAACTTTCTCTTTTCACAAATTCTACGCACGCAGAGGAAGCACAAGAATAACAAACTGGAAACAACACAAAATCTACACAAATACTACCGATGAGTACAATTTTTATTTCTTAAAAAAACAGACACACTATCTCCTTAGGTTTTTTCCTATTTTTTCAATATAGTTTTTCTAAAAAAAAACATTTAAAAAACCAAAACAAAGTAACAAGTGTGTTGCTAAGCCGAGCGATTAAAAAAAATGAATAAAGCCGAACTTGTTGCTTTCCTCGTAGTGTGACCATAGTCAGTGTGACCAGAAAAGCCAAACTTTTGGAACCAAATGATCTGAAAACCAAAAAAAGCTAAATATTTGAAAGCCTTGAAAATATTTTAATAAGAGAAAGAAAATGAAAGAAAACACTTTATTTTAAAAATGAAATATATATTTTTTTAGTAGTTTTCTTTTTTTGTGCTTAATATGTTTAATTTCATATTTTGCTTGACTTACACGTATAAAAAGTAATTTTTTCCACTCTTTTTAATAATTTGACACATTATTTGAGCTTAGCCTAGGATTAAAGTAAAAAATAAAGGTTACGATTTAAATCAATCGGATTATCAACTAAATAGTTATGAGAAATTGTTAAGAGAAAGTGTGTTTGTAGTCTTGGAAGGATTTTAAATGCTTTGCTAAACTGAGAATCATACAAATGGTTAAGTTATGGCTATTTTTAAGAAATCTAAACAAAAATTTAAAATTTAACAATCCTTAGCGAACACACTTGACAGGTTTTTGTTGCTTTTGCTTTTTTTTTGCGTAATACTTGCCCCAAAAAGGGTTCTTTTTTAATAACTAGACGAGACACATGAAAAAAAAAAGATGGGGTATCCTCTAGATCAGTGGTCGGCAGGGCCCTATTCCAGCCTACTTTCTTCTGTTCGTAACTAATATTAATGCATTAAAATCATATCAATGTATTGAGTGCCGACCACTGCTCTACATGCTAAGATAAGATACTAGGCCCGGGACCCGCTCCGGACCAACGATGAGTGTAGCTGCCGGTCTTAGTTGTTCTTCTTCTTGGGCTTCTTGGGGTTGCGGGAGCGCGACTTGGCCTTGCAGAGCGGACAGATGGGCGCGTTCCGGTGGATCTGCTGGTGGCACGACAGACACGACTTCATTGGCGGCGGCTGCTGGCGGAGATTCACGTTGAAGTCGGAGCGGAACGACGGATGGTGCCCGATACCGATGGAGGGTGACTGCTGGAGGCGATTGCTCGGCGGTGGAGGCGGCGGCGGAGCCGAGAAGTCGCCCTTTCCCAGCCGGACGGCGGCTGCGGCAGCAGCAGCAGCGGCGGCAGCGGCACTGCCAGCTCCCGGCGGCGCTGGCGGCATAAAGGCGTGACCCGGATTGGCGCCGCCGCCTGCCGAACCACCGCCTACAGCTCCAGCGCCGCCGCCCCCGGCCCCAGCTGCACCGCCACCAGCTCCGCCTGTGTTGGGCAGTGTGGTGACCGTGGCCTCTGGCATCAGCGGATGCCGGGCATGGGGACGAGCCAGCGATGCGGGTTGCGTCACCGAGGCGGCGGCTGCTGCGGCCGCTGCTGCTGCTGCCGCCTTGAGGAAGTTTGTCTGGAATCGCTCCTTGGATATGGGACTGCCCTCCTCCTCGTGCAGATCGCGCAACGGACTCAGGCCCAGGTAGTCGCGGCGCATGTGATCGATCTGGTACTTGAGGGCCAGATACTCCTCGTACACCCGGTTGGCCATGTCGAAGGACCTGGTCTGGTTCTCCTTTGTCTGCTTGATGATGTTCTCCATGTCGTTGATGTCGGCATGGATCTGGCGCAGCTCCTCCACGTGCGACATCTTCTCCTCTAGCAGGTGCTCCATCTCCTTGCGGTACTCCTCCAAGCACTTTTCCTCATCATCGCTCAGCTTCACCTCCTTAATGATCCTAACTTTCAGTTTCTCCAGTGCCAGGGTCTTATCCCTGATGTCCTTGATGGCTTCCAGCTTGGCGTAGTAGTGGCGCTCGTTGGAGCTGGAAATCTCGCTGGTGGCCATTTTCTAAATCGCCCTGTGTGGGATGCTTTTGGTGTTTTTTCAATGTTTTTCTGGCCCCCTCCCCTCGAAGAATGTTTGTTTTCCGTTTTCGTGCTGTTTTCCCGGGTTTAGCTGATTCGTTCCAATATTTTTGTAACAATCACCATTAGCGAATATAATTTCGCCTATTGTTTTCGTTTGGGAATCTACTTTTAATTTAGTTATTTTCTGTTTATTTGATTTTTTCGCTGCTTTGTGTATAGTAGTTTGGTTTAGTGATGGGATAAACTGGAAATCAGTCGCATTGGCAACGCTAACACCGCTTGGTCATCGATAACTGACACGTAAGTATTTTAAAGTTGGTGGCTTGGTATTTTTCTTAAACGCACATCACTATCATTTTCCCCCATCACTACTAATATTGCCCATCTCTATCAGTTTCTCCCACCACTGTTACTCTTGCCCATCACTATCATTTTCCCCCAGCACTATCATTTTCGCTCATCTCTACAGATCTTGTCCACCACTAGTGAATATCAGAACAACAAAGAATGGAATTAGCTTCGGATCGGCAGATAGTGAATCAAACAATTCAGGTTGCAGCCACTGCTGCAGTGTGTAGTGTTGTTTAAGTAATTGTTGTTGAGCTGTGCGGACTCCTTCTTGCTGATCAGTTTATCAGGCAAGACGGGGCGGGGCAATACGAACAATGCAAGTGAAGGTGTGTGTTTGTGCGATCGAGTGCCGAGAGGGGTAGTTGCAAGTGATTCATTCAGAAAATCATAAATAAATGAGAAAAGTTTGCCAATGTGTCTCAATCGAAAGAATTGAAACCACAACAATGATCGGTTCCATATGAGTAAAATATGTGTGAGAAATCTTAATTCAGACTTGACGATCATTCCCCCTCTCTCCTCGCGCTAACTCGTTTTTTACATTTTGTTTTCTTTTCTTTTTTTTTTGAGTTTTTTATTTTTTTGTTTGGTGAACAAAAAGTATCAAAAAAAGCACGCATAATTGCATACGAAATTTATATTGGCTGGCGGCGAAGAAAAAGCGAAAGGTAAAAGTTTTTATATATGTATATGGTATATGGATTTTTATGACTTTGCACTACATTTTTATTAAAGCCATAACCAGCAAGAAGAGGGTGAAACTGCTGGCTTAAGCGGGCGCCCCTATGTATATTCTGTGGTGGCGAGTACGAAAAATGCGTTCTAATCAATATAAACATATATATAGTCTATAAGATGGGTTCCATAATACTACATTTATATAATAGTTTACTGCATTGATAACAGATAAGACTGACAATCTATATAAATAGATAGTAATTTTATTTATTTTTTGGACTATTTTCCATCGAAACAATTTAAAAAATTATTTTAATATTTTTATAAAATGCAATATCTCCCTCCAAGATCTCTTAAAAGTATTTACATTACAAGAACCCCCATTATTTTGACCTTAGGTGTAACTTATAACTGCTTATCGCTCCCATTTGTGCGAATGTGTATTGGTATTGGTAGTTAGTGTGTATGTCAAAAAGAGAGATCCGCTACAAATAGTGGCTACTCTTTTTAGCCAATAGAACAGTCAGTCAGTCAGTCACCTGTTGACACAAAAATGCCAACACTGTCTCCCCCTCTTGCCTTTGGCTACCCAGACTTTTGGCACATATTGTAGTTGTTGTTGTTTCTATCAACCCATGGACTTCATGAGCTTCTTAATTGTTTAGCAATTAAACCAATTATAAACATATTAAGCTGGCCAAAAACCGACATCAATTTTCAGTTTTCCCTTTGACTTTCATGGCCCAACTTTTTCGATAAATGATCAATAGATCATTTTTTTCGAGGGGGATATTTTGAAAAGACTGTGAAGACAGGTCAAGATAGTGGTGTTTTAGACAAAGACTTAATTGTTTCAAGTAGTTTCCTATTTTGTTTTATTATCTTATAACTTTCTTTAAAGATTTGTAAAAAAACTCTCAAACTGTGTTTATTATGTAAATAGTTGCCTATTTTTGTAATTTGAAACGTTTTTTGGCCTGTATGTGTTCTTCTTATTAGGTATTGTCTAAAAAATTAGTTTCTTACAATTTTTAAAACAGATTTTAGTTTAAAAACTCGCAGATTTTAAATTTGTTTTCACGAAATGATTTAAAGAATTAAATTTAATTAATTGTCTCGAAATCTCTCCTGCAATCACTCTGGATATTAGCCCGCTTTTAAATCCCCTCCCAATAAGCTATGTTTGTTTGTACTTTTCCACCTCGATCGTCCCATTACAGTTGGCCAGGTAATCAAGTGAGTCTACCCCCCATTCCTGAAGTTCTATCGGAGTTCCATTTTTTGCCGTCTGCGCAGGCGCGGCGACTGCTTTTTGTTACCTGTCTCTTCGAATACCTGTACCTGTATGCATGTACCTGTGCACAGGTGTGCGTGTGTGTAAATCAAAGCACAAATCGATGGCAACAACACGACACACGACACTAAAAATGCCGTCAAACAACTTGGAAATCGAGCTGAAATCGCCGCTTCTTCTGGCCCTGGCCCGGCCCGGCTTCCCCCTTTTCAGACTTTTCTTATATAATTGGGGCCATGGAAGCGTCAAGTCGAGTGCTAAGCTATCTGTTCCCATTTCCTGCAGGAATATATGCACTTGTGTGCGAATATCATGTACGGCGATTCGAGCCGAACCGTTGGCTCAGCTTATTTTAACGCTTATCGCATTTAAAAACATAAATAAAAACAAAGCTCAACTCTGGCCCATGATTCATGGTACCATACATGCACTACATTGTACATCTCAGACACTTGCGGTGGAGATGGTGGCTCTTCAGGGAGGTCTCTATTATTTGTCAGAAGCTTATGGAGTTTTTGAAGTAGTTTCTGAAGATAGTATTATTTTATTTAATATTTATTGGTGGAATACAGATCTACCAAATATTTATTGTGGCTTTTAATCATTTGTACACCTTTTTTTTTATATGAATATTTTTCAAAAATCGAAGCTTAGCTTAGCTATAAGCGCTAAACTCTTCTATTTGCCATATTTCAAATAATTCGATTATTTACAAACTTCTCGATAACTATCGATAGAACACTAAACTCGTAGCCCCCGCTGTGAGTAGCCATGGGATAGGCACTTGCATTACGCTTGGTCCATGGAAAATGTGCTGTAATTAGCAAAAAATTGAAAAATAAATAACAAAGCAACAAAGAAGCAAACACGACGCCAAGTGATTCATTCGAACGAGCGACGAATAATAAAGGGATCCAATTGCAGAGGCTCATGAGTGTCTGGGGTGCTCGTGAGTGTGGATGTTGGAAAACTAACGTACTCGTACTACTCCGGCGGAAGTGTGCACAATTAGAGGCCATAATTGGCCGTTTCAACGCAATTGGAGCAATGTGCCAAAAATAAATGAAATCTGAGAACTGTGTGTTTATTTCTTGCAGTGTAGTAGGTCCGAACTTTAGTTGAGATTGGGCATTCGGCCAGGCTAATGAAAAACAAAACCAGAGCCCAACCGCAAACGTTTGCAGAAACATGAGAAGCCCACCCGGAGGAGCGCTATCGGAGGGCGATAAGCCTTTCAGAAGCGTCCGGTACTTTGCCATATCTTTGTCCCAGCAGACCCCCGGAATCAATCACTATATTCAGCTATAGCTGCACTCCTTGTAAGCCCCCGATTTCCATTCCATTGATCTATTGGGAAACCGAACCCATTGCTCAGAATTGTCATTCTTATCGCCGGCCGCTCTCTATCTGACTCTCTGCGTCTCTGCCTCTGTCCAGCCACTAAAAATACAAGCGATATCTGTCGTATATATGTAGTTGGTCTATATTATATGGAGTGTATGGCTACAGTGCGAATCGAAAGTATGCGAGTGAGTAACATTAGTAGTGGGGGAGGCGTAGGTGATCTATTCAAGGCTACCTGCGAAAATGGGTGAATGCCAGTGATACCATCGCATAGAGTGGCGACTCACCCGGCGAGCTAGAGGCTCGGGCCTCGGGCCTAGGAAATTTTGATTGTCGGCTATGCGGAATTAATCATCGATTCGTGAAGCTCCCCGGCGTATAGTCCAGATATTATAGTAGAATATCGCATATATGTGCATGTATATTTCACGGGAAGCAGAACGCCGCGCTATGACTCATCCCAAGTTCATTCATCCAACTCGTGGAGGAGATGGAAGGGCACTCCATATCCCCACAATGGATGCTGGAATTTTATAAACAAATTCATTGAGTCTGGAGGGTCTGGAGAGGCTGGCAACTCCCATTTGGAGGCATTTGGAGAGGGGGCACTTAAATGGACAGGCCCCTCCGCCCGGGCTACGGGTGGAAGTTGAAAAGTTCAGGGAACTTTCCGCAGCAAAACAATGGGAGGCCTCCTCCGCCCAAGAGCTCCTCCATCAGAGAGCCCATCGAGCTGATTGAAGTCCCCAGCCGGCCAACTTGGAAAGCGGAAAGTGAAAGCTTCGATTGGCGTGCAGGGAAATGCAAACACGTGTCTTTAATTTCCTCCGTTTTCCGTTTATTCGATTTTGATTTTGGCCATCGGTCTAATGACCATCCCCAGGCCAGTCCCCCAGCCAGCTCCCCGGCTAATTTCCACTTAAATATGCAAACAATCTTAAAACTAAATGATTGGATAATTGCGACTAATTGGAAAAGTCCAGGCGCCGGCGGGCCAGCAGCAAGCGAATGCGCCGCCGCTGCTCCAGATCCTGCAGCTGCTGCTGGACGAGTATCCGGTGCAGGAGCTCCACCTTGGCGTACTCCGCGGCCCGTTTCTCCAGTCGGTGCAGCTGCTCTTCGGCAAAGGACTCCATCGCCAGGGACCTAGCTTCCTTCTCGGTGTGGTGGCCGGCTTCTTGGGGTTTCTTTTCGTTCCAGCAGAGTGCAGATTGGAGGAAGTGCATCAGCAGTTGCACTACAGATCTCCAGAAGATCTGGTAGTTCTCGTAGATTTTCGTCAGATTCTGGGACATGTTTGCGGTTCGGGTTATGCTTGGCAAGTGTGAGGCAGGCTGTGCAATGAGGGGGGTTTTATACAAAAAAGGGGTTACCTGCATATCCCAAAGAAACCTGAAACCCTAGCAGGTAGGGGATCTGAATACCTGATGACCGGATTAACTTAGGAGGCATTGATTCTTAAATCCCAGAAAAGGGTTTTGGGGAAAATATTTGAGGTTTGTGGGATAAACCCTTGAATCTCTGGCATCCTTTATTAGGAGCGATTTATTACGTAACTGGTTGACAATTTAGCTTGCTATTCGTGCGCCTCCTCCTTGTCCTGGCTGGTCTCGGGCTCGGGCTTGTCCTCCTTGGTCTCGACATCCTCTCCGTACATGTCCTGGTAGGCGCGTCGCAGTATTTTGGCGGCGCGACGAGCGAAGGCACAGCGGCAAATGGATTCCGCTGTGAGAGGCCCCACCTGCATGAGAGGCTCCATGATGGGCTTCAGCCTGGCCAGGACCTCGTCCGAGGTGCCCACGGCACATACCACTCCGGTGACTATCATGATATCGGGCTTCATCGGGGAAGCCATGTCACCAGCTTCGTGGCATACTTCGCCCAGGTCGTCGCCCTCCCCGGGCACCTCGGTGGAAATGTCCATGTTCAGCACCTCCTCCGACAAGCCCAGGTAGTCGGTGCCAACCGCTCCCAGGCGCGGCTCGGCGGCGCAGAGCTTCTCCATCGAGGGGATGTGCTCGCGGTGCTCCAGAGGCTTATCGGCACCCTCGACGAATCGAAAGTGAATCTGCCGGATGGTCACAGCCTCGCAGTACTCGATGAGATTCTTGAGCTGCTCCTGTTTGTTCATCTTGAAAGATATTCGACTTGGAATTTTAAAGGTCTAAAAACTGGTTGGAATTTGGCAATTTAATATTTACAAAACAAATATATTTCTATAAAAATTAGAAAATTTTAGACGTTGCGCGGCGCGTTCCGGGTTGAGAATGAAATGTGATTCTGGGTTACAGTCTGAGGCTCGAAATTTGAAGTTCAAGGCCTGCTAGGAGGGCCAATTTTTTTCCACAAGCCAGTAAGTACAATGGGCCAGATCGAAAGTACAATGGGATATATTTAAACAAAAAAATTAGTTATCTTCAGAGTTAGAGTTTGGGATAATACCATATATGAGGTGGTTTTAGTCCTTAAATCTTAAAATATATTTTTTAAAGATTTTTATTTTATTTTCTTTTTTAATTTCCAGTTCCTGCCATGGAGCAGGCTCGTCCCGTTCCCGCTCCACGTCGCCTCTACCCGGAACTGAGGCCAGCCAACTACGAAAACATTGAAATCCGGCCCCCCAGCACCACCACCACCACCACCCCAAACAACATCAACAATAACAATAATAACCTCAAGAAGCTGAACATCAATGCCGAGAATCTGCACGGGAACTGCTCGGAGAAGAAGCTGCCAGCGGGCGGACACAACAAGCTGATCCTGCAGGAGAGCAATGCGGTGGACCAGCAGCAGCCGATCTACGGGCCAGATGCCAACGAGAATGTCCTGGAGCCGGAGTATGCAGTGCCCCGGCCAGCACCGCGCCAACGCCTGCCACCCGAACCGGAAGCCGAGGAGGAGGCAGTGCCGCTGCGGGCGATGCGGGCGGCGCCACAAGTGCCACCAAAGCCGCTGAACGTGCCAGGGGCCGATCAGCGGTTCTCCGTTTGCAGCGAAATGTCCACCACCAGCGCCGCCACCCAGGGCAAGGGTGGCGAGGATCGGGAGGACTCGCGGTATGCGTCGAACGCCTCACTGGACTGCAGCGAGAGCTCGCAGAGCGGCAAGTTCAAGTCGCAGTCACCCGGGTACGTAGACGGCGTAGATTCGCCACCGCCATCGCCATTGCCGGATGATCCGCAGACTCCGGATGGGGAGGATGGGGAACCGGAGGATCGTCCAGATCATCCAGCCGCCAGCCAGCCAGAGTCGTCGTCCGAAAAGTCGTCCGCCAGCCACGATGGCCAAGATTCCCAACAAGATGAGGAGGATGACAAGTAAACCTTTTTCCACCTTTGACCTTCCCACCCCCCACCCAACCCCTTGGGTTATCCGTTTCTTGCACTTTTCCTCCACCCCCCTCTTTCCCTACACTCTTAACTTGATTTTTTATTTGGCATTTTTTTAGGGCTTGTTTTTAAACGGAAAGTTGTGGCCTAAGGTTTTTTGCAAGATTCCTAATATTTTACACATTTTATTTTTTAAGTAGAAACTAACTTTGAAATATTTCCCTTTTTCGCAACTAACCCAAGACATGCTCTCTATGGTTGGGGTCAAGGTTCACTCTCAAGAGGGTCTTCTAGTCTAGACATCTTCGGAAATGGCCATTTTTTATCGTCATGTTTCTAAAGTTTAAATGTTTAAGAATATTTCCCTAAAAGGAATTTTTAAAATTTATCGTAATTATTTCTTAGATATCTGTTTATGGCACAAATTAACAAAAACTAAATATTTTAACTAATCTTCGTTAGGATGGAGGAACCCCCTCTTTTTCGAGTCAACCAGGACACCTACTACTTGGTGAAGGCATTTATTTTAAGATTAGATTAAAAATTATAACAAAAAGGGCTCAACAAATATGAACCTATTGTTTCATTTTTTAAAAACTCATCAAATATTAGGCCTCTAGAGCAGAAGACCGCCCCTTAAGAAGCCTCAAAAATATCGTTTTCAAGTTAAATATTTGACACAAAAACCAACATCATAAAAAATCATTTTTTGGACGGTAATTGCCAAAGAATTTGTTTAAAATATTATCTTTATTGGCGATAATATCTTATCGAGAGATTATCAGCCTGCCTCAGGTCTTGTGCTCCTGATAACGTTTCTCATTTAAATTTAAATTCAAGCCAGGCAGAGAAAGTTTCGTTAAATGTTCCATTAAATCAGCTTCCTATTTCCTTCAGATGTTTTCTGGCTATTTTCGGAGAAAGAAACTCCCAAGTAAGATCCGAGCGGAAGTATCTTCCTTTTGGGGATTGGTTTTAGTTCCATTTAAGATCCATAAATCAACTAGCAGCTGTCGGCGCAGTGGCTGGGGAAGGTATCTGCTCCAGAGAGCCTGCTCAAGATCAATGACAAGGAGCTGGACTAAAAATAGCACCCAGACTGCCTCTGAAGATCGTTCCTCGCACTTCCAATTGGTTTTTAAATGGTGGAGTTTGTGGTTTCCTTTCGAAATTTTGGAAGAATGGGAAATGGGACCTAAAGGCTACAATATATGCTCGTTGTGTATTTTTTTTTTGCTTCTGGTACACTCTGTAGTCTAACCCTCTCCAGGACTTGGCTTTATGGATTTTTGTACTAACTGGTTATTTTAGCTTTAAAGAATAATTACCAAAGAACGGATGTTAATTGTGACCTCTTGTAGGAACCTGCTGCGAACACTGGGCACCACTTCGAAGCTACTGGGCGAGGCCATCGGCGAGAGGATCACGTTCAAGGCCAAGGGAGCCAAGAAGCGGCTGGACAAGAACTTTAAGAGCTCCACGGAGGCGATCAGCAATCTCAGCGCCGATGCCAGCCGGAGTCTGAAGCACGCCGGCAAGCGTTTCGGCTCCAACTTCAGTCTGGGCAGGACCAAGGACAAGGCAGAATCACCCGAGGGCGGGGCTGCCGGAGGCGAAGACGAACTGGACCGCCGGCAGACGATTGCCAACACGGAGGTGTTCAGTACGATACAGTTCTCCAGTCCCCTGAACCGGAACGGAGCTTTGCCGGATCTGCGGGAGCAGGCGAAGGACAAGGGCCGGGATCCAGATCCGGAGGAGTGCTACGAAGTGCCCAAGTCGCAGCAGGGCAAGCCGCCCAGCTACGATGAGGCTCTGAGGGCGCGTCCCTCGCCCAGTGCCTCGCCAATGGCCAGGAATCTCGCCCAGGAAGCGGCCCAACGAGTCCAACTACGTGGCCACCATCCGAGGCAACAGCAGCCAGCCCAGAACACCAGCTCCTCCTCGTCGGGGAATGGAGACGAGTCCCCCAGATTGCCGATGCCAGCTTTTCCGCCACCCCGCCTCTCCCAGCAGTCGGAGCAGTTCCGCCTGGAGGCGGCATCACTGCAGCCGCCAGTGAGGCAGAAGCGACGGAAAAATTACGAGCACATCGAGCTGCGACGTCCTCCCGTGGACTCTGCCGAGCTGGAGCAACTGAATCGAGACGCCGAGCTGGCGGAGCGTGAGGAGTCCCTGCTGTTATCCGCCAAAAATTTAGAGGCCGAGGCCAACACCCCTAAGCCGGATAGGGAGTGACTCCTGGCAGTTCTACGGCGAAGAGGAGGACCAGGACTCGGACGAATCCTCGCCAGAACCGGTGTACGTCAATCAGGAGGCCACCTACGGCAAGCTCTTTGAAATGGCCACCGCTGGCAGCAGCCGCAGCAACCTCCTGACCCCCAACCAGGTCACCGACCAGCTCGCCTGCATCAGCGAGGACTCGGAGCTGGGCTGCGAGTCCTTGGAGGGAGCTGTTGGCGGGGCACCGTTGCCCCAGGACCTCATACTCGAGTTCGATCCCCTGCATAGCAAATGCTCCACTCTGTCGCGCTCCAACAAAAGCAATGAGCTTCTGCTGCTGGAGCATCTGCTGGAGGAGGATACCTACGGAACCATCAAACGGGAACAGGACGACGTTAGCATGTGCACTTCCGAGGAGGAGGCCGCCGCCTGCAAGAGCCCTCCGAGCCAGAAACAGCCACAGATCGTCCACCAGAATGCCCATCTGTTGAGCGATAGTATGGAGAACATGCTGGACTCCGATCAGGAGAGGATGCGGGACGAGGAGAGGGTCAAACCATACCTGAGCAAGGTGCCGGAGTCCACCAGCAAGGGAAACGTAGTCGTCGACCTGGCTAGCTCCTCCAGAAACCGCACCAATTGGTTTGTGGCTGAGAATTCCGCCACCGGCAGCTCCACCAGTTCCAGCACCGCCGCCGCCACTGCAACGGGAAAGTCTCCGAGCAACATTGAGGGCGATAGTCCACCCACTTATCTGGAAGCCATTGGCGGCAACTCTAAGGAGTCCAACAAAGACCCGGAGAGCCGAAATACGATTGGCTCGCGGTTCAGGCAAACCATAAACGCCTTTTCGAATGTCAAGCTTAAGATGGACGCCATGAAACGGAAGGCCAGTTTCCGGAATCAGCGACAATCCGATCTAAAGGTAGCCCTCCAGATGGTACCGCGACCCAGCTTGTCGCCGCTCCTGGTGCGCTACGAGGGTCCATTGGTGCGCTTTCCCACCGGCGTGGTGGAGGACATTCTCAAGGAGATGCAAAACCGCAAGGCCATACTGCGGGAGCGGCAATTCCAAACGTTCCTGGACCAGGAAATGAAAACGCCCAGGGAGGTGATACCTCTGGAATCTATCACAACTTTGCAGTGCGTCAGCAATAGCCGGGTCACCGATACGGCCACCCACTTCTATTGCTTCGAAATCACGACATCGCAGCCCAAAAATGGCAATGGAGCCGGCGATGTAATGTCCTCGAATCCGAATCTTCTGATGACCAGCAACTCGTCGGGCAATGTCAAGCAGCAAAGAGTCTCCCATCTATATGGTGTGGGCAAAGAATCTGAACGGGGCGTTTGGATGCAGAAGATTCTGGAAAGTCTCACCAATAGCCTGCCGGTGAAGTATACCTGCCATTATTATCGCGCCGGATGGTGTTACCTCAAGGTAAGTAACCCGATTCTTAAAATCAACACGTAAGGTATCAATATCTTTATTAGAACTCGATCACCTCTGAATGGAGCGGCACCTGGTTGGTACTTCGCAAGAGCCAGCGTCGCCTGATCTTCGTCAGTGAGGCCAATGGAAACGTCGAAAAAATGGATCTACGCAAAGCCCGATGTATAGGTAAGTAACCAGGGCATAGAATATTAAGTACACATTGTAATATGTCGCATTTGTTTCATGGCGGGCAGCCGCCCAATGGTTTGTTTCGAATTTCTCCATCCCATTACCATCCACAATGTATCGATATATCATCGATATTTTTTTTTGCTTTTGCGCTGAACAGTACGCAATTTTGCACTCAACAGCACACTTTCATGCGCTTTACAGCTCGCACAACAGCAGACAAAATTGCGCTTAACAGCGCACAGAATTTCCATTAACAGCACGCGTTCTTGCGCTCTACAGCACTGATTTATGTGTAACATTTTATAAGGATCTCCGAATTTGCAACAAGTCATTTCGAAATCAGCGCTCCAATGACCATCGAAACCACATTTTTCGATATCGAACACTTAATTTTCCACCGTTTTTCGAAAACGCCGCTGAGGCTTCAAAAATTTACAACGCTGACGTTAAGGTTCCAAAAATGTACATGGCGGGCATGTGGGTTCTCCATTGCCTTTTTTCCTGAAATATACAGGTACCCGTAGGTATGGACATACAACTAGGCACTTGTGTCCTTGAAGTTTGGAAAAAATGGCAAATATTTAATCTTTTCCCAAAATAAAACACACCAAAAAAATCCCTGGGAATGGAACAGAATTTATATATTAATGTTGTATTATCTTTGCAGTTCTCAAGGAAAGCGACGAATCCATCGACAACTTGCACGTGGAAAGCGGACCTATGCTAATGATCGATTGTCCGCCGTACTCCGTGTACATGATTATGAGCTCAACTCGAGAGACCAAAATCTGGCGCCACATCATCCGTGAGGTAGCCCACAACAACGGCTTCTCTCTGGGAGATCAGCAGCTTACCCGGTATGATGTGCCCGTGATCGTGGATAAATGTATAAACTTTGTTTACATACATGGCTCCATGTCTGAGGGTATATACCGCAAATCCGGATCGGAGAACTCCATGCACAAGCTAATGAGCGCCTTCCGCGCGGATGCGTTCAATGTGGAGATAACCAGGAACGAGTACAACGAACACGATGTGGCCAATGTTCTGAAGCGGTTTATGCGCGATCTGCCGGAACGGTTGCTGGGCAAGCTAACTGATAGTTTTGTCTTTGTCACTGAACTGGCCGTGGCTGCAGAAAAGATTCCAATTTACCGTGAACTGTTGGCCAGACTGTCGGCCATCGAGAGGGAAACGCTGCGTCGAATTGTTAACCATTTGGTGTTCATCAGCTCGCAGCAGTCCAAAAACAAAATGAGTGTCCAGAACCTGACCATGATCTGGGGTCCCACTTTGTTGGCCAAAAAGGTTAGTTACATTTAGGCTTCTATCCCTGGCATCCTTCATTAATTAAAATATTGACAGAGCGACGAGCTGATTTATTCGCAAAAGGAGGCGGATGTCCTCAGCGACCTTATATTGCTCTACAAAAATCTATTTCCCTGCAGTGCCGAAGAAATGGTAAGTAGAATAATTCGAAAACGATCATGTATGTATATAATCTTCCTAATGTTATTTTGTAGAAACGCGAACAGGCCATGCTGGCATGCCTGCAAAAGTATTACGCCGCTGCCGAGACACTCAAGGATGCAGTGAAGCAGTCGGGGGACATTAAAATCTGGATCAGCCTCAATCCCAACCCGGATAATACCACAGAAGTATTGTTTATACCTACCACCTTAGTATTCATATTAATCCTTTGATTGTTTAGGAAAAAACCCAGGTGAATGCCACCATTTCGCCCACCAAAACCGCCTACGAGCTGTGCCGTGAATATTCCGCAAAAATGAAATTGCCGACCCACCAGCTTACCCTGTACGAGGTGATTCTCAACGACAGCCTGGAACGCCCCCTGCATCACGACACCAAAGTTTTCGACGTGATCCTGAATTGGTCCTATTGGCCAGAGGAAGATCGAAAGCACAACTACCTGGTGGTGCGTCCGGTGGAGATGCTGCGGGAAATCCAACGAGCCGTCAAGAATCTGGCCACCGTGACACCTGGCAAGGAGCTGCGATTCGCCGACTCCAGAACGAAGACTTTCAAGAACCTGCAATGCGAGCTCAGAGATGGCAAGATTGTGGTCTCGAAAAAGGATAAGAACGACAAGACCACCATTGTGAGGGAGATCTTCCTGCAGAGCAGCACGGCGTACTTGGGATGCGAGCGGAAAAGGGACTTTCCGTGGAGCTGGGCCATCACCTTTGTGGAGCGCACGCAGGCGCAGATTATGAGGTGACAACTGAAACTTTCTTCCTAATATTTGAACACGAATATAGTATCCATCATCTCTGTTGCAGATCCCGCGATGCACCCTTCATCGGACATGTCCTGGCTGGCAGCGAGTGGGTGGATCGGACAATCTGGTACTCGAGCATCTGGTACTGCCTCTACGGAGACAACATCCTGCCGCCAGCCGAGATCATCATCAAATAGGAACGCAATTCTTAAGCTTTCGTGTAGATATCCCTGAATTTATATGCAATAGTTAACTGTAACCCTTAATTTTATTTTGCAATATGCCAATTAGGTTAAGCATGTGTTTTTTTGCCGCATATTCTGTACATAAATGACATTTATTCATTTGACTATCCAAATTGTAAATAATTAAGTCTACTCTTATGCCATTTGTCTTCAATCTAGCTAGTTAGCTGATTTCTATTTAGACACGGCCGCAGTGCATCAAATTAGCGATAAGTTAACCTTTTTTTAATACCTTTAATGTAATTCTTAAACGCGATTATTGGGTTTGCATTTATGTACGTGCATATGTGTATTTTATAGTTAAATCCATTTTATATAATTCTTAAACACTCCAGAGTTGAGAATATGTAATGGTGATAAATAAAATGTATTCAAAGTTTGTGTTGGTTTTTTACTGTGGGGGTTTGTTGCTTGTTTTGGGAGGAGGCGGTATTTTTGAGGGAATAAAATGTAAGTATTTTCCATAGTTTTCGCGAATTTTCCTGCATTTTCCCAATTTTTCAACCATTTTTCGTCAATTTTCCGAATTTTTCCATTTTTTCTAAAATTTTTCCTTTTTTCAGAATTTTCCTGAATTTTTTCGGAGCTTTCCCAATTTTTCAGAATTTTTCTGAATTTTAAAATTTTTTTTTTCAAAATTACTTGCACTTTTTTTCGCCTCCGAAAAAGTGGATTTCTGCCCGCTACCAGGCTCGGAGTACCAGGCGAACAGAAACGCGTAGTAGGTGGATTCTGTTTTTTGAAACTGTTTTTTGTGAATAACTCGTCCATTTGGCATCCAATCGTGGACTGTGATGGCTCAAAAAAAGTGGAAAAATACGGCCCATGTACCTGGCTAACAACATCTGGTATTGGCCAAGTTAACACGGAGTAGTTAACAAATTTCGCTTAAATATCAAGATTTAAAAGTTCGTTTGTTTATAATTCGGTCTAGAATCTCTATTTCTGGGCTGATCTGGCAACGCCACACATTTTTGGAATCAGCGACCAAATGTTCACCGAACTGCATACCACGTTCTTC
The DNA here is from genome assembly GCA_018153035.1 of Drosophila pseudoananassae pseudoananassae. Lineage (NCBI taxonomy): Eukaryota > Metazoa > Arthropoda > Insecta > Diptera > Drosophilidae > Drosophila > Drosophila pseudoananassae. The sequence goes on along the minus strand of JAECXR010000023.1, from coordinate 959,769 downwards.
GATATCGAACAACTCATTTTCGACCGTTTTTTCGCAAAAATGGAAAGGCTATACATCACGATTTTTTTCGATTTTCGCAGAAAATTTTTTTTTCGATTTCGACAAAATTGGTGTGCAGTTCGATAGACTTGGGGACGCCGATTCCGAAAATGCTAAGCGTTGCCAGATCGGATTACAAATGGCCGAGATATGGGCCCCAGAAAGCCCATTTCTGGTCCGATCGGGCAACGTCGCACATTTTTGGAATCAGCGACCAAATGTCCACCGAACTGCATACCACGTTCTTCGATATCGAACAACTCATTTTCGACCGTTTTTTCGCAAAAATGGAAAGGCTATACATCACCATTTTTTTCGATTTTCGCAGAAAATTTTTTTTTTCGATTTCGACAAAATTGGTGTGCAGTTCGATAGACTTGGGGACGCCGATTCCGAAAATGCTAAGCGTTGCCAGATCGGACGACGAACAGCCGAGATATGGGCTGTAGAATCTCTATTTCTGGGCTGATCTGGCAACGCCACACATTTTTGGAATCAGCGACCAAATGTTCACCGAACTGCATACCACGTTCTTCGATATCGAACAACTCATTTTCGACCGTTTTTTCGCAAAAATGGAAAGGCAATACATCACGATTTTTTTCGATTTTCGCAGAAAATTTTTTTTTTCGATTTCGACAAAATTGGTATGCATTTCGATAGAGTTTGGGACGCTGATTCCGAAAATCTAAAACGTTGGCCGATCGGATTACAAATGGCCGAGATATGGGCCCCAGAAAGCCCATTTCTGGTCCGATCGGGCAACGTCGCACATTTTTGGAATCAGCGACCAAATGTCCACCGAACTGCATACCACGTTCTTCGATATCGAACAACTCATTTTCGACCGTTTTTTCGCAAAAATGGAAAGGCTATACATCACGATTTTTTTCGATTTTCGCAGAAAATTTTTTTTTTCGATTTCGACAAAATTGGTGTGCAGTTCGATAGACTTGGGGACGCCGATTCCGAAAATGCTAAGCGTTGCCAGATCGGACGACGAACAGCCGAGATATGGGCTGTAGAATCTCTATTTCTGGGCTGATCTGGCAACGCCACACATTTTTGGAATCAGCGACCAAATGTTCACCGAACTGCATACCACGTTCTTCGATATCGAACAACTCATTTTCGACCGTTTTTTCGCAAAAATGGAAAGGCTATACATCACGATTTTTTTCGATTTTCGCAGAAAATTTTTTTTTTCGATTTCGACAAAATTGGTGTGCAGTTCGATAGACTTGGGGACGCCGATTCCGAAAATGCTAAGCGTTGCCAGATCGGATTACAAATGGCCGAGATATGGGCCCCAGAAAGCCCATTTCTGTTCCGATCGGGCAACGTCGCACATTTTTGGAATCAGCGACCAAATGTCCACCGAACTGCATACCACGTTCTTCGATATCGAACAACTCATTTTCGACCGTTTTTTCGCAAAAATGGAAAGGCTATACATCACGATTTTTTTCGATTTTCGCAGAAAATTTTTTTTTTCGATTTCGACAAAATTGGTATGCATTTCGATAGAGTTTGGGACGCTGATTCCGAAAATCTAAAGCGTTGGCCGATCGGATTACAAATGGCCGAGATATGGGCCCCAGAAAGCCCATTTCTGGTCCGATCGGGCAACGTCGCACATTTTTGGAATCAGCGACCAAATGTCCACCGAACTGCATACCACGTTCTTCGATATCGAACAACTCATTTTCGACCGTTTTTTCGCAAAAATGGAAAGGCTATACATCACGATTTTTTTCGATTTTCGCAGAAAATTTTATTTTTCGATTTCGACAAAACTGGTGTGCAGTTCGATAGACTTGGGGACGCCGATTCCGAAAATGCTAAGCGTTGCCAGATCGGATTACAAATGGCCGAGATATGGGCCCCAGAAAGCCCATTTCTGGTCCGATCGGGCAACGTCGCACATTTTTGGAATCAGCGACCAAATGTCCACCGAACTGCATACCACGTTCTTCGATATCGAACAACTCATTTTCGACCGTTTTTTCGCAAAAATGGAAAGGCTATACATCACGATTTTTTCGATTTTCGCAGAAAATTTTTTTTTCGATTTCGACAAAATTGGTGTGCAGTTCGATAGACTTGGGGACGCCGATTCCGAAAATGCTAAGCGTTGCCAGATCGGACGACGAACAGCCGAGATATGGGCTGTAGAATCTCTATTTCTGGGCTGATCTGGCAACGCCACACATTTTTGGAATCAGCGACCAAATGTTCACCGAACTGCATACCACGTTCTTCGATATCGAACAACTCATTTTCGACCGTTTTTTCGCAAAAATGGAAAGGCCATTTTTTCGATTTTCGCAGAAAATTTTTTTTTTTTTTTCGACAAAATTGGTGTGCAGTTCGATAGACTTGGGGACGCCGATTCCGAAAATGCTAAGCGTTGCCAGATCGGACGACGAACAGCCGAGATATGGGCTGTAGAATCTCTATTTCTGGGCTGATCTGGCAACGCCACACATTTTTGGAATCAGCGACCAAATGTTCACCGAACTGCATACCACGTTCTTCGATATCGAACAACTCATTTTCGACCGTTTTTTCGCAAAAATGGAAAGGCTATACATCACGATTTTTTCGATTTTCGCAGAAAATTTTTTTTTCGATTTCGACAAAATTGGTATGCATTTCGATAGAGTTTGGGACGCTGATTCCGAAAATCTAAAGCGTTGGCCGATCGGATTACAAATGGCCGAGATATGGGCCCCAGAAAGCCCATTTCTGTTCCGATCGGGCAACGTCGCACATTTTTGGAATCAGCGACCAAATGTCCACCGAACTGCATACCACGTTCTTCGATATCGAACAACTCATTTTCGACCGTTTTTTCGCAAAAATGGAAAGGCTATACATCACGATTTTTTTCGATTTTCGCAGAAAATTTTTTTTTTCGATTTCGACAAAATTGGTATGCATTTCGATAGAGTTTGGGACGCTGATTCCGAAAATCTAAAGCGTTGGCCGATCGGATTACAAATGGCCGAGATATGGGCCCCAGAAAGCCCATTTCTGGTCCGATCGGGCAACGTCGCACATTTTTGGAATCAGCGACCAAATGTCCACCGAACTGCATACCACGTTCTTCGATATCGAACAACTCATTTTCGACCGTTTTTTCGCAAAAATGGAAAGGCTATACATCACGATTTTTTTCGATTTTCGCAGAAAATTTTTTTTTTCGATTTCGACAAAATTGGTATGCATTTCGATAGAGTTTGGGACGCTGATTCCGAAAATCTAAAGCGTTGCCAGATCGAATCACAAATGGCCGAGATGTGGGGTCTAGAATCTCTATTTCTGGCTCAACCTGGCAACGCTGCGCATTTTCGAAATCGGCGCTCGAGTGTCCGCCGAACTGCATACCACGTTTTTCGATATCGGACAACTCCCTATTTTCCTCATTTTTTTTAATTTTCCTGAAATTTTCCGTACTTTTCTAATTTTTTTCATATTTTTCTGATTTTTTTGGAGTTTTCCTGCATTTTCCTTTTTTTTTAGATTTTTAATTTTTTTTAGAATGACTTGCACTTTTTTTCGCCTCCGAAAAAGTGGATTTCGGCCCGCTACCAGGCTCGGAGTACCAGGCGAACAGAAACGCGTAGTAGGTGGATTCTGTTTTTTGAAACAGTTTTTTGTGAATAACTCGGCCAATTGGCATTCAATCGTGGATTGTGATGGCTCAAAAAAAGTGGAAAAATACGGCTCATCTACCTGGCTAACAACATCTGGTATTGGCCAAGTTAACACGGAGTAGTTAACAAATTTCGCTTAAATATTAAGATTTTAAAGTTTATTTATTTATAACTCGATCATTTCCCAACGGATCGGGAACCAAACTACTATTTCTGTATAAGGACCTTAATGTCCTTCGAACTGCATCATAAAATCCTCATGAAATCCGGATGTACATCGTAAATGGCCATACTGATCCTTTCCTAAAATGACTTTCCGCTCGACATTTTGTTGTTGGATTTGGAAGGTCCTTTAATGCAATTCGAAGGATGTTCATGTCCTGGTTCCAAAATAGTACTCCATTCTAAGATCGGTTGGAAAAGTGTCGAGATATAAACAAACCAATTTATAGAAATATATTTCTAATCCCACTTTATTTACCACTCGGTGTTAACTTGGCCAATACCTGATTTTGTTAGCCACGTGGATGGGCCGTATTTTTCTGCATTTTATGACATACCACAATCTTGGATTAGGGACCAAATGGCCGAGTTATTCACAAAAAACAGTTTCAAAAAGTGGAATCCACCTACTATGCGTTTCTGTTCGCCTGGTACTCCGAGCCTGGTAGAGGCCGGAAACTTAAAAAATTTCAGCCTCGAAAGCCCGTGACGTCACGGGATGAGCTTGGATTTATTGGGTTGTTGTCTGGGCTGAATAGGTTCGTGTCTTTGGTTGTATGTGGATCCTATGTGGGACATGTGTGGATCCTATGTGGGACTTGTGTGGATTCTATGTGGGACATATGTGGAACTTGTGTGGCTTGTAAGTTGATCGAAAACCGTTAAATTCAAATTCAAATTTAAAAAAACAAGTTTCCCGCCCGCGCCTACCTAAGCTTTTTGAAAAGTTCCAAGCTTATTAAAGTTTAAGGAAATTTTTTAAGTTTAAAAAACTGGTTCCATATACCACCGAAGACACAAACCTGATCAGACAAGACACCAACCAGTTGATCCAAGCTCATCCCGTGACGTCACGGGGCTGTCGAGGCTGAAATTTTTAAAGTTTCCGGCCGCTACCAGGCTCGAAGTACCAGGCGAACAGAAACGTGTAGTAGGTGGATTCCACTTTTTGAAACTGTTTTTTGTGAATAACTCGGCCAATTGGCATCTAAGCCCGGATCGTGGTATGTCATAAACTGCAGAAAAATGCGGCCCATTCACGTGGCTAACAAAATCTGTTATTGGCCAAGTTAACACGGAGTAGTTAAGAAATTTGGCTCAGAATTATATTTCTATAAATTCTATAAATTTCTATAAATTGGTTTGTTTATATCTCGGCATATTTCAAACCGATCCTAGAATGGAATATAATTTTGTAATCAGGACATGAACATCTTTCGATCTGCATCAAAGGATTTTCCAAATACAACAACAAAATGTCGAACGGAAAGGATTAGTATCGTCATTTTAGGAAAGGATCATTATGGCCATTTACGATGTAAGTCAGGATTTCATGAGGCTTTTATGATGCAGTTCGAAGGACATTAAGGTCCTGATACAGAAATGGTACTTTGCTTCCTGATCCGTTGGGAAATGAACGAGTTATACATAAACGAACTTTTAAATCTTAATATTTAAGCGAAATTTGTTAACTACTCCGTGTTAACTTGGCCAATACCAGATGTTGTTAGCCAGGTAGATGGGCCGCATTTTTATGCATTTTATGACATACCACAATCTGAGATTAGAGCCCAATTGGCCGAGTTATTCACAAAAAACTGTTTCAAAAAACAGAATCCACCTACTACGCGTTTCTGTTCGCCTGGTACTCCGAGCCTGGTAGCGGGCCGAAATCCACTTTTTCGGAGGCGAAAAAAAAGTGCAAGTCATTTTGAAAAAAAAATTAAAAATTCAGAAAAATTCTGGAAAATTACGGAAAATCTACGAAAATTGGGAAAAGCTCCGGAAAAATCGGAAAAATTCCAAAAATTGGGGATTAATTTGGAAAAATTTTATGTAAAACTCCAAAAAATTGGGAAAAACGGGAAAAATTCAGGAAAACTCCGGAAAAGTTTCGGAAAAACTATAAGAAAAATATTTAAAAATTAGTGAAAATTTAGAAAAATTCATTTAAACAATCAGGAAAAACAATGAAAATAGTGACGTCTCCTGGTGGAAAATCCTGTTCCTTCAGGGGTTCCCCTGCGCCCGTTACCTCCATCTCTCCACCTCCCCCTCCCCAACCAACCAATAAAACACAGTTTCTTGATATCACTAAAATGTTTGCAAACTTTGCATTTTATTTTCGGGTTTTTTTCCATCTTTTTGTTTGCTGTTTTACGTGTCCTGTTCGAGAAATTGGTATTTTTGTTGCTGTCGCTTAGCTTTTGCATTCAACTTCACATACATAGTCGGTTTGTTGTTGTACAATTACATAAAAAGAAATATGCGTGTATGTTATCTATAGTATATGTATATACGCTCGTAATTATGTGTACATATAGTCGTATATATATGTATATGCGTATATATGTATGTATGTATGTAGGTGTTAAGTATATTGATCAAGTAAACATGATTTCCACATTTTATGTTTTTTTTTTTGACTAAGCTTAGTGGTGCTACCCTCCATCTAGTTCTCGTACTCCGTCTCCTTCTCCATTTCCTTCTGCGTCGTAGTCGTAGGCGGCGGCATGGGTGGTAGGTGATCCGGACTGTTGGGGATACTGGATGCTGGGGGGTGGGTGCAGACTACAATATCCTTAAATCCTTCTACCTTCTTGGCGCTAACAAATTTTGGACCGATAATAAAAATACATACACAAGTGTCTGCATCGGTTTCCCAATATTTCTTCTTACATTTTTCATAAATTTTTTTGTTTCTTAGTTTCTCTTTTTTCTATACACTAACTAAATATACAAATCAACAAACTTCGAAAAAACACCCTCCAAAGGGGCTTATAACCGTCATCGTCGTCGTCGGGGGACTCAAAGAATTCTATATACATTACATAGAGAGAGATAGCGATAGTGGTACAGAAAGAGAGAGCAGCAACGGGACGCTTTTCCTCAATATTTGAATTCAGGGTTCGTAAGATAACACACTCTTAACAAAAGAGATTACTTCTACATATATATTTAGGCTTTTGGGTTGTTTTTGTAAGAAACTAAGGGTCAACACACACCCACACTGTATCTAAAGTAAGGTCCTGTAAGGGCTCTTGGTGATGCTGGCGAAACAAGGTCGGATCCGATCGTTGGTTGGGCCTAGAGGTCTGCAGGAATACATTCTTATTGCCTCAGCCATAAAACACATCCGAATGGAATAGAATGAATGAGTGCAAGGGACACAATGAATTGAATGAGAGGGAGTGAGAGAGTAAGAGAACATTCTAACTTATCATGCAGACCTCTAGTTGGGTCCCAAGTCGGGGTCCAGTCTTAACAATAAGCAGGCAATGCCAAGAAAGTAACCACCAATGCTTATATACAGTGTGTAGCTCTCAAGGTCTGCATGTTATTTACAAATGTTTCACATTACGAACCCTGAACCGGCCTCAGCTCTGGGGCTGATATATAGCATAGGTATTGTATAGTATATGTATATATTTAGTATATAACTAGAGGAGGGCGCGCTGGCCGCTCAAACTATCAACAAGTTCTCTAATGTTAGCTCACATAAAAAAAATTACCATAATAATAAGTAAGTTTTAATCAATTAATAATAAGAAAACGCAAGATAATTATACATCGCTTTTTGGCTGCTGGACAGGTGCTTTCTCGGGATGTGGGCTGGGTTTCGGGCTGGGATTTTCTGACTGGGTGCTGGGATGGATGAAGGTTGGGGGGTTGCGGGGCTGGGGGGGCGCTTCTCTCGAGTGGAAATTCGATTGTGGATGGTTTTTCTTTTTAAACGGATAAGTAATAAAATGCTTAGACGTATAAATAGGCTCTCTCCTAACGTTAGTATGTAATAATCACATTGACTGCCCTCCTCGTCCAGTTCTCTTCTCCGTCCTTGTACACTCCATTCACCGTTCAGTTGTTCCACAGCTCTCCGGCCCTGTGACTACATGTGATGCCACTGCGTCACCGCCACATTGGTGTTGTCGTTCAGCCGCGCGATCTCCTCGTGCAGCCCATGGCCCAGCCACTGCATGAATATCCGGCCGTACGCAGCCTGGCACAGGCGCAGCGGATTGCCCCGCCTCAGGCCCTGGTCCGTCTCGCCGTACTCGTCCAAGTACGGCGGCTGCACAAAGCATCCCTTGCCCCGGCCCAGATAGACCACCTGGCAGTCGCGGATGCGCAGGAAGATGCCCACCTCGGCGCCGCAGTCGTGAGCGTGGTGGGTGCACGCGCCCACCGACATCTTGCCCAGCTCCGGCTGGCAGCAGTACGACTGGCCGCACAGGATGGCGCCGCAGATCAGACACATGGTCGGCGTCTTCATCTCCTCGCGCTCGTTGTTCGGGCAGAAGATGTCCGACACGCTGTTGATCAGGTCGGAGTAGTCGTCGTAGAGGGTCTTCAGGCGGGGCAGCGGGCGCAGGCAGGGCACCACCTCGATGGTCTGCCTGCCGCTGTCCAGCTGGCGCAGTATGTCCCGGTGCGAGGCGAACGAGTGCATCAAGGTGGCGTACACCGTCTCCATGTCGAAGTAGCTGCCCAGATTGGGCTCCAGGCCCAAGTACATGCACATGAGGTCGAAGCGGTCCGGCTGGTCCGTGGGGAACGTGTCCGGGAAGTCGATGTCGGTCAGGCAGCGATAGAAGAGACAGGCGCACCGCAGGAAGGAGCCCATCTGCCGCTGCACATACCCCAGCATCAGGGCCAGGGTGTAGAAGTCGCAGGGTATCACGGCCGTTGGCTGGTGCTCCTGCTCCTCGTTGTCCTGATCCATCTTGCGCTGCTTGGCCACCTGTTTCTTCCGCGCCGCCAGGTTGTAGCGGCGATAGAAGGCCACCATGTTCTCCTGGATCTTGGCCGGCAGCTGCTCCACGTACGGCAGCAGTTCCAGCTCCTCGCCCAACATTATCTTGGCCTTCTCGAGTTCTGCGTCGAAGCAGATCACCGCCTTGGTCACGTTGGCCAGGAACATGGTCTGCAGAATGTAGTAGTCGAACATGTTGCCGCTGGGTATGATGGCGTACACATCCGACGCCGGGAAGTGGCTGCTAAATACTAAGAGAGGAGGAATACACAATATTGCTGTTATTGAAAGTTTGGCCTCTTTTCATGCATTGGCTCTATTATATAAGGTGTTAGGTGTTAGGTTTCCAGTTCGGGGGTCCCAAAAACCTCAACCATGTTTAGGGTTACCAGACTTGTTAGTACAAACTAATGGCCATAACTCGGCTAATGTCCGGCCCAGAGAGAAATGCCATACCTTCCCGATCTCACAACCTGAAGTACCATCCATCGCCATCCATGACAGGGGATGTGATAGTCTTCAATAAGCTGAGATCGGGAAGGTGCTGCCAAACATTTGTTAAGGATACTACTTCATGCACAGGAATACTCACCGTTCTCGCAACCCATCAGGTGAAGGACTCCGAACTGGAACTGGACCAGCAAACGGAAGCAGTCCCACTCCAGGACACTGGCTCCCTTCTGGCAGAAGATCGTGTCGAGCAGCTTCGAGGCCAGCTCCGGATGGGGCTTCGCCATGGGCGTGATGGCCGCTACCAGGCTGGTTTTGCACAGATCCGGGGTCTGGTCTATCAAGCTGGTGGCGGCCGAGGCGAGAGAGCAGGCGCGCACCAGGTTGGTGGCGCAGCACTGGTGGCGCATCGGCAGCTCCGCCTTGAGCGGCTTCTGGTTGGCGAACAGATAGATCTCCAGGGCCTGCAGGGTGTAACTGCAGGTGTCCCACAGTTGGGCGGCCGATTCAGCCTCGTCGACGCCCGGCGGGGTGGCGGCGCCGGGCAGCTCCTTCTGGTGCTGCAGCTGGCTGGTCATGGCGTTGCCCATGGCCTTGTAGAAGCCGCCCATCACGTCGAACCAGTGGTGGTGCAGCCGCGGCGGATCCTGGACCAGCTGGACGCTCCGCTCGAACTGGGCCCTGTCGCCGCCGCCGAGATTCGATTTGCGCAGGATGTTGGCCATGCTGGTGCGCTGCTTGGGGTCCTCCGAGCCGCAGTTGCCCAGCTCGGCGGCCAGGACGCGCATGATCTCGATGAAGCTGTCCAGCGGCAGGTAGCCGCCCTCCTGCTGGCCACTCGCGTTCGCCCCTGACTGGGTGAAGGCCGGGAGGGCCTCGCTGACCGGCAGGACCGTGTTGCTGAGGGTCCGGCAGTAGGGACAGTGGAACTCCACGTTGTGGGCGGCGTTCAGGGCGATGCGGTTGCGGTGCGGACGCCGCTGCTCCTTCGTCTCCTCGTTGCTGTAGTACTCCTGCCAGCAACTGTAGTGCATCACGTGGCCGCAGCAGCTGACGTGGAGGGCGCACCGGCCCTGGTGCTGGTTCGGGGCGGTGAGGATCACCCGCGAGGTCTGAATGAAGGCGGAGCTCACCAGCGGCGGCCCCGGACGACTGATGGCACAGTTTTCGAAGCACAGGATGCACTTGAACTCGGACTCGGTGTGCTGGTAGGTGCGCCGCTCCGGCCCCAGACAGGCAACGTTCGGCCTGAGGGCCACGGCGCCCTGCTCCTCCTCGGCGGCGGGGATGTCCTCCCACTCCATGGTGCCGGATCCCGATTCGGCGAACATCTCGGCGTTGCTGTTCATGAACGATTTCTGGGCGTTCTGGATCTGGGCCATTACCTTGGCCCGACGCTCGGCCGCCAGACGGGCGCGGTCCTCCTTCTCGCGGCGCAGCTGCTCCTCGGTGTTCTGCGGCTCCTCGCTGGCCAGGGTCTGCTGGGACCCGGACGGACCGGCTCCGGAGGACCCGCTGGGCGTCTGCTTGGCCTGCAGCTCCTTGTACCGCTTGATTGTCCACAGTATGAAGTCGTGATGGGCTCCCAACTGTGAACGAAATTCGTCATTAGGCCCGGAAGCCTGGAGATCAAGGGGCAAGCTTACCGTGGGACAGCGTGCCAGCTCGTCCAGTTTCTTGAGGATTCCGTACTGCTGGGACCGTTCGTAGAAGCTGAGGAAGGGATAGTGCTCGCTGAGCTCTTCCTGGATGGCAAAGCCCAAGAGATGCAAGATCTGCAAGGAAGAGAAATGATGGGCTTTAGACTAGAATGGGGTCTTCCTGTGGAGACTCACCTTTTGCAAGTGGGATTCGGTGAAGGTGCGATTCTCTTCGAGGGCACGATCCATCGTCAGAGTACAGATGTTGAGGAACACATTGCACTGCAGGATGTTGGCCATGGACCTGGGGGAGAGAAGAGGGTGAGTATCGAGCATGTCAGGGCCACCATGTCAAGGAAGCTCACTTGAAGGCAGGCGTCAGTTGGGGCAGCTTGGGCGGGGGGCAGCAGACGAGCTGCTTCTTGGCCTTGCAACGCTCCCGCTGCAGCTCCTCGGCCTTGGACTTGTCCTCCTTGGTGTAGTGATAGAAGTAAACGTTGAACTCCTCGTAGAGGCGCTCCTTCAGCTCGTAGACACCCTTGCCATCGGCACCGACTGGCTTCTTGAAGACCGCCACCGAGTTGATCACATCCTCGAAGATGGTGTCGCTGTTGCCGCCGTTGCCGTCGGGCAGGGCGCGACTCAGCTCCGAGTGCGAGTAGGACTTGATGCACAGCAGCTGGATGATCTCCTTCATGAGGCGCTGCTCCTCGGTGACCATCGAGACGCCCGGCATCCACCGCTCGCCGATGATGACGATCAGCAGCTCGAGGAACTCGTCGATCATCGACAGCTGGCGCATCATCTCGTCGTCCACACTGGACTCGGCCAGCTTCTTCTCGTAGTTGGGCTGGGCCCAGGCGATCAGGTTGAACTTGTTCAGCAGATGGATGAGGAACTCGTTGCTCTCCATGAGGGAGGCGCCGATCTGCAGGCAGCAGATGTCCCTGTCCAGCATCTCCACGCGACACCGGACGTTGCGATAGAAATAGAGTTGATGCAGCAGGGAGTAACCGTTGCGGCGCCACATGCCGGCTGCCACCTGGGCGATCATGGCGTGGGTGCACAGCACCGGCTCGATGATCTCCCTGGGCGTGAACTTGCGCTGCAGCGCCTCCGTCTCCGCCTGCAGGCTGTCGTAGGTCATGTCGTGGTCGCCCAGGTGCAGGTAGATTCCGGCGTAGAAGCGCGACAACGGCAGGTGTATGGAAACGGGACTGGCGGACACGTCGTACACCAGGCAGTTGGCCACATGGCCGGCCACGCTCTTAGCCTCGGACTTCTGGCCCTCGACGATGAAGCTGTTGTTCATCAGCGCCCGCAGGGTCATCTTGTAGAGCTTGCGCAGCAGCTTGGCGTCGCTGGCCGCCCACTCGATCACCTGGGAAATGGTGGTGGCCAGCTTGATGTGCAGGTTGAAGGCGCACTCCCACTCCGGCTCGTAGTCCATGTGCTGGCCGGTCTGGCGGGTGATCGACTCCATGCCCTGCATCACGTTGAGGACGCGGAGGAGGGCGCGACAGCCCTCGAGGAAGCCGCTGCGCAGGTCGTTGCTCAGCACCTCCGGCTTCAGGCTGAGCAGGTAGCGCAGGTCGTACAGTATGTAGTTGGCCCGCTTGAAGAACGTCAGGCTGGCGATGTTCTTGCTGAAGCGCAGCGTCCGGTTCTGGATGAACTTCTCGATGGCGACGTGGTAGAACGTGTGCAGCAGCTTGTCGAAGATGCCCTCCTGGGCGATCAGGTGGTGGGCTATGCTCGGCACCGTGAACAGTTGCACGCTGAGCGAGACAATCGAGAACGCGTGGTCGTGATCGTCGCCGATGAAGTCCTCCACGATGGTGGCGTAGCGGCGCGAGAACTCCTGGGCCAGCACCACCTTGTTCTCGTACTCCATCAGCATGCCGGAGATGAGGAGGCGGTGCCAGCAGGTGCGGGCCGTCTTCCACAGCTTCACGTCGTACTCGAGTATGTGGCGGATGCAGAAGTCCTCCTGGCGGCGCTGCACCAGGCTGGCGAACGTCTTGCGGAAGAGGCAGTGGCGGACGAGGAACTCCTGGAACCAGCCCAGCAGCTGCAGGGCGAACTGCTGGCAGGCCACCGCCCCTATGTGCAGCACCGAGGTGCGCAGCGACTGGTAGTTGCGCGGAGTGGTCACCAGGCCCGAGTGCGGCATCATTTGGTTCTCAATGGCTGTCTTCAGATCGTTGCATATCTGGAGGATGGAATTAAAGACCAAATTAGTTGGCTATTGAAGTGGTGGGAAGAATTTGGTTGCAAAGAGGGCAGTGTTTGTCAAGAAAAAGTGGCGACCGTGACATCAGCTCTCAAGAACGGCCAGATCCTGCATTGTTTGGATAATTTCAGGATCTATTGGAACTGGAAAAGGAAATGACTGCCCATTCCAGTCAAGTTCTGACCATTAAATAAACAAGTTGGGTCTCATTTTTTCTACAAAAAAAAAAATGTTTAAAGATTTAAAAAAAAAATCATCTTTTTTTTTAGCTTTTATGCCAATTTCTTGAAATTTTTGCATTCGATTTTGAAACGGAATACATTTAATTAATCAGAGATCTAATGCCTTCAGATCTGCACTAAAAGATCAGGAAAGTAAAACCAAAAATAAAATTCTTGATTTTTGGAAAATTTTCATGAAAATTTGAAATTGAAAATCCCTTTGAAATTTTTCGAAAATCGGTTCAGATTTTAGTTTTTTAGATTTTGATCTGGAATGATAGTACTTGAAGATCTAAGATCAGGAAGGTATGACTTTTCCCAATCGGACGAATATTAGCAAAGTTATGCTCTTTGGAAGATGGAGTTTGGTGTCATTTTTATGAAATCACAAGTAAGCCTGGTAACACTACACTTTTTAAAGCTTTTTGGAAAGTATCTCAGTCATTTCCCAACCGATTTCGAAAAAGAAAGCCATTTTTTAATTAAAACTCTACTAGCCTTCGGTCTACATCAAAAGATTTGAAAAACCAAACAAAAAAAATACTCTTGATTTTTTGAAAATTTTCATGATGAAAATTTCGAAATTTTTGGGAAATTTGGTCAGATTTTAGTTTTTTAGATTTTGATGAGGAATAATAGTACTGGAAGATCCAAGATCAGGAAGGTATGACATTTCCCAATCGGACGATTATTAGAAAAGTTATTCTCTTTGGAAGATGGAGTTTGGTCACATTTTTTTCAAATCACTAGCAAGCCTGAAAACCCTAAACTTCCTGAAGCTTTTTAGAGAATATCTCTGTCATTTCCCAACCGTTTTCGAAAAAGAAAGCCATTTCTTAATTAAAATTCTACTAGCCTTCGATCTACATCAAAAGATTTGAATAACCAAACAAAAAAAATATTCTTGATTTTTTGAAAATTTTCATGATGGTACCCCTTCGAAATTTTTGGGAAATTGGGTCAGATTTTAGTGTTTTAGATTTTGATGAGGAATAATAGTACTGGAAGATCCAAGATCAGGAAGGTATGACATTTCCCAATCGGACGATTATTAGAAAAGTTATTCTCTTTGGAAGATGGAGTTTGGTCACATTTTTTTCAAATCACTAGCAAGCCTGAAAACCCTAAACTTCCTGAAGCTTTTTAGAGAATATCTCTGTCATTTTCCAACCGTTTTCGAAAAAGAAAGCCATTTCTTAATTAAAATTCTACTAGCCTTCGATCTACATCAAAAGATTTGAATAACCAAACAAAAAAAATATTCTTGATTTTTTGAAAATTTTCATGATGGTACCCCTTTGAAATTTTTGGGAAATTGGGTCAGATTTTAGTTTTTTAGATTTTGATGAGGAATAATAGTACTGGAAGATCCAAGATCAGGAAGGAATGACATTTCCCAATCGGACGATTATTAGAAAAGTTATTCTCTTTGGAAGATGGAGTTTGGTCACATTTTTTTCAAATCACTAGCAAGCCTGAAAACCCTAAACTTCCTGCAGCTTTTTAGAGAATATCTCTGTCATTTCCCAACCGTTTTCGAAAAAGAAAGCCATTTCTTAATTAAAATTCTACTAGCCTTCGGTCTACATCAAAAGATTTGAAAAACCAAACAAAAAAATAATCTTGATTTTTTGAAAATTTTCAAAAATTCGAAATTTTTGGGAAATTGGGTCAGATTTTAGTTTTTTAGATTTTGATGAGGAATAATAGTACTGGAAGATCCAAGATCAGGAAGGTATGACATTTCCCAATCGGACGATTATTAGAAAAGTTATTCTCTTTGGAAGATGGAGTTTGGTCACATTTTTTTCAAATCACTAGCAAGCCTGAAAACCCTAAACTTCCTGCAGCTTTTTAGAGAATATCTCTGTCATTTCCCAACCGTTTTCGAAAAAGAAAGCCATTTCTTAATTAAAATTCTACTAGCCTTCGGTCTACATCAAAAGATTTGAAAAACCAAACAAAAAAATAATCTTGATTTTTTGAAAATTTTCATGATGGTACCCCTTCGAAATTTTTGGGAAATTGGGTCAGATTTTAGTTTTTTAGATTTTGATGAGGAATGATAGTACTTGAAGATCTAAGAACGAGAAGGTATGACTTTTCTCAATCGAACGAATATAAGACGAATTCTTGGTTTTTTGAGAATTTTTATGATGGCAGAAGGCCTTCGAAAATTTTCAATTATCGCATCAAATTTAGGTTCTCCAGATTTTTATGTGGAATGGTACTACTCCAAGATCTAAGCACGGGAAGGTGTCACACTCCCCGATCAGACCATTAATGGCCAAGTTATGACCACCGGTAGCGGGATGCAAGCCCCTTCCTGAACGAGACTTGACACTCTCCTCTAATCTTCCAAAGTCAACATCCCCCGATCTTGCAAAGTCCTCACCTTAAAGGTATCGCACTTGACCACCGCCCGCCCCTCACGATCTATGGCCGCCACAATCTCCATGGCGTCCTTGTGACGGCACTTGGCGATCTTGGTGAGGGTCTGGATGACCTGGTCGAAGGTGTGCGACTCGTCGTTGTACAGAACCGTGCAGTACTGCGGCCCATCCAACTGCCCCTCGGCGCCGGCGTCCAGGCACTGCAGACTGGCGTTCGGCTCGATCTCCAGATAGTTGACGCAGAAGGCCAGTATGGCCCCAAAGCAGATCTCGGCACGCTCCAGCACGGCATCCGTGATGATCTTGCTCTCCAGCGGGTCTTTGCGGTTCGCCTGAGGGACAAAGAGGGTTGCGTTTGAGTGAAAGTGAATGGCAGATGGTTGAGCATTACATACCAGGTGCAACTGACAGTAGTGATCCTTCTTCCAGGCCTCGTCGTCGCCGCAATCACAGCAGCCACCGCCGCCGGAGGTGGACATCTTGTACTTGTGGAAGCGGTGCGCCGATCGCTTGAAGCAGTTGACGCAGAGCACGCAGGTGGGATCGACGCCGCACTCCCGGCAGCTGTAGGTGGGCTCACCGTTCTTGAAGACCTTGCCACAAACGGTGGCGGTGTTGCCCTCCAGGCGGAGTTTCTCGAGCGCCGTGGCGGGATTGTCGCCCAGTATGAACTCGACCAGGACGTCGATCATCTCCTCCTGGGCCAGAGACTCCTTAAACATGCACTTGACTGTACACAAACACAAATACATAGTTAAATAGTTAGTAGAGTCTCAAAACAAAAGGTGAGAATCTAATGTTAGTTCTAGTCTACTGGTGGGATGCGTAAAAAAATGAACTACAAGAAGCGCTGGTGTGGACTGATGGGAAGAGGTGGTGGTGGAGAGCTGGCATCATGACAATGACCTCCGGACTTACTGGAGCCACAGATCGGACCGCGCTTTGCCTCCTGCAGGCGCTTGATGTCGTACAGAAGGTTCAGACTCTTGGTGGTCGCACGGATGAGCTCGTCGAAGGGTTCCAAGAGTGGCGAGTTCATGGAGTTTTCGTCGTCCGAATCAGAGTCGGTGGACGTGTGCTCGCCGCAGCACGCCAGGCAGGTGACAGCTCGACAGCCAGCAGTTCGACCAGTTAGACCAGGACGATGAAGGATATATGAAAGGGGTGCAGTGAGGTGCCGGGCAGGGAGTGATTAGTGGAGGAGAAGGATGGTTATGGTTAATGCAGGTTTGGGTTCAGTTAGTTTAGCTTTAGTTGAGGATTTCTTGCAAAATGAATTACAAATTAAATAAAAAAAATATTTAAAATGAAAAACGTGTTAGCCTGACAAAAAAAATGAGTCCAAGACCCTATTTAGTCACATTGTTTACTCACGAGTAAGGGCATTTGTATCTGAAATAAAAGAGAAGAATATACGTTAGAACTAGTGAATTAAGTATAAGTGATTAAGTAAATTTGTATTAGGTATAGTTCTAGTAAGGTTAAGTAACTCTCAGAGTACTCTCGTTATCAGTAATTAATTCATTTGTTATATTTTATGGGTCATTGTGTGTTTTTGTGTAGAGGGTTAAATAAAGCCCAAGACACCGTTTAAGGGTTAAAAAAAAATACTTCTTAGTCAACACTGTTTCCCTCACAATCTGCCATTTGGTTAAGGGGACTACTGCTTGATAGGTATTACATTATCATTTATGTATGATACTCCTTCCTATTAAGAAACCCTTATAAACGTAAACCTATTAATCGTTCATTTAATAGACTTCTTCCCAGTGCAATTACAACTCCCGTGACTAATAAATACTAAATAATAATGCCTAGTCATTAATGATTTGCATTCGATGGATAATACAAAGAATACTTGCAATTTATACACAGAGTCTATTTATACACATGACTCTGAACAAGGATAACTTTCATCCATTTTCAAACCTTTGTAGGGTAGTACACCCCCTTAAAAAAATAACCCATACGCCATGTGGGCCAGTAGTCCGCCAGGCCAATGTCTTTTGTGGTTTTGATGAAATCGAAGACTCTCTCAACGCACTTTGATTGAGTCACTCGGCGCGTGAGTAATGCAATCCACACTCCTAAAATACCATCTGAGAGCTTAGAACAGGTCGGACCACATGGCGATCATCACGATCGTGGTCATGATCGTCACACTACACACGCTGCTATACCCATTATAATATTATTGTGTGGTTTTGGGCAAAACCACAAGAGAGCAAAAGAGAAAACCTTCGCAACCAAACGGGTCTCGAATTCAAATTCAAAATCAAATTTAAATTCAAACTCAAATGCAATGCAACTCAAACATTTACAACAAATATGTACTCGGTTCAAGGTCGCTTCGGTCTCTCTTCGATGAACCCCTCTAGGAGGAGAATTATTACGATGAAGCAAGAGTTTAATAAATTTCCTTTATAGCACGAATTATAATCAAATTTATTATCAATGCATCTGACGTAGCTTGCCAGGGCTATCAGTTGTATTTTATATATTTTTCTACATAGTACATATGTACATACATATTTATTTAAGAGGAATCACAACTAGGAAAAGCAAAACCTATAGATAGATATTTTTTAAGGTCTGGAAAATGGTTTGAAAATTGCGAAAAATATATATTCATTTCCTTCATACTACCTCAAACTTTAGGGCTGGAAGACTATCTTTAAATTCAAAAAATAAGACCAGAAACCCTCTTGAAACCTCTAAAGAATATACATGTTTAAGCCATATATACATATAGGTGAAGAATGCAAAAATATATACATAGTTGAGACCCAGGTGCAAGGCGTAATAAATTGAAACAAAGAAGGTGCCTCCTTTCCGGCTTTCCGACTTGCCTGGAAAAGATGACACAGAAAGAAAAAAAATTTAACTGAAAATCACTAAAAAAAGATGTGAACTCTTCACTGAGAACAGAAGAACAGAGGGGTCTCTCCCTAAAAGAAAGAGCAGAAATTTCATTCAGAAGAATGCATTCGTACGGCGCGCACCCTAAAGACATAAACAAAGGTTAATAAATAATTAATAATAATTCTTAATAATTAATAATAAATTCTTTAATTAATTGTAATTTTTTGTAAAAAAAAAACCAAGGCTTTAATGGCTTTTAAATTAAAGATTACAATTCATACTAAGCACCCATAATTTAAATGCCTAATAACTCATTCCAATATCCGTATAATTACGAGATGAATAAGCCATTTGAGGGGCTGTTGCGACTTTTACACGAGCCACTGTAGGTGGCGAATTTATTGCACATCTTGACACAAAAATAACAAAAACCAGGCTGTCGGAAATTTAACGGCGTCCCAAATAAAAAAAAGATATATACGAGATATATGTATATACATATGTACATATATAAGAACAAAAACGGCAGAGAGATCATTACAAAGGAAATCAGTTGGCAGGGGCAGAGGTAGGTGGGCGATCGACCTTATATAAATCATGATAAATACACGGCGCGAAATAAATTGCAAATCGGTGGCCGATGCCGACGCCGATGCATGAGTGTGGGTGTGCCTAATTGTGTCATGTCTCAGCTGTGAATGTTATTTTTCGTGAATCGTCTGACAAAGAAACGAAACGAAAGCGAAAACAAACAACAGACACGAATGCAAAATATTCGATGGTTGAAGGGTTTAAATACACTCTTCAAATAAAAATAAATAATATGAGTACATGCCTTTTGAAAGCTTTAAAAGAGTTCTTTAAATTTATACAGTTTTTACAGAAAGAAATATGATTTATTTTGATGGAAAAGTAGACATTCAATGTAAATCATTGCTCTTAAATAAAACAGACAGAGACAAAATCAACTCATCACAAGGAAATATTTTAAATATATGTGTACAAATTATTAATGGATAGAGCTTTCTTTATGAAAAAATCGATAACTTATCCTGAAAATATTCCAACAAGTACTTTAGAAGGAAAAATAACATTTTATCCCAAATAATCGATACTTTCTAATTGACAATTATTCAATAAATCGATAAAACCTATCTATGTATATTCTATCAAAATTTTCCTCCAAAAATAAATAATTATTTGACACATCCATTGTATCAATTAAATTAATAAATTAATTTTTTTACTGAGAAAACTCTATTAAAAATATATTTCAAAGGAAAATTAATAAAAATAAATCGCTCATAAATAAAAATTATCCAGAGTTTATAAAAACAAATGCCACAAAAAACACGTCAGAGGAGTGGAATTGCCGAAGCAAAAAGGCAACTGGACCAGATAAAAGCAAGTTGAATAAACTGCATCCGAATACAGGCATGTTTATAATATACACATGAATATATATAGACACTTTCTTGTTGTATTTATCTCGGCGTTATCAGTCAAAGTCTTGGGCTTTTTTTATGTCATCTTGCCTCGGCTCATCTTCCACCGCGTCGCAGTCTTTCGTCATTTTTGAACGGCGTGTTTTTAGCACGCTTGTCTACGACCAATTAGACAGACTGCAAATATCAGCGAATGCTATAATTAAATTTATAAATATATGCAAAATATTTATACGCTTTTACAGGAGGTATTTAAAGGGAAGCACTTTCTCCAAAACTACTGTTTGAGACATTTTTTCCACCAAATTAATTTAATTATCAAATTAATTTGAATAATAATTTAAATGATAATATACTGGCCTGTTAAAGTATCTTTTTCTTGACTAATTATTTTGAATATTATTACGAAGGGTATCCTGTGGTAGTATAAGTGGTATAGTTATATATACAGGTATAAGTACTCTATAATACTCGACTTCCACATAGTTGCAACTGATAAAGTAAACCCATTCAAAATCCAGAAGCAAAAAAAGATAGATAATATTGCGAAAACGTGCAAGAAAGATATGGTTTTTTATACAGGAACATTATAAAAGCTTTTCAATAAGAATTTCGACACATTATCGATAAAGTAACTAGCCACCTGCTTTGGGATCTTGCATAGTCTTTCCACACTCCAGTTTTAAATATATGACTAAGAATATTATTATACAATTGTCATGATTAAAAACATTAAAGAAAAATATTAGATACGAACTTCGATATAGTATCGATTAAATTGATATTCTCTTTCTATATCCCTCTATTCTCAAAAAACTTTGATTACAAATATTCAATTCTGTTTACGATTTCGATACGTTTTCGATTAAACAAGGATTGTGTGTCAGAGAGACATTCGCTTCTGGTTGCTGTTTACAAGCATGTATTATTAAATCAATATGTTATAAACAGAAACCCGACTCTAAATTGGGAATGATGCAAACTAGTTCCTAGTTCCATCCAATTGCTTTGCCCCAAGGCGATAAATGATTCGTCGAAAATACGACTCCGTTCTAACGGAATGTGGTGCAAACGAGTTTTATTTTATTTATTTTATTTAGTTTGTTTATCTAATTTCTGTTCATATCTGGGAGAGTGCAGTGTCGGTATGTGTTGCTAGGCCTGGCTTTGCCAGTTGCATACAAACACACACCGATACAGAAAAGGTGAGACAGGTAGCACAAGTCGAGGTGTTCGGGTGAGCTTCAGGTGGGCAGTAGCAGCACCCAAAAGCTGCCGCACCGGCAGCGTCAAACTTGGAGAGCCAATTGAAAGGAAAATCATGGCCCACCATGACATGGCCGATACGAGAGCTCACGGAAGCGTGCGAAAACATCAAGCGATAGAAAACGGACGGGAGGGAAAGAAACGTAAAATAAATACGCGAAAATAGGCGAACGAAATGAAAAATGGCAAAAATTGCATATGTATGGCAACAAAAGCGTGCAATTGTTCAATGGCAATAAACAAAAGCAGAAAGCAGAACCCAGAACAGAGCACAGAACCCCACGACACACAGCAATAATGATAATTCAAGAGCGAGATTTTATAATGGGATTCTGCCGCACACATTTCACGCACACCCCTCCACCTACATACTCATCTAATATTATAGTTGTATTATATTTATTTAGAGACTTTACGAGCACGGCTCTGATAACCTCCAATCGATATCGATAAACAAATATCGATAAGATCAAGAAGAAATGCTTTGAAACTGCTTCCAGGGATATCACTTCCAGTAAAATTTCTGGCACTAAGAAAACCAGGGACAACTAGTTCAAGTACCTCCCTGCTTTCGATTTTGATGGCTCGATTCAAGTGTCGTTGCCAGGCCAATTATTGCTCTCCTTCTCGCAGTGCTATCTTATTCCAATATGACGCTGACAACAGACCAGCAATGACTTGCTGAAATCAGACTGCTTGCTTCATACTCAGAATGTGAACTGCTTGCTTTTGAAATCATGTTGGAACTTGCACAGCTTTTGAATGTTCGAACACATAAGGTCTATAATTCCCTTTTCATTCTCTCTCTCTCTCCCTTTCTATCAACAACACACACAGACACACAAAAGAAATCTGAGAGTCGCCTAATTGGAATGACATTTAAGGAAAATCAGTAAGGAAATGACAGCTCAGCTCAGCTCACCTGTTTCCATTTCGTTCGAGTAGTCGAAGTACTTGGGCGAATCCTTCTTGAAGAACTCAACAATGTCGCTGCGTGTGAGGGTGCCGGCCTGGAACTTGAGGCGCCACTCCTTGAGCGGCGAATTGCATTCGGCGGGAGGTGCCACCACGACGTCCTCCATGTCGTAGCGATCCATTGCGCTGCAGTTGCTCCTTCTCGCCTCTGCTCAGTTGCTTCTGCTTCTGCTCCTTGTTAGCTCTCTTCTATAAGCGCCACTGGAGGGAAGGGATGGGGGATACTTGTGTGTGTTTTTTCGCCTCTCCTCTTTGATTTTTGTGCCTTTGGTGCTGCGATTATACCACTCTCTCTCTCTCGCTTCTGTTCGCTCTCTTGGGGCTCTGCTGGCGCGTGGGTGGCTCTGCTTTGTGTCCTTGTTCCGCTGTTGCAGCTGTTCTGATTGTTACGGTAGTTATTGTTATTAAACTATTTTTACTGTATATTATAATATTTTTTCTGCTTTTCTTGCTACTGCATCAGAATCGAGCGCCTTTATTTATAATTTTTCTTTTTTCAAGCGTGTGTGTGCACTTCTCTTGCGTTTCCTATAAAAACCAAATAAGAAAACGCAAAAAACAAATAACTAGAAACAAGCGGAGTAAACAAAATTTGGTAATTTTCACAAATAACTAAAGCTTCTTCTTTCTTGAAATTTGGTGTTTTTTTTAGGGAGACGGGGATTAGGGGAGCTCTTTTGCTCGCTCGCTCTCTTGATTCCTGTGTCTCGTGCTCGGATTCTTGCTGTTCTTTCCTTTTCCCACCACACTATCTCTGTCTCCACGATGTTATATAGTTGTTGTTCATTGTCGTTACTATAAATTTGATTATTTTTTTTTTTTTAACTTTTTTTTTTTATTTTTAATTTTTTTTATATTTTTTTGTTTTTTTTTTATAAAAAAATTTGTTTAGCAACTACGACTTTCAACACACACACACTTTTTGTATACGGGTCTTACTCCTAATAATTTCTGTTTACTACTGAAGCTCCCCGCTCCCGTTGCAAAGTCGATGACAAAAAAAAGTGACAGTCAAAGCCAATGTGATTCGTTTTGTCGTTTTCTTCGTCTTCTTCTTTGACGTCGTGCGTTGCGTTTGGGGTTTGCGATGCTTTTGCCGTTGCCGTCTCGTTGCGTTGCGATTTCTGCGCAATGCGTTTTCTTTTTGGGAAAATTTGTGCAAGGCGCAGTTTACCGTTGCAACTGTTGCTTGGCCAAAATGAAAATTTTACTCTCGCCCCGTGTATATATCTTGAAAATGTCGTTGTTTTTGTCTTTTTAGTTTTGGCAGCAAAACAAAAACAAAACGCACGCGAGCTATTTATCATGGGTGGGAGCAGGACGGAGATGAGGGCGAGCGAAGGAGATCGCGCATGTCTCAGTAAAATGAAATGAAAAAAAAAATAACATTTGACACTACACACACACACACTCACACAGAGACACACTAATACCAAGATATGTAAAAGCACTCCACTATATTTAGTTTGAGTTTTATAATAATCGCATTTATTAGAAATCTTTTGTTTTGTTGTATCTTCCAACACAGAAAAAAATCAAATCTCTCTTTCGCTTTTTTTCGAAGACAAGTTTTCCTCACACACACTGATAAGTCGGGCAGCTGACGAAAGAGGATTGAGCAACACGCACACTCACGACGTTCGTTGCGTTTTTTCTATAAATTTCGTTTCCTTTTCTTGCTATTTCTTGGGGCTATTTATTCGCTATTCATTATCTGCGTACTTGCACTTTAACAACTGGTTGTTTGCACTCCTTTTCTTTTTTTCTTTCTTTTCTTATTTGCTCAAACGTGCAGACGCCGCGTCGACTGTCTGCATTTCAAAAAGATTATTTTTAAGTAGGGATGTCGAAAACATTTATTTAGATTAATCGTACTAATTTTTCGCAAAATATCGTTCATCGATTAATCGGTATTGTTTTCTGGTATTTTCTATTCGGTGTCACATGTTAAACATACCTCTTATACTCACGCAACTACACGATACTCAACATGAAAAGTATACATTACATGTTCTTAATGTAGACTTTATGGTAGAACTTATTTTAAATCCAAATTTTTGGAATGAAAGCAGAATGTTGCTTGTATTCGTGTTACATTATATTCGTGCGTGACAGTTTTTTTGCGAACCGGGCAAGTGTACGAACCGGTTAAAGTACTGTTAAGTAACAGCTGATAAATGTTAAATGTTAAGTTTGGCGCGTTTTTTGAATTCTATAGATTCACAATAAAAACAGTTAATAACGTCTTATATAACTAATTTGTTATTTGATAAACTCGAAAACTTGAAAAATACATATGCTATACATTCCATATTGACTAACCACACTAAAATACTTCAGCTTCTTCAGATTATCCTTTTTATCCTCCAGCGGCTGCGTGGCCTTGTCACTTCGGAACTCCAACCTTTCGGCGTTTGCGCCGCCCGCCTGCAGCAGCGTCTCTTTCATCCGGCGCCAGACCCTCGTCGCCATCGCCATCGGGATCACCATCTCCTCGGTATGAGTCAGGCTAAATGCCCCGCCGCACGGGTTTCGGGGCAAACAAGACTTTGGCCGGCTTGCAGAGCTCCAATTCGCTGCCAGGACGAACGGCCAGGCACAGCTGGATCTCCACCAGCGAGGCCTCCGTCCAAACGCTGTGCGAGAGCAGGATGGTGGTACGTAGACGCACATTCGTCTCGTGCTCGCCCTGCTCGGTCATGATGGGCTTGAAGTCCGTCATCTTGGGCACCACGGTGTGCATGTGCTGGTCTGGGTATTTGATTTTGATCCGCATGTCTGCCTTTTGCGACTCCAGCAAGTTATCGATCTCCGCCACAAAGGGCACGGCTGCTATTAGTCCGGCTGTCACCTTGATCACATTATCCTGCGACTGCAACGGGCAGGGCTCCAATATATTGGCCACACACCGTCGGATCTTATCGTTCGCACGTGGCAAGGCCAGGGGCGGCGCTTGCTGGACCAGCGGCAGGATCTCTCGGAAGACCCGACCCGGTTTGGGATCCGTAATAGCGTCCAGTTTGCTTAGCAGCTGGCGCGTAAAGCTGTCGGGTTGCGGATCGCCTCTGGCAGCGTCCTCTGCCTGGGATTTCTCGGAGTCCATTTGAGGTATTAGTGGTCCCATTGACGCTGGTAGTAGTAGCGTCTCTTCCTCCTCCTTGGAATTGGTCTTTATGAACTCACTGATATCGCCGGCAGTCTGCAGAAGCATCTGGCAAGGTCCCAGGGCGCTTTGGGAGCGATCTCGCACGACGAGGACCAAGTGGAGGGCACAAGCCCTCAGACGTAGCTGCTTCACCTGCAGGATGTCGCCGTAATTGAGGCCGGAGAATGTGTGCTGCAGCTTCAGGCAGTTCCGGATGAGAGTCGCCAGGGACTCCTTCACTGGAACCCGGTTCCGTTGCGTGCTGGCACACCGCTGCATTTGCTCGATCTGGATTTGGGCAGCAAGGAATGTCTCCAGGAAATTCGAGGTTCCATACATGCCTGCATCGATGGCTCCCAGGCGCTAAGGAGTAAATACCAAGGAGTTAGATGCTTCAGGGGATTGAAAAGTCAACTCTTACCTGGAGATTACTCTGAGCCGTTTGCAGCAGCTCCACCCGCTCGTCGGTCATGGTGAAGATCTCCTCAATGTGGCTCAGTATCATCTGAAGGTATTCCGTCGAGCTGCCCGCCTGGCGCACTGCATCATCGATCCTGTGAGTGGCGCAGGCCGATGACGCGCCTTCGATGGGCAGCTGGGGCACCATGCTCGGCATGTAGTCCCTCAAATAGGCGTAATGCCTATGCGTGGCCGTCGGCAGGAGGCTGATGATGGGCACCAGGTGTTCCGCAGCGTTGAAGACCAAAATCAGGACGCACAGATACGCTGGATCCTCGACATCACGTTCGGGCGTCTCGAAGAAGGGATGCACGTAGAGCAGGTGAACGGTCACGGCCATGACCAGATGAGGATGCTTCTGACCGATTTTTCGCATGCAGGCGTAGGTGGAGGTGCGATCCTGCGGATACTTGGACAGGACGTCCAGCAGCTTCTGCACCACCATCAGCAGGCACGTTTGCGTTGACACCCGACAGGCGCCGAGCATCAAATGGAGACCCTCGCGCACATCGGCCGAGTAATCCTCGAGAGAACTGAGCATGATCTCCAGCTGGTCCTCGCGCAGCACTATGTGCCGCGCAATGGCCGTCAGGCTGTAGATGGCCTTCAGCCGCACATCCTCGATCTCGTCGTTGAACATGTCCACCAGGAAGTCCAGGCTGGTGACTGCGAAATCCGGTCGAGATAAGGCCAACTTGCACATGGATGAGACGGCTGCAGTGCGCACCTCCAAGAACTCATCCTCCAGGCCATGGATGAGGGCGCCACAGGCTCCGCTGGCAATTATTGAAATGCTCCTGGCGTCCAGTCGCTCCTGGGGCGCATCGTCCGCCCAGCGCTTGCCGGAGGACCACTCGCCGCTGGTCACCAGACGGGCGCCGCGCTCGTGGGCCGTCCGCTTTCGGCGCAGGTTGCTCATCAGCTTCTTGTCGAGCGTTTGGTGCAGGAACTCCCGACTGACGGCCGTCATGCCGCCAAGCAGCTCCGCCGCGAGCACCCTGATTTGCAGGGAGAGGTCGCACAGGGCCTCGCACACCTTGCTGAAAGCGGCGTCTATCATCCGAATGTCCTCTTGCTGGCGCTCCGAGGTTATTACGTAGTCTGGGTGTCGGTTGCCCAGCATATAGACCAGCCGGAGAGCCTCCATTCGCACCGTTTCGTAGTCATCCTTCATGGCCTCCACGGCGCGTTTGTAGAGCACGGCCGGGAGTAGGGATCCCCGCTCGCCGAGGGTCAGCAGAGCGTGCAGAGCCTGGGCCCGGACACCCGAATCCTGAGAATCTATGTAGAAGGCCAGTTTCCAAACGTAATGCCGTTCGCCTTCCGATTTGGTAGCAAAGCCTCCAATCACCAGCATGGCGTTCTTCTGCGTGTGCGTCGACCCCGAACGTAGCTGCTCCTTGGCGAGGTGCGCCACCTGGGTGTTGTAGGCCATGGGGACCAGGTGCTTCCGGCGCTGGCCAATCCTGTAGAGGCACATCATGCCCTGGGCCAGTACCTTCTGGGACGTCTCCTTCCGCAGCAAGTAAATGAAAAAGTCAATGATAAGGCAAACTCCCTGTTCCGAGTTGCATTCACAGCCCAGCCCGGACAGCAGTTCCAGCAGCTTCACTCTCACGGAGGTATCACTGTCCTTTTCCTGAGCCTGGAACAGCTGGAAAATCTTGCTGGCGACTTCCTTCAGCTCCGCCAAGTCCACATCTTCGTAGGATATCTCATCGGTGATTTTGACCAGGAGATCCAACAAGTCGCGATTAGTACCCGGCGGTGGCACCACGACCGTTTGTGGCGGCGGATTGGCAAGCACGAATGGCACGCCCACCGGCATCGGAGCACCCACAGGTATGGGTCCTGGTGGTATGGCGGCCACATAGCCATCTAGCTGGCTGATTGCGAGCAGTTTCCTCTCCTGTCCGGCCGCTTTTCCCTTGGCATCGGCCGCGGTCCCTGTTTGGAGTCGCAACTTCTTTATCGGCGGCGCCCCGTCCACGGTTTCCACGTAGGAGCCGGTGTGCGGCTTCTTGATGGCCTGCGCCATTGTCTCCAGTGATTGTGGCTATAATTTTCCACCTGCGGACAGTTTATTTCGTATAAAAATTGCAATAAACTAAAAAGGTGCCAGCCGGGTCGTGGAATTTTTATAGTGTGGCCATATCAGCGACAGTGGTAGCACACCGCGAACGGCGATTTTTATCGATAGTTTCACACTACGTGGAGCGAAAATTCAAATAAAAACGAATCATTTTAGCTATTTTTTTCATATAGTTTCTATAGTTTATTTCTCATTATAGGTTTTACAGCTTACACGTTGTTTTGATCTTTACCGTTAGCAATTGTATGCTCCATTTGTCTGCCAATTTCAGACAGGATTTTTCCTGCTGCTGTTTCTGTTGCTATTGTTGTATATGAATTTGTTAATCTTAAGTTTATATTTGATTCGCTAAAAACTCATTTTAAAAAAGTATCTTGTTCATTTTTTTGTATGGTTTTTGTTCTTTTTTCTTTTTGCATAATATGTACTTTGTTGTTAGGCCATTGGTTAGCAATAATAATCATAATAATCATATATGCAAGTAAATTGTTTCAAGTTGGATATTACTGAGTGATTAGATAATTAGTTCTTGTTCTTGTTGTGACAAAAATATACATTACAAACACATTAATTGCCGAACCACACATGTACACATACTAATAGTGTTTATTCTTGATCTCTGGTTTATCGTTAATCGTGTCTTATCGAATGTATTGTGTGTTTTGTTTACCGTTATTCGTGTTTCTGTTCGTGTAATTTTTTATATTTTCATTTAGGAATCACAGTATTGTGCAAATTACCTTTATTTTTAATTGAAAAAATTGTATGCATTTGATGACGTTTTGCTTTTGTGAATTTTGTTTTGTTTTTGTTATTGTTTACGAAATTTTTGAAGCAGCATATAAATATTTTTTGTGTAAATGTCTATGTAAATGTTAATGTAAAATAGAACCCGACACAGGCAGTGCAATTGTTGTTGTTGTTGTGGTTCTCATTTCCTCTGCTATCGAAAAACGAACGATTACTTTCGATTATTCCACTGATGAACACTTTAAGTTTTTTTATTCGAAAAAGAGGAAATATTAGTTTAGTTTAATTGTTTCCTTTTTAGGGGCTTGTTATTAACTATTTTGAGTTTTCACATTTTTGTTTTGTTTTTTTTTGGGAAATCACAATATCTATGCAAAATCTTATACATCTCTCTATATGTTTTTGTTTTTGTATATATATATATATATATATCGCTTTGTCGTGAACATTAGATTTAGATCGTTGTCCTCTATACATGTAAATATATATTATATATCCATATATACGTTGTATAGCATATTTTGTTTGGTTTTGTATGTATTGTTTTATGTAGTAGTTTGTTGTTGTCCTTGCGGGTTCTCTTTCACTGTCTCTTAGCCATTTCCTTTTTCATACTTTCTTCGTTACTTTCTTTTTTTACTTTCTTATTACATTCATCCTTTATTATGTCAATCGTTGGGATATGCGTGGTGCAGGTGAATCGTGTGTTTGGATCGTTCGGTATTCTGTGTTGTCTCCCAATAATTTCTTTCGGTGTGTGTCACGGTGTCAATTTAAAAGGGTATTTGGTAGTCGATTCGATTGAAAACTATGCTCAAGCCGGGGTTTTTTATAGTTCATTACATATGTATGTATGTATAGCTAATTGAAATAACAACAAACAGAACGCAGTGCACAAAATATGGATCATCAAAATACACACCTTCTATAGATCTTTTTCCTTTTTTTTTTTTACTTTATACCTTTTTTTTAAATCTAATGCAAAATTTTACTAAGCAACCCTGTATGTATGTCCAAATAATTATAAGCTTATATATCCATCTAATGTACACATCATACAGCCTAACTTGCAAACAAAATATAAATCAAAAACAATAGAACTTTGAAAAATGGTGTTTTCCAAATGGGGGTTCAAAGCGGCAAAGTTTTCAATTCGAAAATGAAATGGTTTTCTTCGTTTTGTTCTGTTTTTTTTTATATAATTTACTTTATTGTGTTTGGTTTTCTTTTTTTTTAGATTCTAATGCCACTTTGTGTGTTTTAGTTTTAAAAAAAAAAATATGTATACATTGTTTAAATATTATTACAGATATCTGGATAAAAAGTGGTTTCAACATTCTTCATACAAATAAGAGGCTCTTAATATCGGGGAGTACTATATATGGAACAATATTACTGCATTAAATAGGTATTCGAGGGTGGATCGAGAAGTATACATCTCTTGCCGTTACCCCTTTGGTTTACAACTAATTTTGTTAATTAACTAATTTGCTTTACTTAACGAATTAATGGACAAAACTGAAAGGTTTACTGTTTTTTTTGTTATTCATTTTATTTTTGGTTTTAAAGACTATACGCGAAAAATTACATTATACTATGGACGAAAATCAGAAACTTATATACGAGATATATATTCGAAAAATTGCCGCCGAAAGGAATCTGTAGCTCTTATAAGTTTTTTTCTCTTATTTGTTTTCTACCTTGTAAGTCTTTTAATTATTGGCGAAAAGTAAACGATTTCAAGTTGAGAATTATCGGACTTGCTGCTAATTGAACACATCGATATACTTATATTTTGTTGTTGTTTTTTTTTTGTTAGTCATACAATTACAAGCCGTACTGTATCATTATCTGTATATAATTGTTTGCAAAATAGTCAAGGCAAAAATCGTCAGACATATGTATGGATCTGAGGCCTGAGTTCTCACGGCATTATCTTCGCAATTCAGTCAACAATTGATCGAAGCTGCCCTGATTTTTGTACACTTTGAACAAATCTTAGTAATATGCATTTAGTGTTGTTGGAAATCGGATGATGCTCTGTTTTTATTTTGTGTGGCCCTTTACCATATTCCTCTATACTCGATCTCCCAGTTCGCCGTTTTCAACTCACTTTCTTCCTTTCGCCTTGTGCCACTAAAAACTAAAATATATTTTTGGTTAAAGTTTACACAAATAAAAAAAATATTACACAAACAGGCATCATCATTTTTTGGTTTTACATTTTTGGTTTTTTTTATGCTTATAAAAAAATTGTCTTTTTTTTTTTAATTCGAAAAGGCGTTCCTGTTTGCTGGAATTATTCATTTTTTTAAGCCAAAAAAAGCCAAATAATATGCATTAAATTCATGCGAGATTCTTTTTTTCTCACTTTACAAATAATCATCATTTTGTTTTCTTTCTTTTTTTGCAGACACTTAAAGCAGTTTTCGTTTTACACATACAATTACACAAAGTTTTCATTTTTTTGTTTAGTATTTTTTGAATAAAAAATTAAGAAATCAGAGGCGTAAAAATCAATTGAAATCCAGCCACGCCTCTTAGACGTAGGTGGCGACGGCGGCCGCATTGGCCGAACCAGCTCCTCCGTTGCTGGCAGCTGCTGCTCCGGCTCCAGATCCTGATCCTCCGGCAGCGCCGGCTGCGGCTCCTGCTCCTGTTCCACCAGAAGCTCCTGTGGTAGCAGATCCTCCGGCGGCAGCGCCCGCCTGATGCGCTGAGGCGGAATTATTCAGGGGCTGTGGACTGACTGGGGGCTGCAGCTTGCCTGGAACATACTGGCCAATGAAGGAGCCATCCTCGGTGAATTGTCCTGTTAAAAAAGGAAAGAAATATAAAAGAATTAATATGAAAGTGATTGGGGGTTTATTTTAATTTATTATGTTTAAAGCTCACAAAGGGCATTCGTTCATTATTTATTTTTGTCAAAAATTTCGAATATTTTTTAATTAATGCCCTTTGCTATTTCTTAAATATTAATTCACATTGTCAACCACAACCAAACACCAGTGCATTTTTTTGTATTAATGATTAGTATGATTATTTTCGACGCGTTCGTTTCTTAAGTCATTTGTTTTAGTCATGTTATGATTTTGATATTTATTATTTGTTTTGGGTTATTTAAAGGGGGGACTGAAGGGAATTAGACTACAACTACAGGAAAGCCAATCAAAACTACAATATTAATTTTATTAAAAAATAAACATGCTTGAAAATAATATTCAACTTTACCTTGAAAACAAGTCGTCAAAATAATTAAATACAAAATCTAGATAAAACATTTTGCTAATATATAGCATGCTAAGATAATAAATATAAAAAAAAATGTACTTAAATTAACAATCAAAGTCTACACACTATTTTTGTTTTTGTTGTTTATTATTATTCGGTTTTCTTTATTTTGTTTGTTTTTCTTTCTAATTTTATTTAATATATAAACAAATTGTATTTCTCATAAAATCAAGCATCTGTGTCTGCTCTTCTTGATTCATTAATATTAAATACTACTCGGAAAAAAAAGAAACTTATTTTGTTGCATTCTCTTTTCCGGGAAAACAAACGTAAAGGAAACATTTTTTACATTTTACAACACTGTTTCACTGTCCAAATCAAGTTGACAAAAAAAATTAAAAAATAAAAAATTCATTACAAAAACTAAGAGAGTACAAAATAAAAAAAATTATAAAACAAAAATACAAAGTAGTCTAAAGAATATATAAGAATAAAAGTAAACATGTAAGCAAAAATGTTTGATTTTCGTTCGGCCAAGCTAAAACGGAGATTTTACATTCAATTGTATTTTGTTTTTTGTTGTTTTTTTTTTTTCATTTCATTCGTTTGTTTCTTGTAAAAAAATAATGTTAAATTATAACTTATTTAGGCTCTATATATATATATATTTCTATATATTTGCATTACAAGTAAAAGAGAGCGGGACAGAGATATACAGAGCGTGATATGCAGTGCACGGGACAGAGTGGGACAGGTATACATACATAAATATTTATGCATATATTTTAAATATATTATTAAATATTGGAGATTTTATAAGCGAGCTTCAATTTCCGTACTTTCGTAGCGATAAGAAAAAATTACACATAGCTGCCAAAAAATGTGTGTTTGAAATAAAATTCAAATTAATTTGAATATTTCGTTGGCCTGTTCATTTTTTTGGGGCCTGTTTTCCATAATTTTGTGATTACATTCTTTTCAATTTATTCGCATGTATCTTCTTTTTATATTTTATTTTTAACTGCTTCGTTTGCCTCCTTTCTTTCTTAACGTCATCTTCTCCTTGCCTTTTCTTTATAGCCTTTTGCTGCATTTTGTTGTTGTTTATATGGTTGCTGTTGTTGTTCAATTTGTTTGGCAGTTTTGAATTTTCTAAATTAATTTTATATATAATTTATATATTTAAAATTAATTGTCGATTTTAAAACGTAATCGAAGCAGAAACGTGCTTGCGTTGAATCCTGTGATGATTTTTCAATGGTTCGATTTTTTGTTTAGTGTATTGGATTCTGTGGGGGGTTGTTTGTTTTTTTATTTATGCTTTTTTTAAGGGCTCGGTTTCTATATTTGAGTTGTAGTTGTTGTTGCGGCGCGCTGCTTACTAATTAAATCAAAGTCCTTTGCGTCCATATTGGCCAATAAAGGATCCGTCTTCGTTCATGCCTGTATAGTTGGTTTTGTTTTTTATTCATTTATTTACAGTTTTTATTTTTCATGTTATGGTTTTTCATGTGTGATTGAGAAAAAAAGAAAAAATAATAATATAAAATAAATCAAGTGCAATTGAAAAGTAAACAATTATGTAACACAAAACGTTAAACATACAAAAAATGTCTGAAACAAATTTGAAACAAATCAGCAGCTATGGTATCTATAACCTTTTTTGTTGGTTAGTGCAAGAAAAAGAATAATAAAGAATAAAGAAACAAGAAAATGAACAATCAACAATCAACAAACTTCGTGCAGAGATCAATCAAATTCAATGGAAAAGCAAAAGCTTAGGAGAGCTCAGCACAGCACAGCCTAATTGTAGCGGAACGCTCTCTTCAAATCGATCTGGAAGGGAGTGATGGACTGGAAAGTGGGGAGCGAGATGGTAAAAAAAAGTTGGAGCGGCAGCCTTCGAACATCATGCAGCGACTTCTAAGCGGCAGAGCGGAGAGGACAGTACAGAAATTACACTACCGGTTAACTGAATAGGCTGTGTTTTAGATTGATATAAAAATTATAATTTTATAATTTTAATTATAATTAAAATTTAACCCTGGTACATGGATATGAGTTTCAAATAATTGTTTGTAATTTAATATTACTTTTGGAGACACTATTCAGTTGACCGGCAGTGTCTGTCTTGCGAATAAGCTCCCTTTGGAAGCGCAAGGAACATAGCCGCATAACGGAAACAAAACAACAAAATTTAAAAAGAAATCAAGAAGAAGAGCCTCTACCTGGACTGATTGGAATCGCTTGCATGTGAACGTGAGTGGGTGAGAGAGCAGGTGTGTGTTCGTGTGTTTGTGAGAATATGGCTGCTGCGTGATTAGAGAGAGTGGGGGGGCGGTGGGGTTGGGCAACAACAACAACAACACAATAAAGTTAGAGAAAGGAAGACAGAAGCCTGCCTCTCTCTATGCTCTTAGGCTTTGTTGTTTCCACCGTCCGCCATGACCACATCGTAGGAGGGCGGGGCCGGTGAGGGGGAGGACGGCGGTGGGGATAAAGGCAATGGCGGAACGGAAACGGATGTGTTTGCGGAAGAAGCCGACGCAGACGTCGACGGTAGCTGAGA
The DNA here is from genome assembly GCA_018153035.1 of Drosophila pseudoananassae pseudoananassae. Taxonomy (NCBI): domain Eukaryota; kingdom Metazoa; phylum Arthropoda; class Insecta; order Diptera; family Drosophilidae; genus Drosophila; species Drosophila pseudoananassae. The sequence continues at coordinate 925,365 of JAECXR010000023.1, read as the reverse complement.
CAGCAACTGCTGTTGTTGTTGTTGCAGTTGATCCTGTTGCTGTTGCTGTAGTTGTTGTTGCTGCTGTTGGGTTTCTGGCAGCGATATCGACTTGCTGCCTCCTTTGCGGGCAGCGGCAGCGGCGCGGGCAGCTGCAGTGGCCACAGCTGCTGCCCCAACATCATTATCCAATTTTATCCAATAACAACACACACACAGCATGATAATACCGTTATACCGTTACATCAAACCAAGGTTGAAAGAAAAAATAACCAAAAAAATTTGGCAAAAAGAAATGAAGAGAATGAAAAAACCAAAAAAGAAGGAAAGAAAACAAGGGGAGGCCCTAACCGTACTTTTTCAAAAGGATACAAAATGGTGTCTCATTTTAAAATTAATTAATCGTAAAAATCGAATCGAATCGATTTATCGATAGGTATTTTGATGAAAGATACTATCTAGCTAATTATTTTGGAAAGTAAATGAGGGACCCTACAGTTCTAACCTTACAGATCAATTTCAAATGTATATTTTATTAATAAAAGTTATCGAAATAACAACCAAAAAGCAATCGACTTTACTTTCGATAAATATTTCTATTTAAGATATTATCTATCGTATTGTTTAATTAAAAATATTTAAGATATATTTTTAAACTTCAATTCAAATAGCTTTTTTTTTACAAAAAACTCAAAATAAAATATTCAAAATCGATTAAAAAAGGCAAAATTAAATTTAACAAAATTCATAAAGCTACTAGGAACTATAATTAAGAAAAACTAAGCTAAACAGGGACTCCAGTTCTCAAATAAAACAACACTATTCGCAGAATCTACCGAGCATATCAAGTCTTTCAAGGATAAAAGTAGAATAATAAACCTCAAGGACACAAATCCACAGGACACTCATGTCGTATGATATATGGAATTTATGGCCAGCTAGTCAGACATACATATACGCGCAAACGCAAAAAAACAAAAAAGGACGAAAAGGACTCACCAGTATCGCCATCACCGTACTCGGCCATCGAATCGGTGTCGCTCTCCACGCCGGGCTTGTTCGCTGAACTCACGGATTGGCGACCAGCGCTCTTGTTATCCAAACTGCAATCGAACAATTAATCGATAATTAATCGATAAGCAATATAGAATTAGAAAAAAGTGGACTCACGGTTGCGAGTACTCGTGGAAGCCGCCCTCGTCGGGATAGTCCCGCCGGCCATTGGCCAGCTCCCGATCATGGACGTCGTACTTGCCGCCCCGGTTACGCCGGATAATGCACACAATGATGAAGATGAAGATGATGAAGGCCAGGGCCAGCATCATGCCAATGAACCAACCGGCATTCGCCACCGTCTCGCTGCGCACCATGGTGGGACCCTCGACACTGTTCGTGTCGATCTCCTGCGTGGCACTCTCGGTATTGAAGTGTCCGTCGACGGACACAACACGGAACTCGTAGGCGGTCTCCGGATCCAGACCGGCCACCTCCTGGTAGTCCTTGTTCTTCTCCTCGGGCAGGCGGAGCCATTGCGTTTCACCCTTTATCCTTTATTTTGAAATAAATTATTTAGCCTGTTTTTCGAAAGGATATTCCAATTATATCTCTTACCTATACATGGTGAAGAAGTGGGTGCCCGCATGTCCTTCGGTGCTGGGCTGCCAGTTGATACGGAACTTGGCCAGGCCGTTGTCGGAAGGCAGTTGTTCCCAGGAGAACGAGGGCGTGGCAGGTGCCGCCATGGCGGCCACATCCTGGAGTGTGCGCTTCTCGATGTAGTGTCTGATGGATTAATGATTCGATTCGATTAATGTTTTATCGATATAATCGACTTGCAATCGAAAATACTCACTCGGAACCTTCTCCCATCTTGGTGGTGGCCGTAATGGAGATGCGGTACTTGGAGTTCGGCTTCAGACCGGCCATCTTCATCCTGGTGACCCTCGGGTCGGTGATATGGGGATCGTACTCCCGGCGCTCGCCGACGTAGCTGCCCTGCACCTCCTCGTAGTAGATCTTGTAGCCGGTTAGCTTGCCGTTGGGATAGAGAGGCTTCTTCCAGGTCAGCCAGAAGGCGGACGAGCCCAGCGGGTAGGCATCCAGACCCTGGACAGGCGACGGAACACCTTCGGGGGTATCGAAATCGATGACGGCACTGGGTGGGCCGTTGAAGCGGCCGTTGTAGGCCAGGATGCGGGCAAAGTTCTTGGAGTCGGGCTTGAACTGGGTGACGAGGGCGTTGTGGGTGTCGCCCTTGACGTGGATCTCGCGCAGGCCCTCCTCGCCCTCCTTCTCGGTCCAGGTCTGGATCTTGTAGCCCTTGAAGTGGCCCCTCACCGACTCCTCGCTGACGGGCGTCCAGGCCATGTAGCCGCTGGTGGAGGACGTGATCTGGCGCATCGTGAAGTTGGTCGGCGCATCCAGAGGACGATCTTCGCCGGAGTAGCCCACCACCTCTTCGGCCGCCACATTGGACTCGCCCCTCTCGTTGATGGCCACCACCTTGATCAGGTACTTGACGAACGTGGGCTGGTCGGTGATGACGATGTTGGTCTGTCGCCAGTCGTAGATGTTCTGGTTCTCCCAGGGAGCGGCCGGAATGTCGCGTTTCCAGTTGACACGATACTGGAAGCCGGGGGCGTTGTGCTCGATCTCCGGCATGGGCGTCCACGAGATGACCAGGTTGTTGGGCTCAGTGCCCTGGCCGACCACGTTGTCGGGGTTCTTGTACGGCACATCCGGCTGGGTGGTGCAGCTCTCGCTGTGGGCCGACGGGGGCGAGGGTCCGATCTTGTTGAAGGCAATCACCCGGAAGGTGTAGTTCGCCCACGGCGACATCTGCACCACGAACGAGAAGTCCGTGTTGGGCACCTTTTCGAAGGCAGCGTCCCAGGAGGCGGGCGTGAAGGAGGTGTTGAACTGGATGGTGTAGTGGAGGATGGGGGATCGGTTGTCGCCCTGCGGCTCCCACGAGATCTCGGCCTTGTCCGCCTGGCAGGTGATGCCCAGCAGCTTGGGCGCGTTCGGCACATCCTGGACAATCAGATTGGCCTTGGCCGTCGCCTCGTCGAGTCGCGTCCTCGCCACGCACGTGTACTCGCCCGAGTCCAGCTCCATGGTCTTGGCGATGGTCAGCGAGTTGTCGTTCGTCTTCACGAACCGGGGCTGTGCCTCGAAGTCGATGGGCTGGCCGTCCTTCCGCCAATCGATCAGGATCTCCAGGGTGTCGTCGTGGGCCTCATTGCACCGGAAGGTGGCGGACTGGCCGGCGGCCACCTCGTAGTTCTGCGGCTCCTGGGTGATGCGAGTGTGCTCCTTGACGACCAAGGACCCATCGGCGGACTTGTTTCCAAACTTATTCTCCGCATAACACGTGTACTTGCCGGCATCCGAGAAGGTGACATCCTGAATCTCCAGATCGCCGTTGGCCTGGACGTTGTAGCGCCCGCCGGTCAGCCAGTTGCTGCCCCTCAGCCACTTCACCAGGGGCTTGGGAGCGCCCTCGACACGGCAGGTCATCGTCACGTTGCGTCCGTCCACGCTGGCCTTGTCCGTCGGCTTCTCCTTGATCTCTGGCGGCAGGGCCTGGACGTTGAGGTACACATCCCGGTAGACATAGCCCAGCGAGTTGGTGGCGTTGCATCCGTAGTTGCCCGTATCGCCCTTCACCAGGTTCACAATGGTGATGGTGTTGTCGGTGACGGTGCGCCTGGGGTTGGGGGTGCTCTGCTCGATGGGCTTGCCGTTGTGGATCCAGCTGATCTTGGGCTCCGGTACGCCTGCGGCGCGACACTCGAAGGTCACCTCCTCGTCCTCGGCGGCGACCTTGATCTCCGGCTCCTTGGTGAAGTACGGCACCGAGTTCACCTCCAGGATGATGGAGAAGGACTGGGCGTTGCCCACGCCGTTGGACACGTCACAGGTGTAGGTGCCGGCGTCGTCGAAGTTCGTCTGTCGGATGACCAGAGATTTGCCGTAATGACCTTGGGTGATGCGATCGCTCCACTGTATCCTCTGCCCGTCCTTGCTCCACACGGTCTGGGGGAGGGGGGTGCCGCCGTAAATGCAAAACAGTTCCATCCGCTTGCCGCGCAGAGCCAGCGACTGGCGACGCGAGACGTACTGGCGCACTGGCGGATGCCGGTTCTGGGAGGCGCTGATGCCCATCTGCTTGACGTCGAGCAGGACCTTGTTGCCGATCTTGTACTCGCTGCGGAACACCGACGTGGCCGAGCAGGCGTAGTAGAAGTCGGCGCTGGCATCTTCGCGGGTCACGTTCGAGAACCAGAGATTGCCCTCCGGGTCGAGGGTCATGCGGGAGTTGTTGATCGACTTGATGGAGGCGTCGCTAACCTCCTGGATCATCCAGTTGACGGTGGGGCTGGGGAAGCCGTCGGGCGCCGCGCACTTGAGCATGTAGGGCTCGCCCTCGACCGCCTCCAGGGTCTTGGAGTTCTCGTCCTTGAACGCGTTCAGTTCTGCCTTCCGCACGTACACCGAGTTCGAGGTGGCGGTGCCGAACTCGTTGGAGGCGAAGCACTGGTAGTGGCCGCGATCCTCGTCCCTGGGCGAGGTGATCACCAGTGATCCGCGTCCTGGCTGCTGGAGCATCCGGTTGTCGTAGGCCTGCCAGTTGAACTTCTTTCCGTTCTTGATCCAGCTGTACCTGTAACGAGAAAAAAAAAATTATTAGATATTTTTTTCGGGAATTCCGGGGGCGCTTAGGTGCAACCTATGAGAAGCGAGGAGGAGGGCGCTATTTTTTAATTATTATTTTTGCTATTTATTTAATTATTTTTTTATTTAATATTTATTTAATTATTTTTTTTCACCCTTTTTTTTGAATTACTTAAGTGCTCACTATGAGAATCGAGGAGGAGGGCGCTGTTTTTTAATTAAATTAAATTAATATTTTTAATTCTTCCCAATTACCCTACGCTCCTACCAGCCTACCAACCTAGCCCCCCACCCTACCACCGTACCCCGCTACCCCTCCCTCCCTTCATCACCCCCTCCTTTTAATATGTAAACATTTATTAATTAAATATTCTAATGCAGATCAATGGGATATCATTCTTGAATGGAAACCATCCAAGACACATGCATAAGTGAAACCCATTAAGCAAGTAATTTAATTCGTTTAATTTCGCCCACTCTCCGAGTAATTAAACTGCCGACATGTTACGGGAATGCCATTAAGTACTCGATAATAATATCGAATTAATTGCCTATATGCCAGCTTTAGCTTTCCGATCGTTTAGTTACACTGGACTATTTTGTAACCGCCGTGAGATTATCTCATTTTCTCAATTGCAACTCTTTGTGTGAGTATCTGGGCGAGTTTTCCGCATTTCCCCACTGACACACTAAATACCGAGAGTATCTGCTGGACTTGTTTAATAATTATCAAATCCGACTCTCGTCCGTCTGTCTAAATACTTAATTTCCACATTTAATTCGTCTTAATCAACATTTCACTCGCAGCGGCAAATCCAAAGAAGAAAATATTCATAAATTCTGTCTTATGCACGAATTATGATATAATTTTCAATTGCGAATAAAACAAAAAAAAAGTATATGTGGATTGAGGAGAAAGGAAGATGAGGAAGGCAAGTGGGGGTATCTATATAATTTCTTTTCTTTTTTTTTTATTGTTTCATGACTCAAGTAATTGCAATTAAGCGGCGAAAGGAAGTCAACGAGCTCGGCTCAATTTTTTCTTACGTTTTTTCTTATGTTTTGTATCTCAAGCTTGTATCTTGTATCTTTTTCTGTCAAGATATCTTTTTTCTGTCTCATAACTATGCCAGACTTGAAAAAAAATTACACTTGGAAATTGATATTAAAAATAATAAATATCTTTCTTGTTTGAAACTTGTGACAAATAATTTAATTTTTGGATAAATAATATTCATAAATTCACAAGAGGTAGAATTTTAAAAGAGATTACAGATTACAGATTTTGAAATATTTGTATATCTTTCTATTCTATACAGAAACCTAATTTGATAAAAACTTAATAATAATTCTTTGAATTTTATGATACCTTCATAAGCCTTAATTTTCTCCATTTTCGTATAGATATTTCTAAATTTTTCTCTTAGTTATAAAATGCAACACTCGAAAGCTCAAGTCAATTAGGTGGACAGGCCCACGGTGCTCCAGCTCGTTAAGTATCGGAATTTTTATTTAATTTTCCCTTTTTGTTTTCCAGACTCTTTGCATCGGATCTTTTTGGGTTCAGTCTTTAGTTGGGGTCATGCAATAGGTCAATCATTCGAATTGTTTTCAAGTGTTGTAAGTTCAACTGCAGACTGAGTAGTAAGTGAGTTTGTTGAACTGCCGAGACCGACTTGATTTCCAACTGCCTTTTGTATGCAGAACAGATGAAAAAAGAAGTGGATTTTAATTGGAGCTAAAAATAGAGGTTGCAACTTGAGATTGCCCCAAGTGCTGCCTAACATTCGTCATCAATGTAGCTATTTTATGCCATTGAAAAGTGAATTAAAATAGTTTAGCTCTTTGGTGGTAATTTGCAGTCCACCCAGGGGTAGGTCGAAAGTCAAAAAGTCAACTAGGAAACAGCAGGATTCCAGCAGGACATTTCCGTATCAGGACACGTGCATCGGCGGCGGAAAACGCCAGCAGACAAAAGTCAAAAACAGTTGCCACTGACACATTAAACTTAACCCCTTGTTTATATGCAAAAGGGTTAATAAATTTCAAACGGAATATCAGGATAGTAGTGGTGGCCCAGGTAGGATGGCCAGTCAACCAGCAGAGCAGAAAAAGCAAGGTGGCGACATCGCCCGACACCATCGTGGCTACTGAAGCGGCCACCCAAAATGGTTTTGTTGTCAATGGTGTTTCCCTTTTTGAAAATACAGGACCAGACAACAGCTGTTTGGGGGAGACACGCCTACGCCTACGCCTTCTAGACTTGACGCCCATAAAGGTGTCGTTGCTTTTGTGCTTTTTATACCCTTCCAGAGGGTAGTATAATTTTGGACAAAAAATCTAAAAAATATTTTGTCTCTGGATTTTGATGCAGAATGGCGGGGAATCGATCCAGAAATCGTTTAAGGTACTCCGCTTAAGGATCGGATGAGAATTAGGGAAGATATAGCCATCACAGTGGGCCATATAGGGAAAAACCCCATTTTCAAGGGATCCCATCGCGAAAAATGGACAAAAAATTTAAAAAATATTTTGTCTCTGGATTTTGATGCAGAATGGCGGGGAATCGATCCAGAAATCGTTTAAGATACTCCGTTTGAGAATCGGATGAGAATTGGGGAAGATATAGCCATCACAGTGGGCCATATAGGGAAAAACCCCATTTTCAAGGGATCCCATCGCGAAAAATGGACAAAAAATCTAAAAATATATTTGTGTCTGGATTTTGATGCAGAATGGCGGGGAATCGATCCAGAAATCGTTTAAGATACTCCGTTTGAGAATCGGATGAGAATTGGGGAAGATATAGCCATCACAGTGGGCCATATAGGGAAAAACCCCATTTTCAAGGGATCCCATCGCGAAAAATGGACAAAAAATCTAAAAAATATTTTGTGTCTGGATTTTGATGCAGAATGGCGGGGAATCGGTCCAGAAATCGTTTAAGATACTCCGTTTGAGAATCGGATGAGAATTGGGGAAGATATAGCCATCCCTGTGGGCCATATAGGGAAAAACCCAATTTTCAAGGGATCCCATCGCGAAAAATGGACAAAAAATCTAAAAAATATTTTGTGTCTGGATTTTGATGCAGAATGGCAGGGAATCGGTCCAGAAATCGTTTAAGATACTCCGTTTGAGAATCGGATGAGAATTGGGGAAGATATAGCCATCCCTGTGGGCCATATAGGGAAAAACCCCATTTTCAAGGGATCCCATCACGAAAAATGGACAAAAAATCTAAAAAATATTTTGTGTCTGGATTTTGATGCAGAATGGCGGGGAATCGATCCAGAAATCGTTTAAGGTATCCCGCTTGGGAATCGGATGAGAATTGGGGAAGATATAGCCATCACAGTGGGCCATATAGGGAAAAACCCCATTTTCAAGGGATCCCATCACGAAAAATGGACAAAAAATCTAAAAAATATTTTGTGTCTGGATTTTGATGCAGAATGGCGGGGAATCGATCCAGAAATCGTTTAAGGTACTCCGCTTAAGGATCGGATGAGAATTGGGGAAGATATAGCCATCCCTGTGGGCCATATAGGGAAAAACCCCATTTTCAAGGGATCCCATCACGAAAAATGGACAAAAAATCTAAAAAATATTTTGTGTCTGGATTTTGATGCAGAATGGCGGGGAATCGATCCAGAAATCGTTTAAGGTATCCCGCTTGGGAATCGGATGAGAATTGGGGAAGATATAGCTATCCCTGTGGGCCATATAGGGAAAAACCCCATTTTCAAGGGATCCCATCACGAAAAATGGACAAAAAATGTAAAAAATATTTTGTCTCTGGATTTTGATGCAGAATGGCGGGGAATCGATCCACAAATCGTTTAAGGTACTCCGCTTAAGGATCGGATGAGAATTGGGGAAGATATAGCCATCACAGTGGGCCATATAGGGAAAAACCCCATTTTCAAGGGATCCCATCACGAAAAATGGACAAAAAATCTAAAAAATATTTTGTGTCTGGATTTTGATGCAGAATGGCGGGGAATCGATCCAGAAATCGTTTAAGGTACTCCGCTTAAGGATCGGATGAGAATTGGGGAAGATATAGCCATCACAGTGGGCCATATAAGGAAAAACCCCATTTTCAAGGGATTCCATCACGAAAAATGGACAAAAAATCTAAAAAATATTTTGTCTCTGGATTTTGATGCAGAATGGCGGGGAATCGATCCAGAAATCGTTTAAGGTATCCCGCTTGGGAATCGGATGAGAATTGGGGAAGATATAGCTATCCCTGTGGGCCATATAGGGAAAAACCCCATTTTCAAGGGATCCCATCACGAAAAATGGACAAAAAATCTAAAAAATATTTTGTGTCTGGATTTTGATGCAGAATGGCGGGGAATCGATCCAGAAATCGTTTAAGGTCTCCCGCTTGGGAATCGGATGAGAATTGGGGAAGATATAGCCATCACTGTGAGCCCTACCTTCGTGTTATTGAAGATAGAAAGTTGGAAGTGCCTACAGATTCAGGATCTTGGGCCATATGATCCGACCTACCGAATTTCATAACGATTTGTAGACTGTATCCTATATCTGCCATATAACTGAACAATCGGAAAAGTATTTGGTATTTGGTAAAAATACCAACTTTAGTATTTTTTAAGATAGATGCTTGGGACTTTTTTTATGTTTTGTGTTTTAATAAATTGGTTTAATAACAAAATTGGCTTGGGATCATATATTTTGTGATGTGTTTTTTTGGTCTTAATAATAAATTAGTTTAAATATTTAAGAAATTTTATTTAAAATTACTAAGAAACCCCGTTTAAAATTGAATAAAGTCGACAAAGCGTGCTTTTTCCATCTTTATCTTTCTAGAAGAAAAAAATGTAACAAGAGATCTTAAATTTTGCCATTTTTGAAGACCATATCCCTTTATTTTTCCTCTATTTCTTTTTAGTTTATTTTTTAAGTAGCAGCTGCTATTTGTGCTTTTATTTTTTGTGGTTCATTCCTTTCTAGCTCGACACCACTTAACCCCAAAGAGCACTGATAGTTTTAGGGTTGACTTGGCTTCACTTAACTCGCCTCCGTCTCCGTATCCGCCTCCGCCTCCTTCTCCTCCTCCACCAACACCCGAAACCCAACCCCCTTTCAGCCAAGCCGCTGCTTTCAGCTTTCAACGATAGAAATCTGAATAGAAAACGCGCCAAGAAGTGCCAGGACATGGCTCCTGATGACTCATCAACACGGCTAAAAACACAAGCACACACATACACACACTCACACTAATACACATACTGCTTTGCATAATCGGGGAGTGAGAATTGTGGGCTCCCCGGCTTTCTTTTTTTGCATTTGTGTGCCGTATTTGGGGTTGCAAAATAACAAAATGCCGTAGCATACTTTTTTGCGCGGTCGTTCGGTGGAGCAGGTTAGGGGCAGTGAAGTGGAGGGATGGCAGGGCCACGCCCACCGGCCGGCATCTGCCCTAACCCAGTTACTATATAAAATATATACATATATATGTATAGATTTGTATACTATGTGGCATTCGCACAAACATATACAAAGGAAACGCTCGAGGTCAGTCACTTGGGTAATTAAGTACTATTTTAAAATTATTTTTATTTTTTTGGTTATTTGTAAAACAAATAAAGGTTATTTGTGTAACATTTTATCAAAAATATTTATATTATAATTGAAATAAATAAGTGCTTCGAATATAAACTCTATATTTGGGTATCTGTTGATGTGATACCCGGTACTCTTACCTTCTTTTCCCAATAAACCTTAGTTTTTAAAGAAACAACCCTCAAAAAAAAAATGTATACAAATTATTAAACAACAATATATTAATACACTTCTTAACTGCCATCTCTACAAGTGCCGGGTATTAATCCTTTTTTAATAAAACCTTTTAGGATATCATCCCTATTCCTATACCCTCCATTGTAGATTCCTCGATGTGTCTACAAAGTGGAAAATGTTAAAAGAAAGGAGCCCAAGCCAAAACCGCGTTTAGCCAAAGGCAACACACACACACACACACACACAAAAAGAAAGTATGTACATATAGGGGGAGAAAAGAAAAAAAAGCTCTGGAAAAAAGAGCAAAGTGTAGTAACTGGAGGAGTAGAAGGGGCCCAGACACAGAGTGGTAGGGGGCGGCAGACCAAAGTCAAACAAAAAGGAGCCCCAAGGAGTCCGAAAGGAGCTTGGGAATGAGGCGAGGCAAGTGGCTAAGATATGGCCAGGATATGACGCACTTAGCCACAAGTAATTATACTCTAAGCAACAGGTTTAGTCATTTCTCTGAAAATATATTGAACGGTTAATTAGCCAAGGAAATGGTGTTCTTAAAGCAAGAATTAAGGACTTTAAATAAAGGTTTTGGACAGGAATGACCAGCAAGTAACCTATATTTTTAATATCCACGTGTTCCTCATTTAAATTTTAATTACTTCCGCGCCAAATTAGTCACTTTTTTGTACAACCCCCCAGAGACCTCAGGGTATATTCCTGTTGGACTCTTTCCAAAATTAATTCCAGGAAATTTCCCACCTACTTTCCCGCCATATGACGGCCAAAAGCCAAAAAACTTTAAATGGCCTAGGGGGCTTGGGAAGGGGAAAGTCCTTCAACGACAAGGGTTGGCCAAAAAAAATGAAGTCCTTTGGCTGAACAGCAAAAAGCTTTTTTCGGTTAAAATCTAGCAAGAAATAGCCGGGGGGAAAAGTGGATAAAAACGCGGGTGGAAAGGCGGGGAAAAGCAAGGAAAATAAAATCGAAACATGAAAGAAAACTGGGCTGGTCATCAGTAGTTTTGTTGACATTCTTGTACAGTGTATTCGGGATACTATACTACAACTACAACTGCACTAAAAGCCATTCACAGTAAAGGCCTTTTGAGATTTATTTTGGGGCTTTAAGGAGTCTATTTATAATGAAAGGTTAACAGGAAAGTTTAAATTAAATAAATAAATTATATTTCACAGGTTATTCAGGTAAATAAAAGCAAGTTCTGTACTTTATCTTCAAAACTATAAAAGAGAACCCACAACCGTCACCCAGGTGCCAACCTTGGGGGTGTTATAAGCCTCCCAGTGTCTCCAAGGTATCAACATACTACATAACAACAAAACAAAAAACAAACTACCATACAAACACACAGAAAATAGGACACGAAACTCCACCGGCTTCGAGGGGCTCATTAATGGCCGGAAAACATGCAAACAACAATGTTTTTTTTTTCTGCTTTTTTTTTTTATAGTTCGATGGAGCTAAACTAGGATATGAGAAAGGCCCAAAAGGATATAGGCAAGGAGGGGGAAAGCAGGTGACACACGACCCCGGAACTGCGACTGGTGACCCCTTGCACTATGGGGTTTTTGACCACTTTATGTGGCATTTAATCATTTTTTGAAAGTTCTCTGATTTAAAAAAAATTAATGGGAATGTATTAAGAAAACATCAAACTATTATGCCTCATACTCAAAATGTTAATTCTTAACAGCATATTTTAGCAGAACAGCTGCAAAGTCAGCTGTTGCATCCGAAAGCACGTGCGCTAAGTTTGCAATTTTCTCATAGTGATCTGTGAAATTTGATTATTCGTTTAAAACTCCATTTAAAAAGAAAAATAATAATGGACACTGATTTCACAGGTTTGTACTACATGTTAAATGTATTAACTGTTTAAATTGTGCGTGTCTATACTAACTTTTTGTCATTTTATAAATGCACCTTAAGCTGAATTTTGGGAAACAAATTTCAACTTTGGGAAGAGTTTTGAAATAGAAGTGTTCATTAGTTTTCAATGCGTCCAAGTGTATGTTGTAGCGTTGTCAATACTGAGCAAAGGATGTTAGTCTTATTGTGCACTTTTCTGCACTATTGGTGCAATTTAAATTTTTCTTAGATAACCTCACTTTCTCCAACGCCGACTTGGTCGCTGCTTGGAACAGCGCAGAGGGCCGGGCTGAACAAGAAATGGCTGTACAAAGTTTTTTTGAACGCCATTCAAAGAACAATGTGGATAAGGACATTTTAAAAGAAAAAAGCAGCCAATTTTGCAAAATAATGCGTTACAAATGGAACAGTTGTCGAAGGAATTATAAGTACTTTGCAAGTAAGCACGGAAAATGGATAAGCAGCACAACAAATTTACCTATGAAAAATATGGATATGGGCTATGGATACATCAGATCCAATTATTTCGTCCCTAAACTTGTCGAGACGCATAAAAAACAAATGAGTTTTCCACTACCAATTGAGGTAATTGGAATGCTTTCGTGCGAATACGAAGATAATGTTTGTGTTGAAGATGACGAATTTGACGATAGTAGCTTGTTTTTTTTAAATAATATTGAAATAGAAAATGAAATAAATGAATTATAAGATAAATACTACTGTGTGAAGGAATTTTTCCTTTTCTTTTTCAGCTTTTATAGGCATTTGTATGGAAAAACACTGAAATCCAGTATTTTAAACTGACAGTTCCCAGGGAAAGCGTTGTCCGATTTGGTTCAAAATTGCTATATTGTATTAAAATAGCAACAAATATCAGCTCCTTAAATTTCATTAATTTATCTTTACTTTTACCAAATCGTTCCTATGGGAGCTATAGGATATAGTTTCCTGATCCGAACGATTTTCATACTATATGTGCCTAGGATCAAATTATAACGATTGGTAAAGTTTCATGTCGATATCTCCAAAACTGACCGAGTTATTAATTAATGCCACAAAAACAGGTCAAAAACCCCATAGTGCCTTGGCATGGCAACAGTTGATGGATGGACTTTGTTCCCAAAGGAACTTCCCCAACGACAATAATTCCCAAAATTAGGTGTGACACTTCCCCAGAGGGACGCCACAATAGCAAGGTCCACCCTCGAGTGCTCACCCAAATAAAGTTAACTAAATCATGTCCACCCATACCGACTATGACAAATCGGGCAATTCTACGAAAAAGTAGTCCTCCATTAACATGCAAAGTTTATTTAAATCTTTTGTGATTATAAGGCCACGTACTGGTCATTTTTCTTTTGAAGAGATTTTTAAATTAGATTAATAAATAAACCTATTTTATTTATTTATTTAAAATTCTTCAGAAATTATTTCCATTTTCTTGCTTTATTTTGTATTTCTTTTTAGCCCAATAAAACACATCTCATAAAATCTCATAAAAAAAAGTTGACATTGTCGTGCCCTTTTCTGCAGATCTCTCTACCCATTCCCTGCTTTTTTTTTCCAAAATTACAGCAAGTGAACAAAAAAATAAATTAAAATTACAAGAGACACGCATCACCAGCATAGCTTTCGCATTGGAGAACCGAATCACTGGGAAATTGAGGCAATCATCAAGTCATCAACTCAAAGTCAGACAAAATTAACTGGAAGTGATCGGGAACAGTGTCGTTTGTTTCTTTTTTTATTTTTTTATTATTTTTTTTTTTTTTTAGCTGTTTTCTTGTTTTGTTTTTGTAAGGTTGCTCAAGTTCAAGTGGTCTCCACCCCCAATCCCCCCGATCAGATCCCACATATATCTTCCCCAGAATGTCTATATCTTTACTCATCAGTTCAGCACTCATGTCAAATGTCAGTTATGTGTGTTTCAATGCGTTTTCAATTGCAATTACAGCACATTAAGTGATGGGATGAGGGGCACTGTGAAAAAATTAGGGGTCGAAGACTATTATTTGGATTATATTTTGTTTTAAGAAGCCTTGCAGATTTAAAACAAATTTTGTGTTTCATTATTTGTAATAGAAAGTTCTACAATTCTATAGTTCTATAGAGAAAGCTAAAACTTTCCTTTATTTTCCATAATTTTTTTCGAGTGTCTGAAAAAATATGCCTTTCCCATCGATTTGCCAGGACGAGCGCCGGGATTTATGGGTGTGCTTGTGTGGAGAATGAAAAGGATTAGACGGGAGCAACAAACGCTTTTAGCTAAAACAAACAGCGACGCAGTTGCCACGTGCCACTCTCCAGCGGATCTGCCATGTAAAAGGTGGCTTATAGTGGAGAGGAGGTGAGGTGAAAAGGGGGTGAAAAATGGGGCCTGACAGGACGATGACTCATCCAGTTAGCCAACCAGAATGGCATGGAGGAATAACTCCACCAGTCCACCTATCCACCAACTGAATTGAATGAAAGGCACGGGCGCGGGGCTGCCCCGTGTTGCAGTCACCAGAAAGGGCCAAGCAATGGGTTGGATTGTGAGGCAAGTTTGTACTTAACATCTGACATGGAAAATGAGACGGGTCTCCTACGAGGTCTCACACAAACAGTGGGAGTTGGCAGTGGAAGTTATTCATTAAATTATTATTTAAAATAAAAAATAACGATTATTAAATTTAAGAAAACTTTAAGCTAATAGATTTTTCCGAAAAAAAAACAAGGAGTTTTTGAACTATAAGATACCCCATACCATTCCTTAAAAATCTCTTTTTAATCCCACAGTGCTAAAAGGGGAACAGGTCTAAGGGGGTGTGGCACATCCTTGAAGGGTTGCATCACCCGCATTCCCATACACACTCAAAGCTCTTTTGCGACTGAGTGTGCGTGTGTTTGAATGAATCGAATGAATGGAGTTCCTTCCTCAGGAGTTGGTCTGTTTTTTCTATTTTTTTTTTTTGTGGATGTTGCAACAGGATGCCGGGGCATCGAGGATGAGGATGAGATGTCTAACGACATGCAAATATTGTCTGTATGTTGTACATATTTAAAAAGCCGTTTTCGGTTTTACGAGCCATAAAAGATGATGACGGTGGCTAGGATGACGATGGTGAGTTGGTGATGATGATGATGCGGCGGATTGTGTGGGAATTTCCCAAAAGGGGTTACAGACAACAAAAAATAAAAAAAGAATAGAAGGGGGTGTTGCCCCACTGGGAGAGGCTTTTTTTACCAAAAGGGAGATGATTGCAAAGTAAGACTATAAAAAAATAAAGTTTGTAAAATAAAACTCTCTAATTATTTTTGTAAAATTGTTCATAAATTTGTATATTTTTTGTTTAATAATTATGGATTTTTTTATACAAATTATCCTGCCTCTTAGCCGTTTTCACTTCCTTATTGGCTGAAATGCCAGTCATCATGCCAGTTTTTGGGCAGCCACTGAAGTTTGGCCGCCCAAGGGGCATCCCCCAAAATACATATGGAGACTCTAGCTGTCTCTTTTGCACGCAAATCGATGGACAACAAGGGAAGTACACTCAGAAAAATAAAGGTCTACAAACAAGGTTATGAATAAAATTAAGAGAAAATAATAAAGTTATAGTCTAAGTTTTGAAGAATTTTCACTGGAAATCGTATGAAAATGCTATGTACTCGTATATTCTATATCTTACATAGTACCTACATAGATCCTATATCCTATATATAACCTATATCCTTAAAAGAACCTTATATATGATTGATAGAACTTGTATTTTTCAATGGAGAACATATATTTGTATAGAACTCCTATATTATTTTATTATACTTTTTTCAAAAAAAAAAAAACTACTATTACTTATTCTTTTAAACTCTTTCTTCCAGTGCACCATTTACTTAGATTTGGGTCTAGTCTTGGCTTATGGTCTTGTATTACTGTTCCTGACAGCACGAACCAACATTCTGATATGCGATACCCGACAACGGAAGGAATTCGACCAAGAAAACGAAAAGTTAACAAGCCAAAAGACGGCCTAAAGCAAAAAAGAGCCCCAAGAGCTCGACGAGACACACCTGTGGCCGACAGACACCTGTACCGGAAGTAGGAATGAGCTCTGAAAATATTTGGATAACATTTCTTACTATTTTTTATTCAAATACCGAGAGACCCAGCCTTATGCAATGTCATTAAAAAGTCATGAAGACCCGAAAGCGGAACCTGTGGAGAGACACAACTCCTCTTGTTTGTAATTATTATGTGCGTAATGTTATTTTCTTCGTTCTTTTAGTTTTTCTTCATAAAACCCCATAAAAGGGTTAAAGAGTGCCAGAACTCGAGGGGCCAGACCGTTAGAGACGTCGGCAAAAGAATAAAAAGAGCCATACAGTACTCAGTCGTGTATGTGATCATGAATGCAGTTAACGCAACAAAACAAGTTACAAAAAAAAAATAAAAATAAAAATAATATTAATTCTGTGAGAAAGTCAGAAAGAAAAAGTTCTCAAATTTTACAGACATGTGTTAAGTACAGATTGGGGTTTCTACTAACGAGGTTGGAAAAAAAAGAAAGAAGATCCCCACCACCTCAACTTGTTCTTTTCAATTTAAAGCTTAAACTAATCCCTCTTGAACCTCCCTTCTTAAATTCCATTAAAATATAATTTATTTATTGGCCAAAAATTACTCTTAAATCATCAAGGATGAGTCATGATTTTGGTAAATAAATAATATCTTTGCGTTCCACCCTCGACAAGAAAAGAAAAATGCAGAAGCCCTAGTCTTAATATTCATTCGTTTTTTTTCCATCGATTTCCTTCAATTTGGTTGCATTAAATATGCCAATCGGGCTATGAACAAAAGATACTGTCCCCCCTCGATACTACATACCCCCTTTATACAGACACATATGTATATACTCCTATATATGTATATATATAGAAAGATATGCGCAATAGCCGAATTAAGCCGGAAAAGGAGCGGAAACGGGACGGGTATAGAAGCCGAATAAATGACAAAATGGCAAAAACTGAGACAGCAACAACAATGACGACGTCATCATCCAGTAACCTTAACCACCCACTTTATCACTCCCACTCCCATATCCACCCGCTTGTCCTGTGTGCAGCTTGGGGTCCTGTGAGCCCAAAATGTTTGATTGATACGCATGAATCATGTTACCCAAAGTGGAGAGTTCACAACGAATAGAGCTACAGTGCAGGGCTACAGTGAAGCCAGGATAATATACACCATTCATAAAAAGTATAAAAGGAAAGGAAAATATATATACTAAGAAGCTAGAGAAGCTAGAAAATTAGTATAGCTATAATTTAATAAATACTATTATAGTAAATAAATAAAGTATAATTAAATACTCTACAGTATTATTTGAATTGTATTTTTTGTCATTCTATGCTATCCTTTTATCGAATATCCTCTGTATTTTGTCATTTTCCCCCCAGACAGTTGACGTCTTCATCATTCTTTTTTGGTTTTTGGGGTTGAAAGATTCGGATTTTAATCGGACTACTTAACGATTGAATTGTTGTTCAGTTGCAGTTTTTATTTTATTATTCCTTTATATATTTTGTTTTCTTTACATCCCAGACTTCCTTTTGTTGTCTTTCCTGGGGGGAATCCTAGGGGCTAGTGGGAGTGGCGGATGACAGGCAAGTTGGGCACCAAATTGTTGACGCCAAGTTGGCGAGACAAAATCATTAAAGAAACATGAGGCTAAAATAACAAAATTAACGACCCTAGGCAGGAGTAGGGCATGTGAAGTTGGGGGAGAGAAAAATAACATTCAAGGACATGGAACTACTGGCAGCTTCACAACATGAAGGACTTTCTGTGTAATGTGGTGTGAAAAATCAATGGACCTTCAAACTCTCTCGCTCTGAGCTCACAGCTCTCTGCTTCCTTTTTAGTAACAGGGCGTATGCGTAATATTTATTTATTTATTAATTTTTCTATAACAAACATATGTATATAAGATATCTTATAAAGTGTAGCGTTGAAATTAGACTTAATCTCAAGGTTCGACCCGAAAGCTTTTGGATCATTTTTCAATTTTTTTTTTTTAAACAAAGATAAGCCCTTGTGTTTTGTCATGGCTCCCACACACTTACAAACACACATTCAAGTCTAGAAACTAGTTTTTCTTCAAAGTTCAAGCCAACTTTTCAAAGTCAAACAAAACCAAATAAAAACAAAAGAAAAGAAAAAACCTCAGACAGCTGAAGCAGAAAAAAAATGTTACAGGCCCTTTAGACAAACTTTAAAAATAAAACAAAAGAAGCCCAAGGGCATTTAAATGGGGACGGGGGAACCGAAACCTATGTAAATTAAACCTTATTTTTTTTTAAAGAAACTTGAATTTAATTCATTGAGGTAAAATGAGGAAATAAACGGAAAACCAAAGAAAAGGGAAAGTTACCCGAAATATTTCCTTAAATTATTGAAATTTTATTAATTATTACTAATCTTATTGTATTAATAACTAAGTCTTCTCTAAAAAAGAATAATTTTTCTTAAAAATGCAACAAATTGCAACCACGCCCACTTTTTCTCTCTTTTTTTTTTTTAAGAGAAAATCTGGAACATTGTCATTAACATGGATATGCTAAAAATGGAAAATGGGAAAAAATAAAGCCCCAAGAGCCACATCATTATTATTAACATAATCATTGGTCTGATCTTTGGGGTTTCGGTCTCTAAAAATAACTGTGCACGCATTGCGTTGCGTTATATGCATTTCCCACCCAACAAAAGCAAAAGCCTACGAAAAGCACAGCAAAGGCAACAAACGACAACAGCAAGCCAATGACAACAATAAAAGTATGTCAGGCTGAATCACAGAGGCGTATAGATAGATGTATAGATATACATATAGCTAGAATGCACACTCAACTAAAATACGAAAAAATTAATGCATTTTTCATAAGAAAATGAGTAAAATTGAAGCTCGACTCGGCTGGGGGGAAGTGATGTAATTCAAACCGTCTCTAGATATAGGAGAAGTCAAGGCAAGTCAACGGGAATCGATTCTAAAACCTAATTGTTTAACTTTATCGATAATTATCGATAATTTTTACACAAATAAAAGTCATAATCTTTATATTCAACTTTTCTTATTTTGAAAATATTTTAATCCTATAGAAAAACGATATTTCCGATAAATACGTATCTAAAATAGATTTCTTCAGCTTTCCATCCCCAATTCCGAATAAATTATCGATTTCAAAAGCATTTCTATTTATGTATTTCTCTCACTGCTAGTTAAACCCACACTTAAACCACTTAAGCATAACCAAATAATTATGAATTAAAAAAAGCGGAAAAAACGAAAGAAAAATGTCAGTAATTTACTTTATTACATAGCCAACATAAAAAAAATGAAAATTGGCCAGGCAATTTCCGTTTAACAACCTCACAGATTTGTTGGTTTTATTCCGCAAAAATTCCGCAACACTTTTAAAGCAAAAAGATATTCATTTTCAAAAATAGAATATTTCTTTGGGAGCTTGTTTATTTACTTTCTCGTGCCCTATAAAGCCCCCTCCATGGGTCTATATGGGATCATTAGCTTCTTGCAAATTCAAATCTGCTGGCCAGATGTTTGCATTTTATGTTGCAACTGATACAACGGAGACTTTTCACCCATTTATGGGAATTATGTTGCAAATGTGGGCTATATATGAAGTGTCCCATGTCCCGTAAAATTACGTAATTCTTTGCTAGCCGGCTTAGATTTTTTTTCGGTTAATATTCTCAACGTGCTTGACCATCCGGTCCGGTAAAACTGGTTTCTGATAGTGTCCGATTGCTCTACCCTTCTGGCCTCTATATATTTTTTTTCTATATAATTTATTTTTCAAACACACTGTACCTGTTAGTGGAAATGAGCCACTTGCTGGCATCAAGGCGTGAAAGAGCGGAGAGTCGCTTGGGAAAATCGGAGAGCGCACATTTCCCCATTTCCCACTATTAACCCATTTTAGTTTTCGACGTACACGACGTACGTGTAAAAATAAACAACACAACAATTTCTGGCTCTTGCATTTTTTTCTTCTTCCTCATATCTGTATCTCTAGCTTTGGCTTTGCGTTTAGATGTAGATGTATCTTTTTCTCTAGCATGTAGATGTATCTGACTAGCTGTATCTCGGTGTAGGCGTGAATGTTGTAGCCGTATCTGCGAGTGTGTCGTTGACGTCGGCGTCTGGCTTTCGGCCATCTGTTGATATTCTGCCAACGTTTACTGCAGCAATGCCTTTGGCACTTTCAGTTAATTGCTTCATTTTTAAGAGAATACTCTGAATGGTAAGTAATACGAAATAGAAAAACAGCAATAAATTCTGAAGAATCTTTATTGCTATTATTTGAGTTTTTCCTCCAAAGATAGCTTCTTTTTCATTAATATTTTATTGGCTTTTTGAATTCTTTGGAGGTTTACTAGAGTCATATTTAATTTTTTTTTTTCAACCTATTTCTTACTTTTTCTTCAGTTTTAAAGTTTCCCATTTTTTTCTTCTTTGAAATTATTCTTTGAAATTTTTCTAATACCTCTAACATTTCCCCAAAATTTCCTCATACTTTTCTTACCAATTTTCAGCAATAAAAAAAAATAAAGACGCGTTGGAATTTGTCTTTTTTTTTAATTCTGGGTGGCACGTCATGCCGTTGTTCCCTCATTTTTTGGTTTATTTATTACTTTTTTTTTTAGTTCTTGCACAATGAGGTCATCAACCATCAACTGGCTGTCTGGTCGCTGGCCACCAAAAAAACAAAACATTTCAACTTTAAATTCCGCATTTTTCAAGCGAATCACAAATCATGAGTCACTATGCAGATTGCAGTACTTTGTTAGAAATTTAAAAATTAAAAACAAAGCAAAGGTAATTAAATGGTTCTTAAAATGCGAAAAAACACGTTTTTCAAACAGAAGGGCTGAGTAAGACTTGAAGAATTGTCAGAAATATGAATTTAATCAAAATTATTATCAACTTCCGGTGTAGTTCAAAGTTATTACAAACAAATGCTGAAAATTCTATGAATCGATACAAGTAGTTTGTAATAAAATGAAAAAAGAAACCATTACCAATTAATTCCATTTTTTATGACCCAAAGAATGCACCAGAAGAGCAGAATAACTATATCAAATTCCCTTTTAAAAAACAAACGTGCTTCCTGCTGGCTCTTCCAATAATAAATTCTAAAATACAAAAAAAACTAAAAAACTTGCGTAATAAACAAACAACATGGCCCAAAACAACAAGGCCAAAATAAATAAACAAAAAAATGTATGTGATTTTTTTAATAGGATTTTTCAACAAGCGAGTGCTTAAGATTTGATTTATGAGATTTAAAACGAGGGAGAGGGTCTATTTTGTAGATTTTCCAACAAAAAAAATATATATATTGAGGGAATTAGTTGTATGATAAGATCTTTAACTTACTCTGGTTCTGGTTGGCCATCAGCTTCGCATTCGATTATAAATGGATTGTCGCTTTCTTTATTTGGTTGTGCTACTTTAAATAAAAGATCTCCGGGTGCCGGTTGCTTAATAATTCGAGGTGGAGAGTTGGCTAAAAAAACAAAGACAAGTATATAAATATAGGTCCTTAACAAGATCGATGAGGATTGTAAATCTTTACACTAATTGATCGCATAAATTGTTGTCCTCCATCCCCTCTCGAGCTATCTTTTATTTTTAGATCTTGTTTCAAAAAAGACCAAATTGCTTCACTAATTTTAAGCAAAATGGAGCAGGACTTGGGGGAATACTTAAGGGGGATACCATGGAGTGGGTCTCCCAATAGAAACTCTTCTAAGGCCACTTTTCTGCCTTAAATCTCAAGTGATGTATGAAGCTGTTTTCGATGAGCTCTCTCTACACGAATGCACCTGAACTATATGTGTTTTCGTTCTAAGAATACAATTTCAAGTGAGTTATGAATGGAATTTATTGGGGGATTTGTGGAAATTGGTTCAAGGGGTCTTCTGGGGTTCTATTTGATGGGTTGGTAGGTTATTTCGTATTGGGATATTTGTATTATAAATAATAATTAAAATTAATCAAGTCTTTCAAGTCCACTTACTTGTTCCTGCCGTTACACTGCCCAAAAGGGCAGTCACTAATAACGCGGCCAGCATCGTTGACTGCCGCCACATGTTGGTCCTTCTAGGTCGGAGTTCGAACTCCTCCTCGTCGTTGATGTTTTTTTTTAAATATTAAATGGAATGTGTATTTAATTTGCGGTATTATTTTGCAATAGCTCGGATGCCCTCTTCAATTCCAAATACAATTTTCTCACTAATGAAAATTGCATGCGAGCCGAGCTTCTATTATTTAATTTTCTGCCACTAGATGCTGCACTGCAAATACAATTATTACGTTGATAACAATGACTCTTGGTGTCTGTCGAGGCGGGAAAACTTAAGACACTTTTCAATTATGATGCGCGAGAGCGAGATGGGCGGATATATATAATATAGGTGTGTATTAGATGGGAAAAGTCTCTGGTGTGTGGGTGGTGTTGTGTGCGAGTGGGTGGCTGGCTGGTTGGCTGGCTGGCTGGCAGTAAAAGTTTAGCACTTCTTGTCTGGTCTGAGCTGAAAATAGAGAGAAAAGTGAAAAGGAGTATAAGTCGTGAGTAAAATGCAATTATTCCACACGAAAGTGTATCTCTAACTTAATGACTGGCAGATGTTGGGCTCTAAATGAATGGAAATGACAGTGTTGGAAGGCATAATAGTTGTAAGAGTGAAAGACTTGGGAAATTTAAAAATATATATATTTTAATAGCTGTCCAGGGAGGTGACAAAGGATACAAGTATTTTTAAATATAATCAAGTTTCTAGAAAAATTACAAAAACTTGTCCAGCTTTTATTCCAAAGCGAGGACAAAATAGCAAAAACACACCTTATCGCCTTGAACAGCGACCCTCAATAGAAAATTCGATATCGAATGCTAGTTGCCATTTCGAACTGCAAAGCCGAAACAAGACAACACAATATCGATTATTGTTAAGTTTTATTACTATTTTGCCTTGACAAAAAAATAAAAAATAGGAAAAACCAAAATAGGCAGAGGAAATGGCCAAGAGAACCGAGACAATGGGTGAACGGAATGCAACAGAGCACCAAAGCCAGACACAAAGCCCCATCAACCGTCAATGAATCAATTTCACTAAAATAGTGACAGAATGGGGTGTTGGTTGTTGGTAACGTCATAGACCTGGTTCGGGAAAATGTGCCAGGGCAGTTAGCAAATTCTGAAAGTGACAACAGAAAGCATAAAGGAAAAACCAGCAAGACAAATAGAGATACCCTAGAGAGAAGGTGTAGCACTTCCAAAGCCATTCAAGAGTTTGTAGCTTACAATAGTGTGACCAAAGGCACAAAAAGGACTAGTTTCAAAAGAAGAATCCATAGAGAATGAATATATACATTATAAAGTGTGTGTTATGATACTTTATCAGCTTGTAATGACAAATACTTTCAAATATATTAAACTATTCCAACCATCTAGGAATTCAAACCTCAAAAAAGTGTGACCAGAAGCCCAAAACTGAGAGGATTGCGAAATAATCCCTAAAGCATTGTCCTTTTTTGGCAGAAACAGAAAGCCCCCACTTCAAAGGTGAAAATACCCATTGTTTCGAAGCAAAACAAAAGGGTTAGGAGAAAAACACCCCCAATGGTGTGTGCTGGCCCCCCCTTTTGGGACGCTAATTGAATTAGCGTTTTTTCCATTGACAGGTGCCCAGTGCCACAGACCGTAGTCAGTGTTTTTCTGCCCTGTTCGCCGCCAAAGCCTTTTCAAATTGGCTAAAATGCTGAACTGCAACGGACGTTACACGATCCGTATTCCATTTATCTTTGATTTGTTGGATTTATAAAGGAAATCAGGCCCTAATAGTGATGCAGCAGCAGCAGCAGTTCCAGCACTTTCATCATTTCCATCATCATCACCATCAGCAGCAGCAGCATCCAATCCAGCAGGTGCAATCAGACTCCCAGTTGGAGCACAGGACCTCGCCAGACTTGGAGGCGGAAAGGAATCGGAATCGGGACCGGGACAGGCAACAACATCGCTCTTCGATGGATTTCCGTAACCTGTGTCAGCGACTGGACGTGGATAGCTTGAGAGGTAGATATCTAGTCCTTGGCCTCTTACTCTTCAATCTCTATATACTCGCTATACTCTCTATATTCCCCAGCCAAGCTACCATCTCTGCCGCAAATAAAGTTGCCCAAGGCCCTGCCCAAGTTGCGAGGCCGCAAGATATTCCGCAGCTCCAAGTCGGGCTCGACTAGAGCCAATGCTGGCTCCACCAAGGATAGGGGCTACTCAGGACCACCTCAGCAGCAGCAGCAGCAGCAGCTGCAGGTGGCCGCCACATCCCAGCAATTCATCAACCGGACACCCCAAAGGATCTCCACGATTAGTTCGCTGATGTACGAGGGCGGTGGCGAGGCGGCTGCGGGTGACATCCGGAGATCAGAGTCCCAGCCGGGCACGTACCGCAGTGCCGGCAGTCTGGACGACGACTACTACGCTCCGGGCAGCGGGGAAAGGGCCTCCCGTCCCATCAGTCCCATTAAGATCCCGTCCGGAAGCGAGGAGGCAGCCGGATCGTCTCAGCCCCCCACTCTCACCCAGAGGATCCAGAAGGGCTACAAGAGTCTCAGCGAGCTGCGGCTGAAGCACATCTTCGCCAAGCAGACCACGGTGCGGCGGGACAACATCGAGGTGGATCGCTACGTGGAGCAGTACGAGCGGGAGCTCAAGTCCGAGAAGCGAGCCCGGGAGCGCCGGGACCGGGAAATAGCCGAGAACTACGACATCCAGATCAAGACCCTGGCGGGCACTCGGCAGAACACCTTCGAGGAGGACGAGGTGGAGCACGAGCAGTTCGAGAGGAACAACAGACACCTCCACCAGGACACGGACGAAAGCGGGTTGGAGGCCACACCTCCGCTGCCAACTCGTCGCAAGCCCGGCATAGCAGCCACCCGGTTCGCCAAGGTCCGCAAGCCGCCTCTCGAGATGGAGGCTTCTGGAGAACAAGAGCCAGATCCGGATCACGATCGGGATGCCCAGACATCGCCTCCCAGGGAGAACCAGCCTCCACCACGTTCCAGCAGCTACAAGCAGCTGCTGAGCAAGCTCCCCCACCTGCCCAGCCTGCCCAATCTCCCCCAGCTGTCCAGGACCAAGGCCGAGTCCAAGGAGCCCAAGCCAGAGGCCACAGCCAAGTCGGGTCTGAGGCAGAACATCAAGAGAATACGCAAGTCCATCAAGCGGCCGGCCAAGCCGAAGCCCAAAGTGCCGGCCAGCCAGGACACCGACGACGAGGAGGAGTCGGAGGAGAAGAAGGCTCCCCACAAGGACTCCAACAAGGCCCCCACAGCCTCCACAAACCTGAGAGCTCGCCTGGGGAGATTCGCTTCCACGGAGCAGCTGCAACAGCGCTGGCGGAAGAGCTTCAAGCGACCCAAGGACGAGACCCCCAAGGAGGAGAGCGCTGCCGTGGCGGGCGGAGTCCTGGGGGGCTTCCTGCTGGGCAGCCAGCTGGAGAAGACCCTCGGGAAGCTCAACGAGAAGATGCACCAGATCAAGTTTTTTCAGAGGCAGGGCCAGGCGGGGGCGGCGGCCAAGGAGCCGAAACCCAACACCGTGGGCCACGAGCCCGTGGAGCTGGACGACGACAACGAGCTGGAGGCCACCTATCACCGCAGCGATAGCGACGACAGCGGCGAGGATGTCTCCGCTGACGAGGCGTTTGGCGAAGTCCAGCCGGAGGATAGTCCGGAGCATCTCCGCAAAAAGAAACCACTACTGGCCGAGGAGGAGGGGCCCAGGGAGAGGGAGGGTTCGGCTGCGAAGGAGCAGGCTGAGGATCAGGCATCCCTACCGGCAGCTAAGGCCGCCCACGCTACTCGCCAGATGGCGAAGCTGGCGGAGATTCAGGCTGCGTCAAAGGGCGGGGCTGGAACGACGGCTTGGAGCAGCGAGTCCCTCGAGGAGATGGCCGACGAGGACTACCCCCGAGTCCTCATCCACCAAGAGCACTCGGATCACTTTGAATCCACGCTGATCATAGCCGTGGCCACCACGAGTCCCTCGCCCCAGCAGCCCGCCCCGAAGGCCAGTCCCTGGCTGCCCAACGACCAGATCATTGCCGGCTTCAAGCAGGAGCCGGCCTGGCCAGCTCCGGCCCTCTACAAGCCCAAGAGCATAGACATCTTCGAGGCCTCCGGCGGAGGCACTGCCTTCGCCGACTTTGACGAGGCCCTCCGGAATGCTCCGGTCTTGAGGATAAGCGCCGGGAGCATAGCCTCCAGCATTGAGGAGAAGGACGAGGGCCACACCCGGGTGACCAGGATACGCGTCCAGAGTCCTCAAATCGGCAACAGTCGCGAGAGTCTCATGGCCCAGGACGAGGAGGAAGAGGAGGAGGAGGAAGAGGAGCCTGAGGGAGACGAGGAGGAGGACCTGGAAATGGAACTTCCTGTGGAGGCTATTGACCTGGACGACTCGCTCTCGGAGCGTCCTCCCTCGGCCTCGCCACCGCCTCCACCTCTGCCCCAAAGGAGGCCGCCGCCCATCCCCAAGCCGATAATCGATAACACACCGATATACGATGCCGTGCCCCCACCACTACCGATAACCAAGCCGCCCGAGAACGCGGCGAAGCCAGAGCCCCATCCGGCCCCATCCGCGGCTAGGGTCTCTCTGCCCCAGAGAAGCGCCTCCATGTCGAGGCCGGCCAAGCCCCTGGTGAAGACCAGCTCCCTGCGGCTCACCTACAACGAGCAGGTCCGGCCGGGGGACATCGGGAAGGTGAACAAGCTGATATCCCGCTTCGAGGGCGGTCGGCCGCGCCTCTGCCCCCGCCGGATGCACAGCGAGGAGTACGAGCGGGCCTGCGACGAGGAGGAGGAGGTCCTCCAGGAGGTCCTGCTCCAGAAAGTGCGAGCCATCGACTCCGTAACGCCCACCAATCGGAACGTGGTCGTGATACCACAAATCACCCTCAACAACAACGCCGAACGGGAGCCGGAGGAGCCCAGGGAGAGTCCCAGAAGGAAGGATACTAGTGCGGATACTGGTCAAAGTCTGGATCGTCAGAACTCGAACTGCAGTCGGTCGGAGTACGGATCTCCCCTGGCCTTTCCCAGCAATCGACGCAGCTGCACGCCCACCAACATCACCAACAATAATCCGACTCCGAATCCCTCCAATCCGAATCCAAATCCGAATCAGAATCCGAATCCGATAGCCATTCAGCACCAGAGACGCAGCCGACGCTCCATGACCCGCGACGATGACAACTTCTATAGTTTCGATAGCGACGAAGGTGGGTTTATCGATAACTCCTATCGAACTAAGATCCAACTTTGAAGTGATATTCTTTTTGGAATTCTTTCAGAGAACAGCTACTACTCGATAAGTCCCTCGGGAAGCAGTCGCTATGTGGTGGAGATTTAATCGAATCATAGTATTAGATCGATATTTTAGGAAATGTGTATCGATAAATGGTCTTTTTTTTCTTCTAGCCTAAGTCCTTGATTATTTGAATAAAGTACAACTTGTAAAAGCGACTAAGATAGTTTTAATTTAAATTTTAAATATTTTTTATCTTTAATTTCCAAGTAGGGGTGGAAAGGAAAAGTCGAAAAGGAAGTTGATTAATGCCAAGTTAGGGTGCCAGTGCCAGGGTGCCAGCTGACACTATCACCCACCCCATATACCCTCCACCCCATATGGTGGTTGCAATGATCCTGCAGGACCTTCCCCTACCTCCCTAGCGCTCTGACTCGCTGACTGAGCGCATTTTAATTGATAATTTATGCTAATTAATTAATTTTGTAAAAAATGCAGTCAAGGGTGGCACAGCCTTCTATCCTTTTATCCTTCCAATATTACACTGTATATATATACCGGCCTGTGCAACATATGCCGCCAGGCCTTCGGGATAATGCACTTTTGGCATTTGGATTTGGTGGCATGGTTCTCTGATATCCGTGGAATGGAAACAATCATGTTCTCGATTCGTTGCAGGACATCTGTTTGGAGTAGCCTTCCTTATTGAGTTTCTGGTTCTTTTTTTTTTTTATTTAATTAATTTTAGCTTTTTGGGAAACATGAGGAAAATATTTAAAAATTGTTAAGGTATTTAACAAGATATGTAAGAAAGAAAAATATATATATTTTATATCTAAGGCATAATTATTTATGAAAGATTTGGGTTCGAGTCTTGTACTTCTAGATCCTTGTTTCTATTTTATTTTATTTCTTTAAAGAAGAAAAAACAAATAAGAACTATTAGGAAGAGTTATGGGTGTCGAAATATTCATGTAATTCTTGTTTTAATATTTTTTTTAAATAAAAATTAACTATTATTGTCGGTTTAATAATTCATATTCTATTTACAAAGAAATTCCATCAAGAATATCTAATTTTCTTCATCATTTTTTTGAAATATATATATTTTTTTAAGTTTCCCTAAATAATTTCTTTATAAAAACTTGCAGATTCTTTGATTTTTATTCTCAGGCTTTTAATTTCTCTCTCTTTAGGATGAGTCCCTTCAGTATATGTCCTGTTCTGACTTTGATTTCGAGTAACCTTGGCCCTTTGCCTTCTACTGCAATGCAGTGGTCGCCTCCCATTTCCACTCACTGGGGCTTAGTCATTTTGCAAGTGGGGCTGCTGATTCATTAGTCGGCTTAGAAATTCAAGCTCTTGTTTCTCTATTTCTTGTGGGGTCACACCAGGCCTTTAATCAGAGCAAATTAATAAGCCCAGGCAGCGGCCCAGGCCCTCCTCGTTGTGGTTCGCTTTCGTCATTAATTAAACTTTGCTTGTGCCCGCCGACTGCCTCCATATCTCCACTCTAGTGACTAATTTTCCCCGCCTCGTCTACGAAAGTAATGTAATTCTTGATATGGTATACACTATACACAAGTTATGAGTGTAGAGTTCTCTAATTTTCACGCTTAGGCCCCCATGGAAGCAAATTAAATGCCAATAA
Source organism: Drosophila pseudoananassae pseudoananassae (assembly GCA_018153035.1). Lineage (NCBI taxonomy): Eukaryota > Metazoa > Arthropoda > Insecta > Diptera > Drosophilidae > Drosophila > Drosophila pseudoananassae. The sequence continues at coordinate 896,036 of JAECXR010000023.1, read as the reverse complement.
ATTTTCCAAAAACTGAAATAAGGCGGGAAGACCATGGGAGACCATACCAGCAGAATTATTCTTTTGTTGATTTTTGGGCAGCAATTAAAAGGGAAAAACTATAACCCCGTCCCGGGAAAAGCAAATAATGTGCGAAATTATTTGGTTTATAGGTTAGGTAGCCGAAAAATCAAACACACCAGGACTATATAGATATATGGAGGTTGCAGCAACCCTCGTTGGGAAAACGCAGCTACAGCTGCAAGCAGAGTTATTTGACACGCGACCGAAAGTATCTACGAAATGTTGCCAAAGGACTTTCAGATACAAACCGAGGGACAGGCACACACACCACCATATCCCCATGAAAAAATAAATAGAATAAAATCCACCCCAAAACCTGAATTGAATTCCTCGCTTCCCTTTGTTCAATATTCCTTTTTTTCTCGCAGTGCATGTGTGTGGTCAGCTTGGGATATGGATTAAATGAATGATTGACAGAGTGACCGAATGCCGCCTCAGATATGCATCGAGCGGATGAATAGCTCTTTCGGCTCTGATTCCAGAGCTCTATGCTTTGTGCTTTTGTGATAAAAGTTTAATTTTAATATTTTAATCAGATTATGTTTGAAGCAATTTTCAAGCACTTAAAAAAAATGTATTTACTGAATTAATAGATCTTATTATTTTTATCTTTTTATTAAATGTTTTTATATTATTTAATACTTTTAATAAATTTAATAGTAGTTTAAATAAAATCTAGAAAATAAGAAAACTATTATTTTGTACACTTAACCTCTCAAATACTTTAAAGCAATTTCCCCTGTACCCATTAACCCACTAAAAGCATCTAAAAAATTAAATGAAAAACAATTAATCAAATAGATTCCGCAACTCTCTTTTTATTTTAGAGGAAGTTGGGGGAAAAGGCGGAAAACTCAAAGGAAGTGAGTCAAAATAGGCGCAAAACTTTTAACCGCAATGGCCGGGGAGGGGCTGGAAAAGCCCGGGGGAGGGCAGGCATTTTCCACTGGGGAGTTGCTGTCAGGTTTCCGGACCACAGACGCGTGGAGTTCAATGCTCCGCCGGCGAGGCAACATAATGCAATTTATGAAATGGGAGCTCGGTGCCTCCCCTCTGGTAGGAGGAGGGGGAATAGCCACATTTAAAACGGAGCAACTAACTAACGCATTAAACGGAAGTTTTAAGTCCACAACTAGCCAAAGAGGTAAATGTTGGCAAAAGCCATAAAAAAAATTTAAAATAAAATAAAATTATTTTCTTGCCTTTATCCCTCCTTTCATTTATGATTGAAAATTGTTAATATTTACATATTTTATTTAAAAAAATTTATTTGTAAAATTTATACTTAATAAACAGACATGAATGTATTTATTTTGTCAACATCACCACTCTCGAAATGAAGATCTCGCAAATCCCTGATCAAATATCGTTTTCTGTCAATACCTACATATTTTTTATCGTCGAATCTTTATTTGATTTGAGCTTCCATAAATAAATAAGAAGAAAAAAATTAGTGATTATTTTTTTTGCATTTTGTGACTCAAACTTATTTCTTTTTTATGTTTTTTTTTCGTTATGAGCTCACGTATTTGTTAAAAGACACACCCAAAACTGAGAAAAAATATTCAAAGAGCTTAGGGTTTGCGGTTCAGTTTGTTTTTCGAGACTCTCTTTATTTCAATATTTCAATATATCTTATATCAACATTTGTTCTCAAGATTTTTTTTAAGAAATTGAATAAACTATAGAGGTGCGACTCGTACTCTTTATTCTGCAAAGAAAAATTTGATAATATTTCTTGGCCATTTTCCACTGTAACTGTAACATTTAACCCAAATGATGAGTGCTTTTTGCCCAAGTAGCCCCATTGGGCCTAAAAACCCCAAACAAAAATATATATAAACATGCAAGTTGGAAAAGAAAAAAGTCTGGGAATGGAGTGGCAAGGTAATGCAAATTGCAGTCTGCCGCCACTCCTGTCTGTGTGCAACTGTGCCACATGGGGTTTTCACTAGCGGACTGCCACGCCTCCCTGCCCCCCATGGACCGACCCCACGATTTCGTCCGAAAACACTTAAAAGTGCAATGCACTCGACAACTCGGCAATCGCAACGGTACTGGCACCTAGAGTTGCCACAAAACATGGTTGATAAAACTAGCGAAACCAAGCAAAAAAAAAATCACTGAGAAAAAAATCTATTACGATTGTTTGGTTAAAAAAAAATATATAAAATCTTATAAAATTTGATTAAAAAAAAAAATATAAAAAATATTTCCTCTTACAAGTTCGAACCTAAAGCATGAAGCTAGAATAGAAGCTAGAAGACTTAGTTTTAAGGTAATTTTTTTAAAATATGTCTATTATTTATTTTATTTCATATTTTTTTAATAAATTTTACATATTTTTAAAGCCTTAAAACTTGACAAAATTTGATGAAATATCTAATACATTTTCTAAGCCTTTTAGAAGCTTTCAATTAATTTACACCCAACATTTTTTCAGTGTAAATGAAGAGATATGGTGGCAGGCCAACAAAAACAAAAGCAAGGCAACTAAAAAAGCAAATAAAAGGTAAACAACAAACATCTAAGCGCGGCAACCGCGAAAACCGCCAACCGGCATCAAGTCCCCTTAACCCACTACAGCCGACCCCCTCCCTCCCCCTTCCTTAACCCCCTTTTGGACACACACACTGGGGTATTATTTTTTGCCGGCACTATAACCCCACAGATATGGAGAAGTCGGTGCGAAAAAAGGCCTTAGAAACGTTAAAATAGAGGGGGGAAAAAAAAGAGTCGTTGACTAATCAAAAGTCTGAAAGGAAGTTGCAAGAATGAAAATGGCAGAAGCCAGCCATCAATGGGCTAGACTTTTTACAAAAATGTATCCCTAATTCATCCAAAGAGATACACGAGACAAATATTAATTTAAATTTGGAATTAATTCAAATAATTAAATAAAATATAGAAAATATATAAAAATACACCCATAGGAATTTTTGTTCAAGAGACTAGAGTTTTTGGAGAAACTTTACTCCACTTTTAGGCTAATATATTTTAGATTTTTTAAAATTAATTTTAGTAAGTATTTTTACTTTATTTTTCTTTACAAAAAATACTTTGATAACTCAATTGACATAATCCTTTGTTTTAATCATTTTTTTATACCCTTGCAGAGGGTATTATAATTTTGGTCAAAAGTGTGCAACGCAGTGAAGGAGACATCTCCGACCCTATAAAGTATATATATTCTTGATCAGGATCACCTCCTGAGTTGATATGAGCATGTCCGTCTGTCTGTCCGTCTGTCTGTCTGTTTCTACGCGAACTAGTCTCTCAGTTTTAAAGCTATCGTCTTGAAACTTGGCACACACCCTTCTTTCCTTTGCACGCAGTATATAAGTCGGAACGGCCGGGATCGGCCGACTATATCTTATAGCTGCCATATAACTGATTGATCGGAAATGGTATAACTTTGGTGTTTTTAGAGTTACAGAGTTCAGATTTTGTACGAATGCTACTTTTGGCAAAATCATACGACCTACCAAATTTCATAAGGATCGGCCGACTATATCATATAGCTGCCATATATCTGATTGATCGGAAATGCTATAACTTCGGTGTTTTTAAAGCTAGAGAATTAGGATTTAGTACGAATGCTATTTTTGGCACAATAATACAACATGCCAAATTTCATAAGGATCAGCCGACTATATCCTATAGCTGCCATATAACTGAACAATCGGAAATTAACAAACTTTGGTGTTTTTGAAGATAAAAAGCTGGAACTTCGTACAGATTCTATTTTGGGTCAGTTATATCTTATAGCTGCCATATAACTGAACGATCGGAAATGGTATTTGGTAAAAATACCAAATTTGGTATTTTTGAAGATGGAAGCTTGGTACTTTGTTTAAGATTTTTTATTGTAATAAATTGGTTATTTTATGATATTCTCATAAGGATCGGCCAATAATTCGATGTTTGCGATATATATCCGGTTTTAACTGCAAGGGTATATCAACTTCGGCTCCGCACGAAGTTAGCTTTCCTTTCTTGTTTTATTTTGAATTATTTTTAACAATTTAAATTGTTATAACTCTCTGACAGAATGAATATTGAAACGGCTAAGCTTATCAATTAGTTAACTTAATGATTTATGTATTAAATAAATATTTAAGTATAAAAACTAAAAAGAAAATTCCCCTGTTTCTGTTTCAAGTTTCCAGACGTTTTTTGTCACTTCCTTCCTTGGCGGAGAATCGTATTTAGTTTCTGGTTCTGTAAACATTAAAAACTATTTTCGGTGGGTATTGGCGGGTAACTATTAGGGATTGGCAGGCAGTTGGCAAAAAAATAAAAATAAAATAAAAAAAATGTATAAATTGGCGAGGCGGCGAGTCGAAGAATAAAAATGAGAAAAAAGAGCGAATAAAACTGAAACGAATAAGAAACAAAATTGGAGGCAATGGATGAATGATGACATCATCGTTTGGTGTTTGTTTTTATTCGATTACTTTTATTTTTTTCTTGTTTTGAGCAGAAAAACAGACTATTTCCTGGCTTATTATTGATTTTTTTCGGAATTTTTTTTTTCGTCGGCAAAAAGGATTTTTTTGTTTTGTTTTGTGGTTGCCTGCCACATGCAACATGAAAGATGACATCATGAAAGGATTTCGGATGTTTGTGGCAGGGAGGAGATGGTAGCCAGAAAATTGGATTAAAACTGCCACAGAAACTGGGCGAAAAAAGAATGAGAAAAAGTGTGCGAGAAGACGAGCTGAGAAATGAAGAGACACAGGCAAAAAAAAAAGTGACGTAATCGGCGGGCCAGCTGTTTGAATTTGAATTCCAATTCGAATTTGAATTTGGAAGCTAAAAATGTGAAACGAACGAAAATCCACATGGCAAATAGCTATATAGACATAAAGCTATACTATATACCATTCCAAGCCCGCACGCATAAATTTTATTTATATATTTACTCAATTTGTGTGTATTTTTAAGATTTCCTTTTTTTTTTGGGCGTTTCATTTTAATTATGAGAAATGCCAGGCAATTGCAGGCAAAAAAAAAAATATCAACATAAATCTTGGAAGATGGAGATAAAGATAGAGAGAGAGGGAGAGAGAGATCGATCTTATAGATACATCTCGATGATATCATAGAAAAGCCAATAAGAATGGCTAGAAGAATCATACAAGTTTCAGTTCAATTGTAAAAAAAGGAAATTAAATTTTAAAAAAATATAATATTGCTTGGGGATGATTATGTCACATCATCATTAAAAATAACCTTGCCTAAATAATAAAAATATACTAAAAAAAACATCAAGTATTTGTAGAACACTCCATGATAACCTTTCCATTTCATAAAAAAAAAAAAAATCATTTGAAAAAATTACTTTCAATATCAGCCTCATTAAGGCGGATCGTTTTTCATTGAGAAGGCCTTCAATTGAAAACGATAAGCGACAAAGATACATTCTACTGAACTGGAAGAATTCTACGCAGCCCCTATGTTGCTGGGCTTTCTCTAATTTATGTGAATAAGTCAGGCATAATTAAAGCAGTTCATTAATTGGTCGGAGCCCAGCGCAACGGAGTATCACTCACTCAACTACCCTGAGGGTCAAATTAAATGCACTTGAAAAAAATAGGGGTCATTATAAGAACTTCATTTGTTTTGAAACGCTATTTTTCATGGCAATTAGTTGAGTTTAATGAGTTTTATTTAATTATTTGAAGAGTATTTCAATTATATTTCTCTCAGTGCTGGTACGATCTGGTAGTGGGTGTGTGGCTCTACTTGTGTCATGCTCGGCTTGGTTTTTATTGTCACTTCTGGCGGCCTTTTTTTCACCCAGCTCGGGCCTGTGAAAATATATTTGCAATTTGTCATCCAGAGACCTCAGGGGAAGAGTGATCAGTAATCAGTGATCTAGAATCTATCAGATAAGGTTCGACCTTCTATATATATTTTTAATTTGCTTGAAAATAGAATAGGACGTTTCTTGAAATTTTATGGATTTTTTTGGAAAAATATAGGCATAACTAGGCATAGTAAGGCATAAGGAATAATAAGTATTTTTACAAAAAATCATCTACTCAGTGTTACTATATAATAGCATTTTTTAAAGAATGCATTAATGCTATAAATATCATTTTTTAATTTAAAATGATTTAAATTTTTAGAATTTTATCTTTCAACCTTTACTTTAATTCTTGAAAAAATATAAACTATCCGGAAGGAAAGGAAAACCAAACCATTCCTCACCAAAAAGGAAACTTCATAAAAGTGATGACTTTATTAAGCCAATCCTACCGCCAACACCCCCTCTGCTGACCCCTCTGCTCCTATCCCCTTTGGGCCATCAAGGGCATTCATTAGCCAACTGGCAGGCTAATTTTTTTTGTTTTTATTGCCGCGCTGCTGCTTCAGTTGCTGTTATTTTAATTTTTTTTTTTTTTATTTTTTGGGTCGACTTGGGGCGGAGGCAGCTCTACGCTGCTGTCGCTGTCGCAGTTGCTGCCTCCGATGGCGTTGCTGTCGCTGGGGCGTAACGGGTGGCGGGCTACTATGAAAGTATTAACAATGATGACGTCGGCGCTGCGATGACCGCATGGTCAACATAACAACAGCAACAACAACACGGCAACAACAAAATGACAGAAACAGAAATAACTTGCACAAGAGAGCTAAAGCTAAAGATACAGTTGGAATTCTTCAATTGGGATGAGTTTTTTTAAAGATATTTAATTTATTTAAGAGATCTTTTTTAAGGATAATAAATAAAATCAAACACATTTAATTTTTAAAGCTTTCCAAGATTAAATCATGATCTTTGCTTGAAACATTTTTTGAGCTAACCATTTTGGCTTTTATTTCTTAAGAAAATAATTTATTGAAAATTAGGATTAATAAAATATACTATTATGAAAAGACATTTAAATGTAAATTGTTACTCAATAAAAACCTATATTTGTACTATTTATTATTTATAATACCTTCTTCCATATCATTTCTTCTTTTTGTTTTAAAAAAAACATAGAAACTGATTAGGGCTAATAACAACTACATAGGCCAACATAAAATTTAAAAGAAAATGAACTTTATAGAATCTTTCCTACAAAATGTATCTCACTTTAAATATCTTAAATTCAGCAATTTAATAAATGGGAAAAAATAAAAAGCAAATATCTAGTATCCAAGAGAGTTTCTTTTTTTTTTGAAACAGAGAGCGAAGCATAGAGGTGAGCAGCCAGCAAAGAGCTGGAGAATTCAAGCTGATCTCTGAATCTGCCCCACCTTCACGCACACACTCGCATCAAGCGACACACACACAGATACAATTTGTAATTCGCGCTCATTGTCTGCGCTCCTCCCTCTTGCCAGCCCTCTGCCAGCTCTTCTTCTTCTTCGCCATCATCTAGCTTCTAGAGCAGAAACCTGTTTTTGGGCAACGACGAACGAAAAATAAAGATGGTGTGTGATGACTTAAAAACTAACAAGGGAGTGACTATTTGATACTATTATAATACTATCAATTGGAAACTTACCTATTGTAGGGTTTCTGATGTAAATGGCTCCGAAACTTGTGCAGAAACAACAACAAAATAACGACAAACGACAGGATTCTAGTTAAAAGTTACACTTTCAGGTGAAAGAGACAGGGCGCTTGGAATAGAGAGGCAAAGAGAGGAGTTGGGAGGAAAGAGCGACCGAGACAGAGAGATAGAGAGAGAGAGAGTTTTGGCTTCGTGGTAAGCCAATACATACAAATGCAACAACAACAACACCAAAAGCCGTCAAGAAACGGCTTAAATTATGTTTGAGTTTTGAGCGTTGTTGTTGCTGTTGCTGTTTTTTTTTTGTTGCTTTAGGCCCGTACAGTAACTAAAGTTTATTTTCGTTGTTGTTTCTGCTTCTTCTGAACTGTTTTTCTTTTAGGCTTTTTTTTATTTTCTTTTCTTGTAACGTTTTTGGCGTCCTATGCTGCTGCTCTTTTCCTTTTTTGTTGTCATCGTGATTTTCGCACTTTGAGTGAATTCCGAAGCCAAGCCATGGCTTTTTCGGAATTTTCTTAATAAAACTCGGTTTCCTCTCCTCTAATTTTCGGGTGCGGCACGATTTTAAAATACAAAAAAGCCAAATATACAAAAAAAAATTGGAAAAAAAAACAACTTTTGTTTGGCTCGGCCAAATGTGATTTGTTTTGGGGGGATTTTTTGTCTGTGCGCCAGCTGCCAATTTTAAACAATTCCCACAGACACACACACACACTCTGCACACTCTACACACGCCGCACGAACGCAAATAGCCACTTTAAAAAAAAAGACACGGCCAACTAATATGTATGAAGTAAATAAGAAAAATCTTCAGCACGACGGCGGCGGCGTCAGTTTAATATTAATTCTCCGATTCCAATTTCCACACCGTACCGCCCGTCTCGCTCGAACCAATTTACGCACCCGAGAGCAGACACAACCGCGCGGCTTGCGTTTTGGAGTGAAAATACTGGGTGAAACGCGACTAACTAGGCTGTTTTTAATTCAAAGTAAATGCAAGATATTTCTATCGAAATATCGATATATTTCGTTAGAAAAGAAACATCGTTAGAGATGTACAAATTAAAACATCGTCGCCAAAATATCTTATATTGGTGGTATTTTTTGTTCTGTCATACTAAGGTCACACATATTTGTTAGATATGGTACAGTTGCGTGGGAGCGAAAGGTCCGATATTCGCCGCGAACCGGGTAATAATTTACAAGCCGGTAATTGCTTTTGAAAATGTTTATATTTGATTTTAGTATGTCACTCAAGTACTCAATTTTACTAATTATGGCTAATTTATCTTTTTATTAGCCATTATTTCTGGCCGACAACGTTCTTTCGAAAGATTTATCGAAACTACCAAATTTAATACCAGAAATTTTATCACTTTACATTCTTGCAGTGCTGGAAAGCTTCGAGTGTGACACTTTATCAACACTCTGAAATTTAAAGGCGCCATTTGAAGGATTATTTTCCCAATTTGACCATGCCACCGAAACGTGCCAAAAAACCAGAGGTAATGGCTGATTTTCATGTTATTTAAAGCTTAAACAGGAGCTCTTAACAGGAACCCGCTAAGCAGGATGAGCCGCCTGACGAGCTAGATCCTTCGCAGCCTGTACTCTGCATAGAACACTGCCGATCCTGACGAGTTTTTCGTCGCCGGGCGGAAGAGTTGCACGCAGCGCTCCAGGGTCTCGGTCTCCCTCAGCTTCAGCTACGCCTGAACCCGTCCGGAGCACCGCGCCGTGGAGCCTTCGAGCTGAACTTGTCCGCCGGTGAAAGCGAGGATCAGGTGTTGCTTTGGTCAGGACTAAAGCGGGGTCCACCCCGTGCTCTCAAGTTTCCCAATGCCGAGGAGATGCTTAGTCGTATTAAGGAGATACTGGAAGGAAGAAATAATCAGCAGGAGGACAAGGCTATATCGGATGTAAAGGAGTCTTTGGAGGAGAAGAAAGAGTCTTTGGAGAAGAAACCTAAAGCAACACGCAAGCGCTCTACCAGGGCCTCTACAGAGGTCAAGGATGAGGACAAAACAGCCCCTTCCATTGGCCAAACACGTAACCGCTCCACCAGATCCTCCACAGAAGTGAAAGAGGAGCCTCCAAAGGATGAAGTCACCGAGGCAGCTTCCACCAGCCAAAAACGGAAGCGCTCCGCCAAAGCCTCCACTGAAGACGCCTCTTCCAAAAGCTCCAAGCGCGCTAAAAAATAGAAATCTTCGCCAGCAATAGAGCCTTATGAAGTATGATCGGCAAATCCTTTCCAGGAACCGACCATAATGAATACAATTTTTTGTTTGCCTTTGTCTGGAAGAAATCTCTATATAATGCTATACACAATATATATAAAAAAAAAAGTCATTATTGAAAAGTTTGTTATTACAAAATATATTAAAACATCTTAGAAACCTATTTTCCTTTTTCTCTTGTGGGATTCTTCATTGATTTTTATCATTTTTTTTTTCTTCTTTCCTTTTTTTGTTTCATGCCTCATGTATATAATTTTCTTAGTTTTTTTATTTTAATTTTATACTTTGATTTCTCCAAATTTACAAAAAATTTTCATTTGATATTGTTGTTTTTGTTTTTATATATTTTTGGTTAAAAGGTGTTTTTTGTTTTTGTTTTCAGCTCTGCTTAAAATTTATGATCCTAGAGAAAAATTTTGGTTTTACGAAATTTTTTTTTTTTAGCTTTTTTCTATATGCTAGAGATACCCTACCACTTGCCTAAATAGATTACACTTTCAATTTGCTTTCCATCCTTTTCTTTATCGTCTAAATCATATACGTTTATGAAAAAAAATTCATTTTTAAGCGAAAATAAGAAGGTCAATAAAAATTCGATTAATTTAGAAAAAAAAATTAAAGGAGAGAAAACAATAAGAAACATGGAGCAACAGAAACCGAAAAGAGATTGCATTTAAATAGCGAGCTTGCCCGTGGGTTGGACTAACTTTAAGTAGTGTTGCTAATTATTTATATATAAATATATATATATATGTGCCTGTACACTCGCATATATATATATACATATTATGAATTATATAATTGGTATCAGCAGGCGAACTTTAACGAAACGAATCCAAAAGCTTTCGAAAACAAACTTCAAACAAAAACAAAACTGCAAGCAATTTCTTATAATTTAGAAAGGACAAAAGTAAGATTAGTTTTAGGAACTAGACACTTCGGTGAAGAGGTGAAAGAATTCATTTCGAAAAGGTCCGCCTGAACCAACTAGGATAGAGTTTAAAAAACAACAATCAATTGGCTATGGGAACGTAAAGTTAAGAGAGGCGAAACATTGGAATTGTATTGGCTACGGCCTGCTTGTGAACTCATGATCGTGATCCTTTCTCCTAGTCCTGTTTCTGTTCCTGGTCCTGGTCCTGGTCCACTTTTTCATTTTTTTTATGCTTCATTATGTATTTTTTTTCTTTTCCTTTTGTGTGTTTTTGTTTGGAGGGTCTAATCAACTAAAAACTTAAGAACTATGTGTTTTTTTTGTTTGTTTTTTGTTTTTTAAATTAAGTGAGCGAATAGTTCGAAAAACAATGCGAAAAAAAATAAACAGAACTGGGGAGGAGGAGGAGGAGCAGGAGATGTACTGGTTCGTTCCTAAAAGTTAGTGTTGATCTCCCTTTGAAAGTTACAGAAGCGTTACAGATACTTCCGGTAGTTGCGCAGGTGGGCGTTCGCGTCCTCGACCACGCCCACCGCCGCTGCGGCACTCTCGAAGGATGGCGGCTCGATGACCATACCGGGACTGGGCGGATCGCCGCCGGCAGCACCGCCTTTGGCTCGTCGCCGGCCGCGTGTGCCAGCACCACGGGATCTGCGATTATTGGCCGCCGCACCAGATGCACCGCCTCCAAGTCCACCCAGGCCAACGCCGCCGGGGCCACCTATCGAGCCGGCTCCACCGGCGCCCGCCGATCCCAGACTGCCGCTCAATATGCCGCCGGAAGTGCCATTGCTGCCGGGAACACTCTCACCCGATTCGATGGCCTCCAGCGAGGCGTCTAGCGCGGCATCTGTGGTCGTGATTCGTGTCCGAGTGGCTGCACTGCGTCGCCGCGAGCTTGAGCCGGCACCGCCACTACCACCTCCTCCGCCACCGCCTCCTCCGCCGCCACCACCACCAGAGTCGCCGCCACGCTTGCCCGGCCGTCGCTTGCGTCTCTTCTTGTTGCCATACCGCGGATCGTAGTCATACTCATCGTCCGCCGGCGACTTGGGCTCCTCCAGCGAGTCCACATCGTTCATGTCCATGTCGTCGTAGAACCACTCCTTGGGCAGTTGCTCCTCCTTGGCGGCCGCGGCTGCGGCCAGGTGCTGTTGCTGCTGGCTGTCTTTGCTGTCGGAGGTGTCGCCGCCGGCCGCGCCCAGCGAGCTGGACTCCTCCAGGCTGAAGGCGCCGTTGAAATCGTGAGCAGTGTCGCTGTGCAGGGAACCGAGAACAGTGGGCGCTGCAGCTCCGCCGCCAGTCAGCATGTTGAGTGTCAGCGAGGAGGAGCTCCCCAGGCCACTGTTGAGGCCGGGCATAGAGCCGCTCAGGCCGATGCCGCCGCCTCCGCCCGTTAGATGGCTAAGGTTTCCCAGATTCAAGCCGCCGCCGGCCACCAAAGCCTCATGCTCCTTGCGCAGCGCCTGGAATGGACGCTCAGGAAAGCGACTGTAAATGGAAAAATGATTACTCTGTAATCTTGGAGGGAATATCCAAAGCAAAGCACTTACCTGTACATCTTGTTCAAGTATTGGCGACGGCTTTTGCGCCATCGTGCCGCTGGATACGTGTATATCTGGCCCTGGCGGAAGCCGGGCATCCGTTGGCGCTTGTCGAGGAACAGCTGCGAGTGGTTCTGGGCCACTCCCGTCTGGGGATCGAGGAACGGCAACCGCAGGCGTCGCTCGATGCACAGGCGTGTATTGAAGTTGGCACTGTACTCGATCGTCTCCCGATAGCTAACATCCTTTAGGAAGCTCTCGATCTTGGCCAGGTTCGGCATGGAGACAATTTGGATGTTCACCGAGGCGGAGGACATGGTGGCCGACTTGGATCCTGCGGCCGGCTGGGGAACCCTGATCCTGCAATCCTTGCTAACACAATCGGTCCCCGTGCAAAATGTTTCTGTTTCGCCCACTGGCTCCGCTAATCCATCCCAGATTTTCTCCACCCGCGATCCCGACGCACTCCTATGATCCACACGTATTTTCTACAAGTGTGTGCTATTCGTTCGCCTATCGTTTCGTTTCGCTTTTCTTATCTCTCTTTTTTTATTCGCTGCTCCCCCTGTATTTTTTTTTCGTCACTTTTCTCCGCGGATTTTTTCACACAGCTCTCCGGCCTCGGGTGTTTTACTAACTATGGGACCCCGTCGGGCGGTGGGCGTGGCCGGAGTGGGAAGCTGGAACGTGATCTACGCCCGCAATTTCTTATTGTTAATCGATCGGAAATTATTAACGTTTTTCTTGCTCTACGTTTCGTGGTTCCTTCGCCGTCAGTTTTAGAGATGTGCTGTTGCCGATAGAACTCGTGAGCCGTCACGGGGATTTAGGGCTGGCACGGAGTACGGTAGAATGTGCTAGTATTTTCCAACACCAATTGTTGGTTTTGAAATTTTATTTAAAATATTAAATTTTTTATATTAAAAATACACATACATAAATTTAAAGATAAATATTTATAATTTTTTATTTAGCTTTTTATATTCTTTCATAAAGAAAAAAGATTGAAAATTTGTAACAAAAAAATATTTATATTTATTATTTAAAAAAAAAAATATTTATTTGATCTTCCTTTTAGCGGGCTTGATTTTTATTTTTCCAGCCGTCTTTTGTTCTGGTACAGCCCGATATGTTCCATGCAATTTATCCAAAATTCCCAAAACTCCATAATTGTAGTTGAACCTGAAATATTGGGATTAAAATATGTATTAAGTTTTAGGATTAATATGGCAATAAGATGGCTATATCTTCCCCAATTCCTACCCGATTCTCAAGCGGGATACCTTAAATGATTTCTGGATCGATTCCCCACCATTCTGCATCAAAATCCAGAGACAAAATATTTTTTAGATTTTTTGTCCATTTTTCGTGATGAGGTCCCTTGAAAATGGGGTTTTCCCCTATTGGGTCCACTGCGATGGCTATATCTTCCCCAATTCCTATCCGATTCTCAAGCGGGATACCTTAAACGATTTCTGGATCGATTCCCCACCATTCTGCATCAAAATCCAGAGACAAAATATTTTTTAGATTTTTTGTCCATTTTTCGTGATGAGGTCCCTTGAAAATGGGGTTTTCCCCTATTGGGTCCACTGCGATGGCTATATCTTCCCCAATTCCTATCCGATTCTCAAGCGGGATACCTTAAATGATTTCTTGATCGATTCCCCACCATTCTGCATCAAAATCCAGAGACAAAATATTTTTTAGATTTTTTGTCCATTTTTCGTGATGAGGTCCCTTGAAAATGGGGTTTTCCCCTATTGGGTCCACTGCGATGCCTATATCTACCCCAATTCCTATCCGATTCTCAAGCGGGATACCTTAAACGATTTCTGGATCGATTCCCCACCATTCTGCATCAAAATCGAGAGACAAAATATTTTTTAGATTTTTTGTCCATTTTTCGTGATGAGGTCCCTTGAAAATGGGGTTTTCCCCTATTGGGTCCACTGCGATGCCTATATCTACCCCAATTCCTATCCGATTCTCAAGCGGGATACCTTAAACGATTTCTGGATCGATTCCCCACCATTCTGCATCAAAATCGAGAGACAAAATATTTTTTAGATTTTTTGTCCATTTTTCGTGATGAGATCCCTTGAAAATGCGGTTTTTCCCTATTGGGTCCACTGCGATGGCTATATCTTCCCCAATTTCTATCCGATTCTCAAGCGGGATACCTTAAACGATTTCTGGATCGATTCCCCACCATTCTGCATCAAAATCGAGAGACAAAATATTTTTTAGATTTTTTGTCCATTTTTCGTGATGAGACCCTTTGAAAATGGGGTTTTCCCCTATGGGGTCCACTGTGATGGCTATATCTTTCCCAATTCCCATCCGATTCTCAAGCGGGATACCTTAAACGATTTCTGGACCGATTCCCCATCATTCTGCATCAAAATCCAGAGACAAAATATTTTTTAGATTTTTTGTCCATTTTTCGTGATGAGACCCTTTGAAAATGGGGTTTTCCCCTATGGGGTCCACTGTGATGGCTATATCTTCCCCAATTCCCATCCGATTCTCAAGCGGGATACCTTAAACGATTTCTGGACCGATTCCCCATCATTCTGCATCAAAATCCACAGACAAAATATTTTTTAGATTTTTTGTCCATTTTTCGTGATGAGATCCCTTGAAAATGGGGTTTTCCCCTGTGGGGTCCACTGTGATGGCTATATCTACCCCAATTTCTATCCGATTCTCAAGCGGGATACCTTAAACGATTTCTGGACCGATTCCCCATCATTCTGCATAAAAATCCAGAGACAAAATATTTTTTAGATTTTTTGTCCATTTTTCGTGATGAGACCCTTTGAAAATGGGGTTTTCCCCTATGGGGTCCACTGTGATGGCTATATCTTCCCCAATTCCCATCCGATTCTCAAGCGGGATACCTTAAACGATTTCTGGATCGATTCCCCATCATTCTGCATCAAAATCCACAGACAAAATATTTTTTAGATTTTTTGTCCATTTTTCGTGATGAGATCCCTTGAAAATGGGGTTTTCCCCTATGGGGTCCACTGCGATGGCTATATCTTTCCCAATTCCCATCCGATTCTCAAGCGGGATACCTTAAACGATTTCTGGATCGATTCCCCATCATTCTGCATCAAAATCCACAGACAAAATATTTTTTAGATTTTTTGTCCATTTTTCGTGATGAAATCCCTTGAAAATGGGGTTTTCCCCTATGGGGTCCCCTGTGGTGGCTATATCTTCCCCAATTTCTATCCGATTCTCAAGCGGGATACCTTAAACGATTTCTGGATCGATTCCCCACCATTCTGCATCAAAATCGAGAGACAAAATATTTTTTAGATTTTTTGTCCATTTTTCGTGATGAGACCTCTTGAAAACCCCCATAGGGGGTTTTCCCCTATGGGGTCCACTGTGATGGCTATATCTTCCCCAATTTCTATCCGATTCTCAAGCGGGATACCTTAAACGATTTCTGGACCGATTCCCCATCATTCTGCATCAAAATCCAGAGACAAAATATTTTTTAGATTTTTTGTCCATTTTTCGTGATGAGATCCCTTGAAAATGGGGTTTTCCCCTATTGGGTCCACTGCGATGGCTATATCTTCCCCAATTCCCATCCGATTCTCAAGCGGGATACCTTAAACGATTTCTGGATCGATTCCCCATCATTCTGCATCAAAATCCACAGACAAAATATTTTTTAGATTTTTTGTCCATTTTTCGTGATGAGATCCCTTGAAAATGGGGTTTTCCCCTGTGGGGTCCACTGTGATGGCTATATCTTCCCCAATTCCCATCCGATTCTCAAGCGGGATACCTTAAACGATTTCTGGATCGATTCCCCACCATTCTGCATCAAAATCCACAGACAAAATATTTTTTAGATTTTTTGTCCATTTTTCGTGATGAAATCCCTTGAAAATGGGGTTTTCCCCTATGGGGTCCCCCTGTGGTGGCTATATCTTCCCCAATTTCTATCCGATTCTCAAGCGGGATACCTTAAACGATTTCTGGATCGATTCCCCACCATTCTGCATCAAAATCGAGAGACAAAATATTTTTTAGATTTTTTGTCCATTTTTCGTGATGAGACCTCTTGAAAACCCCCATAGGGGGTTTTCCCCTATGGGGTCCACTGTGATGGCTATATCTTCCCCAATTTCTATCCGATTCTCAAGCGGGATACCTTAAACGATTTCTGGACCGATTCCCCATCATTCTGCATCAAAATCCAGAGACAAAATAGTTTTTAGATTTTTTGTCCATTTTTCGTGATGAGATCCCTTGAAAATGGGGTTTTCCCCTGTGGGGTCCACTGTGATGGCTATATCTTCCCCAATTCCCATCCGATTCTCAAGCGGGATACCTTAAACGATTTCTGGATCGATTCCCCACCATTCTGTATTCTGTAGTTCGGTTAGAAACAGACGTCAACTCAGGAGGTGATCCTGATCAAGAATATATATACTTTATAGGCTCTTCACTGCGTTGCACACTTTTGACCATAATTACCTTCTACAAGGGTATAATAAAGTTACTCACTTGGCGTGGTGGTAATCATGAAACTTGACAGATCCCCCGGACCAGGGGAAGCTATAGCCCGTATGATCGCTCATGGAGTTGACGATCGCAAGAGCGAAGATGACCCAGGCGAGGGCCACATGGGTGCCCAGAAAGGCAATGGACAAGGCCACGGGCATCAAGTTGGCCACAATATGCTCCACGGGATGGGCATACAAGGTGATGGCGGCAATGGGAGACGTCCACTCGTGATGCTTCTTGTGAACGTACTTGTAGATGGACTTGTGGTGGAGCAACCGATGGGCGTAGTAGAACATGATCTCCTCCAGAATCACAAACACCACCAAGTCCCTGATAGTCCTCTTGAAGGTCGGCAACTGTCGGATGTCGCGACTGTTCTCCGTCTTGTAGACCAGCTCGTACACCGCCCAGGAGGTCAGGACATTGACCACGGTCAGGTTAAAGATCACCACCTTGACGGCATTCCAGAGCTTCTTCAAGTCGACGGGCTCATTCTGGCCTGGTTGGATTTTGTAGCGACGCAGGAACTTGGGCTTGTTCGTAATATCCATCAGGGTGAACAGGGCCGCATAGATCCAATAGACGCAGAATATGACCACCGTGCTGCCCAGGACCCATAGTCTCCAGGGATCCTCTCCAATGACCGCCAGCAGGTTCTCCCACTGCTCCTGCATCCAGTCCCCGGCTTGGGTCCACTTGGCCAAGAGGTTCTCCATTGTGCTTGGCTTGGAATCTGATCGCCAACTAGTCGTTGGATTAGGGATAGCTATTTTTTAGCCATAGCCGTGGGTGCGCTACAGTGGTTGTTAGATGCAATATTACTTAATTATACATTTTTGGAATATATTTTCAAATTAAAGGCGGTTGTAAGGCCACAAGATGGATAGTTATTTCCATATATATACATTATAAATAAAATTAGAATATACCATTCCAGAAGCTCATCACTGAAATCACATAGTCCCCACCTTGGATGTAGTAGCACTACCCCCATATCATTCTATATATATTTTACTATCAGGGTCCAGTGCAAGCTGATTGGCATTACGTACAAATTTAGAAACCCTAGGTAGCTTATCGTTTCTTTTGTTAGAAATTTTAGATTATTGCCAAGCATTACTATTGTCCAAAGATTAGGCTACTTTCTATATATATATATATATTTTATTATGGTGGGGCTTTGTTTGTTTAAATCTAACCGATTCAAAGTTCAATCCCTGAAAGAGATTAGATCTAATCAGAGCCTTGCCTAACATTTTGAGTTCGTGTGTGGGAAAGTGATATTAATTGATCAAAAATAGTATGAATTATATCAAGGGCTTTGGCTCTATATGATTTCCCATAACCAGTTGGGAATTGTAAGCCCAGATTTGAAAAATCTTCTACTCTACTTACTTTTTTGAAACCCTTTTTCAAAACTTTCTCATCCAACCCCCTTTATTAATTTATTTCACTTATTGTTTTTATTTTTTTCTTTTTGTATATTTGACTTAAATTGGTTTTCCTTCATTTTTTTAATTTTTTTTTTATCTTTACAACAATTCACTTGCTTGATTTTAATTTTTGTTTTCCCTTTTTTAGATTTATGCATTGAACGCCTTCAGTTTTGCTATGCTAGTTTAATTAATTAATTGTTTAATTGTATATTTTTTATATTTATATTTATCTTCACATATATTTTTAAATATATATGGATGTATTGAAGCACAGATAGACGAACAGGATCGTGTGGAAATAAGCCAGAAAACAGGTCCATAAGAAGGTCCACAACGATGTCCTTTCTTAAGAAAACTAATCTTGAAAAAAATGCCAATAACTTTGAAAAGAAAAGTTAAATGCCTTTAAATTATTTCTATAAATTACTAAATATTATGTTTGGTTTTCTTCATTTTTTGTTTACTATTTATATATCTAATGCTTAAGCAGATTTTGTAAGTATTGCCTTGTTTATTGGATTGTTTCCTGTGTCTGTTTGTGGTTTAGTTTCTTTTCCAACTTTCTCCTGTTTTTCAAGTTATTGTTTTATGTTTTAATTGTTTTTTAGTGTTTGTATTGTGTTTTATAATTTTTGTGTGATTTTCGATTCTTGTTTTTTGGTTTATTAATTGAAAAGGCACTGCTGCATTCAAACTTTTCTTTTCCTCTGCCCCCAGATCTTAGCCCCTTAGTCTCATTTGGTTTTATTTTCATTTGTTTTTATTTTATAATTTTTATTTTGAAATTTATGCATTTTAGTATTTGATCCTTAATTTCCAACCGAATGCCTGCACAGTTTTTTGGTTTTTCTAAGCATTTTTTCTGTAAGTGTAGAGTGTCGTTCTTAACTTTCTTGTGTAAGTTTTCATTTTGCTCTTCTTAAAACTTATTTCTTTACAAAAAACATTAATTTTCAATGCATTTGGTTTATGTTTTGTTAGGAAACACTGTCGCCCATTTAATTCATTAATTATACCATTTAGCCTATGTTTATTCTTTAAATCTTTTGTGCAATTTGTCGTTTTTTCTTAAAATCCTTTGAAATAAAAATTGAAATCAAATCAAGGATGAACACACAACATTTAAAAATATATAAAAATCAATTAATAAAAAAAAAAACCATTATGAAACCTGAGTTTATACATTTTTTTAATAAACTAATTATTAATTATTTTTCAATAGCTAATTCAATTTGTTTTTTAAATTTATTCATAATGTATAATATTTAGTGTTTAGCTATCATGGAAGCTCAACAAATAGATATATTTTTTCAAAAGTTTCCAAAAAAGAGAATTACATCAAGATTTAATTTTAATTATAAATGGAATTTTAAATATGTATTTCATAATACTGATTTTGAAAGCAATTTAAATGTACGATTTTTAGGACTTGTTTTTGAAGCTTGAAATATTTGGAATAGGTTTTTTCGACTAAATATTTTTTGTTTCTCAGGAAAAAATTAAAGTCTAAGCAAGATTTATTATCTTAAACACATTTTTTAAGGAAAATCATTGAAGGGACTTTCTGTTTTATGAAATATTTTCCAAAACTTTGGATATTTTGATGCTTTCAGGCTACAATCAGGCTACTAAACACCGATCCTACTAACCGATCCTTCTCATCCTCCTTGGTTTGGAATACTCGATCCTCAGACTAGAAAGCGTGCTGGCTGCCAGACATCCTCGTTCATTTAAAAGCTTAATCCTAGGGGAGAACCTTGAGCTACAACAACAACTACTGAATGACTCCCAGGACTCCAAGGAATCGGGAAACTCTAACGACCACAACACCCACTATTATTCAAGCTGCCGGCGATGATGGCGATGCTGGCGATGATGCCGCTGCTGCTGCTGTCGATGATGATTCCGGGCCATCGCTTCCGTCTCCATGTCCGTATCCGTGTCCATGTCCTCCTCCCGATTCTCCTCATCATCGTCCTCCTCCTCCTCGTCCGGCTCGTCATCATCGTCGATGGCATCCTCATCGTGCTCGTTGAGGAGCAAAGGACTGTCGTCGCCCAACCGGTTTGGCGGCAAGGCGCTGCCCGGAGTGGTCGGCGCCGAGCGGGTGATCCACCCCTTCCTGGCCACCCGGCCGCGATTCACAAAAAAGCTGGCTCCACTGACCACACTGCTGACGGGACTCTTGAGGACGCATCTCTGGGCGCCAGATCCTCCGGCAGAGCCTCCTCCGATTGCCGCCATTGGAATGTACAGGGCCTTGTTCGTCTTGCTGCCGGAGGACGAGGATGTGGAGAAGAACTTTTTGCTCTTCCCGCTGCCACTCGAGGCGGATGTGGTCAGGATGGGCTGCATCGTCGGCATCGTTTGCTGCGAATTCGAGGGCGTGGACAGCGTGTGTTGCAGGCGTGGCTTGGCTCCTCCTCCACCGCTGGTAGTTGCTCCTCCAACTCCTGCTCCACCGTTTAGGAGTAGTTGTTCGTAGCTGACTCCAGCCTGGAGCTGCCGTATCTGGTCGAGAATCTCGCGCACTTCACCCGTCGGACTGGTGGCCTGGGGAGGCGATCCTGGTGTTCCGATATTGGCCAAACTACTCACGCCCGATGCCTGGGCCGAGGGCTGGCAGCAGTTCTCCAGGCTGTGCAGGGGATTCGGCTGGATGCAGCCATTACTGTAGATGACCGGCGTTCCAAGGCCACCTGAGGAGCCATGTCCCATTCCGCCGACACCGCCACCCATCGCCAGACTATTGAGGGAGGCGGCCTGTGTGGCTGCCCCGCTTTCGGTGCTCTGTGAGGCTCCTCCAGCTCCGCCTCCACCTCCTCCGAGGCTCTCGGGTAGCATACCTGAAAGGATATAGGATGTATTGGTTTATTAATTATTTGTCCCCGTACACAAGGTTCCAAAATTAAATCCCAGGACATCATTAATTCATAATGTCCTTGACACGCTCTAATGAGGCAATCGATAATGGGATTGGACTTTGGATTCTCGGTAGGATTCCCTCACCCGCCACACAACTGTTGTTCACGAAGATGTCGCTCAGACTGCTACTGCTGTTGGCCAAATATCGGAAGTGCTGATCGCTCTGCGACTGCAGGTATCCACCGCCACCGCCGCCTCCAACGCCTCCACCCACGCCCACGCCCATGCCCTCGTCATGGGAGGCGTGCAACCTAGTGCTGTACAAGGCACCCCCGCCCGGGGACGTGCCCAGGGCCACGGTGGCATAGTGCTGGGCCGCCTGGGCGGGCATCATCATGCGAGGCTGATAGGCATCCGCATCCACCAGCTGGGAGGCGGATCGGGGCATCCCGCCGTAGTGCACGGTGGCCATGGGAGCCGCTTGGTGCGGGTGTTGCAGTTGCTGTTGCTGCTGGAGCTGCTGCTGCTGATCCAGGGAGCGGAGGTGTCCATTATGGGCATGGGCATGGGCCACATAATGATGCAGTCCCAGTTCCGGACTCGCTGCGCGGGAGTAGGGTGGCGGCACCAGAGTATTGGCCTCGTTGGCATTACAAATGAAGCTGGAACTCAGCGAGTCCACAGTGCTGGCGGCGCTCAAGGATCCCCCCGCCGCCGGGCGGACAATGTAGTTCCGGAAATACTGGACCATCAAGTAGCTGGAGCTCCCATTGCCTTTGCCGTTCCCGGCATCACTGTTGCAGGTGAACACCAGTGGATACAGATCCGGTTTCGAGGTGACCTAGGGGGGATTAGGCCCAGAAACAGAGAATTAGAAGAGGGAGACGGATGGACTGAGGACTCTTACCTCCGTGTACGGCGGCGGCGGATGGTGGAAGGAATTGCAGCGACTGTACTGGGGTGGGGCATAGCAGGATCCGGCGGAATCGCCCTCGGACTGAGTGTGATGCTCGTTGAAGCCCCAACCGCAGAGGGTCCTTCGCTTCTTCCACAGTGAATAGGCGCATAATATGGCCAGGATAATGGCCACAACGACGCACCTGAAATAGAGGACACCAGGGTATTATTTATTCCTTTTATTTATTATTCAGAGAGAGAGAGAGATGGGGGATGGGTGAAAGGGTATCCTTAACTGCTCGGTTTGCAGCTGTCGCGATTGGATGAAGAAACCCATTGGAGGCGGATTTCCGGAGTGTCCGGATGTGCGGTTGCCACGGCGTAGCCCGTGTGTCTCCTGCTATGGCCGTAATCGAATTCTGACTGGAAAAACATTTTTTGTTTGCCATTTCGGTGGCCGAGAGATGGGGATTATGTGAGCAGTCGGGCATGCAGGCGGGCGGTCTGGTTGGTCGTCTCATTAGTTGGCATTGCCATTTCCATAGGGGGAGGAGGGGGAGCTGTGCCTCCCACTTGCATAAGCCTCTCGACTTGACTCGACTTTTGACTTGACGCAACCCGGCGGCGGCGGCAGCGGCACTGAGGCACGATGGCACTGGGGCTCACTCACTGGGCGCCACCTTTGCTGCCAATAATAATAATATCTCGCATGCCACACAATGCCAATCAGCTGCGATGTCCAACCAGCCGACCCACGGCCCATTCCGCCCACCGACCTTGCAGTGGGGACTACCCCGGGGAATCCCACTCACTTTAAAAACAATAAGTTTCATTAGCACGAAGTCTAGGTACTCTTTATATCATTTTCCTTCATATGATACTAACTAGTATATGATACTAGGTATAATATTATTATAAATAAATATAAATATACATACATATGTATATAATATATATCCCAACCAGCCTCCTAACTTCGTCACAAGCCATTTTGAAAAAATAACAAAACCCCACCCGAAAGGGTATTCCTAAAATATGGAACCTTGACTATCTATGGCCAGGAGTACCCACCGCCCCGAGCCGACACATCGCTTACTCACCAGAAGAACCAGTGACTGATGAAGAACAGATTGAGAACGTGCTCCGAGGGTGGGGGCAGGGGGCGTGGTCCGCCCTGGTACGGCGGACAGCAGCCCTGCGTGCAACAGCCCTGACTGCAGCCCTCACAGAATCGAGCTGTCACCTGTAAGGAAAAATATAAAATAAATGGAGAAGGTCCTTTATTTTCTTATATATTTTTCATGATAAGGGAAAGAGTAAAAAAAAAAGAGTGTTTGTTGTAGTCTAATAAAATATGAAAAGTATGTAAGGAAAATTATATTTTCAATATCATGCAGTTACACTGGAAAAAATAAATACCAATACATAAAGGTTAATATAAATGTAAAAGTTAAATGTAAAGAATAAATATTAAGTTGTTTAAAAAAATTAATATTACATAGCCTTTATTAGTATGGTTTTATGAATAATATAGAAAATAAAAAAAGTTTAAGAAATATTATCAAATCAAATGTATATGTTATAAAAATAATATCCTTCAAAAGAAAAATATTCCATCTCTATTCTTATTAGAAATGAAAAAACTATAAAAATGATTTCTCTCAGTGTTGCAATTAGCTTCCTGCCATGACAGCTTACAGTATTGAAAATGGAGGAACAGCAACAAAAACAACGGTATTGGAGGATTGGGGAATTGGAGGAGAAAGGCAGGGCAATGGCAAGCAAATGAAAATGTCATTGTCAATACAGCGCTGGGCCCCTCTCTCTGAAGGGCCCCCAAGCCCCCAAACAAGCCATAAACAACAAACCGAACCATAATAAACTGAAGAAGCGAGAAACACAATTACAGTTATGCACGGGCGCCATTGCAACAGAGGAGTACAGTGAAGGGAAGGATACGTTCAAGGTAAGCGGAAGATAAACGATAAGAAGGGAGAGAGAGAGAGAGAATGTAAAGTTCTAAACTACCAACATTTTTATTTTAAATATTTTAAAGTTTTTATTTTTCTGTAATATTTATTATCCTTTTGAGCCGTTTTTTTAGCGAATGCCCTAAAGAATGGAATAATAAATTTATTTATGGCTGCAGGCCTGAAAATGCAATCAAATTTAAATTTAAATGAAAGTGCAGGTGTGCAGGTGTGCATGTATTACATATGTACATATGTACATATAGTAGGTACATTTACAGGTGGGATGTGCTAGGCATGCAACATGGATGGATGCACGATGGATGCGCCACTTACGTTGGATGGCAGCAGGGCCAGGAGGACGATGGGGCGGAGCCACTGCAGCAGCGGTAACAGAGAGCGCAGACAAGCTGGAGCGGTTGGGGGAGCAATGGAGGCAATGGATGATGAGAGCGAGGGGGCGTGAAACCACATGGCAATGGTTCTCAGTCAGTCTCGGTTGTGCTGCCTCTGCCTCAGCCTCAGTCTCTGCCTCTGCCTCAGTTCGTGCTGGCGCCAAATGTCCGCGCTACGTTGAGTGGGGGGCGGGGTGCGGGAAGGGCGGTGGTGAAGAGGGGTGTCCTTTCCACACACACACACTCTCTCTTTTCGCAGCCTCCTGTGTGTTGTCCTCTGTGTGATTTGTTCTTCTTTTGTTTTGGTTTTCTATCTGTTCCTTTTGTCTTCCTTTTTCGTTTGGCTACTTTGCTGTCCCGTTATTTGTGCCACATTTTGTTGGTGTTTTTGTTGTTATCCTTTGCTGCTGCTACTGCTGCTGCACACACATACACACACACACTCGCTTAGCTAAACAGAGAGCGTTTTGTTTTGTCCTTGACAGACGACAATGCAATTTACCGTTGCATGCTTTTGTGCGTTTCGTTCAAGTTATATCTTGTTTCTGTTCGTGTGGTTGCTGCTGCTGTTGCTGTTGCTGCTGAAACATGAGAAATTGTTGCTACTTTATCCTGTGTACATGTTTACTTTTACTCCTTGTTGTTGTTGCTCGATTATTTTTATTAGTTTGCTCAGCCACATAAACGCACACACACACACAAACAGACAAAGACTCACTCACATACAGCCAGAGAGCACTCGAACACATACAAAAATATACAGACAGCTTAACGACGCCAAGAAAATTTTCTTTTCCTGTGACGCCAGCCACTCTGTTTTCTTTCCCAGGCTTATATATTTTATTTAAAAACCACTTTAGGGACATAAAACAACATGAAACATCACATATAAAAACAAGCACACTTTTCCAAAAAGTCCTTGCATTTGTTGTCACCCCGAAAATTCGCATATACACAACAACAACAGCAACAAGAACAACAGCAAGACAGCCAGTGGGTGGAAGAGAGAAGAGCAATGAGGATGCGGATGTGGGAAGGTCGAGGGGGCGGAGTGTCGGATGCGAAACACAGTCGAAAGCGGAATTCACCGTTAGCCTCGGACGTGGGAGCGCGCACAGCAACAACTGAAACTGAAACTGCGAGCGAAAATCTGAGCGAAACAAAGGAGCAGCCCAGCACAGCTTTGTAACTGTAACAGGAGGGTTGCCAGCCACTCGTGGTGTTTCAGGGTTCAGCGCCTAGGGTTAGGCAGTGCTTATTTTTTACGCATCCTGACCACCCTGACAGCTGACACAACTTACAGCAGCAATGTAACAAAAGAGAGCGCATGCGCTCATTTGGCGCTAAATTTAAACATGAAAAGTTACATTACATTAATTTTAAAACAATATTTATAGAGCGCAGTAAATTATATATTATCTAGTTGGGAAAATTTTCGACTTAAATTTTGTATGCACAGTAATTTTATGCAATAAAGTTCCCCATTATAAATTATGATGAAAAAATAACTTAATTAAAAAATATAAACTAAAAGATTAAAAAAATGTAAACTTAATGTTAACGATTTAGAAACTTACTTAAAATAACATTAGAGCTTAATAACTACTTGACTTTGAAGAAAGAAGCAATACTCTTCGTGCCCTTCGCTCCCTTGGCCAGAGCCTTCTCCTTGGCGGTCAGCGAGCGCTCCTTGAGTGGCGGCGCCGCCGTTGGTGATGTTATGCTGGTATTTTGATCCGTGTCGCTGTCCACCAGACCGCTGTTCTTTAATTTCGCCGAAGCATCATTGTCGTTTAGTTTGATTTTCTTCGACTCCCCGCCGCCCTCTTGGCCGGCCTTTGATTTGCGCTTTTGCGACGCTGCCTTCTCCTCGACAATGGCCTGAATCTCGCTGGTAATGTGCAGATAACTGGTTAGTTTCTCATGCAAATCCGAGTCCAGGTAACGCCCCACTATGTCGCAGGCCATGCGTGTGTAGTCCATTTCGTTGGTACTCGCAGTTTCAGCTGCCAGCTTCTCGCTTCGCACAAAATTCTGTGACTGGGCGCTGTGCCCACAGTGGACATTTTTTTCCTTGAGAACTGCGACCACCTGGCGCGTTTTCAGAGCCAGCCAGGCGAGAGTGCGTTCTTGGTTGAACTTGTAGAAGCTTAAGTCTCCCGACTTCTTTACATCCGCCACACATTTCAGGCAATCTGGGTTGATTATCTCGTTCAGCAGGCGACTTGTGCTCGGCTCGTCCACTGCAATGTTGTCCAGCGACATTGCTCCTGTGAAACAAGGATACAGAAGTTAATAATGAGCTAGAAATATATAAAATAGTTAACGAAAACCAAAACCCACTTTGCCCGCAGTGCTTCCGCAGATGATGGACGGCAAGCAGCGTGGGATCCACCGGCACCGTCATGTAGATTTTTCCATTGGAGCACACTTCGCTGTTAACCAGCCAGCTTCGCCTGGGCTCCGCATACTCGAGCAGTTCCATAATCTGTCCACTGTCATGGGTCATGAAGAGTGCCTCCTTATTCTGGCCTGGATGAAAGAAGCGCTCGAATCGCAGTTTTTGTTCATCCTTATCCTGGGGCAGCGCCTTCTCGGCCACAAACAGAACTTTCTTGAGAGCCGTTGCTGTTGGTTTCTTTCCGGCCGCCTCGGCATCCGGATCCGGCTTGGGTTTGCTCCCTCGAGTTGCTTTCTTGCTCATTATCTTGGCCGAAATAACAAATGTAAACTAAACCAAAACCAAAAACGTTTTCCCGCTTTTCCTAGGTATGAGCGTTTTTCGATTTCTTTTATTATGATATCTTTTACGATATTTTTAGCACTACATTTATCCGATATATTTTTGCACACTGGCAACGCCAAAAATCAAAAGAAGCCTCTGATGAAATTGGTTTTGGCTTAAGAATTCGCGATTTTTTAGCAAAATGAGCCAGGATATTGCCAGGACCATAAAGTTTCGGGACATTTGCGATCTTTTTGAAAAGCTCAAGGCCACCAAGAAGGTAGTTAACAAGGAGGATGTGCTCAAAAGTTACTACGAATCGTTCTGCCGCCATCGCGAATCCTTTCGCCGGGAAACGGGACTAACGGACGAGCAGGGAGAAACAGGAGAGAGCAGCTTCTATTCGGTGTTGCGTCTGCTCCTTCCAAGTGCAGACACACAGAGGGACAATTATGGATTGCAGATCACGGCCCTGGGAAGGCTTTACATTCGGGTGCTTCAGCTGGCCAGCGATTGTGAGTGGCAATGGATTTGAACATAAAAAACATACTTTATGGCAATGATATAACAAATTGCAGCGAGAGACGCCATCATGTTGCAGCACAGAAGTGGAAATATGTATCGGGACTATGGGGATGTGGTCTATGCCGTGCTCAAGCCACGGTGCTTTAATCCCCCCAGCGATCTGCGATTGAGTCACATACACCAAATGCTGGATACCATAGCCAATGAGGATACAACAGGTTGGTTAGCAGTATCAGATGAACTAGAAGTAATCCCATCAACTATGATCCCCAGTTAAGCAACAGGAGTTGATCAGATTCACCGAACAGGCCTCGCCGGAGGAGCAAAAATGGCTGATCCGTTTGCTGCTGAAAAGCCTGGGCCTGGGCATTGGTGAGCAGCGCATCTTTGGCATACTCCACCCCAAGGCCCAGGAGATCTATTTGCGTTGCTCCGATCTCGGGCATGTGTGCAATCTTTTGGCTGTGAAGTCGCCCAGTCTGGAGGCCAGTGGCTCGTCCACATCTGCCGTCGACAAAAAGCCGGACGTGGCGGCTTTAAATCTCAATGCAGTCATTCGTCCGTTTCATCAAATCCGACCCATGCTGTGTGAACGGTTTCCCGGCGACATCCAGGAGCTGATGCAGTCGGATGTCCTCTATATGGAGACCAAAATGGACGGCGAACGCTTTCAGTTGCACATCGACAACGGCCGCTTCATGTACATCTCTCGAAACGGCGTAGACTATACCCGGAATTTTGGGGCAAGCTTCGATAGTGGAACTTTGACCCCAAAGCTAAGGGGTCTCCTGCCGCTGAGCCTGCAGTCAATTATCCTGGATGGCGAGATGATGGTGTGGGATACGATTCAGAAACGGTATCGGGAAAAGGGCGAGAACACGGACGTCAAGAACCTGAAGCCGGAGCGCAGCTGGCAGCCCTGTTTTGTGGTCTACGATCTGCTGTTCTTCAACGGACAGAGTTTGTTGGACCACACGTACATTCAGAGATCGTACAGGCTGCAGAAAATGATTGTGGAGCAGCCGGGAGTGCTGCAGTTGATGCGCGCCCAGAAGATCAGCTCTGTGGAGCAGTTCAACGATCTCTTTCAGCAGGCACTGGACAACAAAGCCGAAGGCATAGTCCTGAAAAAGCAGAACTCCACTTACCAGCCAGGTGTGCGAATCGGAGGTGGTTGGTTTAAGGACAAAGCTGATGTGAGTTTAAATCTGGAAAGTAAATGAACAACATGTCTAATTCCTTTACTTTCTCATTAGTATATCAAAGGTCTTATAACGGAGTTCGATGTCCTCATCATAGGCGCCTTCTACAATCGCAAAAGGACTTTTGTGGAGTCATTTCTGCTGGGTGTCCTGCAGGCCGCACCTTCCGGCAGCTCTAATCGCCACGAGGTGTTCAGCGTTGGCTGTGTTGCGAACAACACCCAGCAGCGCGTTGTCCTGAATCACACGCTGAAACCACACTGGCACGACGTTACAAAGGAGCCACCACCGCTGTGGTATCACTACAAGAGCAACGATCGTGCCGGCTGCCCGGATCTTTGGATTGAGCCACAAAACTCGATCATTCTGCAGGTGAAGGCTGCTGATCTGGCCCCGAATGGTGCATTTTTTACGCGCAAGTCCCTGCATTTCCCGCGAACCGAGATGAAGAGGGACGACAAGTCGTGGAACGAATGCATGACACTGCAGGAATTTAACGAGCTTTGCGAGGTAAGTGTGAGGGACAGGAGGCCTAATGGAACGTGACAGGTTCATCAGTTGGGATAGAATATAACTTGCTTATATTTTTGTTTAGAACATAAAGAAAAACCATTGATTTCCAGGGTCCGGCAGCCATCAAGAAACTTAACAAACGCCAGCTACGCCTCGAGGATGTCACCACCAAACGGAAACACCAGCGTACGACGCCGGCGGAAAGACGTCGTCTGGGTCTGGAGGTGTACGAGAAACGGTGCCGATTGGATCCCGAAAAGAGCACTTCCCGCCTCTTTGAAGGCCTGAGCTTCTGCATCCTGAGTGGCTCAGCCGGCCGGCACTCGAAGAGCCAACTGCAAGAGCTGGCTGTCCAGAATGGTGGCACTATTGTGGAGAATCCTCTGCCCAACGATCCGAAATGCTTCTGCATAGCCGGCGATGAGACGTTTCTGGTGAAGCGTATGATCCTGCAGGAGCCACGGCTCTGTGATATTGTGCGTATGGAATGGCTGCTGCGTGTCACCAAAAAGCAGGAGCTTGAGTTGCGGCCCAAGGATCTGATGGCAGCCACTGAGCCGTTGCGGAAGGAGCTGGCCGAGTGCTTCGATCAGTACGGCGATAGTTACAACAAGGACATCACGGATGCCAGCGACCTGCAGGAACTTCTGGATGACATGAGCTTAGATCAACAGACACTGGATAGTATAACGCTGCAGGAAGTGGAAGCTCTGGAGGATCAACTAACGGGAGAGAGCTCCAAGAGCAATCTGAACTTGTTCCGACATCTATACGCCGAGTTTTTTCATCCCGAAGCCGATGACTTGGCCAGGATTCTGTTCCAGCAGAACGGAGGCCATGTGGTGGACGGTTTGCATGAAAAGTTGAATCTGGGCTTTGCGTGCCCCAGCTCCGGGGTAGACGATGAAAGCTACCAGAGGTGGTTAAGTGAACATCCCAATTTAACTGCCGAGAAGGTCCTTAGCTCGTCCTGGATACATCAGTGCAATAGCGAGGGTATCCTCCTGCCTATGCAGAGCCTTAACTAACGTTGAATTTTTTCGTTACGAGTACTTTTTCTTCGATTTGTGATAAACTTTTTGGAACCAAGTAGTCTGGTAGAAATTTTACTGGGACGTCAGTTGGGGAGCTGTGCTGTGCTGGGATCTGAGTTCAGTTTTAATTCACCCGTGTTCCTGTTAACAACTCCCCAGTCAGAGTTGCAGAGAATTCAAAAATATATTTTTTTTTCAACTTACCTTGCTATTCCAGGCAAGTCAAAAAATATCCGGGAAGCGTCATCTTACTCGGTAGTTTATTCAGAAATAAAACCCGAAATCTAGTAAATAAAAATAAGTGAAGGAACATTCCAATGGCGAAGATTATGGACGAAAAGGTGCTGTCATCAGACTTGGTGAGTACTCGACTTCATTATTTGCATTTTGCTAAAATATTTGGTTTTTGTTAGCCATTCTCCACTGGCCCATCAGAGGTAGGGCAAGGTGATGCTGGAGGAGCTATTGTAGGAATATTGGAAGCAGGCGCAGCTGGAGGAGATCTTAAGAAAAACAATGCCGGAGAAGGCCCAAAGGTAGGCGATGCCGGAGAAGGCCCAATGTTAGGCGCTGCTGGAGGAGATCTTAAGAAAAACAACGCTGGAGAAGGCCTAAAGGGAGGCAATGCTGGAGAAGGCCTAAAGGTAGGCGATGCTGCAGGAGCTCCTAAGGAAGGCAATGTTGGTGAAGGCGATGCAGGAGGAGACATAGTTAATGACCGAACGGCTGGAGGAGCCATTGATGGGATCCTAGCTGCAGGAGGCCACAATGAAGTAGAGGCTCCAGAAGCCAGCAACGGGGATGCTGGACAAGAAAATGTAAACCAAAGCATTGAGGAAGTAGTTTACGCACGCGATGAAGCTGGAGCCTGGGGAGGAAGCTACTCCGAGGCAAACACAAGAGGCAACGGCGGCCAAGGAACCTCTGGCGTACGTTTTGGTGACTGCCACAATAGCCGCGCCGCAAGAGGCGGCAACGCGGCCAGAAACTATGATCAGGGCAACGTAGCCACTGGCTCTGGCGACGGGAACTGGACCCATGTACAAAGAACTTATAGCCGATATGGCGGCTATCAGGCCTTCAGTGATGGATCGGACGACGATATCTCCGAATATCTGTACGGGAACGAGGAGAACGTTGAACGTCGCCCGTACAACCCAAGAGAAGGCACCGCAAGGGAGCAGACCTGGACCTGGATCGGTTTTCGCCGCCCCTCGGCGATGGTTGGATGCCTTGGCAGGATGCGTGGCAGACCTCGCGGCTGCGGCATGGCAGATGCAACACCTAAAGTGAACAAGAAGCGTTTCGGAATTCGTCTCTAAAATGGAATAGTTTCGAAGGATATATAGTTTGTTGAACAAAAAAAAAGGGCTTGGGGACTTAATTAACTTTCCTTTATTTTAAATTAATCCCAGCCGTCAAAATTAATTTAAAAAAATATAAAATTAAATAAAATGTAAAAAATAATCTGTTATATTACAACTAAGATAGCAAGATAGTTTCTTAGCATTATAGTTACTTTAATTTTTCTTTTAAATATTTAAAAAATGCCTTATTGCTATTTTTAAGATATTATTTTAAATATTGTAACTAATTTCAACTTTTTCAAATGTGTGGTGCAACCAAATGTCGACCAATTTTGGCCTGTTCTCTGTTTTGGATTACCAGGCGAACAGGAATCATCAGAAAGTGGCCCAAATCTCTTTCCATGACGTCACAGGAGGGTGGTAATGTGTTTTTCGACACCACCCACAGGCACGCATAGTTGCCCCATTTTGGCCTCCAGAGGATCTTAATCACGCAGGCGCCAAACCCAAGGCGGGCATTAAAATAAAGAATTACAAAAAGTTTTAAAACAAAAAATGTGAAAAAAAATGAATTTAGCCCAACATTTCTTTTATATTTCGGAAAAATTTTAGTTTTTAAATTCCT
Source organism: Drosophila pseudoananassae pseudoananassae (assembly GCA_018153035.1). Lineage (NCBI taxonomy): Eukaryota > Metazoa > Arthropoda > Insecta > Diptera > Drosophilidae > Drosophila > Drosophila pseudoananassae. The sequence goes on along the minus strand of JAECXR010000023.1, from coordinate 863,717 downwards.
ACTGCTTTAAGTTCCTTTACCAAATCGTTTAAGACATCCCCCATTAAAATCGGTTGAGAAACATGCGAGTTATAAACACTTTCATTTTGAATTTGGCGCCCTCGCGCAAAACGTTGCCGCCGACCATTTTAGAATTCGCAAGTGGTTCAAGCAGGGGGAAAGTATAAATACAGTGTCGCTGCGCGAAACTCGCTTCTTAAATTACATAATATCTTTGCCATTTTCCAACCGATTTGCGCGAAAGTAGTCTTAAACGACTCGGACGATCGAAACTAAGCGATTTATGAAAAAAAATTTCAAGATTTTTGTCAAAAAATTTGTGAGACGATTTTTCGAAATTTTTTTTGCATCAATCGCTTAGTTGGATCTGCCTGAATCGTTTAAGCCATTGCTCGACGAAATCCGTTCAGAAACGGCCGAGATACTAAGTTTTTGAAAAGTCGGTTTCGGTGCAGCGACGCTCTATTTATACTTTTCCCCCGCTTGAACCGGTTGGGAATTCTAAAATGGCGGACGGCAGCAATGATGGCCGCCGCTCGAAGGCGCGCACTTTCAAATGTGTATGTGTATGTGCCGATATTTTAGCCATTTGTTGGCCGATTTGGAAAAGGAATACCATTTCGGAATCAGGAATTCAATATCCTCCTTTGTGCAATTGGTTTTTTATAAATTTTCCGAGCTCTCCTTTTTGAAATTATTTAATAATTTGGATGGTTTTTTACATAAAAAAAACTCACCTCTTTATATTATTATATATATAAAATATATATAAAATATATATATATATTATTATATATTATAAAAAATAAATAAACATCTTGGGTTATTTTTGCAAAAAAATGTCCATTTTTTATTCACATAAAAAGAGATAACGAGCAGATAAATATACTTTCTGTAAGACGGGTATAGGAGGGGCTGTTGCTGGATGGTTCTGCGTCTCAAATGGTTGTGGTTCTAGAACTTGTAGAGGGGATTGTAGTGATTTTATGTTTAGGAAGTGATCTAGTTGGTTGTTGGTTTCAGTGATTTTTCAGCTTTTCTGCACTTGGGCAATAAGAACATCAAAAATACATTCATTTTATTCATTTTTTTTTGTAAAGTTAGATATATATAGTGTTTTTGGGGGGTGTATATATATATACAGCTGTGTTCATGGAAATAGCAGTGCTCATGACATAAATGTTTAAGATCGAAAAATCGTAGTATGAACACCAAAATGGGACGAATTTGGTTTACATCCACATAATATATTTATTTTTAATTATGTTAACATTTGTTTCAGTCTAATTACTGCATTTTTTTTGAAAATATAGATAATAACAAAATAATATCGACAAAATGTGCTGTTCATTAAAATAGCAGTGTTACCAAAAAAAACTAAAAATTTCAGCAAATCTTAAAAATAACTTAATACAAATAACAAAAATGATAAATATAAACTAATATTTTGTCGTAAAGCCTTTATTGGCTATAACAGCTTCACACCTACGTTGCAAGGAGTCCACCAAGTCCTGGCAACGCTTGAGGGGAATCTGGGCCCACGCGTCCTGTACAAATTGCCAAAGCTGCGGTTTTAAAGTCGGGAATTTCTTTGCCACATATCCCTTGATATCGTCCCATAAATTTTAAATCGGATTTAAGTCCGAGGACTGTGCTGGCCACGACATTGGATCAATGTTTTGTTGACTAACCCAACTCTTAGCCAATTTGCAGGCAGGTTTTGGATCGTTATCCTGCTGGAATGTCCATTTTAAGGACATATCTCACTGTGCATAAGAAAGCACTACTTTTTTGAGTATGTCGACATAGACGTCTTGGTCCATGATGCCATCGATCAGATGTATGAGACCACGCCGCTGTACGAAAAACAAGCCCATATCAATATTTTAGGGCCACCGTTCATAACGGTCTTAAATGTGTGGTTTGGGGGGTTCTCAGTGTTTGGGGGTTGTCGGACATACTGTCTTGAGCCAGTCCCACCAAACAAGTCCAGTTTGGACTCATTTATCCAAAGAATATTGTGCCATTTCGTCACTGGCCACTTCAAATGGCTTTTGGCAAACTCCAATCGAGCTTGGATATGCCTTGTACCAAGTAATGGCACCTTTCGGGGGCTTCTCGCATTTAAATTTTCATTTACTAATCGACGGCGAATGGAAACGTTGCTGATCCACAACTTCAGTTCCTCTTTTACATCCCTAGAAGATGCGAAAGGATTCGCTTTGCTGAAGCGCACTTTTCTTCGGCCCTCAATATCGGTGGTTTTTCGTTTGGACCCACGTGTTTCGGCCTTCCCCTCATATTTAATGGCATTGGATGCCATTTTGGCAGAAAAATGTACAATATCTTGGATTTATTATAGGGTTTTCCCTGCTTTCTAAGCTGAACTATGACATTCCTCTCTTCCTTTGAACAGTGGCGTCCTTTACCCACTAAAAGCCGAATTTTTGCATGGTTATTGTGTATTTTCATTTAAATTATATTAATAAGCTTAAGCAAACTCCATTTTTGCCAAATTTTTAATGTTTTTGGCACTTTTTGTGGATCAAAATGAAAAACTGCTATTTTAATGAACAGCCAAAAACATGTGATTTTGAACAAAAATGGCCAGAAAACGCAAATAAATAGTAAATCTAACAAAATTTTTGTACTTTTCCTATCTCTATATTCCATTTTACAAAAATAATGAACAAACGATCAACTAACTAAAAGGGAAATGCAAAAATTACCGTTCTTTTACTTCGTTGCTACCGCACTGCTATTTTAATGAACACAGCTGTATGTATATATATAGCATAAATTATTTTTTTTTGTATATGTGTATAACATTTAACACTAACAACTCTTAAGCGCTCTCTCTCTCTCTCTTTCTCTTTCACTCTCGCTCATGCTATCTCGCTCGTTTTGCGTTCATTCATTGACTTTTGTAACATTTAATGAGGAATATATGCAATCTCTGAGATTGTTTAACACATTTATCGACTCCATAGTTGAACATCTAGATTACGTATGTCAATCAAATTGTTTATCAAGCTTTACGTTAATTATCCATAATTAATACAAATACAAATACACAAAAAACAAAAAAAAAAACATCTTTGTATATAATTATTAATTGTAGCAGCCTGTTGCTTTCTTTGTTTCAGTTGTTTGTTTCTTTAAAAAATATTCAATTCATTCTTGGGAGTGGGGCGAAATTCGTGGTTCGTTATATCGATAGAATACGGTAGTACATTACATTTTACATACATACATATTTTATGTTTATAAATTAGTGTTTTTTGTGTGTGTTTCAAATGCAGATTTCTTTTAAACTTTCAAAATGAATTTTGTTCTTAACTGATAACTGCTACAATTAAATCGCGAATTCTCGTTGTAGGCTTGGTTGGTTGGGTTCTTTCCTATTTTGTTTGTCTGCTTTTTGTGGTTTCACTGTAATACACTCTATATGGTTGGTGATCTAAGGGATAACTCTCCGATATCTGGCTTACGAAACTAATTACATAACAACTATCAACATTAAACATACAATATATAATTATAATAATAATAATAATCATAATAATAATAGTAATATATATTTTTTATATAATAGATAATAACATTAGTTACAGTTTCATTTTGTGTGGGGTGTGTGTTCAGGGGTATTTGGATGTGTACTCCTTCCATTCCTATTTAAAATTTAAATTTAAATTTAATAAAAAAAAACCATAAACAAAATAATAATTGCATTTCTCTTTAAATCAAAAAAGTCTTTTGGAATTCCTCGCATATTCATTATATATTCGTAGCTACACATAACCATATATAATATATATTATTTTCTTTTATAAATTATTAACTGTATATAATCGTAATTAGTTTTGTTTCGTATTTGTTTTTGTTTTTTCTTTTTAACCAACAAAAAAAAAAAAATATTTTCCAACTTAACTTAAATCCCAAAAAGGTAAGATTGTTTTTGTAATAATTAAATGAAACTTAAGCTCTTTTAAGAAAAAAAAAGAAAAATTTACAAATCAGACTTTAAACAAAAAAAAATATATAACATATATATTTTACAATGCTATAGGGAATTTTCGTTAGATTTGTTCATTAATTTTCCATTTCTTTCGGGAGTTGATTTTCTTTTTTGTTTTGTTTTTAGGTATATGGCAGTCGTTATCATTATATATTTTAAACCTTTTGAGATAAGATGACTTTTTTTCTTTCAAAAATCAGTATTTAAATGATAGCAAAAAAAAAATTATATTATAATATAAACTTTATACTTAAACGTAAGCAAAATCTACAATCTATTAGTGTTTTGTTTTCTGGTCAAAAAAATTGGTCCATTTTGTGAAACCATTAGTTGCAAATTTTGTCCGTGTTTTTCGGGTTTGGGTTCTCTACAATAACGATATTTGTCTTAAAACTAGGCCTGTGTAGGAGTAACAATTACTGTTATTTCACAAAAAATATAGAACAAGTCCACGTAGTTTAATTTGTTGATCTGAAGCCGATTAAACTGCAAGAAAGGAAAGTTTTATAAGTAAATTGAATACAAGGATAATGCATTGTTTCTTAGGAAGGAGTGGGTTTCTTCCCACACCCCCTTCCTACACAAAACATCACACTCACGCTGATCGAAGGTGCTCGGATTGATGTAACTGATCAGATCCTGGTCCGACATGGTGGTCAGTTCCTGGGGAATGGGCGGCTGGACGGCCACCGCCGCAGCAGCTGCCACAGCGCCCACAGCCGCCGGCAGGATGCTGCCCGCCGTGGAGGGCGCGGAGGCCTGTTGGGTCATCACCGCACCGTTGGTGGTCACAGCGGCGGTGGCCACCGATTTCTGCAACGCATTCTCGCTGGCCAGCGCCACGATCAGAGATTCTTGCGGTGTCGGCGGCACCACCGGCATATGATGACCCGTGACATGATGATGCCCAGTCACGTGATGACCCCGATGGCTGGTCACATGGCGGCCGTGATGATTCATCGACTGGAAGTTGGCGGCTTCCACAGCGACGGCTGCCGCGGCGGCAGCTGCTGTTTCCGGCGTGCCCGAGTGGTTCAGCAGAAGATTCACCAGAGGATCTCCGCCAGCAGTCTCCACGGCGGACGGGGGGACCACAGCTGCCCGGTAATGGTGCTGCTCCTGCTCCTGGGTGGTTATGAAGTCGGCCGCCGCCTTGATAATCATGTTGCTGACGGCCGTGGAGGTCGCGGTGGCGGCCACTTCGGGCTGCAGGACGGCCGGCGTGGGCGGCATGGCGTCCACCACGCCCACACCGGTGGCCGCTGTCGGCGGGCTCATCATAATGTTGCTGAGGGCGAGCGCCGCCACGGCGGCGTCCTGCTGGGTGGGCTCCGGCTGCATGGCAATGTCGTTCAGGATCGAGTTGGCCATGGTGACCTGGTGGGGGGCCAGGATGTTGGGCACTACAGCGGTGGCGGCGCCATTCGCCGAGCACAGTATGGTCGACGGCGACACGGCGGGGTTCATGATGATGTCAGTGGACAGGCCGCCGGATACATCGACGGGTGCGGGCGCCAGACCGGCTGCTCCGGCCAGAGCGGCTGCCGGCTCCGAATTGAGTATGATGTCCTGGGTGAGGGGTGAACTGTTCGGCGAGCTTTCCGTGCCGCTCAACGAGCTGGACGAGTTGGTGGAGCTCAGCGAGAGACTCCGCTCGAGGACGACATTGGGCGGTGCGATGCCCACCTTGGCCTGGAGGATGTCCGTGAGGGCGTGGTCGATCACGGCCGAGGTGGTGAAGAGAGCCGGTTCGGAGGTGCCGTTGCTGCTGACCACGGACGTCGACTTGGTTAGCTCGTCGATGAACTTGTGCACCTGCTGCTGTTGCTGCAATTTTAAAATTAATTTAAAAATTAAATAAAATATTTAAAAATATAAAAATAAAATCCAAGACCTACCTGCTGCTGTTGAACTTGAACCTGAACCGCCGGCTGTTGCTGCTGCTGCTGCTGCTGTTGCTCCTGCATTTGTTCCTGCATCTGCTGGACTTGCTCCTGGATCTGCTGCTGGACCTGCTCCTGGATCTGTACCTGCATCTGCTGGTGCTGCTGCACCACATGCTTCACAATCTCATTCTTGACGGCCTGTTCGACGGCCAGTTCGACGGCCACAGCCACGGCAGCCGGATCAATGTCGACGGCGGCGGCCGTTGCCGGTGCCACCACGGCCGGAAAGCCGGGCAGGCTGTTCGACTGGTCGTACATGATGGTGTCCATGCTGGTCTTCCGGGCGAAGCGATGATGGTACTGCAGGGCGGCGTTGGGACTGTCCGGCGTCGACTCCCCGGTGAGGGGACTGTGCGAGCTGCTCTCGTCCAGAAGCTCGGTCTTGAGGGCCTCGGCACTGGCGGCCACGGCATTCAGATGGACCAGCTGCTGGTCGGTGATCATGGGCGTGGCACTGGGCAGGGAGGAGCGACGCACGCCCATCGGTATTTGGGTGGTGATCGGTGGCGGCATCATTCCGGAGTCGATTTCGTGTTTCGCCTCGACGGCATCCCCCACCACACCCGATGAGTTTGGATTGCCGGACGCTGATCCGGAGTTCCAGCCGCCGTTGGAGCCGCTGGAGCCACTGGCGCTGGGCGCTGCTGTGGTGTCCATGAAACTGCTCACATCTACAAGAGGAACAAGACAACAAAAAAACGGAGAAGGCCTTTTAATAATCACATTTTGGTGGTTGGATCGGTTTTTTTTAGAAAATGGTCGTTCCTGTTCTTGTTTGGAGAAAGGGCGGGGGGGCGAGGTCGTGGGGGTGGACGTATAATAAAAAAATCATAATCGAAAATAAGATGTAATAACAAAATATAAAGGATCTGAGAGAGTGGGTCTGTTTCCTAAGCCGGGTTGTCTAAAAAAAAAAATTATATATATATATGTATAGATATAGGTATAGATATAGGGTCGCCGAGAGAGATCTTTTGAAGTTCCAATGCTTTTCTTAAATTTTGATTTAATTTGCCAAACTACTACTTAGAAACTAAAAACAAACTTAAGCTAGATTTTAAAGAAAAGCACTCGAGTTCTTCAGATCTGCCATCTCCGCAGTTATTTCTTAAAATATACTTAGACTTTAGTTAATTCTAATTGGTCTATGATTACTTTTTAGAGGTAAACCTTAAGGGCTAAATGGTCTTATGCTTGGTTTCCGCAAAAACACACCATTCTTGGGGTCATTCGTTCAAGAAAAGGGCGAAGAACAGAGAGGCCTCGAAAGGGAACAGCAGAGTCCAACAAATCAAACGCAGGAAACACCAAAATATTTTGCAAATAAATCAGACAGACTCTTAAATCTGCAAACATTATTTTACAACTATTTTCCAAACTCAAAACATTCAACAACAATCACAACTGGATTACTATTGCAATGCCCCCAATAGAAATTAAATCAACAATCTTTCAACAATCAAAATATTCAACAATTATGCACCAAACCCTTTCACATTCCAACACTCATTCCAACACTTATTTCGACACTGATTCCAACATTCAAAGCCTTAAAGTAGAGAACTAAATCTTGACAAGAATTTAAGAAAAACACCAACAACCATACTCTATGAAATCCCCACCTTTTCTTCAAAAACTTAAAAGTCTCTCAACAATTCACCAACAAATCACTCACACCAACACTCTCCAAGCTATGGATCTTATATTTAAGGCTTATCAACTATTTCTAAAGGTTCCAACTTAAATGTAAATGCTTAGGTTTAGGTTTAGGGTGTTTATAGGTATTAGTAGTAGTAGTAGTTGCGAGCCAGTACACCCATAACATGTACTCGCACTTCCCCAAGCGGGTGGGCATTGATCTAAAAAGCTGTTGTCGTGTCGCTAGGCGTAATGTTGAGGCTCTGAAGTCGAGCAATGCTTTAAAATTCCACTCGTTCTAGACGAGTCCCATCACTACCACCTCTTAATGGTTGAATCTTTCAGAACAAGTTCCCGCTGGCATTACCTACATATGTACTTCTTCATCGTCTAGTCAGTTTCTGGCCCATGCGTCTCTCTCATAGTTGAGAACTGAAGATCTTCTGTACATGATTTAAGTGATTAGTTAGAGGAGAACAATGACAGTATATATATATATATTTTGTATCAATCATTGATGTAGAAATGAGATATTGGTTTGAAAATTGATTCATTAGATACTAATGACTGATTTCGATAGCTCCCCTCGAAAATAATCGTTTAATTGTCAGAACTAATTCCAGTTCGATGAATAAACTTTGACAGGACAGGACACAAAACTGATTCTGATTCCACTGATGGTGTTAGCTTTTTGGATATCGATGGATGCTTAAAAGGTAAAAATGGTTATATATGTGATATGGATCGGGTTTCCCTTAAAGTTAATAATTATAATAAATGTGTGTGGGTGCAGGTGTGTGTGTGTATGTTTAGGGGGGTATTACGTGTTTAAATTAATTAATAGACATATAGAAAAATGGTTTACGAAATGGCAAAAAAAGAATTTGTACGTTGGTTGTAATATTTTTTTTGGTCATTTTTTTTCGGTAAAAGTCTGATGGTTTTTGTGTTTTTGGATTTTTTTTTTAGTTTTTTTTTTTTAACCAGTACCCTAAAAAGTATCCTTGGAGCTTGGAGCATTAGAGATGAGACTAAAGATGAGCTGATGTGTGTGGTTGGCTGTTGAGTCGTAGAGTCGATGGAGTTCCGTCGCAGGTCATCGGTCGGTCATCTAATCCGGTGTTTGTAATCGCTGCTTCGTTGATTTTTCTCATTTCCATATCATTTCTGTATATATTTTTCGATATATATTTTTTTTTAGTTCTTATTTTGTGTCTGTGTGACGTGTATGGGTGTGTGAGTATTTATCGACCGATTGCTGTGATAGCTTCGATTAATACAATTGTTCTTTCGATCATTATCGATATCATCGATATTTCTTTTCCAGCGTTGCTTTCCAGGCAAGCTTTCTCGGTGGCTCTTCGTTTGCCGCCTATAACTCTATTTAATATTTGTTTTTGTTGTGTATTTATATATATATATTTATGGTATATATATATAGAGATACAGGTGTCTATATTAGTGACTTAATTTTGCTTTAAATTTTGGCCTTGCATTTTATGGCACTCAAAATGTTTACATATTTGACTATATAGTTAGATTGAGCACCTAAATTGCTAAGAGAAGGGGAAGGAGGAAGAATATAAAGTAAAAAATATATATATGCATATTTTTTTGGGGATTTGTTTTTTTTTTTTTTTTTGTCTAAATATTTTTCTTTAAAGGGAGTAAATTTTTTAATTCTGATAATCATTTTCTCCTGACTTTTTTTGAGAAAAAAAACAGGTTAGAGGGTCACTGCCTTTGTGGTTTTTGTGGATTTCATTTTTTGTCATAAAATCCTTACGATCTTCTGCTGCTTCTGCTGTGTGGCTGCTTATTTTTCTTCTTGGTATTTTGTTGAGTTTTTTTTTGATATTATATGTATTTTGTCTTCCTTCATCTGGTATTTGTATGGGGGGGCAGGGGGTATTTCGGGTGAATATTCTGGATCGAACATGATCAAGAAAACTCTGCACTTCCAAACGCCCAAAATCCGCACACGCAAGCAAACAAGTTCAAACATGTTCCCAGACACGCACTCAAACACACCCAAACATAACCAAACATTCGCACGGAAATCGCGAAACTCTACATGAGAGATCTAGATTCTAGAAAAATTCAACTCAAATATTCGATGAAAGTATTCTCTACAAAAAAATGCAATTCTTTGCGATTTATATTTGAAAATATAATAATATTCTTCATCATCATCATTGTCATCATCATCGTCATGGAAAAAAGGATCAAATCAAATACAAAATACATTCATCCCACAGAGTTGTTTCGATCAGTTCTTGCCGCTTTTCTACTCATCTTTTTTTTTTTTTTTTTTTTTAATTAAAAAATTAATTTTTTTTTAAATTCTTATTTTTTTTCTTGAGCAGAGAAATAAAGAAAGGGTCAGAGAGATATATAATAGAGTGTGAGATAGAGAGTGAGACAGCGAGTGAGTTGGGTGGGACGGGGAGAAGTTTTCTTTTTTCCTTTTTTTTCTCTTAATCATTTATAATTATTTAAGTTTAATTTGAATATCTCTTGTGATTGATTATTCTTGTTTCTTGTGCTTATAAATTAAGTAATATATTTGTTTATATTTTTTGTTTCTGATTTCGATTTTGGCGTTGATTTCCTACTTAGTGTACTAATTATTTAATGATTTATATTTTTAGACATCGATTTTTTCATGCGTTATTCGGTGCAAAACAAGAGTATAATGAATTTTAGAGGGAATGTGAGAAGTAATTGGCAGGCAGGCGGGAATATACATATATAGATATGATCATGACATGAAGTCCAATATTTTGGGGGGAGAAATAATGACGAAAAACTGAAACTTAGACTATGAGTAGCTTGACTTGCAAGTGCATTTGGTCACATTGGCCTGTCAGTGTGGCCAGACTGTTTGCCAAAAATATTAACGTGAAGAATCATGAATTCCCATATTGTTGACGTGGTTTTTGTTAATTTTTGGGTTCAACTTTCTTTGTTCGTTTAGTCCACATTCTACAGACTTGCTAATTGTTAAATATACGTATATATTTAATAAGAAATTTAAAACAAATTTTATTTTTTAAGGAGAGGTTAAAGAACTGAATAACGCATGAAGAGATCTGATTGTTATTATTATTATTATATTTTTTGTTGTACTAAGTTAAATATTTTCTAGCTTCCTAACCGCAAAAAAATAAATAATGGAATATTTAAAGAAAAAAACGTTTAAAAAAATAAAATAATTAACTATTGATGCGGCAAAAGTAGTGCTAAAAAATAAACTAATTATAATATGATACTAAATATATAGTTATTTTTAAGAAACTGCCTAAAAACTGACTACCTGTTTATACTTTTATGCATTTTGCAGTTTTTCTTTTTCAATAATTTCGATAATTTTCCTTTGGTTTTGGTTTCGTTTTCGTTTTCTTTAATCTCCATGCTGGGAGTAAACAGAATATTTGTTTGGTTTTTTCTTTTTTTTTGAAGTTTTGGAATATAGTTATGAGAACACTTAGTCAACAAATAGATACCTTGGGCGTGGATTGTGTTACTTAACGTACTGGCCGCCGCCAGCGTCGTGTACTGTCCCTTGGGCGTATAGGTGAAGGTGTGCGGTTCGCTCTTCTTGCCGCTCGAGATGATCGACACCTGCACCTGGACGGGCTTCAGGATGTTCTGGTGCAAATACGGCGGCACAGTGCATATCAAATGGGTCTGCCAAGCATTCCAATTAGTAATCATAAACTATAAACTATTATATCTCATAGTATACCTGATGCAAATACTCCTTGTCCGGCAACACACTCTGCTCCCAGAGGGCAGCTGTTCCTCCGATCAGTTGCTGGCGAACTGCTATTTCCGTGGCGGGATCATCGCCGTTGACACTGTCGTAGGTCTCCTGGAACACCACATGCGTGTCCTTGAGGAAGTTCTTGCCAATGATGAAGAGTTCCAGACCACCATCGACGGGACAGGAGTTTAGGGACTTTTTGCAAATCTCTGGGACACCCGGTGGTTGAGCTGCGGATTCATATTATTATTCAATAAATTTATAAGAAATAAAATATAAAATAAACACTCACTGCAAATGATAGGATTCGAGCAGACTTGAAGGGTCTCGGTGGTGCCATCGTCGCGGGTATATTGGGTGCGGAACACCATGCGGCAGCGAGTGGATTTCTTTTTGTTCTTCTGGGCGAGGTGCTCGGGGAAACGGTGTTCCACATCCACATTGCGTTCCTGTGGTAGGAGAAAGGATTAATATAATTAAAGTTTATTGCATTATAAACGCAAAACCTTACCTTTAGGATGCCAACGCAATCGCAGGTAATGGTCATGTCCGTTTCGGGCTTAAAGTCAATCTCAATGACCATCGTGCCGTCGACCTTCTTCTCGTTGCACTGCGTCGAGTTCTTGCCGGCCACCTTGCAGGCCTGGTAGAACATGTGCGGGGCCACGCGACCAATATCCGTGCCGATAAAGACCTGGAGTACGGCCGACTTGTCATAGCCGGTTAGCCGGACGATCGGAAAGCCATTGCCACTCCGATCCTTGACGGCGCCACGGCTGCCCTCGGTTTGGTAGCGGGCCCGGTGCTGTTGCTCCGGCTGGGAGACGATTTCCAGCTGGACTTGGCCGTCATTGGAGCTGGCGATGCTGTTCAGTGGGGTCTGGGGTTGACGCTTATTGGCCACTCGGGTCACGGTACGGGCCGAAATAAATCTAAATTGGGGCAAGAAAAATGCCAAAACACGTTGAAAATTTTCCATTATTATTATTCCAAAAAAAATTAAATCCGTTTAGTTTATTTATCTTTTAAAAGAAATAAAAACGATTGAAAAAAAAATGTAAGGAAGAAAAAATCGTTAAAATGTCTTGGATTATGTACTTGAAGTTTTCGGTTTGAATGTGGGATTTGGTTGAAATGATTTATGACTGGCCGAGAAATACAAAAAAAATATAAAGAAACAGGAACAGGCGGCGGTATGAGATGATTTTTAAAAGTTAGCCACAAAAAAATACACACGAAAAAAAGCTAACAAAGCTACAGATACATAGATACAAAGATGCAGATGCAGATACTGAGATTTTTGGTTAAATGTGTAAGAGCTTTGGAAAAAAATGTGAATGATATATATGACTTTTGTTAATTACACACACACACACTCACTCACACGCACACATACGCACCTATACACTTGAAAAAATTTTGCATACATACAAATAAAATTTTTTTTCTTTGAAATTTCCTTTTTTTTTTTGCCAAATTGTTTACAATTTTTTTTTTCGAAATTGTTTATTCTTTGTTACCAACACACATATGCTTCACTCTTTCACTCTCTCTATATATACATATATGTATGTACAAGTAGGTATTTATTTATTTATGTACATATATCTAGGTATATAGAGAAAGACAGGAACAAACACACATTGAGAACAATTATTATTAAAGAACAAAAGTCAAAGTCATCAAACTAAACAAACGCGTTTTGTTCGCCTCTGCAGTCTCTACAGTCAGCTCTGGCTAAACAAAATTCTGTTTGTTTTCACAGTTTTGATTGCGATTTGGAGATTTGCTTTTAAGCAATTTTTGCCAAATTTTTTTTCTAGGGAATTTGGTTTTTTGTTGTATTTTTGGGTATTTTTTTTTCAGTTTTTAGATTTGTTGGATTATTTTGATGAAGTTTTCTTTTTCTTTAATATTTTGTTGACTTTTTTAGTTATTTTCAAATATTATTATAGTATTTAAAACATATTTATAGTATTCTTTTTCTAAAGTTTTGTTTTTTTGTTGGAAAAAATTTGAAAAAAATTGAAAGTTTATTTTACTTTTTTTAAATTCCTTTGTTTTTATTTATATATATATTTTTTTTTAATTTGTCTTTTGATTTAAAAAATCTGAGCCACCTGTTTCTCTGTTTACCGGCCTATTTTTGTATAGATTTTTCTCAATATTTTTTAAATTTTCTTAAAAAAAAAAATTATATCAAAACAAAAAGGAAAAATATAAATATTTATGAAAAAATTAATTTTAAGCAGTCTTTTCTTTTATAATTGAACAAAAAATTTATTCATTCTACCAAGTTCCTAAATATTATTTGTTCGGAAAATATTTTTTAGAAATGAAGTTCTTTAATATTTAAAAAAAATAGTTTTAGATTTTTCTTGTAAATTTTGAAAAAAAAAATACCTTTTAAAGTATTTTTTAAGTTTCTAAATTTTAGTTTTTTTTTTGGGAGTTTCCTGGAAAAAGAGAACGCGTCTTACTTTGTCTCATTGCCATTGTTGTTGTTGGTGTTGTTCGGTCGCGACAGAAGACTGACAGTGATTGTGGGCGTGGCAGGAGTGGCAGAGGCTGAGGCTGAGGCAATGACGGGGGCGGTCGGCGATGTCTCCACGGAGGAGCCAGAGCCAGAGGCGGAGGAGGAGGCTGCCGAGGCGGAGGTGGCCGCCACCGAGCTGGCAATCTTGCGGATGAACTCGTCCTCGCTGCAGGCATCATCGTTGTCCAGTTCCACCTGGTTGCACTCCAATCGCTTTCGCTTGATGTGCTTGCCACGGTTATGATGATGATGATTATGATGATCATAGCCACTCGTCAGGTGCTGTTGCTGGTGCTGTCCTTGCTGCTGATGATGATGATGTCCCGGCTGTTGAATAAATCCATTATATTGGAATTGGGCCTGCTGCTGTCCAGGATGCAGGACCTGATGCTGGAAGGCATTCACCGCCGCCGCCACAGCCGCTTCGGTGGCCTGGAAGACGCCGCCGAACGGATCCTGCGACACGCCGCCCGAGGAGGACGTCGCCTCCCTGGTTGAGTCGTTCACGAATCCCGTGTCCTCGTCCAGGCTGCCCGTTGGCGTTGCCGTCGGCGTTGGCGTCGAATTGGCCGAGTCCTCCGATGAGGAGGATGCCGATATCAGATCCAGATCCTCCAGGTAGTGTCCTCCCATCATTTTCTTGGCGTGACGCGATCTATTTGTAGCGTATACATACATATATACAGACATTCATGTACAGGGGGGGTTGTAGTGCAGGGGAATACAATAGGGGGCATATTTTACACACACAACAACAGCAACAGAAAATACACACACACTCGGACACACACGCACACACATTGGATTTTTAAAAATATTTCTAAAAATTTTAAATATTTTTTTTTCTAATTTCTAGTGTCTATATTTCTATATTTATTTTTAAAATAAAAACTTGAATAAACCCCATTAAGTTTCAACTCAATTTTCGCTTTAAAACCTAATTTTCTTAAAAAAAAACTATAGAAGCTATAAAAAAATGTTCACTTGTCAGTGCAGATACAGATAGCAAATTCCAAGCCAATCAACGTCCAAATGCATTTGAAAGTGAACTCGAGAATGACTCTAGAATGAAAATGATTTTAAATAAAAGAGACAACTAACGCAGTCTAGTTGTTAAAACCTATTAAAAAATAAAAAGATACTGAAACCAAATGAATATAAAAGCAAGTCAGAATAATTCTAAACGAATTCCCATTCCCCATGAAAGTACTAGAAGCACACACACATTAGCTAATAGAACTGATAAGGACCAATGCCATAATTTCCTGCGACATAATGCCAATACGTAACCCATATATTCTACTGCAGATCGTTCCTAACCCAAATCAGGTAATATATAGGTAATACTATAAATGATAATCGTACGGAAATCTTAATAATTATTATTATATGCCGTACAATATGCAACAGCGTCCCCCTTAGCCGTCGGGAATCAATATTCTATTGAGTTGCGATGGGCAACGGTGCGTATAAGTGATCTTTTGTGAAAATCATAAAAAATACCAGAAATCCAATGAAGTCATTGGCCAAAGGTGCGAGAAAGAAACGGCACAATGGCCGGAGAAAGAGACAGACTCTTAACCGAGTAGCCAAAAAAAAAAATTAATAAATAAATGAGTGCAAATTAAATTAAACGCCAAGGAATTTGTAAATGAAAAAAATCAATAAAAATTATAGACAAAATATTTGCCACAAAACTAGATATTTTTATGAAAAAAAATATAAATATAAGGAATTTATTCTAAGAAAATAAAGAGTAAAAAAAATAAATATATTTATAAATTAGTTACTAGTTATACTAGTTATTCCATATTTGATGATATTATTATATTTTATTTCAAGTCCCTATTTCCTACAAAAACCCTTAAATTTATATACAACTATTTTTGCATTATTAATGGCACTATAAATCTTAAACAATAAAGTTACAAGCCAACTACTAAACAAGCAACTACTGATTGACCTCCAATTAACCAAAGCCCTAACATAAAGTTCTCAATAAAAAAAATCACAACAAATTCTTTGTTTTCATTTCTTGCTTTTATTTTTTATTATTTTTTTTTAGAAGAGATAAGGGGCAACCCCAAAAGCCAGGCTGAGATTCACAAACTGCAATTTGCAGTAAAATTGATAAGCTGATAAGATAATAAAAAAAGAAACACTGATAGAGACATGCAATTACAAAGGCTATAAAGTAAAAAAAAAACTACAAAAAAAAAAAATATATATTTAATTAATTATAAAAAAAAAATCAAAGCAAAATGAGTATTTTAATAAAATAAAATCTCAAACCTTTTCCAACACAAGCACTTATACACTTTCCAAATAACTCTTAACTTGTTAATACCTTTCTTAATAAATTACACTCCGTATCACTCTAAAACACGATCCTCTTCATGCCAAGCTCCAAACTGAACTGAGGGATGTGGAAGACAGATTTCGGCTTTGAAGCCTATTGCTTTTCCCGATTTCTTACGATTTCCGATCGATAGGCATTATACTCCCGAACTGCCTGGCTATTTGATCCAATAGTCCAGTAAACACCCACCCAGAACACACCCTGATAGTTCCATTTAACTGCAAGTATCTAAGTATTCTCTTACAGGTTCTATAAACAAAAGACTGCAGTACCGCATGCGGAAGCCACGCTTACAGCTGGTTCGAACTTCAATTATTGGAAATTAAATAAAACCTTTTCTAGAGGCTTGATTTATCAAGGAATAATTAACCCTTGAACCGAAGCTGTCTATGAAATACCTCCAAGAGTAGAATGGAAATAATAATAGAAACCATAGTATTCTTGTAATATTTTTAATTAACTAAAAGATTTAAGACACTAGCTTTAAAATATATTTTTCTTCAAAATTTTAGTCACGGAATCCCATGTATTAAATATTATAACCCTATTTTCAAATGGCTTCTTCTTAGCCACCTAAAAGTATGCCACAAAATTTAGAAAAAGAAGAAGAGAACGAAAGATAATAGTACCGACTATAGTATAGTCCCGAAAAACGGACACTTTTGGACCAAAAACTTAAACTAAAATGTTCATTTCCACGTCATATGTGTGCGCATTGGTACATAGGTGAAGTGTGCATTTTTATATATTCTCTTATATAATACTCATTTCTGTTTTTTATTTATTTTTTGGCAAGGCAATCAAATCAATCAAAATATTCATTCACTCCAAAAACCATGAATCAAACGCAGAACGAAATGAAATCATGAACTGGCAATTATCGCGAGTTTTGTGGAATTTCTTTAAAAAAAAAAATAAAAAATAAACTCGCTTGGAAAATAAAAAGGTTTTAAAAAAATGGAAACGGTGGGACGATTTTATTCAAAAATAATAACTTTTCTTATATTTTTTTTATTTATTTTAATTTTTGTATTTTAATTTAAAAAATAAAACTCACCTTGAGACAGGTATCGCTCGTATTAAATGCTGCTGCGGTGAATGTTGTTGTTGTTGTTGCTGCTGCTGCTGTTGTTGTTGCTGTTGCTGCTGGTGGTGCTGATGATGTTGCTGCAACGTGTTGCTTGCAACGGCAGCTGCTGCCGCGGCCGCTGCAGCCGCAACTGTATTGGTGAGAGCGCTGTTCACCAGCAAACTGGAACGCTGCTGTCCAGCCGTACTGCTCCCGCTGCCGCTTGCCCCATCGACCACGCCCCCCGCCGCTGCCACCGCCGCCGCCGAAGCTCGCAGCTCTGTGTGCTGATCGAAGCCGAGGCCGCTGTCGTTGGAGTTGTCGCAGGGAGGCGGGTGGGGGCGCTGTGGTATTCGCTTCCCAGGAACAAGCTTGCCGGGACCCGCCTAAAAAATTAATTTAAAAAAAATATATATTAATAAAATTATTTAAAACAAGAGAGGGAAGAGTTTACTTTTATATACCCTTGCGGTTAAGATCATATCCTTATTATCCTTATTATGATATTAAAAATCCAATTTTTAGAATAAAAAACATAAGAAATAAGTCGTAAGCTTCTATCTTCAAAAATACTAAAGTTTTCCCCTATGGGGTCCACTGTGATGGCTATATCTTTCCCATTTCGTATCCGATTCCCAAGGGGAGTACCTTAAACGATTTCTGGGCCGATTTGCCACCATTCTGCATCAAAATCCAGTGACAAAATATTTTTTAGATTTTTTGTCCATTTTTAGTGATGAGACCCCTTGAAAGTGGGTTTTCCCCTATGGGGTCCACTGTGATGGCTATATCTTCCCCAATTCCCATCCGATTCTCAAGCGGAGTACCTTAAACGATTTCTGGATCGATTTGCCACCATTCTGCATCAAAATCATGAGACAAAATATTTTTTAGATTTTTTGTCCATTTTTCGTGATGAGACCCCTTGAAAATGAGGTTTTCCTCTATGGGGTCCACTGTGATGGCCATATCTTTCCCAATTCCCATCCGATTCTCAAGCGGATTACCTTAAACGATTTCTGGATCGATTTGCCACCATTCTGCATCAAAATCCAGTGACAAAATATTTTTTAGATTTTTTGTCCATTTTTAGTGATGAGACCCCTTGAAAGTGGGTTTTCCCCTTTGGGGTCCACTGTGATGGCCATATCTTCCCCAATTCCCATCCGATTCTCAAGCGGAGTGCCTTAAACGATTTCTGGATCGATTTGCCACCATTCTCTATCAAAATCCAGGGACAAAATATTTTTTAGATTTTTTGTCCATTTTTCGTGATGAGACCCCTTGAAAATGAGGTTTTCCTCTATGGGGTCCACTGTGATGGCCATATCTTTCCCAATTCCCATCCGATTCTCAAGCGGATTACCTTAAACGATTTCTGGATCGATTTGCCACCATTCTGCATCAAAATCCTGAGACAAAATATTTTTTAGATTTTTTGTCCATTTTTAGTGATGAGACCCCTTGAAAGTGGGTTTTCCCCTATGGGGTCCACTGTGATGGCCATATCTTCCCCAATTCCCATCCGATTCTCAAGCGGAGTGCCTTAAACGATTTCTGGATCGATTTGCCACCATTCTCTATCAAAATCCAGGGACAAAATATTTTTTAGATTTTTTGTCCATTTTTCGTGATGAGACCCCTTGAAAGTGGGTTTTCACCTATGGGGTCCACTGTGATGGCCATATCTTCCCCAATTCCCATCCGATTCTCAAGCGGAGTACCTTAAACGATTTCTGGATCGATTTGCCACCATTCTGCATCAAAATCCTGAGACAAAATATTTTTTAGATTTTTTGTCCATTTTTAGTGATGAGACCCCTTGAAAGTGGGTTTTCCCCTATGGGGTCCACTGTGATGGCCATATCTTCCCCAATTCCCATCCGATTCTCAAGCGGAGTGCCTTAAACGATTTCTGGATCGATTTGCCACCATTCTGCATCAAAATCCTGAGACAAAATATTTTTTAGATTTTTTGTCCATTTTTAGTGATGAGACCCCTTGAAAGTGGGTTTTCCCCTATGGGGTCCACTGTGATGGCTATATCTTCCCTAATTCCCATCCGATTCTCAAGCGGAGTACCTTAAACGATTTCTGGATCGATTTTCCACCATTCTGCATCAAAATCCTGAGACAAAATATTTTTTAGATTTTTTGTCCATTTTTAGTGATGAGACCCCTTGAAAATGAGGTTTTCCTCTATGGGGTCCACTGTGATGGCCATATCTTTCCCAATTCCCATCCGATTCTCAAGCGGATTACCTTAAACGATTTCTGGATCGATTTGCCACCATTATCTATCAAAATCCAGGGACAAAATATTTTTTAGATTTTTTGTCCATTTTTCGTGATGAGACCCCTTGAAAGTGGGTTTTCACCTATGGGGTCCACTGTGATGGCTATATCTTCCCCAATTCCCATCCGATTCTCAAGCGGAGTGCCTTAAACGATTTCTGGATCGATTTGCCACCATTCTCTATCAAAATCCAGGGACAAAATATTTTTTAGATTTTTTGTCCATTTTTCGTGATGAGACCCCTTGAAAGTGGGTTTTCACCTATGGGGTCCACTGTGATGGCTATATCTTCCCCAATTCCCATCCGATTCTCAAGCGGAGTACCTTAAACGATTTCTGGATCGATTTGCCACCATTCTGCATCAAAATCCTGAGACAAAATATTTTTTAGATTTTTTGTCCATTTTTAGTGATGAGACCCCTTGAAAGTGGGTTTTCCCCTATGGGGTCCACTGTGATGGCCATATCTTCCCCAATTCCCATCCGATTCTCAAGCGGAGTGCCTTAAACGATTTCTGGATCGATTTGCCACCATTCTGCATCAAAATCCTGAGACAAAATATTTTTTAGATTTTTTGTCCATTTTTAGTGATGAGACCCCTTGAAAGTGGGTTTTCCCCTATGGGGTCCACTGTGATGGCCATATCTTCCCCAATTCCCATCCGATTCTCAAGCGGAGTACCTTAAACGATTTCTATATCGATTTGCCACCATTCTCTATCAAAATCCAGGGACAAAATATTTTTTTAGATTTTTTGTCCATTTTTCGTGATGAGACCCCTTGAAAATGAGGTTTTCCTCTATGGGGTCCACTGTGATGGCCATATCTTTCCCAATTCCCATCCGATTCTCAAGCGGATTACCTTAAACGATTTCTGGATCGATTTGCCACCATTATCTATCAAAATCCAGGGACAAAATATTTTTTAGATTTTTTGTCCATTTTTCGTGATGAGACCCCTTGAAAGTGGGTTTTCACCTATGGGGTCCACTGTGATGGCTATATCTTCCCCAATTCCCATCCGATTCTCAAGCGGAGTACCTTAAACGATTTCTGGATCGATTTGCCACCATTCTCTATCAAAATCCAGGGACAAAATATTTTTTAGATTTTTTGTCCATTTTTCGTGATGAGACCCCTTGAAAATGAGGTTTTCCTCTATGGGGTCCACTGTGATGGCCATATCTTCCCCAATTCCCATCCGATTCTCAAGCGGAGTACCTTAAACGATTTCTGGATCGATTTGCCACCATTCTCTATCAAAATCCAGGGACAAAATATTTTTTAGATTTTTTGTCCATTTTTCGTGATGAGACCCCTTGAAAGTGGGTTTTCCCCTATGGGGTCCACTGTGATGGCCATATCTTCCCCAATTCCCATCCGATTCTCAAGCGGAGTGCCTTAAACGATTTCTGGATCGATTTGCCACCATTCTGCATCAAAATCCTGAGACAAAATATTTTTTAGATTTTTTGTCCATTTTTAGTGATAAAGACCCCTTGAAAGTGGGTTTTCCCCTATGGGGTCCACTGTGATGGCCATATCTTCCCCAATTCCCATCCGATTCTCAAGCGGAGTACCTTAAACGATTTCTATATCGATTTGCCACCATTCTCTATCAAAATCCAGGGACAAAATATTTTTTAGATTTTTTGTCCATTTTTCGTGATGAGACCCCTTGAAAATGAGGTTTTCCTCTATGGGGTCCACTGTGATGGCCATATCTTTCCCAATTCCCATCCGATTCTCAAGCGGATTACCTTAAACGATTTCTGGATCGATTTGCCACCATTATCTATCAAAATCCAGGGACAAAATATTTTTTAGATTTTTTGTCCATTTTTCGTGATGAGACCCCTTGAAAGTGGGTTTTCACCTATGGGGTCCACTGTGATGGCTATATCTTCCCCAATTCCCATCCGATTCTCAAGCGGAGTACCTTAAACGATTTCTGGATCGATTTGCCACCATTCTCTATCAAAATCCAGGGACAAAATATTTTTTAGATTTTTTGTCCATTTTTCGTGATGAGACCCCTTGAAAATGAGGTTTTCCTCTATGGGGTCCACTGTGATGGCCATATCTTCCCCAATTCCCATCCGATTCTCAAGCGGAGTACCTTAAACGATTTCTGGATCGATTTGCCACCATTCTCTATCAAAATCCAGGGACAAAATATTTTTTAGATTTTTTGTCCATTTTTCGTGATGAGACCCCTTGAAAGTGGGTTTTCCCCTATGGGGTCCACTGTGATGGCCATATCTTCCCCAATTCCCATCCGATTCTCAAGCGGAGTGCCTTAAACGATTTCTGGATCGATTTGCCACCATTCTGCATCAAAATCCTGAGACAAAATATTTTTTAGATTTTTTGTCCATTTTTCTTGATGAGACCCCGTGAAAATGGGGTTTTCCCCTATGGGGTCCACAGTGATGGCTATATCTTCCCCAATCCTGACTCGATTCTAATCTCTAATCTTAAATGTCAAGCTTATACAAATATATATACAATTAAGTACTCACCCTGGTAATAGTGTGCAGTTTTCCGGGCAGTCCCTTACCCGGCTGTCTCTTCGAGGGGATCCGAAAACCCTTCCGATGTATTCGCGCGCTCATCGTGGAGTTTGTGGACATGGTCATCCTCATGCCTGGAAATGAAAAAATAAGAGAATGAGTTAAATATTTAAAGGAAAATCAACTGTTATTGCAGTGGAAAGAAAATGGAATAATATGGAACACTAGGAGTAGGTTCATTGAAACAAACAACAGAAAAGAAGAACAAACCAGATAGAGGGGAAGATGTTGTCTGGGTTGGCAAGTTAAGTTACTTGACTGCCCATGGAAGCTGATAATAGCAATATACTCCGTCTCCGGATGAGGCCATTGAACTTCTCCCGGACACACACACACACACACACACTGTGAGAGATTGAAAGTCCGCCGGAGAGTAATGTACAGTCCATAGGAGAGATGGCCTGTAGTTTTGCAAATTGAAGCTGCAATTGCAATTGCAACTCATGTTTCATTGTTGATCTCAATTGAGGCTCAATTTTCATTTCCAGATTCTGCATTATTTCTGCTCCCGATTGCCGTCTATATTTGTATATATCATCTGGCCTTTTTCTGTATATTATCATTGGGCAACCCGAGCTTTGTGCAGAAGAACAACAAGAATTATGCTTCTGATAAGAGCTCCTCCACTCGGCTAGAGAAACCCTAACCCAAACCCAAAAACCATTATTATTTCCCACAAAATAAATAAATTTGTCTCTTTCGGCTGGGGCTTCTTTATTTTTTTATTTGTTCATAAAAAACGCCTCTATTTCGCAGTAATATTTAATTAAAATGCAAATCAATGGCAAATAAAAATTTTCATAATTCCTTAGAGGAGTGTGTGTAGAGAGAGTGTGACTGGTATGGGTGTAATTTATATATTCATTTTATATTTATAAGGAGGCGCCTTTTGTTGGGATAGGCCTAAGCTCAATAATAAAAATAAATATTGTATGTAAAGTCCCTTTTTAAATGTGATAAGGTTTGGTTTGTGTCTGGAACATGTTTTTAAAAATTAAATTGTATTCTTGTTGTTATTAATTTTTAAACTATAAAATAAATATTTTTACTATTGGCATCTTATTTAATAATGAAATGAAAACTATAAAAAAATTTATTAAAACAATAGATACCCCCTATCTCTGTAAAAAGTCAATACCATTCCCGAATCGTGTGAAAATCGGTTAAAGAACAATACCATAAAAACACCAAGCAACCAATATTTGTCCAAATTCCGTTTTTTAACACCTTTCGTACTTAACTTTCCGGGAAATTGGTTTTGGGAACCGTCTTCCATATGAAAAGTATCCGTTCCGTTCCCTAATTCCGGTAAAATCGTTAAGCAATTACGAGCTAATTTACGAGATAACAATCGGGCAAACAAAAAAGCTCTTTTTTTTATTGTTTTTTGTTTTTTTATTATTATTATTTTTTGATAGCAAAGCCCCAGCCATGAAAGCAAACAAACTTTGATCTTCAATTACGAAGATCCCATCCAGTGACGTCTAAATGGCTATTACTATATCTTAAAAATATAAAATATATATATGTATATATATGAAGTATATAAAAAAAAAGGTGAGAAAATGTGTTGAACTTTTGGCTCTTATGATACGAGAACGGGAATAAAATGAAAAACACCCACGCGATCCGCACCCTTTTGGCCTAACCTTGGCTGCAAATCAAACAAACAAACAACAAATATTTATTGTTGGGCTTGTGGAACGCGTACGCGCCTACCTGAAAGAAATCCGTATCCGATTATACATATATATATATATACTTTTCGGACGGACGTGGACGTAGTCTAAGGAACCCAAAAAGAGGCCGGAAAATGGGCCCGTTATAGTATACCTGGGATCGGGCCAGATATGCAGATAAGATCGTTTCCAAGTGTTTCCAAGGGGGATAAAGTGTAGAGTCATACCCCGAGATACAGATACGGCCAGTGAGATAGATGTATGTATAATGCACCGTGAGAAAAAAAGGCATTATTGGAGGTAGAAAGGGTCTGAAGCTAGTTTGCATTAAGGGATGCTTCAAGTTGAATCTTAAAAAGATCTTTTTAATATTAATTCTATAATAATTAATAATAGATTTATTTTTTATCGTTTTTTAGGTTCCTTAAATATAAAACCAAAAAAAAAACGCATTTTCATTTTGTTAAGTGTACTAAGATACCGCCAGATAAATGAATGCGTTAACGATCATGCCCTATTGTAATTTTTGTTTTGTTATCTATCTATCCCTGAGATGAATGGCAGACTTTGCTCCTAAATTGCCAGACAAAACCGGGCTTTAATTCAATTTTCACTATTAAATATATGTATATGTATATGAAATGTAGGTAGATCTCTCTCCCCTCTCCCCTCAATACCACATATAGTTAAACACAGATGTTGGGCTCACACTCAACACAGAGTTCAGAAGTTCTATAATTAAACGCAGACTCCTCCGATAAAATGGCAAAAAAAAAAAAAAAAAAAAAAAAAACAGATTGTCAATAAAACAATGAGAAAAACAAAAACAAAATGAAAACAATAACTGAAAGGGATCTCGAATTAATATAATAAGTATATTGAACCATAATGACCCACTGTATAAACGACAAAAATATTTACCTTTTTGGGAGAAAGGTAAAGGGTCTTGACATTTTAGTCTTTTTTTTTGGAAAGACTATTTCTGAGATGTCTCTCCACTTGAAGTTCTTCTGTTTTTAATTTTTTTATTATTTTTTAAGTTTTTTTCTTGTGGCGCCCATGTGCCCGGGGAGTGTAATCTTATCTTTTTCGGACCTGGCTAGCGCAAACTTGGCAACTGCGCGAAAAAATAATAAAACAAAAAAAAAAATATATATATATAGCATTAAACAAGTAACAGTAATACCGAAGTGGAACCAAAAACACCCAACCCCCTAAATAAAAGCCGATATGAAGTTAGAAATTGGAATTCTTTATTGAATCATCAGTCGTACGCTTTCCAAAAGGAGATCTGAGTGACCAAATGTTGAGCTTCAGAGAACTCTATCAACGATTATGATGTTGATTATTATTATTATTGTTATCAGAAGAGATTTTTGTTTCGAAAGCAATTATGGCGTGTTGCCAGATAAGCTGGCAAAGCCATTAGCATTGGATGTTGGGGATAGTATGTCTAGATTTGCCACCATTATCGTTTATGGATTAAAAAAAAAAATAACACTATGGGTTTTTTTCAAATAGTTCCTTTTGGTAGAAAAATTAGAACAAAAAATTATGTTTTTAAATTATATTTTTAATTTATAAACTATATTTACTTTTAAAACATCCTACTTCACATTTTCCTCTTAAAGCCGCTCTTGAAATGTTTTCTTTGAACCTTTTATGAGACTCTCTTTAAACTTTTTAAAAATATTGTAAATAATGTTAATCCTCCATCGATATCCTTTGACTAAAAAATAAGTATAGCTGAAGTACAAAAGAAACTGTAATATACACGATACTTTCTCACTTTTCTCTTAAAGTCTCTCTCATTCCCATTCTCTTAAAAACTCTCTTTAAACCCTTTTTTTAGCACTCTTTAAGCACCTCTTTAATTACGCAAATAAATTGTTTTCATAAAACACCAATTTCCTTACCAAAATTGCTTTTGTAATGATGTTGATAGGCTTGCAAGTTAGTATTATTGTTGCCGTTGTTGTTGTTGTGACCATAATGATGGCCATTGTTGTTGCTATGATTATTATTATTATTGTTGTTGTTGTTATTTAGACCACTATTGGCACTATTGGCGCCACCACCATTATTGGCACCACCATGATGGCTAAGATTATGCATTTTGGATGGAATCCGATACCCGGACTCGTAATGTTTATACTGATTGTAGGTGAATCGCATTTTGATGGATTGTACTCTTTGTTCCCCTTTTGGTTTTACTTTAATTATTTTATTATATTATTATTAAATATACATATATATATTTTGTTTTTGTTTTGTAACTTATTACTATGGCTTTTTTGTTTTTAGTTTTTTTTATTAAATTATTAATTCATTGAAGGTTTCCTTTTTTGTTGTTGTTGTTTTATTTCACTCTTACTACTCTCTCCTCGAGTTCTCTTCGTTCTCTTTTTGGGATAAGTGCTTTTTTGAATGTAATTTCTTATTTTTTCAGGCATAGGTTTTGTTTTGTTTTATTTTTTATTTGGTAATTATAGTTGGCACATTAAATTGTTTCCTTTTTGTTTTCTAATTTAATTGATTAGGTTTTTGTTTTGCTTTTTCCTTTTTGGCATTTCAATGGATTTTTTGCTTTGTACATTTCTTGTTGACGATTTTGTTTGTTTTTATTTTTGTTATTTATTTTTTTGGTTGAATAAATGTTTTTACAATAAATACAGTTGCGTTTTTTTTATCTGCCTTTTTTTTGTTGGTAAAAAAAAAAAGAAAGAAAAAGATGAAATCACCGTAGGCACAGAGGTTGAAAAAAAATAAAATAAAACGCGCTCGAAACGCTTCACAGTCGCGCCCAAAACGCGCGCGAAATAAACGCTCTTAAAACGCTCAAGAAACGCCCGTAAAACGCTCTGCTAATAAAATTTACATTTCTGCTGCGTTTTTTCTCATTTTTTGTTTTGTTTTGGCCATTCGCTTTCTGTGTTTTATTTTTTATTTATATGGTTGTTTATTTAAATTTTTTTTTATAGGAAACAAGAAAAAAAAGAATGTTGTTTTTCATAAACTCCGGACTTTTAAGTTCAAAGTCCAGGCCTCAAAAAATATATTTAAAAAAAAAAAAACGAAACAAAAAAATAATTTAAGGGAATTGGTATAATAATCTTTAGATTTAAGTGCATTATTCTTTTCCTTTTTCCCTTAAAAACAAAACTGGATTTATTTCTGCTGGTTGAGAAACTGAAACACCTTGAAAGGTTTTTTAGCTCCTTGGGTTGCTTCCTTGTTTTCGTTTTCTTTTCCTTTTTTACTGTTTTACAGTTACAGGAAGAACCGCGGGAAAAAAATTGAAAGAATTTACAAGTTGAACAGGTTCCTTGATATTTTTTCCTGTTCTTTAGGACAAGAGTCTTCTGCCTTTTACTTTTTCGATAGGAATTTTTTTTAAACCAGCAAGGTCTTGGCGAATTCCTTGGGTGGGTCCTTATTGGTAAAACAAAAATACTCTCTACCTAAAGGAAACTTTTTTAAATTATAGAATTAAAAGGGGCTATTAAAGCATAATAATAATATATCTTGTTCGCTTCATATATCATATTAATAAAATTTAATTTAATTATTTTGATTTTTAAATTGATAAATTGATTTTTAAATGATTCAATAAATTTTCAATTTTAATAAAAAATTTTAACATTAAATAACAATAAAAACGTAGTTCATATTTTTATTAATTTCTTTACTTTAGAAAAAGGGCTATTATTTCATTATTTTTCTAATTTTCTCTAAATCTTCCCTTTTTTTCTCTCAGTGCATTTTGGATGTTTTTGGTGGCTAATCGAGGGACATTGGACAGCAAACCCGATGCGGTGACACAGATAATTGTGTTAGCACCGCCCGAGTGCCCCGCCCCCTTCTATATATTGCTTCAACGCCTCCCGCGGGGCTTGTCCAAAACTTTAAACGGCCTCTGGCTTTTTCAACGTGGTTTCGGTTCGATCGGTATTTATTTCTTGATTTATTTTTGTTAGATTTTTGAGATGATTATCAAATGCCAAGGCAAGTTCTTGGCTTGATTAAATGCTAATTGAAATTGTACGGTTTATTTATCAGCAATCTTTATAATTAAATGTGTATATATATAAAAATTAAATTACATATTACAAATGAACACAAGTCAAGTGTCGTTGCTTTTGCGACAAAAAAATAAAATCATGATCTTGTTTCATTGACCCACATTATACGTGTAATAAGCGATCAGAACTTGGCCTGATCTTATCTGTTTTCAGACTCCGATTCGAGTCCGATTCAAATCGTTACTTTAATTTTTTTCGGACAGGAAAGAACATTCAACGGGTAATTGTTGTATTTTTATTTTCAAGTTTATTTGCCTGAACCGAAAGTTTTGTTTTGCAGAAAGTGGATATTTGCTAATAATAGCATTTCTTCGTTAAAAAAAAACAAAAAAATTGGGAATTTCAGGAAATGGAATTTTGTAAACAAAACATGAAACTATTTTTGCCAATTATATTAAACAGACTAAATCAATTAAAATCCAAAAACCCTCGAAAGAAATCATATTTATAGACACTTGAATATTTTTTTTTCTGTTCACTTTTTTTTTTGGGTTTTTCTTGATTGGTTAATTTTGTTGTAAACACAACTCTTTTTTTTTACGTCTTAGAGTTTTGCGGGGGAATCACAAACCGAAAGTGAATATATTTTTAAGTTTATTTGAATATCTTGTTTATAAATATTTTTTATTTTGGAGATTCTCGACAGTTCCCCGGGGATTTTTGGGTTTCGGCTCGGATCAGATCGTTGTGGTCTGTGGGTCTCGGATAGAGCGACTGGAACTGACTTATAGATGGGGGACTGTGTCCGCAGACCCAGGTTGCCCCCTTCCCACCCTACAACTGCCTTGGCTCCTCACCTCCCTGGCCGAAAGGCGATAAGATAAACCCGCCACTGAGAGAATTGTTTCAAATAGAGATTCGAACTTTAAGGAATTAAAATTAAAAAATAAAAAAAGCGCCTAAATATTTAATTTGTCTAAAAATATATTTCCAACTATTCTATAGTTTTCATTTTAATTCCCATTTATTATTTAGTTTTTAAAGCTTAAAAACCTCCCGCCAGAACATAATTAAATATTTAAAAATTAAATCCCGCACATTTTTGAATTTAGATGTTCCATTTTTTTTAACACACCACTTTTTTAAAACAAAACAAAAAATGTAGAAAAAACAGGCAGAAAATGTAGTGCGAAACGGCCGGAGAGTTAGTTAGAGAACCGTAAACTGTAACCCGTAATCGGAATTGGAATCGGATTCGGATTCGGAATTGAAATTGAAATCGAATAGAGACGACGGACGAGGCGATGCGAACACTTACGCTGAGATCGATGAACTAAAAAATGTAAAATCCCAAAAGAACGACTACACTGCAATGATGCCTCTGATGCTGGCTATATCAGAGCCAGAGAGCCGCACCAACACACAGAAAGTGGGAGTGGAAGCCAAAGCAGAGAGAGAAGAAGGTGGTGGTGCGCCAATGGGAGAGCTCACGCAGGCAACCGGAGCAACAAGTGTACGCGTGGCCGAAAAATGACGACAACGTTTAATTGACTTCAATGTATGTGTGAGCAGAGCGCGCGCGCCTATTATTATTATTGTTGTTTTTGTTCTTCTTCTTCGCACTGATTGCAAACGCAAATTGATAAAGCAACTGGGGAGAGAGTGGTTAAGTGGGAGTAGTTCGTTATGGCTGCAGCTTACTCCCTCCCACCCAGCAGAGAGCAATTGAAATCAATATCACAATAGATCGGCAACAAAAAAATAAAAAAGAAAACAAAAAAAGAAAAAGGAAGGAAGGCTGCGGGCCCTGCAAACTGCGCTACGGCTGCGGCTGCGCTTTTCTCACTTTATCTCTCTCTCTCTCAAACACCGGTTTGGTTTGGCTCTCTCTTTTATGCTTACAGCCGCCGCTGCGTATGCGCATTGTTTTAGGGTGGACCATAAACACATTTGTCAGGGCCCAGTTACGATTTAATTTTAATACTTTATTAATTAATTATAACCTTGTTATTATTATATTAATTATAAAATATTTTCTTAATTAAGAAAAAACCCAGAAATATCACTCATACGCATGTAACTGGTTTCATCAACTTTTCAATTAATTTGAGTTTATCAAGAACCAACCTAATGTGCGTTTGTTCGTTTAAGTGTGTGCGTGTGTGTGTGCGGCTTTAGTGCCAGTGCGTGGCTGTCAATTAACACTAGACAGCACACGTTCGGCTTTGCGGTCAATTGCAGACAGTCAGGGCCAGTCTACAGAATGGAATGCCAACATACAATCACTGATAAGTGGACAAAAAAAACTAACAAAAAAATAGAAGCACTGAGAGAAATAACAAATTTAATTGACTTTAAAAATTGTCATCCAGAAATAAATGAGGAAACAATAATATAATAGATGAAACAATAGGTAATTAATTAAAAAAATTACCTTTAACCTCTTAAGTACTAATAAAAATATTTTTCCCAGTGCACTTTTTTTTGTCAATTTCTCGTTTTAGCAGAAAAAAATGTTTATTTGGCAAGTGTGACCAAAAAAAGGCAAATTTTAACACCAATTTATAATTAATTTAATTGCATTGATTAAATATGTCTGTTTACTGGATTTAATTTTTTTAAGAATTTTCTTTTGCTATCCGAGAGATTAAAATCTATCTTTTTTTCTCTACATTCTTGGCAAGTGTCACTCTCGGAAACGCTATTAAACTCCAGCATAACGGTGCATTTTTCGAAATTCGTTTGCCCCAAATTTGGTCACACCACAGTCACGCGTATCGAGGGGGGGCCCGGTGAAGGGAGGGGATAAAACACGGTAGGTGTGAGGTGTATATTGTGGGGTATGGGGTGGCCACATGTCGCGCGATCTCTCAGCTGAGCAGACCAGCTGTAAAATAGAGAGCGAGACTATAGCTCTCTATAGTGATAGTGAGAAAGAGTAAACTGGAGAGCATCTATCGGGCTCTACTGGAAATACAGAGAGAGAAACGAATAATGCACGAATGATAGCCGAAGGTATGATCGTGCCGACGACAATAGCAAATGGCGTTAATTTCTTATTGGTTGCTGATGTTCCGATGGCGGGACAATGGGTTAAAATATCCATTTAAGACAAGTATCCATTTTTTTTTAAATAAATAGTTTAACTTAAGAAATAAATGCTAAAACAAAAAATTAAATTTTTTTTTTTATAAGGGAAGAAGGAAATTTATTATATAACTAAATGTTGTCTTATTTCCTTATTCCCTTTAATTTATATTTAAATCTATTTATTTGTACACCTTGTGTCCCACTGTAACTCTTTTCTGGGCGGCTGATAAAAGCAACAGCAACAACTGTAACAGTAACAAAATAAACACAGCATACAACACATGTAAATTGTCAACGTCGACGTCACTAACGAAAAGCAGCACCAGCAAACGCCAGCAGCGACGCTAGCTGAGCAAAGAGAGCACGCGCACACCTCAATCCGGTGTTATCACAACAACAACAACAACAACAACATTACCAACAACTAAAAACGTCAAATGATGATAGTTTTTTTTTTTCGGCGTAGCATTGAAAATTAACAAATGGACTGGATGAAAATAAAAAGGGGGAGGGGTGGGGTGGGGTGGATTTTTGTGCGAAGGGGAGACGAGAGGACAAGAAGAAATAGAGGGAGCGTGTGTGCCAGCGAAGGTAACACACAAATACAGGCAAACAAAAATGCGTATACGCAACGTTGACGCCCATTTATTTTCAATATTATTTTTTTTTTTTTGGCAAACCAGGATTTTATGATATCAAAATAAAAAATTAAAATAATAATAAAAAAAAAATATTTATCTATTGCATATCTATTCTATTCTCTCCTCTATAAAAACGCCTAAACGCTGAACCCAAAAAGGTATAATATTGTTTCTTTGTAGAGAAATCATTATTTGAAACATTTACTTGAAATTATACATAAATGTTATTAAATTTACCAATTTTTGACATTTTCAGATAGTTTTTCCTTAAAAAAAAATCAATATAAATCCTAGAAAAAGTCAGAAATGTATAACTTTGTTTTTAATAATTTATTGACTTTTATAATTAATGTATTTATTTTATTAGATTTTCATCCCTATTATCCCTTTAATATTCCCATAATTTATTCCACCCTATTTTTTCGTCATTTGCAAACTTCGGAAGCTGGAAAAATTCCAAAACAAATGAAACATCGTATAAATAATTATAGAAGACAATTGCTCCTGCGGGTCAAGCAACTATAGTTATTGTTTTTGCTCTATTTTTTGTTGCCTTTTTTCTTTATTGTTAATTGTACCGATGCAGGTGATGAAACAAAAGTACAATAAACCGTATTAATAAGTACAGGTTGTAACCTTGAACCTTGACAAATATACCCCAAGTAAGTTGCTTTTTTTTTGCGTTTTCGCTTGGCTATGATTTTGTTTTGTAGTTGTTGGCTGTGATCTTAACTAAGGTCGCCACGCACTAAAAAGTAGGGTATAATATAATACATTCATCGGAACAACAACAACAATCAGCAAAAACACAACAAGCTGGAAATACATGAGATGTAATAATAATCATCATCATGATGATAGAGGGGAGGGTAGGAGGGGCAGGCAATATTGTCAACGAACAAAATGTTATAAATTATACATAGCTCGAGTGACAAATGTGCGCAACGACCATTAAAAATGTTAAGTATTATTAATTAAATTTCGACACGGATCGAGGAAAAGTCCAATACACCCGATTTTAGATGAAATTTTGTTTAGATAAGTAGTTCTTTAATGATAAATAATTTATATGAGTAATAAAATACTAATAACTATATGAAGATACTAAGACTCAAGACCTACAGCTGTGTTCATTAAAATAGCAGTGCGGGGGCAACGAAGTAAAAGAACGGTAATTTTTGCATTTCCCTTTTAGTTAGTTGATCGTTTGGTCATTATTTTTGTAAAATGGAATATAGAGATAGGAAAAGTACAAAAATTTCGTTAGATTTACTATTTATTTGCGTTTTCTGGCCATTTTTGTTCAAAATCACATGTTTTGGGCTGTTCATTAAAATAGCAGTTTTCCATTTTGATCCACAAAAAGTGCCGAAAACATTAAAAATTTGGCGAAAATTGAGTTTGATTAAGTTTATTAATATAATTTAAATGAAAATACACAATAACCATGCAAAAATTCGGCTTTTAGTGGGTTAAGGACGCCTCTGTTCAAAGGAAGAGAGGAATGTCATAGTTCAGCTTAGAAAGCAGGGAAAACCCTATAATAAATCCAAGATGTTGTACATTTTTTCTGCCAAAATGGTATCCAATACCATTAAATATGAGGGGAAGGCCGAAACACGTGGGTCCAAACGAAAAACCACCGATATTGAGGGCCGAAGAAAAGTGCGCTTCAGCAAAGCGAATCCTTTTGCATCTTCTAGGGATGTAAAAGAGGAACTGAAGTTGTGGATCAGCAACGTCACCATTTTCCGTCGATTAGTAAATGAAAATATTAATGCGAGAAGCCCCCGAAAGGTGCCATTACTTGGTACAAAGCATATCCAAGCTCGATTGGAGTTTGCCAAAAGCCATTTAAAGTGGCCAGTGACGAAATGGCACAATATTCTTTGGATAAGTGAGTCCAAACTGGACTTGTTTGGTGGGACTGGCTCAAGACAGTATGTCCGACAACCCCCAAACACTGAGAACCCCCCAAACCATATTTTAAGACCGTTATGAACGGTGGCCCTAAAATATTGATATGGGCTTGTATTTCGTACAGCGGCGTGGTCTCATACATATGATCGATGGGATCATGGACCAAGACGTCTATGTCGACATACTCAAAAAAGTAGTGCTTTCTTATGCACAGTGAGATATGTCCTTAAAATGGACATTCCAGCAGGATAACGATCCAGAACATACCTGCAAATTGGCTAAGAGTTGGGTTAGTCAACAAAACATTGATCCAATGTCGTGGCCAGCACAGTCCTCGGACTTAAATCCGATTTAAAATTTATGGGAGGACATCAAGGGATATGTGGCAAAGAAATCCACGACTTTAAAACCGCAGCTTTGGCAATTTGTACAGGACGCGTGGGCCCAGATTCCTCTCAAGCGTTGCCAGGACTTGGTGGACTCCTTGCCACGTAGGTGTGAAGCTGTTATAGCCAATAAAGGCTTTACGACAAAATATTAGTTTATATTTATCATTTTTGTTATTTGTATTAAGTTATTTTTAAGATTTGGTGAAATTTTAAGTTTTTTTTGGTAACACTGCTATTTTAATGAACAGCACATTTTGTCGATATTATTTTGTTATTATCTATATTTTCAAAAAAAATGCAGTAATTAGACTGAAACAAATGTTAACATAATTAAAAATAAATATATTATGTGGATGTAAACCAAATTCGTCCCATTTTGGTGTTCATACTACGATTTTTCGATCTTAAACATTTATGTCATGAGCACTGCTATTTTCATGAACACAGCTGTACATATGTATGTCTCGAAATTCATGAAATAATTTTAATAAAAATACTAGTTTAGTAATTCTAATAGTTTTATAGAGGTATTTACTAAATCTTCTATTTTAGTGCCTAAAATCTCATTTAAAAAAAATATATTCCCTGTAAAAAATAGGTTAAAATAATTAGCTCTAAAATTTTACAAAAATGGTTTAATTTTTCAAACCAAATTCTTAAGTTTTCCCAACTTTCTCTACTGTAACGAACCGCACTGTCTTCCATGTTTTCCTATATATTTAATTTAATTTGTTTCGATTGGCACTCTAATTAGTGTGGTCAACGAAAATGATTAAATTATTTTCAAACCATATTTTTTTTTACATTTTTTTTTTTGCGTCTTCATTTTAGCCAATCAAAAATTTCGGCCAAAACACCTCACCATAACAATAAAAAAAAAAATTTAAAAGGCGGTATGCGGTTAAGGCACAAAATAAAAAAATAAATATAACAAATATATCTTTTTCACATTCAACGGATGCTGTACATTATGTGTATGGATCGGAACATATCAGATATGTGACCGATACATGCGTAGCCCAATATCTTAATCATGTTAAATACTTAATCACGATCTCTGACGATTTATTTCATATCGATTAACGCCGTTTTTCTTCATCTTTTCGTTGGTTTCTTTCTTCCCTTTATATTTTGTATAGTATATATGTATGTACATGTATATTTTTTTTTAACTTGCGACGCCACGACAAACCGCTAATAAAATTGGTAAACAAAATGCGAGAGAAGTAACGAACCAAACCGAACCCATACTTTGCGTCAAAAAATAAATATCATTTTTGTGGTTAAAGAATTTTCTGTTTTTAAGAAGAACAACAACAAAAATTACTGTTTGTATGACTGTTGTAAATATTTATACATTATATTTTTTTTAATTTTTGCAAAATCATTTCTATTTTTTTTGTTTTTGCCAAAAATTTGTGTTTCTATTCGAGGTAAACAGTTTTTTTACTCGAAAACTTTACTATTTTCTGTACAGCAATAAAAGAGGAGAAAAAAAAAAGACTAAAACACCAGACACGAAATGTTATTGAAAATGCTTTTTTTATTGGTTAGCTTCTGGCTGCCAGAGGATCGTAAAAAAAAGGCAAAATCAACATCACCAGACTGAACCAAAAATTGTTATTCCTTGTTGCACGTACCATACGAGACTTACGATTAAAATAACAACAACAATGAACTTCAAAAGCAACTCAGACGCACAACAATAATCATTGAAAAGCGTTTAGTGTTGTTTCGCGTTTTTTATGCTTTAATTTGCTTAAATTTTGTTGTAATTGTTGCTTTTGATTTAATTATAGACAAAATGGCCCGGGCAACGGCCAGCAGACTGGCCAACAAAACCCCAAAATCAGGCAAAAAGCGCGTCAAAATATATCACGCATACGCCGCATTGGTCGGCTCGCGATCTCAGCTGTTAAGCGCATGCTCTCTCGGCGAGAAAAGAAATAAAAACCGAACGGCGGGAAAAAAATACAAAAAAAAAAACAAAAACAGTGACCAACCCGGCCGCTAACGGGGCTATAACAGTAGCTCTGTAGATTAGCAGCTCTGATTTCTTTATCCCGACAATGGTAGTCTGTTCATTATTATTTTTAACAGCATTTCGACAGCCTGCTCTGAAGATAAGCAGATGCTTCTGAGCCTTTTCCTTAAATACTTTAAATATTATTTAATGGATCTTTGGTGTAAAAAATTAACAATTGAAAAATGTGAACAATAAATTAATACTTGAAAAAGAGCTAGTAGCTTTTAAAAAACATACAAAAATAAAAATAAAATACTTTTAAGTAAAAAACTGTGAAATAAACGAAAATGACGAAAAACAATAGCGCCTTCCTCGTCGATTCTCATAAGAAGCACATGAGCTGCCCAAGCTTTGATGTAAAAAAACATGTAAAACATGATGTAAAAACATGATGTAAAATAAACAAAATAAATACTTTATCCTCCCTGCTTACAAAATAAATTTCAAAACTCCTATTTATTATTTGGAAATATTTATTCAAAATAAATGTTGGCCATCAAAAAAAGAACAAAAAGTTTATTAAAATATAGTCAAAAATAAAAATATAATAAAAGTAATAGATAATAAAATAAATAAAAATAATATATAGTATAAAGTATAAGAATTGTAATTACTTATAAATAATATTTTAACACCTCAAAAATGCCTCAGAATTATCCTTCTTTAAACACACCATTTAAGCAACTATTTATGTTGATTTTGGCACAATATCTCTATCAAGTGTTGCCAATTAATTGAATTATTTGAAAAATATTGAGGAAAGCCCCTGCACTTGAGAATTCCCACCCTGTTCGATCAGTAATCTTTTTTTTCGACCCTAGCTTCCTCCTCTTTGGCCACTTAATGGGAATCATTGCGCGTGTCTCCTAATCACCAGTTTCTTTACTTAGATTATGCAAAAAAAAAATATATATATATATACATATAAACATATATATATATACATTTATATATATATACATATATATATAAACTTTTAAATAATAATAATAAAAGAACCGACTGGTCACAGACAGTTGGCGATAAAAGGCCAAAAAAAAAAATAATCTACTAGCAACAGCCCCAAGGTACTCCCTCATTTTATAAGTACTTAACCTTGCTACAAAAAAAAAAAAAAGAGATCGTCGACTAGGCTGACGGTTTTCTAATATCAAACACCTAATGCCATACCCCCTACGCACACACGGAGAGAAAATGAGAGCCACTACGAGAGATTGGCAATGCTGATAAACAGTTGAAAAAATAATGTTCGCCACCCGAGTGTTGGCTTATGTTGTCATTTATTTTTATACGGTTCATATTTTCAACTTCCGGGGGGATATGCACACAAAGAAATTGTACACAGCCAGAAAAAGTTGGCTCATATTGAAAATTTATAGAAAGTTTCAGGAAAGCCTTTTTAAAGAATTTTTATTCACTTTCTAGACAAAGACGTTTAAACTTATCGTTAATAATCGAAAGATCGTCACAATCCACACATTTTCGATAAATTATCGATTTTCAAAAAAATTGAATTACCATTTAAGATATTTTTATCGATAAAAATTCATCGATTATAGATCATTATTCGATCTTTTCCATTTGAATAATTCTTTTTGATATTTTGAAGTTTTCTTTCTTTTAATCGTTTCAACTTATCGTTCTATAATCAAAAAACTCTTCCAATCATCATATTTTCGATGATGTACATATCGACTATTATTATTTTTTTATAAATTTATAAAAATAAAATCTTTTCAGACCTAATTTTTGGCAAAGTGTATTCTTATTTTTGGATAGATGAATGTTATGATAGATGTGGGTGGTGGTCGGTTGGGGGCTTAGATGGATGTTAGCCTGGCATCACGTGGATGGGCTGGGCATTCTGATAAGAGAGGAGGAGCATGACAACACAAGTCCCCCAGCCCCCCAGTTTTACTCTCTTTCTCCCTCTGTTTTAGAGGCCTTCCATCTGACTTGAAGTCACAGAAGTCTCCAGTAATGTTGATTATCGCTTCATGCCGCCGCACTACTTTAATGATATGTAAATGGGCCACGCCCACTGGCGGCCACCACTGCCGCCCCCCAGCGGCATTAGCCGATTGATCAAAGTTATAGAATCGATAATCAAGAATCGAGAGGAAAACAAACGGTAATAGAGCTGCGAAAGATGAAATGTAATTTGCATTTGCGCGTTAAATTGATTAGCATAGAGTCTAGTTAGAGGGGAATCACTCTAAAAAAAGGGCATTAATTTGATTATTATTTTCACATTTGTCTCTATGGATATCCATCCACGTGTATTTAATTTTCTAATTAAATTTTGTAAACAAAATTGACATATTAGCTTATGTTTTCTTTTAATAGTGAAGCCTTTGTAGAAGTAGAAAACTAATGAATTTGGGCACACTTTTTAAAGGCTTTTTACTTAGAAATAGTTGGTCACACTACGAGGGGGTGTGAAAAATATCTTTAAAATTTTTCTTAGTTCAAGGAAGCACTTGAGAAATCCTTAAGAACCAACAAAATAGATAATACTTTTTGGAGGTGTGACCAGAACCCTTGAAAAACCTTAAAATTGAGTATTTTTCTTTGAAAAAAAAAAGAAAAACAGTATAGTAAATTAGTTGAGAAGAAAATAAATTGCTGTTAATTGATGTATTTGTGTTTGGTTTGCTTGTCGTGCGTTTTCATCAAACTCGTATACCCGAGCGATATGCTATGTTAGATGACTCAACCCCTCGGCAATGTCACGAAATGCGCTAAATAATAAATAATTTTCTTTAGAGCCCATCCCCCCCTGTGGCTCACCTTTTTTGGGGCCTTCTCTCTCTCTTGCCTTTCTTGTTATCTCTTTTGAATTTTTTTTGAGCTTTTGCGATTTATTATTGTTTTTGTTTACACACCTTAGCATATAATTTGCGTAAAAAAAAATCATAATTTGTGGCGTGAAAAACTGGCCCAGAAAGGCCTTGGAAAGTGTTCATTTTTTTGTTGGCATATTTTACATTCCAATTGAAAAAATACCAAAAAATTAAAGAGCCCATAGGTATAATTGATGTATTTATATTTTCAGTTATTTAATTCTACCCTTTTTTCTATGAATGAACTTCATTTCCTTTAAAAAAAGAAACAATTTATGAATGAAATCGCAGTAGCGAAAAAAAAAATTGTGCCTTTTTGAATAATTATATGATTGATGATCAAAACAAAAATAATCGAAAACTCGAAAGTAATCAGAAAAGGAAAGAGGGAGAGGGAGGTATGCGCGGCACGCGCCTCTCACGTGACTTTGGACCAAAACAAAAGCCACCGAGACCGAGGAGCCCGAGAGCCCAGTAATCGGGGTGAATAAACAACAAGAAAAACAATAAATAAAACACAAAATCATAATAATAATAAAACAAAAACAATACGAGTCCAATCAAAAGTACTTTGTGAGATGCTGGAACGACCGACTACTGAGTCGCTCTGTTAGAAGTGAATTGCATTCTTCGTCATAGTTATCACATTGAATAAAAAAAATATACAGACACCCCTACATATACATATATTTGTATATATATATATTTTTTTTTTTTGTTATAGAATTTGTATTTGTATTTGGCATTTGCCGAAAAATCGAGAGAATCGCCCCGAAAACGACGGCAACTGCCGCCAAACGTGAAAAGTAAACAAAATCTTATCAGACAACACACCGCTCACGCCCAGCTCATAAAGATACACACTAATACTATTACAAGGAGACACTGAGATACACTCACACACACACACACACATGCCGCATAGATACAAAACAACACAAATGCAAATACAGAGATCATAGGTGTGCGCCGTACATTGGACGTCTGCGATCGCCAATTTCACAATACGAAGCGAAAAAGCAACAACAACAAGAGCTCTAACAACGAACTGAAGGATACCCTATAACTTAAGAGAGTCTTAGGTGTTTTAAAATTTATACAAGTTTTAATTTTCTTTTTAAAGATTTGTTTGGTATATATTTTACTGTAAAGAAATGTAAGGAAAACAAATTGAAATAAAAAGCTTATTATTTATAATATATAGTTTGTATAAAGTATAGAGTTTCTAAAGTATACAAATTTTAACCTTAATTAGACTTTATTTAGTAACAGCCAATTAAAAATAAATTTTAAAAACATATTTAAATCAAATAAATTAATCAAGTAAATTACGAGACTATTTTAAATTTTTTTTATAATTTAAAGAGTATTTCCCTATTCTATAAAATAAAAAAAAATCTCCCAAAAAATGTCAGAGGCCTTTTCGCGATTGCCTTGCCGAAAAAATCACAAAAAAAAATTTTTTGAAATAAATAACTAATTGCATGGGTTTTTGTCTGATCGGGTGTACATGTTATATATGGTATATGGTGTTGTGTATATGGGTCTTGATGGGTTGTGTCTCGATCGTTAAACTCCGGCCGCAGACTGTCTGGAAGAGGAAGAGCCATAGCCTCAAGACGGCAAAGAAAAGCAAAAGCAAAGGCAAAGAAAAAAAAACAAAAACAAAGCAAAAACGTAATCAAAATGCGAACTACTTTTCAGAGATCTGAATCTGATGCGATCTGGTTTGGTTCGGATTCGTATTCGGTTTCGGATTCGTTTCGTTTCCAATTCCAAGACTTTTAGCAAAGATCCAAATTATCTTGTGTACAACTGTATAGTACTGTACTGTGACGGGGGCGGGTGTGTAAACACCATTATAATGTCCATATACTTGGATCTCTCTTAGATCTTATTTAAGAACCCGAGGGGGGCCCCGGCCCCCAATGATGATGTTACACGCGACACGTGTATAGTGTACACGGCCGACAGAGGTCGCTTCTATTATTTTTTATTTTATTTTTTAATTTATAAGCCCACGCGCTCAAGGCGGAGCATAAATTTATAATCTCTTACATAAAAATGATAAATACAAAAGCCAAATATTTACGCAACACAGAAACAGGCTGAAAACTATGAAAACAGGTAGGTTTTCTTTTTATTATTAAAAGAGGTGTGTTTAAAAATTTTAATAAAAATTATCAAGAAATTAAATTTAATAATTTAGGTAGGTTATTAAAGATTATTTTTGAAAATATTATTACATAGCAGAGATTTTCTTTTTAAAACATTTTATTTATTATTATTATTATTATGTCTTTTATTTTTTCTTCATAACCAGCTATGCAAATGAGCTGTTTAACTCACATTTGCACTTGTTATGTGTTGGTATTTGTATTATTTAGACAGTTTGGGCCTATTCATATTCAAATTAAGCCATTTTCGACTCATGTGAGATTTGTAGATGCTGCTGGGTTGGAGGACGACCCTTCTTAAAAGCCGGAAAAACTCATACATCAATCAGTTATTCCCTTTTTTCTTTTTCTTTAAATTGTATTACTTAGTTTCTGAGTGAATGGAACGAAAAACGTTCGTTTAGCACTTAAATAATAAAAGCAAATAGGCAAACACTGATTTCAAATGCGTTTTCTGGCTCAGTGTCGCCACCCACACAAAAAAAAAATACAAAATAAATAAAATAATTGATATTAACAGACACACGAAAACAGCATCCTAGCGCCAAGCCATTTGGGCACCTTTTCTCTTTTAAATTTTCATCAAAAAATGGCATTATCGATTATTTTCCGATTAAAGTTTGTACTTTCTTTGGAAGGATTAGTTGTCGATCAAGATGAACAATTTATTGATTATTATCGATTAAATTTTATCGATTATTTTCCGATTAAAGTTTGTACTTTCTTTGGAAGTATTAGTTGTCGATCAAGATGAACAATTTATTGATTATTATCGATTAAATTTGAGCTTTTTGGTTATCGATTATCTTATTTGTTACAAATTTTAATTTAATTCTTTATTTAATTCGAAGAATTTTCTCTACAAAAAATCAAAAATCGATTCATCAAACTTGTAATGTGGCTTTATCGATTAGTCTTTTAATTAAATCTTTATCTTTCATTAAAACGATTATTTATCGATTATTTGATTTCTTTTAAATTTCAACGAAATAACTCATTGTTAGCTTAACAGTTTAGTATCGTTGATCGTTTATTATCGATTACTTATCGATTATTTAATTTTCTTAGAATTTCAGAAAAATATCTTTAAATCGAACTAAAATATTCCCAATCCCTGTTAAAATAAACAAAAAGAAACCCCCTCTTTAAAATATAGACAAAAATTTATAGATTTCAGGATTAAGATATTTATTTGTATAAAAGATTTCTTGCTTATTAAAATTTGCATAAAAAATCCCCCCTCAAAAAAAAAAGAAGAAACTGAGCCCAAAATTTACTTAGGTTACCATTTTTTGGGTGCCCTCGAGTGTTTATCAAACACCACACTCCCCACTTAATATTTGCCGAAGGCTTGGACCCCTACCCAGTTAGAAAAAAAAAATAAAAGAAAACAAAAAAATTGTCTATTATATTTGGGGCTCGTCAACCAGCAAAAGCAGAGCCCAACCGAGAGCCGAAAAGAAAAAAACAAGTCGCACACAACACAACACACAGCTCCCACCAATGTACACAAATAATTTGGATGATTTGTATCTGTCCAAAGTGCAAAAAAAAATGTGAAAAAAAGAACTATGTTGTGCTATGGCGCGGTGAAATTCAGGCATATTATTACCTTATATGTATATCAGACAGGTGAGAATATCACATTGGGGAATGGTATTTCCGTGTTTCTTTCATAAAAAAAAAATATTTGCCATTTTAGTTTAAAGAATTGAACCTAAAGATGGAAGTACAGCA
This sequence comes from Drosophila pseudoananassae pseudoananassae, assembly GCA_018153035.1. Classification (NCBI taxonomy): domain Eukaryota; kingdom Metazoa; phylum Arthropoda; class Insecta; order Diptera; family Drosophilidae; genus Drosophila; species Drosophila pseudoananassae. Next base: position 820,991 of record JAECXR010000023.1, on the reverse strand, counting down.
GTCTTAAGTATCTATAGTTTATTTTAAAAAAAAATTTATAAGAAAATACAAGTCTTTTTTTTCTGTTTGTCAGGAATGTTGCTAAAATGTTGTCCTAATCACGTTCTTGATATGGACTTTGATTTTACAAATGTACAGATAAAATATACCAACAATACACCTAGAAGAAATAACTAGAGGCAGAGCCGGGCCTTTTTTTATTTTGCCTGTTGCTGCAAGTTATCATTTCTTCTTCATTTCGCATTTTTTGTTTTTTTTTTTTAATTTTTGGAGGTTTGTTTGTTGTTGTTTTGATTTCTTTTTGGGTTTCACGCATGTGAACGACACCCCCAGAAAAGTTCAAGGTCAGAGAATGGGTAACACAAAAGTCAGGTATTACAAATATTTATGAAAAAAAGAAGACATTTTTACGAAAAAGAAAGCAGAAAGCGCTTCGTAAAAAATGGGATTTGATTAGGAAATGCATGTTCCCAGATCATGATCCGATTCAGGTATCATATAACAAGTACTTAGTAACTAGGCCAATACTTAAAAAAAACTCTTCATTTATTTATTTGATTTTGGTGAAATTAAAGACCAATATTTACGATTTATACGTTTTGAACAAAAAACGAAAAAAACAAAAAATTGACAGTTTCGCACTGACTGGTGTCTCGCCATCGTTGATTATTATAATTCATAAATTAATAAACATTCGCGGCTCTGTGTCGATTGGTGCCAGTTGCTGGCGTCACAAAAAAAACAGTCAATTTTTGGGCTCAGACCACACACTTGCCCTCCAAAAAAATACACCAAAAAAAAAACATACCAAAAAAATAAAAGGTCTTTAGCCTAAAACTGTATTTTTTTTTAGAAGAATTTCTGAATGCTCTACAATGGAATTATCCATTGAAATGGAAAATATTGGAATTACCTCTCGACATCAATAGAACCTGTCGAATAATTTATAAATTTTAATATTAAATTATTAAAGGGGTTAATTATTTTTTGACTCATATAATCTACAGTTATAGAACCTTGGATCATTTATCATCCGGAATTTCCTACCAAGTCTGAGCCAGAAGGTATTTCTCGGAGAGTATTGGCCAGACTTCTAATTATAAGCGATCTGCATAACAAATAAATTGCTTACAATAATTTCCATTCCAAATAAAATTATTAATAACAAAAAAAATGAAGGCTTAACCCAATGGATGCATTTTGAAACCGGCTATGGAATGGCGGGGGGACTCACTAGAATGACGACAGCCAGCGAGACCGGTAATGCTCACATACGTCACAGCCAGAGCCGGAGAAAAGTTTTTCACTTTGCGGCATTTCCGGACGACCCCCTACCATGCACTGTTCGAAAATATTTCAAAATCTAAAAGCTAAAAAAAATCATATATGTATGAGATTGGAAATGGGAATAAGAAAACCTTATAGGAATTGGAAGCAAATACTTGACGAAAAATATAGTTTCAACTAAGTGAATCGGTTTATCGATAAAAATCGATAGAAAATCATTTTCAAACAAGGTTGTATTTAAAAAAAATCAACTCTTAAATCGGTAGATTTTTTTTATAAAAAAAATAAAAATCTAGAAACATCTTTTCCTTTAAAGTTTTTAAGAGTTTAATCGATAAAAATCGATAAACGAACTTTAACCCTTTCTAAGCCCTTTTTTTGGCCAGTGTACGTTACAGCCAATTGAGTTCAGTAATAGACGGGTGTTGGAGGGCTCCCCAAGGCAAAGGGGGGTCTCTGAGGGTTAAAGGGGCTAGAAAAAAAAAGAAAAAATAAAACTAGGGAAGCCGGCCCCTGTTCTAGATCATTTTTCCAAGAAACACTTTGCGTTTTGACCTTAGACAATTGTGTTATTGTTTTTGTTTTGTTTTTTTTTATAGTTTTCAAAGTTGCAATGGAATAATCTAGCAAACGTAATGGAATTTAATGGCATATAACAAGTCAGAGGATCAATAGAGGATCATGAAATAGGAATACGTTGAGTCAGTGATTCATAAATACTAGAAATACTATACATGAGACTAGTCTTATGATTAATAAGATGCTAACAATAATAACTTAATTATGGGAAAAGGCACTAAAGTAAGGTTTAGAGATGGAAATCACAAGCATATTCTTGAAATATCTATAAATATCAAACTATTCATATTTTTATAATTATTTTTCTCTAGAATTTGTTCCAGAGTCTAAGCCCTTAAGGCCTACCACGAAAAGAGTCCTCAACTGTGACTCATTTTCAATCAAAATACATATATACTGATATACTGGCATTACCCAGTTCATTTCGATTTTTGGTTCGAAAAATTATGGAACCATAAACGCTCTCTCTGATTGCATTTTATTGTCTCCTAAAAAAAAACACCGAAATATTTAATGGGGGTACCAGTGATATAAATTTTGGAGCCAAAGTTATCGGCCCGTATGACTGGCATTACAATATCGTTATATGGTTGGCTTTAAAAAGGGTTTATTTCACAAAACCATCAAGGCGCTAACGTGTAATGTACGTTACGGTGGGTTTGTGAAAAAGTGGTTTATTTCATTAAGTTTTAAGGGGAATTATAGAGAGATTTTGGGGAATTTTAGGATCTAGACTTGAGATCTTGAGGTGGAAAATATCTAATCTACAAATATGCATCTAATATTACAAATATTTGTGGCTTAATTTGTGAACAACCCACTTCCTGCTTAGCTTGCTCGGCAAACAATTTCACAAAATAATATCAATCAACAAAAAATAATACATTTAATAAAAAAACAAACAAAACATAAGGAAAAATAAACGTGTTGAGTGTTGAACTGAGAGAAGAAAAAAAAAGTCAAAAAAGAATACGTCAAAAAACACAACAAAAACAAATTTAATCATTTTGTTTTGAACGAAAAGTTTCATTTGAATGATGCATCGGCATTGGGACAGTGATGAACTTGGCTACCCCTGCCCGGCTACCCCCGAAAACCACGCCTCTTGGCCCAAACCCCCCTGATTTAATCAAATATGTGTGTGCGTGTTTCGTCTGCTGGCGTCGCAATAACAAAATAATTGAGGTGGGTTCGCAAAAATAAAAATAAAAATAAAAAAACAAGCAAAAAATAGCAAGAAAAAAACAGAGACAAAAATTTGGTGACAAAAAAAAATATAAATGAAAATAAAATAATAATAATAATAATAATAAGAACTTAAGAAGGTATTTAGAGAAGGTATTATGTTTATTTTTAAATTCCAACGAGCCTAAATAGATTGGTTAAAAAAAGCTGTTTAAATATTTAAAAAACTTGAACCCTTAAAAAAAAAGTCTCTTAAAAAGTACTAAAAAAAATCTTTTAACATTGAACATTTAGCTGGTTTCATATTTATTTTTTTTTTTTTTTGAGGTGAAAGATGAGAAAAAGAGAAACAGAAGAGAAAGAAAAGAGCAACAAAAGAGACGAGAAGAGAGAGAAGAGAAGCTTCTTCTTCTTAAGAGAAGCAAAAAAAAAATCTCTGGCCATTTAGTTAATTTTCTTTAAAAAAAAAACGAAACCATTAAATTATAAATAAAATAAAATAAAATATAAAATCTTCCTTTAGAGAGATTATTCTAAAACTAAAGAGAGTGAAGAGAATCATAAGAGAACCTAAAAGGAAACAATCTAAGAGAACCATTCAATCAAATCATTTATTAATTAATCAAAAATAAATATAAATAATAATAAAAAAAATTTTTTTTGACAAAAAGAGGAAGACAAGCAAACTATAATAAATAAGAAACAAAACTAAAAACACTAAAACTTCTAAAAACTAAAAAATAAAATGTTATATTTTATTAGAAATCTTCATACATATTTTTCTCTCTGTGCACAAACGATGATCATTAACTAATCTAGAGAGCAGAAAATTATATTGAATTAACCAAAATGTTGGCAGACACACTGAAAGAGACGGCTAGCTGGCTAGCGATAGGGAGGGCCATATTCAAAACAATTGCTGACTCAAATTCAAGTCACGAGACTTTCGAGGCAATTAACCAAAACGGACAATAAACTGAGAGAGGGGGGAGAGGGGGAGACATGAAGAGAAAAGTCAAGAAGAGCAGACAAGAGACAAATTACAAAGTCCAGTTAATTTGCAGGCAGAATCCTAGGGTTTCCTCCCAGCTGGAAGCTAAAATTAAGACAATTGAATTCTAGGATACGTGCTACAGTAGAGACTCTTTGGAGGGGATGCCTTAAGTGGTTCTAGGTGGGGGTTCTACTTGGGAAAATTTGACCAAAAAATATAAAAATGAAAAATAATTTTGATATATTTTAAATTTTTATACTTTTGTTAGCAATTTTTAAAAAACTTGTACTTTATTTTGTACAATCACTGTACTTTGCGTGTCTTTATTCAACAAGTGGAGTTAAATCTCTTAAATTAAATTAAAGAAATTAAAAACAAAGAACTCGAAGCAGGGTTTTAAGATTTAAGATGAAATCTCATGAAGAAAATAGATCCTAAGATCTGGAAAGTTTTCCCAAGATCGTATCCCAAGTGCCAAGGACTATATCCCAAGAACCTCACATAGAAACCAATAGACTTAACCTCAAGACTACTTGAGACATTTTTCCAAGAGTTCCTTTCTGATTTCTTCCAAAAGAGGCAGAATATTTTGTACTTCCCTTCCATCCAAGGCACTCCCTCTTCCAACAAGGACACTAGATTAGTTGTCTGAATAGTGAGGGGGTGGTAGTGGGTGGGTGGCGCTGCTGCTGTGCCTTTTCTTTGCCGCTTTTCCGCCACTCCTCGTGCGACCTTGCTGGAAAAACATCCAATCCAATTCGATTATGGGGGCATTAGAAAAAGCAACTGAAGTGGCAGACGAACCAAACCGGCAACAGTGGTGTGGAGCGGCACGATGGTGATGACAAGAAACCGAACAAACAAATAAATGGCCAAGAGAGCGGAATGAAATGAGACAAGTTGGATGGCTGGGCTGGCTTGGAAACCAAATACTCATCAAACAGCAACACAAATTGAAGGGTTGGGGAGTCCATAGGATCTATATATCTATGGTAGTATCTGTGGATATAGTGATAGACTTTGTAGCTTCTAGTTTTTGGCATTAAAGGTTAAACAGTGAACTCTGAAATTAAATATATTTACATTTACAGTAGAGACTAACTATAAAGTCTGATTAAAAAAAAAATTAAATAAAATTATAACTTAAGAACCTCTTAAGAACTAATTATACCCCTTTTAGTTTCAAACTTTAATTCTCTTAATAGTCTTGAGGATCTCTTTTATCGAATAACCTCTGTAATCCAACATGTAAACATACATAATTGTTTTTATGACAGTGTAAGTGTATGCTCGTGCGTGTGTGTGTGTGTATTCTTGTAAGCATAAAAATGCGTGTGTGTGGGTACACGTGCGGCGATTTCAATGTCGCAATGCTTGTGGGGGCCAAATAGTTTTGAACTCTACACGTCTACTAAACTGATATCGATATCAGAAAAAAAAATGAAAAAAAGAAAAAACTAAAGTATCATAAAGTGCTTCAGTAAGCTCATCTTGAAAAAGCCCTCATTTCTCTAAAAAATACAAGAGTTTCTGGTACACCTTTTGGGCCAAAAATGAATCTATTTTTGTCGGTCATCTATTTACAGAATTAATAAAAAAAAAAAGGCTAAAAAAAGGTAAGCAAAAACAACAACAAACAACAAGATAAATTAGAAAAACGAAAAGAGAAAACATGAAAACTAGAAATCTTTGAAAGAGTTCCAAAAAAAAGCAGAAACAGAAAAAACATTGTTTATCAGCATTATCAGCATTTGATGTTCAAGTTCAATGCCAGAGACTTTTATTTTATTTTTATTTTAAATTTAGTTTTGAATAAAGTATGTAATTAGAAATAAATTAGAAGGATGAGGTAAATGCCAAATATACCATCAAGTAATACATCATAGTATGAATTAATGATAATTCGGTGAGATTCGTAAGGTAGTAAGTACCTTTCATATAGAGATCTTATAGAATATACATATATTAAGAGATAAACATATATTTTTAAATTTCAATTATTTAGATCTTTAATAAACAATATAATACAGGAAATACTGTAATTATTATTATAATATATGAGAATATATCCCTAATAACTTCTGTACTTCTATATCATTAATCCTAAAACCCAACCACCTCAAGATACCCCAAAATTTTATGAAAAACTCTCTTGCCTGAACTATATTATTGGACTATTGACCAAGAAAGCCTTTATAATAGATCATATATCCTCAAGTTGTATTATTTTATTGAACAAATTCTCAAAATGGACTTGAACTTTGGAGGATTGTTTAGAAAACACTTAATAATAGATCATAATAGTTAGATATATCATTATTTTGAACTTAAAGTTTGGTAAAATGTTTAAGAAAAGCCTCATAATAGATAGATAGATAATGTATCTCAGCTTCAGATTCCCACTTTTAAATAAGAAGGGCTCAAATATATTGATACTTTTGGGCCAAAAATAAATTTAAAAAAATAAAAATAAAAAAACAAGAGCAGTCTTAAAGAGTCATTAGGTAAAAAGAGGGGTGGGAGAGGGGGGGATGGATGGGGAGGTGAAATTAGTACAAACCTGTTCCGCGGGCCGCGTATGTTGTTGTTGGCTGGATGGACGCTGAACTGGAGCCGGGGCCAAGGGGCAGGGGAAGCGGTACGGAGTTGGGTCCGGTGCCAGCTCCACTGGTTTTTGTGAATTTCAAAAGCATAGTTTTGATCCGTTGTTGTTTTTATTTTGTATTATTTGATTTTTATTTGTATTTTGTTGTTTTTTTTGTTTCTTCTTTTATTTCTTTTATTTTTTGTAACTTTTGTTGTTGTTTTTTTTTTTGTTGGGGCTACAACAACAGGAGAGCAGCTCCGAGGGGGGGAAGGCGGTGAGAGCGAGAGAGCACGCTAACGGTACAAGTGTCTCCGGGCAATTGGAAGCCCAATATCGAAATCGAAGTCCCCAACGACTGCGACGCAGGCTGCCTGCGTCAATTTGTTGCTATTTTTAGCAACAACAATTTCTCCTCCTTTTTCGCCTCGCGTTCTCCACATCCACACACTCTTTTTGGTTGGGCTTTGGCCTCCTTGCCGCCTTTGCCTTGCCTTCTTGTGGCCCCCTTCTAGATACAGCTCTCTCTCTCTCTCTCGCTATCGTGTGTATCGCTGTCGCACTCTGGAATTCCTTGGGAGCTGATACAGCTCCTGGCTACAGCCTGGCGTTTTGTTTTATCAATTATATTACAATTACAGTTTCGTCTTGCCTCACTCACACACTCGCGCGATCTCATTCACTCGACTCTGGTCGCTGTGTTGTTGTTTGTTCGTGTGTGGGTGCCCCTCCACATGTGTGTGCGTGTGGGTGCTGGTGTGTGCGGTTGCGAGTGTTCGCTATGGCCAATTGTTTTTGCTTTTGCGATAGCAGCGCTTGCCTTCAACACATACCTTGCACTGTCACTTGCATTCACCGTTCGATTGGTTAATTGTTTAACAATTAATAAACCGTTGCACTTGAAAAAAAAACAAAACTATTTTGCGCACTATTTTCGGACGCTGGTGCTTCTTCTTCTTCTCTTTTGCATTCAACTGGTGCGTAGCGCTGCCACTGTGTGCCAATCGATGTTGTCTGGCAACCCCCAACAGGTGTTTCAGCCGATAGTTGCTTATCGATAACACGCCTTCCCCCACAAATATTGCGCTCGCACGTGTTTCAAGTTATTTATTTATACTGCTTTTTTTTTTGTTAAACTCACAGTCATAGCGAGAGCATGGGAAAATTCCGATCGAAACTGAAGCGCCATGGCAAGGGCAAGACATGGAGCAAGGGCCAGTCGGCCACCTCCAATCCTGACCAGATGAAACATCGCCTAAAGGCCAAATCGCGCTTCTTTCAGCCAAATTTGAATCTGGGTAAGCGTTGCCTCGTGGTGCTTCTATCCAAATCCAAAAACCAAGTCTTTTATTACTATTTTAGCGGCTGCCACGCCCACGGGCCTCACCATGGAGGCGGTGCACAAGCACGAGCAGCGACAGGCCTACAATGCGGAAACCACAACCGTTAACGATGTGGCCGGGAGCCTGAAGGACTTCACCCTGGAGGACGACGATGGCATGTCCGGCATGTCTGGCACGGCGCCCACCGGCACGGGCACCTTCAAGACCTTCAAAACCTTCGCCTCCAACTACAGCAGCTGCAGCAACATGAGCTTCAAGAAGCTACTGACCGGCTTCCGGGCCTCCTCCGACCTCCACAAGGAAATGCTGGCCATCCTCAGCGCCCTCACAGAGATCATACGCGAGAATGGCGGCGGCGAGACCTCCACGGAATACTTTCTGCTGCTGATGGAGCAAATCGAAGCGGCCACCGAGGAGCGCGATATCTTGGCCGGTGTGGCGCTGCTCTCCATGGGCATTAAGTCAGTGCCGGCTCCGGTTTTGAGGAAACGTTTCGCCCAGACGGCGGCCACCTTGCAGACCCTCCTCCAGCGATTCATCGACTCGTCCAACCAATCCGTGATACGTTATGTGAGATGTCCCGCGAATACTCAAGAGATCTTACTAATTCCTATTTGCAGCTCGTTGGATGCATGTCGGTGCTACTGCGCGCCCAGGACTATGCCACCTGGACCTACAGCTCCACGTTCCAGTACTTTGACGCCCTGCTGGCCTTCAGCATTCACTCCAAGCCGAAGATACGCAAGGCGGCCCAGCACGCCGTCGTTTCCATCATCCACGGCAGTTGCTTCATGCTGCCGCCCCCGAAAACGGACGAGGCTGACGAGGATGAGCAGCCGCAGGAGCCAAAGGTCAAGCATCATCCGGCCAGCAATCGGGTGACCAAGTTCTGCCTGGCTCAGTTCAAGCCCGAGGTGCTGGCCAACTCGCAGACCACGGTGCTGCACACTCTGGCCCTGCTGAAGGACACCCTGTCGGGCTTCAAGACGGAGGACATACGCAGCGTGTGCGAGCACCTGCTCTCCATCATGACGGCCGCCAACGTGCTGGTGCGCACCAACTGCTTCCAGGCACTGCACGCCCTCTTCCTCACCAAGAGTCCCAACCTGAACGCCTCGTTGTGCGCCAAACTCCTGGCCGCCATTCACGAATATCGTCCGGATCGCAGCGATGTCCGGCAGACACTGGCCTGGATCACCGTCCTCAAGGAGGGGCATCTCCATTTGGCCAACCTGCAGCTGGACTTGTGCATGCAGGCCCTGCCCCGCCTGGTCGATGTCTGCACCACCGATCTGTGGCTCTCAGATCGCACAGAGCTCGTCGTCGGCGTCTCCAATTGCCTCAAGGAGCTGCTGCAGGACTGTGTGGCCCGGGCCTGCGCCACGCCCCAGGATGCGCAACGGAACCGCCAGAATGTGGCCAAAATAATAGCCTCCGTTCACAAGGTTCTGAATGCCCCCTTCGGCGAAGTCTCCAAATACGTTATCCTCATCTTCTCCATTGTGTTCGAGGCTTGCGGCAAGGAGTTCGGGTGAGTGGTTGCAGTAGCATCTCCTTCCAAAGGATCTAAACATTTCTACCCCTTTCCAGAAAGGAGCTCACTCCATCCCTGCTGACCATCGCCAAGCGCTACGACAGCCAGAGTGCCCACCGCCTTCAGATCGAACACACCATCATCAGCGCCATCAAGGCCCTGGGACCGGAGCTGGTCCTCACGGCCATTCCGCTGGCCGACGGCAAGGGCGGCATGCAGCTGGAGCGCTCCTGGCTACTGCCGCTGCTCCGCGAGGGCGCCAACGGCGCCAGCCTGCAGTTCTTCAAGGAGAGGATCGTCCCCCTGGCCATGGACTGCCAGCAGAAGTGGAAGCAGTTCGCCGACTCGAAGAACACCTCCTCGGCGCACATCTACGAGCTGCTCTGCTGCCAGCTGTGGGGCCTGTTCCCCGGCTTCTGCCGCCGGCCGCGCGATCCGGACTATCTGCGTCAGCTGGCACCCACTCTGGGCGCTGCCCTCGAACGCAATCCCGAGTTCCGGCCCCCGATCTATGACGGCCTGATGGAGCTGCTGGACGACAGCCAGAGCGAGGAGTGCCACCTGGCCATTGGCCAGTATGCCAAGAACTTTCTGCCGCGTCTCTTCAACCTGTACACCCAGAAACCGAGCGGCACCTACGAGGCGGACCAGCGGGCCCGTGTCCTGGACGTTATCCGACTGTACGTCCTGCGGGCCCCGGCCGAGGTGCAGGCCCAGCTCTTTGAAACCGCCCAGGGCCAGTTGGCGGACAGTGCCCTGGCCAGCTTCGAGTACGATGCTCTCTTCGACATAAACGCGGCCATCGTGCGGGTCCAGAACTGTCGGGCCATTCAGGCCTATGCCGACAAGTTCATGGTGCCCATTCTGAAGAACGAGTCCAAGTCCAAGCTGGTGGCCAAGGACGAGCAGAAGCTGAAGAAGCAGCAAAGGAAGACCTACGAGTAGGTGGAGGACTCTCGTCTCAAGACTCGTTCTAATCTCCTCCCGACTTTTCAGACTCCTGCGCGAACTGATGACCTCGGAGCAGCCCTCCTGCCAGAAGTTCACCCGCAAGAATGGCATCTCCCTGCAGCAGCTACTCCTCGAGGCGTTCACCACCAGCTGCAGTGTCTGCCAGGCAGCCAGGCTATAGTGGGTTTAAGACTCCATCCATTATCCTTCGTATCCTTTAGCGTAATTATCTGTTATGTCCTTTGTAGCTGCCTGAAGTCCCTGCTGGAGGGTCGCAGTAATCTCACCTACAACGACCAGTTGGTGATGAAGACCATACCCGAGGCTGTGCTCAACTACAAGGAGTTCTCCACCCGCAAGGAGCAGGTGGCCGAGCAGCTCATCAAGTTCATCGCCCAGCTGTACCAGGACGCCGGCAAGATAAATGACTTCGTGGACATCCTAACGGCCGGCTTCACGGGCGACGAGTCTCTGATCACCAACACCATCTTGGCGTTCCGGGCGGTGCTCCAGCAGCAGGGCCAGCACCTGACAGTGGCCACTCTGGAGTTTGTCCTGCAACAGGTGTCCGTCTTCCTGGTCCAGAAGTCGCGCAACCAGTCCGAGGCCGCAGTGGCTTTTCTGATCACTTTCATCAAAGTGATGCCCATTCCCCTGGTGGCCAATCATCTGGAGACCATAGTGAGTTTGTAGATTCTGGGCTGGATTCTGGACACTAATGTGGGCTGTCTCTCCTCCAGATGCGCTCCCTGTCCGCCATGACGAAGGACACGAAGCGCTACTGTCGCATACAGATCGGCTACTTCCTCAAGAAGCTCTGCAAGCGTTTCACCACCGAGGAGCTGGCCCGCTTTGTGCCCGGCGACGACGAGGTCACCCACCGGCGGCTCAAGAAGATTCGGAAACAGATGCGCAGGGATACGCGCAAGAAGCAGAACGAGGAGGCCCAGGCCGATAGCTCCGATGAGGAGCTCGTTGGCGGCCTGGAACAAAAGAGCTATACGTGAGTACTCTTGAGGATCTCTTCAAAGTGTATCCTATATCCCGTATCATAACCCTTAGCATTGATGATATTTTGGCCGATTCGGATTCGGATCTGCCCGAGGACATGGACGCCGAGGACGAGAGTGGAGCGGCCAGTGCAGCTGCCGGCAAGAAACGCATCAAAGCCAAGCAGAAGAGCACCTACATACGCGAGGATCCTGATGAAATAGTCGATCTGGCGGATCTCAAATCGATTGGCAATGTCTTGAGTGAGTCCCCCAGCTAAAGTATGCTCTATCCCCATCCTGTATCTGTTATCCTTTGTCCTTGTAGCTAGTGGCTCGGCCCAGTCGGCTGGGGCTACGGTCAAGAGCCTGAAGGCCAAGCCACAACTACCGAACGGCGGCTTCAAGACCGCCGACGATGGCCGCCTCATCATCAGCGACAAGGCGCTGCGCGGCCAGGGCGGCGACGCCTCCGACTCCGATTCAGACTCCTCGATGGACGAGGATGACAAGGACGACAAGGAGCCCAGGGCCAAGCGCGGCATGGAGGAGGACTCCAGCGACGAGGAGGAAGTCCAGAAGCAACAGTCCGCGGCTGGCAAGCGCAAACGCAAGGCCACCGATGCCATGAGCACGAAATCCGGCAAGACCTCGGCCAGCAGTCGCTACACATCCGGCGGCAAGGGCATCCACAGGCAGTTGGGCGGCGCAGCTGGGGGCGCTAGCGATGCCATGTCCGTGAAGTCCGGCAAGTCCACATCCCGACCAGCGGGCAGTGAGTACGGCAGCAAGAAGGCCAAGGGTGATATGAAGAAACGCGGCCAACTCGACCCGTACGCGTATATTCCGCTCTCCAGGAATAATCTTAACAAGAGGTGGGTTTTCTTGAGGGGATTTGAGGTTACACTTTGGATTACATTTCCCATTTATTTATGTCCAGGAAACGTTCAATGAACTCGCGGAAATTCAAGAGTGTTCTGCGCGGAGCTGGAGCTGAAATCGGTGGCGGAGGCGGAACCGGTCGCGTTGGCAAGAAATACAAGTAGTTCTCCCGGACATCCCGGACATTCTGGATTATGAAGATATATAGAGGATACTACCGATAAGCGAGCTCTAATAAAAGTGTTAATTACTTTGTTTATCCGGACGACCAAGTGTCCGAGTATATAATATATATACTAATATTATGGAAAAAGTTCTAAAAGTATATAAGTTACAACCCATTTATTATTGTGTTTTGATCGCAAATGCCAGGATACAGGGTAGTCCTCGGTCTCCATCACATGCCCTTCCCAAAGTCCTTTACGATGTGCGTCCTTCGCCACTCGCCCTCCGGGTCCAGGCCCGCCATTGTCTCCTCAATGAAATGCATCTTGTTGTCGCCATCCACCAGGATCACGGTGTGGGTGCGACTCCCATAGCCATGCTCCGATATGTGCACGTTCAGGGAGCTCAGTCCCTCGCCCCAGTTGGGGGCTCGACGCTTCAGCTCCGCGTCCGGCCAGAATTTGTGCTTCTTCTTGAGCAACTGGAGCAGGTGGTCGGCGAGCGTCTCCACACTGGCTGTCCCGTGCTCCTGCACAATGGCCTGGAACTCGTCCCGGCCGTGGCGCACCTTCTCGAAGGGCGTGTGGGGCAGACTGTTGCCGAATCCGTAGCAGCCGCCGTTCCGGAACTCCTCCAGGGTGGGCGGCACGTTGCTCAGCAGCTTGACGCGGGCGGGCAGCGACGAGGGTCTACGGAGGAGGTGGAACAGTTAAGGGCTTATGGAGAATCATTCTAGCTTTTTAGGTATTCTTCTAAAGAAATGGATGGGAATTTCTTGAGATATGGACATTCTAAGGTGTGAAAGTGTCTTATTTTTTACGGAGTTCCAACAAAAAAATTAAAAAAAAATATTTCATTCCTAACTTCTGATGCAGTTCTGTGGAGAATCTATCTACAAATCAGTAAAGATACTCCGCTTAAAAATCGGATCAGTATTGGCAGAGATATGGACTTTGCCGTAGCCCCTATATGGAAGCAGCGAATTCCTCACCTTTTCAGGAAATTCCCAAAGAAAAATTCACAGAAAAAATTAAAAAAATATTTTACTATCAGATTTTGATGCAGATCAATAATGAATCGATATAGAAATATTTCAAGGTATTCCTTTCAAGAATCGGTTAAAAATTGGCAAAGATATAGATACCCTTCAGGCCCATATGGGACTAAGCCACGAATTCCCCATTTTTTCGAGGAGTCTCCCAAGAAAAATTAAAAAAAAATCTAAAAAATATTTTACTCTTAGATTCTTAGAGAATCGTTCTACAAATCTTTTAGGGTATTCCTTTCAAGAATCGGACTAACATTGCCAAAGATATGGCCATTGCTGTGGGTCATATAGGGAGAGTACTCGATGTCCCCAAGTCCCTTGAATAAAAAATTTCAAAAAATCGAAAAAAATATTTATTTATAGATTTTGATGCAATTCTGTAGAGAATCGTTCTACAAATCTTCTAAGGTATTAACCTTAAAGATCGGTTGAGAATTGGCAAAGATATAGACACCCTTCAGGGCCATATGGGACTAAGTCACAAAGTCTTCATTTTTCCCTCAGGGGTTCCCTAAAAAAATTTACAAAAAATCTAAAAAATATTTTTCTCTTAGAATTCGAGGCAGATCGAGAGGGATTCGATGGAGAAATCTTTTAGGGTATTTCTTATAAGAATCGGCTGGGAATCGGCAAAGATATGGACTTCATTTAAAAATATGGCGGATATATGTGTCGCTCTAGGCGACTTATCTCCGGATATATGCGTAGTTATGTCACTATAAAACGTCATACCTCCGTTACAGTTATATACAGGACAGTTATAGGATAAAGTCGGCCGATCCTTATGAAATTTGGTAGATCGTATTAGTTTGCTAAAAGTTGCATTCATACAAAATTTGAACTTTTTAACGTATAAATATAAATAAAAAATTTGTTTCTTAGATTTCTAGGTGGAATAATAGAGATTCCTCTATAAACGTTTTTTAGTATTACGTTAAGTAATCGGATATGTATATTGTAGAAGATATGGTAAGATCTCTATACATATATGTTCTTTGAAGTGCCTCTGGTGTGAGCTTTCCTTTCCTTTGTTTTCCTGATTGAAAAATATTCAACTTGAAGATTAAAGTTTGTCCAATCACTGGCTAAATATACAAGCAAACATTTAAAAAAAAACACCATAAAAGTATGATGGATTTATGGCTTAAACAAAAGGCCTATACCTTCTTCCGCCCGCCAACTACTCACCCTATCTCAATGGAGACAAAGTTAAAGGCACTGTACTTGGTGCAATCCCTGAGCAGATTCTGATTGTAGTTGAGGATACTGTGCTGGTCGTCCGGCTGGGCCACGAAGTCGGCCACAATCATTCCGCGTCCTAGTAAGAAATGGTCATTACTCGAGGGGCAGTGCATTGGCTGGGTCTTGGTTGAGGTGGTGGTGGTGGTAATAGTGGTAGTGGTGGTATCTGAGACTGAGGTGGAGCTGTGGTGGTTCTTGGCATTGCAATTGCTGTTGTTGTGATTATGCGGTTGCAAAATGTTCTTGGGCGCTTCAGAGACACATGTTTAAAAAAAAATAAATAAATAAAATAAAAACAAACAATAAAGAAACGAAGAAAGTTTCGCAAAAAAAAAAAACAAAAAATGTGAAAGTTTTGGGATTTATGAATGTGAGTGTACAGAGTGCCTCTGGGTTAGTAAATATTTAAAAAAAAAATTATATATTCATTTGTTACCAACTGCATCGCGTGGTTTGGGTTCTCCGGTTAGATTCAGGAGAGCCCCCACCTTGAAGACCCCTCCAGAGTGACCTATGGCCAGCCAGGTGCCACCCTCGCGGCCCGGTTCCAAGTCTATGCCTGGAATATAGATATTTTTATGTGCTTTGCTAAAAACTCCTCAAAAACATGGTTACATTACAGTTTAAAATGTAATTTTCCTACATTCTTTATATTTAAGAAATATTTATATAAAAAATATAAAAACCCTTCGCATGGACTTCCCTAAAATTCCAACCACTTACCACCATAAACATGCTCGGCATTGCTCCACTTGGCGGCCGTCTGGGTGTTCCTGGCGAAGAACTCGTCCCGGTTGGAGGCCAGTATTAGCTTATAGCCGCCCGCCGGGGGCTGGGAATCGGCACAGAAGAATATCACGCACATCGAACAGATCGAACAGGTGGGCAGAATCCGGAGAACCGTAGTAGCAGATGTGGAATCAACAAAAGACGTGGAACAACTGGGGGTCTGTCTATCAGTATCAATGGCAGGTCTCTTTGTGGCTCGACTTGGCGGGGTTGTGTTGCTCGATTTTATCACTAAATTAAAGCTGATACAGTCTTATCCGTTGTTTGTGTTTCAAACGAAAATCATAAACGCCGCTAATCTGAATACATGGCCCCAGATAAGTGTTTCAATGGATATGTTAGCCTGCCTATAGGGTTATGCCTCATACTTCTCAATGGATCTATTTCCGTCCCTACAACATTGTATTATTTTCGTATTTTTTGCTTTATTTATCCGTTCCTTTTTTTTCCTTTCTTTTCCTTTCCTTTCCTTTCGTTCAATTAACTTTGATCTTGGCGTTGTTTTTGATTTGCTTTTGTTTTGTTTTCTTTTTTTTGGTCGGCGTTGCCAGCTGAGCGAACCGATAACAACCGATAACGGCAGACACTCGAAAAAAAATTTGTTCAAAATCCAGATAAGATATTTATAATTTGGTGCTTGAGTTTGAAATTATTGAAAAGATAATTATAGATTATCTCTTCAAAGAATCTCAACTTAAAAAACTTCAGATTTTATGTTCTACAACGAAAATAATGCTTACATATAATTTATTAAAACACAAATATATATAAGACACTTATTTACATATTACATATTAACATTAGAATTAACAAATATTTTTAAAATTTAAATAATGGGCCCTAATCACAGTTTCATTTTGCCATTCACACACGTTATTCCACTGGCAAGGTCACACTGCGCCGCCAAAACAGCTGTGCAAAAGCTATGGGAAAAAAACAACCAAAACGAGCGAGATATGAAAAGCAAAAGAACAACAATCCGAAAAGTTTATAGTATTATTAACCGAAACGAAGCGGCGTGCGCACACTGTGGCTGGCTGCGAAGCGCGTCGGTTGTTTTACTTCCACCACCGGAACATTTATCGCCGATAAAAAGCCATTAAGAAACATAAAAAAATAAAATAGAGAGAAATAATAACAAAACAGTCATAGCCATAACAACAACAACTACACTGAATAATAAAAACAAAATGATAGATTGGCGAGTGCACTTCAATAAAAAACTCAAATAAGAAAATGTTCTCGAGAAGGTGCAAAAAATAAATGCAAAGAAGAACAGCGCACACACACCTGCAGACACCTGAATTCCAAATTTCGAGACGATTTAAATACGATACGAAAAAAATACACAACAAAAAATAAATAAAAAAGAGAGGGAAAGAAAGTAAAGCTCAAGTGAAAATCAGGCCAAACCGATTGTTATTTTTTTGTTAATTTTTTATTTTGGTTTTCTGATTTTTTTTTTTTTGTTCTGTGTCTTTTGTTTTTTATCGGTTTGCTTTATTTTTTATTCAAATTTAAAGAATAACCAATGAAACGCGGTTCAAATACCAACAAAAAATAAGAGTATTTTTTTTAAATTAAAATGGAATTCCTGGAGAACTTTTTCGAAAGCCTGCAAAGCCTATTGTGTAAGTAGAATATTTAAGAAATCATCCTCATAATTGCATATTTTTTTTTGATAATTTATTACCTTCTAGCATCGTACATCGATCTGGATTATTCATTATGGCTTTATCGTTTCTTGACCCCGCTGATTGTCACCTTTCTTCTGCCGCTGGTGTTCGTGGCCCTCATCTACATTTCCTTTTTGGTTCTCTTCATGTACAAGCTGCACAGGTAAGCGGAAATGGCAAAAAAAAACAAGAAATAACAAAAAACTAAAGAAGAAAACACAACAGAAACAGTAACATAAGCTGGCGGCAGAATGGAAATGCTTCCAGAGAATACAAGAATGTATGGGAAGTAATTACACACTCTCCCACTCTCTCTCCGGCCCACTCTACCTCTTCCTCCTACTCATACTCATACTCATACTCCTCTTGTCTCTGTGTGCCTCTCTTTCTAGCTTTAAATGCTTCTGGCCTGATCGCGCATTTTTTGTTGTTGTTCTTTTCTTTGGCCCCTTCTTCGCTTCTCTTTGTAGCTTACACATGTAATTAAAACAAAAAGAGTGGGAGCGGAGCAAGTGAGCTCCCGCTCTTCCAGAAACTTTAATAGAGTTGCCAGCTAGATAAAATGGCCGAAAATCAAGGCTAGAACATGGCCAGACTAACAACTCTGTTTATTGTACTTTTGGCCAACTTGAGCCGTTCTGGCCGGTGAGCAAGTGATCGGTGCTGCCAACCAGCTATGCTGACAAGTGGTCTACCTTGCACGGCCTTACCTTTGATTTGTGTCACTGTGCTGTGCTGGTGTGCTTTTATTTATTTTCCATTTCTAACTTAACTCTCTAATGCCCAACCGGTTAGCCATGCTAATTAACTGAAAAGCTCCACTACACAGCCACTAGTCTCTGGCCCTAATGGCTTTAACTAAATGGTGACTAACGACGCCTGCAGTTGCCAGATGATTACACATGAACAAATTTTAGTTAATTTTTTGTTCATTTTATATAAAAATAAGATTAGACCATATATTTACTTAAAATAATTTTCCTAGAACGTACATATATAATATTTTCTTCTTCTAAATTGCCCTCTAATTTTTCTCAGTGCCTCTGTTATCTATTTTTTTTAACAAAATAAAGCGCTGCTGAACAGTTCGATAAGCGAACCAAAGAAAAACACGCCATTGAACAATTTCTTCCCCTTCCCCAACATTTATATCAAATTATATATATGTATATATAGTATTTCCGATAGCATTCTGACGGAATGGAATTGGCATTACTAATGCCTATCAGTTCATGGTCAGGCCAGACCCCTCCCCAGACCGATTTGGCCAGTAATCACAGGAATTATAAATCCATAAAAGATGATATGGCCACAAATGCAATTATTAAAACGAACTACCGCATTTATTTTTTTCCCCATATAAAATTCCTGACATAAGAACTCGGTTTATGGCCAATGTCTGAGCCATAAAGCTCACAATTTTTATACAAAAATTACCAAAAATAATTACAAAAGATAAATGACCTATTGGCCTTGTAGATTGAAAGATTCTTAATTCCAAAATGCAAAATCCAAAAAAAAGGTCAGCTTCAGGTTGACTTGGCTTTCTAATTAATTGCCCAAAATATTTAAAAAAAAAACATACAAAGAAAAACACTGGGAGGCGCCCACTGATAATTTGAGTTTAAATTTAGTTGGCTGCCTTCACCGATCCCAGGTGTTATCAGCATAAAAATTCGTGTCGTGTCTTTCCACATATGCACATATCAAAGAACTTATAAATCAATACATGTACCTACATATATAGACTCATACATGGAGGATCGGCTCACCTTGGCGCTAAAAACTGCGTTTAGTGGCTAGTGGCCTGATAACAGAGTTCATTCACAAGTCTCCTGGCCACTTGGCGACCAAAACAAACTCTGTCTCACCGACAATGATCAGGTTTTTTCAAGTTTTGATGGAATTTTTGATTTTTTTGATTTATTTTAGCTTTTTTTTTTTGGAAACTATATTTTAAATGAAAAGGAAAAAATTAGAGGAGCTTCAAATTAACTAGATCATAAAAAATATACTCTTTCAAAGGAGTCTAAGGAATATTATTAATCCTAAATCATAAAATATATATATACTCCTATAAGAAAATCTACTCCGTACTCTACCTTTTTGGGGATTTAAAGGTCACTCCATTTATGAGATATTAAAAAAAGGTTATGCAACTTTACTCTACACTTAGAAAGATAAACATTTAGGAGAACTAAGAAATTAATATATTATTATACCTATATTAAATAAAGAAAATCCCTTGACGAGTTTAAAAGCCGGTAACGAACCCGCATGCCACGTTCACAATATCTGATATCCACTTTGGTGACGAATTTTCTTGGAGAATGGATTAAAAAATATAAAAAATATTGTATCTGGAGGCTCCGATTAGGCAATTTTCTTCCAAAGAGAACGAAAAATATTAAAAAATAAATAATCTAATCATTTAAAATAATACCATTAATTGAATTAATTTTTCGGCTATATATAGTGTTTTAGACATGCGGTTCGTCACCTCCTGGACTGCCGTCTATCTTCCAAAATGTACTTCCAAACGTATAGAACTCTTGTTTTGAGATAGATCTTTTTTATAAAGATATTTTAAAAAAATTATTTATTTAAAAATTGTACTAAAAAATAATGAATAAATAAAACCTATATCCCGATAACTGTAGTATCCAGAGAACTAAAACCCATATCACACCCTTCCAGGCAGGTGATCATGAGAGCCGTGCAAACGGACCGCAACTTCTGGCGGGTGGGACGAAAAATTGTGGCCGCCATCTGGGATGCCCATGCCCGGATCTACCACGGCTACGATGTCATTGGGCTGGAGAATATACCCCAGGAGGGTCCGGCGCTGATCGTCTACTACCACGGAGCCATACCCATCGATATGTACTATCTGAACTCGCGGATGCTGTTGCAGCGGGAACGACTGATCTACACGATCGGTGATCGATTTCTGTTCAAGCTGCCCGGCTGGGGTACCATTTCCGAGGCCTTTCACGTCAGCCCCGGCACCGTCCAGTCCTGTGTCAGCATCCTGAAGGACGGCAATCTCCTGGCCATCTCCCCGGGCGGCGTCTACGAGGCCCAGTTCGGCGATCACTATTACGAGCTGTTGTGGCGCAATCGTGTCGGTTTCGCCAAGGTGGCTCTCGAGGCCAAGGCCCCAATCATTCCCTGCTTCACCCAAAACCTGCGCGAGGGCTTCCGCCAGGTGGGCATCTTCCGGACATTCTTCATGCGGCTGTACAACAAGGTGCGCATCCCGGTGTATCCCATCTATGGGGGGTTTCCGGTCAAGTTTCGGACGTATTTGGGCAAGCCCATTGAATACGATGAGAATCTGACGCCGCAGGATCTCCAGGTCAAGGTGAGCATGTTTCAACTTGTTTGTCCGTGTGTCCGTTGGTCCTTAGAATATCTTTTTTATTTTATTAACCTTTTAAAGTTTAAATTTATTATAATCAGAAATTCTATTGAGTTTCTGTCTATTATTTGGATATAATTATAATATTTTCAACATTAGTTTAGTTTATTAGACTGCCCGAGTGTCCGTCTGTCCGCGAGTATAGCTCTTACCTTAGAACCTCCATCCTAAACTCATCTTATAGTTATTTAAGAGGGTGATAATAATTTTGAAATAATAGTTATGCATTCCACCTCTATAAAACCCATCTTATAATGATTAGAAAACCTCTTAAAAATTGCACAATTGTGTACTTACGCTTGGACTTTTATTATCAACAGGTTGCCACCGCCATTGAAGAGCTAATCAATCAACATCAGCGCCTACCTGGTAGCATTCTGATGGCGCTTTTGGACCGTCTGCCCTCCTTCAGGCGACCTTTAAAAAAGAAAGATGAATAATTAGATGAAGGAGCTACAACTCCACGTTAATCCCATTTCCGTATATCACATATAGAGAGATTAACAGATTGACTTTGGTTCTTGGCCATATAAAGACTTTGTTCCATGTACTTCAACTTTACATAGATGTATATAACTGTATATCTCTTAAGATCCTGAGAGGATTATAATTAATTTTTTTGTAAATGTTTCAAGTGTCTACCAAGCTGTTTATTCTTTTATTTTTTATTTTTTATTTTTTTTTGTGAAATTGAAAAACTCAACCCACCAGATAGCAACTCTCTTACCCTTTTTTTTTTTAACAGAAACTTAAGTCAAAAACCGAACAAAGATACCTTCATTTTTTTATTTGTTTTGTGTTTAAACACTTTAAAGTTTTATTTTCATTTTTTATTTAGTGTAATTTGTAAACAAATTAAACAATTATCTTAATAAGTTGATAATTTTTGTACTTTTTATGCAAAGCAGAAAATAAAACCATATATCTCAGCCGGTGTGTGTCTGTGCGTGTGTGAGTGTGTGTGTGTGAGTGCGAGTGGTATAATTAAGGATACTATAATTAAGGAAATCTTGTATAAAATATAGAAGTAATATCGGAATATTCCACGTTTGTGAGATGTTGTTTCCCCAAACAAAACAAGTGACCCAGACAGTTTACAAGAGTTCCCAATGTGAAAAAATTAAATAAAATAAAATGTTAAAACATAAATGTTTAAAAAAATAATATTTTTCAAAAAGTTTTATTTTTTAGTTGGGGGAATGAAGATATAGGGGGGAAAAGTAATATGTATTTTATATATTTAAATTTTATTAAAATATATGTTTATTTTTTAATCTAAAAACTTACCATTAACTGTACTTTCAAAGGCTTATGTATGTATTACATTCTTCCAGTCACACATCTACATATGCACATGCTTATACTGCAAAAGTTAACGGTTCTTCAGGCTTAGGATGCTGCCCACACACATAGAGACACTTGTGGACTCGCAAAATGGAGTATCAGCCTGGAATTTTGCTTTATTTCGCGATTTTTAGTCAAAAACACTATTTAAATAGTTAAATATTTTCACTAAGAAGTAAGGATTAATTTTCCTAGAGTTTAAACTGTTTTTTTTTTTACCGATTTTAAACATACACTTCTTTCTAATGCAAAGCATTTACGTATTTTTGAACAATTTAAAAAAGATATTAGCTAGATATTATATAAAGAAAACTATTAACCGAAAAAAAGTCACTAGTCATAGGTTTAAACACAAATCACTAGCACAAACTCAAAAAATTATATTATAGCCAAGGATTTGATCGCCTGCGAAGCTGCAACTGTCAAAGTTGCCACTAAGTTTTCCAGCTCAGGTGTTGTTGAACACTGTCAATGAGTTGAGCGCCAAAAGGATCATTTTTGAAAATTATAATATAATCCAGAATGAAAGAAAAACAAAGTTCCTTTTTGAATTTCTGTATATATTTTGTTGTTATAATTTTAAAATTCTTCTATTTAACGCTAAATGACTGGCTTTTTCTTAACTTTTTTTCACTCATTTTTTTGTCATTTGAAAGTTTCTTAAGTTTTGTACAGCAACTGGAAACTGGAATATCCACTAAAGATTATACACAATTTATAGTAAACTACTTGTGGGATAGTTAAATCTTCCTTTTTTTGGCAAATAAATATATATTTAAACTTTAAACATTTAGGATTTAAAGCAACTTTGAAAGTAATAGACTCTACATTTAAGCGGGTTTCTATTGGATAACTTAGCATAAAATCTTCAATGAAAAACTAGTATTATTGGTAATTGGTGGAAAAAATCTTAAAACAATATAAGCTATAATTTGTAGTTTAAATTACAAGATCGATATCGTTTCAATTGTCATTTGTTAGACCAATTTTTACTGAAGACTTTGGTTTTGTTTTTTTTAAGAAACTATCCTATTCACAATATAGATCGTTATTTTTCGTTTTTTAGGAATCCAGGCGCAGGGATGTTCGACGAAGAACTCACAGCAGATGATTGATCCAGAGGGAGGATGCGGGCTCAGAAATGCTCGGCCATGAGTAGCACCACAGTGGCCGTCCAGCCGGTGAAGACATTACAGCCCTTGCCCTCGCCAGTGGTGTCATCGTACTGCTCCCACAGATAGCCGCTCTTCTTGTACTGCTTGAAGATATTCCTCACCAGGTTGTCCCGCAGCTCGGTGTATATCTCCCGGGCGAGGGCGGCATTCGGGCCCTCGATGTTGGCATAATGATGCAGTGCCTTGGCCGCCAAATAGTTGATGTTTATCCAGATGGGACCGCGCCAATATGGCGGATCGTGTTCCGTGTTGCGTTTCATGTACAACGGAGACTTCTTCGACAGCGACCGCAGGCCAAAGTTGGTCCACAGCTGCTCCGGATCGCGCAAATCGTGCAGCATCTTGGTGAGATGGGGCGAGTCGTGGTCCAGTTGCTCGAGCAGCAGTGGAAACAGGTTCACATAGCCAAAGGTTGAGTCCACAAACTGATAGCTCGGCTCCTCGCCTGTCACCCGAACCATTTCCGGCTGCTGGTAGTTGTGATGCTGGTGCTTCGGTGTCTGCGTCGGCGGACGCTTCAGCTTCACCTGGTCTGTGTGCAGGCCCCAGTCGGCGTACTGATCGCTATACGGCGCCAAATGGAGCCTGTTCAGCTGCTCGTTGTCGGTCAGGAAGGAGGCGGTCTCGTAGTACTTGGCGTCGTCCTTGCCCAGGATGCTGGACAGCTCGGCCATCACACTGGCGGCCAAGGCGATCCAACATCGCAGATCCACGTGACGTTCCCGATCCGTGGGGTGTGACGCTCTCGGATAATCGTCCAATCCAGACGACAAGCTCTTGGGATTCAGTTCCCGCTGTGTCGTGGCATTCCGGCCGCGCCACAAATACGTTCCCAGAACTTCGCCTACAAAAAGAAAGAGACGTAAAGCATGATTCAGAAAGAGATGGCACTAAAACAATCGCATACCTCGTTGCGTGGTATTGTACCAGTTAAACCAGGCCTGAACCCGGGGATAAAGACGTTCCAGGATGGCCAGGCGACCCTTTTGGGACAGCTCCGCCCGGTGGCTGGTGAGGAGCTTCCTGAGCGTGAGGAAGAACGTTGGCGGATTGGCGTTACTGTTGCGTTGGGTGACGAACTCCTCTGGCACTTTGGCCAGGGCCTCGACGCCCAGGATCTGCTCGCGGGGTATCCATCCTTCGACGTTGAGCAGATCGAACCAATGGCAAATGATGTCCAGCTCGATGTCCACGTCCCAGGCGCTGATCAGCAGGCCGTGGAAGCCCTCGTCCCACAGAAAGCCACGTGGAAAGAAGCTGCGCGATGGCACCGCCGTGTAGAGGGGCGCCTTCCAGTAGGGCACCGGATTCTTGGTGTAAACCGACTGTACACGGCTGGAGCCATAGAAGTAGCCGATGCCGCCCAACATGTTGCTCAGAGCGTTCCGGGCGAATCGTACTTCCTCCGGCGAATGACCCTTCTTCTTCAGCTGGAAACGCTCCTCGAACCGCCGCTCGAATTCCGTAATCTTGGCCTGCAACGATTCCTGATACGCCCGGCCAGTCGGCGGCTTGGGAATGGACTCGCCCAGCGAGAATCCCGACGTGGACTGATAGGTAATGTCCAAGGTAAAGTCCACCTCCGCTGTAATCTGGATGGCGATAAAGTTCGGCTCCGGATTCGACGTGGGCAGGCCATTTTGGGAGACTATTTCGCCGGGAAGGCCGATGAACCGGTTGCCCCGCTTGTCGGCGAAGGCGCGGAAGTGCGAGAAGAGTGTGTCCTTCAGCTTGCTGAGCGACGGAGCCACCGTGCTCAGATAGGATTTGTGCAGGATCTTACCCTTGACGGCATGGAATCGCACCTGGAACTCACCGAGGCCCTGGGTCTCGCCATAAACACCCGGCTCCGGGCTCTTGTCATCCGACACGTACTTGATGTGGCCCAGCGTGCGTTCGTCCAGTGCCACGTACCAAATTAGGGAAATGCTCTTGTCCCAGGCCCGTGTGGTGTTCCTCACAGATATCCGGGCAGTCCAGTCGCCGCCAAACTGCTTGCCCTCCGGGTATTTGACGAACGAGGTTTTCAGTTCAAAGGGGAGATCTTGGATCTCCTGGACACCGAAACTCCGACCATCGTGATGCGTCCAGCCGTAGGAATCCAGATTGTCGCCCTGCTCGCACCAATGACGGATGCCATGGCCGCCGGGTCCCAGATTACTGGGCGTGTACCACATCAGACCCATTACCAGCGAGTGAGGATCTCGGGTTTTCAGGCCGAAGTATGTAAGAGGCCGGTAGGAGCCCCAGTAGCGATCCGGTTGCTCCAGACCAGCGCCAATCACCATCTTCTGGTGGTCGAATGGCGTGTTGACCCGGGTCTCCAGGTAGCCCAGAAAGCCAAAGTAGGAGGCTATCACCAGGCAAACACAGCCGATCACCGTCTTCCATTTGTCGAGCATTAGATTGGGGGACAAACTGAAACGGGTGCCCTTTTTCTGTTTCGAATTGTGTGATGCTGCTGCCGCTGCAGCTGCCGCCGCCGCTGCTGCTGCTGATGCCGTCGACGTGGACGGTGCAGAGCCGGAGGAGCTGCCCGCCCGCGAGGATCCTCCGCCAGCATTACGGGCCATTTTCCGGGTTCTGAGAGCTATTTTATTGCAGTTTTTAGTCAATTTTCAGCGGTTGTTGTTTTAGCATCGCTCCTCGATGGTTGCCAGATGGTTGAAAGGGCCACGAATCGATAATGGAAAAGACGATAAGAAGCTCCAAAGATGAGCGCCAAATTCAAAAAATGAGTTTCTACCTTTTTTAAATATTTATTATTATTTATAAGGTTGATATTAGATATTAGACAGAATCCTTAAAAAAACTTTTAAAAAAATCTAAACATTTCAAAAAGCTACTTATAATTTAAATGACTAACAAAGGATACCAGGGCAGTCTCCTTTTGCGACTATCGGTGGGTCGTCGAACCAATATTCTTCGGGAAACGAGAACCAGACATTATTTTTGGTATCATCATTGCAGTGATCTGAATTGACATCAGCTTCATCCTTGACATTGGAGCCCGAGGAGACTGTCTTGAAACTGGTCCAGCTCATGGCAGGACTTGTGGGCGGGGGTATGGTCCCATGCAGCTGGAGCAGACAATTACCTCCGATAATGGACGTTTTCAGGATCTGTTTGGCCACCGACTGATAGATGGTCTCCCGGATATCGTTCGACGAAGAGGTGGCCCTAATACTGGTTATATAACTCACAGGATCGGGATCCAATTGAACTTTTGATAGTTGCCGGTTAATTTTGGTTGCCTTCGTCACCGTTCGCTTGACTTGCGGATTTGTTTTCGGTTTTGGCTTTTGCTTGGGCCTTTGTTTTGGCTTTGAATCCGGGTTCGAGTCCGTTTTCGGTATTGGATTCACCTCCCGATTTCGCATTAATTTCGTGGTAGTGGGCCTTTTAATGCTCTTTGGAGTTCTTGTTGCGGCAGACGTCAGGGGCGAGGTAATACGGCCATTCACGACTTCGTTGCGTTCCTTTGCAAAAATCCCCGCTAGATATTTATACATTTTTTTTAGCTTGAGTCACTGAAAATTTGTATCAAAAATTTGACTGGTTTAAAACTCTTAATTTTTTACTTAAATGTAGGTCATTGCTTGGTCTTTGAATATGTCTTTCAAAGCCTATTTTATAATTTAAAATTCAAATTTTAAACTTGGCGCCAAGCTAACACACAAACTATCAACGAACGGAGGAGCCAGACCTATTGATAATATCTGCAACATTTGACCACACTTTTTTCAGCACACATGTGCATTTTAATATTTTGATTCGTTTATTTACCTTTTTTTTGTGGCCATATAACACAAAAAACGAAAGGATAATGAACGTCTGTGAGGACTTCAAGCCAGTGCCCACGCGGGCACAACTGGCGCTGCAGAAGAAGCAGACCAACAGCGAATTTAAAGCCCTGGTGTTTCACGAGCCGCAATCAAAGCCAAATCGCCCAACAGATGCCAAGACGAAGGATCCAGACAACGAACATCCAACGAAGGGCAAGGATATCCAGTCAAAGAATATCAACCCGGAGTTCGACATCAAAAAGGCCCGCCATGAGGTCCTGAACTTCGCCAGGAACAATCAGCGTGTAATAAAGAACAAACGGAAAATGGAAATATTTCAGTTGGAGAAGCTGGGAGCCAAGCCGCTGAAGAAAGCGTCGAAGAACTACAAGGAGCTGAAGGATGAGCGCCAGCGACTGAAGAACGTCCGCGAGGAGCGAAAGAAGTTCCACCAATTGGGCAAAAATCAAACTGGAGCGGCGAGCGTCAAGTGCCGCACCAACTCACAAAAGGACCGCAACCAGAAGAAGAGGGCGCCGGTTTCCAATATTGATCAGCACTACGGCAAAGCGCAGCCTAAGTTTAAAAAGCGAAAATAGTCATACATTTTTTTTTTAAAGTTATGTTAAAGATAATATAGTTAAATATACTAAAGAGAGTTGCCAGCGTATTTTAATTCGTAGCCCTCTGGCAGCACTGCCGCCTGGCCTGCAACATCTGGTCTTGCCCATCACTGGCACCAATCAGCTTTGTTGATACGATTACGTGAATTATTTTTGCGAATTGAATTTCGTGAAATCAGGCAAAATCAGGCAAAAATGTTCTCACCATCGCGTGCCCTTCGCCCGGCCTTGAGCCGCTGCTACACCCAGATCAAAGGCGGACCCGTTTCCGGCGGAAGCAGCAGTTCGAAAGCCCCAAAAGCTGGATCACAATCTTCCTCACCATCCTCCGGCCGTGCCCCCGTCACGGGACTCACCAGCAACTGCGTGAAGCCCTCCACCGGACCCGTGGGACCTGGTGCCTCACCTACTGGGGACTACAAAGTCCCGGAATACTACAGTTTCAACCGTTTTAGCTACGCAGAGGCGGAGGTGGAAATGGCCAAGTACCGCTGCCCACAGCCATCGGCACTCAGGAAGTAGACCACTGATTATCAACCAATTGTAGTGAATGTAAAATAAACCAAATACGAAGCTTGTGAATGAATATAAAATAAATATTTTACTTATTGCAAATAGCTTAATGTTGGAAAGCGCTAAAAGGTCTGACAAGGTGGTAGCATTTTATTAACAGGGCTGCAATTACTGCCAACACTGATTTCATTCCCGATGGGTTAATCAACACTGATGCTCTCTTCGGTTTAGTTACACTCTCCCACTTTTGCTCTCCCAGTGTTCCAGTTTTCGCCCAAGTCCGAGCGCGGGAATCATTAAATAAATAGTTAATACTATTTAGTGCCCTGAAAAAGCATATATTTGATCAATTAAATACTGAAATATTGCTACAAAAGACCGGGGCAACCGAAAAATCAAGCAATAACAACAGAAAATCCGCAGCAACAGCAGCAGGAACAGCAACATTAACAGCAGCAACTGGCGTGTGTGTGTGTGGTACAGTTGGGTAGAAAAACATCGTCGCTAGCTGGCGGTGTTGCCACCTCGGCTCTGTCGATTATTGCCACCACTCTTGTGCTGCGCCGCAGCAGTTGTTGTGCATCTTGGCAAGTTTTAACGAGCAGTTC
The DNA here is from genome assembly GCA_018153035.1 of Drosophila pseudoananassae pseudoananassae. Classification (NCBI taxonomy): domain Eukaryota; kingdom Metazoa; phylum Arthropoda; class Insecta; order Diptera; family Drosophilidae; genus Drosophila; species Drosophila pseudoananassae. The sequence goes on along the minus strand of JAECXR010000023.1, from coordinate 792,274 downwards.
TGTTTTCGTGCTGTTTTTAAAACAAAAAACTGCAAATAATTAAATCAGTTAGCAATTATCGCTTAGCGAAAGTCGATCGATCGAGAGGCAGAGAGCGATTTGCAGTGAGAGCAAAATACCATTTAGCAATAATAATTGTGAGAGCCAGAGAGGGAGAGCGCGTTGTGAAAGTGGCAAGCGAAAAGTGCTGGCAAAAGTAAAAACAAACTCCCGATAAAATGCAAAGCGATTTGCAAAGGTAAGAATGATCAATTTTATAAAATTTAGAAGTGATTTCGGTGCTAATACGGGTCAATTTGTTGCTCATTTATATGTATGTGTATATATGTGCTCGGCTGGCGCGCGAAAAAGTGACGAAAATAGGCGCCAGAGTTGCCAGAGCCGTCGTTTGTTCTTACACGCACGCATACACATGCATTAATACAGTAGTCTCTGCATAGTGCGGTTGAGGCAAATTGGTTTTAAATAATACAAAAATAAGTTATCTGTTTATTGGATTTTTGGAGTGCATTTGATTGTTTCAAAATGTCTATTGAAGAGTGGGGCAAGTATGTGTGTGGGGATCAACGGGCCTTTACATAATACCCCCAAGTGCGGCCTGACCGTGCATCACATGCATGGTTCACTGTTTTGTTTTAATAAAATCAGATTTTGTTGCATTTAAGGCACCAATGCAAATAGAAGCCATTTAAAACCAATCCCCTACTACACTCCCCTATTAGGCAGCGACCACTGTATCCATTATATGTGTGTTTATTTCAAATCGCAATAATAACGAGCGTATTGTTTTGTGTGTTTGCTGCACATCTCTCGTCCACAGCTATCCATGAAAGATGCGAGCTGGAAAAAAACAGGCAGCTGATAGCGGAAAGACACGTCCTTGCATTGTCTACGTGAGGAATATACGGGAGGAGCGGCCGGGACCCGGGCGGCCGAGGAAGGCAACCCAACAACAGCAGCAGCAGCGATTGCAGCAGCAGTTGAAACAGGAACAGGAACAGTATCTCCGGGAGACACGCGGACGCCGTGCCGGCGGAGGAGTATCAGCAACGGCAGCCATTCACGAGAGACAGCCACCGGGCATTGCCCTGCGTACACGGCAAGTTGCTACGCCGCCGGTTAGAAGACAGCATCAGATCGTTTCGCCGCCATCGCCGCAGAGGAAGGCCAAAGACTCGACCATGGCCAAGCGACGCAACACAAATCTGTTGCTGGGTAACCCCATCCAGAAGGTTGGCGGTCTGAGTAGCCGGCGCATCACCACACACACCGAGCCGACGGCGTCGCGGGCGCAGACACCCAAGATGTTCAAGAGCAAACACCAGCCGGTGGCGATGAGTCCGCCGCCGACTATAGCGGCCAGTCGATCGCGTCGATCGATTAAACCGAATCCGAAGTACACCAGCGAGGACATGGTCACGCCAAAGTATTTGGCTGCCTTGGCGAATGAATCGGGCAGTAGTCCATCGTCGGTGGGACGGCCCAGGTCCAAGCCGATGTATCGCAACTCCAACGACGACATGAACGATCTGCTCGATCTCGATGAGGACGATGACGACGAGCTGGCGGATGCTGCCTTCAATCCCCAACTGCACAAGTCGGACGACGACGATGACGACGATCTGAGCGAGGGCGAGTTCGAGGAGGAGCTGCGTCGCCCCAAGCTGCCGCCGGTGAAGCGTGGACGTGGACGTCCGCCGAAGGCCAGTACATTGGCCAACACGACCGGCTCGTCGGTGGGGAACACATCGGTGGCATCCAAGATGGGCGCTTCAGCCGGACGCCCGGCTCCCAGCAGCCTGCAACAGATGCGTCGCAACATGGCCGCGAACATAGCTCGAAACAATGCCAGCTTAACGGAGGGATCCCAGATAAGCACCGCCAAGCGCAAGCTGGAGATCAACGATAACGATAGTCCGGTGGCGCGCAAACGCATGGTCCTGTCCTCCATGGGCGGCAGTGGCCAGCGCAGCGTGCCCGTCGTCAACGGGGCCACCAAAATGGGCGGACACGGCGGCACAACGATTCCTCAACGCTCCAAGATGGGCCAACTGCGAATGGTGCCGCAGAGTTCGTCGGTGACGTTTAAAGTCAACACCGGGAGCGGTAATCGCTCTGTACCGGGCAACTCACGGTCCGCGGGAGGTGGTGGTCATGGAGGAGCATCGTCCGCTGCCAGCGATTCGAAGCACAACAAGTCGGAGGAGGGAGACGACGTGCCCACGTTCACCATTGTCAACATAGACGACATTATCAATCAGGACGATGTTTTGATCAGTAGAGCCAATATCAATGCCGCCGCCGCAGCATCAGCAGGCGCACCCACGGGCGGCACAGCCGGCAAGAAGCTTCCTGTGGGCCGGCCCCGCACCAGGGGCATCCCGCCCAACAGCAGCAACGCTGTCGAGAAGAAGGCGCCGCCGCCCGCGGAGAAGTTGAGCCCCTCGTCGGTGGGCTCCTCGCTAAATAGTCTGAATCCACCCAAGCGCATGAAGATTCTCGCCAGCAATTCGAGCAGCAACACCGCCAACAAATCCCATTCGGGCTACAATCAAAACAAGAATATTCTAATTAAGCCCCAGCCCCGGATTCTCAACACGGAAATGGGCAAGAAGACGCAGACCATGAAGCCGCTGATGAACATGGGCAAGGAGCTCTGCCCCACGGACATCGACACCGAGGAGGATGAACTGGAGCCCGACTTGGATCTCGACGACGATGAGCCGCCGGCCACGATAGTGACTCGAAAGAATGTCAAAGCGATCACTTTAACATCAACACCCCACAGTGCGTCGTCCGGCAAGTGGAACAACAGCAGCACCACCACTAGCAGCAACAACAACAATAACAACAATCGCCGAAACATCCTGTCGACGGCGTCAGCATCCTCGGTGAATGCTCGCACGGACCGGAAAATATCGAAGGTACTGGGTGAGTCGGGTTCGGGATCGGGTTCTGGTGAGCTGACGCTCTTCAAGAAGCCCGGGATCAGTCCCCAGCGTCGCAGCAAGGAGAATCATCAGCAGAAGGACGACCTGAAGGATTCGGATGCGGATGCGGGAGGATCGGAAACGCATAAAAGCATCACCAACGCTACCACCATCAGCAGCGGCAGCAGCAGCACCAGCAGTAGCCATCCCAAATACTTTCCGCCAGAGACGACCACCTATTGCGAGGAGGACGGGCGCGTCGTTAAGAAGATCACCTGCTATGAGACGTGGCACGTGATCAGCACCGCCCGGGACTCGCCGGCGAAGACGACGCGGCAGCAGCGCACCTGCCTGGAGCTGGCGCTCGTTAAGCTGGCCAATGTCGCTACCCGGATCAAGATGCCGTCCAGCAAATGGACCAGCAAGGTCACCCTCTACAAGGTGTCGCCATCGTTAATGCAGCGCCAGACAATGACCATATTCACCGGGGATCTGAAGGTGTACAACATACCCGAGGAGGACCGGCACAAGTACCAGCCATCGTGCGTCCTGTTCCGGCGGTCGGCGGTGGACCGGGCCAAGTGCCGGGTGCCCTACGATCGGGCCATTATCTTCAAGAACAAATGTTTCTATGCGAATATCGATGGGAAGCACGTGAACCTATTGGGCGCCCCGGAAACGGTCAGCACCCTCAAGGATGTGGAGATCCTGCTGGACATTGTCGATCATCTGACACTCGACAGCGATCTGGTCGAGATGGTGAACACCGCCAAGTGAACCGGCAAGGATAACAACTAGGACATGTATCACATTGTAAAAAAAAAACACCCGCACATACACACACACACAAAAAAAGAGGAAAAGATCAGAAAAAAATAACAAACACACACATACATACATACAACACAAACAAGATGGACATTTTTATGATTTTGTTTTATGCAATAGAAGCCGATAATACTTTAAAAAGGAACTATTTTTTTTTTGAATAATCCATTAACTTAGTTTTAATCGTTAGTCTAGCGTAATTATCTTAATATCATAAAAACTGATAACGGACGTACATACATACAGAGACAGGACATGTATCAATGTACCATATATATAATATATATATATATATACACACCAACCAACACAAGACACATCCAAAACTATTCTAAAAAACGGAAATGGTATATATACCTTAATAATATACATGAAATCAGCAAAGGATCCAATCTTAATATTTTTTGAGCCGCCTGAGAAGCCCCTCTTCCCCTGACCCCCCTTAAATGATAATTGATCAATTTTTTAAAGAAACAGTTATGTAAATCGTAGTATATATATATATCTAGGAAGTATATATATATTTATATATGTATACATATTTAATGGCGAGCGTACATGGGTTATATGTGACGACGCTGAGGAGGAATGTTAGTTGGTAAGTTGCGTGTAAATTTAATTGAAAAAGTCCCCCTTTAAAAATTATGCAAATAAAAGAAAATTGATTCTGAATAAAAGATTGTTTTACGAAAAGATCCGGCGGGACCGAGGCCCTGAATGAATTAAATGGAATGGGAGCACAGATAATAGATGCGCGACTCGGCGATGAAAAAAGATTCCATTCAAGTGGAATTTAATCAAGGTTTGTGTGGTGTATACATACTATATGGGCTTCCTTATAGCTTTGACGAAATCTATTGATATATCCTCATTTTATTGTTCGTTCTGATTAAAGAATACAACAATATTATACGTAGAATCGTTCAAAACGCAAATGGTTTATATGTGGAGAAGATAAGGTTCAATATGTTCACACAAAAAAATCCATTTACAAAAGTATATAGTATAGTAGTAATAGTATAGTAATATATAGTATATATATTATATATTTTAAACCTTCTTTATATTATCTTTTTATTTTTTAATCTTTTTTATTTAAAAGATATATATTATATTTGAGAAATATTAAATCATGTAGGGTTCCATGGTGGAAAAAAAATCTCGATCACCTAGAAAAAGAAAGACAATATCGTATACAAATTAAAACATTTAACTAAGTCAGAATAGGATAAAATTGCGGATAAGATTGGATATGTATCGCATATAGTAGGCCGATCCGTACAAGAATTTTATTATAAAACCAAAATTAATTAATCCGAAACAAAACTAAAAATAAATCCCAAGCTTCTATTTTCCAAATAGTTATTCCGATCGTTCAGTTATACTATATACATATATATACGATATATGATGCCTATATCTTCCCCAATTCCCATCCGATTCTCAAGCGGAGTACCTTAAACGATTTCTATATCGATTTGCCACCATTCTGCATCAAAATCCAGGGACAAAATATTTTTTAGATTTTTTGTCCATTTTTCGTGATGAGACCCCTTGAAAATGGGGTTTTCCCCTATGGGGTCCACTGTGATGGCTATATCTTCCCCAATTCTTATCTGATTCTCAAGCGGAGTACCTTAAACGATTTCTATATCGATTTGCCACCATTCTGCATCAAAATCCAGGGACAAAATATTTTTTAGATTTTTTGTCCATTTTTCGTGATGAGACCCCTTGAAAATGGGGTTTTCCTCTATTGGGTCCACTGTGATGGCTATATCTTCCCCAATTCCCATCCGATTCTCAAGCGGAGTACCTTAAACGATTTCTATATCGATTTGCCACCATTCTGCATCAAAATCCAGGGACAAAATATTTTTTAGATTTTTTGTCCATTTTTGTGATGAGACCCCTTGAAAATGGGGTTTTCCCCTATGGGGTCCACTGCGATGGCTATATCTTCCCCAATTCTTATCCGATTTCCAAGGGAAGTACCTTAAACGATTTCTGGGTCGATTTGCCACCATTCTGCATCAAAATCCAGGGACAAAATATTTTTTAGATTTTTTGTCCATTTTTGTGATGAGACCCCTTGAAAATGGGGTTTTCCCCTATGGGGTCCACTGTGATGGCTATATCTTCCCCAATTCTTATCCGATTTCCAAGGGTAGTGCCTTAAACGATTTCTGGATCGATTTGCCACCATTCTCCATCAAAATCCAGAGAGAAAATATTTTTTAGATTTTTTGTCCATTTTTGTGATGAGACCCCTTGAAAATGGGGTTTTCCCTATGGGGTCTACTGCGATGGCTATATCTTCGCCAATTCCCATCCGATTCTCAAGCGGAGTACCTTAAACGATTTCTATATCGATTTGCCACTATTCTGCATCAAAATCCAGGGACAAAATATTTTTTAAATTTTTTGTCCATTTTTCGTGATGAGACCCCTTGAAAATGGGGTTTTCCGCTATGGGGTCCACTGTGATGCCTATATCTTCCCCAATTCCCATCCGATTCTCAAGCGGAGTACCTTAAACGATTTCTATATCGATTTGCCACCATTCTGCATCAAAATCCAGGGACAAAATATTTTTTAGATTTTTTGTCCATTTTTGTGATGAGACGGCTTGAAAATGGGGTTTTCCCCTATGGGGTCCACTGCGATGGCTATATCTTCCCCAATTCTTATCCGATTTCCAAGGGAAGTACCTTAAACGATTTCTGGGTCGATTTGCCACCATTCTGCATCAAAATCCAGAGACAAAATATTTTTTAGATTTTTTGTCCATTTTTGTGATGAGACCCCTTGAAAATGGGGTTTTCCCCTATGGGGTCCACTGTGATGGCTATATCTTCCCCAATTCTTAACTGATTCTCAAGCGGAGTACCTTAAACGATTTCTGGGTCGATTTGCCACCATTCTGCATCAAAATCCAGAGACAAAATATTTTTTAGATTTTTTGTCCATTTTTGTGATGAGACCCCTTGAAAATGGGGTTTTCCCCTATGGGGTCCACTGTGATGGCTATATCTTCCCCAATTCTTATCCGATTTCCAAGGGTAGTGCCTTAAACGATTTCTGGATCGATTTGCCACCATTCTCCATCAAAATCCAGAGAGAAAATATTTTTTAGATTTTTTGTCCATTTTTGTGATGAGACCCCTTGAAAATGGGGTTTTCCCTATGGGGTCTACTGCGATGGCTATATCTTCGCCAATTCCCATCCGATTCTCAAGCGGAGTACCTTAAACGATTTCTATATCGATTTGCCACTATTCTGCATCAAAATCCAGGGACAAAATATTTTTTAAATTTTTTGTCCATTTTTCGTGATGAGACCCCTTGAAAATGGGGTTTTCCGCTATGGGGTCCACTGTGATGGCTATATCTTCCCCAATTCTTATCTGATTCTCAAGCGGAGTACCTTAAACGATTTCTATATCGATTTGCCACTATTCTGCATCAAAATCCAGGGACAAAATATTTTTTAGATTTTTTGTCCATTTTTGTGATGAGACCCCTTGAAAATGGGGTTTTCCCCTATGGGGTCCACTGCGATGGCTATATCTTCCCCAATTCTTATCCGATTTCCAAGGGAAGTACCTTAAACGATTTCTGGGTCGATTTGCCACCATTCTGCATCAAAATCCAGAGACAAAATATTTTTTAGATTTTTTGTCCATTTTTGTGATGAGACCCCTTGAAAATGGGGTTTTCCCTATGGGGTCCACTGTGATGGCTATATCTTCCCCAATTCTTATCCGATTCTCAAGCGGAGTACCTCAAACGATGGCGGTCATCGGCGGACCTTATAATAAACCTCTGAGAGCAGTTTAATCCACCCTTCGAACCACAAAAAATAAGTAAACTCAAGCCACCCTGGGACCTACCCAAATATGGAAATATGGAAAAATCCATACGATTACATAAGAAAAGCAACACACCCAAAGAAACACACCAGAAACTATACGAAGACACAAAATCAGACCTTAAATCACACAAATTTATATTCATTGACGGATTTAAAATAACCGATATTATAACACACGCCAACCGCCACAAAACACAATACACTGTGGTCAATGGTACCAATCCATCAACACCAATAGCCACCACATTAGCGACCATTTTAGACAAACCCACTAAAAGTCTAAGAAGACTAGTGGCCTAATTCAAGAAGACTGAAGTACAGAATAGAAATCGGTTAAGTCTAGACCATCCCTTAGCACTAGAAACTCACAGCCGATGGTCACCGTAACCAGTCTAGTTTTGTAAACTTTTCTATCTGTAATATGTAATAATAACAATAATAATTTATAGGAATTTGGCCTGGTGGGTTCGTCATTTGGCCATTTAGGCGAAACTGAAACTAAAAACCGAAAAACGTGCTGGTAACGGATCATCAGCAAATCGAAAGAGATTGGGAGCGACAGAGGGTCTGGGTTTCTTCAGTTGTTTTGGTATTTTTGGAGGCTGCGCATGCGCAACCGCGCGCATTAAATAATTTATACAAAAATGCACACAAAATTAACAAATTTGAAAACGATGTTGCATGATATAATAATCCGGCTGCGGCAATGCCTGGGATTCCGATGCCCGAGATGCCAATCCACGATCTACGGTGATATCGTAGTGGCTTTGTAGCGGCTTCCCAGACCCAGACCCAGACCCAGACCTAGCTTTCTGTTGCAATATAAAACACTCCTACACGAAGAGAAAAGTCTATGGAGTATTATTTAGATAAAATTTTATTTGGCAAGTGGACTCAGGAGTAGAGCATAACTGTAGTCTCTATAAAGTCAGTTACCCCAAGAAAATTTTAAGTTTCCTTTTCCTCCAAAGTTTCCTTTCTCTCTAATCCTTGTTTCAGTAAAAATCATATATCATATATCTGATATCATAACCGTTATATAATCTCCTCAAATTTCTTGAATTTCTCCCATATATTTTGATAATTATTTTTTGTCAGTGTAATTAGCGAAGCTCCCAAATCGATAATCATATGCAAAAAGCCGGTCAGTCGGTTTTCGAGGCTTGACCTACGACGCACCTTTCTCTGCCTCTGCCTCTGCCTCTGCCACTGCCTCACCTGGCTGCTCTGCCTTTGTAAGCGGAGCAGAGCGTGGCGGCAGAGCGCATCTGCTTAAGGCTGAGCTTTCGTTGTTGTTTCCGATTTGTTTGTGTTGGCCGGCAATTTGTTATTGTTGCTTATGAGTTTTTTGGGCAGTTGAGGAAATCCATAGACGATTGCGGCATACAGGGTGTTTTTAATGAACGCGCCTAATTAAATAATAATTAAACTAAATTATCAAACATAAATAATTTAAAAAAAATTTAAAATAAATTCATTTTATCTTAGGAGTGGATGTTCTAGGGTCAGGGTAGACCTGGTACTACAGGCTATAAACTTTATGCCTCCATTTCATTAAGCTACATTTAACACAAACTTTCATAAAATATATTTTATGAATATTCACATAATATCTTCCATAATATCTATGCCTGAATCTGAGTCTGTAATTGTTAGTATGGTATTTAAAATGATTCATTTATGGAATGCAAGCCTATAGTTAAACCTGGAAGCTGTCAGAAGCTATCACATCCTCCAAGGCCGCTTGCCACACCTTGGAAACAACCAACAACAACGAAGAGTTGGCCCAATCCCCAGACCAGGCACCCTGTTTGGCCTGCCGATCATCATCTCTCAGGTGAGTTGCAAGAGCAACGGCAACGGCAACGACAACGGCAGGTGTGTTGAATCGATTCCGTGGGCCAGCCACGGCGACGGTGGTGGTGACGTCACGGCCGCAGCGCATCTAACGGTTAGCGGATCTCCGGCGGATCTCCGATCTCCGATCCACTTTCTGCGATCTGCTTGTATAAAAGCCGAGGGCCAGTGTGGAGAGAGGCATCATTCGCTGGCCGGGATCAGAGCGACGAGCATCTCCCAAAGGGAACTACGAGTGGAAACCCCAGAGAACACAAAACACGAAAATGAAGGTGAGCCCTAGGTCCAGGACCTACACCGGAATGGGATTACGAGTGGAAGAGCAACTGAAAACTAACGGATTACCCTAACAATGTGTATCTGCAGGTCTTTATCTGCCTGTTGGCCACCGTCTGTGCCTGCAACGCCACCTTCCTGTCCTTCTTGGGCGGCGGAGGCGGAGGTGGAGGCACCAAGACCACTTATGACGTGATTGCCACGCCCAGTGCCCGAGGAGGCGGCGGCGGTGGAGGAGGTGGTGGTGGTGGTGGTCATGGCTACGCCCAGGGTTACGCCCATGGAGGCAGCTACAGCGGAGGAGGTCATGGCGGACACGGAGGCTCTTCGCAGATCATCAAGGTTATTCTGCAAGAGGGCCAGGGCTACTCCAACGGCGGAGGAGCCGCCGGTGGCATTGTCTCCTCTGGCTACAGCTATGGATCAGGCGGCGGTGGAGCGTCCTACGGCGGAGCATCATATGGAGGACAGCAGCATGCCCAGATTTACAAGGTCATCGAACAGGCTGCTGCTCCAGTTCCAGCTCCAGTTCCCGTCTCGATTCCCGCCCCAGCACCTGTTCCGATCCCCATTTCAGTGCAAGTAGCAGCTTCGGCTCCGGCTCCGGCTCCCATTGCCTACCATGCCTCTGGCGGCTCTAGCGGTGGCGGCTACTCCTACGGGCAGTCCTACGCAGCCGGCCACGGCTACGGAGGCGCCTCCTCCTTCGACGCTCAACAGTTCAACGCCATCCTGCCCCAGATCATCCAGCTGGTGCTGCAGGAGGACTCTCTGGGCGGTGGTGGTGCCGGAGGAGCCGACGTGGCCGCCATCAACGGGCAGCTGATCAGTACGTTTGGATCCAAGGGCAAGGCCATCATCTTGAAGGCTGACCAGGCCCAGGGAGCCTTCTTCAAGAGCGGACACGTGGTGCAGAGGGGCACATTGAAGGTGATGCAGGTGCAGGAGCAGCAGGGTCGCAGCCAGCAGTCCCAGGGCGGTAGCTCCAAGGGAGGCTGGGGCTTTGGTGGCGGCGCCTCTTCCAGCAACGTCGGAGGCAATGTCGGCTGGAGTTCCGGCGGCTCCTCCTCCTCAGGAGACTGGAGCTCCGGCGGCTCCTCCTCCTCAGGAGGCTGGAGCTCGAGCGCCTGGTAGACGCGAGTCCGCCTAGTTAGTTAGACCAAATGAATTATTTTTTTTTGTTTTTTTTTCTATCCTCTACCTCTATCGTTATGTATTTTTTTCCTAGGCTAAAATCCTTCACAGTCATAACTGAACAAAACAAAGAAAACACACCCCTTCATTATTAACTTAAATTATTTGTTAATAAACAAAATACCATATTTGAACCAAAGCAGCGAGCATTATTTATTTTTTATTTCGAAATAGCGTTTGAAATGAAATCATCATTAAAATGTCGAAGAAAAGCTTCTCTTTCCCTTGATAATTATTCAAAAAAATGCCAGTATGTCGCAATCGTGTTTGGAAACTCTTGCAAGGTTTCACCAAGGCTCGGTTTAATTGTTAAACTATTAAATAAATTAAAATTAAGCGAAAATTAGTCAACATTTGATTTCAATAAAACGGCTCATAAAATTAATCATTTTATTTTCTCTAAATAGGCCGTTCGTTGGGCCAACATATTTGTTAATAGCCAACATTTTAATAACCATAAGCCGAATATGCAAAACAAGCCACAAATTTGTAACTTGCTGTGGGCTTGGGGCTGCGTTTCGACTGGGTTATGTCATTACATCACGACTTTCATTGATGGCGACGATGGTGAGACGACGATGACGGGATGATGGCCCTCGACCGGCCACAGTTTAGTTTGAATTGATTACCCGTCGGAACTGGAGTGGGAATGGGAATGGGACTACGAATGGGAGGCGTTGCGAAATGCTGTGACCCGAAAACCGGAACGGAACACCCGACCAATCATCCCAACCGGCAGTCGCAAGTCAAGGGTGAACTTCAAGAGGTGGCGGCCCAAACGAGAGGCATGCTTTCAATTATAAGCAACATAGACTACGGAAAGTATGAGCCACATATGGTGGTACATTTTCAATGATAGATCATATTATAATAGTCTAGGCCCAATTTTGGGATCACCGCTAGAATCAGCACTTCTCCGTCGTTCGATGGATTCGAATTTTGGGAAAAAAAAACATAATTTCTGAAGTGGATCACGTATCCATGTGGATTCTATGATGCAGTCCGAAGGATTTTGAAGGATATTGATATTCCTGATTCAGGAATTGTAATGAGTTCTCCGATCGGCTCAAAAATTGTCAATATATAAGCAATCGAAAATATAAATACAGACATACTTCTCAGCCAAATGTTGTTACCACCTGATGCTGTTTGGCCAGTAGATGGCCCTTTTTTCCGCATTTTTGAAGCCATAACTATGGGGGATTAGATGCGAAATAGCCGAGTTATTCAACAAAAATGCTTTCAAAAAATAGAAACGACCTACCAGGCTCGAAGTACCAGGCGAACAGAAACGTCTAGTAGGTGGATTCTGTTTTTTGTGAATAACTCGGCCATTTGGGCTCTAATCCCAGATTGTGGTGAGTCATAAAATGCAGAAAAATACGGCTCGTCTATCTGGCTAACACAATCTGGTATTGGCCAAGTTAACACCAAGTGGTAAAGAAATTCGTCTCAGAAATATTTTTCTATAAATTGGTTTGTTTATGTCTCGGCACTTTTCCAACCGATCTTAGAATGGAATATAATTATGGAGTCAGGACATGAACATCCTTCGATCTGTGTGAAAGGATTTTCAAAATCCAACAACAAAATGTCGAGCGGAAGTTATATTTTAGAAAAGGATCAGTATCGCCATTTGCGATGTGGATCAGGATTTCATGAGGACATTAAGTTCAAAGGACATAAAGGTCCTGATACAGGAATGGTACTTTGCTTTCCGATCCGTTGAAAATGTCCAAGATATAAGCAAGCGAACTTTTAAAAATTAATTTTTACTACAAATTTGCTAACCACTCCGTGTTAACTTGGCCAATACCAGACTTTGTTAGCCAGGTAGATGGGCCGTATTTTTCCACTTTTTTTGAGCTATCACAATCCACGATTGGATGCCGAATGGCCGAGTTATTCACAAAAAACAGTTTCAAAAAATGAATTCCACCTACTACACGTTTCTGTTCGCCTGGTACTCCGAGCCTGGTAGCGGCCCAAAATCCACTTTTTCGAAGGCGACAAAAAAAGTGCAAGTCATTCGGAAAAAATTTAAAAATTCAGAAAAATTCTGGAAAATGTCGGAAAATTCGGAAAAGTTCGAAAAAAATCGAAAAATCGGGGAAAAATCAGAAAAACTAAAGAAAATTCTGAAAAAATAAGGAAAATTCAAGAACATTCCGGAAAACTCCGAATTTTAAATTCGGGTGTTAGCCCCGGTGACCAATATTTACTATCGGCGTTTTGCAACACGCGTGAAGTTCCACTTCTAGAACGTGTTTGTCGTTTTGTAGCACTGAATTCCCAAAGCGGGACATTTAAAATAGGTGCCGTTCTTTTTTTAAATTTAGCTTAGCTAGTGCTACTTCGACGCGGAGCGATCTAAGAGGATAGAGAACTCAATTGAATAAATAAGCAGTTGCAATGACGATATTACAAATACTTTTACAAAGTATAATTGGATTTATTAGGAAACAATAATATTAGCATAAGATAAGATGTATCGGGTCGGGTTACACTCAGTGGACACCGATCTCGAATCAGTTGTGTTGGATTTAGTTTCAAGCTGGCGTTAATACAGACATGGATGTGGACCATTTTCCTGGCGCTTATGCTAGAATTGGGTTAATAATACTATAATATGATCGTCGGTTGTCGCTGAATGGATTAAGAATTGCAGATTGGCTAGATTGCACGCTGGAACAGATGGGCCAGTAGCTCGGCCTCGCTGAGGTCCATTTTGTATTTTTGGACGATGTCCTGGACCTTGAGGCGCCGTCGCACATGCGGTGGTTGGTAACTGTGAAGGAAACATCATTTAACCAATGGCATTGAACCCCAAAGCCAACTATTTTCGAGCCCACTCACTTGTCGTTGTCCAGTCGCCGTCGTCGAGATATGTTCAATGCCGTCTGTCGCACCAGGTTGCCCACCACCCGCCGGCTCAGCACCATGCCGTCCACCAGCGGCGTTGCAAAGCTCATCCTGCCCGGCGGACCCTGCAGCTTCACCCGCAGCAATCCGGATAGGAGCGAGTGGACGAAGATCACGTGACAGTCAGCCGCCCGGGGCAATTGCAGCGTGTGCAGCTCCTCGCCTGTGCGTGTGTAGGCAAGCAGGTCCTCCAGCGGGAAGTTCAGGTAGTCCTCGTAGCTCTCCAGCCACACCAGGAAGATCTTGGCCGGGGCCTGAGCCAGCAGCGTCGGCTTCGTCACGTTGCCCTTCCGTCGCGTCGGCGGCACTGGCTCCTTGCCCGCGCTCAGCTCCAGGCTGAGGTTCCTAGACTTGGTCTTGGCCAAGCCGGCATCGCCGTCGCCGCGGGTCCACACGTTGCCGGTGCCGCTGACTTGATCGGCACTGGAAATGCTTCCTCCGTCACTGGAGTCGCTGTTGTGCCGCAAATTCCACGCCGTGGGCACCACGAAAGCAATCTCTGAGCACACATCTGCCCAGTAGAGCACCTTTTGGGAGCCATTAAAGTTCAGGGGATCATTGGAGACGGATACGGTTCGCAGTTGCTCCTCGGGCGTGCCCTTGAGGGACCAGGAGTTGTGGGCGAATCCCGTCCAGCCCGAGTGTTCCGCCACCTGAACCGGCCATCCCAGAGTCTGCAGCATTGTGGCAAAGTGTGGGTCCAGACCTGGTGACTGCTGCTCCTCGGTGAGGTTTCCGATGATCTGCTGGGCACTCGTTTGTCCCGACTGAAAACAAAGTCACTCCCGGTTGGCACTTCCCTTAGGACTTCTTCACGTAAGCGACTTACCTTTACATAGAACACGTAGACAGTGTCGTGGGTCCTGGCGCTCAGCTTGTCCAGTCGGTCCAGGTCCGCGGCAAAGGCCGTCGACTTGGTGTCCAGCACGATGAGCGGCCTCTGAGGCGGCGTACCCAGCGACTCGGCCGGGTTGTGCGGATTCCGGGTCTCGAAGCCGAGGAAGCCAAAGTGCGAGAGGAAGAGGCGCGCTGCATGGAACTCGTGGCACACAGCCGGCGGCACACACTCCTGGGCATGCGACAGGCTGTCGGCGCTCGTGTCCGCCTCCGCCCAGGCCAGCTTCTCGTGGATGCTCTGGTTCTCCAGCATGGCCTCCAGGTCCCGGATCCCGGCGGCTCCATACTGCTCGCGCATCTGCTCGATGGTGGGTATGGAGTAGTCCGCCACACAGGGCTGCACCTTGTCGACGCCATCGGGGAAGTTCTTCTGCTCGCACTCCGGCCGCTGGCTGATGTCGTTCATCGGGATGGGTCTGCCGGGGTTGATGGCGTGGTACTTGATGCCGGACTTGCTGCGCGGCAGGTGCCGCAGTTGCATCGTCCACGCATGTCGTCCGAACGGGCCGCGAATGAGTACTGGTCGGCGGGAGAAACGGATATTGAAAAGTATTTGGGCGAGGGCACCGAACTACATACAGGTCACTGTGGGCTGGGGGTCCTGGTCGTTGCCGAGCGGCTCCTCCAGGAGGGCCAGGATCGTGGAGTTCTCCGTGACAAAGTACTTGAACTTGGCGATGGCCTGTTCGCTGCTCGACGTGGCCGGGGCCATGGAGTTGCAGTGCTTCATGAGGGCCACCTCGTCCAGGAGCGAGGATATCGATTCGGGCCCGCACTCGCTGGGGAAGTAGCCGACCTGCTCGAGGATGATGGTCAGCAGGTTCTCGGCCGCGTCTCTTACCCGCATCGAGGCCGGCTTGAGCTCCTTCTCGTCCTTGAACTTGGGTATGTCGCCCCCCTTGGCCTGGCTTTTGGTGCCGGATATGCCCAGCTCCACCACTTCCAGGACCGTCTGCAGGCAGTCCTTGTCCTGGAGCAGGTAGGGGTGCTGCATCAGCCAGGCGGCGGTGCACTGGAACGCGGCCACAATGGTGCTGTGCAGGTCCTTGCTGTGGGCCGGCGGCGGCCGGGAGCACTGGTAGCAGATGTAGTCGCAGATCCACTTAACGGCCCGCTTGCACTCTAGAGCGTCTGAGGAGATTATCGTTAGATTCTGACTAGCTTCGTATATTTTCACTAAGGTGTCTACGTTGGTGGTTATGTTGTGGTTATTTACATTGGTGTTCGGGTGGAGCAGGTGGGTTATTTAGTTGTTGTGTGAGTTGCAAATCAAATATATACACAAACAAATCGCAATCGTCAATTGTTGGATGAGTTCATGGTGGGCGGGTGGCGGATGGATGAGGGTTTGGTAGATGGTGCATGGTACATGGTACATGGTAGTTGGTACATGGTAGTTGGTAGTTGGTGGTGACGGAGGTTCGATGGCGGTTAGAAAAAGGAAACGCATCCAAAAAAAAGAAAGAAAGAAAGACAGAAGAAAGTGGCGTTAGTTAGGTTAGTTGCTTTCATCAATCAATTACCATTTGTAAATTTCCTGGCTGCCGCACAGAAAGCATTCAACAGTTATGGGTTAAGATTTGGGGTTTGGGGGGTTTAGTGGGTTAGTCGTTTCGGTACACAATAGAGGGGGGTTGGGGGTTTCCAAAATATATACACACACGGGGGGGAAACAATCAAACAAAACAGAAGAGGACAGAAAACAAACAGACATTAAAATCAGAAAAGCAAATAAGGCCTCGGAAGTCGTCCCAAGGCTCTGCAGAGCAACTCCTGCAAGGGATTCCCCAACGACCAAGACAACCTCCTTGCAAGAGCCCACAATGCATCCACATACAATGAAGATCCCTTACCTGTCTCCCGGATATGCAGTCTGGCCAGCCCGGAGAGCAGCTCCAGGGCCGCCAGGGACACGTTCAGGTCGGTCTTCCACGAGGATATCAGGCGGTGGCACACCAAGTAGGTGGCCCGCACAAACAGGGCGTGGGCGTTGTCTGAAAGCAGGGAACAGCATTAGAATCGTTCTAATCTCCTCGAGCTATCGGTTTCTTTGGCTTGATGGACCAATCTCGTCCAAAAAAAAGCAAAACCTTAACACAAAAAACAAAATAAAAATCCGTTTACCATATGGAAGCACTCCCTCCAGCTCCTGACCGAACTCGAATGACATGTCATCGGATATGGTCAGGCTGGGGTAGTCGTGGCCGGAGGCGGTGTCCCGTATGGAGCCCGATCCCGCCCCCATGGTGGCCGTCGTCTGGCCGCCCAAGCTGGCGGTGCCGGCGCTGACCAGCGAAGCGGAACGCTCCGAGCAGGCTGTAGCCGCCAAAAACAGGGCCAACAAGTGCCCACACATGCACACAAAAAGAGCGCGGAAAAAAAACGAAAGTAATTAAAAATAAAAATGTAAACAAATGAGGGGTGTGGTGGGGGTGAGGTGGAATCACCGGGCCATGAGAGCCCGCCGCCATACCTGAGCTCAGCAAGTTGGCCTCGTGATGCTGGACGGCCACCCCGCTGGTGTTGTGGGAGAGGTGCGCCGCGGAGGCGTTCCCTCCACCGAGCTCCGTCTCCTCGAAGGTAACCGCGTCCTGGACACAAAGCAGCAGGCCGCCCAACAGCATGTGCGTGTTCTGGGCATCCGTTTCCACTTGCAGGGCATTCATCAGGATGTTCATGAGCCGCGATTTCAGCTGGATGAACGTGAATGTCCTATGGAATCGAATGGAAACAAATAGATAGAGTCAGTGAACAATGGCATTCGAGGACTCACTTCTCGCCGGTTTCGCTGGTCAGGTCCCTGATGGGCAGGCTCTGGTAGTGCAGAGGCAGGACCATGATGGAGAGGAGTATGTTGATGGCGGATCTCCGCAGCTCGGTGCGATTGAAGGTCAGCGACTGCGTCTTCAGCTTCAGGTCCTTGTCGGGCAGCACGATCTCGAGGGCGGCAATGAACCCGGGCAGCAGGACATTGATGCCGTCCAGGTCGAGCCGGAAGAGGTCGCTGGAGTGCAGCAGGATGCTGGCCAGGGTCTCGTCGCACTCCCGCGACTCGGTGATCTTCAGGCACTGCTGCAGGGCCATGTAGAATCGGGCCAGGTACACGGGCAGGATCTCCTCGCCGGTCTTCTTGGCGCAAAAGATCTTGCACAGCGTCCCGATGGCCTCGGCGCGGCCCGACTCGTACTTGTCGATGGTCAGGGTGGGGGGCAGGGACTGCGGATCGTTGAGGGAGTTGGGCTGCGAGAGCGAAATGGAGCCCTTGCGGTGTTCCATGATCATCGACGAGGGTCGCTTGCTGGCCTCGCAGGCCTGTTCTGTTTGGCGGGAGGACACCGTTAGATGCGACTCGAGGCCTGGTCTGTTGGGAGAACTTACTCTTCCGGTTCTGGCGCCAAGTGTCGCCGCCAATGTGCGCCGCCTCGAAGAGCCACTCGTGGAATACGTGGAGAATGCTGTTGCACTTGGGCCTGGCCACGGCGAGCTCGGTTCCCGCTCCCATTGAAGTCAGCGGCAGCGCTGTAGGTGGATCGGATCGGATTGGAGGGAGAGAGAGCGACCGATTGAGCGCGTGAGAAAGAGAAAGAGAGAGAGGGAGAGGGAGAGGGAAGGGCGGTGGAAACACAGGGCGAGTTAGATACTTATGGCATCTGTTAGATAGTTAGTTTGCTTTTTGCGGCGCGGCAGAAGCTCACACTCACACTCGACAAAATTACGGCCACAAATAATTGCATTCGAAGGGTAATTGAGACCTTAATTTACAGCCAGTCGTTACTCTTTTTTGTTTCGAGTGTTGGGAGACACTTAATTCAGAATTAGCTCTCTTTAGAGGGCGTACTACGCTCTGGGTCCAGCTGATTAAGGTCTCTGGTTACCCCCGTTTTCGCCAAGTGCACTTACAGTTGATGCTGCTGCTGGCCGACGGCGGACCCGACGTCGACGTGGGAGTTGTGGGCGCCGGAGCAGGAGCTGACCCGCCGCCGCCAGAGCCTGGAACGCTGGCCGGGCCGGTAGGGACGCCCGCTCCGGCGCCTGCGGCTCCACCAGCAGCGGAGACGGCGGTGCTGGAGGCGGAACTGGAGACGGCAGCGATCGAGCTGGCGGCCGAGGCGGGGACGGCGGCGGCGATGGCGGCAGAGGTGGAGCCGGAGGTGGCAATGGTGGTGGTGCTGCTGCTGATCGCGTTGCGTGCACCGCCGCCCGTGAGGCCGATAAGCGAGGTCTTGCTCAAGCCTGATCCAAGCGATGATGCGGGGAGGCGAAGCCGGGGAGCAGGCAGCGGAGAGCGGAGAGTGGGGAGCGGGGAGGGAGCAAGTGTGAGAAATTAGTGAGCGGCAGAGATACACAGACACTGTTCAGATACAAAGGGAACATGCAACAATTGTGGGCGTACATCAGCTAATTACAATGCATACTCGCATACCGGCATACTCGTAATCCCCGCCAGCGTGCGGAACAGTTACTCAGTGTCGGCGGGCAATTACTCCGGGCCGAGATTATTCCACTCATGCCTCGGAACAAATTATGCGAACGAAAAAAAAAAATGAAAAGGTGAAGCGCAAAAATGTGCCAGCTAGCATTAGATGACGGAGGAAAAAAAACCAAAATGCAAACTCGTGAGGTGGCTAAGACGGGTGCTGGATCTACCGCGCTGGTTAGGAAAGCAAGCTACGGCTACAACAAAAATAATGGATTGGCTTCGGGGCTCCGAAGTTCTGCGCACCCTGGCAGGTGAGTTCGGGAAGGAACTGATGTCCGATGGACTCTCTTTATAAACTATCCGGAGGGGGGTTTCCTGTCCAGGGACTATCCCCAAACTGCCAGGGTACGGCATCTTGAAGGTGACAACATAGAGTACAACATTCGGTGGTATTCCAAACTGAGAATCAGGCAAAAACTCGCACCCTTCTGCTGTGTGATGGTCGGAGTCACGCTGAAGCTCTTCGCCAGTCTTCGCTGCAGGGGCGGCGTGGGCGTGGCAGAGGCAGAGGCCGAGACCGAGGAGGCAGGAGCCACCGCCTCCGGAGTGCCGAAAGAGATGCTGCCTACCACGCCGGCGGAGTGGCTTCCCCCGGCGCTGGTGCTGCCCACGGCGGAGGCAGTCGTGGCCAGGCTGCCGGTGGGTGAGGCACTGATCTGGAGATTCTGGTGCTGGCCGTGTCCGTGGTGGCCTTGCCCGTGGGCGTGGGTGTGCCCGTGACCGTGGTGGCCCATGATGGCGTTCAGGGCGGAGCTGGCTGAGCTGCTCATGAAATTGTCGCGCAGAAAGCTGCCGGCGCCGTGCAAATGCAAGTGCGGATAGTGAAGGTGGTGGTGGTGATGCTGCGTCGGCGGATTCGCGATGTTCGTGGCGCTGCTGGAGTGGATGAACTGCTGCAGGGTGGAGGAGGTGGCCTCGTTCAGCGAGTGCCGGATCTCCAGTAGGTTGGTGACCACACCCTCGTGTTGCTGCGCCGGCGGCTGGTAGATGCCTGATCTCGCGATTGTTTTCAGCCGCATTTCGGATTTCGGGTTACGCATTTTAGATACAATTTTCGATTCGATATTCAGAGGTTAGCAAAGCGGGAAACCAACGAGAGTAAGATATAGTATGGAGCAGTACTGGGGCTAGCCTAACACGAGTCTAGGCCTATACGATTGCTAAGAGAAAGTCGGCCAAGCCGGGACTTTTGTGGCGCGGTACTCGATAGACTTGCGTCCGTGTACTGTGCCGCTTTGGCTAAATACCCAACACCGCTCTCAAAGCGCATCTGCCTCGGAGATCTTACCCAGAAATGCGTCCACCTGGCTGGAGATGCCCTTCATGGCGTTGAGAAAGATCTGGGGCAGCTGCTGCAGGCAGGGATGCTGATGCGTCTCGGCGCCCTTCTCGTGGGTCAGAGCCCACTGGACAAAGTGTGAAGACTTGCTGATGATGTGCGGCGAACAGAGCGCCGTGGGATTGCCGATCATGCGCAGGAAGCGGTACCAGGTCTGGGCCACGCAGTCATTGGACATGCCCGCTGGTATGAGCTGGCCGTCGTCGTCGGCTTGGGGGAGATTCAGGAGTGTTAGTTTATTCAAAGCCAGCCACCTGAGACAGCTCCTCTTACCATTTTTGAGTTGGGGAAAGGCTGGCCCGTAGCAGAACTCCAGGAGGCGGGCCGTGAGGGCGAGATTCACGCGGTTCCACTGATCAACCAGGGCCACTCGATGCCGCCACATGGCGCACGACTCCTGCAGGGTCTTCCACATCGAGGGTGAGGGAAAGCTGCGCACGCAGGCCAGCAGCCACACCTCGAACAGAACGGAGAGCACCCGTTCGCACAGCTGGTCGCCCACATCGTCCTTGACGGTGGGCGGGGCCAGCAATATCTCGTTGATGGCCAGCAGGAAGAGGAGCAAGGTATCCCACGTCTGGCGGTCCATCACCAGCGATATTTGGGCCGTTTGCTGCAGGGTTCTGAGCACCCGGTGGCACAGAACTGCCTGGCGTTTGATGGTGTCGGCACCTGGCGGAAGGCGAAGAGGAAATATAGATTATAGGTCGGTATTCAGTTCCAGGCGTAGGACAATCGATTCGAGCACCTACCAAGCGTGGTTTGGTAAAGAAATGGCAAGACTTGAAATTTAGTTGAAGGTTTTTGGTCAGCAGAGTGTTTTGTCAGAGTGGATGGGCTATTCGAGGGACTATATACTTACTCTCGCCCTGCCGGGGCACGAAGAGGTTGTGGAAATGATTGATGATCTGCCGGGCATACAGATTGGCGTCCTCACAGATGGGCTTCGGGACGCTGATCCGCGGCTGCGGGTGCAGGGCCGTCAGCCACTCGCAGTAGACGTTCACGCAGTCCTTGATGGTCTCGTGCTCCTGCAGGGGCAGGGACAGGCCGAAGCAGATGACATCCATGCACCACTTGACCTAAAACACGAAAGCATTAACGAAACTCCCACAATATGTGTCTTTCTTACTTCTTCATCTTTGACCAGGTGGCTGGGCTCGGCGTTCTGGGTGATGCCTAGATTGGTCCCGAGTTGCTTCACCACGGACACGACCACTTCGCGTCCTGCGGAGGCGGGGAACTTGTTCAGGACACTGAAGCACTGGGCCCCACAGCTATTGGCCGTGATTTGGGCCGACAACGAGGCCCACTCCGAGTACATCGTAACGGGGATCGGGTTTCCCGGTATTGTGGATCGGGAGTAATTGAGTCAGTAGGGCAGTAGGTTTCGCTGGCTAGCTGGCTAGCCTTCCCGCTCGTTGCGCTCTTCCCGCTCGATTCTGCTTATTGTTTATAGTGGCGCTCTGCTCGGATTTCACTTTGTTGACGTCAACATCAAGACCTCTGGTGCTGCTTCTTCTTCTGCTGCTGCAGGTGCGCCATGTTGTTGTTGCTGCTTCTGGTGTTATGGTTTTCCCTTGTATCGGTGGCTTTCCCGCTCTGCCGTCTAGACATGGTGCACTTTCCGGGGCGTACGCACGGGCCAGGTGCTTGGCCAGGTCCTTGGAAACTTTATGGATGCTAGTTGGCGTGTTTATTTAGGAATGGTTTTCTGAGAGAGGTAGCCAAAAGGAAAATAAAAAAACACCCACGAACACATTCCACACACACACTCCAGTGCTGGAAAGCGACTTTCTGCCACCGAAGGCCATCGGCGGGAAGTAATCGATAGTTTAACGGGGCGCGCATTTTCAAATGAAGAACAAAAAACTTAAATAAAGCTGTTTCATGTTCTTCCGGCACTAAATACTATACAAAAAACGTTGAAGTACAATTAAGTTTTCATTGATTTATGCAAATGAGCGATATTAACGCCAATACACAAGCCCCTTTTGTTCGCCTAACAGAGAAAGTTTGTGGAAAACACGAGCAGCACAATAGCAATAAACTTTACATAAATATACATAAAACAAAAGACTTTAAACCACGTAACGTGTAAGGCTGGAAAAGAAATTATTAATAAAAATATGGATCTAATCAATAATAGAAAATGAAACTCACAAAACAAAATGTTGACCCTGAAGCAAAAGCAAACAAGTGTTTGTTATTTTCTAAACAATGTGCAAGTCTTAATATTGGCTTTTGGGTTTTTTCTCCATTGAGGAAGCTCCGGCGGATTTTGCATAAATTTGCATTCCTGGTGCCGTCCGACGTGCCGGACCAAAAAGCATAATAGGGCGTGGACAATGCCTCATAAATAATGTTTTGCCAACACAAAAAAGGAGAAAAAACAATACTGGAGATTATCAAGCAATACTAGGCAATCAATTTGCACAAGAATTCATCAACGCTGCGGAGGAAGTGGGAAGTGGCCAGCACTGGGGAGCCGGAGAACACGCACGGCACCTGGCGCACGGCAAAGGAGGAGAACGAGTTCTCATTGTCTTGGCACTTTTTGGCAATTTGAAAGGCGTCTCAAGTCGCCTCAAATAAGTTATGACGCTAACTGGCTAGAGGGTATTGGTAATATTGGCTAGCTGGTTTTATTGCTCCACTTTTGAGTAGGCCCCTCCGGGCGTTCTGACGTTCTCGTCTGGGGGTATATAAGGTGTCGTAACTCCAATCATTCAATCACAACCCAGCAATCATCCGGCAATCCAGCTAGATCCGTAAATCAACTCCACCCCCAGCAAAATGAAGGTGAGTTCGGTTCGGATAAAGATAAAGGATTAGGAAATCTTTTTTTTTTTGTGGTTTTGAGAAGTGTGATTTCTAAAATGAAGAGTGAACTTTGAAATTAAGAATGTGGTTCAGTCCCAGACAACCACCAATAAAAAAACATTTCGAATTAATAAAGCCATCATTATAGAATGGAATAATACAACTTTGTGTGCCATTAGAATGCTTGAAACCTTTCCAATATCAAGTTCGACATTGGAGTATCCTTACTACATATTCCATTTTTTATCTTGCAGTTCTTCATCGCCAGCCTCCTGATCGCCGCCTGCGTGGCTTTCGTCCAGAGCAGCGTGCTCCATGGAGCCGGCATCGCCTACGCCCCAGTGGCCGTGCCCGTGGTCCGCTCCGTGCCCGTAGTCCGCTCGGTGCCCGTAGTCCGCTCCGTGCCGGTGGTACGCTCCGTTCCAGTAGTCCGCTCCGTCCCCGTTGTCCGCTCCGTGCCGGTGGTGCGATCCGTGCCCGTTGTGGAGTCCGTGCCGGTGGTGTCTTCGGTTGGTCTGGGACACGCCGCTGTCTACGAGTCTCCTCTGGCCTACGGCGGCTGGCTGAAGCAGAAGTAGGATGCTGCACCAAGATGGAACGACATTTTTTTTTCTCTCTGTATAAAATAAAACCCGAATAATACGAATAATCAAGTCACCTGGATATATTGGGGGTTACGGTCTACAGGGACTAGCCTGGTTAGGAAAGAGGGGCGACTAAATACGAAGATGATTTATTGGTGGATCAGGTAATCACTGGATGATTGAAGTGGTTCCCATTAACCAAAGCTCCAAAAGATCAGGTGTTAAAGAGGTAATGCCAAAGGTAAAGGTCAATTAGGAGGGGAGGACAAATAAAGGTACGACTCTCTGTAAATTTCTCCAGAGGGCAGCACCAATTAAGATGCACCAAATGCCCAGATTAGAGGAATGCAGGTTTGGCAACCGAGCCGAGGCAAGCCCTTGATTTCCCACACTTGTTCCACGGACAGGTTGCTCCAAGCCCGGTCTGCCCACTGACTCCGACACCGCCTAATTAGGCCTGCATTCGAAGATCGAGAAACATGTGCAGACATTTCCCGTGAAAACTGAACTCTTTGGAGGGCCCACACCGCCACACCGCCATGCCACCCGAGTAGCTCTCATCGCTCATCCGCCCCGTTGGCCAATTTACAATGTTTGTGGCCAAAACAATAATAATATTATAATAGGTTTTACATGGTGTGGTATGGGCCCGACTTGCGCAAGCCTATATGATGGCCATCATCATCGCCCCAAGATGAATCTGCAGGCCGGTTGACAACAGATTCGATTCCGAGTGCCACTCACCTTGAAATCGCAGGGCTGTCTTGGATTGGATTCGTTTTGATTCGATTAGGCTGGGTTGCGATGCGATGCTATGGGATGGGATGGTATGGGATGGGCTGGGCTGGGTCTCGGCTTTATGACAGACTGCCGGCCGCCTTGTGAGGCAACTCTTCGCCGCCCGTGTATGCAAATGACAAAACCCCAACCCAAAACTATGTAAAACTAAAACGAAAACAAAAACTAAAAATATGAAAGCAGCACTGCGAAAAAAATGGTTCAACTACGAGGTGAGAAGAGAAATGCCAAGTGTTTCAGAGGAATATTAAAGGAAAGCACTTCTTAAGATTCTATTTCCTTTCTTCACTAAACACTTGGCACCCACCTACTTAAATTTTCTTCAAAGTGCGAGCTCCATCACTTGTTTCTCTCACTGTAGCTGGCTTATCATTTTCATGCTAATTGTGGGAGCCTCTTTCGGAATTTCGGAAATGCAGCACAAGTCGAAGACCGAAAACTGGAAACAGCATTACCGCATAATCGAAAACGAAACCAAAAACCGAAATTCCGAAATCGCAAAAGAAGAACCTCGTCTGCGGATGGGGGGTGCGCCGACCCATCCGAATCTTGGCCCAATCCGAACTGGCCACTGGCCACTGGGCTGGGTGAAAATGAATCGAAAGCTTATGCTGATGGGTCTGCGTTTTGGGTGGTTTGGAAATCTTAATGAAACGCCTTTGTTCGCCCATGATCGCTTAATCGCTCCGCTTACATCGTATAAAAGACTAGCCCGCCGATCGATCGGACATCAGTCTCGTCTCTGCTCATCTCAGCACTCAAGGCGTTATCTCCGGGAATCGGTATCACCTCACCAAGTGGAATTGTAGTCAGCATGAAGGTGAGATATCCTCGGACATGGATTCGGACTTTGCTATCCCCCTCTATCTTTTTTTTTTCGAGTGACCAAAAGTGACAAAAATCTAAAAAGTGAAAACATTTCAAAATTCATTCAAAAATTCTTAAATTCCCATCAGATTCTGATTCCCCATCAGAATCAGATAATCTGGATGCATATCTTCTGTTCGAAAAGAACCTCACACTTAAAAGATGTCATAACCTGAGGAACATTTTCATGAAGAAATGCCCATCTTGGTTACAATCACACTCCAGGAAGGACTTCTTCTGAAAAAGCACTAACTCCTGATGTCTCATCTCCTTGCAGGTCTTCGTTTGTATGTGTGCTCTGTTCGCTGTGGCCAACGCTGGCTTCCTGGGTCTCCTCGGAGGCGGCGGTGGTGGTGGCGGCGGCGGTGGTGGTGCCAACCTGAAGGGCGGATTCAGCCTGAGCGGCGGCGGTAACGGAGGAGGCGGTGGCAACGGAGGCGGCAACTACCAGGGCGGCGGCGGTGGCGGCTACCATGGCGGACACGGCCCCAGTGGCCCAGTCCAGGTCGTCAAGGTCATCCACCAGCAGGGTGGTGGATACTCCGGTGGCTACTCCTCTGGAGGATACTCCGCCGGCGGCAGCTATGGCGGCGGCTACGGCTACGAGGCTGCTCCTCAGGTCTTCAAGGTGAAGGTCATCTCTGGAGGCAGCAGCGGTGGTCATGGACCCGCTCCCGGACCCGTCTACCTGCCACCCGTTGCTGGTCCCGCCCCATCCTCCGTGAAGGTGATCAAGGTCCTGCAGGAGTCCGCCCCTCTGGTCAGCGCTCCTCTGGTTGAGAGTGCTCCTCAGATCGTCAAGGTGGTGAACGTTGCTTCCGGCCCTGCTCCCGCACCTGCCTTCATCGGAGGCGGTGGCGCTTCTGTCGGCGGTGGAGCTGTTTCCCAGGTTATCAAGGTCGTCCACGAGAGCCAGGAAGGCGGTTTCTCCTCCGGTGGTGGATACTCTTCCGGTGGCGGATACTCTTCCGGTGCTGGATACGCTTCCGGTGCTGGCTACTCCGGCGGTGTCACCAAGGTCGTCCGCGTGATCCATGAGCACTCTGCCGGCCCAGTGGCTGCCGCTCCTGCCTACGCTCCCATCGATGTGCCCACCCCAGTGGCTGCCCCGGTGTCTTCCTACCTGCCCCCTGTCCAGGAAATCGCCGCTCCTG
Organism: Drosophila pseudoananassae pseudoananassae; assembly: GCA_018153035.1. NCBI lineage: Eukaryota > Metazoa > Arthropoda > Insecta > Diptera > Drosophilidae > Drosophila > Drosophila pseudoananassae. Next base: position 765,451 of record JAECXR010000023.1, on the reverse strand, counting down.
CTCCAGTCTATGCCCCCGCTCCAGTGGCTGCTCCTGCTCCAGTTTACGCCGCTCCTGCTCCAGCTCCAGTGTACGCCGCTCCTGCTCCAGTTTACTCTGCCCCAGCTCCAGCTCCAGTTTACTCCGCTCCAGCCCCAGCTCCCGTTTACTCCGCCCCAGCTCCGGCTCCAATTTACTCGGCCCCAGCTCCGGCTCCAGTTTACTCGGCCCCAGCTCCGGCTCCAGTTTACTCCGCTCCTGCTCCGGCTCCCGTCTACTCCGCCCCAGCTCCAGCTCCCGTTTACGCCGCTCCAGCACCAGCGCCCGTCCTGAGCGTGCCTCACCCCGCTCCGGCGCCGGTCTTCGCCCCGGAGGAGCCCGTCCTGCCAGTGGGCCACGCCCCCGCCCAGACCTACGGCCCACCCGCCTACTAGAGAGGATCCTTCCTGCTACTACATCGAGCACCTACCATTCCTACACAACGCCATGAGTTTAATTTAAGACATTTTTTTTTACCACGCATTTTTTTGTTAGAAAATAAAAAAGAGAAATTCCAAAAAAACGCCAAACGTTTATTATAATTGGGGATAGCCATCAAAGAAATAGAAACCGTAAACTTGACCTTCGGAGAACAGGTTTCGGGTTTCCACACTGGGAAAAATAGCGGCGACTGATGGTTGCACTCGTTATGCAATTTTCCATTAGGCCATTTAACGAATGCGTGTGGAAATTGGTGAAATTCCTACTATTATTAATTAATGTTACAAAATTTATTGGCGCCGGAGCGCAGCCAAGACTGGCTGGACTCATCTCGGGGCTTGGCCAGAATTTGCATAAGAAAGTTGGCGGGAGGAGCACATTCCAGCGCACGAAAGAAACGCACTGAAATATGATTAAAGGCTAAAGGCCACTGGATTAGCATAACGAGACGGGTCCCATAGGGCGAGGAAATATCACACATTTCTCTTCCACGAATGTTTAATCACTAAAAAAATTACAAAAAAAAACAAAAACAATCGTAAACTGCGACGAGGCGTCGTTTGAAGTTGTTTGGTGATCACGGTCATTAATACGGATATTATGATTCGCTTTTTTATTGTTTCATAACGCCTTGCTTTTTAAGAGGATCGTTTATGTTTTATTTAATTCAGACACAAAACATCAGTTTGTGGATGCTGGTGGCGGTGTGTGTGGTTGGTGTTGCTATTATTTGTTGGTGATTACGTCTATTCGGCAGCCTTCACTAACGCCTCGGCGACTTCCACGGCGATGGCAGCCTCAGCCTTGGCCTGCAACGGGGAATAAGGAATCACATTAGTTAGAGTCTCACGTCTTGAAGAAGAGTGCCATAAGCAATGACTAGGACTATCCCTAGGACTATATCTTTGAGTTTTTAAATAAAGTGGAGCAAGGAATGCCTTTCCTTAACATAAGTCCATAAAGAAAAAGCTTCAAATGCTTGTAATCTATCATACTACTTGGCTACTCATACTCATGGCTACTTGTACATGTACGATACACAGAGACTAGATCAGTACACAGTACAGTAGTATCTTCTATACAACTATAAGAAGTTCTTGTTAAAAACACTATATCGCACCTTATCGTCACCAGCGGAGCTCAACTGCGACTGGTACTTGGCAAGCAGCTGGCGAGCCTCGTTAATGTCAATGTCCTCGACGTTGTGCGCCTCCTCGGCGAGCACCTGGACAGAGGAGTCATCGTTGACGGTGACAGAGCCGCTGGAGACGAAGAACTTGATCAGCTTGCCGTCGTTCTCCACCACCTGGACCACTCCGGGCTTCAGGGTAGCTGGAAGACAAATCGTTGAGTGATATAACCAGATTGCGGGGAATGTGAAGACCCACAAAGGGGGCAAATACTTACCGAGGGTGGGCACGTGCTTAGCCAGGATACCGAAGGAGCCAGAGAAGGATGGCACATCGATTTGGCGCACCACGGCGGCGTCGTAGAAGGTCTTGTTGGCGGCAGCGAAGGTCAGCTTCATCTCATCGGAGTAGCTGCGGGACTGGACCATGCGGGCTCCACGGGTGGCCAACAAACGGGCAGTCTTGGAGAACGACATTATGCTCTGAAGAGGAATAGAGATTTTCAGCCGTTAAGTAGGAATATACCTTCATAACAACAAATAACCGAAATTATGTAACTTTGTAGGTTAGGCGGGTGGACTGGCGGATCCGTTCCAAGACCTGGTTGATGGAGCTCTCGCTCGTGCGCCAATTTATGAACCTGCAAAGTCACTTTTTGGCTTTAGGCCTAACCTTTTTCTAGTTTTGAGTGATCTCGAACAAAAAAACACAGAAATCTTTTAGAATCTGTCGTAAGCGCCGCTGTTTTTGCCAAAATGCCAGTGTGGCCAAATTGTGGGTGGACAAACATCGATGGAAAAATCGATGTGTACTACATCGATATTTTTAGTCCCGTTGGTGTTTTATATGTAATTTTTAATCTGAATGACACTTAAAACACTTTGTTCTTCATTGATTTATTAAAATTAAACTTTAAAATAAGATTTTACTCGATCCTATTTCTTAATTTCGACACATTGGTATTTTTAGTATTTTTTCTTTCTGTCCAATTGGAAAACTAGAGTTGTCAGGCCTATTGGAAAAGAAAAGTAACCAGTCTTTCAAATAAGATATTTATGGGCCAAAAATATAAGTTTTCCTTAAAAATAGAGGACTCATAATTATATTAAGGTGGAACAATAATAGTTATTAATATAAACCATAAAAAGCGACAGCAGCACTTACAATTTTCACCATCAAAGTGAAGTATTCGAAAAATATGTGAGTTATCTTCTTAATGGTTAATTTCTATTCCATTCCATAAGTAACCCCTGTGAAATTACTGTTTTACATATGTTTTTTTTGTAAGTTTTTCAGTTCCCGCGTACTTTTTGAAACTTATTGGCCAAAACTCTGGCAGTATTTGCAGGAAGGCGATCGCCTGGTCTCATTGGCTGGCTGCAGAGGTACAACAACAAAAGTTGAAATAGAAAACAAACTGCAAGTGAAAAAATAGAGAAGCGCCAGAAGAGAAGAGCCATTGCCAATTTGCGTTTTCCGTTGGCCATAATCGTTGCATATTGCTTTTGGCCGTGCTACCGTTGCAGTGTGTGTGTTCTGGTCCCAAGGAAGAGGAGAAACGCTTTAAACAAGAATAAAACTATCATGTAAGTACATGCACCGTTATAATATTTAAAAATCGCATCGCGTCACCCACACCATTAAAGGTGCCAAAAAACTGTACCCCATGTGTGTGTGCGCTTGCTGATGGATTTTTTTTTGCTATTTTGTTTTGTATACAAACGTTTGTGCGTGTGTTTGTGCATTTGGCGTCTTATTTGGGGCTCTGAAAAAAGACACTAAACAAATTGCGACTCCAAATCCTGCTCTGAAGTGCCCTGCTGCTGTTGCACACACACAGCTGACTTTGTTGTGAAAAAAAGGAGTGCAGGGGCGGCGTGGGGGCCACAGGATTTTCGCATTTTCTGCATACACACAGCAGCTGTAGTGCGCAGGTGTGTGTGTGTGCTGCCGCAGCTGTTTGTGTATTTTTGTTTACCTCTCGCTCTCCCTCTTTGGGGGCCTCGCTAGTCCTCTCTGCTTTTGTTGGCGTCGCAGTCGCCAGTAGCGTCACAACGCAATAAATTTAATGTTATTTTCTGATAAGAAAAACGACCACAATCGAATGTTGCTAATGCGGACTACTTGTACATGTACTATATACCGAAGAATATAAGCCTGATCCCAAGCCCGATCCAGTGCTCTCTCACCTCGGCCGCTCTTCTGCCTCTTTCTACGGCATCAGCTGTTGGCTTTGTTTTGTTTTCGCCTATCTCTGCCTGGCCGTTTTTTATCTGGCCGCTGTTAATCACCGTTCTATTTTATTTATATTTTCGCTTCCTCCAAGACGCGCAAAAACAAACGCCAAACAAGTGGGGAGAGCGGCCAGAGACAAGTTTTTAAAGAGCAACGCCATTGACCCCCCGATGTGGCGCAAGGGAGACGGCAACATATATATAGTATGTAGCAGAGAAGTGAGAACCAGAGGGAGAAACGAACAGAAACGAAAGAAACCCAAACAACAACAAAGAACAGCTGTGGGGGAGGGCGGCCAAGACGGGGGCAACACCAGTCGGTCGTTGCTACCAGCGAGCTCTTCCTCTTCTTCAGCTCCATCATCTTCTGTTGCTCTTCTCTTGTGATTCTTTCGCACATGTTTTGTTGTTGTTGCGCTTCCCCACCCCTTGCCAGAAGTCGAACGAGAGATACCCTTTTGACTCTTGATGGGCCACCCTGCTCCGTAAAATGCAGTGATCCACCCCAGAAATGCCTTTCGAACGCGAGAGAAAACGACGCAAAAGTTCTTAGCCGTGTTGACTTTTTGGCTGAAAGGCGGCGTCGCAGTCGACGTCGACGCAAACGCAATATAAACAGTAAACAATAAACAGTATCAGTCGCCAGCGATGGCTCAGTGATTGCGCTCCAAGAAATTATGGCCACTATTGGGAACTTGACAATAGTCCTGCACAAAGAGACCTGATACAGTGGGCTATTTTCGGCTTTAATTAACTAATTTTGTTTGCAATCTGTTGCAAGCGCCGTACTTTCAACACGCGACGCCCGTCACTTTGTCTCGCCATCGTCGACGCCGCAGTCGCAGTCGGCGTTGCAGTCGGCGCTGACACACTATCGCGGTACATGAGTTACCTGGCGGAGTTACCGTTACCCGGCTGCTGTTGCTTTTACCACGGCAGCACAGTGGCGTCCAACACATTGAGCCGGTGGTTAGAGCCGTTTAATGGCGGCAATCAGAGCGACACTGTTTCTATAATTTGGCCAGCTGTTTGTCATTAAAACGGTGTGGTTTCACTGCCAACAAATGGGCAATACAGCTTTTGTGCTTCCGAGGTGTTACCACTTTTCTGCGCAACACTGTCCCCCACGCACATCTGACGGCTGGCCTGGCCAGAGCCGCTTTGTTGGTGAGGCGGGGGGAGGCGGGTGCAGCAACGAGAATATTGTTAACATTTCTAACGGCAACTGCGGTTACCGTTTTTTACAATCTGCTCCATCTGTCTCTGTCTCTCTCGGCCTGCGTCTTGATTGCAATCGTAAATTGCACGTAATTTGTTTGTTCATTGAGCACGCATCGTGCGTTGTTGCGTCTCCAATTGTTGCACACTTTTGTTTGCCATTCAGCCATTCAGCCGTTTTGCATTTCATATTTGTCCTTTATCGCTGGCGGCGCTGCCACCTGCTGCGTCTCAGTTTCAGTTTCAGTCGCTGCGCTGCCGCCGCCATCGCCGCCGTCGCGGGGCTCGGCCAACGCCATCCCGGCAGAAAAACGGCAAGGCAGCGTCATTCGCTTTTCAAGTTTCGCGCTGCGCGCTTTGCTTTCCGACTTGTCGTGTGGAGAACTCCGACAAAAAAAAAAAAAAAAAATCCAAAAAAAAAGAAGAATTATTCCAAAAGGTGCAAAAAATCTAATAGAAATCAATTCGCACGCAGAAGAGAGAGGGAGAGAGAGACAAGAAGTCCCCATGTGAGTGACAAAGAACTTTGCAGGCTCCCCTGTCTCTGTCTCCCCGCTCGCTCTCCGTTTCTTTTTGTTTTTGTTTTTGTGGTTCAGTGAACTGTTGTTGTTTTGCTTGGTTTTCTAAAGCTACTGCTACTTTGATAAAAAAAAAAACGTTAATTAATTAAGTTGCCTGGCAGATTTTCTAATTTAAATGCAAATGAATTCTGGCGACACGCCCCCCCGGGGCTGCAGAAGGCGGGGGCGGATTCGATCTCTTTGTTGTCTGGGACCAAGTGCATTTCCCTTTTATGCACTCTCGCTCTCTGCCACTCTGCCACTCTCCTTCCCCCCACCCCCTACCGTCTACCGTTTGGCGCTCTTTGTTCTGCCGGGGCGCTCCTTTTCGGTTTGGCGTTCTTTGTGCTGAAGTCGCCGGCGCAGGCAGAGCAGCTGGCGTTGGCGTTGGCGTTGGCGTTGTTGGCCAATTTGCATTCGGAGATTCGAGGAGCAGCGATGACGGGGCAGTGGCGCAGTTGGCAGGGAAGGTCCGTGTGCATCCCCCCAACAAAATTCCAAGGAGGTCTAATTACAAGGGGCATTTGCGCTTTCTGGAAAACAAAGCACAGGAGATCCTCCCCTCGACCTCTTCCCACTCCCCTCTCTCCACTCTCCACCCCGAACAAATTCGCTTAATCGGCCATTGTCTGCCTCACACCGAGAACCTTTCGCCTTAAGCTCAGGGAGCTTATCAATTGGTAAACATCATCAATCGGGGAAGGCCGCCAATGAATAACAATCAACAGCTGCGCCAGGAGTCACAGAAGCCCACAAAAGGAACGCGGAGAACACGACTCACGACTGGAATGAATAAAAGATTGCGAAACTGGCATTATTCATGGCCATCCCGACATACTTGTCCCACTTGGCAGGGCAGAGCAGAGCCCCCCGAAATTGGGTACCCCACTTACTCTCAGGCCCGGCTGGGTTGTTTACGGCAAGCGGCCATTAATCGTTTAGCGCCCGGGATGGCGCTAATAGGAAGAGAGTTCCCTCCAGTCGATCCCCGCCATTGTTCAACCGGTGCACCGGTTTGCCCCCGACCTGTGCGTGAGTGCAACAAATATCTATTAGTGCGGGGTATCCCGACTCGCTGAGGGTGGTATCGACCAGAGAGCCTCTTGTGAGTCTGGGTCTTCCACTCCCAAGCGTTGTGACTCCCAAAAACAAGCCTCCATTGGAAAGGTCGCATCTTGTACAGGGTACTCCCTGGTCTAGTCAAGCCCCCATGATTTCTGGCCCATTCTCGTTGCGCTTTGTTTGTTTCGAGGGGGGGCGGGCAATTATCCCTTGTGTGCTCCGTGCTGGTGGGGGTGTGGGTGGGCTGGCTGCCGACTGGAATTACCAACGGCAAAAAGATTGCAAATGGAAATCAATAATGGAAATGCCCCGGCCATATCTAGCTTTTCCACCACACCCCACTGGCCCGCGCCGCCGCCGAATCCTTGGCTCGGATTCTCTGCTTTGCATAACAGACATTATCGCATGCATTAATAATTCGCCTTTTGTTTTCTGCTTGCAGTTTTCTTTGGCTGTCTGGAAATCTGATATAGCCGTGGATCTGAATCGGAATCAGATACAGATACGGATACGGATACATATCTGGAGCCGGGGCAGAGCGGAAAAGAGGAGTCGACTGAGTTCTCGGAAATAATCATTCAATGACAGCACCCGTGCCAGCTCTCACCGCCGCCGCCGCCCCCAGTTAACGAACGAGAGCGCACCCAGGAGAGGGAGGGAGAAGGTTGTGGTCCTGGTCAAGGTAAGTGGCCTATAAATAAGCAACCAGAAGCCGCAGCTCCAACTTGGCTAGCTCGAATTAATTGGCGTCAAAATAAGCGAAAACTTTGTTTGGCAACTGAACAAGAAAACCAGAAAACTAGTTCAAGGATCAGTATCGATTTCTATGAATTTAAGCAATGGTATGACTTTAAACTAAAACCAAATGTAGGTAGAGCTGGCTTCCAGCGAGTCTTCATTAATATTCCACTAACCAACCAAGGAGCAGTAGCTTCCTTTCTAAAATTACCAAATTAATTGCGATTTGGATCCAAACTTAATCCTAGTAGGGAATGGAATCTGTAATGGCTGGGTACTTGGTAGCTTGAAAGATGAGATCCTATGCGGCTAACTGGCGGACTGCCTTGAAAGTGATTCCGATAAAGAATCTACCATATAAACATCAGTAAAGTATTAGAAAAGTATAACCTTTCCAATGGCTGATGCACTCACGGACAGACGGACACACGGACACCTGAAACAGAAACATTATGGGTGACTATTAGAAACGTTAGAGCATACAAGTTGGTACTATTTCCTTGAACTCACACTTTACACAAAATTGGAATGCTTTTTCAATCAAACTCCGGAGTTAGTCACCGAGTTGAGTTACTGTTAAGTTTGACTTTAGAATCACGACTAAGCTATTTCTCCTCCTCACATGACAGTTAAGAGGACCACCTTAAGGAGAGACAGGAAAAGGAAGAGGAAAGCCGACTACTAGCTACTATCCTGCTGCCTGGGATTGCCGGAAGGAGCACCGCTTCACCTCCACCATGGTGAAGACGTTCCAGGCCTACCTACCGTCCACGAACCGGACCTACTCATGTGTTCACTGCCGCGCCCACCTCGCCTCCCACGACGAGCTCATCTCGAAGTCGTTCCAGGGCAGCCAGGGACCAGCCTACCTCTTCAACTCGGTGGTGAATGTCGCCTGCGGCCAGACGGAGGAGCGGGTCCTGCTCACCGGGCTGCACGCCGTGGCGGACATCTACTGCGAGTGCTGCAAGACGCCGCTGGGCTGGAAGTACGAGCACGCCTACGAGTCCAGCCAGAAGTACAAGGAGGGCAAGTTCATCATCGAGCTGGCGCACATGATAAAGGAGAACGGCTGGGACTGAAAGGCGGTGGCCGGATCGGTTGAATGGCTCGGTTGAAATCACCAGGGACGACAGCAGCGGGAAAGCAGCGAGTTCACATACCAGAAACAGAAAATCAAACAGTACGAAACCACACACACGCATGGCCGGCCAGGCAGATCGGATCAGACACAGAGTGTACCACATGGCTAAAGTCTGGGATTGGTATTGGAATCGGGATCGGGATTGCAGACTGCAACTGGAGCTGAAAACGGAACTGGAACTGGAAATGGCACTAGAACTGGGAGCAGCGAACGAGGATCACGCCAGTGACTGGCCAGGAGCAGCCGGAGCGGGTTTAGCGATCGAGTTTTAGGGTACCACATTATATATATGCTATTTCATAGGGCATAACTGGTCGTATCTAAAGAACATCCAATCAGACAGACACCCACACAACATACATACCACACACACAACATACCACCAACTACAAACTACATACCATATACTTACAGCTCGACGGGTAAGCTGGGGAAGAAGGATCTCTGCGCCGAATAGGACTCTCATACTTTCATTTTGGTTCATTGGGCTTCTGTTTATTTTGGTATCACCCAGTATCGTTTGGGCCTGTAGCGATCGCAAGTCAGGTGTTCTGCCCGAACGAAACCCACGTACGAAACTCAAAAAATAAAACAAAAATTTGCACTGCCAGTAAACAAGAGGAGTGTTTAGCAAACATACTGCAGGAATCATTTCAAACATCCATTCAGAGGGCATGCGAATCGAAACACTCACTCCAGAACACACACACACCCATACCCATACCCATACCCACACCCATACCCATTCTCACTGTAGTAGTTATTTAATACTATAATTAAAATTAATTATTTAATGCTGTTTAGCTTGAAGAAAACAAAAAAAGGGCCGGAAAAGCGAGATAAACTTAAATAAGAAATTCTAATTGTGGCGCTGGGGACCTGGGGTCCTGGCCTGGGCATGGGGGTCCTGGCCCGATGAAAGAAATTATATAAAATACAAGCATATATGATGTGCGAAACTTTAAGGGGAATAAAACACAAGAAAATATATATACACAACACAGTATATGTATATTTATGTATATGTGAGAGATGCGTATTTATGTCGCAAATACCGTACATTAATCAAATCTAACGAGAGCAGGAGGAGTATGTAGATAAAGGCATGTTTTTAAAGCAAACGGATTATGAAAATATGTAAATGCAAAAAATAACTGCCAAGAACTATTCAAGTTAAATGATGTTCTCTAAGTAGTTATATAAACGTATCTGAGGAATATATTTTGAGGTAGCATTAAACTAAACACAAAACTGAACCAGATGCAGATAAAAAACGCAGATAACCCCAAAACTAAACACATAAAACCTACGATAATAAATCGAGTTGTCGAAAATGTCGAAATGTTTTGTTTAAGTATCTAGTATCTCCGTACTTAACTCGATTTAGCTCTGTATCTTTCCACTTAAGAACCTAGTGTTTTGGAGAAGCTTTGAGCTTTGTTCGACCATTTAGGCATTGACTACTGTACTCCATGCATGTGATGCACCAATAACGAAACACAAATTTTCAAAAACAAAACCAAGAAGGCAAGCGATGGAATTCATACATGATACATGATAAGTGAACTCAACCGATGTTAGTATTTACATACATATACATTACTATACATACTTTCATGGGACATACATGCCATATGTTACATACCAAACGAGACCACCTTTCAATCAAAAACACATCCGACAAAGTACAGTCAGCATATGTACGCATGCAGTTGATTCAAGAGATATTATATTATATTGTATACATACCAGATCGTACATACACCCTATGTATTAACAAAATCTCAATTCAAGATTGCAATAAAGCGCATTTTAAGCTCACTGTTGGATGGGAGACCCTTAGACCCTTATTTCAGATATAGACACGTCTGGCTTCGATTCTTATAATCGCTTTTATTCTCGCAGTCACAGTTCGCGCTTCTTTACAATCCAAGGAAGAAGCCGAATTGCCTGCGAGCTTGTGACATAATTGTAACGACTGTAGAGGTGATGGAGATGTTAGCTGTAGTTCACATTTGTGCGTACAGAGTGACAAGTGTAACAGGTGTGTGACAATGGTGTGAGGGCGTGTGAATGCAACAATTCATGTCCAGAGAACAGGTAATGTGCCTTAATCAGTAAGGGGGCTACGTGTGCTTATAGAGGTGTGTATGTGTAGTAGGCTCTGGTGTAGTACTGTAGAGGTATACTTTCAAATTCTGCATGTCCTATATGTGGCATGTGCTACGGTGAGTGGGTGGTGGTTAGTGGGCGTGCGTGTGCTGAGGTGTAGTTACATTTGTTTGGCCGATTAGTGTTATGAGGGAGGGTGGGGTAATAGTTTGGAGTGTTGTAAGTAGTCTGGGTGGGAGTTCTTATGAGAATTCTTCAGTTTGGGCAGTGAAGCTTAACATAGAACGCGTAACGATGCTTGGCAATCGATAATACTGTTGATAGTTTCAAGATAGTGGGTGAGTGGTGGGGTCAAAGAACACAACGGTTGCAGCTCGTGTTGATGTCAATGTTGAACCGAACGGCAACTCAATTATCATCCTTGGCATCATCAGCATATAGTGTCGTCGGTGGATTGGGGTGGGATTGAACTCCTCCCTACTTCCACTGGTTGCGCTCGTAGCACCACTTGGAAGACAGCCCGAGGATCGGGTTCATCTGCAGCTGTATGATTCGGCGCAGCTGGGCGGCGCGGTGCTCCTCGTCGTACGTGTCCGGCGGGTCGTTGTACATGTTCAGCTTGCTCATCACGGAGAGAGCACAGCCGATCGCCAACGCCCAAAAGCCGACGCCCAGCACCAGCTTCCAGTCCGGCGAGAATTTCTGGAACTCGGCGTAGGTCTGACAGAAGCTGTGGCGGTACAGCACCTTCTTCTCGCACAGCGACAGCTTCTTCCAATCGCCCAGCTCCTTCTCCCGGAGGGCGCACACCTCCGGGGTGACCTCGCGGAAGCGAATGGCCGGGAAGGGGCAGTCCTGGCTGTCGAAGTAGATGGAGCGTCCGTTGATGCCGTATCCGACCACCTCGCGGTCGCCGCTCATCACGCGGGTCTGGTCTCCGCTGGCGAAGCGCAGGCCCAGCGCCATGCAGGGGTCCAGATGCATCGGTCTAACACGCGGAAGCATCCGCAGTGCAGACATCTCGGACGCGCCGCACCTGGCAAGGTATAATCTGAAATAAAAATTGTTTTTTTTAATTTTCACTTTTAACTAATTCGCTTTTTAATTTTATTTTCACTTTTTATTTTCACTTTTTATTTTCACTTTTATTTTCACTTTTTATTTTTACTTTTTGTTTTTTTTTTCACTTTTTTCAATATTTAATATTATGAAATTTTACTCACTTTTTCGAGACCTTTTTGAATTTTGATTATTTAATTTTATTTTCCGATGTGCCGTCCGAACTGTTGCCTGTCCCGGAGGCAAATGAAAGTTGTGGGGCTCCGGCCCCCCTTTTATAGCCTGGAGAGCAAGCGTGGCCTACTACGACCTTTGTAAACTTTTCATTTTAATTCCCTGCTAATCCCCGCCAACTAGATCGCCTGGAAAGGTAACGAAATCCCCCATTAAAGTGTCAGGTGGGAGAACTATTCCAATCGGACTGCTCCTTCAGCCAAACAATCAGTGTCCATTACACTGATTGCCTTTTTGTGAAGAGCAAGGATGGAGGCAGGACACGGAAAGTGTCAGGGGTGGAGGGCCGGACCGGAGGGAGCGGGGAAAAAACCCCTTTGAGCCAATTGTGACATAGGTCGATTTAATTTGAAGAGATTTCAAAGTCGGGACGGAATGGAGGGGTCTGTCACACGGCCCACGGTCCGGGGGTGGGCCATTGTCTTGTCCCTTTTCCCTTCGGGCCGAACGGGGGAGGGGGAAAGGCATGCAGTCACCCGCAAATAATTTCGTCGGAGGTGTTGAAGGGGAATCCCCTTCCGGGAAGAGCCGGGACTAGTGTTTGATATTTTCGTGAACCAATTGTGAAGCTGTCAGCAGTTTTATTATTTTCCATTTTTTCCTCTTCGGAATGAAATTCTGACGTCTTGATTGTTGGCCCCGAAAGGGCCCCCGATGGAAATTGAAATTGGGGATTAGGAAGCGCATTAGATGGGGGATTGTTTGGGCAATCACCTATAAAGTTTGTAAATTAAATTTTGGGCAAAAAGCGGATTCTCTTGTAGGCTGTAGGCTGCCGCTATCCTGGATAGCTGCATTAGAAGCCCATTAATTTGGACTCGTGGAGCCCCAGAGGTGGAACCTCTTCCGACCAGACATCAGCCTCATAAATGATGCAAGCTAGGCAGTACAGCCCCTGAGGGGGCTTCAATGCTGACTCCCATTTCGGGGCTTGTAAGCATTTAATTAATATTGAAAGCCGCACATAAAAGCCTTAAATGCCCAGATCCCACACAACTGCAGATGCACTTGGCGACAAACGCAGTTAGAGATACAGATACAGATACAGTTACAGATACAGTTTCAGGGGTGGAGATGCAGGATACACACTCAATCTATGGAGTAGCTGACTTGCAGCAATCATTTTTTCCATGGCACCATGTCAACGGCAACACACATAAACTGCCCGACAGACTGGCAGAGTGAATGGTTGGCTGGAAAGCTTCCACAGGGACGAGTGCACTGAGAGAAGCGGCAACGGGTTTCAATGCCATGCACTCGCCAAGGTACTAGTGTCAGAAAAGAAGTATCTTGTATCATTTAAAATGGAAAATGTTGGCACAGATTTGGGCCCAGTGTCCTGTGTTGGTGATGCACGAAAGTCAGCGAGATCTGTGGCAGGAGTGGAGGTTGGAATGCAAGTCAGAAGTTAGCTGGGACCCTGTCCTGTCATCACTTTGCCAGTCTAATGGGCGCGCCACTGCTCGCCGAGTGTTCGGTTCAGCTTAGTGCAGTTAGTTGACAGCCAGCGAGTCCCCCGGTCCTCCGGCATCCTTTCCTGGGGCCTCCTCCGGGGGCCTACTCTGTCATATGCAGTTGGCCCATCCATCGGTCTCCTCTACTTTTTTGGAAACAGAAAAATGACCTCCCACAGTGGCTCAATCATCGCTGATGTGGCCAAACCATCGGCTTCATGGCCCCTTGCCGCCCCCCTTTTGGCCACTTTAGATGCGCTTTTGGCCCAGTTCGCACTTTGCATTCCTCAGCAGATCCGTGGCCTGGAGGAAGGCATTCGATTTGTGAAGCGGTTTCGGATTGAATTCTATCTGGGGGGCAGTCCTCTCGGTGATCCATCAGCCCAAGTGGAATTTGGGGCGAATTCTAATTGAGAAACCCTACTGCAGGGCTTTGGTCTTTAAGACTTTGCCTTTAAAGAGGTGGATGCTAGTTAGCCATACTGGGCGTATGAGCGATTTGTAGTAAGTAGCCGGCATCTGTGCATCCTCCATTGGGGGTTCCTCGATCGCAGAGTGCATTTTTCGCCCGGGGAGCAGGCAGGACACAGGCGACAGGAAGCTCTTACAAATTCCTGTCGCCTGTGGGCCTCCAGTGTGAAAAAGCGCATTGCGGCAGGGTCTGGCAAAGTGCCGAAGTGCCTGAGTGCCCGGCGAGGGCCATAAAGTGACAAATCCATCAGCGGCTCGGAAGTGAAGCGATGCGAGTCGTGGGCACTGAGCCAATCACTCGCCACATTAACCGGCCCCGTAAAAAGCATCAGGGGCGTCTTTGATTTGAAGTATTTTATTTCAGAGTTTTCCCCCAAAAACATCTTCTCTTCTGCGCTGTTTCCTATGCATTTTCGAGAGCTTGAATTTAAAATGTTGGAAGCAAACATTGAATAAGTGATGGAAATGCTGCCTCCTCGCTCCCCCCTCCAGCTCGAAACTAAATAAATATTTTCGTTGTTTGCATTTTGTTTGCCCGACCACTGCAGTTGAAAGCCAATATTAATGTTCGATATGTGCATCGCCGTGGATGCGTCGGTTTTTTTGCAAACTAAATTGAGTGTAAACTTCCGTGCCTTACGGCGCATTATTTGTTCATGCAGAACCCACATACGTACATATATGCGGATTTATATTCAAATCCGCAGATTTAATTCGAGAGTGATGAGCTCCCGCGAACATACCTTGTTTAATCATAACCCTGATTGGAATTATCCTCCCTCTGCGCATTCATTTTAAAGTCGAATATTAAAATCTCCGCAACTATATACACTGCATGTATGGGTTATGGCCTATGGCCATAAGCCGTTTATGCCCTTGATTTATTATGGCCCCACAAATCACCAACATGTTGCCACCAGCCTCCCCCTCCCTCCGCAGATCCAGGGCGGGGTGCATTTTTAATGCCTTCCGAGGCAACAGAAAAAATAAACAAATACAGATATTTGCATTGTGCCCGGGGGTCCTCAAAGGAAGACATCGGCTTCAAGTTCGACTCGGCGGCGGGCACTTGAAGTGGAGCCCCAAACCCACACACGTGGACGGGGGGAGGGGGATAGGGTACCGAGCCTGCCACAAAAGTGATGATGACAGAGGCAAATGGAAGTTCCATGTATTATTATTACTTGCCGTGTTAGCTTTCGTTCTTCTTGAGGTTTTTTGGTTTTTATTATTATTTTTTTACCTTTGCCTTAATGGAAGTGTGGAATACACCTTTCCATCTCTCTAAGGGGGAGGAGGGGTGGCTGCCACGTAACTGCCAACCCCTCCAGCCTCCAACTGCCAACCAGCCCCCTTCAGGTGGATAACGATTTTGGTAAACCAATTTGGGGCCAATTGATTTTTATTGTGTTTGCCATTCGTCGGGGAAATAAAACAAATTAGTTACATAAATATTTAGTTATTTATTTTATTTTATTTTTAAAACAATTTCCCAGTGAAATAATCCATTAGGGGCGCAGCTTCGTCCTGATTCCGTCCCGAAAAAGATTCCTGGCTCTCAGTAATCAATATGATCGGAATATAATTTCTGGTTCAATTTTCCCGGTGATTTTTCGGTCGTGCAGGGACCTTGTGGCAAATTTTGTTGGCAGGTGAGCAAACTACTTGCCACACGGGGAGGGGCGGGGAAAAGGACACAGGATACAGGGCGCAGGAGAAAGCAGGAGCGCTGATGCGAAAAGTGCTGAAAATGAAATCGTGTACGCATCGAGAGCATAAAACGTGCATAAAAATCTGTCATTTACATTGGTAAAGGCGTGAAAAATTGGCAAAGTCCTCCCTTCGGCTTCCATCCCTCCCCCCGCCCTCGTTATGCCACACTTTTCGCCGACTTTTCCCTTTCGTTTCGGCTCCCCTCCTCGGTGTTTTCCCACATTTCCCTCCTTTGTGCTTGCTCCCATGGCGAAAAGTTGGAAAAGCGCTGACGAGAACTCGGTTTGCCTTTGGCTCCGTTTTCCCTCTGCAAGATTTCCACTTTTCCCGCGCCGTGCCCCCCACTGGCTCCCTTCTGCGCTCCAGTTTCGGGCTTGAATTCGCTTTATGGGAAATTCACAATAACCCCTCTGAAACTCGAACTCGAACCGGGAACGCAACTTGTTTGTTAAGCAGCCCACATATATGTATATTTATTTTTTTGAGAGGCATGGGCAGTAGCTAGGGGCGGTCAGAGGTCATTGCCATACGCTAACCCGTTAGTCGCATGCTTTAAAAATAGTTGAAACTCGACTTGAACACTTCTCGCCAGGAGCCATGGCCTAAAGTTTATTAATTAGCCGGCAAATTCCTAATATCAAATTAAATTAACTGGCGCCCCGCCACTTTGTGCCAATCAGACAACAATCCCCGGTTCTGTGGCAAGTGAAAATATTTTAATTGAAATGCCATTGCGTATACGCAACGTTGCCACTGCCACAACCCATCATGCTCATCATCGCCAGGAGCAGCGGCATCACCATCATCATCATCATTAAAAATATAAGCTCTGCGGGGTTCCTGGATTAGTTTCGAGTTGAAAGTGGGCACTCAAAACTCAGTAATCAAGTGAGCATCAGAAATAATTATGCGTCATAAAAACGGTGGGGAAAGGCGGCAGGACTCGACGAGGAAATGGCGAGAACAGCAAGATAAGAAAAGTTGACAAATCAACGTGGCATTCATTTCTCCAGAAATAAGCCCAAAACGAATCGGATGGCGTCTTTTTTTCCTGCCTCCTGGCAGTGAAGCAATTACATTTAATTATCAAAGCGTTATGCAAATTCTGTCGGGCTGTTAAATAACAAAAACAACGCACCCTCCAGCCACCGGGCTCCCGTGCCTCAAAATTAAAAAGAAATCAAGGGCGGTGGAGTTTCAGTTTCTCGGGTGGGCTCTTCCCCCTCACCGGGAAATGGAGAAATCTGTTTGAGGTTGCTCCCCTTTGGTCATATACCATGACAGTCGGTAGTCGGAAGCCTGCTTCTGTATTTCCGTTTTTTTTTTTGTTCTGCCGAAAGGACCACACGGACACTGTTGCCTGAAGCAGATGAAACCGCAGAGTGGGAGGGATAAGTAACAGATGGGCCAAGGATATTTTTGGGTTTTTTGGGCTTTTGCAGAAAAACTTTTCTCACCCCGCAGTTCCATGTCGAGTTTTTCCGAATTTTACTTCTGGATTCTTGATATAGTTTGAAATGTAATTAAAATGAAACATAATTCGGATATTCAAAGCACTTCATACCCACGTGTGCTATCCTCAACATTCATCATGTAAAGCAGCTCTGGGCTGGCCCACATGGCGTATGCTTAATATTGTTGCCACTTTGACAACTTGACTGTCTGCCCAGAGGATATCTGTCTGTCTCTGTGTGCGTGTGGGCTTATGTGGGAGCCTGGCTACCTCCCCACTCCTGGCCGGGTGTGTTGACCAAGCATTGACCAAGTTGAACCCATCAGAGATAAAATGAGTCCGGTCTAGCGGAGCTTCCAGCCTCTTGAGCCTGTGAGGTGTTGTCGGTCGGCAATTAAAGGGACTTAATCAAAAGAACATTAAAATATGCCTCAGCTTTGGAGGGGTGAGGGGCAAACGAAGAGAGTAAGGGGCTGGCAAATAGTAAAGACGCTCCGAGGACGCAGGATCGGGGGAAAGTCGAAAACCAACCAGCAAACAACCTAATTAAGTTGTCAAAAATTCAGACTCTGTGCTCAGCAGCCCGAAAGAGAAACGAACCAAAAAGAAGGACCAGCCGAAAAAACAACAGAAAGGAAAACAAACAAAGGCAATGCCAGTTATCCTGTGTAACCCTGCCACGCCCAACGCCCTTTACTGGCGCCCAACGTGGGGCCCTTTATTTTCGAGGGGCTTCGCCTATGTACGTGCCCAGCTTAGAGTTCTATTAAAATTTCAATTAAATGTCTTTCTTTTCCTTTCGGGTCCTGCCGTACTAGTACTTATGTGCTTTAATTATTGTTTTTCATAATTATTATAATTAAGCGGGCGGTAGAAAGGTGGGAGGGTGGATGTAAGCCCTGGAGGGAAAAGCGTAGGTGCCGCGGCCACCTTGCCATCCTGCCATTTTGCGTGCAAATGTTTAATTATTGAAAACGGCCCGTGGAAAAGGCCAAAAGGAAAAGCCGTTTACGTGATTTTCTCAAGGATTGCAACATGTGGGGAACTGTGTCTGGAAAACTGCGACACTTGGAAGGTGGAAGGCTGCTTTCCTCAAAGGATAAGCCAATGTCTTACTGTCTTTGACACTTTTCCGCGTGGCTGGCAGCGATTCGCAAGATATTGGGGCACTTGCAAACATTCTCCACGCCACTCTCATTGTCCCGGATCGGCATTTGATTGCGAAAGTCTCTCGATTGCCGGCCACTTAAACAACTTACCCTTGTTGAATAATAAACCGAGCCCTTTAATTTCCACTAAACCCACTTACCACTTACCCCACCATTCAATCAAAAGTGTGGCGCGTCAAGTGCTGAATATTTGATGCGGCTGAGGGGCATTTGAATGATTAATTTGTATTTAAATTGCCGGCATTTATCTGGGGATAAGGCCTGCCCTGCGAGTTCTCAGCCAGCCAAGCAGCAGTGCAAAAGTAGGTGAAAGTCCATAATTATGCGTAAATAATAAATTGTTGCTTTATTGAATTTCATTCCATTAAAATTTTACCACATAATGAGATGTGTATACATGTGTATTTATGGGTGTGTTTTCGTGTGGGTGTTTTGTCTATCTGGTGTGTTGTGTTGTGGTCTGGTGAGTGGGGGCTCAATCATTTTATATTATTGTTACTTTTTGATACGCTGATACCTTTGAGGGCTGTTTCTGGCTGGCTTCCTGTCCTCTGATGCCGTCCCTTCTCCTGGACATATTTAAGAATTTCAAATTAAACAAATATTCTCGGAGCGGTTTAAAATATTCGCAACTGCTCTCAGTTTTCGGTTTCGGTTTCAATTGCTCCTCTTATTGCCACTCACGTCCCTCTTTGATATGTTAATTACACTGCATTGCATCTCGCCTCTCCCTGTCTCCCTGTCTCCATCAGTTTTTCCGGCTTTTCCAGCTTCTCTTCCTTTCTGCCTCATTTTTTTGCGCTCACGAAAATTCGGTGTGCGAGTGCCTTTAAACTCGTAATGCAGCAGGGGCTTTGAAGAGCGTTTTTCCAGCACAAAGTATTGTTAATTCGCCAAGTTTTGAGGGGAATTTTCACGGATTACCGTGCGTTCCCGCGGACTGTCGGTCCCTATCCTTACATTGTTTCAACAGCTTGGGTGTCTGGTGTCTTTGGTTCTACTAAACTGTCTAGTTAAACGTTTTGAAACTTTAGTGCCTCGGCTTGTCTGTTCTACAAATTATCTGTTTTCCGACTTGATTTTCCATTCAATTTTGAAACCTATTTCGTTGGATTTTTGCGTGCAGGGGCGAGCGAAAGCGTCTACGTTCCTCGGCTACTTGGACTCCGAAGAGCAACTCTCCTAACTCGAGACTCCAATTTAAACAAACTAGGTGGAATATATATGCATATATATTCTTGTCGATTATCACTTTTGATTTCTAATAGCTCTTTGAGTGTGTGTATGTGTGTGTGTGTGTGTGTGGGGGTCTGTGTAGGTGTGTGTTTGTCTACAGGTGTGTTAGTGTTATTCGCTATTTATACAAAAAAAAAATTGTATCTTCTTAATTTATACTTTATTCTTGATTTACTTGTTCTAATTATACCGATTACCGTTTAATGATTCACCAGAAAAAAAGGTTTTTTCTCGATAATTATACCTAGATCCTGGACTCCTGGACTCCTTCGTCCTTTCGTTTCCTTGTAAACATAAAACACCAAAAAATTATACATCCGAAAGCGGCGACTACAATATAGTTCTAGATTTATGTTAAGACTTGTTGAGTTCGAAGCACAGGGCTGGAAACGGGCCTTAATTCCGGTATCGATTGTTTCGATTGCTTCGATTGCTTCGATTAATTCGATTGTTAGTTAAAAGCTGGCTGGCATCGGTTTATTGTGGACTGGAGTTTCGAACAAAAACAAGGCCTTCGAAAACACTTCGATATCAGTCTAAACTTTTCAGCTACGTTTCGGGGGCAACACAAGGATACGGGAGAGTTTCGGGAGATGTGAACCTACATAATTCTTCCTGAATGCAAAGTGCCTGTCGCCCTGCTTCCGCTTTTCCAACCCTGCCCTTCGACTCTTCGTTACTTCCTCCCTCTTCCTCTTGCTTTACTTCCTCCTCCTGCTCCGAAGGACGTTCCTCTCTCGCAACCTAAGGCATCGGAAAGTGATTCTGCTGAAAGTCTTTGTGTCGCTCGGCCAAGGACCTCTTGCCGGTCAAGGACTCCATTCGGCGGTCCGTGATGGCCACGAACGGAAGTCGCGACTGCCGGCGGCCGATTCCGCTTCCGACCAGCCCGGAAACGGGCGGGACGCCATTAGCGTTGCCAGGACTGTCCACCACGCGATGGTAAACGAAGGAGTTGAGCGGCGAGGGAGCTCCCCTCGGCGGAGATCCAGCGGCTACTGCTGCTCCCACTCCCCCGCCGGCCGCTCCAGCTGCGCCTGCCGATCCTGTCGCGTTTTGGGTCCAGCTACTCTGACCCCTGCCTGCCACATTGGCCACAAACTGGGCGCTGCGACTGCGCGGTGTTCCCAGGAAGCTTCCCGCTATGGCCGGGTACGAGGGCAGCTTGAAGAGAGCCGGCTTCGGGGTGGAGGTCGGGGCCACCACCACCTGCACCTTTCCGGGCCAGAAGTCCGAGGCCTTCGACTGCTGCACGGCCGGGGACTCGCCTTCCGGGGAGTCCTCCGGCAAGTGATTGCTGAACGGAGTGGTCACTCCCGCCTCCTCCACAAGGTCTTTGCTGCCCTTGTGCTCGGCGGCGCTCTTCTGCTGCGCGAACAGGTCCTCGAAGTGGTGCTGGTGGTAGCGACGCCGCTTCTCCTGCAAGTACTCGTCGTCCAGGTGGGGCGGCGGGGGACTGCCGGCCAAGCCCGCCGGCGGGAAGGCAGTGGGCGTGGGCAGGGTTCCCTCGAGCAGGTTCAGGAGCTGCTTGTTCCGCCGGTTGTACTTCTTGATATACGGGGGCAGGTTGGCCTCCTCGCCCCTCTCTTGCTGGGCCTCCTCCAGCTCGGCGGCGCTCTCGTAGTCGGCGTCCTCGTAGTCCTCGTACAGCTCCGGGTGGGCCTCGCGGTAGTGCTCGTCGTAGACCTGGAACTGCACCCGGGCTAGGTGCGGCCACTTGGCGTAGTAGCGTTCTAGGTGCTCCAGCTCGGTGATCTGGTGGCCCAGTTCCTGTTTCGGCGGCGGCAGGGGCGGAGTGGGCGTGGGTTGGGGTCCGGGCACAGATCCTGAGGGGGCTCCTGGAAGGGGTGCGGAAAGAGCTACTCCCATGGAGTTCTGGGCCGGGGGCTTCCTCTGGTAGGGGCTGCTGGGTCGCGAGCGCAAGTGGTTGGTTTTGTGGTTGCCCTGGTGGTGGTGATGATGGTGGTGATGGTTCTGCAGGTGGTGGTGGCTGAGGTGGTGGCCCTGGTGGTGGCCCGAGTGGTGACCCCGATGGTGGTGGTGCTTCAGCTCGACTCCGCTCTTGACGCCGTTCCTCAGAACCGGGCTGATCCTGCGATACCAGTTGCCATTGTCGTGGGCTATCAACCGCTCCATCTCCGTGCGGTGTTCCAGGTCCGGCTGATCCAGCTCCAGGTCCTGGACCGGCTCCTGCTTGTCGTAGTAGCTCACCTGGCCCTCGTAGAAGGGCTTCGCCGGGCGCAGGCCCAGGGCGAAGATGGGCGCGGAGTGGCCCAGAGGTCGCTGGTCCTCCTTATCCTTATCCTGCTGCCTTTCCCGCTCCCGCTCCCGCTCCAAGGCCTTTTCCTTCTCCAGCTTCTGAAGATGTCGCGACGACAGTGTTCCGGGCGTGGAGGCCACCTGCCACTTCAGGTAGTCCTTGTAGCGCTTCTTGTGGCTCTTGTGTCCTGTCCGCTGGCGGCTGCGACGCAGCGCCTTGAACCGCTCGAAGGCGCTGGCAGGGGTGGGCGTGGCTGCTGTCAAGGAGCCTGGAAAGAAACAGAAAACAGTGAGAGTCTTTGTTAGTCACCGCACGCCGCTCCGGGGCTCGGAAGTAATAGATTTCTATTAGCCTGGCGGACATCTAGAGATGCCCATTGAATTGGGAGGTCCGGTAGGTATGCCCTTGCTGGTAAAGGACTTGCCAGACTTCGCCTTTAGTCCGTGGATTTCGAAGGGTATTTGTCTTCCAGGGTACCTAATGTTTCTAGAAGCGGCATCTTTTCCTCGCCTCGTGGGCCCGCCTCAGTGCTGGATCCTGAGATCCTTACAAACCACACCAAATCCCCAATCCCAACACAAATTCATTTCATTTTGATTTGTGGCAGCGAGGGAGGCGCGGACAGTCATAAAACGGTGCTGGATGACTGGCAGCGCAACTGCTGCGGCGACCCTCGGTTGGGCTTTCAATTTTAGTCCTGGCACGTCCGCCCCCTCCCGCGTCCGCCACCGCCCTTCGGAGCAGCTCGGAGCAGTTCATTTCGAGGAGATTTTGTTGCTTCCGCTGTCTGGGAATCCTAAGTCGTACATATACACAATATTTTGCTATTTTGCGGGCTTTATTGTTTAATGGCAACAGGAAGGGAATGGGGAACGGGGAGAGAGGCCGGGCCTGCACTGGGCCACCGGGGTGTGGGAGCAGGACTCCTTCCGTTTGACTTCCTTGGCCAGGAATTGAAACATTTGCATGAATTGGGGACTGGAGCAGGAAGCTATCGCCTAAAAATTCGGCACTTTCGGCTTTAAGAATTGAATTTGCGGAATTCGGCAAACTACCTCGCTCCATCTGCTCCATCACTGCCTGTCTCCTCATCCCCCTCCGAAGGGTCTTCGCTGGAAAATGCTTTGGGGATTTCCTCCACATATTTTCAATTTACGGCACACACCCGACCGCACACACATGGCCCTGACTTTGACGGGATCTCTGGCAGAGAGGTCTGGCAGGAGCTGGGAGTGGAATGCGGCACAGTGGAATGGAAGCTGACCAGAATGGACAGCGGAAAATCAGGAAAAGCTATTCACCCAGGAAGTTGGCCAAAGGATGCAGGGAAACTAATCGAAGGACCTGTGTGGGGAGTGCACTCTTGGATGTGTTACCTTAGGATCGTTGAAAGGCAAGATCTCGAAAATATCGAACAGGTATATGTTCCTTCCTTAGAGCTACAACCCACTGTGCCACGTCCTGGCTCCTGGTGTTTATTTCACAATTTTTTATTTATTTTTGTGTTAGTTCTTTGCCGAGTCCTTGGACTTACCCGAGTGATATGGCTGCGGTCCAGAATCCAAATCGGATTCCAATTTGCCGGCCCCGAAGCCTTCCGAATTCCCGTCCCTCTCGTCTGGCTTCTCCGCCGGAATCTGCCACTGCCTCCGCTCCTCCGGCGGCGGTTGGGGCTCGGAGTACTCGTCGTCCAGGAAGCGGGAGGAGGAGGACGCTCCCCGCCAGTCGGTGGCATTCCGTCTGGGCTGCTGGCCACTCAAGTAATTTTCCTCCGACTTTTCCGGATCGTATGTGGCCAGCTTTTGGTTGTAGTGGCTCCCCGTATCGTAGTAGTGCAGCTCGCCCACGTTGGCAGAGTCCTCCTGCTCCTGCTGCTGCTGCTCCTTGATCCTGGCCATTTCATAATATCTATTTTCCGGTCTCTGAGGCTTCTTTGGCCCAAAAGCATTTCCATGGCGCTTCAGTTTGCGGCCAATTGTTGGTTGCTGTTGGGGAGTCCTTGAAGTTCGGAAAGTTGTGGTTGTCCTCGGGGCAGTTGTGCTGCTTGTGGTGGATGTCCTTGCTGTTGTGGTGCTGCTGGTGGAGGTGGTTGTGGGCAAAGTTGTTGGCTCCGTCGTGGTTGTCGGCGGGTAGTATCTCTTGGCCAATTCATCATTGTCAATGGACGACTTGATGTCCTCCTCCTCCTCCTCGTCCTCGTCCTCCTGCTCCTGTTCCTCCTCCTGTTCCTGCTGCTCCGGGTGCTGGTCCGATTCCTCATCATTATCCAGATTGTCCTCGATATCGCCAATGGCCGTCTCACCTGTCTTCACCTGCTCCGCCTCGATGGGTTTATTAAATTTTCGTTCGTTTAATATTTCAATAGAATCAAACAGCTGCGGCGAGGACGGGTCCTGCTCCCTCGACTCCTGGCCGTCCTTGGGATGCTCCTTCTGTTGATTTTGCTGTTCGTGCATGTTCTTTAATTTTTTATACGAAAAACTTTGCCTGCCAAAGTTCGCGCTATCCTCCTGGTCCTCCAAGGAGGAGGATGCGAGTTTTGTCGGAAAATCCGCTCCTCCGTCCCCGCCATTGGCTTTCCTTGGCTGCCCGGCAGCGGGGGCTGGGGGAGGAGCCTCCTCATTGGCAACTCGCTCTTTATTGTTTTTCAATTTGTAGTTGTAGTGGCTTAAATTGTTCTTCCTGCCCTTGTCCTTGCCCTTATCCTTATCCCTAGCCCAGTCCTTATCCTTGGAGCGCTTGCCGCCATTGTTGTTTGGGTGCTTCTTAGCGTCCAGGTAGGCACTGAGGTTCCTCGCAGTGGGCCTCTGAGATTCGAGTACCTGCAAGTGAATTGAAGCATTAGACAGTGTATTGTGTGGCTTTACGGCATAAGGATACTATAAGGATTCAAAAACTAAAGCATAACCATCATGGAAGTCAAGTTTCTTGAGATATTTTGTTCAGTGCACAAGGGCATGGTTCTCAGAGCCAAATAAAATCCGAGCCAAAGACTCGAGAACTCCTTTCCTCCCTGCCAGTTGCCAGTCCCCCGCAAGGAGCTCGCTGCAACGACCTGAGGTTCGGGGCGGGCTCATGTGTAGTTTTGACAATAAAATGAAAGTTTTATTTCTAGTTCTCAGCAGCTGCAACTCAAGTGTCTGCACAATCTTTGATTAGGCCAGGGGCAGCAGGGGCACTTATTCCATGGCTGTTTTGTGTTAAATTGTGGGATTCTAAACTGGATTCGAGTGGCCGGCTCTGCTCGGTCTCGTTTCTTGCTCAAGTGAGCTTCAATGTAGGCTCTTTCTTTGCCTGAAAAGTAATTTGACTCGCCCGCCAGCATTGTGCGACATTTCAATGGACATCCTTCGGGCCAGGGGCTCCTAGGGGGAGGGGCTCCTCGTGGCGGGTGCGGGTGCGGCTGCGGGGGCTGTGGTTTGGGGCTGGGGTCAATGGTGGAGCAACCTCCTTTCGGTTCAATAGAACTGACCTCATTCGGCACGGACTTGAATGTAGGCCCGGCCGGCCACTCCATAAAGAATCTATATACGAAGGCACTTGTGCTTCGATGCCTACACTTGAGAAAATATCGTGTTCCGCCACAAACCAATAGCAGAGTCAACAGTGGAGGTGTACTCACAATATCGGCTGCCTCGGAGGCATCGTCCTCGGACTCGTCCTGCTCCTGATCCTCCTCAGCGGGGATCTCCTTCTCGTCTGGGTCTTGATCCTCGTCCTGGTTCTGGTTCTGGCTCTGGAGGGGCCCCAGGGGTGCCGCGGGATACTGCAGCTGGGGGGAGACGCCGGCATCCTCGTCTTCAATGTCACCGTCGTGCTGGTCGAATATGTCCTCCGGAATGGAGGCCTCCTCTTGCAAATTGAAATCTGAAGAAAAAGGGGGGACGAGATGAGTGACGGGGAGGGACTCGAAAAGGACACAGATGCCCGTGTATGGAAAATAAAACAGAAAGGTCAGAGCAAGAACATGAAAGGACAAAAAATGCAGTGCGTGTGTGTGTTTGTGTGTGTCCTTTTTGCCTTTTGGTTAAATAAAAGTAAGCTGCTTGAATTGACTTCCACTCTTCCACTCCTGAGTCCTGGCCCAGGTGGGCGCGTGTGAGTGTGTGGGTGTGTAGATCCTGCATGCACCTGACCTGAACAAAATAGGTTTTTACTCATGCCTGAATAGACGAGAATATTTTCGTGCCAGTGGCGGGGCTCCTTTATGTCCTGTCATTGACTGAATTGCCATTCCAGGACGAAAGTCTGCCAGTGTCTCTATAAAAATAAAAAGGACTTGTGGCCCGATGGGCGATAAAAGACATCACAAATTGCGAGTGAAATTTCCATCCATCCATCCATCCATCCGAGGCAAGGACACCGAAAGTATGTGAAGTATTTCGAGGGCCACAAACGATTCCTTTTATTCCGGCAGTGCACTGACAGTCCACTGTCACTTGGCTGGCCGGAAGAAGGGCTTCCGTCCTGCTTCCCGGCCATTGTCCACACCTGGCGACGGAGTCCAGTCAAGTTAATAATTTGGCCGGCCCAGCTGCTAACATTTCAACTACTCCCCTCCGAGGTCAGAGGGCAGAGGGCAGAGTTATGGAAATATTATTCAGCACGCCTTTTATTAAGGCCGCTTGTTTTTTGTGTGGGCCCCCCGACTAATTAAATTCTTTTTACTGTGATTAAATTAACACAAGCTCTGCAAACACGGCCAGGAGTACGGCCAATCTCGGGAGACAGAGTCGGCCTGCCCCGGCTCCTGAAGGACCTGCCCCTCCCGCCGCCACAGCCAGGACACTGAAAAGCAAAGTCGAGCTGAAGAGCAACAGAAAATGCGAAATAAAATCACGCAAATGCTTTTTATGTCCCTCGACGCTCTGCGGCGACACGTTATGGTGCAGGAGCAGGAGCAGGAGCACAAGGACAGCAACAGAGCTGGTCCGCTCAAGTGGGCGTCCCATTGAGGTTGTCGTGAAGGCACAGTGGGTTGCACATGTTTTCTAGACGAAATCAGGATATTTCTCATTATCCTTGAACCGGAATCCTGTCCCAGTGACGGGACCACTGTGCCTCAGTGTGTCATCGCCATTGTTGGCCCGACTGTCGAGTGGATGGTTGCTTCATCTGTAATGGGGGGGGCCCTGTGCCGCCAGATCCTCCGCCTCGGCAGCGACTGTTCCATGCCATAATGAATAAATGTCGCATTAATTTGCACGCAGCCCCGGCTCCTGGGCGGGGCTCGCCGGGTCCCGTCCCCTCCACACTGACTTTGCTTGTTTTTCTTCGGAGCCGGCTAGACAAACAGCGCAAATCCATGCCCAACACTGAGCCAAACACACGTACCCCCGCCCGGGACGTGCCTGAATGTCATACGGCATCGCGTAAACAAACTGACCCCACTTGGGCCCCCTCCCCGGCCCCTCCTCGGTGCATATTTGAATTTTGTGGCACTCTAGAGTTTAATTATTATGCTCGTAATAAGCATGCTGCATATTTTAGCAGCACGGCCCTCGCTCAACCCTTGCCCCCAGCCCCAGCCCCGGGTCGGCTCGGCTCGGTCCGGCAATTTCCTCTATCCACTTTGGGCTAATTAATAGACAGGCTGGACAGGCGGATAGCTAACAGGTGGACGCCGGACAGATGATTCAGCAGCTAGGGGAGCGTAGCTTTAAGCCTTCCTGCCTTAATTAACCCATTATGGCCTGTTGATTTTCAGCCCGCTCTTTGCACCTTTGGCGCTCACAACTTTTAGCATAATTATCCAGCGATCTATTTGTCCGTGAACATTTTTCCAGTTTTCCTTTTTAAGAGCAGCCCGGAAAGTGCACAAAGCCGTGCAGCGAAACTAAATGAAATAATTAAAGCGATTAGGCCTGAATTCTGGCCAGGCTGTTGTAATTAAAGGGGCGCCCAGATAGCCCGTTTGGTTATTCGATTGAATGGAGAGCTGGCCTTCCCCGGCGGAGTGCGGACTCCGAATAGTGCGCTATACTTTGTGCAAAGCCGCCGCCTCCTGCCGGGCATTTGTCATTGAAATTTATTTAGTGCATAGTTGGCGGCAAGACAACAATGGCGACCACAAAAGCCACTAAAGTCTAATTAAAATCGTAGCAATGTGCGGGCCGGGCCGGGCCGGGCCGGTCCTTAAAAGCACATTTAAATGGAAAGTTGGAATTTGTTTGGTTCTCCGGCCAAATGCAAAAGTTATCCGTTCCGCTGACGTCGAACGGAGGAAACTTTCTGCTGCTTCTGCTGCTGCGCCACGGGTCGTATGCGTAATGTATGTCGGTGGCAGTGGCTTGGCTTTGATGTTTTGTCAATAAAATAACAAACGAAACTGTTACGTGTGCGTGGGACGGATGTGATGACATTGAAGTCGCCTTCCGACTGGATGGAGGTTGGGAAAACTTCGACTGTGGAATCATATCTCGAACCTGGTGTTCCATTTTCCATCCGTGGACTGCCGCGGATTACCCCGCCCCATTTCCGCAGAAACATCCTTAACCCTCGACCTAAACTATTCATCGATGTCATGGAATATTTAAACGTAAGCTTAGCTAATGCTCCGCATGCCCCAGAAAACACATTGTTGTTCTGCCGGATGCCTGGAAAATGCCGAATATCCAAAAGCCTCCCATTTAAATCGGCTTAATGCCCCGCCTCCCGCCGCCCTCCTGCTCCAAAAACACACACACACACACGGCAGGACATTTGCATTTTTATGATGCTGAAATTGCAACATATTCCCCCGAAAGAACAGGAAAAATTGTTTCAAAATACGATAAATATACAACACAGAGCGGGCCCCACAGACTCGCTTAGCCATCAAGTTTTGGGAAACAACAAGTCCTCCATAATGCCAACTTTACCTTTTTGTTCCGCCCACTCGATGGGAAAGGTCCAGCAGGAGGGGGAGTTGGCATTTTGCATTAAAAAGTGCCACGGAATGTGTTTAATAAACCGACAAAGACATTGTCGTCCTTTCGTCCCGCCTCCTGGCCCCGAGGCTTTAAGGAATGTATCCGAGTTGGAATTCGATTTGGGAAAGAGTCCTCGGCCAGGACGAGTGTCAACGATAGACAAATAAAAGGAGATACACATTTATGGAATATGTTGCATGTCCAGGACGGACGGGACGAGAAGCCGCCTTGTTCGGAGAACAGAAGGCCGAAGCAACAGGGCCGGAAGTGGGAAAGGCTCTCCCTCTGGCTGAGAAGGACACGGAATTTCTCTAATATATGTATTCTGGATATTTACGAGGCCCGCGCTGCCTCGGTGTTTTTGTGGGCCGGCCAACCTGTTGTTTCCCTCGTTTTATGCCTTTGATTTGCTTTTATTTCGTGCGCTTTATGGCTGCCACAATGTGTGGCATGGCAGGCATTTAATGCCACCGAGAAAGCAATTTGCCACACAGATGGGCGGCGGCGAGAAGGAAATAAATAAGCGACGGAAAACGATGCGGAAGAGCCGTGTGTGGTGACTTAAGCTAAGCCGATTTCTTTCATTTCAGTTCATTTAAGCCCCAGCCCTGGCTTCTCCTCTGGCCTGCCTCCTTGCGGAGCCAATGACCAAGTAGGCAGAGTCCTTGCCACTTTGTGTCACTTCCTGCCACACTTTCCCGACAAATTTGATTCACTTCCAAGTAATTATATTGCAAAACTTGCCGGTTCAGCCGCAAAAAATGGACTCCAGACTCCGGTTTGGGGGCGAGGACTCATGTGAAATGTCCATTAAACCGATTACAGTCCTGGGGTCCAGTCCAGACCACACCCACGCCCCCTCCCCCGCCATCTGCTGACGCTTCATCAACTTTTCGGGCTTTGTGCCCAGTTGAGTGTTAAGCGTTTTGCCCCAGCCCCCCGGCCGCTGTCGGAGGAGGGCACACAACATGGCCAGCGCCAGGACACACAGGCTCCAGACATGGCCAAACACAAACACAAACTGAAACACACGCACATGGGAGTGTTTACAGGCCTTTACAAGGCAGCTGCGTGGCCGGGACGAGCAATTAATTGAACTCCGGCCAGGAGCAGGACTGCCGGGAGTCCGGCCCGGCCTCGGAGCTCATAAAATCTGACTGTGCTGGGGATCATCGAGCCAACAAGATATTTATTTTTCAAAGGAGTCTTCAAGGACAAGGAACTTCTACTCGGGGCCACCATTTGTATCCTTGGTAATCGCAACACTTCCATTATTATTGGCATTTAAGATTGCCAAGCCCTTGAAGACCTCAAGGACAGAGTCACTGGTTTTTTCTTCGAGAGCCATGTGGCAGGAGTTCCATGCCCCCTGGTGGCAATAACAGTAACACTTTGGGCAACAGTCGTAGGCTGGTGCAAACACATGTCCTGTTTAGTCCTTGCCAGCCCCGCCCGCCGGGGCGTCATAAGACGTACGTATACAGTCGAGTACTTCCGCCTCCCTGGGATGATTGGGGCTTTGTTGGGACTAAACTTCATTGCCGGCAGGAAGGAAACAACAAATTGGAGCAAAAGGGAAATAGTTTCACAAATTTAATAAACTAATTAATTTGCGAAACTCTTTCGGGGGGAAAGCGTCCCCTAGTCCCTCAGTCCCTCCGACAGAGACTCCAGAGCAGTCTTCTTGGCCCGAAAGTTGCACCCACAAAGTGTCCAAACTCCTGATGGATTGGGCTCCACCCGGCCCCAGCCCACCCAGCCCGGGAGTGTGTCACATCCAATCTGTGGATCTAAACTGATACAACTCCTCTCCCTGCCTGCCTGCCTGGCAGGAAAACATCATTCACCAACCGATGAAAGTTTCCACTTGCCAGTTTCCAGCTCCGTCTGCGAAACTTTTCACTTTGCAATCAGCCAGTTGGGGGACTCGTCGGATTCGGTAGGGCTCTCGGCGTGCTGTGGCATTATGCAAACCCACGCCGTCCTAGTCCTACTTGTAGTTGTCCTGTTTGGAGCTGTTGCGGCATCAGCTTCAGCTGTTTTTCCCCATAATGCCATCATAAACGGGCCACAGATACTCGTTTTCGCAGGACATGTGTGCGCTCGACTGTTGGCCATTTGTTCTGCGAGTCCTGTTTAGATCCTGCTCCTTCTCCTCCTCCTCCTCCTGCTCCTGATGCCGTGTCTGTCTCTGTCCAAATGACAAACTCCGCCAACTACCGGAGACACGAAGCAGGCAACTAGGAAACTGGATGGCAGATGGAATTGAAATATGAGGCCTTTCTAAACGCTTTCCGTGCCACCATTGGGCAGCATCGCTTCAGCCACAAGTTCTGGGAATTAATATTATTTAAGAGGCTATATCGAAACTAATTTATTCCGTTTGGGAATCGGGTCGGAATCGTCAGAGATATAGTCGTGGGATAAAAAATGGTATCATCTGAGGCTTAATTGTGGATCACAAGTAACTTAGTCTACGAATCTTATGAGGTATTCCGCCTTAAATCGGATGCCCATTACCAGAGATATAGCTTTCCAAAATGGGCCTATTAAGACATCCAGGATTTCCCAAAAAGGGGTCACTCCATAATAACTAGGATATGCTGGAGCATCCGGCAACTGATGTGTCACTTGGCATTGAAATGTGGTCCCAAATGCTTGAGATTCCTTCGAAAATCGAAAGTAAATTGGAGATTTTCGCCCTGTCGGCCATTCAAAACAGGCTAAATGGGCGTATAATTAATATTTGCCGACAGACAGCTGGCAGACAAAGTCGGAGCCAGAGCCGGGAGCCAGAGCCGGGAGCCGGGGCCGGAGACCAAAGCGACATAAATAAATCACCGGGCTGTCAGTGTTTTGGTTTGGATTTTACAAGCTGCTGTCAACGCGGCCGAGACGGGGGGGAAGAGATGGGAGCATATCGATTTAATTAAATATTAATCCTGGCAGGTCGCGGGTGGCCACGGTGCGTATGAGTGCGTATGCCGGGGGCCTGAACACAAAAAATGTGTGTGCCACAATTCGGGGGGCAGACAGACAGACAGACAGTGCCACCTGTGAGGTCGTGAGGAAAATGGCCTCACAAATTGCCTCTCTTTCGGATTTCAGACTTCTGCTTTCAGCTTTCGGCTTTCGGTGGGATTTCTTGGCTGGCTTCGTCTTTGCACTCTGCCATATTGATTATTAATTTCTATTCGGAGTCCTATTTTTATGAAGCAGGAGCAGGACCACGCAATATTGGCCAGAATTCAAGGACACGAAATGGAATTTGCTACGTGCCACCGTGGAAAGCGCCCCAAATCCACAGGACGAAGGGACAACCAAACAAACAGAAACACTTGGAGAAAGAAAAACAAGCAAACTGAGAAGAGTGAGGGGAGTGGGAGGCAAAAAGGACTAAGGATAATGGGGCACAGGAGCTTAAAGGGCCAGGAACTTCAATGGAAGAATTATTTATTTTTGGGCTCTCTATTTATTTTCGCAGAAAACAAAAGGCCAAAGTACTAATTTCTGTTTCTTTAAGGACTCGCCAGAAACTAAAAAATAATGTATTCTGGCAGGTATTTGAAACAAGGACCATGACTGATGTCCTGCCACGCTTGCCTTCCTTTCAAGCATTTTTTGTGGGCTAGGCCGCACAATTTTCTGTTTATTGTGTGGGCGTGGGCGTGTGTGCTGGGATGTGTGCCAGTCAGGCAACAGCTGGGCCCCAAGGTCGTCCTTGCAGATATGGAGATAATGGTTAATGGATGGTTAATGCCACAGACCAGGATATGGAGCAGCCAAGCGGCATTAGGCACTAGGCAGTCTATTTATTTGTGGCCCATAAATCAAGCAAGTCCGGGCCTTCAAAAGTTTATCCAACTTCACAACTCAAAACAGTAGTTAAAAGGTGGCTGTAACTACTAAGTGGCCACGGGGCGTATGCGTTATATTGAAATCCAGAAGCTGTCGCGTATGGGTAATATTAAGTAGCCGCCCTGGGGTCGTGAAGAGTATTCCATATTTGGCTTTAAGGGGCTGCGGAGTTCCTTTCTCGTGCGTGCAAGGTCAGAAAGTCTGCAAAGTTGGGTTAATTGGGTTACCCATACAGGGGTATATACATATGTAGGGTGTATATTCAGTTATATGGCAGCAATACGATACAGTCCCCTATATGGCTCACAGTGATGGCTATGCCTTCCCCAATTCCCATCCGATTCCCAAGGGGAGTACCTTAAACGATTTCTGGGTCGATTTGCCACCATTCTGCATCAAAATCCAGAGACAAAATATAATATTTTTTAGATTTTTTGTCCATTTTTCGTGATGGGACCCCTTGAAAATGGGGTTTTCTTCTATAGGGTCTATAGGGTCTACTGCGATAGCGATATCTTCCCCAATTCCCATCCGATTCTCAAGCGGAGTACCCTAAACGATTTCTGGGTCGGTTTTCCTCCATTCTGCGTCAAAATCCAGGGACAAAATATTTTTTAGATTTTTTGTCCAATTTTCGTGATGGGACCCCTTGAAAATGGGGTTTTCTTCTATAGGGTCTATAGGGTCTACTGCGATAGCGATATCTTCCCCAATTCCCATGCGATTCTCAAGCGAAGTACCTTAAACGATTTCTGGGTCGATTTGCCACCATTCTGCATCAAAATCCAGAGACAAAATATTTTTTAGATTTTTTGTCCATTTTTCGTGATGGGATCCCTTGAAAATGGGGTTTTCCCCTATTGGGTCCACTGCGATGGCTATATCTTCCCCAATTCCCATCCGATTCTCAAGCGGAGTACCTTAAACGATTTCTGGGTCGATTTGCCACAATTCTGCATCAAAATCCAGGGACAAAATATTTTTTAGATTTTTTGTCCATTTTCCGTGATGGGACCCCTTGAAAATGGGGTTTTCCCCTATTGGGTCCACTGCGATGGCTATATCTTCCCCAATTCCCATCCGATTCCCAAGGGGAGTACCTTAAACGATTTCTGGATCGATTTGCCACCATTATGCGTCAAAATCCAGGGACAAAATATTTTTTAGATTTTTTGTCCATTTTCCGTGATGGGACCCCTTGAAAATGGGGTTTTCCCCTATTGGGTCCACTGCGATGGCTATATCTTCCCCAATTCCCATCCGATTCCCAAGGGGAGTACCTTAAACGATTTCTGGATCGATTTGCCACAATTCTGCATCAAAATCCAGAGACAAAATATTTTTTAGATTTTTTGTCCATTTTTCGTGATGGGACCCCTTGAAAATGGGGTTTTCCCCTATTGGGTCCACTGCGATGGCTATATCTTCCCCAATTCCCATCCGATTCTCAAGCGGAGTACCTTAAACGATTTCTGTGTCGATTTGGCACCATTATGCATCAAAATCCAGAGACAAAATATTTTTTAGATTTTTTGTCCATTTTTCGTGATGGGACCCCTTGAAAATGGGGTTTTCTTCTATAGGGTCCACTGCGATGGCTATATCTTCCACAATTCTCATCCGATTCT
This sequence comes from Drosophila pseudoananassae pseudoananassae, assembly GCA_018153035.1. Lineage (NCBI taxonomy): Eukaryota > Metazoa > Arthropoda > Insecta > Diptera > Drosophilidae > Drosophila > Drosophila pseudoananassae. The sequence continues at coordinate 731,348 of JAECXR010000023.1, read as the reverse complement.
CAAGCGGAGTACCTTAAACGATTTCTGGATCGATTTGGCACCATTATGCATCAAAATCCAGAGACAAAATATTTTTTAGATTTTTTGTCCATTTTTCGTGATGGGACCCCTTGAAAATGGGGTTTTCTTCTATAGGGTCTATAGGGTCTACTGCGATAGCGATATCTTCCCCAATTCTTATCCGATTCTCAAGCGGAGTACCTTAAACGATTTCTGTGTCGATTTGCCACCATTCTGCACCAAAATCCAGAGACAAAATATTTTTTAGATTTTTTGTCCATTTTTCGTGATGGGACCCCTTGAAAATGGGGTTTTCTTCTATAGGGTCCACTGCGATGGCTATATCTTCCCCAATTCCCATCCGATTCCCAAGGGCATTACCTTAAACGATTTCTGGATCGATTTGCCACCATTATGCGTCAAAATCCAGGGACAAAATATTTTTTAGATTTTTTGTCCATTTTTCGTGATGGGACCCCTTGAAAATGGGGTTTTCCCCTATTGGGTCCTCTGCGATGGCTATATCTTCCCCAATTCCCATCCGATTCTCAAGCGGAGTACCTTAAACGATTTCTGTGTCGATTTGCCACCATTCTGCATCAAAATCCAGAGACAAAATATTTTTTAGATTTTTTGTCCATTTTTCGTGATGGGACCCCTTGAAAATGGGGTTTTCTTCTATTGGGTCCACTGCGATAGCTATATCTTCCCAAATTCCCATCCGATTCTCAAGCGGAGTGCCTTAAACGGTTTCTGGATCGATTTGCCACCATTATGCGTCAAAATCCAGGGACAAAATATTTTTTAGATTTTTTGTCCATTTTTCGTGATGGGACCCCTTGAAAATGGGGTTTTCCCCTATTGGGTCCACTGCGATGGCTATATCTTCCCCAATTCCCATCCGATTCTCAAGCGGAGTACCTTAAACGATTTCTGGGTCGATTTGCCACCATTATGCGTCAAAATCCGGGGACAAAATATTTTTTAGATTTTTTGTCCATTTTTCGTGATGGGACCCCTTGAAAATGGGGTTTTCCCCTATTGGGTCCACTGCGATGGCTATATCTTCCCCAATTCCCATCCGATTCTCAAGCGGAGTACCTTAAACGATTTCTGGATCGATTTGCCACCATTATGCGTCAAAATCCAGGGACAAAATATTTTTTTGATTTTTTGTCCATTTTTCGTGATGGGACCCCTTGAAAATGGGGTTTTCCCCTATTGGGTCCGCTGCGATGGCTATATCTTCCCCAATTCCCATCCGATTCTCAAGCGGAGTACCTTAAACGATTTCTGTGTCGATTTGCCACCATTCTGCATCAAAATCCAGAGACAAAATATTTTTTAGATTTTTTGTCCATTTTTCGTGATGGGACCCCTTGAAAATGGGGTTTTCCCCTATTGGGTCCGCTGCGATGGCTATATCTTCCCCAATTCCCATCCGATTCTCAAGCGGAGTACCTTAAACGATTTCTGTGTCGATTTGCCACCATTCTGCATCAAAATCCAGAGACAAAATATTTTTTAGATTTTTTGTCCATTTTTCGTGATGGGACCCCTTGAAAATGGGGTTTTCCCCTATTGGGTCCTCTGCGATGGCTATATCTTCCCCAATTCCCATCCGATTCTCAAGCGGAGTACCTTAAACGATTTCTGGATCGATTTGCCACCATTATGCGTCAAAATCCAGGGACAAAATATTTTTTTGATTTTTTGTCCATTTTTCGTTATGGGACCCCTTGAAAATGGGGTTTTCCCCTATTGGGTCCACTGCGATGGCTATATCTTCCCCAATTCCCATCCGATTCTCAAGCGGAGTACCTTAAACGATTTCTGGGTCGATTTGCCACCATTCTGCATCAAAATCCAGGGACAAAATATTTTTTAGATTTTTTGTCCATTTTTCGTGATGAGACCCCTTGAAAATGGGGTTTTCCCCTATTGGGTCCACTGCGATGGCTATATCTTCCCCAATTCCCATCCGATTCTCAAGCGGAGTACCTTAAACGATTTCTGTGTCGATTTGCCACCATTCTGCATCAAAATCCAGGGACAAAATATTTTTTTGATTTTTTGTCCATTTTTCGTGATGGGACCCCTTGAAAATGGGGTTTTCTTCTATAGGGTCCAATGCGATGGCTATATCTTCCCCAATTCCCATCCGATTCTCAAGCGGAGTACCTTAAACGATTTCTGTGTCGATTTGCCACCATTCTGCATCAAAATCCGGGGACAAAATATTTTTTAGATTTTTTGTCCATTTTTCGTGATGGGACCCCTTGAAAATGGGGTTTTCTTCTATAGGGTCCAATGCGATGGCTATATCTTCCCCAATTCCCATCCGATTCTCAAGCGGAGTACCTTGAACGATTTCTGGGTCGATTTGCCACCATTCTGCATCAAAATCCGGGGACAAAATATTTTTTAGATTTTTTGTCCATTTTTCGTGATGAGACCCCTTGAAAATGGGGTTTTCCCCTATTGGGTCCACTGCGATGGCTATATCTTCCCCAATTCCCATCCGATTCTCAAGCGGAGTACCTTAAACGATTTCTGTGTCGATTTGCCACCATTCTGCATCAAAATCCAGGGACAAAATATTTTTTTGATTTTTTGTCCATTTTTCGTGATGGGACCCCTTGAAAATGGGGTTTTCTTCTATAGGGTCCACTGCGATGGCTATATCTTCCCCAATTCCCATCCGATTCTCAAGCGGAGTACCTTAAACGATTTCTGTGTCGATTTGCCACCATTCTCTATCGAAATACAGGGACAAAATATTTTTTAGATTTTTTGTCCATTTTTCGTGATGGGACCCCTTGAAAATGGGGTTTTCTTCTATAGGGTCCACTGCGATGGCTATATCTTCCCCAATTCCCATCCGATTCTCAAGCGGAGTACCTTGAACGATTTCTGGGTCGATTTGCCACCATTCTGCATCAAAATCCGGGGACAAAATATTTTTTAGATTTTTTGTCCATTTTCCGTGATGGGACCCCTTGAAAATGGGGTTTTCCCCTATTGGGTCCACTGCGATGGCTATATCTTCCACAATTCTCATCCGATTCTCAAGCGGAGTACCTTAAACGATTTCTGTGTCGATTTTCCACCATTCTCTATCGAAATACAGGGACAAAATATTTTTTAGATTTTTTGTCCATTTTTCGTGATGGGACCCCTTGAAAATGGGGTTTTCTTCTATTGGGTCCACTGCGATAGCTATATCTTCCCAAATTCCCATCCGATTCTCAAGCGGAGTGCCTTAAACGGTTTCTGGATCGATTTGCCACCATTATGCGTCAAAATCCAGGGACAAAATATTTTTTAGATTTTTTGTCCATTTTTCGTGATGGGACCCCTTGAAAATGGGGTTTTCTTCTATTGGGTCCACTGCGATAGCTATATCTTCCCCAATTCCCATCCGATTCTCAAGCGGAGTGCCTTAAACGGTTTCTGGATCGATTTGCCACCATTCTGCATCAAAATCCAGAGACAAAATATTTTTTAGATTTTTTGTCCATTTTTCGTGATGGGACCCCTTGAAAATGGGGTTTTCTTCTATTGGGTCCACTGCGATAGCTATATCTTCCCCAATTCCCATCCGATTCTCAAGCGGAGTGCCTTAAACGGTTTCTGGATCGATTTGCCACCATTCTGCATCAAAATCCAGAGACAAAATATTTTTTAGATTTTTTGTCCATTTTTCGTGATGGGACCCCTTGAAAATGGGGTTTTCCCCTATTGGGTCCACTGCGATGGCTATATCTTCCCCAATTCCCATCCGATTCTCAAGCGGAGTACCTTAAACGATTTCTGTGTCGATTTGCCACCATTCTGCATCAAAATCCAGGGACAAAATATTTTTTAGATTTTTTGTCCATTTTTCGTGATGGGACCCCTTGAAAATGGGGTTTTCTTCTATAGGGTCCACTGCGATGGCTATATCTTCCCCAATTCCCATCCGATTCTCAAGCGGAGTACCTTAAACGATTTCTGTGTCGATTTGCCACCATTCTGCATCAAAATCCAGGGACAAAATATTTTTTAGATTTTTTGTCCATTTTTCGTGATGGGACCCCTTGAAAATGGGGTTTTCTTCTATTGGGTCCACTGCGATAGCTATATCTTCCCCAATTCCCATCCGATTCTCAAGCGGAGTGCCTTAAACGGTTTCTGGATCGATTTGCCACCATTCTGCATCAAAATCCAGAGACAAAATATTTTTTAGATTTTTTGTCCATTTTTCGTGATGGGACCCCTTGAAAATGGGGTTTTCTTCTATTGGGTCCACTGCGATAGCTATATCTTCCCCAATTCCCATCCGATTCTCAAGCGGAGTGCCTTAAACGGTTTCTGGATCGATTTGCCACCATTCTGCATCAAAATCCAGAGACAAAATATTTTTTAGATTTTTTGTCCATTTTTCGTGATGGGACCCCTTGAAAATGGGGTTTTCCCCTATTGGGTCCTCTGCGATGGCTATATCTTCCCCAATTCCCATCCGATTATCAAGCGGAGTACCTTAAACGATTTCTGTGTCGATTTGCCACCATTCTGCATCAAAATCCAGGGACAAAATATTTTTTAGATTTTTTGTCCATTTTTCGTGATGGGACCCCTTGAAAATGGGGTTTTCCCCTATTGGGTCCACTGCGATGGCTATATCTTCCCCAATTCCCATCCGATTCTCAAGCGGAGTACCTTAAACGATTTCTGTGTCGATTTGCCACCATTCTGCATCAAAATCCAGGGACAAAATATTTTTTAGATTTTTTGTCCATTTTTCGTGATGGGACCCCTTGAAAATGGGGTTTTCTTCTATAGGGTCCACTGCGATGGCTATATCTTCCCCAATTCCCATCCGATTCTCAAGCGGAGTACCTTAAACGATTTCTGGATCGATTTGCCACCATTCTGCATCAAAATCCAGAGACAAAATATTTTTTAGATTTTTTGTCCATTTTTCGTGATGGGACCCCTTGAAAATGGGGTTTTCTTCTATTGGGTCCACTGCGATAGCTATATCTTCCCCAATTCCCATCCGATTCTCAAGCGGAGTGCCTTAAACGGTTTCTGGATCGATTTGCCACCATTCTGCATCAAAATCCAGAGACAAAATATTTTTTAGATTTTTTGTCCATTTTTCGTGATGGGACCCCTTGAAAATGGGGTTTTCCCCTATTGGGTCCTCTGCGATGGCTATATCTTCCCCAATTCCCATCCGATTATCAAGCGGAGTACCTTAAACGATTTCTGTGTCGATTTGCCACCATTCTGCATCAAAATCCAGGGACAAAATATTTTTTAGATTTTTTGTCCATTTTTCGTGATGGGACCCCTTGAAAATGGGGTTTTCCCCTATTGGGTCCACTGCGATGGCTATATCTTCCCCAATTCCCATCCGATTCTCAAGCGGAGTACCTTAAACGATTTCTGGATCGATTTGCCACCATTCTGCATCAAAATCCAGAGACAAAATATTTTTTAGATTTTTTGTCCATTTTTCGTGATGGGACCCCTTGAAAATGGGGTTTTCCCCTATTGGGTCCTCTGCGATGGCTATATCTTCCCCAATTCCCATCCGATTATCAAGCGGAGTACCTTAAACGATTTCTGTGTCGATTTGCCACCATTCTGCATCAAAATCCAGGGACAAAATATTTTTTAGATTTTTTGTCCATTTTTCGTGATGGGACCCCTTGAAAATGGGGTTTTCCCCTATTGGGTCCACTGCGATGGCTATATCTTCCCCAATTCCCATCCGATTCTCAAGCGGAGTACCTTAAACGATTTCTGTGTCGATTTGCCACCATTCTGCATCAAAATCCAGAGACAAAATATTTTTTAGATTTTTTGTCCATTTTTCGTGATGGGACCCCTTGAAAATGGGGTTTTCCCCTATTGGGTCCTCTGCGATGGCTATATCTTCCCCAATTCCCATCCGATTATCAAGCGGAGTACCTTAAACGATTTCTGTGTCGATTTGCCACCATTCTGCATCAAAATCCAGGGACAAAATATTTTTTAGATTTTTTGTCCATTTTTCGTGATGGGACCCCTTGAAAATGGGGTTTTCCCCTATTGGGTCCACTGCGATGGCTATATCTTCCCCAATTCCCATCCGATTCTCAAGCGGAGTACCTTAAACGATTTCTGTGTCGATTTGCCACCATTCTGCATCAAAATCCAGGGACAAAATATTTTTTAGATTTTTTGTCCATTTTTCGTGATGGGACCCCTTGAAAATGGGGTTTTCTTCTATAGGGTCCACTGCGATGGCTATATCTTCCCCAATTCCCATCCGATTCTCAAGCGGAGTACCTTAAACGATTTCTGGATCGATTTGCCACCATTCTGCATCAAAATCCAGAGACAAAATATTTTTTAGATTTTTTGTCCATTTTTCGTGATGGGACCCCTTGAAAATGGGGTTTTCTTCTATTGGGTCCACTGCGATAGCTATATCTTCCCCAATTCCCATCCGATTCTCAAGCGGAGTGCCTTAAACGGTTTCTGGATCGATTTGCCACCATTCTGCATCAAAATCCAGAGACAAAATATTTTTTAGATTTTTTGTCCATTTTTCGTGATGGGACCCCTTGAAAATGGGGTTTTCCCCTATTGGGTCCTCTGCGATGGCTATATCTTCCCCAATTCCCATCCGATTATCAAGCGGAGTACCTTAAACGATTTCTGTGTCGATTTGCCACCATTCTGCATCAAAATCCAGGGACAAAATATTTTTTAGATTTTTTCCCCTATTGGGTCCTCTGCGATGGCTATATCTTCCCCAATTCCCATCCGATTATCAAGCGGAGTACCTTAAACGATTTCTGTGTCGATTTGCCACCATTCTGCATCAAAATCCAGGGACAAAATATTTTTTAGATTTTTTGTCCATTTTTCGTGATGGGACCCCTTGAAAATGGGGTTTTCCCCTATTGGGTCCACTGCGATGGCTATATCTTCCCCAATTCCCATCCGATTCTCAAGCGGAGTACCTTAAACGATTTCTGTGTCGATTTGCCACCATTCTGCATCAAAATCCAGAGACAAAATATTTTTTAGATTTTTTGTCCATTTTTCGTGATGGGACCCCTTGAATATGGGGTTTTCCCCTATTGGGTCCTCTGCGATGGCTATATCTTCCCCAATTCCCATCCGATTATCAAGCGGAGTACCTTAAACGATTTCTGTGTCGATTTGCCACCATTCTGCATCAAAATCCAGGGACAAAATATTTTTTAGATTTTTTGTCCATTTTTCGTGATGGGACCCCTTGAAAATGGGGTTTTCCCCTATTGGGTCCACTGCGATGGCTATATCTTCCCCAATTCCCATCCGATTCTCAAGCGGAGTACCTTAAACGATTTCTGTGTCGATTTGCCACCATTCTGCATCAAAATCCAGGGACAAAATATTTTTTAGATTTTTTGTCCATTTTTCGTGATGGGACCCCTTGAAAATGGGGTTTTCTTCTATAGGGTCCACTGCGATGGCTATATCTTCCCCAATTCCCATCCGATTCTCAAGCGGAGTACCTTAAACGATTTCTGGATCGATTTGCCACCATTCTGCATCAAAATCCAGAGACAAAATATTTTTTAGATTTTTTGTCCATTTTTCGTGATGGGACCCCTTGAAAATGGGGTTTTCCCCTATTGGGTCCACTTCGATGGCTATATCTTCCCCAATTCGCATCCGATTCTCAAGCGGAGTACCTTAAACGATTTCTGGGTCGATTTGCCATAATTCTGCATCAAAATCCAGAGACACAATATTTTTTAGATTTTTTGTCCATTTTTCGTGATGGGACCCCTTGAAAATGGGGTTTTCCCCTATTGGGTCCACTGCGATGGCTATATTTTCCCCAATTCCCATCCGATTCTCAAGCGGAGTACCTTAAACGATTTCTGGGTCGATTTGCCACCATTCTGCATCAAAATCCAGAGACACAATATTTTTTAGATTTTTGTCCATTTTTCGTGATGGGACCCCTTGAAAATGGGGTTTTCCCCTATTGGGTCCACTGCGATGGCTATATCTTCCCCAATTCGCATCCGATTCTCAAGCGGAGTACCTTAAACGATTTCTGGATCGATTTGCCACCATTCTGCATCAAAATCCAGAGACACAATATTTTTTAGATTTTTTGTCCATTTTTCGTGATGGGACCCCTTGAAAATGGGGTTTTCCCCTATTGGGTCCACTGCGATGGCTATATTTTCCCCAATTCCCATCCGATTCTCAAGCGGAGTACCTTAAACGATTTCTGGGTCGATTTGCCACCATTCTGCATCAAAATCCAGAGACACAATATTTTTTAGATTTTTTGTCCATTTTTCGTGATGGGACCCCTTGAAAATGGGGTTTTCCCTATTGGGTCCACTGCGATGGCTATATCTTCCCCAATTCGCATCCGATTCTCAAGCGGAGTACCTTAAACGATTTCTGGGTCGATTTGCCATAATTCTGCATCAAAATACAGGGACAAAATATTTTTTAGATTTTTTGTCCATTTTTCGTGATGGGACCCCTTGAAAATGGGGTTTTCCCCTATAAGGCCCAGAATGATGGCTATACCTTCCCCAATCCTCAGTCGATTTTTAAGCCGAGCACTAACTTAATAGTTAGCAATGCCCCAGACCTGGCCAGAATTTCCCAGTAAGCCCCATTATTTTTCCGCCGTTTTTCCACCCACACTCACTGTTTGGTGATGTGGCTCCACGACCCCTCTTGGTGACTTGCGTGCTTAGGCCCAACAAAGTATCGGCCAACACGCCAGCAGCTCCTCCCCTCCCAGCTCCAGCTCCTCCCACTCGTGTCCTGGCAAAAGCTTTCAGCATTTTTTGTTTTGTGATTAATGAGCATAATTTTGGAAATGAAGTTTCAAAAACGGTCGACGTTGGCAGCTTCTGCTTCCTCTTGGCTTGGCCGTGTTGTGCATCCTATGGGGCTCCTCCTTGTGGAACATGTCTACTAGTGCCGCGTCCTGCATCTCGGAGTCCTGGAGCCTTCGTGGAGTGTGCCAACAGTAATTATAAGTATGAGTCCCGCCCCCGCACGCCTACCAGCCTGACACTCTTCCCTGCTGCACTGCGAGAAAGGGCTCTTGTTGTGGCACGTGGCACCGCTAGCCCTCTGGCCGTGCTTTCTCTCAGTGTAAAATGAATAAAATTTATGGGAACATGGAGGCAGCAAAAATTTCGCCATAACGATAATTAGTTTCGTTTCTTGTCTCTTGCAAGTTCTGCGAACTGCGTTTTGCATTGCAGCCCCCTCCCCCTTGTAGACATACGCTTATGGCGTGCACTTTACACTGCACTACATGAGCCAGAAGAGACAAGAAAACGAAATGGAATGGCGGCGAATTAGGTTTGTTCCTCGCTTGGGAGAGCGAGGGAGGGTGGGTGTTGCAGTGGCGCCCAGCCCTTTGATTAATTGCATTGAGCCACCCCCTCTCCTTCCTCCTCCTCTGATCCTCTTTCCAGGACTCTTCTCTCCTCGAATATTAAATTGTTGCCAGCGAGGGCAAGAAAACGCGGAGGGGGAATAAGTCTTGGGTTCTTTCGCCTCCTTGAGGGTCCTTCATTCGAAAGGCATTTAAAAGGCGCAATAAAACGGTAAAGGACGAATCGATAGGTAAATCATTGGAAGGACTTGATTGCCGGAGGAGCTGCTGGCGTGCTTGATTTTCGATTTTAATTGCCATGGGAAGGAGTAGGAGCGGATCGGGCGGCCAGTCCTGGCGAGGTCCTTGCCCAGCCCGGGGATCGGTATGCCCGGAGAGGGAGTACCAATCGACCCGAATAGCCTGAGACGATCACCACATAAATCACAGCTGGCCCAAGGGATAGAGGCCTGGGTAGGACACCACACATCTCGGCCAATTGCTTGTCAAATCTTAGAGCCGGCGCATGACCTCCTTCGGGCTCACTCACTTTCTTGTTTTATTTTTAATGGACTCTATAATGCGCTAGTGTCAAGGACTTTTTTTTGTTTTGGTCTTTTGGCCAAATTCGCAGTGCAGAAATAGCCACGAGTACCTCTCTTTGTCGGCCATAAATGACTCATTTGTATTCATTGTTCCTGCTGCGGTATGAAAGTGCAAATAAGAAGCCTCGAGTCGAGTTTCTGATCCGAATGGAAGTATTAAGTATACGCAGTGGATACCCGTAGGCTTGAATTATATTTTCCTGTACCCGATGGCTACAGGTACACTCTGCGCCCACACGTATGCCTCATATCCCGAGGACACATGACCAGGCAGCTGGAACTCGTAGTGCCTCCCGCTTCCGTGCGTTCTTCGCTTTGTTTCGGAGGCGGCACTAATGACATGCCGCTTAGGGTGTCCTGGTCTCTGGGCCTCCTGCCACGCCTCCCTCGACGCTGCATCCCACATGCTGGGGCACAGTGTGCAGCTAATTGGGCCAACGTGGCGCCACCGCCATGGCATTTGCTTTGCTTTCTTGCTTCCACTTCACTTCGCCTCATCCTTGCCACGCCCCCCATCCCCACCCCCTCGGTAGAGGGGAAGGGCATGCCATGCATTATTTTTATGGCATCATAAAAATTTAAATTAATTTTTTTTCTTTGCTTCCACACTCGACACACGCACAGTGTGTGTGCCAGATACTGGATACCGCAGACACACACGTGTGTGGGGTGGGCATTTGTATGCAGCTGTTGTTGTGCCTCGTTGCTGGTCCTCGGTGGCAGTTGAGGTTCAGCTCTGCAGCCCGCCCCTGGATAGTTTCCACTGCCCCAGTGGCACTGGCTTCGATTTTTTAATTCGCTTAGCCCCCAGAAGTGCATTTGCCAACACCTTTGGCTGGGAAGGACACAACAAGGATGTCCTTAGGATGTGGAGCTTAATGGCTTCTAGTCGTAGATAGGGGGGGCCCCTCTCTCTCGAAATGAAACATTTAGGGAACAAATATAAATCCTAATTAGTTAAATTTTTCAACTAAAGTTTTAATATAAATCAACTTTAAAGTTCCCTCCGAAAAAAATAACTTTCAGCCCACTTGAAGCTTAACTTTTTGGCCAGGACACTCTCCCTCGCTCCTTCTCTTTCTTCCCCCTCTCCCTGTCTCTCTCACTCTCCCTCGCTCCTTCTCTTTCCCTCCCTCTGTCCGTGGAATGTGTGTGTGAAATGCAATAAAAGCGAATTGTCTGTAAAATTTTTATTGCTGGCCACAGTTGGCGGTTCGAGGGAGACAACAGGAGGCAGAGTGAGAGCGAGAGCTCGAGTCCTGGCAGTCCTGCAGCCTTTTTGTTCCTTGCAGCGGTTTAATTTTGTGAATCAAGCAAGTCTATTGAAATGTTTCCTAAATAATTAATCGGCTGCCAATTCTTTGGGGATCCTTTATCCGAAAGTGATTTTGGAACGGCAGGGGGAGGGGGCGGGCGGACAGGGGGGTGCCCTATTGACCGGGCCAATGGAGCGTGACTTTCTGCGGCAAAGAGGCAGGTGGCAGGTGGCAGGTGGCAAGGGGCAGGCATAAATATGCATGCCGGCGCGCCTGTCATTATGCAGCAAACTATTCGTACATGCGGCAACTTTCGCCTTCCTTTCCCTTCCTCTCCCTTCCCCTCCAAACTTCCTCAATTACAGCCCCCGAAAGTGGTGTTTTTGGGGGGCGTGGCCAGCCCTAAGTGAGCACAACAGATACTTGCCAGGAATTCTTAAAAAAAAAATATAATTAAAGGGTCTTGTCGAGTAGAAGTAGGTTCTGGCTTCTAGTAGAGACATGGCTTCACATCCCGATCTCTTTTCGCATCCAGCCCCCCAGTTCGCTCAGTGTAGAGACGGTTGTAAGTAACCTACTTTAAGTTCTTTTGGCTGCCATCCGCCATCCACCATCCACCATCGCCACCGAACAGCAGCCAGCAAATTGGCGCCGTCCAAGCCCCGACTTCTCGGCAGCGGGGCAGGACTCGGCCGGGTCTTCAGCTGCCAGACGGTGGTATACAAAAATTAAAGAACAACAAAATGTTGCCACAGAATTCGCGTGCCAGTCGTGCGATGTTCTCATTTCTCACCCAACTATGTACATATGTATGTAGTGCTGGGTATATAGGGCCCTATGTGCACATGCCTCGGCCAGAACTTTATGTACTAAGCTGCTGCATTTGCATGTCGAACAGAAGCCGAAGAGCAAATTGCACAATCAGGAGTGGAATGGCCAAAGTTTTCGGTCTCCTCCGTCCAAGGAGCAGCGATCCCCAGTCTGGGCACACAGCGGAGTGAAAAGAAACCCCAAAATTAACTTCACAAGCTTCCAAAATGCCATTCAAGAACTGAAAGGACGAGCTCGACTCTGTCTTGGAACACTCTTTGAGGACATCTCCCGCTCGGATCAACCCACTTCCTTTGTGCTTGCTCCGGAAAGGAGTTGCTTAGGTCCTCTGCAGCGGGCCATCTTAGGGCGCAAGTAGGCTATATATACGAGGGGGGCTCCTGCTGAAAATCTCCGTGTTTGGACCTCTGTGCTTGGGCCATGCCAGGCCATGCAAATGTAATGTGTGTCAGTCGTGCGCATAATTGCAGTTGCATTGCATGTTGAAACACGTGCGGAAAGCGGCTCACACGAACGGCCGGCACACACACCCACCCTGCTCCCAACCAGGCCAATAGAAGGCAAAAAAAATATAGATTATTATAAGGGCAGGCCGGGAGGGAGGGAGTACTCGCCGAGAGCTGCAATTGAACGCTTAATCATTTGAGCCGCATGCATGGTCTGTGATTAGGTTTTAATGCCCCCGATTGCGATCTGATGACGAGGGCTAACTGGCCGAGTCACTGGCCCACTAACTGACTCAATTACTGGCTGGTTAACCCACTTTTCCAGGCCAGGAATGGTGGTCGCGCCGCTTAAAATCCTCAAATAGCAAATCATATTCCCAAGCAGAGCACCTCTTTCCGACACCTCTCTCGGGAAGCAACACTCTGATTGACACTAATTGGTTCGTTCTGCGACAGTTGACTTGGCTCAGGTGTGCCGAGGTGCCCAGTCCGCCCACCCATTTAAAGTGAAACCCTCTGAGCCGAAAGCAAACAGGCCGGGCCAAATGAGAGCGAGACGGCAGAGCTTGTTAGCACAACTTTTGCCAGATCGAGTTTTAGAGATTTATGCTAAAAAACACATACACAATGTGCCTGCCACAGAATTTCGAATGCCGCATTCAATTCGGGGATAATCCCCCTGGAATTGGCACGAGCTGGTGGCACTGAAATTAATTCCGATTTTAAATCACAAATGTGCTCATTACTTGATCCACGCCCTTCAAAATCCACTTTGTTGCGGCGCGAGGGACGGCCTTACGTTAAGGGCTCCTGGTGGCCGAGGCAGATTATTGGAATTGAACTGACCATTAAGTAAATGCCGGACACCCAGAGTGGGGGCCGTGAAAGGGGCCCCAGCCCACAGCCCACAGCCATAAATTTGTCTGCGCCATTTGCCTTCGGTGCCTGTGAAATTAATTCATTATCGATTTTCATTTTGTTTCATTTGGTGTGGCCTGGGTGTTTTTATTGCTCTGCGAAGGGGTTACCTCGAAGGACCATAAATGTGGGGGCCTTTGCCCAATGAAACCTCCGAGACTTCTGCAAAGGGCATTCAGTAGCCTGGCGTGTCGTAGTTCTGCCATTCCGTTCGCGGGATGGCGGGCCTGATGTCTTCGAGTATCATTATGCATGGATCATTTACAAAGTCAACACAATTAAAATACACAATCGGACACCGACCGCACACAGAACCTGGCCGGAAGATTCCAATGGGAAGTGCGAGTGGACGAGGAGAACCCTTTTCAACTCCACTGACACGACCAGACGTCCGGAATCCGTCAGGTAAGCGAGCCCCTGGAAGTCTGAGCGGTGGAGGACGGATGCGAATATGGAACCTGAAATATTAATGAGCCAAGTGGCATAGAGCGGAGTACCATGGAACACCAGTTCTTCCTTGAGGTTTCAGTTCAAGTCCTGCTCTTGAAGCCTACTAGTGGAAGCTGCTCTTCTCGGCGCTTCTCATTCTGGCCAGCTTCGAAGCCATCGCCCTTCTCCGCGCTTCTCAAAATGTCAACCTAGCCAGTTTGCTTTCAACGTCCTAGACTGTCTGCTAAAGTTGTGGAGCAAGCTGCTAACCTTTTATTTAATTTGATGGGCCAAAGTTCAAAGGTGAGACCGCCGAGGTGTGTGAGGGCTCCGGGGGCATGTGTGCGTGCGCCGGCAATCGGGGATTAACATTTATTTAAATGGACTTTGTGCGTTCCAGAAACGGTCCCGCGGTTACGCTGGGTAAAGTAGCAAGTGGCAAGTGGCAGTGGCAAGTGGCAAGCGGCAGGAATAGAAAAGGCACAATGCACTACTCGGTCGTTAGGCGAAATTTGTTGAAATTTGCTTTGTGGCCCGGCCTTTGTCTTCGCAGGCTAGGTCCGCTCTACTTCAATAATGCATGTGGTGGCCGTTCCGTTCAGGGCTCCATTATGATGGGTAATTATCGGAGTGATACTTTAACCTTTTCCAGTCGGCAAGTACAGGCCCGAGGCACGTGGGAAAGCTGGCAGGCCCGAGGCACAGGACTGTAGGTTGCAAAGTCTGGCCGAAACTTAGTTTGCAAACTTTCGCATTGAACTTCGGGCCTAATTTATTTTATGGTTTATTGTCATTTGATTTTCGGGCTGGAGCGCCGCCCGCCGCCCCGGCTCCGCTCCTGTGGCCCTTGTTTGTTTGGCTTCTTGGGCCATAAAACAAAACAAGGAAGTGGCAGGACGAGCCGACAAAGGACTAAATGTTGCCAGTTTATCACTTCATTGAGTTCGTTTGGCAGGCTCCTGGGGCTGCACTGACTGGCAGCCAGTCAGCCAGTGGGGCAGGGTGGCGGGCCATCGCTTGAGTGGATAAGTATATGAGTCGGCTCCGGGGGGAGAACGCAGTCTTAAAGCTTAATGAACTTCTTGCCGGACGCGGGCAACAAGTACCGGAGCTCCTCTTCGGTAGTCGCCTTTAGTCGCCTTAGTCGCACAATTTCAAAAGTGCAAAGAAATTACACACGAATCTGTGCGTCGGAGCATGCCATTTCTACCTTCCCTTCCACCTGTGCCCCGGAGGCAGCACTCCGGCCACGCCCCCTCGCTGAGTGGCAGAGTGCACAGCCGGGACACGAAACTTGAACAAGCTGCTGCTGCAACAATCGTCGTGTCTAGACTCGCAGACTCCGCAGCTTTCCACGGCTTTTCTTTCGCCCTGGCCTCTGGCTTTCCCGCTTTATCCTTTTCCCGCGTTCTGGCCAGGCCGTTGGGTTTGTGAAATGTGCGCGGTTTCTGCTCCGTTTTTTATGCATTTTGTGGCAAAACGGGGCTCTGAATATTGCCGGCACTTGGCACATGAAAGCCACAATGATAGCGGAGCTGAGAGCCCGGTGCGCGCCCCCTTGATGTTGATGCCGCCTCTTGCCCCGCGGCAGCTGCATCAGCACTCCCGGTCAGAGTCCCGGTCCCCGGCTGTCGCACTTTCAGTAATGTGACACTTTGGAAGCACCCGGAAGCGGGCCACCGCCAACACTCCGCCACCTCCTTGGCCAAAAAGCCAAAAACAGATCGATAGACATTATTCTTGGAATACATATTAGAGCCCGGAGCTCGACGTCTTCGCTCCATAATCGGGATACAATCCGATGCACTTTCAACTCTTTCTCGGGCGCCCCAGCCAGCGGCAAGTCCAAACAATTTATATTAATCATACGCAACGTGGTGCCAAATTGTTCCGGGCACTGCCAGCACTTAGGACCTGCTCCCCCTCCTCGGATGACAGTATCTCCGTCGCCCCAAAACCGAACCAGTTCCCGGCCAAAGCCAGGCAGCCTGCAGGAGGCCGGCACGCCGTCGGAAACGGGTTGTGTTTTATATTCCTAACGACCAGCATATAAAAATAAATTCCCGACATCTGGCTGGGCGGCGGGGAGGAGTGGCCAGTTGCCCAATTGGCCAATAATTTTTGGCTTAAACTCGGAAGCTGAGTGAGTGGGCAAGGACAATCATAGTCTGGGCACGGGAGGATTATTAATTTGCACTCCATTACCGCACGGACGGGGCGAGGAAGGAGGTTCCATCCCTGGCCCTCGTCCAGATGCACTCCTCTTCCGGTTTGGGCTGTCCACGGACAGATGGAAAAACAAATTTATGTAATTAGATACTTTGCCAATAAAAGGCCACCCGATTGCGAATCAAAAATGCATGGGAACGGGCGGGAATGCCCGGCGGAAACATAATTGGAATTCAAAATTAGTTTGCCAAACAAATATGTATTTGGGAATATTCGGGAGTCCTGGAAAAAGGATAACAATTAGCGCCGCACAGTGTTTGCCGAAAGGATGATGGATGATCCGCTTCCGACGGCCTTTATTTGCACAGATTACTGGTGGTCTGGGGCACTGGGGCACTGGGGCACTGTGGCACTGGGGGAGGCGCCCCATTAATCCTGCTAATTAGTCTTACTAAATTCTAATGGACCTCGAACAGAGGCCGGACTGGCCGAGCAATTCGATTATATTGATTTGATTGTGCTTCTTGTCGTCGTTTAATGTGATTAGAGGCCTAATTGGTTCAATCAAAGTGTCTGCAGTGTTAATTAAAAGCTCTGCCTGGAAACCACGCCTCGGAGCCTTTTCCCAACAAGTTCCAATAATCGTTCAAATAATTACTTATTCCTGCATGCAACTTTGCTGTCGAATCGACTGACTGCCTGACTGACTGGCTGGCGAAAGTTTTGCGTGCCAAGGTGGAAAGGTCGGAGGTCGCTTATTCAAGCACTTAAACGTGTTCCCCCTAATGAGCTGCGAAATAATTCATAAAATGCCAGCAGACCTCCAGGGCTGGCAGATGCTTTTATTTACCTTTGATTACAGGCTCAACAATTACGGCGAAGGCCCTCGGCCCAGCCAGGCGAGAGGAGTTGAGGAGCAGCCCAAAAAACAGAGCTTCCAAGCAGTTGTAGCCATCGAAACTTTGTGATGCCAAGCCACCAGACCTGCCGCCGAAAACTTGCAGCAGAAGTTTAATTAGACAATGGAGTTTTGTGGCGCATCTCTTGGCTTAAGGAGCTTAGAGCCCGGGCCTTCTTTCGTTGTTTAAACTTTAAAGTGAAGCTGTGCTCTCGAATAAACACAAACAGCATTGCACCTCTGGGTCTGGGGGAAGGATAACAAAGGGGCTCATCAGGGGCATGGGCATGGCAGACTGCAATCCCCAATTTAATAATCCTTCTTCAAACTTGTATAAACCTGCTTATGCTTATCTCTGCATCCTGCATCCTGCATCCTGCATCCCAGCCTCCTATCGCAATTTATGGCCTGCGGATGGCCAGGTGTTACCTCCATCCTGGAGGCGGCTGGAGGCGATCGGGAAGGATGATTAAGGACGCCCCATCAGCGCATAAGTGGTGCAACAAGTAAACAAGGTGGGTCTGGACTGCTATCCTCGTCCTGAGCGTGTTTTTGCGATTAAACTGCTTTCCGATTGGGGCCCACACTGCGTATGAGTAATGCAGCAACGCACCTGGCAGGTTGTTTTGTGTCAGTGTGGTCGGAAGCCCACCTCCCCGCCGGACCTCTCACTCAACCAGATTTGAATGACAACCAGATTCTATCTTTGTCTCGACAACTCGGTGGTCCGAGGATTAGGGCCAGCATTCCCCAAAATTTGACCAGGCTTCTGTCTTGTTTCGAGAGGATGTTGGCAAAGGACATCCCTTGTATATTTTTGGTTAGTCTGTGGCTTTACTATGCAAGTGGAATATTGATTTCAAACAGGACTTCAACGAGTCCTTTTTGGATCTCCAATTGGGCGACTAAGTGCCATTTTGGAACAACCACCCTTTGGGGCGAACTCACCGTTCACGTAGGCGGCAAAGTCAAAGTCCTTGTCCGGGCGGGCTCCTCCCTCGTCCTCGCCGTCCTGCTGCTGCAGATCCTTGCCGTCAGCTGGCTTCAGTTTGGGCGCCAAGGAAATGGCGTCATTTCCGCCTGTGGCTCCGGCCGCGGCCAGGAGCCCCCAGAGCAGCCCGAACAGGAGGACCAGATGGCGGACCGCTCGGGGTCCTGGATTGCGTCCACCAGACATTGTCTCGGGACCGCCGCCGCTAATTGCACGCACACGGAAGCGGAAATAACACGGCACCGCTCGCCGGAGGGGTTCACTGGGATTCACCAGCGCCGTTCGCCGCACCACCACTGGATACACTGAGAAAAAAACGAGAGGCACTGTCTCACTCGCCGGCAACCAAAAACAAGCAAACAAGTCACTTTCGGTTGGGGTTTCGGTTTCGGTTTCAGGTCCAGTCACTTGTGTGTCTTTACACGTAAATCCTGAGCCGGCCAGGAGGCGAGAGGTCCGCCAGGGTGGGTCGCAAGGGCACTGGGGCTGCTGCTCGATCCAACGAGCGAGGCGCGAATGAGCCACCGAAGCGGTGCTGGGCCCATATATCCGTCTGGCCGAGGAGCCGAGCTGGTGTTTTGGCCGAGGAGGCGTCGGGCCAGGACTCGGCATATGGCCGACGCCTGCGCCTGGGAGACGGCGGGAAGAGGCCAGGTGACTTTCGGGGGAGGTGACTCCTCCCCCTCCTGCAGGGCCAGAAGTCACTTGCAGTTCATTTGCTCGGCTACGTGACGCGTGCTTTCTGCTTCGGAGCGGGACGAACCAGGCGGGGAAGTGCAATGATTCGCCAGGATAATGGTTAGTGTTGGGAAAGGGAAGAGGACGAAATTGTTTTCGTTTTAAAAACTTTCCTTTATCGGCCCTGCCGTGGGCTTGGACATCCGATAATTCCATCCGATAATTGCACAAATCAGGGGCTCCCTCTCGAAACACATGCATCTGTTGCACTGGCTTGACCTCTGATCCCCACGCAGGAACTCCCATTCCGCTGGTTCTGGTTCGAACCTGAGCGCGAACTGAAATTGCAATTCGGCGGAGGACTTCCGCTCCCGCCGCCTCTTTCCGGCGGGTCCTACTCCCCCCGTTAATTAAAACATTTTGCAGTTGATTTGCTCGGCAGTGTGGTAATTTGATTAGCGCTCTGTACTGGCCAGTGTGTCTGAATGCGAGCCCCAGCTGTATCTGTATCTCTACTTGTATCTCCAGCTGCGTTAACGGCTCATCGACGGCCCGCAAAACATCCGCAAACAGGCGATAAAAAATTTAAAATTTCGGCAGTTCCATTAGCGCTTCCAACACACCAGGCCAGTGGTCAGTGGCCGGTGGCAAATAATTAAATAGTTGCCTTCATAGAAGGGACATCCGATCCTTGCATAAGCCAGCTGGAGCTTCAGGGCTAGTACCGGGTTATAAGATATATTTCCTGGCCAAATTCTAGCTACCTGTCCTTGTCTGTAGTACCAAGCCACTGGCATATCTGGGCAAGGACCAATGGCCCAGAGCCCGCAGAAAGTGTATCCAGTCCGTTTGCTTTCGAGGCTTATGGCTTTCCGGGCAAAGAAAGCAACGCCTCGCAGAGCTAATCTAATTAAAGTTGCTGGCTTCTCATTGTTTCTGTCTGGCACGTTATTATTGCTATTGTTATTATTGTGACGGCCATAATGGCCATTATGACTGGTATGGCTGGGACGAGGCAGCTCTGGCCGAGGCCCTGGCGTGGACAATGAGGCGTATACTTGATGTGATGGAAATGCCGGCTGTAATGCGCTTATGGCCATTATGGCCGGCCCCTGCCCCTGCCTCCGACCTGGCTAATTGTCGAGTTCTGGCTTGCAGCAAGGCCTCGCTGTGATGGCCTGGAATTCGCGCACTCGAAAGCCCCACGGGCTGGATCTCACGGGGCGCTAATTGAATTCCACGTCCTCGCGATCCGAATGCAGTTCACGCGACACTCCCGCCTCTCCCTCAAGAGCCACAAAGCCACCGAATCGCACTGACATGGAGGCACAAAATCCCAAATGAGGGGCATGGCTTTAAGGATACCCTTTCGGGGGCAGATCTGAATATTGAGGTCCATCGCCCTTTAGATAATAATTGTTTATTTCGTCAAATTCTTGTGATTATTTTCGAGGTTATCCTTTGAGAACCGTACAGGGTATCAGTAGTAAGCGGCAGGATGTACGTGGAGCAGCCCACTCTGTTCGCCGAAACCGGAGTGATGGCGAGGCAACTTGTTTAGGGCAGTTATGCATCATTTTGGGCGCGGAACGTGGCAGGACGAAGGACTAGAGAGGCAGGAGACGGGATACTTGGCTTTGGTTGGCAATTCGATTTGCGGAGCACAATTTCCGGCCGCGCCAGGCTCCGTTACTCATTACAAGCGAATAAGCCCCGAGTCCTTGTGGTCGGGCCAGAATCAGAATTCTCAGAGGACAGATCCGATGCCTAGTGACGACAGCGGTCCGGGGGGTAGTGGGAGCCCAGGAAGACCTTGCAGGTGGGACAGTAGTGGCTCGTCGTCCGGCAGCAGTTGAGAAAGTAGGGACACACACAGGCACAGCAGCACCAGCTGGCAAAGAGGGTTTGGAGATCCTTTCAGGGACTGGCTTGCAAGGAGCTACTCACCCGAAAGTGCAGAGCCAGCCGGCCAGGGCATTGGTCCGCGAGTTGGGAGTCCTCCGCACCTCCGTGATGATCGTATCGCCGCAGGCAGGGCACATGATGTCCACCGCCTCGGCGCCCAGCCTCGGCTGCGGAGTCAGGGCGAAGAAATCTGGAAGAGAGCCACACATTAGGACCAGGACTTCCGGAGAATGCAAAGCACTTACCGCGCACCTCCGGCATAGGCAGGCGCGACGGATGGACGGGGGGAGCCGGCCTGGGCGGCAGGGGGGGCGGCTCCTCGTCCTGCTCGGGAATGGTCTGCAGCTGGGACAGGACCTCGTGGCTGAAGGGCGTCTCCTCCACGGCCAGCTCGGCCATCCGGCTCCAAATGTGCTGCGGCTCCGCGTAGAAGGTCCTGCGGCGGTCCGGCGTGTAGCCGAAGCTCTCGAGCACCTGCAGCGGGGCGATGGCGTCCTCGTAGGTGGGCGGCTCCGAGGGCGAGAAGGACAGCGGCCGCTGGGCCGGACTCGGGGCCTGCGTCAGTAGCTGGATATGCAGATGATGGTTGGAGAGGTCCTGCGAGAAGTCCTGGCCCTGATAGAGCATGCGGTGCTTCTCCTCGGCCATCGGGCAGCACCCTTCTCAGCGAAATGCCGGACCCTTCGCCGCTTTTATTCTGATCTGCTCTGGCGCGGATTAGGCCGCCGCAAAACAGTTGTCGATAAGTGGATTCCGCAGCAATTAACCAGCTGGCGGGGCTATCTCCGGCAAGCACTGTCTCTGGCCAGCCTCCATAGTACTTCAGCATGAGCTGCTCCTCGGCACCCTCACAAAGACTGCTCGTTTTTGTTACTTTTTTGGGCTGACAAGCATTGCATTTCATAATTAGTTTACCCTCTGCTTGTTTGTATACCCTTCCAGAGGGTCACATCTCAAGCACATCATTTTTGTTGATGTTCATGATCAGGATCACCTCCCTAGTCGGTATCCTAAAGGTATCGACATCAAAACTTGCTCACATCCTCCTGTCTTTTCAAAAGCATACCAGTCGTCGGCCTGGATCGGTCGACTATATCCCTCATGGCTATAGCTTCCATAATACTGCACTACTGTTACTTAAGTGCCACCTATGAGAATCGAGGAGGAGGGCGGTGTTTTTATTAATTAATTTAAATTATTTAATTGTTTACTTTTCATTAAAAATGGGAATAATTGCAAATGCATAGCTTTGGTGTTTCGGATGGTAAGATCGGCCTGCTATATACGATATATTATATATTCAAGAGTATATAAAATACGACTTCCCTTTGAAGTTAGCTTTCCTGTTTAGTTTTTTTTTTTTTTTGTGAAAAATACACCTTTATGAAAATATTTTGTTTAATTTTCCATTATTTGCAAAGTATGCTTCCCGCACCCCCTCTGCTCTTTGCCTCTGAAAGCCTTTTTTCAGGAAGGACTCCCCCTTTGCGCTTGCCACTGCCACTGGCACTGGCACTGCCTCTGTCACTTGCCACTTTCCACTTTGCATTTAATCAACTTTATCGGCATGCAGGTAAATTTATGCAGGTGCCAGAAACGCCAAAAAAACTAAAAGGTTTAGTCGAAATTATAATAAAATAATACATTTGCATATGAATGAGTGGATTCACTCGGAGAAAAAGTTTCAGGGCCGAAATCAAAGTGCTGCGGCCGGCGAGTGGCCTCTGGTCCGCGTTCCAGGACCTATATAGTTGGATCTCCAACATCCAAGCATCGGGGCCTTTCGGAAACTGTCGCTGCATAAATTCTCAGTCCATTTCAAGTTGGCCAACCCATCGCTTTGATGTTTGATTTATTGGACAGAGCGAGGCAGCGAGGAGGGTCGCTGAGTGGCGTGGAGTGGGCTTATCGGACGGCAGCCATGCCAGACGATTGTGAATGGCAACTGCAATTGGAAGTGACGGCCAGTGGCGGCGGGCAAAAGGAGCAGGAGGTCCTTGATGCATTCAGGTGCTGATTTGGACAAGCCAGTAAATGGATGCGACAGCCGAGCAGCTCGGAGCCGCTTTCGGACGTCAATATGCTATTTATGTTAAGGTCCATCAGGCCATCTGGAATATTCATGGGCTGAGCTTAGTCCTTCGCAGGAGCCGCTCTTGCCTCTAACTTGGCAACCATTTGATTTTTACTCCCGACACCCTCCTGATTGGCTCACCGCCGCGCTGATTGCGGTTTTTGGCGCGGAAATGTGTGCAAATAATATTTGAAGTAATTGCAATTAGCGGCAAGGATCTCGCCTCCGAGCAGAGCCATCCCCGCATGTCCCTGTTTGCGAGGAAGTGCGTTCGTGCGAATACCTTTTTGAGATGAAAAGATACACCCAGGTGGTGGGAGATCAGGGGAGAGGCAAGCGGAAGTAGTATCGTTAAATCCGAGATTTCCTCAGCTCTAGACCCCCCTCATTACTTTGTTGGTTCGATTCCAATATTTTATTGCCGTCCTCTTCTCTATAAATTTTCACCCTCAAGTGGCAAGTTGTGGCGTTGTTGGCTTGTTAATTTGCCAAAAAACACACACACACTGAGCACTGAAGGTGGCAGGACCTTGCTCCTTCCTGCCTCCTGGAGCGAAAAGAAAGCACTGGGGGAGTACATAAGGGCAGGGCAAACAAAGTAGCGAAAACAAAGAAGGAGTCGAGTGTGTTCCGTGTAAAATAGTTAAAGTTATGAGCCAAAATGGAGCCAAAGAGCAAAATCGACTCGCACCCGTGTGTGGGTTTTGGGGCGCAAGTAATTCACATTTGGAGCACGTTTCGCTTTTATGCTCTTAAATGGCGAGTGTATCTGTGCAGCCCTCCTCCCCCATCACCATCCCCATCCCCATCCACAAGCCCCCCTTCCCATGTGTGGGCTGTCTGTGGCAAAACGATAATTTTGTTGATGATGCCATGATTATAAGTTTTAGCCTCCTCGCAAGAGCTTTCAACTTGCTGAAGGAACAATAGCTGCAGGAAGGACTCTGGCAGAGAGGGCCAGGATCTAAGCGCGTCTGCCAGCCGCGTATCTGTGCCACATGTATCCGTATCCGCATCCGTGTCCGTATCTGTATCTATTTCCAAGTAAATTACACACTCGGTCTGGGGCCACGGATGAGGTCCACATCCCGTGCGCGTGAATGACCCACATAAATAGCCGCGTGCCTCGAATCCAGCGGTCTGCCAGTCTGCCGTCTATTGGCACGTCCCGACAACCAAACAGGACTTTAATCCGAAGCCAGAAACCCAACCGGGAAGGTGAACCATTTAGCTGACAAGTGACGGGTAACTGAAGAGCACTGCCCGGAGGATTGCACGCACTTTCCAAAATTTCCAGCTCTCTGCTCGGCTCGAATCGATTGATTCGTTCAATATTTCACACGGCCGTCCCTCAAAACAAAGTGACATCTGGACAGGCAGGGAGGACACAGACATTGTGGACACTGGGGCTAACAATAATAATCAGAGGGTTTCTAAAATACGTGTATATCTTCAAGCTTTGACTCTTAAAATCATCAGACAATAGTATTAGGAACAAATTAGTAATAGTTTATATTTTTTAAGCGCTAGTCATGTATCTTTATAATTTACCATTACCCACAAGCTAATAAGGTCTTCCTTTGTAGGCAGAGGAACCACTGTATCCTGGAGACAGCCATCATAAGCAGGGTCATATGCCAGGACCTACCAGGCCTACACGCAATTTCTTGCCATAAAATATTTGTCTAATAAATTGTTTATTTATTGCCATAACGCATGTTCCGAGCTTGTAAGTAGCCATAAATCTCGATCATGACAGGGTAAGTCGCACATCCAGCCCCACTATCCCCCCCTTATTGATTTATTGTAATTGTTTTCCTTTTTTGTGCAGGGACGAAACTAAGCCGCTTGGAGCCTCCGCAATGCCGTCGACTTGCAATTTCCATTTTATGGCCTACGGAGGATTCTGCTGCAGTCGGCGATGCCTGGATGCTTCAAGTCGCAGGATGCAGGTTGCTGTCTTCGGGCCGTCGACAGGCAGTTAATGCTGTTTGCCAGCCAGATTTGGCCAGACTTTGTGAAAATGTTTACACTGCACTTGCCAGTCAGCTGGAGGAGTTTTGTTATTATTGCTGCCGTTGCCTCGCTAAGCCCTGGAGTGTCCAAATGTCTTCTGGGTCTGGCATTGGGGATGGAATCAAGATATCAGCATCACCTCCAGTCATCACCTGCATCACGTCCTCCACCTCCATTCGCCGCACAAAAGACTAGAATTATAAGGACATTATACTTTTTAGTTCCTAGTCTATAAGGACAACTTTAAACTATGTTGTACTGTAAAAACTATGAATGTAGATCGTTGGAGATTGTCCTTCCGTTTCGTTAGAGAAATTCCACGTTAAAATGTAATGTAAATTGCCTAAAATACCGTTAAAAATCAATTTCAATTCAAATCCATGCTCCTGAAATTCTCCTCTTATTTCAACAAGGAATGTCGTTAACAGCTCAGAAAAAAATACGCAACCAAAATATCCTTTTTTGTTTCCTAATTTTGTAAGTTATATTAATAATTTTGTAAATTATTCGAAAAAATAGTAAAACTCCACCAATTTATATTTTCTGACATTTTTTCTGAGAAATTCTGACATAATTTTTGCATTGATCGCTTATTTAGATCCCTAAGAGTCGTTTAAGACATCACTCGTCCAAATCGGACGGTAAATGGCTGAGATACTAATTTTTTTCAAAAAAGATTTCGATGCATTAATTTACTATTTATACTTTTCCTACGCTAGAACCAGTTGCGAATTATAAAATGGTGGGGTGCATCACGTTTTTTGTGATGTTGGGGAAGAATAAATACTCCGATTTCGACAAAATTGGTGTGCAGTTCGATAGACTTTGGGACGCCGATTCCGAAAATCTAAAGCGTGGCCAGATCGGATCACAAATGGCCGAGATATGGGCTCTATAATCTCTATTTCTGGGCCGATCTGGCAACGACACACATTTTCGGAATCAGCACTCGAATGTCCATCGAACTGCATACCACGTTTTTCGATATCGAACAACTCATTTTCGACCGTTTTTTCGCAAAAATGGAAAGGCTAAACATCACGATTTTTTCGATTTTCGGCGAAAAATTTTTTGTTCGATTTCGACAAAATTGGTGTGCAGTTCGATAGACTTTGGGACGCTGACTCCGAAAATGCTAAGCGTTGCCAGATCGGACCACGAACGGCCGAGATATGGGCTCTAGAATCTCTATTTATGGCCCGATCTGGCAACGCTGCACATTTTCGGAATCAGCACTCGAATGTCCATCGAACTGCATACCACGTTTTTCGATATCGAACAACTCATTTTCGACCGTTTTTTCGCAAAAATGGAAAGGCTAAACATCACGATTTTTTCGATTTTCGGCGAAAAATTTTTTGTTCGATTTCGACAAAATTGGTGTGCAGTTCGATAGACTTTGGGACGCTGATTCCGAAAATGCCCAGCGTTGCCAGATCGGACCACGAACGGCCGAGATATGGGCTCTAGAATCTCTATTTATGGCCCGATCTGGCAACGCTGCACATTTTCGGAATCAGCACTCGAATGTCCATCGAACTGCATACCACGTTTTTCGATATCGAACAACTCATTTTCGACCGTTTTTTCGCAAAAATGGAAAGGCTAAACATCACGATTTTTTCGATTTTCGGCGAAAAATTTTTTGTTCGATTTCGACAAAATTGGTGTGCAGTTCGATAGACTTTGGGACGCTGATTCCGAAAATGCCCAGCGTTGCCAGATCGGACCACGAACGGCCGAGATATGGGCTCTAGAATCTCTATTTATGGCCCGATCTGGCAACGCTAGACATTTTCGAAATCAGCGCCTCAATATTAGTCGAACTGCATACCACGTTTTTCTAAATCGTACACTTCATTTTGCGGAAAAAAATTAAAAACTTATGGCGTTTTATAATTCGCAACCGGTTCAAGCGCCGAACCAGTATAGACAGTGAAGAAACTTTTGAACGGGGTTTTTCAGTTTTTTGATGATCTTTTATTTGATGTTGCCATCGGTTTACATTGTTTTAAGTGTATGATTTCTTAGAAAATAGTTTCTAGGTGTAAATGGAATGATGTTTTAACATTTTTATGGGTTTGGGCGATACAAAAAGGCCTAACAAGCTAAATAAAATTACAAAAAACTAAGTAATATTTATAAAATGGAAAAAAAAACAAGAAAACTATAAAGTTTCTATGTATGCTAAAGAGTTACATAAGTTAAGATTCAATTAAGGTTAAATTAGTAGATAAATCAGTCTGTGTGCATCCAAATTACTAATAGCACTAGCTAAACAAACTAGTATAACTAACTAACTAAATTGTTCAATACAAGTAGTCGTAATTGGAAACAAAACGGTACAACTAACATGTTGTTTAATACAAGAAGACGTTTTGCTAAAAAAGGGTATGTTTCATCCTCCCATGAGTGCGATTGGATGAGGTTTTTACCTTCGTGAATTGGATTTTAGAGGTCTTTTCGTTTTAGTTTCAAGTTGTGGGTTTCAAGAGAACAGATTTGCAAAAGCCTCTCCTTATAACAATTTTTTTTCAGCACAGGTATTCGTAAAAAACATGTTTGGAAAAAGTGAGTCGAGGGGTTTTCCGATTTAGGGATTATATGAAACATTTGTTAACATGAATTGTCGCTGCTAGCAGCACAAATTAGCAATTGATTTGAATGGAGGAACCATCCGATTCCAAGGATGGAACTTGTTCCTCGTGTGAAGTCGTAGTTTGATGTATGTATGTACAAAGATGAGTGCTCCAGCTCTCCACGATGATGAGGTGAGTTATCCGGTTTCCTAGGCCAGGCAGAAGAGCTTCCTCCAGAAGGAGGGCGTGGGCGGCAGCGTGGTGGGAGCCAGTCCCTCCCAAATGGCTGTGTCGAAGAGGTCCTTGACTTTGTCCTGCTTGAGAGAGAAAATTAATTAGTATTAGTTTTCCAAATTGCGATTCAGCTTCAAATGAGTCGCCCCAGAAACTTCTCCTTAGTCCACTTGTAAGCAAAATTTTTTAAATGTTCGTATATCCTGCCATCCACATTTCATCTTCCAGAGCACTTTCCCGGCAAATTGTCGCCATCAACTTTACAATTTGTTGCCATCGCTTCATCTTCGTTGGAGGATGCTGGCGCTACCTTTGGGGAAATCCACGCAGAGTGCAATGCACGACTGACAGGAGCTCTGGATGAGGATGAGGAGCAGAAGATTCCTCATTCATTCGGAAGTGTTGGGGCAAACAAGGACCTTGCCGCTCCCTGGCCGAGGGCCGAGGACCGAGGAGCGAGAACCGCACAATTATGATTATTGTGTGTCTGTGAGCCGTGCCAGGTGACAGGGCGACTCAAAGGACGGGCCCGAATGCTTGGGCAGCTCCCGGGGGAACCCTAGTGAGCTGTGAGTTTGCTTTCCGTCTTTTTTATTCGCCAGGATACACTCCTAGGCAGGAAAGAACTCTTCCTAGACCGCGAAGGGCTTACTTGCAACAATTCCAAACGGACCTCTGACCTGAAGGTAGGGTATCTGGTGTTCTGCTTCCCCCCAACGTCTTCGTATTTATTTTTTCAAGTGCTTACACGAGACTGGCGCTCTGAAGTCAGAGCCAGAGCAGTGACTTGCCCGCCTTTGGCTTTAATTAATATGAGGAGCTCCCGTCCCAGGACTCTCAGGACTCTGGACTCACCTGTGTGGCTGACGAAGTCTCAATGTATTTGGCGCCAATTGATGTGGCCAAGTCCCAGGCGTCGACGTACGAAATTGCTTTCTCACCCTGGCTCTGGAAGGAGAAGAGGACGAATCAAGTCAGCCTCCGGGCAGATGAACCCGAACAGGAATTTCATAAATATTTGAATGGCGGAGCCCACGGCCCCCGGCCCCCGGCCCACAGCCCAGATAAATAATGATAAGAGCCCTCGCAGCGGGCTTAATAAATCAAATCAAATCAAAATCTGGGCCGCATCTGGGCGGCTACGCACCTTGAGTTTGTTGACGACATTCCGGTTGGTGCGGAGGTCGGCCTGCGTTCCCACCAGGATCAGGGAGGCCTTGGACTTGGCGAACTTCGGGGCCCACTTGTCCTTGATGGCCTGGAAGGAGTCCGGCCTGACCACCGAGAAGCACAGCAGGAAGACGTCGCTGTCCGGGTAGCAGAGCTCGCGCAGCGGGTCCAGCGTGTCCTGGCCGGAGGTATCACAGAGGGTCACGTGCACAGGACTCTCGTTCACGTTGACGTCGGCTGGAAGGAGTCGGGCAGTTAATAAATCTCACCTTTAATATATTTCGGGTGTTATTCGTTGCATTTGGGGCACCTTTTGGACACCACCTCAAGGTGTGGCAGTTGTGGGCCGTTTAATTCAATCTCGAAAATATGCAAATTGTCCTTCGCACAGGATCCTGTTCAGGAAGGGCAGGACTCTTGCAACATATGCGCCTGTAGTTCCAGGTACTGAGTGCATCCTTGGGAGAGCTTAAAGAACCTTAAAGCTCCCTCAGCCGGGAGAGCAGGGAACAATGCAGGGCCTCCCAGCCTGCCACCAGAGGAAGGACCTCGTCCTCGTCCCGTCCTGCATGTGCGCCGAGAGTGTGCAAAGAACATTCATATTTAAACGCAAGCGAGAATGATTTGAATGAGATGCTTGGCAGGACGAAGGGAGGCGTTGTGTTTGCCGTACTACACTGACAACATTTTCCATTTGGAAAGGCTCAGTCTCAGTCCCCATCTCGACTGCGAAGCGGACTACGACGCACGATGCTCGGAAAGCTGTCAGCCTGGTACAAGGAGAACGTGTCCGAGGAGCTCAACTGCCTCGCCTGCCGCCTCTACAGCGGCTTCGGCATGATCGGCATCGGTGCCTACCTGCTGGTCCAGTCGAAGAGGCGCCCCAAGCCGCTCGAGAGCTACACCATGATGAGCCTGGCCGCGGCCATGGGAGTTCTGGGCGTGGCCCGTCTGGCGGACGGCGAGTGCCCGAAGGACATAGACCGCGGTATCGTCATGGTGCCAGTTATGGTGCCCCCTATGGAGCCCCCTACGGAGTCAGCTATGGAGACGGCCAAGGAGCCCACTAAGGAGCCCGCCAAGGACCCCTCGAAGGCCCCCAACTAGGACCAGATGTCCAACGTTTTCCGGCTCTCCTGATTTCCACTCGTTCTGTTCGGAGCCCGGAATGTAAATCTCAACAAGAATATAACGATGCCAGCACAGTACGACCCCTTCTGTTCTCTCAGTGCCTTGCACGCCCGGCCGAGCAGATCTGACCTCGCCGTCGGCGCCCTATTAAGCCTCCTCCGCCCTCCACCCTCCGCCCCATGTCCGTGTCCGTGTCCATGTCCTATCTAAAAGTTAATCATGGCAGGCTTTCATTCGATGCAGTGCCTCCTCCGACTGTTTGGACTGCGTAAATAAAGTTTTTCCGGCTGCTGCCCCGCCAGGGGATTTTTTAATCAGTTCGCCGCCGCCACCGCCACATGGAGCATGTAGCATGTAGCATGTTGCTAGTTGCAGGTTGTAGGTTGCAGAGCGAAGGTCGCTCCGGTAGCCAGGCCCATGGGTCTGCTCATGTAAAATAAATTTAATTTGTGCAGCGCATGAAATTCATGAATACATTTGAGGGAACAGGCCGGGCACAGGCCAGGAAGAGGCCCGCCTCCACTGGGGACGAGTGGCCCGACAGTATGCCCTCTATGTGGGTGTGATTGCCCCAAAAATGCACCTCATTTCCCTCCATTAGGGCGGCATTTTCCGCATAATTTCCATTGTGATAGAGACAAAAAGGGTCGAGCTCCGCATAGTCCTTCGACTATCCTTCGAAAGCGAATCAATGCCGGAATGCCCCAGACACGGGCTGGCACACGGCGTGGCAAGCGGGGTGTGGCGGGGATGTGGCAGTCACTGGCTTCCCTCGCTCTCGCTTACAAAAGGGAAATTGTTTGCCAGCTCAGCTGAAAATCGCTTTACGGGGCGGCGAACAAAAAAGGAGCCACGACGAGACAATGGCGGGGTCGGGACAAAGGCTGGGGCATCGTTAGCGGTTACTTTGCCTGTCAATCCAGCTCCTCGAGCGCACGCATCCTCGTGTGTGTGTCGGCGATGGGGGGCGGGGAAGGGGGAGGGGGCGGCGGAAAAGTGAGCAATTGTGTAATTGTGAGCCGAGAAGCCAGTTTCCTTTATTTGGATTCGCTTTCCAAATCCCGCTC
Organism: Drosophila pseudoananassae pseudoananassae; assembly: GCA_018153035.1. Classification (NCBI taxonomy): domain Eukaryota; kingdom Metazoa; phylum Arthropoda; class Insecta; order Diptera; family Drosophilidae; genus Drosophila; species Drosophila pseudoananassae. The sequence goes on along the minus strand of JAECXR010000023.1, from coordinate 700,560 downwards.
CTGCCGATCCTATTGACACCTAATTGGGTCTGAGATGCTCCTTCCGCTCCAATTGTGAGCTCCCCAAAGGCAATGCCCTTCTCCAGCGCTGCGCCCCAACGTATGCTGCACCCCCTAGCCGTCTAGCAAAGAACTGAACCACTTTACGCACCTATTGCCGGACCAGGTCGATTAGCACCTCTTGGCTCATCCGACCTCCTAATTGGCGTCAAAACTTGCGGCTAATGGCCACCAACTATGCCAAAGTCTCCTCCGACAAGTGCACATCCAGGATGCGAAAGCCGGAAAAAGTTCTGAGGAAACTACGCCAACTATTCCCAGTCGGAGGAAGGCAGGGAGGACAAGCCATCCTGAGCCCTGGCCCGACTCTTCAGAAGGATTACTTTGGCAAATATTATAATCGAATCGCCATCATGCATGGCCTTGTCTCAGTTAACTGCTTCAAAGGACTAATTAAGTAATGTGGCAGCCAGGAATCCTGGAGACGATTATCTGGAGGGCACACCCTCCTCCACCCCCTCCTCTGGCCTTTGGATAACACAGTTTTCGGCCCCAGAGCCCCCAAGGGCCTAACCGGGCGAGCCGAAGTGCAAATTCATGCAAAATTTTATTAAAATCAGCCCGGGGGGGGAGGGGACCTCGAGTGGCAGCCCAGGATGCCAGGAGGGCAGAGGTATCTCTAAGCTGCCCATGGGCGGGCGAATAAAGGTGAAGCACCAAAAAAAAGGCCAAAACAAAGTCATGTTTGCATATTTTGGGCTTCTGGCGAACAGCCACAGTTTTCAATTTTCAATTTCCAATTTTCCGTTCATTAAAATTCGTGAATAGCCCGAAACACACACCCCCCCCACACACCCCACACACCCCACACACCCGAACATAATTTGGCCACTTCCGGCACATTTCGACACATCCTTCAAACGGAAAACTTGCAACGGATTTCACAAATTGCTTTTCCTTTTCAACAAAATGAAAAATTCATATACGTGGCGCCAACCACCCCCATTGGGGGGGCCTGGGGCGCCACACCTACCATTATAGATGTCCGAGGCCGTGGGCACGTGCTCGTGATTGAAGCGGTTCTCCAGATACGACTGGATCAGGCTCGTCTTTCCCACGGCGGCGTCGCCCACAACGACGCACTTGACCGACGGCTCCTTGCGTTTCTCCGCTGGAAGAGAGTCCCGATAAGAGCTGACCCAGACATGGACGTGGCGTACTCACCCCTCTTGGTGTTTTTCTCCGATTTGGGATCCTGGTCGGCGGCGGGCGGCTTCTTGGACTTGCGCTTCCGGAGCAGGAATCGGGAGCCCCGGCCGCTGCTGGCAGCGCTGGTGTCACTCAGGGACTGTTGCTGTGGAGCAGAGTCGAGGGTTGGGGTTAAAGGTTGAATTTTGGTGGAAGAAGGCTTAAAGCTTAAAGGCCACAAGGCTGCATTCAGACTCCAATCAGGACTCCAAGACTGGCAATTAAATAATGAAGGACAGAACACGGATTGAAGCTAAAGGGGGGTGTGAAGCGGAGGGTGTGAACTGACGCCTGGATGCCACACCTTTGCCTCCAAAGGACCCACTTAATATGCACATATAAATTAGTGAAGACGACAGGTGCGGACTGGAAGCGAGGCAAGACACAAAGTTGCGTATACGCCGAGTGCGCCTCCCAGCTTCCCGCCCTCCATTCCTCCCTCGGCCTTCGTGTCACCCCACTTGCATTGTCTATTTTTGTGTCGCTTGCGGCAACAAATGCACTCTAAAATATTCACCATATTCAGGTTTATTTATTCAGGACGAGATGCAGGTCCTGGCACCGGCAGGCTCTCCAATCAAAGACCAACTTTGCGCTTAAATTATGTGATTATGTATTGCGATTTAATCCACTGGCCAATAAATGATGGCTTTAAAGGCCCTTTTGGGACCTTCTCCTGCTGGCCACTTTCCGCTGGCTAGGCGATAAGATCGCCCCACTGAAGTGCCAATACAATCGATGGCCGAGAGGTCCGACCTTTCGGATAGGAGCCCTCTGCCTAATCGCCGAATCTGGCAATTAACTTGAGAACTAAATGGAAGTGGCCCACCCGCCTCCCGTCACTTTGATCCTCTTTCCGGAGAGTCTCCTCGCCCTCCTTTGATTTAAATTAAATAAAACTTGCTCCGTAAGCCGACTAAAAGTCATTCCTCTGCAGATACATAGCGTCTTGCTGGCCACTTTCGGACACAAGTCCACAAGCCCGAAAGTCAAAGCCAAGTTCTGCCTCCTGACAGCAACTTTCGCCAAAGCGAAGTGCTTCTGTGTCGGAATTAAAGCCAAATAAGCCCTCGAACCTTGAGGGCCGTGTCACAAGCTCACAGGACGCGCAGGACCTCCCCACCCCCCCAACTTTTCCAGTTGGCCTGCCAACAATACTCATGTACTTACTCATGTAATTTTATTTAGCCGCTTTTTTTGCCCAATTTTCCAGTATTTTGGCCAAAAGTTGCGGCCATAACCCTTGACTTTGGAGATGAACTCTCCGCAGGACTCTTTTCAACTCGACAACTTTCCCAGGCCCCGGCAGAGCCTAAAAATTAAATAAATCAAGCTGGAGGCAGGGGCTTTGCCGAAGAGGAAGTTTATTCAGAAACTTGTGGCCCAAACCAGTTCGGGCCAACTCCAAAATAAGGCAAACACTGCCCGGCAATCAATGGACTTGAAGTCGTGGGAAGCGCCCTTCGGGCAGGAGGATCCCCCCGCCAAGGAGCAGATCCTGCTTAGAGTCCAAGGACGAGCCGTAGACTTGAAAAATGGCTCAAAGTTGAGTCGGGAATGTGAAAAGTGGCCAAGTAAGGCGACAACTGGAGGCCAACATGGAGGCCATCATGGAGGCCACTTCCTTTTGGGGGGAAGGTGAACTGGCTGGTGACGTGATTCTCTCCAAAAAGGTGCCACAATCGCGGCCGGTTTCTGAACTTGAGATGAATAATCTCCAAATTGTTTCAGAGATGGACTTCCGAGGGGGTACCAAGCCCACCTGGCGGATGACATGGACACCGTGTCCGGCCACTCTAGGAATAGTTGCTTTGTTGAGAGGCAACCTCGTTTCTTTCCTCACCCTCCCTTGGTTGCAACAGCAACTAATAAAATTGCGGTCTATTTAATGGCATGCCACTTATTGCCACAGACACTGACTGAGCAGGGGGGGAGGGTAGGTAGGAGGGGGAGGAGAGGCATGCTATGCTGGCTTCTAAAAGCACAACCGCAAAAACCGAAACTAAACAGCAACAACGATGCCGGCAAGCAAAATAGTTAAGCGCCAAAATGGACATGAAATTAGTTTCCACTTCTCGGCCACAGCCTGGGGGAGGAGGAGGGGGGAGGGGGACATGTTGCAATAACAATATGATGCAACCTCCGAGGCACCTTGCTAAATGCAATTTTCATTTTAATTTCCACGCACTCGACTCAAAGGCCTCAGAGTCCGTTCAGCGAGTGGCATTCCATTGAGTCCTTTGTGAGCTTGCAACAAATGAAGTGGCGTCATCATTCGCTTTAATCAATAAACCCCCCTCCCCTCCCTCGGCCATAGGTTTTAAATCCAATGGTTAATCGGGTTAAACTTTTAACATTTATCTTTTTTTCTGGTTGGGTTGGCGGTCGTCCTGGTCATCCTGCCAGTCGTGCCACCAAATGGTATCCCAGGCTCTGCGGCCGGGCGCAATTAATAAATGCACTCCGTCACTTGTTGCGGGCCCCCCTTGCGGTCCGGCAGACTCCCGAAAGGAGTTGGCGGCACTGTCTGTGGATGCCACATCAATTCGCGGCACTATATTGTTGCATTGGGAGCGCCATCAGGTCCGCAACAGCCAGCAGCCACAACCGCCAGGCTGCAACAACAAAGAAACAGGTGCCGCACAACAGCGCCACTGCCACACTAATGCAATGCAACAAGAGCCGCACTGAAAGGCCAATGACAGCACCCCGAACAGAGGCGCAGCAAAAAACGTTGCGAATATGGATGAGGTTTCGTCACCAAAGCGGAGAACAGTTGGAGTTCGTCACTGGTACTTTCAACTCTAAAAAAGGACTTTCATCGAGAGGATATATGTAACTCCAGTCTGATTTCAGATATGGCTGGCACTGCATGCGCATTCGTCACTAGAATGAGGAGCTAATATTTAGCGGAGAACACTTACAGTAAGAGTTCGTCACTGGTATTTAAACTCTTCAGAAGTCTCCCTTCTTTCAGCTAGAGCCCTAATCAAGTCTGATTGGTTTTCTGGCACTACATACGCCTTCGTCACCAGTGTCTGACATCGTCATCGTCACCTTTATTTGATCTTAATTAAGTCGGATTTGTTGCGCGAATATTTACAAGATTTTCTCTTTGGGAGTCTGTCCCGAAACGAAGTCGCTTCTAGCCCGGAGCTTTCTCCTATGCATGCCACATGCCTACACCCAGCCATGAGTGGCATGGAAAATGTAATCCCCGAATCCGTAACCCTTCCCCTGCCTGCCCCTTCTGGCACATTGATTTGACATTCGGGAGGTGGGAGGCTGGGAGGTGGGAACTAGCAGGTGGGAATGGGGCTCAAAGCGGCTTTGAGAGAACGCTTGACAGTTAGATAAGTTGCCAACTGCCAACTGGCAACTGGCAAATGCAACATGCAACACGGCAGATTAACCTGCAATCCCCCACCCGGTATTTGTATCTCTCGCTCTCTGTATCTGTGCCTCGTACTCTGTGTCATAATTAAAAATTCAGCAAATTACACATGCAACGACTGCCAGCGATGACAGCCAGCTAGTGGGGCCTCCTGCCACACCTGGCGGCACAACAATAGTGCCACTCGGAAGAGCCAGTTGCTCCTAATGGATCTCTATCCGCACGCCCCTCCCTGTGCCACACACAGAACATGACGACCCCATTCTTCGCACTTAACTGGCAACTGGCAACTGGATGCCACAGCTGTCCCACTCTTGCGGCAGATGTCTGGCTAGAATGCAACAACACAGATCTTCCAGCCCATCGAGCTAATTGCACTTGGCTCGCACGGAGCTGGGGCTGGGAATCAATCCGGAAGCAGGCCCTGGAAGCCACGGCATGAACTGAGAGATACTTTTCACTCAAATATTGCCACAGTGTTGCATTACCATAAGTGTGCAACACTTGGCTGGCTGGTTGTGTCTCATGGTCGCCGAAAACCGGCTGGAGCGGCCATCTTTCGGCCACTTGGCCAGCTAGCCCGCTAGCCAGTTGGTCGCCACCTCACTCCCCTCCCCGTCACTCCCACCTCTTGGCCGCGTCAGACAGTGCGACGTCGCTATGTGGCAACACTGGTACACCAAGAGAAACGAGCTGACATGCAAATCGGGCCGAAACTCACCCCGAAACCCAACACTTGTGACCTGCATTTTGTCGCAGTGTCGCCGTAGAGACGGTTGCCCAACTTGCAGCATTTGCAGCTGCAGCTCCGCGCTGGAAGGTAAACTGATCTTAAGTGGCATAATTTGCAATGCAAGCCAGAACGGGCCAGTCAGCACAGTGACGAACGACAACCCCATCCACCATCCTATCAGCAATGTTTCCCAACTGGCTTGTGAATCAGAACCCGGCTGGGCAGTGTAATCGATATGGCCACTTATCTCTGCTATGTTCTACATATCTATATATATATATCTATTTGATCTGGGCATGTAATCGAAGACCCCTTGGCATTGTCATAGCCACGGTTCTCAGTGACATGCGAGTGTTTTTCTCGCAGTGTATGGGGCTAGAGACCGCAGCTCAGCCTCGCCGGCCAGTTGCCATGTTTACGGGTTGGCGTCGGAGTCCAAAGTCTCTGTTTATAGTCTCTGTTTATGGTCTCTGTTTATGTGGAAACTGAGTCACTTGTCCGCCAATCCAGGCTAGAATTCTGCCCCCACCTGGCTGGGTCTTCCCACAACCTCCATAACTACCTGGCAGCTGCCACTGACTCTTGGAGGAACAAGGAACTCGCTCTTCCATGACCTTTGAGGTTCTCCGCGAGGCACTAAGCCCTCCCTTCAAGGCTGAGCCATTCTCTCCGCCAAACACCCATTGTTTCTTGGCGGGAAGCCATGAGCCTCTTCTTGAAGAGGAGACTGCCTCTGCCTCTGCCAGGTGAGAGAGCTTCTCTGGGCCATTGGACATACAGACAGACATCGGAGACCGATCCTCTCCAGAAAATAAAGCTCCTTCCACTTACCAAGGGGCTCTTGCTTATCTGGGGCGAGGGCGAGGCTGACAGCAGTCTGTAGTCGGTGGCCTGGTCCTCCGGATCAACGCCAAAGATGAAGGGTCCGTCCCTGCCCTTGTGTCCGGCAGCTGGGGCGGGAACTGTCGGCAGTGTCGGCACTGCCGGCGGAGGAGGCGCCTGGTGGAAGGTGTTCAGGACCGGGCGTCGCATACAGAAGTCGTCCTCGAAGCGGGAGGCGTACACCGGAGAGGGCGGCAACTTGGGCGGCACTCGGGGGGCCGCCAAGGAAGAGAGAGGCGTCTGGGGCACCTCCTTCGGGTAGCAGCGCGGCGGCGAGGCTGTGCCACTCGAGCTGCCGCTGGACACGATCGGATGGTGCACCGCGACGGGCGGGGGCACCGGAGTCGGCTTGGGGGCCTCCTGGTGGAAGTAGTGGGAGGGGGAGGACTCGCTCGACAGGGACACGTCGACGATGGAGCGGCGGAGGGGGACGGCCGGCAGCCCCTCGGCCGGGCGGTCGAAGCAAAAGTCGCTGGACTTGGCGGTGGGCGAGGGGGGCTACCGTAGGGGTAGCCGCTCTGCAGCGGGGGGCTCTGCAGGTGGTGCTGCGAGAGGGCGTCGAAGTCGTTGAAACCGTGCAGGCCCCGGGCGCTGTCCCGCTTCTGCTGCTGGACGTACGGCGAGATGTAGTTGCGCTGCGGGGGGCGGGGGCGACATCGGGGGCAGGGCCGAGATGGCTGGGGCGACGCCCGCCTTGCCCTTCTTGCCCCCCGCGCCCACCACAGTCAGCTGGGGGCGGCGGTCGCCGAGGAGGGGCCGCTGCGAGTTGTTGTACGGATGGCTCCGCTGCATGCAGGCCGAGCCGAGGGAGACGTTGTCCTCGTCGTCCTCCTCGGGGCTGGCGGGCTGGCAGCCGTAGCTGGAGCGCAGGTGCTCCAGGTACTTCAGGCTCTTCATGTTGGCGTTCAGCGGGGGGAGCGGCGGCGGCTGGAGCTGTTGGTGGTGCAACTGCGGCTGCTGCTGTTGCTGCTGCTGGTGCTGGTGCTGGAGGTCCTCGTGCCCCTCCGTGTTGCTGCGGTGGCGGCCGAACAGCTTGGCCAGCTTCACAGTCATCCTGGCAGGGGTGGCCGCAAAACTTTTTCAATTTGAGTGTCGCCCAGTTGGGAGGCGCCTCCGACGAGCTGCAAGAGAGAAGGGGAAGGGTATTAGATGACCAGCGTAGATGACTTGCCACAAAGTGTGGTATTGCCGCAGCAGGATAACGAGTATTCGAGGCACTCCCCCACCCACCAACTTGAACAGAAATATTATTGCCACATGCAACACAACCGTCAGTTATCCCCAGGTATCGCTCCTCTCTGTAGCTCCACAATGTGGCTATGGAGGTCCAGGGACACCCACCCATCCACCCACCTGTCGCCGTCTGGCCGAAAAAGAGGCCGTTTCGACACGAAAATGGCAGAGCTTTGGCGACAAACAATGCCTCCAAAGTGCCACGCCCCCGCCCTCCCCTCGCTGGCTTGTCAAACAAATGCAACAAAAGCAGCAACTTGCCACACGACAAAAACCAAATTGGAATTGCGGCAGACAGGGACAGACAGAGGACACGGATCGCCTGTATAGTGGAGGCACAAAGCCACATTGTTGTGATGCACTGAAAGAAAAGCTTTTATTGAAATTCCTATAGAACTCTACGAAGACCTGACTGTCGGTGGAGAGACCGGAGAACCACTGCCTTGGAGACTGGGCCACTTTCTGGGCTGGATTGTGCCCGAAAGTGGGTGCCTCGTGGAGGAGTTGGGCGGAGGGGGAGAGGGGCATGCAAAGGGCCTTGGGGAGGGCGGTCGGTTCTTCCCCTCTCCCCTGCCTGTCTGCCAATAATTGCCTGATAACGGTTCCTGGCTGGAGCTGAGCCAAGTATCTCAGAAGTTGCACTGACACTCTCTCTCTCTCTCTTTCTGGCACTAATTGGGAGCTTGCCCCTTGCCGCCTTTCTGGCTCTGACGTAATGATTTGTATCTGTATCTTTGGCGTCCTGCAGGTGCAAGGACTTTACGAATAAATCTGCGCCGGGAACCGGTTTCGAGAACAATCGAGTGGCAGTCGGGGCAGGTAGAGACAGCCAGAACCCGGAGAGTTGACCCCTTCAAGTTATGAGATACATTTCGGCTATGTATCTATTAGATACAAGAGACAATAGCAGAGCAACAGCTGTCGCTCCGAGGCCTCGTCTGGTCTTTGTGCCACACAATTGATTAGATTCCTGGGGCCCAGCTGCCGCAGAAACACAAAAGATACTACTGCGAACTGGAACAGCGTGAGAAGTGTGGTCTCTACCTTTCAGATACATTTTTTTTGCAGGTGCTGGGACTGTGTGGCAACCATTAAATGCCACTGCAGCATCCATCTACCGAAAGGCAAAGAAGAACTATTATCGCATCACGCGCATCTACAAAATCACATTTCACACAGCAACAGCTCAAGATACATAAACATACTGAGATACAGATACAACAACAACATTAACTTGCTCTTTCATTATCATTATCGGCACATCATTATGGGCAAGAGCTGCGACGTTTATTTATTTTGGCCTTTAACTATTTGGGCAGCCACGACGGCAGATACGGCTGAGAGTCTACACTGAGAGAAAGGTGGGCCAGATACGGAGCTAAAGGGCACCTTTCAGAAGGCCATCAAATGGTGTCTGGGCTTGGGCTTGGAAGGATGAGTGTATGATACCCGGTACTCTTTCAGATAATCTGTATCTGTATCTGTATCTTTCTCGTAAGTATCTTTACACTCCATTAATGTCTATAACCCTCCCCCCCTTCATAACTAGAACTTTTCATCTAAGTTGTATCTTCAAATCTGTATCTGTATCTTTCAACACCTCCCCCAGATAGCTCTCTACAGATACTCTGCAGAGAACCCAAAGCCCTTGCAAGTTTCTCTCAGTGCCACAAGCTACGATAACAACAAAGGCTGACGACGACCGCCTTTCTGACTTCCCCCGCCCCTTGCCCGTCTCCACGGGTCTCCGGACTCCGGACTCGGGTCCAGAGAAGATGCACCTTGATTAAATTCCAGGAATTGAAAAAATCTTTTAGTCGCAGACGCGGCCAGACGCTTGTTGATATTTACCCAATGATCCGGGGGGGTGGAGAGGGGAGAGCTGAGAGCTGAGCCCTGCCCCGCCCACTCCCGACCAGACCGACTCCCATTAATGATGCAGCAAATTGTCTTTCTTGCCACATCGCTACTTCAAGTTTGGAAAAATGTTGCAAAATGTGAAGGGAGTTTTCCAGCAACTATGCGACACCCGGTACTCTCGAGGTGCCTCTTCCTCGAGACCTGTGTTGTCGTTGGTGTTGCAACTTCTGGTCTTCGGATGGCCCGCTCTGAGAGGTATCTGGAAGATACTTGGCCTATCGGCTCAAAGAGCCTCTTTGTTGTTTGGCATTTGGCTGCAGTTCCTGCCCCAAACTGTGCCCCTGCCACTGCTCCGAGTTGCTGCCGTGCTTGCCTTAATGATTTTACATTTTTTAAAAGAAGCCAGTCTTGTCGCTGGCATGCCCCTTGCCGCCAGGCGGCAAATGCAACTCACGGGAAGCATTCAAAAGCAATTAAGCGCTTTCTTCGAAGGAGAGGGCGGGCGAGGGGGGGGGGGCGAGGGGCGAAGGGTGCCACCACACACACAAACACACACACACACACACGATCATCAATCAAAAAAATGAGAGAAAAACAAAAAAAAATCATAAAAAGTGTGAGGAAAAGTCTTGCCGAGTTGGAAACTGGTTCCGAGTTCTCCCTACCCTCCGAGCAAACCTCCATCCCCCCTCCCCCCAACCCCCCGTCCTCTTCTCACGGTGTATCTCGCAGAACAACATATCTAACTCGATTATGCCGGGCTACCTCCAAAGAGACCAACAAGAACCTTACCTTTATCGCGAATATTGAAAAATGCTTCAAACTGAAAGCCAAGCGATGTAATCATCCCCCTCTCCATTCCCCTCCCTCCCCTGGTGGCACCTTGGCCCCATACCCCCGTTTCGCTCAGTGCAGTTGCCAAACCTGAGAGCCAAAACCGCAACAGGTAATTGATGCCGCTTGCGCGTTGCAAGAACTTTAATCAATTTTTCAGATATTTTTCTTTCGTTTCGTTTTTCGTTATTCGTGCCCCATGCTACGTGCTACGTGATGATGATGTTGCTCAGCCCGGTCGTGGTGTGTCTGTGTGTGTGCCTCAGTGTGTTGCAAGTGGCCACAACAACCGAAAACGGCAACCGAAATGGCAGCCAAACGGCCCCTTGCGGAAAGCAAATTACTGGGAATTTGGAAGGTAGGACGGGGGGGTAGGCCGCAGGTAGGGTTGCAGCCAACTTTTCAAGCGGCAAGTGGCAAGTGGCAGTGGCCATTCTTGTTGCAAATTACAGCGCGCACTTGGAGTTGTAACCGATCGAGAAAGGGCTTGGCCCGAAGGCCCCACTACTTCCCAGTCGGAGTAACTCGTTCGATTTCCCAGAACTTGGCGACAAGTGGCATTCATCGTTTCTTCTTTCTTTCAACAACTTTCACAACTTTGATTGCCACATTTTCGTGGCAATATGCTCTCCTCGGTTTTATGGTCTCGAGTCTCGATCCCCGGCTGTCGGGGCCCAGAGCCGAGCACTTCTGAGTCATGAGAGCAGCCAGACTGCTGCCAGATTGTGGAGTTGGCAATATTTGTGCAGCGCCACTCTGCCACTTGGCTGGTGGAGCTGGGGTGGAGGGGTGGTAGGTCTCTAGAGGCCTAGGAGCCAGCACTTACTTGCCGACTGGAGCGATAAAAATGACACATGGGGGGCGAGAGAGAGAGTCCTTTGGGCAGTGACAGATTTTCGGGGCTTGTAGGAAGGGGAGGGAGGGCCTCTAATCCAGTTTCTGGCATGGAGATACATCTCCCACTTCCCCAGGCAACGCCCACGCCCACGCCCACGCCCATCTTATCAAAATGCCAAATATTTGCATTCGGAGGCGAAAAAAACAAAACCATAAAAGGATTTTTTTTAGAAAATGCAATTAGTAGATAAGAAGTATCTTGGGGATGAAAAGATACAATTGACTCTAGATAGGTACATGAATAGGTGGAATACATGCAGAGATCTTTGAGAGGGCCAGGTCTTCTGGGCCAGGCCAGCACCTCCAAGCTCCCCAAGCCCGAAAGCCACACAAAGTCGACGGGGCCAACCTTGGCGCTCTATGCCCTTTAATGGGGATTTTCTGCGGTTGGTTTTTTATGAGGTCCACCTTGAGATACAATACTTGTGAGACTTTGGAGAGGGGGTGGGGAGAGAGAGGGGATAACCTGATTCATAATGCAGCCGGCCAGTCCCCGAATTGTAATTGTGATCTGACCAGGCCCTGGAACCTTGGCCAGACTCCGTGAATCCATCAAGGTCAACGTTGGGGAGAAACCCAGCCCAGACCAAGTGACAAAGTCGCTCCAGTCTTGAGGTTTAAGGCCGCTTCTGGAATGGGATCCCAAACAACAGTGCGAGGAGATGGAGGTGGAGGAGGAGGTGGAGATGGAGGTGGAGGTGGAGGTGGAGAAGGAGGTGGAGGTGGAGAAGGAGGTGTCTACTCCTCGGCACTTAAACGACCTTTCTTTGGCCCACCACCGAACGGCCTTGCAATTAAAGACGCCCGAGAATCAATCAAGTGGCCGAGTCTCTGGGAGTTGCCACACTCCGGACTCCACTCTGGACTCCACTCCGGACTTTGTCTAACATCGTTACGTGGAAGCATAATTATTGGCGTGCAGGTTTTGGTCTTTGGCGAGCCATTAGGAGCATGCGATGCATGTTGCAGTGGCAGTGGCAGTTGCAATATTCATTGCATAAAAGTGTACCTGCTAGCTCGGCTCTTGCCGCCATCCGAGTGGCGTGTGGAGGGGTCAGCATGTGCACTTAATTGCCCCAGCATGGAGTTCATTTGTTGCTGCCACCGCCACCAAACAACCAAGCACTCGAGACGCACATAAATTGTGTTTACTGTAGAGACCACGAAGAGTCTTAGGATCTATAGGGTCGTTGCCTCGCCGTGGCCTCTGCCTCTGCCTCAGTCTCTGCCTCGGCCTCGAGTGGAAAATGCAAAATACCGTTAAACGTATTTTAATTACACGAACAACAATGTGGGAAAGTTCCCCCATTAAAGAGCTCTGGAGGAGGAACAGCTCTGACTTGGCCAATTCATTAGTATCCAAATACTCTTTCTTATTTCCCACCTGCCCCTGCCCCTTGCCACTTTTCACACGCTGGGCTTTCCCGGATAGACATGCAAATGGAGAGGCCCCTCATAAGAGTATCACCAGAGCCCCATCATAATTATCATATCATATCATGGTTCGGGCCATGAAATATAATTTGTGAAGGAAAACATGCAACGTTGTTTCGTTATCGATTCAAATTCAGTTCGATTTCTTCGGTATTTTCTCTCTTTTGGAATGAAATTAATTTGTCACTTGGGGAGAGGCTGCACTGACTTGTGAATACCCTACAGTGGGGCTTTGCAACTCTCTTCAAGGACAAGTGTGGAATATAGCCACTTTTGGAATATATTTTCAATATTTTTCATTATTCTTCTTAAACTAAACACCGACTTCTCAATACCCTACTGTAGTGATCTAAACACTCTCTTCAAGTCCAAGAAGAGCTTTTTTTGGAATAATTATTATTATTTTGGAAATGGAAATAATATCTTATTTTAAGCGAAGGCTGCACCGACTTCTGAATACCCTACTGTAGGCTTTAAAGACTCTCTTCCAGTCTAAGACTTTTCTTAAGAGTTTCCCAATTTCCCATAGAGGGTTTTGCAATTTTTCCAATATTATTTCGAAATTAGTCATTTAGAACTAGATCTGCACTGACTTGTTAATGCCCTACGGTAGCGTTTTAAGGCTCTCTTCCAAATAAAGATTGTTGAATAGCAATAGTAAGCCCCTTCTTTAATATATTTTCAATATTTTTCGTTAAAACAACTTCTACACCGACTTTTGAATACCCTACATTAGGTTTCTCCGCCATTTCGAATGGCATTTGTAGACAGACCCCCTTTTAAATGGCACATATATGAACATATATATTTCTATTTATTTTCGAAGAGCCCTTGTAGGGTATCCAACTGACACAGATGCTCCCCACACTCCGTTAGTCGTTTTTCTGCCACAACTTGTTGTTGCAATTTTCGCATAAATTTGCTGTAATTTATGCAATGCCCGGCATTGTTCGAGTCCCGAAGTCTTCAAGCCAGAGTCTCCATGCCAGCGTCTCCATGCCAGAGTCTCCATGCCAGAGTCTCCATCCATGCCAGAGTCTCCGTCTCCCCAGCTGGCATTTTCCTCTCCAGCCTCCGCTTGTTTATCGCATTTTTTATTGTCATTTGTGTTTTTTTATTGAACAGTTTGTGACATTTTACGATTTTCAAAGTGAAAGGTACATATTTGGTAAATTGCCTCTCGACTTCTCTCTCGAAGAAAACCTCTCTCGGCTGTGGCTTGGTAGCGTTATTTTATTTTCGCGAGTTACGGGCACAGGTACTTGCATTTGGCTCGGACCTGGTCCCAACTGGTTTTCCACACACCCCGCTCCCGGAAAAATCGCTCCATAAAAGTCAGTAAACAGCAAGTGCCAGTCACGATGCGGATCGAGGAGCCACTCGTTCTACCCGCCGCAGTGAGTCATGGGCGTCTCGAGAAAGTCTCCGCAGCTCGCAGAAGCACCCAAAATAAATACCCACCCGGAAGAGAGCGTCTGGCCCGCGTCCAAGAAGTCCAACTAACCCAGAGGGGCGATCGCCTTTAAAATAACTCGCTGCCACTCATTAGGCCTCCTTGGCTCTCAGCCCAACTCACCTCAGAGGTCCAGGGCAGGCGGTGGCGGTGGCGGTGACGGTGGGGGTGGCACTCGCCTCAGATATCCACAAGGCAGGTCCTGGAAAATAGGAAACAGAATCGTGAATTTCAGCTCGAAGCTCAAGGGAGAGGAGGTGGGGCGGGGTGAACATGATGTTGCAAGTGTTTGATTTGCCAGAGGGGGTGGGGGATTATGGATGCAAGACTAGGAAACCAAAAAAATGGCAACATAAATTGCGAGACTAGGAGAAGGGCCTTGGCAGTGGGCGAGGTGGGGTGGGGGGAGGGCGGAGGTCCGCCCCGTTTCTTGCCGTGTGGCAGGCAGTGGAGCAGCTGCGACCACGACGAAGACGGGCAACATACGCAAATGCAGGAGGAAATTTATGAGAAGGACTCGCCGGCAAGACTGCCACAAGTGGCCGAAAAGAGGGGCCATCTGGGTCTAGGGGGAGGGGGCAGGGGCAGGGGCGGACCAGACCCAAGGGCCAAGTGCAATGACAAAGGCAAATAAATTACAGCATCATTTTCAGACAAAGTGGCAGTGGCAGTGGCAGAGAGAGGGGGATGGGGAGTGGGAGTGGGGATGTCCCTCCGAGCAGGAGTGGCAGGAGAAAGCTCAACTGCTTCCACCAAAAAAAGGAGAAAGGAGAGAAGAACGAGACCCCAATCAATGGCCAAATAATTACAAGCTCTACTTTCTTCTCCAGCATGCTCCTCTCTCTCCCTCTCCCTCCCTCTCTTCCACTCAATTTCCCTTCTCTTTCGCATTAATCAACGGTAATTGAACACGCCCCCGAAAGGAGAGGGATCCACCCAAGATAGAAGAGGGTTTCGGGATGAGGGTAATCCACCTCGCCGCCTCCGCTCTCCTTTCCATTTTGAGTGGAAAATGATGAGTGGAGATACCCCCCTATACCCCTGCTGGCAACCTGGACATACTCTCATGCCGCGCACTGTACCCCCGAAAAGTCCGAGGCACTTCCAAGTGGCTTGAGTGATGCCTTGTTGTTGTTGTTGTTATAATAGTCGCCATGTCGGACATGTTGCTGATATTGTTGTTTATGTTTGGCTATGTTTTCTCCACCTTTTAATCCCCCCACCCCCCTCCCCGCTCACCACGTTTGAAGTTTTCTTGAAATATTACGTATACGTCCGTCGGTCGGTCGGTCGGTCGGTGGGGCAACAATTGTGGCTTTAATTGGCCGGCTTGTGTGGTGGTTCGTCTTGTTTTTTTTTTTTTTTTTTTTTTTTATGGCATTTTATTGCACTTTTTTACATGAATTTTTTATTGATTTTATTTGTTGTTGTTGTTTGTTGTTTGTTGTTTGTTGTTAGTAGGGGTGGTGGTGTGGCAGAGCTGCCTTGAGAGACTGGGATTATTAGCTGGCAGATTGCATATTTTAGAGTCAATCCCCCCCTCCGAGTTCCCCCACTAAGATGACCCTTTCTCTGGCTTCCTCCTCCCCACCCCCCCTCTTGACCAACCAGACTCCACTGTACCATTCCACAAACAAACACAATCGGCCATAACAATAATTGATAAACACTCGTCAGGTTCATGAACTCCACAGTCACTCACACACAGACAGTACACTGAAAAAAACCAAAACAAGAAACGAGAAGAAAGAAAAATAAAGAAAAATGGGAGAGCAGCGTAGAGAACCACAAACATCATCGTTTGGCGCGAGTTTCTTGCAATTATTTTTACTCTTCGGATGAGTCACCTGCGGTGGCAGAAGGGGGGCATCCCCTCGAACACTCACATCCCCGCCCGTCCCCCCGCCGACGATGCTAAATGGCCTTTTAATTGTCCAACAGAAGGAGAGCACCAGCACCAAGACAACTCCAACTCTCTTCAAGCCTCTCTTCTCTCTTCTCTTCTCTCTCTTAAAGTAATTATGGAAATTTGAATTGGCGGGCAATTGGTTCTCCATTTTGGCACTTTTGGAGCTCGGCTGGGGGGTGGGAGGGGCAACTGTACGGGCAGGTGACTAGTACCAGGTACCACATAGCTGGGAAATATATCTTCTGATACATCTTCTCTGGAAGCCCAGGGCTGGCTTTTGTTGGAGACTCGCCCCATCCCCTCCCGGAGCCAATCGGTCTTGAAATGCAATAAAGCGTGATTTTCAGAAACTGAAGCGTAACGGTAACGAGCAACGAACGAGCAGCCAAGCTGCACATGTACCCCGCATGAATCCATTCAACTAAACACGACCAGGTACTAAGCCGGTGTGTGGCGCGCACCTGAAGCGAGACAGACTGGTAGGGCCAGCCAGCAGCGAGCTCTCCACCGAGGGCCAGATCTGGGTTAAATGGGCTGGTAGCTGGGGCTGGGGGGCTATGAAATCGAAAGTGAGCCCTGCCCACCTCGTCGCGAACCAACCCACCCAACCCAAGGTGACTCCGTTCGGATGGGTGCAGCGGAAGGGGGCAGGTTCCAGATCACCTGGCGAGTAATTATTAGTCGGCGTTATTAGCCGTAGATACGGATTCTGCTCCGCTTATCCCTCAAAATCCACGAAGCTCCCGCCACCAGACAACAAACAGTTGCAACATGCAACATGGCCTTAAGTTGAACAAACAAGCCCGGCCCTGGCTGGGTAGTTTCCACCTCCGGCCTCCGACTCTCTAGTTTGGTCGATAGCCGATATTCGTGTGACATTTCAGGCAGGCAGGCAGGCAGGTCCCTCCTCCTCATCCTCCTCCTCCTCCTCGGAGGCTTCTCCCCAGCTGCCTGTCAACTGTCTGGGATTTCACTTTGGCCGCCTCCGCCATCGATGGCCGGGACCTGCTCTCATAATTTGCATTGACCTACACATGTCCTTCCAGGAGGCAGGGGGCTGGGGTGGGATGGACCATCCATGTCCTGGCCAAGCGGCAAGAGGCATTCTTTTCCAAATGAAAGAATCCACATGCCACATTCACAGTGTGGTTTCTACTGCAACTAACCCATACGAGGTAGCATGCACAGGGAGAAAGGGGACTAGGACTAGGACTAGGACTAGGACTAGGATTAGGACTAGGACTAGGACTAGGATTAGGAAGAAGAGCTCTCCTGAAGAACTAGTCTCTTCTTTACATCCCCACATTTCTCTTCTCGCCAGCAAACTTTTCTTTAAGTGCAGCCTGACATGTGCAGCCACCCCCCTTCCCCCTCAGGTCCTTGCCCCAAACCCTCCTCCCCACACCCTCCTCACCCCTCCCCCTGTCATGTTATATAGCACACAATTTACTGTTACTCAACTGTTTCAACTTCAATTACGGTTTGGATGTCGGAGTGCGGATGCCAGCCAGGGTACATTGTCGTGTCAGTGTCCTTGTTTCCTCCCCCACCCCACCCCGCCCCTCCACCCATGTTGCGGTTGTTTCATTTCATTTCGACAAACATTTCGTTTGTTGCCGCAAAAGATACAAGAGATACAGTTATGAAAAAAGCCACACATACACACACACGACCAGGAATATAGGCATGCCACCAGGGAGTCCCCCTCCCAGGGACTGCAGCCCACTCGACTAGAAACAGGTGCCATCCAGGCACTAGGCCTGCCCAGCAGAAGGCGCTAATTTGCCAACTACAAACTGTATCCGACGAATACGCGCGCATCTGTCAGATACTATCCGAGTCCGAGTCCGAGTCTGTGTGGGCCGAGACTCAATTGATGGGGTTAATTGGGCGAGGTCTCGGTGGGGGTAGGTAGGGTAGGGGCAAGGCCGCAGATCGTCTTGCCCCTCCCCAGAGTCAGTCTTGCTTCCTACTTTCTAGCCCCCCCCCCATTAATTATTTCCTCGCTTTATTATGCAACTACCCCTTCCCCCCGCTGAGCTCCATTTCCACTCATCCATCCGTACATAATATTATCTGTCGGAGTCGGTGTCGCTGTTGTTGATTTTCTGGCTTTCCATAACAATTCACTTAACCAGTTTGATTGAATCGATAGCTGGGAGGAGGAGGAGGAGGAGGCTTTAATGCAATTTCCCCTCCCTCCCCCGCCAGCCCCTTTAATTGCAATTCCCATTTTGGCCGCCACAACAAATGGCTTTCCATCTCATTATACTGGCGGCGTTATAATCCCCGATCCGGAGGCCAGGCCCTCTTAAAGCTGGTCGGGAATATGGCATATGGGATCCTAGCCCGGCCGGAATGCCGAGCCAAATGGATAACTCGACTCACAACCCAAATCTCTCCGAGCGGGTGGTGTGGTGTGGGGTGCCGGAGTCCAGGAATCCAGGCAATGCCTCCCGGGAACTACCTTGGTTATTGTTTCAACATTTTTATCTGCCCGCCCCCGACAACAGGGAGCGGAGGACAGGAAGCACAAACAGCAGGATGCCCCACAAGGAGGAACATCCACAAAAATAAAAAGTGGTGCAGGGAGGGAGCCCTACATATGCCACGAGTGCGACTGGGTCTGGGTCTGGGCATAAATCCCCATTTAATCCGCCCGACTCTTAGCCTCCGGCTCTGGTGTCCCTAATGGGGTTACTCGGAGGAGATAGGACCTTGCTGTACTCTCTCCTTTGGATCACCTCTTCATTAGTATATTTTTTAGTATATTTATTAGTATTTTTGTTAGGGCAACTAGACTTCGCCACTGGCTCTGGGAAAGCCAGGAATTCGTTGCATTCAGTTCTGTTTTTTGTGGCGGCAACCCCTCTCCCCGCCCTCCACTCACCATTTTTTAGCCTTTAAATCCTTGTTGTGTCTGGCTGGCCAGCCACCCACCCACCTACCAGCCCTGCTTCTGGACAATGGACGATAAGCCCCCTAATTCAGTGGGGGATTACCAGGGCATGGTCTTACTTTCCCTATTTATTCAAATGGCGACTTATCGGGGCGACTACGATCGCGGCAAGACATGACATCAGGGTCGAAGGTCAGGCCCAAGGGGCTATAAATACCCGCGAGTGCCCATATCACGAATTAAACTTCCCGCCTCGGAGATTATGGCATCTCATTTGGGTTTATAGCAGGCTCGGACTTGTTATTATGGCATCCAGGGAGAGCCAAGGAGAGCTGGCATGGGGGAGCTTTCAGTCGGGACGAGAGGCTCGGAGAGTGAGAGGCGAAGCTTACTCGTCACTCTCCCCTTTCGCCACTCACTCTCGGCTTAGTGCGTAACCCATTCAACTTGTCACCCATTTCGCTTATCAGTTTCACTTTCTGTTTCAGATTCAGCCTCCCTTCCCATTTCCCAGGAAAAGTGCAGGCGATAAGCCGGCACTGAGAGAAAACTGTACATATTACATAAAGATTTAAAAAAAAACTTGCTTATTTTGTATTTAGATTTAAAAGTGTATTATTTTTATATTGGTTTTTAATTTGTATTTATTATATTTCTACTTTTTCTCTCAGTGCATTTGGTCCGCCTTTCTTCGGTTGCGCCACTCGAAATGCTTTTCAATTAGCTTTGAAAGAAATAAAAACAAGCTCCGGCATGTCCAAACGCGCTCTCGGCTTACGATAAAGTTGCAGTCTAAAGTTTATTCGAAGGTCAACTGCAGCAGCTCGGTCGTTTCTTCTTCTTCTCCTGCTTCTTCCATCCAAGCGAAGCCCCACAATGTGCAATGGAAAACCAGATACTATCGATGCAGAAAGAGACGCAGCATTTGAACAAAAAAAATCATGCTCAGACAAGATGAAGCGCTCAGAGAAGCGAAATACGCAAAAACAACAACAACAACTATCCAAACACAATGGGGCCAGGCCAGCAAATCGAAGCAGCGTAGCGTAGAAGAAGAAGCGCGACCCAGGTAATCACTGCCAAACGGCACAGTGGGCACGTCATTATAATAAAAGTAATTAATGAGAATATGAGAAAATAAAATTATTATGCACTTTATACAAGGAATATTATTATAACGGTTAAGTTAAATGAAACACAACTTGAATAAAAGTTTAGGATAGACACACATTTTGTGAACAAAAACCCTCGACTCGACCCACTGCCCGTGGTGGCAGGCAGGAAACCGACAAGACGAAAACGAAGAAGTGGAGGGAAAAGGGAAAACACTGAACCAAACAAAAGGTAAAGGCAAAGGTAGATCCGAAGCAGCTGCTGCTTTTCCCCGCTTTGTGATCGCTTTACCTGGTCCTTAATACATTTCATTCTACTCCCCTCACCCCACCCTGCCATACCTGGCCGTTGTGGCCACTGAAGCGTGTTAGAGCAAGCGAGATGGCCAACAGCCATAAACCTGCTGCAATGGAACGAAAATTTGCATGAACCACGGTTGGAAGGAGGGGAGGAAGTGGAAGTGGGAAGTGGGAAATGGAAGAGAGGAATTTGAAACCTTTGCGGATGTGTTTTGGAAAACCCATAATCCCAATCGAATTTTACAATTTGTAAGCTATAGTTGGCCGATGCAGGTAAGGCCAGTCTCAAAATCGCATCTCAGTCGCGCACTATTTTCCCTGTGTGGGAAGTGTGAGAAAGGGAGATAAGCCGTGCGGGTGGCGGCAGGTAAAAGAACAGTAAAAGTAATCAGGAAATTTCCACACGCGCTCCAAAGCGAAACACGAACTATGAAAAAAGAAACTCAATAACAAGCCAAAGCTTTAAGTAAATAAAATGCAAGTTGAAAGTAATTTCCTCCACTGTCCAAAAGGCAGTTAATAATTCATACATAAGCATGTATGTATGTATGTACATAGTATGGAGCGTAAAGGCTCTACAAATCAGTGAAAGCGAACGTGTCGCAACTTGCGCATAACGGGAACAAGACTTACCTCAGCTCCAGTTGAATATTATTCCAGCAAATTGTTAGTTGACTCCAGATCCAGTTCCATTCGATTCTTGAATCAGATATCCAAAAGACCACACAACTTTATTAAACTTAATTGTCATTCATAATTTCACCATGAATGGGGGAGTATTTACTTTTTAAATGATTTCTTAAAGGGTGTTCAACACCTGCACGCAGGCGCAACTAGCACAATCTGTAAATATGTATTTAGATATGCAGCGTTTTTAGTTGTAGCGGCTGCGCCACTAAACTTGGTACCGTTTTAGCGTCACAGAAAAAAAGAAAAAAAAAACATCAAAACAACTGTCAGCAATTGAAACGAAATACGAAATATGCAATTGCAACGCGACGCGACGCGATCCCGCACACCTTTTCCGCTCGAGCAGTTTGATTATACCTGTTGTTGATACCTGAAACTATGTAGCTTCTTTGCACGATCGTGGATACCATTTTCACTTTACTTTGAAATACCAAATATTCGATTTATCGGTTTTAGTATTTTCTTTTATTATGGGTTTGGTTACACTACGGACATGGATGATTTGGCTAGTGAAGGACGATCTTCGATAAGGCTATCGATGTTGAACTAAACTAGGGTTGAAAACACACGTGTCACGATGAATTTAGAGTCACATCGCTAACTGATCTAAAACCATCGATATCTATTTTCGACAGCGCTGTTCTAAAGTTCATTTAAAAAGTTCCCGCAAAACCTATAAGCCTTCCCAAGCCCGTGAAAATCACAATGCGAAAAACAATTATCAACACATATTTTTTGTTTAAAAAAAACAGATTTGTTAATAATTTTATAGTAATAAGCAATACAAATATAATTTTATTGTAACAAAAACTTAGATTTTCTAGTCCGTTCTTTGTCCGAGCACCGTTTTCCTTGCCATCCTTGCGTGTTGAGGAATATTGAACTCTTCTGCACAGTTGCATAATTGCACACACAAGGTGTCAAGAACACTACACTACTGTACAGGTCTGTGAACGCAGAAAATGGATACATTCATGCAGAAGTCTAGTTTGTATGTCTAACATATGATTGGCGTTTTCAGCTTTATTTGTGTGCCAAATAAAATATATATATTCAATAAGAATTATTCTTAGGTCTTTTATTCATGGACTTAGTTACACTAGTGGAAAAAACTTGATTGAGTTAAGAATTTGATATTAAAAATGCTCTTCGTATCCGGATACTGGCGGAACTTACTCATTTATACTACAACCATTGGAGTAGACTGCTAGCGAAAATAACAAACACAAAAACTGGTTGCACCAATGTAACACATAATCTAATGGATTGTATAAAAACATAAAAACAATTGTCCCAAAATAGGAGTAATGTGGAAAGTATATGCACAATTTAAGAAAATTAAGTCTAAAATATTTACAGGCATTTTGCGTAGCGAAGCTTTGTTCAGTTTAAACATTAAACCTCTAAATAATAGTGTACTTTTGTTTCAGTATTTCAGTATTTAGTTAGTTTTAGTTTGCGGCTGTCTTCGCCTATCTATACATTCTCAAGTACAATAAGTCGTTTTAGTTTACTTTTGTTGTAGTTCATACAATTTAGCTAATATATGTATGTGTATAAACGTTTACAAATTTTGAAAAATATCTTATTTTGATTTAGTTAAGTTGTATTCTCATTTAGTTGTTGTTCCAAATTGGGTTTACTTTTTCTAAATTGGGAGATAAGTTTAGAGATGAAAAAATGGAAAAGTGATTCTCGTTATATCCTTAGATCCTTACAATTAAAAAAATGTTTCATAAATTTTGTATGTTTGCAAGCGAGCGACGACGATTGACAAAAAATTTGTAGCAATTTGTTGCATTTAGTTTGGTGTATGTAGTTGATTGGCTGCTGCCCCTAAGCTATAATATATTTAGTGTGTATATATACATAACCATAAATCGTAAACATATCTTTTAACTGCAACTGCAACAGCAACAGCACCTCCGTCTATATTAGCATCTGTACTGGTATTTGTATCTATGTATGTATGTCCGTCCGGCTGCTGTATAACTAGGATATATATGTAGATATATATTGTAAATGCGTCGAGTTAATATTTTTTAAATATATATAGATCTATGTTTGGTTTACTATGCGTGTAGATGTATATATGTTATGACTGCGCCTGGAGTGGTTTTGGAATCGCGCTTGATTTGGCTTGAAATTTTACAAAATGGCGGAAGGATAAAACTTAAACTAAGTTGAGCGACCGTGCGTGTCTCCTAATCTTCACGTTCCTGATTCTGATTCTGACTCGACCTGACCCGACCTGACCTGACCTACAAACAGGAACAGCAAGCAGGGAGGCTGCGAACAGAATCTGCTTGACCTTCGCTCGAGATTTTTTTTGGATGCAGAATATCACATAGTCAGACATTAATATATACGACTAAAGGTTCCTTTGTTTTTGATTATCCAGGTGTCCGCTTTAGACATGCAGTGTGGAGGAGTCCAGCGAGTTTCGCGAAGACGTCCGTCCAATTAGTGTGGTGGTGTCCGTGTCCGGGAGAAACCTTTTGCGCTGCGGACGAAGGAAGAGGAACATGACCAGGAGGATCAGGAAGAAGGTCAGTGCCCCGAACACCGGAAAGACTACGCCCCCGAGCTCGCTGGCCGGGGGCAGGGCACTTATGATGTACACCCGATCGGTTGCATGGTTGCGATTCTTCTGAGACTGGTACTTCCTTGTCGTGGCACTTGTCGTCGTTGTGGTCGTGCCCACCAACTGGCTGGTGTCCACATTCAACTTAATTGAGCGTCGCGTCACACCAGTGAACTAAAAGCGAGAAGCATGAAACAGATACTGATATACCGAGCCATAAATAAACTCTGGAAGAGGCTAAGCACTGCGCTGCTAAGTGGCAGAGCACTTGTGCCCAATAGCTCCACGACATACCCGGTGCTTGCATTTGACCTGGATGTTGTAGACGGTGTCCGGCCACAGGGAAAGCTCCGCCCAGGCCGTGTCCGTCAGCAGGTTGCCCATCAGCCCGCCGCCGGAGACCTCCCAAGTGATCAGGCACTGCCGCGAAGCGTTGGCTATTGCTTCGTCCCAGCCAATGTCGATGAGGACCAAGGACACCTGGCGCTGGGCCTTCAGCACGCGCAGCTCGAAGGGCGACATTCGATTTTGGCAGCACTGCAAAAGGTCCAAAATGGAAGAGTAATCTCAACTTTTTGAAGCCATCCTTCAAAGGATTATGGGCCCACACCAATAATACACTCACCTTCGTGCAATCGACAGTCCCATCCGGACCACTGCAGTAGTGCCAGCCGTTGGGGCTTTTGGACAACTGAGGAGAGAACAAGTTGAGGTCGTTTTAAAGGCAATTGCGATAAAGCGGTTGACAGTTTGGGTAGGACTGGATAAAGGTTAATAGAACCCAACTGGCGTGACAAATGGGGATTATTGTGAAGAAAAACCAGTCGGAAATATCAGAATGGTGAAACATCTCTGAAAGACTCAGTCGGTAATGAGCCCAAACAGTAGGTGGTTGTTTTCTTTACCGATGTGTCCCTCCCGATTGAGATTTGTGATAACCAGGGGTCGGGTTCTGAGTTCTGGGTTCACCGACTTACCTGCTGATAGCAACTCTGGTGGCATCTGCTTAATTGCTTGCTGCTGCCGGGGGTGGGGGCAAGGGCAGTGGTGACCAATGCAGGTAGGGATTGTTTTGCCCATGCTCCAGACATGGAACCGCTTCCCGAGTTCGATGCCGATGCCGATGCCGATCCCTCCCCCTGGGCCAGGGAAAAGGCGGTGAGTGCGCAGGTTATGAAAGCCACCGAATGGAACATGTTACTATTTTGAGCCTCTGTTGTGTCCTGTTTCCTCCTTTCTCTCCCGGCCTTGTCCGGCCCGACACTCCCTCCGGTGTCGATGGGCGTGGGCGTTAGCTCGTCAGTCCTTCGAGTGTGTTTGTATAGGTATCCGGTTATCCGCGTTCGGGTTTGGGTGTGGGCGAGGGCGAGGGCGTGGGCGTGGGTGTGCTCAGCAGATTGATTAATTGATTGATTTTGTTTGTTTATTTTCGTATCAAGTGCTGTTGGGATTGTTGTTGGGGCTGGTACATAATAATCGCAACAGCAGCAGCAGCAGCAGCAGTATTAGCGATGCAATGGCCTCTTACGCTCTCTGTCTCTCTCTCTCTATATCTCCCAGCATCACATGCTGCGCGAGGATGATACAGAAAAGGCAAACAAATAAAGAGTTATCGTTGCTACTTCCCCCTTCCACTCGCTCTATTTTTCTGTCGCTCCGTTTCCTTTTATTTGTTATGTTTGGTTGCTATTTTTTTTCCTTTTCTGGCTGCCTATGGGCGGGGATGAGCTGGCGGCGGAGCGGGCGGCGGAGTTGGGCCAGGAATGCCCCAGTTGTTTGACTTTGTTATTTGAGCACCACCTTTTCGGCTCGTCTCCTCTCAGGTAATAGGCACACACGTGTAACAAAATGTAATAGAGGGAAGATAAATAAAGGGTACACCAACGAAACAGCAACAACAAACACACGCGCGAAAACACAAAGTGGTTGCAAGAAAAAGCCAATCTGGCCATACGCCCTATATCTTTTGGGGAGGGTTCGCTAAAAATTCGACGACCGTATCAAATGAGCGACGCCTTTGAAACGCGACACCGCAGGCACTCTATGATAATTTGCAAGGTAACTGAGGGGCACAAATTAGCGAGAAACTTTTGTTTCAAAAAACTGTCCGCGCACAGACTCTTCAACGACTTGTTCTTGTTGGAAGATAGATTGATAAGAGCGCATCCCCACAACTGAAACAGTATCTGCGCTAGCGATGGGAGACCGCTTTCGATAGTACGAATATTTCTTTGTCTGATGTCTATCGACTTTTCGATAGTTCTTAGCGCCAGATTTAAAATTTGAGCGCCATTTAGGGATATATTTAAGTAATTTTTAAATGAATATAAGTAAAAGAAAGATATTTGTTATCTTATTTACTTTTAGATATTTTCAAAATAACTAAAAGCAGACCCCTTGGCTACCTTCGTAAACTTTGTTTCGACTGTATATCGGCGTATCCGACAGGGGCTTGAAATTCTCTGAATTTCAAGAATATTTAAAATTTCTGCTCGCACCAGAAATAAATGAAAATAGCGTCGATTTCTTCCTTTGATTAAACGAAATTGGTTGTTTATTTCGGTTCAAATAAGTATGTAAAAGGAAATGATGATACAAAAATAATAAGGTATTGTACAATATGTTAATATTATTAATTTTCTCCCCTCTCGCTCGCTGTACTCAAAGATAGCGTTCTCCTTCCTTCTCATACAGAGGTGTGTAATTCTGTTATAATAATAATAATATTTAATAAATCTTCCTTTCCTCAATTGTCGTCCTGTCGAACGGAAAGTAATAGGATTTAGTTCTAGGCTGCGTCCTGCTTCTACTCCTGGTCCTCTTCCTCCTCCTCGTCCTCGTCCAATTACAATTAAATATACATAATAATCACAGTGCATTCTGGATTATGATTTGTTTTTGACTCTCTGCTGATGCTTATCCTCCGATTAAGTACGTACACACACACGAAATAACAATACGTAATATTTATCTGCATGGTAGCGCTGTGGTGTCTGGCTGTGTGTTTATTATGTATATATTAAAATATAAATACTATAGGTATATGCAGCGGGATAAACAATTTGAATGCCAGGAGGAAAAGCAGATTGGGAATATTAATTAAAACATTATATGTAGGAGTAACAAATAGACTGCTTGAACCGCGCGCCGCCTGCTCCAGCTAAGGGCCTATCCTTTAAATGCTTCTTTTCTAGATAACTCTTCAATATACTTTCTGTTTTCTGTTCTGCTAGCTGCCGTTTAGGGGAATAGTGAGTTTGACTTTTATTGTCTTAAATTAAAACTGAAGGTTGTCTGTCTTTTCCACACAAGAGCTTTTACACACGATTAATACAAATTTACAAAAAAATATTAATAATCCAAACATAATAAAAATAATGAATTTGATTTAACAAGTAGTGTGTTTACATATATAGATATAAATTAGAAAAAATAGCCGTATATGTATATATATAAGTTAACTGCTCTGCTCTGCTCCGCGTTCCTGCTCGAGAGATGGATTTTCTGTTTAGCTCCCCTGAGCGCCGCTGACCGGCTTACCGGCTGGCCATAGCCTGCACTGTCCTGCAATTCAAAAACAGTCCGACAAACACTGTGCGCCGATTCGAAAACTGCTCTGCTCTGCTCTGCTCTGACCTAGATGCGTGTCGGTTGTGTGGACGTGTCGGTGTGTGTATACATATGTGTGTTTGTTAACTTATTTTACAAGAAATGTGTGACAACCAAAGTGTGTCCTAGTGTTGCTTATGCTGCTGCTGCTGCTTCTGCTGCTGGTGTTGGTTTTCAATTTTCGATATTGGGCTAATCCGATTCGGCTTTAATACAGGTGCAGTTCTATTCGGCCAGCGCCGCGTTTTGCTCCGGGAATCCGCTGACCTCCGTCTGCTCCACTTGCTGCTGTCCATCGAGCGCGTACTGTATGCGCAGTCGCATTCGCAACGTCGCCTACAATCGTACATACAGAGTGGTGTTAGACTGAGAACATAACATGCAAAAGATAACTCACATTCGACGTGGCCACCACTCGCATCTCCTGCGTGATCACCCCGCCCGGAGGCAGTAGCGAGCCGGACGGAGTCAGCATCTGCAACTGGAAACTTCTCTGCACCGCCGCCTGTGAAGAAAACAAAGGGAATCTCATTTCTGGCCCAGATCAAGAGCCCAGTGGACGCTTACCTTCAGCAAGTACTGCTCCAGAGTGTTTTCTGAGCTGTTTGTGGTGGTCATGTAGATGTGCATGCAGTCACTGCCCCAGACGGCGACCAGCTGTACCAGAAGCCCGTCCTTGTCCAGCGCCGTCAACCTCGGACCCTGTGGAGGCTACAAAAGCAGATGAAGAACTTTGCAAAAAGCGAAGCTTGTTAGCTCACCACTACTATGTTGTTGGAGGATGTGGTGGGGTTCAGATCTCCCAGAAGACTGCCACCAGAGTTGCCGTCGATGAGGTTGCTTCCTCCGGTGCTGGAGGGAGCACCTCCGCCCAGGCCGCCTAGCATGCTGCCCAGGTCGTTTCCGTTCGTGGCTATGCTGGCCGAGCCATCCAGGCCGGAGCCGAATCCACTCAGATCCAGGCCACCTAGAATGTTGTTCATGTTCGCCGCACTGCTCTGGCTGTTGTCCTCCGCCTGGGTCAGTATTCCTCCGCCCCCGCCGCCCGGAGGCACGCCCGTCGTCGCCATGGACGCGGCCGACACGTCCAGATCGAGTAGATCCAGCAGATCCTGGTTGTGGGAAACAGGAGCCACCACGTCGTTGGCGTTCCGCGAGTTCTTTTTATGTACGGCATTTGAGAGATCTGTGGCCGCCACCAAGTCCCCCACGCCTCCGCCCGACAGGTCCGTGCTTCCCAGCAAATCAAGTAGAATGTTCTGCAATGGTCCCAAATTGAGTAAAGTATGTCCCACTCCTTCAAAGGGTCCCTGGGCACTCACCGTATTATCGCCCAGGGTGTTCATATTGCTTTCGATTATTGAGTGTCCACCGCAGTCACCCTCGACGCCGTTCTCGACCACGTCCGGACTGTTGTCGTCGAAGGACCCGCCGCCGCTCTCCCCGTTCTGTGAGCTTATCCTGCTGATCTGCATGGCCGGCATCTTTTCCAGGAGCGGGGGGCGCAGGTGCTGGTAGTGGCCAAAGAGCTGGGTGAACTCCACGCCACGCTGCTGCAGGTCCACGTTGAGGTGGCTGCCAAACGAGGTGATGAGCGCCTGGATTTCTCTGCAGAACAGATAACAGTCAGCGATAGGGGTTACTGGGACACAGGGGCGGGTGCACTTACTCCACGCACTGCTGCAGACGGGTGCTTAGCTTCGCTAGGGAGACCAATGCATATTGCTTACTGGTGGTCGAGACTTGAGCAGAGGTTAAAAACTTATGATACACGGCGATCAGATCGCTCTCAGTGGGCCGTTCGAACTCTGGGGGTGGAACAAGGGGGTTGGCTGTCAACATGAGATACTGGGCTGCCTCCGGACTCCGGACACCGCACTCACCGTCTTCGTTTGCTCCGTACATGAACAGGTCGCCATACTCGCCTATGGCCCAGACGGCGACCTGGAGCAAGGGCTGCTTGTCCTCGCAGTGATTCGCCACCTGCAGGGACTCCCAGAATCTGTTCGTGATGTACGTCTGCTCCGGAACGGGGCTGCTCGACACCAGCTGTATGGTGGAGGAGACGACGTCGTCCCGCACGTAGTTCCCGGCCGCGATGAGGACACTCAGCTGCGTGTCCAGGTGCCAGCGCGTGTTCGGCGAGTACCGTTCCGCGGCCAGGATCATGCCCGAACTGCACTGAGCCTTGAACTCGGCGTCGGCCTTCTCCAGGAAGAGCAGTAGCTCTTTGGTCATTGTACGTATGTTTTGTGCATTAATGAGAGCGAACGAGAGCTCCATGGCACGGCGCCGTATAGACACGTCGGGGTCCTTAAGACACTCCAGGATGGTGGTTCGATGCCGCTGCACTGCCGAGGTGTCTGCATGCACGGTCCGCAGCAGGGTGTTGAGGGCCACGTACCGGATGTTCTTATCCGAGTTAAGCAGGAAACGACCCAGGATGTTGACGGCCAGGACGCGCAGGCCGCCCTCAGATCTGGGGATCGGAGAACAATGAGGTTATTACATGCCACTTCAGAATTTGAGAGTCAAAGTCCACTCACCGGATGTCCATGATGGAAAGTACGGTTTCGTAGAGGATCGTGTTCCCCACGTTCTTGCTCGTCTCGGTGTTGGTCGCCACCTGAGCCAGGATGTCGTTCATGGCCTCGGAGGCGTCCGGGTCATTGTGGCCGAGGATGCGCAGCAGACGAAGGATCTTCACCTGCAGGAACGGGTCGCTCACCCCGCTGACGTCGTGCTCCGGCGAGTAGCCACCCAGTATCAGGTTTTTCAGGATGCGCACCAGGTTCGGCACAATCTGGGGGTTTCAACTCGTTTGTATTAGGGGACCACGGCACTCGCAGGACATAAAGGAACACAAGTGGTGCTTATGCGTGTGAAGGGGTATAAACTGTACAATTGGAGGAGTGCAAGAAAGCCAAGGAGGAGAAGAGGAACTAAGGCCCGACTCGAGTCCTTCGAGTGACGAAGCGTCTACGAAAACGTAATAAACGGGAGTGTGTGTGTGTTTGCATGAGGGATTTCGAGTCTTGCCAAAAAAATGCGTTTAGCCAGGGTGCCACCAAAGGTGAGGTTCTGCTGTGAAATGTGTATGTTTCCAGGCCAGATGGCTTACGAGTCTAAAAGCGCCCTCACGACACCACATCTTCGGCGTATTGGCAGAAGTTGCCGTCAAATTGGACGCCACTTGCGGCGCAGAGTAGGCGCTACGATGGCTCCTTTGACAGCAACTTCACATATGGCACTGGTCGGCGCTCCGAAACATATACATAGGCAGTCTGCAGTGGAGCCGCACACAATAGTTGGCACAATTTATTCACATTTTGGACGCGTTTGCTTATACAGATACTGTGTGTGTGTAAGAGGGGCGGGAGACAAGTACATTCTAAGTAGGCACAACAATCATACCTCTCGATTTCCGCTATCCTGGCAAGTATATTACAACAAATTTCATTTTGTGTATGCGAGGTATTCGAGTTCGATCAAAAACAAACAAGCGTTAATACATTTTAAATATACAGGTTTCGATCAAACAATAATATGGTGGGTGGTGGGTGAACATCGGCATGTGTACGGGGAAGTGTGCGGGGAATAGAGATTCTAGGACAAAAACGGGAAGTATATGTACACGTATATCGGGTATATAGCCAACAAAAAGGGCGCGATACTCGTAAACACTGTGAGCCGTCTGGAGGCGTTATTTGTTTTGGTTTTGCGTTTTCAAGCGCTTTCAAAAATTAAGAGGTATCCCTAAAGACGACCTTAGTAGCCGCCGCTGCAGATGAAGTAGGTAAGTCTGCCGGTGATTCTGGTTGGATTTGGGCTTGGACGGGGCGCTCATCCCTCCACTAGGGCCGCGTCAACTTACCTTCTTGAAATGCATCAGCGTGTCTGAACTGTTCTCGCACATCTCGGTGATCAGCGTCACGCCAGTGATCAGGATGCCTACAGAAACAAATGGGTAGTGCTTCGTTGCCTTAGGGAATCCTTTAAGCACTCACCATGGTTCTTCTCACTCAGCAGGGAACGTGTGGCCGGCAAGAAGATCTCCATGAGCTCAGGCACTCGCCGAATAACGCGGAAGGCGCAGAGCGTCGCTTTCTTCCGGATGTACGTATTCGGCGACTTCATCAGCCGCTCCACCTCGCTGGCCAGATCGCGGGCCATCTCCGGCGAGGCAATGGCTCCCAAAGTACACAGTGCCAGTCCCACTACGAACTGCGTGGAGCTGTTCAAGTCGCTGCAAGAAGCACAAGTGGCAATTAACACCTCTGATCGCATCTCACCGCAAAATCGCAACTTACTTCTTCAAGCAGTTCGTGATGAGCAGGTGGACATCCTGCCGCTCGTCCAACAGCAGCATGGCGCCCAAGTAGCCGATCCTCTTGTCTGTAAACCGCGTGCTGGCCGTCAGCTTAAGGCACTCCAGTTGGCCAAAGTGAGCCGGATAGCCGAGCATGTGTATGTAAAGCAGCTTGGCAATGTTCCGACAGCTGCCAGGGTACATCCCATAAGTTTGAGAAAGCACCAAAGGGTCTATACTCACCGCCAGACAGAGTCCTCCTCGCGAAACGTGCTCCGTATGTAGGCGCACTCTTTGTTGACAACCGCCCGCTCCTCGGCCGCGGTTCTGGCGGCGCGTATCTGTCGGATGAGATCGCGCAAGCGTGTGGGCGTGGGCATTCTGACTGTGGGCGGAACAAAGAAGGCGCGTATTAATTGGGACTCGTGGGCCATTCCCCGCCGATGCACTGCGACCCCCGGCGCGGCTGTGGCTTACCTCTCTCCACCGCTTCTGTGAAAGCTTGCCGTATGGTGGCCATATTGAAGGCAGGATTGAATCTGTCGGAAAAATGTGTACGGTTAGACATTGTCGAATGTTACAGTCTGGCAGGAGGGAGTTGGGAGTTAGGAGGCAGTTACCCATGCTCAGAGTTCATTGTGAAGGCAAAAACGTTGAATCACTTTGTGGAGCAGCTGGCGTGCTCTGCTTTTCCCTCGTGGCTCTGCTCCGCTCTTTACTCTATTTGTTTTGATGGTTTTGGGTTTCTTTAACGCTAATACCTCTCCGGTCTACGCACTCTTGTGTTTATGTTTTGTGTCTGGGAGTCGTGGCAATACGGCTCCTCTGCAGATCGCTTGACGCCCACGAATACGCTAAAAACTGCCACACTGACGTCAGTAAACAAGCAAGCTGCCGGCCGCTACTTTGTTGCACTTTTGCAGCCCCTCTCCTACACTCCCCGACTACACTTGAGAAAAAGGGGGCACATGCAATGAATGTATGAATTAGAGCTGACCTCTGTTGTTATGAAACTGACGTCCGTGCGTCTGTGTGCGTGCGTGCGCTACCTTAAGTGCCGTCTGTGTGTGCGTTTGAGCCATGAGTGGCGTACTCATGATCTTTATAATCGGAACAAGCTGAAAACGGATTGGGCCCGCGCCCCGGGTGTTAACTGCGCCGACAAATCTCCGAGCGCAATGCAAATTGATTGGATTAAATATGTATGTCACAGCCCCACTTCACACCGACACGGAACTGGAAAGTCCAAGTGGGCCCTACGCTCTACAATTCGACTATTGGGCCTGGCCAGAGTGTTGTGGCTAGAATACTGGGTACTGGCTACTGGGCAGGCCATAAACAAAACAGCTGCCGTCATCGGTGGCAGCATAAATATGTATGTATCTTTACTAATTTCTTCCCGCAAAAAAAAAACGGAACTATGACTGTCGGCCAAGCGTTAGTATTATTAAGATTACGTATTTTAGGGGGCTGTTTTCAGCAGATTTTGGCCGTAAGTCTTCCTGCTGCCTCAGAAACTTATGCGATTCACTGGAAGACCCATACACAGATACAAAGCACACACACAGACACACCCGCAACTGACACACACACGCTACTTGGCGTATGCTTTTTGGGCCAGGAAAACCCCAGTTGTGGTTTTTCAGCAAGCAAAATTGGTTTGCATGTTCTGGCCAGGTGTGTGCTGCACACTTCGGCACTTTAGATCACCCGGTTGTAGGGTTATAAACACCTGCCACTCCGCGTCGCCGTCAACTTCCAATGCAAAATTTTACAACGCGACAAAAAAACTCAACACACACAACTGTTTCTGGGCTTTCCACTTGTCTTATTGGCTGGAATGTATTTTCAAAACAGCGGCTTTCCACTGTCGTTAAGATTAGAACATAGTCTCACGGCGCGTTCGCTGGATGTTCGCAACTTTAATTCCACAAAACCAACGTAACAAGTAAAAAAAATCGTTCGTGGAGAAGAGTTGGATGAGCGCAACAGTAGTAGTGGATGCCAGTTAGAGATGTGTTGCAAAAACATCGCAAGCACTAGTTCACAGGGATGGCCCGGTCGCCGATATCGATATTTTATACTCTATTGCGATAGTTTTAGAGGTGGCCACTTAGAGATGGGTTAAAAACCCAGCCCTGGAACTATCGTTCATGGAATCTCGCGGTAGTTTGAAAACCTATCAACAGTCGCCCATCACTGGGAATAAGCTGTTGGGATTAGGCAAAGCTTAAGTCATTATTAATTAACGTAATTAAACGACTTTGCTGCCTGAAATATCATCCTTTTTATTTTTATATGTCTATTTTTCTATGAATATCCACAATTTTAGTTAAGAGCGATAGTATCGGTTCTTCCGCCACAAAACAACAAAGCTATCTGGCGTCGTGGAAAATTAGTCATTTTAATTTTTTTTTGTTGTGGTTGTATTAAAAATAATAGTTATTTAATAGTTCGAGTTCTTATAAACGTTTCAAGATCGGGCCTATTTGTTAATTTTGTCGCTTTTCTTGTCTCGGTTTTTTAAACTATGTCTTCATAAACAAATATACATATGCATTTGTTTAGTTTACCCAAGATCTGAAATTTAGATTCTGAATGAGATAAAACGTCGCTACCATCCATATGGCGAAGTTGTTCTTCGCTCCCAAAACGCTTACAAGATTATTAGCTGTATCATGCCATAATAGGAAATAGATAACGCGGAAAGTGGTACACTAAAAACTAGCGACCAGTAGTGATTTTTTTTTTTTTAAGGAACTGTTTAAAAACACGTACACATATGGCCACACTAAGGCGCAATAATGTAATTTTAAAACACAATTTTGAATAAAATTCCCTAGTACTCACCTGCGGTTATTCTCGGGGGGCAAAACGCTCCAATCCTGCTCGTAGTACGGATACATGGTGCGCTGCTACTGGATCCTCACTTTAAACTCCCACGAAACCTAAAACTCTCACTGGGGGAATGGCTGCGATAAGCAAAAATGCTTATGCGTTATCTAATAAACACTAACGGGTAGCACGGAGTAAACCGCACCAATGTGCCTGGCTCCTCTCTCTCGACTCTTACTTTTTGAATTTTTTGATCATTTGCGGCGCGGCCCGAGCGGTGGAAACTCCTGCGGAAGACTGGCAAAGCGCAGAGGCAGTGCAACCAAAGCGGTGTGCCAGTTGAGCGTGCACATTTTTGTTGGTGGCACAGCTCGGTAAAGCACAGTGCCCACTTATCTATGGACTGATAATGCTCTGTGCCGTGCCAGCACCGTGAGAGCCAACAGAAACACACAAAATACCGGCTGGTCGTTTCTTTTCACGGATAAGCAAAGGTGTCATTGACAACCGCCATTGGCCATTAAGGGAGGGGAGCGCTTTTAGATAGCAGGCCACTCTCCCGACTGGTACGGAAACCTAGAGCCCACCCACTACCATAGTTTGCGTTAGCCACGATCTTGGCGATCTCTCCAAAGTTCAACTTTAAACATTTTTTATACACTTTCAAAAGATTTAAAAGATAAAGTTACAATTAGATCTGTTTAACCGTCAAAATCATAACAATTATAAATAAAGTTCTAACTGAAATTACACTTAATGGAAATGTTAAGGTAAAGAAACGGGAAATGGAAGGGGCTTCTTTACAAATAAAGTAGGTAGGTAAAGATAAACACACTTTTAGTGGGATCTCTAATACACCACCGACCGCAGTTGGTACCGGCTTGACTATAGCGATCTATAAATATATTTTTTTAAATAGGTTAAGCAATTTCCCATTTTCCAGATTACTTTTTCTTAATCTAAATCGTTGCACTTAAACTGCACTAATGAGGGGATGCGACAAACTGCCGCTTTCATAACAATATGTATACACAGTGACTCACAATCTCCCTAGATATCAATTAAGCGTAGTCTAGCCTTAAAAGTACAAAAATACAATTCTTGTTAAAGCCATTGATGAAAAACGTTGTGCAGCTATGGCGCTTGGCGAGCTATTGGGCCCTTGGCTAGTCATTCTCTCGTGGCGGACGCACCACCGCATGCCGCTTTATAGCCTCCACCAGCCAGATGATTCCCTCGTCTACGCCTTCGCCGTGAAGAGCTGACACGGGAATGGTGAGACAGTCTCGACGGCCGATCAGAGCTCCGGCCTGCTGGAAGACGGGCTTAATCTCGCGCACACCCATCACGTCAGGCAAGTCCTGTTTGTTGGCTAGAATTAGCAGCGGAACTCCAGAAAGCAGCTCGTTCTTGATCATTTTGTCTGGGGTCAGAGGAAAAAGTTTACTTAGAGAGCCTTCAAACAAGTCCATTTCTAGATTTTACCGAATATGATCTTAGACTCATCCATACGCTCCCGGTCATTGGAGTCGATAACATAGATGACACCGTGCGACTCCTGGTAGTACTTGTCCCACAAGGATTGCAATTCTTGCTGTCCACCAAGGTCCCAAAAATTGAGGCGCACTCCCTGAATGTCAATAGTTCCAATGTTCAAGCCCACTGTGGTGGTGATCTTGTTAGGATTCAGTCCTTTGTAGTTTTTGGTAAACTTTGTTTTTGCTGCCTCCAGGTAAGTCTGCGTGGGTACAGTTAAAAAGAATTAATATCCACTCCGCGATGGCGATTGTCAATGTACTATTATATGAACATATGTGTGCCTATATTTGCACAAATATGTCAGCTAAACATACAGTTTTAACATTTGCTAGGCCACATGAAGACGTGTCTTGCTAAGGTTTAAGCCGTACCGTTTTTCCAGCATTGTCTAATCCGAGGATTACCACGCAGTAGTCGTCCTTCTGTGTCATGTATTTGTAGAATCCATGGAACAGTGCGTACATCGTAAATACTGTCTCCTTTTTACAAATAACAATAATAAATTAAAATTAATTTTGTTGTCGCCTAAGAAATTAGTGATGGCATTGGAAGTGATGGCTGAAAAAAAAATATCGATATTTTCTTACCAAACGTAAGACCCTCGAACGTTTCTTACCCCGTACTTTCGCGAACGCCAAATTCTTCAAGTTTATTTGACTTGTTTATTTTCGATCAAAAAATGTCTTATGAGCTTGGAATTTTTGCCTACAATCCGGACCTTCGCATCATGCTGTTTCGCATGCCACGACACATAGTCAAGTGCCAGAAAAAGTACCGCGGGACGCTAAGATTATCTTCTAGAGGAAAATAAAATTAAGTTTCGCTGAAAAGCTTATGCTAGAAAAACAATTTGTTTTTTTATTTTAATTTAAAAATAAATAAAAGCAATATTGCCACAATTTGATTAAAATCAATGAAAATCAAATTATTTCGCCAAATTCTTAATAGGCTTGGTTTCCATAAAGCAAGTGGACAGTCCTTTTGGACTTCCCCATTCCTAAGTGTGACCGTATTTGGCAGTGACAAACCTGGCAATCCTAAAAGGCTTGTGTTCGTATGCGTGCGTGTTTTTCCACTAATTCCATTGTAAATTTCCTGCCTGCTTCTAAAACTTCAACAAAAGCGAGAAAGCCAAAAAAGATCCCGCAGTCATGTCGCTGTCGAGCCTTTTGCCCACTCCGACGAATGCGATTTGGGATCGCGAGGACGAGCGTCGCTTAGCCGCCAAAGGAGCCCCGAAGATAGGAGCCTTGGTGTCCGCCAAAATTGCAGCGCCACCGTACGGGCAGCGCAAGGATTGGATACCTCGGACGGAGGCTGATTTTGGGGATGGAGGTGCTTTTCCTGAGATTCATGTGGCGCAGTACCCACTGGGTAAGATGTTCATCCCGAAAGGGTTCGTTCGTACTACATTTGCCCCCATTTTCCACAGGTCTCGGTGCCCCGGGAAATGTGGGAAAGAAATCGAACGCCCTAGCCGTTCGACTCGATGACAAGGGCAAAGTGAAATACGATGCTATTGCACGGCAAGGTCATGGCAAGGATAAGATTGTGTACTCCTCAATTTCGCAGCTTCTGCCCGCAGAAGTTCTGGCCGAAGATGCGGATGAGCTGTTGCGGCCGGATGAAGATGCGGTAGCTGAAACCACTGAGGAGACACGTTTGGCCTTGGAAAAGCTGACCAACCAGAAGATTACATCCGCCCTGCCCGTCCGTCACGCCCAGAAAGCAGGTCCTGCCCAGTATATACGCTACACACCGTCGCAGCAGGGCGATGCCTTCAATTCGGGAGCCAAGCAAAGGGTCATCCGAATGGTAGAGGCACAGCTGGATCCCATGGAGCCTCCCAAGTTCCGAATCAATAAAAAGATACCTCGAGGACCACCGTCGCCGCCTGCTCCAGTGCTCCATTCCCCGTCCCGGAAAGTGACGGTCAAGGAGCAAAAGGAGTGGAAAATACCTCCCTGCATATCGAACTGGAAGAATGCCAAAGGTAATTAAAAAGTTTCGTTAATGCTTTGTGTTCCTTTTTTCACTGATAGTCCTGTCTCGTAGGTTACACGATTCCTCTGGACAAGCGTCTGGCTGCTGACGGACGTGGACTGCAGCAGGTCCACATCAATGAAAAGTTCGCCAAGATGGCCGAGGCCCTGTACATAGCCGATCGTAAAGCTCGCGAAGCCGTCGAGGCGCGCGCCCAGTTGGAGAAAAAGCTGGCCCAGAAGGAGAAAGAGAGGAAGGAGGACTTGCTCCGCCAGATGGCGCAAAGGGCGCGTGAGGAAAGAGCTGGCTTGCGCAACCCCGAGGGAGCCGAACCATCCGGATCAGGGGCTGTCGGTTCCGAGGCCCGGGAACGCAATGACTTACGGGCGGATCGGCAGAGGGAACGACAACGCGATCGCAACTTGCAGCGGGCGGCTCCCGAAAAGCGAACAAAACTTCAGCGCGAACGAGAGCGCGACATATCCGAGCAGATCGCCCTCGGCCTGCCGGCGAAAAGTG
This sequence comes from Drosophila pseudoananassae pseudoananassae, assembly GCA_018153035.1. NCBI lineage: Eukaryota > Metazoa > Arthropoda > Insecta > Diptera > Drosophilidae > Drosophila > Drosophila pseudoananassae. The sequence goes on along the minus strand of JAECXR010000023.1, from coordinate 662,304 downwards.
CCGGGAATGGAGAGACACTATTCGATCAGCGCCTCTTCAACACCACCAAGGGTATGGATTCCGGGTACGGAGATGACGAGGCCTATAATGTTTACGACAAGCCCTGGCGTGATTCCAACACGCTGGGCGCCCACATTTACCGGCCGAGCAAGCAAGCAGATTCCGATAATTACGGCGGTGACTTAGATGCCATTGTGAATACAAAGCGATTTGTGCCGGATAAGCAGTTCTCCGGCGCTTCCAGGGAGGCGGCTGCCGCCCAGAGGAGCGGCCCAGTGGAGTTTGAGAAGGAGGAGGATCCCTTCGGCTTGGATCAGTTCTTGAACATGGCCAAGAAGGCGCCGAAAAGGGCGGAGGAGAAGAACAACGAGCGCAGCAGCCAGTCAGACCGCAAGCGCAGCAGGCGTGACTAAAGCTTAGGATTATGGAACGCTACAAACATTAATTCCTCATCTGGATTATCATCAACAGTTTTTTTCTTTGCTACTTCTTTGACTTGGACAGAATTTCAATTGTAATCACAGGACGCTCTGGGGTTTTCCATAGAAACTACAAAATAAATATAGATACGAATATGTACCATTTTCATAGAAGCTACATTAAATTATTGGCCTAAGACTATGCCCCATGCTGGGTGTAAGGGTTTCTACGGGGTGGTGAGAGATCCAAGATAAAACTACTAATTTCTAGTTGACATCTCGGACCTTTTAAAGTTTAATAATATACATACACACCATCGAGTCGAGTCACAAAATAAACCTATTTTTTATATACTATTGATTATTTGATTGAATTTATTGATTAGTCATGTGATAACAGAAAGTTTTTTGAATTTGGCGCCTCGCACTGAAGAGCTAGTAATTTCCAATAGGGGAGCAGGAGCCTGCCCAGAAAAATATGGTGGTTTTAAATTATCTTTAAACCCCAATTGAACATTTAAAATATAAAGAAACAAATTATTAATTCGGGAGTCCCATAAGTCATCCCTAGGCGGGATTTTTTCGCTGCACAGCCACTGGTCACACTGGGTGTGACATTGAGTTGACTTTTGATTCAGTTTAATTATTATATTTACCCCTAAATAGTGATTCGCCAATCACCCATCATAGATTGAGAGCAATCAATAACGCCACTGGACTATTTTCCCATAGGATGCGCCACGGAGGCGGATTTTAGCCGAGTAGGAAGCGAGCGGAGACTGCACGACTGCTCCACTAGCTGGTGAACAGCAGGCGCCTCCGACAGCGTCTCTTCCTGCTTGTGCGGGGCCTCAACAACACAAGATCCCAGCCAAACCGAGGCCGTTATGTAAGTTTAGCGGGCTGGTGATTGTAAACAACAAGTGCAAACCACAAGTGCACCTTGCCAAAGCCCCAGAACAATAACAAAGGAATTCCGCCTGGTCCAGACACTAATGGGTCACAACTCCCTTGTGTTTACGGTTTCGGATCAGCATGTTCCTCCATTTCTATTATTTATAAGTTCAACCTTGGAATATATTTGTATTCAATTGAAAATATGGCTACAAACGAGTATAAAATCTCCAATCTTTCAGAGAACCGGATCCACAATGCGTTCGCGGAGCAATTCGGGAGTCCGCCTGGACTACTACCAACGCATAGTCCACCGACTAATCCTTGCTCACCAGGAACCTGTGACCGGGCTGTTCCCCGCCTCCAACGTGAACTCTCATGCCTGGATCCGCGACAATGTCTACTGCATTCTGGCCGTATGGGGACTGTCCATGGCCTACAAAAAGATCGCCGATCAAGACGAGGATCGGGCCAAGTGCTACGAGCTCGAACAGAGCTGCGTTAAGCTGATGCGCGGCCTCCTAATGGCCATGATGAACCAAAAGGACAAGGTGGAGAAGTTCAAGATGACCCAGAGTCCGTACGACTCCCTGCACGCCAAGTACTCCAGCAAAAATGGATTGCCCGTCGTCGGCGACAACGAGTGGGGTCATTTGCAGATCGATGCTGTGTCCCTGTATCTTCTAATTCTGGCCCAGATGACGGCCTCGGGACTGCAGATTGTCTTTTCCCTGGACGAGGTGTCCTTTATCCAGAACTTGGTCTTCTATATCGAGTCGGCCTACTCTATACCGGACTATGGCATCTGGGAGCGAGGCGACAAAACCAATCATGGTACAAATACAATATGCTATAATTACAAACATGAGTCCGATTTCGTTTCTGTATCTTTGCCAATTAAGTTCCGATTCTTGAGTGGGTTCAATTGAATTAACTGAAATGTCTTTCTAGGTGAACCCGAGCTGAATGCCAGTTCCATTGGCATGGCCAAGGCCGCTCTAGAGGCCATGAACGAGCTGGATCTGTTCGGGGCCCGCGGTGGTCCCGCCAGTGTCATCCATGTCCTGGCTGACGAAGCTCATAAGTGTCAGGCGGTGCTCCAATCGATGCTGCCTCGCGAATCCAACTCTAAAGAGCTCGACTCGGGACTTCTGTGCGTCATCGGCTTCCCCGCTTTTGCCGTGGACGATGCCCAGTTAATACACAACACCAAAGACGCGATCCTCTCCAGGCTGCAGGGAAAGTACGGCTGCAAGCGGTTCCTGCGCGACGGCTACCGCACTCCCAAGGAAGATCCATCGAGGCTCTACTACGAGCGCTGGGAGCTGCGCATGTTTGAGAACATTGAGTGCGAGTGGCCGCTCTTCTATTGCTATCTGATCCTGTTCCACGCCTTCCAGAGCGACAAGCGGGCGGTGCAGGAGTACGCCGACCGTTTGGAAAAGATCATGGTGCGATCGGAGGACGGAATACTGCTGGTGCCGGAGAGCTACGCGGTGCCCCAGGACTTGGTGGGCTTCGAGTACCAAAAGCCGGGCTCGCAGGTCCGCGAAGTGGTCGGGCGGTGCCCGTTTTTGTGGGGCCAGTCCTTGTTCATCCTGGGACGCTTGCTCCAGGAGGTAAGCCATTCCTAATCATAAGATTCACAAGTAACCATCCTTTGTTTAGGGTTTCCTGGCCGTGGGCGAACTGGATCCGTTGAATCGACGCCTGGGCGCGCAGAAGAAGCCAGACGTGGTCGTCCAAGTGGTCATCATTGCCGAGGACAACGAGATTCGCGACAAGCTGGCGGAGCATGATCTGCATGTGCAGACCATAGCCGAGGTGGCCCCCATCGAAGTGCAGCCGGCCCGGGTGCTCAGCCACCTGTACACGTACTTGGGTCGCAACCGCAAGTTGGGCCTGAGCGGCAGGAAGTCGCGCGACGTGGGCATCCTCAGCACCAGCAAGCTGTATTCCCTCAAGGATCGCATCTTTGCCTTCACCCCGCAGGTAAGTTGGAGCGCCCAGTCCCGCCTAGACCCTATAATTCTTTGAATCCCGGCCAAACTTTCCCTCCCCAACCTCTATTCTGTCTCAAACTTTATTTTACTGTATTTTTCAGGGGTGCAAATGGGGAGTTATGAGTAACTGATTGACTTTTTGGTTAAATATCTAGCAGATTGATTATGATTTGTATTTGACGCTCACAACTATGATTTCGAGTCTGATTTCGCACCTCAAAATAGTATCTCTTATGCAGTTATAGATATCCTTCCGTTTGCAACCCTGATCCTTTGAACTTATAGCTGATTTATTCCTCGTTTGATTTATACCATATGTATTAGTTCGCCGACCTGTCGCGCTTCTATATCGCCTCCGATAACGAACTCATGATCGACATCCTCAAGGGCGAGATCAATTTCCTCAAGTCCGCTTGGGACCTGCTGGGTCGTCCCCTGGTCACCCTGGTGCTGAAGCGCATCCACTTAGGTCGGTCCGCCAGACAATACGCAAGACTGTTTGTTACATCACTACATGCCTCTTGACTTATTATTTATTTCTATAATTAAACCCCTATTAATCAGGTGTGCACCGCCACCGATGTCTGTTCTCCCCTCCCCTTTATTTTTATAGTTTGCTCTTTGTTGTTTTTGATTAATCGGCAGAGGTTTGCTTCTGGTATTGGTATTGTTTGTTTCTTATTAATTATTTTTATTAATTAACTAGTTAATTGACAAAAACACACAAACATACAGCGCGCACCTATGGTTTTTGTGAATGAATGGGACGTACCGGGACCCCGGGCCACCCCTTCGTAGTCTTACTTTTGCTAATTCTTAGAAGACTGTTCTGTTTTATCCCCCGTTTGGTTATGGAAGCGACTACATCCGCACGGACACACACACTGTATACACACACCATACAGAAACAGATCACACCTAACAGATCACCATGCCATGTATCCTTAGATATCCTAGTGAGATTATTTATTATTTAGTTTGCCCCACGAGCTGCTCTGGAATTCCGTTTAGAAACGCCCCTCCCCACTACTTCCACTCCCCAAATCGGCCAAATGCATATCTGAAAATGTACAAATAAAACCAAAACAATCCTTTCTCTTCTTTATTTTATCCAATCGATGATTGAAATAACAATGAAATTCGAATGCAACCAATACAACACAATCAATACAAATCCAACAATACTTTCAACAACTGCAACTGCAAACTGCAACAACATACTGCAACAACATACTGCAACATAAACACACAGCATATCGACTATGAAGAGTACTATACCACACGCGATCCCGACTTGCTTGCCAGCAATTTTACCACAAATTTAGCCTTCTTGACCAACAATTGGCGCCACATGTTGGGCAGGCCGACAATCACACTAATGGCAACCCACTATATGCTAGGTAACTACCCATTATCGAAACCAAACCCCAAACCCAAACCAACCGATCCCATCTCGACTTACATATGTAGCCACATGCTAATTTCAGTCCAAACTCTCCCTCAAAGTCTTATCCCCACTCTGCACTCCAGCCACTCCTGCAAACACAGCACTCAGAGCCCAGATCGACTCGATATATACGATATACTATAGACTATATACGCTACACTATGCTACTCACCCCCGACCCTTGAACCCCGCTTGTGTCTGCTTCAGCAACGTCCCGACTGCTTCTCCGGCCTTCGACACTGTTTCTCTCTGTCTCCGTTTGAATGATCCACGCCCAGGAGCGCTCTGTGCTATACTAACTAGACTACTAACTCTCCCCACTCCAAAGTTCAGGCCCTAGAGAAACTACTTAAACGCAAGCTACCACGTAACTAACAGCCCCTGCTTTAGTCCGTGCCTTCGTGGGCAAGGTTACTCCATGGTTGTACATAACCCTTTCCCAAGAAGCACGCGGACCAGTTGCCGATGGTGTTGGCCTCAACGGGAGAACTGTATATAACGATTGTACGGCTTTTTGTGTGACTAAGTCCTAGCCTGTAAGCCACGCTTCTAACAAACAGACCCCGCATCCCAAACAGATCACCTGCATCGCCATCATTTGAACCGCACCACCCACCTCAAAGTAAGCTAACAACACTCTCAACACAGATCAGGAAAAGATACCTCTGGCCATGATCCAGACCATGCGCAAACTCAAGTCTGGCTACATCAACGGCACCCGGGTGATGCTGGGAAGCCTGAAGGACTTCCTCAACACCTCGGCCATTACGGACCTGAGCTTCCTGGGCAGCACGGAGGACGGCTACCCCGACCGCCTGCACCCGGACGTCCAGACCTACTTGGAGGAGCACCTGCTTCGCTCGTTCAGCAACCGCAGCACCATGAATCTCCGAGGTGGCCAGCTCCGGCCCAGGACCTTGCGGCGGCGCATGTCCTGCAAGGGAGCCATCAAGAAGACCCGCTCCATCAATGTCGACTGTGAGTAGTGTAGCCGCCCTCTGCCATCCCTTTCTAATCCGTGTCTTCCACAGCCGACAACCTGGGCATGGAGGGACCCTCGCCTCTCACGGAACGCCGACTCTCCTCGATTGTTCCCCCGCCCTGGCTGCAGGCCAACAAGCAGAGCCACGTCAGTGTGTTTGCCACCACCCCGGAGGAGGGGCCCAGCTCCCCGCTGCAGCTGGGCAATGAGCTCTCCGTGCGGGAGAACATCTACCCGGTGGATCCGCACAACAACCGCTCGGCGATCGACAGGCGCAGCGAGTTTGTTCGCCAGCAAGAGAGTTAGTCCCGAACCAGATCCCCATTTTGTTAATTTAGCTTACTTTCTTTATTTCCTTTCGTTAAACGATTTCGTTCTTTTCTGTTTTCATTTCTTGCATAAACTGTTGTGTATGATTTCGATTGATTATCCGCCGATTGCGTTGCAAACCCGATAGTAACCGTGCCAAAAATTCTCATCCAACGCCATCGCGCGGAAACCAACTTTGCCGACACAGAGGTGGAGGAGCTGATCGCCATGCTGAGGGAGACCGAGAACCTCGAGGAGCAGGGCGACATTCTGCAGTACCTGGTCGACACCCAGGGCCTGGACTTTAACACGGGTGAGCGCAGCATGATACTCATTGTAGGCTAAGGGCGCAGCTTCTGGCTTGTAGTTGAGCATATTGGTGAACCGAAAACGGGTTTCGGACCTCCCAGGTAACTCCATCCGGTGTCACCCTCACATATTCGCACTCTGGTGTCCATCGGGCTGAGTAGCCGGAGAATGAGTTGGTAGGATTATGTTAATGACCATACATTGAATCACTGTTTTCTTCACTCTTTGCCGTCCCTGTCTTGCGTCCCGTGTCATGTTCGGTGGTGTTCGCAACTGAATCCATTCTCAGACGGCCTGGGATTCAAAAACAAATCGGATGACACTGCTAGTGCCAATAACAGCGCCGGTAAGTTCCGGAGAGCCTATGTGTTGATTGTTGTTGTTGTGTGGGCTTTTGAAGGTGAATCCCGTCCTCGCCATCCTTCTTTCCCAAGCGCCCCCATCCCACACCCCCCACATTTTACCAGACTCTCCTGGATGATCCTACTGATCCTACTTCGGGTGTTCCCATCCCGCTATTAATGTGGCATTCAATGGATTACCTCGCACATCTTGATTTCCTTCATCAAACACTTGGTTCTAAAATCATTATATTTTGCTTTAAAAACTATTTAATTATTTAACATTTTATTTTCCTCTCTCCGCCTGCGACCTGGCATTGAAACCCATCTACACTCACATGGCCGCCCACTTACACACCGCACACGCACATCCCGGCTGCACCATTCGCACTAACCCATCCTCCTGCATACTTCCGTCGAAACAATAATTCCAACCAATACTAACCCGTAACCATACCCGTAACCGCAATCCCTAACCGTAACCCGTAACCCGAAACCCGAAACCCGATAATGGTAAAAGAACTCGAGCAAGCGTTTGTTGACGAGGTGGTGCTGGGACTGGCTGGTAGTGGTGGTAGTTTTGTTGCTGAGGCTCCTGGTGGCGAGGAAACGAAGAAGAACCGGTCGCAGGTCGTGCTGCCCACGGTGATCATCGATGCTGCTACGATTTCCCCAGATCCCGACTGCGCCGGAGGCCAGAGCGACCCCAAGACCCCAAGCCACAAGGTCATCAGCCCCGACTCCCAGTCCAACTCTAGTCACATCAACAACAGCATCAGCAATAGCAACAGCAACAGCAGCAGCAGCCATATCCATAGCAACAGCCACCACCTTGATAATAACAACGATTCTTCCCAATCCGAAGGCATGCTGGAGGAGGGACGCGTCGTCACCGTGCGCGACCTGCTCAAAGGACTCTACGAGAAGGCGTGCCAGCAGAAGCTCTGGGGCCTCGTCCGGCACACGGCCGGCATGCTGGGCAAGCGGGTGGAGGACCTGGCCAAGGCCGTGACGGATCTTCTGGTGCGACAAAAGCAGGTCACTGTGGGCATGCCGCCCAACAACGAGCACACCATCACGGCCCCCCTGCCGGAGGTCGAGCTGCGTCAGCTGATCCACGATGTGAGTATCCTTAGGAAACTTTCCCAACTCTCTCACGACATCTTGGTCCTGCCGCCATGCAGGCCTATGGGGATGACGAAAGCACGGCCATGCTGACCCAGGAGCTCATGGTCTACCTGGCCATGTTCATACGCACCGAGCCGCAGCTGTTCCACGAGATGCTGCGCCTGCGCGTGGGCCTCATCATCCAGGTGATGGCCAAGGAGCTGTCGCGCACCCTCAACTGCGACGGCGAGGCGGCGTCGGAGCATTTACTTAACCTCTCGCCCTTCGAGATGAAGAACCTGCTGTACCACATTCTTAGCGGAAAGGAGTTCGCCGTCAGCAGTGGTGAGTTCCAGCTTAGCCATCGACACGACCTGCTCCCTAAAAGTCTTCTTCCTATGTCCCCCAGTGGCCCGCGGCAATCTCTCCATCGTCAGCTGCAAGAGCAGTCGCGTCAGCAAGAAGAGCCAGATTGGCTTGGGCGATCCGGAAGGGGAGGACGCCCTGATAGCAACCATCGACGACCGGCAGGGCCAGTGGCTGCGACGCCGCCGTCTAGACGGTGCCCTAAACCGGGTGCCCAGGGACTTCTATTCGCGCGTGTGGACCGTTCTGGAGAAGTGCCAGGGCCTGGCCATCGAGGGAAGGGTCTTGCAGCAGAGTCTCACCCAGGAGATGACGCCCGGCGAGCTGAAGTTCGCCCTGGAGGTGGAGACAGCCCTGAACCAGATCCCGCAGCCCGAGTACCGACAGCTGGTGGTGGAGGCCCTGATGGTGCTCACCCTGGTGACCGAGCACAACATGGTGCCAACTTTGGGCGGAATCATCTACGTGGAACACCTCGTGCACAAGGCTAATCAACTGTTCCTCGAGGACCAGCGAAAGGTGCAGGGCGATGCCACGCTGTGCTGCGCCAAGATCAAGGACGGCAAGGAGCAGCAGCAGGCGGCCTCCGGCATGTTGCTCTGCGGCGGAGCAGCCTACATCTGCCAGCACTTGTACGACAGGTAAGCGGAACGTGAACTTGGACTTTCCAGAGAACTCTCACCCATGCATGGACTTCATTTCAGTGCTCCCAGTGGTAGCTACGGAACCATGACGTACATGTCCCGGGCGGTGGCCCTCGTCCTGGACTGTGTGCCAAAGCACGGCGAGATGGAGTGCGCCATTTCATAAGGGACTCTGGGTCCTAGGTCCTGAAAATCTCTCCCTCTTTGAGATTTGTTAGTTTTGATGTTGTATCAAATATATTTCTTAGAACTTTTTTAAATTTAATTTGTAACTCGTACATGTTAATAAATTTAATGCAGAATTCCCACAAGGAACTCCACATCTTGGCCAATTTTGGTCTGATCCTTCTAAAGAGGGGGTTTCCAACATATGACCCACAAGGAAGTCCATTTCTTGGCCAATTCTGATCTGATCCTCAAGAGGGATATCTTGAACGATTTGTAGTTCGATTCCCCACAATTCTGCATCAAAACCTCCACTCGAAATTTTCGATCCCTTTTTTTCAAATTTTTCCAGAGGAGCCCTTGTAAAATTGGGGATTCTTACATATGGCCCACAAGGAAGTCCATATCTTGGCCAATTTTGATCTGATCCTCAAGAGGGATACCTTGAACGATTTGTAGTTCGATTCCCCACAATTCTGCATCAAAACCTGCACTCGAAATTTTCGATCCCTTTTTTTCAAATTTTTCCAGAGGGAGCCCTTGTAAAATGGGGGATTCTTACATATGGCCCACAAGGAAGTCCATATCTTGGCCAATTTTGATCTGATCCTCAAGAGGGATACCTTGAACGATTTGTAGTTCGATTCCCCACAATTCTGCATCAAAACCTCCACTCGAAATTTTCGATCCCTTTTTTTAAAATTTTTCCAGAGGGAGCCCTTGTAAAATGGGGGATTCTTACATATGGCCCACAAGGAAGTCCATATCTTGGCCAATTCTTATCTGATCCCCAAAAGGGATACATTGAACGATTTGTAGTTCGATTCCCCACAATTCTGCATCAAAACCTGCACTCGAAATTTTCGATCCCTTTTTTTAAAATTTTTTCAGAGGGAGCCCTTGTAAAATGGGGGATTCTTACATATGGCCCACGAGGAAGTCCATATCTTGGCCAATTCTTATCTGATCCTCAAGAGGGATATCTTGAACGATTTGTAGTTCGATTCCCCACAATTCTGCATCAAAACCTCCACTCGAAATTTTCGATCCCTTTTTTTCAATATTTTCCAGAGGGAGCCCTTGTAAAATGGGGGATTCTTACATATGGCCCACAAGGAAGTCCATATCTTGGCCAATTCTTATCTGATCCCTAAAAGGGATACCTTGAACGATTTGTAGTTCGATTTCCCACAATTCTGCATCAAAACCTCCACTCGAAATTTTCGATCCCTTTTTTCAATATTTTCCAGAGGGAGCCCTCGTAAAATGGGGGTTTCTTACATATGGCCCACAAGGAATTCCATATCTTGGCCAATTTTGATCTGATCCTCAAGAGGGATACCTTGAACGATTTGTAGTTCGATTCCCCACAATTCTGCATCAAAACCTGCACTCGAAATTTTCGATCCCTTTTTTCAATATTTTCCAGAGGGAGCCCTCGTAAAATGGGGGTTTCTTACATATGGCCCACAAGGAATTCCATATCTTGGCCAATTTTGATCTGATCCTCAAGAGGGATACCTTGAACGATTTGTAGTTCGATTCCCCACAATTCTGTATCAAAACCTCGACTCGAAATTTTCGATCCCTTTTTTTTTTAATTTTTCCAGAGGGAGCCCTTGTAAAATGGGGGTTTCTCACATATGGCCCACAAGGAAGTCCATATCTTGGCCAATTCTTATCTGATCCTCAAGAGGGATATCTTGAACGATTTGTAGTTCGATTCCCCACAATTCTGCATCAAAACCTCCACTCGAAATTTTGGGTCCCTCTTTTTCAATATTTTCCAGAGGGAGCCCTTGTAAAATGGGGGATTCTTACATATGGCCCACGAGGAAGTCCATATCTTGGCCAATTCTTATCGGATCCCTAAAAGGGATACATTGAACGATTTGTAGTTCGATTCCCCACAATTCTGTATCAAAACCTCGACTCGAAATTTTCGATCCCTTTTTTTTCAAATTTTTCCAGAGGGAGCCCTTGTAAAATGGGGGATTCTTACATATGGCCCACAAGGAAGTCCATATCTTGGCCAATTTTGATCTGATCCTCAAGAGGGATACCTTGAACGATTTGTAGTTCGATTCCCCACAATTCTGCATCAAAACCTCCACTCGAAATTTTCGATCCCTTTTTTTTCAAATTTTTCCAGAGGGAGCCCTTGTAAAATGGGGGATTCTTACATATGGCCCACAAGGAAGTCCATATCTTGGCCAATTTTGATCTGATCCTCAAGAGGGATACCTTGAACGATTTGTAGTTCGATTCCCCACAATTCTGCATCAAAACCTGCACTCGAAATTTTCGATCCCTTTTTTTAAAATTTTTCCAGAGGGAGCCCTTGTAAAATGGGGGATTCTTACATATGGCCCACAAGGAAGTCCATATCTTGGCCAATTCTTATCTGATCCCCAAAAGGGATACATTGAACGATTTGTAGTTCGATTCCCCACAATTCTGCATCAAAACCTGCACTCGAAATTTTCGATCCCTTTTTTAAAATTTTTTCAGAGGGAGCCCTTGTAAAATGGGGGATTCTTACATATGGCCCACGAGGAAGTCCATATCTTGGCCAATTCTTATCTGATCCTCAAGAGGGATATCTTGAACGATTTGTAGTTCGATTCCCCACAATTCTGCATCAAAACCTCCACTCGAAATTTTCGATCCCTTTTTTTCAATATTTTCCAGAGGGAGCCCTTGTAAAATGGGGGATTCTTACATATGGCCCACAAGGAATTCCATATCTTGGCCAATTTTGATCTGATCCTCAAGAGGGATACCTTGAACGATTTGTAGTTCGATTCCCCACAATTCTGCATCAAAACCTGCACTCGAAATTTTCGATCCCTTTTTTCAATATTTTCCAGAGGGAGCCCTCGTAAAATGGGGGTTTCTTACATATGGCCCACAAGGAATTCCATATCTTGGCCAATTTTGATCTGATCCTCAAGAGGGATACCTTGAACGATTTGTAGTTCGATTCCCCACAATTCTGTATCAAAACCTCGACTCGAAATTTTCGATCCCTTTTTTTTTTAATTTTTCCAGAGGGAGCCCTTGTAAAATGGGGGTTTCTCACATATGGCCCACAAGGAAGTCCATATCTTGGCCAATTCTTATCTGATCCTCAAGAGGGATATCTTGAACGATTTGTAGTTCGATTCCCCACAATTCTGCATCAAAACCTCCACTCGAAATTTTGGGTCCCTCTTTTTCAATATTTTCCAGAGGGAGCCCTTGTAAAATGGGGGATTCTTACATATGGCCCACGAGGAAGTCCATATCTTGGCCAATTCTTATCGGATCCCTAAAAGGGATACATTGAACGATTTGTAGTTCGATTCCCCACAATTCTGTATCAAAACCTCGACTCGAAATTTTCGATCCCTTTTTTTTCAAATTTTTCCAGAGGGAGCCCTTGTAAAATGGGGGATTCTTACATATGGCCCACAAGGAAGTCCATATCTTGGCCAATTTTGATCTGATCCTCAAGAGGGATACCTTGAACGATTTGTAGTTCGATTCCCCACAATTCTGCATCAAAACCTGCACTCGAAATTTTCGATCCCTTTTTTTCAAATTTTTCCAGAGGGAGCCCTTGTAAAATGGGGGATTCTTACATATGGCCCACAAGGAAGTCCATATCTTGGCCAATTTTGATCTGATCCTCAAGAGGGATACCTTGAACGATTTGTAGTTCGATTCCCCACAATTCTGCATCAAAACCTGCACTCGAAATTTTCGATCCCTTTTTTTTAAATTTTTCCAGAGGGAGCCCTTGTAAAATGGGGGATTCTTACATATGGCCCACAAGGAAGTCCATATCTTGGCCAATTCTTATCTGATCCCCAAAAGGGATACATTGAACGATTTGTAGTTCGATTCCCCACAATTCTGCATCAAAACCTGCACTCGAAATTTTCGATCCCTTTTTTTAAAATTTTTTCAGAGGGAGCCCTTGTAAAATGGGGGATTCTTACATATGGCCCACGAGGAAGTCCATATCTTGGCCAATTCTTATCTGATCCTCAAGAGGGATATCTTGAACGATTTGTAGTTCGATTCCCCACAATTCTGCATCAAAACCTCCACTCGAAATTTTGGGTCCCTCTTTTTCAATATTTTCCAGAGGGAGCCCTTGTAAAATGGGGGATTCTTCCATATGGCCCACGAGGAAGTCCATATCTTGGCCAATTCTTATCGGATCCCTAAAAGGGATACCTTGAACGATTTGTAGTTCGATTCCCCACAATTCCTATCAAATCCCCAGCACAAATGAACATGTACCATGTGTAGTGTTGGGGGAAGAAAATCTAACCTTGGCGAGTATGTTAAAAATTTTATTTTTGTTAGGCATAAATATCATCGATTTGTCTTGGGGTTTTGGTTGACGTTTTACGGTTTTGTTATACTTATATTTTCGCAACAGATGTTTACAAAAATAGCATTAATTAACAATAAGCTTAGTTCTCGTTTTGCTTCTTGCTGAAGTTTTAATGTTTAGACATTTTCGAAATGTGTTCTTACAGTGTCTGCTGGTACATTAGCTTCATTAATGATTAGGAAAAGGAAATCACACGAAGAGATAGTTTTGCGAGAAATGTGACGTGTGGAGCAAATGCAGTATGTGATTGGGTTGTGGATGTGAACAGAAATGCTTTTCTTCTTTTTTTGTTAGTAAACAAAACATATTTGTTTAGCAATTAAGTTAAACGAGTTGGGAATATAAAAAAAATAGAATCCTAGAACGAGAATACTTGATCGCTTAGCAGTAGCCCCTGTCGGGAACACGTCGGCGCGGGGCGCACCTAATAATGTTGTCGACGCGCAGGATCATCTCGGCAGCTTCGGAAGCGGACATCAGGACCTGGCGCTTCACGGCAAAGGACTCAGTGATGCCCAGTTCGCGGACATCGGCCACCTTGCCCTGCTCCATGTCGAGACCCAGCTGTTGCTGGCCCTGGGCATGTCCGGCGCGGAGTTCCGAGATCAGTTGAGCTGAATCGTAACCAGCGTTGTCGGCGATCGCTGTGGGCAGGGCCAGAAGGGCACCTGGGACAGGAGGAAGCCATTAGAATTACTTACAAAAGAATCTGGTGTTCAGTTATACTCACGGGCAAAGGCTTCAATGGCGATGGCCTCCTTGCCGGGCGTCTCGGCCGCCTTCTTCAACACGGCTGTGGCCATAAGGGCCTCGGAGCAGCCGCCTCCATAGATGATGCGCGACTCCTTCACCGTGGCAGCAAGGACGCACAGGGCATCGTGGAGCGAGCGGTCAGCCTCGTCCAGGATCTGTTGAGTGGCACCGCGAATCACAATGGTGCAGGCCTCGCCCAGCTTGACGCCGCTGAAGCGGAGAAGTGTATCCTCGCCAATCATCACCTGCTCGATCAGGTCGCACTCGCCCAGCTTGACAAGATTGGGATTCTCGAAGGTGGACACAATCTCGCCGCCTGTGCAGTAGGCCAGGCGCTCAATGCCGTCAAAGTCAGCGTGCTCAATGGACATCACTTGGGCGTCGGCGAACAGCTGCTCCGGGTAGTTGTAGATGAGCTGACGGTTGATGAACACGTTGCACTGGTGCTTGAGGATCTTATCGACCTTCTCCTTCATCTTTTCCTTCTCGGCCATCTCTAGGTCGGCAATTTTGGCCAGAGAGTCCACCTTGATGCTGCTGCCGAAGACCTTGATCTTGTCGGTGTCCATCGGCGTGTTGGCAATGAGGATCTTGGCCTTCTCAATCTGGAATAAAAGGGCCATAGTAGACGGTTAACATACTTTATCGTCACAACACTTCCGCGAGCATCCCCTTGGGCCTCCGTCGATGATTATGACTGTTCACCAAACTCGTCAAAATGGCTGTGATATGGCATCAAATACGCATAAGTCACAGTCATTTCGACGCGTTGGGAAACAGCAAGTGTAGCAGAAGCGGAAACCAGACGCTAAAAACTTCACCGAGAAAATAAATAAAATACTGACGCGCTGCGGCTGGTGCACGCCCGGCTTCTTGTCCAGCAGGAAGCCCTCATCCAGGAACGAATCGCCCAGGGTGCCGCCGGACTTCTTGATAATCTGAATGGACTTCAGTTCGCCGGAGCCCTTGAGACGCAGAACTGCGTCGACGGCCAGATTGGCAAAGAAGTCCTTGTGCTGATGCAGAATCTTAGATGAGAGAGTGGTGCGGGCGATGTTCAGCAAATCGTTCTTGAACTTCTCGTCGCTGGCCGAGTTGTCCTGGGCGGCAGCAGTGAGGGCCTCCAAGGCAACCTGAGTGGCCAGACGCCAACCGGCGACGATGGTCTGCGGATGCAGCTTCTGTTCCACCAACTTCTCTGCCTCTCGCAGCAGCTCGCTGGCCAGCACTGTGACCGAGGTGGTGCCGTCACCCACCTCCTCGTCCTGCACACGCGACATGTCGACCAGGATCTTGGCGGCTGGATTGTCAACGCCCACAGCACGAAGAATAGTGGCTCCATCGTTGGTCACTTCCACTTGGCCGGCATTGCGCCCAGTGGCGACCAGAATCTTGTCCATTCCCTTTGGCCCGAGGGTGCTTTTGACCAGATCCCCAATGGCGATGGCACCAATGAACGAGGACAAGCGGGCCATCTCGGCCTTCTCCTCCTGTGCCTCGTTCTTGAGCACACGCACGGGATTCAAGGACATTTCCTGGAAGAGAAGAGAGGAGTTAGGTTAGCTAAAGCTTTGGAAACTCATCATTATTTCAAATATATTACAACATATGTATATTCCTACCCATGGTAACTACAACTTTAAAGTCCTGATTCACTTTTCAGGATCTAGAACCAGGCCTGAAGCCGGTTAACTGTAAAATGGTAAGCTCTCTACCGATACGTGCCATATATAGGAGCTCGGCCTGAAACACGATCCAAAAGTGGTACCGAGTGTGTTCAGTGGGTTCCACATTTGTGGACTCACTTCTATGAAATCAAATGGTCCTACACAGATTCTTGTGATTTCCTCGAACTAATAGGCGCCATTTGGCTCGGAAAAGTTTCAATTACACCAAAACAACCCATACGAGGAAGTTTGTTTTCAGGGAAAGCAAAACGCTTATGGACGCTGCAGCTGCAGGCAGACGCATTTCCCGAAAGTAATTCGAACTACAGACTTTAGAGCTATGCGTAAATTCTACAAATGCGTTTGTAAACTTGAAAGTGCATGTTTCCTATGGCTAAGGATCATGTATTACGCTTCTTAACAAGCTTTGAAGATTTTGACAGACTCATGAGAAAAATCAAACTTGGCATTAGTTTTAATTCGGCACAAGGAAGTTATTCACAATCTGAACATTTCAAAACGACATAAGCTTTATGTTATATTTTTCTCAGCGCATTCTCGGCTCGCCCTAACCTACAAACTAAAGGCACGAGAGAGCGGCCTCTGCGGAGTGAATCATCCGTCGGCCGCAGAAGCAGCGTGGATGACATCTGGAAGGTTCTTTGAAGGCTCCTTTCTTAGGCTGATCACTTAGTCTAGCATAAGGATGGTAAGCAGCTAGGCAGAGAGAATCTTCTGGAATCCACGCTCCGCCAGCCGCTCACGTGCCTGGCCCTACGCTAGCGAAATCAAACGACGATGCCGCCGCTCGCACACCCGGCAAACTAATGCACCGAATCTCTTGTTTTTGTCAATGAAAAGTCACAGAATTTCCTCGCAATCGTTTGCTCGCGTCGTAAACTGTAGAAAACTTTTAGATTTTTCAATTAACATTACCATTTTCACTGCTTTAAAGGATGGTTTTTGATCACAGAATTTATGAATTTACCACACGGGTGCAAAAGGTGACAAAGAAAATGGTGGAGTTGCCAGTAGGACTGCCTATATTTCTATCGTTGGCCAAAATATAGTATTTTTTGATACTTTTTCTATGGTCTCACTATCATACGTAGAAATACTCGCTTAGGGGCCATGCGATAGCTGAGCTTAAATATCGATACGTTTAAAAAAATACCCAATAAAACCAACCAGAGCCAAATTTCGATGGATTGACTAAAACATCGATATATTATATAGAAAAATACCAAATAAAAATCCTTCCATGGTGCCATCACCGATAGGGCTCGAAAAGAAACAATTTTTAAATGAGCCGTAATTGACAATTAGAAGATTCTAAAATTTAATTATTTCTAACAACTTATATAGTTATCAATAATTTACAAAACAAAAATGCAAATACATATACTCCTGTCTAAGGCGCTGCTTCACTCGTGGCTTTTCTTTCCAACTTTTTTGTCTTTTTGGCCTGCTTTTTGAGAAACTCGCTCTTGTCAAGATTGTTCTGGAAGAAGGTGGTTTCCTTGCGAGCCTGTGATACTTCTGTTTGGAGCCGTTGCTTGTGGACCGCCTGTTCGTAGTTCATACGTTCCGTGAGGTGCACCCACTTGAAGCGCGGTAGGTATTTCATGCTCCAAAGTGAGTCGTAGAATTGTGATTTTTTTCTTGTCGATATCTGCTTGTTATTCAGTAACGGGACGATTTGTTTGGCCACACGCTTTGATTCGAACTCCACCCAGCCCTCGGTGAAGTGGATGTTGTACCGCTTTCTTTTCTTCTTAGCCTTCTCACCTGGGTTCAATAGAGATTATTAATATTATATCTTATTATATCCATATGTTAACCTGAAAAACAAACTTACTTGAAACCTTTTCCGGCTGCAGGTACACTCGTCCGATTTTTCCGAATTCGCTCAAAATTTCCTTGAGTCGTGTTACGTTCATGTGCTTGGGAATGTTAGATATGTAGATGATTCCCTTCTTGCGTTTCTTGACGGCAGCAGAGCCACTAGAGCTCACTTTGAAGTTGGCCAGATCCATTTCATCGTCGTCGTCGTCGCTTTGTTCCCCAGAGCCCTTCGGCGGAACCTCTTCCAGCTCCATGTCCTCAGAACTTTCGTTTTCCTGTGCCATTTATGTTACAAAACAGGGTTTGTTTTCTATTTGATAATAGCGTGGTAAACGAATTCTTTACACGCTATTCGGGATGTGACTTTGAAACTGCCGATATGGGATAGGGAATATCGATAGTTGCGTTTTAATCGGAAAGACGATTAAAATATATAATTTATTTATTATATTTAGCCGCAAAATATATATTTAGGGGTCTTAAATTCAACTCTCAATCACATAATGGGAACTCTAAAATATTTAAGAACTCTAAGGAATTTACGTTTCCACCTTTTCTGAATCCCCTGCGCCGGCCAAAATAGACTCCTTGCTGATCTCCAGAAACGATGCTTGCGACATCTCTGTATCGTCCTCCTCCTCCTCGACCTCCATCTCGAAAATGGTCATTTTTCGCTTCCGATCCGAGAGAACAGTTGCCACTTTCCGGCTACCAGAAACGGCCAGCATCTCGCACACGCCATCTAATCCCTTAAAGGCGACTCCATCAGCTATGTCATGGATACTGTGGGTCACTGTAGCTTCCTTGAGCTTCACCAGTGTTCCCATTTGGTGCTGGGTGCTCTGGTTTCTGGCTGCAGCAAGCGAGAACTGTATGAAGTAGCTGTGCGGCCGGATACCGGGAGCCGATGTCGTGGTCTGCGCCAGCATTGAGAGCGCCGACTCATTGTAGAATTGAAGATCCACGAAGCGCAGGTGGTAGAAGTCCTCATGAAGGGCTGGCGTAAAGATACCCGGTTGCAACTGAATCTTTGTGCAGCGCAACAGACAGTCCCCTGCTCTGCTGACCTCCAAAATCATGGCTTCCTGCCAGCTGATGGTCAAAGCCAGCATATCACATTTTGTACTCTCATTGACGTAGTAGCTGCATGTCACAAATTCGCGATCCTCCAGGGCTTCGCCTGGCTCCATTGGGGGCAGGTCGGCACAAAGAACCGCCGAAGCTAGCTTGAAGCTTCCACTTATACTCTCGGTTGGCTTGTGGAATACAGCGTCGATTGCATTGAACATTTTGTCTCGTTGCTGGACCAGAGAAAGTTGCTTGTCGTGTGGCACAAACAGATTGCAGTGGTTTATGCACTCATTCTCTGCTACCATCTGTTCCCATAGCTGACTGGGGTCCTTGCTGTATGGCTGGGTCAGCTGTGCGTTTTCGAAGTACTGACCCACGCGTTCCAGGTTGAACTTGTTCCTTGTGGGCGGTGGCGTTTCCGACAGCAAGTCCGCTTCAGATTCCTCCTCTTCGTCGCTACGATCCTCGAGTTCCGGCTCCATAGCGCACAGAAAATCGGCCAATGCTATATTCTCCTCCTCGGTCAGGACAAGATCATCAGGTATTTCTTGATGGGATAGCCGCAAAATGGTGAAAATCATCCAGGCGTGAAAAAGCTTCATGTCGTACACCAGTGTGTCAATGGTTTTCTGCATTTCGTAAACCTTCAACACAAATGCGCCACAGGCTCGCATCGCCTCGTTGGCCATCTCCGGAGAAATGAGCGACTGGAAAGCAAAGATTATAAGTTTATAGATCCGATTACGTCTTCAGAACCCCCTTACTGACCTCGAAGAAGTGCGACATGCGACCGAAGCCAGCAATTGTGTTTAGAAAGTACATCATGTTTATGGAAGCCGCATTAAGTTGTTTGAAAACCAAACCTTGCAGGTTGCTCAGACTCAGGTCTACAGAGTTGGCTATTTTCTTGAAGCCCTTCTCCGACAGGGTGCTGTATAGAAACAAATTATATACCATGGGTTCTCCTGATAGCTACGCAACTCACTCGAACAGAAACTCCTCCACCTCAAAGGTGGCGAATCCAAAAACATGCAGCTCCAGAAAGTGGGCAGAAATCAAACCGTACGGCTGTGCGTTTGCATATTTGGTGAGCTTGTTGTCCATTTCGAGCTGTACGGTTTCCCAGGCCTCCGTCAAGCATTGCTGGGTGTCGTTGATGTAGCTTTTTAGGAAATGCAAAAAATGAACATCTTTATACGCTAATGGTTTCACTCGGTGCTTACTTTTTAGTTTCCAGAATATGGGCACAATGGGTGGCTAACTCCAGCATGGGCGCCATGCACTCCTGCAGGACTTGGTTGTGGAAGTGCAGCATCTTTAGTTGCTGTCCGTCCCGAAGCAGCGCATAAATGGCGTTAAAGTCTCCGTTAAGTCGGACATCGTACACGTCGAATTGTTCGGGATGCAGCACGTGCTGAGTAAGGTCAATGCTGCCAGCCTGTAGGGCGCCCAAAAGCAGCAGATGCACCTTGCCGCTGCGCATGATAACTACCAGAAAACAGGGTGAGCCCTTCGGGAACGATTTTTGGTCAAGCGTCTTCAGGCAGGGATCGATGTTGGTCAGAGGCTGTAGCTTCGGCAGGAACTTCCGGTGCTTGTCCTTCACATTGCAGGTGTAGGTGCCTGATCACGGTTTAGGATTCGGATTAGATCGAACAGTAAAGAAAAGGTTGAAAACAAATCACTGCACCCAGGGTCTCCTGCGAGTTTATGACCTTGCTGAAGTAGACCTTCTTGATGTCGTCCTCGTAGATAAGGCCCGAGATGATCGTCTCGCTCTCTGCGTCCAGGAGAGCCACCTTCCCGTTACTGTAGCCCACTGCCAGGAGCGTCTCGTCCATCTGCCAGCTTAGCGAGCGCACCCGCACATCCTCTCCCGGGGTGGGGAACGTGACGATTTTCTGCCAGTTCAGTCGCTGGATGATTACTTCGCCTGGATAGGTGTAATCAATTGTAGTACTTATGCTTGAGCCGCAGCAGCACCAGCTTACCCTTTTCTGTGCCGTAGGCGATCAGGTCCATTTTGTTGTTCCATTCCATGCGCTCCACGATGCAGGTCATGTTCCTGGCGCCCAGCAACTTCATGGAGCTCGTTTGGGCCATGTTTAGGGTTGGGTCGCAGCTGCCACAGCTCCTTCACATTCAAATTGGCAATTTGGCAATAGTTTCGAGTTTACACTTTGCCGGCGTCTGTCAGGGTCTATCGACTTGGCGGAGATATCGATTGCACGGCAATCGCTTGGCTAATAAAATACCCAAAAGCGTACCCTCCTTCTAAATTGTTTTATTTTATGAATAAAACACAAACACAGAATTGTTTACTTTCTTGAACAAAAACTTTTATTCCATTCGTTAGTTTGATGTAATCAAAAACTAGGTTTATTTTAAACAAAAATTAATACATTTTCAACTGCGTCTTAGGAAAGTGCCTTAACAATTCCACTAAATGCTTGAACTCAGGAGTATAATGCAAACTAAAAGGTAGACTTCGCTTAAATGTATATTTTATTCCCCTTCTCGGTTGTAATTGTCTTGTCATATTCGGAGAAATGAGCCCCATGCCTGGATGGATTGTTTAGGCGCAAACATTTAAATGACCGAAAAGTATATTTTCTCGAAAAAACCATAATTCAACGAACATTATGGTGTAGAGTCGAGCCCAATATTTCTCTTCAATTCGCTTGTTGGCTGAAGCGACGGCTTCGACGGGGAATCTGATCGTCCATACGGACAAATGTTTTTTGTGTGTGAAACTATCATTTTTTACAGTTTGAAACGCTTAGATTAGACTTATTATCGGAAGCCACTAGCTCCTCCGTCCTACGCACTTTTATCCTTATCTTAGCCCGTGGTACATACACACACACACATGCATTTCTACGCAAGGACACCATCGAGCAGATGTATTAGGAAATTGTAAATTAAAAAACGATACGATAAAAAAAATAGTTCGACTTCAACTTAGTAGTAATTCACTTGGAGAACTAACTACGAGAACTTCAGTAGAGATAATGGCTTAAGGGCTACGCTACAAATATGCATATGTGTGTATAAACGGACCGGCGTGTATGTATCCATACAGATCTGGGCCCACAAACGGGCACCTAGTCGTCGGCCTCGCCGTTCCCAATCTCGCTGCTTTCCTCCGGCTTGATGTTTTCATCCTGGTTAATGCTGCCTGTCGGACTACCGGCGTCATCCTCGTCTCCTCCCTCGGCGGTGCTGCCGCCGGGCGTTCCAACGCTTCCCGATGCAGTATCCAGGCCTCCGTTGCCTCCTGATGTAGCGCCTCCTGTGCTGCCGTTACCGTTGCCATTCCCGCTGCCGGTATGCCAAGTGAGTCGCTCCTCGTAGAACTGGATCACCACCTGGGGACAGCGAATGTTGGCCAGCTTGGCCGGCACCAGATCAGCGTGATCACTGCCCTTCCATTTCATTAGGAACATTAGGTGGCCAGATGAGTCGGTGGCGCCAAGAATCTTTGATGGCTCCAGGCCACGCTCGAAGCCGATGAGCTTCTTCTGTTCCTCTGTCTCGTCCTCCATGAAGCTCTTGCGCTTACTGCGAATAGAATCGGATGTCGATGTGGTGGATAGACGCTTCTTGCTTTCTTTCATGTTATTCTTCAGCGACTCTTCGAAATTGGCGATTAGGTCTGGACAGTCGAGATTTTCCACCGGTTCCCAAGTGTTTTCACTGCGCGGGTAGCCTTTCCACTTGAGGTAATATTCTGTGCGACCGTTTACTGTCCGCTTGTCTTCCACGCGTTCCACTGAGAATTCGGCCATTGATTCTGTTTGGCGTTTCTTGGTTTGACGTTTTCTGCGTATTTAGATTTTGTCTCTTTCTAGATGTCAACTTTTAGCGTCCAAAAAAAATTATTTACCTCCGTCGTTTTGGTTCCGTTAGAAGAAGAAGAAGAACGGCGTACGTGCGGTAAGTGATGAACCACTCGTATGTTGCGAATATCGGCACGTATCTCCCGCGCAGTTTAAATTATGAAGAAAATGGGGAAATATAGAATAAGGCTGATTTTTTAAAGAATATCCATTATATTTTTATTGGATTTTTTTTAAGGTACTTTTCAAAAATATAACAAAGCAAAGAAATTCACGGCACTATAAATGTCTCACCCCTAGTGACTTATCCGATAGTCCGATAAGAAAGCAATCGATAATCAAATCGTTCTGTTACACGTGAGGCTTGTTTTGAAGTAAACAATTTTAAAATAAAAGAAAGTAAAAATGGGCGAGTTTATAGCTGAGATGCAGGAACGTTTGCTCCCGGAGTACGAGCAAATGAAGAACTACCACGTATTCCAACCGGATCAAATTAGGTAGGTCCGCGCCACCTCATTGGAGACTCCCTTCACTTATCCTATCATTCTTATTCGCAGAGAAATTGTCCTCCGACGGGAACGTTTTTTCGTGAAAATTTCTAAGAGCCACCAGACCATCTCTGACTACCTGGAGTTCGTATTGTACGAAAAACAAATGCACCAGACCATAGTGGAGAAGGAAAAGAAGATGCACGTAAAGCTAACTGGCCTTAAGAACTCCATTTCCATAAGAATTTTGCGTTTGTACAGAGAAGCGCTGGGAAAGTTTACCCATGATAGGCGCCTCTGGAAGCACTGGATAAAGTTTAGCAAGAAGAACAACCCAGTCGAGGTGGCTGGCATCTACGAGAAGATGCTGTTGGTGAGACATTTTTTTCCAACACATGCCTTTGAAAGTTTTCTAATGTTTGTTTTTTAGTACCATGGGGACGATCCGGATGTCTGGGTGGAGGCCGCTGAGTGGCTTTACGAGCATAATCGCCTGAACGTCTCCAGGGTTAAGGATATTCTGCTGCGAGGCCTGCAACGTCATCCAAGTTCGTCAAAGATTAACAAGTGTTTCTTTGACACTGTGCTCAAGGAAGCAGCTTCTGCCAGTAGCGAGCGAAATCTGGCAGATAACACGCTTTCAGAGCAAGACGTTAAAATGGAACATGTTGAAGCCGTCTATCGCAACAGCTTGGCGAATATTACAAAGCTCGACTATTTTATAAGTATCCTCGAGAGCTGCGAGGACTACCACGAGCTCACAGGTAAGGTGCAGCGTATGATTATCGATGACTTGCAGGAGAAGTTTCCCCGCGAACCGGGACTCTGGGAAATGCTGGCACAGCGCGAGCTGCGTGGCTTCCATTTGGGTGACTTGGTGGAGGAAGGTCAGGAGTCCAACAGCGCCGACCCGCCTCCTAGCAAGAAGTCACGTACCGTCAATGCTCGCTCCACGAAAAGACGCATAGAGCTCTGTGTCGCTGTCTACAAGTCGGCAGTGGAGGAGCTACAAACGGCTGAGATGTGGGACAGATATTTAAATGCCATGGTAGCAATGAACACTGATGGCAACATCGAGCGCGTTCTGAAGCAACAGAGCCTGGCGAATGCCTTGCAAGCCGGCCATCACTCGGGTATGATGAAGGTCAGGCACTATGCCATCCTGCGGAAAATGTTGTGCAGTGCTCCCAGTGGTCTGGAGGCGGCAGTCACCATTATAACGGAAGCTCTGAAGAACGACTCCTCCGTTGAGATGCACGAACTGCTGCTGATAACTCACATTCAGAATGACAGTGAGTCGCTGGTCTACGAACTGTTCCAGAAGATAAAAGGCAGCATGGGCGCAGAAGCCTTGCCGCTGTGGAAGACCACGATTCTGTACTACAAGGCACGTCAAGACAGCCTAGGTGGGCGTCGACTGGACGAAATCTATGACCATGCCTGCAAGTCAACCTGGCCGGAATTCGGAGAGCTGCGATTCGATTATTTGCGCTACCTGTGGCAGGAGCGCTCCGTGGATGAGGCACGCAAGGAGTACGCCAGGCTGGCCGTCCAGCCGCCGATGTCGTTGGATATGCATCGCCAAATGGCCCAGCTGGAGGCTAGTGTGGCAGTTCGCGTAAGAATATACTAGGGAAGTTTGGCGAAACATCTTTACATATATTATCCTTTCCACAGGATGGTTCAAGCATCAAATACTGGCGAATGTGCTACGAGTTTATGGCCTGCTACTTCGGTAAGACCGAGCCGCGCATTTGGGTGGAGTACCTGACTTTTGAGCGTGATTACGGCGAGACCAAGAACATCGCCCTTCTCGCCCAGCGAGCCCTCAACACACTGGAGCCCAAATACGTACCCGCATTCGAGTCCGAGAGGGCCCTGTCCTATGTGGGAGCCTCTGTCGAGGCGTAATTGGAGTTAGCTTATAGGCACACGTTTGAAAAGATTGCATGCCAGTTCTCCCAGCCGTTTTTGTAATTTTTTTAAGAAATTTTGTTACTAGACTAGGTTTATAGACTTAATATGATGGACTTGAAGCGGGTCTACCTTATATGAGTGATATTACATTGTACGAAAACTTGAAGTATATTGTTTTGGTCGGATGTTGTGCCTGATAGTTGTCCTATCCAGGACCTTTCCAATGTGACTGCCGAGCTATTTGTGTCTCGCTTTGGAGCTCACTCGGCCGCCTTTTCTGCCGTCGCTGTTGCCGCTGCTGCGTCTGCTGCCTCTGCCGACTGCGACGTCGACACGGGGTGAGCATGGCTATACCATTTCAGCTTCATTCAGTTCGCTCGCCAACGCCGTGGAACCAGCACACGCACCGGAAAACCTGCTCTACCCAGTACGATCCCCAGTTCTGTCTGAAGACAACGAGAGCCAAATCCTAGACCAGCGCCATGGAGTTCAACAATCGCCTACTGCTTAAAATCATCGAGCTGGTGAGTGATTTGATAATAAATTAATTAACGAAGGCAGATAGTGTCATCAATTAGTCTATAGACCTAATCGCCTTCTAAATATATAGTTGTGCCTTTTTATACCAAGGATGTTTGACTATCAGAGTGAAGAGATTGTGTTTTTTTCAAGTAAAGTTCGATTCTATTTTGTATTTAAGCGTTCAGAATGGAAGTTAAAAAAACATGTTGTGCCTTGTATGTATTGCGATTACCATTATTGCCTCTCGATGGCAGCTGCCCCGCTCCGTCCTGTGTGCCTCTGAGTTTGTTGGGGAAGGCCACATAAGGGCGGCTGGAAGATCAACCGGTTTTGGGACCAAAACAAATGCCATGACCTCACTCCTCGAATGCCTTTTCTTTTGTTCTGCGGAAGCATTGCGTAGTGCGTAGATTTGGGCTTGGATTGTAGATGATGGATGATGTCAGAACCAGATGAAACGCACCGCTCATCCTCAGCCTCGATTGTTTGAGGCTTTGGTCACGACCGCTTTTTTCCGGGGTTCCCAGTAGGCAATTACGCGGCTAAAACGCCCATGATTTCGGATATGATGTCACCCGCTCAGCTCCGCTTATGTGATCTCAGCAGAGCCCGAGCCGGCAGAGATCCAAGCTCATCCCATGTGCCCGCCGAGCCCGACTCGTTCTCTTGCGCAGTGTTCGGTCCAATTTAATTTTATTTTGATTCTCCAGGTGTGTCTCACTGGCTGGTAATTGACTTGCAAATTGCGAAACTGCAATTGTCGAGTGTGGAGGAGTAGGACGGCACTCGCAACACATTTTCGGCCGATCGGCAATAGAGGTTCTGGGCCATCAACTGTGAGAGGACCAGTGCCTTCCATTTCATGGTTAACTGGCTTCGGGTTATTTTCTGACTCCACTGGGCTCGTTAAAGGTTCATAACCCACATAACCCAAAGTGTTTACTCTCGGACTGGACACATCAGATTATTTATTTTTTTTATAGAATCAGAATCGGAAAAGTGCAGCCGATTTCCTGCCTGACTCACTCTGTTCGGATCACGTACTCTCCGAATACTATGCTGCCCGAGATTTATTTGCATTGCTGAGACGGCGATCGCGACCCTGGCTTGTTTATTTTCATTATTTATCAGCTTGCAGGGAAGATTCAATTGGCGCGGGTAGCAGGCCTGGCGTGACTCAATTGGCGGGCATATGGAACGGACTCCGAGCTCCTTCTGAGTTCATCTCGTTCATAGAGCAGTTGTTTTCCCATTCAGACTTATAGGCAAACTTGTACTCAACTCAGATCAGTGCCGTGACCCACTTTGAGGCGCAACACTCGATATTGCAATGCGGATCATGTCCGTCCGATTCGACCACACCCCCAGAATGGGCACTGGCACTGACTAATCCGCAGCGTGCTGGAAAAGCAGCTCGCCGCTGATGTCATCACCTCACATGGCCAAAAGCGAAGAGCCGTGAGAGGAGCCGGCACGCATTACGCATACGCCATGTGGGATCGCCAAGCGGTCGCTCGATCGGTCGGTCTATTGCATTGTGTAAACACTGGGAATGCTCTCGGAATAGCTAATTGGCCATGACTGGGTCGCCACTACCAGTCATCGCATCTATAGAATAACATCATAGCGTATGGGAGGAAAGAAAGCCAAATGGGAGTCCTTCTGGGAGGGCGGGTAGAGCTCAAGCTAAAATAAATAATAAGTTGAGTTAATTAGCTTAATGATAAAGTTTCATTGCTTATTTTTAATAGAAAATTCCCGAAAGGCTTTCAAATATCTTAACGGCCAAATAAACGCCTACACTGCAGATCTCTGCTGCGCATTCGTTGTTTATTTTCCGCCGTTCTTTCCCAAAACTTATTTATTTGATTTGTGCTGCGGGTGCGGGTGCGGGTGCGGGTTCGAACGGCTTGTCTTTATCTTCCCCTTGTGTTCCCCATATTGTATCTGTGTAGTATCTTTATCGTACCCTTGTCCCTGCGGCCAAAGTCAATGGCACGTCAGGCGTCGATATAATGAATGGGCCATACCTGGCCATATCAATTGAAAATAAAATTGATCTGGGGCCTTTAAAGCTTTGGCCTTTTCTGCGGTTGCTCATCGGGCACCCACCAAATGGCATTTGCCTTTAAATCTATTATTGTCGGGGGCTAATGCGACTGTGGTAATTATTGACACACACCGCATCGATGAACTGTCCCCAAATCAAATAGGTGACCCAACGGGCACTGGGGAAGCGGAGCCCCACCCACGGACAAATGATATTATTACGCCAAATAATGTCGCATTAGGGTGGTACGCCGCTCTAATGACCTAACGACCCTCTCGCATTGCAAAGCAAACACGCGGACCACGGACATCGGGAAGGGCTGGTCTGTGTCCTGGGGCCTGCCGCAGGATTAGGCCAATTAGCAGATCCGTCTGCTAATTGATTGATAGCTGGCAGTTAGTGAGAGGTGGGAGTGCCGTTCGGCTTCCATGTGTATTCAATTAGGTCCGTTATTGGTGTCGTCCATATCGGCGTGTCAACATCCACTAGTGCCACGCTTGATAAGCAGAGCCCCCCTTCTAATGCGCCGGCTTTTGTGAAGTGAATGGGGAGGAGCCCCAACAGGCACTTCACTTCTGGGAAATACTTTCCGATTCCTCCATTGATTGATTCTTTCGGAGCCTGTGCTTTTGAAGGCGTCCGACACACCTGGGGCTCGTAAACTGCAAGCCCCATGTGCGGGCCAACTTCCGGTCGTTTCGGCCAGCACACCCACAAATAAAACTACAAAAGTATGCAAATATAATTAAATCCCATTACGTCCATTGTAAATTAGTTTGTCCTATCTAATCTATCCTTTCTTCTGAATCTTCCAGGCCATTTCCATCGCCTGCATCGTGATGTACGAGGTCGATGGGGCACTCTCCTCTCGGCCCCTCATCGTGTGCGGCACCATTGGCGGCTTCACAATCATCTGCGGAGTCCTGCTCATCGGTGAGTTCATGACATTGGTGCTCCTCATTCTTTAATCCTATTGTGTCTAATCCACAGGCCATGTAATCAATTCCCTGGTGGAGAAGCGCCTGAATGCCCTGATCTCCCTGATCGGCTGCGTTCTGTTCGTGGCCTCCGGAGCCCTGGTGATCGATGAGTGGCACGACGCCATCCTGCAGAAGGACAGGAAGCGCAACGCCATCGCCGCCGGGTCGCTGATGATCATCAACGGAGCCGTCTTCCTCCTCGACACGCTCTCCATTTGCCGAACGTAAAGATCGTCCAGCAGTCGTCCCTCATAAACATCCCCATATATGATAACTTTTTTTTTTGAAACGAAACTCGAATATGTAACTCAGAAGAATCTTGAGGAATGTTAAAGAATCTACTTTATAAATATCGCTATTCTCTATGTACTGCATGCTATGTAAATGTTGTGTCCCTTTCGCTTGTGATCTGTCCGAACCTGTGGCACTGGGATCCCTCCTCGGAGAGTGTCCGACATCCATGAAATATATATACTGCACACACATGCTATAATCACACACAACCGCCTGCTGTTTTTGTTTTGTGGTTTCTGGCGAATCCAAACACGTCTTTCGTCGCCGAAACTGGACGCAGTGCCTCTGCCTCATAGTCATCTGTAGCAGTGCCCCTGGGAAGAGCGCGATCTCACGTGCCGCGGCCTGCTGGAGGAACCGAATCCACAACTGATGCAGTCCACAGTCCAGAACCTCTCTGATTTTATGCTCTGCCCAGCGTATAGGATTAGAAGAGAAGGATTTCGAGTGGAACTCCTATTTAAGCCGCTTCATGAGCCTCATTATTTTTTAGTGCTGTTTCCCTGCCAAAATAATTATGAATAATTAATAATTATTAAATCATAAATTAGTAATTATATATCATTCTGAACAGCCGCACTGTAGTCCCAGTACTGGCGGAAGCTCCAAAGTCGAAAACCCCCCCTGAGATACAACGCTTCTGAGACGAGGGACAGGTGGATGCGGATGCCAAGAAGAGCATGGAGCTTCAGATGCACGCCAAAGACTTGAAACTGAATTGTGATTTAAATTTACGTTTGTAGATATTTGTTACCCTTTTTTTTTGTATCTTATTGTGTAATACTATTTTCGGAAACTGTTGAGGTCATTACCTCTGTCCGTTGATGTTTTCTTCTGGGAACTCCATTTTCTCTGGCAGATCTCTGGCGGAGATTACCAAGTACATGATAATTGGCTGCAATTACGTCTCCGGAGCGTAACCATAGTATTCGTCGACTTCTGATTCCAGGGCCAGGTTGGGGTCAGGGTCAGGGTCACAAGGGGCCTCGACTTTTCTGTCGCATTTCGTTTAGGTTTCTATTCGAGAGCTGTTTTTGTTGCAAGAGCTAGACTGCGCGATGGCCGCCGGGAAGGAGGAAATCATGGCCTGCGACTTCGAGATCAAGGGCAAGCTCCCCAAGGAGGCCTTCGAGTTGTTCGCCGCGGCCCAGGCCAAGACCCTCGGACTCCGGGGGTTCATCACCCAGGTCAGCGAAGACACCTACAAAGGAGTACTGGAGGGCGAGGGCAAAGTCATCGAGGCCTTCCAGAAGCTGATCACCAGTGCCGGCGAGTACGTGGCCGCCATCAAGGAGTTCATCATCAAGAACATGAAGGCCATCCAGGAGTACACCTACAAGGCCTTCGAGGTCCAGATGAAAAAATGAAAAGAATGAGGACGAGGGGCCCATCCTTGGCCCATCATACACTTTGGAACATCTCTTAAAATTATTAATTGGATGTGCACTGAAAATATTACTTTTATTACAATATCTACTCCATTCGAACACATTTTTTTGAGTTGGCATGTCTTTAACAACTAATCGAATTTCGATTAACCAATGACAGTTGACCTCTGACCTATTCCTGGACAAATATTCATTCGAGTGGCGGCCTTCATGGCATTCGGATCGGGCTCTTCTTTTCTTTTATTATTTTTGTTTATTTTATTTTAAGATCTCATTTTTATTTACCATTGCATGGGATTTATGAGTCCTCGTCGTCATTTTCGTCCTTTTAATTGGATTTTATTATTTTATTTTATTTAATTTTTTTAATATCTTAGTTTTATCTATCATTTCTTGCCTGGGATTTATCATCATCGTCTTCTTTGATGTGTTGGAATATTTTTGTTTATTTTAATTGGATTTTATTTTTTAAATTTATTTGTCTTTTGAAGATCTTATTTTAATTTACATACTTTATTTTTTTCATTAAATTTCTTGGTCTTTCGTATCGTTTTTTCGCCTCCTAGTCTCTTTTAATATTTTTATTTTATTTGGATTTCAATTTTAAAATTTATATTATATTTATTTTTTTTATGATCCTTGTTTTATTTATCATTTTTCGCATGGGATTTTGTAGTTTCCACCAATCCTTGCATTGTCAGATCGGGTTCTTCTTTACTTTTAATATTTTCGATTATTTTATTTGGATTTTATTCTTTAATATTTTGTATTGTTTGTTGTTGCAAGAAGAAATCCATATTTAGTGAATCTTTCTTCAGAATACAAGTGCTGGACTTCAATTATAAGCCTTTAATTTCATTTAAGATCAGATCCCGTATTTATTTAATTATTTTCAAAAGCTTTAGTTTCCATTCATTTCAATATTGCTCTCCTGATAAATAATTTATTAAAATGCGTAGCTAAATAAATGGATTTAATAGCTAATGATTATGAGAGGATAGTCGAATCGGCTATGATTGGAGTGGAAGCCTCTTTCAGAACTCCTTCTATGTATGTAGGGTATGTCCTAGGGCAGATCCTATTCCTCCCGATCCAACCCGATCGTGACTAATAAGCTAATGAGGTCCGAGGGGGATTGGCCTTGATCGGCAATCGTGTGCCTCGCATGCCCGTTCGCCTGGATACAAAGTATCCGTATCTCGCAGATACGCACGCCACTTGTCGAGCACCCGGCATGCAAATCGCTGTATCTGCGATATGATCGACTGCACCGAGGGAAATCTCCTCTCCTTGAGGCTATCTTTTCGCAGAGACTTCCGAAGATTTCTTCTTTTCTCAAGGTGCATCGATTGAGTGCATTTATCTATGCGCCCGCCGAGCTACCACGCTGCTCCTGCCCAGCTCCCCGTTCTGGCTGCCACTCGATAATGTATCTGCCATGATATATGGACAGCTAATCTATCTTGGCCCAAGCAAGGTTTCCATTTTATGGGTCAATTTGCGGACATGTTTCTCCATCTGCGAGTGTGCGCTTGTTTGTATCTGTATCTGTGTATCGCGGTATCTGTACCTGGTGTGCAACAGGTAGTCAAGTGCCTCTGCCTGTTCTTCTGAATGCTTTTTGCCACGATCGGAGCCAATCCGCGTGCTGGAGCGGACCCAGAACCGTCCAAGCCTCGATCCCAATCCAAATCGGGTTAGACGCAGAGCGAGTGCTGTTCAAAATTAATTCCAAAATGTAAATTTTAAAATCAAAATTAAAAGAAACCGCTTCCTTGTGTAAGATCTCCTCCCGTGGAGGCTAAAAGGCTAAGCAGCCGATGTGCCATCACTGATCTCGGGCTCCACCGCTGGCTCAGTCGGCGTCGTTGCCGAGGCAGAATCACGGCCACGGCCCTCCCCGCCCCACGTCTCGCGCTCCACGGTGCCGGTGGGGCTGAAGTCGCTGCGCTGCCGCCGCTCTGCCACTCAGTCGCTGGCTGGCGCTCAGTTTGCTTTTGGCGCTGGGACGTGAAAGTCGCAGTCGCAGTCGCAGCCGCAGTCGTAGTCCAAGCCGCAGTCGGCCGGAAAAAGCGAAGGGAAAATCCAGCGATCCGGGACCTTTGCAGGTGCAACGGTTTTTTGAAAACGTATTTGTGTTTTTTTGTTGAGTGCGCCTTCAGTGAGAGTTTAGTGAAAAGGAGCTGAGTTTCGGGCTGAATCAGTGGGACAGGCGTCTCTTGAGATCAGTTCCTGTGCTCGAAGGTGTGGCGGAAACGGAAGAAACCTCAAAGCAATGCAGTTCCTGTGAGCGGGCCAGCAACCACAAATATTACCAAAATAAGGACAGCCAACGAGGCAACTACTACCACAGGCCAGGAAGAGGTGAGTCTGAGATATAGTACTCTATATAACGAGTGCTCGGTTAGTAATATTGTCCGGTACAGTCAGAGACCTATGGTAACACTATGTGTCCAGACCCAAAATTAGACTTTGGATTCGGGGCTCCCACTGTCTCTGGTCTTCAGTCTCTGGTCTCTGGCGCAAGACTTTCGAAGAACCATCTTCGCCTATTGAGCGGTTTCGGATTTTTCCATCCCAGATTCAGCGAACCTGTTGACCGCACTGGCAAAAAATCGGAGAAGGCCCACTCAACGCTGGACGGCCAGCACTCAAGCCTCGAAACACAAAAAGTATAAAAAGAAAGAAACATACGCTGCCCAGACTCTGAAGAAACACGCGAACCGGGCTCGAGCACTTTCCTCTGGCTGGCTCGCATTTGTGCCTCATTTTGTTGTAACCTTTTGTTCGCCAACTCGTAAAGCTCGTAAAGCCCATAAAGTGCACTGGAGACGGCGGATACTTGACCTATCCGAACCGAGCCTCTGGGGGTACGACGGGCTTGACTCGGGCAACTTGACCGAGTTCTTTCCGTTCGAGTTTATGGCTGGGCTGGGCAGTTGCACTTGGCCCACAAAGGCCTGCCGCAGCTGCCTGCCACAAAGTGCGGCTTTCCGAGGATCCACTACTCTACGGAGCTCACTCAGCTCATTATCGCCGATTTCAGGCCACGATTTGGCATTAGTTTGTGCCATTTTCTCTCGTGTTTCGGCCGGGTCGAGAGGGAATCGAATTGAAAGGCACTCGCTCGTGCGCAATTAAGGCCAAGTGCGCCGAAAATATGATTTCGCACTGGAGAGGCACTGAAAGAAAAAAGTTACAGTTGCCCAAAAGTGGCAGAAACTTGTCAGAGAACAGAGAAGAGAGGCTTCCTTGGGGTGCGGAGACTGCAGTGGAAGTGGACCAGGCCGAGATTCACTTTTTATTATTTTTCGCCAGAGTTTCCTCAGAGCTGTGGAAATCCGGTCCTGCCGCATACAGGTTGCACAGACTTGTGATCACTTTTGATGCCGCCACGGAGGTGGCACTCAAGTGAAAGAGGACAAGGTGGCTCTCCATCTGAGTGACTGGGACGCTGCGAGAAATGCTGCCCTGGCTCTTCATCAGACCCACAAAGTCCACTCCTAACTCGCATTAGTTGACCTTTAATCGGAATAATTGCTACTCTAGGGTACTATAGAACACATAGTTGGAGCAAAGTGGCTGCTACTGGACTTCAGGAACTCTCAGCTTAATCGCTTCCGTTAGTTTGAGGGGCAGCTCCGCGGATCCACCCACCCATGCCACATGCCCCATCATTGAGTGGTTTGTTCGCCTTCTTATCGCATCTAATTACCGGCGCGGCCACAGATTTTCTCACCATTCATTGGCGATTCGTGTTTTTGCATTTTTGCAGTATTTTCCCCTCCAAAGTACAAGTCTTCTCCGCACCATATGTGTTTTAATTCCTAGCCAGGGAGAGATAACAATTACGAGGCAAGATAAATCCCTAATAAGTTGCATGGCTAGGAGCATTTTTATTTTTTCTGATGTTACGGTTAATGGGGAATAACTATTCATGAGACTTAAACGGGCTGGTGCTGGGGCAGGGGCTGGCTGGGGCTGGGGCTGGGGCAGGGGCTGGCTGGGGCAGGGGCCTGGTCGGAGTGAACGGTGGCTTCTCTGGCTTTCCAAGCAACGAATCAGAAACACCCACAGTCGGATCCAAAACAATCGAAAATCGAAACCATCCATGCGGGCTCAAATCAAATTTGTAGTCCACTTTTGTTGGCCAAAAACAAAAACAAAAACAACAAAAGAGAAGTTAAAACAAACAATACAGAAATAGCAACCGAAAGAATGGCATTTGGAGTCCCTCTCTATATATAGCCAGAAGCCATAGGCCGAATACCCAATTGACCTTAAAATATTGCCATTGTCTGCCCGACTGGCCGTGGCGTTGGCGTTGGCGTTTCAAAATGTTTCAAAATTCTCTATGATTTTGGCTAAATGCTCTGGGCCAGCATACTTGGCCATTGCCCACATTTGGCGGGCCATGCAGATCGGGTTTTATCTCTATGGTGCTTTCGTGTGTGTGCTTCATTTTTTCGGTCAATTAACCTGCGATATCCGGGCAATTACGAATGCAGAGCAGGCAGCTTCACAGCCAGAGACATGCCACATGCCACATGCCGAATGCCGCATGCAAGCTTTCACTGGCCACTGGTCCGGCCAAGTTGACTGGCCACCTGAGATAGGATCCGAGTTCCACTAGAAACAGGAAACTTTCCCACGTACCAGGTGTACCCTTGCGGGTCTAGGCCCGATCTTAGCACTTGGCTTGAAAACTAGAGAAAAGCGGCCTAAATCAAGTGGCCGAATGAGAGGCAATAGAGGTGACAATGAGCCCCGCCGAAGCTATGCCGCCTCCCACCCTTTCCCGGCTCCCTCACCTGAGTCAGCGCCGCGTCTTGCCCCGAAACGAGGCAAGAAGCTACACAAATTTCGCAGCCATCAATAGATGTGGCATTTGTCTCCCCGGGGGGGAGTCCGAAAAGCCAAGTCAGCAGAAACCGGCAACTGGCGTCTGAAAAGTGCCGGGGGCCTTAGATCTCGTGGCGAATTCGATGGGAATGGACCCGAGACCCAGGCCTGAGCTCCAATCCGATCCGTTCCGATTCTGGGAGATTGGAAACCCGCCAGGCTGCACCTTTCACTCACGATCTCCGCTGCACTGCGAGAAATGAAAACAAACAATTGCTTTTGTTTAGATCCTTTCTGTTTAGATCAGAGGGGGCTTGGCTGGCGAAGCGGGGACTGGGCTGGGGCTCAGTGGAGGCAGGGGAGTGCCGGGAAGCGAACCATGTCTAGAACCGGGCTCCCACGATCTCCCACGAGTTAAAAGTTGACTCAACCGGGGCACACACACGTCCAATAAATACGCCAGGTTACGTGATTGGAGCTGCTTCGAGGTGGCTCCACGGTTTCCTATTCGTAAGCACGGCTCAAGGTCATTCTCCAGAGCCCCTCCCCAAAGTCAAACAAAGCTACCAAAGCCTTTGGGCTTGGGCTTGGGTTTGGGCTTGGGTTTGGGTTTGGGCTTGAGTGTTAGGGATCGGGAGGCCCCCCTACACCATGCCAGACCTATGGAGTCAGGTATCGTAATCGTCTTCGTAACAGATGTGACGTCAGAGCCAAATGCATCGCTGCCCCATGACCTGTTGCAATAATCGAAAGTGAACGAAAATCCCACAAATGCAAAGATAGTTTCCAAATCGAAAAATAAATATAAAAACCTGAAATGCATATCGGTCTCACATGGATTGCGTCTGAAGGAAAGTTTGAAGAAAAGACTGCAGCTACGAAGTTTAATAATAGACTGTGAATAACAGAAGAGTTTACCTCTCGTCACGGCTGCACAGTTTGGCTTAATACTTTCGTAACTGCCAATACTGGGCAGCGCTATCTGTGGGGTATTATGGAGCTAGTGCCCCGGCCCGTACCCCCTACCTTCCCAGATCCGTTCGCAATTATCTCTGGCTTGCTCACCAGCCGCTGGCTTGTCTAAAGCGAATTCAATTAAAAACTCACAATCGACAATAAATAACCCCAGTTTCAGCTTCAGTTTCAGTTTCTGATTCGGTTCGGCGGCATTTTCTCTCCTCCGCGCCAGACTCGGACTCTAAGGCACTCGGTCGAATGCAAAAAGCCACAAAAGTCCGTCAAAAGCCAGGCGAAACAAGGCAAATACGAGTACTTGGCGGAAAGTAAACAAAACAAAGCCGAGATACGCGAGTCGGTGACTCGAGCGCTATGGAACAGTGCTTTCGGAACAGGCTAAAAAGGGGTATTATAGATATATAGACTAAAGATACATGGACTACAAGGGCCAGGACCATCTGTGTGATGTAAGGAACCAACTCGTATCGAAGGCTTCTCGAGGACTATCTTATCATTCTAGGTAGTTAGTCTAGGTATCCCACCCCAGTAGTATCCAGATTGGACGTCCACCCCCCACCAAATCGAATCTTGGGCCCAGTGTGCCTGGCAAACCCAGCACTGAGATGTGTATTTGTGTTTTCTGAGCCAAGGTAGTTAGCACTCGGTATGCATAAAATGGCCAACTGCGAACTGGCCAACAGCCCGACTGGGCTAACTGGCGAGCGTGGGAAAAAGCATTGGCTAAGCTCAGCTTCGACCAGTTTGCGATTTGTTTGTGGAACTTAGTTCCTGCAACGCATATTACTCATACGCCGCGTGGCGCACTTTTTTGGCCACACTTTGGGGTCAAGATACCCGACCCAATCGATGCGGATCTGCGGCTCTGGGGCTCTGCGGCTCTAAAGACTTTCATTCATAGAAACTTTCAACAAGCCAGAAAAAAATCTGACGGACAATAAACCGAAAACAACACATTCCCAAAAGTGACCATCAAGAATTGGCTGGCGAAACAGGTTTTTTCGGTGAATTCGGCTTTCAGTTTTCGGATTTTAGTTTTCGGCTTGCGGGTTTCAGCCATATTTCTCCGCACCCTGGCAGAATACATTTTTTTCGCATACACACTTCGCAGATACATTTCGCAGATACATTTCGCAGGCAATCTAACAGCTGGCTGCCAAGGGGGGGTTTCGCAATCAGAAGTAAATAAATTACATTGGCAGGTAAGCGACCACGTCGTCTTTGTCCGCTCCGGCTGATTGCTGTTGGAAATTGTCGCCGCTGGAAATTGGCGGCTTTGTTTGTGTCTAAGATTTCCAATTGCAGCACTGGAGCGTTGCAGCAGGGCTGCTCGCTCCCCTCGCCCCTTCCTCGCTCCTAAGTTGTTGGCCATTTAACAAGCCAATAGACACAAAGCCGCGACACACAATGGTCACACACGTCGCGTAGATACAAAGATACAAGCCGCCAGGCAGATACGTGAATACACTGGAGTATCTTCCTGAGAAGTGACTGGCTTCCATCCCTATTTGTTTGGCCAATAAACAGAATGACTCTTCTGTTCTACGACTGAATGTTGTCACATCTTCTCACACCTGTTTGTTGCAGTGTACTCGGCCTCATAACCGGTCGCCGACGAGCTTTAATGGTTTGATTGACAGTTATCTAACCGTTCCGAGTTAATACAAGTGCTTAACGGTCAGCCCCGTGGAGCTACGACACTTGCAACAGCGATCGGTGCGGAAAGTGCAGGAGCACTAATCTGCAACTGATAACTGGGGCAGTGCCCGGGGAGGGGGCGGCTGGACTGGTTCTTGGCCGGTGAAACTGGGAAAAAAGCTGGCAGAGATCTGGGAAGTTGCGAGAAGTCATTCCTTGTGGCAAGCCCAGCCCTCACCTCCGACCTAATGGCTTCTGAGGCAAGCCCAGCCCTCCGCAGTTACTCGACACCTTGACCTTGACCTCATCCCCGATTTGGTGATCCCCCTTTGCCACTTTGAGGGCCGAGAACTTGAACCAGAAGAGGACAAGGCACGAGGGAGAGGAGAGTCACCAAACCTGTTGGCCGAGAACATTTCGTTGGCCAAGTTTCAAGTGGCCTGCTATCGCCGGATCACTCGGAGCACTCGGATCGGTGGACAAATGGAAATTCTGGGACAAAAACAAAGAAATATGGGTCATGCGACACGAAACGAGAAAGTGCCAGCTTAGACCGTTAGAAGCCAGTTCGAGATGAATGCCACCAACTCTCTGGGGAGCTGTGGGCTTGGCTCGAAGATCCAACTGGAAGAGCCCGGCTTGGAGCCGTCTTTCTTCTTTATAATTTTCTCTATCGCCTGGCGATTTCTTGCCCATTTCCTCAGCCATTTCTTGGCGGTTTTTTAGCCATTTCTAATCTAGTGGACCACCAGAAAGCCCCCAAACCGAGTATCGTGCCAGAGTGTAATGATGCCACAAAATGGCCCCAGAGAATGTGGAAAAGTACCTGCGGGCCACGTCGATTGCCAGATGGAGGCGGGCAAGAAAGATCTGGAGAGGAAGTCGGGAAAGGGACCGGGAGGCACTGACTCTGACGGCTAATAGATCGGCTTAGAGCCCCCCATAACCGGAATCAAGCGGGGCTTTATTTGGCCAACAGCAGTCGGCTCTTTCACCTTCTGGCTCATTAGTTGGCTTGCATGTCCGAAACAGCCAAGCCAGGTCAGCCCAAGCAAGGTCGGAGTTCGGTTTCTTCAGATGATTTAAGACTGAAGGCTTGAGTTTGTAGAACCTCAGAGACTTCCGACATGGAAATAGATTGTACTGATTGATACCATTCATTTCTCACCTCCCTTATGTCCCTCTTTCCAGATCCCTCGGATGTCGGCCGTTACTCACATGGCGCTGCCAGCCCACGCCGTGGACCCTCCGCCCGGAACCCCGCCGGCAGTCTCCACCGCTGGAGCAGCCTCCTCCAGCCTTAGTCTGCCGGCGGGCAGGCGCGGCCACAAGCGCAGCGTCTCCCTGGAAAACAACGCCCCACTCGCACTGCGAAGCACCCCCAACCTGGGCCAGTCGACGCTGGGGTCCCCCCCTGCTCCACTTCAGCCAGGGGAATCCCGGGCAGGGGCCGCCCTTCCACACGGGCACTCTCAAGTCGCGTCAGGAGCAGCGTCGGCTCAGCCAGAAGTTCGGCAGCCACAACAACTTGGACGACGAGGGCGTGGGTGGGGGCGGGAGCGGGAGCGGGGGTGTGGGCATGCAGATGCGAAGCAAGTTCCAGAATATCCGGCAAATGTTTGAGCTGAGCCGCAGCTGCGTGGTCGGAGGGAGTGGCGGCGGGAGTGCCAGCGGCGCAGCAAGCAGTGGCCCAGCCGCCGAGGAGGAGGGGCTCCAATCTCTGCCAGCAATGCTCTCCCAGCAGACACAACCGCTGCGTCGGACCACGCCCATTGCCGGCGGAAATCGCCACCACCAGGGCGAGGCGGAACAGGTAAGTCTGCACCGGAAGAAACGGCATTTTCTAAATGATATACCTATTTCCAAATACACCTTAAGCTGAATAGTTGCGAATCGAGGTGAGCACTTGTTACTAACTAACATTTACCTTCCAGAACGGAAACTTTCTGCGGCCAATCGCCTTCAAGCCGATTCCGTTCGAGCCGGACTACCGCATCGCCTGCCAGCAGCAACAACAGCAACTGCAGCAGCAGCACCAGCAGCAGTTGCCCCCGCAGGTGGCCGGGCAAGTAGGGGAGCGGTACGGCTATGGATCGACTCCCTCGCTGGCCCCACTGCCTGCCGTTAGCCAAAAGTTTGGCAGTAAGTATTTTTCTAACTTTCTTAAGGGTCCCCTTGTAAACTCCAGGATCCCCCATATAAAGCCATGTCCATATCTGCCCAATTCACATCCTATTCCCAAGATTCCCATCCTATACCTTAAGAGACTCGTGGCTCCCTTCTCCTCAAATCTGCATCAAAATCCTATCACCCAATTTTCGATCCATATTTTTCAAATTTTTCTGATGGGACCCCTTGTAAAATCCGGGATCCCCCATAGAGCCTTCCTACCATGTTCATATCTTGGCCAATTTTCATCGGATTCCCAAGAGGAATACCCCAAAAGACTCGTAATTCCATTCTGCTCATATCTGCATCAAAATCCTATCACCCAATTTTCGATCCATATTTTTCAAATTTTTCTGATGGGACCCCTTGTAAAATCCGGGATCCCCCATAGAGCCTTCCTACCATGTTCATATCTTGGCCAATTTTCATCGGATTCCAAAGAGGAATACACCAAAAGACTCGTGGCTCCCTTCTCCTCAAATCTGCATCAAAATCCTATCACCCAATTTTCGATCCATATTTTTCAAATTTTTCTGATGGGACCCCTTGTAAAATCCGGGATCCCCCATAGAGCCTTCCTACCATGTTCATATCTTGGCCAATTTTCATCGGATTCCCAAGAGGAATACCCCAAAAGACTCGTAATTCCATTCTCCACAAATCTGCATCGAAATCCTATCACCCAATTTTGGATCCATATTTTTCAAATTTTTCTGATGGGACCCCTTGTAAAATCCGGGATCCCCCATAGAGCCTTCCTACCATGTTCATATCTTGGCCAATTTTCATCGAATTCCAAAGAGGAATACACCAAAAGACTCGTGGCTGCATTCTCCTCAAATCTGCATCAAAATCCTATCACCCAATTTTCGATCCATATTTTTCAAATTTTTCTGATGGGACCCCTTGTAAAATCCGGGATTCCCAATAGAGCCTTCCTACCATGTTCATATCTTGGCCAATTTTCATCGGATTCCCAAGAGGAATACCCCAAAAGACTCGTAATTCCATTCTCCTCAAATCTGCATCAAAATCCTATCAAGATCCCCCATAGAGCCTTCCTACCATGTTCATATCTTGGCCAATTTTCATCGGATTCCCAAGAGGAATACCCCAAAAGACTCGTAATTCCATTCTGCTCATATCTGCATCAAAATCCTATCACCCAATTTTCGATCCATATTTTTCAAATTTTTCTGATGGGACCCCTTGTAAAATCCGGGATCCCCCATAGAGCCTTCCTACCATGTTCATATCTTGGCCAATTTTCATCGGATTCCCAAGAGGAATACCCCAAAAGACTCGTAATTCCATTCTCCACAAATCTGCATCGAAATCCTATCACCCAATTTTGGATCCATATTTTTCAAATTTTTCTGATGGGACCCCTTGTAAAATCCGGGATCCCCCATAGAGCCTTCCTACCATGTTCATATCTTGGCCAATTTTCATCGGATTCCAAAGAGGAATACACCAAAAGACTCGTGGCTGCATTCTCCTCAAATCTGCATCAAAATCCTATCACCCAATTTTCGATCCATATTTTTCAAATTTTTCTGATGGGACCCCTTGTAAAATCCGGGATTCCCAATAGAGCCTTCCTACCATGTTCATATCTTGGCCAATTTTCATCGGATTCCCAAGAGGAATACCCCAAAAGACTCGTAATTCCATTCTCCTCAAATCTGCATCAAAATCCTATCACCCAATTTTCGATCCATATTTTTCAAATTTTTCTGATGGGACCCCTTGTAAAATCCGGGATCCCCCATAGAGCCTTCCTACCATGTTCATATCTTGGCCAATTTTCATCGGATTCCAAAGAGGAATACACCAAAAGACTCGTGGCTGCATTCTCCTCAAATCTGCATCAAAATCCTATCACCCAATTTTCGATCCATATTTTTCAAATTTTTCTGATGGGACCCCTTGTAAAATCCGGGATCCCCCATAGAGCCTTCCTACCATGTTCATATCTTGGCCAATTTTCATCGGATTCCCAAGAGGAATACCCCAAAAGACTCGTAATTCCATTCTGCTCATATCTGCATCAAAATCCTATCACCCAATTTTCGATCCATATTTTTCAAATTTTTCTGATGGGACCCCTTGTAAAATCCGGGATCCCCCATAGAGCCTTCCTACCATGTTCATATCTTGGCCAATTTTCATCGGATTCCCAAGAGGAATACCCCAAAAGACTCGTAATTCCATTCTCCACAAATCTGCATCGAAATCCTATCACCCAATTTTCGATCCATATTTTTCAAATTTTTCTGATGGGACCCCTTGTAAAATCCGGGATCCCCCATAGAGCCTTCCTACCATGTTCATATCTTGGCCAATTTTCATCGGATTCCCAAGAGGAATACCCCAAAAGACTCGTAATTCCATTCTGCTCATATCTGCATCAAAATCCTATCACCCAATTTTCGATCCATATTTTTCAAATTTTTCTGATGGGACCCCTTGTAAAATCCGGGATCCCCCATAGAGCCTTCCTACCATGTTCATATCTTGGCCAATTTTCATCGGATTCCAAAGAGGAATACACCAAAAGACTCGTGGCTGCATTCTCCTCAAATCTGCATCAAAATCCTATCACCCAATTTTCGATCCATATTTTTCAAATTTTTCTGATGGGACCCCTTGTAAAATCCGGGATCCCCCATAGAGCCTTCCTACCATGTTCATATCTTGGCCAATTTTCATCGGATTCCCAAGAGGAATACCCCAAAAGACTCGTAATTCCATTCTCCACAAATCTGCATCGAAATCCTATCACCCAATTTTGGATCCATATTTTTCAAATTTTTCTGATGGGACCCCTTGTAAAATCCGGGATCCCCCATAGAGCCTTCCTACCATGTTCATATCTTGGCCAATTTTCATCGAATTCCAAAGAGGAATACACCAAAAGACTCGTAATTCCATTCTCCACAAATCTGCATCGAAATCCTATCACCCAATTTTGGATCCATATTTTTCAAATTTTTCTGATGGGACCCCTTGTAAAATCCGGGATCCCCCATAGAGCCTTCCTACCATGTTCATATCTTGGCCAATTTTCATCGGATTCCAAAGAGGAATACACCAAAAGACTCGTGGCTGCATTCTCCTCAAATCTGCATCAAAATCCTATCACCCAATTTTCGATCCATATTTTTCAAATTTTTCTGATGGGACCCCTTGTAAAATCCGGGATTCCCAATAGAGCCTTCCTACCATGTTCATATCTTGGCCAATTTTCATCGGATTCCCAAGAGGAATACCCCAAAAGACTCGTAATTCCATTCTCCACAAATCTGCATCGAAATCCTATCACCCAATTTTGGATCCATATTTTTCAAATTTTTCTGATGGGACCCCTTGTAAAATCCGGGATCCCCCATAGAGCCTTCCTACCATGTTCATATCTTGGCCAATTTTCATCGGATTCCAAAGAGGAATACACCAAAAGACTCGTGGCTGCATTCTCCTCAAATCTGCATCAAAATCCTATCACCCAATTTTCGATCCATATTTTTCAAATTTTTCTGATGGGACCCCTTGTAAAATCCGGGATTCCCAATAGAGCCTTCCTACCATGTTCATATCTTGGCCAATTTTCATCGGATTCCCAAGAGGAATACCCCAAAAGACTCGTAATTCCATTCTCCTCAAATCTGCATCAAAATCCTATCACCCAATTTTCGATCCATATTTTTCAAATTTTTCTGATGGGACCCCTTGTAAAATCCGGGATCCCCCATAGAGCCTTCCTACCATGTTCATATCTTGGCCAATTTTCATCGGATTCCAAAGAGGAATACACCAAAAGACTCGTGGCTGCATTCTCCTCAAATCTGCATCAAAATCCTATCACCCAATTTTCGATCCATATTTTTCAAATTTTTCTGATGGGACCCCTTGTAAAATCCGGGATCCCCCATAGAGCCTTCCTACCATGTTCATATCTTGGCCAATTTTCATCGGATTCCAAAGAGGAATACACCAAAAGACTCGTGGCTGCATTCTCCTCAAATCTGCATCAAAATCCTATCACCCAATTTTCGATCCATATTTTTCAAATTTTTCTGATGGGACCCCTTGTAAAATCCGGGATCCCCCATAGAGCCTTCCTACCATGTTCATATCTTGGCCAATTTTCATCGGATTCCAAAGAGGAATACACCAAAAGACTCGTGGCTGCATTCTCCTCAAATCTGCAACAAAATCCTATCACCCAATTTTCGATCCATATTTTTCAAATTTTTCTGATGGGACCCCTTGTAAAATCCGGGATTCCCAATAGAGCCTTCCTACCATGTTCATATCTTGGCCAATTTTCATCGGATTCCCAAGAGGAATACCCCAAAAGACTCGTAATTCCATTCTCCTCAAATCTGCATCAAAATCCTATCAAGATCCCCCATAGAGCCTTCCTACCATGTTCATATCTTGGCCAATTTTCATCGGATTCCCAAGAGGAATACCCCAAAAGACTCGTAATTCCATTCTGCTCATATCTGCATCAAAATCCTATCACCCAATTTTCGATCCATATTTTTCAAATTTTTCTGATGGGACCCCTTGTAAAATCCGGGATCCCCCATAGAGCCTTCCTACCATGTTCATATCTTGGCCAATTTTCATCGGATTCCCAAGAGGAATACCCCAAAAGA
Organism: Drosophila pseudoananassae pseudoananassae; assembly: GCA_018153035.1. Classification (NCBI taxonomy): domain Eukaryota; kingdom Metazoa; phylum Arthropoda; class Insecta; order Diptera; family Drosophilidae; genus Drosophila; species Drosophila pseudoananassae. Next base: position 617,829 of record JAECXR010000023.1, on the reverse strand, counting down.
CTCGTAATTCCATTCTGCTCATATCTGCATCAAAATCCTATCACCCAATTTTCGATCCATATTTTTCAAATTTTTCTGATGGGACCCCTTGTAAAATCCGGGATCCCCCATAGAGCCTTCCTACCATGTTCATATCTTGGCCAATTTTCATCGGATTCCAAAGAGGAATACACCAAAAGACTCGTGGCTGCATTCTCCTCAAATCTGCATCAAAATCCTATCACCCAATTTTCGATCCATATTTTTCAAATTTTTCTGATGGGACCCCTTGTAAAATCCGGGATCCCCCATAGAGCCTTCCTACCATGTTCATATCTTGGCCAATTTTCATCGGATTCCCAAGAGGAATACCCCAAAAGACTCGTAATTCCATTCTGCTCATATCTGCATCAAAATCCTATCACCCAATTTTCGATCCATATTTTTCAAATTTTTCTGATGGGACCCCTTGTAAAATCCGGGATCCCCCATAGAGCCTTCCTACCATGTTCATATCTTGGCCAATTTTTATCGGATTCCCAAGAGGAATACCCCAAAAGACTCGTAATTCCATTCTCCACAAATCTGCATCGAAATCCTATCACCCAATTTTGGATCCATATTTTTCAAATTTTTCTGATGGGACCCCTTGTAAAATCCGGGATCCCCCATAGAGCCTTCCTACCATGTTCATATCTTGGCCAATTTTCATCGGATTCCCAAGAGGAATACCCCAAAAGACTCGTAATTCCATTCTGCTCATATCTGCATCAAAATCCTATCACCCAATTTTCGATCCATATTTTTCAAATTTTTCTGATGGGACCCCTTGTAAAATCCGGGATCCCCCATAGAGCCTTCCTACCATGTTCATATCTTGGCCAATTTTTATCGGATTCCCAAGAGGAATACCCCAAAAGACTCGTAATTCCATTCTCCACAAATCTGCATCGAAATCCTATCACCCAATTTTGGATCCATATTTTTCAAATTTTTCTGATGGGACCCCTTGTAAAATCCGGGATCCCCCATAGAGCCTTCCTACCATGTTCATATCTTGGCCAATTTTCATCGGATTCCAAAGAGGAATACACCAAAAGACTCGTGGCTGCATTCTCCTCAAATCTGCATCAAAATCCTATCACCCAATTTTCGATCCATATTTTTCAAATTTTTCTGATGGGACCCCTTGTAAAATCCGGGATTCCCAATAGAGCCTTCCTACCATGTTCATATCTTGGCCAATTTTCATCGGATTCCCAAGAGGAATACCCCAAAAGACTCGTAATTCCATTCTCCTCAAATCTGCATCAAAATCCTATCAAGATCCCCCATAGAGCCTTCCTACCATGTTCATATCTTGGCCAATTTTCATCGGATTCCCAAGAGGAATACCCCAAAAGACTCGTAATTCCATTCTGCTCATATCTGCATCAAAATCCTATCACCCAATTTTCGATCCATATTTTTCAAATTTTTCTGATGGGACCCCTTGTAAAATCCGGGATCCCCCATAGAGCCTTCCTACCATGTTCATATCTTGGCCAATTTTCATCGGATTCCAAAGAGGAATACACCAAAAGACTCGTGGCTGCATTCTCCTCAAATCTGCATCAAAATCCTATCACCCAATTTTCGATCCATATTTTTCAAATTTTTCTGATGGGACCCCTTGTAAAATCCGGGATCCCCCATAGAGCCTTCCTACCATGTTCATATCTTGGCCAATTTTCATCGGATTCCCAAGAGGAATACCCCAAAAGACTCGTAATTCCATTCTGCTCATATCTGCATCAAAATCCTATCACCCAATTTTCGATCCATATTTTTCAAATTTTTCTGATGGGACCCCTTGTAAAATCCGGGATCCCCCATAGAGCCTTCCTACCATGTTCATATCTTGGCCAATTTTCATCGGATTCCCAAGAGGAATACCCCAAAAGACTCGTAATTCCATTCTCCACAAATCTGCATCGAAATCCTATCACCCAATTTTGGATCCATATTTTTCAAATTTTTCTGATGGGACCCCTTGTAAAATCCGGGATCCCCCATAGAGCCTTCCTACCATGTTCATATCTTGGCCAATTTTCATCGGATTCCAAAGAGGAATACACCAAAAGACTCGTGGCTGCATTCTCCTCAAATCTGCATCAAAATCCTATCACCCAATTTTCGATCCATATTTTTCAAATTTTTCTGATGGGACCCCTTGTAAAATCCGGGATTCCCAATAGAGCCTTCCTACCATGTTCATATCTTGGCCAATTTTCATCGGATTCCCAAGAGGAATACCCCAAAAGACTCGTAATTCCATTCTCCTCAAATCTGCATCAAAATCCTATCACCCAATTTTCGATCCATATTTTTCAAATTTTTCTGATGGGACCCCTTGTAAAATCCGGGATTCCCAATAGAGCCTTCCTACCATGTTCATATCTTGGCCAATTTTCATCGGATTCCCAAGAGGAATACCCCAAAAGACTCGTAATTCCATTCTCCACAAATCTGCATCGAAATCCTATCACCCAATTTTGGATCCATATTTTTCAAATTTTTCTGATGGGACCCCTTGTAAAATCCGGGATCCCCCATAGAGCCTTCCTACCATGTTCATATCTTGGCCAATTTTCATCGGATTCCCAAGAGGAATACCCCAAAAGACTCGGAATTCCATTCTCCACAAATCTGCATCGAAATCCTATCACCCAATTTTGGATCCATATTTTTCAAATTTTTCTGATGGGACCCCTTGTAAAATCCGGGATCCCCCATAGAGCCTTCCTACCATGTTCATATCTTGGCCAATTTTCATCGGATTCCCAAGAGGAATACCCCAAAAGACTCGTAATTCCATTCTGCTCATATCTGCATCAAAATCCTATCACCCAATTTTCGATCCATATTTTTCAAATTTTTCTGATGGGACCCCTTGTAAAATCCGGGATTCCCAATAGAGCCTTCCTACCATGTTCATATCTTGGCCAATTTTCATCGTATTCCCAAGAGGAATACCCCAAAAGACTCGTAATTCCATTCTCCACAAATCTGCATCGAAATCCTATCACCCAATTTTCGATCCATATTTTTCAAATTTTTCTGATGGGACCCCTTGTAAAATCCGGGATCCCCCATAGAGCCTTCCTACCATGTTCATATCTTGGCCAATTTTCATCGGATTCCCAAGAGGAATACCCCAAAAGACTCGTAATTCCATTCTGCTCATATCTGCATCAAAATCCTATCACCCAATTTTCGATCCATATTTTTCAAATTTTTCTGATGGGACCCCTTGTAAAATCCGGGATCCCCCATAGAGCCTTCCTACCATGTTCATATCTTGGCCAATTTTCATCGGATTCCCAAGAGGAATACCCCAAAAGACTCGTAATTCCATTCTCCTCAGATCTCCATCAAAATCCTATCACCCAATTTTCGATCCATATTTTTCAAATTTTTCTGATGGGACCCCTTGTAAAATCCGGGATCCCCCATAGAGCCTTCCTACCATGTTCATATCTTGGCCAATTTTCATCGGATTCCCAAGAGGAATACCCCAAAAGACTCGTAATTCCATTCTGCTCATATCTGCATCAAAATCCTATCACCCAATTTTTGATCCATATTTTTCAAATTTTTCTGATGGGATCCCTTGTAAAATCCGGGATCCCCCATAGAGCCTTCCTACCATGTTCATATCTTGGCCAATTTTCATCGGATTCCCAAGAGGAATACCCCAAAAGACTCGTAATTCCATTCTCCTCAAATCTGCATCGAAATCCTATCACCCAATTTTGGATCCATATTTTTCAAATTTTTCTGATGGGACCCCTTGTAAAATCCGGGATCCCCCATAGAGCCTTCCTACCATGTTCATATCTTGGCCAATTTTCATCGGATTCCCAAGAGGAATACCCCAAAAGACTCGTAATTCCATTCTCCACAAATCTGCATCGAAATCCTATCACCCAATTTTGGATCCATATTTTTCAAATTTTTCTGATGGGACCCCTTGTAAAATCCGGGATTCCAAATAGAGCCTTCCTACCATGTATATTTATAACCCATTATATATAACATATTGTAGCTTTAAAATCGTCACTCCATCGCCAGGTACTACAGATCTGCGTCATCTCGCTGCCCGACGACGTAACCACCGCATCTTGCAACGCTCCAGCAACGAAGATGCCCTGACCCTGGACCTCTTGGGAAGTGGAAGCCATGACAGACCCGATGGGGCGAGCAGGTGGGTTCTGGTTTCCTCCTTACGCCTCACATTCTAAGTGGATTTAAAAATTTGCAGCAAAAACAGCGGCACAGTAGTGGCCAGCAGTGATCTGACGCCGTCGCCCTCGGACTCCGGGATCTCGGAGCTGGAGGCGGCGCTCAAGGACCGCGACTCGGACCTCTCCTATCTGCGTCAGGCCGTGGAGCACACTACAAAGGTAAGACATGTCCACATAATCTCTTTCTTGTTGGTAATCCTTTTCTTCGTCTGTGTCCAGGACAAGGAAGGTAACTGGGAGCAGGACAACCAGCGCTTGAGGCTCTTCTACGAGGGACAGCAGCGGGAGAGCCAGCTGAAGCTGCGCAAGATGGAGCAGCTCCTTGGGCTGCAGCAGTTCCAGCTGAAGCAGCACAAGCTGCGCCAGTCGGAGCACGTCGGCCGGCTGCAGCAGCAACTGGATCACGCCCACTGCTCCTCGCAGCAGCTGCAGCAGCAGCTGGAGAGCCTCAGAACGCAGCTGGAGGACAGCGAGTGGCGGGTGTGCGAGCGAAACGGGGAGATAGCACTGCTCAAGACGCAGCTCAAGGAGGCACACGTAAGATACAGGATAGCTGAGATTACAAGACTCACTAGCAATAGCTAACTCTCTTCCAGCTGGAAATCAATGCCAAGGACCATGCGATTGTCAGCCTGAAGCACAACAGGATCAGTGGTAACAGCAACTCTGACCCACCCACAAGCCAAAGTCAACCAAAGCAACAGGCCTCGGAGGAGCAGAGGCAGCAGCAGCAGCTGAAATCCTCCATTGACACGCAGCAACTGCAGAAGATCATCGCTCTCAAGGATCAGGTGATCGGTGCTCTCACCAGCGAGCTGGCGAAGCTGCGGAAGGAACTCTCCGACCTGGCCATCGCCCACGAATACGGGGAGGAGCCCTGCGGGCGCTACACGCGGCTGAAGCAGCAGCTCGACAATCTCAACGAGATTTGCCAGAAGACTCGTAGCTGCACCACTTCTTCCCCAGCACCTGCACCTGCACCTGCACCCCAGGAGCTGCCCAAGCTGGGCGCCCTGATTCAGGGCCTGCAGATCGACCCGGAGCAGGGGGGAAAGCCCCATCAGCCGATCCAGCCGCTCCAGCCTCCACAGCAGACGCTGGACACGCTGATCGAGGAGTCCACCACGTATGCGGAGGACATTGCCAAGCTGCGCCAGAAGCTGGACGACTTCCGGCTGAACCTCGAGCTGGAGAAGCGGCAGTGGAGCGCCGAGAAGGACAAGGTGCTGGGCTACCAGAAGCAGCTGCAGGCCCACTACATCCACATGTACCAGAAGCTGCGCTGCCTGGACTCCCAGGTAGAGGGCGGAGCTCCAAGAGAGGACGGGAAGGGCGGAGGCCAAAGGCCGAAGGCCGCCAACGGGCACTAGGGAGAGAAGCATCAGTCAGAAGCGAGTCCCTGCTCTGGAGAGGACTTGCTCTCTAGGAGTGGGTCTCTAATATTTTTTGACAATATCCATATTTAATTTTTGTTTTTATTATTTTACAAATATATATATATATATGTATATTGTATATGTATATGTATACGTTTAATTTATTAAATGTAATTACACAGAAGACGAATTTGTGATTCTGCATACGTGGAGTAGTCGTATGTGTGTTGAATATAATATTTTGGAGGAGCTGCTCGCAACTCCCCACATAATGTATATGCAATAAAATAAAAATAAAAATAAAAATAATATAATGTAATAATGTAATAACAAGTACTTCGTTTTATTGATGACAGTTAAGGACAATGTGCAGGATCAATAAATGGTACATGACTCAGCTGGGCTCTAAGCATACTTTAATTCGTAGTAAAAAAAATTAAAAAAAAAAAGGACACTAAATACAATCTTTACGCAGTTACAGTTAGTTCGTATAATTAATGCCAAATGCCTGTCCTGGATTCAGCAGATTGTCAAGGGCAGGATCACTAAGTAAAAGCACGCCGGAGTGGATCGACTTGGAGGGCACTACCTTGGAAGTGGGTCATCGATTCGGGGTCGAGTCGGGTCAAATATTAAAACGATGTGTCCCTTCTTTGGCTTGCTTGGAGAAACAAGGACCGATACGTTCATTTTCAGAGCAAGGACACTCGACAGAAATGAAGTATTTCCTGCCTCCTTGGTGTTTCAAAAGAGCGGAACAGACAGCTCAATAGATTCATTTTTGAGGTTCCTTTTTAAAAATGAATTATTCAGCGTCTGTCCCTTTTCCCAAAGCGCTCGTTCGTTCGGGTCTGAATCAGGACTATATATCCCGATTTCAAAGGACGTGATTTTAGTAAGGACATGCATGTAGCTCCCCAAATCGATCCACTCCACACACACACATGCCCACTCAACTACGGCAAGGACACGACTGCTTGCAGGGCCTAGGCGCACTCCTCCACGTACGTGGCCGGGAAGATCCCGATATGGTTGCGCAGCGCGCCCAGCCACCAGCCGTCGTCCTGCTTGGCGTGCACCTCGATGATGTCGCCAGGACTCAGTTCCAGCTCGTCGTAGAGTTTCGGGGTGTAGCTATAGAGGGCCTTGCAGCGCCCGAGGACCGGGCCGTTGCCATCCGGCTGGGGGCTCTTCTGCAGGTCCTGGGCGTTCTGGTAGAAGTGCTGTTGCTGCGTCTGATGCGGCGGCTTGGCAGGCTGCGGGAGCGGCAGCGGCAGCGGCTGCTTCTCCAGGCACTCATCCTCGTCCTGCGAGCTAAACTCGTCAAAGTCCGAGTCCTGCTGGTTGGAGCCGCCGTCCGCCTGGCCGCGATCGCTGCCCCCCAGGTGGTGGTGGTGACCCTGCTGGAGCTCCTGCTGGTTCGACAGGGTCTTGGACTTTACGGAAGACGCCACGGCGGCATTCGTCGTCGAGATTATTTTTGGTTGGCTAGTGAAGTTCGTCTCAATGTTGCTCTTGCTCCGGCTGAACTGCTTCACCACGGAGCTGATGTCCGTGCAGGACCCGTTGCTGGTGCTGTTGCTGTGCAGGTGGGAGCAGTTGTCCTCCGGCAACTGGTGGTCCTCATCGGCGCTTATATCCGTGACGTCATGGGCCAGGAATCCGGCAGAGTGCTGCTGCGACTTGTCGTTGTTCTTTAGCCAGTTGGGCACCTTGAGGATGCTCTGTTGCAGGCCAGTCCGGTCTCGGGTGATCTGAATGTGCTGGGCCAACGGGTGGGTGGTCCTGGGCTTGTGATCCAGTTCCAGGAGGGCAGAGTGCAACTTAAGGCGGGCGCCCTCCAGATAGGTCAGCATGGATCGGATCTGTCATGGGAGTCACGGAGTACAATTAGGGTTGCAATAGGGAGGGTCACCAAAGACGAGAAACTCACGTGGTACAGCTTGTCGGTGATGTTCTGGTGCTCCTGGTTGTTCAGCGACTGCGACAGGCCTCTGAGACCGTCCCTGGAGCGGCGCTCGCGCTCCAGATCCGTCTTGACTAGCTGGAGGAGCTTGATGAGGGCGTGCTTGCGCCGCTCCCGGTTCATGGCCAGCGTGGTGTGCTCGCAGTAGAAGTCCGGCAGGAGCTGCTCGCTGGGGCCCTCCGAGTTGCGGCGGATGTTGCGCACCACCTGCATGTCCTTGGCCACGTTGCAGGCCTCTAGCTGGGGCTGCAGCCGAGCGCTGAGCCCGCCGAGAATCGGGTTCATATCGGCGATGAGGCGGGCGTACTGCTGGGCGAAGTTGTGCATGTTTCCCAGGCGCTGCTGTTCGCTGCTCTGCAGCTGGGCAGATCCTCGCAGGACGGCCATCTCCCAGTCCACGCGGGCGCGCTCCGCCCGGACGCACAGGGTGTAGTATTCGACGTCCGCCCGCTTCACGGCCTCCTCGGCCTTCTTGCGCTTGTTGTCCAGCTTCACGCAATCCTTCTCGGCGGACTTGAGCTCCTTCTCCGCAGCCTGCTTGTTGGGTCCTTGGTGCAGGAGAGCTATGGAGGGCGACTTTTGGATGCGCACGTCTAGCATCGCGTCCTGCAGCTTCTCGTTCTCCCGAGCGGCCGTGTGGGAGGCCTTCTTTGCCTTTGCCTCGCTGGCCCGCCACTCGCCCAGGACGCGGGCGGCCTTGTCCACGTTGCTCTCCACCTGGACGGTAGGTTGGTTAGGATCGGATCGGATCAAAGTAGATGGTCGAGGAGTACTCACCGCCTTGCGGGCCTTGTGGTGTCCCTCCACCACGCTCTTCAGCGGCTTCACCAGCTCGTCCGTCAGCGAGGCGGCCAGCTGCCGGTGGATGTCGCTGCGGCTCTCCATCTCAGTGGCCACGCCCCGCCAGGCATCTGCCACGCTCCCGGGGATCTCCCGTCCAGCTTTGTTCAGTTTGTTCGCCAGCTTGGACAGCGACTTTGAGTAGATAAGCTCCGAGTCGGCTCTGCAGTATCAGACCAGAGTTAGGCTATGAAGTCTGTTTAGAAGGAAAGCTTACCTTTCCTGGAGGACGAAGATGAGCTCCTTGCTGAAGTCGCCACCCTGCTTGACGTATCGCCGCAGTTCCTCGAAGCCATTCTGTCCCTGTGGAAGGAAAGATGGGAATTTTAGAGAAAAAGGTAGTGCCGAGGGGATTATCCGCCCGCTATCCTTTGCCCTCCCAGACCAACTCCTGTACCTCATCCTTGAACCGCTTGGCGTGCGGCGACAGGTCCTCCTCGCTGTTCCGCTGCGACATGGACGACTCCATTTCGGTGCGCTCCGTTACATCCTCGCAGCTCTCGGTGACGTCTCGGCGACTCCGCTCCGGCGACATCGACTGCCGGCCGGGCTCGGGCGCAGACTGGTTAAGGTTGCTCCGGGACTGGGCCAGCCGCTTCAGCGGCGTCTGTTGGCGCACCGCCTCCTTGATCTTGGAGCTCTCCTCGCCCAGCCAGTGCTTCATGCCGTACCAGCCCTTCCGAAGCTTCTCCTTGTTGTGGCTGAAGTTGATCAGCGTCTGGTTTTTGTTCTTCAGCAGGGTGATCCTCCGCTCGTTTGGGCGTAGCTGGTCCCTGTGGGTGCAGTACTCCAGGTCGATCTCCCGGTTGAAGTCCTCCGTCTCGTTAATCTGCCGCGTTAGCTCTTGCAGCTCGTCGATTGAGACGAACAGGTTCTGCGCATTCAGGCTCTGGTAGCTGACCGACTTCAGGTCGAAGTCGAACTCGTCCTGGCTGCTGCTGGCCAGGCTGTGGCGGGAGCTCTGCCGGGAGCTGTGTTGGGAGTTCGCCTTCGAGTTTAACTGGAACGAGTCGAGGCTCTTGAAGTGCGGCTGCTGCGCCAGGAATCCGCCGTTCGGAATCGGCGATCTCTCAAAGGTGGCCTTCCCTGCCGGCTGGTTCTCCTTGTTGGCTGAGTCGCTAGCCGCCAGGCTGAGTTCACTGGTTCCATAGAGCTCCGGCAGCTCGGGCAGATTAAGGTCCGGCCCCAGGTACGCTGGAGCAGTGACGTTCATGTTGAGGGCCATGGAGTTGGACTTGTGCAGGTAGACCTTGAGCTCGGTGCGGTGCAGGTTATGGACGGATTGCGACTGCATATGCTGCCGGGCGATGCGGGGTTTCCTCACGGGAGGCTCCACGGGCACAGGGGACACGGGCGGAGTCTGGCAAGGTGATGGCAGTAGCTCCTTGGGCTCCTCCGCCTGGTGCGTGGGCGTCTCGAAGTGCTCCTGTTCTTCTGGTTCTGGCTCGGTTTTCGTTTGTTCCTCCTCGGGCACGGACTCATCGTGCTCCTCCTCCTTCATCATGTCCTGTGGCGTGCTCCTGGCGTCCACGAACTCGTCCTCATCCGAACTGCGTGGCGTCAGGGTCCTCACCACGCTGGAGGTCTGAGCTATTCCGCCCCCGATCTGCTTAAGTCTCGCCTCGGTGACATCAAAGCGGTCTGTGTCCAGTGTGGTGGTGGATATCAGTACGGGGGCCCCGATCTCGAGGCGATGGTCCTCCGAGTGGCTTCCCGTCATGTTGTAGCTCCCGGTGTGCGGCTTGCCGGCTTGCAACTCCCCACCGGCAGCGCTGCCGCCGCCGTTCAGGTTCATGCTGCCGAGGTGTCGGCGTCCCAGCTTATTCCCCAGCACCGAGTACCGTTTTATGCGGCCCAGAAATCCTTTGGGTCCATTGTTGTTGTTGTTGCAGTTGTTGTTGTTGTTGTTGTGTGCAGTGTCTGGCTGCGGAAGATCGGCCATGGCGGCGCTATCTTTGCCGCCCAGCTTAAACTTGTGCACCCGCAGGTGGTTCATTGTCGGCTGTTCGATTAATTGTGACGTCAACAAAAAAACATAACATTACATTGCAATTTATTGGCTTTCGAGTGTGTGTGTGTGTGTGATCCCTCTCGCCGACTAGCCAAGACAACAACCAATGCAGCATAAGAAGAGCAGAAAACATGAACCGCTATTCTTGGGGGTGTGGTGAGTTGGGGAGCCCTATTGGAAGCAGCCTGAGTTAGTGTTGCTGCTCTTCCTCTTCAGTGTGCCAACAAGACGCAATATTAGTGTGTTAGAAATTTTATTGGAAAGTAGTCATTAGGACTATTACGTATTGACGAGGGGACGATGGTTTCTAGGTAAGTCGTAACTTCCCGCACATATTTGAATGAGGGGCTATTGATCAGCTCCCAAATTGGAACCTGAGAAGGGTTGCCCCCGGCGACCTAAATAGTGTTAGCTGCCCGATCCTCCCATCGGGGTAACTCCCAAGAGGCAACCTCTATCCCCGTTTAATAAGCAGACTACTTAAGCGGGCGACGCTAGGCCGATGTTCACCTAAATACAGGCTTAGAAAAAAAACAAACAAAACGAAACGAAATGAAAGAAAAAGGGAGAGAGCACTACTCAAGAAAGGTGCGAAGGAAAAGTCTCCACCTTCGGCCTCGCACTCTCAACTCCCCACACCACAGGCCTCTCTCCGGGCAGTATGCCGCTCGCCCCTTTTCAGTGTCCTCTGCTCCACTTTCGGAGCAGGTAGTGATTACAAAACGGTGCAGCTTGTTTGTTGAGGCGCAGCTGAAGGCGAAGCAGAGATAGAACCAATTAATGGGACGGGGAACGCAGTATAGGGGTCAGTAGTTGCCGAGGGCGTACATGTTACAAACAGGGGTAACAGACAGACATAAGCCGCTCTTAAAAAACTTGGTAGCAATAGTTACAGCCTTTACATTAATTTGTGGGCTCCACTGTACCGTAAGACTGATCTTTCTAGTTGTTCTGCTCTCTCCCCGGCATTCCGTGTTGGTAATTAGATAAATAATTTATTTATGAACTATTTACTTTTGAGTTAGGCCCGCTAATAGTAGTTCTCCACAGCCGGGTCGGACCTTCGGTCGGCTATTTTCTATTTTCCCTGAGCAAATCATATTTTCTAATTACAAGTGTGCCTATAACTCTGCTAGCTCCGATTTGTGATGCCACTACTGCGCCGCGGGAGCGGGCGGGGGCAAAGGTGGAGCACTGGGGACAAGCGACAATCATCAATGGAGCTCATTAAGCCAGTGTTGTTATAACTGTATTGTGATGTAAGCCTGAGCTTTGTGTGCATTCCACGGTGCATAGGCACAGTGGAGTCTGTGCGCGAAAACGCTGCCAAAAACACTATTTGCGAGCATTTGCCGAGGAGCCCTCGTTAATAAAATCAATATTTACGTTGTTTGCAGGTGAAACTGGACAACCTCTCCCATAGGAAGTAAGCACACTGTGCCCCGACACATTCATGCCATCCAAGCAGTCTTGCCCGAGTACATATGTGCAGTACATGTACTTATATCTGGGTTGCCTCCGTTACACTTTTCGCGATTCAAACGGGCGAGTGCGAAACCGTAGTAAGTAAAACAATTTAATTACATTTTGCACTTGTTTGTTGTTGGGGCTAATAGCATTTGCATCGTGGAGAACGAAGCGGCAGAAAGCAGAAGATGCAGCGCGAAATAGGGGTAAGCAAATGCAAACAAGGGGCCGGGGCTCAAAGGGCTAATCATTCCACTCCGTCTCCGGCTCTCCGGATAAGTCACGTTCCAGGCCGTCAGGTGGCGGGGAGTTGGATGGGGTGGGTGTGCATGTGGATGAGTGGATCAGGTGGTTCAAGTGGTTCAAGTGGTTCAAGTGGATCAAGTGGAGTGCGTGGAAAGTCAAAAGACAATTCAACTAATGAGGAGGCTTAGAGTGAAGCTACCAAGCTCGCTCCCGTACCCTCTTCTGTACTATGGGATATAAAAGAAGCAATTTGCAGACCGCTCACTATTGAGTGCAAGAGGCTCAGTGTTTCAAGAATCCAGGTCTGGTCTGGCAAGGAACCCACAATTATGAACCGACTGCGACTTCGCCCTGGTCCACATGAAGGTCAAATAACATAAATTATGTGGAGGCCAGTGGAGGGCCGAGGACAGTGATCGGCGGGGCTGGGCCTGGTTCTGCCCGTGGGTCCAGGGCTGGCTCTATAAATAGAATCGCAATTGCTGCCACCAACAATTCAAGGCCCTTTTCTGTTAACTCTTCTCCGCGCTTACACCAATTTATGATTAATAAAAGGAATTAATCGCACAACTCGCCAGCGAGCAGCCTCCGGCGACTGCTTCTGTGACTGCCACAAGTTCAAGGCCGCGGATCCCGATTCCCCTTTTGCCCTACCACGTTTTGGAGCGCCGATTTGATTTTAATTTTGAGCTGGCTCATTGCTTCACTGGCAGACCGAAGCCGAGTTGCACTCTACTGACTGGCAGTTGGGTGGAGCCCTCCGATTTATAGCCATTAGAACATAAGCCGATACCTGCAAAGGTATCAGATTGTGACAGACACCGTATGCCCTGTAGGCGCCACTCCGGTTGCCTGGTACTGCCATTGGATGCAAGCTCGATTCCTATGAACAAGAAGTGCGAGCACCTGGACAGAGTAAGTAAACCATTCAGGGGAAACCTATTTCCATTAAAACGTGTCCATTTCGGATCGGAGAGATCCCCGTTTCCATGGAGTTATATGATCTTATAGTAGATATGATCTTTTATGGGTTGCTATGCGACTTCCCGGCATTAATCTAGTTCCAGCAGGGGATCTCGGGATGGTTTATGAGGCGCATTATGTCGTATAATGCCTTGAAAAGTAAACAAGACGTTGCCAAAAAAACATGGCAAGACTCTCCAGCCCCTAGCACGTCGTGTGAGATCGCTTGATCTCTCGATCTCTTGATCGCCCTGAGCAAGCCAAAAATAAAGAATATACACAAGGTGGCATACTAAATAGAAATAATGAACAAACTCGAGAGATATCCCTCTCAGACGGTGTCTGTGCCTCTCGCCCTCCATTCTATTCCACTTACGCAAATATTTTGCCAACTTATCGCGGGATATTGCGCCAATGCGCAAGGTCTGAGGCCTCTCTTAATGGGCGAATTATTCAGTAGTGCTCTCGTGCTTTCCCCGCATTCCTCAAATGCCTTTTCAGTCGGAGAGATACCTTTTATGTCAGTACGAGTCCCAGCCCCATCCGAGCTGGCCACCTTTTTCAATGATCCGTACAACCGACTAGACGCGGGCAGTTCGCGAGATACAACTGCAGATAAGTATTATTTCCCAGATACACGGATTAAAATGAACGATAAGAAGCTTGGTGAAATTCCGCCTTATCTTTGCGGTTTCTCAGGTGGCAAAATCTGCCACGTAATCGCCATGATCTGGGAAACCAAATAAGCCTTAAACGGTGATAACATCATGATGAGAAAGGGGTTTCAAATGTTTAAGAAGAAACTCCTCTCTGTTCTACGATTTCTTGAGCTTTCTTCGGGGCTTCGAAAACAAAGCATTTGACCCTCAAGACCTTGGCTAATTGAAAACCCGCCCACGCATTAGAGGCCCACTCCCAGTGGTGTACCATTGGAGTTCTTCCCTGCGGAAAGCCCAGCGCTGGGAGGCTGGGGCCGGTGCAGTGGCCCCACGCGGGAGTCAGGGTTTAACACAATTAACCCGCTCCGTAGTGCTGCCCCAATCAAGTCTCTTTAAATGTCATTGACACGCCGGGCATGTTGCAGCCATGTTGCAGAGCCATAATGGACAGGGGCACGAGTACAAAGGCATTTGGGTGCTTTGTGCCTTTGGCTTTGTTTTTTTCTGTCCACATTTCTGTCTGAAAAGCCTTAGACGCTGGCCGTTAGACGGCAGCCAGTTGGCTCTGCTGGCCCTGAGTGAGTCTGTCAATCTTGTTAGAAATGCGTTTGTCTTTCAAAAGGGCACGAAGAACGGGAGAAGGAATCAGAAGAATCCCCTTGAAGACGCGGCTAAGAAGCGGCTGCATTTATTTTTATTCGACTTTCGGTCATTGGGCTTATGCTTTGTTTTTTTTTTATTGTGTGTTGTATTTGGAATTCGTTAGGTTAAGTGTTGCCTCATTTTAGAACAACAGAGAGCTCTTCGAAGAACCTGTGTAGATTCAAGATAAATCCATCAAATATTCCGAATCAAAGTATCTAGTAAGAGATGTCGTCTTATAGGCAATCCCCGAAAGGTCGTCCGAGTCACTGAGGCTTCCCTGTACCCCCAACTTCGACTCGTAACGGTAAGAGGTGTTCAACAATAAAGTTATGCGAAAAATCAAACAATTGCTGGGCCATAAATAATTATGCTAATCGCAGGCTGAGCCAAAGAACCTGCCATCGGAGGCGAACATCCATGTAAATACCACGTAGAGTCTATAAATACACGCACAGGCGTCGGATACGCACACCTCTCCGCAGAAGAGTATCTGTGTAGGAGACTGTATGCGGGGAGGTTGGATTCCGTTTTTATTGTGTTCTATTTGGGAATCGTACAGAAATAATTGGCACATTTTCAAGATGTTTAGACACAGATTTTTTGGAAGGAAGACTAGGCCGCTGCAAGCGCAGCGCTACTTGCTGCAGTCGCAAGACCAGGGAAAGATACTTTGGGGCATCTGACAGATGCGGTCGTCGCTTGTCATCCGACAAACTTGAGCCAGTTTTTGGAAAATGCCACAAGGTCGGCCAGGCAGATAGCAGATAGCAGCAGCAAACTGCACTCTTTCGGATGCACACACTGCTCACTTGCGTCAGATACATTTATAGCTCATAGTTGCAATCTCTGCAGGAGGCGGCCACTCTGGCACCCTGAGGGACTGGTACTTGGGAAAAGTCACACGAAAGTGATTCTCGGTCGATTCCAAACGAAATCAATCAAAAAACGATTCACTGCATTTCGTTGTTGTTGTTGCTACTTCGCACATATCGTACTTCACACACAGACACTATCACTCGAAAAAAAAGGCAATTAGATACTTTTTGTTTTGCGGTTATGCAAACAACAGAACGTATGTATCTGTGCCGAACTGGTGCAAAATTTACCGAAAATTAATAAATATGTAATTGTGAGAGCGACTGCTATTGTTGTTATTGTTTTTGTTGCTTTTGGTCGGCAGCGCCAGTGGCAGCGGCGACATTTACATTTACGCGCGACGTCGGCGTTGGCGTTGGCGACTAAATTTAGAACAACGCAGGAGCAGCGACGTCGACGAGTTGCGACGTCCCCAACACGCGGCAGCAGACTAACCGCTCTGCTCCGCCGGGGGCTCTGCCAGAACGTTGCGGCAGCGACGGTGGCAGCACCGCAGCACAGCAGCACCCACAGTGCACAGTGGGGCTGGTTCGAAGTAGTGGAATATTTATAAGACTGCTCTGGGTTTCTTTTTAAATATTGGGTAATATTAGGCTATTGGGTTTCTTCGGAAATCAATTCTAAAGGTCTCTTGGGGGACTTACCAAAAATGTTTAGGATTTCCCAAGAAATCCAAGGTGAACATCGAAAAGGTTTCTGTGCGTCCCACGGTGCAGAGGCGCACTGGAGCGAGAGAGTGCAGCAGAGAGAACACATACGTCAGTGGAGCAGAGAGACCGAAAGGGGAGCTCCCAAAGTTCGGCGCGCCGGCGCAGGTGAGCTGAGACGCCGCAAACTGGATGCTGGACTGCCTGCGCCGCAACCTGCCCAAGACCCCCCGCCTTTCCTGCCCCATTCCCCCGGGCTGGCTGCATCATCTTGCAGCAGCACTGCTTTTTTTGTTTCTCTGCTGGTTGTCAACGCGTAGGCCAAATATTTGAATGGGGCTGCGACGTCGGCGCCTAACGTCGTTCGTCTTACGGTACCAGCGCTGCCGTCTGCGCAGCATGCAAAGCGGTACTCTTTGATTGGCCTGCCAATATACCGTTGCACAGTGGGTCTTAATTGGGAGGAGGCATTATTTATTAATTAAGTGGCCGATCGATAACTAGCTTAAATTAAAGAGAAAAGTAGCGCGAAGAGGTGGAAGTATGAAAAGTTTAAATATTTTTGCTTCCAATGTTCCAAGCCATTATCCAAGCCAAGTGATTATCCTTTCCAATATTGTCTCCATAAGGATATCCCTTGTTTCAATCGATGCTGCATTTAAAGGACTTAGATGCTTCCGCAAGACTTAGAGACTGACTTCCTCAAGTAGTTCTCCGATTCGGTACCCGAATCTGTGCTTCCGTCCAACAAACCGCACTGGGGCTTCACTGTGTGCCCCACTGACGGCTGCCGACGAGTGATAAAATAAATTTAAGCAGCATAGTGCACGTGCTGAGTGGCAGAGCCGTCGACTCTGGCGAGTCTGCCGTTGACAAGTACCGGTATTATGGTCGGATCTTCGGATGCCGGATCGCCGGATCGCTGTGTCGTCGGGTTCCCGGTTGCATAATCGTAGCTGTACACGTGAGAAAATTGTTCAACATGTTGCAAGTTGAAATTCTGATTGTGGATATTTTTTGAAGAAGTCATTTGGCTGAAAAGGTAAACTCTATTCAACTTGGAGCTGGCGCATTTTTCCGAGTGCATTGTAACCATGCGCTTGCGCCTAGTCGCGTTGCTGATTTATGCGGCAAGGAGGCGGTGGCAGGGACGGGCAGGTTACGTTAGTATAATCGGAATCGGAGGAAGCCGTTCACACGAACTGCTGTTGCACTTGCCGCTTGACCGACATTCCCGGGCTCGAAACCCGAACGTCGGGTTTCTGGTAACCGAGCACTTTTTCGGCGATTGAAGATTTAAATTAACCTGGGTTCTGGCATTTATGAGATTCTTCGGCGGGTATTTGAGTAGCTGGGTGCAGGAATCGGACTTACTTGTCATTGTAACTGGAGTTCTGGTTGGTCTGGGCCTGGCTAAAATAATATTTCAAGAAACAACCGTTGCGCTGTGCTTACCTGC
Organism: Drosophila pseudoananassae pseudoananassae; assembly: GCA_018153035.1. NCBI lineage: Eukaryota > Metazoa > Arthropoda > Insecta > Diptera > Drosophilidae > Drosophila > Drosophila pseudoananassae. Next base: position 600,409 of record JAECXR010000023.1, on the reverse strand, counting down.
GGGCGAAAAAGATTGGGAAAAGGTGTTTCACATAAATTAGTCAAAGGCCAAGTCGAGCTGACGTGACTGGTGGAGAAATATGGGCATGGGTTTATGTTTAAATCAAGCCAACACCAATAATGAACTAATTAGTCGCAAATCCGTCACCTCGGAAAGAGAAAATAAAGTCAGTAACGGGCTTTTCATTCACTTTTCAAAAGAAAGAGCTTTTAGCTGGTGCCGCCACCATCATGGCTGCCACTATGGCTACCATGGCTGTGCCTTAGCCAAGTTCCTCACCAGAAGCAACAGGTGCCTGTTACAAGACGCCTCTACATTTTGTTTTAGTTTTATATTTTATACAGAGTGGTCTTAGAATTTAAATTTGTTGATATTTGTGGCTTGCTAATGCATCATTTTATTTAACTAATTAACATTTATAATTATGATCCAAGTATACCTCGTATTTTTTGATCGAATGAGCTTGAGTTAATTTTGAGTTGTATTATAAATGTTTCTGACAAATTGAAAGCTGCTGTTTTATGGAATTTGCTTGGATGATTAGCTCTAAAGGCTTGTTACCAGTTTCTGTTACTTCTTTATTTCAAAAGTATGTTTGTTTATTAGCGAAAACTTGCTAAATGCCGAGAGATAAACTGGTTTAACAATCAGAACCAATTCACACAGGAAAGTGGGGCTATGGGGGTGACAAGGTGACAGGGTGAGAAGGTGACAGGGTGAAGGCGAGGGCGAGGGTGAGGGCGAGGGCGAGGGCGAGGGGGCGTGGCACAGTAAAGGGAACACACATAATAAATTAAATTTCGATGGCAACTCTCGATTGTTTCAGCTCGAAAGTCAAATAAGTCGAAACGCTCCAATGGGGCTGATGACACCGGATCACCAAACATGTTATATGGATTCTGTTTAGTTTGGTATTCTTTGGTTCGTTATTTATGGCTTTTTTATGGCCGGATCGGTGGATGGGATGCGACGGATACACAAATGTGGAGCCTGGAACAGGTTCGGATGCGGACACTGATGCTCGGGTGTTCGGGCGGACTTACCTGAGCATTACCCATTAGAGCATCCTCTGCCGGCGCCTCGAGCTCTAGCTTGACTGGCAGGACCTCGTCCAAGTTCGCGTAGATCGGCTGTTCCTCGCTGAGGCTCTGGCGCAGCTTGCGCCGCTCGTCCCTTCGGCCCTGCTGACTCTTCTGGTCCTGCTGGCTGCCCGCCTCTGGCTCGTCCTGCTTCTGACGCTTCTTCAGGTGAGCATTGAGGTTTATCGCCGACTTGGACTTGGCTCTGGCGAACCGGGCGGAGCAGCGCAGAGACTTCAGCACGCCGTAGGATCGCGCGTTCGCGATCTTTTCTCCAGAGAGGGGATAGAGATATAGGTACGTATATATATATAGAGAAAGAGACAGCGCAGGGGGTGGTGGAGGTGATGGTGGGGCCGGGGCGTAGTGCTCAGTGGAAATTATTTAAACTATGTAGAGATTACTTGCTAAATCGTTTCATAAACAACTATTGCTAATGATGTTAGTAATAATAAGCGGAGTAGTTTGTGGTGCATAGAGTCTTGGGGATGAAGGTCGTTAGTTGGGAATTTGGAAAGAAGTTAAATTCGAATTTGCATGAACATGAAGTCATCAGAGAACGCTTTTCGTTCGACGGAAAGCCATAAGCCATTTATCTCAAAGTTGCCAATAGGCGATTACCACCTACGTTTATGGTTTTCAGGTCTCTAAACCTATGCATCACAAAGCAAATAATTATTTTCGAGGGGCTCTACTTCAATTAGCGGAGCCATACACTTACTATGTAGATGAATGGAAGCCGGGTGCGGTGAGGGGGCAAATGAATAGTGGTGTGGGGGTGGCAGGGTTCGGAGTGGGCCTGTTCACTTTCTATTGGCCGTGTGATGGCATGCCGAAATGCGAGCCTATGCTTACAGAGGCTTTGGCTTGCCAACTTCCGGCAGAGCGGAAAATGGCTTCGGGACTGCAAACGGCCCAGGTGAGCCCAGGTGCCGGCCTGCGGATGATTCAAGGCGTTGAATCGGAGTCTATACAGGTATGTTTTCTTTCTATATATAGACGCATGACCGAAGCGACCGCAGCCAAGTCAATGTCTGTAGATAAAACCAATGAACTAAGTAGCAGGTAATGACAGTAAATAAATGATGCACTGCGGGAAAAGCAGTGCCTAGTTGTGCATATCGAGAAGGTGTGCTATCGAAGAAGGTACTGCGGGTACCGTTCTCATAAATCCCAGTACGAAAATGGTCTGTAAGTCATCAATTTGTATGTAGGCCCTACTGCGATGAAATGGTTGGGCGTGCCTGCCCATTAATATTCTCATAAAATACATTCGTGTGACAAATAGCCATGTACAATAAGTTTCTCCCAGTGCACCTACTGCGCACTTGCGGCTGGCATTGCCAAGTGTTCAATTGCAACAACAAATCACCGACAATTGCTACACCACCATTGCGCATACGCCCCGTGGCCTCTCACTCGGGCACTCACACTACACGACACCATACTGTAGTACACTATACTTTAGAGACCCCCTGGCTATGAGTGCTTCTGCCTGAAGTGGGCCAGCAGCCAGTTGGCTGAAAACTGGAAAACTCGGTTCTCGTTGCCGCAATTGCCGAAAGAAAGTTCACATGTTCGCGTAGAACAAGTCGAACCAGTCGGACACACTGGGAAAAATTATGGGGACCGCACACTACAGGAGAACCCCGCCAGTTCTATTCGAAAATCATTGGAAATAACACTTTCTGTGATTATGTAAAATAGGTATTTTCGTGAGACTGTTGCCACCAATCACTCGTTCATGAAGTGGAGCCTCCCTGAGGGAACAACTTTGAGAAGCAACAAGTTGAATGCGAATTCAAGGTGACAGAGGGCTCTGCTGGAACTGACTCATGGCGGAATCATATCTATAAGCTTTATAAGCCGGAAGGTTGCCACACAAGTTGCCTCCACAAGCAGCACGGGTCTTGCCCAACCTTTCCAGAAGTGGAACTGGAATGGGGGGATACGCCACTGGGAAATGGGCAATCTAAGCCAAGAACTATGTCTCTCTATACTTATAAAGATATATCTCTATACCTTATGAGGCTACCCCCTCCCACCGCTGATGCATTCAATTCGCATTTCGTTACACGCTCCACAGAACAGCCACAATGCCAGCTAATAGCTCATCCGACACTGGAATTGAAGAGTGACGCTTCTGCAGGAAGCGTTTGGCAGAATGGATTAGGCCCCACCCATCCACGTAGCCCCTGGCCCCGCCCAATCTAGCCCAATAATGCAATCGAGTACAGATCTGATTCAAGTTCGCCGAACTCTCGGGTGGCAGTGGCCCAAGGAGAACGACTCGACCACCCAACTACCCAATCAAGTCGATCAAGTATACGCACCATGCGACACGCCGACCCAGCCGACTCCTTTGTCAAGGACTTTGTTCTTTCCCCGACCAAGCTGTGTCACTTTATGATCGCATTTCATTCGTTGTTTGTTTATGCCATCAGCTGAGCAATCTTTTGTTGTGGCTGACCTTATCGCAGATCCCCTTATCATTGGGCATTCCGCTGCCTTTGTGCAAAAAATTGGCACTTTTCAGCCAAGAAATCAAGACGGGAAATCAGTCATCCAGTGTAGGTCAGTGTCGCGCACTATAGGGGCGATAGTGGCTAGCCACGCCCCAGTGGATGACTGGCTGCCGATGACAAATGGAATATCTATTGGCAGGTACGCCTATCTGGAGTTTATTTTATGCACTCGCTGTTCGTTTTTTCCATTCACGTAGGCTGTTTATCTGTGGCTCACACAATTGAAGGCATTCATGGCAGAAAACGAGCTCCAGAATGCCGGGTCGGATCGGATGTGAATACTATCAGCATAATTACAAGGTTCAGGGGGCTTTGTGTGGGAGGCGCCGCCAAAGGTGAAAGCACTGAGCGAAAACAGTCGCTGGAAGCGGAAGGCGCAACTGGAAGCAGCTCATACTCTTAGGGGCCATCCGAGTAGAAAATATCACATTTTTTCGGTCAGAAAAACAAACAATTTCACCTGCAAATCGCAATCGAATGGCAGCGAAATCAAAAACAGAATACCAATTGTAGAGCGGAGAAAGGAAAAGAGCCAGCTCCATTGAGGCATTTGAATACTTTCCAACTGGCGAGAAATGAGAACGTTTCTGTTTTTCCGTTTCCCCGAGATCGGAGACCCATTGTCTGAGTATCTGCGAGATACACTTGCTGTTGCCTTCGGCACAGGGGCTCTGGCTTTGGCGTTTGCTCCGCGGACTTAATGAGGTCAGAGCCGTAGTCTCAGCACGTTTTTGTTACCATTCGATGTTTGTTTTCGTTCGTTTGGTCTTCTTTGGTTTCTTCGGTTCGGTCACAGTCTGGGCCGAAAATCAATTACCGTTAATGCTGCTCCACATACCCACATACCCACACCTAGCATTGAACGTGACTTGGCTGGAACCGAATGGCGCTGAGCCCGATGATCTCCCAAAATCAAGTGCACACAACGAAGGTCAGAGTCTCTGGCGCGAAAAGTCTCCGAAAACAGTAACGCCAACTTCGACAAATATATGCAGTAAAAGTGGCCTATCTTTCTGGTCATATTTCTTGGCGGGTTTTCTTTTTATTAGGCATGTATGTACCTACATATGAGCGTGCACATGTATTAAGAAATCTCTCGCATCACCAGGCAGCAGCGAACACAAAATAAATAAACCGTAAAAAAGAGCAACTATAATAACAAGTCGGGGTAATGGCTAATGCCACCGCGATCCATTTTACCATTTTGCCATTTTAGCGACTTTCACTGTTTAATTGTCGCAAAATTTCATTTATCTTCACACTCGTATTTTGCCAGCAGTAGCAGATGTATCATTTGACGGGCCAGATACTTGGCAGAGCAGTTAGTTGGCTTATATAAGCCGGCGAGGGAGCTGTGGGCTTTACTTTATGGATGCAAAGATACTGGAAGAAAGCGTCGCAAAGCTGGCTTTCCCTCAATTCTAGCTAATTAGACTGAACCAAGGAGACAGGAAGTTGGGGCTCTGATTCACTCTCAGCCCCCTGCACATTAATTGTTTTTCGAGGATTCCAGTGATTACTTCCCAATCTTCCCAGCCGTCCCAGGGAAAGTACCTCCACTGCTGGCCAAAATCTAATCATGCAACTGACTTACTCATAATTTCGCCAACCAGTTTCCTACTCGAAAATCACAAAGTCAATCTTCAATTGAAATTGAATCTGGCCGAAAGGGGAGGGCCGTTTCGGGGCCTTTTCCGAAAACCAGAAAGCCCCATGCACAATGAGGCGATGGTTTCGCGGATAATTGGCCAGCCGCCAAATTGCATGTGATCACGGACTCCTGAGAGTGCCTTTCTTCCTTCGAATCTCTCTAAAGTTTTCCTTCCGCGAACCTCATTTGAATGAGCTGACTCCTACTCTTCGCAGTCTTTCTTTTTTCCTTTGTGGGGAGGGAGGCCCGCCTGCCTGCCTGCCTGCCTGCCGTCTTTTGCGAAACGAGTCTTTGGGGTAATTAAAAGTTCATTGTCATGAGCGGCCTCCAACTTGTTGTGAAAACAATTTTGCAATGCCCGCCCGAAGTGCCCGAAGTGCCCGAAATGGGCAGACGCAGCTTCCACGAAAATCCCCACACAACTTCCCCATCGCCTAATGTGTTTTTTACTTTTAGCCACTTTTTTTTAGTCTCAGATTTTCCCACATGAAAAACGATGACAAAATGTGCAGCCATCCAGCGTCGTCGTCATCGCCATCGTCACATTGAGTGAAAGTTACTGATGACCATTGTCGCTTTTTTTATTTTGTTTCGAGGGGCCATGGCCAATGCCTCCACCGCGGTTTTCCGCAATTGAACTTGGAGCCACCAGGAAGCAGACTGCACCTGCACCTGCACCTGCGCATCTTACCACCCCGGCCAAGAGCCGGGCCTAAGCCCAATTTCGGCCAGAAGAGATAATCGCCGAGCGACGTCAGACACGACATTTGCGCAATCGGCTGGAGCCGGCCAACTGGTTTTGGTGATTTTTTTGGGTGGGGGTGGAAGTGGGGAAGTGCAAGGAGTGTGGGGCAGGGCGCCGGGGTCCCACCCGGAGATCTTATCGCAGAAGCGCCAAAATGCTGGCACATTTTAATGGATCATTATGCGATTATCGCCCCGATAACGCATACATGTGCATTGAATAAACATATATTCTGACTCCCACATGGTTGAACCGAAGTATATATATACCGAACTGTGGCCTTATGTTTCTAATCCTTAATCCTTAATCTATTCTCCAAATGCCTCCTAATTCTTCCTCCTACGATTGTAAGACCGTTAAGCAGAACACCTTAAGAGCGGATAACTATTCCCCATCATTCCCCTCCACAATCTTTGAGCCGCAAATGCCGATACATTTTCTTGGAATTCTGAGGTATCTGGTATCTGAATGAACCTCTTTTGAAATCGTGAAAACGCGGGTAATTTTTGTCCTGCTTTCTTTGTCCATAAATATATAGATTATATATCTTTGTCCATATAACTATATAACTATATAACCTATATACCTATAGTTACCTATACGGTATATGCAATACCTATCACGGAGACTACCAGAATACTGAGATCTATTCTCCATCATTCTTTGTCAGTGAAAGAGGAGCTTTGTGGCCCTCTTGTTTCGAGGATAAAAAACAGGAAAATGTTTCGCATTTTGGTAACATCTGTCTTGAGCCCATAAATATCATACAAGTGTTGCAAACGGTTTCTATACCCGACCCAGTTGGAGCCTCGGTGTTGCATTCAAAATCTGAAGTTTGTCTTAATCGTTAAATTATTCAAATACTGTTCGATTTTCGCTGGCGACTTTGCATTCGAAAACATTTAAAACTAAACGTCGATACTGCTGTAGATTAGCAGAGAAATTTGATTAGGTTTCTTCCAGCGACCTCGACCCCGTTGCGACCTACTCGTTGCGATAACAAAGCGAAGTTTTCGCACTGCAGGCTTGCTCGCAGAGTCTGGAGCCTGGCGATAGCTTGAACTGATCTCTAGTAGTACACCGCCCAGATCAGAGCTACATTGACAGTGACCCTGTGACAGACCCTGTGAGAGACCCTGTGACAGTGCTTGCCCCATCCATAAATTGCACTGGCGCGTTGCAAAAATTCGAAATTCGGGTCATCCGAGAGATGCAAGGGGCAATTGGCCAATCGAATCGGGTTATAGATGGCGACACAGGTTAATTAACGATTTGGACCAATTAAGTCTGAGGGGGACGAGGAGCGAGGGGTGTGATAGAGATTGTGCAAAAGGCGAGGAAACTGTGACAGCTCTGTGGCAGATGTTAGTGCGGAAAGAGTGCGTGCCTCCAGCAGATACTCTACGATGCAGTTAGTCGATGATAAGTGTGTCAGGCTTCTGGTTTCTACGCTACTTCTGAGAGGCCGAACCCCTTTGAGGGACTCCATCGCAACTCACCCATGAATTATCGCGGAATTGAGACATATTTCGTGGCGAAAACCACTACGAGATAACACGGACTACAATGATGCAGCTGATGGTGGGCGATCGAAAATTGGATATATTTCTATTCGGTTAAAAAGCAGACATTTATTGGATTAAGCGGCTGACTTTCCGCGGCGTTGTTTACTTTCAGTTTCGGCGTTTCGGCCGTTTCGATTTCGCGAAACCCACCGATTTTTTTCTTTATAGTTTTGCTTAATTTATCTAACCAATTTGTTAGCTAAGCCGGACTAAACAAACACACATGCATTATACACAGTACACAGTACACAGTAGCCAGTACACGGGACACCAGGCAGACACACACCCTACCGCCGAGCGTCACGCATGAAGAGTGCCTCAGATACTTTTGTATCTCGGTGCCTTCAGCTTTTTCGGGCTGCTTTCTGAGGCGTAACTGCGCTATTACGTGCGACAACTGTAACACTCGCCGCGGCAGGCAGATGCACACAACCCAACGTTCAGATACATGCACGGACACTGATGCAGATACAGATACCAGTACGGAGACGGCAGATACCGGGCTGGAAATACTTAAAGGCCCAGTCATCAGATACTAAGCTTAGTAGCATTCATTTACTTGTACGATCCGGCACTAACAAAAATAAAAGCACAAAAACAAAAGTGTAGATCGCGAAATAATTGGTAGGAGAATGCGCTCCGAAAGTACTGCGCGCGCCGACCGACCACTTTGAGTTTGGGCCGCTAACTGAATCGCAATCTGAATCTGGCTTTTGTATCTGGAAAGCCTTCGGGGAGCTCGACGATTGCCGCTCCACGCTCGCCGTTCGTCGCTCCACGGTAGCTCCACGCTCTTCAAATCGCACCGCTCAGCGATGCCGCTTTCTAAACGCTCTCCCTCCACAGCTCGCCAGCTTGTCGTTCTTCCTTCGCGCCGAGCTTTCCTTTTACCCAAAACCCAAAGCAGCTATGGCGCACTGAACAACCTTGCAGCCAAATTGACTGATAAAAGCCCCTTCGGTTGGGGTCCATTAGGGCGATCCAGGACAGCGTCCAGTCACTCCAACAGAAATGGACCTCAGAGAGGCGTAGTTACTGGCCCATCTGTTCCAATCTGCTATTACGATCTTATAATATATAAATATAATAAACAGGTAATAAATAACTGGTACTTATAATATAACTTATTGTCTTGATACATGAATACTTCATTTTAAATTACGCGCCTTGAGAAACCTGTGGTGCAATTGAAAAACTCATCATAGAGGTGGAAGATCATGTGTGTTGGTAAATGCCAATAGTAGATATCGATAAGATATCGCCAGCGATTCTATCGATGTGTATATGCACATTTCTATGACGTCTTACTCATCTCTAAAATTATTGGCTCATCGCTAAGCTGATTTTATCATCGCTAAGATTGCTCCTCGCAGTTTGATCATCTCTAAGCTGACTTTTTTAACCGTGCATATGCTTTTTTTGACTAATTCAGGGCCCCATTTACGATGTTTCAGCTTAAAAAGTATCGGCAATCAAACAAAGGACTCCCTAAGATGGCGAAGAAGGAATCAGAAAACCGAATACGAGGATAATGCTAGAGATCCTCACTTAGTCGACGCCGGTCCAGTCGACTCTGTTATGGTGCTGTAAGAAAAACAATGAGGACATGTAAAAGTAAATCCCTTGTGAATCTTATATGAAATTTATACATTAATCTATATACATATCTATAATTTCCCTTTCAGACATGGAAAGAAGCGGGCCTTGAATATACAGGATGAAGATGCACGGAGGCCCAACACCAGGATGCTATCACCTGCATCTTCACCGCGAACCTCATCCTAGAGCTGGGATACTATCGATGGCACTGTCGATATATCGAATTTTTGCCTTTCTGAGCCACCATCGATAGTTTTTTGGCACTATCGATGGTGCTGGGCATTTTTCACATCACTGAAAAGCGCTAGCTTAACTTAAATTGAAAGGTGGTGGTAGCTCTAAGCATGGAGGAATTTGTGACTTGGAACTTGTGACTAATTCATGGTTATATTCAATTTATTCACATAAAAAAAATAAAAACTAAAACTAAATTTTCTTTTACTTATTTTATTTTTTTTTTACCTATTTACTAAATTTACTTATCAACTTAGAATAGACAATGGGTAGTGACAAATTATTTGGCGTTTACAATATGGAAGTGTGCGGGAAAAATATAAAAAACGGTTAACATTTTTCTTAACCAACAAAATTAAAAATTGAAGTCTAACTTACTTATAATTTAAGGCTAGATCTTTAAAATGAAGGTACGTGGTGTTTTGACATCTTAAGTAGCAACCACGAGTAAGGCGTGGAAGTCTATCAGGAACTAACTCTATATTAACAGTATTATGAAGATCAGTCGTAGCGTGGTGCCAAGGTAGGTTGTATATCATTTTTAATATTTTATTTTGGAACACTTTGAGCTTATTTAAATGACATTTCGCTATATCTGCCCAGACGGGTGCACCAAGACGGGTGCTTGGAAAGGGTTTGCAGGCAATTTTAGCTACAGATATTGTGTTATTAACGTTGTTGATTAGGACGCTCTTGGTAGAAGACTAGAGATGCTACGATTCAGTCACCAAGGAATGTGCGAAAAAACCGTCAAAAGCGGGAGCGGTTCCATCATGGTTTGGGGTTGAATTCCTTTAAATGGAGTTGGTCTTTAAGCCTTAATCGATGGGATAATGCGAAAGGAGTAATATCTAGCCATTTTACAAGAAAATCTTCCGAGGGTTATTGGGAATATGGGTCTCTCTGCCGAAAAATGCATTTTCCAGCTAGGCAACGACCCGAAGCACACGTCCATAATGGTGAAACATTGGAATTCAAAACAGAAATTTCAATCTATGAAGTGGCCACCACAATCTACCGACATGACTCCTATAAAAACTTGCGGAGTCCTGTGAAATCAGAGCTGGCGAAATAGGCAGTTCCTCCAAGTGTAATAAAGGAGTTGTGGGAACGAACAAAGGACATATGGAATGCTATTCCATCGGAAATGGTACAACGGTATACCCAAAATATGCCCAATCACATAGAAGAGCTGGAAAGTCCAAGGGGATGTGGACTCATATTTAAAAATCTTTAAAAAAATATATTTGTTAAAAAAATAACCAGAGTGCAAAACTGTAACATTTGACTTTTTTTACAGTTTGGCGTGTAGTTTTCTTTAACTGATATCAAATGGCTTCTCTTTTTACTCAATAGTAGTAAATTATATAACCTACAAAACAAGACTCAGATCTTTAAAATGCGCGCATTAGAAAAAAATTTACAGACCTTTAAAGTTGAAACATTGAACTCGTGTTACAGTTTTGCTCGTCAGTGTATATAGCTTAAAAAACAAAAAACCTTTATATGGAAAAAAATTAAGTAAATATGACTATACTATCGATACTATCGAATTTTTGCTTTGAAAACATCGAAACTATCGAATGGCGCGACCATCGATAGTATCCCAGCTCTACCTCATCCCTCGCATGGCGCATTGAAATCACTACCTAGTGATGGACGTAACCATATAAGTGCACTACTATCAGTGTGAAGCCGCCAAACGTAATCCAGTCTAAAGCCTAAAACGAGGCAAGCTTGAAAAAAAGCTTCCTGAATCATAAACCGCATGAGCCTTTACCAATTCTTGCAAGAAATACGCTTAACACCCTCGTCCTACATCAGCGTTAGCGTTTAATCCTAAGTGAAGCGCTCTTTTTTTCGTGGTTCATGTAAATTTTATTTTTCGAAAATGTTGAATTTATTGTTGCTGAAGTTCGACTATATCGATAACTTCTGAACTTATCGACAAAACTATCGCAAGATTGTTCATCCCTAATAAAAATTCATAAGATAATCTCATCCTTAATTTGTATTATTTTTACTATTCAATTTTTTACCCATTTTCCGAAATTATCTTGAGTTTTCCTGCCAAATTTATTTACCACTTGGTTTTAACTTGGCCAATATCAGACCTCGTGAGCCAGGTAGATGGGCCGTATTTTTCTGAATTTTATGACATACCACAATCCGGGCTGAAGCGTTGCCAGATCGGGCCAGAAATAGAGATTCTAGAGCCCATATCTCGGCCGTTCGTCGTCCGATCTGGCAACGCTTAGCATTTTCGGAATCAGCGTCCCAAAGTCTATCGAATTGCATACCAATTTTGTCGAAATCGAACAAAAAATTTTTCGGCGAAAATCGAAAAAATCCTTTCCATTTTTGCGAAAAAACGGTCGAAAATGAGTTGTTCGATATCGAAAAACGTGGTATGCAGTTCGATGGACATTCGAGTGCTGATTCCGAAAATTTGAAGCGTTGCCAGATCGGGACAGAAATAGAGATTCTAGAGCCCATATCTCGGCCGTTCGTCGTCCGATCCGGCAACGCTTTAGATTTTCGGAATCGGCGTCCCAAAGTCTATCGAATTGCATATCAATTTTGTCGAAATCGAACAAAAAATTTTTCGGCGAAAATCGAAAAAATCCTTTCCATTTTTGCGAAAAAACGGTCGAAAATGAGTTGTTCGATATCGAAAAACGTGGTATGCAGTTCGATGGACATTCGAGTGCTGATTCCGAAAATTTGAAGCGTTTCCAGATCGGGACAGAAATAAAGATTCTAGAGCCCATATCTCGGCCATTTGTGATCCGATCCGGCAACGCTTTAGATTTTCGGAATCGGCGTCCCAAAGTCTATCGAATTGCATACCAATTTTGTCGAAATCGAACAAAAAATTTTTCGGCGAAAATCGAAAAAATCGTGATGTTGCCTTTCCATTTTTGCGAAAAAGGTCAACGGTCGAAAATGAGTTGTTCGATATCGAAAAACGTGGTATGCAGTTCGGTGGACATTTGATCGCTGATTCCGAAAATGTGCGGCGTTGCCAGATTGGGCCAGAAATAGAGATTCTAGAGCCCATATCTCGGCCATTTGTGATCCGATCCGGCAACGCTTTAGATTTTCGGAATCGGCGTCCCAAAGTCTATCGAATTGCATATCAATTTTGTCGAAATCGAACAAAAAATTTTTCGGCGAAAATCGAAAAAATCGTGATGTTTAGCCTTTCCATTTTTGCGAAAAAACGGTCGAAAATGAGTTGTTCGATATCGAAAAACGTGGTATGCAGTTCGATGGACATTCGAGTGCTGATTCCGAAAATTTGAAGCGTTGCCAGATCGGGACAGAAATAGAGATTCTAGAGCCCATATCTCGGCCATTTGTGATCCGATCCGGCAACGCTTTAGATTTTCGGAATCGGCGTCCCAAAGTCTATCGAATTGCATACCAATTTTGTCGAAATCGAACAAAAAATTTTCGGCGAAAATCGAAAAAATCGTGATGTTTAGCCTTTCCATTTTTGCGAAAAAACGGTCGAAAATGAGTTGTTCGAAATCGAAAAACGTGGTATGCAGTTCGGTGGACATTTGATCGCTGATTCCGAAAATGTGCGGCGTTGCCAGATCGGGACAGAAATAGAGATTCTAGAGCCCATATCTCGGCCATTTGTGATCCGATCCGGCAACGCTTTAGATTTTCGGAATCGGCGTCCCAAAGTCTATCGAATTGCATACCAATTTTGTCGAAATCGAACAAAACATTTTTCGGCGAAAATCGAAAAAATCGTGATGGTTAGCCTTTCCATTTTTGCGAAAAAACGGTCGAAAATGAGTTGTTCGATATGGAAAAACGTGGTATGCAGTTCGATGGACATTCGAGTGCTGATTCCGAAAATTTGAAGCGTTGCCAGATCGGGACAGAAATAGAGATTCTAGAGCCCATATCTCGGCCGTTCGTCGTCCGATCCGGCAACGCTTTAGATTTTCGGAATCGGCGTCCCAAAGTCTATCGAATTGCATACCAATTTTGTCGAAATCGAACAAAAATTTTTCGGCGAAAATCGAAAAAATCGTGATGTTTAGCCTTTCCATTTTTGCGAAAAAACGGTCGAAAATGAGTTGTTCGATATCGAAAAACGTGGTATGCAGTTCGATGGACATTCGAGTGCTGATTCCGAAAATTTGAAGCGTTGCCAGATCGGGACAGAAATAGAGATTCTAGAGCCCATATCTCGGCCGTTCGTCGTCCGATCCGGCAACGCTTTAGATTTTCGGAATCGGCGTCCCAAAGTCTATCGAATTGCATACCAATTTTGTCGAAATCGAACAAAAAATTTTTCGGCGAAAATCGAAAAAATCGTGATGGTTAGCCTTTCCATTTTTGCGAAAAAACGGTCGAAAATGAGTTGTTCGATATCGAAAAACGTGGTATGCAGTTCGGTGGACTTTCGTGTGCTGATTCCGAAAATGTGCGGCGTTGCCAGATCGGGACAGAAATAGAGATTCTAGAGCCCATATCTCGGCCATTTGTGATCCGATCCGGCAACGCTTTAGATTTTCGGAATCGGCGTCCCAAAGTCTATCGAATTGCATACCAATTTTGTCGAAATCGAACAAAACATTTTTCGGCGAAAATCGAAAAAATCGTGATGGTTAGCCTTTCCATTTTTGCGAAAAAACGGTCGAAAATGAGTTGTTCGATATGGAAAAACGTGGTATGCAGTTCGATGGACATTCGAGTGCTGATTCCGAAAATTTGAAGCGTTGCCAGATCGGGACAGAAATAGAGATTCTAGAGCCCATATCTCGGCCGTTCGTCGTCCGATCCGGCAACGCTTTAGATTTTCGGAATCGGCGTCCCAAAGTCTATCGAATTGCATACCAATTTTGTCGAAATCGAACAAAAATTTTTCGGCGAAAATCGAAAAAATCGTGATGTTTAGCCTTTCCATTTTTGCGAAAAAACGGTCGAAAATGAGTTGTTCGATATCGAAAAACGTGGTATGCAGTTCGATGGACATTCGAGTGCTGATTCCGAAAATTTGAAGCGTTGCCAGATCGGGACAGAAATAGAGATTCTAGAGCCCATATCTCGGCCGTTCGTCGTCCGATCCGGCAACGCTTTAGATTTTCGGAATCGGCGTCCCAAAGTCTATCGAATTGCATACCAATTTTGTCGAAATCGAACAAAAAATTTTTCGGCGAAAATCGAAAAAATCGTGATGTTTAGCCTTTCCATTTTTGCGAAAAAACGGTCGAAAATGAGTTGTTCGATATCGAAAAACGTGGTATGCAGTTCGATGGACATTCGAGTGCTGATTCCGAAAATTTGAAGCGTTGCCAGATCGGGACAGAAATAGAGATTCTAGAGCCCATATCTCGGCCGTTCGTCGTCCGATCCGGCAACGCTTTAGATTTTCGGAATCGGCGTCCCAAAGTCTATCGAATTGCATACCAATTTTGTCGAAATCGAACAAAAAATTTTTCGGCGAAAATCGAAAAAATCGTGATGTTTAGCCTTTCCATTTTTGCGAAAAAACGGTCGAAAATGAGTTGTTCGATATCGAAAAACGTGGTATGCAGTTCGATGGACATTCGAGTGCTGATTCCGAAAATTTGAAGCGTTGCCAGATCGGGACAGAAATAGAGATTCTAGAGCCCATATCTCGGCCGTTCGTCGTCCGATCCGGCAACGCTTTAGATTTTCGGAATCGGCGTCCCAAAGTCTATCGAATTGCATACCAATTTTGTCGAAATCGAACAAAAAATTTTTCGGCGAAAATCGAAAAAATCGTGATGTTTAGCCTTTCCATTTTTGCGAAAAAACGGTCGAAAATGAGTTGTTCGATATCGAAAAACGTGGTATGCAGTTCGGTGGACATTTGATCGCTGATTCCAAAAATGTGCGGCGTTGCCAGATTGGGCCAGAAATAGAGATTCTAGAGCCCATATCTCGGCCATTTGTGATCCGATCCGGCAACGCTTTAGATTTTCGGAATCGGCGTCCCAAAGTCTATCGAATTGCATACCAATTTTGTCGAAATCGAACAAAAAATTTTTCGGCGAAAATCGAAAAAATCGTGATGTTTAGCCTTTCCATTTTTGCGAAAAAACGGTCGAAAATGAGTTGTTCGATATCGAAAAACGTGGTATGCAGTTCGATGGACATTCGAGTGCTGATTCCGAAAATTTGAAGCGTTGCCAGATCGGGACAGAAATAGAGATTCTAGAGCCCATATCTCGGCCATTTGTGATCCGATCCGGCAACGCTTTAGATTTTCGGAATCGGCGTCCCAAAGTCTATCGAATTGCATACCAATTTTGTCGAAATCGAACAAAAAATTTTTCGGCGAAAATCGAAAAAATCGTGATGTTTAGCCTTTCCATTTTTGCGAAAAAACGGTCGAAAATGAGTTGTTCGATATCGAAAAACGTGGTATGCAGTTCGATGGACATTCGAGTGCTGATTCCGAAAATTTGAAGCGTTGCCAGATCGGGACAGAAATAGAGATTCTAGAGCCCATATCTCGGCCATTTGTGATCCGATCCGGCAACGCTTTAGATTTTCGGAATCGGCGTCCCAAAGTCTATCGAATTGCATACCAATTTTGTCGAAATCGAACAAAAAATTTTTCGGCGAAAATCGAAAAAATCGTGATGTTTAGCCTTTCCATTTTTGCGAAAAAACGGTCGAAAATGAGTTGTTCGAAATCGAAAAACGTGGTATGCAGTTCGGTGGACATTTGATCGCTGATTCCGAAAATGTGCGGCGTTGCCAGATTGGGCCAGAAATAGAGATTCTAGAGCCCATATCTCGGCCATTTGTGATCCGATCCGGCAACGCTTTAGATTTTCGGAATCGGCGTCCCAAAGTCTATCGAATTGCATACCAATTTTGTCGAAATCGAACAAAAAATTTTTCGGCGAAAATCGAAAAAATCGTGATGTTTAGCCTTTCCATTTTTGCGAAAAAACGGTCGAAAATGAGTTGTTCGATATCGAAAAACGTGGTATGCAGTTCGATGGACATTCGAGTGCTGATTCCGAAAATTTGAAGCGTTGCCAGATCGGGACAGAAATAGAGATTCTAGAGCCCATATCTCGGCCGTTCGTCGTCCGATCCGGCAACGCTTTAGATTTTCGGAATCGGCGTCCCAAAGTCTATCGAATTGCATACCAATTTTGTCGAAATCAAACAAAAAATTTTTCGGCGAAAATCGAAAAAATCGTGATGTTTAGCCTTTCCATTTTTGCGAAAAAACGGTCGAAAATGAGTTGTTCGATATCGAAAAACGTGGTATGCAGTTCGATGGACATTCGAGTGCTGATTCCGAAAATTTGAAGCGTTGCCAGATCGGGACAGAAATAGAGATTCTAGAGCCCATATCTCGGCCGTTCGTCGTCCGATCCGGCAACGCTTTAGATTTTCGGAATCGGCGTCCCAAAGTCTATCGAATTGCATACCAATTTTGTCGAAATCGAACAAAAAATTTTTCGGCGAAAATCGAAAAAATCGTGATGTTTAGCCTTTCCATTTTTGCGAAAAAACGGTCGAAAATGAGTTGTTCGATATCGAAAAACGTGGTATGCAGTTCGATGGACATTCGAGTGCTGATTCCGAAAATTTGAAGCGTTGCCAGATCGGGACAGAAATAGAGATTCTAGAGCCCATATCTCGGCCGTTCGTCGTCCGATCCGGCAACGCTTTAGATTTTCGGAATCGGCGTCCCAAAGTCTATCGAATTGCATACCAATTTTGTCGAAATCGAACAAAACATTTTTCGGCGAAAATCGAAAAAATCGTGATGGTTAGCCTTTCCATTTTTGCGAAAAAACGGTCGAAAATGAGTTGTTCGATATCGAAAAACGTGGTATGCAGTTCGATGGACATTCGAGTGCTGATTCCGAAAATTTGAAGCGTTGCCAGATCGGGACAGAAATAGAGATTCTAGAGCCCATATCTCGGCCGTTCGTCGTCCGATCCGGCAACGCTTTAGATTTTCGGAATCGGCGTCCCAAAGTCTATCGAATTGCATACCAATTTTGTCGAAATCGAACAAAAAATTTTTCGGCGAAAATCGAAAAAATCGTGATGTTTAGCCTTTCCATTTTTGCGAAAAAACGGTCGAAAATGAGTTGTTCGATATCGAAAAACGTGGTATGCAGTTCGATGGACATTCGAGTGCTGATTCCGAAAATTTGAAGCGTTGCCAGATCGGGACAGAAATAGAGATTCTAGAGCCCATATCTCGGCCGTTCGTCGTCCGATCCGGCAACGCTTTAGATTTTCGGAATCGGCGTCCCAAAGTCTATCGAATTGCATACCAATTTTGTCGAAATCGAACAAAAAATTTTTCGGCGAAAATCGAAAAAATCGTGATGTTTAGCCTTTCCATTTTTGCGAAAAAACGGTCGAAAATGAGTTGTTCGATATCGAAAAACGTGGTATGCAGTTCGATGGACATTCGAGTGCTGATTCCGAAAATTTGAAGCGTTGCCAGATCGGGACAGAAATAGAGATTCTAGAGCCCATATCTCGGCCGTTCGTCGTCCGATCCGGCAACGCTTTAGATTTTCGGAATCGGCGTCCCAAAGTCTATCGAATTGCATACCAATTTTGTCGAAATCGAACAAAAAATTTTTCGGCGAAAATCGAAAAAATCGTGATGTTTAGCCTTTCCATTTTTGCGAAAAAACGGTCGAAAATGAGTTGTTCGATATCGAAAAACGTGGTATGCAGTTCGGTGGACATTTGATCGCTGATTCCAAAAATGTGCGGCGTTGCCAGATTGGGCCAGAAATAGAGATTCTAGAGCCCATATCTCGGCCATTTGTGATCCGATCCGGCAACGCTTTAGATTTTCGGAATCGGCGTCCCAAAGTCTATCGAATTGCATACCAATTTTGTCGAAATCGAACAAAAAATTTTTCGGCGAAAATCGAAAAAATCGTGATGTTTAGCCTTTCCATTTTTGCGAAAAAACGGTCGAAAATGAGTTGTTCGATATCGAAAAACGTGGTATGCAGTTCGGTGGACTTTCGTGTGCTGATTCCGAAAATGTGCGGCGTTGCCAGATCGGGACAGAAATAGAGATTCTAGAGCCCATATCTCGGCCATTTGTGATCCGATCCGGCAACGCTTTAGATTTTCGGAATCGGCGTCCCAAAGTCTATCGAATTGCATACCAATTTTGTCGAAATCGAACAAAACATTTTTCGGCGAAAATCGAAAAAATCGTGATGGTTAGCCTTTCCATTTTTGCGAAAAAACGGTCGAAAATGAGTTGTTCGATATGGAAAAACGTGGTATGCAGTTCGATGGACATTCGAGTGCTGATTCCGAAAATTTGAAGCGTTGCCAGATCGGGACAGAAATAGAGATTCTAGAGCCCATATCTCGGCCGTTCG
The DNA here is from genome assembly GCA_018153035.1 of Drosophila pseudoananassae pseudoananassae. NCBI lineage: Eukaryota > Metazoa > Arthropoda > Insecta > Diptera > Drosophilidae > Drosophila > Drosophila pseudoananassae. The sequence continues at coordinate 581,625 of JAECXR010000023.1, read as the reverse complement.
TCGTCCGATCCGGCAACGCTTTAGATTTTCGGAATCGGCGTCCCAAAGTCTATCGAATTGCATACCAATTTTGTCGAAATCGAACAAAAATTTTTCGGCGAAAATCGAAAAAATCGTGATGTTTAGCCTTTCCATTTTTGCGAAAAAACGGTCGAAAATGAGTTGTTCGATATCGAAAAACGTGGTATGCAGTTCGATGGACATTCGAGTGCTGATTCCGAAAATTTGAAGCGTTGCCAGATCGGGACAGAAATAGAGATTCTAGAGCCCATATCTCGGCCGTTCGTCGTCCGATCCGGCAACGCTTTAGATTTTCGGAATCGGCGTCCCAAAGTCTATCGAATTGCATACCAATTTTGTCGAAATCGAACAAAAAATTTTTCGGCGAAAATCGAAAAAATCGTGATGTTTAGCCTTTCCATTTTTGCGAAAAAACGGTCGAAAATGAGTTGTTCGATATCGAAAAACGTGGTATGCAGTTCGATGGACATTCGAGTGCTGATTCCGAAAATTTGAAGCGTTGCCAGATCGGGACAGAAATAGAGATTCTAGAGCCCATATCTCGGCCGTTCGTCGTCCGATCCGGCAACGCTTTAGATTTTCGGAATCGGCGTCCCAAAGTCTATCGAATTGCATACCAATTTTGTCGAAATCGAACAAAAAATTTTTCGGCGAAAATCGAAAAAATCGTGATGTTTAGCCTTTCCATTTTTGCGAAAAAACGGTCGAAAATGAGTTGTTCGATATCGAAAAACGTGGTATGCAGTTCGATGGACATTCGAGTGCTGATTCCGAAAATTTGAAGCGTTGCCAGATCGGGACAGAAATAGAGATTCTAGAGCCCATATCTCGGCCGTTCGTCGTCCGATCCGGCAACGCTTTAGATTTTCGGAATCGGCGTCCCAAAGTCTATCGAATTGCATACCAATTTTGTCGAAATCGAACAAAAAATTTTTCGGCGAAAATCGAAAAAATCGTGATGTTTAGCCTTTCCATTTTTGCGAAAAAACGGTCGAAAATGAGTTGTTCGATATCGAAAAACGTGGTATGCAGTTCGGTGGACATTTGATCGCTGATTCCAAAAATGTGCGGCGTTGCCAGATTGGGCCAGAAATAGAGATTCTAGAGCCCATATCTCGGCCATTTGTGATCCGATCCGGCAACGCTTTAGATTTTCGGAATCGGCGTCCCAAAGTCTATCGAATTGCATACCAATTTTGTCGAAATCGAACAAAAAATTTTTCGGCGAAAATCGAAAAAATCGTGATGTTTAGCCTTTCCATTTTTGCGAAAAAACGGTCGAAAATGAGTTGTTCGATATCGAAAAACGTGGTATGCAGTTCGATGGACATTCGAGTGCTGATTCCGAAAATTTGAAGCGTTGCCAGATCGGGACAGAAATAGAGATTCTAGAGCCCATATCTCGGCCGTTCGTCGTCCGATCCGGCAACGCTTTAGATTTTCGGAATCGGCGTCCCAAAGTCTATCGAATTGCATACCAATTTTGTCGAAATCGAACAAAAAATTTTTCGGCGAAAATCGAAAAAATCGTGATGTCCATTTCCATTTTTGCGAAAAAACGGTCGAAAATGAGTTGTTCGATATCGAAAAACGTGGTATGCAGTTCGGTGGACATTTGATCGCTGATTCCAAAAATGTGCGGCGTTGCCAGATTGGGCCAGAAATAGAGATTCTAGAGCCCATATCTCGGCCATTTGTAATCCGATCCGGCAACGCTTTAGATTTTCGGAATCGGCGTCCCAAAGTCTATCGAATTGCATACCAATTTTGTCGAAATCGAACAAAAAATTTTTCGGCGAAAATCGAAAAAATCGTGATGTTTAGCCTTTCCATTTTTGCGAAAAAACGGTCGAAAATGAGTTGTTCGATATCGAAAAACGTGGTATGCAGTTCGGTGGACTTTCGTGTGCTGATTCCGAAAATGTGCGGCGTTGCCAGATCGGGACAGAAATAGAGATTCTAGAGCCCATATCTCGGCCATTTGTGATCCGATCCGGCAACGCTTTAGATTTTCGGAATCGGCGTCCCAAAGTCTATCGAATTGCATACCAATTTTGTCGAAATCGAACAAAAATTTTTCGGCGAAAATCGAAAAAATCGTGATGTTTAGCCTTTCCATTTTTGCGAAAAAACGGTCGAAAATGTGTTGTTCGATATCGAAAAACGTGGTATGCAGTTCGATGGACATTCGAGTGCTGATTCCGAAAATTTGAAGCGTTGCCAGATCGGGACAGAAATAGAGATTCTAGAGCCCATATCTCGGCCGTTCGTCGTCCGATCCGGCAACGCTTTAGATTTTCGGAATCGGCGTCCCAAAGTCTATCGAATTGCATACCAATTTTGTCGAAATCGAACAAAAAATTTTTCGGCGAAAATCGAAAAAATCGTGATGTTTAGCCTTTCCATTTTTGCGAAAAAACGGTCGAAAATGAGTTGTTCGATATCGAAAAACGTGGTATGCAGTTCGATGGACATTCGAGTGCTGATTCCGAAAATTTGAAGCGTTGCCAGATCGGGACAGAAATAGAGATTCTAGAGCCCATATCTCGGCCGTTCGTCGTCCGATCCGGCAACGCTTTAGATTTTCGGAATCGGCGTCCCAAAGTCTATCGAATTGCATACCAATTTTGTCGAAATCGAACAAAAAATTTTTCGGCGAAAATCGAAAAAATCGTGATGTTTAGCCTTTCCATTTTTGCGAAAAAACGGTCGAAAATGAGTTGTTCGATATCGAAAAACGTGGTATGCAGTTCGATGGACATTCGAGTGCTGATTCCGAAAATTTGAAGCGTTGCCAGATCGGGACAGAAATAGAGATTCTAGAGCCCATATCTCGGCCGTTCGTCGTCCGATCCGGCAACGCTTTAGATTTTCGGAATCGGCGTCCCAAAGTCTATCGAATTGCATACCAATTTTGTCGAAATCGAACAAAAAATTTTTCGGCGAAAATCGAAAAAATCGTGATGTTTAGCCTTTCCATTTTTGCGAAAAAACGGTCGAAAATGAGTTGTTCGATATCGAAAAACGTGGTATGCAGTTCGGTGGACATTTGATCGCTGATTCCAAAAATGTACGGCGTTGCCAGATTGGGCCAGAAATAGAGATTCTAGAGCCCATATCTCGGCCATTTGTGATCCGATCCGGCAACGCTTTAGATTTTCGGAATCGGCGTCCCAAAGTCTATCGAATTGCATACCAATTTTGTCGAAATCGAACAAAAAATTTTTCGGCGAAAATCGAAAAAATCGTGATGTCCATTTCCATTTTTGCGAAAAAACGGTCGAAAATGAGTTGTTCGATATCGAAAAACGTGGTATGCAGTTCGGTGGACATTTGATCGCTGATTCCAAAAATGTACGGCGTTGCCAGATTGGGCCAGAAATAGAGATTCTAGAGCCCATATCTCGGCCATTTGTGATCCGATCTGGCAACGCTTACCATTTTCGGAATCAGCGTCCCAAAGTTTATCGAATTGCATACAAATTTTGTCGAAATTGAACAACAAAATTTTCTGCGAAAACAGAAGTACCGATATTTATCGATAAATCGATTTCCACACACACCCGCTAGCGCTTTGCAACACCAAAACAAGGCGCTTAGTTTAAATTTCTTTCGCAGTCTGTCCAGACGCAGGAACATTTATTGAAACTACAAAAAATTCGGGTGTATATATTTTTCAGGACTACAGTGGTGTACAGTGTTTCAATAAATCGATGCAATGCCAAGTGATAAAATTCACAGAGTGCTTAAGTCTACTTCAATCTTATAGAAAAAAATTAAGGTAGCTTTGGTATAAGCCAAAGCAATAACTTTTATATAATTTTTATGTATAATAGTAGTAGCTTTATGAAAGAATCGAGTGATCTTGGTTTTTAAGTTAAAAACTAACTAAACTTATGCCAACTCTGGTAGTTAAGATACATGAAAACTAGATACTATATCTTGGTATAGGATATTACAATTTGTATAATTTTTGTTAATTTGTTAGCTGATTGGCTTTTGTATTTAATTTTTAGTAGAAAATATATTTTTAAAAATGTTATTTTCCAATGCTAATTGACATGCATCCTGAATGTGGAAATACTACATTAAATATTTATATGTTTCTGATAAAAATATGCTGTTTCTGAGTTTTAAGGTTTTTTTAAATATACTATTTAGATAGTGGTTGATAGTTTAAATCAAACATCTAGATAGTTTACATGAAACGATTGCATTATCAAAACAAGACCTAAAATATAATGTTTTTTAAGAATTAGAAAACAAAATTCAAATAGATAACAATTTTTTGTGGTTTTTCATAGATTTGACAACTCACTGTACACAACCTGCAAAATTAAATATTTACAACCAACAATCGTATGTTTTTAAAGAAAAAAATTGGACAATTGAAGCCCGAAAAGATGTGCGACTTATTTTACTAAAAAGGAAATGATTTTGTGGTTTTTTTTCTTGAGCTTTAAAGATCATAGACTTTAAGATAAGGCCGAATGGAAAAGACTGTAACTGCATATTAAATGGATCTAGATTTAGAGAAGGAGCTACATCTAGGCCTACACATCCTTTTCATTTATATATATGTACAGGATAATGCCTTTTGCTGTTGTGCCCGATTATTTAAAGCTACATATAAGTGATTGGCATAGGCTAACTTTAAAATAGTACATTTTAAAAAGATTTTCAAGTCAAAGCTAATTTTCAATTCCGTTTAGGTTTCATAAAGTTGTAGAGTAAGGAACAAATACGAATACTAGGACTATAAACTAAGCAGTTTCTTTGGATTTGACATTTTAAAATGGCCACAAAACATTCATAATTAATTTGAGTTACGAGCAATAGAAGGCACATAGTAGATAACAGTGGATAGAAGAATTTATACATTAAGATATATCCTAAAAGCTACAATAATTTGTTTGTGCTAGCATTGCAGCAAAAGGCATTGAACTGCAGATCTAAAAAAAAAATTAATAATGATATATGTGTCTTGTATAATTCCAACAGTGCGTTTTTGTATAAGCTTTTGCGAGTATATATTGTTCCTAGACGGGAATTCCCGTGCGATCCTTGATCTTTCCGAGGACATTCACATGAACTTTCGAGTAGCCACTTGGTTTCTTGGACAATCCTCCGGGAGCAGCAGCACCAGGCAGAGGGACCGCCGCCGTCGAAATGCCCACGTCTATGGAGGCCGATGCCGAGGCCGAAGAGAGTGGCGATGAGTGCTTGGAGTCATCCAGGTGGGAGGATCTTTGGGTGGAGATGAGGAGATCCTCGCTACTGGGACGCATCTGTGCCGATGAAGGCGTGTAGATCGGCTGCAGTTTGTCCACCTCGTCGTCGATGGCCTTGAACTGCCAGCTCCAGTTGGGTCTGTACAGGAAGGGCCGGTGGTCGAATCGATTGTCGTCCGGACTGTATCCCTCGGCGTGCACCGACGGCGTCAGCACGGTCATTTTGTGCCTGTTGATGGCGTAGCACCTGAAGAAGTGCTTCACCTTGTCGGCCACCTCTTTGGGACTGAGGTCGCCCTTCCAGGTGGCCACCAGCCGGCAGAACATACTATACGGCCCGCAGAAAGATTGCTTCCTCAATCTTCCGTACTCCGAGAGCTCCGCATACGTCATTCCCATGTCCTGCTCATCCGTCTGCTGGAGTTCTCCGTTCTCCTGAAGCGGTTCCAGCTCCGCGGTGGGCGGGGCCTCGATGATCTGCTCCAAAACGGGTAGGTTGAACCTATAAAAGAAGACAAAAATGGTAAGAGGCAGGAATATGTCTGTGTATATGACCCTCTAGAGGAGGCCTCATTATATATAATGAACATCAGGTAAGGGATGTAATCCCTCAATAGATTCCATCCCCATTCCCTGTTAATATAATTCACATACTTTTCTTTGGCGTAGGCCAGAAATCTTCGAAGGTCCGTCTTGGAGATGCCGCCAATAGGATTAATGTCCGCCGAGGAGCAGTCGTACTTGGTGAGGTATCCCCGCAGGGACTCGTCTACGTTAGCAGAGCCCAGGACGAGGAGTCCACCGGGTCGATTCCTGACCCACAACATCAGCTGGGCGAAGATGTAGGCCAGGACCATGCGGATGCGGGATTGGATGTTCTGCAGAGCCAGATTCTGGCGGGCACAGCCACCCTGGGTGCGGAAACGTGGTGTCAGGCCAGTAACGGCATTAAAGATGCCCAGCAAGGCGTTCACAGCCAGGTCGATGCTGATCTCGATGTGGTAGCTGCCCAGTTGATTGGCCAGTTGGGCGGCTCGTCGACGAGTCTCCTTGCTACTGTTGACGCTTCCCATGAAGCAGGTGACGAGCAATCGGTTGCATAGCCCGGCGGCATTGTCCGGCGTGTACTCCGTGTCGGCCAGGATCTTGCGGATGTCGTGCAGCACCTGGGCGTCGCCCAGCTGAACAGCCTGGACGATGAGCCGGCACATCGAGTGAACTATGGTCGCCGAGCTGCTGGAGTCCACACCGCCACTCAAAGGCAAGAAGAAGCCACCTTGTCCCGAACGCCGAAGGTAATCCCACAGCCAGCAGGCGGGGCCCAGGGCTATCTCCTCCTCCGGCGTGTGGTTGGGCCAGTTGAGGGGCGGAGTCGAGGTCTTGAATATATCACTGTGGGTGGACATCTCGAAGTCGCAATGAATCCTCGGATAATTGGCCGCCCCGGCGGCGGCCGAGCACCTCGATCGCAGGCTAACCCTATAGGCTCTGATCTCCTCAAGATCGATGGTGGCCAGGGTGACCTCCACATCCTGCAGCGCGAACTGCTGGCCCCTTGCCAACAGCTCCCCGTTGAGGGCGATGGCCGAACAGCCGTTGAAGTAGACCCGCTGGCCGTCGCATCCGCGCAGATTGCTGAAGAGGTAGGCACCCCCAGCCTTGAAGCTGGCGTTCCGGATGAGATCTGTGGTGATGTGGGCCTTCCTCAGCTCCATGTAACTGCCGGAGCTGTTCACTATCAGCTCCACTCCCGCCAGCGACATCTCGATGTGCTTGCTTCGCACATTCCACAGCTCCTCGCAGATCTCGTAGCCCAGGCACGTGTCCCTGGTGGCGATCACAGCATCCCCGAACGGCACCGTCTGCTGTCCCGTGTGCTGGGCAATCATCCGCGGCAGGACGAACTCCTCCGTTTGCAATGCCTTCGTCCAGGCGGTGAACCAGCGTGATTCCCGATAATTGCCATCATCGCACATGGCCATCTTGGGCCGGATGAGGAGCAGCTGGCGATTGAAGAACGCCACCCGGCAGTTGTAGGCCACATTGCGATGCATCACCGGCATTCCCACGTCCACCAGCATGTTCTCACTAAGGATATCGAGGATATATTAGGAATTTCATGTAACTTCTGGGCAAACTCACCAAATGGGCGACATCATGACCTCCAGGAGCACTTCCCAGGAGTGCAGGAATGTGTCCGGCTCTCGGAAATGATCCTCGCAGCTATAGCCACTGTGGAAGAAGGATAACATTAATTAATTAATGTATTATTTTATAAAAATATACTCTTCTGAACTCACCAAACCTCCAATTCAGGTCCTGTCCTGTAGCTGGCCCCCATGTCCTTGGCCTCCAGTATGGACTGCAGTATCCTGGCCATGTTGCCCTCAAAGTCCAGGGCCCATTGATTCAAAGTGGACACAGCCACCGTAACTTTGCGTCCCATATCGAGTGTTTTGTTTTGTTTTTACAAATAATTTAATTAAGTTTCACTGTTTTTTTTTTTAGTTGGTTCCTTGGTTTAATTGTTATCCTTGTTGTTGCGTTTATTTTGTTGCGTTTTTATTGTCAGTTCAAAAATCGGCAGTTATCAACTGAAAGAGATTGGAACGAGAGGCCGCACGTTAATTAATGACACACTGCAGTGGCAATTAGTTGTGATTATGATTATTGCAGCAGCGAGTATGGCAGGTTTTCGAAACGAACTTTTCTGCTTCCCGGGGACTAGTTGCCACCAGATGTTGCTAGTTGCCAGTTGTTATTGTTATTATGGTTATTGTTGCTATTGCCACTTGCCACTTGCCGCTGCGGCCATATATCTGGGTTATTGATCAAACATCTGCCAAGTCGCCGGTGGCAGCGGTTCTCGAAAAAATTGGCCCGCTGACGTAGCCGGCATCTAAAATTAGAACTCCACAGTCCATGGCGGAGAAAATGAGGCAGGGGGCGGTGGGGCAAGGGATAATGTGCCACCACAAAATCATGGCTCAGTTAACCCTCGAACTTTGGCCAAAAAATATGCGTCAAAAAAGCTAGAAAGTTTGCAGGTATGCAGACATGTTACTTTTGAAAAGGATATTTTTTAAAAGAAATGGTTTTAGTTTTTAAATAAATTACTTTTATTCTTTTAAAAGAAGGAAATCTCCATATATTTTATAAAAATCTATTATGAACCCCAAACATCTACCTTCAATTAACCCTCAAAAACCCTTGCCATTCATGGGTTAATTCGAGGCTTAATTAATATTTACTCAAAAGTAAGTGCGTTGCACTTCGGAAATTCCCCATCAAGTTGAGGAATTGCCGTTGCCTTGGCCACATCCTTTTGCCACCCGCCCCCTGCCCAGCCCTCCTTGCATTTACTTTCCCGAGGCAGTAGCCACATCCCCCTCCAACATGCCACATTTTTCACCTGCCCTGCCACCAGAACTCTACTCCACTCTACTCCATATATCACTCATTTATCGTGACGCACTTTTGGCATTTCGAGCTGAAAAATTGAAAGCCAAAATGAATAAGAGCTACACTGAGACAAAATTGTTGCTATTTTCCAAAGTTTTATTGAAAATTAGGAGCCAAAAATAATTTAAATTTAAAATTTTTAATGCTAAAAACAATTTGTTTGAATAATTTGGAAAAATAATAAATTTTTTCTTGTGTGTACTTTTGGCATAAAAAATTTAAAGAAAAAAACAACAAAAATTGTATGCAAATTTTCTTCGCAGAGCTACAAGTTTAAACACGCAACCCACGCATATACACACACACACTAATGCAATCCTTAAGGTGAAATTTTCTCATAAAGTTCAGAGTTCATTTAGTTTCCACATAGGAGTCGCGCATATTAAATTTTGTGGCGCTTGATGGCCTGACAGCAACATTCGCCCCAACCTTTGACCCCAAAGGCCCTCTTCCACCGCCCTGATGCAGCCAGAAACCGCCACTGCCACCACCACCAACCACCCCCTCCGAGAACTTTTGATAAAGTTGCGTTTAGGATTTTTCGACGCCTCTGCCCATATGTGTGGGAATTTTAGTGAGACGGACTGTCAGTTGCATTCTTGTCAGTTTTCTTTCTTTATAGGAAAAGTTTATGGTTTTTTTTGGGAAAAATATGCAAAAACAAGAAAGGAAAGCTAACTTTAGGCGGATCCGAAGTTGATATACCCTTGCAACTGGATGTACATCGCAAAAATCTGATATAGTTGTCCGGTCCTCATCAGAATATCAAATCAAAATTTTTTGGATGAGTTATAGGCAAGAGTTATAGGATAGCCATAGGATAAAGTCAGCCGATTCTTATGCAATTGTATTATTTTGCTAGAGAATATATATACTTTATGGGGTCGAAGATGTCTCCTTCACTGGGAAACGGTATAAAGACCCTAGGCAAGGGTATAAAGATAGAGAAGGATAAGGATAAAATAAGGATTTGGATTTTTATTTGGATTATAAGTAAAAATTAATCAAAAAAGAATGTCGGACTCAAAGACTAAGAGAAATGAATTAGTTTTAAGAAGTCTAGAGTCTTCTATATAGACTTCTAGAGAAGTCTATTGATACCCCATACTTTTCTTTTATTTTCACTTATTTGTCTTAAACTATAAACTTTTATTGTATAACTTAATTAAAACTTTAAAACTAAAACTTTATTAAAAGAATTGTAATCCCCAGAAGAAAACACCCCAAAATCCCTTAAAACGAAAAATTTGAAAGAAAAACACTGAAACCCAAGTCAGGTGTTTAATGGCATTGGGCGTAAGGGGGCGTGACGAATTGGCATGTTTATTTGTGTGTGTGTGTGTGTGTGTGTGTGTGTGTGAGGCGGTGTGCGTGCCGCAAGGGAAATGCATTGAACTTTGAACCGCGCCAAAGGGCAAAGCTTCGTTCAGTGCAACCGAAACCGAAACCAAAATGCAGAGAAAAGCTGGAATCCAGAATAAAAAAAACTTTTGCCAATTGGCAGCCAATTTTAATGGCAGCAGGCGGCGTTGAGGGGTGTATATCTGATAAATATGCTAGTACATACGATTATCTGTTATAAAGGGTGTTGTTGCCATAAGGGTCTTCAAAAAGGGCTAACCAGGAGAGACAAGGAGTTTATATGATACCCGGTACCTGCACTTTTTGAGAACTTTTGTAGCTTTCCTTATGGGAGTCTCCTTTATAATATGATACATGATACCCGATACTTCTACTATCCAACGACAGAATTGAATCTTTATAAATATAAAGATTCTTTTGAGATGACTGCGATGTATGATACCCGATACTTTCTTTTGTAGGTTTCTTGTAAGGTCTTTTGTTAAAAATCATCCGCTATCTGGAGAAGATCACCCTGTATCCTCCTAATAGACTCGCATGTGCATTATAGCATTATGGCAGTAGGTGCTGGCACGCCAGCCGGCTCGCTTTTCCAACTTGGCTTGGGCTTTGGCTTGGCTTGGCAGCGGTTCTGGGAAAGCGGGAAAATGGGCCCAATGATGGCCCAAGGAAATGGGAACGGACCGTGGTCGGGGTGTCGGGAAACGGTAGCTGGGGTGTTGAGGAGGCAGAGGTGCCGCATCCTGGAGCTTTTGCTGTTGCTGCTGCATTTCCTTTGCTGATAGCTGCCACTAATGCAACTAATTCGCTTTGATTTGTTTGCCAGTCCGCGTCGCATTGTCACGAATTGTGTTCGGCGGCTCCGTTTCCGTTTTTTCCCCTTTTTTTGGCAGTTTTAGCAAAACGGGGTGCAGGTGAGGAGTTCCGCTTCCGTTTCCGGATAGAATCCGGTGGCCAGTAGCAGACAGTCGCCAGCCACCAGTCATCCGCTATACGGCGTCGGACGCCGTTCATCACTCCGGAAGACCCACCTTTCTGGCATTAACCGGTCCAATACAACTATACTATTTTTTTTCAAGTGCCGATTGAAGAATAGTAAGGCGGGGAGAGATGATTATAGAAATCGAGACAATCGCAGTGTGCTGTTTGATTTTCCATTTGAATAGCCGTCGGTGGGAAAGTAGGCCCAGAGACTTCAGTTCGATTCGGCCCAACACACACACGACACACTCGGCACACCCACAAAATACTCCAATCTGACCCCCAAAAACACTTTCGAATCCTTTAGCAAATACTCCACAATACACATGTACACACACAAAAGCTAAAATCCTTATCCAAGTCGGACACAAATTCAGTTCCAAGCTCGTCCCGCATAGTTCCGAAACACCATATTCGAAATCGCTAAAAATCGTACATCGCATTGCATCGCTTGCCCGCCAAAAACAAAGCATTTCCTAAAAAAAATTGACTAATAAATTGGACAAGAAGATCTCGGATTGGACAGACAAGTAAGCTCCAGATTAAGGTGCGGAAGATGCAGAAGGGAGTCAAGGACAAGGAGAACCGGGCGACCAATGCAGGTCCGGAGATCTTCGAGTTCAATCAACAACAGCAGCAGCAGCAACCCAATCCCGCGAAGGCGAATGAAGGTGAGTCCATGGGTGTTTCATTCCTGGGTTGGGCTTATCATTTTCTACAATTCCTAAGTCAAGGTGTAAGCCTACTTGAAGGGTATTAGGATTTGCGTTATGAATAATAATAGGAATAATAATTATCTAGTTCCCATACCCCATATAGTACTATTCTCGCATTATAGCTTTCAATATATACTTTTCTTTGTTTCTGATTAAAAATAAGTTAATTTGTAATAAATATATTCCGATTTAACTCAAACTAGGCGAATTCAGTGACGAAATTTCCAACTCAAACCCAACTAGTATGTGAAAGGGTGCATTTTTACTTCAAAACTCTTGAAATAAGTCATTAATCATTAAACATGACTTGATTTTCTTGACTTGATAGTTCTTCTTATAATTCTCACCTGGCTATGGTAGAGAAGCCATCAATCGTCCAAGCTCCCACGCTTTAAACTCTATCTAAACAAGAGTATGTTCATAAATCTAAAAATACTATACATCAAATCCCTTATTATAAAAAATATCAAAAATAAGTTCCTCCGCCCAACCAATTACCACGAAAGCCTTTATAAATAAAACGCTCCCGAAATATGGCCGGTATTTCTTGAGTTCCTTGTAGGTGCCTTTTCGTTTTTGGCTTTTAGTTGGCATTTGACGTACCTGACGCCTGACGTCCACCGTAAATAGTTGCAAAATTGTTTCTTTTTTTGGTGGCCCGTTCTATTTTCGGCCCAGCTCTAAATGCATATCAATAAACGGCAAAAACAAAGCACTTTGCCGCTCTGTTCTGGCTCCTGTCACTGTCTTGACTTGCCCCAATCGGGTGCGGGGAGATCAGGAGCCAGAGGGGGAGGGGCACCCATCGGATAGGCTTCACTGTACTGCGGGCGGCCGCAGCCGAGCAAAAAATTCTACACGAAACCATTGAGCAAACACAACAAGACTCAAAATAACAAAATGGAGAATAAAGTATTGAAGACGAATTATTGCATACTCTTCGGTAGGGATTTCAGAACCTAGACCTTAGGAATAAACTACGAATAGGTATCCCGTCCTGATGTCCTTTTTGAAATAGGCCCCAATACCCCCCTCAGTTAGGGCATCAGAAACAAAGGAGACGCAACCAATTGGTGAAGCAAAATGACAACACCGCGACATGCAAGCAAGTGCGAACGGGACGGAGGACGGAGCAAGGTTTTCCAGGGGTTAAGGATCGGGGATCGGTGGTGGTGGGCCACGGGTGGGGTGTTGCACCAAAGTGTTCGACCCGGCCTAATGACGCATTGCAGACAAAAACGATATGACACCGCATGGCAGTGGCTCCTCTGGGAGCGGGTACTGCGATTATTAATCAATATTCCGGTAATCGGGGGTTTCTATTTACGACTTGCGATTATTAATCAGCATAATTTATTTATAGTCGAGTATTATTAGATTTATGTCCCGAAAGAGTAACAAAAAGCTTAATTAAAATTACTGGGAATCACTTGATAGGCTCTTGCGTGGCACCACCACCACCATCACCACCGTCAAGTCATTGAGATTGAGCCGGCTTTAAGGACCTCTTCTCTAAGGACGTCCCGCCGCTGCCAGGGCGCTGTCAAATGTCAATAAGCCGACATCGTCTCCATCTCCGGCAAAAACAACTAAGCCCATAGAGCCATATAGTTGAAAAATTGGTGCCAAGCGGCCCATGCAAAAAAAAAAAAAGCCCACACAAGAATCGAGGGCCAGGAACAAAGAAATAGAAAATGTATATGAGAGCTGGGGCTGGGTAGCTCGCGATTGCCAAATCAGCCATTTTCCGGCTATTAAGTTGGCCAAAAATTCACATAAACACTCGGAATGGGAGTGCTTAAGTGCGGAATATTTGTGACAGTGATTTATGAAGGTGGGACAAGATGTGCCGCTTGAAATCTTGTCAGCACACAGAAATGTAAAGTCATTAAGTAATTAGGGACAAATATGCCAAAAAATTGTCTAAAATATATGAGTTTATTAAGAATTATGCAATAATTATCTCCTACACTAGCTCTTCTTATCTCTTAAATAACAACTATTTTCCCCACCGCCATTTTCTTTCTGGAAACTGGCTTCCCAACACTGTTCAAAGTCGCTCACGCGCCCGAAAAGTAGGCAACACAAAAATGGGCAGTGGGGAATGTGAAAGTGAGGCGGGCCGGGATGGAGGGGCCGGGGGAGAGGCTTCAAAAAACAGAAACTGACGGACCCGTATAACCATTTGTCCTGGCTCAAACGGGATTTAGCGAGCATATTTTTTATTATACACCACACATACCCCCCATATATGTTCATATTTATATATATATTTATATTTATTTTAAAATTGCAAAACAAATGCTTTGGGATTGGGTGCGGATGGTGGGGGGAGGACGGATAGGGAGGGGCGGAGGGAAGGGACTTGGGGAAGGACTTTGCTGCGCTGTTTATAGCCCATGTCGTGCGCAATTTATGTTAATCACAACGGAGTTGCAAAGGGGTAACAGTATAGGGGGCACTACACTCCTCCGCCTCCTCCTCCTACTTCTCTCCGTTCCGACCCGAGCCCCTATACCGCCCCTTTCACCTTACCACGCCCCCATTTTGCCGTGAGTATAGTAGGCCTACAACAATATAACGAAAAATATGTTGTTGTTTTTCTGTGTATTCTTTTAATACCCTTATCAAGGGGCACATTAGAGATACTGTACGGTGGGGATACTATGTAGAAAGATGTATTATAGGGAGATGCGTAATATCATAGTAATATATTAAAGAAAACTAAAAAATATGTAAAGTAAATCCTTTTTTTTTAAAACCCTTTTCTTTACTCCGAACGGCAAAGGAAAGTCAAAGCCCCCCTTAAGGGTATTCGAAAGTCCATGGTTCGAGCCGTGTCCCTCATGAATCTATTTTTTTTTTTTTGTGTTTCTTTTTGGTCGGTGCCTTGCACAAAGGCAACGCCGTGGCAGCAACAATTTTAATGCCGTGGTTTGCTGTGATTCGCAATTTCGCCAAAGGCAGTAGCAGTGGCAGTGGCAGTGGCAGCGGCAGAGACGGAGGCCGCCGCCGCCATTGTCGTCCGGATTGGTTTCGGAGCTTCAGTCAGCAGTTGCGCTAGCAGCTGAGTTGAGCCAGAAGCCCGAGCCTGAGCCCTAGCAGGAGAAGAGCCTGGATAATAGCCATAAACCGTCAGGATAGCTGGACAGGAGAACACGCGCGCGTCTCTGTCCACTCGCTACTTATCTTATCATAAATACGCTTTTTTTTCGAGTGTGTGCGTGCGCTGAGTCAGCGACTTTGCACTTGTGATGGCGCTGACAGCGACAGCAGCAGCGGCAGAGGAGCAAGTGGACCGGGAATGGGAGAAGGAGAGGCCCAAGGAGGGAAGTGTGAGGGAAGTTACAGCTTCCTTAAGCTGCCTGCTACGAAACTTGAGCTCAGCTTCGATGAGTCGACGTCGCTGCCCGCTCGCTCTCCTCAAGCCACTGCCCCTACGGTCGGGGGGCGGGGGAGCTACCGAAGATAACACGTCCAGCGAAAGATGCTACAGCAGCTGCAGCGACAGAGATAGCAACAACAATAGAAACACTCAAGATGACGAGGACGTTGGTGATGACGAGGACGAGGATGATGAGGAAGATGACGTCGATGACGATGAAGAGGGAGAGGGGGAGGAGGAAGGAGAAGCGGCTGAAGAAGCTGAGCTGGAAGCCCGAGTGGAAACGGAGGTGAAGAGAGAGGAAACCGTTAGCGTCAATGTGGTGAGAGCCAACTTCAAATGCAATGACATGGAATGCTCCCTCGTCCTCGGCGACTACGTGAATGGTGAGTGCCGTTACCGTTAGTTCGCCCCACTTTCTCTAGTTTTTTTTTTGTGTTGTTTTGTGGCACAACCACCATCATCGCGCGCCACTCAAGAAGTTTATTCAAACGTCGATGTCTGGATAATGAAGATTCAATTTTATGTGACGGCAGAGATAAAGTGAAATGGAAAGGAAACATGAAAGGCAAGGGGAGAGCCTGGAAAGAAACCAAGTTTCGAGGGCTGTAGAAAGTCCAGAACTTACAACAGAGCCACAAAATGTGGTGTTTATATTTATTTCCTTTCTTAAAGCTGATCGGAAGGGTTGAAGTTTAAAAAAAAGTGCCCTCTTAAGGGGAAATCGAACGGAAAAATAAAATTACGTATACGCAATGTTGTCAGAGAACCTTAAAAATGCCTAAAAATACTTGGATTCTGTATTTATTATTTTTTATTAGATATTAATACTTAAGAATGTATATGTACATATATATTAGTTATCATTTTGAGGAGCTGCAACATAATATTACGTATACGCAGAGTGGACAGACAGGTGGTAATGTTAGTTCGACTATAGGTGTTTCTAAAAATGAAGCCGTACTTGTCTTTAATTTAATCATAACAATTTCTTGGAAATATTATAAATAATAGTGGAATTTTGTATTTATTATGTACACACAGGTCGTATACGTGATTTTTTTCTTTAAAAATTACAAATATTAATATCAAAGGCTACATCTTAATGGTCCAAAATAACATTAAAGGCCTGATTTCTCCTCATCTCCCCTAGTAGGACCTATTCAGATCAATATTGATTAAAATCATCTAAGCATATAGCATATAGGAATACATGGCGTATACTTGATTTTTGAAAAAAATACTTGTTCGATAGAAGCAACCTTTCTTTTTGGATGAAACACTCATCGAATGTATAAATACACTTCACTTAATTTCCAACATCAAACTCAATCTCAAGAGCTTTGGACATCAAAGGAGACTAGAATATCGGGCGATATCCATCGGGAATATTATTTAGCAAGTTCATAATTCGCTTTTCACTACCAATTCATGTACATCGTTTATCTCTGTCACAATTATTAGACTGTTTCAAAATACGGATTCAAAAAAAACTGATTCGGATTCGGGTGATTTTATATTTTGTGTGAACAGAATCACATACACATGTCGGTGGCTGCCAAAATATGGCAAACGAAAACTTTTAATTGCAATTTGTTAATTTGCCCAAAGCAGCCAGCAAACGTATCTATATAGGAGGTACAGTGGAGCTTGCTCATGAGGAAGGAGTATTAATCATTTTAATGAAATTATGTATCTCAGCCTGTATCTTAGAACATTGTGAGATCTTGCCTTTAATATCTATGTATGATCCTTATAGCCAGTGCCTACTGTTTAAAGCCAAAGAGAGGTTGTGAAGGGGGCTGAAAGCTAATCGCTGGCACAATTCGATGATTGACGAGGGCCGAGCACTGCGGGTTGGTGCCCCAAGGAGGCGATTGGGGTGTCGAGGCAGAGGAATATCATGCGTTTACGGTTCGGTGAGAGAGTCTTCTTCTTTGTTTCAGTTTTCGGTTTTCGCCTTGGCAGTCACGGCGGCTTGCCAAAATAGAAAACACATAAATTGCACGATCAAGATCATTGCTGTAGCAGCTCCTCCTCCTCCTCCTCCTCCTCCTTCTTCTTCTTTCTTTTCTTTTGCATCCACTTCGATGACATAATCCCTATAGGCACAAAAACAAAATGGTGGACTAGCGGGCGGCGAAGATGAGGCGACTGATTAAAACTTTTCACAGCCATCTTCCCGCTCTTCCACTCTCTCTCTCTCTTCCTCTTTGACACCTGTTCGGTTTGTGTCCGCGTAGGCAGCTGACAGCTGCTGCTTCATCCACTCTCTTCACTCCCTCCCTCTTCCCTTTCCCAGTCGCAGCTGCTTTAGCTGTTGCTGCTACCTCTGCTGCTGCTGCTAATTCTGCTTCTACTTCTGCCTCTCCTCTGTCACTGTGGGAGCGACTTTGACAAATTTGTTTGGCGTTGGGGCTTGTGCTTTGCTTTTTCCTGGCACCTTTTACCGTATGGTTCTTTTTTTTTTTGGTCTGACCATCAAAAACAGCTGATCCAAGAGTTTGGACTAATTTGATTGATCAGCTGGATTTAGAGACAGAAAAAAGCTCTAGATATAGCTTTTTTTACAATTCGAAGCCTGCTTTAAATATAATAAACTATTAATAATTTAATCTTAAAATAAATATTAAGAAGACTTTCAAAAAGCTTGAAATAATGCCAATTTTTTGTTGCCTACTTAATGGGGCGCTTACAAAGCTCAAGCTTAGAGACCGATCTCGATACATTTTATATTTCATTAAAAATACCTCAAAAAAATGTATAATATTTAAAAAGCAAAGTTTTAAAAACAAGAAACCTTAAGAACAAGATTCCTTAAAATCCAAACTAAACAAATGGGGAGTGGTATTACCTGGCAGGTGAACTGCCCCACCTTCGGGCCGAGCAAACATTTGTTGCTCGTTAGAAATGTTATGCGAAGATTTGTTGTGGCAATGTGTGAGTGTCTGGGCCTCAACTTATTTTATTTCCATTTTTTTCACCTTTGGCGTAACCAAGGCTGGTTGCCTTTGGCTTTGTTTGAGCCATCGAATCGAATTCATGTTCACGGCATGCCTCGAACCGATGGAAGGGGCCTCGGAAGGCTTTTAGTTGGAATATACAGGCATACATACACATACATATGAGAGTGGCGGAAAGGAATAGGAACATAGGGACAGGGTGCATGGGCGTGTGGAGGACGACTACCTTGCACTTCCTTCGGAGCAGCACCACTGGCATTAGAGACAACGAAAAAAGGACGAAAATCGCAGAGAGTAAGAGAGAAGCTTTGTTTATTTGTTTATAACAGTCGCAGTGGAAATTCGAGTTGGCTCACAACGGCTCGAATTATATCGGTTGCCTGATGGCTGAGGAATTTGGTAAATCAGTAGTTATCATTTCTTAAAGCGGCACAATGCCAGAAGGGCCGAGCCGCTTCCGCTTCGAACCAAAAGGCCATTGAAAATCACGAAGGATTTCCTTCAAAAACCAAAGTAAAAAACAAAAGGAGATATAAGGACGGAAATGCCGCGGTTTGTTTTCGATTGATTGCATAAGGACGTGCAGGACCTGTGCAGAACTATTTGCATTTTTTCATGTGTGCCAAAACGCCAACCGAGTGAGTGACGAGAGTGAAATCAATCAACAATCTCTGTGCAAGTGCTCCTCCCACGTCAAACACACTCATCCGTGTAAATATTCGTACATATATGTGTTTGTATTGCATCGGCATCGGCATCGGCAACAGCAACAGCAACAGTCTGTTTGTCCTGCTGATATAATGTCGTAAGGATATACGGCAAAAGGAATATCATGGACTTTGGCGGCGGTCGGGTGCAGTTCCTGCAGGCCCAGCTGTTTCCTGTTTGCACTTTAACCACGTCCAGTGGAGGTAATGTCCATAGACTTAGTAGCTATTACTTACTTTCGTTTAATTAGTTTGTAGAGTCCTGTGGTAGAAATACAGATTGTCTAAGGGCACCTCGGTGTTGTTGTTCGTTGATGATAGATGATAGGTTCCACTGTACTACATAGTATCAGTATCAGTACCAGTATCGGGGAATCGTTGAGAATCGAATCGTTGCCAAAGAGTATCCTTGCTCCTCCCTCACCTCCTGTTTGGATAGATAAGTGCGGATAAATGGGAATTAGAATTAGCTGCAAAACGGTTTGTTGGGATTGATTTTACGAGTAGTTGCCACTTATGGCTGTCATGACAACCAGAGCCCCCCCACACACAAAATCATTAACACAGAAAATCGAGAATAGCAATTCGGAAATCGGTAATATCCTGTTGACAACGGCTCCTTAAGACTCACCACCACCACCTCTCTGGAAAGTGCTATTTGAACCCAATCGAGTTCACTGAATTGCGATTAACGTCATTCCACCTGCATAAATCACAGACAGGCCACAAGCCCCGGCCGAGGCAGTAAACTCATTATTGTTCATTCACTCCAGATATAGGGGTCTGATGACAGGGAACAGAACGAATATTATGGGGTATATAGATGGGGTAGGGAATTGGAATAGCCACAGTTTGGTGGCCCAAAATATATATGCATCTGGGTTAATGCAAATTATAATTAAAGACAATTAATTAGAGACGAAAACAAGGTCTTCATAGAAGTATCTTTTAAATAAAGCCTCGATAAATGCCTGGAGAAATGGCAACAAAGAGAAATGCTATTCGTAACAACGAATATTTATTAAATTTGTATTCATTTTCATGAAAATGGAAATGGAAAATGAAAAGTGCAACAATAACAAGTAAACAAAGAACACGAAGAACAAACAACGTCAAAAAATGCGGAATTGTGAAATATACTGCGCCTTCAGTAGATCTGAAGATCAGAAATTCCCGAGTGAGTCCCGAGTCTGAGGTCCTCAGAAGGCCTGCGAGGCATTGGCCGAATGCCTGCGATTGGGATAAACAAAATGCCATAAATATTACGAATAATAATACAATTTAAGTAAATAATATGCAAAGATTGCAATTAAGAACGATCGGCCTACAGCAGATACATAGATCTCTGGCTCTCGATCGCCGTCTGCATTTGAGCATAAAAATTTAATTAATGCTAAATTCCTGCAGTCTCTGTCGGCTTTGGCGTCAGCGGCAGCGACAGCGTCAGCGTCGACACCTGCGTTGGCGCAACAATTGAAAACAGAGAGAAAGCTTTCACTTTGTGGCTTTGTTATGAATGAAAGCGCATTTTGTTTGCCCTTCGGAGGTTTTTTGGCCAAAATATCATCGATTGCAGCAATGGGCCATGATTTTTAAGAACTTTTATTCAAAATACTAAATGGGATTCATAAATTTATACATTTTTAAACTTGAAACCTTTAAAGACATTCCGCAGTGTCATTAGAAAGCTTTGCAGAAATCCAAACGCAAACAGAGCATGTCTAAAATCAACAACAACTAATATGCACTTATGCAGGGCCATTGGGGGTGAGTGGCGGGTGGTGGTGGCTTCTGCGTTGGGTGGTGCAAGGTTGAGGTCAAGGCCGCCGCTTAAGCTTTGTCATTCCACTTGAACTGCAACTGCAAGTGTAGGGGCATTTAAAACAAAACAAAAACTACTCTCATTGGTTTTTCCAGTCTTAGGACAACGTGGCGTATGCTTTATATTTTATCTTGGAATTTAAACTTTGAAACTAAGAATAGGAAATAATGTTACTTATTTATATATTTACATATTGAAGGATTATTGAAAACACTGCGAATGCGTAATATTCTAGTTTGTACAAATTTTGAAGCATACTTTTTTGTAAGCTGTATATGATTAGGATTTTTAGCTTAAATTTCAAGACATTACGCATACTGGATGTTTTAAAAAAATAAAACAAATACAACCTTATGATCGCTAAATCGTCACACAGCTGTTTATTTTTCAAAGCTTAGAGCGAGAGCTTTGCAAAATAACCGTAAATAGCCAGCATTTGGCAGGATAACGGTTTCGGTTTTTCCTAAAACAGCTGAGCGCCAAGCTCGCGTCGGCAACGAAAGTGCAAAAGCTCGCTCATTCCCTACTCTCTCCCACTCTCGCTCGCTCTCAGTTTCGGAGGGGTTCCCTGCTCTTTCCCATTAAATAATATTCGCAGCCGCAGCGCAGTCGCCGCTGTCAGCGCTGAGGTGCACACGCATCGGAAACGACAGCAGCGGCGACGCAGGAACCGCTGTAGCAGCAGCAGTGGCTGTAGCAGTGGCTGCGGCAGAGACAGCCATTATTGAGAATTTCGCATTCGCTGGCGTTTTCTGATTTAGTCAACAACAAAACGCGCAACGGCAAACGACGACAGATACTCCCGAAACCCGAAATACCAAAAATTCTCAATTAGCCACAAATCAAAATTAAAAAAATTACAAAAAATTAAGATTAAGAAAGCTATTGAGTTTGAAAAGTAAGCGCGCAAAATTCGAATGGAAAACAAAATTTGCCAAATTCAATTATTTTTGCTTTGATTTTTTTTTAGTTTGGTTTATTCGAGTGCCACAAATTCTGAAAATCATTTGCCAAAAAATCAACAAAACAAAATCTAAATAAAATCCAACAACAAAAATCAACAAAAAAAAAAATCACCCAAAAACGAACAGCTGTGCGTGTGCCGCCCCCTCGTGCTCCTCTCCCCTGCCCAGCCACCCACTCGAATCTAGCGTCTTTTTTGTTTTCTTCGGATTTTTTCGAGATCACTTTTCGAGCTACAAATTCTGTAAAATCTGTGCCGGTAAGCCAACAACAACAACAACAACAAATGTCATGAATTCATTATAATTCAACATCATAAAAATAAGCACTTATCTGTGAAATATCCACAAAGTATATGGAAACATGTGTGTACACAATGTTTGGGCAAAACAAATATTTCTCATATGAATATGTTATTGTTTATATATGAGGAGAATATGAGAAGAATTGGGCCATAAATTAGTCAATTTTTGAATGCAAATTGGGATTTTTTTGTGTTTTTTATCAAATAAGTAAAAGTGCCAATAGTCAAAATTTGGCATACTTAAGGGAAAGTTTTTCTTTTATTTTCTCATCGAATAGAAGCATACGAAGCTGAGTAATCCGCGTGACAGGTTCCCAGAATAATTGGCAACAGATCCCCCGAAGAAGAAATCTGGGATAAGGTGGGACAAATACCTCTTAGTCAGTATTATATATAACGCTTATTGTATATAAAATTATTATATACTTTTTTTAGATATATATTATTTTTTCAAATGTGTAGAATAATTGCCGTTTTATGACTAAATAAACAAGTTATTATATTTCCAAGCCCTATCACCTGTCTTGGTTAAATCATCTCGCCATTATCCGACAAATTAATTTATAGAACATTTAACTTTTTGGCCATAAACTTGGTTACTTTGTATAAGTTTATATGGACAGATTCAAATTTGGCAGCTTAGGGTCATAATTCCACAAAAAAGAAGCTACAAACTATAAGCTATATTAATCGCCTTGACAGGATTCCAGGGAAGAAACTTTTCGGCTGGAATAAACCGAAAAAGATTTACTACAGAATCTAAACACGAAGAACCCCATCCCCCCTTGAAACCCCTTTGAAAAATTGCAATAAAAGAAGCCAATAAGGGGCAAACAAAAACTGGAAAAAAAGGAGGAAAATCTGCTTTTATGAGCTCATAAAAACAGACTTTTCAGCAGAGAGATGAGCGAATAGATGGGGAAAAACGACCAAAAATTAATCAACAAAATATGTTGCAGTGGCAACAAAAGAAAAGACAGAATATCTTTTTCACAAAAAAACAAAAACGCGAACTCGACTCCAAAGAAAAACCACCAAGACTCACCGCCCACCCGCCACGAGTATAAAACCCCACACATGGCAATTAATTGCTGTTGACGTTTTCTTGAGGCTAGAAGCCAAAAAAAAAAGGCGGCACAGATTCCCCGCTCATTTAGGCCAAATTAATGGCGATTTTTCGGGCCTACCCCCACACTCCCTCCTAAAAAACTTTGTGTTGCTCTGGAAAGGCAACAACAGAGACACAAACTTTCTCTGACAAATAGGTTTATATAATCGAAGGAGGCCTCGACTTTAGTACCATTTTCTACCTTTTCCATATATTTTACATATTAGTGCTGAAAACAATCGGTTCGAACAGTCTGTGGAATTAATACAAGTTTTATTTTGGCCTTTTTCGGTTCGGTTAGCTTCGCGGTCCAAAGTCTCAACCACAAATCACAAAGGGTTTTTATAAATTTTTAGAAAATAGTATTAAGGTTAAACGAAGTTCAAGACCACGAGAAGTAAGCAGAGACTATAACCCTATTTTCTATTTCAGGCTTCCTTGGCAGTTTCCTTTCGAAGGGTCTGAAAACCAACCAGCTGGTAGTGAACACGGATGAGAAGACCCTGCGACCCGTTGCTCGTTTGAAGGAGCCGCGCGATCTCTTCGCCCTGCCGAAGGACAAGGACAATGACTGCTCACAGCAGGCCCCCAGATGGCCGGTCGAGTGCCAGGTGAGTGTGAACGACAGGATCGATTCCTCGACTATCGAACTTCGAAGGGAAGGACGAGGTTAGCAGAAGGACCTCCTAAGGTGTCCTAGATTTGTGCAAACAGCAAAATAGGTGGCTTAGTTGGGGAAAAAGGAAGCGTTTCAATGCCTTTGACACGCACACCTTGTCTGTCAGGATGTCCCAGGACATGCGTGCCGCGCCTCATAAATATTAATGCACATAAAATCATGGGCGGGGACAGCGCAGATTACGAGGGGATGGATACAGTGCAGGATACAGGCAAGACTCCTTAGCTCAGCTCAGCGCAATGTAATCCTTACAAGTCCTGCCTATCCAGTATCGACTGTACCTTTTACACTAAATTTCCTCTATCTTGGGCTTATGTAGGTCAAATTGCAATAAAAGGTGCACACACTAGGCCACGCCCACCGTCCACAGCCCACCGCCCTCGCGCTTAACCCATGGCATGCGGTAAACGCTCGCCAAGTGCAATGAAAATCCTTTCGTTTCCGCTTTCCGCCTGTCTGACTTTTCCGCTGCCGTTTTTTTTTGCTTCTAGTTGGTTATTTATTTATTTATTTATTTTTTGTTGGCCTTTACCTTTTCGCCTAATTGTTGGCCAAGTCGTTAGCATGGTTAACAATCGATTTTATTTATTTTGTACTCGATTCGCATTCGATTCCCTGCCAAATTGTGTTGGGCAAATATTACACATTACCCATACGCCCCATTGGCTGAATGTCTGAATGGGAGAGTAGTGGATAGAATGGGTGGGGAAGGGGGGCAGAAAGCGGCCAAAGGTCAACAACAAAGTGGCCAACTGATTGATTAAACAAGGGGGCCGGCAGGGCAACAAAAAAAAGAGGTCTGGGGTGGCTGAAATGAATCAATTGGAGGTCAATTGTTGAGCAATTGAGCAGCTTGTTGTGGCGCAATTCGAATAAATCGAAAAACAAAGGAAGCCCATCCCATTTCCTTGTCAATTAACACACACACACACACACCCTGACTGAGTCCTTCAAGGGGGAGAGCCGAAGGATTTTTTGTGGCGAGCAAAAAGCCACATTTCAAAGTCCATTTACATTATTGATTGGCCACGATTTGCACATTTATTGCGTTCGAAAGTAATTAATTAAAAGTATTTAAGTGCTTTTCAAAATGGATTAAGTCAAATGCTATTTAAATCGAAAAAAAGAAAGGGGAAATGGTGGTAGAAAGACAGCCGTTTGTTCAGGTACATTATAGCTTTGGTAATTAGTCAGACGATCCTTTCCATTCCTTCTTAAAAACTAAAGACCATATTTAGAAGGATGTGTGCCAAATCACAACTAGATTCCCTTAAAATTGAGAGAGTAAGTTAGCTTGGAAACATTTTCGCGGACAGGCGGACATGGGAGATGATGCTCAACAATAAACATAAACTAAAATGTAAATTTAAATTTAAAGAAAAAAAGTTGAAAGCTCGAACTTACATTGCTTTTATTTAAATCCTGTTTGCTTTTTCACCTTCAACTTTTTGTTGATTTTTGTAAGGCTCCGGGCAATCCTTGCTCACATATACCCACACCCACCCACACCCACCTACCCATACACACCCACACATACACCCTCTTGAAAAGTTCTGCGAACTGTAAATGCAATTAAAAAAGAAGAAACAATAAGTCAGGAAAGTTTTTAGCCGAAAACGTCTTTGCTTCACTTTTTTGGCTCCCCTCCATTGGTCTGGCCATGACGTTCAGAATGCAAACACAAGTAAAAAGTGAAATTTCAAAAACGCCTTCAGTGTTTTCCGCTTTCCTTTTTTTTCTTGCCGCTTCTGCCACAGAGCACAGTCTGTAACAATGACACTGGCATTGGCAATGGCCATAAATAAAGAAAAAGTTTTCATTTGCAAAGGTAGCAGAGAGTTCCTTGGTCCGTGGGGGTAAAATAAGCAAGCTAATTAGTTCGTTTTTGGTAACACACCCATACAAAAATAAATAAATACTACAAACAAGTAAGCAAAAAAAAAACAGTGAAATGAGAATGATTACAACTGCCACAGATCCAACTGGGCATATGAGGCAGGGGAGGGGAAAGGATTGTTTCTGACACTGATATGTTTCAATTAAGCCCACATATACATGCAAATCCCTGTACGTGAGCCTCAGATTTGCATGTTTCCTGAAGTCCTGCGGAAACAATCGAAACAAATGGCTAAAAAGTGCATAAATTGTGACCTTTCTTTTTTGTACAGGTTAAAAAAATATTAGAAGTCTAGTTGTAGGGATTTTAAATAAAGATAGCTAGTAAAGGGGCTTTTAAAGGGTTTATTCTGTGAAATATCACTCATACGCAGTGTAGGTTGATAACTTTTATTTTAAAATTTACTCATACAAGGTGTAAGCCATTGAGACAAAAAAGCTAAGCTTACTTACAGTTTCCATCAAGAACATTAAGTATACGCCATGTACACCAACTAACCCATTAGATAATCCATATCATACCACTTTTCCCATCTATACTCCCACTGTGCCGAGTGACTTACATGTGTAAGCTCATCAGCGACTAAGCAAATAATCTGCTCAAGCTTGTGGGCAAAATTACAACACAACGAGACTAAAAACAGCAACAAACGACATCCAAGCCTTAACGGAGAAATCCACAAAAGAAATCACTGGGAAATACGAGAAGACCAGAGACTGACGGGAAAAGACCATTCGATTCCACCAACCCCCCTGGAGCCAAACAATGAATGTAGACATAACCGTAACCGTAACCGTAACTCTGACTGACATTCGCAAATTTTCCTGTCAAGGACACGAAACAAAACGATGAGAACTTCCCTGACGGGAAACATGTGTGCCATAGAATTGTAGTAATTGGGGAGTCCTTAGGGGACTAACAGGTGTGCCAACAATTACGAGGGTGGTTGGCCTCTTAAATCAAAATATATTTAATTGTTTCCAATTCCAATACTTGCCAGGTCATCGAGGAACGAATCACACACATTCCGTACGTGCCCCCAACACCGGAGCCCCTCAACGCTCCCACGGGAAACGAACTGAAGCCGCGTCCCGTCGGCGAGGAGAACGGCATCGTCGTCTTCAGCTATAGTCCGATCAGTGCGGTAAATTACGTGAGTATCCTCCCCAATATTACCAACTAGTATACTAAACATAACAACTCTATCGATTTCGATTTGAATTTTATAAATTTTTTTTAATTTCATAAAAACCTACTTTTTAAATATTTTAGTAGGTATACAAAGGGAACTAAACTATATTTTATCCTTGTTAAAAAACGGATAAATATTGCCAAAGATATAGCCCTCTTTCCCATTTTTTTAGGAGGAGGGCTCTGAAAAATATAAATAATAAAATTTTATCAAGGATCTTATTTCAGTTTCAAAAGAAATCTAATAAGATTCCTTTAAGATAATGCATCATAGGGCCATAGGAGGAAAACCCCATTTTCAAGGGATCCCATCAGGAAAAATGGACAAAAAATCTAAAAAATATTTTGTCTCAGGATTTTGATGTAGAATGATCCGAAATTGATCTAGAAATCGTTTAAGGTACTCCGCTTGAGAATCGGATGAGAATTGGGGGAGATATACCCATCACCGTGGGCCATAGAGGGGAAAACCCATTTTCAAGGGATCCCATCAGGGAAAATGGACAAAAAATCTAAAAAATATTTTGTGTCAGGATTTTGATGTAGAATGATGCGAAATTGATCTAGAAATCGTTTAAGGTACTCCGCTTGAGAATCGGATGAGAATTGGGGGAGATATAGCCATCACCGTGGGCCATAGAGGGGAAAACCCCATTTTCAAGGGATCCCATCACGAAAACTGGACAAAAAATCTTAAAAATATTTTGTGTCAGGATTTTGATGTAGAATGATGCGAAATTGATCTAGAAATCGTTTAAGGTACTCCGCTTGAGAATCGGATGAGAATTGGGGGAGATATAGCCATCACCGTGGGCCATAGAGGGGAAAACCCCATTTTCAAGGGATCCCATCAGGAAAAATGTACAAAAAATCTAAAAAATATTTTGTGTAGGGATTTTGATGTAGAATGATGCGAAATTGATCTAGAAATCGTTTAAGGTACTCCGCTTGAGAATCGGATGAGAATTGGGGGAGATATAGCCATCACCGTGGGCCATAGAGGGGAAAAGCCCATTTTCAAGGGATCCCATCAGGAAAAATGGACAAAAAATCTAATAAATATTTTGTGTAGGGATTTTGATGTAGAATGATCCGAAATTGATCTAGAAATCGTTTAAGGTACTCCGCTTGAGAATCGGATAAGAATTGGGGGAGATATAGCCATCACCGTGGGCCATAGAGGGGAAAACCCCATTTTCAAGGGATCCCATCACGAAAACTGGACAAAAAATCTTAAAAATATTTTGTGTCAGGATTTTGATGTAGAATGATGCGAAATTGATCTAGAAATCGTTTAAGGGGAGGGTAAGGTATTAAATTTTTTTTTTTGTAATTTTTTTTTTTATTTTTTAAATTGAATGCATAATATTTGAAGAATATTGTGTCAAAATTTCAAGTCAATTAAAGCAAAATTGACGAAGTTATTAGTTATTGACGAAGTTGCTTATAAACGTTTTACACTGGATTTTGTTGTGTTTAAAACTTTAAAGCGTTTTTCCCACAACTCACGTTTTCAAAGTCGGTGCCCCTCATAACTTCAAAACTACTGCACCGATCCTTTTGAAATTTTAAACACTATTTCTGTACATATTTTACGAGGTAACGCTGTCGAGTTTTTTTTTTTTTTTGGTCATAATTTTGATTTTGCAATGACAAATTAACCGATTTTTTCCCAAAAAATTGAGTTTTTCACTTCAAAGTCTTCGAAAAAATTAAAAAATTGCAATTTTTAAAAAAACCTTCACAGCGTTACCTGGGGCGAACTATTATCTAACGAATGAATTTTCATTTTTTGATTACAAATGATCCAGCACCGAGTTATGAGGGGCACCGAAATTCAACTTTTTTTGGCGACACGTCCGGAAAATTGCTACCATTGCCATATGTTTAAATATTTTTTTGTAAAAATTGGATAAAACATTGTTCTAATATCATACTTTAATATACCGTTGGTTGAATAAAAAAATTTTAACTGTGTCGTCAGGAAAAAAATCACAAAAACATGGCTTTTTTCGCATGATTTGACCTTACCCTCCCCTTAAGGTACTCCGCTTGAGAATCGGATGAGAATTGGGGGAGATATAGCCATCACCGTGGGCCATAGAGGGGAAAACCCCATTTTCAAGGGATCCCATCAGGAAAAATGGACAAAAAATCTAAAAAATATTTTGTGTAGGGATTTTGATGTAGAATGATGCGAAATTGATCTAGAAATCGTTTAAGGTACTCCGCTTGAGAATCGGATGAGAATTGGGGGAGATATAGCCATCACCGTGGGCCATAGAGGGGAAAAGCCCATTTTCAAGGGATCCCATCAGGAAAAATGGACACAAAATCTATAAATATTTTGTGTAGGGATTTTGATGTAGAATGATCCGAAATTGATCTAGAAATCGTTTAAGGTGCTCCGCTTGAGAATCGGATGAGAATTGGGGGAGATATAGCCATCACCGTGGGCCATAGAGGGGAAAAGCCCATTTTCAAGGGATCCCATCAGGAAAAATGGACACAAAATCTATAAATATTTTGTGTAGGGATTTTGATGTAGAATGATCCGAAATTGATCTAGAAATCGTTTAAGGTGCTCCGCTTGAGAATCGGATGAGAATTGGGGGAGATATAGCCATCACCGTGGGCCATAGAGGGGAAAAGCCCATTTTCAAGGGATCCCATCAGGAAAAATGGACAAAAAATCTAATAAATATTTTGTGTAGGGATTTTGATGTAGAATGATCCGAAATTGATCTAGAAATCGTTTAAGGTACTCCGCTTGAGAATCGGATGAGAATTGGGGGAGCTATAGCCATCACCGTGGGCCATAGAGGGGAAAAGCCCATTTTCAAGGGATCCCATCAGGAAAAATGGACAAAAAATCTAAAAAATATTTTGTGTCAGGATTTTGATGTAGAATGATGCGAAATTGATCTAGAAATCGTTTAAGGTACTCCGCTTGAGAATCGGATGAGAATTGGGGGAGATATAGCCATCACCGTGGGCCATAGAGGGGAAAACCCCATTTTTAAGGGATCCCATCAGGAAAAATGGACAAAAAATCTAATAAATATTTTGTCTCAGGATTTTGATGTAGAATGATGAGAAATTGATCTAGAAATCGTTTAAGGTACTCCGCTTGAGAATCGGATGAGAATTGGGGGAGATATAGCCATCACCGTGGGCCATAGAGGGGAAAAGCCCATTTTCAAGGGATCCCATCAGGAAAAATGGACAAAAAATCTAAAAAATATTTTGTGTCAGGATTTTGATGTAGAATGATCCGAAATTGATCTAGAAATCGTTTAAGGTGCTCCGCTTGAGAATCGGATGAGAATTGGGGGAGCTATAGCCATCACCGTGGGCCATACAGGGGAAAAGCCCATTTTCAAGGGATCGCATCAGGAAAAATGGACAAAAAATCTAAAAAATATTTTGTGTCAGGATTTTGATGTAGAATGATGCGAAATTGATCTAGAAATCGTTTAAGGTACTCCGCTTGAGAATCGGATGAGAATTGGGGGAGATATAGCCATCACCGTGGGCCATAGAGGGGAAAACCCCATTTTTAAGGGATCCCATCAGGAAAAATGGACAAAAAATCTAATAAATATTTTGTCTCAGGATTTTGATGTAGAATGATGAGAAATTGATCTAGAAATCGTTTAAGGTACTCCGCTTGAGAATCGGATGAGAATTGGGGGAGATATAGCCATCACCGTGGGCCATAGAGGGGAAAACCCCATTTTCAAGGGATCCCATCAGGAAAAATGGACAAAAAATCTAAAAAATATTTTGTGTCAGGATTTTGATGTAGAATGATCCGAAATTGATCTAGAAATCGTTTAAGGTGCTCCGCTTGAGAATCGGATGAGAATTGGGGGAGATATAGCCATCACCGTGGGCCATAGAGGGGAAAAGCCCATTTTCAAGGGATCCCATCAGGAAAAATGGACAAAAAATCTAAAAAATATTTTGTGTAGGGATTTTGATGTAGAATGATGCGAAATTGATCTAGAAATCGTTTAAGGTACTCCGCTTGAGAATCGGATGAGAATTGGGGGAGATATAGCCATCACCGTGGGCCATAGAGGGGAAAAGCCCATTTTCAAGGGATCCCATCAGGAAAAATGGACAAAAAATCTAATAAATATTTTGTCTCAGGATTTTGATGTAGAATGATGCGAAATTGATCTAGAAATCGTTTAAGGTGCTCCGCTTGAGAATCGGATGAGAATTGGGGGAGATATAGCCATCACCGTGGGCCATAGAGGGGAAAAGCCCATTTTCAAGGGATCCCATCAGGAAAAATGGACAAAAAATCTAATAAATATTTTGTCTCAGGATTTTGATGTAGAATGATGCGAAATTGATCTAGAAATCGTTTAAGGTGCTCCGCTTGAGAATCGGATGAGAATTGGGGGAGATATAGCCATCACCGTGGGCCATAGAGGGGAAAAGCCCATTTTCAAGGGATCCCATCAGGAAAAATGGACAAAAAATCTAATAAATATTTTGTCTCAGGATTTTGATGTAGAATGATGCGAAATTGATCTAGAAATCGTTTAAGGTACTCCGCTTGAGAATCGGATGAGAATTGGGGGAGATATAGCCATTACCGTGGGCCATAGAGGGGAAAAGCCCATTTTCAAGGGATCCCATCAGGAAAAATGGACAAAAAATCTAATAAATATTTTGTCTCAGGATTTTGATGTAGAATGATGCGAAATTGATCTAGAAATCGTTTAAGGTACTCCGCTTGAGAATCGGATGAGAATTGGGGGAGATATAGCCATCACCGTGGGCCATAGAGGGGAAAAGCCCATTTTCAAGGGATCCCATCAGGAAAAATGGACAAAAAATCTAATAAATATTTTGTCTCAGGATTTTGATGTAGAATGATCCGAAATTGATCTAGAAATCGTTTAAGGTACTCCGCTTGAGAATCGGATGAGAATTGGGGGAGATATACCCATCACCGTGGGCCATAGAGGGGAAAAGCCCATTTTCAAGGGATCCCATCAGGAAAAATGGACAAAAAATCTAAAAAATATTTTGTGTAGGGATTTTGATGTAGAATGATCCGAAATTGATCTAGAAATCGTTTAAGGTACTCCGCTTGAGAATTGGGGGAGATATACCCATCACCGTGGGCCATAGAGGGGAAAAGCCCATTTTCAAGGGATCCCATCAGGAAAAATGGACAAAAAATCTAAAAAATATTTTGTGTAGGGATTTTGATGTAGAATGATGCGAAATTGATCTAGAAATCGTTTAAGGTACTCCGCTTGAGAATCGGATGAGAATTGGGGGAGATATAGCCATCACCGTGGGCCATAGAGGGGAAAAGCCCATTTTCAAGGGATCCCATCAGGAAAAATGGACAAAAAATCTAAAAAATATTTTGTGTAGGGATTTTGATGTAGAATGATGCGAAATTGATCTAGAAATCGTTTAAGGTACTCCGCTTGAGAATCGGATGAGAATTGGGGGAGATATAGCCATCACCGTGGGCCATAGAGGGGAAAACCCCATTTTCAAGGGATCCCATCAGGAAAAATGGACAAAAAATCTAAAAAATATTTTTGTGTAGGGATTTTGATGTAGAATGATGCGAAATTGATCTAGAAATCGTTTAAGGTACTCCGCTTGAGAATCGGATGAGAATTGGGGGAGATATAGCCATCACCGTGGGCCATAGAGGGGAAAAGCCCATTTTCAAGGGATCCCATCAGGAAAAATGGACAAAAAATCTAAAAAATATTTTGTGTAGGGATTTGGATGTAGAATGATGCGAAATTGATCTAGAAATCGTTTAAGGTACTCCGCTTGAGAATCGAATGAGAATTGGGGGAGATATAGCCATCACCGTGGGCCATAGAGGGGAAAACCCCATTCAAGGGATCCCATCAGGACAAATGGACAAAAAATCTAAAAAATATTTTGTCCCACGATTTTGATGCAGAATGGTGGGAAATTGATATAGAAGTCGTTTGAGGTACTCCGCTTGAGAATCGGCTGAGAATTGGGGATGATATAGCCATCACCGTGGGCCATAGAGGGGAAACCCCCATTTTTTCAAACAATCTATTGCAAATCGAAATCGATATAGTTTCCTTACCCATACTGACCCTTTGCACTTTGCACTTGCACCTCAGCCAGTGACATGGGCGGGTGTAGGAGGGGGTGAGACCCGCTACTAACAAACTAAGAGTCTGGGGAGAATTTTCAATAAAAACCAACCTCACACAACGCACAGGCAAAGCCCAAGGTGAAGAAGGAGGAGGATGAATCGAGCGACGAGTCGGACTACTCCTCGGACTCCCGCTTGGACTCCACGCCCCCCAGCCGGGCCACGCCCATGCGATTGGCGGGGGGCGGGGGCTGTGCCCGCGGCAAGATCAACAGCGTGTCCAAGATGATCCACAATGTGGACAATCGGTCAACCAGTGCCTCATTGGACGACAACGATGACTACGACGATGAGGAGTACGACACCAGTGGCGGTGGAGGGGGTGAGGCCAGGGAAAAGGCCATGATCAAGGATCTCATCGAGGCGAAGAAGAAGCGCTACCAGGAGGAGTCGGGCATGACGGCCAGGAACTCGCGGGCGGGCAGCCGCTCGGACGCCAGCAAGGATCCCAGCGACATCGACAACATCTGGAAGAACAACACCAGCGAGTACAAGCCCGCCTCGCCGCGCTACATCCTCAGCCAGTTTGGCAAGAACGTGGTCATCGACCAGATTCTGGATAACGACGATCCCTCACAGACGAACGCCGGCGGCGGAGCCGGATCCGGATCCCAAAAGGTATCAACCCAGTTCGCGGTTACCCCCGTCAAGTTGCCCAAATCGAACATAGCCCGCTTGGAGGTGGCCTTCGAGCGGAGCACCCGGGAAACGGGTGTCTCCCCCTCGTCCTCGGGCGGACAGACCCAGTCCCGGAAGAGTAAGCGCGGGGGGGCCATAACGATGGGCAATGAAAACGATGGTCCCGGTGACAGCAGCACCGAGGAGACCAGCAGCTCCAGTCTCGGGGAGGACGAGGAGGACGACGAAGACGATGACGACGACGACGAGGAGTTGGGCGAGACCGACACGGAGGATTCCGGTAGCGGTGAGACGGTCTGCCAGGCCGAACCTATTACCGATTCCATCCATTCCGCCGGCGCAGTAGGCTTCTCGCCCAGGCTGGCGGGCGGGGCGGAAAAACGCACCTGTTCCGGTTCGGTGTCGGATACCGAGACTCTGGTGGGGGACGAGACCAGGAGCAGGCTAGCACGTAAGCGAAAGGGGTTTGGACTAGGGAGTAGTAGTAGAAAAGAATGAAAGCTTTCTTGGTAGGTTTGGTAGCTCTTACGAAGCCGCCAAGAAAGTTATCCAAATAACAGAGAGACCTTATCTGATATATAACCTACCCACAGCCGGGAGTCCCCACCATGCCGGAATGACGGCGGTAGCGACTCAGTCGAGGATGCGCCAGCCGCAGGGACGTGCCCCCAACCGGGCAGTACCCTACACGCATGCGGCCACAGTGGCAGCAGCTGCGGCCTCGGCGGCGGCCAGAAACCGGCATCGCGGCGTAGAAAGCTTCCAGGGTTCGCTGATTCAAGACCAAGATTCAAGAGTAGCTGGCGGCGGGGGCCTGGGGGGTGCCGCTAGCTATAGCTCAAGCACCGGCACCGCCACCACCACCAGCACCGTTGGCACCTCCACATCGGGTGGGGGCAGTTACGTGGGGAGCAGCGTTTTCCGGCTGAGCAAGGAGCAGCTGCCGCCAGGACTGAATCCGATAGCCAGCCAGGAAACGACTGGAACGACAACCACGACCAGTACTAACCAGGAGACGATCACCTCGTCACAATCTTTTCTCTCCTCCGACTTTCCCCAAGCACAGTTCAGCCGATCGGCGGTGGGCGGGGCCCGGTTCGTCACCAACTGCCATCCGATGAATCCCGAGGAGTACGACGGCCTGGAGTTCGAGTCGCGCTTCGAGAGCGGCAACCTGGCCAAGGCGGTGCAGATCACGCCCACCTACTACGAGCTCTACCTGCGTCCCGATCTCTACACCAGCCGGTCGAAGCAGTGGTTCTACTTCCGCGTCCGGCGCACCCGCCGCAAGATGCTCTACCGCTTCTCCATCGTGAATCTGGTCAAGTCCGACAGCCTCTACAACGACGGCATGCAGCCGGTGATGTACTCGACGTTGGGAGCCAAAGAGAAGAGCGAAGGCTGGCGGCGATGCGGCGACAACATCTGCTACTATCGCAACGACGACGAGTAAGTAGTGACCGGCTCATCCTTGATCCTTTGACACATGCCCTCCATCCCTTGAACAGGAGTGCCGGGAATAGCGCCAACGAGGAGGAGGAGGACAACTCGACCTACACACTAACCTTCACCATTGAGTTCGAGCACGACGACGACACGGTGTTCTTCGCGCACAGCTACCCGTACACCTACAGCGACCTGCAGGACTACCTCATGGAGATCCAACGCCATCCGGTCAAGTCCAAGTTCTGCAAGCTGCGCCTCCTCTGCCGCACCCTGGCGGGCAACAACGTGTACTATCTGACGGTCACAGCGCCCTCTAGCAACGAGGAGAACATGCGGGTATTATCCTTAAACGTTATCCTTCTGCAAAGAAGCCTTTATGGAATAGCTTTCCCATTTCCAGCGAAAAAAATCGATTGTGGTGTCGGCGAGAGTTCATCCCAGCGAGACGCCGGCGTCATGGATGATGAAGGGCCTCATGGACTTCATCACCGGCGACACAACGGTGGCCAAGCGACTGCGCCACAAGTTCATTTTCAAGCTGGTGCCGATGCTGAATCCCGACGGAGTCATCGTGGGCAACACCCGAAACTCGCTGACCGGCAAGGACCTCAACCGCCAGTACCGCACGGTCATCCGGGAGACATATCCATCCATTTGGTATACCAAAGCCATGATTAGAAGGTGAGTGAGTGGTACCCAGTTCGTCCATAGATGATAATCCTTGTAACCAACTAACCCACTAGACTGATTGAGGAATGCGGCGTGGCCATGTACTGTGATATGCACGCACACTCACGCAAGCACAACATATTCATATATGGCTGTGAGAACAAGCGCAACCCAGAGAAGAAGCTCACCGAGCAGGTCTTTCCCCTGATGTTGCACAAGAACAGCGCGGATCGGGTGAGTATCTGAGTTACAGAGTCGCTGACTTCTTTCTAATCTTGTATCTGCTCCCGTTCAAGTTCTCGTTTGAGAGCTGCAAGTTCAAGATCCAGCGCAGCAAGGAGGGCACCGGCCGCATTGTGGTCTGGATGCTGGGCATCACCAATAGCTATACGATCGAGGCCTCCTTCGGCGGCTCCTCCCTGGGATCGCGTAAGGGGACACACTTTAACACGCAGGTGAGTCACCAGCAGCCTGGCGCCGCCTTCAATCTCCTCCTGCAACCTCGAATCTTTGCAGGACTACGAGCACATGGGACGAGCATTTTGTGAGACACTGTTGGACTACTGCGATGAGAACCCGAACAAAGTAAAGCGGCACGCAAAGTTGTTTAGACAAATCAAAAAGATAAGAAAACGCGAGAAACGCGAACAGAAAGCATTGAAATTACAGAAAATGGCCGATCAGGGATGTATAATGAACGACAAACTGAAAGTGAAACGTTCTGTGGAGAAGAGTGTCTCCTAGGAAGGTTCCACCGTCACCGTCACCGTCCCGTCACCGCCACAGCCACCGCCACCAAACGCCAAACTCACACAACTCCAAAGAACACGCACACGCCTCGACCCTGTCGTTATCTCGTTATCTTTGTTATCGTTAATCGTAATAATCGTTATTTGTAATCGAAACGTAAATGTAATCGCCGTTGCCTGATCCTGAACAAGTGGCGCTGCTGTGCTGAACCAAAGTCCATCATCGTCCCAAGTCCCCAAAAAAGAAACAAACACGATACTTGACACGATTATCCCAAGGCCAGAGCCACAGATCTACATATATGACGGAGATACGGGGCTGTAGCCACGAATATCTGGACATATGTCGTCTGAATATGTTGCGGCATTAAGTTGAATGAAATTTGAATGCTGTCTATTTGCGCGTATCGCAGTTTTTCTAATGTTTTTGTAGAGCCCGATTGCGTGGATAGTTTCCGATGACCCACCCGGACATACCATCCACGCAACGGGTCCTTAGCTTATGTATACCTATAGTACCTACACCCCACTCTGAAAACGCACCCAAGTATCTAGATATTGAGACACAGCCGCAGCACAGCATCGCCGGGCACCCGATCGCTATATACATAGATTACTTTTATTTTAGTTACTCTAACTATAGTTCTGTAAGCGCGTTTCTTTCGATGTTGATAGTCCTAAGCGTAACTATTATTACTATTATAACCGAAGAATATTATTTGTTTTTAAATAAATTCCATATCTATTGATTTCGATATTGATTTTGGAGAAGTAGTCTCTATATATTCTTTCTTTGAAATGCCCTGCTTATCACAATCGCATGCTTGTTAAACCCTGCTTCTTTGTACAAACACCTCTATGGTACACTTTTACTTTGAATTTTTATATTTAATATTTAATTTATTTATTTTTGCCAGTGTATGATTTTTCACTAATCCAAATGCATTAACATTTACAATAGATTTTAAATTTACTCAAACAACAGGACCGACTACGATCCAAAATCATCGAAAGACTGATGCGAGAAGGCTCTAGTGCCGACGAGCCACTAAATATACCTTTGTCTGATTACTCAAGGTGGGTTGGTCCTAAGCCGATTCTTGGCTAGATCAAGGTCCTTTGTATAGAAACCCATGTCCTCGTGTTTCCCACTAACTTTTGTTTTACTAACCAAACTGACCAATCTCTTCCATTAGCGACGAGGGCAATTGCAGCTCGAGCTCTGATAACGAGGGCAAGCACTCTATAACCGCCTCCGATTTGGAGGGTCCTTGTTGTGCCCCCACCCGAGCGCCGCCCAGTTCGCCAGAGGTCATCCACGAGATACGCAAGGTGAGGTCCCTTCAAACATTATTATAAACCATTCTATGCGGCTTGATATCCATCCGACCTATAACCCCCTCATACTTCAAATACCTGCCGCATAAAATGAGTTTTCCAAAGCACTCTCTGCACCGCACTTGCACCCATCTTGAATCCCTTTCGTCCTGCCCCTCGACCCCCAGTTCCGCATGCGACGCATGCGCAAAGTGATGCACGAGCTGGACAGGATCTACTTCACACCCCTGTTCCAACGCAAGTTCAAAACGCTGACTTCACTGAAACGTCGGCGCCACAAGCTGGGCTGCAAGACGGCAGTGCCGCCCAAGCGCCTAAAAGCTGGCGCCACTGGAGCTGGAGATGCCGCGCCAGGTGGACCAGCCACACCCGGGGGTGACCCGGGGGCAGCCCAGCCGCAGGCTCAGCAGCAGCAGCTGCCACCGCCACAGCAATCCCAACTGCAACTGCGAAAGCAGCTGGGCGTGAGACCGCCGCCGGCGAAGAGAACCCACCAAATGGTGACCATGGCCAGTTCAGAGAGTTCCGACAGCGGGGACTCGGACTCGGAGTCTCAGCGGGACCAGGACTCCAGTGCCAGCACCAATGTCAGTGCCATCAGTGGCGGGGTGGAGGTGAAGCGAAAGCTCAAGGCCGCCGTGGCAAAGAAGTCGGCCAAGAGGAAGAAGTTCATGCCCATCGAGAAGAAGAAGGTGGTGGTCAACCAGAAGCTCCATGTGGACCGCAACTTCCGGCTGTGGCTGGCCAATCGTCGAATCTACATCTATCGGCGTAAAAAGATGGCAAGTATCCGGGGGGGACTCTCATAGAGTACTCGACGAGACTTATTTTTTGAATAGGCCGACTTGGAATCCAATTTTTGAGGCAATCCTCTCTAGAAATATTCAGAAAATAGATTAGAAAGCTCACTACCATTCACTGCCAGTGCACTAATAAACCACACACCCTCCTGGAATCTCCCTTCCCCCACTAATCGTGTAGACTATGCAGACGCGTCGCACCCGCGTGAGGAACAAGCCGCCGAAGAAACGCGGCGAGGTGGTCCGCACCACCCTGGACTTGCCCACCACGGATCCGGGCTCGGATCTGCACTTCTCCACCGACGACGAGGAGCACTCGCCGGCATCCGGACACAATGGCTACGGAGCAGTGGCTCCTCTCCGGCACACCCTGCTGCAGAGCGATCTCCAGCGACGCTACATCGAGGAGATTGGCGACACGGTCGTCCAGAAGCCGAAGCCGGCGAACATGCCGCCAGAGCTGATTGTGACCACGCCCTCGAAGAGCGGCACGCCGGGCGGTGGAAAGAAACTGGATGTCTACAAACTGACGCCGCGCACGGCCCCCGAACTGGAGATGGGCGGAGGAGGCGGTGGCCACCACATGTCCACCATATTGCACCGACAAGGCGGTGGCGGCGCAGCGGGCGGCACTTCGGCCCGACGCACCTACTCCTGGCACAACCTCGACCAGCAGGACATACCCAGTGGCAGTGGAGGTCAGAGCAAGGCCAACTTCTTCATGGGCGGCGACGCCAAGCCCACCATGAAGGCGATGCCCAAGCCGCCGCCCAGAAGGTGAGTGAGACACCCTAATCCCAATGTAGTAATCCTAACCCTGTCACTTTTAGGAGCGTTCCGAGCAACTTCATCCCCCAGCGACATGGCGCCAACGGGCCCAGTGCCGATGACCTGCAGCTGAAGCTGTCGCTCAAGAAGAAGGTCTGGACGGGAGCACATGGAGAGCCGGACGGACGTCCGCTTGCCTGGTACAAGGGGCACTCGATACCCGGACCTCAGATGCAAGCTCCCAACGCAGCTGCGGCCGGAATTCGCAGCGCCGGAGGCGGAGGACACGTGGGCAGTGGCCATGGCAGGAGTATGTACACCGCCAGTGGCCGGGAGGCGGCAGCAGTGGCAGCTGCCTCCGGAGGAATGGCCATGGGCGTGCCGCCGGCATTTATGGGAGCGCCACGCAAGCCCCGGAAACTGGAGCAAGTGGATCTGTTCAAGTAAACCAATACCTCAGTCTTTTTAGTCGAAAACTTTCACGAAATCCTTCCCGCAGTGCCTGTTCCCAGAAGCTGCTTCTGTGGCAGCAGCAGGAGGAGACGAAGCGCAGCCACCCGCATCCGCCCCAGCGCCTGATGAAAGTCGAGGATCAGCAGCAACAGCACCAGCACCACCAGCGCGAACGAGAGCGAGAACGCGAGCAGCACCAGCGGGACATGATGCGGGCCTTCAAGCCGATGCAATTGTCCAAGAAATCACTGGCCCAGGGCCATGCCAAGGGCCTGCAACAGGGCATGGTGGGCGAGTCGGGCGGCAAGGTGAAGCGCAAGTCCAGCAGCCTGATGAAGATAGCAGAGACCACGCAGCTGGTGACCCGGTTCGCCCGAAATCGCAGCAGTGCTGGAGGCTCCGCCGTTCAGCAGCAACAACAGCAAGGGCAGCAGTCCCAAGTCCAAGTGCACCAGCAGAGGATTATGTTCAAGGGCGGCGCCGGAGGCGCCATGAGCGGACGAATGCATTCCGCCGGAGTGCTGGGCGGAGGCGGAGGTGGAGTACGGGCTCCGAATAAATTCAAAACAGGAGGCCTGGTAATCACGGCTGTCCAACAGCCGTCCAATGTACCCGGCGGCAGTTCCCGACGGATGCGGAATGCTGCCGGCCTACATGCCAAGAGCAGTACGGGGATCGTGGGATCCGGTTCCGGGTCCGGAACAATGCATTTCCAAACAACGCGAGGTGGTGGCGGCACCATGGTTCAGGCCAACAAATCCTCCACTGGCATCACCCTGGACACCGTCAACCTCGTCCGCAAGGTGAAGACCAAGCTGAAGAAGCGCAAATCCCGGACTCTGTCCACCGGAGCCCCCAAGTAAACCTATCCAGATCCCGTCCAGATCAGTGCTGCTACCAAGTCGGCTCGCATATTCTAATTCTTGTTTCCGGTCCAGTTTTGAGTTTCAAAATTGTGTAGCCATCGAAGGATTTTTACCGCTAGATCCTTTGGTCTGATCTGATATCTTATCCCAAGTAACAACGAGTAACAAATCCCCTCGCCCTCACACGTTTTGGTTGCGATTTTAAACCGAAAACGAAAACGAGATCAAAATTTTAGTCCAATTTCCTAGGCATGGCAAAAAGGAATAGCAAAATTATCTAAATAATTCATTTAACTATGTGGATATATGTATAATCTGTAGCAGTACGCATATCGTACGTAATCGTGTTTCCTGTAATCCCTCAATCTCTGTACCTATACAGTTAATCCCTAAAATAATGTTTAAAATCCAAACGAGAGTGCGGTGTATTTTTTTTTGTCGGCGGTGTGCCCCGCAGGATGAACTTTTTCTATTGAGATTTGCAATAAAAAGAAATGATGATTAATAAATGAGCACTTCGATTGTGTGATGTATAGGAGGAGGCACATCAAATTCCAACGGGGTGATTGGTAAATAAATAATGCTGACCACTGACCGAAAAATCAATTACGCACATGTCCGGCAATTGTTGCGAGCCACAACCAACGACATAAACACGGCAATGCAATGGGGGTTTCGGTGATACATACCTAGCCTGTTCCTATATCCTTTCCCGATCCTTGCACAAGTCACGCCGCAGCTGAACATTCACTTCACCGCTCAGAAATCACCGAAAAGTTTAAACTTTGGCGAAAGTAAACAAAAAGTGTTGCCCAATTGTGACCTCTAGTGATGGCAGCGCGCCAAGCGTCAAGCTTTCGATAGACGGCACATTCGCGTATCGATGGTGCTATCGATAAGTCGATGCTTTAAGCCTAAATTTAAATTTGATTGGTTAACAATATTATTTATAATTTTTATTATATTATAGGATTTAATAATTTTGAAGATCCCTTCAATTTAATTTCTTGAAAAGTATTAGCCATTTTATTTTTGGGTTATGTTTATTTTGGAATGCTACGCCATAAGCGCAATTGTTGAATTGATTTATTTTATTCGTTATATACCCAAGCCATTATGCTATATTAAACTACGTACACATGCATGCGAGACGTGTGTGTGTCTGTGTCCGGATCTGTTTCAGTGTGTATATATACTGGTTAAGTGTTATGTCCTGGTCGCCTCCTCCTCCTGATCCGGATCCTAATCCTTATAACGTCTTAAACGAACTTGTATTTGTTCCTGCGGGCGGGGAAGCAGCATTGATTTAACTAAAGCTACGAAAACTACGAATAAATAGAGTACACGCAAGGCTAAAACGATAAAACGAAAGAAAAAAAAACCGTCGACGAACGAAACGAAATTCAATGGAGACCGAGACGTCTACCGTCTGGATTTAAACGTTGACGGCGTTCTGGAGTGCCGTCTTGTCGTCCACGATAATGTTGGCCGCCGTGGTGGTCGGATTGGAGCTGAGCAGCTGCTTGGTGGAGGAGCTCGAGGAGTAGCTGTCGCTTGAGCTGCGGGTGGAGGCCGAGTTTCCACTAATCGGGCTGTCCAGCATATCTGAAAACCCCAGGGAAAGGTCACACACTATTTAGGTAACTTTGAAGAATCAAAGCTCACCTGGCAAAGAGCTGACATTGTTGGATTTAAGATCCACAACGGTGGCCACAGATCCAGATCCGGAGCCCAACATGTTGCCCACAGAGGTGGACTTCTTGTGCAGGTTCTTCTTCATGGCGCTGCTGAAGCCCACAACGACTCCGGTGCCACCTGTACCGGACGATGCACCCACCACTGCGGCGCTTCTGCCTGAGCCCAGCCCCCCGCTGGTAGTTAGTCCGGCACCCAGCGGATCGCCACTCTTGGCCCGCTCTGCGGGGCACAGTGGACTGAGTATGGAGTTCTGAGTGTCCTCGGGCGTATAATAATCTGAATCTTCTGCGGTCGGTTCGTTGGACGAAGCTCCGCCGCTCAGTTCCGGCCTGGCTTTGTTGCGCTTTAGCGAGGAGCCTTTCTTGGAAGTAGTTTCCTCCACCAGGCCATCGCCGGCTCCACTTTTTTCGCCATCATCGGCATCCAAGCAGGCCACCACTTGCTTCAAGGACTTGCTGGACATGTTCTTGCTCTTGCTTCCTGGCGAGAGCAGCGGTGACAACTTCTCGTTCTCGCTGTCCACATCGTCGTCGGTGCCAGCGGATCCATCGCCTCCGGACCCGGCCTGAGACCTGGAATACTTTCGCTCGTTGACAATCTGCAGCTTATCCTGTTTGGACTCCGGCGATGTGGGTGCTCCCAATGTGGGCGACGTGCACGTTCCGGCCGTGGACTTTTTGGGATCGCTCTCGATCTCCACGACGGAAAGAGCCGAGCATCCATTGCTGCCTCCTCCGCCAGACTGATTGGTAATGGTGCCCACCTCACTAGTCGAGGTGCAGGTGGAGGCGTTCTTCTTGATTTTGGGCCTTCGCTGGCTGCTGGACTTGATGGGCGAGGTGGCCTTGATGTCGTTGCTGGTCATCGTGGAGGCGGCCACTGTTGCGGAGTCGACAGTGTCTAGCTCACTGGCCCTACAAATGAATCATTAGTACCCGCTGAACCACTTATTCAGCTAATCTTACCTGGCTCTGGCCACATATTGTGGCGGTCCATTTAGCGCCTCGATGAGCGACACGGGAACGTAGCCAGGAGGCACATCCACCGGAGCCGGTTCCCCGCCTGTCGATGTGGGCGTGTTCTGGTGCAAGACGTGCGTACTGATGCCCTTCTGCACCGCGCGGATCTGAAGGAGAGCCCGGAACGGAGCCCGGCAGATGGGGCAGTTGTTGGCCTGATAGCGGAGGGAATCCGCACAGGAATTGCACAGACAGAGATGCCGACAGGGCAGTATCAGGGTGTCACGGGTCTCGCTCATGCAGATGACGCACTCGCTGCCGTGGTCGTCGATCTCCTCGTCCATTGAGTTCTTGTTCACGGCCTTGTTTTCGATGCCGTAGATTTCCTGCAGCAGGTAGCACAAGCCATCCACGAAGATCTTCTGCTTGAGGGCACGCAGCGAGTAGCTACCGCTCTCCGGATGATGGTCAATCACACAGATGGTGGTGTGCGACTGCCTGCACTCGTCGCTGCCCTCCTCGACGACGCAATGAATGGCCACCGGATACTGCTCCCTCCCGGGGCTATAGCCGAGCTCATCCTCCGGCATCTGTTGCGGATTAAAGATGTGGCCCGGCTGTGAGAAGCACTGGTTTATCCCCTTCTCGTAGTGATACGTCTCCGAGGTGAGACCCTCGCGGGGCACCAGGGTGACTCCACTTGGACTGACATCCTCAGAGCAGAAATAGTAAATGGTGATGGCGCACTTGGCGTCCGAATCAAAGGTAAACTCAATATTATAGGTGCTGGGTGGCGGGGGAGCTGCCGAATCGCTGTCACTACTTAGGTTCATGGAGCAGAGAACATTTCCGTCCACATCCTCGATGGTTACATTCGTCTTGTCCTTC
This sequence comes from Drosophila pseudoananassae pseudoananassae, assembly GCA_018153035.1. Classification (NCBI taxonomy): domain Eukaryota; kingdom Metazoa; phylum Arthropoda; class Insecta; order Diptera; family Drosophilidae; genus Drosophila; species Drosophila pseudoananassae. The sequence goes on along the minus strand of JAECXR010000023.1, from coordinate 537,376 downwards.
TCCTTTTCCTTTTCCTTTTCCTTTTCCTTCTCCTTGTCTTTCTCCTTCTCCTTTTCTTTCTCCTTCTCTACATCCTTCCTCCTGGGCTTCTCCTGCAGATTGATCTTCTTGTCGTTGGGAATGCGCACGAAGCGTACGGATTCCTTGCGTATGTTAACCAGGCTCTTCAAGGTCTTCGTGGGTTCGTTGGCCTGGGGCGGGGGGTAGGGGAAGGCAGTGGGTCGGTTCCCAAGGAAATTTAAGTCCGCATTCTCCCCAAACAGATACGACTCCGGTTGGGGCGTGTCAAATCGCTCACCGCCCATGATAAAGTGACTCCCGAAGAAGTTACCCATCCGAGGTGGATATTTGTAGGCATGGTTAGCGCTCGGATCCGCCTCCTCCACCGCTGCGTTCTGCCTGCTCACAAAGTTTCCCATTCCGGGCAACGGATTACGGTTCACTGAGAGCTCCCCTTTTTTGTTTTCCCAACTATTTTCCCTTCTTTCCTACTTGGTTTTCTTTTCTTTATTCTCTTTTGCTTTCCTTTTGCGATAACGAGTGGTGGGTCAGCTGCGATAACACCTTTTCTCAATTCTTGTTGACAAATATCGATAACACAGATTTTTGAAGACAATACACTGAAATAAAAACTTACTAACACAAGTTTCGTTTGCGATGCTCGAAAATTTAAAAATAATGAGAATTAGAATATTTTAGAATTTAAATATTCAATACCATTTATTACCTGGTAATACCTTGTACCATTTAAACTAACGAAAGTGGCAACTCGATAAATAAATCGGTTTAATGGCAACACGGTTAGCTGTCGTCTTCGGGCACCCTGTACTCTAAGTAACAAACGGCCGCGCCAAAATTGTGAGTGTCGAAGAAACCTTGCAAATATTGCCAAAATACAGGAACATTTGCGACCGAACTGCTAAAAGACACAGCGCAAGGATGAGCATGAGCCTGGACGAGTCCATCTGCGCGTATTTCGTGAAGAATTCAAAACCGGGCGATGGCAGCAGCTTGGACGCGGAAATTCTGGAGCAGTTTGAGGCGTCGAAGGAATTACTAGGCCAGCAGCTGGCAGAGACCCAGATCCGACAGATCAAGCCCAGCGAGGGCTATCCCCTGATAGCGGTCGGGAACCTCACCAAAAAGGATGTGTTTATCCTGGCCCATTTCGAGGGCGACTTCTTTGAGCAGCTAAAGAAAACAAAAGCTCTGATTCTGGGGCCACCGTGTCTGCTCGCATGTCTCCGGCAAGAGCAGCCCATTCCCCTGGGCAGCAGTGCCATCTACACCACGGCCATGCGCGATCTCCAGATATCTGCCACTGGAATAACTCCCGACAAGAAGGAAGAGCTCAGCAATCTCATCCAGTGGATGGGCGGTGTTTATTTCCAGACCTTTGGCCATCGCACCACCCATCTTATATCCAACACCATAAAATCGTACAAGTACGAGCAGGCCACTCTAAACGGGGTGCCCGTGATGCACGTGGATTGGGTGCAGTACGTCTGGGATCTGAGTCGCCGGCAGCAGCGCGAAGGAATCCGTGCTACGGATCCGGAGTTCGACAAGTACCGACTGCCCGTATTCTTTGGGGTGAACATCACCTGCAGCGGCCTGGACGTGGCGCGCAAGGATCAGGTCATGAAGCTGGTCCAGGAGAACGGAGGCATCTACCATCGCGCCTTTCGCTCCCAAGTGGTGGACATCGTCATAACCGAACAGTCGAAAACCGACACGGAGAAGTACAAAGCAGCCATACGCTACAAGAAGGATGTTCTGCTTCCAGAGTGGATCTTCGACAGCAGCAACCGAGGCTACGCCTTGCCCACCAAGGAGTACGAGGTACGCCCCGGCAAGAAGTCCTCCACGCCCACAAAATCAAACAGGTCTCTGGCTCGAGGTGCCGATAGCACACAGCTCTCGGATCTCTCTAGGATTAGCTTCGTATCGGGATCCCGTCGCATGGGCAGCGATCTCACCACAGTCAATGAGTCCCTGAGCAGCCTGGGCAGCAGCTCCCCAGCCAAGGATCTGTTGAAGCAGGCCACATCCCAGGCCAGAAACTACCAGCAAGTGCTGGCGGAGATCGATCCCAGGCAGGCGAAGAAATCGGGAGCCTTTCTGGACGGCTGCTGCGTCTACCTCAGTGGCTTTCGCGCCGAGGAGCGCGAGAAGCTCAATCGTGTTTTGAATACTGGCGGAGCCACGCGCTACGATGAAGCCAACGAGGGAGTATCCCACATCATAGTCGGCCAGCTGGATGACGCAGAGTACAGGCAGTGGCAGCGCGACGGCCTCATGGGTTCGGTGCACGTGGTGCGCCTGGACTGGCTGCTGGAGAGCATCCGCAACGGCAAGGTAGTGAGTGAGCTCACCTATCGCGTCTCCCTACCGCTCAGTGGAGAGCCCGACGTGGCCTCGCCGGCCAGCAAGCGCACGCTCCGTTCCATGAACCACAGCTTCAAGCAGCCGCAGCTGCCCATCAAGAAGAAGCTGTTCGAGCAGGAGCAACAGCAGCAGGAGGACCAGGAGCAAGACAATCAGCTTCTGGGCCAGTACTCGCAGGACCAGGGTGCCGTAGCTCAGTTGCCGCCAGTGGACATAAGCGTTCTCCATCCGGCCGCCAGTTCCACGCAAATGGAAATCAATCCGAGAACTTCCCTGGCTCCCAATCCCAGCACTACATCGGCTGCCCCGGTTGCCATTCCGGATCTGAGTGCCAGCGCCATGTCGATCGACTACGAGAAGCTGGACTACTTCTCCGGCCTGACCGTCTACGTGCACAAGGAGTGCTTCAACTCTGAGTTCTACAACCAGTTGCTGGTCGAAGTGGAGGCCGCCCAGGGCATACTGGTGCCGCCCAGCTACGTCGACCAGGTGGACTTTGCCATCGTGAGCTTCGAGGTGCCTTTCGACGTGAAGGAGCTGCCGGTCAAGTCCAACTTCGTGGCCACCGAGCTGTTCCTGGAGAGCTGCATGAAGCTAAACAAGCTTCTGCCCCTGGACTACTACCACAAGCCGGTGCCCGCCGCTGCCCTGAAGCAGCCGCTCGAGGGCATGACGATTGTTGTGTCCATTTATGCGGGACTGGAGAGGGACTTCATAAACTCGGTGTCGGAGCTGCTGGGCGCCTCCGTCAACAAGACCTTCATCAAGAAGGAGAAGCCCTTGCTGATCTGCCCGAGTGCCGAGGGCTCCAAGTACGAAGGCGCCATCAAGTGGAACTATCCGGTGGTCACCTCCGAGTGGCTGGTGCAGTGCGCCCGCTCCGGCCAGAAGCTGCCCTATGTGGGTCACCTGGTGGGCAAGAGCCCCGAGGACTTCCCGGTCTCGCCGAAGCTGCGGGAGAGCAACACTCGCACTCCGAGGCGTCCAGAGGCGACTCCTCCGCTGCCGCCGCCGCCAGTGCCCATGGAGGAGGAGGAGAACCAGCCAGAGATGGAAGCGCCCCCCGGTGGCAACGTCCAATCCTTCAGCTGCAGCTCCAGAACTGACTCCTCTGCGGAACCGACGAGTCTCTGAACTGGCCGGCATTCCGGGCGGCAGTGCCCGTCGCCGCAGCAGCAGCTCCACATCCTCCCCAGACTCGCCGTGCACGCCCCTCAGCCAGGTGGGTGCCCAGAACTACAACTTTGACTTTCTCGAGCAATTCGTCCAGCGGTTGGACAACGACGAGGGGAAGGACTGCGTCCGCCAGATCATCCGCGAAATGCGAGAGAACCAAACGCCCGAACTGGAGCGCATCCGGAGACAGGCCTGTACTCCGGTCAGTCGACGACATTCGCGACCCGCTTCCGGGATTCCCGACTTCTGCCTGACGCCGGAGTTCCAGCAACGGATGGCGGACGACTTTGAGCGACGGTGGCGTCTGCCCACCCAGAAGATTAAGCCGGACACACCGCTGGCGGTGATCAGACAGCGGGTGATGCGCATAACCTGCGAGACCCTGGGCATAGAATACGACGAGGGATGCGACACGGTGGAGGAAGAGCATCAGGCGCAGAAGGCACAGCGACAGCAGGAGGAGGGACTGGGCACTGCCAAGAAGAAGCCACCCCCGAGGACTCAAGCCACAAAGCTTGTCTTCGAAAGGTCACCGCCGACTCCCAAGCAACCAGTGGCTGGCGGAAGATCCGCCACACCCAAGCTATCAGTGGCCAGCAGCAGCTCAGCCACACCCAAGCTATCAGTGGCCGGCGGAAGCTCCACCACATCAAAGCTATCGCTCGGGCCATCCCTGGACAACAGATCCCCCCGAACATCTGTGGACGCCAATCCAAGGCGTTCGTCGTTCATACCGCCCACCCAGGAGAGTCCGGGACTGGCCAGGAAACCGGAGGAGCCATCGAAACTACCCAGAAGATCGGATCTAGCACCGAATGAGGAGACAGCCGGGCAGAGTACCATCAACTTTGACAAGATAAGCTTCGAGGAGACAGCTCCGGCTATGAACACGGATCTGAAGCAGATCACGGACTATCTGAAGAACTGCGAGAGCCGAAGGAACAGCCTGAAGCGCAGCCACGATAGCGACATGGAGGGCCCCGAGAGCGAGGTGCAGTACGTGCAGCCGTTCGAGTCGGAGGGCTTCGCCATGGGCACAGAGGACATGGTGAGCTGGCGGGATCCCGTCGAGTTCAATGCCGCCAAGAGGCGGTCCTCCGGCGGCTCGCCCAGGATGCAGCACCGGGGCACTCCCTGCTTCAGCATCTCGTGCGGCGATGACGGCGAGAAGCGAGCGGAGCTGATAGCGAGAATCGAGCAGCTGGGCGGGAAGATGTGCGAGAATCTGGTCAACTACGACGACGCGTGCACCCACCTGCTCTGCGAGCGTCCCAACCGGGGCGAGAAGATGCTCGGCTGCATGGCCGCTGGCAAGTGGATCCTCAGCATCCAGTACGTCGAACAGAGCCACGCCCGTGGGCACTTCCTGGACGAGGCCCTGTTCGAGTGGGGCAACCCGAAGGCCCTGAATCTACCTGTGCTGCCGCCGGAGGAGCAGCCCATCGCGGCTGCTGTGCATCGCTGGCGCTCGGAGCTGAGCACCCGGGGCGGAGGAGCCTTTACCGGCCACCGAGCCATCCTAAGTATGCAGCGCAGCGGGGCGGCTATCCGAAACGTCCTGGTCGCCGGCGGAGCCGTCATCCTGGAGCCCAAGTCACCCTTCGCCTCGGACCCCATTGCCGTCACAGCTACCCATTGCTTCGTGGACGTGAAGAAGGCTCCGCTCTCCCCCCAGGACCTGGCCTACCTGCTGAAGAAGGGAGTCCGTGTCCTCAGCCAGATAGCCATCAACAGTTATCTCATGAAGGGCCGAGATGCCGATCTGGGAGCATACGAGCTCAGTTAAGGGGCCTGCTCCTCCACACTGGAAAATAATATTAGTTCGTTCTATTTTTTTTTGTTGCTTAAGACTGTCAGAAGACTTGTCAGAGTTTCTTAGAATCAGTTTTTCATTTTTTTAAGTTATCTTGTTATCTTTTTCCCAAAATTCATAAAATAAATATTAATGATAGAGTGTAAGAGGTTCTGTACGAGCGTTTCCTTCAGTGCATTTGTCACGGTCGCCATGAATAGAAACGTATGACTTTGCTTAGAAGTTTTGAACTGAATTCTGTCTTTCTTTTGAAGCCATTTTGAAGTTTTCTATTCGAAAGTTAGGCTTACGAGGACCTTATCTTTTGTTTCATTATATAAGATTTAAGGATCTTAAACTCATAAATAATAAGTGTCACGGTCGCCATACACAGAAACTTCTTAACTTTGTTAAGAAGTTTTGAACTGAATTCTGTCCTTTTGAAGCCAAACATGAACCCTTGTATCCAAAATTAAGGGATTGTTGTAGGCTTACGAGGACCTTATCTTTTGTTTCATTATATAAGATTTAAGGATCTTAAGTCGATAAATAATAAATGAAGAAAAAGTAAATAGGGAACATTACACCTTGTATTGTACTTTCCATTTATTTAACGTTTATATATCTTGATGTGTGGGGTGTTTTAATGGATGTGGGTGTGATTGTACGTTGTATTGTACTTTCCATTTATTTAACGTTTATATATCTGGATGTGTGGGGTGTTTTAATGGATGTGGGTGTGATTGTGGGCTCTTGTACATAATATATAGTATGTATATAATTTCACGTTAGCTTCTCTTCCGTTGCTCTCTCCCCCTTCTCGGTAATTATGTCGTAGCAGTACTTAAAGTTTGATTCGTAGGTTTACATGATTTACACTCCATGCCGGATTCTTTAAAAAGTTTCTATATATAATATATATATATTTATATATCTATAGTTATATAGTTGTATGTTGGTATGTGTTTGTGTGTACTTAGTACCACCTGGGGGTACTACTGAGTGTGTGTGTGTTGTTCGGTTGTGAAATCGCATGCTCTCTAGGCTACAAGTTCATCAAAAATAGATAGTACACGAATGCATAATTGATCCATCGATCCATCTGTTCTACTTCTGTTTTAAGCCGCGACTGGCAGACTGGCGGCATTTTCTATATATATATTTATAGCAATATACATATACAATTTAATATTGGTTTAGTGTTTATTTCTGTTATCAGCGTATCAATTTTGTTCAATGTTTGTTTTTTATATCGCAGCGATAATTTGTTTAGTTTTTTGTTTCTTTAGGAGGCATTTTCTTTTTTGAACTTAATGAGAATGGAAAGGATGATGGTACTAGACGATGCTTCTTCGTCTTCTGGATGCAGTGAATCGAAAACAAAAAATATTTTATTAGTAATAATAGTTGTGGAACTTGGAGCATACTTAGAAGTTAAAAAATCTCTTTGCTGGGCGTTGAGATGCCCAGTGGCTGTTCGTATTCAGATACGGATGCGGATGCAGATGCGGAAGCCTTCTTCTCCTTGCGCTGCGACTTGTCCTTTTTATGCTTCTTCTTGTGCGACTTGGACGCCGACGGCTCGCCCGCCCGTTCCTCCTCGGCGGCCACATCGATGATCGCTTCTCGCGACTTCTCCTTGTTCCTCTTCTTCTTGTGATGCTTGCCGGCATCTGGAAGGACATTCTCCGTATTGTTGTTCTCGTTGCTGGGGGTGGCATTATGGCTGGGGCTCGGTGTGGGCGTGTCGGCGTCGATGAGATCGATCACCGGCTGGGAGGCAGCCGCAGCGGCAGTCGCCTTGCGTTCCCGCTTGCCCTCCTTGTGCTCCCGCTTCCCCTCCCGGTCCTTGTCCTTTTTGCGGTCCTTCTTGGAGGTGCTACTGCTGCCGGCAGAGTCCGCTGGCACCTTGAGATTCTCTTTCCCGGAGGACGACTTCTTGGACGTGGGTTTTGAAGCTTGTGGCTCAAAGTCCGTTCTGTAAGAGGACTGATTGGAAAATGGCTCCATAATTGTATCGATTCCCTCCACTTACATGTCCAGTTCAATGTCCAGGGCACGATGGGGATCATTGGGATCGTATTTGCCGTCTTTGTCCTCGCTGTCCGAGAGCGAAACGCCCTCGGGCATGTCCAATGTGGTGTTGACAATGTGCAAGGGTTTTGGCTCTGGAATTTCAAAGAATTTATGAGTCTTGCGAGTTGGAGGAGATTCTGGCTAGGATTCACCTCCTTCGGACTCGGAACTGCTGTTGTAGGCCACTTTGTTCTTCGCCTTTTTGCTCTTTTTGCCCTTTTTGTGTTTCTTCTTGCCGTCCTTGCCACTCGAAGCTGCCTGCTGCTCCTGTAGGTACTTATCCGAACGTTTGGTGACTAAAAAATAATACGACATTATAGGCATCCTTTTCTTGGTAGGGGATATGGAAGGATGGAGGAACTTACTGCCCACTCTTAAGGCGGCCACACCCTCCATGTCCAGCGGCAGTTCCGTGATCGGTATGTCATCGATATTGTCGTACTGGTCGGCATTCGCGGACGCACTGCTCGCCGAGGGCGTGGACTTGAGGTAGTGGGGATTGTTCGACTGCTCCATGAGGCGGGCAGTTCGCTGCCGCTCCAGTTGCTCGGGCGTGAGTTCCAGGCTTTGGCGACGCTTTGCCCCGCTCCCGCCGCCGCCACCACCATCTCCCAGACCGGACCCACCCTGGGAGGAGCTGACGAAGAGCTCGTCTTTGTCATGGTCCGAGGACGAACTGCTGGCCACATCCTCTGGTGGCGGGGCATTGATCCACTCGTCCAAATCAAGGCCATCGGGCAGGGGCACCTTCCGCTGCGCCTTGGGCGCCACCGGAATCAGTTCGCCCGCAAACAGGAGCGTCATCTCCTGGACGATCTCGATCGCCAAGGGAGGGATGCCACTCTCCGTCGTGGTCGTATCCATGGCATCCTCCGACGTCGCCAGCTGGGTGCGCAGCATTTCGATCAGCATGCAGGCGGAGTTGGCTCGCTCCTGGACCTCGATGTCGCTGGAGCCGTTGAAGTGCTGCAGCTTCTCCAGGACATGGTCGCAAAGCTGTAAAGTGAGAAAAGTATGTAACGTTTCTTCAAAAACTGAAACAGTTATCCATTTACTCTTATTAATCCTGCCAGATCCTGCAGCTCTAGGCACGTGGTGGCCAGGCGGGCGAATAGCTTGATCACGTTCTGCACGTAAACGCCCTGGATGTGGCCGGGAAGTTGTCGCGGCCGCAGCAGGATATTCAACGTCTTCTCGGCGTCCTCCAGCTCGCCGGAGAACTCGCCGACGATCCAGGCGGCGGCGTAGAGCACCTCGTACATGGAGTTGCTTTGCGCCGAGACGGTGAACGTGTCCAGCAGGTTGGTCATCTCATTAACGGCGAACTGCCGCACCACCGGCACCCGAATGGCCACGTCCAGCAGCTGCTCGGCAATGAGCCGACCATGCCGCGAGCCAGCTTCCAGCTGGATCAGCTCCACCAGCACCGTCAGATACCACTCGAAGTTGGTCACATACAGGTAGGAGCTCTGGGCGCAGATCTCGATCACCTTGTAGAGCAGCTCGTCCCGGTAGGCGGAGCCCTCGGCCCGCTCCATGTGGCCCAGCAGTCGCTTCACGATCTCCATTAGGTTCTTCTTCGAGACCATGCCATAGAGCAGATCCAAAGCGCGCAGTCTGATGGACTCATCCTTGTCATCCAGGCAGGCCAGAATCAAGTCCTTGTGCGCCTGCACGCTCTTCGGGTGCGTCTTGAGGATCTTGGACATGGCCAGAAGCCCTAGGTATTTAACTGCAAAGGGACAAGGTGGTTAGGCGCTTCCAATGCTGAAGTGGAGGCTGAGCAACTAACGATTTTGGTCCGAGTCCTCGATGAGGATGCGCAGCTTCTGGACGCAGAGCTGGATGGAGGCACTGTGGTTCGGCATGCCGCTGCTGATGCTGATGAGGACCGCGATCACCGTATTGATGCACTCGTACAGGAGACTCATCGCCGAGGTGCTGTTGGTGAGTTTGGTTTTCGATTTTGGTTCGTTTTTTTTTTTCATTTTTTTTAGTAGGTGTGTTGGTTTTAATTTTAATTTTTTGTTGGTTGGTATTAGTATATAAAAAAAAACATATAGAGGATTTTGTATTAAAATTAAGCAGCGATTAAGCAGCAAACATGGCACTACAACAACAATATCAATAGCAACATTCAACAGCAATATGTAGAGCATTGGTGGTGGCCACAACAGCGGCGATTAAAGCGATAACAGCGATTAAAGCGATCAACAGCGATAACAGCGATTAAAGCTATAAACCGCTATGCAAATCATATTTAAACAATAGTTAAAAACAAACAACTGCAACAGTTTATCTTTTGGTTTCTGATATCAGACACAATTGTATATTCTCTCAATGAATGTGCTCGGCTAAGCAACTCAAGGCAAGGAATAAGAAAAAGAGCGAGACGAATGGAGAACAAGCCCAAATCAGAGCGGGACTGCGATAGTTAGTATTTACAATAAACTTGAAACGATAGTTAACGGATAATTTAATCGATAAAAGGATAAAATTGATTGGATTTGGTGCATTGGAAAGACAGATGATTAGGCAAAGGACACAAAAGAAGCCGAAAGATTTGTACAAGTAATTCTTAGGGGGAAACTAAAACAAAACAATAAGAGTTTTTTTTATACATTCATCGAGCAATCGATCGATATTTATCGATCCTAAATCGGCCTTTCTGCTTGTTGCAATCGCTTTCCACACACTTTTCTTTTTGTTTCGGGAGTCATTTCGTTTGATTATTTTGCAATGATTTAAGACTTGCCTATGAATTAGATTTGTGAGTGGTTCTATTAATTTCTTTCCTAGCCGGGGTTCTAAGGGAGTTAAAGCGCCAAACTGCAAATGCAAAGAGAAAAAGAAACAAGCAACAAATTATAATAGACATACAATCGAAATCTTTTTTATCCACAACTAAAACTAAAAATAAACGTAACTAATACTTTTATGAAAATAAATCAATTCTTAAATATCGCTAATCGGAGTTTCCTCTCTGTTATTGTCTTAAACTGGCTCTGGTTTCAGATTTCCTGGCAAGTTCCTCTCCGGAATTCCAACTCATGTCTGTGATGAAGTCTGTGTGTGTTTTGGTTTCAGCGAAATGATATAAAATCTGTGGTTTTTGTTAAATACTTTCCATCAAATCAAGCGAATTAAGCCGTTTTTGAAAAAACACAATTTAGCCAAAAAGGATGGGGTGGAGGTGAAGGACTGTGGCCGTGAGGTGACTTTCGTTGGGGTCTCAAGTGAACAAAGTGCGTAGCCTTATTCACTTGGGAGTGGGGAACATCATGTGCTCATCAAATTGCAATTACAATGTCGATTTTCGGTTTAAAAATAATAATAATAATTAATTACGACGCTCATGTGTGTTCTGGGGTGTTTTTTGTACGTAAATGAATCATGAACGCTGGAAGGATAGACCCTCTGCTTTATGGAAAATAAATACAACATAAAAGTCACTAATGGTTACAGTGTATGACTTCCATTGAAACAATTAGGAGATCAAGATTAAGTACATAACTAAATCAAACTAAATGTTAAATAGTAAAATGCTTTAGAGTAAATCAAAGCGCGTGCTGGTTTTTTGATCAAGTTTCTTTGTAATTTTTTTTCAATTGTCGTTGGTCTGATTAAAGAAAAGCACGCCGATAAAAACCTGGAAATAATTTCAATTAGGGGCTGAGTCAATTTTCGTCCCAGCGCCGGCTCAATAGTCGTGAGGCTCGCGAACTAAAATTCATTGGATTTGGTATTTGATACGGTTATTAGTATTTTCATTTTTCATTTTTTCGAGTGATTTGTTTCACATTTTTTGTTTATTTGGAGCGGGAGCAGAGGGAGGAGAGGGGGAAGGAGTAGTTGTAGTGTTAATTAACTTTCAGTTAGACAAGAATTCATTGTCATTGAAAAAAAAGTATACTTATATGAATATACAGCAAAATTAAAGTTCAGCTTGTCTCTCGACAAACTTACAAATCAAGACAATTAATAACTAAAATAAAACTTAAAAATAAACTTCAATCTTGGTGGAATAGTGAAGGGGAAGAACTCACCAGCTTGATAATCTTGATCAGCATCCAGTTGTTGGTCGATGTGGTCATCAGTTTGAAGAAGATCGGCGCCAGGGGCAGGTAGTTTTTTGGATTCTTACGTGCTAGTTCACAAATAACATTCACGGCAGCTGATTGGACACCTAAAAGACACATCAACTTTACTATCTGAAGCTCTAGTTGTATCATTTTCGTATAACCTGGATCCGGATCTTCCAGTTTCTCTTTGAGTTTGGGAAATGCAGGTCGCAATGCCTCGGGGTAGCGTAAAAATACTTTATACATCATAAGGACGGCTTTCATGCGCAGATACGGCTTCGTTGAGCTCATCTGTGGGTGATTATTAGTTAGTTTATAGACTCATTAAGTACATGTATATATTTCCCTACCAAGGTCATAATATCGTTGGCCAAATCGCGGGACAGGTCGGGCGAAATAAAGCAGCTTAGCCCACTGAGCGCCACTCCAGCATCGTACTGATTCTGCGAATTGAGATCCTTGCGTATCATGTTTGTGGTAAGCATAAGAAGCTGTAATGCAAAATAAATAATATCAACAACTGACTGGTAGAGTCTATTCTATGGCTTACCTCACTGTCTGGATGAAAGCATTGGCTGGCCGCCAGATAGCCGATTCGTTTGCAGGTGAAACGGGAAGAGCTCATCACCTCGATGATGTTGAATCCCGCCCAGGAAATGTCGTAGCCCAGCATTTGTATCTGTGGGGGGTGGGGAATCAATAAATATTTGAATTTCTGCTGATTGTGTGCAAACTAAGTGCTATCAAGTGGGTGAAGTGGGTGGCTGGGCAGGAATAGGCCCAAGGACTCGTTAGCATCGAAATCTGTTAAGCTGCATCTGTGTTTTTTGAGCTCACAGTAGCGGGTATAACAATAGAAGCAGTACATCCTTATCAAAGTTAAAAAATAACATGTATTTCTTTTAGAAAGAAACACAACCTTGCTGTTGGCTGTCCATGGCAGTCGCCAAGCCACTCAGTCCCGCTCAGTTATTGTTAGTCCTGGTGCTTTCTAGCTGTTTTTGTCGTTATTGTCACACTTGCACACAAGGACCTCACACCCCAGGCAATTTGCGTCAAGTGCAGAAAGGCACTTCCCGGCTTTCAATGGAAATGGCTGAAACAAGATGCCGGAGCACGCATCCCATAATCCACTGCTAAGCCAGCTCCGTGGAAATTTCAATCCTCTTCAGGTACAGCCCACAGCCGGTCTGGGAGGTGGCAATGAGCTTAGTTTTTCGGCTTACTGTGCTGTTTTTACATATTTAATGAGGGCTTGGCGCAAAAATAATGAATAAACTTATAAGCCGGCTTAGGCCTGGGCTCTACTTACGTAGGTGAGCTTGGCCACCGCATTGCACTTGACACTGATATTGTCCTGTCGCAGCTCCTGTTTGATTTCCTCGATGCACGTCGATATGTATTTGGCCTGCGGGTAGAATGGAAAAGGAAAGTGTATCATAATCAATCTTTGTTGGGCATGTATGTATATATGAGAGATATATGTGCAATGGCAGCAAAAACATAAGACAACAAATCTGAGGCTATCAGTTTTTGAACACCCCAATACACACAGTCGAACGAAAAGCCAATAAACACAAATACCACATACAGTCACAATCACATAATAATATTTATTCAATTAATTATTTATTTTTACTTAGGATTGCAAGGGATCAAGTCTTTAAAAATATATATATTTATTCGCTTGAAGTGTATTTTTCCTTGGAATATATATTTGATGGCTCCTAGTCTCTTGACGGGGTTTGTAGGAATCAGAGCATTCGCGGATTGTAGATGGAAAGAGCGAAATTAATAGAAGGCCAGGGAGGTCAGTCCTCAGCCTCTCCTCCACCCACTAAAGTACCGTTACTTGATCCAGGCCTCATCAAGTCAACAAATGAAATATAACTTGAGTCGAACTTGGTATGCTCTAAAATAGGATTAGTTATTATCCTTACGCCAGGGAGGAGTAATTATAAATTTCTTGAAATAAAATTCAAAAAAAATAGAAAGTACTTTCTGGAAGGGTATTACATTGAAAGGCAGAGTCTGTAAGTCAAACATCTGGGCGCGGAGCACAGCTGATAAGGACCAAACGCAATCACCGAGGGAATTTACATGGGTAAATATTTGATAAAACGTGCTCCGCCGCCTGCGAACTGGGCGGAGCAGGTCTCTAACCGGCAGAACTGAATTTTGGCCAAAATTGACATAAAAGCATTACGGCCGCTAATTGAGTGAGCGGGAAGGTGGCTCCAGGGGGGAGGTGGAAATGAATCCCCTACTCTTGCTTTCTTCCTTCTCCTACGCTGTTCGTGCTCCCCATTCTTGTTCCTTTTGCATTGTTGGCAGATGCCAACGCACACAACCACCCACATAACCACACACACACGCGCTTTCACACACACACACACACACATGCCACTTGCAAACTCTAACAAAATTCCCTTAATGCAAACGAAATTTGTCAGCCAATTAGCGAGTTCTAATTGGACTCACGGCTGGACGTGGGGGCGTGGCAATGGGCGTTGGGAAGGAGGAGATGCGATTGAGCCACCGAGGAGGACAAAATGAGGCACACGCTTACCTCATTATCCTTGTTGTTCCTGATGCCGCGCACCAAATCTGTTAGGTTTTTATCAAACATACGCTCGAAAAAGTTGCCCTTCACTTTCTTCAGTGCCATGTTGATGTTTTCGTTTCGCTACGGTCGGCTTGACAATGGGGCTCTGATTTTCCAAGCAGCAGCGGGCGATTTTAGTTCGATTTCAACACCTCAGCACCGGCGGCAGCAGCTAACTTCCTCTTTTTCTTTTTGTTTTCTTTTTTCTGGACTTGCAAAAGTTGCAAAAAGAAACATCTAATCAGTGTGGCCAGGCTGCGGGGGTGACCAAACACCTGCCATATATCGATAGGTCCCCCCCTCTGAAAGGTATCGATAGTTTTGGGGAACCTGGGGCAACCAGAATTTAAATTCAAAAAAGCCGCCGAGTAATAAAAACACTTTCAGGTTTTCTGAAAAAAAATACTTACAGAGCATTTTAGCGTTTATTTGAAGCTCGCAACACGACTGGCTTAAAACATTGTTTAAAACATTAACATTTTAAAACATCGTTAAACATCTGGGCATTTATAATTAACACTTTCTTCTCTCCAGCTTGTAAATTGACAAACGCACTTAAGGAAACGTGTTGTAACATTTGGCTAATTAGACTTTGTGCTTTCTTGTTAGTTTTAGTGTCTTTTTGAACTGCCTAACTACAGTAATCGATGTAGAAAATTAGTGGATTACAAAAAACAATGTGTGCCAAAAACATGCGACAAACATATTTCATTTAAAACTAATCAATGGTAAAAAAAAGGTTGGAGATATATATTTGAGATATATTCGTTCGAAGGCTTTTGCAGAAATGCTCGAGATATTTGTGCAGATTCATTTGGATTGCGATTGAGTTGCAATGATTGCTTGTTCGTTTCGCTTTAGGACTAAGTATTATAATATGGCGCAGCATGTGGACTGGATCGCTATATTGGCACAGGGGTGTGGTGGTAAGGTCCAGGGCCTCAAGCTCGACCTTGAGTCCGACCTCGATCTTGGCAAATGCTATTCCTTGGTGGCCTGGGGATGGATCACAAACCGACTGCTCTGACTCGTCTTGTTAGACGTGGAGAAGACACTGCTCATCCGCATGTGCTCGAAGGTGAGGGGCTTGCTGAGGTTGGTGTCGCGCTTCTTGTAGTACTCGTTAAAGTCCAACCGGGTGCCGAACAGCTGCAGGTTGGGATCCAGATTTGAGTTGAGGGCCAGCAGAAAGCCACTGACGGCCTTCTCGTAGGCAATGGCAATGTCTTCCAGTCCCCGGCAGGAGATGGCAATTCGCTCTGCGAATTTCTTGCGGTCGTTATCCCGCTCGAACATCTCACTAACGGTCACACCAAACTTTCCAGTCACTTCCGACTCCATCACCTTCTGGTGCATGGCTTTCCGCGCATTAAGCTCCTTGAAGCACTCCTTATAGAACGAGGACTGCCAGGTTTCCAGGCCGATTATGTTTTCGTACACCGTCTCCAGATGCCGCTCCATATCAGTTAACGTGTTGACAAAGCAGCCCACGGTGATCGTCTTAAGGAACTTTTGGTGAGCTTCCAGAATTTCGTCCAGGGCTGTGGCCCGCTGCATTTTCTTTTGAAGCTCCACCCAGTTGCACTCGATGACCTCAAAGAGTACATAATACTGCATTTGGTGGATGAAGTGCATGATCTCGGAGGTAAACAGATGTAAGCGGTACGAAGCCGGTCCAATCTCGGCGTTCATTAGGCGCAGGATCTAAAAAAGAGTGAAAAATTTTTAAATCGAAGAATTCAAAATTCAAAAAGATCCTATCGAAGTGGCAACGGCTTTGCCGATAGTCGATTTCCGATAGAACTGCCTATCGAGGAGGCCATTGTTTACATTCGTGACTTTTGTGGCTTTGCTTGTCTTTATCTCCCTTATCAGTGCTAGATTGCGGATTACAAAGCTAGAGTCACGCTTTTCTAACCACGATGTCGCTCTCCATCTTTAAAGATCTACCCGAGGAGCACCCTCGCCACTTGATTCCCTCACTCTGCCGGCAGTTCTACCACCTAGGATGGGTTACCGGCACTGGAGGTGGAATGAGCATCAAGCACAAGTGAGTTTTCTCCTGGTTACC
Source organism: Drosophila pseudoananassae pseudoananassae (assembly GCA_018153035.1). NCBI lineage: Eukaryota > Metazoa > Arthropoda > Insecta > Diptera > Drosophilidae > Drosophila > Drosophila pseudoananassae. The sequence goes on along the minus strand of JAECXR010000023.1, from coordinate 521,186 downwards.
ATGAACAAGAACACAATTTATAATTTCCTTTCAGTGACGAGATCTACATAGCACCATCGGGCGTCCAAAAGGAGCGCATGCAGCCAGAGGATCTGTTCGTACAGGACATAACCGGCAAGGATCTGCAGCTTCCGCCAGAGATCAAGGGTCTGAAGAAGAGCCAGTGCACCCCGCTCTTCATGCTGGCCTACCAGCACCGCGGAGCCGGCGCCGTGATCCACACACACTCCCAGCACGCGGTGATGGCCACGCTGCTCTGGCCCGGCAAAACTTTCCGATGCACCCACCTGGAGATGATCAAGGGGGTGTACGACGAGGCTGACAAGCGGTACCTGCGCTACGACGAGGAGCTGGTGGTGCCCATTATCGAGAACACGCCCTTCGAACGTGATCTGGCGGACAGCATGTATGCGGCTATGTTGGAGTACCCAGGTTGTAGTGCCATCCTGGTTCGCAGACATGGCGTCTACGTTTGGGGACAGACTTGGGAGAAGGCCAAAACTATGTGAGCAATCCCAACACTATTTCAAAACCCTCCATTGAACCTCTATCCTGTTCTATCTAGGTCCGAGTGCTACGACTATCTGTTCTCCATCGCTGTGGAAATGAAGAAAGCCGGAATCGATCCCGAAAAGTTCGAGAGCACTTAGAAACGTGCCTGTTATTCCAAACTGTTGGCTAACCCGCTATAAGGAAATATGTTTTATAACGATAAGAAATATCTGAAGAAACTTTGGAAAGCTTTTATAATTTAATCTAAATATACAGAAGGTTAAAAATTGATTTTTGAATGAACCCGTGAGGTGGCACATATTGTGCCAAAATAATCTGGGGATACTTGAAGCCTTATCGCCCTGTTTTATGGGTCTTTGAAACTCGGAGCGCACTTTGCACTAAAACTTTGGCATTACCGTGGTAACAGACCATGGCCAAGAGCTGATAACAGCTGTTACGGGTTCATGTTAGGGGGACCATGTTACCGTATTTATGTATTTAAGTCTAAACTCCATAGCAGTGGTAAAAATAAAAAAATTTTTACTAAAAAATAAATTTGATATTTGTTTTAAATTAATATTATTAGATTGTTGAAAAATTTTTTATCACTAATTTTTTTTTAAGTTTTTTTTTGTTTATCACTAAAGCAGAGTTTTTTTTTCTATTTTTTAATTTTATCAAAAAAAAAATAAATATTTTTGTTAATAATAATATATTTAATCAATGTTTGGCCCCACTGTGCCTGGGAGAGTTGTGCGCGAGAGAGAGGGAAGAGTAGAAAAAGCACTGTTTACGAAAAATCCACAAGCGCGAAAGAGAGCAACGGAGTGAACCGGCACTTAACTGTATAGCTATCTCGCGAGAATAAAATCGGCGACTGCACGCAGTTTTCCCAATACTTCGCATTCCCCGCTTCAAGCGTAAGCATACTATTTTCCGCGGCGCATAACTCGAAACACCCATCGATTTTCCCTATTTTTTTCCCCCCTACACTGTACTCCCAGCCCCCCCGGAACACAGCACACACACAAAAAACACCATGTCGCTGCAGTCGGACGCCGTTTTCCAGAAAATCATCGATGGACTGAAGGATAACGAGGCCAAGGCCAAGTCGGTCAACGGAGTGTTCCTCTACAAAATCACCAAGAACGGCAAGGTGGCCAAGGAGTGGAGTAAGTTCAAGTCCCAAGTCCCCATGTAGGAACACCCAAAAAAAAAAAAAAGTGGCACTACCCAAAAACAGCCCACACCCCACAGCCCAGTGGGTTTCCATGTAACATACGTGTTCTTTAATTGTGTGTTTTGTTTTCCTGTTTTTTTTTCTTTTCTTTTTTGTTTTCATTATTTTGTAATGGTGCGGAGTTCAAAGTGCAAATTTTTTTTTCTATCCTCCGTTTTGTACTTCGGAACCAGCTGTTCGATTAACATTAAGGCAGCATTACACCGGATTTTGTGGCATTAAAAATTAACTTGAAAAGTGCATAATTCATTTCTAATTTAACGGAGAGTTTAAAAAAAGTTGCATTTAAATTAAAATATTTTTATTTTAATAACTAATATTTGTTGCAGTGTATTGAGTGCATGAGTTGCAAAAGTGATATTTAAAATAGAACCTTTTAAACCTAAACTTCCAAGGTTTACATTTTTTTTTTTATGTGTTGGATTATCTTTAAAATATATTTTAAATATATATAGAACAAAACACCTGTTGAGGTTTTCTAGACCCAGACTTCTTCAGAAAAATATGTTCCTTCAAAAATGTCCAGCAAGATAAGATTAGTTGGAAATTTTATTACGGAATTGTGCCACAAAGAAGCCCAACTAACCTAATAATATCCGAAAAACCGAACTAACCCGAACTATCGAACTATTTCAGCTCTGGACTGCAAGAGCGCCAAGGCGTACGAGGGACCCGCCCAGGGCGTCAAGGTGGACACCACCCTGACCGTCGCCGACGAGGACATGGTGGACATCGCCCTGGGCAAGCTGAACCCCCAGGCTGCCTTCATGAAGGGCAAGCTGAAGATTGCCGGCAACATCATGCTCACCCAGAAGCTGGCCCCCCTCCTCAAGACCGACGCCAAGTTGTAGGAGGCTCAGACACCAACAACCATCGATAGAGGGATCAAAACCAGCAGCAGGATCACATTCCTCACCAAAGTGTGTGTGTGGGTTTTTTTTTTATGTATTGTGTGTATTGTAATCTTAAATATGTATTTTTTTTTCACTTCGCATATAGTTAATATATGTTATTTTTGTACGGGAATTCGTCCTCAAAACCACTAGAAAATAATACATAAGGCGAAATCGAAGCAAATAGTTTTCAGTGCCCTTTGATACTATGGATGGGTTTATCGGTAAGTGGGTAATCACCTTGGATTAGATTAAAAGGCCCCTAGTGATAATCTTATCAAGGCATTGGCTACTTCTGGACTGCGCCCGAACACCTTCCCGACTCCGGCTCCGACTTCCTCCTTTCGATTTCGAATTTCAAAAATAAAATATGGAAATGGGGCACTCACCTTTGAGTTGGCCATCTGCTCATTCCAGATCTTCATGGAGAGCACGAACTCCATGTGCTTCATCCGCCAGAGGGGCTTGAAGAGCGCCTTGTAGGTGGGCATGGTCGGCTCCAGCATGGTGGCCAGCGGCCCCTGGACGATGTACTGCAGCGAGATGATGTCCCAGCCGCGGTCGCCGGGGAAGGGCGTCTGCACGACCACATCCAAGTGGTTCAGTATCTCCGGGTCATCGTACTGGGCGTTTGTGGAGCGCAGCGCTGCGTCCAGCATGGCGGAGAGATCGTGGGCATATATATCGGTGCCCATGCGCTCTAGTTCGTCCCTGGGGATGCAAACAAGTCGTTAGCTACTCGACTCTGTGGAATAATGGAAAACCTACTTCATATTCTCAATGAGGAGGCCGACAAAGTCGCCCTGGCCCAGCAGCAAGTAGCGTCGCATTCCGTGCAGATGATCCAGCAGCTTGTGGGGACCCACCATGATGTCGAGGACATGCTTGGAGGTCTGCTGGTAGCACGTCTCCACCGCGGCATGCCAATTGGTGTCCTGCACGTACGAAAAGATCTGCGAAGCTGGAAGAGGATGGCTTTAGGCCATGGAAGGGGATGTGTATGGCTTCAGGCACTCACCGTTGCTGTTCATGAGCGACTTGAGCTCCTCGCGACCTCTCACCAGCTCCGTCATCTCGCAAATCTCCCTCAAGAAGTTGATGCTCTTGCCCGTTTTGAGGATCTTGTCTGCCAGCTCCATAGTTATGAACTTGGGCATCATTGGGACCCTCAGTCGGAACTTATCGTGCCAGAGCCGGTCCGCACCGACATCGTTCAGGGACTCCACAAAGAACTCGCTGTAGGTGTCGCTAATGCCGCCGTCCAGCATCCAATTGGAGATCATGCGCACGAGGGGCCCACATATGGCAGTCAGAAGCGAGCTGGCCAGTTCATTGACCATCGAGTTGCCATTGTCCAGGTAATTGTAGACGGCGGAGGCCAGTTCCCCGCCCTTGCGCAGCTGGCAGGTGTCCGCGATCTTTGCGAGCCACTGCATTCGATGCAACGGCGCTATGTACCAGGCCAGCAGCTTTATCAGCGTCACCTCACCCAGCGGCCCCGGCTCGGGCTTCTCCTTCTGGCTATGCCGGAACTTGGCCACTTCGTCGTGGAGCACCGCCACCTGGCCGTGGAACGCCATCAGCTCCTCCTTGAGCTTGGATATGAAGGCCTGGCCCATGCTGCCCATGGCATTGAACCCTGTGGTCACATCCGCGAACTTGGCCACCCGATCGTGGTAGTATCCCAGCTCGGAGAGCCGCAAAAGCATGCCGGCCTGGATGGGCGACAGGCTCTTGGCGTTCACAGGGTCCAGCTTGAAGCAACCCGAGACTACGTCCTTTTTCAAATACTTTCCCTGCACGCCTGTGAACGAGTAGATGGCGTTCATCACGATGTCCTGCGTGGCCTCCAGACTCTTCTGCTCCTTCAAGTTCGTCATGTAGTTGGGCAGGAGCTGTTGGCCGAATCCCGGACTGGACTGCGAGGAATCGTAGCTAAATTTCTCCGCAGTTCCATTTTGATGGGAGGCATGGTTCGACGACGAACCGTTTGTGCCGCTGCTCGTTGCCGTTTCGGCGTTCCGGTTGTCCAGGGTTAGCTTCAGGTTGTCTCCTCCGGCCTCAGTTCCGTTTGAAGGTTTCAGCTCCGTGGGTTTGTCCGCCATGCTGAGCAGGAAGCACATCAATGAGTGTCTGGAATTGGAGTCTAGGTTCAGCGCCAGCAGCTTGCCGTAGACCTTCAGAAAGAGATCGCCGGTGGCCTCGGTTTCGTCGGGATGCGACCCGGCGTTCAGTTTGCTCACGATCCTCTGGACGCACTCCCGTTCGCAGATTGGAAGTGTCTGGCACGAGCTTATATAGTCAGTGGCACGTGCCAGCGTGTTTTCTGTTTATAAAAGAATAAAAATATTAGAGTATTCAGGCTTCGACTTTCCCTCCAAAGCAAGCACTCCTCTTTGGCTTTCCATTGCTCCACTTTGGAACACCAAGAAGATTTAAGATTTAGGTTTGTTGAGTAGGTAGAGGCCTCACCATGTTCCTCGGGCGTCCGCTTTCCTTGAATGACGATGCACAAATCGGAAAGGATATTGGCCAGGGCGCCGTTTTGGGGGGCCAGCTGATCCTGGCTGCCCAACTCATTCGCTTCCGACATCTGACGAGGCCCCAAACATGCGCCAAGTATGGAAGTTTGCGTAAATTTCTCAAATCTCAGGGACGCGCGCGCAAATCAAAGCCACAAACAGAATAAAAGTCAAACACCAATGTGCCGAATGGCGTCAAAATGCTGAGAATGCGACAACTGTTGGCCAAATAATCGTTTACACGCGTTCGTTGGTTAGTTTGCCGGGTAATTGCATCGCCAGTGGATGCCAATGCCTCAAATCTCAGCTCAAATAGGCCATTTGGCGCTTAGATGGCGCGTATTTTGTGCAAAATTTAACAAATTATGAAAAAAGCAACAACAAAAACAGAAGAATGCAGTGTTACCGTATTGGGCGTAACTCCAAAATAGCTAAACGGTATTTTTCGTTTGTACCAAATATACCGAAATCAGTGTTGAGAAATATTGCCGCTTTTTCTGGATTTTGCATCACTGTTGTTACTGAACAGCAAATAAACAAAAAAGAATTGGACATAGTAGCCGCAATATTGTCCAGAAACCTCAATTCCGAATGGGAGTGACTGTCTTGCAACCATACCCGCTGCCGGAGGGTAAATCCGGTGCACACATAATCGACCAGCTGGGAAAGAGGCTGCTGGCGTTGGGAGCCACGCATGCCGGTCAGTTCCTGGTGGACTGTGAGAGCTTCATATCCACGCCACAGCCCCACAATGGGGCCCCGGGACGGGCGGTGCACGTCCTGCACAATTCCGAGTATCCCGCCTCCACGTTTTCCATCATCGACAACGGAACCGGGAAACAAGTCGCCCTGGTCGCGGACAACATATTCGATCTTCTGATGCTGAAGATGACGAACACCTTCACCTCGAAGAAGCAGACGAAGATCGAGTCCCGCGGCGCTCGTTTCGAGTACGGCGACTTTGTGATCAAGCTTGGCTCCGTCACCATGATGGAACACTTCAAGGTACAAGCCCCAATCCAACGAAGACGCTCCTCAGTCTGTAATCTCTTTCCAATCCGCAGGGAATTCTCGTGGAGATTGAATACAAGTCCTGCGTAATTCTGGCCTACTGCTGGGAGATGATACGCGAAGTGCTGCAGGGCTTCCTGGGCATTTCAGTGTCCAAGGACTTCCCGTCATACTTTGCCCCGCAGACCATTATGACGCCGATGGGCCAGCAGCAGCTCCACACCAAGCACAACGACATCTATGAGCCCATGGATACGGTGAAGCAGTACCTGGAAACGTTCACGAACTACCGGAAACAGGTGCACAGCGGCATGGGTGGGAATACGCCCATGCACATGTCACCCTCGATGGCTAGTTTGAGTCGGTCCTGATCCGCCGAAGTGAAGCTGGAGCCACCGGATGGGCCGGTGGTGGAGTGATCAGTATACATTTTTTTTTCGATGCCCCCTAAATATTATAAATACACTCTATAGATTTAAAGAAAATTTAGAATATGTGTAGATTTTAAATAAATAAAATAATTGGCTATATGACGCCGATATCCCATCCAAAACAAAACTATAAACCCATCCAACATTTGGCCAAGTCTTTATGGCCCACAGTTGGCTGCCAAAATGCACTCAAGTCGCAGCACACTTGCATTTTTTTTTGTCATTTTATTTTTATGTTTATTTTCTGCTTTAACACAATAGTTTATATATATATATTAATATATAGATGTGTGGGTGTGTCGCATATTTTCAAATAAAATACGCTGGAGTAATTTGCTCTTCATGATGTGCGAAAAAAACAAAAAAAAATGTATTTCATACAGGACGGGATGGGGGAGGAGTTGTAGGGGGAGGTGGGGGAAGCAAAGTGCGAAAGTCATGTTCTTATCTTAAAAAATGCAATGTTTATTTAATAAAAAAAAAAATAAAGAGTAAGCGAGAAAATATGAATTGTAGTAGATATATGGTATATATGTATGTGGTAGTATGCAAATATTAAACATATTCATGTTACTCTTTCTTCTTCTTAATCACACACACTTGAACTTATACGCATTAAGGAAGTATGTAAGTATTACAGGTAATTAATTAATTACAGGTGATGCAAAGTGCTCGGAACCGAAAAGAAAAACAAAAAAGTATGAATTTCAGCGATACATGTCTGTGTGGTGTTTTTCAACGATTGTTCATTAAAATTACTGCCGTATTACAATAGATTTCAAAAGTTCACATGATTTTTGTTTTTTAAACGATTCAAGTTCATGGATGCAGGTGTCGGTCTCTCTCGGTGTGTGTGTATAACAGTTTCATATAAGTAATATACTTTTCTCGCCATTTCATGTGGCATTGTGACAGCATGCTCTAAGTACGCTGCTGTGCGAACCAATTCGATCCACTGCGATTCGATTCGATCCTCGGCCGGAGAACCCACAACGAATGCATTATCGTTGCTCCTTGGTGCGTCCATCCGTTCCTCACATTGTCCGCCCATCTTCCCAGATTCCATACATGGCTGGACTGGATTGGATTGGATGGGATTGTTCTCAAAGATGATTGATTTCGTACAGATACATATTTAAAATATACTTCTTCCTCCGCTTTCCTTTCCACATGTACGGTTGGTTAGATTAAATGTTTAATGGTTTTAAATGTTTTTCTCTTTAATGTTTTAAGTTTTAATAATAATGCATATAGTTTAAACGGAGATCAGATTCCGATTAATTGTTTGTGTGTGTGTGTGGTGTGTGTGTGACTGTCTTCTCATGAACAGGTCCTTGTTTTTATCCTTAGCTTTGCGACAATTCTCTGCTTCTCTTTCGCTTTTCTTCATATTTTTTGCTTTATTTTGGAGCCTGTGTTGGGAGGGGGGTTCTAATTGGTTTTGGTGTTTTTTGTTGTTGCTTTTGGGTGTCCTTTGAGGCGGATGTCCAGTGGCATCCGGCCTTGATTGGTTTTTTTTTAGTCGCGCATTGACAGAGTGGCCGGCTTCACGTGTCCTCCATCGCCCTCCGATACGAAGCGCTTGCGCCCGCTGCAACAATAACAAAAAAACATAAATTAATTACTAAATTGTTTCAAAAATGTACAAAATAATTGTTTTTAGTTCAAGAGAGCTTTTCTCTCCTCGTCATACGCACTTAGTAATTACACAATTATGCAACATCACGCCAAGCAAAACAAAGAACTGAGCCACAAAACAAAGAAAATACAAAATGTTGCAAAATACTTGGCGCAAATTCGGCAACAACAACAACAACAACAACAAAATTTGCACAAAAGTTCATTCAACCGTTGACCCTTTTTTTCTCTCAGCTCTCTCTCTCGCGCTCTTTGGCGTTCTCCCGCTCTCTTGAAGCGCACTGCAACTGCAAACAGCTGTGCGAATAGCGGGTGTTTGGGGGGGAGGCCTGGGAAAAACAGGAGAGGGGGTGGCCCGGTGGAAGGGGTGGGGGGGCGGCGAAGAAGTTGTTGGAGCATTAAAACTAGTTTTTCGCAACAAGCTGCTGGGGCGGCTGCTGCGACTGATGCTGCTGCTGCAAAATGCTGGCCAATCAAAAAAATCCAAACTTGTACAAAAACAAGAGGACACAGCTGGGCCTTAATTATTGCTTCTAAAAATATAAATATGTGACCAAGTGGGGGACTAACGTACATAAACACAAATACATAAATAAATATATAAAATAACAAAAAAAAAGAGTCCAATAAACTTGCGGCACGATAAGTGTGCGCCCGCAAATACAAATAAATAAAAAATAAAAATAACAAAAAATAAAAAACAAACAGAAAAGCATAAACAACGCCAAGCAGAACACCAGAGCTGTCGGTCTGGATTCTACAATTTTAGCTTAATTTCAATTAAAATCTCTGCCCCTTATGTTCTTCCTAAAGCCAGAAGGGGTGTCCCCAAATTCCCAGTTCCAATCAGGTTCATAAATGGTATATTTTTAAATAAATATGGATGAATCCTCTACCTTTAACTCTGAGACTTAGTTTATTTTTTATACATTTTTTAGAAAAGTTTTGGAAAATGGGGGTGTCTCAATATAGCCTCTTTTAAAACTTATCACATTCTTTGTTTTCATTAGATTTTTAAAAGAAATATTTTAATATAATCGTGAAGGAATTCTAAGTAGTTCTATATTCGAATCTCAATAGCGACATTTTTTAGATTTTTTTTTTCAAAATTTTATGATTGTACCCCTTGAAAAATGAAGGTGATTTCAAATAACCCCTTCTGAAACGTATAAGTTTTTTAGTTTTTAATCGATTTTAAAAAGAAACGTCTTAAAATAATTGTGAAGTAATTCTGCATTACAAACTTTGCAAAATTTTTCAGATTTTTTTAAAAACCAAGCTGGCATCACTGCCCCATCATCAACCGTTATGTGCGAGTAAAGTCTTTTGGCATTGAGTTCAGCTTTTTTTTTGTTTTTGTTTTTTTTTGTGCCTTGGCTCTATGCAAGCTCTTCGCTCCGAAGCGCGAATGCAGTTGCGTTGGCGTTGGCGCTGTGGTTGGGGCAGCGACGCCAGCGTCGGCGTCTTCGTTTAGTATAGTTATACTAGCGCTAGTGTTGGTGCAAAGTGAATGGTGTTGCTGTTGCTTTTCTAGTTGTTCTTGTTTTTGTTTCAGCGCTAAAGTGGCAAAGAGCAATAGCCGCAGCCAAGGCGAATGCAAATGCAGTTATAGCGCACCAACCAACAGCAACTAAAGTGGGAGTGGCAGGCAGGCAGGCAGGTCGATAACAGCGACTTGGCGGCCATGTTTACCTTCGCACAGGCACAGGCACCCAAACACTAAGGCGATCTTGAGCCAAATGCAGGTTGTTGCACTAGCAATCTATCGATAAATTATCTAAACAAGAATTAACCTCGAAACCGGGTCGGGTCGACGAACATGTCTGGACTTGATTATTCCGTAGGAAAAATGTGTAGCATACTTATGAGAACAAGTCTGGACTTGCATGCTCCCCACGAAAGGGTATAACAACAAAGAAACAGAAAGTATGACAGAATAGCGGGGCGGGGGAGCGGAGGGGTGGTGGCGGAGAGCACTCCAAGAACACTCTGTATAAATATACATAACTAGCCGGCACCTGATAAACCGGCACAGCCAAACCAATAAGCATAAAGCAAGAAATGGCAAATGGAGGGGGGAGGGGGGAAAAACAGAAAAAGAAGAAGTAGAAAAAAAAGCAGCGACTGCCCCAACGGATGACGCGTCGTACGTCAAGTTAATTCCAAAGCAAAACTAAACTGCGCAATAGAAATTTCATAAACAAACAGACAAGCAGGCAGGCAGGCAGGCAGGCAGTCGGCTGGCAGGCACAAACACGACAGACCCCCCCTCCCCAGACCCCCATGCCACTCTATTATTACGTGTATATAAGAAACTGAGCCAAAAGCGCAAAAGAAAAACAACAGCAATGAAAAAATGGAAGAATAATAAACATTTCAAAGCCGGCAAAAAAAAAAAAAAAAAAATTCAACTACAGTGGAGGCCGAAAAATGAAGCCTATCTATGGAACTGATAACTAATACAATACTTATAGATAGGCTTACTTATAGATTATTACTATACTAACTATCTACCCTTTCTACACACTCTCTGTTGCCCCAATTCACCTATTTTCCCCTTCACTCTTCTTATCAAAGAAACGGAATTCTTATCACGAGATCGATGGGCCCTCGATTTGTGTGGCAGGGTATAACGGTTCTATAAACAACATTGTTGTGGGCGCTGCACTTTGGGGGCGTGTCGTCTTTACGGCCTCTAAGATTACGTAAACACGACGACCCAGCACCCGGCACCCGGCACCCGGCTTTCGCAAACAAGAGAGAGAGCATGAGTGAGAGTGACGGTGGCGTCCATACGAATAACTGTGGTTTTATCAATAAATAAACCCTCTGGAGCAACAAACATGGAGTGTTTGCTGTAATATATATAAGATATGTATTATTGTATCTTTCATCACTCACCGCGAAGGCATATTGTTGATAATCTTGTCAGTGAGGAATCCAGCGCGATTGCAACGCTCCACGAAGCGGTCGAGTATGATGTACGCCAGTGGGACGTCCAAGACGATATCAGCCATGTCATCGAAGACGCGCATGAAGCCCTGTTTTCGGGATGGGGGAGGAGGAGGTGAAACAGAGGCTTATCCATCCCTCACTGGGCACAACACTTACCTGCTCCATGCCGGCGGGCAGCACCAGGCAGGTGAGATCCAGCTGCTTGAGCAGCTCGCACATGGCCTCCTCGGTGGTCTGGCTGAGGGATTCCAGCGTCATGACAATGGCCTCGTAGACGAGCTCGTGGTGGTAGTGCGGCACCTCGAGGGCGCGCAGGCAACGCTGCGCCTCGGCCACGTCACGGGAGGATAGGTACTCCTTCAGCAGCAGCTCCATCTGCTTGGTAATGGTCTTGACGGGACGCAGCGGGCCGCCCATGCCCCAAACGTTGTCGAGGTGGGCCCAGCCCTGCTTGTGGAGCAGCGAATCGGCGCGACGGAGCGCCTGTTCGGCATGCTCGCCGAGCTCCAGGAGCTCCAAGTCAGCCTCCGATTTGGCCACGAACTTCGGGGGAATGCAATCGTCGGCCACGGCGCGGGCCATAAAGTTGCCCAGGATGATGGGCGCCTCTGGGGTGTCCAGGATGAGATCCGGTAAATTTGAGAGCAGCATGTTGAAGCCCTTCTCGATGTCCTTGCCGGTGATGACGCGTCCGTACAGATCCGAGATCAGAACGGAGGTCATCTCGCGCTGCGAGTCCTTGTGATCCATGGAAATCTCCACCAGGATGCTAGTAATGTGCTCGCGCAGCGGTCCCTGCAATATCTCATCGAAGCTAACGGCCACCTCGTGTGTGTCCCCGTGCTCAAAGTACTCCAGAACGATCGGCTCCGCCAGCTTGAAGAACTCCACGGGAGTTATCTCGGTGATCACCTCGCGCAACTCCACATTCCGATCGTTGCACTCGCTGTCATAGTTGGGATCGTTCTCGTCCTCGTAGACCTCGGCCAGAACCTCGGATCCGGGCAGTCCCCAAACTCCTTTGCCGCCGGCTCCGCCCTTCTTGGGTAGACCGCGTCCGCGGTTCAGGTTCCGCGAACGCCGGCTGTTCTTCCAGCGGCGATGGGGCACCACATAGCCCCCAGGAGTGGCCAGTATGCCGTTGCCGACCAGGGTGGAACTGGCAGCGGCCCCGTTTCCATTGGTCTGGCTGGGAGATCCACCTAGGAAGAGAAAGAGAAAGACACGCCCCCCCATATGGAATCACTGAACCAAACACTACATAAGGATGTTCTTAAAATAGCGACGTATTTCTACGGAAAGTGCCATTTGTGGAATATCGTATTTATAGCCTACCTCCACCTCCTCCACTGCCGCTGTTCTGTCTTTGGATGAGCCGCTTGGCCTTGCGCTTAATCCTGCCATCCTCCACTGGCAGCGGCTTTTTGATGTGCCCGTTGGCGTGGCTTCCGCCTCCGCTTCCACTTCCGTTTAGCTCCACCGCCTGGATCTCGCCGTTGAGCTCGCGTTCCACGGAACTCTCCTTGGAATCGGATCCTTCCGGCGAGGCAGAGTGCCGCCCGTTGGTGGGGCGTTTGTTATTCGATTCCACTTCCATAGTTGCTGGCTGTGCGACTTTAAATACCTCTTGGTCTTCGGTCTCCGGTCTCTTGTCTCTGGTCTTGGCTCTCGTTTCGTACTCCTTCCGTCAGAAATGCACAGCAAGGGATTTTGGTATGTGGGGTCTGTTAGTTTCGGGATTTGTACTGGTGCTACCAGGTGCGTCTTCGTGTTCTATAAATAGAAAGAGGAAGTGGGACACTTTCTTTAGTGGCTCTTGGAGAGATCTACTTTACGGTAAAATATAAGAAATATCGATGTTTTCGATTGGTTCTCCAAGTTCTCCAATTGGAGCTTCTTCTATTGGTGTCTTCTACCGATATTTGACATCTCTTTCGACACTATCGTCTAATCCCACATTCTACATGCCTGACCTTGAAGTTAGAGCTGGCACTTTAAAGCTGATGAGGGCGTCTCTAGGGCCCAACCCCCCATCACACCCTCCCACATGATTCTTTATGCCAGACATGGTGGGCTGTAATTTGCATACCAAGACAAACAACTAATAATAAACTTAAGAAAAATAAATTGAAATTACTTGGCTTTTACGGTTGAAACTTAAAGCCCGCGACCCCCATTGCAAATAACGGTATTGCGTCTTGCCAAAATGCCTGTCAATGGCGAGTGCGACAGAGATGGAGACAACAACAGCGACAAATGTCCAAAACTCCCCCCTTGTCAAATTCAAGGTCACACAACAACAATAACAATAACAACAAGAGTGTTAGAGCAGAGAGCCCGACATAATTTGTGTTATACCGTTAGAGCATAGCATTTGCAACCCCCACAAAGAATTCGCTGCATCTCTGTCACTCCAACTCTGAGCATATGTGTGTGTTGGTGAGCTTAGCATATGTACTTACAGTTATGTATTAGCCAGCTGCTTTTGTTGTTGTTTTGTCTTTGTTATGATTTTCGTAAGCTTCAGGATTAGTATATGTACATATGTACTGTGATATCCCTATAATTTTTTGATGCTCATTTATTCTTGCTAGAAACTATTATGAAATATACAATTATTTTAGTTTTGAGATGCTTGATAGTCAGGACATGTACATATGTACATATTATGTACATACATATTTATATCTTTGGGCTTACTAGAAAAAGGGTATTTGAACTTTGGCATTCAAAGGAGTTGGCTTTCCTCTCGTTTTGTGTTTCATTATATTGCGTCGCTGTTGCTTTCGCTGTCTTTCGTGTTCTTATGTACTACCTCCTGCTTCGTACATATGTACACACATACATATATACATATGCTGTAACCGGTTTTATGTTTGTTTTGCCCGGGTTAACCTTGAAAATTTAGTGCGCCTTACGAATTTCTATGTTTTTATTGCCGTCTCCTTCCTTTCTCTTCTTCGGCGTCTGTGCTTTCGCACTTGTTGTGCCCCTTTTTTTGTGTGATGATAACAACAAGAAAAACAAAACAAATATTTTGGGCAGCTCCCCCTGCTCTCTTTTGGAGCTCTCTCTCTCTCTCTGTCCCTCTGCTGTGTCTGAAATTACTTCACCCTGGAAATTAAAAAACGGGAGAGAGAGAGAGAGGCGAGAAGGAGAAGAGAAAAGGGGGAAAAGCATAAAAGTGACGCTGCCGAAATTGCGTCGCAAAATTTCGCAAAAGGCCAATAAGAAGAAAACAAACGGAATCAGTCGCAACATAGTATATGATTTTGAGACAGTCGCAGACGCAATATTAGTCACGTATGAAGCGGTTCATGGGGAAAAGGTATTTGTTGACATTTTCCACAGCGATCGGGAGTTATTGGCCCTAGATTCTGGTAAACAAGTAAAGTAATACCCTAGGAATGCCAATAGGAAACTGTAACTCCAAGTTACCATTAACTGTTGATTTAATGATTAATTTAATCTCCAAGAGAAACACTATTATTTGGAAGAAAAACAAGATCAAATGCCGACGAGGGCGCAGCAATATGCAAATAAACACGAGGCGACCGAAAGACAAAACACAAAAAATACGAGTTGCGCGCATGTTTGTGCAGGCTCCGAAATCCCCCCAAGCGACTGGCCCTCCGCTTTCCCCTCTGCGCCCACTGAAGGCTGTGCAGCTGTTTTTCGGCTACTATTTCGGTGGTTTTGGGTGCGTGCGTGCGTGCCGGCAGCATTTATCACGTACACCAAACAATCTGTCGGGTGGGAAAATGGAAATTTCTCGAAGTTTTCCAATTGGACACCGATCCGATCATGTTTTTCCAAAGAGCATCGAACGAAAACCTACATAAAGAGTAGTGCATTCTTTTCCGACCTCGACTGTATCTGTTTTGTGTTTTTTTCGGCCCCCCTTTTAGATTCGCATTCGCCGGCAGTATTTTGTATTTACTTTCGATAGCCCCTTCGTCGACTATGGTTGTTATTCCTTTCCACTTACCTCAGTGTTTTTGTTGTTTGTGCTATTTGCTGCTGCTCTGTCTCTCTATCCTTTTCGCTCCTCCGAATGCTGCTGCAACAATAACAACAACGTTGGCCCACTGCAGCCGACGTCGACGCTAGCTGCGCTGCCTTAATTCTTTGGAGCCCTGTTTTTTTGTACTTGTTGGGGTTTCTTCTCGTCTTTCAGAGTTGAGAGTGTGCAGTGTGCGAAAAATGCACTGAATCTTGGCTCACAGAAAAAAAATGGTTACTATATTGCGCCTTCGCCGTTTCCTTCGCTCCTTTTTTGGCGTCTCTCCTTTTTCACACACGCACACACACCCACAACTTGAGAGTGGTGTCTTATTGCTTTTTCGACTGTTGAACTTCTTAATTTATTTCAATTTATTTACTAATTGAGGACTTTCTTCCTTGCAACTTTTAATTGTTTGAATTATGGATTGTTCCGAACCGCTAAACTTAACGCCACCTGAGTTCCGTTTAGTTTGAATGCAATACGTACCCAAAATAGATGAAGTTATCGCAACCTTCTTTCCGCAAAAGTATCGCTTATCGATTTCATTTGGAGACATTTTGTGGTATTTTCTGACTGGTCACACCATGCAACAGTTAAGCTTATTCAAAATACCGATATATCCCAAAGAATTCAAATATTTTCTGTTATTATCTTGAAATTGATTATATTTACTTTATTTTAGGGTAAATATATACCCGTATTAATCTTAAATAGACAGACGCATCTGATTAATATTGCCTGAAGGATTTGCGTCGATGTTTTTTGGGGAAATCATGAGCCCGCGACTCGACGATTGTACAAAATTTTTGTATTTTTTTTTTGTATTTGAAGTCAAGTAAGTTTATTTCTGAACTAAATATAATATTCAGATTAGTATTACATAATATTACATAGGCATGTTTTAAAAAAATTAAAGATATGTTTATTCTTAACGAGTATGTAAGTTTTATACTAGTATGTATGAATTGGTTACACATAACCACATAATGATTAAACAAAGACATAAGTTTCCATATCATAATGTATTTAGGAATAAATGGAAAAATTAAAAAAAAAAATGTGGCGCCTCTTGGACCTCACGTTGTGCAGCACGGTAACTTGAAAACGGCACCTCCTATACATAGAGCAATAAACCGTTAAGATCTCACTTTGAATACAATGCTTAACTATAAAAATACCTTTTCGCGCTTCTTGTTCCTAAAATTTGGAATGGTCCAGAAAGCGACGGCGTTCACGTTCGCGAAACTCACGACGACCTGATGGCGAGGCTCCTTGCGGATTCCGAATGACAAAATGGGAATCGCAATAAGCCTGCGGATCATAGGACTCCACAGGCGGCTCGGCATCCCAATCCTCGGTAGCCTCGACCATAAAGTCCATGGCTCGAGGCTCCACCGGGGGCAATTTATCCGGACGTATATACCGCTCCAGGTGCGATCGATTGGGGCATTCGCCGACATGAACCTGAAATTTAATGGAAATTACATTTCACCAGAAAATGTTGCCAACCAAGCGGACAATCTTCTCGGAAAGACGGTGCCGAATTTCGCACCAATATTTACCTGCATATCCACAACGGTAAAAATATGGGTATTATTAAAGGGGCAATGCACCATTTTGGAACTCGGATGATTGCGGGCGCATCGGGTTAAATGCCAGGCCAGGCGGGTGGGTAGCAAGCGATGTACGCTATCATACGGACAAACGATGTAGTTTTCGGAACGCGGTGGAGGAACAAACTTTTGTTTCGACGTCATATTCAGAGATACTTCTTCTTTTCAGCTCAAAAAACCAAAAAAAACACGTAAACGCGGCTTTTTTTTTGTTCGAAGCGGTCCGAATCGGTCCCAGTTATTTTATTGAGCGTAAGTCAACGATTGAGCGGTTTATGTTGAAATGATAGAAGCGTTGCCACACCGACAAGTTAAAGTTTGACACACCGACAAGTACAATGGGTGTCAAACCAATATTTTTAATCATAAATTTAAATCACAATTTGTATATATAACAAGAAAGGAAAGCTACCTTGCAGTTAAAACCGGGCTTATATCGCAAACATCAGATATAGTTGGCTGATCCTTTTAGAATAATATATATATATATATTATATATAATACTTTATAGGGTCGGAGATGTCTCCTTCACTGCGTTGATACTTTTGGACAAAATTATAATACCTTCTGCAAGGGTATCAAAATTAATAATCTTTATTAATATAAAATGTACCATATGCCTAAAGAGTACGAACATTTTAAACATAAAATGATATTTGAAAGTTGGCGGTCTGGCAGCATTGCCCTATCGATAGTTCATCGATAAGTTTCTGTTTACCTCTTAAAAAAAAACGCACGTGCACGTTTAAATTGTATAGGATTTAGCTGAATTCTTGGACTTTTTGAAGCATATACTAAGCCGACAATGCCGCCCGTTGCCCAGGAGGGCAATTGCCTGATTTACCGCGGCAGCAACTTCCTCAAACAGCGCCTGATACTCTCCTGCCTGTCCGGGAAACCTGTGAAGATTACCCAAATACGCTCCGAGGATGAAACCGCGCCCGGCTTGAGGGAATACGAAATCAGCTTGATCAGGCTACTGGACAAGATCACCAACGGCACAAAAATCGAGCTAAATCCGGCGGGCACCAGTGTCATGTTTTCACCGGGACTGCTCCACGGCGGACCCATTCATCACGATTGCTGTGTGCAGCGCGGCATCGGTTACTACTTGGACGCACTTATAGCATTGGGCCCATTCTGCAAGAATCCTCTTCACTGCAACCTTCGCGGCGTGACCAATAGCAAGGACTCGCCCTCAGTGGACCACATCAAAGGTGCTGCCTTGACGCTGCTCAAAAGGTTTCTCCTGGTGGACGAGGGCCTGGAACTGAAAGTCGTGCGAAGAGGCGTCGCTCCTCTTGGCGGCGGTGAGATTGTGTTCCGGTGTCCAGTCCGGAAAAGCCTCAGAGCCATCCAGTTCCAATCCCAGGGCATGGTGAAGCGGATCCGTGGGACTGTTTACGCCTGCAAGGTATCCCCGGCCATGGCCAATCGCACTGTGGAAGCGGCCAAGGGCTGCATGCTCAAGTTCCTGCCCGATGTCTACATTTACACCGATCAGAACAAGGGCAAGATGTCGGGAAACTCGCCTGGCTTTGGGATCTGTCTGATTGCAGAGACAACAGACGGTGTGTGCTTCGCCGCCGACTGCAGTTCCAATACTAGAGAGGAATCGGTAAGGAGTTTCGGAGTATCTGTTTCCGGCCCACTAATTCTGTATTGGTTTTTAAAGGACACTCCTTCCATACCCGAGGACCTGGGCCAGGAGGTGGCCATGCGATTGCTGGACGAAATCTATCGCGGCGGCTGCGTGGACTCTAGCTATCAATGGCTGGCAGCCCTCTATATGGCTCTAGGACAGAAACATGTCTCGAAATTTCTAACAGGTTTGGAATAGCATTGATATATCTTGTAATTTTTGTAAAATGTTTGATTCTGTGCGACAGGTGCTTTGTCTACATACACGGTCCACTTTCTGCAACACCTGCGCGATTTCTTCTCCATTACCTTCAAGCTGGAGAACCCCGAGGCGGAGGACGACGACGAGGAGGAGGATGTTCGCGGTGCCCAAAAAGTGCTGATGGCGTGTGTGGGGATCGGATACACGAACATCAACAAGCGTGTTAACTGAAGCGCTCTTTAGGTATAAAGTTTTATTAATAAATATTTTTTTGTACATGACGTGAAGAGTGCAGCGTTTTTAATACAATATTCGTTTTGGAAAAAGTAATATTTTGCAATAAGTATGTCAGCCATGCATGTAGTAGGTATGTGTTGTGGAAGCGAAGAAAGCCAATATTTATTATGATTTTTTATGTAATTTATTTTTGCCATTTCCGTAATATGCATTTCTGCTGATAAGCGCAAAAGAAGCTTCTAGTTTATCCGACTTGGTGATGGATGGTTTCAATACCGAAGATAGTTTGTATAATTTATTTTAATCATTTAGATTAACCTCTGCAAGTTTGTTGGAAAGTCAGATTGGAAATTAATCTTAAAATGTAACATATTGGACCCGAAACTATATTTTTTTTGTGCCTGTAAGCGTGTAAAGGTTCAGACACCTTTTCTTTGATAAGAAATCGCATTTCCATTGGGTTGCACTTTTTCGAGAGAGATCAGCAGAAAATGTAAAGCTAGACGGGAACGATGACGGCGACTTCCTGCGGTCAGCGGAAAATAATTCGCACCATTTAACAGACGTGTGTGGGTTGTAGGTATATGTAGATCCGGAGGTATATAAGCCACCAGTTGGACCGGCAGAAGGTATCAAACGTCGTTCAACGTTTGGCCTGATCGATCCAAGTCCGAATTCGACTCCCGCCATGAGCCTTCGTCTGTGCCTTCTGGCCTGCCTCCTGGTGGCGGCGGCCCAAGCCTCCAAGGATTCCTCCTCCATACAGCTGAAGCCCACCAAGTGGCTGTCCGCCTCCGATCTGGAAAATGTGCCGTCCCTCAACGACATCACCTGGGAGAATCTGGAGAACGAGCCCCTCGAGAAGGGTGCCAAGATGATTGAGAAAATCTGTGAGTATTCCCAGTACTCTTCTGAATGAACCTATTGATTATTCCAAGACCTCATCATTATTCACAGACCATGTTGGCCAAATCAAGCACGATCTGACCCCCAGCTTTGTGCCCAGCCCCAGCAACGTGCCCGTCTGGATCATCAAGTCCAACGGTGACCGTGTGGAGGCTAAGCTGAACAACTACGTGGAGGTTGCCAAGCGCCAGAACGGATTCGCCGAGGATGAGGTCACCATTGTCCTTACCGGTCTGCCCCAGAACAGCCCTGCCGCCAAGAAGGCCATGCGCAAGCTTGTCCAGGCTTACGCCCAGCGCTACAACCTCCAGCAGCAGCAGAAGAACGCCCAGGAGCAGCAGCAGCAGCTCAAGAGCAAGGACTACGACTACACCAGCAGCGAGGAGCAGGCTGACCAGTGGAAATCGGCCAAGACCGCCAGCGGCGATTTGATCGTGAGTATCTAGATTCATTCCACTTTCTCCAGCCACTGCAAGAATTGTCGTCATCTTCTCCTTTCCAGATCATTGACCTCGGCTCGACCCTGACTAACTTCAAGCGCTACGCGATGCTGGATGTGACCAACACCGGTGCCATGATTGCCCAGACTCTGGTCGAACTCACCAACAAGGGAGTGCCCCAGGAGATCATCCATGTGATCGGACAGGGTATCGCCGCCCATGTGGCCGGAGCTGCCGGTAACGAGTTCACTGCCCAAACCGGACACAAGCTGCGCCGCATCACCGGCCTGGACCCCGCCAAGCTGCTCGCCAAGCGCCCCCAGACTCTGGTCGGACTCTCCCGCGGCGATGCCGACTTCGTTGATGTCATCCACACCTCGGCCTTCGCCATGGGCACTCCCATCCGTTGCGGCGATGTTGACTTCTACCCCAATGGACCCTCCGTGGCTGTTCCCGGTTCTGAGAACGTGATCGAGGCTGTTGCCCGTGCCACCCGCTACTTCGCCGAGTCTGTCCGTCCCGGCAGCGAGCGCAACTTCCCCGCCGTCCCCGCCAACTCTCTGCAGCAGTACAAGGAGCAGGACGGTTTCGGTAAGCGCGCCTTCATGGGTCTCCAGACCGACTTCGATCTCCGCGGCGACTACATCCTGGAGGTCAACGCCAAGAGCCCCTTCGGCCAGCGCACCCCCGCCCAGAAGCAGTCCACCTACCACGGTGTCCACCGCAACCAGAACTAGGATGCAAGTCCTGCCCATCAACGTAGCCACACAAGGATTACCCGGTAAAATGTAGAATCTAGTGAGAAGTTCCATTGAACATACCAACACCAACACAACAACAACAACAAGAAAAAAAAAACTTAAAAAAATCACAAAAATAAAACATGCAAATTTTCTTAAAAATATAAATATCTCAGAGTCTTTTATTAGCTTTTCCCGCCAAATGAGAGATAAAAACTCAAAGCTCTTCGAAATAATAAAAGTAGCTGAAACATACGTTTCATTTTCGGTATAAGACGTTTTCCAGATGCCCCAAAGAACTCTTCTTTCCAAACAAACAAATAAAGTCGGATAATACCGTTAAAACAGCTCATAAAACAGGTCATAATGTGGGAGGAGTTTAAAAATAAAACCAAAATATAGGCCATATAACGCGAAATGATTTCCAAAAAAAGAAAATCGCGAAAAATATGCATTTCATTTCTTAAATAAACAGAGGGTTTCTATGTGTTTTGAACAAATTACTCATCCGACCCGTATTCCAGAGTCCTCTTGTTCCGCCATTTTTAAACGGTGGAAAGCCCAGCATATGGTCCTTAAATGTCATCCACTTAGGACCAGTTCTGAAAGCATATTGAATCAATAAGAGTAGGAAAAAAAATTCAATTTCCTAATGCATTAGATAGCATGCTCGAGCATGCCGGAGAGAGCGGGAGAGCCCGGGAGATGGTGACAGGAAGGCAACTAGTGTCACATGCAGGCACCCGTTACTCGAGGCATATTTGCACTCAATTAATGGGCGCATCGTATAAAAATTACATTTCATTTACCGCAAGCGCTTACGCTTCAAACATTTTGCTCGCAAACTCAATTGTTCTATTTGGCGCACATGCGCGCTTGTAAATGTCAAAGTTGAACTTTATCACATGCATGGGACGCAGAATAGAAAAGGAAACCGTAACAAAAGCGACAACAGTTGGGCGGACAAGTCGGAGAAGGAGGAGTGGAAGACGGACAATAACAACAGTTGGCGCCTTTGTTTGTTTTTTTTTATCGTTCTTCAGTTTGCTGATGGCAGAGAGCCATGCATGTCATGACATGTTTGCCTTCATTCCGACGGACGGGCTAAGAACGCCGTTCTAGCCAGAGCTTATCGCCGCACACCTCCGATGCCCTTTACGTCAGTGCAGCTACCGTTACTCTGCTGGCCAGCTCTCCCTTTCACTCACTCGGCCCCAATGGCTATGTGGCTCTTTCGCTCTGAAGCGTCCGGACAAGGACGCCGGGACGTTGGCATTTTGTGGGGCCCACCGAGTTTCTTGCAGGAATTACAGTTATATTATTCATTGGCCGATATGCATAAATCCAATTTACAAAGCCCCTACGGCAAGTGCGACACCACGAAAGAGTGACAGAGAGAAAGAGTGAGAGAGTGAGGAGCGAGCGAGCGAGCGGGTGAGAACTTTCTCTTGGCGCCTTCTCGCGCGCTTTTGTTGCGCACAATTTCATAAATGGGGTGTTCTCAAAAGCCATTTATTATCTAAATCTCATTTCCTTAGCGATTTCGGGTGAAATATTGGGGTTTGGTTTTTTTCAAAGAATATACATATACATACACAGTGTCAGTGAGACTTGTATCTTTTTACTATATACCATAATTACATGACTTTTATAGTCTTTTGTTAAATTGGAGTTTAAAATTGTTTAATTTTTTATATTATCTTACTTATATTCAAACCCCAGATAAGTATACTATACTTTATATGATGTCCTATGTGGCGTATAATTAATGTCAAATAGACCGAAAGATTTCGTTTTTGAGAATGCCCCCATCGGGTAACGCTCTTGCGCTTTTTGCTCGCTCAGTGCCAAAGCTCATGCTCACGGTTTAGGGTCTTCGGCTAGCTTCGGGAAGCTTCGGGTGGTACGAAAACCCGCGCGGGCCAAGGCTGGGCACCGCTGCTCTGGCTGCTCTGGTGTTTCCATTTCA
This sequence comes from Drosophila pseudoananassae pseudoananassae, assembly GCA_018153035.1. Lineage (NCBI taxonomy): Eukaryota > Metazoa > Arthropoda > Insecta > Diptera > Drosophilidae > Drosophila > Drosophila pseudoananassae. The sequence goes on along the minus strand of JAECXR010000023.1, from coordinate 498,247 downwards.
GAGTGTCGCAACGGCCAGTCGCAACGTCGCCGCGGCGCGCGTGTCTTTTTTTTCCAGTGTGTACGTTTTGATTGCAAAAAGAAGAGGCAAGCAAGCACAGCACAAGCGCTGCTAAAATCAGAAAACATTTTTCATCTGTGGCCTGGAAAAGTGCCTCAAGAAAATGAATAGATAAATTGTGTTAATCGCCCCATCGAGCCACCAAATATTTACTGTATATTCATTGTATATTTGCTGTTGTTGCGTTCTTTCGTTGAATATTTATTTTGTTTTCCTTTATTTTTTACCATAAATATTTTTTTGTTTTTTTTTTTGATAATTGTGCAGCTGCCCGCCTGCAAATGATAAAAATGTGAGTTCCTAGTATGAAATTTGATTGTTTTTCAGGTGGAAAGTGTGAAAATATTCTGAAATTTGTTAAGGATAACCAGAGTGAGAGAATGTTTGTGTCTGCAAGTGCACACGTACGTGTGTATGTGTGGGTGTATGGCTCTCTCCGTATGGCTGTGTGAGTGTACGCTGGCAGTGCGTAAATGCGTAAGCTGGACGCAAAAATATATGCTTTTCATTCTTATCTAAAAAAAAAAAAATTATTAAATATTCTAAAATATGAATTAAAAGGAGCGTTTAACTTCAAATATGTAAATAAATAAAAATATTAATTTATTTTTGTTTGTGATTTAATGTTAGGAAGAGTGCCTTTTTTCTTGTTGTGTAGTGTCTGTGGCCCAGGTTCCAAGGTTTTTGCTTCTCCATTGCTCTTCCGCCTCTTTAGGAGCTCTCTCCCACAACAACAATAACAAGAAAAGCAACAACAACAACAAGTCTGCAACTCTGATAAGAATTTTCCATGCGTATTTTTCACGTAAAGCTTTGTTTTGTTTGGTTTTTCCATCTCCACATATACCATGTACAATATTTTGTTGTTTTCGCTTTGTGATTTAATTTCGGTTTTCGTTCATTTTGCGGTGCGGTGTCTCAGGTGCAACATTATTATTGTTGTTGTTGTTGTTGTTGTGGTTGTGCCTTGGTTAACCCTTAGCGCGTCCTTGGAGGTAAATCAGCATTTTTGGAGAATAAAAGAGCTTATAAATGGATTTAACCATTAGATGCCGCAACAATTAATCAAACAAATAGAGACAAAAAAAAAACGGTTAACCATTAGCGGTAATCATTGGTCTTATTTTGGCCATCTTTCTTGTTTACATTTGAGGACTCAGACCAGGCCCTTGGGGATGTTTGTTGTGTTTTGCTTTTCTCGGCTGTCCGTGGAGCTTATAAATTATTAACAAACATAAAGCGTGCCACAGGTGTGCACCCAGAGAGGAGCGACCGAATGGGGGGGAATGGATGGCGGAGAGATGGCGAGAGCCAGCGACGAGAGCGCGACCTTTGTGTCCGAGTTTTCGTTTATGTGTACATTGGACTTGTGTACATACCTATGTACATACATACATATGTATATATGGAGATACTTAAGTTCATATGTACATTTCTAGCTGTGTTTGCTCTTTTCTGTTTAATTTGGCTCGCCAGACCCGAGTCTCGAATTTAATAGGCTCACATTTTTGCTGTCCAACCTTTGCTCTCTTTGCATCCTCTGTGTTTGCACCTGCCTTTGCTGTTTCTTCCCATTCCCCACTCCCTATCCCCACTGCTTTATGCCCCACCATCGCTTTCAATTATTTCCGCTTGAATGCGTTGACGTCGCCGCCGACGCCGATGCCGACAGCGTTCCGCTTTTATTAATGCTTTTGCGCTTTTACACGCAAAAAAAAGACTTATATTTGATGAATTATGAATTTGATGAAAAGTATTACTTTAGTTATGTACAACTATGTATATAACAGCTGGGTATATTTTTTGTGAATAATAGTATTTTTTATTCAAATTTATCACCTGTTTTTTTCTCTCAGTGCAGCCTTGTCTTATAACTTTATTTTACCGTATTGTATGTCTTGGTCAATTACCATGGCAATTTATTTATCAGCTTGTTTGCCGCCCAGCTGTCCTCTCAATTGTGCAAATTGATAACTGTATTGCGCCGCCATTGCGAGTGCATTCAGAGCAGCGTCTATCGTCCATCTTTGCTCCCTCCTTCGCCTCCTTCTCGCACTCTCCACCCTTTGGTCACATCATGAACTGTAAAATGACAAAATACATCAAAAGCACAGCCGCACATATGTACATACATACGCAATAGCTACGTGCATAGTACTCTTTTACGGTAAAATGTGCATGCTCTTGTGTCTGATGCACAGTGGGCCGGAGTGGGGGGAACTGCGCGTAATCCGCTTAACGATTCGCGGTGGCAATGAAAAGCCCCCATAACTGTCAAAAGCACGAAATGCATAAATTGAAACATACCGACGATGACTTAATATTGTGTTACTTTTATTCAAAGATTGCAAGATAATACATGAAGTATCATGACTAAAATGTATGAACTTTGATGCAAGAACAACACCTCTTAGTCACTGTCAGGGCTTAAACTTTACGGCGGGCTTGTATAACTGTTATCACAAGATAACTCTACAGAAAGCAGTATGCATATTATAATTTCTTCAAGAAGAAAGTTCTGTTTTTTGTGTCACGATGACAGGGAACTCGCATCCGGAAAAGTAAATCACTCAAGGCATTTTTATGGCTTGAAATGTGATTATGGTCGGGAAGGACGAGAAAGGACATTGCCTGCTTTTAATTGCCGGGAGGGCTGTCCTATTTACTCGAACGATGGAAACACTTTCCACCCCTTGGCGGAAATGGGAGGGGAGGCCTATTTTTATAATTTAACTAATAGGTGGACAGGGTTTCCAGCGGGATGGTAGGTGGGGGGCTGTGTTATTGATTGGCTTTAGATACACTTTAAGAAATTTCCATTAATACTACAATCACCATGCACCGAATCTGCTACTTAGCCCATTTTCACAATGTGTGGGCGTGGCGGGAAAATGTCAATTTGCCCTCTGACCTTTCCCCCTGACCTGAGCCCCTGCAATTAAAACGAGAACAAAGCTCCTTTGGGATCCATAAACTCTGGCAGGGATTGGGATAAAGTTCCTGTAATTAGTTGCTCAACAACAGTTATGATCGCCATAAATACGAGATAAGTTCTCGGCAGATTGGGAATCCAATGAAGGTCGTTGGAGGCGGCGTAGAGTAACTCCGTTTAAATCACATTCTTAATTTTGAAACAAGTAGATAAGATTCCTGGTGGCAGTAGTCTTTATGGCCCTTAATAAATAAATAAATAAGTAGCGCTTGTAAGGTAATACAGATAATTCGGGTCTCATTATCACCTACTAGATAATAAGCCCCGTCGCTATTGATGTTTGAACGAAATTGGAAATTAACACATGTCTGTGGTGAGCCGCAGTTCCCAAATCACCCAATCACCCAACGCCCACACTCCCCCACGTTGGCCCACTTCGATAGGTCAGAATGCGATGCAAATGCGTCAGACTGCCCAGACTGGGCACCGGGGTCGTAAAGCACTCACATAACGAATGGAAATGGAACTATCGCTGTTGTCAGCAGTCAACAATAAATCCAATTAGCCAAAAGAATGCCTCCATATGTGGGCCGTATAACAAGAAAGTAAGACTAGTCACTAGTACCAGAGGTAATATGCTTCATAAGCTTTAATTTCTTTCTAAAGAGATGGAGGTCTTTATTGGAAGATAAAGTATTATAATACCTGTTATTCTATAATAAGAGTAAGACTAGTCACTAGATGACTAGACTAGTAGATGTTCTCCTAGGTAGTTGAGGTAATATGCCTCATAAGCTTTAATTTCTTTATAAAGAGATGGAGGTCTTCATTGGATCTGTTATATTATAATGAGGGATAAAGAATAGTCACTAATAGGTAGTAGAGGACTAGACTAGTAGATGTTCTCCAAGGTAGTTCAGGTAATATGCTTCATAAGCTTTCATTTCTTTCTAAAGAGATGGGGCTTTATGGAAAGATAAAGTATTATAGAATCTGTTATTCTATAATAAGAGAGTAAGACTAGTCACTAGATGACTAGACTAGTAGATGTTCTCCTAGGTAGTTGAGGTAATATGCCTCATAAGCTTTAATTTCTTAATAAAGAGATGGAGGTCTTTATTGGATCTGTTATATTATAATGAGGGATAAAGAATAGTCACTAATAGATGGTAGAGGACTAGACTAGTCGATGTTCTCCAAGGTAGTTGAGGTAATAGGCTTCAAAGGCTTTAGGCCAAAATAGGCCAAAAGGTTTTTCAAAGTTCAATAGTTCTATATTATGAGATATATTCTATTATAAAAAGAAAGTAGAAACTACTATTTATAAGATTTCCAATCCAATCCGAACCCTAAACCAAAGAATTACAAGACTGAAAGGCCTTCAAGAGGAAAAATAACGCTGAACTGGCAACTTTTCCTGTTTTTTTTTTGTTGTGAAATTTGAGAACCTGCTTGACCTTATCGGACTTTCTAGTTCTTTTCTTTAGCTGTTGTTGTTATTGTTGTTGTTGCTATTTAATTGACACAGCCCAGCCCCCTTTTCTGGTGGGCCCTTGTTGAAACCCCCCTCGTCAAAGACGATTATCTGTAGTGGCTGTCAAAGACTGTGAATGCCCCACACTGCTGCCACTCCTCTAATTTGACTGTGACTTGAAATCGATAATGGTATGGAGGTATGGGGCTATACTATATATAGCTGGCTAGTCGACGCTTGAATGCTCTTACTTTCAAGGGGACTTCAAGGAGATACTCTACCTAAGGTTTATGATGAAAAGTTGTTCTCGTATGATTCCCAACGTGTTCTGGCGGAAAAGCTTACAATTCCCATACCCGGAACATCCGGGACATCCAGGTTTCAACTGTCAGTCAGTCGGTCAGTTGGGCAGTTGGGCAGTTGGTCGTTTGTGGCATCGAGTTTCTCATTTGGTTAAATGTCACATGGGCATAAGGGAGAAGCCATAGCAACCAGCCAGCTAGCCACCTATCCACCTAGCCACCTAGACACCTCTGTGTCCTACCTCCGGACTAATATCATCCGACTAACCTCTCCGTTTTTGTATTTCGTTTTCTTTTCTTTTTTTATTGCCTTTCATTTACCGTTGGTACTGTTTGCTGTTTGCTTTTGTACCGGGTACCGGGTACCGGGTCCAGGTCATAGAGAAAGACAACGACGACAGACGTGCTCCTCCCCTGAACAGCGCCGGACGCCAGCGTCGCCTCCACCACATCATCCCAGCCCAGCCATGACCGGCGGTAATCGATGATTCCCATTGCCATTTTGCGTAAGCGAGACAGACAGAGCGTGGGAGACAGAGACAGCGCCAAAGATAAACCGAGAAGGCTAGAGACACATATAGGGAAGTGAAATAACGCCAAGACGGAGGAATTCCACTGAAAGAAAGGAAAAAAAGATACCAAAATGCTGATCAAGGAGTACCGCATCCCGCTGCCCCTCACCGTCGAGGAGTACCGCATCGCCCAGCTCTACATGATAGCCGTAAGTGGTAGAGTGGTGGGGTTTTCCACCAGATTCCCCCCTTATACACAAGTCTGTATAATATTCCGAACATTCTCATTTCAGAAAAAAAGTCGCGAGGAGAGTCATGGCGAGGGCAGTGGCGTCGAAATTATCATCAATGAGCCCTACAAGGACGGACCCGGTGGCAACGGCCAGTACACGAAGAAGATATACCATGTCGGCAATCACCTGCCCGGCTGGATCAAGAGTAAGTCTTAATCCTTTATCCTCAAATCCTTTCTAATTCCCATTCCCCGCCTAGGTCTTCTGCCCAAGAGCGCTCTTACCGTGGAGGAGGAGGCGTGGAATGCCTATCCCTATACCAGGACACGCTACACTTGCCCCTTCGTGGAGAAGTTCTCGCTGGACATTGAGACGTACTATTACCCGGACAACGGCTATCAGGAGAATGTCTTCCAGTTATCCGGCAGCGATCTACGGAATCGTATCGTAGGTTCGTATACGGATTCTGTTGTCTTGGCTTGTAATCTGTAGAATCCCCTTCCAGACGTCATCGATATCGTCAAGGACCAGCTATGGGGCGGGGATTACGTCAAGGAGGAGGATCCCAAACACTTCGTTTCGGACAAGACGGGACGCGGCCCCCTTGGCGAGGACTGGCTGGAGGAGTATTGGCGGGAGGTGAAGGGCAAGAAACAGCCGACGGCCCGCAACATGTCCCTGATGACCGCCTACAAGATCTGCCGTGTCGAGTTCCGCTACTGGGGCATGCAGACCAAGCTGGAGAAGTTCATTCACGATGTGGCGCTGCGCAAAATGATGCTCCGCGCCCACCGTCAGGCCTGGGCCTGGCAGGACGAGTGGCACGGCCTCACCATCGAGGATATTCGGGAGCTGGAGCGCCAGACCCAGCTGGCCCTGGCCAAGAAGATGGGCGGTGGCGAGGAGTGCAGCGACGGTCAGTCCGCGGAGTTGGCGCCCACTGTTCTGTCATCCACCTCTCCGCGAACCCTTGCAAAATTGTAAATCGTGGAAACCCATAGAGTCCATCGGACAAGTGCCCATTAATTATAGTTTTCTTTTTTGTTGGCTCTGGGTTGGACTCTGGGTGGGTGCTTCTTTAGTTCTCCTAAAGATATGTTTGTGTGGCGGATTGGGATTTTGCAAGAGTTCCTGGGGAATCCCTGGGTCCTTTCAGTTTCCCTCTAAAGCTGTTTCCTTAACTCCCTCTACAGATAGCATTTCGGAGCCGTACGTCAGCACGGCCACCTCCGCCGTGACCTCGGCCGGCCCTGCAGGAAGCGAGCGGAAGAAGTCCGCCCCGGCCATCCCGCCGATTGTCACCCAGCAGCCGCCCAGCGCCGAGGCCAGCTCGGACGAGGAGGAGGGCGAGGAGGAGGAGGACGACGAGGACGAGAACGACGCCATCGGCACTGGCGTAGATCTATCCGCCGCCCAGGGCAGCTCCTCCGCCCAGCGATCTCGGTCCCAGAGCATCCAGATGGCTAACAAGGCCAAATTCGGTTCAAAGGGCGCCCTCCACTCCCCAGTGGGTTCGGCCCACAGCTTTGATCTTCAGGTGAGATTCTAGGACCTAAACAATAGCTTCTGTGTGTGTGTCCATTCTCGGGGTTTCTCTAAGAAGATTTCTATCTAAAACTTTAAAAACTTACAAAACTTAAAAAATCCTCGTCCTTCACTCTAACCCTACTCTCTGGCCCGGGTTCGGCCCTATCCTGTCTCTGTGTTGTGTTGTGTGTGTCGCCTTGTCTCCTCGATTAATATTTAATTTATCTTCAAATCCCACACGATCTGCCGACAACAACCACACCTGAACCTGAAACTGAAACTGAACCTGAAACACCTTTACCTTAATTACCTTAATTAATCCAAACCACAAACCACTAAAAAACAGTCCAAAAAGCCGCATGCCAAGACAGTGCCACGCAGACATGTAAGTTCCTAGCCCCCTCTCTGTCTAATTTGTTTCGCCATCTCTCTCTTGTGTTCCTTGCCCATAATTTGCTTAGACTAAGTTACTACCTCTTAGTAACTCCTAGTAACTCCTCCAGACTAGCTTTAGCTTTCTTCCACAATCAGTTAGCTTTTGACTAAAATATTAGTTAAAGACTACTTAAAATAGTATATTAACTAAGTCTTAATGACCATAGGTGGCTAACTGGCGCATGGAGCGCTTGGAAGTGGACTCCAAGTCGAACTCGGACGAGGAGTTCTTCGATTGTTTGGGTAAGAAGAGCTTGGCGTCCATCCCGAAATGAAACTAATTCTGAAACCTAATCCTCTCTAGACACCAACGAGACCAACTCCCTGGCCAAGTGGAGCTCTCTGGAGCTGTTGGGCGAGGGCGATGACAGTCCGCCGCCCCATGGAGGTCCTTCCAGTGCCGGATCCGGAGAGGGACGCGGAAACTCCCGGCAGGAGGACAGCATTTTCAACCAGGACTTCCTGATGCGAGTGGCCTCGGAGCGGGGCAACAAACGCCAGCTGCGCTCCTCGGCCAGTGTGGATCGCAGTCACGACTCCTCGCCGCCCGGCTCTCCCAGCACGCCGTCGTGTCCGACCACTATTCTGATCCTGGTGGTCCATGCCGGATCCGTGCTGGACGCGGCCAGCGAGCTGACGGCCAAGAAGTCGGACGTCACCACCTTCCGCGGCTCCTTTGAGGCGGTGATGCGGCAGCACTACCCCAGCCTGCTCACCCATGTGACCATTAAGATGGTGCCGTGCCCCTCGATCTGCACCGACGCCCTCGGCATCCTATCCAGCCTGAGCCCGTACTCCTTTGACGCTTCGCCCTCGGCGGCGGATATACCGAATATTGCCGATGTGCCCATCGGAGCGATACCGCTGCTGTCGGTGGCCTCGCCGGAGTTCCAGGAGACGGTCAACAAGACGGTGGCAGCGGCCAACATAGTCTACCACGAGTTCCTCAAATCGGAGGAGGGCCACGGCTTCTCCGGCCAGATCGTGATGCTGGGCGATTCCATGGGCTCCCTGCTGGCCTACGAGGCTCTGTGCCGCTCCAACGGCAGCCAGCCGGGCACGGCATCTAACTCTGGCGGCGACGCCTCCAGTTCCACCAACATAAATCCCCACAATCCCCTCTCCGCTCGCCACTCCCGACTGGATGACGAGGAGCGCTTCATAGAGGCCGACCTGGATGCGAAACGACTGCTGGTGGCCCCATCGCCTCGCCGGCGACGTTCCAGCTCCTCCAGCGACTCCAGAGCCACCAAGCTGGACTTTGATGTGTGCGACTTCTTCATGTTCGGCTCCCCGCTGTCCGTCGTCCTGGCCGCCCGGAAGCTGCACGACTCCAAGGCCGCCCTGTCGCGGCCCAACTGCCACCAGGTGTACAATCTGTTCCATCCAACCGATCCGATAGCCTCGCGCCTGGAGCCGCTCCTCAGTGCCAGGTTCTCCATCCTGGCGCCGGTGAATGTGCCACGCTACGCCAAGTATCCTTTGGGAAATGGTCAGCCACTGCATTTATGTGAGTACCAAGGGATGCGTAGTCTAATTTCCTACTGATCTACTCTTGTCCTTCCAGTGGAGGTGATTCAGTCGCATCCGCAGCACTTCAACGATGGCCACAACCTCCTGGCCGGCAGGCGGCTCTCCGATGCCTCCATGCAGAGCACGATATCGGGTCTGATTGAGAATGTCTCCCTAAGCACTATCCACTCCCGTAAGAAGCTAGAATCTCATTAGATTCCACTCATTTCAGATCGTCAAAGTAATAGCACTAATAGTCTTCAAGAGGTCTCCTCCTCCGAGTCCTGTTTAGAACCAATATGTATAACTATTTGTAGACCACATATGGGGATCATATATCCCATCCAGCAAAGCTCATAACTTGACCAATGTCCTTCCCATTCTTCACGAGAGGAATTCATTTAAATCTAGATTCAAGGGGAGAACCCCTTGGAAAATCGAGGAAAACCATCTGGAGCCCATACGGCCCATAGCGAAGTCTACATCTCCTCAAATATTCATCCGATTTCAAAACGGAATAGCTTGAGAGATTCGTATATCAATTTTCCATCAATCTCCATCAGAATCCAGAAAGAGAAGAGCCTTTAAAAATCGAAGATAATCATAATAAGCATCATGTGTTTCATAGCGAAGTCTATATCGCCTCAAATAGTCATTCGATTCTTGAGCGGAATGCCTTAAGAGATTCGTAGATCGATTCTCCACCAAACTGCATCGCCTTTACACATTCCTTGTTAATAAACTATAGAACTTTCAGTGCCATTAGTTTGAAGACAACCATATATTATGTCTTTTTAATCCCCAAACATCCCGTTACAGTTCAAAACAAGTGGTGGGGCACCAAGCGTTTGGACTACGCACTCTACTGTCCCGAGGGACTGAGCAACTTCCCGGCCCACGCCTTGCCGCACCTCTTCCACGCCAGCTACTGGGAGAGCCCGGACGTGATCGCCTTCATTCTGCGCCAGATCGGCAAGTTCGAGGGCATTCCGTTTGTGGGCTCCAACGACGACAAGGACAACGCCGCCTTCCATCCGGGGCAGCCGCGCGAGAAGTGGATCAAGAAGCGAACCTCCGTGAAGCTGAAAAATGTGGCCGCCAACCATCGGGCCAACGATGTGATCGTCCAGGAGGGCAGGGAGCAGCGGCTGAATGCCAGGTTCATGTATGGGCCGCTGGACATGATCACCCTCCACGGGGAGAAGGTTGATGTGCACATCATGAAGGATCCGCCGGCGGGCGAATGGACTTTCCTCAGCACCGAGGTGACCGACAAGAACGGTCGCATATCCTACTCCATTCCGGACCAGGTCTCCCTCGGCTACGGCATCTACCCGGTGAAGATGGTGGTCCGTGGCGATCACACCTCGGTGGACTGCTACATGGCGGTGGTGCCGCCGCTAACAGAATGTGTGGTCTTCAGCATCGATGGGTCCTTCACCGCGTCCATGTCGGTGACGGGCAGGGATCCCAAGGTGCGGGCCGGTGCCGTGGACGTCTGCCGGCACTGGCAGGAGCTGGGCTACCTGCTCATATACATCACCGGACGGCCGGACATGCAGCAGCAGCGAGTCGTCTCCTGGCTGAGCCAGCACAACTTCCCCCACGGCCTGATCTCGTTTGCCGACGGTCTTTCCACCGATCCGCTCGGCCACAAGACGGCCTATCTCAACAACCTGGTCCAGAACCACGGAATCTCAATCACAGCCGCCTACGGCAGCAGCAAGGATATTAGTGTCTACACGAATGTTGGCATGCGACCGGATCAGATATTTATTGTTGGCAAGGTGGGTCTACAGAGGAAGCTGTCTTAGCTCAGCTGATCCAATGTCACCCTTCATTTTTTCTCATCCTTCAGGTAAGCAAGAAGCTCCAGTCCAATGCCACCGTGCTCAGCGACGGCTACGCCGCCCACCTGGCCGGGTTGCAGGCCGTGGGCGGATCCCGGCCGGCCAAAGGCAACGCCCGGATGGTGATACCTCGAGGCTGTTTCAATCTTCCGGGCCAGACGGCCAATCCGCGACGCCGAAGGTAAGACGATCCGGAACAATGGACCACTGCTTTGTTGATCCCGCCCGACCCGTTTGGTCATAATGCCCGCCCGATCTGTGTATATATATGTATATTTGTACATGTCTGTGTTTGTGTTTGTGTTTAGTGTAAATAGGCAAAGAACATTTGTGTTTGTTAACGATATATACTCGTTATATACTCGTATATGTATGTATATGTTGTTCCGAAAGTTCAATGCCTTCAGCTTCGAGGTACTAGTTCTAAACTGATCAGTGAAACTATAGCTTTAAATCCTCAAGGAGGAGCTGAGGGCATTCTACTCACACAAGTTAGAGTTCGAAACTGCTTGGTTGGTGTTTTTTGTGTAAAATAATCATTTATTTTGTTGAGTGGCTTTCCGTTTATGGTTTGGTCGCATGGCCGTTACTCTCAACCAGCATCATTTGTCAATTAAATCGGAGGACGATCCATTCCATCCCCACATCCCTCGGTGTGAAGTCCGTCGACTAAACGTTGTGTGCGCTGTTTTCCTGGCGGCCGTCCTGGCCGACCAATCGATGTCCTAAACACTCCCTCTCTTGCCAAAAATGCAATGCAATTCTAGTTCCATCCAAGCTAATCTGTGCACTTCTCCCACCCCCGCCCCCCTTGCCCGACAAAAAAAATATATATCCCAAACATGTAGCAATGCTTTCGAGTTGCAACTGGCCAACATCAGTCCCGGCAGCAACAGCAACATCAACAGTCCCTGCAGCAGCAACAGCATCTTACTGGCCCAGTTAATAGAGGAGGCCGTCGCCAAGGATACGCCGGTGGCCTAGACCTCAGAACACAAAATATATATAAGCTATACATATATATGTGTATAGCGGGAAACAAATCTCATCCATCCTCTCAAACTAGTCCGCCACACAGATCATATTGTATTTTAATTTAAAGTCTACATTTCAAGTTTTAAGTTGCGTCCTAGAACAAATGCCGTATTATGTATGCTATAAGTTATTACGATTTTTACAATTATGATTATTACTGTATTACCATTGTTATATTTGTATTATCCTTATTTGTAAATGATATTATTTGCGTTGCGAACAAAAAAGCAATTAGGAACAAAACTAAACACAATTTATGAATAAATAAATGCAGTACAGCAGTGCAGTCCCAATAGAAATGCCTTAAAAGCTCAAAATATACATATATGTATATGTGAATAGTGATATATGTATATATATATTTAATTTATAATGTTTCGATTACGATTTGTATCTTTTCTTGGTTGATCTTTAATTTACGGATAACCGATAAAAAATAATCGAAAAAATGCTTTCAAACGCTTCACCACGCTGACTCTCCCGTACACACCACGATCACCTCTCAAAACCCACCACGCCGACAACTACACCCCACTTGCACACTGAAAAAAATAAAAATACACATCAGGCTGCATGAACAAGCAACGAATGAAAATTGAACTTGCAACTTAGAAAATTGAAAAAAAAAAAATCACAGCAGAGTTGAGAACGAAACTAGTGAACATTAATATAAATCAAAATTAATCCAGAAACTAGTTAGTTACTAGTTATTAGATCTAGTATTTTAGAATATGCCCATACCCAAGATATTTTCTGTTGTTTTTTCATATATATTTTTTGAAGCATTACTAGCTGAGCATTTTATTGATTGATTGATTGATTGATTGATTGGTGTTGTGAAAACAAACTTGTTGAAACTTGACACACTGAAAAAAAAAACAAAAGAAATTACCCACGCACGTAGATTCAAAATTTGATCTCTCTCTGAACTATAACTCTGTCTCTCTTTTTCCAAAAAAAAAAACAAATACTCAAAATTTGCTTGCAAAAAACGAAAAACTCAAAAAAACAAAAAACACACTCCCCCAAAACCCCCCAACACACTCCCTCAAATGTATCACACCCACTCAAACATCGACATTGTTATCGATAACTAGCAACGAGACGGGACTGTCATCGCCGATAAGGAGTGGTTATCTAAAGCGCAAGACCTACCTGAGCCACCACTAGAGCGGATAACTAGATAACTAGATCGATCCACCCCGAAATAGAGCCCTCAGATAGTTATATCGCAGCATTCCCTACAATCTAGAAATCAGAAAGAAAAGTTACTCCAAAAAAGGACAACAGCATCGATGTCTCCATACGCCACATCTGTATATATATTACACATATATATATATTTATATACTATGCCCGATATATTGACAACTCAATGGTGTAATATAAACGATCAAAACCAAAACCAAAATTGAAAAGAGAATAAAATACAATTGTACAACATTTAACCAAAGTCAAATGTGTCACGCGGTGAGTACTACCAACTATCTGAAACTCTGTGGCTTTACAGAAATGAAAAATTAGTTATAGAACAGAGTGGGGAATTAACTAATAGGGGTAGAAAAAATGGGGAATATTTCATATAATTTAATATGTAGATCCAACTAATATACTGTTCTTTTTATTTCCTAGGTACCTGGAAAGAAAGACTGTTTCCTCCTGTTGTTTGATGGTTTTCCAAACCACTTAAAGCATTAACAAAAACTAAAGAACAAACGCCGATCTTAAAGCTATACACTAAATACAATTAAAACAAAAAGAAAACAAAATAAAAGATATATATACAAGATGATATATTCAAAATATAGGACCGTTTTACATATGCAAGCGAACAAAGTTCAACAACCAAGCAAAACAATTGAAGGACAACCACATGCGAATAAATCGAACCGATGATCTCAACAGGATTCCAAACTCGATATCGAAATCGATATTTATCGAGTGGAGTGTCGATCGAAATCAGCCTAATCGGCTGATTAGGAGAGCGTTGCAAAAATCAAATGGCAAAATCAATGCATTTCTTGACATAAACCAAACGTAGAAACAAACAAAAGTTTAAAATTAATGGCTTCCGATGGTAAACTGTGGGTTTTTCTATATTCGTGAAGCAGATTAGTGAAAGAATAATGAAATGTCATGAAATGAATGTGAAAACAATCTGAAAACCTGGCCCAGAAACTTTGAAATCTCCATAATTGTGATAGTTTTTCGTTACCAAAAAAAAAAAAAAAAAATTAATCTAAAATAAAAAATGAAATGTAAGGAACACAGGCAGAAATACTAAACCTCTATATATGTCTACTAAAAATTGTTATTCGGAAATGAAAGTAAGTTCGAGAAAATTGCTTATTTTGCGCTGTTACGAGTATGATAGATGATATTGATATTGTGTTAACGTAAAACCCGATTTTGTGATACCAAAGACATAATGAAACCGAAACCGAATACCAAAACTCCAAACAAAGTTGAGTTTTTTGAAACTAGATCAAGCATTCACTTCCGAGAATTAGAAAAGAAACTCGAACGACTTAAGGCTACCTGATGTAACGGGCATTGAATATATACGAACCCGATATAGAACTATATATACACCACTATATGTACGCATAACCCAGTTATGTGCTGTCCACATAAGTTAACTTACAAAGCTCCCGAGAAATTCTAAACGAGATGAAAATTCTAAATAAATGGGAGCCCCCGCGGGTAAAACAAATAAAAACAGAGAAAGTACATTATTTATTAAGTCATAGATAAGCCCAAAGTTGATTAACTATCTAGTAGTTGAGTTGAGAGGTTAGCACACTTCCTAAAATCGAAACAGTTTGATTGTATATTGTACATGAGGATAAATATCCATACTATATACCATTTAGTGTATGTTTATATAGCGCAACTATACGTTAGGGGCTCTTGGCAGAGTCCTGTCCGATCTGGAACGAGTTCCTCTACCTTCCGTTTGGGATTATCTTCTGTTTGTGTGTCTTAGATGTCGATGGATCTCTTCTGCCCTAGAGAGTTTATCCTATATAGTTAGTAGGCAAGGACGTTAAGGTTCCCGTACGTTTTGGGATAATGGCTAAATAAGTAATTCCTAATAAGTATACACCAGATACTCATAGAGTCGAGGAGTTTATATCTGTGTATTTAGACGATTAACGATTCAAGTTTCCTCTCTGATCTTATGAAGTCTGAACTTTTGTTCTTTGAAACGGCCAAGTCCTGTAGTTAAATTGAGTACCGGGTATGAATAGCCTGCAGTCTTTGCAATTCTATACTTCTACATCCCTCCAGGGTCTCTGTCTGGGTCTCTGCCTCTGTCCCCCATCCCCACCAGATGATGAATCTAAAAAACCAACTCCCTCAGCCGATAACAAGCAAATGCGAAATTAAATTGATATTTTGAGAACCCACCATTTAGAAGTTAAGCCGCCAAAACCCTGGGCAACCATGACCCATATTAACGACTAACGAATCGGGCCTACACCCTGATGTATATATACATACACACATATATAGAGAGGGAAACAAATAACGGTTTAACATACTAAAAGCAATTGTTGCGCACTTGTGCGTATACTTACTTTTAAGAGCAACACAGTCCAGGATAACAAACTCGAATTCATAATATTAAACAGATTATAGATCGGAATGCTATATAAAGAAATTATTTATTGACGAAAAAAATTCTACAAGCAGTAAAAAATAAAAAAAAATAAATAAGAACGCGGAGCAAGCCAAATGCAATCTATTTACAAAATAAATTAAATAAAAAAAACAGGAACACAACCGAAAATTAAAGATGTGGGACAGACAAATATATATATATGTATATGTATGAAGAAAAAGACATGGTTTAGGCCAATCTTTGCGTTTTTGGCATCAAAATATGGCCAAAAGCCAAAACAGTAAAAATATTTTTCGATGTAAGCTGTTTGTTAGAAAAGGATCGACTATGGGCGAACAAAAGAGATGGCTATACCAGAGTTAAATCATTTCAATAAAAAAAAAATACAAAAAAAAACAAAACAAAACAAAAATCGAAACAAAGTGGTTCAAGAAAAGATTATAAAATACGAAAAAAAATAAAATAAAATAAAAATGTTCTATTTGATGTTGCAAATGAGAAAAAAAATCAATAAAACATGCTATGTAAACAAATTGGTGTTTTGTCTATTATTTCGCCATAACGGGGGAGTGGGAGTCCTTTTAACTGGCCCCTACTCGTTGGACTGAATCCATCGGCCAGGTTTCCTAGAAAATTAAATTTCATTGTTCATCGGAATCGGTTATCTGGAAGGACACCACACCAGGGCCTCAGCGAACGCACATGCGTTCGATTTAATCCAAATTCAATTCACTTTCGGCCAGGTTCTTATCACAACGCCTCCTGGCTGGCTTTGTCCTGCCGGGACAGGATCCCAAATCCCGCCCGGCCTTGGAAGCCTGAAATTACATCCATCTTGGCATCTTTGTTGCCAGGACCGTCTAATTGAATAAGATGGAAAAGCTCTAATTATTCAATAGAACAATGGCAAGGATGTATTGGCAGGACCAGCACCAGGATTCTGGGTTCTGTGCGAATACGCTGCGTTTCATTCAGAGAATATTAGGCCGCCAGGTTTGTGCCTTTTTGAGAAACCACTGCCGTAGTCATGTTCCGCACTGTTTCGTCCTGCCAAGGCCATCTGTTATTGCATCTTTTCGAGCGACTGAACAAATCGAAAGCTGGCCGAAAAACAAAGGAGCCGGGCCCCCCTCCAGTTTGGCCAAAACTAATTGTAAAGTCAAACAGAAACTGTTAACCAAATGGCCGCTTATCGGGTTCTCGGAAAAGGACCCTCGTGGGATGTGGGATGCCCTAGACACCACCTCCTCCTTTGTCCACCGCCTCTGGTTCTAATTCGAATCCTGACACATTTGCGCCGTCGATTCCTTGCTTTGACTACTGGCACCCCGGCAGGACTCTCCAGGCCAGGACCTTGGCCAGGCCACGGGTATTAAAAAAGTTTTCAATTCTCGCAGTCGACCTTGAGAGTTTTCGGTTGAGCCGCCGTTGACGTGGCAGACGATGTAAATATTTTCTGGATGACTGAGTAGGTTTTGCGATATCCTGGAAAGGATATAACAAATAAATAAACTAAAGTTAAGTGTCAATTGATTACCGTTGAAGAGGGCTATTGATTTCATATTTTATCTTGCTAGTATTATTTTAATGGGCATTATGGAGGTCCAATAGAGTAGAAACTACACATTCATTTCTTTATTTGTCTCTTTTGTCCCACTGGCGGCGGCCACTCCATGGCGGGCACCACATAATTTTAACTTTTGTAGGCCAACATAAATACTTGATTAAGTAAATCCACATTTGTAGACAAACTTGAGACGACGAGTGGTCCTTGGCGGCCTTTATACCCTTTTGCGGAGTACTTTGCTTCGCCCAAGGACTTACAAATTGTTAAATGCCATTTAAGCAAATGTTTCTGTAAAATACAAGAGGATATTTTGGTTCAAGTATTAGCTATGGCCTCCCTTTTATCTGCCCATCTCTCTTTTTTTCCTTCGCTCTCCGTATCTGCCGGATCCTAGCATCTTAGCACAACACCTGTTCTCTTTCACACTTTCTCACTCATCCTTCTGCCAACCCACTCTCTCCCAGCTTAGTGATCCTTCGCTCTCTGGGGCAAGTAGCGTTAGTTTACGCTCCTTTTTTGGGCATCTGCATGTGATCCACCGCTCTCTCAGACAAGTACCGTTAGTTTCACGCTCCAGTTTCTTCTTTTTTTCGCTTCTCCATCATTTATTTGAAATCGGTAGAAGGCGTAAGTTGGCGTCCTGGCTGTGCTGTTCAAAGGACTTTTATTTATTGCATTGATTTTTGTCGATTGATTATCCTTGAAATTATCCTTGTAATTGTGTTACTTTTTAAGCGCTAGTTTTCGGTTAATCGCGTGTGAGTTTCGTTTATTCGATTATAGTGTCGCGTCGGTTTATCCCTCATTCGTCGTAGAATATTATTTAAAACTACAAGTTAATATATTACTTGGATGATTGGTAAAATATCTATAAAGGATATAAATTTATTAAAAACTTTTCAAATAAAATTCACCGCCAGAGCTTCTTTCTGGCGTATGTATGTATGTGTGGGTTTCTCCAGGCTCAAAAGTCTCCACTAAGAAGTACAGTTGCGCGTAAGTTTATACGATTTGTTTTTATGATACATTTTCGTTTATACATGTTTTTTTTATTTAATTGGAAATTACTTATGATACTTTTTATTTATTTAAAAAAATCAGTTAAAGTGCATATAATCTTCGGCTCTAGGCCGAAGCTAGCCTTCCCTTCTGACAGAGTCTTTGACCTGCAGATCTTAGTACTATATGTATGCTGGGCGACTCCTTGGTCTGCGATTTTATGTTGCTCGATTTGCATAATTTACAGAATAGAATGGAAAAAATTGGCATACGGAGGCTGGTGCTGCTGCTGCGCGTGGCCTTACCAAAGAAAAAAAAAAGAGAAATTATACTCAATTTGGGGCTCGTTCTGGTCCTGGAATAATCAGGTTAACCAGAGCCAGGACTAGGGCCCCGCCAAAAGGTTGACCTGTCAATGGCAATGGCAATTCTATGCGGAACGACTTTGCTCACAAATCTTTTACAAATCCACTTGGACACAAAAACGGCCTGAAAGGCCAAAGGGCCAGTCGCTGTGTATAAATTTTCACATAAAAAAAAACGTAAAAATAATAATAATAATAGGAGGAGAGGAAAAAATACATAAATGAGTGAACTAAAAGTGGCTGTATCTGAGTATCTGAGAGATACTCGCAGAAAAACAAACAATCAAGCTGAGTATCTGTGCGAATCGCCCGGCAAATAATGAAGCAATGAAATGGCCAATTTAAATCAATGCGCCTCAGACGAAAGCAAAAAACAAAACCAAAAAAAGCTGGCCAAATTGCCTTTTGGCCAAGTTCTGGACGCTTTTTATTGTTTTTGATGGTCATCGTCTCTAAATGCCATTAAATGTTGATCCAAGCCAGTCGGAGATTTCGTTTCTTTCCATTCAGCCAAAAATCAATCCGATGAAATCACTATTTTTGATGGCCAAACATTTAATAGTGGCGGCATTTTACATTTCTTACATACTCACATTTTCCCAATGCGCTTTTATTTACAATTACTTTCAAATCAATTACCAAATACTTTGATCTGTCGGCTGAAAAAACGAAAGCGTCTGGCTGATAATTTGCGCAATTTTGTAAACTGGATGGGAATATTAAACAAAAATACATGGCTAAACGGTGCCATTTAAATTGAAGTTTTTTTGGTGATTTTCGAAGACCAAAGCTTGGGGCTTGCCAGGATATTTATTGAAATTTATTTTAGGGATTTATGCATATTTTGTTGAAATATGATAGATATTGATTTTGTAGCAGCATCGGCCTAAGAGCAATTACAGCAAAAACAACAAAGGAAAGCTTACTTTGGGCGGAGCCGAAGTTGATATACCCTTGCGGTAAAGATTGGATCGCAAATATCGCATTTAAAAGGCCCTTCCTTATTTGATTTTATTATAAAACCAATTTATTACAAAACTCAAAAAAAAAGTCCCAAGCATCTATCTTCAAAAATACTAAAACTGGTATTTTTACGAAATGCCAAATACTTTTTCTAGACTGATTTCCCCCTATTTTCCATCAAAATCCTGAGAAAAAACATTTTTCCACAGTGATGGTTATATCTTCCCCAATTCTTATCCGATTCTCAAGCGGAGTACCTTAAACGATTTCTAGATCGATTCTTCACCATTCTGCATCAAAATCCTGACACAAAATATTTTTTTGATTTTTTGTCCATTTTCCCTGATGGGATCCCTTGAAAATGGGGATTTCCCCAGTATGGCCCACTGGGGTGGCTATATCTTCCCCAATTCTTATCCGATTCTCAAGCGGAGTACCTTAAACGATTTCTAGATCGATTCTCCACCATTCTGCATCAAAATCCTGAGACAAAATATTTTTTTGATTTTTTGTCCATTTTTCCTGATGGGATCCCTTGAAAATGGGATTTCCCCTATATGGCCCACTGTGGTGGCTATATCTTCCCCAATTCTTATCCGATTCTCAAGCGAAGTACCTTAAACGATTTCTAGATCGATTCTCCACCATTCTGCATCAAAATCCTGAGACAAAATATTTTTTTGATTTTTTGTCCATTTTCCCTGATGGGATCCCTTGAAAATGAGATTTCCCCTATATGGCCCACTGTGGTGGCTATATCTTCCCCAATTCTCATCCGATTCTCAAGCGGAGTGCCTTAAACGATTTCTAGATCGATTCTCCACCATTCTGCATCAAAATCCTGAGACAAAATATTTTTTTGATTTTTTGTCCATTTTCCCTGATGGGATCCCTTGAAAATGAGATTTCCCCTATATGGCCCACTGTGGTGGCTATATCTTCCCCAATTCTCATCCGATTCTCAAGCGGAGTGCCTTAAACGATTTCTAGATCGATTCTCCACCATTCTGCATCAAAATTTTGAGACAAAATATTTTTTTGATTTTTTGTCCATTTTCCCTGATGGGATTCCTTGAAAATGGGGTTTTCCCCTATATGGCCCACTGTGGTGGCTATATCTTCCCCAACTCTCATCCGATTCTCAAGCGGAGTGCCTTAAACGATTTCTAGATCGATTCTCCACCATTCTGCATCAAAATCCTGAGACAAAATATTTTTTTGATTTTTTGTCCATTTTCCCTGATGGGATCCCTTGAAAATGAGATTTCCCCTATATGGCCCACTGTGGTGGCTATATCTTCCCCAATTCTCATCCGATTCTCAAGCGGAGTGCCTTAAACGATTTCTAGATCGATTCTCCACCATTCTGCATCAAAATTTTGAGACAAAATATTTTTTTGATTTTTTGTCCATTTTCCCTGATGGGATCCCTTGAAAATGGGGTTTTCCCCTATATGGCCCACTGTGGTGGCTATATCTTCCCCAACTCTCATCCGATTCCCAAGCGGAGTACCTTAAACGATTTCTAGATCGATTCTCCACCATTCTGCATCAAAATCCTGAGACAAAATATTTTTTTGATTTTTTGTCCATTTTCCCTGATGGGATCCCTTGAAAATGAGATTTCCCCTATATGGCCCACTGTGGTGGCTATATCTTCCCCAACTCTCATCCGATTCTCAAGCGGAGTACCTTAAACGATTTCTAGATCGATTCTCCACCATTCTGCATCACAATCCTGAGACAAAATATTTTTTTGATTTTTTGTCCATTTTCCCTGATGGGATCCCTTGAAAATGAGATTTCCCCTATATGGCCCACTGTGGTGGCTATATCTTCCCCAACTCTCATCCGATTCTCAAGCGGAGTACCTTAAACGATTTCTAGATCGATTCTCCACCATTCTGCATCAAAATCCTGAGACAAAATATTTTTTTGATTTTTTGTCCATTTTCCCTGCTGGGATCCCTTGAAAATGAGATTTCCCCTATATGGCCCACTGTGGTGGCTATATCTTCCCCAACTCTCATCCGATTCTCAAGCGGAGTACCTTAAACGATTTCTAGATCGATTCTCCACCATTCTTCATCAAAATCCTGAGACAAAATATTTTTTCGATTTTTTGTCCATTTTCCCTGCTGGGACCCCTTGAAATTGGGGATTTCCCTATATGGCCCACTGTGATGGCTATATCTTCCCCAATTCTCATCCGATTCTCAAACGGAGTACCTTAAACGATTTCTAGATCGATTCTCCACCATTCTGCATCAAAATCCTGAGACAAAATATTTTTTTGATTTTTTGTCAATTTTTCCTGATGGGATCCCTTGAAAATGGGGTTTTCTCAATATGGCCCACTGTGGTGGCTATATCTTCCCCAATTCTCAAGCGGAGTACTTTAAACGATTTCTGGATCGATTCTCCACCATTATGCATCAATCCTGGCATATCTTCTTTTCTGACATATGGCTCGTCTTTCGCGATGTTTTTTTTATACCCTTGCAGAGGGTATTATAATTTTGTCCAAAAGTGTGCAACGCAGTGAAGGAGACATCTCCGACCCTATAAAGTATATATATTCTTGATCAGGATCACCTCCTGAGTTGATATGAGCATGTCCGTCTGTCCGTCTGTCCGTCTGTCTGTCTGTCCGTCTGTCTGTTTCTACGCAAACTAGTCTCTCAGTTTTAAAGCTATCGTCTTGAAACTTTGCACACGCCCTTCTTTCCTTTGCACGCAGTATATAAGTCGGAACGGCCGGGATCAGCCGACTATATCCTATAGCTGCCATATAACTGATTGATCGGAAATGGTATAACTTTGGTGTTTTTAGAGTTACAGAGTTCAGATTTTGTACGAAAGCTATTTTTGGCAAAATAATACGACCTACCAAATTTTATAAGGATCGGCCGACTATATCCTATAGCTGCCTTATAACTGATTGATCGGAAATGCTATAACTTCGGTGTTTTTGAAGCTAGAGAATTCGGATTTGGTACGAATGCTATTTTTGGCAAAATAATACAACCTACCAAATTGCATAACGATCAGCCGACTATATTTTATAGCTGTCATATAACTAAACGATCGGAGATGGTATTTGGTAAAAATACCAACTTTGATATTTTTGAAGATGGAAGCTTGGTACTTTGTTTTAGATTTTTTATTGTAATAAATTGGTTATATTATGATATTCTCATAAGGATCGCCCAATTCAATCCGATTTTTGCGATATATATCCGATTTTAACTGCAAGGGTATATCAACTTCGGCTCCGCCCGAAGTTAGCTTTCCTTTCTTGTTTTTTATTTGTGTTTATTTTTTGATTTTTTACTACCGTTTTTTTAGCTATTCTCCCACTCGTTCTTGCCTTCTGGCATCCATCTTTAGCCATCCATCCATCAGCTGGGCTCGCTGCCGTCTAGACGTTGGCACATAAAAGCCTTCGAGTCCTTCGTCCTGCGTCCTGGGTTCTTTTCCCGCTTTCTCACGCCTCTGCCGTGTCTGACATATTTTTTTGTAATTATGCGACAGATTCGTTTTTCAGTACGTTTTCTGATGCCTCTTCTCCTGTTGTTGGTGGTGTTCATCGCCTCCTCCACTCGCGGCATCCTTCGAAAAAAAGCAGTGTCCTTTGTGCCGCGTTTTTAATGGCAACGCTTTGCGTGCCTAATTTGAAGCGCACACGGCGCACATTAATGAGTGAATGAAAGGAAGGGGTGAGGACTGGTGGGCATTGCGGGGGAGAAGGGTATGGCAGAAGGATCATAAGGTGGAAAGGAATACTGCTGGGCTATAAAAATTAAAAAAAGGATATGTTTAAGAGGATAATATAGGAAATATATATTTATGAAAAAATAATTGTTTTATAATTGTTTGTGATATTAACACAAACATATGTAATAATTTGTACTTAGTCCTAATAACCTAAATTACAAAAATCAAAATAATTAATATTTTGCAAGTCGCCCCTTTAAACTTTAAGGCCCACTGTGCACCAATACAGTGGGTGTGAAGTGACAAGCAAACATCTTGTGTCGGTATTATATGGCGACCCGTATGTGAGGCATGATTAAACAAGATTGAATCAAGCCAAGCGATGGGCGTGGCAGTGGGAGCAGGGACAAAAAGATAAATAGAGAGAGCGAGAGGGAGGTGGGGGGATCGAGGAAAATGCAATTTCAACGCTTCCATTTAACTGTAAAATTAATGATGATAAAGTACGGCTCCGGTCAGGACAAGAAGTGCGAAAAATTTGAAGTGCGGAGAAGATGATATCGCCCTGTCCTCCACACTCCCGACCGTGTCCATTGCCTGGCATATTCCTGGGCACACACGCATGAAATTAATTACGAAATGTGCGTGGGTGATGTGCGAAAACATTTAAAGCAAATTTAATGCCAAAAAAAAAAACAAAAAACAACAACAAAAAAGCAAGCAAACAAAACAAATTGCAAGGAAAATTTACAAAAATGAATTAAAAAAAAACCAACTGCCGGGTCACAATCTGAATTCAAATTAGAAATATAAGCAAGGGATTTCAAATGACCGAATATGTAGATGCTCTATATGTGTTAATCAATTTCTAGGAAAGGATTTCTCACCTACCTGGACTATTTCATTTAATTTTTTCATTTTTTAGAGTTAATCTTAAGACATTTCAACAAAAAGAATATTTAAATACACTATATACTTAATCACTTGCTTAGAAATTTTAGATTATTTTTTCCGACTTTTAAAGTTATGTTTTCAGCTAATCCTTAGTTTAAATTATATATTATTATTAAGAGCAACTTAGTTTGAATTAGCTAACTAACTAAATTTAGTTAGGGAATAGAAAGGGGGAGTGGCATCTGCCTTCAACAGACAATTTAGAGCCAAATAAATGGCAGACGAAATCTGACGTATGCCATACGCATAAGTGGGAGGGAGACGGGGCTATACGCTACAGGATGAGTGGGAGTGAGAGGCGTAAAAATAAAATGAAATTTGACACTTTGTTTCATTTTCATGCCTTCGTTCGTTTCTTTTGCGTTTTGTCTGTTTTTCTTTTTTCCTTTTATTTTGTTTGTTTTGTGGCTGCCGACAGCAAACGTTTTGCGGGTGTCTCTATATATGTAATTGTATTTGTCTATGTGTGTGTTATGAAACGACACACTCATACTTATACACCCATTGAGTGAGTGTTTGTTGTTGGCAGTAGATTTTCCGATCATTTTACGCGTATTTTACTTCGAATGGCAAAACAAGCGTGAAGCGACACGAACGACCTTCGAGGGGGGGTGACACCCAGCCACCCAGCCACCTAGACACCCACCAAGCCAGCCACCTACTGGCAAATCGACAGCGACACTTACAGGACCCCAGTGGCCTTCAGGATTTCCTTTTTGCCGCCAGAGGTCCAAGAAAATACGAGGAATCCCTAATGCCCTGAAATGTAGGCAACACTTTTTGGATTATTAATAAAAAGAAAAAAGTTATGGAAAATTCGTGGGAATTCGTTACATCAAAGAGCTGAGGGGAAATAAATTATAAAAATGTCTCTTTAAAATTTAATAAGTTAAAAAAAAAGATTTCCCAGGCATGTGGGGTGAAAGGGTAGTGTGGAGAAGCAAGCAACAAGCTGGATGACAAATGGAGTATTTATAGCCTCCATCCTGGCACTCCTTTTGTGTCGGTGGGTAGTGGAAATTCATCAGAATGAACTATCGAATGCCCTGCACCTGGAAACCCAGAGGAATGAACTGTGAAATACCCTGCAAATAAATCAGAATGAACTATCGAATAGTCTTTAAATGAAAATCCATCAGAATGAACTATAGAATCGTATCAAAATAAACTATTTAATCCTCATTAACTGAAAACCAATATAATGAACTATCAAATACCCTGCCAAATGAACTATGAAATACCCTATATCTGTCAACTCAACCAAATGAACATAACTCATACCATGTCCCTGCATTGCTCATACGCCCCATGGGTTCTACGAAAATCAGATTTATTCTTCACAACTTTGAAGAAAAGCGGCTAACAACAACAAAAAAAAACTAAATGAATACGTATGACTATAAATAGTCATACTAAATAAAGTGATCCAACTGGGAAAATGAAACAGAAAACAAAAGAAAGCAAAAGACAGCGACGAGGCAAAAGTTGAGAAAATTGTATTGAAACAAATTTGAAGATTAAATTACAGCCATTTACCTCGGCAAATATTTGCCAAAGCACCGGATGAAGATGCCCCAAGAGGGCCAAGGATATGGCGCTGGCTCCCTCTCGCCACCAAATACCAATGATGATGACGATAATGATGACATTGATGGGATAACCGACATCGGACGTGGGTTAGTGGGAATTCAAAATCACAGATTCGATTCGATTCGATTCGACCCGAGGGGGTAACTTGTGTGTAAATAAATCAAATTTTATTGTTGATAGAGGTCAGTTTTTTAAATACAAGACTATATAATATATATATTATCTATAGTTTTATAGACTATAGAAGTTCTAGTGCATGCTTTAGCTATTGGAAGCACTCTCTCGGCTCATTGTCAGTCCAATTCACTTTCCAATTTTAATTAATGGCCGATCATTATCGTTTACCGCTATTGGTCTGACTATGTCCGTTGGACACTATATACATGGTAGATCTCCATACCGACTCCCCTTGAATTTTTTACGATTATTATCATTTTGTGTTGTGAAGTTCAAGTGCCAATGTGCTGTCAAAAAGTTGTTAGTTGTTGCTTATGGCCTGGCCTTTTATTTTTTGAGACTTGTCTGAACTGGCTTAAGTACAAATTGAGTTTCACTGTCCTTGATGTCCTTGTTGTTATTGTTGTTGTTGCTGGTAGCTTCTTATAAACATTTAAGGTTGTAATTTTGTTGTGCTGGCTTTTTAATGGCTTTGTTTGCCTTGAAAGCCGTCTCGGTTTCGCTACCGCTACCGCCGCCGCAGCGTCCTTTTCCCTTTCGGCTTGGGGATTGTTTGAGACAAAAGCGCAGTGCACATAAATTCATCATAAACGTCGGTAATATTAGCTAAATTGACATATGGCCAGGACACAGACACAACGACGGGAGGCAGGAGGCTCTATACAACTTTTCCGAAGCCTTAATAAACTGGAAAAAATATGTGGAGGTTCGGCAAGCCAATAGACTTGATTAATATACATTTTTAGATACGTGCTGACAAGATATTATAGCTTAAAGTTTTGTTATTAAATTTTTGTACAAATCTTTATGATTTCTTAGGCTATTTTTCGAGTGCGCTGAAAGTTGTAACAAAACGTATGAACTGCGGACTTCTCTCTGGAGAAATATGATGACAGTCAGTGGGATTTTGACTTCTCGAAAGACCATAAAAAGTGCAAATGCATTCTGGGCGACTTTACTGGCGCTTTCTGCTCCGAACATTTCGCCGAGTAATGAAATCAAATCGAAATGTGGCAAAGTGGCAAAAAGCGAGCGCCTTCGCCGCCGCCTAAAGGAATTTGGCAAATTAACTAAAAAACCATAAAGCGTAAATCGCATTAATTTGGCCGGCCCGGCAATAAAGGTTAATCATTCATTCGCGGGCCATGTCCTGGGAGGAGGAGTCGGAGGAGGAGCATGTCCTGGAGTTGACGATGACGCAGCTGGTATACATTGTGGACGGTGTTAACCCATTCTAGCACAGTGACTTCGTATTGGCAGCTGCGGATGAGAGATGGATTTTATCTAAAATATTACTCGTACGCCTGGAGGTTAGACGTTTAAGGAAAGCTCACCCTATCGTTTAGACGTATAGTGTATATAATAATATACAATTCCAACAACAATAGCAATCCTGAACTATAAGCAACGAAGTTTAACAAAAAAATAAATATTTATTTTAACAATTTTTCGGGCCCGCTTAAGTGCAACCTATGAGAATCGAGGAGGAGGGCGCCAATTAATTATTAATTAAGTATATTAATTTAATATAAAATAATTCAGTTGTTTTATAAGCTTTGTAGATACTTGATAGGGTCAGAAATGACTCCTCGACTGGGTTGCACACTTTCGACCCAAGTGGATTTAATTATCTTACATATTTACAGTTGAGATTCAGACTCTTCAAATAAGAATAATTTTTTCTCATAACGTCCTTTACCCACATAACGAAAATGGGTTAATTCGGCCGGCTTAGATGAGATCCTTGGGCTTTTGTCTATGTAAATTAGATGGCGCCCCGAAGGCGCTCAAACTAAAGAAAGTCTATATGAAAATGAAGGGGGACTCCTGCCCTGAGAAGGGGGTGGGGGAGGAGGGGGGGTAGGACTAAAAAACACACCAACAAAAAAAATGGAACAAGCATCGGCGAAAGCAATCTAAAAGTTCTGTTTCATTTATTGACAATTTGTTTCAAAATAATTGCCAATGGCGGCGGCGAGCATGTTGAGCGGCTCTCGGCCACGCCCCCGCTTTTGGTGTCGCCTCTGTTGGTTTTAGCCGGACCAGTTAACTGTTAACAGTTAGCAGCGAGGTCCTTCGCTCATTTGGTTTATGCGCCGCAGGACATGAGCACGTCCAGCGATTACACGGGTTGAAAGAACTAAACGCCATGGCCTGGACCTACATACATACATATGTATATACATAACTGTGCTATTGCCCAGTTATGGGCGGATGTTTATTTTCCAGGAGGGGGCGTGGTCGAACAGGTCCTTTGTAAAATTCATGCTATATTGATTGCCAACTATGCAAATATTGTTCCAACAAGGCTCACAGAAGGCCAGGAAACGGCGGCAAAAAGTGTATATTTATAAATATGGTTTAATGTTGGCAGTTTAAAGAATTCTTACTGGAGGGATGCGAAGTTCTACTGTATCCTGGACTCACCCAAGCACCTCTTGACCCTTGTCCGCTTTGGAGAAGTCCTGTCATGGTTCGACATTCCCAGCATATCCTTTGCTCTTCAATCTGGTCATCGAATCACAACTACTTATCTGCTCGTCGGCTCGTTGCAACACTAAGCTTTCAACGAAAGAGACGGCTATAGGGAGAGTGGCAAGGACAGGGCTGGGAAGTGAGAAAAGAAACCACACAAGAGTTCTTCCTTAAAAGCTAAAAAATGATAGGACACGGCAGGTGGAAGTACGATGGGGAGTGAGAGGCAGGTGGAGGGGCTTGGGGATTTTCCTTCTGCCACAGATTGTAGAATTGCACTGACAGGTGTACTTAAGATTTTCACATTTCTCTTTTTAAAGATTTGTCACGTTTATGAAGGGATTATAGAGCACATATTGACATTTGGCCGAAAGCATTTGGCTTCAAGAAGGGATTAGAGGACTTCAAAGGAGTTACGAACTAGAGTTTTCCCAGAGTTTCATCTAGAATATCCCAAAAATCACTTCTTTGTCAAGTTCTCAAATATAAAAGTCATTACTATTAATTCCTTAAACTTGCAAGTCAAGACAATTAAACGAATAGCATCCTTTCCTTACAAAAGTGTTCTCTTAATCAAGAGAGCCCTACCAACCAAGACCCTTCCCAGTTTAAATTTAAGAGAGTCAGTGCCTTCTCTTAGGCATCAGCCCAACTTCCCCTTAAAACCATTATTTTCCTCCGGCGTATAGTGTTCCCATTGTGCCCCCACTGAGTACAGTGAGTACTGCGCCGACGCGGATAAGTTTCCCCTCGCGAACAACGACTCGTGCCTCAAGGGGCATCCTCGATTTATGAATGAAATCAAAATTACTACGCCACTGGGAACAGTTTCTCCTTTTTGCCTGTTTTTTTTGCAAAGCATTTGTGGGTGGTGGGGTCCTTTAAAGGTTGAATGACACGGTGTTGCAACAAGAAAGAGAGTAATATAAAATAATATTAATAGCGGCCGGGGACAGGGCACGGGGCAGGAAAATAAACAAACAAAATGAAGAAAGGCAAACACGCTACAAGGTAAACTTAATTAAATTGGCTGCCACGAAATATGCAAAAATCTGAAATAATGAACGAAGCTGAAAGGTGGCTTAGACAGGACACCGAGCCCATTCACATCCTTGACATGGACTTCAAAAGTCAGAAAGTTCCCTTCGAATCCTTGAAAGTATCTGTTAAAGTATTACTCCAAAGCCCAACTCTTCTCCAGCGAAGAACCATTCTCAATCATTCTCTACCACCACAATCTCTTAGCCTCTTATTTTAATTTCTGAATAGACTACTTTTGAAATTGAAAAACGGGTATATGGGGCCTATATGGTACCAAGTGATATATTCCTAATGTGCGAACCGATGCGTTTGTATTTTTCCACGAAAGGTCTCACTAAAATATGTTTTTGGGATTTTACCAATTTAGCCAAGTAGCTTTTGAGTTTTTCCAGGACCCTGAAATTTGAGGGCCTCGATTTCAGGCCGAAAATTATTCATTCGGGCTCGAGACCCCAGCCAGGACGGGTCTCCCAAAAAATATTAAGTAAGTTTAAATAAAAATAGTGAAAAAAATAAAATTGTGAAAAAAAATTAAAATAATAATAAATAAAAATTGTGAAAAAATAAAAATTGTGAAATAAAATAAAATAATAATAAATACAAATTGTGAAAAAATAAATAAAAAAAGGAAAATAATAAAATTAAAAAAAAAAAGAAGTAGTGATAAATCGTGACAGCGAAGGAATTCTTGAAATGGTAAGTGAAACATTTATGAAAGGTAATTTAATTAAATATATTTATATTTTTTTTAAAAAGCTTAAAGTGTACCGTTGTTTTCCGATTTTTTTTTTTTATATTTAATTTTTATTAAAGTTAAAAACCTTTAGAAATAATTTCAATTAAATTTTAAATATTTATTAATATAATTATTATATAATATTATATATATAAATATATAATTATATATAATATAAATAATATTATATAAATATAGTGATAAATAGAAACATATTTTTGGATAATTATTCTCATTCACAGCTTACTATTGTTTTAAAATCTCTTCTGGGGCAAACTAAAAGGCTGGCTGGTTCTTCATGGTTCTCATTTCCAATATTTGGTAAATATTCAACTGCTTTGTCCACAAGCCCTATCCTTAAACTTCCTGAAATCCATCTTTCTCAGAAGTACTGTATCGGAACAAACAAGCTAAAAATGTTTTTCTTAATTTTTTTAAAATGGTAAATATGACATTCATTCATTCGATCTTCATCAATCACATTCCAATCATCAATCACATTGCAGCCCTGGAATTTATCTGTTGGATGCGGGTCTTAGGTTCCTATTTGCTCATTTTCTCGTCCTGCTCCATCGAGAAGGTCTGGATCCGGACCACCAGAACTCGTTGGGCCTGATTTGTCCTCTGATTTGCTCATTTTCCTTCTTCAATCAAGACTGCTTTGCTTATTTCCCAGCAGTGGAAGTTTTGGTAAATATTTCGAGTTGGCTTTGTGGCATTTTTGGAATTTGAAGCTAACCCCCTCCTCCTGCAGGTCCTCCACCTGCACCTGCATCGGACTTTCGGAGGTGATATCTGGAGATACCTCTTCCTCCCTCCTCTCTTTTTATTCTACTTGTGATGGGGTGGCCCGGCCCACTTAGAGATTGACGGCTATTGGGCACCCGTGAGCTCTTATTTGCTTCTAGTACTTCCAGATTGCTCCATGATTTGTCCTTGGTAAATATTCATACTCTCCACACAATCTTCATCTGAAGCTAACCCCCTACGCGTCCTAGGGGCCTAGTATATTATGGTCTGATCCCTCAAATGCAGTCTCCTTTATTTTTGTTCCAATTACGGCTAAGTACAGTGGTCCTTAGGTCTTAACTTCAACTGCTGCCTTGGATCTCATTTCCTGATTTTATTCAAGCTTTTTATCTAATTTGTTCCTGGTAAATACTTCACGATTCTTAATTCTATATATTCCCAGATTCAAGTGTTCTTTCTTCCTACAGATTTTTTGCCCTGGTCCTTACTTGCTCTCTCTATGAAATATACCCAACTCGTCATATACTTCGTCAACCCTGGATAATATCCTTGATGCGGGTCTCCTTTATTTTTGTTTCCTGTTCTGATTACGGCGACGTGCAGTGGTCCTTAGGTCTTAACTTCAACTGCCGCCTTGCATCTCATTTCCTGATTTTATTCAAGCTTTTCATTTAATTGGTTCCTGGTAAATATATATCCTTCTAAATTCTGTATATTCCCAGATTCAAGTGTTCTCTTTCTACAGATTTTTTTATTTTGGCTCTTGTTCTCCTGTGTATTCGTAGCTTGGCACCTGTTGGTATGACCTGGCTCCTGTTAGTTTTCTGTTGAAGTCATAGTAGTAGATTGATCTTAACCCAAGTCTATCCTACAGATCTTTACCACTCCTGAGCTTGATTCTATTTAAATATTTCCTCATTTTTGCCATGGCGCAGATACGGTGGTCCCTAGGTCTTAACTTCAACTGCCGCCTTGGATCTTATTTCCTGATTTTCTTTGTTTAATAAGTAAGTATTTTAAAATATTATGCGACTCCATTTCTGCTATAATCTATATGCCTTTCTATCTTTGTAGATGTCTCATTTTACCATGTTCCTACGTAGGCACCATTTGGGATTGCAATCCTTCTACCATTCCATTTCTGATTGAATTGTTTTTTTTTTGGTAAATATTCAATAGTGTTTTAATATGAATAACTTAATATCTCACTCTCTTTCAGACTTACCATGGCCTCTTGTAAGCTTCGTTCCAAGCCATTCGATGTGGTCTGATTGGTTGCCTGCTTTTTTTTCTTTTTACTAAATTAAGTTTTTTTTTAATTAAAAGAATCGTAAACCTTAAATCTAAATCTCATTCTTGGTGGGCCACAAATACAGTACTCGTTTGGAAAGCATCATGCCTGAAAAAGACTTCATTAAAAATTGTAGCTTAAATTCCATTCATGGAGCTCCAATTCAAAAGTTGCAGGAGGTGTGACAGGTCACTGGAAATAGCCACTTGCCGGCAGGGAGTTTTGATTAAGCTTGCAGCACCCATGTCCTTCATGGTGGACGTGGTGGGCGGGTCTGGCCAGGAGTGAAGTGGGCGTAGTCGTCGCAGAATTCGACCGAAGTGCGCATATTAAATTCCACTTTGGCGGCAGATGGATATCGGAACTATGTACTTCGCATTGTGCCCGGACGGCACTGCGGCCAAGGGAAGCTTGATTTCGCTGCGGGGGAAACCCCGCTCATCTGTTTGCCCATCGACGGGGCAAGGACGAAAATGCAGAGCAGAGTCCGAGTCCGGAAAATGCAAGCAGAGTTCGGTTGTCCTTCTGCTTCTGCCACTGTTGTCACTTAATTTCCAGCGACAATAAAGCCAACAATGGGGGCAATAAAGAGCCAAAAGGCAAACCGCACAAAGGACTCGTTGCCGCCGCCAACTGGATGGCGGGGCAGGACCTGCCGGCAGTTGGGATCTGCTCTGGGACTGCATGAAATATGGCAGCTGCATGTTTCCATGTGTAAATGTAATTTTTGGTTTTTTAAAAAGGGAAAATAAACGTTGACCAAAGGACTGTTTGTTTGTTGTTTCTGACGGGAGGGGGGGAATCCGGATCCAATCAGGAGAGTGCAACAGAAAGGATAACAGGCAAGTTTTTGTAATTAAGCTGCCAAAATTAGTGAAAATAAGTTGCCTTGTCTGTATCCTTGAAACTGAAGCCTATCCTCTTCATTACAGGAATCCGCCAGGAAGCAAAAACAGCAGGTAACTTGAAAAAAGGATATATGTATGTATAATTAATATTTTTCCACCGCCATTCGAATCCCAGTTTCCAATTGGATTTTAAACAAGTGTACGTGCTTGGGCCTGGGGCTCGTCCTCAATAAATATTCGAGCGAAAATAATTGCAATCCTTGGCCCCTGGGGGGGATGGTAGGAACCCTTTTTTATGAAAAGTTTTTCTGCAAAGTTTCAATGGCCGTGTAATTGCAGAGTCCGGTAGCCCCCACGAATATGGAAAGTCCTGGCCCTCCCAAGGCTTAATATTAAAATAAACAACCTAACTTCTGTGTATAAATGTAATTTATAATTTTGTTTATTTTTATTTCCGCACTTCATTTGCGTTTTGTTGGGTTTCCAGTTATCTTTGTTTTAATTCGGTCGAGTGTTAAGTATTAATAAATAAATTGCATTAGTTAGTATACGATTAGTGGTTTGTTTGGTTTTAGAAGTTAGTTAGAGGCGCAGTAGCAGAGAGTTCGAACTACAAGTTCAAAGGTGTCGTGCAAGTGTCCTTGCCAGTGTCCTTTCGTCAAGTTGTCAAGGTGTGGCTTTGTTAATTTTTAGCAAAAATATTGCGCCTGCTGTCCTTTACATACTATATATTGTATTCCATATAATTATTAACTCGCTTTTGTTTCAAATTCAATTATTTTTAATTACCTGCACTTGAAATATTTAAAATACTTTACTTTTTTTTTTTTTTTTAAGTTTAATAACATGTATGTTTCAATTACTTGCTCTTTGCTAGCTTTTATTTATTGTTTTTTTTTTTAAATATATTTCAATTAAATTTTTGCAAAAATAAGCTCTCTCTCTATGTCTTGCTCTGTCCCCCTTGCTGTCACTGCGCAGTGAGCAGTGCGCACCGGCTGTCTCTTTCTTAAACATGATTATACATGATCGCTTAACAGAAACTAAGAAATTATTGTTCTTCGTATTACTTGTTGCTGTTATGCTTATTGTTTCCGCTTTGTTTAGATCATAATCGTATTGTACGAGTACATATAAATATATATTATACATATATGCGTATATATGCATGTATATATGGCAATAATCGATCGAGAAGTGTGCAGACATATACAATTAGAATCAATTTTCGCTTTTAAATGCATTTTATTTTGTTTGTCGTTTGTTGGTTTGTTTGTTTGTTTGTTGTTGCAGGCATGGCTTCGTTCACTAAGGCTATAATAGATATTATATATATATGTATATATGATTTGTATATAAATATCGGTAATATCGGTATTGCAATCAATAATCCTCTTCTCCTATGTATACATACATTAAAAAAAATTCAACGAAATCTCAACGCAACTAATCGCATCGCTTAAAAGTTAACTCTTTTTGGCATAAGGTCGTTTCTTCATCATTTTTTGTGTGTTTTCCTCTTCATTTTCTCATTTTCGAAAATTATAAATGTAGTTAATGAACTAAATTACGATTAATTTACATAAATATTGTTTGCTTGCAACGTAAATTCAATTGAATCCTTAAGCTATTGTCTTGATTTGGTGAGGGCGTGGGGGACTCGTACTTGGGAGCTATGTATGTTCTCTATCCTTTTTACAATCCTTGCTCTGCACACCGACCATCTCCTGCCCACTTGCTTCGAAATTCAGTCTTTTTCAGTCATTTACAGAAACAAAAACAAAAACAACAACAACAACTGACACAACTCAACCAAGGGAAGCCAGGCAACCGAAGGATACCAAAAAAAAAAAAATAAGCCAAACGTGAAGGAGTAATCGCTGGCAGTTGAACGTTTCCAGTTTCCGGCGAATGTGGAATTCCTTTTCATAAAAACTGAGTTCAGAGTTTGGGGTTCAGGAGGTGCAGTGCCGTCGTGTGTGAGCATCAAGTATTATTAGTTTTTAGGTTTATATGTAAATAGGCGTCTCCTGGCCGGTGAGCAAACGGAACATGGACGTGGGCATGGTCTTCATTAGGATCTGAAAGCATAGGAGCTCGTTAGGGGGTTGGCCTTCAAGACGAGGGCAGGGAACAACTCACCTCGCCCACTGAGGATGACAAGAGCTTCACAATGGTGTCGTGCGGGACAGCCACCACGCTCTGGTTGTTAATCTCAATGATGCGGTGTCCGACGCGTACTCCTCCCCTCTCGGCGATTCCCCCACGCAACAGACTGCAGATCTGCAAGAGAAACCGCTTCAGACTCCTCCCATCCTCTTCCAATGCGGATAACTACTTACCACTCCGTTTTGGACACTGAATCCCAGCTGGAACAGGGCCTTGGGACGCAGGATCTTCACCTCGACGACGGGCGGACAGGGCACAACGGTGAACTTGACGGCAGTTTGGTTCTTGGCATTCCGTATGTAGCTCTGGCACGTGGACAGCGGCAGCCCCACCAGGCTCATGCCATTGATGGCGATCAGCTGGTCGCCGATATTCAGTTGCCCGCACCGGGCAGCCGCTCCGGTGGACATCAGATTGGCAATGACCACCGTGGGCAGCATGGAGCCCCACCCGGACTCCACAATCACGACGCCGAGGATCTCGCCCTTGGCCTTCGGCACGACCACCTCCTTCTGGAGCTCCTTCTTGGCGAAGATCTCCAGCTCGTCGCCGAAGATCTCCTGGCTGTTGAGCACCTCCTGGTAGTCCATCTCCTTGGCCAGGCTCTCGTTCTCGATGCCGTTGGCCTTGAGGAACTCCATGTAGGCCACCTGGAAGGCCTGGCCGATGGACTGGGCTATGAACTGGGCCTCGTCGCTCTCGAACACGTGGCAGATCATCTTGGGTGTTCGGTTGTGCTTGCTGTTGCTGGACGGCTCCTTGGGCGGCGACTCACCGTCCGGCTCTCCACCCGGGCTGCCCTGGACGTCCGGCTGGACGACGGCCGGGATGATCTGGGCCGGATCCGTTACGCTATTGGGAACGAAACGGCGCCGGGCCATCAGCACGACCAGGTCCCCGATGTCGGCTATGTAGGATATGGTGCGCAGAGCGTGGTCCATCATGATCTCCTTGAGATCAGTGTTGAGCACCATAATCTTCTCGGTTGATATGAACAGGTCCACCTCGGTGCTGGGCTGGCTCTCGCCTTCGGGGGCCTGTGTGGAGCAAAGTACACGCATTAGACACTTGGCTGGAAGCACCGAGTCCTTCTCTTGTCCTCCAGTTGTCGCCACAGCTCCAAATATCCAATGCATTGCTGTGAATGACGCTGTGCCGACAAGCCGAGAGGACAAAGAAGAACTCGCATCACTCCAGTGTCACACCAGAAGGTGCAACCAAAGACTATATTGGTTATGTAATCTCGAGTGGGCCAACTTCTTACCAAAGCCTATCGAGAGGAATGCGCAGCAGGGAACGAGAAAAGCGAACGAGAAATATTCTTTTTTAGACAAAACACATAGAGCATAGCCTACCGGGATTCGGGTACCGGGACATGAGTGGATGATGGATAGTGGGGAGGGACTGTGGGCGGCACAAAGGAAGAACGGATGGCTTGCATCCTGGTAATTACCTTTATCCGGGACACGGCCTCCTCGGCCTGCATCATTCGCGTGGACTTGGTCGGCTGGCCTTCGCAGACCAGCTGAGTGGACCCGAGGTATCTGGCCCGAAACAACACGCCCTCGATCAGGACTTTGGGTTCCCAAAGTCGACCTATGTATTGAACATTAAAGAACACAATCAGTCACCCTTCCAAGGACCTCCAACGTCATCCTTTCCCAACTTACGTTGATATCATCATATCATTGAAAAAATTCAAAGAAATGCAGCATGAAATTTTTGGACATTTTTTTTTTGCAAATCACAAATATTATTCTCCTGACTTCGAAACTCACCCTCCTTGTTCCTGGACTTGGCCTTCTTGTCCGAGTTGGCAGAGTCCTTGAGGGACTTAATGGATCCCGTGGGACTCTTGGTGTACTGCAGCTTCTCGGGGGAGCCGAGCGAGATGTCCGCCGTGCCCACAATCTGGCAAATGTCCGGCGAGTTGGGAGTCAAGGAGGTCCCGATACCCTGTCGAATGGTGGAGGTGGAGTAGGCCGGCGGCTTGCTGTGTAGATGTGCGAGCGGATTGGGGTTGTTGTTGTCCGCCGAGCCGTTCAGGTGGCCGGTGGCGGCCAGGTCAGATCCCTCGTTCGCATTGCTATCAGCCAGGGGCTGTGGGGTTTTCGAAATTCATTAATTACATAATTCGTTGCATTCGCAAATTATTTTTATTTTAAAGAGGCTGACAAACATGATAACACGATAGTTCAATACAAAAATATGCACAAGTCTGCTCCCGCCCTTTAAAGGACCACAGTTCTTGAAATTAAATCCTGATGCGGCATGCAGCAGGAGTGAAATCTGGAGCCCAGTTTCTTGAAATGAAAATAAAATTGAATTTTTCTTGTATCAGAACCGTAATTGAGAAAATCTGAAAGAGAAATGGATGGTTATTCTGAAAAGAAGAGGCGGAGCTTGAAAATTTACTATGAGGCGCCATGGCAAAAATGAAGAAATATTTAAATCGAATCAAGCTCAGGAGTGGTAAAGATCTGTAGGATAGACTTGGGTTAAGATCAATCTACTACTATGACTTCAACAGAAAACTAACAGGAGCCAGGTCATACCAACAGGTGCCAAGCTACGAATACACAGGAGAACAAGAGCCAAAATAAAAAAATCTGTAGAAAGAGAACACTTGAATCTGGGAATATACAGAATTTAGAAGGATATATATTTACCAGGAACCAATTAAATGAAAAGCTTGAATAAAATCAGGAAATGAGATCCAAGGCAGCAGTTGAAGTTAAGACCTAAGGACCACTGCACCTCGCCGTAATCAGAACAGGAAACAAAAATAAAGGAGACCCGCATCAAGGATATTATCCAGGGTTGACGAAGCATATGACGAGTTGGGTATATTTCATAGAGAGAGCAAGTAAGGGCCACGCTAAAAAATCTGTAGGAAGAAAGAACACTTGAATCTGGGAATATATAGCATTAAGAAGCGTGAAATATTTACCAGGAACAAATTAGATAAAAAGCTTGAATAAAATCAGGAAATGAGATGCAAGGCGGCAGTTGAAGTTAAGACCTAAGGACCACTGCACGTCGCCGTAATTGGAACAGGAAACAAAAATAAAGGAGACTGCATCCAAGGGATCAGACCATAATATACTAGGCCCCTAGGATGCGTAGGGGATTAGCTTCAGATTAAGATTGTGTGGAGAGTATGAATATATACTCCAAGGACACCAAGGACAAATCATGAAGCAAACTGGAAGTACTAGAAGCAAATAAGAGCTCACGGGTGCCCAATAGCCGTCAATCTCTAAGTGGGCCGGGCCGCCCCATCACAAGTAGAATAAAAAGAGGGGAGGAAGGAAGAGGTATCTCCAGATATCACATCCGAAAGTCCGATGCAGGTGCAGGTGGAGGACCTGCAGGAGGAGGGGGTTAGCTTCAAATTCCAAAAATGCCACAAAGCCAACTCGAAATATTTACCAAAACTTCCACTGCTGGGAAATAAGCAAAGCAGTCTTGATTGAAGAAGGAAAATGAGCAAATCAGAGGACAAATCAGGCCCAACGAGTTCTGGTGGTCCGGATCCAGACCTTCTCGATGGAGCAGGACGAGAACATGAGCAAATAGGAACCTAAGAGCCGCATCCAACAGATAAATTCCAGGGCTGCAATGTGATTGATGATTGGAATGTGATTGATGAAGATCGAATGAATGAATGTCATATTTACCATTTTAGGAAAATATTAAATAGGTGCTGAGTTTTGATACGAATTGCTGGAAGGATGAGTTCTATGTAGCTTGAAATAAATCTTGAAATAATGTAAGGAAATCAGGCTCAAGGGAATCGGGATTCATCGGGATTTCCAAGAATCTGGAAATAGGGACTCTTGTGGGATGGGTATCCTTGATGGCGCTTCGAAACATCTGCAAGAGATTAAATATACCTGCGCAGTTCTTGAAGCCTAAAATCATGTTTGTCACCCTTTGCATCCTTAATGTAGTCCTTAACCTAGCTTACCCGATCGCCGAAGAAGTCCTGGTCGTCGTGGCGCTGCTGGCCCAGCAACCGATCTGTCTCCAGATCAGTGTCTAGCTCCTCCTCCGTCGAGGCTGCCACCGGCACAGCGGCCCCCTTGCGCGGAACCCACACCGGAGAATCCGGATCTGTGGGTATGATTTCGTCACAGAACTTTTGCTTCTCCGGCTGGGTCTTTGCCCGCTGAAGGGCGGATCGGATCTCCTTCATGGCCTCCTGGATTTCAGCGGCTGCCTGATGCGTTTTGGTGCCAGTCGAGAGCCCTGATGGCCTTCCACCACCCGCTCCACTGGATTTGTCGTCTGCTGCCGCCGCTGCAGCCGCATAAACAGCACCGTAGTGACTGTCGACATCTGGAGCTCCGTTCGAGCCATCGCCCATATCAGCCACCTCGATGTGGGGCGGCGAGGGCGACGGCTGTAGCAGGGGTGGCGGCACGGGCATCGGCAATGTGGCAAAGTCACATATCAGCGCCGACTGGGAGGCATCTGTCGCCGCGACTGTCACCATACTGGCACTGTTATACTCGTTCTCCAGATGCTCCGATACGCCAGTGGCGTTGTCGTTTCCATTGTGCTCGTGGACGGACTGGGATTGGCAAACGGCATTCGAGGCAGACACATTGTTTTCCGTATCCGAGGCGTGCCCACTGCTCAGGCCGTCCTCCAGCACTGGCATGCTCGTGTACAGCTTCCCGTAGTCCGTCGGACAGTTAATGTCGTTCGACAAGCTATCCAAGTCCCCGCAGTTGGAATCGTAGTCCGTAGTCTCCGGGGACAATGTGAAATTACGAGAATGCCGCCGCAGATTGGCTTCCAGTTCTGTGTCGGCCAGGTCCCCACTGCTCCGGCTATTGGAGTCTATATAGAGCTCTATATCGTTGTGTTCCTGATAGGCTGGAGCCGATGGAACGTTCTGTTCATTGGTCTGCTCGTAAAGAAACGAAATTGTAGGCGATAGCCATAGAATTCTTGAGGAAAAACTCACCTGCTTCCTGGTAGGAGATCTGTGCACCATATAGAGCTCATCCTTGGGTATCCTGGCCAGCCTCTGGCCAATGTAGGCTTGTTCCATCGGCGTCACTGGATATTCTTGTTGCTGCAAAGAAGAAGAATTTTTTAATTAATTGAGTTTTTTTTTTAAATTATGTATTATTATTTTTTAACTATTTAATATATTTAATACTATAAATAATATTTTATTTAAAAGCAATTAATTACCTTTTTTTGTGTTACCCTCTTTCCTAACTATTTTAAAATGTTATTGAAATATATTTATTTTTAAAATCTCCGTGTTTGGATTTTAAAAAGAGTATCCGTTTTTTAGTTTCCTCAATTTTTTGAGTACTTACCCTTCAATATCGGATTCAAACTAAAAGTAACCTCCACATTTCTTCTTCTTTTAAACATTTAACATTTTATAATTTTTTTTATTACTTTATTATTTGAAAATGTTTTAAAATACTTAAATTATTTTTAGTTTTTATTTCTTTTCACTTTTTAACATTTTTTTGTTCACTTTTTATTATTTTTTGCACTTTTTAATTTTTTTCACAATTTTATTATTTTTTTTTTATTTTTGGAGAGAACCGTACCGTTTGAGTCCCGAGGCTGGAATGAATGAAGTTTGGTCTGCCGCTGGGCTCCTCGAACCTTTTGGCAGAACAAAATCATTCCAAGGCCTACTTATGGAGAACTCGGATCAAAACTTCAATTTTCAAGTTTAGAAATCCCAAATTGGAAAGAGCAGGGCCACACTAATCATACTTTAAGGACTAAACCATCCTCTCTACTCACCGAACTGGCCACATCATCTCCGCTCTCCGTGGTGTAGTCGGTGAACCTCTTCTCGTCCTCCGGATTGGCCTTGAAGAACTCCTCCAGGACCTTCCGCGTCTCGGAGAACTCGTACAGGTAGTCGAATGTGGGCGCCTTCTCCCGCATCGTCGCCACCGTCGTGGATGAGCGCTCCTCCTCGTGATCTATCAGATCGATTAGGTTGCCCACCGAGGCCTTTGCCGTGGCGGCAGAAGCTGTTGCCGCAGCAGGGGTGGACGCACCGCCACCAGAACTGGTTGTGGGCGAGACCCTCTGAGGGAAACCGGGCGGACGTTTGCGTTGTCCTGCCGGTGGCTGGCTGCCGAAGCGACGCGGGGATCCCTCGTACTCGGCTATCGGCAGCTGGCCAATCATTTTGGTCACCTTGAGGACGTCCTCGTTGCTGCCAGGATGCTGGCCGCTCGCCGCCTTGTTGTTCATCCAGTTTGTGTCGATATCGTCGAAGACTACGATCTCGCCATCGCGCAGACACTGCCCGTCGGCCTTGCCCACGTCCGTGGGCGAGCCGGGACTGGCTCGGTCCTGGGCCTCGAACTGGCCGCTGCCGGGACTGCGTCCCACCCGGATCTGGTGGAGATGAGGTCGCTGGTAGTAGTAGCTATTGGAGGACTCCTGGCTGGACTCCAGCCTGCCCATGCCCAAGCCCCCGCTCGGCGACTGGCGGCCCTGCAACGGGGCGTACGGCAAATCGGCATTCAGATCCGGCGAGTTCAGCACCGTGCTGGCGGGCGTGACGTTCGGACTGTGGGTTCTCATCTCCCACACATATCGCTCCTGAGGCTGCTGCTGCTGCTGCAGAATGTGAAGAGGATTGGCCATGGAGTCGTTGCTGCTGCCACTGCCGGACTTGGAGTTCATGGCTGCTCCTTGGAGTATTTGGAGAGTAACTGGATACACCGATGGCTGCTAGTGCTGGTCTAGAGGTGATGCTGCTGCTGCTGCTGCGTCCGCTGCTGCTGCTCTCGCTGCTGCT
This sequence comes from Drosophila pseudoananassae pseudoananassae, assembly GCA_018153035.1. NCBI lineage: Eukaryota > Metazoa > Arthropoda > Insecta > Diptera > Drosophilidae > Drosophila > Drosophila pseudoananassae. The sequence goes on along the minus strand of JAECXR010000023.1, from coordinate 456,309 downwards.
CCGATTGCTGCTGACATGCCTGGGAGGGTTGGATAGAAAAAATGGCTGTGATTATTCGATTCCGATGATCTAACAGTGGCATGAATCACTGCCACTGACAGTACAACATCTACTGCTGCTGCCACTGCACTAGGTCACTAGGAGGTGGTTGTTACACGGCGAGAAAATGGGGGTTCGTAGCATAAACTGGGTATTGCCCAGCCAAGCCTCGATATTCATACCCGGCACTCAGGTTTTCCATCCCAACAAGAATCCCTTGCTTTGATGAACTCTTTTCCCCTTATATGGAAGAAACCCCACTCCAAGGTCGTCTGCTAAAGCCCCTATATCCCATATCCCGTCGGGAGACTTTAAAGTCCTTGTGACCTCAGTTGTTGTTAGTCTCCTTCTGCGTCGTGGGACTTTAGTGGCATGTTGCAGGTTAGCGGCCAAATCAATGCTGGGGCAATTAACCCACTCTCGCCGGGGGCCCGGGCTGGGGCACCTCACACGTTTGTGTATGTGTTTGGGTGTGTGTGTGTGTTGCACGGTTACGGGTCTACATGTCCGTGTGTTAGCTGCGCACGTAAACTTGGCCTCCAAAAAAAAAAGACGAAAAAACAAACACACACAGCCTTTGGCTCCGCGCAGGCAAAACAAATCCTCGAGGCTGGCAGGACGAGAAAGGAAGCTGCAGCCTCAGCCCAGACACAAAAACAACAACAAAAAGGAGGTGGGGCCGTAGGGGGGTCGTCAGAAATGCACTGTAAACTCCCCCCTTGCAGACACTTGTATATATATATCTATATCTATATCTATTCTGCGGCTGTATGGGTATTGTTAAAAATCAATAGATTTGCCGAGTTTTTTGTTTCTTTTTCAGCTCCTTGTTCCTTTTTTCATGTTTTTTGGGCGGTTTGGGGGCAAACAACAACAAAAACACGCGAGGACTGCCCAGTGTCTCGGGCCAGTCCTTGGAATATATCACTCCGATCTTCGTCTATAATTTAACTATTTTAAGAACTCGAAATAAGGTCTGAAAACAACACCTGTCGCCCGTTTTTGCTAATATTATATACGATTTACCATTTAATTCATATTGCACCGATTTAGCGAATTTCACTCTCTTCTTCTTACTTCTTCTGTACTGTGCCCATCACTAGCGCGATATCATGACGGCACTATCGGGATCTATCGATACTCAGTTAGGGAAGAGAGTCCGCAGATGTTAGTGCCACTATCGATATGCGCTTTCCGATAAATCGAAAGATGGCGCCAGTTTTTAAAGCTTTAGTTCAAACTTGAAACTACTTTCTTTGTAACCAATTAAATAAAACAGTGTTTTTTATTTTAGCATTCAATGATTAATTTCCTCTTGTTTCGTTTTATTTATTATTTGGTTTCTTTGTGTAGATCTTTGCAACATTCGAACTGGAAATACAGGATACAAGAGTGGCGTATAAAAGTTCGATGAGCAAAATTGACAAGGATTGTGTGGCAGTAAACAGTTTTCTTCTTGCTCTCGATCAACATTTAATTTACTCGCGAGGAGATATATATAATTCAATATTTGTTTAGACTATATATTGAAACAATTGAGTGAGTGGTGTTTTTCTTTCGTTTGTTTTTTAATTGTGATGTTCGCTCTTTGCTTTTTAATACAATAGTTTTACATTGTAAAGTTGCTCTACTGGCTAAACTGGAAGGAATGATTGCATTTAATTATTTTTGGACACAAGTGTTTGAAAACTTAATAAATTAGGGGTAAGGGAGTGTGTCAACAATATAAATAAGATCTTCATGATTAACTAACAGATACGAGGAATTAGGTATTTTGGGTTTCGGGATAGAGAGATGTCCTTGGTTTGAACAACAAATGAAAAGATTGCGCACTTAGGATCCTAAGGACATACATATGTACATATGCATAGTTCACTAAACATAATTTTGGTAGTTACATCTCCTTTTTGGGGCTTAAACTAGTTGCTCGTTTGGTTTGCCTAACATTAGTAAATACACAATACACACACTTAAGGCTAAACTACTTAATAATTATGATGTGTGGATTACAATTGGGGATTAAGGGATTCAGGGTAAAACAGAATCAAAAACAGAAACATAAAAATAAATCAAATAGATTCTACGGAAATGGATTATGTATCGGGTAATTAAATAGCTGGGAGGCCGGAAATTAAAGCTTTGTATGTTTGACAGTGTCCGTCCAGTAGTTCTGTATTGTCATCGCCTCCAGGGAGTTAAGAAACGAGTCGTTGTCCAGGCTATACATCTCATCCGAGTTGTCCTGCGGAATGGGTAGATTTTATTATTAAAACAGGGATATTTGAGAGGCCATATATACTAGAAACTTTGGTCACGAATCCTTACACTCACCCGCATGGTGCTGTCATCGATGTAGACACTGGAGTCCGGTTCGCTGAGCGCCTGCGGCTTGTTCAGGTACCGCCTCCGGTACAGGACGATGCCAATGGTGCCCACTGTACAGCAGATCCCGAATACAGTGAAGCAGATCGCTGAAATGGCACCAGCGTCCAGGAAATAGGTTCTCTACGGGGATTAGAGAACACAAACCTTTAAATACAGTACGAGGACTACAGTAAGACACCCACCTGAATGGCCAGTGCCTCGGAGGAGATGTTGCTCTCCTGATCGCCTTCTGGTCCGTCGTAGAAGCCACTGCCCGATATGCTGGGCGCCGCGGAGGCGGACCTCGTCAGAAGACTCTTGGTGTCGCTGGAGAAGTTTATGTAGCGGTTGATGTGCTTGTACTCCGCCGACAGGACTTTTGACTTCCGCGACCGGTGCTCCGTCTCCGCCCGCCTCAGCTCATCCTCCTTGTTGGCGTTCTCGAGGGTGAACGGCGCCTTCTCGCCCTCCGGGGACACGCCCGCTCCGGCCAGCAGCTCGTCCGACAGCCATTCTGTGTGGATTTTGGGCGTCGAGGGCGTGGCCGGAGCCGAAGGCGTTGTGGCGGTGGAGGGTGTTCCCGCAGATACTTCGGTTTGTTTCACGGTCGCCAAAGTGGAAGCAGTTGTGGGTGTGGTTGTTGATCCTTCGCCAGATCCTGATGGAGCTACTCCCGTGCCCGATCCTGAAGCTCCTTGCCCAGATCCTGATCCTGTTGCTTTAGCTTCCGTGGTCGTTCCACTGATTGGAATGGGTTTTGTGGTGGTACTGCTACTGCCATTTGTACTGCGAATCAAAGGATGTGTATTTAAGTCAAGGACATAGTCCTTTAAGGACCTACCTAGTACTACTGCTAAAATTCGTAAAATTGTTTAGCTGGTCGGCGGTAAAGTCCGCCGAGCGTTTAAACTCGAACTGAGCCAGTTCCTCGGCGGCTTCAGCCTCGGCATCTGGTTCCTCCTCATCCTGGCCCGTCTCCACCTGCTCCTGCTTCTGCACTTGATCCTCCTGCTGCGGCTGCTCCGGCTCCGGCTCCGGCTCCGGCTCCGGCTCCGGCTCCGGCTCCTCCTCCTCCTCCACCTCCTCCTGAAGCTCTTCCAGCTCCTGTCGAGCCACCTGAGGCCGGTGGGTCAGGTCCATGATGTTGCTCTGGGTGGCGGTGGACCACGTCTGGCTCACAGTCGTCTGGTAGAGCTTTGTGGTGCGAACCGGCTGCGTGACGGCCGTCTCCTGGCTGGGATATGTATGGACATGGCTGGCTAGGAAGTGAGCTGAAATAGAGAACCCAAAGCTATAAGTGGGCGCTTGGAAGGTCTGAGAAGCAGGGAAACCCACCGCTTAGGATGAGGGTTATCCAGAACCAGTGTGACCACCAGTAGAAAGTCATGATGCGCTCCGTGCTGTGATCTTGTCGAGACTGCCGCCGATTCTGTTGCCAGGAAACGAAACAAAAACAACAAATTAAACACCTTGGAGGATGAGTCATGGAAGTATTGCTAAAAGTTTTGCGTTTTACATTCTGAGAAATTGAGGAACTGGTTTTCATGAGGCCTTTTTGGGGCATTACTTCATGGCATCCATCTCCTTATCCCCCCGAAGGTCGACGACTGGTGAGTATTTCTCCAGAGCCCAGCCTGCTCGTCCACATCCACATCCACACCCACACCCACGCCATTAATAAATAAAAGATGTAACTTGTCTTGGAAAGGCTTTTTTTTGGCCTGGCCCTCTTGAGGTTGGCCTTTCTTAATTGTTATTTTGGTTTATATGTAAGTCTGGGTAGTCGACTTGTAGCTACTCTTTAAAAAGGTTTTTAATTGAATATAGTATTGTGGGTAATATCTATTAACCTCGGAGAACTTTGTTAAAGTTTATTTTTTGTTACAAATTCTTAAGCCATATTTTAAATTTTTTTTAATAGTATTTATTAGCATCTATTATAGATCCTATATCTTATAGACCCCAAACTTTGTTGCAAATCATCCCACAACTACAACACACCCTTATACTCGACAAGTACCGGGTATAATTAGCATACCAATTTTGGGCGTCTGTGAAAATACATATTTGGTGGTGGCTGCCATTGTTCTTTTTTTTTTTTTTCGTCAGCCACAAATCCATGGAAACCACAAAATTTTAAAGCCCGGCCTAATTCGTACAAGTATCTCTCTATCTCTATCTTGTGTATCTAAGTATCTGTGTGTGGCACGCACATTAGCTTGTGCCAAAAAAAAACAACAAAAAAAAAAGAGCAGAGAATCTGTTAAACGTATTTTTCCCATTTATTTGGGTTAATGTCTCCGAACAGTCGAGTGAAATGTCTTGTTTGAGCTGTGTTCTCTAACTGATAAGATAAAGTCTAGCGAGTATATATACACTAGTTTGTATATTAGTATCTGACATATATATGACATTACGCATACGCCGCTTTGTACACAAAAGCGTGTTGACATGACGGCATCAGGCACCAGCCACCAGGCATCAGGCATCAGGCGTTAAAGGTCACAAAAACAATTTGCTCGCTTGCTTAAAGCTTTTTCATACTTTTTATGCTTTATGCTTTATGGTAATTCGAGTGGCCATAAAGCCAAAACAGCAATTGTTTAAGGCCCTTTCGGCCGACGAAAAACCCAACAAAAAACCTAGTAAAAACTCAACCCAAGAGCGCTACGAGAAAAAGAGAAGTTCTACGAACCATAACGAATGACATCCATACCAGGTTTGGATGCTAGATTTAGATTTAGACTCTGAATCGGAATCAGATTTTGGATTCAAACCAGAGGGTGGTGTATGCAAATCTCATCAGTCTCGTTAAACAATTTGCTCAAAGGCCGAACTCAGGGGGGGCACTGCGAAAAATACAAACAAAAGTATAACATGGCACAAAGCACACAGCACCTGCTTTTTGAACAGTGCTTTTAATCTACGATCGCTGGGCCGCATTTGAAATTGGACTCAAGGCCCCGGGGCTCGGGCCCTGCAGGCCCCCCAGGCCCTCTAGACCCTCTCTGTCGGCCGACCATTTCATAATAGCACCGCAAAAAGCACGGGGAGTGAAAAGCAAGGCAGGGAAAAAGCAAATGCACTTTCAGATGCCCGCAAAACTGGAGCAAGTGCCGTCGACACATTGCAATTAAGTCAGAAAGACACAAAGGGAAACACACCATTTGGGCCCAGTCGGAGGAAAACAAATATTTGCTCCAATCAAGCGCTGGGATACTCTTCCGAAAGTGTCATAATAATGTTGGTTTGGATGTTTGCACTGCCATATAGTTTGTTTTTAAGAGGAGCTGTCTTGATTGTCACATAAGTCTAAAAATGAACCGGATTCTGGACATTTTATGAGACTTTTTACGGCGTACGGTTTTGGTTATTGTATGGGAACTGGTAATAAAAATGAATATTTGGACATCGTTTATTAAAAACGGCTCATTCTGAATGATATTTTCGTTCCAACAATATGCCAAAGTTAAGCCAAGCAATATGAAACAAAAAAGCTCCTGAACAAGGCAGTAAACCAGTGACGAACCCACTTCTTTGTGTGGAAACTGGTACTAAAAATGAACCTGTGGAGTATATTTATAAAAAAGAGTTTAACTTTGTGGTATTTTATTTCAAGAACATCCCAAAGTTAGCCACAATAGGCTTGAGAACAAAGCAGTAAGCCTGTGACGAAGGCACTCTTTCATCCAAAAACTTATTCGTATTTATGACCCAACTACTTTTGGCGAATTTCGCAACAAAGTGCTAATACCTTCTGAAAACAGGGAACTAACTTAGGAGAACAAATAAAATTAAAACCCGCGGGGGAAAAAAGCGAAAGAAAATACGGGCAACCTTCAAGAGCAACAGAAAAAATTGAAAAAGGCGTCGCGCAAAGTGCAATTATTATATGCAAGGGGGGAGGGGATCAAGAGGGGGGGATCTCTGGGGTGGGGCTGGAAAAGTGGGTGGGAAAGTTCACGCTCACTTTCTATTCAAGGCACGCGATTTTTGCACAGAAAGAAAAATACCGAGAAGGAATTTAACTTTTATTTTTTATAGAAGGTATTGATTATCGATAAAAGCTAATTGCTTATTATTTTAAAGGAAATTGTTATTTCTTAAGTTTAGTTAGTTATAGAGGTTTATATATTTGTTTTCAATTGGAGTTCTCGATATATCTGCATAAAAAATTTAATGTACATATATCCATAAGTGATAAGTTATCGCAACATTTATCGATTTAAGCTCAAATCAAAATTATTTGTTTTTTTTTTAACAAGTTCTACAAACGCTCAGAGATCCCTGAATCGGAAAAAAGTGGCCTTTGGAAAATCGTTCCCCCTTGGGAATCCAGTGATTCCAAAATTCGATTTAGACCCAACTAGTACACTGGACTCCCCAAATTGGAAAGGAACTCCCTTTTTTTTGTTACCAACTTTTGGTTCTTTTTTATACAATCATATCTAGATTACAAGCCACCCTCCGCAGCAGACGACCTCCAAAGACGACCATGTCGACGCCTAAATACGGCAGGCCACTGGTCCGCAAGGTCAAGTTCCTGCTCGATTCCGACCAGGAGGCGGCGGAGGAGTTGAAGCAGATTACGGCGGAGAATAACGACGTGCGCTGTGCCGGCGGCGATGCCGATCTGCGAAGTGCACAAAACAGACAAAAGTCGAAGAGGGGCCGTCATTATGAGGAGCATCAAGAGATGCAAATTTCAGTTGACGATCCGGACCACCAAATGCTGTACAAAATATTCCAGAAGCTGGATGTGGCGGAGCAAGTAGCTCTCCACCGTACGGTGCGGTTCCTGCCGGATGCCTGTTCGGCTCATTGGCGGAACACCTGCCGGAAGCTGGACTTCCGCGTCCTGACCGACGAGCTGCCGGTGGAGAGACATAGGAACTACCTGTTGGCCGATATGGCCGACCACTATCGCTCCGTCTGCTTCGTGGCCCATTGCCTGCAGGAGAACCTCAACATCCTGGAGCGTGCGGGCGTGAAGTCCCTAAACGCTGTGCAGCGGGTGGAGCTGTTGGTCCTCGAAGGGGAGGAGTCGCTGGCGCTGGAGCTGGTTCAGGATTCCAGCCCGAACGACAGCCACGCTGGCGGAGATGCCAAGCCCAAGGGTGTGGCCCAGTGGCCGTTCCACGCCCTGCCCAAGCTGATGAGGAACGTGAAACGCCTGAAGTCCCAGTGCGACATCCAGGTGCACTTTGTCGAGCTCTTCGCCGATCTGGAGCTGTTCATCCTCTACGGCAGCATTTCCCAGACGGCTCTAACCGGCATCTTCGAGCGCTGCAAGCAGCTGCAGAGGCTCTTCCTGAAGTTCAACGACCGCAATCACAGCCAGAAGCTCAGCCTGAAGGCTATCCGGAAGTGCACGAAGCTGAGGGATCTCTCCGTGCCAGTGGCGCTCTTCAGCCGCCATAAGGAGCTGCTCATGGATCTGCAGCAGCTCCACCTCCTCGAGCTGACGCACTGCGACAAGAACGTGCCCCTCGCCATTGAATGCTTGAGGTTCGTGATCAACCAGAGGGCGGACACCATCGAGCAGGTGCAGCTGGACTGCAAGTGCTTCGCCAAGAACCACACCAACTGGATGCAGGACGTGGGCCTGGAGCGATGCAGTCGCCTGCGCGGCCTCGTCCTGGTCAACTGCATCTTTGGCAACCGCGAGATCAACCAACTGACACTGCCCTGTGTCCAGAAGTACATCGCCCTCATCAGCTGCAAGGAAATCAAGGAGTACCAGGTGCTGGACATGGTTCGGCTGTGTTCCGGCCTCAGCGAGCTCTACCTCATTGACTGCCCGCAGCTGACCTGGAGGATGCTCCAGGGACTCTATCGAATCCGCAGGGACGAGAACATCTCTTATCCCCTAACGGTTGTGTTGGAAAAGTGTCCCACACTCCGGAAGGACTACCAGACAATGGTGGGTTTAGCTCAGAGCTTTGTCACTTTTTTTCTAAACTGTAACCCTAACCCCTAACCCTAGTACTCGAACTACTGGTTCTTCAAGCGGTCCTACCTCAAGATCGATCGCATCCAGGGCGAGAGCCGGCCCATCGAGGACATCCAGATATTTTTTTACCAAAATCCGCCACCGGACAAAAATCTGAAACCGGCGCTGAAAATGAACACAGCGCTGGATTAGATCTCATCAGGAGAACCCTCTTGTTGGATGGACGTTGATAGTTTAGCTTTAATAACTTTGACTAGCTCATCGGTTAGATCCTAGCAGGAGTATCCTTTTGTTGGCTAGACCGTTAACAGGATAGCTTGAGTACCTTGCAACTAAATATATATTCTTTAAATTCGTAAAGATGTTGACTTGGAGGGAGATAAGAGACGCTCTTTATGGGTAAACGATCCCAACAATGGCAGGTAATTGTTGCTTTCGACACAGTCCCTGCTATTTTCCAGCATTTTGTATTTAAATATCTCTTCTATTTGTATTTTCCCCTTCAATTTCTCTGGGCTCTGAGAGCTTTCTTTGTCTTTTTTTCCGCTTCTTTTTTTTTATTCACTTATCTAACAAATATGTTAGACTCAGGGCCCCGCACATTTTTGGCATGCAAATCCGAAACCAAATCGAAAGTGAAGGCCCCGCCGGAACCGCCGGCTCTGAGAACAAAGTGAAATTTCATTTTCAAAGGCCTACTATATGGCGGGGTACTGTACTACGCCATACCAATATAGTGGAGCCGACAGAAATCGGGGTCACCAAAGCAGACAAAACAATTGCCAACGAATCCCATGTGCATTTCCAATTAAAGCCCGAATGGGCTTAGGAAGTCTGAACTCTGGGGGATTATTTGGCGTGTCTCTGGCTGAAAGATTGATCCATTTAACATATGTTGTACATTCCCGCCCGATTCAATGAAAGGTGTAATTTCACAATTTAGTCATTTCTTAGATAACTCCTCTACTTTCTTTGATTATCGATTCGCCGCAGTGTCTGGGGTAATTCATAAAATGCGATAATGCACCCGAGCCTAAATTGATTTTTTCACTTTTGATTAGATAACCCACTTGAGTTGAGGTGAGTCACGATAATAAATTGGAATACTACAAGATATGTACAGGTTCTGAAGCTGACCACTTTCAAGGCAAAAGCATAAGCCTTTTGTTGCAGAAACACAATTGGTGGTGGCTGACAATTCGATTTTGTTACTCCATTTTATTTATTATTTATTATATTTGCGAGTCTGACTCTTCTTTTGGCGTTGACGTTACTTTCTTTGATTGAAAAGTGAAATTTATCACAAGTTTGTTTTTCTTTTCAGTCTTGTCTTCTTTTATGTCTTTAAGAGTAATTATATCTAAAGGGGTTTTGTTTGATTTTTGATCGAACTACTTTAAGTATACTTATTTTTCCAAATTTTTCACATCCTAGATGCTCTATAAAGGCAGTCGAGCCAGTCATTGAATAACAATTGTAGGCTTTTTTCTGCTACTATACCTAAAGGGGTTTTATTCCTTTGATTTGTACTCGGACTAGATATAATCTGTTTTCGGATATAATCGGACTAGATATAATTTCTTTGACACATTATGGAGATCTTAAATAGCTATGGATTTTCAGATCATTAACATAGTTATGGTGGCTTTGGGAGTCCCATATATATATCTATATAAATATATATATCAATATAGTAATATTTCAAACATTACTATACTTCCTTTGATTAACGAAACCATACATACATAGTCCTACAATATAAATATTATACGACAAATAATTAAATATTTTTTTAGGTAAAGTCAAGTTTAAGGTACGGCTGGCTTTAGATTCTATATCACTCATATAAGGTTTCATATAATTCATATTATTTTTCTGGTTTTGTAGAACTATTACTACATAAACTAGTGAAAGGCTTTATTTAAATAAAGCATTCTTGGCTGGAACTAGATGGCTGAGATTTCTTAAAATATAAGATAAGGTCCGTGGTATCCTGGATCACAAAAGTGGGCAAGCATCCGCTCCAAAGTCCTAATTGTTGGGGCATTGCTTAAGTATTCTAATCGATAAAGTACCAAAATTTCGACTCCGTGCTATATATAGGAGTGTATCCATCCAGATGATCCAAAAATACTTCCATTAGAGCCTCATTAGATACAAGTTCTATTCTGGGTAAACAATGCGAGGCGATACAAAAAATAAAAGAAAAACTGTAACTGGCATTTCTGGATTTGAGAATTACTAATTTGAGATTACGGATTGATTTTAGCGTTCTTCAGTGCCGCGAGAACTCCGGAGGGGGCTGGCTGAAGTCCGGCACTGAGGGTGGCGCCTCCGGATAGCCGGGCGGCGGACAAGTAAAGTCCGGCGGAATGGAAACTGCGCTCCCGGGTCCTTCATAATTCGGAGTCACGATCTGCGGCATGGGCAGAGATCCATAGGGATAATAAGCCGGGTAGAAGCTACCCTCGTCTTGGGAGCTTCCATCCAATCCACCATAATCGTCAAAGCCAGTCACTCTTATGCCGTCGAGATCGTCCATTCCGGCAGATCCCCCAAGACTTCCATTGCTCGGCACTCCTCCAAGACCATTCTCGCCGGCAGCTCCACCAAATGCTGAAGCTCCTCCTTGTCCTCCAAAGCTAGCAGCTCCACTAGCTCCAGTATATCCTCCTGTGTCTCCTGAAAAACCTGTTGCAGCTCCACCTTGTCCTCCAAAACCTGTTCCAGCTCCAGTTCCACCGTGGCCTCCTGATCCAGCCATGCCAGGGTCCATATTTGGATCTACTGAATCGGGATTGTCCTGGAATATGTGCATGGTGGCATTCGGGGCCGGCATCATCGCCGGCACATAGCCCATCCGGGTCATCTGGGCGTTCTCCGAGCGAATATCGTGAATGATGGGCAGCAAGGCGTCCAAGAGCGGAATCTCTGTCTGCAGCACGGCCGCCTGGAGGCGATGCTGGTAGTGAGGAGTCAGCAAGAAGGAGGGCGACAAGTTGGCATTGAAAATAGAGCAGTTGGGATCCTGGTCTTCGGTCTTCTCAGCCAGATTCAAGTCCATGAGGCTGTAGCTCTGGAAGGCCATGTTGAGGGCGCCGGGCTCCAGCGGCGGTGCCTCAAAGCAACCCAACGGCTCAATGGTGGCGGTCTCAGTCTTTGCTTCGACATTGTTCTGTGGGATCATAGTCACCGTGGTCTTGGGACCTAGATCCCCCTCCGGAGGTTGTCTATCTGGATTGGCAAAGTGATCCATGGCGTTGATCATCGACGGCATGTTCGGCAGACATCCTGCCGTGGCGGTGGGCAGCACTCCCTGTGGCAGATGCAGCGTAGCCCGGGTGATGCCCGGACGGGCCGCATAGCTGCTGTTCTCGTCACCCGACTGGGGAAGGCACTCGGCTCCGGTGTAGACCATCTCGACGGTGGCGCCGTCGCGGTGGACGCGGTTGCTCAGGACGCGCCAGTCGTAAGGAGCCTGGTAAGAGTTGGGAGGCCAATTGGCTTCCTGGAAGCTCTGATTCTCCGAGCTCTGGAAGCTCTCCGAGTGAAAGGACTGCTGGGCCTGCTGGGCCTCGTTGGGCTGCTGGGCCTGAGAGGAGTTAGCTCTCTGCCGCGGCACGAATTCCGGACAATCCACACGTGGGAAGCCATTGTTCTGAATTGGAACGTTAATGGGAACCGGAGGACGAGTCTGTGGCTGCTGCGGTAGAGGCTGCTGTTGTGGCATATACTGCACTTGGGGTTGGGGCTGGAATTGTGGCTGCTGCTGATAGCCCTGTCCGAGTCCGGTTCCGGGTCCCTGGCCCGCGAGCTGCTGCACATATTGCGGTTTCTGGAGCGCCGGCTTGGGCATCATCGGCTGCTGAAGATTCAGTTGCTGCAACGATGGCCGCTGACTATTAAGGCTCTGAAACGACGTCTGCTGCATGGGCGCATGCTGCATCTGCGGAATATGTTGGAGCGACTGCTGCTGTGGCAAGAAAGGCTGCGGCCTGCCCGGCTGATAATGATACTTCGGTGGATAGTACTGCTGATGGTGCAGATGCTGCTGCTGCTGCTGCTCGATTAGCGCCTGTTGATGCTGCTGCTGCTGCAATTGCCGCTCGAAGTTCCTGTGAAAGTTCGGACGCGGAAAGTTCTGCTGGTGCGGCTGGTGATGCTGACGATTCTTGGGGAAGAAAGGCTGCTGCTGCGGCGGACCATTTGGGCGCTGCTGCGGTTGCTGTCTGGGCTGAAAATGTTGCTGCATCGGCGGCTGATTCTTTTTATTCACATAGTGCTGTTGCTGCTGCTGCTGCTGGGGAATGTGCATCTTATGGAACGGATGCTTCTGGTTGTAAGTCTTGTGAGGCTGATTTTGATGCTGCTGCTGCGGACTATGCATCTTCCGGATCTGGTTCTGATTCTGCTGATGCTGCTGCTGAGGACTATGCATCCTCGGGTTCTGATTCTGCTGATGCTGCTGCGGAGGACTATGCATCTTCCGGATCTGGTTCTGATTCTGCTGATGCTGCTGCTGAGGACTATGCATCCTCGGGTTCTGATTCTGCTGATGCTGCTGCGGACTATGCATCTTCTGGTTCGGATTCAGTTGCTGCTGCGGAGGAGGACTATGCATCTTCTGGCTCTGATTCTGATTCTGCTGCTGCTCCGGATAATGCATCTTCTGGCTCTGATTCTGATTCTGCTGCTGCTCCGGATTATGTATCTTCTGGTTCGGATTCTGCGGCGGCTGAAGAATATGAATCTTCTGGTTCAGGTTCTGCTGCTGCTCCGGATAATGCATCTTCTGGATCTGATTCTGCTGCTGCTCCGGATTATGTATCTTCTGGTTCGGATTCTGCGGCGGCTGAAGAATATGAATCTTCTGGTTCAGGTTCTGCTGCTGCTCCGGATAATGCATCTTCTGGATCTGATTCTGCGGCGGCTGAAGAATATGAATCTTCTGGTTCTGGTTCTGATTCTGCTGCTGCTGTTGCAAGTGTGGCTGAGGCTGAGGCTGGGGCTTCGGCTTGTTCTGTTGCTGCTGTTGCACGTGTGCCTGAGGCTGAGGCTGCGGCTTCGGCTTGTTCTGTTGCTGCTGTTGCAAGTGTGGCTGAGGCTGGGGCTTCGGCTTGTTCTGCTGCTGCTGTTGCAAGTGTGGCTGAGGCTTCGGCTTGTTCTGTTGCTGCTGCTGCTGCTGTTGCAAGTGTGGCTGAGGCTGAGGCTGAGGCTGGGGCTTCGGCTTGTTTTGCTGCTGCTGTTGCAAGTGTGGCTGTGGCTGAGGCTGGGGCTTCGGCTTGTTCTGTTGCTGCTGTTGCACGTGTGCCTGAGGCTGAGGCTGCGGCTTCGGCTTGTTCTGTTGCTGCTGCTGCTGTTGCAAGTGTACCTGAGGCTGAGGCTGCGGCTGCGGTTTCGGCTTGTTCTGGTGCTGTCCATGTTGCGGATTCACATTCGGATTGTTCTTGTTCGGGTTCTGGTGCTGACCCTTTGGCTGCTGCACCTGCTGGCCTGGCTTTGGATTCATTTGCTTCTGACGCTGCAACCAGGAACCGTAAAATTTAATAGTATTTGCCTAAACACAACCAATAAGCGTCGGTGCTAAGCCTTTTTCTACTAACAAGTAATCTACAAAGCTGTCTAGTATTACTGTGTGTGTTGTACGACTATGCTGATCCTATTGCATGAAGGGAGGTGGTCGACTAAGGGTATTGGCCATTGTCGTCACCTAGATACTGAATTAAAAAGCCGAATGCTACTTGGTTCTCCTGGAAATGGACCCATGGTCTATCGGAAGATTTAATTTTTTATTACACACTTGAAGGGGTTTTCACTTTAAGTTTAACTTCCTCACGCATCTATTATTCAATCTCTAGTAACTTTTAACCAGAAAAGGCTTATTCTGCTTCAAACTACCAAAAAGAACACAACTTTATCAAGAATGCGCGCAACCTAACCCTACTTTCGTATTTTTAGGGAGGTCTACACCAAACTTGAGCCTTCAAAATGAGTTTGTAACGGCCCTAATAGCTAAAGAGTGAAAATATGAACATACACACAAACAGATGCACATATATACATACATCTACATATACACACATGTATGTACATATATACATATGTATGTATGTACATATATGTACTAGTTCCACTACCAACTGCCTTAATTGTGCTTCCTAAGAGAACCCTGGAGTTATTTTAAACTTTTCAACTAGGAATACATTTTCTCTAAATAGACTACGAGTTTTAAAGAAAAAAAATGAGTATTTACGTTTCCTGGCTGCCGATTCTGCTGCTGCTGTGGAGTCTTTTGCTTCTTCTGGCTATTCTCAGGCACGGATCCTTCGGCCGGCGGAACGTCGCACTTCTGAGGCTGGCCCTGGTTCTGGCCTTGGTTCTGATTCTGATTCTTCTTCGGCATGGCCTGGCCTACGGATGAATTGCCACTCTGTGGCAGTGCTGCCTGTGGTGGCTGCTTTTTTTGCTGTTGCAGCAGCTTATGATCTGCCTGGGGAATGGTCTTTGGCTTCTCGCCGCTTCCATTCGGCGGCGGCTTTTGGAACTTTTGATGATTTGGCTTCATTGATAACGGTGTATTGCTGGGGAACTTACGGTTCGGCAATGCGCCTTCAATTAATTGTTAAGTAGAACGATGAAAAAAAGGCACAACTTTTCACCTGAATTTTAATAAAAAGAAGATTCGTGTCACGTGTTGCCTGACAGCCTCCTGACTTTTAAACGGCACAGCACCAACACTGGCAGAAGCTTGACGCCAGGGTTGCTACGATTTCGCACAATCGTATCGTTATCGATGAAGGTTTTTTGTACCATTGTACAACCTTGTACCATTTGATTCTTATAATTAGTCTTATACAAACTAGAATTGCAGAATTTTAAGGTTAAACTTAAATTAGAGAACAAATCACTCAAAAAACCTTGCTTATTTGACTAATAACTCCAATTAATGGCTTAAACATATGGCCATTTTGTTCTATATACGCACAATTTGCCAAATCATCGTTTAAATTAAATTGTTCAATGACCAGTTATGAACAGGTGGACATTATTGTTGGCTTAATTATATTATTTTTAGTGCCAAGCATGTGGAACAATACTCTTGCAGATATCACACATATTTTCTGTGTATTATTTCCATTCAATCGACTTTGTTTCCCCATCATTTGCCCCCCGATCGGATCGCAATATATCATAGTTTTACGCAAGATGCAACAATGGGCGAATGCCAAGATGAGATTTCCATTTCCAAGAGGCCAAGAGTTGCGTTTTCGGTTTGCTCCGCTTTTTATTGTCTCTATTGTCTTGGCATCTCGGCATCTTGGCTTGGAAGCTGCAATTGCAGTTGGAAACAAAAAAACAACCCAACCGGATGTGCTGAAAAATTTTAAAAATTCATTCCCATTTTCTGCATATGATTTTCCGTTTTTGTTTGTTTTGTTAATCACATTTTTCACTTCCCCCCCCTGATAAGTGTATATTTTTTTCAGTAACTTACAGTTTTCTTTTGTGGTTCGCTTTCGAGTTTCCTTGATGCGGTTCCGATAGATATTTTCCGGATTTCAGAATACAAGCTGCAATGAAAATTTCAAAAATACGTTAGAAAGTCATCAAAATATTGAGTTTCTCGAATTGAAAAATTGTATTTTTGAAGGACATGTTGTATGTTTTGATGTTTGTCTCATTTGGATGCGCTCCAGTGCGGCTACACCTGGCTGATCTCTTGGCCCCTGATTATGTATATATCTTAAGATTTAGTTTCAGTATGAGTTTCGTTTTGCTTTTGACTGTCTTTTTCGGTTAATCAAGTCTGGCTGCCTTGGCGTGGGTTAATTACAACCTGGCTGGGTGCGTTTTTGAAGCCATGTGTGATTATTTTAAATTTTTACCATAAAGCCAACAGCGGCTCTTATGCAATGCGAGCCAATTAATTGTAATTTGCTATGGGGCGATAAGAACGTGCTCGAGTGTAACGAGAAATTCTCTGGGTTTGGTTCAGAAGCCAAGTCATCTGAGCTTTGCCATAAAATAACAGCAGGCGGCAAACAATTAAAGCCTTTTATATAATTTTGGAGAGTTTTCAATTTGAATTTCTTAACCATTTTTTTTTTGAAAGTTTTGAATTACGATATATTTTATCGTAAATAGTTATCGAAATTTGCACATCCACGAGTCCTAGGGATGCAATTACTTAATAGGTTTTAGGTTTATATTTTTAGTATTTACTTTAAAAATGATTTTAGTAGAGGTCTACTCCTAATGTTTTCATATTTATGTTCTTTATTTTCTTCTTACTTGATTCCAGAACAAGAAAGTAAAAGTCCTATCTTCGTAAGACTGTAAGACCGAGTCCTAGGGATGTGGTATAAGAAAACATTTTCAAGTTTTAAGTAATTTAATTATTTATTTTTAAAATTAAGCAGTTCTAGTCCCTTCAAAATCATATTAATAATTATTCACCTTGTTCTATTTTATTTCCAGAACGAGAAAGTGACAAACCCAATTTTTTGAGGCTGTTCTGCTTTGAAATTCCAGGTAAGTTTCAGTTTCTTTCCCCTTCGCTTTCATATTACCAATAAACCGACGTGTCTGGCATGGCCAAAATGGTCGAGGAAAACCCAGAAACCAAGAAAACAAAACAAAAACATTCTATTGGGGTCACTAGAAGCGGTAGCCGGTAGAATTTTTGTGGGTTTCGGGTTGTGGGTGCGACGATTATGCGCCGACACCGATCCCCGCCGGCTGATAAGTTCATGGAATTGATTAGCTGACCCATAACTGGGATTACACAAAAATATTGAATAGCTTCGGGGGCGGGACACCCATCAAGAGTTGTGACATTTGACCCGCTTCAGTAATACAACCTGGATGAACCAGTTTAATACGTAAATAATTCAATAAATGCTTATTGAGGTCATTTCAAATAGAACAATGTTTTTGGGCAAATAGTCACTTGGTTTAATGGCACACACTCACATAAATACTAATCGTGTCTCTAGTATATGGTAGTACTATTGTATATACAAAGTCAACTTTTTAAATGTTCAACTAATGAACTTCGTTTTGCCAAATCAATCGATTAACTTGACAAATGAAGCCATTAGCTTTTCGTCATGTATGTATTTCTGTTGTCTTTTGACTTCCTCGCCAGTTGGCCTTTCCCCTTTTTGTTTTTTATCTCTTAGTTTGTCATATTTGTAATATGGTGTCTTTGAATCACAAATAAAGCTGCTCTCACAAAGCTCGAATGCCCTTTAAAGCCTATATCTTTGCCTATATGGCTTAATATATGCTAGGTCTACATCTCGGTCAATATCCTAATGATTCTTGAGCGGAATATTAACAGACTTTTAGTTCACTTCTCCGCCAATCTCCATCAAAACCAAAAAAAACAAAACTTTCGATCCATTTTTTGTGAATTTTTCTAGGGCCCCCTTTGGAAATATCGGAAAAAACATGGGAGTTGAAATATGGCCCACAAATGACTCACAATATCTTGGCTAATATATATCCGAGGTACTCCGCAATCGGATGAGAATTGGGGAAGATATAGCCATCACTGTGGGCCCTATAGGGGACAACCCCATTTTCAAGGGTTCCCATCACGAAAAATGGACAAAAAATCCAAAAAATATTTTCTGTCAGGATTTTCATGCAGAATGGTGGCGAATCGATCTAGAAATCGTTTAAGGTACTCCGCTTGAGAATCGGATGAGAATTGGGGAAGATATGGCCATCAGTGTGGGCCCTATAGGGGACAACCCCATTTTCAAGGGTTCCCATCACGAAAAATGGACAAAAAATCCAAAAAATATTTTGTGTCAGGATTTTCATGCAGAATGGTGGCGAATCGATCTAGAAATCGTTTAAGGTACTCCGCTTGAGGATCGGATCAGAATTGGGGAAGATATGGCCATCAGTGTGGGCCCTATAGGGGACAACCACATTTTCAAGGGTTCCCATCACGAAAAAAGGACAAAAAATCCAAAAAATATTTTGTGTCAGGATTTTCATGCAGAATGGTGGCGAATCGATCTAGAAATCGTTTAAGGTACTTTGCTTGAAGATCGGATCAGAATTGGGGAAGATATGGCCATCAGTGTGGGCCCTATAGGGGACAACCCCATTTTCAAGGGTTCCCATCACGAAAAATGGACAAAAAATCCAAAAAATATTTTGTGTCAGGATTTTCATGCAGAATGGTGGCGAATCGATCTAGAAATCGTTTAAGGTACTCCGCTTGAAGATCGGATCAGAATTGGGGAAGATATGGCCATCAGTGTGGGCCCTATAGGGGACAACACCATTTTCAAGGGTTCCCATCACGAAAAATGGACAAAAAATCCAAAAAATATTTTCTGTCAGGATTTTTATGCAGAATGGTGGCGAATCGATCTAGAAATCGTTTAAGGTACTCCGCTTGAGGATCGGATCAGAATTGGGGAAGATATGGCCATCAGTGTGGGCCCTATAGGGGACAACCCCATTTTCAAGGGTTCCCATCACGAAAAATGGACAAAAAATCCAAAAAATATTTTCTGTCGGGATTTTCATGCAGAATGGTGGCGAATCGATCTAGAAATCGTTTAAGGTACTCCGCTTGAGGATCGGATCAGAATTGGGGAAGATATGGCCATCAGTGTGGGCCCTATAGGGGACAACCCCATTTTCAAGGGTTCCCATCACGAAAAATGGACAAAAAATCCAAAAAATATTTTGTGTCAGGATTTTCATGCAGAATGGTGGCGAATCGATCTAGAAATCGTTTAAGGTACTCCGCTTGAAGATCGGATCAGAATTGGGGAAGATATGGCCATCAGTGTGGGCCCTATAGGGGACAACACCATTTTCAAGGGTTCCCATCACGAAAAATGGACAAAAAATCCAAAAAATATTTTCTGTCAGGATTTTTATGCAGAATGGTGGCGAATCGATCTAGAAATCGTTTAAGGTACTCCGCTTGAGGATCGGATCAGAATTGGGGAAGATATGGCCATCAGTGTGGGCCCTATAGGGGACAACCCCATTTTCAAGGGTTCCCATCACGAAAAATGGACAAAAAATCCAAAAAATATTTTCTGTCGGGATTTTCATGCAGAATGGTGGCGAATCGATCTAGAAATCGTTTAAGGTACTCCGCTTGAGGATCGGATCAGAATTGGGGAAGATATGGCCATCAGTGTGGGCCCTATAGGGGACAACCCCATTTTCAAGGGTTCCCATCACGAAAAATGGACAAAAAATCCAAAAAATATTTTCTGTCAGGATTTTTATGCAGAATGGTGGCGAATCGATCTAGAAATCGTTTAAGGTACTTCTCTTGAAAATCGGATCAGAATTGGGGAAGATATGGCCATCAGTGTGGGCCCTATAGGGGACAACCACATTTTCAAGGGTTCCCATCACGAAAAATGGACAAAAAACCCAACAAATATTCTGATCCGACTTACCAAATTCCATAAGGTAGGCTATATCATTAAGTTAGTCTAGTTTTGTAAACTTTTCTGTGAAGGTAAACCCTACATTCTGACTGTAGGCCCTGTAGTAGGCCCTGATCGAGGCCCAAAAAAGAGTATAAAAGGCCAATTTCCTCCATTCCAAATCAATAGTCAAGGGACCTCCCAACAGTTGACTTCTCGCTTTTTATTTTAATTTTATTTCCTTTTTTCTTTTTTAAGTTCTTATTTTCTCATTTAATTTATATATTTATTTTTTATTCAATACTTTGGGCTCTAGAGGAGTGTTTTGGAAAATGCGATATTTTCGTTTATTTTTAAATTTCTTAAAAAACTCTTATTTATTGTTTAAAAAAACCTTGGCCATATTGGCTTGTATTTTGGACGTGAAATAGCTTTTTTCTCATTTGATTTATATTATTATTTTTTATTCAATACTTTGGGCTGTAGAGGAGTATTTTGGAAAATGCGATATTTTCGTTTATTTTTAAATTTCTTAAAAAACTCTTGCTTGAAACTTTTTTTATCATTTGATTTATATTATTATTTTTGATTCGATACTTTGGGCTGTAGAGGAGTATTTTGAAAAATCCGATATTTTCGTTTATTTTTAAATTTCTTAAAAAACTCTTATTTATTGTTTAAAAAAACCTTGGCCATATTGGCTTGTATTTTGGACGTGAAATAGCTTTTTTCTCATTTGATTTATATTATTATTTTTTATTCAATACTTTGGGCTGTAGAGGAGTATTTTGGAAAATGCGATATTTTCGTTTATTTTTAAATTTCTTAAAAAAACTCTTGCTTAAAACTTTTTTCTCATTTGATTTATATTATTATTTTTTATTCAATACTTTGGGCTGTAGAGGAGTATTTTGAAAAATCCGATATTTTCGTTTATTTTTAAATTTCTTAAAAAACTCTTGCTTGAAACTTTTTTTCTCATTTGATTTATATTATTATTTTTTATTCAATACTTTGGGCTGTAACGGAGTATTTTGAAAAATCCGATATTTTCGTTTATTTTTAAATTTCTTAAAAAACTCTTGCTTGAAACTTTTTTTCTCATTTGATTTATATTATTATTTTTTATTCAATACTTTGGGCTGTAACGGAGTATTTTGAAAAATCCGATATTTTCGTTTATTTTTAAATTTCTTAAAAAACTCTTGCTTGAAACTTTTTTTCTCATTTGATTTATATTATTATTTTTTATTCAATACTTTGGGCTGTAACGGAGTATTTTGAAAAATCCGATATTTTCGTTTATTTTTAAATTTCTTAAAAAACTCTTGCTTGAAACTTTTTTTCTCATTTGATTTATATTATTATTTTTTATTCAATACTTTGGGCTGTAGAGGAGTATTTTGAAAAATCCGATATTTTCGTTTATTTTTAAATTTCTTAAAAAACTCTTGCTTGAAACTTTTTTTCTCATTTGATTTATATTATTATTTTTTATTCAATACTTTGGGCTGTAAGGGAGTATTTTGAAAAATCCGATATTTTCGTTTATTTTTAAATTTCTTAAAAATCTCTTGCTTGAAACTTTTTTTCTCATTTGATTTATATTATTATTTTTTATGCAATACTTTGGGCTGTAGAGGAGTAGTTTGAAAAATCCGATATTTTCGTTTATTTTTAAATTTCTTAAAAAACTCTTGCTTGAAACTTTTTTTCTCATTTGATTTATATTATTATTTTTTATGCAATACTTTGGGCTGTAGAGGAGTAGTTTGAAAAATCCGATATTTTCGTTTATTTTTAAATTTCTTTAAAAACTCTTGCTTGAAACTTTTTTTCTCATTTGATTTATATTATTATTTTTTATTCAATACTTTGGGCTGTAGAGGAGTATTTTGAAAAATCCGATATTTTCGTTTATTTTTAAATTTCTTAAAAATCTCTTGCTTGAAACTTTTTTTCTCATTTGATTTATATTATTATTTTTTATGCAATACTTTGGGCTGTAGAGGAGTAGTTTGAAAAATCCGATATTTTCGTTTATTTTTAAATTTCTTAAAAAACTCTTGCTTGAAACTTTTTTTCTCATTTGATTTATATTATTATTTTTTATGCAATACTTTGGGCTGTAGAGGAGTAGTTTGAAAAATCCGATATTTTCGTTTATTTTTAAATTTCTTAAAAATCTCTTGCTTGAAACTTTTTTTCTCATTTGATTTATATTATTATTTTTTATGCAATACTTTGGGCTGTAGAGGAGTATTTTGGAAAATGCGATATTTCGTTTATTTTTAAATTTCTTAAAAAACTCTTGCTTGGAACTTTTTTTCTCATTTGATTTATATTATTATTTTTTATGCAATACTTTGGGCTGTAGAGGAGTAGTTTGAAAAATCCGATATTTTCGTTTATTTTTAAATTTCTTAAAAATCTCTTGCTTGAAACTTTTTTTCTCATTTGATTTATATTATTATTTTTGATTCGATACTTTGGGCTGTAGAGGAGTATTTTGAAAAATGCGATATTTTCGTTTATTTTTAAATTTCTTAAAAAACTCTTGCTTGAAATTTTTTTTTTTCATTTGATTTATATTATTATTTTTTATTCAATACTTTGGGCTGTAAGGGAGTATTTTGAAAAATCCGATATTTTCGTTTATTTTTAAATTTCTTAAAAATCTCTTGCTTGAAACTTTTTTTCTCATTTGATTTATATTATTATTTTTGATTCAATACTTTGGGCTGTAGAGGAGTATTTTGGAAAACGCGATATTTCGTTTATTTGTAAATTTCTTAAAAAACTCTTGCTTGAAACTTTTTTTCTCATTTGATTTATATTATTATTTTTTATGCAATACTTTGGGCTGTAGAGGAGTAGTTTGAAAAATCCGATATTTTCGTTTATTTTTAAATTTCTTAAAAATCTCTTGCTTGAAACTTTTTTTCTCATTTGATTTATATTATTATTTTTGATTCGATACTTTGGGCTGTAGAGGAGTATTTTGAAAAATGCGATATTTTCGTTTATTTTTAAATTTCTTAAAAAACTCTTGCTTGAAATTTTTTTTTTTCATTTGATTTATATTATTATTTTTTATTCAATACTTTGGGCTGTAAGGGAGTATTTTGAATAATCCGATATTTTCGTTTATTTTTAAATTTCTTAAAAAACTCTTGCTTGAAACTTTTTTTCTCATTTGATTTATATTATTATTTTTTATTCAATACTTTGGGCTGTAACGGAGTATTTTGAAAAATCCGATATTTTCGTTTATTTTTAAATTTCTTAAAAAACTCTTGCTTGAAACTTTTTTTCTCATTTGATTTATATTATTATTTTTGATTCGATACTTTGGACTCTAATTGGTGTGTTCATAGGAATCCAGGATGGTCTCTTATTTTCATTTAATTTTATTTATTTTTTAATAAAAACCTTGGGCACAATTAAACAGTACTTTCTACAGCAAACAAAGCTTCTTTGCTCATTTTTTAATAATTATTTTTTAATTTGAATCTTTATCTCGTTTTTGTTTTTAATTGTACCTATGTTGTAAAGGGTGAATGCTTCCGTCCTGTGCTTTTACCGGTTATAGTGAGTCGACCATAAAAAAATGGATAACACCTTCCACACATATAGGGTATCGTGGGTCGCGAACAAGTTGATATACCCTTGCAGTTAAAACCGGACATATATCGCCAAAGTCGGATATAGTTGGCTGATCATTATGAGAATATCATAACATAACCAACGAAGTGTACGAAGTTCCAACAGACGGACTATATCAACTCGGGAGGTGATCCTGATGAAGAATATATGAATGTACTTTATAAAGTCGGAGATGTGACCTTCACTGCGTTGCACACTTTTGACCAAAATTATAATACCCTCTAAAAAAAAAAAAATTTATATATAAAAAATAAAAAAAATTATAAAATTAAAAAATAAAAAAAATATAAAAATATCGAAAATCCTAATAGCTGAATGGCCATCCAAAGACATTGTTGCAAGCGTTCGTTCAACTTTGCATTTGAATTTGCAAATCGCCGGCACGCCACATCCCAGCCATCATATTTTAATGATATGGCCAATTCCGATGCTTCGCACATATGTCTCGGATGAACGGTAAGATGGAGACGGTGATGGAGGGAGGGGGGAGTGTCGGAAGGGGCCAAGTTAAGCTAACTATGTGCAAATGATCGGTTAGGGAAAAAAAAACCGAAAAAACGAAAAAGAGTGAAGCGAAAATGTATTTGCCAAATTTTTAATAACCATAATTAAGTGCTTAAGGCCAGGCAGGAAATTGCATAATTGCGTTGACTACCACCACAGGTGATGTCTGCATTGTCTGCCCCCTCCTCACACCCCTCAGTCCCACCATTATGCAAATGATTTCTTGCCTTTTCCCGCCCTGTTCTATTCGCTCGTACATCACGTATGTCCCAAAGTCGCAAAAAAACGTATCAGAACAAAAACGTAAAAAGACACTTTGACGTCAGTCGTCAGCCAAGGGGGTCTCTGAAGCTCCACATTCTGATTAAATCCCCCCTTTGAAATCAACAAATATCCACGAAATCGAAAAAAGAGCACGTTTCGGAAAATGCAATTCCCAAATATGCATAATATTTTGAGATTATTTGATAGCAGGGACTTGCCATTCTATTAAAAGACCACTTCGGGCAGTGTGGGGTTCTCCGGGCAGCGGGAAAAACTTTCATTTCAACCATATTGGTTAATGACTCTCGGGGCGAGGTCTTGGCATTGAAATTTGATTATTGATGATTGCACGCGAGCTCCCAAGTGGAGATATATGTATATATATGTACATACATATGTGGTTCCAAACGAAACCGAAACCAAAAACTAAACAACTTGAAACTTCAGACTTCGGACTAAAAGCCTGAAGAAACAGAAAAAACTGAAAAAGTAAACCGAAAACATTGCATCTTCCATTCAAAAGTGGGAAAACCTTTCCATTTGCTACCGTTTTCAGACAATGGGGGCCCCCCCTTCTTTGGATTCCCGGCGGGCAGGCCCACTTTTACTTTCGGCTAATTGCATTACTTGGCCAGCAGGCGGCGCCACTTTCAAAACTAAACTAAAAAAAGTAAAATAAAATTAACAATATAGTATATATCTCTTGAAAAGCAATTTCCTTTTGTGCAAACTCTGTTTGATGCCATTGAGTGGAGAGACGTCGACGGGGTGACATAATGGGTCCTACTTCCCCCTAATTAATTACCACTAATTGTGATTAATCAATTTGCCATCTCATGTCTATCATGCAGGCATAATGCGTTACATGATTTTAAATATGGATAATTGGCAGAGAGAAGAGAGGAGGAGCCTCAACATTAGGCCTGATCATTATTAGATGGAAGATACATAGATTGGAGTACCTTAGTTCCTGTTTTGCCAATTTCCTTTCCGGATTTTGGGGGGGAATGACTGGCGGACCACCAGGCTGGCCGATACCCGATACTCCATAGGCTTCAAAAGTCACTCCCGAAGAACAATTAGTGAAGTGAGTCATTCATAAACATGTGATCTGTGATGACATCTTTTGCTGACCAGGTCTTCTTCCCTTAAAAGTCATTGCAATTAAATTACAGAAACCCATTTCAAAGAGTGACTAATGACAGTATTTAAATGAAATTACTGGCCAATAAAAAAAGAGACATCCCAAAAACCATATTCCTGATAGGATTTCATGGCATTGCGGAAATTCCTTTCAAGGTCTTGCTTTGAGAAAAAAGAAACTGAGAACTTCAAAGGAAAATGTGAGCGGAAGAGCGGAAAATACATTTTCCCAGTGACTCGGAGGGGGAAAATGAGAAATGCTTAGATATTTAGCAAAAGAAAAGTCGCTGGAGCGACAATTCCCGTTCCGCTGTTGGTTTTAATTTCTATATGGGAGGGGAACGAGGTGCTATAATACATACGTACATACATAGATGAGATGTGTGCATTTTATATAACTTTTTTTAGACATTTTCTTTGTCTTTTTCTGGCTTAGATACAGGGTTTTTTAAAGACATATGTACATATGACTTCATAGAATTTATAGAATTAATAACCGGTAGTGTCATCCATTGATATTTTATATTTTATTTTTTAATTGAAGATCTTAAAAAAGAAAAGTATTAATTGCTCGAAAGGTAATGGATTGTTTGTTAAAATTTTCATTAAAATCTTCTTAAAGGCCGTAATCTCTTATCTTTCTCGAAAAATCGATAGTGACGTAGACTCAGACTTTTCATTAAAAAACTTCACTAACGAGAGCTTTGAAATCTGTCGATTCTATCGATAGGTAATCAAATCTAGAAAAATCTTGTATTTAAAGACCTCCCAAAATCGATTCATTGTCGACTTTTCACAGACTTTTCATTGTCGATTCTATCGATAGGTAATCAAATATAAATTAATTAATGAAAAGATAGCTTTAAAATCTATCGATTCTATCGATAGTTCATCGATTGCTCTGTAACTCTGCTGATTACAAGAAAATCTCTTATGCAATGAGAGCTTTCTTTTTCAAAATCGACTGAATTTTCCGCATTTTGCAGTCCCAGAAATTAGAGGAAAGTTAGGCAAATTGTCATAAAAGGGGACCTGGAACGGGGGCCCTCGGTGGGGCACATCCGCAGGCCGGCCAACGGGACGTATGAGTAACGTCAATTGAATTGACAGTTTAACAACAAATTACGCAACAGCCCGAAGGGGGGCAGCCCAGAGGGGCCGCCAGACAATAGCCCGGGGGCCTCATTAAATGCCGTTGAGGAGAATGTATGTGAGCTAATTATTTCTAGCTGCACAGCAAACAATTTAGATCAACAAAGTGGGTTATGAAGACCGATAAATGTGAATATTTAACAGCTTAGCTAATCCTCCACACTTGTACTTGTGGCTTGCACAATCTCCTCGGAAGAAAGGCCCATTGGACTCATTTGTTTCAGTGCATGTCCGCGCTATTGTTGCATTTTGTGGCCCCTCTCCCCCGGCTTGTGTAATCCAAAACGATGCCCCACTGCAGAGTGACCCGGAATGCGATGGCGGTGACATCACAGCTGAGTGGAACAATAATAATGGCAGTACAATACCAGCCACCCACTTGGCTTCGATCCAATCGGTTAAATAAATTAAAGCGCGATTTGCATAAATTTGTAATCGAATCGAGTTTGAGGTGACAAAGCGTGTAATTTATGCCACAGTTCGAGGGGTCGGCCTCCTCTCATTTCTCAGTTTTGGTGAAGACACCTATTGTGTCTGTGTGTTGCCACAAAAGGCAAAACAAATAATAATAATAAGAGGCGGCGACAATGAAATTGTTTAACTGCAACTGCAACGGCATTAGCATTTACATTTCCATTCGAATCTCACTTTGCATCTTCAGTTGGAGTCTCCCAAGGCGGCTTCCATCTTTTCCCATAATGATGTTCGCAAATTTGTGCAGTTTTTTTGGCATTTTTCATCCGGTCTCGTCACTATCCGAAAGTCATAGAGTCATTCTGGGCCTCTGCCAATGACATTGTGTTCCCACAGCCGAAAAGCAAAGGGTCAACAGAGGGGGTCTCTAAGGAAATGGGTGCTAGGGATTAGTTTCCTTAAATAGCTTCAATTTATTTTGTTCTGAATAAATATTAAAAAAAAAACATTCTAAAACAAATTTGATTATTCCACCATTGGGACTGATGAATTTCGCATTCGATTTGGGTCAATGGGTGAAAAAGTGGGACCTTGGCGCGATCCTAGAGACACGAGTCGATGCCAAACGGAACTGTGACTCGGGGAAGGTCAAAAGGCCCACGATCTTGACGGAGATGCCAAGTTCAAAGTCAAGACAACAATAATAACAGTGATAACAAAGCCAACAAGGAAGTGTGAAGTAAGCCAAACAATCGAAAACCCCCTTGTAAGACAAATACCAGCTGTCGAAGACTTACTTGAAATTCGAGACTCCGAGACTCCGAACTCGAAACCCGAGACTTGAATTATTCGAGATGGAGGCTTCCATCCTCGCCGCCGGCGAATAAATCACTTGCCCCATTGATCACTCAATGTTTCATCCATTTTTTATGATCGCTGATCACTCCCCCTCCACTCCTGGCATTGGCCTAAATATGGCAGAATGGCTAAAACCGAAATAAACTAAATTGTCGGCGATTAGAATTGAAATTCAAAAAAAAGAAGTGACACAACCAGATTCGATGATTTCAGTTACAGACTGAATCACGACTCGAATCGCCGAGGCCTGGCTTTGAATATTAATTTATAACTATTTTAAAAACGCACATTTGAGGAAGTAGCACGCTTCCCCCTTCCCTTCGGGCCAAATAAGTGAATGCCCCCCTCGTGGAGGGGCCCCTTTTCCATTTCGATCCGCTCTTTTGAGAGATCCCCACCTTTCCAGATGTACAAGTCACAACAGACATGCTATTAAGATCTTGGGTTCCTAAGTGGCTCGACTAAGGGATACTCTTGAAAGGGAACAGAGTCTTATGGGGTGTTTTGTTTAGGGGTTTCTGTTCTATTTTGAAACGTATATCTTGAGGTCTAAAGATCTACCAGATCTTTAAAGGACTTCAAAGTACTCTCATGTCCTGAAACTAGTTCAAGCAATACTATATATCTCGAAACACTCAAACCCATCCACAAAACAGACATCACACCTTAGTTTCACCTTTCGAGGGTATTTCAGTAGCCGCAGCTGATTCAGAGTCTGTTGTTGATTCTACTTACTTAACGTGTGGCCTCTATGCCCGGCCAGTCATAAACTGGTTTAACGACTCGAAGTTCTACACAACCGTACAGAAGTGAACTTATACACGCGTGTATCCGATGAGAAATACAGAAAGAGAGGGCCTAACCCGGGCGAGTGAGACGGGGCTAGAGACAGAGTCAGGTAGGCACTAGTGTCCGCCGCAGAAAATATAACAAAAATGTTAATCAGCCAATTGAGGCTGCACTTGGACTTGACAGCAGCGGCCTGCACTTGATAACTACGGCAATCGAAAAAATAGAATATATAGAAAATGGAAAAGTATACACGGATGAGTCACGACCCATCTAGGCCAGGAATCCCCACTCCCCCACCCTATTGGAGCCACCTCCTGTGGGCCACTACCGATAAGATAAGCTATCCATTGATAGTCGCAACATGAGGAACAAAAAGCAAAGCAGCAAAAAACAAAGAAAGAAAATAGAGGTAGCATCAGAATCAGTGCATGGCAGCTGGCAAAGTGTAAATGATTTAATATGCGACCAGTTAGCAGCATAAAAAGCACACCACCGGCTGCAGCACACCAATTGCCAATCCAGTTAAGAAAGGCATTAAGCCAAAAGCAACAGTACGCTGCTCGCTAACTGTAAAGAAAAAATAATAATAATAATAACAAAGCGGGCCAAACAGATAAAATCGCAGAGTCGCAGCAGAGTCCATTGTGGGGAGTGGGGGCCTGGCTCTGTGGGGTTAACTCACTTTATCAGAGATCACTTAGCACCAAAGTGCGGCCAACTACAGTGGCTCTGAATAATTACCAGCTCTTTCGACCCCATCAGAGCTGGTAGCTGTGAAGAGTTAATACCAAAGAGATAGTGGAAGACACCTGCTTTGTCTGGGTGGCTAAAACCCCTGCCTTATCAATACAATATATCATAAAATATGAGCCATTAGTCATGCAAAAAATTTATTTCGAAAATGTAAAGAGGTCTATAGTTAAGTATGAGAAGTACACGATACCCGAGTACTTCTCTCATCCCCAGGATAATTGATAGAAAACTTGTAGTTTTGTCAAGAGGACCTTTGGAGGGTTGGGTATGAGCTATAATTCTTTAAAAACCAAGTCTTAATCTAAGAATTAAACCCTCATGATCTTGACCATATCCTTAAGCGTAAAGTATAGAGACTTTAAGGTATGTGGATAATATAATTATCCAAGATAATAATTTAAACCCCTTTATAATGTTTTCTCATTCAAGATCTATAACCCTCTCCGTTAACCATGGCTCACTGTATTTATTGGCAATTGGCCAGAGCGGCTTTGGGCTTTTCGGGCTTTCGGCCATGCTCGACTAACTAAGTGAGCCTCGTTTAACGGTCTCCTACAATGATATTTGGCCAGCTGCTTGGCCACAAACAATAGGCCATATTGCAGGAGACTCCTATTCAGAATCCTGCCCAGGAGATCCTGGCTCTGGCACACACATACACACGTGCGGCGTAAAAAGGACCTGCAGTTTGTTGTTTGACTTTTGGTTTATTGATTTTTAGCAGCGAGACAGGTTCACCAAGGAAAACAGAGAAAACACTGGGAAACACACCCTTATTGTGTTTGTATGCGTGATGGTATGCCTGTGTGTGTGTGTATCCCTGGACAACAAAAACAAATACACGAAAGCCAGGAGCTAATTAAATAAAAGGCGGCTGCAATATTTTTCCACAGTCAGGATATAAGTGGGATATGTGGGTTTTGTATTTTTTTTAACTCACTTTTGGGGCCAATCCCGCTTTGTATTTTACATTTATTTTTCGGTTTTTAATTGAGATGTTAAGGTATATATCTGAATGATTTTTTGGTAAAGGCGGGCGTCTAAAACAACAACACAAAAGTGGCAACAGCACGCCAAAGACACTCACACACTCGAAAAAAATGGTTAAAACATAAAGCGACGATACACCGCGAATCCGCGAAGTCGCACCTTGTTTTCCGAGCTGCGCGAACGTTATGAATCGTATGGATTCGTATGGCAGCGTATACGTTATGGCCTCATCCACTGTTACCTCTGAGAACTGGCCTTGTGAATGGCAAAAATGGTAGACTGGGCGCCATTTATTTGAAATTCTTCCAACTGAAAGCTAGTCAGCCAACATCCGAGGTACCGAGTTTAAAATTCAATACTGATTCTTTCTTTACAAAGTGAACGTGTTTTGTAACGCATTTTTAATGTTTCAAAATAGTTTTTAGTGAGTTTTAAAGTGATTTTCGGAAGTAAACCTTTATTCGGAGGGTAAGTAAATGAACAATTACTGTTTTAATTTGGCAAATTTAACTTAAAAAGCCTCTTAAGATACTAAATGACAAAACAGACCATTTATATTATTTAGAAAGTTCGATCGATTTCTTTAAAAAAAAAAAAAGCTTTTTATAACTATGTTTCTTAAAAATGTCTACATCGGAAGCTGTTTTTTTCCTGTTTAAAGCAATTATAGAACTTTAGACTATCCTAAGCATTTCAATTAGTTAAAAAAAGCATAAGAAATAGAAAATTAAACATTTTCCTTCAAATTGTAACTTAAAATCAACCTTAAATTAAAAATAACATAAAAAAATAGTGTTCGAATTGAAGGCAAAAATAAAACATATTCAAGGCATATTGAGTAAAAGAACACAGCAAACATTTCTTACTTTTTCAAAACAATACTAAAAATTATAAAAATAAAACTATTTATAAACAAAACAAAACTAAGAATTACACAATAAAATGAAATTTGCAGTTTTCCAAAACGATTTTCATCATCGAACGAAAATACCAAAGAGAATAATACCACTCCATAGAGCATCGGCTATCGATAGTTCCGCGGCCACCACTAGCGACGCTATCGCCAGTCAAACTGCCATCCCTAGCGCTGGGCAAACAAATTCATTTGAAAAAGAACTGCATTTTTGTGGTTAAAATAGTGCGAAATAGAGTAGAGAAACTTAGATGTGCTCGTATGAAGTGACCCCTGCAGTCCTCTAAAAGGTAAGTTGAAGCTCAGAAGTCGCCAGGCTTCGCGGAACTTGCCGCAAATCAAAAATGGCCGAAGGTTCGCGTCACTTTTATGCGCCCTGCGTGTTTTTTTTTGTGTTGCTTGTTTTTTGCGTCTTTGGCTGCGCTAGTGTTGGTGAAATAGTTTTATTATTGTTGCAACAACAACAACCCGAAACTAGGACAGCGCGCCAGAAGACTTGTTGAACCTCAGAGTGCTGTGTGGGTGTCATAGTTGGTGTTCATCGTTGCAGCATCCAGAGATCCTAGACGAGATCGCCGAGATGTCCTCCTACTTTGGCGTCTACATTCCACCCACGAAGGTCGGCTTCGAGGGTACGGCGGCCCAGTGCGCTGGCTCCATAGCGGCGTTGAACATAAAGACCGGACCAGTGGCAGCATTAGCATCAGTTCCAGTGCCAGTGCCAGTACTAGTACCAGCCTCATCCGATCCGGTGGACTTGGCCGGTGAATCCGGCGCTGAAAATGCTGATTCCAATGCCGGAAAGTACGAGGATCCGGACTATCCACGTAAGTAGAAGCGGGACGGACGATGCATTCTTCCAGTTCCAGTTGTTTGCCGCTTGTTGCTGTTGGAATACCTTGCATTGCGGGGGTGTGCTCGACCTGTTGGGTGGTTGGCAGGTTTCGTTCCCAAGCTAGCCTAGCATTTGCTTTGAATATTCTAAGTTCTTATTATTTGATTTTTTTTACAATTCTTTCAAGATTTTGCAGTAAACTCTACAATGTTTTCATGAAAACCTCACAAAATTCTAAGAAATGAGTCAATCTTTTTCCCAAGAATTTCATGGCCTATTCTAACTCTAGACAGACTCTCCAAAGGGTAACTAACACTTCGCCACCCCCATCCCACTCCCCATATTCGGCTTGTTTTTGTGCACTTTTTGCCGTTACTCTCGGCATGACTAACTGTCCGTGAAGGTGTGTGTGCGAGTGTGTTGACAAACTTCTCAGAATCTGGAATCCAGAATTTAAAAAAAAAAAATGGTCATTTCTTTTTTTTGTTAGAAAGGCATTTGTCTCGCTCGCACAGTCGATTTCCTTGCCTGGGAGCGGCTCTGCTCATGCGATTCGATTATAAACAATAGCGATTACCGCCTAATTAGATGCATTCCTCCCTCCCCGCTAACATAATCCAATTAAATGCGATCTGGAAGCGATAAAGGCGAGAGTTCATTCCACTTCCACGGCCACTTTCCAGGCGCAGTGCTTGAATGGATGCATTACTAGGACCTTGACCTGTCATCGCTCTGTCACGCTTGCTCCAGCCCATCTCCACACAGTCGCGGCCAGGCCACTAGCCGTCGATATACATACCACTGTCTTGTCGCGTTGCTTTTATTTACATTTTTTTACGTTTTATTTATAATGCGAGCTGCCGAACAACAATCTTACTTTTGCGAGAGTGCGTGTGTGCGTGTTTTGATGCCCCGGGTCCAATATTTATATATCTTACCCCCAGTCTTGTGGGTAGTGCCACAGTCCCTATCCCTTGTCCCTGCAAATGAAAAGAAAACGAAAGGAAAGTACTCAGCTTGGTATAGTTGACTAGAAAGATACCTTACCTAGCACTTAAAAAAGAAAAACAAGCAATAATCGCTCCACAAACAAACTATTACCCCATGGGGGGCTATTTGCTTTACATATCGCTATTGGCTTTTATCGCATATTTGATTAGACTACTACTCTACACTCGATTAGGGCTTGTCTGCTAATTTCTACAGGTGGCAAGTGCCTGAAAAATGTGCCAGATGGGGGAGTTCCACAGAGAAACAGCTGTGATCCAAATATAAACATAGTTTCTTTGGGAATCTGTGACGAAGCTTGGCTGCTAGTAGCTCTACCCTGGTAGTGTTAGGGCCCATAGCCGGCAATGAGCCAACAACTGCGTCATACGCATGTAGAAACCACCACAAGCAACCCACCCACCCACTCGCGATGCCGCCCCTCGCGATTTTGTTTTGCTTAACAAATTCCTCGGCTCGTGCGCCATTCACGCTCGTCATTCGTCATTCGCTATTCGCCATCCGCCATCGGCCATCGGCGATGGCGTGACCAGGCAGCTCGGCCAGCAGCTCATTTATTAATGGTCTATCCCTCGATGCCCACACAACATCATCGCCATCAACGCGGAGCAGCCGACTCGCCCCTGTGGCTCATCTTCACGGAGAAAGCGAAAGCCCTGGACGTCCTGCGGCACTACAAGGAGGCCCGCCTGCGGGAGTTCCCCAACCGGGAGCAGGCCGAGAGCTACGTTCAGTTTGGATTCGAGAGCATCGAGGCGTTGAAGCGCTTTGGCAAAACCAAGCCAGCCACCAGTAAGTAGAAACAGCACTCAAAACGTATAACTATGTGCCCATGCCCAGGCACCTGTTGCGACAGACAAAGGGTGGGACAAACACCACCCAGATGTCTGGCCAGAGAAGCAGTTCCGCCCTTTCCGGCACTTCTGAAAATTGTGTCATCTCGAAAAGTGTACTGGCGAAGACAGTTTTTTTTTTGGCACAATTGCCAAGAAATCAATTGCCATCTGGGTCAGAGCATCTCTAGAAATCCAAAACACAAACAGTCAACAAAGACAGTGTTGAGAGCCAGAAAGTGCCTCAAAAATAAAGCATCAACCTGGCGCAACATTAATCACTTGAATGATCAGGAAGATGTCCCTTAGATGTCCTTAAAATAACTCGCAATCCCTTCCAGAACCCATTGCTTTGCCCAGCAACAGCTACAAGGGCTCCTCGTCGGGCTCGGCCGAAAGCTCGTACTCCTCCTCGCCGACAGGCAGTCCCTCGATGTCCAGCCTCCTGAGCAGCTCTCCGACCTCCGTCGCCTCCTCGCCGAACAGTAATGGACGCCACCACCACAGCCACAGTCACAGCCACAATCACCACCACCAACAACAGCAACAACAACAGCCGGCACAGCAGCAGCAACAACAGCAGCCCGAACTGGCAAGCAGTGGAGAGCGTCCGGCCTTCCGGGCGCCCACCAAACAGGAGCTGGTGGAGTTCCGGAAACACATCGAGGCCGGGAATGTAGATCGCGTAAAGAGGATTGTGTGGGAGAACCCCCGCTTCCTGATCAGCAGCGGCGACACGCCCACCAGCCTCAAGGAGGGCTGTCGCTACAACGCGATGCACATCTGCGCCCAGGTGAACCAGGCCAGGGTGGCCGAGCTGCTGCTCAAGATCATCGCCGACCGCGAGTTCACCCAGCTGTATGCCGGCAAGAAGGGCAGCGGCGAGATGTGCGCCGCCCTGAACGACAACCTGCTGGACTACTACCTCAACATGCCGGACAAGGCGCGCGGCGAGACGCCGCTCCACTTTGCGGTGAAGAACGGTCATGTGGCTGTCGTGGAGGTCCTCATCGCCTATCCCCAGTGCAAGTCCCTGGCGAATCACGAGGGCAAGGAGCCCCGAGACGTAAGTGGTGAGCCTTATAGTCATTCTTTTCTTGCTAACTAGTAGTCCCCTGCAGATCATCTGCCTGCGAGCCCCCCAGGCTTCCATCGAGGTAATCAGGAAGCTGGAGCTGCTTATGTACGATCCCCACTATGTCCCCGTACTGAGATCCGTGGCCAATGAGCTGCCCCCGCAAGTGGGACAGCCCTTCACGCCCAACGAGCCGCCGGTAAGTAGTCCCAAAAGAGACCATAGACTCCCGAAGATAACCCTCAGTTTTCCTTTGCAGAACTTGCAGTTCAAGGCGGAGGACTGCGAGGGCCTCAGCGTGGACCTGCAGATCAGTGCCCTGGCCGGGCCCATGCCTCGGGAGAAGGCCATGAACTTCTATCGCCGCTGGAAGACGCCGCCCCGCGTCGGAGGCAACGTGATGTCGCCGCTGGCCAGTTCGCCCTTCAGCTCACCGGTGAAGGTGACGCCCAGCAAATCGATCTTCAATAGGAGCGCCAACGGCGCCACTGGTGTCATGGCCAATTCGACACCGGCTGGGCGTCGGGTTCTCTTCAGCCCACTGGAGTGTTCTCCGAAGCAACAGCCGCCTCAGGTTGCGCCGCCAAACCTAAACAATGGAACCGATTTCGAGAACAACAATAACAATATCAAGCGCGTCGGCTCCGTGGAGCTGCCCACCACCCCGATCCGTCAAATGAGACCCGACTTGTTTATGGCGTATCGCGGCGCCAGCACCGAATCCCCCCTTGCCGAGGACTCGGTGCTGCTGTCATGCGACCAGAGCCTGAACATCAGCTTGGGCATGAATGTGTCGGCGGTGTCCACGCTGAACGAGAGCTTCCGGGAGCGCCACATCAAGAACTCGGACATCGAGAAGGGCCTGGAGGTGGTCGGCCGGCAGCTGGCCCGCCAGGAGCAGCTGGAGTGGCGGGAGTTCTGGGACTTTCTCGACGCCTTCGTGGACATCTCCACGCCCGACGGCCTGGCCCGCCTGGAGGCGTACTTCGTGGAGAAGTCGGAGCTGGCCAGGGCCGAGAAGTCGGATCAGGCCTGGAACTTTGCCCAGTTGCATCAGTATCTCGATTTGGTGGCCACCGGCGAACAGCAGGGCCTGAAGCAGTCGCGGCACGGCAAATGGAGTGCAGCTGGCGGAGCGGGCGGAGCAGTCACGGGGGTGATGACCCCGTACACCTGTGTGGAGAAGTCGTTGCAGGTGTTCGCCAAGCGAATCACCAAGACCCTGATCAACAACATCGGCAACATGGTCTCCATCAACGACACGCTGCTCTGCGAGCTCAAAAGACTGAAATCGCTGATCGTGAGCTTCAAGGACGACGCCCGCTTCATGAGCGTGGACTTTGGCAAGGTGCACTCCCGCATCGCCCACCTGGTGGCCAGCTATCTGGCCCACTCGCAGGAGGTGAGCGTGGCCATGCTCCTGCAGTTGCTCCAAATGCTGCGCAAGTTGCGTCAACTGCTGCCTGAGGAGCGGGCCCGGGAGCAGCACTTGGGCTGTGTCTGTGGCAGCCTGCTGCAGATGCTGGAGATTGTGCCCAACAATGCCGTACAATCGCCGGAGGCTCTGAAGACCGAGGAGCTGTGCTCCGCCGCCTGGGAAGCGCAGCCGAGCTGCGCCTGCCTGTGGGACGCGAATCTCAGCCGGAAGACAAGTCGCCGCAAGCGCAGCGAGTCGATGCGCGCCGCCAAGGACTCGGCCGCCGCTGCCCTGCGTGCTACCGCCAATAATACGGGAACGGGTTCGCCGCGAGTCGCCATCGTGGCTCCCGTTCCCAAGTCAGCCAATGCCTGGCGGCAAGTCAGCGACGATGACGAGGACTTTAGCGAAGATGATAATTGTTTTGTAAGTCGAGGATATCCTTTCTACGGTCCTACGATCCTAAAATCCTTATTTTTATTCAATAGTATGACTGCAGGAGCGTCTCCCCGGACCTGACCAGCAGCGATGAGGAAGATAATTTCAGAACACCGCCGGAGAGTCTGTCGCCGCGGCTATCCGTGGATCTGGAAGCGGCCTATGAACTCTTTATATTTGGGTGAGTGCTTGGGATCATTGGGATGCTCATCTTCCGGGTACTACTTTTGGGGCCTTTTGGAATACCACCTTTCCTTGATATTAAAATTAATTTAAAAACATATTTAAAACAAATAGAAAAGAGCCAACTAAGCGCGACTTGGATGTCCTGAATGCCATTTTCAACGTCGACGTCGACAAGGAGACACTGCCGCACGTCCATGCCTGGAAGACGGCCATGGAAAGCTTCTCGGCGGCCGAAATGGATCTGTAAGTCTTATCATTTGAAACACCTTTGTGAATAAATTTGATGATTTTTTTGGAAAAATCGTAGCTTCCCCTCGCCGAAGAACATACGAAAGACACACAAGCCGGTCTTTTGGTCGGCCGGGACACCCAGCAAGGACAACAACGGTTCCGTGAACCACACCAACCAGTCGATGCATCCGAAACGTCTGTTTGGCACACCCAAGCTAACTGCAGCGGTGTCGGCTGGACGACGTGGTTCCGGGCCGAGTACAACCCCGATGTCGCCGCCGAAACCGATGCGACTGCCGCGCACTCCGGCGTCCGTACCGCCGGCTGTCAGTGCCGGCCCCTCCACTGCCACAAACGGAGTGACCAGTTCACCGGCTCCCACCACCAGTACCAGCACCGCATTATCTGCATTGGCGGCGGCAGCCACTGTAACGCAGTCATTCCAAACGCCGCTGAACAAGGTGCGCGGCCTCTTCAGCAAGTACCGTGAGCCACGTGTTGAGATCGATTCGCCCGTGGTCGGGATGAACGGCTCGGACAAGAGCTTCGAGTCGGCCGGCTCCGGTGCTTCGGACGGTGACTGCTAGTCGACCAGCCAAACCACACACATGGAGCTACACCAGCCACAGGATCCAGGAATCCACTTACACTTTACTTTATATATTTATGTATTTTTTTGTGCGCCCTTTTCATAGAGCAGTTTGTCGTTTATTCCTTTAGTGCTTCGTCCTGACACGTCCCTAAATGTTTCCCTGTGTCCCTTTTTTCTGTGAACGTCCTGCGAGTAGTAGATCATGAAGATTACAGTCTGTAAGTGCTCGTGTTTGAAGTTTTTATTTTTTTTTTTATAAACGCCGCTTAGGTTATCGTATTTGGATTAGGAATTTAAAGTTTTGAAGTCTAAGCGAATGAAAGGAAGGGTCAGAAGAATGCTCTGTGAGAGGTCTCTCGCCCACACACCGTGTGAGGAGAAGGAAAGAAACTGAAGTGAATGTATTGAAATTATAAAGATATAAAGGCTTTATTAATATTCTATTTTTTTTATAAAAGCATCATCTTGTGAAAAGAGAACTAAGATAACTATTTGAAATAAAACATTTTTGCCACTAATTTTGTTAAAAGTGGATTTTCATTTAGTTTTAAGCTTGAATTAGTAATGGTACATAGCACTTGTTTGGTCTTAAGTGTGTGGGACGAGGTCCCCCGGATGCAGGTCCATCTGGGGGACTGGGCGACTAAAAGCGAAATTACTGCAACAAATTGTTGCGGGCAAGCGTGGCAGGGCAGCGCTGTAAAAAGCCATAAAAGCAATTACCATTAATCACACAAAAAACACGCGGACTCCAGGCCTGGACTTGGACTTGGACTTGGACTCGGGACCGGGGCTTAAGAAGAGCATTCTTCGCCATTCGTCGTCGATCGATCTTTGGGGCTACAACGCTCTCTCCCTCCAATGCAAAACGAGAAACTGAAACCGAACCGAACTGAACTGAACAGAAAAAAAACAACAAATTGAAAGGAAAGCAAGAAACT
This sequence comes from Drosophila pseudoananassae pseudoananassae, assembly GCA_018153035.1. NCBI lineage: Eukaryota > Metazoa > Arthropoda > Insecta > Diptera > Drosophilidae > Drosophila > Drosophila pseudoananassae. The sequence continues at coordinate 417,531 of JAECXR010000023.1, read as the reverse complement.
TTTATCGGAGCCTGTAGTGTATAACCCATAGATTCCCCCGGACGGGTCTCGTTTACTCTCAATTTCTTATTTATGAGAGTGCTCGGATTCTTGGCGTCTACAGGTCTTGGGTTTCAGGGGGTATATTGGACACTGAGATAATCCAAGCTAAGAAAGGGTTTTGTTTGGGTGAGGGTTGGGTGTCTATGGCTCTGGTCTGGGGTGATATTTGATTATCTTTCTTGGGATATATGTAGATAAGTAGCTATGTATAGGAGCTATGTATATGTTTGGGTTGGGATTGGTTTTCTATTAAATTAAAAGAAATTTCTTGAGAAAGGTTTTTTAACAAAGAAGGTGGAGATGACATACATAGGTGAGTTATTGGAGATATATATTTAGATCTATACACATATGTTTGGGTTATGATTTCGATTCTGGGGATATATCCTTTTCTTTCTTGAGTTAAGATTGAAAATAATGTACTAAGTGGTTTCTCCAACTCTAGTCTGGGGGAATAATTTCCCATATTTCTTTCATTATATGTAAGTATAGCAACATATAGTAGCTACAATATAGTTAGATCTTTATATGTGTGGACTAGGTTTTGCTTTCTATAGTAAAATTCTAGGGAAATTATTGATTATCTTTCTTGTATTTAGTATTATTAGTACGTATTTAGATCTATATAGATATATTTGGTTTATGGTTTCAATTCTGGAGATATAATATCCTTTTCTTTCTTGAGTTTAAAAGAAAGAGGGATATATATTTGTAAAGAATTGGACCTATAGAACCATAAATACCAGCTCTTCTCCAGATATATTTTACATTCATTTCCAACCAAAGGACCTAAAGACGAGGTATAAACTAGTCTCATTGAAACCCTTTCTCTGGTTTTTTATTTTTATTTTTGTTGTGGTTTTTCAGCTTTTGTCAACTGGAGCAGCGGGGTGTGGGGGTGCTGGCCGACCGGGGCCAGGTGGGGTTGGCGGCTGGGGGGGCAGGACGAACAAATTTGTTGCAATTGCCGTTGCGGGCCAGTGGTCGGGCAACTTTTCAATGGCAAGGCTTTGACAAATGATCGCTGATAAGGAACCGAAACGAGCGAAGATACAAAACCGCGAAACAAATTGCGAGGGGCTCTGGGGAGGGGAGAGAAGTGGAAAGTGGAGAGAAGGATATCCCCGTAACTGGGCCATCCTATTATCCTAGAGATATGGCATACCCTGCTTTGCATTTAGTTTCTTGTCGATATTCAGTACTGCAGGTGCATCCTTCTGGGGATACTTTAATTTATGCCCGGGTCCGTTAGGGCTTCCTCGTCTCGCAGGGGGGGTAGAGAGGGGTGGGGCACGCAGGGCGACTGGCGCCAGTTGCCTCACTTATCTGGCCACCGCCATCAGGGTCAACTCAATTCGGCAGTTCTTTTGTTTGTCCGAAAAATAAAAAAAAAAGAGGAGAGAAGCTTTTAAACCCAAAACCCCTTCTGTTTTCAATTCTCTGAAACTTGAGAACACTTCACAGAGAAAATGAGAAAGCGAGACAGGGACAGAGACAGGGACAGGGGCAGCAAGGAAGGGGGTCAGAGAACAAAAAAGAGTCTGGGCCGTGTCAGAAGTTCACACAAAACTTGTGAAGTTCCTTCCAACGAATGAAAAATAAATAAAAATAAAAGTGCAGTGACGTTGAGTGGACTTTTTTGAAAATATTTTGGAGAAGGCGGCGCCGGAAGCTGTTCAGACAGCCAGTCCGAGCAATTAATCGTCCATTTGGCCACTCCGTCATCCAATCAATCCATTCAGCATTCCATCAATCCGGGACAGCAGGACAGCTGCACTCCGTGGCCCTAATCTGGTCTAAAAATGGGATTTATGTATTTCAGCGGTTGAGACATGGAATACCCTTCCTAATAGTGATATAGTAGCTATGTGCTTGAATGCCTCGTGTAACCCAACATCCCCCTAGGAGAGGGTAGGCTAAACACATGGATACTTGTACTCCTAAAATCTAGATAGCCCCGAAAACCTAACTGCCCCAATTCGTGGCATGCAAGCACGCCGCAACGCATTAAACAATGAAAAGCTTTTAAGGACCCATAACCCCCAGGATATCATGCCTAATGACCGCCAGGCTTCGGCTTCGATTAGAGATTTCCGTGGAATAGTGATTCAGTTTTCGGTCGTCAGACCTTGGCTCCGATTGTGTTTTCCGCGCCGGGTGGGCGAGCAATGTTCCTGAAACGGAAATGCCGCAAGAGAGACGCCACCATCATCAAGCCCACGCCCCCGTGCAGAGGCACTCCTCCAGCAGGAAGCAGCGCGCCTTGGATACCCTGGTCATCTTCCGGCGCAGTCTCATCTACCAGACGAAGGAGTTCTTCCAGAACTCGACGCTCCACGGTGTCCGCTACATTGCCGAATCGGGTCGACCCATTGGGGAGAAGTTTATGTGGTTTTGCTTCACCTCGATTGGAGCTGTCACGGCGCTGGTGATCATCATGAGTCTGTGGGAGAAGTTCCAAACGAATCCCACCATTACGGGCCTGGACACTGACTTTCACAATCAGAACGTGGTCTTTCCCACAACGGTCGTCTGCCCGGAGGCGGCTTTCGATCAGGAGAAGGCCTACGCAGCGGTCTACAAGTCTATGGCGTGAGTGGGTCCTCCGACCTGACTAATCGATATTGCTCTGTGACCTTTGAGCTCCCCTTGAGTTAATAATCCAATCAATAATAGGGATAACAATCGAAGGGAAAACTAGACATTTAGAATAGAAAACTCAGTAGAACTCTTTAGATATCTCTGCTATAAGATTACTTCCAAAATATCCACTATTTCCACCTTAAACTTAAACAATATTATTATTTTGCATATCCAGGAACTATGACGATGCACAGGCGCAGTTGTACACCCCGTTTCTGGAGCTGATTACTTCATTGAGCTTTGAAACGATTCGAGACGCCAAGATGCTGGCCCAGTCCATACCCAAGGATCAGTTGGAGGAGAACACCATCCGGCAGTGGGCCTTCGAGGCGCACATTAGCTGCGAAAGCACCTTCGTGTCCTGCAAGTATCGGGACGAGGAGATCCAGTGCTGTGACCACTTCGAGCCGATCTACACAGAGCATGGATTCTGTTATGCCTTCAACTCCAGATTCAAATCCACGGCCACCGAAGAGTGGGTTTTGTGAGGCTAGCTTAGATAACGTAGTTCATGTATTTCCCCTTTCCAGTGTCAGAACTGGAGCTCCTCATGATCTCTATGAAACGGACAAGAAATGGGCTCTGTTCTTTGTGCCCAACAGCACTTCTAGGGTGAGTTGTTGGACGAATCTCCGCCAGTACCGGGTATGCATAGCCGTCCTGCTCTTCCAGATCTTCATATTCTCGAACGAGGAGTACTTTGGTTCGGACTTCAATGCCCAGATCGATTGGTCGGAGAGCCAGCTGGTGGAGGTGAGAATCTCCAAGAAGAACACCTACACCACGGACGATGCCCGCCAGCTGTCGATCGGCCAGAGGAAGTGCATCTTCAGCGACGAGGTGAAGCTGAACTACTTCCCGGATGCCTACACCTTCTCTTCCTGCATGAAGCAGTGCCGCATGAACAAGGCCATCAAGCTCTGCAAGTGTAATCCGCCCTTCTACAAGCCGATAGGTGGGATAGTAAGCCTATAGCCCTTAATCTGTGTATTAACAACTGGCTCTTATTAACTTAGCCAATGTGCCGATGTGCATGGTCAAGGACTTTGACTGCCTGGACGAGTTCAAGGCCAACATAACCAACATCAAGGACTGCCTGCAATGCGAGCTAAGTTGCTCCAAGACAGTCTTCAATATCGACAAGCTCATAAAGATGTTGGTCTTAAACGATAGTACTAGCCTATGACTAACTGGTCTCCCTCTTTCAGAGTGGATCGCCCGGAGAGCACTGGAGTCTTGGTGGAATTCCTAACCTGGCCCATTATTCGGTACAAGCGCGAAGTACTCTTCGGTTGGGTGGACTTGCTGGTGTCCTTTGGCGGCATAGCCAGTCTCTTTCTGGGATTCTCCCTGCTGTCGGGAGTGGAGATCATTTATTATTTTACGCTGCGTGCCTGTTGCATGGTCTACAAAAATAGGGTACGACTTTGAAACCAATTTTTTAAGTCTATAATCTATAATGTCATTGTAATCCTCAGCAAGAACTGTATGAGATCGAGGAGAGTATTCAGAAGGAGCCACCGCCTGCTATTGACTTGAAACTGAGCTTGAGGTCCCATTCCAGGCAGCAGGTGGGAGCCACGCCCTCCTCGGCAGTGCTGCAGGTGAAGCCAGCGATGGAAGCGTCTCAAGGCACCCAATGGCGCAAAACCGATAAGGTGGGTTATATATCCTATATATACTTCACACTAACCATTATACTAACCATTAACCTATGAAGGATTACTCCTCGTTCGCTAAGAATCTATACCGGACTCCGAAGGTCCTGCCCGATCACGGCTATAACTCTACTAACCAAAAGAATCCCTGGACCACCTACGATCACTCTCAGTATATGCCCTGAGCATTGAAATATAATCGCAAAAATGGTATTTTTTTTTATCTAAAAAATGGTATACAAATAATCCAAAAATATATGGATATGGCACTTGAAACATTGACTTAAACTTCCGTTTAAGTAATACTGGCACTTTGAAGTATTTTTTTTTTAAAGATAATAAAGATGATTAAATAAATTTTGCAAATAAACCTTACCCAGGCACCACGTTAATGCTCTTACATTCTCCAACTATTTATTCACTTACTCGCGTTAAAAAAAAATACCTTATATGGAATATTGTATCACACACACAACATATGGTACATTTATGTGAAAAGCACGAAACCAATAAAGAAATATCCGCTTGCGAGAGCGAACGGTGGAAAAATGTTTCGACTGCCGCAGGAATGTTTCGATGGATTCTGCTCCCAATTAAACTTCAGTCTTGTGTTGCATACTTAGCGGCGGGTTCACTGCACCCTGCACCCCAGCATCCTGCACCCACCCACCCAGCTAGGAGGGAACTGTGCAGGGTGCGGCAAAAACTAACCACAACCCATAGACTCCATCTGTAAACCCAAACTCGAACCCAAAACACAAAACCCCGTTACCATGCCGCTACCATACCATTCCCCTGTCCCTCCCCCTGCCCCTGCCCAAATCCCTGGCATTCAGCCGCAGTTCAACAAAAGCGAAAAGCATTTTTCAGTTAACATCGTTGCCGGCTCATTGTTAATTTCCATCAGTGATGGCCAGAGCCTAGCATTAATCATGGCTGTGATTTTGTTGTATTAAAATTTTATATAAAATGATTATATGATTATAACATACATATATATTTTATAGAGTTCTTATAGAGGAATTATAATTAATTTTTAAGGGGGAATCAGGCATACATTTTCAACCAATCTGCCTTATAATCTAGACAATTCATTTTTTTTCAAATTTCCTGATGTGAAAAGTATATGGGATTGGATATGACGCAGGCTATATCTATGGAAACCTAGAAACCAGCTGGTGGAATTATGGCGAGACATGGGAAGCCATATATGGCACAAAGCTTATTCATTATCTTTTCTAATATTTATCCGATCCTTGAGCAGAGTACCTTAAACGAAATGTAAATGAATGTGGGGGGCATTGATCTAGAAATTGTCAAAGGCGCTCGCCATGAGAATCGGATCCGTATTCGGGAAGATATAGCTATCACTGTGGGCCATATAGGGGAAAACCCCATTTTCAAGGGATCCCATCACGAAAAATGGACAAAAAATCTAAAAAATATGTTGTTCCAGGATTTTGATGCAGAATGGTGGAGAATCAATCCAGAAATCGTTTGTGGTATTCCGCTTAAGAATCGGATCAGGATTGGGGAAGATATAGCCATCACGGTTTCCCCTATAGGGGAAAACCCCATTTTCAAGGGATCCCATCACAAAAAATGGACAAAAAATCTAAAATATATTTTGTTCCAGGATTTTGATGCAGAATGGTGGAGAATCAATCCAGAAATCGTTTGTGGTATTCCGCTTAAGAATCTGATCAGGATTGGGGAAGATATAGCCATAACTGTGGGCCATATAGGGGAAAACCCCATTTTCAAGGGATCCCATCACGAAAAATGGACAAAAATCTAAAAAAAAATTTTGTTCCAGGATTTTTATGCAGAATGGTGGAGAATCGATCCAGAAATCGTTTGCGGTATTCCGCTTAAGAATCTGATCAGGATTGGGGAAGATATAGCCATCACGGTTTCGCCTATAGGGGAAAACCCCATTTTCAAGGGATCCCATCACAAAAAATGGACAAAAAATCTAAAATATATTTTGTTCCAGGATTTTGATGCAGAATGGTGGAGAATCGATCCAGAAATCGTTTGCGGTATTCCGCTTAAGAATCTGATCAGGATTGGGGAAGCTATAGCCATCACGGTTTCGCCTATAGGGGAAAACCCCATTTTCAAGGGATCCCATCACAAAAAATGGACAAAAAATCTAAAATATATTTTGTTCCAGGATTTTGATGCAGAATGGTGGAGAATCGATCCAGAAATCGTTTGCGGTATTCCGCTTAAGAATCTGATCAGGATTGGGGAAGATATAGCCATCACGGTTTCCCCTATAGGGGAAAACCCCATTTTCAAGGGATCCCATCACAAAAAATGGACAAAAAATCTAAAATATATTTTGTTCCAGGATTTTGATGCAGAATGGTGGGGAATCGATCCAGAAATCGTTTGCGGTATTCCGCTTAAGAATCTGATCAGGATTGGGGAAGATATAGCCATCACGGTTTCCCCTATAGGGGAAAACCCCATTTTCAAGGGATCCCATCACAAAAAATGGACAAAAAATCTAAAATATATTTTGTTCCAGGATTTTGATGCAGAATGGTGGAGAATCGATCCAGAAATCGTTTGCGGTATTCCGCTTAAGAATCTGATCAGGATTGGGGAAGCTATAGCCATCACGGTTTCGCCTATAGGGGAAAACCCCATTTTCAAGGGATCCCATCACAAAAAATGGACAAAAAATCTAAAATATATTTTCTTCCAGTATTTTGATGCAGAATGGTGGAGAATCGATCCAGAAATCGTTTGCGGTACTCCGCTTAAGAATCTGATCAGGATTGGGGAAGATATAGCCATCACTGTGGGCCATATAGGGGAAAACCCCATTTTCAAGGGATCCCATCACGAAAAATGGACAAAAAATCTAAAATATATTTTGTTCCAGGATTTTGATGCAGAATGGTGGAGAATCGATCCAGAAATCGTTTGCAGTACTCCGCTTGAGGATCGGATAAGAATTCGGGAAGATATAGCTATCGCTGTGGACCCTATAAGGGAAAACCCCATTTTCAAGGGATCCCACGAAAAATGGACAAAAAATCTAAAAAATAGTTTGTTCCAGGATTTTGATGCAGTATGATGGAGAATCGATCCAGAAATCGTTTGCGGTATTCCGCTTAAGAATCTGATCAGGAATGGGGAAGATATAGCCATCACGGTTTCGCCTATAGGGGAAAACCCCATTTTCAAGGGATCCCATCACAAAAAATGGACAAAAAATCTAAAAAATAGTTTGTTCCAGGATTTTGATGCAGTATGATGGAGAATCGATCCAGAAATCGTTTGCGGTATTCCGCTTAAGAATCTGATCAGGATTGGGGAAGCTATAGCCATCACGGTTTCGCCTATAGGGGAAAACCCCATTTTCAAGGGATCCCATCACAAAAAATGGACAAAAAATCTAAAATATATTTTGTTCCAGGATTTTGATGCAGAATGGTGGGGAATCGATCCAGAAATCGTTTGCGGTATTCCGCTTAAGAATCTGATCAGGATTGGGGAAGCTATAGCCATCACGGTTTCGCCTATAGGGGAAAACCCCATTTTCAAGGGATCCCATCTGGAAAAATGGACAAAAATCTAAAAAAAAATTTGGTTCAGGATTTTTATGCAGAATGGTGGAGAATCGATCCAGAAATCGTTTGCGGTATTCCGCTTAAGAATCTGATCAGGATTGGGGAAGATATAGCCATCACGGTTTCGCCTATAGGGGAAAACCCCATTTTCAAGGGATCCCATCACAAAAAATGGACAAAAAATCTAAAATATATTTTGTTCCAGGATTTTGATGCAGAATGGTGGAGAATCGATCCAGAAATCGTTTGCGGTATTCCGCTTAAGAATCTGATCAGGATTGGGGAAGCTATAGCCATCACGGTTTCGCCTATAGGGGAAAACCCCATTTTCAAGGGATCCCATCACAAAAAATGGACAAAAAATCTAAAATATATTTTGTTCCAGGATTTTGATGCAGAATGGTGGAGAATCGATCCAGAAATCGTTTGCGGTACTCCGCTTGAGGATCGGATAAGAATTCGGGAAGATATAGCTATCGCTGTGGACCCTATAAGGGAAAACCCCATTTTCAAGGGATCCCACGAAAAATGGACAAAAAATCTAAAAAATAGTTTGTTCCAGGATTTTGATGCAGTATGATGGAGAATCGATCCAGAAATCGTTTGCGGTATTCCGCTTAAGAATCTGATCAGGAATGGGGAAGATATAGCCATCACGGTTTCGCCTATAGGGGAAAACCCCATTTTCAAGGGATCCCATCACAAAAAATGGACAAAAAATCTAAAATATATTTTGTTCCAGGATTTTGATGCAGAATGGTGGGGAATCGATCCAGAAATCGTTTGCGGTATTCCGCTTAAGAATCTGATCAGGATTGGGGAAGATATAGCCATCACGGTTTCCCCTATAGGGGAAAACCCCATTTTCAAGGGATCCCATCACAAAAAATGGACAAAAAAATCTAAAATATATTTTGTTCCAGGATTTTGATGCAGAATGGTGGAGAATCGATCCAGAAATCGTTTGCGGTATTCCGCTTAAGAATCTGATCAGGATTGGGGAAGATATAGCCATCACGGTTTCCCCTATAGTGGAAAACCCCATTTTCAAGGGATCCCATCACAAAAAATGGACAAAAAATCTAAAATATATTTTGTTCCAGGATTTTGATGCAGAATGGTGGGGAATCGATCCAGAAATCGTTTGCGGTATTCCGCTTAAGAATCTGATCAGGATTGGGGAAGCTATAGCCATCACTGTTTCGCCTATAGGGGAAAACCCTATTTTCAAGGGATCCCATCACAAAAAATGGACAAAAAATCTAAAATATATTTTGTTCCAGGATTTTGATGCAGAATGGTGGAGAATCGATCCAGAAATCGTTTGCAGTACTCCGCTTGAGGATCGGATAAGAATTCGGGAAGATATAGCTATCGCTGTGGACCCTATAAGGGAAAACCCCATTTTCAAGGGATCCCACGAAAAATGGACAAAAAATCTAAAAAATAGTTTGTTCCAGGATTTTGATGCAGTATGATGGAGAATCGATCCAGAAATCGTTTGCGGTATTCCGCTTAAGAATCTGATCAGGAATGGGGAAGATATAGCCATCACGGTTTCGCCTATAGGGGAAAACCCCATTTTCAAGGGATCCCATCACAAAAAATGGACAAAAAATCTAAAAAATAGTTTGTTCCAGGATTTTGATGCAGTATGATGGAGAATCGATCCAGAAATCGTTTGCGGTATTCCGCTTAAGAATCTGATCAGGATTGGGGAAGCTATAGCCATCACGGTTTCGCCTATAGGGGAAAACCCCATTTTCAAGGGATCCCATCACAAAAAATGGACAAAAAATCTAAAATATATTTTGTTCCAGGATTTTGATGCAGAATGGTGGGGAATCGATCCAGAAATCGTTTGCGGTATTCCGCTTAAGAATCTGATCAGGATTGGGGAAGCTATAGCCATCACGGTTTCGCCTATAGGGGAAAACCCCATTTTCAAGGGATCCCATCTGGAAAAATGGACAAAAATCTAAAAAAAAATTTGGTTCAGGATTTTTATGCAGAATGGTGGAGAATCGATCCAGAAATCGTTTGCGGTATTCCGCTTAAGAATCTGATCAGGATTGGGGAAGATATAGCCATCACGGTTTCGCCTATAGGGGAAAACCCCATTTTCAAGGGATCCCATCACAAAAAATGGACAAAAAATCTAAAATATATTTTGTTCCAGGATTTTGATGCAGAATGGTGGAGAATCGATCCAGAAATCGTTTGCGGTATTCCGCTTAAGAATCTGATCAGGATTGGGGAAGCTATAGCCATCACGGTTTCGCCTATAGGGGAAAACCCCATTTTCAAGGGATCCCATCACAAAAAATGGACAAAAAATCTAAAATATATTTTGTTCCAGGATTTTGATGCAGTATGATGGAGAATCGATCCAGAAATCGTTTGCGGTACTCCGCTTGAGGATCGGATAAGAATTGGGGAAGAAATAGCCATCACGGTTTCCCCTATAGGGGAAAAGCCCATTTTCAAGGGATCCCATCACAAAAAATGGACAAAAAAATCTAAAATATATTTTGTTCCAGGAGTTTGATGCAGAATGGTGGAGAATCGATCCAGAAATCGTTTGCGGTACTCCGCTTGAGGATCGGATAAGAATTCGGGAAGATATAGCTATCGCTGTGGACCCTATAAGGGAAAACCCCATTTTCAAGTAATCCCATCACGAAAAATGGACAAAAAATCTAAAAAGTATTTTCTTCCAGGATTTCGATGCAGAATGGTGGGGAATCGATCCAGAAATCGTTTGCGGTATTCCGCTTGAGAATCGGATCAGGATTGGGGAAGATAAAGCCATCACGGTTTTCCCTATAGGGGAAAACCCCATTTTCAAGGGATCCCATCACAAAAAATGGACAAAAAAATCTAAAATATATTTTGTTCCAGGAGTTTGATGCAGAATGGTGGAGAATCGATCCAGAAATCGTTTGCGGTACTCCGCTTGAGGATCGGATAAGAATTCGGGAAGATATAGCCATCACGGTTTCGCCTATAGGGGAAAACCCCATTTTCAAGTAATCCCATCACGAAAAATGGACAAAAAATCTAAAAAGTTTTTTGTTCCAGGATTTTGATGCAGAATGGTGGAAAATCGATCCAGAAATCGTTTGCGGTACTCCCCTTAAGAATCGGATCAGGATTGGGGAAGATATAGCCATCACGGTTTCCCCTATAGGGGAAAACTCCATTTTTAAGGGATCCCATCACAAAAAATGGACAAAAAATCTAAAATATATTTTGTTCCAGGATTTTGATGCAGAATGGTGGAGAATCGATCCAGAAATCGTTTGCGGTACTCCGCTTGAGGATCGGATAAGAATTCGGGAAGATATAGCTATCACTGTGGACCCTATAAGGGAAAACCCCATTTTCAAGGGATCCCACGAAAAATGGACAAAAAATCTAAAAAATATTTTGTAAAAAACCCCATTTTCAAGTAATCCCATCACGAAAAATGGACAAAAAATCTAAAAAGTTTTTTGTTCCAGGATTTTGATGCAGAATGGTGGAAAATCGATCCAGAAATCGTTTGCGGTACTCCCCTTAAGAATCGGATCAGGATTGGGGAAGATATAGCCATCACGGTTTCCCCTATAGGGGAAAACCCCATTTTTAAGGGATCCCATCACAAAAAATGGACAAAAAATCTAAAATATATTTTGTTCCAGGATTTTGATGCAGAATGGTGGAGAATCGATCCAGAAATCGTTTGCGGTACTCCGCTTGAGGATCGGATAAGAATTCGGGAAGATATAGCTATCACTGTGGACCCTATAAGGGAAAACCCCATTTTCAAGGGATCCCACGAAAAATGGACAAAAAATCTAAAAAATATTTTGTTCCAGGATTTTGATGCAGAATGGTGGAGAATCGATCCAGAAATCGTTTGCGGTATAGATATAGCTATCACTGTGGACGCTATAAAAGAAACCCCTATTTTGAAAGGATCCCAGCTTAGCTTTCTTGCTTAATATATAATATATCAAGCTAAAATGGCATCACAGTTAAAGCCAAAGAGAAGGCTAGAAAAAAGACTAGAAAGAGGGGAAGGGAGGCAAGTTTCCCGGCACGACAGTCCGTGGAAATGGCCAACAGGTGGGGGTGGTGGATAGTGGGTGATGGGTGGTGGGTGGCGTCGGTTGTAGTTGTAATTGCAGTTGTAAGCCGCGTAGTACGCAGTGGTGTCTGCCTTTCGACACAGCGAGGGGGTGGTCTTGTGGGAGGCATTCACTGTGTACGTCATGGTCCCTGCCACCCAGTTCCCCGCTGCCCGCAGCCCACGTTCCTTGCATATTTCTGTGAATGAAACCGCCGCAAAGTACGTTTTTTTTATTTATTGGTCTGGCTTTGTGGAAAGGGGGCGTGGCACTAGCTGGGATTAAGATGCAACGATCGCTTTATGACCCCGGCTGTCAAGGATTAAGCCCCCAGGGGGCTTGAGCTGGGGGCGGGGATAAACACAAAAAATAAATAAAAAGAAGTCCGCGTAAGTCGGCAAAAAGAAAACAAAAAACAATTAGAGCCTGTTAACAGTTAACGGGAATGTTGACAATGCACACACACGCCCACAAATAAATACAAACACAAAGAAATGCACCGGAAAAATGAAAAGAAACATAAAAACAGAATAATATATTTTAATAAAACAATTACAAGATTAAAATTTAAATAGGTTAGGTTTTTCTTTAAATTTTAAATGGTTAAAGCTTAAAAGCTATTTAATTTATTTATTTCAGTGTATTTACACACACACATGCATGTACATGGCTGGGCGCATAAATAAATTTAGCAAAGTTAATTGAAATAAGCGAGTTGGGAGCTCTGTTTGCTTGACCTTAAAAAAAAAATGGAAAGAAAACAAATTCCCGAATCTTTTTTTCTCTTTACTTTCAACAGGGGAAGGACGGGGCGGCAGGATAAACACACACACAAGCACACATTCCACATTCTGTTTGTGTTTGTAGGCAGTCGTGTTGGCTTGATTTTCGATTTGCATTTCTAAAATGGCCCATAAAAGTGTTAAAACTAATGAAATTGCTTTGATTGCCGGATGCACAAAAAATAAAAAAAAACGGCTAAAAAAAAGCGATTAAAACCATTTAGATTTGGCCAGGAAATGGTGTGGGCCATTTTATTTTAAGGCCACTCAATGGGCGTTTATTTAATTGCCACTTTTAGAGGGGCATTTGTTTAAAATCCCATCAGGTATGTGGACTACTAGGCGTATACGTAATGATTGTGAGATTTAACCGGAACATCAAGTATACGCCATGTGTGGTACTGAAAATATGATTTTTAATTTGTAGAATAAATTATCCCCAGACTCACAATCAATATCCTTTAATAAACATAGTTGCGAAATTAAAGACATTAAATATGCAGATTGGGGCAGGCAGACTGTTTTTTGTGCCACAAATAGAGTTGCCACAACAACATGCCCAAGAAAATAAATCCAAGCAAACTTGTTACTTGCCACAGCGACAATGGCACTGGCAATGGCTGAAATGTGGTCCTGCGGATACGCAATGTGCCACAGGCACTGCCTGCCACCGGAACCGGAAACTCTGTGCAGTAAAACCCAGAAAGGATTAACGCAGAAAACAAAAACAAAACCAATGAAAAAAAAAATGCCAAACACCCCAAAAACATGCATAATAACAGCGAAACGAAGCCAGAAAGGCGGAAAATGGCAGACGGCAATGGGCGGTGGGCGGTGGACTGTAGGCGTGGCCTGACAGGCAGCTTAATTAAGATTGCCAGGATAATGCAGAAATTAAGACACAAAATGCCACGAGACGAACGAGCAAAGTTTCAAGTCGCTAAAGTTTTCAGGAGAGCCAAGGGACGAGAGACAGACGGGAGGGGACGTATACAGAAGCTTTTCGAGTTGTACAATATTTTCGAGGATTTTTACGAGAAAGTTCGATTGGAAAATGCCAAAGCCAAGCAGCACAAAACATGCGATGAATTTATTGAATTAAATCTCTCAAGCACAATGCCCGAAAAATATCACCAATAACTTATGGGGCTTGTAATGGGAATGGCAAGGATTACAAGGATGTGATATGGCTGGAGATGGCAGATATTTATTTATGTCATATATATATTGCATACTTTTTGGGGTATTTTTTTGGATAACTCCCCAAACTCTGTTTCTATTTTCTATTATATTTTTATATCTTCCTTTTTGCATTTTCCATTATATTTTTTATTACTTTGGCATCTCTAACGGCACTGACAGCTTGGCAAGTGCCTTGACTTCCGGTTGAGCTTTGATTGCATTCGACTTTTGGCTGCAACTTGCCATCTCACTCCCTCTATTACTCCCACAGTCATGTTGTCACTCCCACTTCCACCCAACGCCCACGAAACAGCAAAAATATTGTCTTTTTCGGGTTCCAATGGAGAGGAGCGGGGAAAAGCTCGCCTTCCCAACAATGTAAACAATGCCAGAAACAAAAGTCAAGTCCATTCGTGTCCGTCCTGTTTGCACTTGTCCGAGGACCAGTGTGTGTGTGTGTGTGTGTGTGTGCGAGTGCGATGCGTGTGCATGTGATCTGTTGAATGCGATTAGAAAATGATTTACACCTCTGGCAGCGGCCCAGGAGAGTGCCGCCATAGAAGGATGTCTGCAGAACTGGTTAAATGAGAAGAGGACAGTGGTGAGCAGAGGAGTGGAGGGGGGGAAAGTAAGGGGGCAGAGAGCTTGCATCATGCATCGTGCTATGCAATTACACATTTTATTATTATTAACGTTAATGTCGCCCCTGGGATGACACTAACACCCGGCTCCACATAAAAGGCGCTTATTAATAAGAAATTGCGATAAACTACAAGATGCACAGGCACCACACTGCAGTCTTACAATGCTACACTGAGGATTGTTTTTTTTAAATAATTAAAATTATCATAAATCTCAAAAGAGAGGCATAAAGATTTCCTTATTTTTTATAAAGTTAAATCAGTATATCACTATAAACATGGTAATTTTTGTCAGTGCAAGCAGGTACGCTGGCGCTTAGGCGAGCAACAGCTGGTGAGAGAAAGAAGGCCTTAGCGCCCAAAGTGGGTGTCGGAGAGAGAGCTAAAGAGAGTTTAAGATCCCAGCCGGTGAATGCGCGGCAAAAAAAAAACCAAATCCAACAACCAGAGAGAAACAGCTGGCTGAAGAAAGTCAAGTCTCCTTTCGCTCCTTGAGCTCCCCATTCTCCATTTTCTCTGGCTTCGCGCTCCCACAATCCCTGGCGTTGCATTGAGAGTAAATCAAGCGGGCGACGTCGCCGCTCCACATATTTTATTAAGTTGGAAACCAGTAATAAAGTAGGAAGCCCCACTGCCCGCTGCCAGCTGCTCACCAACACACTGCCACGCACACGGATGCACTCCTGAGAGCTCTCTCAGTCACGTTACATTCGCTGCTGCTGCTGCTGCTGCTGCTGCCATTTGTTGTTGCGATGGGGTTGCTGTTGTAACGTAACATCTCTGCTTCTGCTGCTCCTGCACGCGAACATGTGCTAAACACCAGGGCCGCATTAAAACCAAAAAGGTTAACCTTTGAAATTAAAAACAGTTTTGCTTTGATGTTTACTGTGGAGGTCGACATGGCGTATACTTGATATTTCATTTGTATTGCCTACTTCAAGTAGCATATCTAAGCTTGATCCGCTCCTGGCTTTCCCCTTTCCCGGCTCTTCCTTGTACTCTCCTCACTGGCTTTCTGGGCCCAAATCGTGCGCCTAACAAAATGCCGGTTTAACTTTTACGTTGTGCGGTTCTCCTCTTCTTTCTGACTGCCACTGTTTGTTTGGCGAACGCAAGGGATGCGAGGGGGCAGGTGGGGAGTGGGGAGTGAGGAGTGGGGGTACTGGGGACAGGAGCATGGACGCGCGCGTCGCTTGTTGGAGCTCTGCTGCCGGCGCAGTTCTGGTTCCTTCTTGCACTCACACAAACAGTGGCGGTCGCATGTGTAGGGCTAGCTTGTTACTAAATTAGTTAATTGGTAGTATACAAATTTAAATATAAATATTTATATTATTACTTACATAGTATAGTTTATAATAGACATTATCCTTGCAGACCCTGTAGAGCTGCCCGCGACTGTGCCTGCTTCCAGCCAAGTGAACTGCATGCGGCCGCAGTTGGCGTCGTGGTCCGTTGCCAGTTGGTTTTGGGAGCTGCTCGTGCGAGGACGTCCGGCTTAGCGCCAATTTTTGCGCCGACGAAGAGTGACGAAAAAGAGCGAAGAACGCGTTCGGTTTCGGCTTTAGTTGCGATCTTCGACTCCCCCTCCTCCCCCCACAAGCAACAAAAACGAAAACAAAAAGGGAAGCAAGAAACAACTAAGAAACAAAAACCCCAACCGACTAGCTGCCATTCTTACCAGTTTGAAACTACAACTACTGCTCCAACAAAAGCAGCAAACAAGTGAAATATTATATTTTAATTTTTGTGTGTGCGCGCGTGTATGTGTATAGTGGTGCTCCTTAAATAATTTTTTTTCCACAATTTTTTTTTGTGTGCCAAACTAGTTTCGAGTTAATTGAATTTTTTCGTTTTTCGGTCCGAGTTCGAGTTGGAGTTGCAGTTGGAGTCCGCGTACGCTCCTGCGCTGCTGCTGCGATCGTCACTGGAAATGTAAGTGAAAATATTGTTTTGGAAAATACATATTTCCACAACTCAACACAATTAAATAGCCGAAAATACATGTTCGGCAGCGACCGCAGGACCATTGCGGTCACGTGGCAGCTGGCACTTGCAGAACTGGGGCATGCCACCGCAAAACGGTAAAGCCGCCCAAAAACTATTAATTATTTGTGGTTCAACCACTTAAATAATAGCTCTTATTAAAGAGAATCACATTTTTCGTAGGCTTTACCGTTATTTAGTGACTAGAGTCCCGTTTCCTTGTGGACTCACTCTTCTCGCCAGCCATGCTCCTCCTTTGCTCCTCCTCTCGTAAGTGTTGTCATAGAATAATAACTGTCAGAGCTGTGAATGGCGGAGTGTCTGTGTGAGTGTTAGAATGCTTGAGTGGGAGTTTCTGGTTTCTCCGCCCTCGTCCTTTGGGGGCCTCCCTTACTACTTTTTTTTTTAATATTTTTTTAACAACAATAACTTGACTCCTTTGTCTCACATGCGATTGGCTACAAAAAAGAACAAAAAAAAAGAGAGTGAAAATGTCGCGTAGCCGTCAGCTAGATGCTTTGTTAGTCCTTGGCCATTAGGATTTCTTTTAATTAAGGTGGTAGAGCAGGTGCTTATGTCATGAAAATGAATATTTCTTCTACAGCTTCTTGCACTTCAACTGGCTCGAAGTTTTGCTAATTTTCAGATTTGTTGTTCCAACAAGTTGGCTAATGAGCGCGAAAAGTTCTCTGTAAGTTGGCTCTACACCTTCCGGAATCTAATTAGCCGAGCCCCCAGGTGGCAGGCACAAGTTGCAAAAGTCAAAAGGTGCGAGTCCTTACGATAACGGTTCCAGCTCCTCCTCCAATCGATCGATCATCAAAGGGCCAGCCCGACACGCACCAAAAACCAAACAATGAGGCTGGAAGCTGGCAACTGTTGTCGAAATGTTGGGCCCCCCACTGTGGGGGGGTTCTTTGAGGAGTTTGTTACTTGTGACTTGCCCGCCAACGCCAACGCCGACGCCGTCAAAGTCAAACGTCAAACGTCAGTGTCGACCATTGTCGTGGGTAGAGATGGTTTTGGCCAAAAAAAAGTTAGTAAGCCACAAGTCCTGCAAAGTACACCGCCAGCCTGGCTTATTAACCAAAAATTAACTCTGTTACGGCAGGAGAGGGCCAAGTGCTACTGGCCAACAAGCTGACCGTTTCCATTTCCCTGTTTTTGCTGGTTTTTCTTCAGCCTTTTTATTTCGGCCACAAGTTCTACCATAGTTAGTACGAGGCGAGTTCATAGAGCCAAAAGAACCGGTCTTGGAAAGTCGTCTAAATGTTTCTCCTGGGCTTTCTGCACTGAGAGAAAAGGAAGATAAAAGTGGAAAAAAGAAGGATTAATAAGGATAAGGAATTATGTATTTATTTTTTTAATATATATATTTTTTAATATTAATTTAAAAGTTAAAGGCTAGCTTTTATCTCAGTGCCATGCCAGGTCCGAGACTGGAGTCCATGTCGATGCTGAAGTGCCTCTAAAATGCCTATCGGTGTGAGCCAGTGGCTTCTTTCGTGTATGTGTGTGTTCCCAGAGGAATGTGTTAAAGTGTCTAAAGCTGCTTGCCCTCCCCGAGGGCCCTCGCGATACCTGGGATTGGGGATATCAAATATCAATTTAATGCCATCGTTCTTAATTGAAATTTATTCAAAGATTTTAATTTACTTTTTTTTGTATTGAAGCCTAAATTAGTGGATAGTTTAAATAAAGTGAAATTAGTGAAAAACTGAAGCCCGTCTGCTGCCGTCTTGGCTTGTATTTGCCAAAGTTAATGGGAAAATGGCAAGTGAGCTGGCCAAGTCAGGGACAGTATAGAACAGCAGTATAAGTCAGTAACTAGCAAGGCTTTGAATATTTCCTAATAAGCTTGAAATAGCTTATACTTTGTATTATTTTAAAAAGTCTTATCAAAATTGTTTTCAAACCTTATACTTATGACTGACTCCTTGGCTGGCTTAACCCATTCCTTAGCCCCTGGCTGGCCCCTTGCAACTGAACCTGTTCTAATGGAGTTTTTAAATAAGTAATCACTTGCTGTTGCCGGCAAGGAGCCAGGCCAGTTAACAGCTAACGGTTAAAGGCCCAGACGTTGCCCTTGCCACGCCCATCAGCCTTAAGGGTAGGGGGGGAGGTGGGCTGTGAGGAAACCACAAAAAATAAAAAAAAAGCCACAACACGGCCTCTAATTGATTGTTAACTCGTGTGTGGCTTTCTGAACTGAAAACTGAAAAGAAAATCGTAAATTTTTTTTGGAAGCCTTCCTACCCCTCCACCACCCTCCCGAACTCTCCTACCCTCCCCCGCAAATATGCAACTACAACTCCGTTTTGAAAGAAGGGGAGGTATGGGGGAGGTTGGGGCTGCAAAATAAAGGCCATAAGTAAACCAATTAGTCGCCCGGCAGTCGTAAGCTCCGAGTCTGTGCAGTGCAACTGTCGCCATCGCTGTCACTGCCGGGCAACCCCTGACCCCGCTGCTGTCCACGGCAGTGATGCTAAATTGGCTGGCTTATGGCTAGGGATGAAGGCTTATGATAGAAACCACTTACTGTTTTCAATATTTTTGTGGATAACAGGGCGTATGAGTGATGCAACGACCAATATTACTCATAAGATTTAATCAAAGTGACTAACTTTAGGCATACAAAGTCAACAAGCCAAGTTAGAAGCCTCCTATTGGCCATCACTGCCAATTCAAAGTTGCCTGAAAATTCCGAGTTGTGGCTTTGGTATTGTGTAGTGTTATAAGCGCATTTGACTTTTTGCACAACGCCAAGTCAGGGGGAAGGGGTGGGGGTAGAGTGACACTAAAACATGCAACTCTATGGTATGTGGGCGCTAGAGCGACTAGAGATACAACACTCCTGATGCTCTGCAGCTACAGTTTTGGAGGAGGAAGTCTTTAAAGCTCTGGCTAGCTAGTTGGGTTGAGATTTCCTCAAAATTTGCCGCCAAGCCGCAGTGCCTGTCGGCGTTTTGGTCGCCAGAATGGAATATTACGACTGCAATGGCAATCCACCCACGCTCCACACCAAAGGAGCTCAATGAAGCTTGAAACGCGCTTCTAAGTAATGGCAATCCGCTTTGGCTTTCAATTTGCTCGTCTCCACGCTCGTCCACGCTCCAACTCCACCTCCGCCTCCACCTCCAACTCCATCTCCCTTTCTCTCTTTCGCCTATTTTGCATATCTCGTACATATGCCCTTTGGCTTTTTTCATGCCAACTGGGGGAGATAAAGCAGCAGTACGGATGAGGAGGAGGAGGAGCTTGTAGTTTTGGGGGGCGCAACAAAAGCCTGTAAACGTTACTAATGTTGCACCAACATAGCCAGAGAGCGAGTGGTAGTGGGAGGTGCACTGGAAAACCAATTCTCGCCAATTCTGGCCTCGGATTCCCATTCCTGCTCCAGAAGTGCACGAAGACTATGAACTCCGTCTACGAGGAGGAAACAAATTGCCATGCTGATAAGTTAAAAGCAAGGTAATGGAGATGATGGCTGAAATGTCCATGGCCTAAGTGGCCTTTAAGTGTTTCCCGGTCCCGGTCCTAAGGAACATCCATAAATAAGTTTATTGCCAGCTCTTTAATAATCAATGTTTCTCTCTTTCCTTCCAGAACCATGCGCCTTAATGTCCTTTTTCTTTCCTTTAAAATAAACAACCAAAAAGTGCAACCCAACAAGCCAAAATAGACTCCGGTGGGAGTCTACGCTACTCTACTCACAAACTTAAATATTTTCAATAAAAATTGGAATTCCCTGTTGAGAATTGTGTCTCAGAGCAGAGTTCGATTGCCGTCGGCTTGATTACGCAATTAAATTATATTTGTTGCCGACTGGCATTAGTGGTTAGTGGGTTCAGAGACCCGATCGGAATATTGGATTACCCAGCAAACGCATTTGCCCAACGGGAGACAGCCTGTTTAATTCTGGTAAGTGTAATGGCCCTTTAAAATGACTATTTAGGCATTAAATTCACTGCGTAGCCTTAAAGTAGTGTCAGGCTTATCGGCTTAGTGGCCAGAAGGATGTAGTCGGCAATGTAGGCCACTTCCCCCTCACCGGTTAAGCGCAAAAAAGTTCAGAGTTGACATCCCCAGTATGGGGTGTGAACTGAAGCTGAAGCAGAAGCTTCATATTTTATTTTTCCTTTACGCAACTTTGGCTTGAAACAAAGGTCGTTTGTTGCACTTCTTTTGTGGCACGAGTCCCCTCTGTGTGTGTGCTGCTTAGCCAGTGTGTGGTGTGTGGCATGTTGGTAATAAAAGTTTCATTGACTTTTGCTCTAGAGCTGACTTCAATGGGCTTGATGCCGGCTTCTAGTCCTGCTTTCTTTCTGAAGTACAGCAGAGATTACTATGGGGGCTCAGATCGTAGTATTACCCCGAACATATTGGCCATAAAATGCATCAATCCTAATGCCTGAGTAACAACATTGTAGGCCGTCGTTAAGGTCCTCCCAGATAATCACTAAGACTATGACTGCGAAAAAACTTCATTAACAATTTCCGCCATTAAAGCGAAACGACAAATTAGCCGCCGGGCAATAATGGGTTAGGTGGGGTGGGGATCTCATTTTCACTTCATCAGCAATAAATGCGAGAAAGAAGTCTCGCAATTCTGATTTTTTATTATCCCCCTCGGTTGGGTGATTGGCGGGGAATGGAAATGTATTTTGATGAAATTATCAGTCACTCGTTATATAATGAGTGACGGGGAGGATCGCTGTAGTAAGTAGTTGCCATAATGACTTCATTTCAAATGCACAACGCGAAATGCGAAATGTGTGCTAATTAAATGCAGTTTCCGCTCACAACAAGTGGCTGATTGTTCGAGGAAAGAGAGGCTGTGTGGGGTTATTGGAGTTAAGGAAATAGTTCAAATGATTTATGGTTTTATAAGTGATTTTCAGTCTATCACATAAGCTATTAAATACATTTAGAGAGTAATCCTTAAAAGAGAACACTTATCCTCGTGGAGAAGCTTATACAAAATATGTCTCGAAGGACCAAAAAACAAAATAGAGTTTTATATAGAGTTTTTTTTTGTTTCCAATCTCAAAACCTACGTCAATTAACCGAATTTCAAGCATGAGCTATAGGAATAACAGCCCAACTTAATCCCTAAAAGCGGGCACTTATCCCTAGAGAGTAGTTTCTTAAAAAAAATAACTCACATAACGGTGCAAAATTAAACTTTGTAATGATGCCTCCGGTGGTGGCTGTTCTGGGATAAATTACCATTAAACCATTGAGCCGTCACTCCCCAATATCCCGGCTATACCGTAACCAGGTGAGGTGCGACTTCCTGCCCCTCACTGCCCCGCCGGCAGCCTGGCAACTCTAATGCAGTGAAAATAAACAGCAGAGTTGCCTCATCAGCCCGTTACGGGCATGAAGGAATCACCACGAATCATGAATTTCTAATTGAAGTTGCAACAAAAAGGCCAGCCAGCGAGACAACGGAACGCGTGAGGATGCCAACACTGAAAAAAAAATGTGTACCTTAAAGCCAGAGTGTGGGAATAACTTGCCGATGGCAGATCTCTCAGTGGAAGGATAGGTGCAGGAATGCGTGCAACGGGCGCAACGAATGACATTTTGTTGCAAGTTGCTGGCAAAAGAAAGGAGAACGAGACGTCAGAAGGCCAGAGAGACGCGTATGGGGAGTTGGCACTTGACGTATGCCAAAAGCATTTAAGCTCCACGCATGCGCAGCCTTCGAAGGAATTTTTTTTGTGTTTCTGTTGCTGTTTTTTAGGGTATTCTTTTTCGTGAAAAGTTCAAGGCACTTGAAGAAATCTTTAAAAAAAAACATGGAATCCCTGATGAGGTCTATGACCTGAACTATGAAACTTGAGGGTGTATTTAAAAGCCATTGTGTCGTAGAGAGCATCACCGATTCGTCGAAGAACTCAATCCTCAACTCATTCGATTTATTTATGCGCATTTTATACGCAGCATTTTGTGCGAATGAAGAACAAGCTCGAGCCACAAAAAAAGCCCAAAGAAGAGTCGAAAACGAGGAAGAGTCTGTGGCGGCAGTTGCTGTAAATGGCATAACAATTTGACCCACGTTTGTACGAGTTTGTACAGTGGAGGGCGCCCCAAGTTACCTTCAAGATATCTAGTTTATTTGGGGCTTTCATGGCCAGTCTGGACTGTACTCCGCCGGACATTCGGACTGTTGTCTAAGCCGCGTCTGCATTTGAACTTCTGAACCTTTCCGTCTGTCATTCGCAGTGTTTTATTGTTGGGGTGGATTGGATGGTAGGCCTTAGAGGAGCCTACGTCTGGCATTGCCGAGGCATTGTCTGTCAACAGCAGCCTCCAACTGAGGCCTGAGTGACTGGCCGAAAGTCAGGCTAGCGACTGGGTTAAAGTCCTTTAGTCTCTTTGGCAAACAAATACACTGGAAAATAAACGGAGAAAGGGTTATTCTAAATTATGAAGGTAGTACAGAGCTCTTAACCTAACTCTTTTGCAAATATTATAGAGGTTAAAAGAATCTTATAAGTAAAGTATGATAGTTGTGTTCGATTTTCTTCAGTGCAGGTAGTCTCTTGCTGGCAATCAGCTTGGCTGGGTGTGTTTGATTAACCTTCACATGGCAATTGGACTGTGACTTGCCCTAGAAAATGTTATAAGGAGGCCTATAAAGCCAACAAGTATGTAAGTACCGGGTATCATATAGTCTTCATTTCAATGACTGACTTGCCACACATCCTCGACAACTGACATCTGGCATATATGCAACTTGCATCTACATATATGGCCATATTTGGGCATGAGTGACGAGTCCTTTTCTGTTTTTTGTGTATCCACCCCGACTTCCACACTCCCACACTCCCATTTTTTATTTGTCCTTCTTTCAGTTCGGCTTGTGTTTGTTGCTGTCCTGACATTCATTTTGCAAACATTTTAATTTTAATGAATTTATGTAATCGTTTCAGAGCTCTCCATTCTTGTTTTTTCAATTTTCCATTTTCCATTTCCATCTCTGTTCTGTTATTATTTTTGTATCTCCCTCGAAAACAAATACAAATACACTCGTCACCGTGTTCATAAACACTCTGGATACCTGCCTGACTAAAGCTAGATGATTTAAAACTTTAAATTTAAGTTAGACCTTATATAAGCTTAATGGGCATACCCATGTCCGAGTCATTGCACTCGTCACTCTTAAGATTACACTTGAATATCATTCTCGCACTCCCCCGGCGGCACTTGGACTGGCATCCTTTGAGATACTTTTGAATGAAAATTACTTTTCCCAGCTGGCTGATGGCCCAGAGTCCTCCAGTCCTGCCAGCCTTCCAGTCTTCCAGTCCTTCCAGTCTTCCATCAGACAAAATTGATTTCAATTTGTGTGCCGGCGCATAATTGTATTAATTACGAGACCCCAAACTAACCGCACAATCAAATGAGACGGAGGCTCCTAAAATAAATAAGGGGAGAAGGGTAATAAAGGTTCGGGTTTTTGGCTTTGAGGCTTAGGGACTAGAGGGGGCGGAGGGGCTGTCGGGTCAGGTGGCTGGCGCTTTGGGAGCCACTTCAACCGCAAATTGAAATGAATTTTGCGGTGGCTGGTAGTCGGTAATCGGTAGCCAGTGGGGCAGGTATTCCAATAAAAAGTGGGGGCTATGGGGGCCTAGGGGGAGGCTATGGGGCCTCCACAATACAAACAACAATACAAAGCTTATAAATCAATTAATTATGGGCAATTAAGCAAACATTTAAATAGGCGGCGAATGTGTGGAGAGTTGGGCTCTAATGGAGCCTGTAATGCAAACTATATGGGACGGCTTTCGTCACTAAACTTGTACGAATACACTGAACAGAACTGCAATAGCTTTTTATGGAAAGTGAGGGGCTTTTTAGTGACTTTGAATATTATATTTCACTTTGGATAGGCTTTTATAGAGCTTGAAGTGCAAACTATTATATTATATATAGGATGGCTTTCGTCACAAAATTCCCAATTCGCCAAACCTATCCCAAAGAGTGAAGAGCTGGTTGAGGACCTTCCTCTTAGTCACTTTAATTTCTTTATTTCACATTCTGCAAGCTGAGCTCTAATGGAGCTTGAAATGCAAACTATATAGGATCGCTTTCGTCACAAATGTTTTACAAATTCACCAAACAGAACTGCAATACCTTTCCCACAGAGGGAGGAGCGTGGTTAGGACTTTCCTCTCAGTGGTTCATATTCCCTCAGCACCTATAGAGCTTGAATGGCACACAACATACATGGATAGCTTTCGTCACAAAACTTGTACAAATATCCAGAACAAAATGGCAATACTCTGCCTCTTATAGACTATAGGACTTTTCTCTCAGTGACTTTGATGGCTTTGTTTGTTGAACCCTCCTGCCCCATCCTGTCCCATCCTGACTGGCAGGAGGACCAACTCTCAATGGACCAACGTGTCTAGACGTCGATCGAGTGGCCCAAACTAAAGTTGGCCAAACTTTGGCTAGTGGCCCTTTTGTGTTGAGTTCGCTTAGGGACGAGTGCGTGCGGCCGGAGACTGGAGAGGCCCTCGAAAATTGATCACGCTCCGGTGGAGAAGGGCCCTCGACCTGGTTATGGGCATTCCAGGGGCTGATCCGATAGTTCTTCGAATGGAATCTAACTGGCCAGTCCCCTGGCTTGCAATTCGATCGGCATTTAAATTTTAGTGTGAATCCATTCCAAGATGTGTCTGCTCCGTGAGATGGGTAGATGGGCCACGCCCATCGGGAGGGGGATCTGGAGGGGATCTGGATCGGTGCAAACTGGATCCAGCGCTGTTGGGTGGTCGTAAATTATTATGATTATTGGCCAAGGAGTTAATGTGCAAGAACCGAGCAGTTGCAAGTGGGCGGTAGGGGGTTAAGAGCGGCGGCACTCCAATCGGCAACTTGTTAGGTTCATGTGCACTGAGAGAAGTATCTGAAGAACTAAGAGATATAGATATTCCCTCTTAAGGAAGAGGATACTTATTCTTCGAGTGCACTGGTATCTGTATCTGTTCGTAAATAATGCCGCGAAACGTGCTGCACGATCATGAACTCGCAACTGCCAGGACTCTGGCAGCTCCTCTTGGGTAGGCGGTGGCCCGATATCGGGAAATGAAGCAACCCCCTCCCCTCCCGAAACAGGTGTTGTGCGAGGGCGGGGGCACCCAGAGGGGGCGTGACCGGCCGGTAAGGAATGGCAAATATTAATTCGTGACGAGAAACGTTCTTTAATTTTCGACTTCATTAGAGCCTGGCTAAGATACGAAAAGTTCAAGATACATATACTATATATATATATGTTTATAGGTGTATGTACATATATGTATATGTTGTTTTTTTCGATGATGGGGCTATTGGATTACACAACAACAACAAAAACAAGTCAAGAAACTAAAAACTGAAAACGGGATGCAAGCTCCAGAGATAATGATCATCAGTGCCATATTTAACGCCATTTAGGCAACAGGATGGGGATGCCCCTCAGGCCACTCGGGGAGTGGATGGTGGATGGATGCTGGCAGCTGTTGGCCGAACAATGAAGTGTAATGGTAATACCCCCATTTATTTATAACGGCAATAAAAACAAAAAGGCTAAAAGGAAAATCAGGCCAGAAGGGAGGTCTGGTAGAGAGCCCCCATTTCTCCGAGTGTCTGAAAGCTCTTTCTTCGCTTCCCAGGGCATCTTGTGGGCGTCTTCTGGGGAAGATTCTTCGCCTGGCAGTCTTTGAATTTATTTCGTGATGAACGCATTCTGCTTTGGAGGCTGTAGTTCAAGCCGGGCCGGGAGGAAACATGTAGTACTTTATGGCCATTGATAATTCGAGCCATAAGACTCGCTTTAGTGCTGGCTAATTTATGTGTGCC
Source organism: Drosophila pseudoananassae pseudoananassae (assembly GCA_018153035.1). Lineage (NCBI taxonomy): Eukaryota > Metazoa > Arthropoda > Insecta > Diptera > Drosophilidae > Drosophila > Drosophila pseudoananassae. The sequence continues at coordinate 391,046 of JAECXR010000023.1, read as the reverse complement.
ACGGGCGCATTCGTTACTGGTAATAGCAAGAGAATAAATAGAGGGGCTTTTTGCCAATAAACCGTAAACCGTAACCCGTAAACTATAATGTGGGAAAATGTGGGTTTCTGAAGCGAAGCAACAATGTCTGTAATTGATTTCTGCTTCGACTAAGGACACCATAGTCCTGCCAGATGCAGGCTGGGAGTTACTGAAGCTAGTCATATGCCACAACAATTTGCCATTGTCATGCCCATCTAGCGAGCAATTACTATAATCTACACACTGAGAGAAACTAGAGGATCCGGAAGCCGAAAGACACACTAGATCCGAATCTTGGGGCCATTATTTTCAACTGTGTGTGATGACTACTGGAAGACGAGCTGTCCAAGTTTGAGTTGCACATAGACATGGTAGCTGTGGCACATTAATTGTTAATGCCACTGCGTTGCATTTCTAACGATGACGAGGCAATTCTCACGTCATTGCCTCATCTTCCTCTCAAAGAGGAGAAAGGGAAATGGCCAAATCCATTAGCCAATACACTCTCTTAAGTGTATCACTTTCACCGGCCTTTCAGCTCAGCCCTTAAGACAATAAACACGTTTCCCTTTTTGGCCAAAAAAACAAAAAACAAAAACTCGAGCGATATAATAGCTGGCCTGGCCAGGGCACACAGCAAAGCCACTAACTTGTTTGCCGTTGGGCCATAAACACTTCATCGACACTTCAGGCCCGTATCCGCCTCGTCCGCAGTCCTTTGGCTAGATTCTCTGGCACTGGGAAGTGCGTTGGGCATCAAACATGAGCTGCACACGTAGCTGGTGAGCTGGGCACAGTGCACTGGCCAAAATTGTGGGTGCTTACGATTATTTAGAGGTATTCCTTTTAGAAATCGGATATAAGGTGCCAAAGTTATAAGCATGCTTTTGTGAACTTTCCATAGAGGTGCTCACAGAAAATATTGTTCTAGAATCTATATAGAGATGTTATAGATACAAAGACAATTAACCCACGATTCGTTAGAGGTATTCCATGTTAGAGGTATGCATGTTATATGATCTATGATATTTAAAAAGCATGCTTTTTTGAGTGGAAAAATTAAGAAAGCTATTTGTGGACTTGTAAGAGGTAGATAGGTAGAGGGAGTTATTCAAGAATCAAGAATCGGTTAATAGGAAGAGATGTATGAAGGCAGAGAGAACTTTATTTTGAAAAATGTATAAAAAAGCATGCTTTTTGAAAGAAGGTTTGCCAGTAATATTTAGTTTACATTTAAATGCTGGTTGAAGAGAAATAAATTCCTTTCAATAATCGGATGTTTCTTGTTTCTAGACAGTTTATGAAAAAGCATGCTTAGAAACTTTTAAAGAGTGACCCTCAAAAAACCCTCAAGCCCTTAGCCAGATATTGATGTATATTGATAAAGAATTGAACTACGGTTCTTTTAAGACATTCCTTTAAAAAATCAGACGTGAATAAGCAATGTTGTGCGTATTTTTCTGGATCACATATGGAAAAGCATGCTTTTTCAAATAATTTAAAGGGGATCCACCAGAAAAAGGACAAGGCTTATGGCGAATGGATCTATGATTTTTCAAGTATTCCGAATCAGTATCTGCTAAAAATTGGCCTTTGCTTTTGGGTCAAATTAAGAGCCATCTGATGGACTTGCTATATTTTAATAATTTGAAGCTTAAAACCTGAATTTTCAGTGGAGAGCTCGGCCCAACTGATCGGCTGCTACACTTTCCTGGCCGTTTCTTGTCGGTTTTGGCCAAGTTGCCATGCCGGCCAAGAGCCGAGAGCCGCGTTGCGGAAGCAAACATTTAATTGACTTGGCGTGTTAAGCGCTGCATACCGGCACATAACAGCAATCAACCGACAAACAACTCGTGGGACGTGCGGCGACACACTTTGGCCACTTAGCGAGGGATTCCTGTATACCCAGAGCCATATCCATATCCAGAGCCATGTCCCCTCCTAGTCCTGGCCAGTAGACTGTGGCATTTGAACAATGCCAAGTAGCCGCAAAGTTTATTGGGCGCAACTAGGTCTGCACTTAGCAAAATATCCCGTCTATTGTGGAGGATATTTTGCGATTTGTGAGGGAATCGCTCTCTTATTTCTTCGCCTGTAGCGTCAAGAGATGACTCTTAACTATGGGCCGCGCATATCGTTTTCAGAAAAGAAAAAAACACACCACAATAAGCCGATTACCATCATTCGAGACACTCGAGGTCGGGCACATCGCATCACATTCACGTCCACATCAGTGGCTTTCGGTTGCACTTCAGTGCGAAATGTACGCGTTTCATGCGTTAAGCGGCAAAATCAATTAGCAGACAATGTCCGAGATGAGTTTCCCCGAGCCGGGCACCAGGAATGCTGCTGCATCCGATATATCATCTCAGGAGGTGTCAAGTAAGGGTCTCAGTATTTGGGACATCTTTGAAATATATTTCAAGACTATTACTAGCCAGAAAGGCCCAGAGGCTTAGACTCCCAGGTGACAGGAGTTGGATGAACCCATCTAACCCTCCTGATCTGTGGATTTTTGTTGAAAAATTGCATGTTTTTTTAGATTTTAATTTTTGTTTTTTTCTGAATGAGAGAGAGGGAGGGGGAGGGGTGGTGTGGCAGGTGGAGTTAAAGGTGAAGTCTGGTGGAAAAGTGCGTGTCGTGTTGTCGCTTGTTAATTAAATTTTAACGCAACGCACTCTGGGGTGGAAAGTGGACGGATTGTAAAGAAAATCCCCCCAGACAGTACCAGGCAGGCAGGCAGGGATGGGCGGGGGAGTGCCAGTCATTGACTTTATGTCGTGTATGTGTGTGTGTGGGTGTGTGGAGAACGCCACTAACTTTTGGAGGGAAATGTCATCCTAGGGATTATTTTGTAGGGAGATGCTCCTCCATGGATGGATGCCAGCACTTGGCATCAAAGTATCTGCTCGAGAGTCGCGACCTGCCGCAGGCCACAGAACAGAACACAACAAAAAAATACAAATCCTGGTGGTGTTCCTGCCTGGTGGTGAGCTAGTGCCTCCTGGTGGCGCTCCCTGGAAGAAATGGAAACATCGATGCTTGAAGGTTTAACGAACTCGCAGTCGCAGGGAGGAGGAGCCTGGCCGGGTGTGATTCCAGGACTCGTGCGAGGCTCTTCCAGGAATTACAAAAAATATTTTTTAAATTACGGACCTGGCTTGGCTTGGCTTCTTCTTCTTCTTTTTTTGACCACTTAGGCGACGTCTTAGACGTCCCGGCAGGCCAATGACCTTGCCTTTCTACCCTCCAACTGGGGAAATGGGGGAGAAAGCAGGCCTCACATGGTGGGGGGGCTCAAGAAATTATGCACAAAGTGAAAGGCGCTTGAGTGCACAGGCTGGCGAACCTCACAGATGCACAGAAGCACAGATGCGGATGCGGATTCAGATTCAGATTCAGATGACGAGGTGGAGGTGACCCATGCCCAATGCGTGGAGCTAGAAACAATGGCATCCCGGCTCCATAACAACAAAAGGAGGGGAGTCTTGTGTACGTAATTATGTGGAGCATGTGTCCTTATGGAGGAATCCTTTCCGGAAACTCTCCACCCACCCATCCCCCCAAGTGACAGATCTTTGACCCTGAATCCGATCAGAAGAGTTTGTGGTTTTCTGGAAAGATCTAGAGAGGTTCTAGGGGCTCTCCGCTGGGGAAAAAGTGAAAGCGAGTCGATTGGAGAAATGGAGAAATGAAAACGGCACTCCAACATGCCCGACCAGCTTATCGGGCATGAATCCGGGCCAGCAGAGAGATAGCGCACCCCTAGCTACACTGAAAGAAAGTGTCCTTATCCTTGCTATTTTAGAACGTTCCCTGAAAGTATCTTCAAGTGGCGCCCCCTTCTCGGAGTGCCTGCGGGGAGTGGAAGGGAAATCATGCTGAAGGATGTAAAGATGCAACTTGGGGGGGAAACTAGCTGGGTAGCTGCTCCCCCTCCCCCGTCTATCTCTGCTAGATAAAGACCCTTCCTTTTTTTCTTTTCCTCCTTTCACTTTGCAAGCTCGAGTCCTGCAGTCCTGTCGTCCTGTAGTCCTGTATCCTTATGCGCTGGCACTTGTTGACAATACAGGGCCGCTGGCAGGCAGAGTGGAGGGATGGACCTGCACTGGAAAGTCAATGCACCCAGCAATCCACCAAGCCGAACAATCAACGAAAGCGAGTGACATCAGTGGAGGAGGAGGAGGAGGTGGTCCTCCCACGCAAAAGTCAAAGGATCTCGGGGGAGGGGCTGGTCCTTTTAATCGGTTTGGAGGCAGGTCCCTACAAAAAAGAAAAGGTGAAAGTCCGGAAAAAGTTTAATAAAGTGTCCAGAACCAATAAGAGTTGTCCAATCAATATGTGGCATGTGGCATGAGGCATGCGGCATGTGCAACAAACAAATATTTTATGAAAATGTTCATCAAAGGGAGGAATATCCGCTTCCAGAGAGAGAGAGAGAGTGGAATTTCAAAATATGTTTTCTAATTACTTGTTCGCACTCGTGCCCCAGCGAGTGGCACAAACGGAGGAGGCTCTGGGGCGGATCTGGAGGAGACGTCTGAGTGAATTGGCGACACATAAATTGCAAATATGATAGAAGAACATGCAACATGCAACGGGGACTGGCACTGGGACTGGGATGCTGCCTCAGCATATAATTATTGCAATGCGTTTCTGTTTGCCGTTGTTGCATGCCCCCTTGTGGCACGCAGCCACTCCAAAGAGGGCTGGTGAACCGAGGCACTGCGAGAAGGGCTATTCTTTTATTTAAAAGACCCTTCTGGGGAGTCTGTAAGTACTTTCTTTCAGTGTATGACGCTGTGCAGCTGCAACATCCAGAGCTGCAACTTCCCTTGATGCAAGTGCGTGTGTTTCTAATTAAGAGTGCCCTCCACCACCACCCCTTCCCTCCCCCCATTGGGGGTCACCACCGCCCAATCGATGAGCGAAAGTAACTTGCGGCGAGAGGGAGACTATTGGCAGCTGGCAGGGCTGGAAGTGGGACTGGAAGTGGAACTGGAAGTGGGAATGGAAGGAAAGTCTGAAGATTGCAAACTAGCGGGGGATTCCAAGTCCAGGACACTAGCCTTCTCTCAGGGGGAGTTTTCATTTATTTTGTTCCTCAAGTGCTGCCCCTTAGGGCAGAGATGCAGATGCAGTGCCACTCCCATTCCCACTCCCACTTCCACCGCCCCTTTAACCCTTATCGCAGCTGACTGCTGACAATGGCATGCGTTTGGGTTTTTGATGTTGCAAGCCCTTAATCCTCCCAGCCCTCCTGCCAGCACAGACTCCTGCTGCCAAGCAGAGCTTTAAAAGAAAGAGAGGGCCCGAGAGACGGACGAAAGAGACGGCAAGCTAGTGCCAGTGCCCCTTGCTGGGCTCGATTCAATTTGTTGAGTAGCTAAATTTAGACGCTAATTTGGGGACCTGCTGTGCCAACGAGATCGTGTCCAGTTCTCAGACTCGTCTCGGGTTACCTGCCAGGAGGAGCGACAGAGACAGAGCTAGAACCAGATCCTGGCACTGGACAGGTCGGCCGGCTATCAAATTACCAATTGAATTCCTGTCTGCTACCTCGCTTGGGATGTCCCACTCATAACTCGGTGGCATTATCGTCGTCAGCTTCATTATGTTTTCCTCCCAATGATTGCATCTGTCCTCTATCTGGATCCTAATCTTGACCAGCCACTGACCTTCTCAGAGTTCTGGGAATACGCTTGGGCGGAGTTGCCTCAATCGGGGGCATACGCGAGCGGTCAAAGTTCCTGGAACTCTTGCGCCAACTCACCCACATCCCAGAATCTCACACGAGTCTCTTGTGCCTTCCAGATCCTACAACATGTGCCATGGAGAGCCTGGGCTTGGGCAGCAGACGCAACAACGGCGGCAACCCTGCCGTACCGGCACACTCCTCGCCGCCCCACGCGGTGCACGGGGGCGTGGCCGGCAAGGTACTGATCCACAAGGCGCACCAGCACCACCACCAGCCGTCGCCGCCGCACCACCATCAGCACCACCACCACCACCACCAGCAACAGCCCTCCAATCAGAACTACTACACGCAGCAGCAGACGCAGCTGCAGCGACTGAAGCAGCAGCAGCAGAAGCTGCAACAGCAACAGCAGTTGGAGGCGGTGCACGGGGGCATGGCTAAGCACTGCCTGCAGTTCCCGCCGCCGCCGGACTACCCGCCGCCCCCCGGCGCCCCCGCCGCCAAGGACAATGGCTCGCCCAAGGGCAAGAGGCAGCAGGTGCCGCGCTACCCGGACCCGGACCCGGACGCCATCGAGATCTGCAACGAGCCGGGTCAGGAGGCCTCGCCCCACCACCTCAAGCAGCTGGCGGCGCGGCACAGCAAGAGCCTCGGCCGGCAAACCACCCACTCCGGCCCATCCGGGCACTCTGGCCACCACCCGATTATGCACCACGACTACTCCTACGCCTACTACGAGCCCGGCGCGGCCATGAGGCACTCCAATGTGCCACGCCCCGAAAAGGGGGCCGCAACTGCCGCGGGAGCGGTTACGGTGGCCATGGCACCGGCCTCCTCGGACCCGCCGCCGCCGAATTCCATCCGCGCCCTGCTCTCCAAGGGCAAGAAGAACAAGCAGCTGGTGAGCCCCGCCACCCTCCAGTCGTACCAGACGCGCTACCACAAGCTCGCCAGCCACGCCAAGGCGGGCCAGAGCGAGAACTTCTACGAGGAGATCAACGCGGCGGCCCTGCAGAGCACGGGCCAGCTGCGGAGCACCGTGGGCTCCCACTCGGCGGGCTCGCTGAACCAGACCCTCGTCGAGGAGGAGCTGCGGCGGGTGCAGAACCGCCACCACAAGATCCTGGGCGAGCTGAACCTCAGCGTGGAGGCCATGCTGATGCCGGAGAGCCCGCCCAAGCACGACCCGCTGCCCGGCGGCGACGAGTCCCCGGCGGCGGCCACCTCCTCGGAGTCCCAGCCGAGTCCCCAGACGCAGCAGCCGAGTGTGAGTGTGACGGCGGCCAGCGGGCAGCCACCGACGATGCTGTCCGCCCGCTTGACCTCCGCCTCGGCGGACAACATCTGTGATAGCAAGCGGAGCGGCAAGGCGCCAGGACCCGCCGCCGGCGACCTGGACAGCGGCTTCAGTGGCAGCAGCAGCGGCGCCAGCTACATCGGCAGTCTCCGGCTGAGCAAGACGCAGCACATCAAGTGCGCCCGCCAGACGCCCACGCTCGCGGTGGCGGCCACGCAGAGCTGCCGCTCCTTCCAGCGTGCGGCCACTGTCCACTACGACGAGTCCGTCCTCGTGTCTGGCTCGGGATCGGGATCGGGCTCGGGTGGCAGCTTCCTGTCGCGGGCCTCGTGCGGCCGGAGAATTCTCAGCTGTGCCAGGATACGGGCGGCCGAGGATCCGGGACCCAACCAGCTGGGCGGCAGGGGCAGTGGTGCGGCGGTATCAGGGCCAGGACTTGGACCAGTGGTGGCTGGGCCAGGGCCGGTCCAGGAGTCCAAGGCGCGCAGCTTCTGGAGCCGAAAGGGATGGCGCAAGTTGCCGGGATTCTCCACATCGACGTCGAGTATCAATGACACAGGATTGACGGGTGAGTCACGATGATTTTTTTTTTCAAAAAATGATATTTTTTAAGGATATTAGATATTAATATATAACATTTTTATTTAATAAACCGGTATTTAATATTCACCACACTACCATTATCTACATGGGCTTAGTTACAAAGATGTAGAGAACCAATAACTAGGCAAAGTAATGGAATATCTCACCATCTTAATGTTTCCACAGCTAAACACAATCTTAAACCAAGAGATTATTTACTAATCACTCTCTAAAATCTATAATAACTTGCCTTAATTAGGTTTTCAGTAAAAGCCACCTGTTGGGAAATTGCAGGGCTCTGTGGCGCCACTAGTGCCAAAAAAACGCAACTTTCCCTTCTCTACACGACGTTGTTTCATTTTCAAACGTAAGATGGCGCTTTTCTACTTTATACATCCACCACACGGGGTTCTTGCGAGGGGCTAGTGGCGCCCTGTATTTGCAGAATATCTTCCTCTGCCAGCCGAGTGGTGGCGCTACTTTTGTTTGTTTTTTGGGGGCTTGGAGCACGTTTTCCACTTTTCCACTTTTCCCCATTTTCTTATCGCTCCCCTGGACCGCCCGCCACCCAGCCTATTTTATTCCAGTGGCTTTGCATGCAAAGCGAGCATCAGAAACGCTGAAAACCAAACCCAAAATTCAATTTCCAATTCGGCCCGAGCAGCGATCCATGCTCCGCTGGCTTCACTTTAGTCTCGATTTTTCACCGCATTTTGCCTTTGTGTTGTTGTTGCTTTTATTTTTTTATTTTTATTTTTTTGCCCACTTCGTTGTTGGGCCTGCGCTTCGGGCTCCATTCACGACGTCGATGTGGATGCGGTTTCAGTAGAATCGATCTTGTCGCGGATGCCACATGCTTTTTTTTTTGTGTGTTCGGTTGAGTGGCAGAACGAAAAACGCGGGCTCTCTCAGTGTTTCTTATCACCTGTATTTGAGGCAGGAATTGTTTCCCAAAAAAAAACGGCAATCTTTTGTGGAAGATTTTTGAAGAGAAAAGATCGTTTTTGAGGGGCGGCTACCAAGTGATGGAAAGTTCTGTAATTGTGCTTACTGAGAACCTCAGCCATGGCCTTTCAGTTGATTAAAAAGACCACCCTGGATACTCCCCCCTCGCAGCAGCAGCAGCAGTTGCTGCGACGTCACAGCAACCTGGGTCTGCCGCACCAACAGGCAGCCGGAGTGGTGCTACTAAAATGTAGGTAAAATAACAACAAAAAAATATAAATAAAAAAAATTAAAAATAAAAAAAGGGGTGAAATTCTTATCCCCCCCCTTGAAGCCCCAACTGCCGGCCAGATGAATCATTCCTAGCCGATTCTATAGCCTCCAAATGGCTGGCAGTTTTTGGCTATTTTTGTGCGTAATTCGTGCCCGGAATGAGTCACACTAATCACTAATAGTATGATGTGTAGTTGCTCTTGACAAGAAACTAAAACAAGTGACTAAAATAAAGCCAGAAGGACTATTTTTAAATAATAGAGCTATAAAATGCGGTATTGTTTCTCGAAAAGGTCAAGAATAGGTGGCTATAGCTGGGAATTAATATACAAAGACTGGATGAGTGGATGACTGGATGGGTGGATGAGTGGATGGAGTTCAGGTCGAAGAACCCCCACAGAGGGCAACAGACTATCTTGAAAAAAATAAATAAATAATGAAGGGTGTTTGGGAAATGAAATAAAAATTCCAAAAAAATAAATATTAAATAAAAAATAAACAATGAAATAGTTAAGCCAGATAGTACTTTTCTAGATTCCATTTCAATTCAATTACTTATATATGTATGTATATGGGATGGCGAATAAAAGGCTGGGCCTTATTGCACTTTTATTGTCGTTTATTTGCCGTTATTGTCCGATTGTTGCCTCCTCCTATGGATGGACTCTATGGATGTATCTGTGTCTGCTGGACAGTATCTGCAGCCATGAAGTAGCTTTGGCATTAGCAGCGCGTGTTTGAGTGCCGCCTTAACTAAGCACTCGTTAATCAATGTCGCCGGAGAGTCTCGGTTAATTGCAAAATGCGCCAGAGGCTCGAGACTCTGTTCCCTATTCTTGACATTTTGGAGAGGAGCTTTAAGGGGTTAAGATGTCTTTTAAGGGTTAAGAGCCTTTGGGGTTTTTTCAGTGAAAGTATTTAGCTAAACACACCTCGGCTGGCAGTACAACTCGGCGTATGCGCAACATTAATTAAAATTCAAGCACAAATAGCCAGCAACGCTTGTTGGCCAAAAAAAAAAATACAAAAAATTTGCATAACAAGAAAACAATGTAACCGACAATCGCCAATCTCAACGAATCTGAAATTATAACAAAAAATCCAGACAATGCGCATACGTACTGTTGTACGCAAAACACCACAAAAATAAAAAAATAAAATAAAGAGATAAGGTGACAAACAAAAAAGGTGCCATTTCAGATGCCAATTTTTGATAAAAATTCCAAAAGACAAAAATATTAAAAACAACACTTAGCATTGATTGGAAGTGGCTTCGGGCCCCGGGTTTTTGTCAGTGCATGGATGTGGGTTCTGGTAACTGGCTTCTTGTGGTTTCCTGTTTGGGAAACTAAAGCATTTTGGAGCTTTGCGGCTCGGACTTTAAAACTTCAATTGAAATCTGTTGGCGCTTTTTATTTCCATTCGGGACTTCGGTTTGAGATTTAAGGGGTTACACGCAGTGGGGATACAAAATACAGTTTTATTTTATTCTAAACTATATATATTTTAACTCAATCTGATACATATTTTTGGAGCTACATACACTTGTTTCTATGCTCATTCCATTCCTTTGTTCATTACCTGCATTGACATTTATTGGCTATAGAAGTGGAATTAGAAGATATTTTTACATAACCGACCATTATCATCTAAATTAGTCTCCATAGTTAGATTAGTTTAAATCCTTAGTTTAAATGGCAATTTTTTTATTTTCGGAAGCATTTTGAAACCAAAATGAACATTTTTGACATATTTGAGGAACATGTACGAATATTTTCGAATTGTAACGAGAGAGCTATGTATATATGTATATATGTAGAATATAAAAGAAATACTAAAGAAAAGTGTAAACAATTCCAACTCGATCGGTTCAGTATTTTTTTTTAGTGTAGGCTGGTCATCACCGACTTGAAAAATGACTCGTTTAAGGAAATCAATAATCTGAGCTAGAGGTCGGGTTAGTCTAACTACCATAACTTTGTTAGTTTGGCTCCGAATTACCTACAACTTTAATACAATATTCTTTAGAAGTTAGACTTTTAGAAACAAAGAAAAAATTAAGAAAAAAAGTGGTTAGGCCTCACCTCCCACCTTATGCAAATAATAATAATGGTCTTGAAACAGTGCGAGTTCTAAGGAAACTGAACAAATTTGGGTGTAACTGCATTTAACCCCTTAATCATCGATGTTGCTTATCGATGCCATAAATCGAACTGTTGCTGTTGCTGGAAAGTTTTCAGTTTTGTTTTCTTTCCTTTTTTTTTAAGACATTACTGGCCTTTGTAGGCCATGGCCAGGATGATTAATGGCCGAATATATATTGGACATTATTTAGCTGCTTGCCGCCGAAGTAGATGCTGGCTGTGCTGGCTTCTGCCTGCGTGCTGTCGCCAAGTCTCCCGTTAGATGCCACGCCCCTCCTCCCCTCAGCAACAGCAACAGCAACATCTCCATGCTAACTTGGCTTAGTTCGGCACACGCGGCCAATTATCGCTGTCAATGCCAATTGAAAGCCATAAATTGTTTGTGGCAAGTGGCAGTGCGGCAGTGTGGCAGAGTGGCACAAGGGGCGGTGAATTGAGATCTACATTTGGCCAATTGCTTTTCGGTGTTGACACAATTAAGCCAAGTTTAGAGTGAGAGAAATTAAGGTTAGTAGTTGGTGGGGGGATAGACAGGCCTTCGGAGCATTCTAGAGGCCCTTTGAAGAGCTGCCATCCCCTTCCTCTGGTAGTTGCTCCACTTTGCGGGATGCCTCTTCTGATCACTTCCCTGAGATTACTCCCCCGCGTGCCTAGCATCTTGGTAGTCCCAATTGGCCCGCAGCCAGTCCGCAACATTGCGCATACGCACCGTTGACCCAGCCGCATTACTTTCGCCTCGAAATCTATCGAATTAGAATCCGAAACTGGGCCAAGCCGGTGCCTGGTGCCTGGTGCCTGCTGCCTGGCTGCTTAATTAAGTTTTCATGTTCGACTGTCAGCAACTGGATTGACTTGAAATAGTTTTCTCGAAAAAAATAAGACACGAAATCAAAGTGCGCCATACGCGACAAAAAAGCGTATGGCCAGCACTTTGTGCCACAAAGCGTTTTTGGCACGCATCTGTTTGCTTCTTGCAACAAAAATTGTACAAAACTACGCTCGATGAATGGCTGATGACAGTGGGCTGCTGCTGTTGGCCAACAACAGCAACATGATTTATGTCCAAGAGTCGCCGAGAGCCGCCTTTTTTTTGAGCCGGAAGCAGACGAGCCGGACAGATGGAATAGACTGGCCTGGGACTGGGACTGGGACTGGTCTGGATGACAGACATATGCAGATGGCAGGGATGTACATATGAGGAGCTACTGGTAATTTCTTGCAGTGCAATAGATCCACTGGCCTCTGGAAAGTAACTCAGACAGGCGAGCATTTCCTGCTTATTAGAGGCACGGGTTCTTAGCCAACATTGTTGCAGCATAGCCGATGGGAAATAAGAAGATAGAGTTAATAGCATTAGTTAAGGATCTCAGGCCAAAGGACATGTGGTAAGAACCCAACGCCCCGCGCCCCACAGCTCCACAACCCACACAAGCCAATCATCCACTTAACGCCCCATTGCATAAGAATGGAATTTCCATGTAATTGCCAGCCAGGTGTCATGCCAGCTCTCTGCAATTCGGCCAGTACAGTGCAGCCTTGTGGGGGAGGGTGTACAGCAGCTGGCACTTCCTATCGAAGTCGCACTGTGCGACACTTTTTTGTTGCAAGTTGCGAGTTGCACTTTCGGTTTCGCTGCCCACGCACGCCCGCATTCTCAGACAACCCCGCCCCCTATATATGAAATGGTAAGTTGGGAAACAAATAATGGCCAGCCAGTTGGGCAGTTAGGCTCTTGGCCACAAATGCACTTTTAATGAGAAGCCAGCGCTGAGCAGACACTTCCCTGAACTGGAGTAGTTACCAGTTCTCAGTTCCTGGCCATTTAAAGCCTCCAACTCCAGTGGCTGGTTAGCTGGAACTGTTTCCAGGAAAGTCTATAATTGTCGCCAAAGTTCCAGGGCTTGGGTTCTAAAGGCCCCTATTAGTTTCCCAAACGCGTCACAAGATTGAACCAGAAACTGGCAAACAGAGGTACGGCTAACTTGAAAACAGGTAGCAAGGATCACAAGGACATGCGTACTACACGGGGAGTAGTTACTTTAGAGACAAGGAGGTAGGAGGGACTAGTAGTCTCTAGTAGTTGGCTAGGGACTAGGAGGTAGTCTTGTAGAGCTCTTAGGGATAGGAATCTATGGTTGTAGAGTTTTGCAAGAATTGTTATAGGCTTTAGTATCTTCTTTTAAATATTTGTACCTTGTATCTCTGTTATTTTGTATTCTATTTTTTAAATTATAAGGCTTAAGACCGTTGAGATAGCCTCTTAGTTAGGGCATTACTTCAAAAGCTTTGTAATATTTTTTTTTTAAGCACACGTGGCTGGCGCTTCGTGCTTCTTGCCTTATTTCGCTATTGCCCCAGAAAGTCCTACCCCCCACCCTCCCTCAATGCGCATTCCAGCTGCAAGAACTCTCAGAGTTGAATGTCTTCCGACCCCAAAGTCGAACCATCAGAAATGTATACATCAGCGAATCGCATCGATTTGAATTTGTTTTTGGTTCAATAATCGATTCTCCAGACGGGACGGACGGGGCAGGCTGGCCGGTTAGTGGGCTAGGATCTCAGTTCTCTGACCCTGACAAGGCCCTCTTCTCGAGCACTTCCCTCTTGTCGCGGCCGAGGGCTTGTGTTCTTTTGTTTCTGGACTTTGTTGAAACGCGTCAAAAGCACGCCTGTAACACGATCTCTTAGGTTGTTATAAAGAAAATCCAAAAAAAAATACGAAGGAGTTGGGGGCGTGTCTGGAGCATGTCAGAGGAAGTCTGGCTGAGATGCAGGCAGCTGGGAGTGTGGGAGTATGGGAGGTGTATGATATCCTAGTTGCTGGCGAGATGCTCTCCAAAGTGGGTCACTGGCCTCCCCACGTCAGGTGTCGGCTTCGTTTTGGGGCCATGTGTCAGGTGTGTCGGGGCATACGAAATCGACTTAAGAACCTGAGACAGGCCCACACGATGGAGGCTTAAAGTCACCCAATGGAACAAAGGGTCTTCACCGAAAAAATACCGAAATTACCAAAGATGGCATGAAATGCGATTTGCATTTCCCTTCCCCTTTCCCCTTTCCCCTATTCCCCTTCTGGGAGCTGATGGAGTAGGCCTGTGGGGCTTTTTGGTTTTCATCTTTGAGATCTTTCGGTTTTTGGAGGAGGAACTGCAGCCAACACGAGTGATATACTAGATGGACTTCATCGAGAACAAAGTTCATGCCTTATTCCACGAATGCACGCGCTCGCAAGCAGGACATGTGCCCCGACCCCTAACCTTCTACCCCCTGCCCCTAGCCCTCAGCACTCCACAGTGGCACACACTCATGAAATCGCTTCGCAATAATTGAGAGCACGCGCACCGGATTACACGAAATTATTTTATTGCGAAAAACCGGCAGGATGCAGGATGCAGGATACAGGACACGAGGGTTGCAGCGAGAGAGAGAGTGGGGTTGCAAAGCCAAAAAAAGAAAAGGGTATATTATCTTGTGGTTTGTCGGTTGGTTCCTGGCATTAAATGGCTTGGAAATATGTATGCCACCCCCCCTTAAATATTGATATCAGTTCTGTAAACATTCTAGCATCCCAACTAGCAGATTGGCTCGTAAATAATAATTCCGGGATAGTTGTTTACCTTTCGGCCTTTCAGGCAGGAAATTGTTATTGTTATTATTATGATGGCTGGCTGGATTTCGTGGATTTTTGTGGATTTGAAAAGACTCTAGACTCTACTGTCTAGATGGAAGTGCAAAAAATTGAAAAACAGATACGGGGTTGTCTCTGGCACTGAACATCTGGTGGGAAATGAAGAGCCGACGAGACCTCATCTATAAGAATCTATGGTGGTTCGGATCCATGAGGTTGAAAAAGTTTTCCACAAAAGCCGATCAGTTTTAAGTTTCAATCAGGTAGGTAGGGTAGCGAGTTGAAATTAATTGTCTCCTTTTACCTCTTGACTCTGGTCTCCGGCCGGGCCACACAAGGCGCCTGGCTCGTCTCTTGTCTTGTTTTTCCAAACACGCCCGCACCTTCAGAATCATATAGGTGTGTGTCTTAAAACAACACCAATTGGGGATTTTTTGGGGGAAAATGCCTCGAAAGTACTTAAGAGCAGCTCTCGGCAAAGGGCTCTAGAACAGTTAAGGGTGTGACCAGAGCCATGGTCCAGATTCTTAAGATAATCCCTCCCATCCTCCACTCTAGTTGGCAGGAAACATAGAAGGCTTAGTTGATCGGTCTTTGATCTCCAGTCTCGAGACGGCGATGTTTGCTTTAAATTTGGTTGCCGGTTACAAGTGCATGATCTTGGGCTTCCAAAAAATATATATATGTAAGTACAATGCCTTTTTGCGTTGCTTTTCCATTTTTCCATTTTTCCACCTCGACCTTCTCTTTTGGCTTTCTGGCTTGTATCTCATGGATAGCCTTTGGCCAAGAAAATGTTTTTGTTTTGTTTTCTTGCCAATTTGGCGATTTGAATGCCAGATACTGCTCGCTCGCCAGCTCGCTCGGACATGAACGATGTACACTCATAATTTGTTACTAGTTTTTCCGCCGCAGAGTGAAGATTTATCTGAAATTTTGTCGATATCCCCAGTCCCCAGGCCCCCAGCCAAAGTCACGTTGATAAGTTGTCGTCGCTAGTCCTCTTTTTTAGGCCTTTTTTTGTTGATAGGTAATTTACATAATTACCGCAAGGCGTGTCGGCGAACAATTGTATGTGGCACCTCTACCCCAGCCCACCAAGCTCCTCCCCATCCAGACCCCAGGCCCGCTGATAAGGCCGGCTACGGACCTACTGTGACACAGCTGAAGTACCATTCTGGGGAGCACTAGTCGACTAAACATCACCCTACACTCCTAAAGTCAAGATGAAAGTAAAAGTAAACCAAAGAGATACCTACATACATACATATACCCCAACAATGGGCACACTGAAAACTGCAGCATAACTATGCGGAACTGAACTGGATGCCCGGCGAACAAAGGGCGCTGCAGGGGCGGGGCATTGAACTCTTAGCTGAAAAGTGCAGCCAGCCAGCAGGAAAAATCAAAGACGAACAAGAAAAGAAGAAATCTGAAATGTGCACACCCGTCTGCCGTACTCCGTCCACAGATCTCCAACCTCCATCCACCATCCTCCAAATGCCAAATGCAGTTTGCGGACGAGGTCCCCACTTGGTGCGTGCATGTGTGTATAGATATTCTGCAGAGAAAGAAACCGAGTTCTCTTCCAAGTAAGTCTAGTTAGTTCCTTTGTAAAAATAGAGCTGTGTGACCGTTGCACTGAAGAAACTGGCGAGAGAGTGACCTTATCTGAGATCTGTAGAGCTATTAGTGTGACCCAAGTTGTAGACAATGATGATTCGGCTGTGAGATGTACATCTTCCAAAACTAAGAGTTTTGTTGACAAAGTAGATCAGTGCGGTGTGCTTAGTGTGTTTATTGGGGTGTTGGTCTTTTTCATCTAAGAGTTTCTTGAACCATCCATCTAGAGAAAATGGTTAAGAAGTGGACTTAGTCATAAAAGTAAAGCGACCTAAGTTGAAGAAAATGAATAATATACCATACAAGTATACAAGTTATACACCTTTTAAAACTAAGGATTTTTAAAAATAGAGTAATGTGACCGTCTATTAGAAGAAAAAGGGTGAGTGACCTAGTCCTTTTAGTCCTCTTATCTTAGGTGAAATTGAAAGTAGCTTAAATATTTTTCTCCAGTGCATCTATGCTCCAGTGTGGAAGGGGCCCGCGAGTCCGCGATGTCGCCTGTTTTGCAATAATTATTATTTTTATTCTGCAAGGCGTCTCCGGATTGTTAATCCCTCGCCCAGGAGCTGTCAGCACTTGAATGCGCCGCATTCCGCAGCCGCCCTCCCCCTTTATTTCGGCCTCCTGCCTTGGCCATAGTTCCCATATTGGCCATATTGGTATCGATGGAAATATTTGATTCAAAGTATAAGTATAAGCTCTGCGCCCCGAAGGCTAATTGATGCCTTAGAATGGCCATAATTTGGGCGAATTGTTTACCTTGGCGCCGGCTCCCCATCTCACGTGGTTTGGCCATAAAATCATTTTTCGGATTTTCGCTTTCGGGTTTATTTTTCTTCTCGAAAGTATGGGCTTTTCTTTGTTTTTGTGAGGAAATCTCAACGAAATTGCACGATAAATTGGCAGTATTTCAATTTTATTTACGAGCGGAGGTCTTCACGTTTCCCATGTGTCATTGTTGTGATTCACGCACTTCTTGGAACATCCAACCAATTGTCACCCCATTCGGTTATCACAGCCAGTGGCTCTGGGACCTGCGACCTGCGTCACTCGTACGATTTTGGACCAGAACTCCGGGGGCAAGTAAACTGAGAGAAATACTTGAAGAATCCCATCAAGACTAGATAGGCCAGAGGTACAAGTTCCTGAGAGAAGTGTCTCCTTTTTCAAAGCCTTGTTATCCTTGTTATTGTTGCTCATTTATTGCGTAAAGGAGCAATTTGTGGTTGCTTATTCTACGCTTATTATTCCATTGACATGGCCGGGCATGGCCACAATATTTGTGTTTGGTATTTTTGCATTGTTCGTCCCCTGGTGAGCTGTGGGCTGGTGGACTGGTGGGATGCCTGCCGAGAGCGTGTTTCAAATGAAACACGAGCTTTTAATTGAATTGACTTCTCCAGTTGCTGGGCAGTCCAAGCGACAGGTTCTCAAGTTCGAATTCGGAACACAGCAGACAAGTATCTGTGGGTGGACGGCAGGACTTGTCGGCAGGAAACCGAGCAGACCACCGCCGCCTGGGCTTCCACGTGAATCGAAGAGATGTCTTGTCTTTGCGGCCACGTGCCAGTGACAATTGTGTGGAAAATTTAGCTCCTCCTTTTGGTTTCTCCCCCAAAGCCGCTTGCCATTTAAATGGTCAGGCGTCAACAGGTTAAGTTGGCAGGAGGACGCGGCGAGTTGAAAGTCAAAGTTTGTGGCACAAGACAGTGGCTTAGTGATGAGCTTCGTCCTGACTAGGCTTCCATAAAGCCTTCCTGCAGCCTGTACTCGCCGTTTCATTGGCACTTCCATTTCAAGCATTCACCAGAAATTACCAAAAGATATTGCAACACATTTTGTATCTCTCAGATGCCAGACGGCGCCTGTCCTATATCTTTCCTTTTTTTATTTTGGAGCCCCGGGACTCCCGATTTCGCAAGCACTCTTAATGGTATTTCTGATATTGATCAGATGCTGACCCATTTTGAAAAAATAGAGCACACCTTACGATGGGAATGGTGGGGATTCCCTAGAGTTGTGGGTAGGGGGGTGGGGCAGACATTACATAATCCAGGGATGCAGCAATTAAACGCCAATACTCGGGAGGTGGAGGAGTGGGATTTGTTATCTTAATGAGCAAAGCTACTTAGGCTTAATGGGGGGAAGTATTTGGGTTACAACTCCAGTCCCCCTCTACTAGATATGCATGTGTAGGGCCGGGCCATTGTCTGGATTGGTTTTCATCTTTATTATTATTATGATTACTCTCCACCCCCCTCCAGCTCGGGCATTTGAAGTGGCCCATTAGAATATGAATGGGCCGAAAACGAAAAAAATGTGGAAAAGTGGAGGAGGCACTCATCCCAAATCCCTTCTAGCCCGGCCGCATTATGGATGATTATGTATGGATTTCATTTGTTGGCATTGTCCGGAGGCCAGAGACTAGAACCTGCGGTGGGAAAGGTGTGAAGCAGCGAGGAGGACAATCCCAAGAGGAGTGGGAGTCGCACCGCTAATGAAGGTACTGTGTTCGGGAATTAACACCTACAAGATGCAGAATCAAGCAGCGAGATGAATGGCGGCTGCCGACTAAACTACCGACTAGAATAGTAGTTGGATGCTCTCTACAAGGTCTCTCTTCATACGAGTTCCATTAATGATAATTAAATGAAATTAAAATGCGGCCACATCTGAAAGGGAAACCAGGCTGGGCCACCCCATCGAGGGCGCCAGTTATGGATCTATGGATCTTAATTGAATTAGATCCATCTCGCTATAGCCCCATCCCCCACCCCCCATCCCATCCATGTCGAATGGAATTCGAATTGCATTTCCCCCTTTCCAGAGTGTCTATTTTTTTTCCTTTTAATTTCGTTTTGGATCTTCGCGCTTCTGGCAATTGGTGGTCCGGCGTGTTGTTGTTTTTCTTTTTTTTGTGGGCCGGGGAGGAAAACAAACAAACTCGTCCAGAAAACAACAAATTTCATTAAGCGAGTGGCGGAACAGGAAAAGCAAATCCATTTTCCAGAAGAGAGTTTCTCCAAAACTGAATTTTAAAGAATCTCCAAAATTAAATATAAAATATCATATATTATAATCTCTATAGACTTGTAAGTGTATTTCTTTCAGTGCATTACATTGAATGGCGAGTAATTCCCATCCTCGAGATGCATTTCAAGACTTTTCCGTCGATTCTCGTTTAATTGCATTCGATTTCCTGCTGATGCGATCAGCAAATAATCAATATATTGCTCGGAAATTTTATTTGAAATTCCTCTGCTACGATGATCCAATGCTCTAATCAATTAACGAATATTTTCACTTTCGGTCACGACTTGGAAAGCTACCATTTCCATGCATATTTATAGCACTTTCCATCGCCTATGGCTCGGATTGTAAAAACAAAAGCGATCCGTCCCCGTTAAAAATGCATAAAATATTTAAGAACTTTGCATTCCCAAAAAGTAATAGCCATAACAATGATCTTTCTCTAATTTCGGGGCTTCTATGATAAGAACTCTAGGGATCTGGGCCTGTGTGTGGCGTCGCGAAGTGATCCGGATTCGAGTGGTGACCCCGACGACTTCATTATGCAAATGCAGTTCCAGAGCACTTCAATTATGACAGGGGGAATATACCAACAGAGACTGGGAGATGCTCTAGAATTTGAATCTTGAGGCTCTTACCTCTTAACTCTGACCGCGTCATAGTTTTCATGGGTTTTTAATTAGCGTTCGATCCGAGAGGTGAGGTGCCATGAGGCCCGACATCCACTCTCTATCGGGGCATTAATTGAAAGTTTTATGCGGCCAGTCTAGAAGCATTTTTAATGGCCCACTCGATGGCTGCGTTGAAAGTGAGGAGCAAGACCCGCATGCAGCCTTTGACCGCCGCCCCAAGACACCGACGCGACGTCCATGTGTGGTCCTGTGTAGGGATCTCTACCCCGAGCCCAGAATGCATATTTATGTAGGCTGGCGGGCCATTGATTTGGGTTGACAAGTTGGATGCTTTTTGCTCCTTTCGGAGCCATGACAGTTGATGCGGTTCGGATCATAAATCACAGCCAGCCTGAGAGGAATCTCCTTTCATGTCCGGCCCTGGGCTGTTCTTGGAGGAAAGTAGTGGAAGAATCTCATTCAATCGTTAGTCTGTTATGCTTTTTTTAATTATTTCTGTGACATTATCGGAGCTGTCACGAGTCAGCTGTTTCTTTGGCGAATTTCTAGTCATAATCTCCAGTGCCATCTGCAGCTCCTTTCAGCTCAACAAGTCCTAGTTTTTCTTAGTCATTTTGTTGTTTACCTGAAAAGCTCCATTGCCAAGGATATGGAGGTCCTTAACACGCGCTCTGCCCTCTGTGTCACTCTCCGGGATATGACGCATTTCGAGTGTTGTCCTCGGGGGTGAGTCCTGTCTTTGGATTGTTTTCGTTTTGATTTATCTCCTCCACGGCGGTTAGCCAGAAAAGGGTTGTAATTCCCCCATTCCCCTAGGGAGGGCTAGTGTCCTTTTACGCATTTTCACACGCTCTAAGGAGCGCCGCTCCATGATTTTCCCCTGTGCCCCGGCCTCCATTGAGAAATGACTTGTTAATTTTTCTAATTACAAAATCATTTTCCTTCGTCGTCGTGGAAAGCAGTGGAGTGGCTTCTACCTGAGGTCCTCTACGCCCCTGGGCCCGCAGTCGGTTCTTCCTCTTTGAAGAAGGTGACGGGGGAACAGAGGTGTAGAGGTGGGGAGGCGAAACCTGTTTGATTTGTCTCTTAATTTCTTCCACCAGCCGAAAATTTCGATGCGCCTGTGGCGTCTGTACACTGAGAGGAAAACTCGATCTTCCATATTTTTTTGAATATTTTTTTAATAAATATTCCAAAAGCCTCGCTTTTGCCTCGCCTCGCTGTTTCTGACGGGGGTTGGCTATCAGCGCCAGTTCATCAGCTTGTGAGCCTGTCATCTGCTACCCTGCAACGGCCCAGAAGAGTATCTTAAAGATACATCATTATTACAATTCAAGCTATGGCTCTCATAAATTAAAATATGAAGGATTTGAGTTGAAGGGTATCCCTTTGTTCGTAACTCTGGATGTCTCTTGTTTTCAAATTATTTATATGCGTATAGTAATAAAAAACAAAAACAAAAAATACAAAACGAAAAAAAGGAAAGAAAGGAAAACCACACAACAACAAAGAGCATTGAGAACAAAAAGAAAAAGAAAAACATAAAAAAGCAGGCAATGGATGATGTTCTTACCTGTTCCCGAGTTCTCTTTCTTTTTTTTTTTTTTATTTTTTATCATAATCACATCACTTGTGAACTGAGGCTGTCGCTCCGTTTTTTATTTACATATGTATGTACATACATATGTATGTATGTATATTCATTCCAAACGTCTGCAATACATAAACTAGCGGGGTTTCGGGCTGATTTGTCAACAAAACTATTGGATATTTTTGGAGGATAACTTATATTTCAAACATAAACATTGCGACTGTTCCAGTTGGGATAAATATGGAATTCCTGGTATTCCACTGGTACTTGTATCTCTCAGATACGACCAGCCCTAGTACCTCTGTGTGTGTGTGTGCGTAGCATTTCAGCTTGGCTTGAACTCAACTGCTTCTGTCTGGGTTGGCAATCATAATTATCTTTAATTTGAACAACCGAGAGGTAAAAGGTGGAAATGCTGGAGATCCAAACTCCGACTCCCGGCCAGACACAGTGGAGAGAACTAAAAGCGAAATTACATGAATGAACGCGTCACGTGTAGATACAGATACAAATTTGTATCTCCAAGTATGTAAGTGTGTGTGTGCGGATGGATGGAGTATCTCGTATCTTGTGGATTTCGTATGTTACCTGTCACTTCTTCCAGCAGCAGGTGAATATCTGTTCTGGCAGCAGAAGCACTTGCTAAATACACATATTTGCCTCACCCCCCACCCCACCTTCTCAACCCGGGACATGGATCTGTTGAATGCAGGTGCATTCATTTGCAGACCAACTGAAAGCTCTAATCATGTTATCACTAAACAAACATGCGTCATACGCCCCGTGGACCCGAAAGCAGTTTCTGGTTGTTTGCTCCTGGCCCTCTTAGAACAATACTGCCAACAATTTGGGGCATGTAGGCTTGAGTTTAGAATTTCATTCAATTATCCGTTAAATCGAATGAAAGACAAAGTTTTGTGGCAAAGGGCGGCGAGTGCCATCTAATGGTGGGCGCTCAGAAAGCCCAAACAGCTGGCCCCTTCAACGGCTTTTTTGGCAAACATGCGCAGAGCATAAACGGAAGTTAAGATGATGCCTTGTTCATTCCCAGCACTGAAAGAAATTCACAGTTGTTTGTAATTAAAGAGCGTCAAGCTTCGAAAATTATCATTGGGAGGGAGGCACTATTTTTGCACTGCGACTGTTGGCAACTGTTGCATTCCCCAAAACACCGTCAGTGCACCTGATTTTTCGTACTTTTCTAGTCCCCACCTCCCCCCACTCACTCTCTCTCTCTCTCTTTGCATTACTTTTTTCTCTTTATTTTTTTCTTACTGTTTATTTATACGGGGCCGCAAATTCATTGGAAAATAAGAACAGGAACAATGAAGAGCGGGAGTGGCGACTGCCGACGGGGGACTGGGGACAGCAATTCAAGTGCAGCGGCGACAGTTCAGCAAAGAAAACAAAGCCAAAATAGATGGCGGAGGAGTAGGAGTAGGCTGTACGAAGCGGACATGGCGAACATGGAGGATAAGCGAAAACAGAAGAAGAAACACACAACAGATGCAGCAATTTCCGGTGCTATTGTTCTCAATCAGCTAACGCCATCTACGCTCCGTCATCGCTCCCTCTCGTTCTGGCTCTCGTTGTATGCATGTCTCTTTCTCGTGCAACGGTTGCGTCTGCGCGTTTCAATCAAAACGAATTAAATTTGATCAAATAATTGGAATAAATATTCCAGCCACCTGCCCTCCCTGGCCAGCAAAACATTTCATTCATAGAGTGCCCAAAAAAAATGCTCAAGATTTCCGAATTAATCGAGGCAGAGCTTCCCCATTTTGATTATTTATTGTTTGTTTAATTCTTTGTTTATTCCCTGGCCACCGCCTGGCCGTCGTAATTAAAGAATCAATTGAAAAGTGCGCAAAATATTGCACATTATTCGTGCCAATTGCAGGCAGCACGAATTTATGGGCGCCCACTGTAGGCGCTGAGAATGGTGGTGCGAGTATGGCGGCAAGACACCGTTGTTCTGTTGCTCTGGCTCTCTTGGCTGGCACTGAGAAAAAATTCAGCCACAAATAATATTTTTTATTAAATTTTATTAAAAATTTCTCTTTAAACTAAATGGAAAATAAATAAAATTAAACACAAAAAATAATTAAGTTCAATAAAGTATTATTCATATAATTAAGATTTAAATAGATTTTTGTCTAATCACTCAGTTTAAAAATAAACTACTCTCTGTAGTAGTTATCCAATTGCTAGAGATATCCAATTGTTTTCTCTGTACAACAGCATGGCGTGAGAGCGGAGAGCGGAGAGCGGAGAGCAGAGAGCTGTTATTAGCCGGGAGAGTAATGGCCGACGAGCGAAAGAGCAGCCAGTGGAGCCCAACTGGGGTTCGCAGCACTGTAGCTACGGGCCGCTGTGTCAATTCAAAATTCGAACTCGGACGGGCGAGATGTGTCGAATCGAGTCGCGCGTGCTTTTTGAATCGTTTTCGATGAGATTGAGATTGAGATAAATGAAACTGCAAGCTATCGTGCAACTGCATTTTGTGCATTTCACTGAGGCGTTAATAAGTCTATTTCGAGGTGGTTGCGACTACAACTACAACTGCGGATGGTTTATGTTTTGTTTTGCGAACAACAAAATTCACGGAGAAGCGTGAATCGCGAGTGTTCTGACCAAATTTTGTTTTTTTGTGGCAAGCAACAAGTGCGAACCAAGAATTTTAGCCATTTTCCGAGTGCGTGCCAAAGGGAATTCGAATCTGAATTCGTTAAACAAGTTCAAGCAAAAAATTTGAGAAGCGGCTTGAAACGTGCTTCAAATTATTATTGTTTTTTTTTCGGTTTATGTATTTATTTTCATAAATATATATATTTTTTTACGTATTCCCCCCTCCGCCCCCTGCAACAAAAACAACTACAATTGCTGTCATAGCATCGAGAATTAAAGGAAAGGCATAACAAAGTGCAGTGACTTGGAAACGATCTACGGCCAGAATTGCATATATAGAATAGAAAAAACAAAAAAAACTAAAGAGAAAATAAAAAGAAAGAACAAAAGGTGAATCGAGAGTCAGAGAAACAAGAACAACTAACTACTCATCATCATCATTATCGTCATCATCATCATCGGCACTAAAAAGGTAAAAACACAAATCGAGAAAGAGCCAAATTAGAGAGTGAGTGAGAGGAAGTGCAATGCTGTCTGAGATTAGGATCTGAGTTGAAAGATCGAACTGTGTGACGAATTCCTACCTGTGTGAGAGAGTGTGAGTGTGTTTTTTTTTGCGAGTACATAGTACATAGTACTCGTACCATATCTGTGTATATATGTATATACTTTTCTCGCTGTGTAGACGAGCAATTAAACCTGCCTGATTTCCATTATTGCCTTTTCTTCCTCTTGTTCTTCGTATTGATAATTGCTGGACTCCTTTGGCTCCCGGCTTTATCGCCCCATTCGCTCCCTCCTACCCCTGATTTACGATCGAGCCAGAGCGAGACAAAGAGTGGAGCTTCCCCGTACTCTTGAGCCCTTTCTTCGGCTCCTCGACGCTCTTGGCTTCGTCCCCCCTTATTTATTGTTGTAATTTTTCCGTTCGGGCCTCGAAAAACGCCCGAAATTCAAGTTGCATATTTAAAAAGTCCAACACGCAGTTGCATTTCAATTTTTTCCAGGAACCTATTCTCGAAAGAAGGAAGGAAAGAAGAGGGAAAGAAGGAAAGAGTGGCAAGTGCCCTTTGGAATCAGAAATAAATCCCCCCGATGGGGTCCAAGCATGCAGGGCTGTTAGGGCACTCTTTTTTTTTACATAAAATATTAAGCCCCAATGTGCAACGCATCCCAAGACCTGCAATTGATCTGCTCCACCCCCCCTTTGCTCCTCCTCCTTCCTGCAAGTACAGTGGTCTCAAGTATCTAACAGATACCAGCCATCTAGATGCAAATGAATTTAAGAGTGGAATTATTATCAAGGTGGTGGCCATTTTACCGGCCATCACTGTACTGGAATCTGCTTGGGGCAACCCAATCCGAGTCTAAGAATTGCAATTCGATTCCCTGGAAGGTTAGGGTTTCTCCTCAGCCTCTGGCCTGGTGGCAGGCTTTAATCAAATTAAACGGCAGGAAACGTGCAGTTAAACGCCCGCTGTTTCACCGACCGGAGCGATTCCTTAACCCACTGAGAGCCTCTCCTTCTTCAAAGGAAAGAACCCCCGGCTGTGTCTCCGCCCATGCCACGATTTCGATTCCGATTCCGATTCAGATTCAGAATCAGATTCCGAGGAATATGCTCAATATGTCGCACGTTTGCCACACATGTTTGGCATTTGTTGTCGAACCGAAAACGACGCATCTACATACAGCAGATACATAGATACACAGATAGAGGGCGAGATACGTAAACAGGAAGAATACGTAATGTGTGTGTGTTTACACAGGGCAGTGAGGTGAAAACAAAAAAAGGAACTAAACTCAAAGAGTAGAGGCAAAGACGTCGCTGACGTTTGACAAGGCTCGACAACAAATTGAGTTATTTAAAAAAAAGATACAGAACGACCCGACAGATACTCAGTGGGCCACCTCGGATACACCTCTCTGTCTCTCTCTCTGTGGCTTCTTCAGATGACAAATTAAAAATGTCAGTAGTAATGAGGTTAGATCGAGTCTATTTTTGGGCCATTTGGGGCACGGTATCTTGAAGTTCTCGTTACACAACCTAAGCCAGCCGATGCCCATATAACCCTATCTGGTACAAGGTATATACTGCTAGAATCATTGAGGAAATTGGGCGCAACAAACAGAAATAGAAAATCGAATACCGAAAACCAAAACAAAGTTCGTGTTGCGTCATCGGTTTGTCACCAAAAACAAAAAAAATAAAAAATTGTTGAAAGTAATTGAAAGACATCCCACTCCCAGGAGAGAAAGTGAATATTCAGAGCACAGGTTCGAAACAGATGACTTTAAAGGTCTTAGACTCGAGAGTCCAGACTTTGGAACTAAAGACGTCCTAGACGTCCTACTTCCCCCACTCCCCAGCCTTTGCTTTGATTAATTTCTTTTTTTCTTTGGTCTATTTTTTAATGCTGCATCCATTTTCCCCTCGGTGGTGGCTTCCTTTTGACAATTTTCCACTTGGAGGGGGAAAACAGCATGCACGTGGTGGGGCTTGTTTGCTTTAACCCGATTGTTGGGGTTTCGATTTCAGTTGCGTGAAGAAATGCATTAACTGGAGCTGCTTTTTGGGCGAAAGGCATCGGGCATCGGGCTAATTGAAATTCACAATTCCGATGAAAGTTTTCTATTTTTTTTTGGTTTTCCCGGGAAACGGCTTCAAACCGAGGCAGTTGCAGTGGCAGCTCTCCATCTCAATTAGGGAAATTTTGGCCAAATTAAAGAACTTACTTCCAATGTTATATACATATTTAATTTAATTAAGGTATATTTGCGATATTTATCGATATTTCTATCAAAGAATCACGAGTTAAGACTTTGGAATGAGTTGGTTTACTTTGAAAGATATAGAGAACAGATATATATACCAAAATAGTAACAATTTGTATGTATATATATACCAAATTATATTAAAGTTACCAAAATAGGTAACAGAGATTGGGGTTTCCATTAGCCCCGCAGATGCCTTCTCCTCGAAATATAAACTTAAATTTAACTTCATTATCAATTTTGAATTTAAATTTAAATAATCATAGATTAGGACTCTTCTTTTATCTCTATTTTTATTTTAACATATTAAATCTAGTATTAAATACTAAAGTTAATGTCAGTAAGGCTCTAGATACTAAGTCCTTCTGCCTACATCTAGTATATTTACATAAATATATAATTTTCCATATTTAATTTCAATATTTAATATTTTCAATTAAATATATTATATTATATATTTTATTATATTTTATTCACTCTTCACTCTTTGCATTTCACATTTAATTTCCATACAATATTTATTTAATATATACATAACATAACCCACACTTATTTCAAACCATTCAAAAATACTTAAAAATGTTAACCAAATATAGCTATTTCTTTTTTTCTTTTAATCATTCACAATGGCCATCGGAAGGGCAGACTTTGAAAGCCGATAATTATAAAATTTATATCCGAAATTTATTTATTTCCGCCATCTATGGAAATTACCTAAACGACGTTTTGAGAGTTGATCTATTGTGAATAATTCTCTACTAGAATCTCTACTAATCACTTAGTACAATTGATTATAAAGTTTGAGGTTAGGGTTGGGGTTGGGGTTTAGTTTGGAATCCTTTTGGGAAAACTTTTTTCGTTAATCCGCTTAAGGAACTTCAGAAACATATTGTGCTGTAGAGACACACACACACACACACACACATAAGTTGTGGGGATTGCCGGCTTATGTGGCACGCGCAACTTCCTCGCCCCCAACAAGTGCAGTTCAAGTGGAAAGCTTGCCATTCATTCAGAATTTTGATTATTTTCAATTAAGGGAATTGGCAGGACAAGGGTTAAGGTGGTGGGCTTGGAGAGTGACCTTCAGGGGTGGTCAGCCGAAGAAGGTTACCATTCCACCACCCACTATTTCGATGAGCGTGTAGCTTAATTGAAAAAAAAACACTCTATGCGGGTGGATGCCCTCCTCTTATTGTCTTTAGTACTAATTTAGCTCCATTTGATTTTATTATTGTCTTTGGTAGATGGCCACGCCCACATGGCGACCACTTGAGCCCATTAAGAAGTTCCTCCCTCCCCCGGGGGCATATTTTTGAGCGAAAGCTGCGGGTCCAGCTGGAAGAAGCTTGTTCCCCTCGGGGCAGTCGGGTTCCTGGCAATTGCCTGACAATTATTTCCACTCTTTAGAGCCAGCCCCCCCGCCACCTAAAGATGGCCGATAAAAAGTTCTCAGGAAAACTTGAATTTAATGTCATTTGGCCGATAAATCTTTGGCTCAAATCGACAACAAAAATTGGCCAACAAATTGTAATTTACGATGGAAGATGACGCTGATGATGATGGAGATGGAGCTGGAGGATGGAAGCTGGCTGGAAGATGTGGGGAAAGGGCAATTCCCACGTTCAATTGTTTGAGTTTGGTGGGTGGATGGGCAGGGGTGGCAAGGGTCAGGACTGTGCCTGTATTAGAATCCAAAAGGAAGCCTGTTGAGTTGTCGGGGGGTCCAGGTCGTAAATCAAGCCAACACATGGTGACAATCCCCAGGCGGAGAATATCTTGTGTGTCGGTATTGTGGGAATAACAATCGTTTCCTATTTTCCGGCTTTTAAGCTTTTGGCCAAAAAGGCAAGTAGAGAGAGAGATAGAGAGAGAGAGAGAGAAAAGATAATAAAATATTTAGTAACTTTTCAAGTTAAAAACAGGCTCATTAAAGTTTAATTAACTCGCCGCTTAATATTTAATTCAAGCTCCAATCCGAGTCATAGCCAAGGGAGGGCCTCTTGGGTCTCGGGTTCAAGATGAACTCTTGACCCCACCAGCTGTTGCTCTAATGCCCGAAATGTTTGCATGTTTTTCGCATAAAAAGCATAAGATGAAAAAAAGGCGAATTATAAAAAACAATTGCTGAGTGGCGGTCTACACTGAGAGAAAATATGGCCTAGACTCGAAGCCACAGATGCTAATCTCATTTTTACGACAGTTTCTGCTACGTGATTTTGCATTAAAGTGGGGGTCTCAAAGGTGAGTGGCTGAAGGGGGTATAGCCACTGAGCTTTTGGCTTAAAGTCACTTGGTCGATGGGTTAATGGTGGCCGGCAACAACATGAAAATTATCTGTCAACAATGGGTTAAGTGCATTACCAGTCGAGACATAAATTTTTAGGTTTTTTTTGGGAAACTACAGCCCGGTTCACACGAATAGTGCCAGTGCCATAAATCTTTTCAATTATAAGATATGATGGAATCTGTATCTGTATCTTTCCCTTTCGCTTTCCGCGTATGGGGGGCGGTGGGGGATCATCATCCATCATGTGACGGCGCAGGCGCAAATGTTGCAGACTCTCCAAAAATATAACCGGAGAACCCCAGCCAGTGACTATGTAGTGGCAGTATCGAGTTCGCTGCCAATTAGGCCTGGTAGGCCATGATTCTGGTATGTTGGTAACCTGTTACCAACTGGGCACCGCCCGGGAGGGGGGAGGAGCCATTAATTACGCCGCCCAACAACCCAGTGGGGGTGGAGGCCCCCAAATGCTAATGATGAGGCAAATGGAGTGGGCTAATAGGTTGCCAGGCAACCCGCCACCCCCACTGCGGCTTCTCGGGAAATGTGTGTCAAAGGCAAGTGGGCGGGCAAGTGGGTGGGGCTACTGGGATTCCTGGCATTCCTTGGCCCAGGACCTCAAATTTCATCATTTCCAGGGGCTTGGAATTCCTCAAAATAAGATCCAAGCCTCTCTTGGATTTCCTTCTAATTGGCTGCCAAATGGACTGGACGGTAATCGGGTGCCACGCCCCTTGAAGGGAGTCTTTTTTATATAAGTGTAGACCTCCCCAAACAGCCCCGTTTCCCCCCAGCTCTGCTTATCGGTTGTCACTGTGGGGCGATTTCCGAAATAAAACTTTTCAATCAATATTTAATACCAAATCGCCTTTATTTTTATTGATTTATACGATTTTGGGTGGCCTTGGGGGCAAACAGAGGCCAACCCAACAAGCCCTGTTCCTATCACTCGCCCGGTCTGCAAGTGCCCTTGAACTTTGCTTGAGGTTGGGCTTGGGGTTGAGTTTGGGGGCTAGGGGCCTGAGATCTTGGGCTCTGCTGTAATTCGAAAATAATTATGAGGGCTATCAAGCCCAAAGTCTGGTCTTGTTTAGACCGAGATTTGCATAATATCGGTAAAGATTTGGCCCCCAGCCTCAAGACCCACTAAACGGCCATAAAGATACGACATAGATACATAGATACTCTGCCAAATCGTAGTTATGCCTAGCAACCCTGCCTATCATCTGCCTAGCAGGGGAGTGGGAGTGGGATATCGAGAGTGGAAAGCGGGAAAAATCGAGGGGAAAATCCATACAATAGAACCGAGCTCTGTAAACAAACACAGAGAGAGGGGGAGAGGGGAAGCTATCTGGAAGCGGGACAAGCGGGCATATGTCCCCGCTCCGATATCATTTATCAAAGTAATGTCTCGGGGAAGCGAGACCTCCGACACGCATCAACGGCAATAAAAACAACAATGAGAACAATCGGAAATGCGAACTGGGAGAGGGGGAGGGGTAGAGCATACACTCACACACACACACACACTCTCCTCCAAAACAGCTGCAGATAAAATAATAAATATCCTAAAGATACACTCGACAGATACTCTCCTTGCAAGACTATGTAGTAGTTTTTGGTATATACTGTATATCTTGTGGTATTTATAACAGTACTTTATGGTTTAGTATTTAATTTATTATTAGTACTACCTGTTTTTCTCACTGTACTCCCTTTTGTGCCTTAAATAGTGGCCAGATACTCTTCTTTCTGTATATTGTATGGTATATGTATACTAAATTTCATTGCAATATTTCCGTTTATTGTTTACTATATTATTGGCATTATCTATTTATCTCACTGTACTCTCCGACATCTTCGAATGCATTATTTTTAGTATATTACACAGTATATATTCAAGTGAATTTCAGTATTTTAGCTTGAAAGTTAGTATATTAAAAGTGCTACCTATTGTTATACCCTTTCAGAGGGTAATACAGTTAGAGAAATATACTAAAATACCTCAAGACCTTGTTCTCCCAACTAGTAGACATTCTATTTTGGCAAGAACTTTAGTTAAGTATTTATTGTATTATCATAAGTACTTGTTTTTCTTGTTTTTCTATTTTAAGGAATATACCAAACAGTATATGGAGTATTTTATAGTATATTATAGTATATCTGTTTAGTATTTATTGTAATATAAGTAGGTCCCTATTTTCCTCACTGTACACCTTCCCTTGTTTATTGAATTCCTCACGCAACCTGTCAAATGTGCGCTTCTCGCCTGTCAGATACAGATACTTAATCTAAATTTTATTATTGACAGGACTTTTTGCTCAGTGCCAGGGCGCTGGGGAGGGGATGGGTGGGGGGGGAGGGGTTGCACGGTTGGGAACTTGCAGCTGCCTGGTGTGGCTTCTAATTGGAACTAGTTGCGCAGAGCGTTGCCATTCCCGTTGCGTTTTGATGCAAATACTTTGCCAAAGGAATGGTAACCCCCCTGCTACCACCCCCTCTGACTATCGCCCACCCCCTCCCTTGAGCTGGTAATGGCTTTGTAATGATTCCCGATAAGAGGCCCCAGAAACACAGAACACAGTTGTTCATTATCAATGCCAAAGCGCGACAACATAAACAACACCAGTTGTGGAAGAAAGACAGATTGAGAGATAGTGGTGAGGGAGGAGGGAGGAGGGGGAAGAAAGTGCAGCGAAGAAAGCAAATTAAAGTCACGGACACACAATGTGGCAGCAACTCGTCTTTACTGCAAACTGTGTGCAGCTGTTGCTTGGAGCTTCCCCCCTCCCCGATTCCAAATAATTCTAAAAATAAAATTCATCTCTCGGGAAAGGGGTTTTTGGTTTTGGGTTTTTAGAAAACTGTCTAGTGAGTAACCCCCCTAGATCTCGACAGCCCCAAGTGTGAGCTACGATAGTGGGCTGTGATGGACTCTGCCCGCTCGCCATTAATTACTGGCCGGCTCGCACTTTAATTGACAATTGTACGCTGATTGCTGATAGAAGTGCCCCCTCCGAGTTGCTTCTAAAGTCTGTCAGTCTGCCAGTCTGTCAGTCTCTCAGTCGGCTACTGATTCCAATGTTCCATTGCGAGAGTCTCGCTTTTGTCTTCCACTTGGGTGGCACTTCCTCTCTCTTTTAATTTTTTTATTAAAATTCTCATCATACTCCCCGGCAGTGCACTCCCTGACTGGCAGGATGAAGGAACAACAGGCCGGGGACTAATTGACGATCTGGGATGGGAATTGGCTGGCGAGTTGAACCAGTTAACCCCTCCAGGGGCCAGCTGCCAGGAGGGATGTGAAAGGTTACAAGATCCAAGATACATTCCCAAGTATCTCCATCTGTGGAGGAGGCCTAACTGAAACTGCCGGGGTCTGGTTGGAGCATAAACCCCAAAATCCAAAAACCCAGGCCCCTGGGAGGAGGTGCCGGCCATCCATAAGAACGCCGATAAATGTCACTGCCAACTTGGTAACTGATAGTTGCGATAGTTTTTCGTTTTATTCCCGGCAGACTTTGTTGCCGAATTTCACTTTTATTTCCTTCCCTGCGTGGGAAATGGGTAACTTTGAGAGACTGTTTACGTTCTTGAGGTCTAAAGGAGGTATCTCTTTTATGGCCGCACTCTCGTTTACTGACTTTGGAGGTAGTTCCTAGTTATTTTGGTTATTGATTTGTAATTTGGTCTCTCTTGGCCATTTGCATTTCTATTTCGGCCCTTTTCACTTTCATTTGGCGCCCAGCTATTAACTTGGCTCTGTTGCTTTCGCCTTCTTTCGCCGAGTGCCACGCCCCCCCACCCAACGAAAAGCCACTTGTTGCGCTTTTACTTTTACCCCAAAAATGCCCCAAGCTTGTTGTTAGTATCTGTAGCTTGCATCCAAGTGTCTTGTACTCTAGTATCTTTAAGTATCTGAGTATCTTGTATCTTGTTGCGAATAATTTTGTTTCTTCTTCGCTTCTTCTTGCAGGTGAGTAAGCTTCTGGCCATTCCATTCAATCACTTGGCCAATCTTGATTCAGATCTTGTGGTAAGTGGTAAGTGGGCTAACGGTGCTGGCATGCTGGCATTCTGGCAGAGTTCCTTCTCGGGGAGTGACTCATGGCAGGAGAGAGAGAGAGAGGAAGAGAGAGAACAAGCCCCAGCTATACTCATCTCTGGGATGACTAACTGCCAGGCATGTGTGGCAGACAGTGGAGGTTAAGAAAATAGGACTTTTCTTCTTAGTAAAAAATATCATTCAACTTGCTAGAAACACTTCATAAGAGATACTCTCCATAAGGTGTATCTGGCAGATATTTTTAAAATTATTTCAAGACCAACCATCCCTATTATCTTGCTCTCCTGCTGCTTTTGGCCAGAACTTGGCATGAACTTGGCAAAGATGGATATAGAAATGTATATCTCACGGATGCCCAGATACTCGCCCGCTGACTCATCCGCTAGTAGTGCTTGGAAGCAGTGCCGCTCAAGGGACTGACTGACTGACTGACCTCTCACTCCCACTTTTAATTGAAAAGCAT
Organism: Drosophila pseudoananassae pseudoananassae; assembly: GCA_018153035.1. Classification (NCBI taxonomy): domain Eukaryota; kingdom Metazoa; phylum Arthropoda; class Insecta; order Diptera; family Drosophilidae; genus Drosophila; species Drosophila pseudoananassae. The sequence continues at coordinate 357,360 of JAECXR010000023.1, read as the reverse complement.
TATGGCTGGTAGGGAGGCACTACCTTGTGACCCCACCCGGGTCACCAATTGGCTTTCACTTTTATCGGCCGCGGGCACTGGGAGTTGGGTAATTCCGGGGTCACTCACCTCCGGCCCTCTGCCGTCGATCTTATCACTCGGCCAGTGGTTCGATGGCCTCCCTAGAAACGAATTCATAATTTGTGAAAGATGCGAACCACAGTGGTGCGATACCCGGTACTTCTTCAGGAGATTTCCTTTCGAAGGAGCCCCTGCCCAGCCTCTCACTTTTTAATTACAATAATTAAGAGAATCCCCCCCTCTCCTCCTATCCCCTCTGATAATTATCCAGTTGGCACCACCACCACCACCACTGGGAGGTGACTCGGTGGTGCGTCAGCGGCATTGCCGTCAGATGTCGACGGTTTCTTGAACTCGAACGGATGTCATCTTGCGCCTCGTTCTCTGCTCGTCAAAGTTAATTTGGCATTCGAGGTGGGGGAGGGGGGAAGAGAAGGAGCAACCCACCCACCCACTCAACACACACCACCCCCCCCCCAAAAAATAATACAAAATTAAATATCATTTAATGCCAAAGCCAAAGAAAAATGTACAAGTGTTGTTGCCTTGAACCTTAAAGCCAAAAACAAAAACAAATGAGTCTGTTGGCAGCTGGTCACCCCCTAGCCCCCTGAAACCCCCCTAGACTGGCCTTCGCTTCCCTCGAAATCCGGAAGTTTTGCCAAAAAATGTTGGCCATTTCATAGCTGCCTGAATATCCAAGTTTGTTGTGTTTATATTTGATTGTTTATGGCAGCGGCTACCCCCCCTATTTGAGGCACTGGGCCGCGTAATGGAAATGCTTCTCAAAATAAATAAATTCATATCATTCAGGGGGGGTGATAATTGTTCTGAAGTGAGAGCCAGCCACGCCAAGAACTGTAATTTGTGGTGCTTGGCATCCATCTATGATTAAAGTCAGAGCTGTATCTGCAGCTGTATCTGTATCTCTGGTTGAGTCTCTCTATATATACATACATACACATATATGTTAATTTGTTTGCCTCGCTAGCTGCCTTTGTTTTTGTCATAAAATTTCATAAGTTATTGCACAATTAACCTTGAAGCCTCCTCTTCTGGTGTTCTGGTTCCCTTTTAAAGTTTTCTGATCTTGAGAACCTCTGCGTTGGTCTTTTATATATATATATACATATATATATATATTTTTTTTTTGTGTTTCCCCCAGACATCGGCCGATAACCCGATCACCCGACACTCGACTTTATGACAGTTTGCGAGTCATTTAAAGCGTATTAAGTTCTTGCCTCTTTGTGGTTAGTGGCCCGTTCTTGGGAACCGAATACCGAGTGAAGGACTAATGTCCATCTCGTCTTCTAATGACCCCCTCCCCTTTAGATCATTGACTTTACGGAAGTGACACGCAGTTGAGCTTATCTTGTGGCCTGGCTTTCATTTTCTTAACTAAAAAGCAGTGAATTATCTCGACTTTTGATTTATTTTTGGGACCTTAAGGGGGGACATCTGAGTAACAGGCCAAAAAAAAGAGGTTTTTCTCGAATTTTTTTTGGCCAAATCAAAACAGCTAATCGAAAATTTGTAAATGGGGTTTTATTATATTATATTTAAACTACACAATAAAATTTTTTTTAATAAATCGAAAACAAAATGGCGGCCCTGCAGCCCTTATTCGTAGGCCCTATTTTTTTAAAGGGGGTCCATGGCCGAACACCTAACGTCCTTAATTTTTGATCTAGAACAAAAAATCAAGTTTGGTTAGTTTCTTTATCTCAACGGCTATCGACACACGTAGGATTTTTTCGATATATTGATTTTTTCCAAAATGGCAAGTGATTGAACAAAATTTTCAATTTTCACTAACAAAAAACGTCACAAAATTGTTGATAAAAAAAAAAAAGTAAAATAAAATAAAAAAAATCCTACGTGTGTCGATAGACATAGGTATTCTGAGTATATTGTCAAAATTTTAGATCGATAGGTTAAGAGTTGTTCGAGTTAGGTGTTCGGCCAACTCAAAAAAAGTGGTTTCGAGAAAAACGCGTTTAAAGTTTTAAGTACTGTGGGATATACCTGTGAGGCATCGCCGCAGAATGAAAAATTTCGACACTTAGACACTTTTGCCGGACTCTATCTTTTGATATGTCATTTTTAAGACCCTAAAGAATTTTTTAAGCGAAAAAAAAAAATTTCGATTTTTTCAAAATTCTACTCAGATGTCCCCCCTTAAGTCGGGCCTTAATTAGAGCGACTAACTATGGGGAAACTTTCCTCTTTCCCACCAAAGCCCTGATGATTGATCGACTTTCTTGTGGCCTGACCTGAAAACGAACGAAATAATTTCCAATAATTGCAACAGTCGGACTAATGAGGCAAGTGTGTTGGAAATATGTGGCCACTATATGTATTATACGCTTGGCTAGTTTCCAGAACAGAGTCCTTTGGAGCGAAGTTCCGCTCCACGCCTCTCAAATGCAAAACACTCCCTCCCGTTCGAGCTGTTTCCTCAATAAAAGAGCTGCACCTAACACTCCACAACCTGCCCCAAAAAAAATCCACTGAAAATAATACAAAGGCTGAACATTCAAATTACGAAACAAAATCACAAATGTAATGGCATTCGGTTGCGAAAAGTCATAACAATAATCAACGGTTGTATTTTTGGCAATTAAATGCCGAGCCCAGCCCCCGCGAAGCTTCGTTTGAAGTTTCCAATCAACTTCTGTGGGGAGTCAGGTGCAAAGATCGGCAGAAAAGGTGAAATAATTGGGAGGGACTTGAACTTGAATGGATGGCTGGGACCCCCCCTCGTTCAATTATCGGCGGATAAACAAATCTCAAGCTTCGTTTTGTGTTAACCCGTCGAGTGGGTGGACGACGAACAAGACCCAGAAGTAGCTACATCATCATCGGAGCCGAAGGGCAAACTTGCTATAAAAGTCACGTCCTTGACTCAAATAAGTTGGCAGCTCTCTCGAGCGACAGAAAACAGAAAATAAAAAACAAAAAAACAGAAAACACAAAAGTTTAACAAAAAGTGAAAATAATGTGCAAAATATGAACATTTAAGCTTAAGAGTTCAAGAGGCTTGTTGCCGCTCTCGTAATGGGTTCTGGCCCCAGAAGCACCTCGGGGCTGGGCCAGGCCAGTTCACAATGGTTCAGATGACCCCTTTTTGGGCCGAAAAATATAGTAGTTCGTGAAGGGGAGAAAATTTCCTTTAGTTTTCAACTTTTATTAGGCTAATAAAATATACATAGTATTTTTATAAGAAAGTTCATTTTGTAATATTTTTTAAGTTTATAAATATTTATTTAAGATATTAGTAAAATAAGATGTATTTTGTTTTATGTGTGAATGTGTATTTCATAATATTTTCTTTTTCTAGCCGTCTAAGCTTTCTTCATTATTATTATTTGTAAAACTTAATTTGGTTCTTGGCTCTCCACTCCAGGGAAAGTTAAAAAAATGACATTCTGACGGCCAAGACTCTAAAAACTAGTATTTTTATCCCAAAGTGAAGTTTTTAAATTTCAAAAATGGAATAATAAGCGCAAAAGATCGCCTCTAAAAGATGACTAGTTACCCACATATTTAGACTAGTTTGGACGCGTATATTTCAAATATCTTAGAAAGATACTTGTATAATTATATCTCTATTTAAACATTAGAAATTGAGACTAATTTAATCCTGATTTTAAGACCCAAATTGTAGACATACTACACTCGATTTCTGAGATATAGGGACACAAACACATCCAAAGAATTATCATTTCAAAGTTAAAAAAGGTGTTTCTTTTTGCCCAAAAAGGCCTCGTCTGAGCCACAGTGCAGTCGGAGTACTAATTACGAAGGTACTACGAGGGAAACCTTCAGATAATTATCTGAGAGATACAATCCACAGAAAAAGGGGTTCGTTGGGATAAATATTGAATAAGAAGATCAAAAGGCACTGGGAACTGGGAGAGGGCTCTCCTCTATTCACCTACCTGTTATTACTCCTCCTTCACCTTCTCCTTCTGCCCTCTTTCTTATCACTTTCATCAGCTGTCGTGTCTCTTTCCTTTCAGCTTTTTGTCACTCATTTGTCTCTCAATTTGGAATTCTTGTTTATTTTTCATTTTTTTTGTTTGTTTCATGAACTTTGGCGCTGACCCTTGCAGTTTCTGTTATTCATTTTGCCTTTTCTCACACTTTCGTTTTGTTTCGCCCATTCGCTTTACAGTTAGCCAAATGACTCATTATTCCATTGACGAAATCCGCAAATCCACGAATCCGCTGCCCAAAGTTCTCTAGAATCGGGCCCCCACTTTATTTTCGCAGAATTTGTGGGTTTTTTTCGCGATTCCGATAAGGGCCCTGCCCTGCCCTGCCCTGGCCCCCCATGGGCTAGAGACATTGACCCTTCCACACGGATGTGATAGAGGGGCTTGGAACTTTTGGAATACAATTCAGATTCCATGGACTTTTCTGCTGGCCACCTTGAGTGATTGACAATCTGCCTCCAATCCTCTGCAGCCTGGGAGCTAATCAAATTGCTTTTGACGCAACCACGCCCCAGCCCACCCCCCTCTGCGGGCTCTGCGGCGAGTGTAACATCAACTAAATTAATGTAAATTGAATGACACGCAATGGGGCCGCAAAGCACCTCCTGAAGAGGTGGAAGGGTGTGGGAGGCGAAACAAATTAATTTATTTTACCGCCTCCTCTAGTGGGGAGCTCTCCTCTGTGTCCTTGTGTCCTTGCCCAAAAATATATAGCCTACTTATTGGAGTTCAAGGAGTTTCAGCTTCCAACTTTTACAAATCACATGTTTTTATTTGAAAATTTAAATAATAAAAGTATCTTTTAGAAAATATAATTTATTATAAATATATTAAGGCATTCGTTTTAGCCAATTTGGCCTGTGTTTCCAGCTCGCATGCTCGGGCTTCCTTTTCTCCACTTGGATTTCCCGTCTTGGCTTTTGGAATATGCTAATGAGGTTGTCTTCGTTGTGAAATAAACCGTAAACTCTTAAAATTCACTTTCAAGTCGAGGCCCCGCGACCTCCGAGTAGGAGTATCTGCCAGCTACTAAATTAGAATTTAATTTGAATATTGTCTCGGCATCGTTAGGGCCCAGTTCTTCCGTATAATTGTTATTAATGCTGCCAGTTAGTACATACATACATATACATATATCTTAACTGGTAACCCCAGGGCCTCAAACTTACAACCTTGTTTTAATTGCTTGAGCACTTCCTGGCCGGAGATCTCATCGATCAATATTGATATACCAGATGAGAGATCTCCAATTGAAGTATATTATATCCTATACTATATACTATAGCAAGTTGCAATTTATTTTCAATCTTGAGTTCGATGTTGTGTCGTGTTTATGACACAACTTTCAATGTCAATGTCGGGGGCGTTTGCGCGTCGTGGGAGTGGGAGTGGAAGACTTGCAGTTCTCCAAACCTAGTGCTTTATTTTGTAATTAATTTTCCACAAAGTTTAAACCCCATACGAAATGCAATTTGTCAACACTGCCTAGATAGATGAATGGATGGAAAGTCATTAATTTTTGGTGGCAAACAGTGCGGGTCATGAATATACCACCTATACGGCTTATTTACTTATCGAGTGTGCTTGTGATAAGGTTTCTGGTGTTAAATTTTGGACAAGCAATTGGGCAAGAAGTGCCACTTCGTCAGCCCATCCTACTGTTGCGAAACGCACTGTTTATGCAAAGCATCTACCAAATTGCCTAAACATCTGGACATGACACATGTTGCGCCTCACAACAATGCCCCAATGGCCCGCCATTCAATTTCAATTCAATTTGCATCTCGCCCACGTTACTCTGTCCGGAGTTCGGAGTCCGGAGACCCGCCAGATACATCTGTAAGCGCCTTAGGCGACTTCGGTGACGACTGCGAATTAATCTTATTAACCAAAAAACGAAAAAAAAAGCCAGTCGCCCCAACAAAAGAAGACAAATTTCAAATTTCCCTTTCGTTTTGAATTTAATTTTCATTTTTGAGTATTTTCTTTGGTATTTTCTTTTCTCTCCTTCTACTCATCATCTGTGGGCGTGCGTGGCTGGGAGGGAAGGACAATTATTGACTAGACCTTGCATTTTTAGTATTTTAAAGAGCGTTTAACGAGAAACTAATTAAAAATCTTCTCTTTCCGTTTCAGGTGAGTCCCCAGGGTCGAACTTGGCCAAGATGGTGCTGGTTACAGTGTCTATATACAGTATATCTATATACAGCACTCCCACGAGACGGTAATGTAAGCAATTAGCCAGGAAATTAAAAAATATTGACCTCTGGTTGGAGCAGCTGAAGGTTCTCGAGTGTCATGCCTGAAATATCAATAGATATTCATATAAATAGATGCAAATGTTAATTCTTGGCTTTAACTGCCATAGATGACGCCACTTTATTAAGCCGAAATGCTACTCGTTTCACTTTCTGGCTTTACCTTCAGTTTCTTTTTAACTTTTTCCCCTTATTGGCTTTAAATGGTAGCAGAAACAATTAGATTTAGGCTAAAGTTTAAGTTTATTGGTGCCCGTGCACAGCGCAACTTTAGTAAGCAAAAAATCACATTCAGGTTTATCTTTAGTTTCTTTCCAACTCTTTCCCATTATTGGCTTTAAATGGTAGCAGAAACAATTAGATTAAGGCCTCTTGAACCATAATTGATTAGGTTTTAGGTCTTCTGATAAAGTTTATTGGCGGCCGAGCACAGAGTTGTCATAGATGTCGCCACCAGAGCCATCTGCCTTCAGTTGCCACTTGTTGCAGCTCAGCCCTTTAGAGATTTGTGTTTCTGAATTGCACCTGTAGTACAGGCACCGCATCACGCACCTGCCTGGCCCCCACGACTGAGCCACGTTGCGTTGTCGGTTGGGCACGTTTGAATGTTGGCCCATTTGAAAAGTGATATTTGGCCCGAACTGACCTGGCGCACGCCCCTGGCCCACATCGGAGGCCTTCTGCCTTCTGCCTCGGCATCTCGGCATGGAGCTGGGACAGTAGTGGCACGTGTGAGCAGTGAGGGTTTATTTTTCAAAACAAAGGTTTCGGGGATTGGGTTTGGAGAACAGAACACACCCAAAATACAACGCACAGCATTGAGACAACGTTGTCATGGTCTATTTGGCTTTTGGGTTTTATTTTTCTATTTATTTTTACAACAAAATTGGGCACTGCTAGCCATCGGAGTTTCTGATTTCTGTTTGCAATGTGCTTTCGGGGGTTAATGGCAGTGGGCTTTTCTCTCAGTGCCCGAATGGAGTTCGTGACCAGTTCCTGGCCTGGAACTTCCAAGAACGCTTCTGCTACCTTTTGCGTTTTTGTGGGTGCGTTTGTCGCAATGCGCGACTCGCCACGCACTCTGCTGGCCGGGAAATTCAATTACGAGCCACGCCTCAAAAAGAGGGAAAAAAGAAAAAAAAGAATACCCAACTAAGCTACGGGGGGCTTTGGGGTTTAAAACAAAAAAAAAAACACCAGCCAGGCTCCGACTTTCCTTCGGCTAATTTTGCTGGCAAGTTGCCCGGCTTTCCGGCTAAATATACCCGAAGCTTAAAGGATTTGCCTTCTCTAAGGTGGTGCTCTCCCCCTTCCTCCCCTCTCTGTTTTGGGTCTAAAATTAAAGGCCTCCCCTTGCCTCCAATAGGCCCATCCAGGGCCCCAAACAATTCTATATTAGGCATAATTTGAAATTATTTTACGTTTTACATGTTGGAGCCCCCAGGCACTCTACGGTATTTTTGGGTCTCTTCAGTGGAAATCGCTGGGAAATTGAGTTGAAAAGCGACTAATTAGCCCAAAGGGTGGGCTTGGAAATGCCAGCTGTAGTTGGTCGGAAAGGAAAGCTCTTTGGAAAGTATCTTTCGAGTGTATTGTATCTTTGGTTCTGGAAGCCTGGAAGATATGGTCTCTCAAGTGCCAGGTGTGTAGAGTTGCCGCCACCTCCCACGCATCCCCATTGATTGTGAATTATGCCACGATCGTGTCGCGCTTATGTAAGCCGCGATCTGATGTGGAAAATGCGGCATTTGCATATTTCATGAACTTGCCCGGCTAATGAAGAGATTCCCCCACCCTCCCCAGTTCAAGAGGAGGAGGAGGAGGAGGAGGAGGAGGGAGGTCCAGGTCCAGGCCCAAAACAACAGTTTACTTGCCCATTTAGCGCAAAGATTCAACAAGTTTGTTGGCCCTCCGACTGCAAGAAGTTGGAAAATTATGCTAATTAGAGCCGCAGCCAGAGCCGTTTACCAATTCAATTAGCCCCACTAGCTTTCTACACTGGGGGAAATGGGTTGGAGCCTATAGTGCTATACATTTTCATATAAAACTTTTTTTTTTTCAAGTGTATTTCACAGTTGATGTTGAAAGCCATTGGCTGGCATTCGATTTCGATTCGATTTGCGATCAATGCCAATTGCATTAACTATCTTTGAGATATACTGCATCTTGGGAATTGGCTGGACATGTTTGGTGAAATGCAGCCATCCCCCCCTTCCTCATGCCAGCAAGTGGCGGCAACTTTCAAAGTCAACAAGCAAGCCTGAAATGAGAAAAGTAAACGATTGCTGCAACGCTCGAATGTTAAGTAATTATCTGCTAATCAGGTATTCTATTTTAGCAGCTCATGCCCTCGAAGCAGTGTGCTTGTATCTGTCAGATACTCGGAATTAGCACTTTTATTGTTTGCTCTCTCTCTCTCTCTCTCTCTTCTTCTCTTTCTATTAGACTATTAGTTTCATTGCATTTCCCCATCTGACTAGCTAGCTTTATTTTGTTTATTGGTGGCGCCACTTGTTTATGTTTTTATTGCCAAACGAAATGGAATGAAATTCTTTAGCCACCCACCACCACCCACTCCTCCCGGCCAGTTGTTCAAGGTTGTGTTACACATTTCATTGTTTACATGCCACACGGATGCTGCTGATCGGAAGGAGCTCCTCAGGTGTCTCAAGTGGCCCTACCACAGCATCTCTGTCGATGGGCAGCGAATTAAGGTCAAGTGCGTGCCATCATCATCATTATTATCATTATCAGTGTGGCAATATGTCGCCAGACACAAGCTAGCCGGCGGAAAATTAATCATAAAGTTTCAGGTTTATATACCATATATTCCGGCATCTTCTGGGCTTCTCCAGAGGTGATCTAGGGTGATGTTGTTTAGCCCCAAACACCCCACAACCACTGGGTATTAACGACAAAAGTTCAGCAAATGTGTCGCAGTCGGAAAGCCATTAATGAATATTAGCCATACTTTGTATTACTCGGCGTCTTATAATAGAATCGCAAACGAGTTTGGGAAGCCTAACCTGTTGTTGCCTCACTTAACCAAATAATAAGATTTTTTTTATTTATTTATTTATTTTGTTTTTTATTTTTTTGGCTTAATTAAGAGAAACGAGACTGATCGCATCGATCGTTTTGGTCGGTGATCGAAATGGGAGGAAGTCAAAGTCGGCTCTCAACTCTCATTTGCAAACAATTGGCTGGGACATGAAATCTAATATCGAGACACTTTCCAATGATGGCCCAGAGAGTAAACAAAGATGAAGCCAAACTGGCCAAAAGGGCATTGCCAGTAAGAGGCATTGAGCCAAGCGATGGAGGAGGGAGGGGAGACTGCTGCTGCGTGTAACCGCACTCTGGGATGCTGGGATCTCCGATTCAATCAGTTATTGTTATATAATAATGGGGAAGTCGCCGCCCTCACACGCACTCTATGGAAATCAAAGGAAAATCATAGGAAAAATCATAGGAAAAGCCAGACAACCAAAAGATCAAAGACCCTACTTCCGATGGGTTTCGATTTACATAGAAAGACATACATACATACATAGATTTTGGTGTAGGAAGGGAAATATTTTCCAAGCCGACCGTTAGGGCCTTGAGAATTTGCTTTACAGTTAGGTTAGGCTAGTGCTACCTGTTTGGTTATGGCCCGGCCGTGAAAGTGTGCCTTAGAAAACGAGGCACGAATTGGGATGCAGTCCGGCAGGAGGAGGAGTTGGCCCTTCTTCGTCTCAACCAACGAGCTGCTGAAAAAAACACCTGTGAGCCATGATGATGACTTTCACTTTGAACGCCGAGCCAGGCGCATTCTTGGCTTTCAGCTGCCACTCGGTAGTTGCCAATTGCCACTTGCTACTTGCCACTTGTTGTGGCATCTTTTGCAACGTTTATGATCAATTATTATTGCAGCTGATTATTTTATTAAAGCCAGACAGACTCCCCATCCCAGCTGCCACATAAATTATGTTGTTGGCCCATAATTATGGTCGCTACTGATTTTTAGTTATTTTTTGTGGAAATGTCCACAAATTGCGGCGACGACAGCCGAACTGAAGGCTCGCTGGACAATTTATGGAAATTACTGGCCACACTTGGAAACTCATCTGCCACTGCACTTATGCCTCTTTGTCGGCTACTTTTGTTGTAAAAAAAATTTAAAAAACAAAAACTTAAAAAAAAAACAGAGATGTCCGTAAAAAAATAAAAGAGCGTCGCCGACAACAACAAACAGTGATGGTCGGTGGAGAGGAAAACTCGTTCGTTCGGCTGATAAGAAAAGCCAATGAAAGTGAAACCATGTCACCAGCCAGTTGTTGTTGTTGTGTTGACACATCTTGTGGTTAAATATCATAAATAAATAAACTAAAAAAAACACACACAACTAAAGTCAACTTTGATAAAAACAAAAATGAAACGCGACCAAAGAAAAACACAAATGGCGGCAATAAAAAATGCCAAATGCCAACAAAAGCATGTATCGGGAATGAAAATTGAAACGTCAGTTGTTGTTATTGTTGGGGCAGTGAAAACCCCCACATGATTACAATTTGTACTTTTATTTTTTTATTTTCATTGCTGTTTGGTCATGGCGCCTGCATTTTGCAACTCTGCCATAACACCTCCCACCACCTCCCCTGCAAATTAAACAAAGCTTGCCTCTGCATCTTATCTCTTCTTGAAGCCCGAACGCAAGTGTATGTGGTGGGGAACTGTCTGAGAGACATAATAGATGGGGTTTTTAGAACTATCTTTGGGTTATCTCAGAAAAAGAACACAGTAGATATTAAGATGCATCTCTTAAGTATATTAGACTACTAAAAATGTTTGATCTTCAGAAATATCTACGGAGTTGTGCAGATGTTTAAACAGAGTTGCTATTTATATGCATCTATAAGATACATTGGAACAGTGGATCGTTACCACAGACCACAAGATATCTGGGATACAGGTCTTTTGTTTAAAAAGGCTACATCTTCAGAGCTTCAAGGTATAGAGCTTCTTAAAGATATAGATATACGTAAATCGTAAATTAGATAGTAATATGTACTAGATCATTTTAACAGATATTGTCTATATAGAACAGATATATAAATAGAAATCGTGGAAAAGGTATTCCACTATGGAATCGGATACGAATTGGAAAATATATAGCCATCCCTAGGGTCCAATAGCCACTTTCGGGGTTTTCAAAGAAGCCCCTAGAAAATCTGACGAAAAATTTAAAAATTATTTTGTTTCTAGATTTTAATGCAGAATGGTAGTAAATTGATATAGAAATCGTTTGAGGTATTCCACTTTGGAATCGGATACGAATTGGAAAATATATAGCAATCGCAAGGGGCCATATAGCCATTTTCGGGGTTTTCGAAGGAAGCCCCTAGAAAATCTGACGAAAAATTTAAAAAATATTTTGTTTCTAGATTTTAATGCAGAATCGTAGTAAATTGATATAGAAATCGTTTGAGGTATTCCACTTTGGAATCGGATACGAATTGGAAAAGATATAGCCATCGCAAGGGGCCATATAGCCATTTTCGGGGTTTTCAAAGAAAGCCCCTAGAAAATCTGACGAAAAATTTAAAAAATATTTTGTTTCTAGATTTTAATGCAGAATGGTAGTAAATTGATATAGAAATCGTTTGAGGTATTCCACTTTGGAATCGGATACGAATTGGAAAAGATACAGCCATCGCAAGGGGCCATATAGCCATTTTCGGGGTTTTCGAAGGAAGCCCCTAGAAAATCTGACGAAAAATTTAAAAAATATTTTGTTTCTAGATTTTAATGCAGAATCGTAGTAAATTGATAAAGAAATCGTTTGAGGTATTCCACTTTGGAATCGGATACGAATTAGAAAAGATATAGCCATCGCAAGGGGCCATATAGCCATTTTCGGGGTTTTCGAAGGAAGCCCCTAGAAAATCTGACGAAAAATTTAAAAAATATTTTGTTTCTAGATTTTAATGCAGAATGGTAGTAAATTGATATAGAAATCGTTTGAGGTATTCCACTTTGGAATCGGATACGAGTTGAAAAAGATATAGCCATCGCAAGGGGCCATATAGCCATTTTCGGGGTTTTCGAAGGAAGCCCCTAGAAAATCTGACGAAAAATTTAAAAAATATTTTGTTTCTAGATTTTAATGCAGAATCGTAGTAAATTAATATAGAAATCGTTTGAGGTATTCCACTTTGGAATCGGATACGAATTGGAAAATATATAGCCATCCCTAGGGTCCAATAGCCACTTTCGGGGTTTTCAAAGAAGCCCCTAGAAAATCTGACGAAAAATTTAAAAAATATTTTGTTTCTAGATTTTAATGCAGAATGATACTTAATTAATATAGAAATCGTTTGAGGTATTCCACTTTGGAATCGGATACGAATTGGAAAAGATATAGCCATCTCAAGGGGCCATATAGTCATTTTCGGGGTTTTCGAAGGAAGCCCCTAGAAAATCTGACGAAAAATTTAAAAAATATTTTGCTTCTAGATTTTAATGCAGAATGGTAGTAAATTGATATAGAAATCGTTTGAGGTTTTCGAAGGAAGCCACTTTCAAAGTGGATATACTCTTGCAACCGGATGTATATCGTAAAAATGAGATATAGTTGTCCGATCCTTATGAGAATATCATAATATAACCAATGTCGCTCTAAGCGACATAAATATCTCCGGACATATGCGTAGTTATGTCACATATGCGTATTATGTAAAAAACGACATATCTCCGCCATCCGCCAAAATTTTAACTCTCTAAATCTAAAAACAAAAAATTATACCATTTCCGATTAATCAGTTATATGGCAGCTATAGGATAGTGTCGGCAGATCCCGGTCGTTACGTCTTATATACGCGTGCAAAGGAAAGAAGGGTGTGTTGAAAGTTTCAAGTCGATAGCTCAGGAGGTGATCCTGATCAAGAATATATATACTTTATAGGGTCGGAGATGTCTCCTATTTTTAGAACTATCCGTGGGGCATTTCAGCCATAGCTTTGAAACCCTCTATGAGATAGAATACTATATTCAAATACTATAATACAATTAGAACTGTCTCTGAACCAGTCTATGAGATACCTCAACCACACCTGCCACCTGCTGTAAATATCGCCATCTGTTTACCTGAAAAATAATAAAAAACGACAACAGAGAGAAAAAAAGGAAAAAGAAAAAAGGAAAAATCGGAATCAGAAAAGTGTCAACAGCTATTGTGAATTGAATTATTCAATGGCGAGTATGGAGGGCCCTTCCGAGGTCAGCACCTTTGACAGCCATTGTCGAACCGAATAACTAAGCGGAGCAATCTATATTAATGCCCAGTGGTGGGGGGAGAGAGGGGTTTCTGACAAAAAATCAAACAGAATGGCATTTTTGTATAAAAAATGGAAAAATGCATTCGGGATGGAGGGGTGGTGATGGAGGGGAATTTAATTTGCGAGTTGGGAAGCTCGGAAAAAGAAGGCTTTCAAAGTGACTCCTGCCAGGACCTGGACATTCGAGGGGAGTGGCTAATGTAATTAAGCCAGGATGTAGCTCGAAGGGCAATCGCTTGTGGTTCTGCTCCTGAATGCCTTCCACTCTTTGTTTTTTTTTTGTCATCTGGGATGTCGTCTGGGGTGTGGGCCACTTGAAGTCGCCGGCATTGTTTTCAGCTCAGCGCTCCTCAGTCCTCTAAAAATAGTCGCAGGCATGTGCCCTCCATCGGCAGCAGCATCTGCATCTGCATCTCTAGCAGAGGCATCTTAGGCAGCGACATAAAAGTGTCCACCTTATAGGAACTCTTCTTCGGATATACCCTTTACTTTAAAGGCAAACTTTGGTATTTAAACAAATCTAAAGACCTGTTTCGAGGTCCTATATGCCTCATCCCCTTTTGGAAGTAAGGGGTAGCGTTAGAAAAAATCGCACAATGACGCGACGAGCTTCCTTTTTTCAAAGCAGCCGGTAGGGAAATGCCTTAAAATAGGCAACAATGGCGATCGGCCGAGGGAGCGGCCAGAGTTGCCAAGGCAATTGAGTGGAGTTGACTCGAGGGTTGTCAGAGGGGCCTCAGACCCACTCGATGCAACTGAAAAAAGTGTAGATACGTGGTATCTGGTGGAAGAAATGAGCAGCAAACTTACATGCCAGGCGTTGGGCTTAATTCGGATCTGGCGTTCTTCACAAGAGGTCTAAGGGGGGGCTAAAGGTACAGGTACACCTACATATATATATATCCAATCAGAGCGGCAAACTAAATAATTCATGTGGGACTGTGAGTATCTGTACCAGCGACTGACTGACTGGAGAGAGGCCTGTCCCGGCCCCCTTTATTCTAACGGCATAAAAGTGGAAAACTAGTTCGCAACACACAGTGCCCATTGTTAATGTTAGATGGGAAATGGAAAATGGGAAAATGGAAAATGCCAGTTGAGGGCGACATTAGCAAGGTCATTTGGGGCAATTTGCAATCGCCGTCCTATAACCGAAGACCTATTAATATTAATAAAGTTTGTGGAAAGTTCAGAGGAGACGCCACGCCACGCCACGCCATGCCATGCCATGCCATACCATGCCGAAAGTCAAGGCAGTCTCTGCCGAACAGTAAACTACAAAAGATTGCCGGTCTTTAAGGTATGGATTCGAAAGGTAAATAAAGAATCAAGTTCCTTTAGAGAAACCTTACCCAAGCAGGCCACTAACTAGCCTCCCATTAACACCTCAAGCTATTTGTGGCTTGTGTGGCAACTTGGCTTGTGCTAGCAAGGCAATAAATAGAACTATAGAATTGGGGAAGTTGGTATTTGATGTTGGTTGGTAGGTGGCAGGCAGGTGCTAGACAGTCTCCTTCGTCACTCCACTGGCCATTTTTAAGCCAATTTGCGAAACAATTTTAATTGCCACTTTGCCACTTTTTTTCCATCAACAATTTTCTATTTCAATTTCATTAATAAAGTCGTCAAGTTGCTAAAGTTTCCCTCAGATCTTGTCTTTGTTTTTTTTTTGAATTTGTTTGCTGCCTGCCTGCCTAATTTTGATGTCATTAATTTTGACCAACTCTCTGGCACTGGCTCTGACTGGGGCTCCATTTCTACTCTATTGCTACTCTTTCCATTTCCATGGAGCGTTTGGTGGCACAGTTTCTCGTCTCCAAACACGCAATCCCCTCGAACACGCTGCCAAATGCCAAATTTTTTGGCCAAAAGAAAGTAAAGGCTTCGGGTAAGAAGAGTTAGATCAATCGATTTGGGGCTACAGTTGGTCTCGGGTCGAGTTTCTCCCCATCACCACCGGACTTTGGCCGGCCAGGTTTCCATTTCATCCACAGAAAGTGAGGGCTTCAGCTCGATCTTAAAGCGGAATACCTTATGGAAATCGTGGATAAATATACCTACTAAATTCTATGGCATGGATAATATGGCCCAAAGATCTGTATTTGTATTCGATCTGTATCCTTAATAGCTTAAAAGAAACGTGGATCAATTCTCCATCTTTATCAATATCCTGAGTAAAGATTTTCGATCCCATTTTTTTAATGGAAATCCACAGAATGAGAGTCATGCCCCACGGCGGAGGGGGCATCTTATACCTTTCCTAATTTTTATTCGATTCTTAATCGGAATACCTTGCAAAAATATAAATATAATGCATCTTGCCAATCGAGACTAGTAGGCCCTGATGGAGGCACAAAAAAGAGTATAAAAGGCCGATTTCCTCCATTCCTCCAAACCGTTGACTTCTCGCTTTTTATTTTAATTTTTTTTTCTTCTTTTTGTTTTTATTTTTTTTTTTAATATTTATATTTTTATTCAATACTAAGGACTCTAGTTTAAATAGTACTAAAGTACTAAGTACTTTCTTGTTTTTGAATAATTGTTTCCAAATTTTTCTGATGGGATCTCTTGAATTTTATTCCCATCCATGGGGTATACTATATTAAGGACAATTTCAGTCTGATCTTTAAGCGGAATACATTAATCGAATCATGAATTTCTACTAATCTTCAATAGAATCTTGAAGAGGAGTTTTAGACATTATTCTACTGAGACTTTTCAGAAAACGGGGAGAGGATATATGTATGTTTCTGGGTTAGGATATTTTTTTCATGGCGAACAAATTCCTTATTCATCTGCCTACTCAAAGAACTGGCAACTGATTTTTGATGAATTTTGGATATGGGGATGCTATATATACATATATATGTATATATATAGGTATATTCAAATCAAAGCCCTAACTTTCCCAATTTTCAGTCGATTCTGAAGCGGAAAACATCAAAATTATTTAAATTTGCACTAATTGACATATAAATGTTTGAAACAATTAAAAAAAAAAACAATTAAGAAAAAATACAAAAAAAAAATAATAATGACTTACATTTTCCACTTTCTACCAATATAGTCAAGGGTGCCTTTTCTGACCTTGCTTTCCACCTTCCTCCACCTGTCCCGCACTTTCATAAATATTCAGGATCCACACTCATCATTCTCCAGTCAATGTTTTTGATTCGAGAAGCTGCGTATGTGATTAGCATTATGCGATAATAATTTACTAATTAGTTTACGGCCAAGAGGCCCGCTTCCCAGAGCTGGCTGTGCCCTCTGCCCTCTGACCCCTGCTTGGCTGCTTATCAAAATTGCAAATAGAAAGCAATTTCCACACTTATTATAGACACGTGTGGCTGGAGTGGCGTGGGAAGTGGGTGGCGGGTGGTGGAAAGTGGGCGGAGGGTGGTGAGCGGTGGGTAGTGGGTGGTGGAAGGGGTTTCTCCGCATCCACGTGTCAGGATATAATCCTGGCTTGTCTCCACCATTTTTTTCTTAATTTTTTTTTTGGCAATGCCTGTAATGAGCTTCCGGATGCTTTTGCATTTTGCACTGAGAGAAATATTAAAAGAAATTATTCAGCTTTAAATTTGTTAGTTCATTTTTTTTTAAAGTAATATTTAAAGTTTATGAAATAATTAATTTAAAGCTTTCACCATTTTCTGTCAGTGTAGACACTTCCTCTCCTTGGGAATTTTCCTCGAAGCTGCCATTTCCCCTTTCGGTGGCTTAGGAAACTTGCTAACTTGACTGAATTTGTGCCTGGGAGCCAGTCTTGCCTCAAGTGGCAAGTAGCGGGAGAGGGATAGAGGGAGAGACTTTGCAACTCGTGGCAGAGAGTCGCACGACGCCTTGTGGCCTCATTAGAGAAGCCCTCTAGAGGAAGGCGTCCAGCGGGTGTTGGTGGGGGAGGGCAGTAAAAATTAGAGATAGTCTGTGGGAGGAGCATGACAGCAGGTGACTATTGTAGGTCTCTCTCCAGCTACTTAACCATTCTGGGCCGCATTCTGCACTGGACTGAAATATTTATGAAGCATCTCGCAGTTCGTATCTCGCATCTCTCACAAAGGGGTCAGCTTCGAGTGCAGTTGTGCAGTAATACCCTAGATGGTTTTTTGGCCAAAAGTACTTGGCCAGGTACTTGGTTGAGACATGAGGCTAATGTTGCCCTAACAAGTGTGGAGTGTGGAGTCTCGGGGCCAGGGCAGCCTGGCTCTCGGCTTGTCATTTCAATTAGCAATGGACCCGGCCCGAGTGAGTGTCTGACTTTGTTTCAAATGCTTTTCGGTTTCTGGTTTCTGTTGCCTGTTGCCCGTGGGCGTCTGAAATGAGTTGGCAAAACAATAAAGAACACCACACAGGAGGAGGTCTATGGAGGTCTATAGAGCTCTAGCACCGTATCGAGTGTGTGGTTGTGTATAATTTGTATAATTTAAGTGAGCATTAGCATTAGCATTTGCAGAGATTTCTTTGTGTGGCGGGCATTCTGCATTGGCATTAATGAGCGGCTCATTAATCACTCCCTAACCGAGAAATCCGAAAATGTACGGAGGGATATGGAGGGATTGGAATACCAACTGGAATGAATAATTGAGCGACTGACTCACTCACTTAACTGGCTCTGTGATGGACCAGCAATGCCAGAAACAGAAAGCTTGTTGCATTTTCTTTGGGAGCGATGGGCGATAGACTCGGATAGGTGACTCCCCCGCGGGCTCACATGGCGTATGATTAATTTTTCACAATCATTTGCCATCATTGCAAAAGGCGAGAGAAACCTATGGAGGTGGCTTAGATGCATCCAACAGGGGGATATCTTTTGCGTGCCGAGTTGCCAGTCAGGAGTTGCCGAATCCGCGGCTCTGATAATTAATGAGCCAACAGTGCGTATACGCGATGTCGTAACACAAAGTCCCCCCGCAGCAATGTAGAAATCCGTCTGGCAATAAATTACATAAATTCCAAAAAATAAAGGATTGTAAATGGGTGGGGAGTGAGTCTGTCACCAAAATTTGGCCCAACATATGTTTTATTTAATGGAGAGACCCCCTAATGCATATTTTATCAAGTTTACAGGGAGGCATATACATATACTCCTCAGTGGTTGGGGATGTTGGGCTTCCGCTCTTTAAAAGTTATTCAAGATTTAATTAATAAACTTGGCAGCTCAGCACCAGCCTCCGATTATGTTAATTCGAGTGTGTGCGTGGCGAGAAAGCAAAAAAAAAACGCCAGGACGTTTGTCAAAAATCAGCTTAAACGCTGCCTCCCATGATGCTCTTTTTGGCCCCCAAAAGTTACAGAAACTCAATTTGATAAAAGCACAGTGTGTGCTCCCCCTCTTCGGGCCGCCCCTTTTTAAATTCCGGCTCGTAGGTATAATTTAATTCCGAAGATGTTTTCACATTTTGCGGAAAATATTTATAGAGGAGATTATGGAGACGGGGACGGGGACGGGCCAACTGAACCCGACTTGTCACCATTCCGGCCAAGTCCGAGCCGAGTCATGATTAATGTTCCCGAGCATGACAGAGACTTTGCCTCAGATCTCGAATCTGCGCCAGTTTCGCCACCAGAATCTCAATCGGAATCGGAATCAGAATCGCCGCCAGCCCTGTTCCACTGAGAGAATCAGTTCTGCTCAGAATTACTTACCGTCTTTAAGCTAGACCCGCACGCCACTAACCATTTCTCGCAGTGTAGTCCTAGGCTGAGGAGTGTGGGAGTGTGCTGCTGCTGGCCATGGCCACCACTTGGCAAGTAGTGTGTGGCCCACACAGAGTCGGCCAGAACCGAACCGATGCGGCGGCTGGCTGGCTTTGATATTCCCGCCAGTCCCACGCCGCCACGCAGACACGACGGCCATGGCCAAATCCTGTTTGGCTCTCAAACTGCATATGGCCCACAATTGCTGGCAATTAGTTGCGTTTGTGGCCAGAATGACGTCATGATGTTAAAAAAAAAATTAAACTTAAATCTTTAAAGCTTTCTTTTAAAAATAATTTCCAATCCTAAACCCCAAAGTATTGCTCTCTCTGTCCAGATGAGCACAAACTGAACTCCGGCTCATGGGAAGACACCTTGGACGAGCCACACCGCCACCACCAGCCGCACCACCACCACCAGCACCATACTCTGCACCACACCGGCCAGCGGCAGATCGGCTCCCCGCCATCGAGTGCCAGCATCACCACCGCCCAGCTGCATAGTGCTTTCAGTCGTCGCATCGCCGAGCAGCGGGAGAAGAGGGAGAGGAACAGGGATCGGCCGGATCAGCAGGATCGCGACTGCCCCACCGTCACCACAATTGCCGGCGGAAGCTACAGCGCCAACGGTGGCCAGGCCGCCACTGTTGGTTGCAGCCGGAGTCGGAGTAGCTGCAGCAGCGGCAGTGACCGGGACACCAAATCCCCCCACAGGGATCCCGAAAAGGACAACCGGCATATCCTATCCCAGGAGCAGGAGCTGCTGGAAGTGCAGGTGTTGCCGCAGGAGCGGGAGCAGGAGGACCATCTCACCGAGGAGGAGCAGACCAGCAGCAGCGTGAGTTCCCTAAGCGCCGGAAACCAACGCAATTCCCAATTGCGTTCCACCTTCAACAAGGCCAAGCAGCATTTGTCCTTCGACAAATGGCGCACGGCCGCCATCGGAAGCACCACAGGTTCCGGCTCCACAACAGGCTCAGGCTCAGGATCAGGATCGCAGTCTGAGAGTCCCAACTCGAGCAACATGATATTGCGGCGGGCCAGTGCCTGCACCATGCCTTCGAATGGCTCCGGCGGCGGCGGGGGCAGCTCGTCCCAGCGGGAGGATGTCACCACGCCGGGGGAGTCGCCGGGACGGCTGTCCAGGTGGTTCTCCATTCGAAGGGGCTCCTCGCACCAGTACGACGTGGGTGGCCGGCACTCCACGGCCTCCAGCTTCGACACCCCCGACTCGGGGTCGGCCAGCGACAAGACGGGAAAGTCGGGGGGATCGGCGGGCGCTGGGTCGGGAGCAGGGGCCTCGTCGGGAGCAGCGCTGGACGCCGCATCGCCCCAGAAGCTGGCCAATCTGGGGGCCAGTAAGATGATGCCCGGCGTTCCAGAGGTGAGTTACTCCAAGACTCCATCCTGTTCCAGAAGAGTGTCCTAACATCCTGATTCTGTTTTCCAGTACGAGGACGACGACGGATCCCCTGGAGCGGCCAGCAATGCCAATCGCTTCGACATGGACCTGATGATGACGCCGGGCAGCCGGGCCAACGGCACTGCTCGCACCGCTCACAACCGACTGGTGGTGCCGATGCTGCCGCCCGCCCCCGCCGGCCTGTCGCAGCAGCAGCTGAAGAGGCGCCATATCGTGGCGGCCATCGTGCACAGTGAGAACTCGTATGTGGCGACCCTGCAGCGTCTAGTCAATGTGAGTAGCGAAAAGGGACGAGCCCTCCTGACCTCTAGAAAAGTAGCAAGTAGAGTAGAGCATGCCCAGCCAGTCCCAGAAGAATTCTACAGAGTAGATGCATGGTCCAGAGAAGAATTCCAAGAAAGAGCGAGGAAACCCTTTGCCTAACTGTCAACATCTTTATTTCGTAATCACACAACTGTTACAATTTGAAACGAAGGGGGTGTCCAAAGTGGGTATGTGGCTAATAGTGCCTTCCCACTGGGCACTGAGCTCCTCCAGGACTAGATCAGTGTTCTAGGGAGTCTGTCGTGCCTTGTGTAGTTGGTGGATGCCGGTTTTAAGCATCCACCTCGTTGTCTGGGTATTCAGACTCAGTTTCCGCCACGGGCTCTGCCGTGGTCTCCAGATCGGTGTCCGCTCCTTCCACCTTCCTCTCCGGAGTGGATGCAAAGTTCAGCTCGAAGGGAATGTCGAACTTGGGCACCTTGAACTCGTGCATGTGGTACTCAAAGTGCACCTCATCCTCCGACTTCCTTAGGGTCTCACCCGATGAGGTGCCTCGCGGCTCCTTCTTCGGCAGTTCCTGCTGGTCCAGCTTCGGGTCCTCTCCCGATTCCCCGTCCATTGCCGGGGCCGGCTCGGGCTGGTCGCCCTGCATGTTCGGAATGTGGATGGTGTGCTTATCCATTTTCTTGTCCTCCGTACAGGAGAGCGGCACCTCCTTAAATTGGTCGTAGGAGCTGAAGTACTCCGTTACCGTGTCGGGGGACAAGTTGGCCGGATCGATCAGAAACTCGATGTTCACGGGTAGGAGAATGTACTTCTCGCCGGTGGTGGCGTCCCTCTGCATCTTGCCGAACTGCTCCTGCTCTTTTTTCCCGACCAGGTCCACATGCAGGGCCTCGCTCTGGCCCCACCTTTCGATGGCGTGGGCCTCCGCTGGCTTGAACGCCTCCGGGTCGTACTCTGGTTTCGGGTTTTCCTGCTCTGACAGCTGGAAGCGGTGCAGCTGCGGCTCCTTCAGCTGGACGTAGGCTTCGTCCCTGCCAGCCTCGACGTAAATCTTAACCTCCCCGAAGGTGTCGGCCAGATACTTGGCCGTCGCGTGCTCCTCGCTCCCGAATTCCTCCTCCGGTTGGGCCTCCTTCACCTCCGTGTCGGCGCCCGAAAGGTCCTTCTGCTCCGACCTGGACTCCTCCATGGCTATGTGACTAATTGTGGGGGGGTTTCCTCGCGTAAAAGTATGTAGTTTTCAAAAACCTAACCGTAATTTTCACTGGCACTCTACACAAAAATCCGGATTGGGAAATTGTTGTGTTCTGTATGGTTGTGGAGAGTGATCTGTGGAATTGGGGTTGGGGTAGCCAGCACCTAGACTGACGGGAAACGAACGCATGCCTCGTTTTCCATACCAGTCTCGAATCGTTTCCTCCTCGTTTCCTCGACTCGACTAATCTCTAATCTCATTTCGATACTCATTTGATCTCTTTACATGCCATCCTCTTCCCATACGCCGACTTGACCATCATCACCACTAACCACCACCTCTCCACTAACTGTCTCATCATTAACTCACTTACTCCACCCACTAACACCCACAAGTAGTTACATAACTAGAAACCATAAACGCCACAAGCCATTCCAAGACATAGCTCCCCGTCCCCAGTTAGTCCACACGGTGAGAAACCGATCAAGAACCGTCGCAGAGAGCTTGGTAACAACTGGGTCCTTTCTGGTGGTACCCCATCCCTGCCAGGCGTTGGAGAGCCCCACCAGAGGATGGTGTACCACGGTGTCTTTGAAACCCAAACCCCAAGAACCAAACCCTCAGCTCTGGCCAGTAATTAATGCTCGAACTCGCACCCCCAACTTTAGGATTACAAGAAACCGCTGGAGGAGTGCAGTCCACCGGTGCTGAATCCAGTGAAGATCTCCACTCTGTTCCACTGCCTGCCGGATATCCTGCACTCGCACAAGCTCTTCCGGATCACGCTGGCGGAGTGCGTCCGCAACTGGGACCGGGACGAGAAAATCGGCGACTGCTTTGTGAGCGCCTTCGGGAAGCCGCAGCTGCTGGAGATCTACTCGGGGTTCATCAACAACTTCTCGGCGGCCATGGAGCTGGCCAAGATGGAGGAGAAACGCAAGTCCGCCCTGGCCGACTTCTTCAAGGTGAAGCAGATCAGCGCCCACGACCGGCTATCGTTCTTCGGGCTGATGGTGAAGCCGGTGCAGCGCTTCCCCCAGTTCATCCTCTTCCTGCAGGACCTGCTCAAGTACACGCCGCAGGGCCACCACGATCGCATGTCCCTGCAGCTGGCCCTCTCCCAGCTGGAGCTCCTCGCCGAGCTGCTCAACGAGAGCAAGCGGGAAGCGGAGCAGTACCAGGCCTTCAAGGAGATGCTCGGCCACATCTCGGGCACCTTCAACGCCCGCTCCCTTAGCCTCTCGAGCGTCAGCATGGGCGACTCCGCCGGTGGCCACCGTCCCCGCTACCTCCTGCGGGAGGACAACGTCACCCACATGGAGTTCAACCAGGCGGGCTTCATCGTCAAGTGCAAGCAGCGCCGGCTGCTGCTCCTCAACGACAAGGTCATATGCGTGTCGGTGGCGCCCAAGCAGTCGCACGACTTCGGGGCCACCGAGAAGCTCACCTTCAAGTGGATGTTTCCGGTCAACGACGTCGAGATTGTGGACAACAGCACGTCGGCCACACTCTCGAGGATTCTCACAGCTGGTAAGTGGACCCGAATTCCTGTCCCTCTTGATTTCAACCACCTCCTTCCCCGCAGGACTGAACCGCGGTGGCAGCCTCAAGTCGAACGGCAGCAGCAACGCCAACGGCAGCCCCTACGCCAACAGTGGCACACTGCCAGCCCACGGCCTGGCCGGATTCGGGGATCCGCACAGCTCCCCCGCCGCCCAGCTGACGAACGGGGCGGACAACCTCTGCAGCGAGATGAGCACCCTGATGTACGACTACGAGGTGATCTCGCGCATCCACGACCTGGTCGGTAGCCTCAAGGGCAGCTACAAGGAGCTGAACGCCAACACGACCCGCAACGTGCTCAACCTCATCCAGGGCTCCATCCAGCGTAAGGACGAGGAGATGGCCTGGGTGGACTCGTGCTGCCTGCAGCTGACCGGCCGGCACAAGTCCGGCAAGGAGGAGACCTTCACATTCCAGACGCAGACGCCGGCGGTGAAAAAGGAGTGGATCACGGAGCTGCGTCTGGCCCAGCTGGCCCTCGACCCGAACAACTCGCCGGCCTGGGAGCGCGGCGGCAGCCACCAGCCCCTGCAGCACCACTCCAGTCCCGGGGATCCCCGCCACTCCACGCAGGAGCAGCTTCAGCTGCAGGAGGCCGTCCAGCAGAAGCAGTCACGCAAGATGCCGCTCTTCGTCAAGGCGATGCCCGTCTACAAGTCACAGCATCAAACCGAGGTGAGTAGATGGCTGCCATCCTGCAGAGGATCACCTGCTAATCGTTTCGAATCTTGAACTCTGGCAGGTGCGCTGTGGATGTTACTATAGCATCGCCAACGACACGAAGCTGAGCGGCAACGCCAGGCGCCGGCACAAGCAGCTCAACTACCTGTGGATGTGCAGCAGCGACGGCACCTCCTCCCACGTCACCGTCCTAGCCCAGCATCCCCAGCAGGCCGGCAACCTGCGCGAGGCCGGGGCCTTCGACATCTACGAGACGCAGGTGTCGGCAATGGAGTTCGTCAAGGGCCTGGAGGCGCAGACGCGGACCAAGGACGAGCCGTCGAGCCTGCTGGGCGACCTGGTCTGGCTGGGCACCGACAGCCGCAAGATCCTGGTCTACTCGGCCCGCAACCCCGAGCAGGAGGAGCAGCTGGGCAGCTACTCGGTGCCGGGGGCAGTGCAGCGGATACTCTATCACTTCGATGCCGTCTACGTGGCCCTATCCGGGGCCATGGTGCTGATCTACCGGCGCGGCCACGACGGCGTCTGGCAGCTGCGGGATCCCCAGATCGTGCGGCTGGGCGACACGGACCTGCCCGTGCCCAGCCTCCTGCCCATCAACATGTGCATCTACGCGTCCTGTGGCAACCGGGTGTACGTCCTGAACGCCCTCAACGGGGAGATCCAGCGTAGCTTCGAGGTGCAGCACGGCGCCAGCCAGCAGGTGAACCTGATGGCCCACTCGGGCATCGGCCTGTGGATCTCGCTGAAGAACTCCACCATGCTCTGCCTCTACCACACGGAGACGTTTAAGCATCTGCAGGACATCAACATCGCCTCCAGCGTCCTGCGACACGACGGCAAGAAGGAGCAGCCGCTGAACAACAGCTCCGTCTACGTCACCGCGCTGATGGCCTGCAAGGGCCTGCTCTGGGTGGGGACCAACGTGGGAATCGCGGTCACTATTCCGCTGCCCCGGCTGGAGGGCGTCCCCATCATCAGCGGGGGCATCAACATGTCCTGTCACGCCCACTTCGGGCCCATCACCTTCTTACTGCCGCTGATCCCCAAGGTGTATCCCAGCTACAAGCCGCCGATGGGCGGTGGCGGAGTGGCGGCTGGAGTGGCGCCTCTGGTGCCCAGCATGGGCGAGGACCTGCAGCTGCCGGCCATCGATGCGGACCCCAAGCTGGACCTGGACGACAGCGCCGTTATCCTGCGCCGGGACCTGGTCAAGGAGGAGCAGGCCACCTCCACGCCCATTGCGGGCTCCGCTGGGGGACTGGTGGTGCGGGACCTGATCACCGAGGGCGACGAGTCGGCCGCTTCCGCCGCCTCCTCGCCGCGCAGCTCCAAGCTGGACAAGCAGCACTCCCTGGACCAAAGCTTCACGGCCAAGATACGCGCCTCGCTGGCCAACTCGCCGGCCTTCCACCGCAAGCGGTTCCGCGAGGACCCCAACCGCATGTCGAAGACCCTGCCCCGGGGACTGGGCGCCACGGCAGCTGCCGGATCAGCCAGCGGCGCGGTAGCCGCGACCGGAACTGCGACGGCGACAGGAGTGGCAGGAAACCATGGCGAGCACGGCTACTGCGACGTGTACGGACTGTACGGGAAGCTGATCTTCGTTAAGGAGGACTACGACGCGGAGGAGGGCAACCAGGGCAACCTCATGGACATGATGTACGAGGGCATGCGCCGCTCCGACCCCGAGCTGGCCGCCATACCCGGAAAGGTGTGCACCCTGGACCGCCGCCTGCGAATGAAGGCCTCCCGGCCGAGATCACTGGACCTCTCGAACTGGTCGGTGGACTCCAAGTCCTCCAGCCTGTACACCTCCTCGGGCAGCGAGGAGAGCATGGGCATACGCCTGTTCGGGGGAAGGTCCGTGTCCCGGAACAGCAGCAGCGCCAGCCACAAGACCTCCGGCACGGGCAGCGACCTGGGCAACATATCCGAGAACGGGCTGATGACCACCGCCGACATCCACCACCACCAGCAGCAGCAACAACAACAGCAGCAGGTCGGCGGAGCCGGCAAGGCGGACGAGCCTGGAAGACTGGGAGCCGGAACGCCTGCAGGACTAGACAAGCCGGCTGCCGCCGCGGTGGCCACCCTGAAGCGGAAGCAGAAGCAGAACTCCAAGCAGCAGCAGCAGGCCAGTGCCGACGGGCCGCGGACAGTGATCACCCTGATGGGTGGACGCGGCTACTGGCGGCAGATGTGGTACAACACCACCACCGGTGGATCCCCCAGCCACAAGAACAGCTCGTTCGGCGGAGCCCCCAGCGGCGACTCGCAATCGGACGCCCCGCTGGCGGCCAACTCCAATGACGCCCACATCGTCGTCTGGGAGAAGAAGTTATAATCGCAGGAGCTGGTGTGCTGCTGCACCCTTCAGCAGCACCCCCACCAGCACCACCCGCCGCTCACGGATCTGTGGCGCCACCAGGCGCAGCACCAGGCTCAGCAGCAGCGTCGTGGGCGGGGGCGGGTTCGCTTCCGGGGATCCTTTATTCAGCGGGATCGCAGTGCCGGCTCCGGATCGGGACCACTCACTGGCACTGGCACTGGGAGTGGAAGCGGAACCGGAACTGGAAGTGGCTCTGGATCGGGGGGCATGCTCAGTGCCAGCTTGAAGCGACTGACGAAGCTGAAGCGGGGCGGGAGCCTTAAGGAGTTCTAAGGATCGAGTTCTACGGATCACGGATTAGGCACAAAACAAAAAATCTGGCGGCCACATAAATTTAAACGATTCTTTTCGAATATACATATATATACATATATATTTATTAGCCAACCCGCCAAGTGTTTCCGGATCTGGGAAGGTCTCTAGACCTAGACCCTTCTCCGACCTTAACATTTTTATAAATTTTGTGGAACTATCAAGGATAAGTTCGTTCGATTTCAAGGAGTTACTGTATTCATTTTGAGAGCCAGATCCGGGAATCGGATAGCTTGGCCAGCAGGGTTGTGTATATATCTAGGAGGAACCATAACATTTTTTTTGGAATCCCTACTTTTAGTCAACCGATTTTCTCAAACTCGAAAGTTTCTGTCGTTTTCGATATGCGCCTCAGAAAGTGAAACTTAGCCATAGGGAAATGTTTTTTTTTTAATGTAGTTCATAAATGAATATCCAAATATACAATGTTTTTTTTTTGTGATAGATTTTTAAGAAGTACGTTACGTAGCCCCTAAGTAGGACTAAGGACTAGAGCACACACACACACTCCCACATCCATACACACGAGAGCGGCAAAGCCAACAAGCTAACAAAGAAGGAATGTTGTCTGTACAATAGGGTTTTAGGAATTAACATTGTCCCATCACAGTTTTGTTAGTGACCTTTTCTTTTGGGAAGACTCTGAGCACTTTCCTTATGTATTATAATGAAACTAGCGTTCTAAACAAATGTTCTTATCACCTAGCACCATGGATAGCAGCATGGATCGTAGTACCATTTGTAGTACGTACTCTAGTGTACTCTACTCTAATATATTTGTAAACATTTACAAGCCAACAAACCAACAAATAACAGGGGTACTGCTTTTTTTCGTGTGGTTTTTTTGAGAAAGGTCTAGAGTACGGCAGTAATGAAGCAAGGAACAAGGAATATCTTATATATACTATATACAAGAACATACTTATATACGATTTACATATACACATTTATAAAAATAATTAAATATACATGGCGCGTGTTTCATCGAAGGTATTTTTTGCGAGCGATATCTTTTGGATACACAATGCAATTGTGCAACGTTTTATATATCAACTATGTGCATAATTATCAGAGAGACACACAGCCAAGCAGCTCACTCGGACCGAACAGAACACAGTCCCATGACCCATGACCCATGTCCCATGACGGGGGTCCAAGCACCCATCAACATATAACAAGAATATATAAAAATATATATATTTACCTATATATCTACACGCATATTTACGGGCTCCGAAGGGATCCTTTTTTGGTGTACTATCTATCGAGGACTGCATTAGTGGTCGCTTTCTCAATGTAATACAATAAAACGAAACAAAACACGAGCATTGTATGTATTCGAGAACAAAGAAAATGTATTAAAAATATAACAAAAAAAATATAAATACCATGAGTTGGTTTTAATTTGAGGTTATCCGGAGGATATTCGAATGATGGCGGGTTTGGGAGGCGAACATGTCTGAACATAATTGTTTTATCAAGGCTTCTCAAACTGTGGCGTCAGAATGGGGTTGGTGTTTCTGCTATCAAGCGGTAGATGGCGTTCTAAAAACGTATATTCGGTATTATCGTTTAAGCTTTAAGGCACTTAATATTTATTTTAAGACTTGATGATAGTATAGATATACTTTCTTAAATATTTCTACTTTCTTAAAAAATGTAATTATATTTGTTTTTTGAAACAAGAAATTATGGCCAAGACTTGGGGATGTAAATAACATTCATGTAGAAAGTTTAGCAATTACTCCAAAACTGTGGGATGCAAAATATAAGAGCAGTGCTTTTAAAACTATACAACAGCCAGAAGGTAAGGCTTGGAAATACTACATTTAATAGAGTTTTTAAAGTTTTTTGAGATAGAATTTAAAATACATATTTTTTAATTAATTTTACTTATTCTTTTTCTTAAAAAAAGCTTCACCCCAAGTCTTGACCCACTTGTAGTAGTTTATTTTATTACCAAAACAAGGCTGTTGGCGTAATTGTCGCGGTGTAGAAAGGGCGCCTTATAATGATGATAAAGCCAAAGGCCCAAGGCGTGCCAAATAGATATTATCAGTAATGAATAATAATGCCCAATAAGCGAACCATCCACATGCCTGATAATGACAACCGTAATGACAATGCCTATCATCATGATGATTACATAAACGAAAGTACATTGCACCACACAGTGGCAGCAGCTTATTAGTGTTAATTGTGGACGCTCCCGGCTGGCGACACTTTTATTTCCATTTTTCATTTTTCCATTTTTTTACAATTTAACATTTTTCAGCCATCGATCGGGCCACCTCTTTTCACCTTTTCACAGCCATTCATTCCAATCGTCGAACTTGGCAAGTGTCTGTCCCCGTTAACGCTTAACGAGATTGTAGTTTCGATTCGATTGGTCGATCTGCGTCTGGGCCAGGCTTTCCATTATGCAATGGCCCTAACACGATTTGGCCCGGTCCCCGAAAATAGCTTCCCCAATCGAAGCGCCAACCTACCTATTTGTGGCCAGGGCACCAACTTTTCAAATCGAATAATAGAAAGGACTCCTCTACGGCTCTTCTGTGACATTCTGTGACATTCGCAGCTTGCCGCAACTAGTGGCGCCATAAATCAGCCATCTTTATGAGGATGCCTCCGCAAATCAGCAACAGCATCGGCCATAACCGTAACTCCCCTCGGTAATGGCACTCTGCTGGCATTGGTTTTCTCGTTCGGTTCCCACTTTTCGCCCAAAGTTGAGAGTTTGTCCCAGGCCATGACCTGCCCCAAGTGCCTTTGCGTAACAACAACAACAACAACAATGGTATGGTAAAAAGGCATGGGGAGTTGGGGGCAGGGGCAGGGGCAGGGAGCTTGTTGTTTTTGGCTTTCCCAGCCAGTCACGATCGCAGCAATTTTCTTGTCACTGTCGCCCAAAAAAAGCGAAGCGAAAAAAATAAAACTTTTGGCGGCACACGCAACAAAGCAAAGCTGCCATTTACACTCAAAGAAAAAAATGTAGTCTAAAGCTGAGCTATGTAGATTGCATTTCTCTTTTCTTTCCCACAAGTCGCCTCTAAAAACACCTTTTTTTGTCTTACACTCTGCGGCGGCGTTTAGGTGTCTGTTTGTTTGTTGTTTGAGCCGAAAACATTTTCGGTGTGGCAACAGCGGCTTAAATAACAAATAAACAAAGCGGCGGTCTAGCAACTGCAACACTAACAGTAACAGCAACAGTAACAACAAAATAGCCGTAACGCCACCGGTGGCAACAAACAACAAACAACAACAACAACAAACGAGCAACTAACGATGCTGCCGCGCTGATAAGAAAAACGGAAATCACACTTGGACAGTGGTGAATTGGAAGATACTCTTTCCATAACATAGTAGTACTAAAGATGAGAATAGTATAGTATATAGCGGACAAGGCATTATATAGCAGCGTACTATATATACCAATACTATAAAACTATACTATACTTCCAGTGCTGTATCCACTAAGTTAGTTTAGTTTCGGCAGCTTATCTACCTTTAATAATAATAATAATAATAATAATACTATACCATACTATATTAAGCTATGCTATCCTATACTATACTATAACATACTATATAGTAGCTTTTATTATAAAGCATAATATTGTGTGCATCGTACTATGGTTTGGTATGGTACCTATAATGGAGAAATATATATACTAGTATATTGGAGAAGTATAATACCAAAGAAGCCTATTGTATATACAACAGCAAACCATATAGTGTCTATAGTAATATTATAAACCAAACTAAAGAAAATAACTAGATACTATAATACTATACTATATAGTAGGGAATATCATAAAGCATAATATTCTATGTGTGGTACTGTGGTACCATGATAGATGAAGTGTAGTAGATAGAAGTGTAGTACTATAGAAGCATTATGTACTATGCATAGTCATTAATATAGCAGCTTTAACAAGAAGAAAAGTTCTTAGGTATTTCTTTCTTAAGAACCACATATATATAGGTTCCTATAGCAGCTTCTATAATGAAGAGTACAAAACTAGCAAGAACTGTGTCTTTTTAAAACTTGCGTCCCTAGTAATCACTTAACGAAAGCTCCATGACTCTGTATGGTTTTGTAAAAAATGAAGATATCTATAGTGACATTAGTAGAACTATATCCTTCATCCTTATGAACTATATCTACAACTAGATCTGTATCAACTAGATCTTGTAATTATTTTCCAAAGTATTCACATTTCTATTGGTTGGAAGTACATATTATATGTATATTAGCATTTTTTATTACCAACACCTCGTCTCTAGGTGTATGCTCTTTCTTTGTTGGAAAGAGTAGAAATGGATTGCTCGCAAAAACAGCGACAACTTAACGAGGTTGCTGCCGCTGCTGCTGCTGAAGTTGTTGCTGCTATTGCTATTGGTAGTATTGCTGCTTCCACGAGCAACATTTTGGTCTCAGCTGCAGACGCTGCTTCTGCCACTGCCACTGCCACTGCCACGGCCTCTGCCACTGCCAACTTCTCGAGCTGGCAGTTTCCATTTCATTTTTAAGCCAACGCTCGGCGCGTTCAGCGTTTTAATATTTAATTGTCGTCGATCGCGAGCGGTTGTCCATTCGTTTAAACCACACAGCTACCGTGTGCTGCCAAGGCCCGAACCGCAAAGCACAAACCGTTAACCGTAAACGCCGACCGCATACCGAAAAAGAAGACAGCGCATCTGAATCTTCTGGAGTGCCAATTTATTTTTTTTTGCTTGTGGACTACTTTTTGTTTTCTGGAGTGCTTGAGTGAGAAAGGATCATGACATCCTGGCTGAGCTGCGGCCTTGTCCTGGCCTGCGTGGCTGGCCCGCTGTCGGTGAGCTCGCGGAGCTACAGCAACGGCCTGATCTTCTACGAGCTGAAGTCGCACCAGCCCTACCTGCCGCCCACCGTCAGCGTTTCCCGTGGCCGGAATCTGGCCAGCGTCAAGTACTCGGACAAGGGCTCCATCTGGTCGACGTTCGGGCAGCCCTGCGAGTGCCGGGGACCCGTCTGCGGCTGCTGTGCGGGCCTCAAGGTGGACCAGTACCGATTCGATCAGAAAGGTGAGAAGGGATGCTGGGTTACTGTAGAGTACTGTGGGAGTGGGTGTTTGGCCAACTTGGATTGGGGCCATTAGGCCTTAATACCCGACCACGATCCAGCCTCCAGCTGGCTCTCCATATGGGGACTCGGCGGAATTGAGATCGCATCGATCACTTAGCCTGGCCCGAATCGTGGCCAGTGGCCTGCGGCTTAAGGCTGCAGGTTTTCTGCGGCCAGATGGCCAGTGGCCAGGGGTGTGCGGGCTGGCTCGATGGCTGGATGGCTGGCTGGCAGAATTCGTATTGAGGCCTCCCCAGAAAAGTATTCAAGAGTCTTGGCTGCGCATGCCGGAGACAACAATACCAGGCAGCCAGATATCCAGCGGTTTCCATTTCCATTTCTTTTCGTGACATGCCTGCATTTGCCAATCAAAATGCCACAAATTGTTGGCGCTTGGAGCGGTTGGAGCGCCTCCCGCAGAAATCAGTTTATAGCCCGCCACCCGCCACTTTCATTCGCCGAATGCGTGTAATGGAATGGAATGGAATCGTTTCATTGTTGCCTTATTGTATTCCCAACACTAACATGTCTGTTGTTTCTCTGTGCAGTCTGCGCGAATGTGACGTTTGTGCCGCACTTGGAGGAGGCCCAGCTGGAGATGTACGTGAACGAGAAGGCCACCTCGAAGTTCGGCATATCGGTGCGCAACCCGGCCCCCTTCTGCATCCCGGTGATGATGGGCGTGCCGATGGCCATGTGCGTCCAGATGACCGATGTCGCCATGGTCGACAACAGGCTCAGCATGTGCATGGACTTTGTGGTGCGCCTGGCCACCACGGATCTCTTCGAGATGCACTTCCAGTGCATGCGCATGGGCCTGGACGGCCTTCAGTACGTGGACAAGAACGGTAAGCCAGTGCTGCCACCGGGACAGCAGGGCGACGACGACGATGCTGGGGAGGAGTACGGCGAGTATGCCGAGCTGGAGAATGAGCCGGAGGAGTATCCCCTGGCAGAGGATGAAGCGGAGGAGGAGAAGAGGCCTGCCCCTGCGCCTGCCCAGGACTACCAGCCAGTGGCCTATCCCTCGCTGGCCTACCAGCCGCAGGTGGCCGACTCCGAGAAGACTGAAGACGAGTCTTTGGCTTATCAGCCCCCGAAGATGACCGAGAAGGAGGAGGAGAAGGAGCCGGGGGAGGAGGAACCAGAGCCACTGCCAATCGAAAGTGAAATGCTAATAGCTGGCGATCAAGTTGAGGAGCCAGAAGAAAACGATGAAGAGCTTGAAGACGAGGCAGAAGCTGAAGAAGCGAAGAAAGAGACGGAAAAGGAGGCGGAGAAAGAGAAAGAGCAAAAGCAAGAGGAGGCGACACCTGACAATGACAATGGCAGCGAGAGTGGCCCGGGGCCAAGTCAGGTAATTGAAACAATTACCAATTCAATAAAAGCCACTGAAGAAACGCCAGCAACAACAACAAGCAAAGCAACAACAGCACCCACAACAACAACAACAACCACTAAAATACCAATAACAACAACATCTAAAATGGAAACAACAAATGCGACAAACAACAAACCAAACAATGTCGTTATCGATGACAATGACCAGGAGGCCAAGCAGGAAGAGCCCGCGACGGAGAAGGCGAAGGAGAAGGAAGAGGTGAAAATGTCAAGCGAAGAGGAGGCAGAAGACGAGGAGGTCGAGGAGGGCGAAGACGAGGGGGAAGAATCGACGACAACGGAGGCTGTGGAGCTCGAAAACGATAGCGACAATGAGGTAAACGTTGACGACGACGGCACCGATGACGACGGCGATGGCGGACCGAAAAAAGGCCAGGTGAAGGAACCCCCAACAAAGGCGGAGCTGGAGGAGAAGAGAGAGCCGGAGAAAAAGACAGCTGCAGGCAATGAACTAAAGGTCAAGCCCGGGTCAGCCCCGCACGCCGGAGGAGGAGATCAGGAAACGGAAGAGGGAGCCGGAGACGAAGACGAAGACGTAGAAGAGGAGGCGGAAGAAGGCGCTGACGAAGATACAGAGGACGACGAAGATGGCGAGGAAGAGGAGTACGAAGACGACGAGGAAAATGCCCAAAATCTGGACGAGGAAAAAGCCGAAAAACTGGTAGTCGAAACAGATCAACCGCTGGAAGGCTATCAGTACCAATATAACCTGGAAAATCAAGATGCAAAGTCGGCAGAGAAGCCGGCAGCCAAGTCGGCAGCAACCAGGCAGAAAGCAGCCAAGTCATTGTCCCGACGACGGCGCCAGCGTCTGCAGAGGCGTCCTCTAAAGAAAAGGCATTAAACACAAAAGCAGACCCCCCCAGGCACCACAAGCCCCACAAACAAAAACACTGACATTATCATCACCACCATTATCATTCCTCAACTTAATTTATTTTAATTTATAATTCGTAATTCATAATTTGTAATTGTTAATGATTTGTTAATGCTGAACGTTGATGCCTGTTAATTAATACGTATTTATTGTATTTATTGAAAACGCCTCAAAGCCAAACTCAATCGAAATAAATGATAATTGTAATTAAGCCGCAAGTCGTTAGTCAGTTTTTAGGCCCAAGTGCCAAAGGCCATGATTCAATACTGGGACGTACAATTTCTTCGATTGCTAGTCAAAAGGTAATAATCTTCCAGGTTACTCCCGTGGAGCTGAGGTCCTTGACTCCTTTCCATTAGTTTCTGGGTAGAAACCAACGGAAAGCAGCCCAGAACCATTAGCTATCGGAACTCACGTTCCCTGACACGGCCGCCGAAACGGCTGTCCTGGACTCTTGTATACCCTTCTTCCGACTCCTACGCAGCGAGACGTCCGACTGCCTCAGCTTCCTTAGGGCCATGTCGTAGTCGTTGATGGTGATGCAGATCGAGAGGTAGGCGTGCAGCTTGGGAGCCCTCAGGGCAGAGGCCAGCTTTTCGGCCTTGGTCAGTGTCTCCTTGAGCCGTTCGAAGCGGCTGAGGACGGCATGGACTTGGCAGGCCAGGAAGATGCTGTTGAAACGCCAGATGAGGCTCTTGCAGGAGCGCGCCTCTGTGGGGGCCTAGCTTTGTTAGTTTGTTGGGAAGAAAAATTATTATAAAGTACCACCTTCGAAAGCACGTTGCGCCACCACCAGACACTTGTCGAAGCGGGACTCCCTGAAGTGCCACCTGGCCATCTCGAACAACAGATAGGAGCGCTCTATCGCATAGGAGGAGTAACGCAGCCGGCCCTCCAGATGCTCCAGTTTCTGGCTACTCAAGATCACATAAGGGGTTACTTACCCGAAAATAACTGACTGATCACTTACTTGATCCGGTTGTGTCGCTCCTCCTCTTGATGCATCTCCACATACATGTTCGTGCCCCCAAATCGGCCCGGTATTTCTTTGACTCTCTCCGGCGGTATTAGAAACAGAAGCAAACGATTTTTTGGCTGCAAGAAGTCCACATTGCGCGGAATGGAGCAACGATCGCAATGGGCCAGGCCCATCAGGTTGTAGACCTCGTTCAGGAACTCCCACTTCCAGGGCAGGGTGCGATGGGTCTTCAGTTCAATGTTGTTGGTCATGATGTGCTCCACATAATCCGACATCTTTTCCACATTGCCCGCCCGGCGCAGCGCTCTTACCTGGTGCAGCATGCGGAAGCAGTCGCGCCGTGTCTGGTACTCCAGGTGGAACAGGTGGGCCTCCCGCCGACGTCTCTGAGACCGCTCTCCGACGTCTCCGCTGTTGCGCACAAACGTGCGGTTGTACAGCGGATTGCGGGCGTGCATCATTTTCTAAAAACGTCGCGCAAGTATAATAAGGATAAGGATTCTTAAGGATGATTGACTAGATAAAAAATTTACTCAGAATAAATTAATTATTAACTAAACTAACATTATAACTTAAAACATACTAATGGTTATTTTTGTATTTACAGCTCAGGGCATTTGCGAAGCAAGCTGATTCTTGGACATTACAGCATGGAGGTGTAAAAAGCGAAGCAATCGATACTGAACACCATTTTTCTGGAGAATTAAAAGGACAACCTAACGTTTCCTATAAAGGACTTATTCCTAATATTCCTATAAAGGAATATTTGAATATTGAATATTTTCTCGTACTTATATGGTTTCTACTCCTCAGGGGAAGGGGTTGAAGATCATCACCTATAACCCAAGGTCTTTAGCTTAGCCATCGTCGGTGTCGTCGCCAATGCCACAGAAAACCATCGTGACCGATAAGGTCCTAGAAGTAGTACTGTGTAGTATTTATGGTCTATCAATGTATCATCTGTAAATATAATAATTTTTCGAAATAAAATGTTTCAAGAAATGTTTTATTTAACGGGGGTTTGCAAAATTTTGAAGATAAAACGATATGGCCTCTCGAATCTCTATGGGCATTTCGAAATCAGGGCTCGAATGTCCATTGAACTGCATACCACGTTTTTCGATATCGAACAACTCATTTTCGACCGTTTTTTCGCAAAAATGGAAAGGCTATACATCACGATTTTTTTCGATTTTCGCAGAAAATTTTGTTGTTCGATTTCGACAAAATTGGTATGCAATTCGATAGACTTTGGGATGCTGATTCCGAAAATGGTAAGCGTTGCCAGATCGGATCACAAATGGCCGAGATATGGGCTCCAGAATCTCTATTTCTGGCCCATGCTGGCAACACCGCGGATTTTTGGAGTCAGCGATCAAATGTCCACCGAACTGCATACCACGTTTTTCGATATCGAACAACTCATTTTCGACCGTTTTTTCGCAAAAATGGAAAGGCTATACATCACGATTTTTTTCGATTTTCGCAGAAAATTTTGTTGTTCGATTTCGACAAAATTGGTATGCAATTCGATAGACTTTGGGATGCTGATTCCGAAAATGGTAAGCGTTGCCAGATCGGAGCACAAATGGCCGAGATATGGGCTCCAGAATCTCTATTTCTGGCCCAATCTGGCAACACCGCGCATTTTTGGAGTCAGCGATCAAATGTCCACCGAACTGCATACCACGTTTTTCGATATCGAACAACTCATTTTCGACCGTTTTTTCGCAAAAATGGAAAGGCTATACATCACGATTTTTTCGATTTTCGCAGAAAATTTTGTTGTTCGATTTCGACAAAATTGGTATGCAATTCGATAGACTTTGGGATGCTGATTCCGAAAATGGTAAGCGTTGCCAGATCGGATCATAAATGGCCGAGATATGGGCTCCAGAAAGCCCATTTCTGGTCCGATCGGGCAACGCCGCACATTTTTGGAATCAGCGATCAAATGTCTACCGAACTGCATACCACGTTTTTCGATATCGAACAACTCATTTTCGACCGTTTTTTCGCAAAAATGGAAAGGCTATACATCACGATTTTTTCGATTTTCGCAGAAAATTTTGTTGTTCGATTTCGACAAAATTGGTATGCAATTCGATAGACTTTGGGATGCTGATTCCGAAAATGGTAAGCGTTGCCAGATCGGACGACGAACGGCCGAGATATGGGCTCTAGTATCTCTATTTCTGGCCCAATCTGGCAACACCGCGCATTTTTGGAGTCAGCGATCAAATGTCCACCGAACTGCATACCACGTTTTTCGATATCGAACAACTCATTTTCGACCGTTTTTTCGCAAAAATGGAAAGGCTATACATCACGATTTTTTTCGATTTTCGCAGAAAATTTTGTTGTTCGATTTCGACAAAATTGGTATGCAATTCGATAGACTTTGGGATGCTGATTCCGAAAATGGTAAGCGTTGCCAGATCGGATCATAAATGGCCGAGATATGGGCTCCAGAAAGCCCATTTCTGGTCCGATCGGGCAACGCCGCACATTTTTGGAATCAGCGATCAAATGTCTACCGAACTGCATACCACGTTTTTCGATATCGAACAACTCATTTTCGACCGTTTTTTCGCAAAAATGGAAAGGCTATACATCACGATTTTTTCGATTTTCGCAGAAAATTTTGTTGTTCGATTTCGACAAAATTGGTATGCAATTCGATAGACTTTGGGACGCTGATTCCGAAAATGGTAAGCGTTGCCAGATCGGACGACGAACGGCCGAGATATGGACTCTAGTATCTCTATTTCTGGCCCAATCTGGCAACGCCGCACATTTTTGGAATCAGCGATCAAATGTCTACCGAACTGCATACCACGTTTTTCGATATCGAACAACTCATTTTCGACCGTTTTTTCGCAAAAATGGAAAGGCTATACATCACGATTTTTTTCGATTTTCGCAGAAAATTTTGTTGTTCGATTTCGACAAAATTGGTATGCAATTCGATAGACTTTGGGATGCTGATTCCGAAAATGGTAAGCGTTGCCAGATCGGATCACAAATGGCCGAGATATGGGCTCCAGAATCTCTATTTCTGGCCCAATCTGGCAACACCGCGCATTTTTGGAGTCAGCGATCAAATGTCCACCGAACTGCATACCACGTTTTTCGATATCGAACAACTCATTTTCGACCGTTTTTTCGCAAAAATGGAAAGGCTATACATCACGATTTTTTTCGATTTTCGCAGAAAATTTTGTTGTTCGATTTCGACAAAATTGGTATGCAATTCGATAGACTTTGGGATGCTGATTCCGAAAATGGTAAGCGTTGCCAGATCGGATCACAAATGGCCGAGATATGGGCTCCAGAATCTCTATTTCTGGCCCAATCTGGCAACACCGCGCATTTTTGGAGTCAGCGATCAAATGTCCACCGAACTGCATACCACGTTTTTCGATATCGAACAACTCATTTTCGACCGTTTTTTCGCAAAAATGGAAAGGCTATACATCACGATTTTTTCGATTTTCGCAGAAAATTTTGTTGTTCGATTTCGACAAAATTGGTATGCAATTCGATAGACTTTGGGATGCTGATTCCGAAAATGGTAAGCGTTGCCAGATCGGATCATAAATGGCCGAGATATGGGCTCCAGAAAGCCCATTTCTGGTCCGATCGGGCAACGCCGCACATTTTTGGAATCAGCGATCAAATGTCTACCGAACTGCATACCACGTTTTTCGATATCGAACAACTCATTTTCGACCGTTTTTTCGCAAAAATGGAAAGGCTATACATCACGATTTTTTTCGATTTTCGCAGAAAATTTTGTTGTTCGATTTCGACAAAATTGGTATGCAATTCGATAGACTTTGGGATGCTGATTCCGAAAATGGTAAGCGTTGCCAGATCGGACGACGAACGGCCGAGATATGGGCTCTAGTATCTCTATTTCTGGCCCAATCTGGCAACACCGCGCATTTTTGGAGTCAGCGATCAAATGTCCACCGAACTGCATACCACGTTTTTCGATATCGAACAACTCATTTTCGACCGTTTTTTCGCAAAAATGGAAAGGCTATACATCACGATTTTTTTCGATTTTCGCAGAAAATTTTGTTGTTCGATTTCGACAAAATTGGTATGCAATTCGATAGACTTTGGGATGCTGATTCCGAAAATGGTAAGCGTTGCCAGATCGGATCATAAATGGCCGAGATATGGGCTCCAGAAAGCCCATTTCTGGTCCGATCGGGCAACGCCGCACATTTTTGGAATCAGCGATCAAATGTCTACCGAACTGCATACCACGTTTTTCGATATCGAACAACTCATTTTCGACCGTTTTTTCGCAAAAATGGAAAGGCTATACATCACGATTTTTTTCGATTTTCGCAGAAAATTTTGTTGTTCGATTTCGACAAAATTGGTATGCAATTCGATAGACTTTGGGACGCTGATTCCGAAAATGGTAAGCGTTGCCAGATCGGACGACGAACGGCCGAGATATGGACTCTAGTATCTCTATTTCTGGCCCAATCTGGCAACGCCGCACATTTTTGGAATCAGCGATCAAATGTCTACCGAACTGCATACCACGTTTTTCGATATCGAACAACTCATTTTCGACCGTTTTTTCGCAAAAATGGAAAGGCTATACATCACGATTTTTTTCGATTTTCGCAGAAAATTTTGTTGTTCGATTTCGACAAAATTGGTATGCAATTCGATAGACTTTGGGATGCTGATTCCGAAAATGGTAAGCGTTGCCAGATCGGACGACGAACGGCC
Source organism: Drosophila pseudoananassae pseudoananassae (assembly GCA_018153035.1). Taxonomy (NCBI): domain Eukaryota; kingdom Metazoa; phylum Arthropoda; class Insecta; order Diptera; family Drosophilidae; genus Drosophila; species Drosophila pseudoananassae. Next base: position 317,065 of record JAECXR010000023.1, on the reverse strand, counting down.
GAGATATGGGCTCTAGTATCTCTATTTCTGGCCCAATCTGGCAACACCGCGCATTTTTGGAGTCAGCGATCAAATGTCCACCGAACTGCATACCACGTTTTTCGATATCGAACAACTCATTTTCGACCGTTTTTTCGCAAAAATGGAAAGGCTATACATCACGATTTTTTCGATTTTCGCAGAAAATTTTGTTGTTCGATTTCGACAAAATTGGTATGCAATTCGATAGACTTTGGGATGCTGATTCCGAAAATGGTAAGCGTTGCCAGATCGGATCATAAATGGCCGAGATATGGGCTCCAGAAAGCCCATTTCTGGTCCGATCGGGCAACGCCGCACATTTTTGGAATCAGCGATCAAATGTCTACCGAACTGCATACCACGTTTTTCGATATCGAACAACTCATTTTCGACCGTTTTTTCGCAAAAATGGAAAGGCTATACATCACGATTTTTTCGATTTTCGCAGAAAATTTTGTTGTTCGATTTCGACAAAATTGGTATGCAATTCGATAGACTTTGGGACGCTGATTCCGAAAATGGTAAGCGTTGCCAGATCGGACGACGAACGGCCGAGATATGGGCTCTAGTATCTCTATTTCTGGCCCAATCTGGCAACGCCGCACATTTTTGGAATCAGCGATCAAATGTCTACCGAACTGCATACCACGTTTTTCGATATCGAACAACTCATTTTCGACCGTTTTTTCGCAAAAATGGAAAGGCTATACATCACGATTTTTTTCGATTTTCGCAGAAAATTTTGTTGTTCGATTTCGACAAAATTGGTATGCAATTCGATAGACTTTGGGACGCTGATTCCGAAAATGGTAAGCGTTGCCAGATCGGACGACGAACGGCCGAGATATGGGCTCTAGTATCTCTATTTCTGGCCCAATCTGGCAACGCCGCACATTTTTGGAATCAGCGATCAAATGTCTACCGAACTGCATACCACGTTTTTCGATATCGAACAACTCATTTTCGACCGTTTTTTCGCAAAAATGGAAAGGCTATACATCACGATTTTTTTCGATTTTCGCAGAAAATTTTGTTGTTCGATTTCGACAAAATTGGTATGCAATTCGATAGACTTTGGGACGCCGATTCCGGAAATGGTAAGCGTTGCCAGATCGGATCATAAATGGCCGAGATATGGGCTCCAGAAAGCCCATTTCTGGTCCGATCGGGCAACGCCGCACATTTTTGGAATCAGCGATCAAATGTCTACCGAACTGCATACCACGTTTTTCGATATCGAACAACTCATTTTCGACCGTTTTTTCGCAAAAATGGAAAGGCTATACATCACGATTTTTTTCGATTTTCGCAGAAAATTTTGTTGTTCGATTTCGACAAAATTGGTATGCAATTCGATAGACTTTGGGACGCTGATTCCGAAAATGGTAAGCGTTGCCAGATCGGACGACGAACGGCCGAGATATGGACTCTAGTATCTCTATTTCTGGCCCAATCTGGCAACGCCGCACATTTTTGGAATCAGCGATCAAATGTCTACCGAACTGCATACCACGTTTTTCGATATCGAACAACTCATTTTCGACCGTTTTTTCGCAAAAATGGAAAGGCTATACATCACGATTTTTTTCGATTTTCGCAGAAAATTTTGTTGTTCGATTTCGACAAAATTGGTATGCAATTCGATAGACTTTGGGATGCTGATTCCGAAAATGGTAAGCGTTGCCAGATCGGACCATAAATGGCCGAGATATATTTTTTTTTTGTTTTTTCGGGAACCTTTTTTTTTTTTTTTTTTTTTTTTTAATTTTTTATTTAAATTTTTTTTTTTTTTTTTTAAAATAATTTTTTTTTTTTTTTTTTTTTTTAAAAAAAAAAAGGGTTTTTTATTTTTTTTTTTTTTTTTTTGTAGAAATTTTTGTTTTTTTTTTTTGAAAAAATTGGTATGCAATTTGATAGACTTTGGGACGCTGATTCCGAAAATGGTAAGCGTTGCCAGATCGGACGACGAACGGCCGAGATATGGGCCCTAGTATCTCTATTTCTGGCCCAATCTGGCAACGCCGCACATTTTTGGAATCAGCGATCAAATGTCTACCGAACTGCATACCACGTTTTTCGATATCGAACAACTCATTTTCGACCGTTTTTTCGCAAAAATGGAAAGGCTATACATCACGATTTTTTTCGATTTTCGCAGAAAATTTTGTTGTTCGATTTCGACAAAATTGGTATGCAATTCGATAGACTTTGGGACGCTGATTCCGAAAATGGTAAGCGTTGCCAGATCGGACGACGAACGGCCGAGATATGGGCTCTAGTATCTCTATTTCTGGCCCAATCTGGCAACGCCGCACATTTTTGGAATCAGCGATCAAATGTCTACCGAACTGCATACCACGTTTTTCGATATCGAACAACTCATTTTCGACCGTTTTTTCGCAAAAATGGAAAGGCTATACATCACGATTTTTTCGATTTTCGCAGAAAATTTTGTTGTTCGATTTCGACAAAATTGGTATGCAATTCGATAGACTTTGGGACGCCGATTCCGGAAATGGTAAGCGTTGCCAGATCGGATCACAAATGGCCGAGATATGGGCTCCAGAATCTCTATTTCTGGCCCAATCTGGCAACACCGCGCATTTTTGGAGTCAGCGATCAAATGTCCACCGAACTGCATACCACGTTTTTCGATATCGAACAACTCATTTTCGACCGTTTTTTCGCAAAAATGGAAAGGCTATACATCACGATTTTTTTCGATTTTCGCAGAAAATTTTGTTGTTCGATTTCGACAAAATTGGTATGCAATTCGATAGACTTTGGGATGCTGATTCCGAAAATGGTAAGCGTTGCCAGATCGGATCATAAATGGCCGAGATATGGGCTCCAGAAAGCCCATTTCTGGTCCGATCGGGCAACGCCGCACATTTTTGGAATCAGCGATCAAATGTCTACCGAACTGCATACCACGTTTTTCGATATCGAACAACTCATTTTCGACCGTTTTTTCGCAAAAATGGAAAGGCTATACATCACGATTTTTTTCGATTTTCGCAGAAAATTTTGTTGTTCGATTTCGACAAAATTGGTATGCAATTCGATAGACTTTGGGATGCTGATTCCGAAAATGGTAAGCGTTGCCAGATCGGATCATAAATGGCCGAGATATGGGCTCCAGAAAGCCCATTTCTGGTCCGATCGGGCAACGCCGCACATTTTTGGAATCAGCGATCAAATGTCTACCGAACTGCATACCACGTTTTTCGATATCGAACAACTCATTTTCGACCGTTTTTTCGCAAAAATGGAAAGGCTATACATCACGATTTTTTTCGATTTTCGCAGAAAATTTTGTTGTTCGATTTCGACAAAATTGGTATGCAATTCGATAGACTTTGGGACGCCGATTCCGGAAATGGTAAGCGTTGCCAGATCGGATCACAAATGGCCGAGATATGGGCTCCAGAATCTCTATTTCTGGCCCAATCTGGCAACACCGCGCATTTTTGGAGTCAGCGATCAAATGTCCACCGAACTGCATACCACGTTTTTCGATATCGAACAACTCATTTTCGACCGTTTTTTCGCAAAAATGGAAAGGCTATACATCACGATTTTTTCGATTTTCGCAGAAAATTTTGTTGTTCGATTTCGACAAAATTGGTATGCAATTCGATAGACTTTGGGATGCTGATTCCGAAAATGGTAAGCGTTGCCAGATCGGATCATAAATGGCCGAGATATGGGCTCCAGAAAGCCCATTTCTGGTCCGATCGGGCAACGCCGCACATTTTTGGAATCAGCGATCAAATGTCTACCGAACTGCATACCACGTTTTTCGATATCGAACAACTCATTTTCGACCGTTTTTTCGCAAAAATGGAAAGGCTATACATCACGATTTTTTCGATTTTCGCAGAAAATTTTGTTGTTCGATTTCGACAAAATTGGTATGCAATTCGATAGACTTTGGGACGCTGATTCCGAAAATGGTAAGCGTTGCCAGATCGGACGACGAACGGCCGAGATATGGACTCTAGTATCTCTATTTCTGGCCCAATCTGGCAACGCCGCACATTTTTGGAATCAGCGATCAAATGTCTACCGAACTGCATACCACGTTTTTCGATATCGAACAACTCATTTTCGACCGTTTTTTCGCAAAAATGGAAAGGCTATACATCACGATTTTTTCGATTTTCGCAGAAAATTTTGTTGTTCGATTTCGACAAAATTGGTATGCAATTCGATAGACTTTGGGATGCTGATTCCGAAAATGGTAAGCGTTGCCAGATCGGACGACGAACGGCCGAGATATGGGCTCTAGTATCTCTATTTCTGGCCCAATCTGGCAACACCGCGCATTTTTGGAGTCAGCGATCAAATGTCCACCGAACTGCATACCACGTTTTTCGATATCGAACAACTCATTTTCGACCGTTTTTTCGCAAAAATGGAAAGGCTATACATCACGATTTTTTTCGATTTTCGCAGAAAATTTTGTTGTTCGATTTCGACAAAATTGGTATGCAATTCGATAGACTTTGGGACGCCGATTCCGGAAATGGTAAGCGTTGCCAGATCGGATCACAAATGGCCGAGATATGGGCTCCAGAATCTCTATTTCTGGCCCAATCTGGCAACACCGCGCATTTTTGGAGTCAGCGATCAAATGTCCACCGAACTGCATACCACGTTTTTCGATATCGAACAACTCATTTTCGACCGTTTTTTCGCAAAAATGGAAAGGCTATACATCACGATTTTTTTCGATTTTCGCAGAAAATTTTGTTGTTCGATTTCGACAAAATTGGTATGCAATTCGATAGACTTTGGGATGCTGATTCCGAAAATGGTAAGCGTTGCCAGATCGGATCATAAATGGCCGAGATATGGGCTCCAGAAAGCCCATTTCTGGTCCGATCGGGCAACGCCGCACATTTTTGGAATCAGCGATCAAATGTCTACCGAACTGCATACCACGTTTTTCGATATCGAACAACTCATTTTCGACCGTTTTTTCGCAAAAATGGAAAGGCTATACATCACGATTTTTTCGATTTTCGCAGAAAATTTTGTTGTTCGATTTCGACAAAATTGGTATGCAATTCGATAGACTTTGGGACGCTGATTCCGAAAATGGTAAGCGTTGCCAGATCGGACGACGAACGGCCGAGATATGGACTCTAGTATCTCTATTTCTGGCCCAATCTGGCAACGCCGCACATTTTTGGAATCAGCGATCAAATGTCTACCGAACTGCATACCACGTTTTTCGATATCGAACAACTCATTTTCGACCGTTTTTTCGCAAAAATGGAAAGGCTATACATCACGATTTTTTTCGATTTTCGCAGAAAATTTTGTTGTTCGATTTCGACAAAATTGGTATGCAATTCGATAGACTTTGGGATGCTGATTCCGAAAATGGTAAGCGTTGCCAGATCGGACGACGAACGGCCGAGATATGGGCTCTAGTATCTCTATTTCTGGCCCAATCTGGCAACACCGCGCATTTTTGGAGTCAGCGATCAAATGTCCACCGAACTGCATACCACGTTTTTCGATATCGAACAACTCATTTTCGACCGTTTTTTCGCAAAAATGGAAAGGCTATACATCACGATTTTTTTCGATTTTCGCAGAAAATTTTGTTGTTCGATTTCGACAAAATTGGTATGCAATTCGATAGACTTTGGGACGCCGATTCCGGAAATGGTAAGCGTTGCCAGATCGGATCACAAATGGCCGAGATATGGGCTCCAGAATCTCTATTTCTGGCCCAATCTGGCAACACCGCGCATTTTTGGAGTCAGCGATCAAATGTCCACCGAACTGCATACCACGTTTTTCGATATCGAACAACTCATTTTCGACCGTTTTTTCGCAAAAATGGAAAGGCTATACATCACGATTTTTTTCGATTTTCGCAGAAAATTTTGTTGTTCGATTTCGACAAAATTGGTATGCAATTCGATAGACTTTGGGACGCCGATTCCGGAAATGGTAAGCGTTGCCAGATCGGATCACAAATGGCCGAGATATGGGCTCCAGAATCTCTATTTCTGGCCCAATCTGGCAACACCGCGCATTTTTGGAGTCAGCGATCAAATGTCCACCGAACTGCATACCACGTTTTTCGATATCGAACAACTCATTTTCGACCGTTTTTTCGCAAAAATGGAAAGGCTATACATCACGATTTTTTTCGATTTTCGCAGAAAATTTTGTTGTTCGATTTCGACAAAATTGGTATGCAATTCGATAGACTTTGGGATGCTGATTCCGAAAATGGTAAGCGTTGCCAGATCGGATCATAAATGGCCGAGATATGGGCTCCAGAAAGCCCATTTCTGGTCCGATCGGGCAACGCCGCACATTTTTGGAATCAGCGATCAAATGTCTACCGAACTGCATACCACGTTTTTCGATATCGAACAACTCATTTTCGACCGTTTTTTCGCAAAAATGGAAAGGCTATACATCACGATTTTTTTCGATTTTCGCAGAAAATTTTGTTGTTCGATTTCGACAAAATTGGTATGCAATTCGATAGACTTTGGGACGCCGATTCCGAAAATGGTAAGCGTTGCCAGATCGGATCATAAATGGCCGAGATATGGGCTCCAGAAAGCCCATTTCTGGTCCGATCGGGCAACGCCGCACATTTTGGAATCAGCGATCAAATGTCTACCGAACTGCATACCACGTTTTTCGATATCGAACAACTCATTTTCGACCGTTTTTTCGCAAAAATGGAAAGGCTATACATCACGATTTTTTTCGATTTTCGCAGAAAATTTTGTTGTTCGATTTCGACAAAATTGGTATGCAATTCGATAGACCTTGGGACGCCGATTCCGAAACGTTTACATATCACGTTTTTTTCGATTTTCGCAGAAAATTTTTCCACCATCGAACCAAATGGCCGAGATACCTTCCACTCTCTGAGTCTCTTTACTACGAAATTAGTAGATTGATCTAGAAATATGCAAAATCTAGTACATTTTATGCCTCCATAATTAAAAAAAATAAAATAAAATACGCTTAACAAAAATACTTAAATATAGTTAAACATTTAACATAATAAGTGGTCTTGTTTTTTTTTCTTAACCAGAATACAGTGATTAAAACTATTAGTGTAGTAGTAGTAATAGTACAGACTTAAGATTACTTAATTACTAGATAAGAATTACTTAATTATTAAATTACGATTGCTTAATTACCAGAAACTTGGCGATGATGTCGAATTGATCTCTACTTAGTTGGCGGAGGTGCGGAGTGCTTGAGCCCATCAGCGGATTGAGAAAGTTCCCGTTGGTTCGCAGTTCCCGTAGAAGCGCAACATCAACGGCGTTCCTGCGCATATAGTTATATGTGTAGAGCCGTTCGCTGTTCTTGCGTCGAGCTCGTTCCATGGGTGTCAGCTGAACGCTCTTTTTCTCTTCGATACTTTGGACATCGCAATCCTGCCGATCTCGTCGGATCTTCCAAAGAGAACGAGGAATGTAGGCAGCCGCCTCTTGTCGTTGTAGTATTACTCCCTCAATGGCCGCCATGTTTTTAATGAAAAACGGGGACAGGGAATCTCCAACGGTGTCATTAAAAATGCCCATGACCTTGATTAAAAATGATAACTTTAGTAAATGAGATCAGAAATAAGACGTAAAATTACCTTCTCTTGGATTTTATGAAACTGCCGTTGGGAATTTTTGCTGTGGAAAGCTTTTCCCTCATCATACACTGTAACCAGACTCCTCTCGAACGCATTCGCATCGAGCAGGGCGTTGCATTTCTCCTGGACGATTTCCGCAATCCCCGGTACACTATTTTGACGCCCCATTTCAATAGGCATGGTCCGTTGGGCCAGCTGGGCATCCTCCAAGGCCCTTTTCGGGTTGGCCATTGAGCGATGACAGCGACTACGCTGGTATAGGATCTTGTAGTCGCTCGAGCAGATTAGGTGATCCGGATCCATGCAGTTCCGGGTATACTTCGTAGTCGTGGGTCGGGTCAACATGCAGGAGCCGAGTTGACCCCGTATATCCGGCAGCTTGCAGGTCTCCAGCGCCTGCTGCATACTCTTCAAGGCCGTCGGGTTAAGCGACCGCCTTAAGTAGTGGCTGCCCCAGTCGCGAAGAATCTTCGACCTAAGGCAGGACTTCCAGTCGAAGCGCTGCCACGGCTTCACCTGTGGCAACAGTCCTCCCACGCCTCCCATATTCAAGCCGCTTGTCCAGGACATTTTCAGGACGTTGCAGTTAATTTGTCAGACGATAATTTTGGCCAATACGCTTGCAGGAACAATTTCACGTACAATACTTGGATAATTTTTGAATGGATTTCCAATGAAAGGCCTGTGTGATGAAAGAAAAATTGTTGGATTAACAAAGCTAAACACTAATCGAGACTAAGGCCCAAAAATTAGAAAAGTTACGTGATTTCTTATCTTAGAATTAAGCAATTTAAATAATTAGAGTAAAAGTTAGGCAGATAACAAAATATGGTAATTTTCCTTTAAAAAAAAAAAGGTCAAAAGACAAAAACTAAAATTTCTCCCACGTTCACACTTTTAGACAAAAGCGTTGTATTTTCACAGCGTTTTGGATTTGTTTTTGGGCCAAAATGTTTCAATGGCTAGATTATCAAAGAGGGGCGAGGGAATTAACCGAACCCCGAAACAGGGCCAAAAGAAAGGTGCAATTAAGAGCCAGCGGCCAAAAGAAAATGACAAAAAAATGCAACCGTCTAAAGGCCGTGGAAACAATAACTCACATAATCGGACAATATTATATAACAGTTAATGCCACCAGCCGACTCGTCCGAAATTATTTAATTATTTTTTTGTTCGAGCCCTCTTGCACCTCCTCTACTTTGCCTTTTTCGGCAGCGATTATACGACAATTATTACAATATTTATTTATAATTTTTAATTGCTTTTTTTCACATCAGCCGCAAATGTCTTTTGTTTTTAAGCTATAACTTGGCTCTGGCCCTGGCGGCTATGGCTTTGCATAAGCGCACACTGTGAATTCAATTAATGGAGCAGACTGGAGCACTAGGGGCGTAAGTGAGCAGCGGGGGTCCGACCATTACTCTTCATTTGTATGCCAACCGGAGTGTGGGTGTCTTTTTTTGCGGAAAGAAAGTTACTCGAAAAAAGTGAGATGGAAATTTCGGACAGTAGCACAGGGGTAGGATGCAAGGGGCAGGGCCTATGGGCAGTCGCCAATTAAATTTTTTTCTGTGCCCTGATAGCCGTATCGTTTTTGGCAATAGAGCAACAAGCTCCAAGTGTCGCAGAAAACGGCAACGGAAACCCAACAACAGCAAGCAAATAAAAAATAAATATAAAAAAGCAAAGGCCAAGTCGAGCAAAAGCAAGTAATCCATTGCATTTCAATTAGATATATCCGCAGTGAATGAAAAACTGTACTATTGGATGTAAAACTGTAGGAGTGACTTTTGTTTTAAATATACTAGTGTTTTTTCATTTAAACTTAAACTTTAATTTTAAAGTATTTTTTGTTTGTTCAAAAAGTTAAATTATTACAAGAAACTAACTAATAGTTCACCTTTGATTTTTGGTTAAAAAGTTCAAATATTAGAAAAAGTGGTTCTTTCTAATAGATAGTTTAAGAGCCACTTCTTTCTGAGTATTTAACAAATATTGTATTAAATAGAAATTAACCTAAAAACTGGCAATGAAGATTATTAGAAAATATAAACGCGCTATTTTTAAGGTGTCTAACATATGAATTAGATGTCCTTTGACTGAGATATAGGTCATCTATACACTATAGTTCTATCAATCATAGAAATAATATGTGGAATCTCTTTTATCTATTAGCTCTGGCCAACAAGTTAATGGAAAACTGTAACGGCATTAGACATTCTAGCACCTCGAGCCAATTAGACAGCACTCATACGCCCTGTTGCATGCATAAACAACACTCCAAATCAAGGAGCGAGCACTCAAATACACACAAATACCTACAAGCACACATACACAAGCACAAGGCCCAGGCAAAGGCACAGGCAGGTGCAAATTGAGTTCACCTGGCACTGAACGTTGACTTTGTGTCAACTGATAACATTTTCCACACATTGCCTCGCAGACGGCCAGAGCAGAGAACAACAACGAGAACGGGAGCCACGGCAATGGGACAAAAAGTGGTTAAGTGGTCAGGCCTCCCCAGGAGACAGGAAGGCAGGTGCCACCGAATACGGGCGACTCTCGACTAATTAGCAGGACTCCAGCAGAGACAGGTGTTCTCAGGAGTCGACTTGAAGCCAAAAAAGTCATAAAAAAGACGCAAAGTTCATGCCGACAGACAGTGGACACTCCAAAAGTCATAAATTGGTTTATAGGACAGTATTTGGGCTTAAACAAAAAAATTATTTTAAAATTAAATAAATAAAATACCGGTTAGGACTACTGGTTTCAGTTCTTACCTTAAAAAATACTTTAAAAAGTAACCACCTTTGCGGTTGCGGCAGTAACTGAAAATAAAAGAATTAAAGTTTACTATTTAATTAAACTCTTAAAAAAATATAAACTTAAATAAACACTAATTAGCCAAACAAAATAAACAAACTAACCCTTGAACTCACTTGTAAGCCCGGCCATTAAAGTCATATTTTCGAATAACAAACTCATTTGTAGAGCCCCACAATAAAGCCAAAACTAAGAGAGAAAAAAGCCACTCGATGGCTTCAATTGGTGTTGGTTTAATCCTTTAATTGCGGAAAATTTTAGGTGTCTAATTGGGTTGCCGGGCCGGCAGCTTGGCTGGCCTCTGGCTGAAAATCGCAATTTTCCTTAACCGGCCGCGACTGTTATCGTTCGGCTGGTGGCCCGAAAGCCCGATCGGGTAAACCGTGGACTTCGTGCAGCATCTGGCGGCAGGGCCGGAATGTGTCCCGTAGTCCGGAGTCTCGGAATCAGTCTGCTTTTGTGTCGCCTTGTGGCAGGTCGCAGGTCGCAGCATTTTGTGGCAGGCAAGGCGAAATAGCTAGGAAAACACGCATACGCCCCATTGTGCAAGTGCGCGAGTGCAAAGTGCGAAAGTGAAAGGCGAACTTTCCGTTGGCGATTTGATTTCGAAAAGTGCGCTAAAACGGACAAGGCGTTGTCTGTCCTCCAAGCCAAGAGGTGAGCGATTCTGGGCCCCGATTCTCGGGCCAATTTATTATTTATGGCCAAGTGTCAAGTATCCGAAAGATCCGAGCGATGGTCTGTTGCTCTCGCCCTCCCCTCCCCTGCCGGTTGCGGCCAAAGCACTTTGCATACTAAACCGAGATGCTCGCTAAGGCCTAGTATGTGTCTTGTAGTCCTCAGCTCGCTGAAAGCCATTAACATGAATCTTTCATTTCATTACTTTCTATTTGCTTCGGTCGAGAAAACTTATTGCAGTTTGTGGTGGGGCTGGAGGAGGCTTTATTAGAGCGGGGGGGAATGTCCTGAAAGAGACAGAGATTTCCACTCCCGCATATATGGCATTTTTATGAGGCCCTCGAGTCTGTTTTCCACTTGCCTTAGTCTTAGCCATAGCCATAGTACGTTTTGTTTTTCCATTGGGTTATTTGGTTTCTGTTTAGTTTTGTTTGCCTTTTGTCCTTCAGTCAGTTTCAGTTTCTGTTTTGGGAATTTTTATCATCATGTACGGGATGGCTGGCAAATGGCTGATAATCGTGGGAATAGTTCCAGTTTAGTATCATTTCATGGGCGAGTAGTTCAAAATATTTGGAATTTCATCGCAAAAGCCTCTATTAGGATGGAGATCTTTTGGTCTTTATAATTTAATCTTTTTTTCGTACTATACGCTTCTGAATAATATTGGACATGAGTCATCCGATTTGTCACCTTACTTTCGAAAGCATGCCGCGTACGTGCCCGGGGCGTATACTTAATATTTGTGCCGCATCGCTGCCGCTTTTCATATTTTCGCTCGCAATTGTCAGGTCGTTGGGGCAATCAGTCCTCCTTCACCTGGCGTCTTGCTGCAATTCGCAGTCATCTGACGCTGCAATGAATATGGCCCCCTGGGGTTCTAGTCCTGAGTTTCCTGCGTCCTGACTGATTGGCTTCAGTGCCAAAATGCGAAAATGCTAAAATGCGAGAGCTGCATAATGCCGAACCAATCATCCGTGTTCCGTTCGTATGTGGGTATTGTGTTGTGGGAAATTAGAAGCCGAGGGGGAGCTGAGGAAATGGACAAGGGGAGGAGGGAGCCAAAAGGATCCCATGGAAAATCATGAAAAATTCATGAGAGCGCCACCTGTCGGCCGGAGAGCAGAACGCATGCATAATTGAAACTGCAATGGAACGAAATGAAATCATCTGAAAATGGCCAAGGACCGATGAAATCCCAGCAGATATCGTCCTTAATTTAATGCTCATGTGTGCATAATTGTATTCCAAATTTCAGGGTTTTCAAGGAGAATTTAAAACAAGTTCTTAAAGAAAAACTAAATATAGTGATATTTGAGTGTCAAACTCAAATAGTCGACTTTGGAAGGTTATAATATCCTCAGATGCGACACTGGTCTATTCCCTAACGCTTAAAAGAGCGCAGAAAACAATTATTGCCCTTAATTTGTAATAATAATTATGTTTTTACAATCGTTTTTAAAAGCACACTCCAAATTAATTACAGACTTTAAGGGCCACACATTAAATTCTCGACTCGACACGACTCGCAGAAAAAAAAACCACCAGACATTCGTAAATGCAACCCTTCCCCTGCCCTCACCCGGCCACTGGCTGCTGACCACTCCCCCCCTATAGCCCCCACGATTAACCCATGTTGGCCCGGGATTTCCTTGAGAAGCCCCTGAAGATATGCAACAGTTAACAGTAACAGTTTGCCGTCTAATTTAATTGGTTTAGCTTGAGCTCCGGGCTTAGAGCTCTCGTCTTCAAGCTGCCTGCCCCAGTAAGCGGGGCATTAACCCATGGAGGCCCAAAAGGGGGGGCTCGTAAAACGCTGCGTATCAAATTATCGTTAGATTTATTGCCCGCCAGCGAGGCAGTTGCTCCCTCGTTTTACATTTTTATGGCAGCCACCAAAGACAACACTGAAAGTAGAACCAGGACACACAGAAAGTTGTTCAACAAAAATAGGGACAAAAACGAGAAAAATAACGCACCAAGGCTGCCCCGAAATGACAGTTTAGATTGCATAGCTTTCGATTTATTACGATTTTGGTGGATCGTGTTTTAGGACGCCTTTTTATCCCGGCAGTGCTCTTGGGACGAACAAAAACTAAAGAGCAGACGTCCCATTTGGTATAAAATTTTCAGAAAATAAGCGGATTAATTGCTTGGCTTTATGAGGGATTCTTGAAAGGAAGAAAAACCTAAAGAAAGAGCTCCTCTATAGAGGGCACTTGCAATTTTTGGGAAAATTTACAGACTCTGGCGCCTGATTGGTTTGCATTTTTAGGGCTTGCTTCTGGCTCCTTGCTGGCTGCACACCACAAACTATATGGAAAACCCATAGAAAAATGCCTTGGTAATGATTCCCATCTCCCAAATGGTAGCAATTGTCAGTCAGTGGAAAGTTTAGCCGGGGAGACTCCAGTTGATTGAAGTTTCCGCGAAGCAAGTCATTCCCCATTCGAGAAGTCCCCCAGTAGTTGGCTTCCATTCAGTCTAGAGAGCAGAAAGCTCAGCGCAGCTCAGCCCGACTTACTCTGGGCCCGTCGCCCCAGGAATCCGGAATTTTCCCAACCATGTGGCTTGACTCTGCGCTTTTAATTTTCATTGTTGCCCCCGCTCATTGTCGTTTTTCACGGTTAAATGTCGCATTTTTCCCATGCCACGGCAGACTCGCTGGAACGTCTGATATTCCTTTATTTTGCATTATTTTTCAAACGTTTCTGACGCTCTGTGTAGTTTTCCGGCAAACAGACTTTAATGTGGCAGGCAGGGCTCTCCTGCCCGCCCGGTTTAGTGAATATTTTAAAGGCGGGTCACGTTTTTAGTTTTCCCTCTTTACGGGCTGAAGGCTTTAATTGCGCAGCCATCCACCATCCGCGGGAAAGCTTCCTCCAAACTGGAGAAACCTTGGTGTCTTTCAAATTAGACTGCATTCCCTTCGCTCTTTTAATTGTCTGCCATTTCGTGGATTGTTTCCAGATCAGGCTGGAGGGGGAGGGTGTAGTGATTGTGGCACTTTCCCCGCGAATTACTTCCACTCGACAAAGTGGAGTGTACATGGTTCCTCAATTATGCCAACAGCCCTGCACCATCTGCACCACTAACATACATCCGCAGTACAGCAACAGGCGCAGAGTGTCCTTGTTCCAGGGCTGCCACCTCGAGGCCCCCATGCCTCCGCTCATCAAAGCACGAACAGACAACGTCGGGTTTTATGAAATTCATTAAGTATTTTAAATATGCATGAACATAATTCGGTTGTCCTTCTCACGGCCAGGACATGCTGCCGTGCTCCTGTCAAGCAAAAGCAGAGAGCTATGCTTAAAATAGACACTAGGGGACACAGATTTTCAACTTAAAGCCCGAAAAGTTTGAATCATGGTAAGTTTTACTTTCAAGATCCTTAGCACTCTTCCGGCAATTGGTGGACTTGGCCAAATTCTTCCAAATCCACAACCGAATCGATTGCGATATTAATGGCCCGTCGAAGGGATGTGTGCTGAGGAGGGTCGAGAAAAAAAGGATGAAAGGCATCGGAAAAGTTTGCACCTCTTTGAAACAGCTCCCCCCGCTGTCATATTTTGCAACCATTTCCACACAGTTGCCACTTGTTGAAAGTCGTTAATTTATGATGATTGCGTAAAGAAAACTTTGGACCGACCGGCGCGGCGCAGCGCGGCTTGGCTTGGGAAACTTTTCATCGCTTTTCTTTTTATCTAGGCGTCCCGTGTTTCGGGTTGTCAAGGATTCCCATCCTCCTCTGGAGAGTCAGGACCGAGACAGGGGGCTTTGAATTTTCACAGTTTGCGATTCGACACGTGTTTTTGCTCCACCTCCCCCGATAGCATCCGCCCACCCTGCTCTCCCTCTGTTTTATATACATTTTCAATGTTTCTATTATCGAGCCCCAATTTATTTCGCCCGGCAAACTTTTTCGCTTTGTAAACACTTGCAACACAAAAATAATAATAGGATGCCACATACCACACGAGCGGTTGGGGCCAGGCGTGGGGCATAATGGGGCTCGAGTCGTGCATTCGGAGGCATCTGGGCAGAAACCTGCAGATAATGCAAAACAAAACAATGTAAACAGCTTGACGAGGTCGGGAGCGGACCAGAAACCGGGGTTGCGGGATGCCACACACTCAGAGAAATTCCACCATCGTTCAGCAATTGGGAGACATGTCAGGAAAGGCTGTAAGGCTTTCCAGCAAGTCTCTAATATTCTATCTGTGGGGAGCCCCTATATCACCCTATAGTTTAAATATTTATTTCTTCGGGTGCCCGTGAAAGGGAAATGGAAAAAGTGACAATGAAGGCTTCTGCCGGAGGTCCTGCGAGTCCTAGACAGCTTTGTTAGCACTTGAGACGTCGTTAGTCAGGCAACAGCAACAGTAAAGCAGTGCCAGAGGCAGAGGCAGAGGCAGCCACAATAAAAATAATAGTTAAATCCGAAAGCCAGTGAAAAGTGTCTCTCTTTTTCGCAAATCCCTGGGAATCCCAAGGAGAAAGGACACTCAACGGCAAGGATTACAACGAAAACGTTGCCATAATTTCTTCACAAATACTGCTAGTTGAGAAATAAAAAAGAATGCAGATAGAAATAAGATGAGAAATTTAACAATTTCTGCAAAAATATGTAGTTTTTCAGCAGCAACATTGGTCAGGACTTGAACAGAATTTGGTCAAAAGGTGACCATTAAGTGCAAACCCAGGAGCCCACACCTGTCATAACTGTCAAGACGAATAAGTATAATTGGCAATTAAACTTTGGTGACCTGATTTATGCGTTAATTAGCCAGAGGCATTAGCACCCAACACTCGTGCAGTTCTCTGAAAATTAAAACAGAAACATGTCATACACGTGTTTGCTTAAAAAGGACCTACGTACATAATGTGCTGGGTCCTTTGTCCTGTGTCCTGTTCAGGGTCAAAGCCTTCAATATGGAAAATCAAATCTCGTGGCGTCTCAAGTTGTTTTCACTTGTCTCACTGGCGTTTATGGGATTCGGAGAAAGCACTTTCTCCACCCATGAAACCCTCCTCCTAAACTTGTTCTAAATGTTTGGCTATATTATCTGCAAGTGGGTCAAATGGTCTCTATTTCTCTCTCTACCACCCATGTCTCGTGTCTCCTTTCGGCTGGTGCGTAATCTATGTCTTTATCCTTGGCTGGATATCCTGGCTTGTTACGCCTGCATGATGCTGTTTGCCCAAGGATTCATACCGTTGGTGTCTAACGCCCTTTTGAACTTTTTGGCTCAGTTTCGGGGCAAAGATATCTTACTCTTCCTAGGAGCATCCATTCGGAAAAGGTTGAGAAAACTACGTCCATCTATGCACTGTATCCTTAGAAGTAAATGTCCTTGGGCTGCTCTAGTCCTAGTTGCCAATCAAAGTGACAAATAATTTAGATTCCCATTTAGAGATATTGTTTTCAGTCATGTACTCGTTGGTGGATTTGTTTAGCCACTTTTAGAGTCCTTAAGATTGCAGATCCTTAAACTATTCCAGACAACTAGCAAAGGACTCTCTCGGATGCAAAAAACCCCGAAAAGAGACAGAAATGTGGCACTTACCTCGGGCGGAGGTTCTCCGGCAGGTCCTACAAGTATCTTCATCGTTTTGGCTGGCAAATCTGAGAGTGTCAGAAAAAGCTTCTCGCCTGCGGCTCCTCCTCCGAGTCGTGCCCCTCCTCCGGCTCCTGGCGTGTCCTTTCTACTTGCTGGCAAGTTTTACAATTCATTTGGCTGCTAATTGTTTGTCGAGTGTCTTTCGGGGGTTTGTTTAGTGGCTCTGAAAGGACTCGCCGGCAGAGTTCATTACTCAAGCTGGCTCACAGGACTTCTCCGCAAGTCGCAGAGTCGGGCATTAATTTAAGGAATGCCGCACAGCTGAAAGTGAAGGAGAGGAATGGCATTTGTTCAAACTTTAAATGGTGGGCGCTTCTGAAAAGTGACTTGCAAGTGGAAGTAAAAAATGGTTAAGCTCTTGAACTTAATCTTGGGCAATTCAAGACTCATAATTCGTCCTCTGAAACGGCGCATTACTCAAACTCACTTAAAGTCCTGCCATGACATTTGACTTTAGTTTCGGTCCTCAGAGCGCTGGCCTGGCCACTCCCTGTTTGCTGTTCTTGCCAAAAACTTGGCCAACTTGCAACTGCAGCGGCAACAGCTTACTGCCACATTCATTACTGGATTTGTCTAATTAATTTTCGCTCTTCGTTGTCTGCTGGCTGTTATCCTTCGGGCTGCTTTGGCCCCCGCTGTTGTTCTAGTTGGAAAGTTATGGGCCAGTTATCATAACAAGGCCAACAAGGCTTACATGGCCGGCTCGACATGGCTCATAAATATTATATAATCATAAATTTTCCAATAACCATGCCATGATTGAAAACAAATGTAATTAAATTTCAGCAACTATTTTACAGACAGATTGTTTGCTTAGCGAGAGTTACTAACTGGAAACATTCCCCGGATAATATCAGCAACTATTGCAGAGGCAGGTTGTTGGTTCAGCCCGAAACACTTCTAGGATAATATTAGCTCTCTGAAAAGTTCTCCTTCGGCTTCCATTTCAATCCTGGCATCCCTCGCCGAAAAGATTCAAATAGAACTTGGCAAATGCGCTTTTCTCATAAAGTCCTGGCACAGGATGCCAAGCACACAACGACGACACTGACACACACATAGTCTCTCCAAGTTGGCAAAGTTAATTAAAACACAATGCTAAATTTTCGATCCTGCATGGATACCCTGGAAGAGAGCGCATTTTCCGGCTGCCGGCTGGAGACTGGCGGCTGCGAGGTTCGCTCTGCCAGTTCCAAGGCCGCAACTTTTGCCAAAAAGTTGCCAAAGATAGAAACTTTGAAGGAAGGGAGGTAAGGAGACCACCGAACTGGCAAATGTCACTTAAAAGTTTTGTTTCATTTTCGGCCGTTTTCTGGCAAATAACATTCATTTTTGGTGTAGTCTACTTTTCCGGGCGGGAATTTTAATTGAAAGTGAAGTAAAAGTGCTCCCCAGTGGAGGGTGGAGTCTGTAGCCTGGAGAACTGCATTTTCCGCGGACGTGTAGTTGGCCGAAATAATTCAACGTACACCCCCGCAGTGTCACTCAGAGCCACAATTACCTCCGGGCGGCAGGCAGGTGATTGGCAGGTGTCGGCAGAGGTGTTCGGTTCGATTCCAGAGACGCGGCACGCACATGTATCAGCAGAATGCCTAATTGCATTTAATGGCCCAGAAACTGTTGAGGGAATCAGCGTCACTTATCCGAAAGTGGGCGGAGCTGGAGGGACACGTCTTCTGGAAAGATGACAGGGCTCTGCAAGGAGACAGACAGAGCCTGCTTTTCTTACAATTGATTTGTCAAGCAATTTGTCGATAAGAATAACACGAATGTCTGCCTGCCAGGGACAGAAATTAAATCAGGAAATTGAAAATATTTATCTTCCTCAGGCTTCTAGTTAGGCATTCGTCTCCTCCTGCTGTCCAGCAAATAGACCCCCAAACTATCTCTCATTGCAAGTTATTAAAAGTTTACCTGCTCGTTGAAAATGGATTCTAAAGTTTGAATTCTAAAGGACCTTGGCTTCGCCCTTCGGCAAACCGTTTCCCGACGGAAGTTCAGACCGGGAATTAGGGGGATATGCTGCACCTGTTCCGGCTTCTTCCGGTCTGCCGTGACCTTCAGCGGGGACGCTTGACTTCCGTTTCCGTGTCCACCCTTCAGTTCTTTGCTGCTTGGCTGCCATTTGGCGTGTGGCTGGCAGAATTTGACCTTGTCCGGAACGGTTGCCTGCCAAGTGGCTGGTCCACAACCGCCTCCGTCCTGACAGTTAGTCAGTGTCAGTGGCTTTGATTTGCCACCATCCAGCATCCTGCATCCTGAGTCCTGGGCCGGAGGATACTTTTTGATTTATGCGGCCTTTGCATATGTCGCTGCCGCACGGAGGACACTGTCACGTAGCAACCTCTGCCAAGATATACTTGAAGGATGTGTCGAGGGGCAACGAGGCAAAAGGCGAAAAGGATATAGGCAGATAGGCCAGACAGGAGCAGACATTTTGGGGGCTGTGGCTGCCGCTGTAAGCGCTTATTTATGGCCTCCATCCACCACTCAGTTTCAGTTACAGTTTCCGTCTCGGCGTTTCGCGGCCAAATTCGGGAGGTCCGGGCCGGCCCTGGCGGGAGCAGCTGGGGTATTCTATTATGAGAATGTGCGTGCGTCTCGTAAACAACAAAACTATTATAATAAACAAACTTACAACTCCTGCACTGAACGAAAAACTCGACAAGTTAACAACTCTTCCAATTAAAATCAAATAAAAGGCTGGTCCTCAGCGAGAGTTTATCCTTTCTGGGTATATGCAGTTTTTCCATTTTCCTCATGTCCGGAAAATGAAAGCAAAACATTTTGTTGCCATGCAGTTGTTTTCTCTCTCATTCCGCCCCAGCATAAGGAAAGGGAACTTCACGTCACTTTCGCGCCGGAGAAACTTGCGGCGCGGCTGTGATGTTTTCTTTTTATAGTCCCGTCAACAAGGACACCCAGACCCAGTCCCAGTTCCTGTCCCGGCAACTGACGTCACAATGCCCCCCAATCTGTGCTAAGGACACGACAGCAAATCACAAACGCCCCCAAACAGCGAGTGCGCCAAGTTAAAATCGTAAAATTAATTGATGAGGCCATTAGGACGACGGGTGGCGGTGATCCAGTTGTTCGAGAAAAGGCATTAAAAATTAAAACCAAAAAAAGGTGGCAGGAGTATGGGTGTCCGAGGATCGAGTTGGGGGGGAAAGAGGCTTCTGGTGATGAAGAATGATGGGCCAAAGAGGACGAATTGAGGGGATTGGGGACACTGACTCCCAATTGCAGTTAACCTCCTTGCCATCCTGATAAATGACATGTTATTGAGTGACGTTGAGCTGCTTGCCGGATGTAGGATGACAAGTGCATTGTTGGCAGTTTGGGAGCCACTGGAGGGGTGGGGGATGGAGCTATTATTATCCTGAAAGTGACTCGTCAAAAAGCCAGAGATCTGCTTTGATGGACATTGTTCCTACACCTTTCTCCTCAGAGCAACTTAAACTTTGCCTTCGAGCCACAAACACGAAACACTACAGACCTAAGCCCCTAGTCTGGCAAAGGATGCCCTCCAAGGACCCTGTTGCATTTCCCAGACGTTTGTTTGCCCTCCCTAATAACCGTTTTCCCCCAACAATCCTTTGGTTGTTTGCTCGTCTGATTGCCGGGAATGCACAAAATGCAAACAATTGCTCAAAGACAACAGAATATTTTCCGTTCAATACATTATATAGACGTCAGGATGTGCCCGGAAGGATGTATATGGGAATGGGTATGGGAACCGGACGAGGGAAGGACTGGGGAGGAGATGGCGATGGCGACGGATACACGTCACACCCGAAAGTGAAATAATGAATGTTTAGCTAAAACGGTGACGACAAACAAGAAAAATGAGAGTCAGTGTTTTGGGAAATCTTTCGGAAATCCTTTTCCATATCCTGTTAAAGGGTATATTGGGGGTATATCTGCATTTTAAAGACCAAATTAAGTAACTATCGGCCAAATAGTCTAGTCTTTAGTTTTAAAAATTATTTTATAGAAAGTACTGGGTATCTCATTCTTTCCACATCCATTAGTTGCACTTTCCCTTTTTTGTCAACTTTTTTTCCGGCATAAAAAAGAAACAACAAGAAAGGAAGAAAGGGATACCCTTGCGGTTGGCCGATCATTATTAGAATTTTAAAACAAAACTAATTATTTTTTTTGACTTTTGACCAAATAATAATACCCTCTGGAAGGGTATAAAAGCCCAGACCCAAATTATTTGGTGGACTCGTGCTGTTTTGTTGCTTGGCTTTTTACTTTTTTTGTGGCTTTTACTGCTGCTGGCCATGTGGAAAAGTTATGAGGCGCCGCGAGACCCAAACACACGCTCTCGCACACATGCACACCCAACTGAAGGAAAAAGGACTCAGGCCTCAAGGATTTGACGCTCTGTTGCCTGCAAAAAACGCAAAAAAAAAAAAATGGTGGGTAGGGGGGTAAGAAAAATGAGCAGGCATCCTACTGGTCTTAAATCCCATTTTCCTACAATTTCCCAATAAATTTGTGTTTATCCACAAACCACAATCTTTCACTAAATCAGTGATTGAAATGAATATGAATCTGGAACGGAATCTGAGAACCTGATGTTTATTTTTGGTCAATAAAGTGCCAGCTGAATGGGTTGAAGGACGAAAATGATGTCCTGCCGGTCTGCTATTAACCAAAAACCAAAAGAAAATTCGGCCTCGATTGTTTAGCTCGTTGTGGTTTAAAATGTTTGCATCAAAAAGGATGATTTGTGGAAGGATTAAATTCAATTAATTTTCCGAAAGGACTCGAAGGGCATCTGGCCGTCGCTTCGGTTGGTCCTTTCCCAGTAACACTATTATTGGTTTTTGATGAGTTTGGTGGCGGCTATGACATGGCTCCCTCTGGCTTGATTTGGTTTTGCTGCGGTCTCATTTCGCCCTCTGTGGCGGGTCACTGGGCGTAATTAAAGCCCCGCCCTGACAGTGGGCTTTAATTTATGCTGATGCTGCACGCACCGAGCCAGAGAACTACAACATTAGTGTATGTAGCTGGGTGTTGCCACATTAATAAGGCCTTCAAGCACTCACAGAGCAAGGAAAGGGCAGAAAAACACAATGCAGGAGGGCAAATGGATGGCAGAGCATACATACATGGCAAGGTAATTAAAAACTGCATGCCAGGCACTTGATTTTAATTTGATTTTATTCCGAGAAGAGCAGTCGCTGTGGTAACCGGAAGCGGATGCGCTAAATGGCCGTAAACGCTCCTCGGGGAGGTCTCCGGGCTTTTGCTTTGATTCTTAACTACGGATATCCCAGATCCTGGCAATCCATTGCCCGATTTAATCATTAGTTCACAAAAAAAAAACTCTGGAGCCAAAGCAGCATAAATGCTCTTAAAATATTTACACAATTTCATGTTTCAGCTGCCTCGAATTACGCTCTCGAGCTACAATAGCTGCCAGATACAGATACATTTACATCTGACTCGACCAGATGACCACCGAGTTGCGACCTCCGACCTCCTGGCATATTCAATTTCAATTTCCATTTACATTTTCCATTTAAATGCATAAAATCCAAGCTGAAATTGTGCATTAAAGCCCTGGTTGGGGCCATCTCTCACCTGGATTCCTCAACCCGCACCCTGCCCGGACCAAAATTGGTATCTAGGTCAGGCCCAAAAGCTTTATGTTATGCTGCTGCTTGTTGCACGGATTCTGCCCTTTTTCCTGATCCCGGTTTTCTGGTTTTGTGTTGCAATAAATTGTTAAAAATTACCCTCCCTCCATTGGAGGGCCTCCAACCATGGGTCCTCCAACTATGGGATTTTTGTAAACTTTTATTCAAGACTTGGGAGGGTTGAAAGGCGATAGTGAAAATGTGTTTATGATTTTGAGTAAATGTGGCCCTTTATATTATACTCTTCTTTAAATTAATAGAACCATAATAGATTCATCTTCTATTTATATAGTTTTATCCAAGATACTTCCCCCACTATTCTCCATTATTTCATTCAAACTATGGAGCTACGCCATCGAGAAACTATCGGACCGACCCTGAGTGGAATCAAGTGGAGTGGGGTCAGTGGAAATCAATGCATTTCAGCTGATGACGTTAATCACTTTGAAATGCGGTCAGTTGCAGGGTTTTATCTGGCTATCCGAACGGGGACGATCGGGTGAGGCGGGGGCGTGGCTAATTGCAACAGTGGCGCATAAAACTGCGACGAATCTGACAGAAATTGTTCTTTTCTCTTGTTTTGTGGGCGTGGGAGACCGTGGAAATGAGATAATGTTGGTAGTGGAAAGTTAAATGAAAAGCAGGATGGGGGCCACGCCTTCTTTTTTCAGTGCTTCCGCGCCAGCGCCCCCAAAAGCATACAGTTTCGAAATGCAAAAAAAAGGCATCGAAGCTGACGAGAAAGGCCAAAGTCAAAGCCAGAGCCAAAGTCAAACAAAAAAGGCCAAGAACTAAACAAATATAAATGCCATAAGACAGGGGCGCATCCAAAGAGGGGGCGTGGCGGGCAGGAGCAGGACGTGCACAGCCTGCAGATGCTGTCATGCAAACAGAAATGATGTCAACAAAAAAGTGTCTGCAAAAATCTGCATTAAAAATGTCAAAAAATTACTCATCCTTGGGCGGACGAGGCGGCACTCGGAAAAAATCATGAATGAATTCTAAAATAATTACTGTTTTAAAATTTAAATATTCCCCTAAAAACAAACACAAAACGGTCAGAAAGGACAAACTTCTGCTAATTACATTTTTAGTACCACAGAGGTTTATGGCAGTGGCAATGACTAATTAGCCTCAATTATCTGAAAAAACAAAGCCGGACCACCGCACTGCCACGAGAGTTAATCAAAAACCGAGCAGACTTTTCTAATTATAAAGCTTTTATTTATTTAAAAAAAAGAACAGCAATTATAAAACTATTTACACGCAGCGGCAAAATAAATACAAGAGTCCCAAACACTAAATGATTTTCGAAAAAGTTTCAAGCTAAAAACTAGCACAGTTTGACGGACACTTCAACGGCCTGACAGCCAAGCACAGTTTGAGGACCACTGTGAGCTCGAAGGATGCGGCCCATGGCCCTCTGCCAGGATGAGAAGTGTCTGAGCAAACAAAAGACAAGTGCCAGTGCATCAGAGCGCATCCTGTCTAAAAGGGAAGTTTACACGGAATGGAATAAAAGCGCAGGTATATTTAAATTAACGAAAAAAGGGTAAAAGTTAAGAGAAAGGATGCCTAGGGGTCCTTCCAGTAGTTCTCTGCGTACACCGGGACATCCAGCTTCGAGGAGGACTGCAAGGCGGCGTAGTCTTCGATGGAAAACTCATTCACATAAATGGCTCCCAGGTGGGTGTCCGCCTTCGAGTCCTGATGCCTCTGGCTCTTTATCCCAATGTCCTGGACCCTCACCGGCCCGTCGAACTTGACCAGGTAGTAGCGCACCTGCCAGCCGCCGCCCACGGCCCTGGGATTCTGGGGCAGTTGCAGGTGCCGCTTTAGGGGCAGTTGATCCTCCAGGGGACAGAGGTAGCCGCGTCGCGACGTCACCACCGGACCGCCAGGATAGTCGCCGAAGAATATGTCCAGGAACTGGTCTTCCCGGCTGTTCCCCTGCAGCGGAGTCACCCGTGCCACCACATCCACGTCAGCCTCTCCGCCCTGGTTCATGAAGGCGTAGGCCAGGAGCAGCACGCCCCGGATGAGCTCAAAGTCTGTGACGAAGAGCCGAAAGGCCCTCTCGTAGTTGATGACGGTTAGGCAGCTTCCGCCGGAGTAGGCCATATCGAAGTTGTGCGCCGCGTTCCTGTCCAGCGGCACCGACGGCTGCAGCGACTGGCGGTTCAGGTTGAAGAAGGTGCTGCTCCGGGTCGCCTGGACTCCACGCTCGAAGGTGGCCTTGCCGGAGCCCACGCAGAAGTCCGTGTAGAAGGGCAGCGACTTGTAGGAGTGCGTGGCTAAGGTGGGCCAGATCCTCGCCCACCAGGCCTCGTTCCTCGCCAGGAAGGCGTCGTTCACCTGGTCGTCGCCCAGGGCGTTCTTGATGTTGTAACCAAAACGGTTCAGAGTCTCGAAGGACCAGGCCGGCGCAAAGATCCCCGCCGAGAAGCCGCCCTCGGCGATGAGCTTCATGCTCTCCAGGCTCTGAAACCCGCCCTTGCAACTCCTCCCGAACACGTCCAGGCCCATAAAGATGCGCGTCAGCGACGCCTTCTCCCGCTCCGCCTGCTGGGCACTCCGCCGCAGGTGGCCCTCGTCCCAGGCGTAGTTGATCAGCGTGCCATGGCTGCGCCGGAAGAATTCCACGTTCCGGGGATTCAGTTCGTTCTGCCACCGCAGCTTTCCGTTCTCCAAGACACTGTCGTACCAGAAGACCCGTCCGTGCGGCACTCGGGACTCCGTTGCGTCGGTTAGTTGCCGCAAAAAGTAGCTAGGATGGCAAAGAAACACGATATAGGCCGGAAACAGTAAGAACACGGAGCTTGGGGTTCTACAATGGCCTCGCAGATGGAATTTTTTAACCAGACGGAAGTAAAAATACCAGAGCTAGGTCACAGGAACCAACCACCCATAATACCCACTACAGATTTTCCATGTTAGACGCCGGCACATCTACTTCCACGTTCACCAGCCAGCCCTCGAAGCCAAAGTGCAGGCACAAACGCGTCAGAGCCTCCACCGTACGGTCCGTACTCGTCCGGGTGGCCAGGACCTCGTCCAGCCGACCGGCGGCCTCCACAATGAACGTGCCCAGGACCGGAACTCCGTGGCGGTGGGCGGCGTTTATCCAGCCGCAGGGCGGAATGGTCACGTACTCGTGGCTGAAGTAGCAGAAGTAGTCCACGGCCGCCCAGTGCAGGAACCGATAGTCGTCGTACTTTTGGGAGCTGTGGAAGTGTCTGTGGGAATTTGTTAGATTAGTTTCAAGCATCTAGCGCATTTCCACAACTTGCCGATCCTCCAGGTAGTTCCCCATCATGTCGTGGCAGACGAGCAGCTCCCGGCGGTTCTCCTCGGTGACCCTCCTGCGGTGGCTTCCCACAAAGTCCACCTGGCGATCGAGGTAGACCGCCTCGGAGCGGATCGACTCGTCCAGGGGCTGGACGAAGCGCCGCCAGTCGACGTCCCGACTCCGCACCTGGAACTCCCACAAGTGGTGGTTGTCCTTGATGGGCTCCGCTTCCAGTTGGGCTGCGAGTGAGGGGGGAATGTAGAGGCGCCGTGGGCCATGCATGATTTCAGTTTAGTTTTTTATGGCCTGATGTCTGTTTTCTCTGTGGAGCTTTTCAGCAGAGCCGGAGGCGGATGCGGACTGGTCGGGCGTACAGTTTGCAATGAGAAGCGCGGAATAACTTATCATAGCTGCAGGCTAATCGAGCAGAAATGGCCACAGAGGCTGCGCTTTTGCAATCATTCAACAAATATGTATTATTCAAATGAATGCCAATGACAGCTTTGGTACAGTGCACTTGGGTACGGATATCTTGTTCTTGAAATAATATAGACATAGTAGCCCTAACTTATTTCATCTATTTCTGACAGCAGATCCCAAAAATAAACTACACAAGACAGAAGAACCAGAAGACATAAGAACCACCCATAGAAGCCACCAGTTTCCCGCAGTGTAGTCAAAACATCAAGTGCAGTCAATTGTCACTTGTGTCTATCTGCAACCAGATTTCAGCCTTTCCGCTCCTTTTTCCGCTCAACTAAGCAGAATTTTTTCCCAATTCAGTCCACAGATGCGATTAAGGTCTGGCAGGATAAGGGTTCTTTTAGGATATCCCCCCCCCTACTGTGTCCCCCAAGTGAAACATGCTAGCTTCATTTTGGCACTTTTAATATGTTTAATAGTCTTTTTTTGTTTCCCCCACATCTTTTTTTTGGGAGAGCCGCAATACTCGATTTTAAATTAACTTGCACCTGGCGTCCATACAAGATCTCATATATGCGACGTCTTCTATTGTTTGATATGTTGAGGCCGTGCAGCAGGACCTAGTCTTCTTGGTGCACATTCCATGCGACTGGAGATGTTCTCTAAATTTATTTATGGGAGAATTTCAGCTCTGGTTCACTTTCTAGTCAGTTGTACTCACACCTTTCACGTTAATGTTCTGTGCTGTTTGCTGTTCAGTGGTGTTTGCGATTCATTTTTGATTATTTAAGACACTTTGATCCATTTTTATTTTGTACATTTTTCCCTTGCAGCTTGACTTTGTTTTTCATCCACGGGACTTTGTGTTACGTAGTTTGCGAGTCTGTAGACGTTTTCTAAATTTATTTTTTAGGGAATATCAGCTCTGCTTCACATTTAATTCACTTGAATGTACTTACAGCTTTCTCATTCTTGTTATCTATTGGGTGCTGTTCAGTGGAGTTTGCGATTTATTTTTGATTATTTATAAAAATAAGGACAATTTTTGTTTTTTGATTTTTAAGCATTGTAGTTTTTGCAGCAGCAGGACCTAGTCCATAGTGGACCTTCTATGCGGATCCGTGTTTTGTAGTTTGCGAGTCTGTAGACGTTTTCTAAATTTATTTTTGGGAGAATTTCAGCTCTGGTTCACATTTAATTCACTTGTACTTACAGCTTTCTCATTCTTGTTATATGCTGGTTACTGTTCAGTGTTGTTTGCACTTTATTTTTTTAAATTATATATATGTAAAAATTTTTTTTTTTTTGAATTTTAATTATTTTTTTTTTTGAATTTTATTCATTTTTTTTTTTTTTGTATTTTATTTATTGTTTTGAATTTTATTTATTTTTTTGTATTTTATTTATTTTTTGATTATTTTGTGTATTTTTATTTTTGTAGTTTTTTTTTGTTAGTTTTCTAGGTGTGTTTTACGACCAGGTTGGTTGGCAGTCTGTTTGGGAATGAGGTCTCTGGTTGAGGCTCTGCCTTAGCTAGGGTGACAGCTCGAATCATAGCCTACTTGCTGAGTTTTTTCCCCACCACGGCCTACTTGACCCAAATCTGTTTAAATTTCCAACAAAATAGGGCCGTTTTCCAGCTTAGTCCTGGCTGTACAAGGCACTAATTGCAAAGGAAAAACCTCCATGAACGGAGAGTTAATCAAAGTGACCTTTCGTCTCCGCTGCAACTGCAGGAGGCGGTTGCTCTTAATTTCCGCTTAAATAATGACTGGGTGCTTAATTTTCATTACCCAACCGGGCGGTTAGTTGTGCTCTCCTCAAGGCTTCTCGCAGGAAAATGGGAAAACAAATGACTCAGTTTATCAGAGTCGAAGTCGCAGTCGCAACTTGTTCGCCAATTTGAGAACGTGTTCTCAGTTCCATGGAGCTTCTACAGGAAAGGCATTTGTGTGCCATGGATTTTGGGGAAAAATGGGCAGGGAGGGTTGAGGGAAAACCCCAAACTGTGGACATTTAGATAGCAGTTCGAGTTTTCCATTACCACTGCAGCTTGTAATTGTACAGCAGGAATAGAAAATGGACACACGTTTCGTGTTGTGGCTTCAGTTGCACTACAAAAAGCCAATAAAAGTCTCGCCACTAAGGTAAAATCAAGGACTGAGAGCAACACTAACAAAAAGTACCAGAATTTAAGGGAAAACATTTAAAATATTAATTTCTAAAGAAAGTGCAATACTGAGCACTTTCCTATTTATATGAGAAACTCGCTTTCGACCAATTTTTCAAGTGTTTTTGGCCAAAACTTTCTCCAACCGTTGAGCAAATGACCGAAAAAGGCCGTGTGGAGTGGGGCACGGCCGTTACTGTATTTGTTTTTGTGGCCAGAATGCACAAAGGCACGCCCCCTTTCATGCAATTTAGAACTGGGCGTAGCTTTAATCTATCACGCCTGCCAGGATCTCGGATATAGATTCTGGCCAGAAACCAGGCAGTGCATACGAATGAGCCAAGTTCTGTGGTTAGGCATTGTCAGCCGACTTCTCAGGCATCGCCATTATTGCACATGGTCCTGGACAGGGACGTGGACTTGGGGGACAGGGGCCGGCATTAAAACGCCTTTAGATAGACACTATTCGGGTATTCGACAGGACGTGTTGCAAAGTGAATTTAAATATGAAAGGGTTGAGGATTATAGAAACTTTTATTCAAAAACAAAAATGTTGAAGAATTAAATACTAGAATTAAGCTATTTGGCTCAAAACTTTGAATCAGAATACAAAGAGCACCAATAAGTGGTCAAAAAAATAAACTTAAGTATTTACTTTAAGTATTAAGTATATAAATTATTTAGTACGAGGCTTAAATATTAATAGAATATAAGTTAAACCCTTATCTTGACTTTCCCCATGCTTCCCCATTGCCATTAAAAGCAAACATTTCTGTAAGTGTTGTGACTGATAAGGAACGGACAGAACGATGAAGAGAGAGTGTGACTAATATTTGGAACTTTTTTAATCAAAAACAATAAATAAACACTCACCGCATCCACAGGTGCTTGCGCCACTGCACTCCTGGTGCTCCTCTGGCCGACAGGATTCTCCTTCCTCCCCCTTGGGGCCTATCTCCACAGCCGGCTTTTCTTCTTCTTCCACGAGCGTCTCTTCCAGTTTCCTTTTCTTGCCCGGAGTTTCTGCCTCTTCAGCTTTCTCTTCAATGTTATTGGCCATCTTTTCATCATCTAGACCAGTCGCCACCTTATCCATGTTGCACTTGCTTTAATTTTATTTACTTTAGCCAATTAAAAATAATTTAAAACTAAATCCCAAGTGCCGAAAAGCCAATGTTTACAATCCAAAACAAGTTATCGATAAGTGTAAGTGCCCACAAGTGTTGTAAAGTTGCCGCGCCCCAAGTGCTGAACAATGAACAAAAGAGCGCCAAAATCAAAAGCTTAAGTTTAAGTTAAAATTTTAATTGAATAAACCTTGAATAATTTCTTGTTTTTTTGTACATTTTCAGCTTTTGCTCTTTTGTTTTTGTCAGTCAAGGTCAGGCCACGAATGCAGAATGCGACCAAGCCATAAATTGTAATTAAACAAGGCCAACTAGAGACAGTGAAGCTAAACTTTTTTGGCCAACGAGCCAAAAACACGACGATTTCTTGTATTTATTGGTAGTGCGAAGCTGTTTGTAATCCATTGAAACAACAAAATGCCAGCTGGACGAGTGGCTGGCAAAGCCGGCTACTCAAATCACTATTACAATGGTAAAAATAATAAATTAATTTAGTAAAAAAGGTGCCACAGACACAAATATGAGCCTGTTATATCCTTGAAAGCTTAATTTCTATAAATTTTGTTGTATGTCCTTTGCTCTTAGGTCGCTCCTACGTGGGCATCAACGAGGAGATCATGTGGGTGAGTATTGGGATGGGCGTGACCATCGCCCTCCTGATTACGATCGCCCTGTGTTACATAGCCCGAGAGAAATGCCAGAAACGGCAGCGGGAGTACTACGTGACGGCATAGTTGTTGTATGCGGCCTGCCACACGACGGGAGGGGAGGCAGGGGCATGGACAGGTGCAACGGAGGTCCTGCAGGATAATCTGTTGGACCAGTTAAAGGCGGAGCCCACGGAATCGCACTGCAGCCTGGATATACAATGGAAATCTGGAGGACGAGATGGCGGAGAGGAAGGAGGAGGATCCGAATTACTGGAGGGAGAAGCAGCAGAAGGGGCGGAGCTGGAGGCCGGAGAACAGGGTCCTTGTGACGAAGGAGGAGAAGGACAAGTCACAGTCATGCAGTGGACTGTGGTTGACATTTGCGGTGCCCGCAGCTGGGGCTGACATTTTTCAACTTCTACCACATAAACCACCCACTCTACGAAAGAAAAAAGCCAAAGAAAGACCCACAAAACTATTTCGCTGCTCAAAGCATTTCAAAGCGAACCAGTAGATTTTTTTTTGTTTTTTTTTTGTGTAAGCACATTTAATATAAAATAGAGAATGTTACTTTAAACAACCAACATGTTATGGAATTTGCAAAAATATATAAATATACAATATTAAATACCACATAAAAAGAGTTATTGAGTGACTATCAATTGACTATTGATAGGTTGGAGTCCCCTCTTGGATCTGATGGCTCCGAAATATGTTATTCTTTCGTTGTGAGCACAGTCTATGCGGGAAATACCAAAAAAGAGTATCGCATCCATGGTTGAGATATTGTGATGGAGAATGATAGAGAATAGTTTTGCGCTTGTTTTGAGGTACTTAAGGATCTGTTAGTTTTAAGAAAAGTTATACCATTTGTAAGTGGGCCAAAAGGCCCCAAAATCCCTGATTTCTCCATTTCCATTCGGAAATACCAAAAATATATATCTAAAGCTCGTTTTGAGGTATTCCGCTTAAGGATCTGAAGAAACTAGTTTCTAGCAAAGTTATACCATTTGTTGTTTCGTATACTTCATACGTTTGTATATTGAAGCCGAAGAATAAAAAAGTTTTAAGCTGAAAATGGATTTTTCCACTATAGGGGCACCGTGATACCTATATTCTCCCCAATTCTGATCCGATTCTCAAGCGGAGTACCTTAAACGGTTTCTGTATCGATTCTCCACCATTCTGCATCAAAATTCAGACACAAAATTTTTTGTGTCACTATTCTATAGATATAGTCTATAGATCTATAGATATAGATATAGGAAGATAAACCCATCACGGTGTCCCTAATAGGGGAAAACATAATTTTCAAGGGATTCCATCAGGAAAAATGGACAAAACATGTAAAAAGTATTTTGTGTCAGGATTTTGATGCAGAATGGTGGAGAATCGATACAGAAACCGTTTAAGGTAGTCCGCTTGAGAATCGGATCAGAATTGGGAATGATATAGCCATCGCAGTGTCCCCTATAGGGGTAAACCCCAATTTCAAGGGATCCCATGAGGAAAAATGGACAAAAAATGTAAAAAATATTCTGTGTCAGGATTTTGACGCAGAATGGTGGAGAATCAACACAGAAACCGTTTAAGGTACTCCGCTTGAGAATCGGATCAGAATTGGGGAAGATATAGCCATCGCAATGTCCCCTATTAGGGTAAGCCCCAATTTCAAGGGATCCCATGAGGAAAAATGGACAAAAAATGTAAAAAATATTCTGTGTCAGGATTTTGATGCAGAATGGTGGAGAATCGATACAGAAACCGTTTAAGGTACTCCGCTTGAGAAGCGGATCAGAATTGGGAAAGATATAGCCATCACGGTGTCCCCTATGAGGAAAACCACAATTTCAAGGAATCCCATGAGGAAAAATGGACAAAACATGTAAAAAGTATTTTGTGTCAGGATTTTGATGCAGAATGGTGGAGAATCGATACAGAAACCGTTTAAGGTACTCCGCTTGAGAATCGGATCAGAATTGAGGAAGATATAGCCATCACGGTGTCCTCTATAAGGGAAAACCCCAATTTCAAGGGATCCCATGAGGAAAAATGGACAAAAAATGTAAAAAATATTCTGTGTCAGGATTTTGATGCGGAATGGTGGAGAATCAACACAGAAACCGTTTAAGATACTCCGCTTGAGAATCGGATCAGAATTGGGGAAGATATAGCCATCACGGTGTCCCCTATAGGGGAAAACATCATTTTCAAGGGATCCCATCAGAAAAAATGGACAAAACATGTAAAAAGTATTTTGTGTCAGGATTTGGATGCAGAACGGTGGAGAATCGATACAGAAACCGTTTAAGGTACTCCGCTTGAGAATCGGATCAGAATAGGGAAAGATATAGCCATCGCAGTGTCCCCTATAGGGGTAAACCCCAATTTCAAGGGTTCCCATGAGGAAAAATGGACAAAAAATGTAAAAAATATTCTGTGTCAGGATTTTGATGCAGAATGGTGGAGAATCGATACAGAAACCGTTTAAGGTACTCCGCTTGAGAATCGGATCAGAATTGGGGAAGATATAGCCATCACGGTGTCCCCTATAGGGGAAAACATCATTTTCAAGGGATCCCATCAGAAAAAATGGACAAAAAATCTAAAAAATATTTTGTGTCAGGATTTTGATGCAGAACGGTGGAGAATCGATACAGAAACCGTTTAAGGTACTCCGCTTGAGAATCGGATCAGAATAGGGAAAGATATAGCCATCGCAGTGTCCCCTATAGGGGTAAACCCCAATTTCAAGGGTTCCCATGAGGAAAAATGGACAAAAAATGTAAAAAATATTCTGTGTCAGGATTTTGATGCAGAATGGTGGAGAATCGATACAGAAACCGTTTAAGGTACTCCGCTTGAGAATCGGATCAGAATTGGGAAAGATATAGCCATCGCAGTGTCCCCTATAAGGGTAAACCCCAATTTCAAGGGATCCCATCAGGAAAAATGGACAAAAAATGTAAAAAGTATTTTGTGTCAGGATTTTGATGCAGAATGGTGGAGAATCGATACAGAAACCGTTTAAGGTACTCCGCTTGAGAATCGGATCAGAATTGAGGAAGATATAGCCATCACGGTGTCCTCTATAAGGGAAAACCCCAATTTCAAGGGATCCCATGAAGAAAAATGGACAAAACATGTAAAAAGTATTTTGTGTCAGGATTTTGATGCAGAATGGTGGAGAATCGATACAGAAACCGTTTAAGGTACTCCGCTTGAGAAGCGGATCAGAATTGGGAAAGATATAGCCATCACGGTGTCCCCTATGAGGAAAACCACAATTTCAAGGAATCCCATGAGGAAAAATGGACAAAACATGTAAAAAGTATTTTGTGTCAGGATTTTGATGCAGAATGGTGGAGAATCGATACAGAAACCGTTTAAGGTACTCCGCTTGAGAATCGGATCAGAATTGAGGAAGATATAGCCATCACGGTGTCCTCTATAAGGGAAAACCCCAATTTCAAGGGATCCCATGAGGAAAAATGGACAAAAAATGTAAAAAATATTCTGTGTCAGGATTTTGATGCGGAATGGTGGAGAATCAACACAGAAACCGTTTAAGATACTCCGCTTGAGAATCGGATCAGAATTGGGGAAGATATAGCCATCACGGTGTCCCCTATAGGGGAAAACATCATTTTCAAGGGATCCCATCAGAAAAAATGGACAAAACATGTAAAAAGTATTTTGTGTCAGGATTTGGATGCAGAACGGTGGAGAATCGATACAGAAACCGTTTAAGGTACTCCGCTTGAGAATCGGATCAGAATAGGGAAAGATATAGCCATCGCAGTGTCCCCTATAGGGGTAAACCCCAATTTCAAGGGTTCCCATGAGGAAAAATGGACAAAAAATGTAAAAAATATTCTGTGTCAGGATTTTGATGCAGAATGGTGGAGAATCGATACAGAAACCGTTTAAGGTACTCCGCTTGAGAATCGGATCAGAATTGGGGAAGATATAGCCATCACGGTGTCCCCTATAGGGGAAAACATCATTTTCAAGGGATCCCATCAGGAAAAATGGACAAAAAATGTAAAAAGTATTTTGTGTCAGGATTTTGATGCAGAATGGTGGAGAATCGATACAGAAACCGTTTAAGGTACTCCGCTTGAGAATCGGATCAGAATTGGGGAAGATATAGCCATCGCAATGTCCCCTATAAGGGTAAGCCCCAATTTCAAGGGATCCCATGAGGAAAAATGGACAAAAAATCTAAAAAATATTTTGTGTCAGGATTTTGATGCAGAATGGTGGAGAATCGATACAGAAACCGTTTAAGGTACTGCGCTTGAGAATCGGATCAGAATTGAGGAAGATATAGCCATCACGGTGTCCTCTATAAGGGAAAACCCCAATTTCAAGGGATCCCATGAAGAAAAATGGACAAAACATGTAAAAAGTATTTTGTGTCAGGATTTTGATGCAGAATGGTGGAGAATCGATACAGAAACCGTTTAAGGTACTCCGCTTGAGAAGCGGATCAGAATTGGGAAACATATAGCCATCACGGTGTCCCCTATGAGGAAAACCACAATTTCAAGGAATCCCATGAGGAAAAATGGACAAAACATGTAAAAAGTATTTTGTGTCAGGATTTTGATGCAGAATGGTGGAGAATCGATACAGAAACCGTTTAAGGTACTCCGCTTGAGAATCGGATCAGAATTGGGGAAGATATAGCCATCGCAATGTCCCCTATAAGGGTAAGCCCCAATTTCAAGGGATCCCATGAGGAAAAATGGACAAAAAATCTAAAAAATATTTTGTGTCAGGATTTTGATGCAGAATGGTGGAGAATCGATACAGAAACCGTTTAAGGTACTCCGCTTGAGAATCGGATCAGAATTGAGGAAGATATAGCCATCACGGTGTCCTCTATAAGGGAAAACCCCAATTTCAAGGGATCCCATGAAGAAAAATGGACAAAACATGTAAAAAGTATTTTGTGTCAGGATTTTGATGCAGAATGGTGGAGAATCGATACAGAAACCGTTTAAGGTACTCCGCTTGAGAATCGGATCAGAATTGAGGAAGATATAGCCATCACGGTGTCCTCTATAAGGGAAAACCCCAATTTCAAGGGATCCCATGAGGAAAAATGGACAAAAAATCTAAAAAATATTTTGTGTCAGGATTTTGATGCAGAATGGTGGAGAATCGATACAGAAACCGTTTAAGGTACTGCGCTTGAGAATCGGATCAGAATTGAGGAAGATATAGCCATCACGGTGTCCTCTATAAGGGAAAACCCCAATTTCAAGGGATCCCATGAAGAAAAATGGACAAAACATGTAAAAAGTATTTTGTGTCAGGATTTTGATGCAGAATGGTGGAGAATCGATACAGAAACCGTTTAAGGTACTCCGCTTGAGAATCGGATCAGAATTGGGAAAGATATAGCCATCGCAGTGTCCCCTATAGGGGTAAACCCCAATTTCAAGGGATCCCATGAGGAAAAATGGACAAAAAATGTAAAAAATATTCTTGATGCAGGATTTTGATGCAGAATGGTGGAGAATCGATACAGAAACCGTTTAAGGTACTCCGCTTGAGAATCGGATCAGAATTGAGGAAGATATAGCCATCACGGTGTCCTCTATAAGGGAAAACCCCAATTTCAAGGGTTCCCATGAGGAAAAATGGACAAAAAATGTAAAAAATATTCTGTGTCAGGATTTTGATGCAGAATGGTGGAGAATCGATACAGAAACCGTTTAAGGTACTCCGCTTGAGAATCGGATCAGAATTGGGGAAGATATAGCCATCACGGTGTCCCCTATAGGGGAAAACATCATTTTCAAGGGATCCCATCAGAAAAAATGGACAAAACATGTAAAAAGTATTTTGTGTCAGGATTTTGATGCAGAATGGTGGAGAATCGATACAGAAACCGTTTAAGGTACTGCGCTTGAGAAGCGGATCAGAATTGGGAAAGATATAGCCATCACGGTGTCCCCTATGAGGAAAACCACAATTTCAAGGAATCCCATGAGGAAAAATGGACAAAACATGTAAAAAGTATTTTGTGTCAGGATTTTGATGCAGAATGGTGGAGCATCGATACAGAAACCGTTTAAGGTACTCCGCTTGAGAATCGGATCAGAATTGAGGAAGATATAGCCATCACGGTGTCCTCTATAAGGGAAAACCCCAATTTCAAGGGATCCCATGAAGAAAAATGGACAAAACATGTAAAAAGTATTTTGTGTCAGGATTTTGATGCAGAATGGTGGAGAATCGATACAGAAACCGTTTAAGGTACTGCGCTTGAGAAGCGGATCAGAATTGGGAAAGATATAGCCATCACGGTGTCCCCTATGAGGAAAACCACAATTTCAAGGAATCCCATGAGGAAAAATGGACAAAACATGTAAAAAGTATTTTGTGTCAGGATTTTGATGCAGAATGGTGGAGAATCGATACAGAAACCGTTTAAGGTACTCCGCTTGAGAATCGGATCAGAATAGGGAAAGATATAGCCATCGCAGTGTCCCCTATAGGGGTAAACCCCAATTTCAAGGGTTCCCATGAGGAAAAATGGACAAAAAATGTAAAAAATATTCTGTGTCAGGATTTTGATGCAGAATGGTGGAGAATCGATACAGAAACCGTTTAAGGTACTCCGCTTGAGAATCGGATCAGAATTGGGAAAGATATAGCCATCGCAGTGTCCCCTATAAGGGTAAACCCCAATTTCAAGGGATCCCATCAGGAAAAATGGACAAAAAATGTAAAAAGTATTTTGTGTCAGGATTTTGATGCAGAATGGTGGAGAATCGATACAGAAACCGTTTAAGGTACTGCGCTTGAGAAGCGGATCAGAATTGGGAAAGATATAGCCATCACGGTGTCCCCTATGAGGAAAACCACAATTTCAAGGAATCCCATGAGGAAAAATGGACAAAACATGTAAAAAGTATTTTGTGTCAGGATTTTGATGCAGAATGGTGGAGAATCGATACAGAAACCGTTTAAGGTACTCCGCTTGAGAATCGGATCAGAATTGAGGAAGATATAGCCATCACGGTGTCCTCTATAAGGGAAAACCCCAATTTCAAGGGATCCCATGAAGAAAAATGGACAAAACATGTAAAAAGTATTTTGTGTCAGGATTTTGATGCAGAATGGTGGAGAATCGATACAGAAACCGTTTAAGGTACTGCGCTTGAGAAGCGGATCAGAATTGGGAAAGATATAGCCATCACGGTGTCCCCTATGAGGAAAACCACAATTTCAAGGAATCCCATGAGG
The DNA here is from genome assembly GCA_018153035.1 of Drosophila pseudoananassae pseudoananassae. NCBI lineage: Eukaryota > Metazoa > Arthropoda > Insecta > Diptera > Drosophilidae > Drosophila > Drosophila pseudoananassae. Next base: position 279,707 of record JAECXR010000023.1, on the reverse strand, counting down.
AAAAATGGACAAAACATGTAAAAAGTATTTTGTGTCAGGATTTTGATGCAGAATGGTGGAGAATCGATACAGAAACCGTTTAAGGTACTCCGCTTGAGAATCGGATCAGAATTGAGGAAGATATAGCCATCACGGTGTCCTCTATAAGGGAAAACCCCAATTTCAAGGGATCCCATGAAGAAAAATGGACAAAACATGTAAAAAGTATTTTGTGTCAGGATTTTGATGCAGAATGGTGGAGAATCGATACAGAAACCGTTTAAGGTACTCCGCTTGAGAAGCGGATCAGAATTGGGAAAGATATAGCCATCACGGTGTCCCCTATGAGGAAAACCACAATTTCAAGGAATCCCATGAGGAAAAATGGACAAAACATGTAAAAAGTATTTTGTGTCAGGATTTTGATGCAGAATGGTGGAGAATCGATACAGAAACCGTTTAAGGTACTCCGCTTGAGAATCGGATCAGAATTGAGGAAGATATAGCCATCACGGTGTCCTCTATAGGGGTAAACCCCAATTTCAAGGAATCCCATGAGGAAAAATGGACAAAAAATGTAAAAAATATTCTGTGTCAGGATTTTGATGCAGAATGGTGGAGAATCAACACAGAAACCGTTTAAGATACTCCGCTTGAGAATCGGATCAGAATTGGGGAAGATATAGCCATCGCAATGTCCCCTATAAGGGTAAGCCCCAATTTCAAGGGATCCCATGAGGAAAAATGGACAAAAAATCTAAAAAATATTTTGTGTCAGGATTTTGATGCAGAATGGTGGAGAATCGATACAGAAACCGTTTAAGGTACTCCGCTTGAGAATCGGATCAGAATTGAGGAAGATATAGCCATCACGGTGTCCTCTATGAGGGAAAACCCCAATTTCAAGGGATCCCATGAAGAAAAATGGACAAAACATGTAAAAAGTATTTTGTGTCAGGATTTTGATGCAGAATGGTGGAGAATCGATACAGAAACCGTTTAAGGTACTCCGCTTGAGAATCGGATCAGAATTGAGGAAGATATAGCCATCACGGTGTCCTCTATAAGGGAAAACCCCAATTTCAAGGGATCCCATGAAGAAAAATGGACAAAACATGTAAAAAGTATTTTGTGTCAGGATTTTGATGCAGAATGGTGGAGAATCGATACAGAAACCGTTTAAGGTACTCCGCTTGAGAATCGGATCAGAATAGGGAAAGATATAGCCATCGCAATGTCCCCTATAAGGGTAAGCCCCAATTTCAAGGGATCCCATGAGGAAAAATGGACAAAAAATCTAAAAAATATTTTGTGTCAGGATTTTGATGCAGAATGGTGGAGAATCGATACAGAAACCGTTTAAGGTACTCCGCTTGAGAATCGGATCAGAATTGGGAAAGATATAGCCATCGCAGTGTCCCCTATAGGGGTAAACCCCAATTTCAAGGGATCCCATGAGGAAAAATGGACAAAAAATGTAAAAAATATTCTTGATGCAGGATTTTGATGCAGAATGGTGGAGAATCGATACAGAAACCGTTTAAGGTACTCCGCTTGAGAATCGGATCAGAATTGAGGAAGATATAGCCATCACGGTGTCCTCTATAAGGGAAAACCCCAATTTCAAGGGATCCCATGAAGAAAAATGGACAAAACATGTAAAAAGTATTTTGTGTCAGGATTTTGATGCAGAATGGTGGAGAATCGATACAGAAACCGTTTAAGGTACTCCGCTTGAGAATCGGATCAGAATTGAGGAAGATATAGCCATCACGGTGTCCTCTATAAGGGAAAACCCCAATTTCAAGGGATCCCATGAAGAAAAATGGACAAAACATGTAAAAAGTATTTTGTGTCAGGATTTTGATGCAGAATGGTGGAGAATCGATACAGAAACCGTTTAAGGTACTCCGCTTGAGAATCGGATCAGAATAGGGAAAGATATAGCCATCGCAATGTCCCCTATAAGGGTAAGCCCCAATTTCAAGGGATCCCATGAGGAAAAATGGACAAAAAATCTAAAAAATATTTTGTGTCAGGATTTTGATGCAGAATGGTGGAGAATCGATACAGAAACCGTTTAAGGTACTCCGCTTGAGAATCGGATCAGAATTGGGAAAGATATAGCCATCGCAGTGTCCCCTATAGGGGTAAACCCCAATTTCAAGGGATCCCATGAGGCAAAATGGACAAAAAATGTAAAAAATATTCTTGATGCAGGATTTTGATGCAGAATGGTGGAGAATCGATACAGAAACCGTTTAAGGTACTCCGCTTGAGAATCGGATCAGAATTGAGGAAGATATAGCCATCACGGTGTCCTCTATAAGGGAAAACCCCAATTTCAAGGGATCCCATGAAGAAAAATGGACAAAACATGTAAAAAGTATTTTGTGTCAGGATTTTGATGCAGAATGGTGGAGAATCGATACAGAAACCGTTTAAGGTACTCCGCTTGAGAAGCGGATCAGAATTGGGAAAGATATAGCCATCACGGTGTCCCCTATGAGGAAAACCACAATTTCAAGGGATCCCATGAGGAAAAATGGACAAAACATGTAAAAAGTATTTTGTGTCAGGATTTGGATGCAGAACGGTGGAGAATCGATACAGAAACCGTTTAAGGTACTCCGCTTGAGAATCGGATCAGAATAGGGAAAGATATAGCCATCGCAGTGTCCCCTATAGGGGTAAACCCCAATTTCAAGGAATCCCATGAGGAAAAATGGACAAAAAATGTAAAAAATATTCTGTGTCAGGATTTTGATGCAGAATGGTGGAGAATCAACACAGAAACCGTTTAAGATACTCCGCTTGAGAATCGGATCAGAATTGGGGAAGATATAGCCATCGCAATGTCCCCTATAAGGGTAAGCCCCAATTTCAAGGGATCCCATGAGGAAAAATGGACAAAAAATCTAAAAAATATTTTGTGTCAGGATTTTGATGCAGAATGGTGGAGAATCGATACAGAAACCGTTTAAGATACTCCGCTTGAGAATCGGATCAGAATTGGGAAAGATATAGCCATCGCAGTGTCCCCTATAGGGGTAAACCCCAATTTCAAGGGATCCCATAAGGAAAAATGGACAAAACATGTAAAAAGTATTTTGTGTCAGGATTTTGATGCAGAATGGTGGAGAATCGATACAGAAACCGTTTAAGGTACTCCGCTTGAGAATCGGATCAGAATTGGGAAAGATATAGCCATCACGGTGTGCCCTATGAGGAAAAACACAATTTCAAGGGATCCCATGAGGAAAAATGGACAAAAAATCTAAAAAATATTTTGTGTCAGGATTTTGATGCAGAACGGTGGTGAATCGAGACAGAAACCGTTTAAGGTACTCCGCTTGAGAATCGGATCAGAATTGGGAAAGATATAGCCATCGCAGTGTCCCCTATAGGGGTAAACCCCAATTTCAAGGGATCCCATAAGGAAAAATGGACAAAACATGTAAAAAGTATTTTGTGTCAGGATTTTGATGCAGAATGGTGGAGAATCGATACAGAAACCGTTTAAGGTACTCCGATTGAGAATCGGATCAGAATTGGGGAAGATATAGCCATTACAGTGTCCTCTATAAGGGAAAACCCCAATTTCAAGGGATCCCATCAGGAAAAATGGACAAAACATGTAAAAAGTTTTGTGTCAGGATTTTGATGCATAATGGTGGAGAATCGATACAGAAACCGCTTAAGGTACTCCGCTTGAGAATCGGATCAGAATAGGGAAAGTTATAGCCATCGCAGTGTCCCCTATAGGGGTAAACCCCAATTTCAAGGAATCCCATGAGGCAAAATGGACAAAAAATGTAAAAAATATTCTGTGTCAGGATTTTGATGCAGAACGGTGGAGAATCAACACAGAAACCGTTAAAGATACTCCGCTTGAGAATCGGTTCACAATTGGGGAAGATATAGCCATCGCAGTGTCCCCTATAAGGGTAAGACCCAATTTCAAGGGATCCCATGAGGAAAAATGGACAAAACATGTAAAAAGTATTTTGTGTCAGGATTTTGATGCAGAATGGTGGAGAATCGATACAGAAACCGTTTAAGGTACTCCGCTTGAGAATCGGATCAGAATAGGGAAAGTTATAGCCATCGCAGTGTCCCCTATAGGGGTAAACCCCAATTTCAAGGAATCCCATGAGGAAAAATGGACAAAAAATGTAAAAAATATTCTTGATGCAGGATTTTGATGCAGAATGGTGGAGAATCGATACAGAAACCGTTTAAGGTACTCCGCTTGAGAATCGGATCAGAATTGGGAAAGATATAGCCATCACGGTGTCCCCTATGAGGAAAAACACAATTTCAAGGGATCCCATGAGGAAAAATGGACAAAAAATCTAAAAAATATTTTGTGTCAGGATTTTGATGCAGAATGGTGGAGAATCGATACAGAAACCGTTTAAGGTACTCCGCTTGAGAATCGGATCAGAATTGGGAAAGATATAGCCATCACGGTGTGCCCTATGAGGAAAAACACAATTTCAAGGGATCCCATGAGGAAAAATGGACAAAAAATCTAAAAAATATTTTGTGTCAGGATTTTGATGCAGAACGGTGGTGAATCGAGACAGAAACCGTTTAAGGTACTCCGCTTGGAAATCGGATCAGAATTGGGAAAGATATAGCCATCGCAGTGTCCCCTATAGGGGTAAACCCCAATTTCAAGGGATCCCATAAGGAAAAATGGACAAAACATGTAAAAAGTATTTTGTGTCAGGATTTTGATGCAGAATGGTGGAGAATCGATACAGAAACCGTTTAAGGTACTCCGCTTGAGAAGCGGATCAGAATTGGGAAAGATATAGCCATCACGGTGTCCCCTATGAGGAAAACCACAATTTCAAGGGATCCCATGAGGAAAAATGGACAAAAAATGTAAAAAATATTCTGTGTCAGGATTTTGAAGCAGAATGGTGGAGAATCGATACAGAAACCGTTTAAGGTACTCCGATTGAGAATCGGATCAGAATTGGGGAAGATATAGCCATTACAGTGTCCTCTATAAGGGAAAACCCCAATTTCAAGGGATCCCATCAGGAAAAATGGACAAAACATGTAAAAAGTATTTTGTGTCAGGATTTTGATGCATAATGGTGGAGAATCGATACAGAAACCGTTTAAGGTACTCCGATTGAGAATCGGATCAGAATAGGGAAAGTTATAGCCATCGCAGTGTCCCCTATAGGGGGTAAACCCCAATTTCAAGGGATCCCATCAGGAAAAATGGACAAAAAATCTAAAAAATATTTTGTGTCAGGATTTTGATGCAGAATGGTGGAGAATCGATACAGAAACCGTTTAAGGTACTCCGATTGAGAATCGGATCAGAATAGGGAAAGTTATAGCCATCGCAGTGTCCCCTATAGGGGTAAACTCCAATTTCAAGGAATCCCATGAGGAAAAATGGACAAAAAATGTAAAAAATATTCTGTGTCAGGATTTTGATGCAGAATGGTGGAGAATCGATACAGAAACCGTTTAAGGTACTCCGCTTGAGAATCGGATCAGAATAGGGAAAGATATAGCCATCGCAGTGTCCCCTATAGGGGTAAACCCCAATTTCAAGGAATCCCATGAGGAAAAATGGACAAAAAATGTAAAAAGTATTCTGTGTCAGGATTTTGATGCAGAATGGTGGAGAATCGATACAGAAACCGTTTAAGGTACTCCGCTTGAGAAGCGGATCAGAATTGGGAAAGATATAGCCATCACGGTGTCCCCTATGAGGAAAACCACAATTTCAAGGGATCCCATGAGGAAAAATGGACAAAAAATGTAAAAAATATTCTGTGTCAGGATTTTGAAGCAGAATGGTGGAGAATCGATACAGAAACCGTTTAAGGTACTCCGATTGAGAATCGGATCAGAATTGGGGAAGATATAGCCATTACAGTGTCCTCTATAAGGGAAAACCCCAATTTCAAGGGATCCCATCAGGAAAAATGGACAAAACATGTAAAAAGTATTTTGTGTCAGGATTTTGATGCATAATGGTGGAGAATCGATACAGAAACCGTTTAAGGTACTCCGATTGAGAATCGGATCAGAATAGGGAAAGTTATAGCCATCGCAGTGTCCCCTATAGGGGTAAACCCCAATTTCAAGGGATCCCATCAGGAAAAATGGACAAAAAATCTAAAAAATATTTTGTGTCAGGATTTTGATGCAGAATGGTGGAGAATCGATACAGAAACCGTTTAAGGTACTCCGATTGAGAATCGGATCAGAATAGGGAAAGTTATAGCCATCGCAGTGTCCCCTATAGGGGTAAACTCCAATTTCAAGGAATCCCATGAGGAAAAATGGACAAAAAATGTAAAAAATATTCTGTGTCAGGATTTTGATGCAGAATGGTGGAGAATCGATACAGAAACCGTTTAAGGTACTCCGCTTGAGAATCGGATCAGAATAGGGAAAGATATAGCCATCGCAGTGTCCCCTATAGGGGTAAACCCCAATTTCAAGGAATCCCATGAGGAAAAATGGACAAAAAATGTAAAAAGTATTCTGTGCCAGGATTTTGATGCAGAATGGTGGAGAATCGATACAGAAACCGTTTAAGGTACTCCGCTTGAGAATCGGATCAGAATAGGGAAAGTTATAGCCATCGCAGTGTCCCCTATAGGGGTAAACCCCAATTTCAAGGAATCCCATGAGGAAAAATGGACAAAACATGTAAAAAGTATTTTGTGTCAGGATTTTGATGCAGAATAGTGAAGAATCGATACAGAAACCGTTTAAGGTACTCCGCTTGAGAATCGGATCAGAATAGGGAAAGTTATAGCCATCGCAGTGTTCCCTATAGGGGTAAACCCCAATTTCAAGGAATCCTATGAGGAAAAATGGACAAAACATGTAAAAAGTATTTTGTGTCAGGATTTTGATGCAGAATGGTGGAGAATCGATACAGAAACCGTTTAAGGTACTCCGCTTGAGAATCGGATCAGAATAGGGAAAGATATAGCCATCGCAGTGTCCCCTATAGGGGTAAACCCCAATTTCAAGGAATCCCATGAGGAAAAATGGACAAAAAATGTAAAAAGTATTCTGTGTCAGGATTTTGATGCAGAATGGTGGAGAATCGATACAGAAACCGTTTAAGGTACTCCGCTTGAGAATCGGATCAGAATTGAGGAAGATATAGCCATCACGGTGTCCTCTATAAGGGAAAACCCCAATTTCAAGGGATCCCATGAGGAGAAATGGACAAAAAATGTAAAAAATATTCTGTGTCAGGATTTTGATGCAGAATGGTGGAGAATCGATACAGAAACCGTTTAAGGTACTCCGCTTGAGAATCGGATCAGAATAGGGAAAGATATAGCCATCGCAGTGTCCCCTATAGGGGTAAACCCCAATTTCAAGGAATCCCATGAGGAAAAATGGACAAAAAATGTAAAAAGTATTCTGTGTCAGGATTTTGATGCAGAATGGTGGAGAATCGATACAGAAACCGTTTAAGGTACTCCGCTTGAGAATCGGATCAGAATTGAGGAAGATATAGCCATCACGGTGTCCTCTATAAGGGAAAACCCCAATTTCAAGGAATCCCATGAGGAAAAATGGACAAAAAATGTAAAAAGTATTCTGTGTCAGGATTTTGATGCAGAATGGTGGAGAATCGATACAGAAACCGTTTAAGGTACTCCGCTTGAGAATCGGATCAGAATTGAGGAAGATATAGCCATCACGGTGTCCTCTATAAGGGAAAACCCCAATTTCAAGGAATCCCATGAGGAAAAATGGACAAAAAATCTAAAAAATATTCTGTGTCAGGATTTTGATGCAGAATGGTGGAGAATCGACACAGAAACCGTTTAAGATACTCCGCTTGAGAATCGGATCAGAATAGGGAAAGATATAGCCATCACGGTGTCCCCTATAGGGGAAAACATAATTTTCAAGGGATCCCATCAGGAAAAATGGACAAAACATGTAAAAAGTATTTTGTGTCAGGATTTTGATGCAGAATGGTGGAGAATCGATACAGAAACCGTTTAAGGTACTCCGCTTGAGAATCGGATCAGAATTGGGGAAGATATAGCCATCACGGTGTCCTCTATAAGGGAAAACCCCAATTTCAAGGGATCCCATGAGGAAAAATGGACAAAAAATCTAAAAAATATTCTGTGTCAGGATTTTGATGCAGAATGGTGGAGAATCGACACAGAAACCGTTTAAGGTACTCCGCTTGAGAATCGGATCAGAATTGGGGAAGATATAGCCATTACAGTGTCCTCTATAAGGGAAAACCCCAATTTCAAGGGATCCCATGAGGAAAAATGGACAAAAAATCTAAAAAATATTCTGTGTCAGGATTTTGATGCAGAATGGTGGAGAATCGACACAGAAACCGTTTAAGGTACTCCGCTTGAGAATCGGATCAGAATTGGGAAAGATATAGCCATCACGGTGTCCCCTATGAGGAAAAACACAATTTCAAGGGATCCCATGAGGAAAAATGGACAAAAAATCTAAAAAATATTCTGTGTCAGGATTTTGATGCAGAATGGTGGAGAATCGACACAGAAACCGTTTAAGATACTCCGCTTAAGAATCGGTTCAGAATTGGGGAAGATATAACCATCACGGTGTCCTCTATAAGGGAAAACCCCAATTTCAAGGGATCCCATGAGGAAAAATGGACAAAAAATATAAAAAATATTCTGTGTCAGGATTTTGATGCAGAATGGTGGAGAATCGATACAGAAACCGTTTAAGATACTCCGCTTGAGAATCGGATCAGAATAGGGAAAGATATAGCCATCACGGTGTCCCCTATAGGGGAAAACATAATTTTCAAGGGATCCCATCAGGAAAAATGGACAAAAAATCTAAAAAATATTCTGTGTCAGGATTTTGATGCAGAATGGTGGAGAATCGACACAGAAACCGTTTAAGGTACTCCGCTTGAGAATCGGATCAGAATTGGGAAAGATATAACCATCACGGTGTCCCCTATAGGGGAAAACATCATTTTCAAGGGATCCCATCAGGAAAAATGGACAAAAAATGTAAAAAGTATTTTGTGTCAGGATTTTGATGCAGAATGGTGGAGAATCGATACAGAAACCGTTTAAGGTACTCCGCTTGAGAATCGGATCAGAATTGGGGAAGATATAGCCATCACGGTGTCCTAAAAAAATATCGTGCATTATACCCTATAAGGGAAAACCCCAATTTCAAGGGATCCCATCAGGAAAAATGGACAAAAAATCTAAAAAATATTCTGTGTCAGGATTTTGATGCAGAATGGTGGAGAATCGACACAGAAACCGTTTAAGATACTCCGCTTAAGAATCGGTTCAGAATTGGGGAAGATATAACCATCACGGTGTCCCCTATAGGGGAAAACATCATTTTCAAGGGATCCCATCAGGAAAAATGGACAAAAAATGTAAAAAGTATTTTGTGTCAGGATTTTGATGCAGAATGGTGGAGAATCGATACAGAAACCGTTTAAGGTACTCCGCTTGAGAATCGGATCAGAATTGGGGAAGATATAACACTGCGTTGCACCCTTTTGACCAAAATTATAATACCCTCTGCTAGGGTTTAAAAATAAACTTACCGCAGCAACAGGTTCTGGGAACCCTGTACTTCAAGTATTCCTATTGTTCTGGCCGTCTTTTCTTCTTCGTCCTCGTGCTCCATAGGTATGATTGGCTTTGTTTTCCATTTTCGCAAATTTGTCTGGTTAAATTGAGAATAAATAAACCAAACCAGTAAAATAAACCATAACATCTTTAGCCTGATTTCAAAACTGGTCCGCTTAAATAACGGTTCTTGACCAGTGTTAGGAAGAAGATTTTTATTTTACAATAATACTATAATAATTGCTGTAATATATTTTAAAGGAAGGTGAATACCATAAAAAAGGGTAATATTGTTCATTAAATGCTGTATGAACATTATTTAGAATAAAAACGTATATTTATATTAAATCGCATTTATTTTATCTTCACGCAACACTTATTGGCAGGACTAATGGGCACTACCTTTAAAAGTTTATGACGGAAATAACTAATATGTATTAGCCCTAAGAACAATAAGTAAATAGCTTTATTGTTTTTACTGTTTTAACTTACAAATTACATAAAAATAAATTTCAAATAATTATTTATTTACATTGTGTATACTTTTTCAACACTGATGGGCATCACTTATTGGCACATTAATCAGCTGTTCTCCTGTGAGTGTCAAATCGATAAGAAGAAGAGAGCGCGCACGTTTTATTTTATTTACAAAAACTTAATTTCCTTATTTATAAATCAAATGTTCCAAAATGGTTGATAATATAACACTAAACATAAATACAAAGCCGGCTGCCAAGAAAAAACAGCAGGTAAGTGGTCGATTACTTTGAAAATCCTAGAGTTCATACAAAGTTTCTTGTTTTTAGAATGAACCTGGGACACAAAAACGTGTTGCACCTTCGGGGGTATTCGATTTTCAGTTTAATGTGGACAAGCCCAAAGTCAAGGCGATTGTTTTGAGGCGAAAGGTCGCCAAACCAGTCACTACTTCTCCATCAGTGCGGGCTTCTGTCGCTCCTTCGGCAGCTCCTCCTGTTGTTCCAACTTTAACCACAAAAACATCCGCCGTAGCTTCCACGTCTGGAGATGATTTCATGCTGAATGTGACCAATCAGCCGCTTACCAAGTCGGCGGCTTCCAAGCCCAAGCCTAAGGTCACCAGGGCCGAGAGATTGGGCCGCAAACAGAAGAATAAGAGCCGAGTTGTGACCAAGCTCAGTGACGAGCAGCTGTCCAATGCATTGAAGAACCACCGGAAGCCTTTAAATCCCAACCAACTGCCACGAGCTGGAGATCTGTTCAAGCAACAGATGGAGGAGGAGAGACGACGTCAGAAGGGAGAGCCGGAGAAGACAGAAAAAGATGGAGATGAACCCAAGGAAACCAAAGCAAAATCCACAACAGGTCCGTCTGAAGACGAAGAATCACATTCAGAAACCGAGGAGCAAGCTCCCAAGCCCGCACCCCCCAAGCAGGAAAATAAGAAATCCGAAATCAATCGCTTTCGTACCAAAAAGGTCGGCCTTTTCGATCAGAGCGATGTGGAGGCACTGAAGCAACTTGGCCAACGCGCCGTGAAGCCCGTCAAGGAGACCATATTCACAGGCACCAAGATCGCCACTCTAGGCCTGCACGCCCATGCTGTGAAGAACCTGGAGGACTTGCTGAGCATAAGGGAACTGACGACAGTCCAGCAGAAGGCCATTCCGCCCATACTCGAACGCAAGGACGTCCTGGTGCGCTCTCAGACAGGTTCCGGTAAGACCCTGGCGTATGCTCTTCCTCTGGTGGAGATCCTGCAGAAGCAGCAGCCCCGCATCCAGCGCAAGGACGGCGTACTGGCCCTGGTCATTGTCCCCACCCGCGAGCTGGTAATGCAGACCTACGAGCTGCTCCAGAAGCTGGTGAAGCCCTACACCTGGATCGTGCCGGGCTCCCTGCTCGGCGGCGAGAGCCGGAAGAGCGAGAAGGCCAGACTGCGCAAGGGCATCAACATCCTGGTTGGAACACCGGGACGCCTGGTGGACCACCTGCTGCACACGGCCTCTTTCAAGCTGACCCGACTGCAGTTCTTAGTCCTGGACGAGGCCGACCGGCTGCTGGAGCTCGGTTACGAGCGGGATGTGAAGCAACTGGTGGAAGCCATCGACAAGCAGCGCAGCGAAGCAGAGCAGAAGGATCTGCCGCAGCTTCAGAGGCTGCTGCTGAGCGCAACTCTGACCTCGCAGGTCCAGCAGCTGGCTGGATTGACCCTAAAGGAGCCCCTCTACATCGACAACAGCGACGAGGCGGCCAGTCTAGCCCTGAAGTCCAAGGACGGCTACCAAAAGGAGAGCATCGAGGCGCAGCTGGGCGTGGAGGAGGACGGCCTGGGGGAGTACCAGGAGGATGTGACGGGCGTACTCAGCATTCCCGAGAATCTGCAGCTCAGCTATGTGGTGGTGCCGCCAAAGCTGCGCCTGGTGGCCATCTCATCGCTACTGGCCAAGGAGGTGGATGCCAACCCCAAGCAGTTCAAGGCCATTGTCTTCATGAGCACCACGGAGATGGTGAACTTCCATCACGACATGCTTAACGAAGCCCTGACCCGCAGGGTACTGGACGAGGACGACGAGAAGGAGGACGACGACGAGGAGGACGGTGGCGAAGAGCCTCTTCTGCCTGGCCTGCGCTTCTTCAAGTGAGTTGTCGAGGCATTCCCCTAGAATCCAGTTATTATCCTCTTCCTACAGGCTCCACGGCTCCATGACCCAGACCGAGCGCCAGGGCGTATTCCGGGGATTCCGCGACTGTGCCAGCTGCGTGCTCCTGGCCACCGACGTGGTGGGACGCGGCATCGACGTCCCGGACGTGAAGCTGGTAGTGCAGTACACGCCGCCGCAGACCACCGCCGACTTCGTACACCGTGTAGGGCGCACCGCCCGGGCTGGCCGGAAGGGCAGAGCCGTGCTCTTCCTGGCGCCCAGCGAGTCGCAGTTCGTGCGGCACCTGGAGAAGAAGCGGATCCGCATCCAGCAGGGCGACATGTACGCGTACCTGCAGGCCCTCCTGCCCAAGGATGACGAGGCGAAGACCGTCCAGGAGGCGGCCTCGAATCTGCAGCACAAGTTCCAGTCGCTCCTCGAGGATGATCGCGAGCTGCACGACAAGTCCTGCAAGGGTGAGTACGGGTATGGGAGTACTAGGTTCTGCGCCAGTTCCCATGGCACTTACTTTTCCAATTGCCCCAACTCCGGGGCTCCAACAAACTAGCAATTTAATCCTTTCACCAAAAGGACATTAACTTTGTAATTACAATTTTTTCCCCCTTTTTTCCACCCGGCGATAAGGGCTAACACAACAACAAAAAGCACACTGACAGACAGACACAAACACTGCTATTTTTCCAATTATAAGTTGGAAAGCTCGCGCCACGCCCCCATCCTTTTTGACCGCCCCCGGCCACCCTTGCGGCCGGCAGGGCAGCGCGCGTTAAAAACACAAAAATTATTTCATATTTGAAGTTAATTTCGATTGCGTGTCAAATGAATCCTCGGCCGCAGCCCCTGTCGCTCCGCAGGATCTGCCGACGTCGTCATCCTGCGGTTATCCTGGCCAGCGACTTGCTCGGCGCCTGATCCTTTTTCTGTTCGCTTTTCCCTTTATATTTATATGTTTTTCAAAGCTTCCGAAATGGGAAAGCTACCCCTGGAAAATTTATGAAAAAAGAGTAGATTGGTGAAGGGAGTTTTAAGGACAATAAAGGATAATTATATTGAGAGAATGTATCCTATGAAAAAATGTAGATTACTTAGTTCTCTTTAAATGTTTATTGAATTGTTGAATAACACCTATAATTTACAGGATATCCTTACTGCCTTACGCACAATTTCTAGGACTTTTTCAAGCGCCTCCCCCCCTTTTTTTTTAGAATTCCCACCCAATCAATGTTAATGTCCTGTTGAAAGTGTAATTGCAGCGTTGGAAAAGCCGCAAACGACGGAAAAAAGTTAATTAGATGTTACCAAGGGGAGTTCTCCAAAGGATTCGGACGGCGCGGGGGACCAGACAATTTCCGCCTTTTTTTTTTTGCTGGGAGCTTGAGGGCGATGGAAGCTCAAGATGATTCCAATCGAAAGGAGGCTCCAAAATGAATCATAAATGGGGAAAAGCAGCCGAAAAATAAAACAAACAGAGGGAGGAAGCCCGGTCTCGGCCCGGTCGAAACAGGAAGCGGAAACGGAGAGGAATATTCAAAACAATGGGGAAAAAAGAGAAATAAATATGACGAAGGAGCATAAAGGACATAAATGGGGAACGGCAAATGGCAAATGGAAACGGAGTCGTAGTCGGTCAAAATGGCAACTCAAATTGCACTTAAGCGCCGAGTCAAGCGTCAAGCCGGAAGCGAGACTCCGGAGACGGAGACTGAGACTGAGACAGGGACAGAGACGTAGTGAGAGAGACGGCGACTGTTTCAAGAGAGAGAGACGTCCAGACGAAGGTGGGAGGATGCAGTTGCTCTGCTGCGTCCAATCAAAAAGCCATTAAAAAGTATTACGCTTGAACAAAGCTGTACAAAGCAGCCGATAAAAGCCAGAGTCAGAGTCGGAGTCGGAGCTAGGAAGGTCTTGAGACTTGAGAGAAACAAAAAAGTAAAGGATACACAGAGGGGGATGGCCTGGGAACGTCTTCAACTTGTGCCAGAGCCAGTGCATCGGTAATTGAAACAATTTTCAAGTTGAAATTCACTTTTTGTCTGCCAGTTGGCAGTTCAGCCAGTAGTTTCCCCACTCGTGTGTGCTACAGTGCGTTTTAAAGCCGTAAGACAAAGGACAAAGGTCCCCCGGGAAGGGCGCCAGCAATATATATCCTCTCTTATTAATGAGCTTGTTCCCAGCCTTGATTTCTTGTCCGAAACACACACACAACACAAAACAGATGTTCCTCTGCCCAATGGTTAATCCTGTAAGCTGCTAGAATCATTTTGACTTGAGGCACTTTTCACATATTTAATGGCATATTTCAGCCGGCTTACGGCCATTGTTGGCTGGCAGTCCTCCCCCGATTAGCCGCAGTGGGTATCAAATGAGGAAACCCTTCGGACTAACCGCAAGCCCGAAAAAAGAGAAAGGATCTTGGGGGTGGGAAACCAAAACCCAAGCCAAAACCAACACCAAAATGTAACTGAAACTGAGACAAAGGCAAAAACAATCACAACAATTTGCCACGCCTACACACGCCGCTCTAACCGCAAGGACACGCGCCGGAGCCCTGCCACCCAGCCACCCAGTCACAAGCCTCCCTGGCGAATAGAGACAATGGAGCGGCAGGGCAAGTGGCATAAAAAGCCATTTTGTGAGGCTTCTGCCAAAGGACTCCCCATCCTTGCCATGACATTTATTTTATTCGCCACTTCCGGCTGGCAGACGTCTCTAAACATCCGCTGCCGTCATACTTTTGTTCGGCTAATGTCTGCCACTTGGCTGTAATCGCATTTGCGGCAATTAAGCCACAAGACCCAAAGGATGCGGCTCCCAATCCCCAGATCCAGTTCCAGATTCAGATGCAGAGTTGACTTTGAGACTTTCTGCGCCCAGCCCAAAAAAAAGGGAGACCCTGTCCGTTCATTGCCGGGGAAGGAATGTCTTTGCATAGATCTCTGTCACTGTTTCTGTTTCTCTCGGGGATGTGTCGTGTCTGCGGCTCTTCGGCAGTCAATTAGGAGATCCTGCCAAAGGAAATGCCGCTAATTTATCGAGCCAAATGCATAAACTTACGAAATGCAAAGGGAATAGGTGAGCTTAGGGAAGTAAAACCTAAAACACGTTCCAAATACCCTTCCAAAGGCCGTTCTATAGTTTCCGATTGAAGATAAAACCCTAAAAGTCCTGCGGTAGGAATGGCAAACCTGTTGGAGATACAATTGTTACCCTGCCCTCCAATGGCATCTGTCGGATTCGATGAGGATGCTCCGAGGCTCGGATGCTCGGATGCTCGGATACTCGGATACATTGCATTTTTCAACTTGAACTTCACATCAAATTTACATACAGGGATCGCTCCGTCTCTGTCCCCGCCCCTGGGGCTGTCTCTTTCTATACATTTTGTGTCTGCGGCCGGGAGGGAGATGCTTATCGCGGGGGGTGGTGGCCGGGGAGGGGTTACAATTGCGGTCTTTGTTGGCACGAAGAGTGGCAGGCACGTTGGTAATTTGATATCATTGTTGTATAATTTGGAATTGCCTGGCATAAGTGCTGCGTAATTAGCAAGGACATGCCCACAATACACACACACACAATATCCCCGCACACCACACGGCGAGTACACACAAACAATAGACCAGAGACGTGGTTCCGAAATCCTTTGCTGACACTGCTCATTTGTCATTTTAACAAATTTATTTTGTAATGAATGCCGCACACAACACTCACATGCACTCGCAGCACTTAAGCCAAGACATCAATTAATTCTAAAAGCATTAGCATTAACATGTCCCCCTCCTCTTTCTCTTCCTTTTCCCATACACAGCCTTTGTGTCCTGGATGAAGTTCTACTCGACGTTTCCCAAGGAGCTGAAGCCCATCTTCAACGTCCGCATCGCCCACATGGGCCACTTCGCCAAGAGCTTCGCCCTCAAGGAGGCGCCCACCAAGTTCGCCGCCAAGCACGCCGCCCCCAAGGTGGCCCCGCCCACCAACCGACTGACCTATACGGAGCGGTAAGTCAAAGGACTCAGTGTGGTTTAAATTCCTCCATTAAAACGCTTCTTTTCTTAGCGATCCGGAGAAGATCCAGGCCCAGAAGAAGGCAAAACGGCGCATGTTCACGACGACAGTCAGCGGAGAGGTGCGGCAGCTGCAGCAGCGGGAAGGACCTGCCGCCGAAGGCAGGAAGCCCGGAGGCGCTGGCGGACCCGGAGCTCCTGGTGGAGGCGGAGCAGGACCTGTGGGCCGCAGCAGCTTCATGAAGAGCCTGAGCAAGTCGCGAGCCCTGAACATGTCCGAGTTCGACAGCGGACTGCCGGCGGCGGGTCCTGCGAAGAGAAGGAAGCAGGCGTAGGGGCTAACACAGACTTAGGATGTGGGAGGCGCGGAGGAGCGAGGAGTGCTGGGGACCCGGACTCCCCGGATGGCAATGCTCCGGGCATTTTGCGGCGTTTTATGCGCGCCATTTTGCCCGGCCAGTTGGCAGCTGCCTGCTCAAGCATTTAATCGAAAAGAAAATTGCTCCGTCTGTAGGACGCTGATATCCCTGTATATATATATCAAATATATCCATCTCTATGTGTATAAATGAATGTGGCCATGTACCCAAGGAGATGGCCGAGATGCGCTCATAAAAGTTTCATTTTTCTCAACTTTTAAGCCCGGACGTCCTGCGGGAAAAGTTGAGAAGCTGCCTGACAGCATATTTTAAGATCCATTTTTTTTTTTTTTTGCCATATTCCTTGGTTTTTGTATTTTTTGTTTGATTACCCGCCGTAATATGCTGATGCTTTTTTCCTTCTTTTCGTGGATAAATATTAGAAATCCATTTTCCGCTCTCTGCAGATTCATTCAGTTTTGAAAATATCAAGGGTTCGGCGGGTCAGGGGTCAGGCAGGCGGTGCGGTGCGGTGCGGCACGTGTTGCCCGATGGAGCTGCGTCGCTTTTTGCCTTTTAATTCAACTGAAGCGCATAATTCGTTGGACAAGGCATAAATAAATATCAAATATATATAACCGATTTGTTTTCCATTTCGACGGCTTTCATGCTTCTATTTGGCCAAGGACACGTGGCCAGGACTCGGACACAGAGTCGGCACTGGGGGTATTATGGCCCTTAATTGCGGCCTCTCAAATGGGAATGAAGTGGCCCTAATTAGCCGCCCAGCGATTGATTTTTAATTAGGCCATTCGACCACGCCCCCGACACGCCTACTCCTTACCCGTACACTCCTCCCGCTCCAGTCACTCGTCCTGTCACTCAAAGTCAATGGCAATCAGGCATGAACAGGAACCGAATCGAAGGATAAGTCGATTCCTAATTACGTGCGAGTGTCAACATATGAAATAATATTTTGGTATAAATGCGTCCATTAAAAGGAAACCCCCCCAAACGAGTCCCTTTTTATGGGGTGGACACTGTCTGCTGGACTTCCAGGGCCCGTTGACAGCCTAAAAGGATATTTGATGTGTTAGTGGCCGTCTTATGAGGCTAACGAGTTGGGTTATTAAACAGAACTTACTTATTAATATAAAATAAAGTTTTTGGAGTTTGAAAAATAAAAGTTATCGATTATTTTTAAGTCCCCAGTAATATTTTTTGCTTATTGTGACCTTTCTGTAATAAGGTTCGAACTAGTAAGCATTTAAAATGGCTGACAATAATTTAAAACAAATACTATTAAGGTTTTTGGGTTGGAAACTGTAAGTATTTAATTAAGAATTAAATTGAAGCCATAGTGTATCGATTTTAAAGCAATATCTAGTATATTATGGTACTTTACTTATTTTAGTTAAATTATTTAGACAACTTTCATTAAATATCTGTCAGAAAAGATACTGATCTGTCTCGTATGATTGCCAATCGATTTCCATAAACTTTCCATCTTACGGTTTAAAAGAATTTATGTATTATCTTGGCCTACAAAAAGCCTAAAAGGAAATAAATCTAAAATATTAAAATGACTTTTTTTATAGACTTCCAAACATAATACACAAAATCTCATGTAAATCAAACAGAAATTCAGACGACAACCAACATCTGTGCAAATCCGCCACAAGCAAATTGTGATTGATTTGAGCTCTAGTCCTGCCCATGGAGCAATCTAATTGGATCAACTGCCGCCGCAAGGAGCCGGGAGAAAGTGGCTCGTTACCCAGCCAGGACGGAGCAACCACCAAAGGGTTGGCCCGTGGAAAATTGCTAATGTGATTGCACTAATGGCTCGAATTATAGACGCATTAGGGTAAATTAAAATCCTCCACTCCACGGCACTGGGCGGCAGTGTCCTGCCGGGACAACGTATCGAGTTTTGGGGTTGTAATAAAGTTGTAGTACCTCGTTGTGTGGCACTAACAATGCCATTGTCGGCCAGTCAGGTGCAAATGTTGCATGTTTTTTTTCTCTCACTTCCCCCCTCCCAGTGCTCTTTTTTTATTGAAATCAAAGGGTCCACTGCTGGGTGGGGGACGGACGGACCACGACCCAAAACAGCTGTCAACATTTTTTCTGTCATCGACCAAAAAAAAAAAGGAAAACCCGTTGACAATTGGGTGGAGCTTTCCACGAGGGGCAGGTGGCTGGTGGAAGGTGGCAGCATGGCAAGGGGCAAGTCCTGGTAAGTGACAATTATGTGGGCTAGTTGTCGGCTTGTTCCTCCAAACTATTGGTTTCGTTACGCGATTGGTTGGCGTCAAATGGCGGCTTTCTCAGCACCGAGCTTTCCAAAGCCTAAACGTGGGTGTCCTCTTCATATCCTGTGGGGCCTCATGACCACTCACCACCTCTCTGCCTTTTTTCGCTCCCATCTTACGCATCCTCCAGCCAGAGATTTTATTCCCATTTTTCGCCTTTCGTCGCCTCGCGTTAAAATGCAATTAATTTCAACGCTCAGCCGGTGGGGTATTTAGTCCGGTCCGGAGGATCATCTGTCAGATAGTCGTATATCCCGGCTCTGGCCTTCTAGTGGGGCGGCAACTGCAACTGCAACTATAGCCTTAACTATAGAAAGAAATACGAATACCTTAATTGTTTGCATTTGTGTTGCAATTTAGCTGAAATCACGCCTCTTGGCCAAATTGTCTTTAAATTGGCAGTTGCCCAGTGAGCCATAAATCCAAACAGCACCACATGTCTGTCTCCTTCTTGTGGTCTTGGCTTTTTATAGCCGTCTCTGTCTGAATCTTTTGGTTTATTGTTACCTTTTTCTTTAAGGGGTATATAGGGTTAAAGATATAAAAAGAGCTGTGAGTAGTTTTCTGCTTAAAAAGCGTGTAGTTTTTAAAAGACTACAATTTTTGGTATATTTTATTGAATTACTAAAATTTGCTCGATTAGCTTTAATATTGAAATCTGATGGATATCTTCAAGTTTAAACAAACCGAGGAAACTGAGCCGCATCCATTGGCTTTCCGTTTTTGAGCAGCGGAAGTATCGCTTGGGGAACTCTCGATCCTCGCCTCCGAAGTGCCTCCCATCGCGAGAGCTCCGAAAGTCACCCGGGGGCATCGTTGGCGGTCAGAGGAGAACCGGGAACTGGGAGTCAAAAGAGAGATCCCTGGGATGGCGGCGGCGGTCGCAAATTATCAACAAATTAGACTTTTCGTCGAAGCCGAGCGCTAAGTTGGAGCTAAAGTTGCCTCGAGTTGGAGCCGGATCATTTGGTTTGATTTGATTTCATTTGTTTGCATGTCTCGTTGTCATTTCAGTTTTTTTTTAGTTCTCCTCCTTATTTTTTTAGGGGTCTCCAGTCAAGTTTGGGAATCGGGATTCGCCATCTCGCTCCACGATTCGCGTTTCGGGGCTGCGTTTTATGGGACGCCGCTGGTAAAGTGATTTCTTCAACGCTTTGTTAGCGCACCGGATTGATGCGGCTGTCATTAGCCGATTTCGCTTCGTTTTCGGCCTAAACGGGTCTACCTCCGGAGGTACCTACGATCTGGCCAAGATGCTAAATGCGTTTTTAACGTGCTTTTAATTGTCAGTTCGCAGTTGGCGGTTGGCAGTTCTCAGGTCCCCCACCCTGCCTGCTCTGGCGGGCAAATTAAATCAAATTGAAACTAATTAACATAAATAAATTTACACAAAATCCAATCGCAATATGCCTCGTTACAGGCTTCACACTTTCCGCTTCACTGTCCTCCAATCCACCCCCTCGCGGTGTGGCAGGGGCAGGACTACCCATCGCCACCAGGACCTCCGGGACCATCAGGACCCTGCCTGGTGTGACATTTACAAGCGACAACTGTCAAATTGGACAAGTTGCATTTGCAAATAAATAGACGGCAACTCGCTCAAACGGAAACGGAAACTGACGAGCCACGAATCCCAGAAATTTTCCACTAAAAGGGAAAGGGGAAGGGAGTGGGGAATGGGGAGGCGATGAAGGGTGGTGGTTGGGAGAGCGGATGGGGCAGTGGTGCTGGGTTAGCTGTGCTTCGACGCTTGCGCTTAAAGTTTTTAGGCGCTATGGATAAATTAATTGGATTTGCCTGTGGTTGCTCCTGTTTGGCAGCTTCTACAGTGGGTATTGGCCAAAAAGGATATGGCAGGATACAAAATGTATTCTTCCATAATCGAAGCTAAGAGTGTCTAGAGAGATTAAAACATAAGCTTAGAATAGATCTAAAAGAAGTCCTCCAAAGACCCATCTTAAGGGCTAATAACTCCTTAGTTTCAGACCATATTCCAGACCCTAAAAGTCCCTTCTCAGCTAGGATGACCACGCGGCGTATGCGCAATGTAACCTGGCCCAAACTCCCCCCAAAAAAAAGAAGGACCAGACCAGAACCTTTGGTTATTTACTGCTTTATTTGCGGTCTTGTCAAAGCAATCAACACAGTCAGAGCGTGTCCTTTTGCCGGCTTCTCCTCCTCTGCCCACCACGCCATACCATTCAAGTGGCGAGGTGGTGGATTTTATTTACTTGTCTGCCGAGGACTCTGGGCTCTCTGCCCGACTACCGGCTACTGGCTACGGGATCCGGGTTTATTTGTAGAATGATTTTTCAATAATTTATGTATGACGCTGTCGACAGACGGGTGGGTGAATGGAGTGCCGGGATGGGTGTGGAATCGGGTTGGGGGTGGCACTTGATTTAATGCGCGGGGTGTTACTTTCAACACCCTCCAATCACAATAATAACAGCAGGAGCAAGTCAGCCTGCTAGCCTGCTTCTGGCCAGGATCAGAAACAGAAACAGAAACAGAAACAGAAGAGGCAACTGAATCTGCAACTACTATTGACTGACGTTGTGACAATGCAATTATAAATGGTGACAAAATAATTTCCGCTGCGTGATTTTTATGACAGTTGTTCAACCGTACGGGTGGCATTCGCCTTCTGCTCCACTGAACAGGGAACCAGAGAACCAGGGAGTGCAGAATTGGCCGCCGAATTAAATCGAAATTAAATAGTCGAACAGACAGGAATTTGTTCACTCGCCTTCTTGGCTCTGGCTCTCTTCATTTCAAATGCCGATTTAATGACCATAATTGGTTAGGATGTGGTCAGGGCATAATTTCGGCTCATCATTCGCTTGGTTTCCTGTCCAGTCCTGAACTCCATCCTGTCCTGTCCTGGCTGCTTCGGCCTGCTCCTGCCTGTGTGGGTGCTATAGCCCCACAGCTCCTTACTGCGGCCTTCCTGGACGGCCGTCCTCGAATCGCATATGAAATTATAATTTCAAGGGATCGCTTCGCGAATTCGTAAAAGCTTGTCATTTGTGGCACGCAATCGCATTGCGTTATAATTGGAAATTGCAAATTGCCATGAAATGGTAAATCATAAGCGCCAAACAATAATACTCCTATACATACTTTATCTGAGAAATCAAAAGGAAGTTCAGAAGCTCTTTGAAGTTTATTTTTTAAGAAAATTTCCTAAAGGTGCTTGGATATAGAAAGATGGTAAACAATGGGTAATTTAAATATTCTATAGATGTGTGAGGCTTTGAAGGACATATTCAAACTCAACCTCAAAAAAAATAATTTTTCAATTTCTTTAACTAATTCCTTTCGAAATCGTATCCTTTTCAATTAAAATCCATTTGCCATTTGGTTTTGCAATAGCATCCTAATAGGCGTATCCTTGCGGCAGGATTTTCAGGCATAAATCTTCAGAGCTTCCGGCGTTTCACACACCCGTGCCGCGGATCCTTCTGCATTTCTAATGACTTCCTTTTCTCGACGGGCCGGCGCTTTAAATTGCATTTCCTTCGCAGTGGCTGCAGTCCTGGTCACTGTCCTGCTCCTCCTCCGGCTTGTCATCATCTTTGTCCATTTTGGCAGCCGTTGCTTTGATTTATGTGCACTTCACGCTTCGCCCCGCCGGCAGCCACCGTTCTCGGGCATTATCCTCGACACGTGTGCGCACAAATTGATCCTTTATGAGCATTTTGCGGTTAATAATGCAGCGGCACGTGCCTCCTGCGTAAACCGTTAAGTGTAAATGATAAGCTTTCGCTTTCGATTGTGGGTGGATGGATTTCGTGATGGGGCAGTGTGGGGTTAAATGTTAGTTTGTTTTTCCTTTTTATTCCGAAGTTGTTTGCTTCCTTTTGATGTGATTCTCGAGATTTTCCGGGGAGGGTCACTGGAAGGTCCTGGCCGGGCCCAAGTGCTTGACATGTGACACCTTTTGTCAACATTTTCGTTGTTAGTTTTCCATTTTCCCCTCGATTTTAAAGCGCTTAGGCCTCCGGATGATGACGATGTGTGCGCGTCCCGAGTCCCAAATGGCACTTCACACTTAATTTGCTCATAATGCCCAACGTAATCCGTTGACTGGACCGCTGGCAGGACATCAACAGCATCGGCATCAGCGAGCAACCCCTGCTAATATCCTGCCAATTACACTGACAACAACAATATTTTCCGAATATTGTATTAGCCGGAGGACTCACCACCACCGAGCCATCTCGCCAATCGGGAAAATAAAGAGAAATCACCACCGAAACAGTAGCCAAATTCGCCCGATCGGATGAGCTGATCTTATCGGAAGTACAAGTCCCCGGTTAATGCGACAAATTCATCGAGTCCTTGTTGTCCTGTTTGTCCTTTTCGCAGCGCCGCTCAAATTCTCATCGCTGATAAGCAAAATAAATCCCTATTTTTGATTTCGTCGCCGGTTTTTAGTTCTTGGCCGCATTTTAATCTGTCGACAAAATTGCCTAGATGGCTGGACGCCGATAGAAAATGGCAACAAATGTTTTAATTTATAAGGATATTTATGGCCGTGCCGGCGTTTTGGCCCGAGGATTAGGACCAGACGAGCACGCCGGCAGTTGCTCAGCTGTGAAAAGTGTTTGCCAGCTGATACGATCAAGCAAATGCAATAGGATCGAAAGCTGTCCTGGGTTTAGAGTTTCCATGGGCCCATGGTTTGAAACTAGCTTTAAGTGCATGAATGCAATGGACTTAATTGATTACTTACCTTAGTCTGCAAGGTACATACATATATCCTCTTCATTGCAGCTCTTTGGTTGTTTTGGGGCCTTACAGTTTGAAAAGGTGTGGAAAGCTTTAAGAAGCCCTGGGGAGCGTTTTGGCATACATATGTATGTAAGTATGTACATAGATCTGAACAGTTTTCAGTCGCCTTCCCTAATGATGTATGTAGGTTGTGATGGACCATCAAGTGAACTATGTAAATGACTGACAGCCAGTTTGTAATGTTCCTGGCGTCTAGGTACTACTTGGAAGTGATCAAACAGAGAGTTCTAGTATCAGAGATGGCCCATCTTCCGCAGTAGCTTTTAGAAGATTCCCTAAAAGAATTACATTAGATTAATATACATAGGTCTATTTGGAAGAATTCTATAAGCAGGGGCTCACCATCGGCGTCTATTTGACCTTCTACATGTTCTCCAAGATACCCTATTCTGGCAGATCCGCGGAGGGCGAGGAAGGATGAAAATGATCTTACCACAGCCCATGAAAGTGTTCCTCTGGTTTCCTGCTTATGATCCAAAGCTTGTGCACTTCCTGAATTGTCTATGGTTATTTAGGTAATGGCAAAATAATAACAAACAATAAAGTTTCGAAGAAAAATACCAGCTATTTATTCCTAAGAAACAATCGAGTGGGTTTGAAAAGCACTGCATATCCCCAGCAGTGTTGGAAAACTCGCGACCCAATCAGTTTAAAGATTGAGTTGACAGGTGAAAGATCTCCTCCTTATTTTCCTATTGGAACTAAGTATTTCTTTGCCAATTAATTAATGAAAACACATTAAAGTGCTAAATAGTCGATTAAGTATAGTTTTCACTCGTCATCCATTCGAATCGTGTCGAAATACTTGTGATTTGTTTCCGCGGCGGCCATTGGTGCGTGAGTGCGGATGCCAACGCATTGTTTCGGTTTTAAAAAACATAATTACATAAGTTTTCGCGAATTTAAATCTTTGCAAGTATTTAAAAGTTATTAACTATAACGAGGGCAATGGAATACCATTATCTCCGTACAGATCGGTACCCAAGCCCGTTGGGTATGTTTGCGTTGCCCATATAAGGAAATGAGCTAGGTGGGTGCTTCAGTGGGACTCTTTTTTTTTGCATTTTTTTTTATGTGTGTGTGTGTCGGTGTAAGGATCGCAGCCTCTCGATGTGGGTACAGTTCGGTAGCATGCAGATACATATGTATATTTACATTGTAAAATACATATGTATATATGTGTAAATAAAGGGAAATGTCATTTTATTATAAATATCATCGTTATTTTTTGTTTGTTTTTGTTTTCGTGTTCGCTTTTTTGTGTTATTTTTTTTAATGTTTTATAGCGCGGGTTGTCTTAAATATGTTTTGTATTTATTATATATTTATAAAAAAAAGTTTATAAAAATGTATATAAAATATATACATACATATGTATATATGTTTGTGTTTTTTTTTTGTACCTTTTTTTTATGTGTATAGTTGAAAATTAGTAAAAATAAGTGAGTTTATTTATTGGATACCAGTGTCAATGTTATATACCAAGATCTTAATATGCTATATGACATACATATATAATACATACATACATATGTATGTATATGTACCATATAAAAGTGGTTGGACTTCTTAAATATGAGAAAAAGAGAAGTGAGTTTCTTTTTTGATTTCAAATTTTTATAAAAACCCATAGTATTATATTTTTGTTTAATTGATCATTTTTGTGTGTTTTTATTTCAGTTAAATTGTTAAAGTTAACACTAGTAGCTACTCTAGTTAGTCCTTTACGCTTCTTATCCTTCAAGAAGTTTGAGTCCCTAAAGCATCTGAAGGGCCCCCAGGCTCGAGCCCTCGTGCAATTTGCATAACTATAGCGGGCAATGCCATATAAATCTTCCATATGCTTTCTATTTAACTTTTACTAAAGACTTCCGACACATTTCTGCGCCGGCCAATTTGCCAGGCGATCCGATCCCCCTCCCTGGCTATTCCCCGATTTCCCTGCGATTTCAACTTTCAACACCTACACACCATGGAAGTTGCACTTTGTGGCGTTGTGCTAAAAAAAGGGGGCAGGGCCAGGGCAGGGATGCCGGTGGATGGCGTGACTGGCCACCATTTGGGCCCAGAGCCGTGGCAGTGGCCCAGGCGGCCCAGAGCTTCACTCCACTTCAGTTCAGCTCGGTGCAGTTCAGTTTAGTCCGGTTCACTTTGTCTGTGTCGGCCTGCCTCGGCCCTCGAGGCTTGTAACTTATCTAAATGCACACAATTATTGAATATAATCGCCGCCAAGGTACAGGGCACCGGGCATCGGGCACCGGGAGCGAGGGAAGCGAAAACAAACACGTGAAATTTTTGCATGCCGCCTTTTAGGCGTTCCTGCGCTTCGGAAAGTGCTCGGCCGAGTCGAGTCAGTGGGGAAATGCTCTTCCCCACTCTTCACCCCCAATAACTATTATTTAGTCTTGAGGCACCATGGCTCTCATGGGTTAATCGCCACCCGACCAAGTTCAATTATCTCAACAAAGCGATTGGAGCGGTGCAGAGAATAACAAACATTTCGCAATTATCAAGCAAATATTTATTTAAGCGCAATTATACAAACACGGGTCGTAAAAAAAGCAGAAACAACAGAAAAAAAAACAGAAAAAGGTTAAAAAATCTTTGCTGGCAATTAAGCGCAATTTCCGTTCTCTGTCAAATGATTATTTAAAATGCATATCTATATGTACTATATGGCTTCTATACTGTAGCGTGGGGGTAAATAGTTAATGCAAAATGTGACAAATTATACAGAACGTAGATTAACTCTCCCCTCCAACACCGTTTGTTACAAGATGGATGGAATCGGCGAAAAAAGGCAAATAAAAAATATTAAATAATTGGCAAAAAATAAACATTAATGCTGGGGACACCATCGGATATTATCCATATGTCCAGTGTCAGTCCAAAAGAAATCAAAAGACGCAAAAAAAATGCATGACATTTTCACAGCCGGGCATGAAGTTTTAATTTCATTTGGATGCCGTGCTGGGGCGGCAGGTCAGCAAGGCTTGCCATTTTTGGGGGAAAATCCGCGAATCGAGGGCGTTCTTCCGGTCCGCTCGTCCAGCCCCCCAAAATCGAGGAGGCCGGACCTTTAATTTTAAGTTGGACGAAGGATAGAAAGCGTCTTCTGGCGGAGGTCTGGTATTCTACATTTCCAAGAAAAATAATATATAGAAAATGCTTGAATGAATCTTAATTAAAACACACACTTATGGAGAGGAGCGATAAAAAATGGCAAAATAAATAGCAATGGCGTGCCTAGGATGTGATGCCAGGATGTGCCACGACGTCCTCCCACAAAATTGTACCTCTAATTGGATGCCTGTGTGGCAGAGGCAGAGGCAGTGGCAGTGCCAGGACTTTGACATTCGGCGGCTGATTTCCATGCAAATTGATGTTACAGCACAGTAAGCAGGCAATATTTCTGCTTCATTTCGTAAATGCGTCCTGGGATGTGCGTTGATCCAGCTCCTGCTGCCGCTGCCCCTCCCCAAGGACTCCCACACATCACATCAGGATACACCAGACGGCGGAGTTTGCATATCAAACGCCTGATGCTTATGCCGGCAACTGTCACTCTGATGATGTGTCTTTAATTTAAACATGAACTGTCCCCTCAAGACCCTGTAGAGTATCTAGATTTAAGCTCAACCGATAGACCCCGAAAGCCCTTTTCTTGCTGGAGCATTTTAGCATGATGGCTCTGCAAATTGTTTTAGTTTTTATTTAGTTTTTTTTAGTGCCGCTCGTAATTAGCAGACTGGGCTAGCTGACACAACGACCATCGTGTTTAATTGAGCGTGCGCGGGAACGGTGTGGCGAGAGCTCCGTTGTGTCATTTGTCTTTTAATGAAAGGTTGCCCGCCGGCCGAAAGGTCTCTCCCCCTGCCCAGCCAGCCATTGTCCTGCCAGGCGTTGCCTTTCGCTTTTGTTTTAGGCCAAAAGCAATTTAAACATTGCGGCCAATTTGTCGATGAAGGCGCAAAAACACAAGAAGCCCCAGAAGTACAAAAACGCGTGCTTCCAGGAGGAAAGGCAGTGCAAGGACTCAGGGATACCCTATTTTTGTAATAAAATAAATAAAAATTGATGAAATAATTTAAATTTAAACTAAAGAATTTTTTATCCAAAATCTCAACAAGACACAGTATTGTAGTAACATCTCGTAATCCCCAAAGTTCTTGGGCAACTATGTATTGTATGTATATTGTATTGGTATGTATTAGTTCCAAGAACACCCCCTCCGCTGCCTGCCGCCCCCCTGACTTGGTCACCTGGCCAGGGTCTTTATGAATTTTTGGTCCTTAGCCGGACTTCAAGGATCGTTTGCTGGACTTTGCCTTCGGCCGTTGGCCGTTTGCATGCGAGCACGCAATGCAGTTGCAGGGCTCTGGACATGGCCATAACCGCTCTCGCCCGCCATGCCCCTCGCCCCACCACCTGTGTGTTTTGGCCAACTGGTGGCAGTTATTCAATATATCAACTTTTGGCCTAATAAATGCACTAATTGCGGTTAAATGCATTTTGCATGCAATTATTATCATTAGGGGTTGGCCCGCACGTCGTCGTACCCACACCCACTGCACCCCCTCTGAACCAAAGGCTCTACCCTGTCCCTGCCTCGCCCCTGGCCCCGTCCACCCACCCACTCGACTGTAAATTGTTTCTCTTTGGTCATTATTTTAATTGTCCATTGGAAACAAGCTTTATTTTCGTACATAATTGTTGTTATTTTGTTTTATTTAGACAAAAAAATATGTGTGTTACTAACGTAGACAAAAAAAGGATACTTTACATCATACAATTACAACGTCTATAGGCTAGGATCTATGAAAAAAAATCGATTTGGGTTTACGTTTCTAGTCGACGACGAAGATAATACATTTTGTGGTTAAGCTTAACTATACAGAGTTTGTTTTCGTTTCGTTTTTGGCTGATAGTGTCACATACAACATCTAAATAAATATATTCTTTCACATTTTTATGCGATTACAATATTACTACGTTGACAAAAAAAATGGTGTCTCCTGTGAGCTTCCAGAAGCACTTTGAATAAGTTACTAAGAGCAAATCTGAAATAAGTTAAGCAAGCCGACGCACACACTATATACACACACGCTCACACCCACACATCCTGCATTTATTTTCGCTAAAAAGGACTCTTCGTGAAATATTTGTGCTTACTTTTGAGATCGAAAATAAATGTGGCTTTCCTCAAAATAAATGCGGTTTCAAAACAAGGTATTGTGCCTTAACTCGGGGGGCCTTCCAGAACAGTTTTTTAAACACACGCACACACACATATAGGACACTCCACATACACACACACGCTCTATGTCCATCTGCATCCTGCTCACACCTGGATCTGGTCCTCGTCGTCCGACTGGGCCTGCGAACAACTATCCACGGAGCGGCCAGGCGGACTGCCCGGGTTGAGGGTCGGACTGGGCGTCGACGGGGGGCGTGGCAGTGGCAGCGGCGGCGAGGCGGAGGCGGGGCGGGAGTGGTGCGTGTGGGTGGGCAGGCCGCCTGAGGGGCTTCCGGCCAGCGGCTTGATCAGTCCACCGATAGGCGGGGATCCTCCGGGGGCCGCGGTCGCCGCCGAGGGCGGAGGTGGAAGCGGTGGTCCTCCTGGATTCGCTGCAGCCGCGGCGGCAGCGGCGCTCTGGTAGTAGCTGCTCAGCGAGGATAGCGAACTGGAGGCAGAGAGATGCGAAAAGGGAGCCGGGCCGACCCCTACGCCGACGCCCACATTCGGCACGCCGGCGTACAGGTTGTAGGGCAGGGGCTTCTGCATGGCGGCGGCGGCGGCCGCTTGGCGGTAGTAGATGTCGATGCTGGTGTGGGGCGTGGCCCCGTGGGCGGCGGCAGCAGCGGCTCCGGCCCCGGCAGCGGCCGCGTATGGCCAGGCTCCCAGGTAGGGGGATCCGCCGTAGAGGCGCTGGAAGGCGGCAAAGTTTCCGGCCTCGGCAAGGAGTTCCAGGCCCACAGCAGTCTGGCGCTTCCACTTCGTTCTGAAAAAGGAGGAAAAATATTTAAAACATAGTTCAATTTAAACTAGTATTATAAAAAAAAGAAGCTAAAAAAATCGAAATTTTTATTAAACAAGAAAGGAAAGCTAACTTCGGGCGGAGCCGAAGTTTATATACCCTTGCAGTTAAAACCGGATATATATCGCAAACATCGGATATAGTTGGCCGATCCTTATGGGAATAGGAATATATAATCCAATTTATTACAATACAAAATCTAAAAAAAGTCCCAAACTTCTATCTTCAAAAATACGAAAGTTGATATTTCTACCAAATACCATTTCCGATCGTTCAGTTATATGGCAGCTATGGGATATAGTCGGCCGATCCTAATGAAATTTGGTAGGTTGGATCAACTGACCAAGAATTAAATCTGTACTAAGTTCCAGCTTTCTATCTTCAAAAACACGAAAGTTGGGTCATTTCCGATCGTTCAGTTATATGGCAGCTATAGGATATAGTCGGCCGATCCTTATGAAATTTGGCATGACGTAATGTTTTGCCAAAAATAGCTCACATGTCAAATTTGAACTCTCTAACTCTAAAAACACCAAAGTTATACCATTTCCGATCAATCAGTTATATGGCAGCTATAGGATATAGTCGGCCGATCCGGGCCGTTCCGACTTATATACTGCGTGCAAAGGAAAGAAGGGTGTGTGCAAAGTTTCAAGACGATAGCTTTAAAACTGAGAGACTAGTTCGCGTAGAAACAGACAGACGGACAGACAGACGGACAGACGGACATGCTCATATCAACTCAGGAGGTGATCCTGATCAAGAATATATATACTTTATAGGGTCGGAGATGTCTCCTTCACTGCGTTGCACACTTTTGACCAAAATTATAATACCCTCTGCAAGGGTATAAAAGTAATGTGAACGCACCTTCGATTCTGGTACCAGGTCTTCACCTGGCAGTCGCTCAGGTCCAGCTTGTGGGCCAGCTCCTGACGCTCCTGGACGCTGAGGTACTTCTGCCGCTCGAAGGACTTCTCTAGGGTCTGCAGCTGGTGGTCCGTGAAGGCGGTCCTGGCCTTGCGCTGCTTTTTGCTCAGCCCGCTCATGTCGCTGGTGGAGCCGCTCTTGATGCTGTTTCCATCATCGTCCTTGCCGCCTGAAAATTAAAATAAAAACACACACCCATTAACAACGCGAACTTTAACAACGAAAACAAACAACAATTACGACTAAGACTAAAGACATAAAAGTAGTATAATCACAGGAATTAACCTTGGAATTAATGCCCAACTAATCGCAGTTAATATTCATCCTCACTCCCGCTCGATAAGCTAGTTGGATATTTGTTTTCCGACCAAAGTCTGAGAAGCCGCAAGTGCTGTTGGCCATCAAACAGTTGCACTTTACAGTTAGAGGCTCGTTTATGGCCACGCAATTGCCGCTTCCGCTCGCCAGGCAAGCATTCCCCAAAGCCCCTAGCCAGAGCCACAGGCAGAGCCAGAGCAGTAACCCCTCTTTTTTCGGCTCAGCAGTGTGTTCTCGGCTGGGCACTTTTCCGCCTTTTCTTACATAAAATTTATGCAAATTCGCGAGATCGTGGTTACCCGATAAGAGAGAGCGGGTTTTGTGGGCCAGGCTCTGGATCTGGGGGGGGCCTCGGCGGGGATAGACTCTCAAGCGTTAAATTATTTAAAGCGAAAATTTGCCAAGTGCTGCACTTAAACATCCACTCCGAGGCGGGGAAGGAGTACATAGTCGGGGTCTAGTCGGGTCGGGCCCGGTCTTGTCTGAAAAAATAATTAAAACCGAGTCCCAGACAGACAGCCCCGCCGGCTTGGCGTTGAACTCTGCACTTATGAATCGATTTCAGGCACCTTGTTGATGGCTTCTATTTGTCATCCATCAATCGCGACGAAAGCTGTTATTGGCCATATAAAGTGGCGACGATAACTGATTAATGGCGGCGATAAATGAGCGATAATGCCGAGCAACGCGAATGAATAATATTAATTTTCAATTAAAGGAAATCACTCACGATCGCCGACTGTGGCTGCTCTGGTTTTGGTTTTAGAATTAATTATTAAATCAATTAAATATTAAGACGAATGCAGTATGGCATGGCAGCATAATCGAAGAAACGGCCTGCGTTCGTCATTAATTGAGATGCCCCATCAGTGGACGCAACAGTGGCAGAATTCTGGGGAATTGACGGATTGCAGCTCTCGCTGAGCGAGCCAGAAGCCTGCTGGCGAATCATTTAGTCGCCCCCGGATACCCTCCTTTCCCCCCGCTCCATCCCCATCGTGTTCTGACAATCATTTCTGCCCCGGAGAGAGAGAATCCTCTAAAAGATCCAAAGTGGACGCGACTACCGTTTATAAAATTGCAATTGGCAACAGGAAATTGCTGTAATAAATGGCACAGCACAGTCGAGGCCAAAACAGATGGAAACTGGCTAACAAAATTACATAAAAAAAAAAAAGAAAAACAAAACAAAAAACTGGAAACCGGAGACAGATAAACGAAGCGACTGGAGATGAGTTTTGAAAACAGCCTGCAACAATTTTACCATTTTTTTGTTGTTGTGCCAGGGGGCCTCTATTAACGGGGGTTAAATGCATTTTTACAACAATTTCCACAATTAAATGATTGTAAAAGGGACGGAGGGGAGGTAAGGTTCCAAGGGGCAGTGCGTGAGATAACAGAGAAAATCAAGAGAGATTGAGAGAGGCGGGAGATACGTAATTATATGAGATTTTTCGCTGCTGCTGCTGCTGCTTCTGCTTCTTCCTGCCTGACCACGCCCCCCATTCTGCCATAATAACGCGCACTGCACTGCAGGTGCATGCCCCCAAGCCGGGTGTGTAGGGCGCGGGAAGCGGGGCTTTAGAAGCTCCGCACTGACGCAAACAAAGCGTGAAAATGCATTTTTTTTACTAAAAAGCACTGCGGTTGGGAATTCTAAAAATGGTCATGCAATAATTTTTACAGTTTGTTTTGCAAAGCGACAGAGGCGACGGCGCCCTCACTTTTACCTCCCCCCCTACCCTACCCCCTTTTACGGCACACGCCCACGAAAAATGTATTTTTTTAATAGGGGAAAACAAAAGACTTAGGCAACGAACTTGATTATCGGAAAGAGAGTTTTTGTAAAATTCTTACTGTTTTGTTAGCTTTTGTTGTTGTTGGAAAGTTTAGGATTTAATTCATCATATTGGGAAATTTGGGTACCAAAGGACTCAAAGGACCAAAGGAAAGGACTCTCCATGCCTCTTCAGAATCTATCAATATTCTTCAGAAGCGCCCCCCGCCCTGCCCCGCATAGTAAAGAGGCTCACCTCACCATTGCTACAAACGCTGTGATCGTCCATGTGGCCGCTGCCTCCCCCGCCGCCTCCCGCGCTGCCGCCCTCGTCACTGTCGCAGTCCTCGTTCTCCTCGTGATAGTCGCTGCTGTCGTCCAGCTCGGCGCTTGCCGGCGGTCCTCCCGCCCCGCCCACACCAGGGCCTACTCCTCCAGCGGCGGCGGCTGCTGCAGCGGCTGCGGCTGCCGCGGCGGCTGCTGCACTGTTTCGGGCTGCTGCAGCGGCAGCGGCGGCATAGTGTTGTTGCATGGCCGCCGCGTACTGAGCAACATTGAGGCCGTTGGCGGCGCCTCCGCCCGCGGCCAGCTTGGCGTGCGGATGCACCAGGGCGTGCGGATGTGGGTGCGAATGCGGATGCGGATGCGACTGCGGGTGCAGGTGGTGCAGCGGCGGTGGAGCAGTTGCCCCTGTTCCGCCGCTCGGTGGCTCAAAGCTCTCGCCGTTGTTGTTGTTGTGGTGCGTGGGGCTGCTGCCACCACTGGAGCCACCGGAGTGGTTGTTGTTGTGGTGGTGGTGCTGCTGCTGTTTGTAGAAGGCGGCCGCCGCACTGCCCGCCAGGATGTCGTTGATCATGAAGCGGGAGCGGTTGGGCTTCAGATTAGCCGCCGTGGTGGTGCTGCCGGACATGTTGTCGACCACTGTAGTTGGGGCTGCCGCCGGTGGTGGAGGTGGCTGTTGGTGCGGATGCTGCTGATGGAGATGCGGTAGTTGCTGCAGGCCGTAGTGGTGCTGCAACGCCGGGTGGTGATGCAGCGCCGGATGGTGGTGACTGAGATGGTGGTGATGGTGGTGCAGCTGGCTGTGGGCCGCGGGCGCTTCGCTGGGCGTTTGGGTTAGAATGCTCATCGAGTCTTTCATAGCCAGTCCAAGCACTCTGTTTACAAATGATACTCCTTCTCTCGGAGCTTTCTTTCTTCTGGCTAGAGCGTTTCTTTCTCAGACACTTCACAAAAAAAATAATCTCGAGTATTTGTCGGATAAGCACATTCGGATTGGCGCACTCCCTATACACATGTGTAGTTCCTAGCTTTTCCTTTGAACTTTCACACTCTACTTGATACTGGGTTCTCCGCCAGCGACGTCGTGAGCGGCTTGGCTGCCAAAACGAGACTGAGCGGTCTGCGAGCGGCTGGAAACGCACCTGCCGCCGTTGCCGCTGCCGTGTGGCTGCTGTTGCTGCGTCGACGCCGGCAGAACGGCAACATTTTTGCCACTTTGTTACAGGCGGCGGTGGTGACTTTGCAGCTCTGCCCATAGGCTGACTTGGCAAGAGCAGTACGACTCTATTGTGACTTGGCAGCCCTCCCTTTCGGTATCTGCACTGCTCTGGGTCTTGCGTCCCGTTCGCGTCCAGCGCCATATTGCCGCTAACTCACCACGACGAGAGCTCGCCTCCGTGTTCTCACCGCGACTTTTTATAGCAGCCCATCTATGTATGTGGCAAATGTCGGTCAAATGGCTGTAATTTCGGGCACTCGTTGCCCCAAAATGGCGCTGTTCCGGGGGTGGTAGTGTCTGTCCAAGAAGTTCAATTTCTAATTGAGATGTTACTTGCAGATATACTTTTTGAGATTAATTCAAGCTTTTTAAGAGGCTTGGTATGATATGATATGTTTTCAAGACCCTAATAGTTCCAGAAAAAATAGGCCCCCACCACCTCTGACAATTACCCCCTCCCTGGTTTCCAGACAACAAGATGGCAATTAAAATTTCACGCCAATAGCTCAGTTTGTGGGCCTCCGAAGGCTACCTTTAGAGGCCACATGTTTTCCAAAGGACTAATTGCAGGAAGGGAATGGGAAAGGGAGGCAGAAGCGGAGCGAGATGAGAACAAATGCAATTTGTCGAGAGCGGCGGTTTCCGTTTGATTGATATTGATTCCGGTTGAGAGGCGGCAGCAGAACGGAAGAGACAAGACCCGAAAGGTCAGGTGACCTGCGAAGGTCATTAGTGGCTAGAAAATTAGAGCGGCCGAACAGAGACAGGAGGAGGAAGGACTCAAGCGCGCGCTTCAATTGCGGAACGCATTAAAATAATTAGCGTCTGGCGGAGCATCAAATGCTACGGAAAAGTCAACCGAACTCAACTCGACTGAACTGAACTGAAGCGAGTCCTCCGGTCGTGGTCCTTCGCCCTGATGACGGTTATTGCATTTAAATGCATATAATTGCCAGACACAGTCGCATATCCTGCGGTCTGCGGTCGAATTCGACTATTCGAACTTCGAAGCCAATGCCAATTGAATGCTTAAAATAATTGCACTGTGAGCACCCAAAAAACACTGAGAAAAAGGATATAAGCAAAGGCCATACTAAGGATTTAAGTTATATATTCAAATTTAATTTAAAACAGGCTCGTCTCTAACTAATAAGTGTTTCCTTCTACTTTTCCTCTTAGAGCTTTTTTCTTCATAGTTTTCTTAATAATGTATTATTCTCTCTGTGCAATTGGCTGAGAAATTATGACAAAGAAATGTACAAATGTTGCAACCGCAATGCGCAGTTGTCCCCAGCCACACCCACCGCCCGTATCTGCCCCCTTCTGGGCTCTTGCCAACTGCAGACAAAAGTTGGACAGTTGGCAGCGTTTTTCCGGTCTCTTCTGCGAACTGCAACTGCAAGCCACCTATCTACGCATACGCATCTCGCAGATGCATATCTGATGGATATCTATCCGCGTATCTCCCGATCTGGCCATGGGCCTAATTAGTCTAATGTCCATTCATTGGCTAACTCTCTGTTTGCTCAGAGCTCTCTCATATCCGCAGAGGGAAATTACTATAAAGTATGCATTGGATCGACCACATTCCAGGCCACTTTTTATAATAATTATATTTGTTTATTGCGCCAGTACAATCGTACTACAACTTCTATTGATTTTGGGCTTAAGGTTCACCCATAATATCGCCAGCGAGATCTGCCCACATCGCCGCCACCAAACTCCTTGTGGCAGCCTTCGAAGCGGATCGTTCATTCCAATTCAATATTGTGATCCGTTTCTGTTGCTGTTGCTGTGTCGCTGGCTGTTTCTGCGGGGCCTGTGGAATCTTAATCGGCATCTTTGATATTATAATGTTCGTGTTACTGCGTGGACAAACGTAATAAAATAACTGATCGTTGTCGCTGATAAGTTAATTTACTTTTAATGTGCTGCCCTCGCTTCAAGATCCGAGATCCGAGAGTCCGCGAGTCCGAGCTGGAGGTTCGGGGTCCCAGAACCGAGAAGGAGTCTTGCAACGTGGGGGTAAATGGCTCTGGAGGTGACAAAGGTTCTCGTTGGGACTCTGAAAAAAGAATTAGTGATGAAAGACGCTTTTGGGATACTCTTTCCAACAAAAATATACAAATTTAAGAACATAGAACCCTCCATATTCCCTTTCTCACAATCTAATAGGGTTAAGGTTACCCCTTATTCCTCTAATAAAACAAAGAGTATTTATATTCTCCATTCGGGCAACTCACCCATGCAACTTGTGTTAGCCTTGTTTTTTGGTTCCCTTCCTTTTCTGGTCGCGTGTGCCGTCGATTTCCAGCGTTGTTGCCAACTGATTTGTCAACAACGTGGCCAACAAAGGTGTTCTCTTCCGCCGCCCAGCCCCCACCCCCTCTGGGCCCTGATTTATCGCTGCTCCAGATCAGTCAGCAACAACAAAAACATCCGCAGGATAAATATAAGGCCTGATTTGAGGCACCGAGCGGCGCTCGTTTTAAAAAATTGATGTCCCCCCAACTAAATGGATGATATTTAAATTTTTACTGCCCGCCGGCACCTATAAATCCGTTCGGTTTTTTGATCCTAGAGGGCTCTGATCCCTCCCCTTTTCACACCTGTATTATCGAGGTGCGAGGATATCTGCTCCCAGCGAGGCTTTATGTTTTTACGGCCCAGCTTAGCCCGGCCGGCTAATCAACACCTCGCTGTGATCTGACTTTGATATTCGTTTTGATTTGAGATCCTCCTACGGATGCAAGGGCTGCTCTTGTTGGATATTAGTTTAGAGGGCTCGCCTTGGCCCTCTGGCTTCGGATCTGAGAGATACGAGAGATCTGAGAGTTCTGGGTTGAGTATCTCCAGTTCCCGTCCAATTTGTTGATAAAGTAACGACCTGCATCGCCCGCTTATCTGCGGATGGGCCTCTTAATTAGAAGAGCAAGTTGGCTAAACGGCGGCCAGGCGACACTTGCCACATTTGCATCGCCCATAAAAATATGCTTAAAGCACTTCCAAATGCAGCCACTTAATGGAATGGCTGCAGGAGTAGTCCCCACGCGTTGTGGCAGCTCTCGAACTCTCGACGAAGTGAAAATGTATTTTATGACTCAATTTGGTGCACATAAAACGAGCCAAACACCACAAAAAACGACAAGAACGGCCCGGCCGGTGGAAAAAGAGCGGCCAAGGGGGGACTACTTTTTGTGGCCTAAGCCATACAAAGTGCAACATTGTCTGTGGCAGGGTGGCAGAAGGGCAGGGGAGTGCGAGGAGAGCCATAACGATATAACGACGGAGAAGGTGTGATCTGTTGTGGTGACAGCGTGATCGATTTCGGCGGGTTGGGGAGCTACAATGGTAAGGAGGCAGGTGGGAAGCCCGGTCACGACCCTCAGGATCCTCACGACGCACCGTCACGCTGCCACCACTGTCCCTGGCTGCTTCATTTTTTATTATTTGTGAGTCCGTTCGATAGTTATTGTTGCCGCTCGGCTGATTGTTGTTAATTTTTATGTGCAATTAATCGGCTACGCGCATTGAGCATTTATAAGCATTTCTCGCACCACTCTTCAGTGAGAAGCATGGGTGAGAAGCAGATGCGGTGGGGAGGGGGAGGGGACTTGCCCCATTCGGCAGATCGGAAAAGAAATTAAGTCGTTTTGAATTAAAGTGAAATGCAAAATGCATCTTCGCCTGCGAGTCGTAAAAAAAACGGCAGCCACCACTAGCGGCAACATTGTGAGAGGATTGGTTTTTTGTTTCTCCCAGAAGGGGGATAAGGAGGGGGGATGGTCCATAAAAAAGTAAGCAAGGTGTTGAAGCCAGAGCCCTGAGCCAGCTGCTGATCGCTCATTGTCAGCCATCGAACTGGAAAGGACTCTGCAATCCGGCAGATACGTTGCATCTGCAACGGGCCGGGGGCAACCCGCTGGGCAGTCGCTTAGGATACCGCGGCGGACGAGCACCAAGCGGACGGGGATCAGGTCCGGAACGAAGGTGAGCAGCTATCACTTTCGGTTGGGTGGGGCTCTTATGTCAGAAGAAGATACATGAACTGGGCCATCAGGTCAGCGTTGGTTTCTTCTTAATTATTATCCTCTTCCTTAGAAATCCCTAATATAGTAATTAGTACAGTAATTAATATACTAATTTGCACTTTCTGCAAATCAGAAATTAAAATGTTTTGACAGCCAAGCTGGCGTTCTTGCCAGTTTACTGCCTATTGGCTATGGAAATTAACCCACGCCCCTATGTCCTTGGATCAAGTGAGCCCAGGTAGTAGTCCTGCGCCCGCCCACATCCACATCCACACCCGACCCCCACCCCCGCACCCTTCTCCCCTTCCTGGCCTCCGCGCTGCCTAATTGCATAATTTCATATTCGGTTTCGTTGCCATTCCCTGCCGGCCTGCTGGCTTTTGTTCATTTGCTGGATTTGCCCCTTGGCTCCTGCCTCTGCCACATGCTCCTGCGCCCCATAACCCCTCCCCGCCTTTTAGCCAACTTAATTGCCATGGCCGAAAGTGGCAAAGAAATGCAGCTCACTAATTACAACAACAAGAAGCTGGCAACTAGCCGCTTGGGGGCGGCGGAAGGCGGCAGGCAGTGAGGCATGTCCTTGCCTCCTTCTCGTGTCCTTCAAAGGAGCCAATTGAAGTGTGGCAACGTTGCATGCTCACATCTCGGCGGGGCTGCCGCGGGGCATGAAATATATGTAGAATTTTAAAAGTCATAAAATTGCGGAATGTCGCCAATTAAAATTGTTGCACACACACACACTGTGGTGCCGGTGTTGGTGTTCGTGTTGCACATGTGACGTGACATAAATGCATGTCATGTTCGTTGCCTGTTTTCTGTTTCGTGCGTTCGGCATTTTTCCCTTCCCCTAACGCCGTCTCAGCCAAGGATATGAGTTGGCGCGCCAAAAACTATGCAACACAATGCGCGCAAATTGCGCAATCAAATTACCAGTCAAAATCCCCGCCCCACCTCCGCCGGCCGCCCAGTTTGTAAGCTTAGGCAATCAATTATAATGTTAGCATGCAAGCTCCGTAATTGTTCAGAGACGGCACTGCAAAGGACAATCAAGGATCTTTGACAGAAAAGGGCTTTTTAAAAAAACTATAGAAGGGAAATTCGATAAAAATATATATTTTTTAATTAAAATATAGCATATTAGATATAGATTTTTGATTCTCAAGTCCCTCAAGAATTTCGAATAGTGGACATACCTTTCGGGGCTACAAAATAGGCATTTTAGAGGCAGGGTCGGCCGGGCTGAATGTCGTTGCGTTGTTAGCCTAAGTACGGTTCGGCCCTTTGGTGTCACGTCAGGGTATGGTGGCTGCAACAAAATAAAATGCAAGACTTATGGCTAAAGGGGCAAGAAAGGCAGCCACCGCCACCGCCACCGCCACTGCCACCCCACTGGCTAGCATTGGATTTTAATTTCGAGCGTTTAACGTGACCGCGTGCAAATTTCCACAAAGTGCCCTGGAACCCCGGGACTTTGGCACTCGAGTTTGTACTCTTTAGCGCTGTTTAGTTGCGCTTTGCATTCAGGACTCGGAGACCGGGCGGAGGGCGGAGGGCGGAGGGCGGCGAGGTCACGGGCAGACCAAGGGTTGAGACTTTTGAGACCAATTGCTCGCTATTGGACGGCGGCTGATTAATGATGGAATCGCATTAGGCGACCCGCAGCCAAGTGCAATAACTCAATCAATCAGCGAGTAGGTGGATTTCCATTTCCTCCTTTCGGGTGACCTCTTGACCCCATCGAGTGGATGATTAATGTAGGCCTAAGTGACAGACTCCTTCGGCACAAAAGCTTTTATTTCCACAACAAATGCGATTCTATTGGTGTTTGGAAACGAAAAACCCAAACATCAACTCGCATTAACTTTCGTAAGTTTCGTTAAAGGCTCGCAGAGCTGGAAAACTCAGCCGAGTCTGGGCCCCAGCGTGTTCGCAATTGCAAATTGTGTGAAAACCGCTTGTCGACTTTATTGCGGTTTTTGTTTTTTCAGCCAAATGCTTTTCCCAAATCCCACTCGGATCCCACTGAAATATTGCCGCACATTGTTTAGTAGTGGCGGGAAACTGTCATTACTGCCGCCCCCAGTCTCCTCCACCTTCCATATTCAGTTTTTAATTAGTTAATTATTATTTGCCATTATTGCTCAGTGAAAACTATTTTTTCCGAGCGCTTTAAAGCAATTTAAGGCATATTTGGGATGGGAGAAACGACGGATGTCATTTTTAAGCATTTAGGGACTTGTTGGAACTTCTAAGGACTTGTTTCAATTTAGCTATATTCACCTAGCAAACTAAAGAAGTTTTCTAAATGTTTTTCGAACATGTTCCGACATGTTTGGACTGGCTCTAATTTCCCTATATTTACCTAACAAGTTCCATTATTAAATCGTTTATTATTAGCTATTACTTCTCAAAAAGCACTACATGTATTCAGCGAGCTTCAAAAGAGAGCTTAACTTCTTAAAATTGGCAAAGTCATCTAAAAGATTTTCAAACATATCAAGACTTGTTTAGATTGGAAAACGTTCCTATATTTACCCCCAGATTCGTAAATTTTCCCCACTTACCTAATAAACTTGTTTAGAGGCTTGAACTGGCGGCTCGCGTGCCTGTCCATTAACTCCCCAACTACCAGCTATTCCACACGATATTGGAATGCAGTGGAGAAATTTTGTCTGCCTTGGCCCAAGGGGGATGGGATGGGGATGGGGATGGGGAAAACGCATTTCACGCATTTTCTGCCAAAGCAATTAAGCCAACAAATATCGCAGTCGCGGCTAATCGCAACTGGAATAAATTGCATAAAAACGTTTGGGCCCAAATGGGCAAATAGGGAAATAGGAAAATTCTCTGCACCGCATTTCCTCACTTCGGAGCTGGAGTGCAGAGAAACCAAGAGTGGAAGAAAAGGAAAGGAAAACGAGCACGAAAATTAACTGTACTATAAAAGGTGGAAAATTGTGCAAACAAACCAACTTCCAGAGTCCGCCTCGGCGGGAATTTGCATAATTATGATTAATTCAGGGAAAAAAAGACGAAAAGAGTGGCGGGGTGGGGCGGGGAGGGGCGAGAGCATTGCAGTCGGAAGCGAGAGTTCGTGTTAGTGGCTGCCAAAAACAGAAAAAAGGCCACTTTTATTTCTATTTGGTTTAGCTTTGCGGTTCTTTGGCGTTTTCCGCCATAAACGCTCGCAATCAAATGTACATAAAATAATTCACACACCGCACCAGCACTAGCCCTGCCACAGTGGCAGCGGCAGCAGCAAAAACAAACGGTTTGTTGGTCATGCAAAAGCTAATCTCACCACGCACCTGACTTTTAACCCCTCCACCTGTACACTGCGCGAAATGGAGGCCCGAGCTGTGATGGCCCTTCCATGCCTATATTTTGAGTGACTTTTCAGTGTAAGAACAATTGTAGTTTGCACTACTTTGAGGTTGAATTCCAAGGGAGGTAGGCGGGCTGGGGGCTAGGGGCTAGGGGAGGCTAGGTGCACAACAACAAACCGGCGTTTAGTGGACCCTGAAGGGAACCGCGTCTGCGTGGCATTTAATTTGTCTGATTAGCATTTTCAACGGCACGCATAAAACGCATTAAAATTCGTTTCATTGTGAGCGGTTTGCGTTTTTCTCCTTGCTTGTTTTCCTCATTTTCCATTTTCCCTTTTCCCATTCGTATGCAGCCGGAAAAGTGGAAACTTGGGAGAGATATCACCAGAAGGGAGCCAAATTAAAAGTGGTGGCAAAATTCTAGCACCTGTTATCTAACAAATTGTTGCATTCCCAGGCCGTACCGGGTATCGTATAACTATCAAAACATGACAGTACCGCAAACAGTGATCACCCCCGAAAGAAGCTAATAATTTTAAATGAATTTTTTATCGAAGCCCCTGGGGGAAGTGGAAAAAGTAACAATTACCTAATGATGGGTTTTTTTTTGGGGGGGAAACATTTGTGCTCTAAGCAGAAATTGTGACAAATCATCGCTGGATCATCAGTCATAAGGGGGTCCTGGCCATGTCCTGATGTCCTGTGATCCTGTGACAGCTGATGAGGCTGCGGTCGGGGTTATGGGATGGAGTTTTCGGTTTTTTTCATTCGGAATTCGAGGACTCTTGATGCGAGTGAGTTGTGGTCTGTCCTGGCCCCAGTTTGACGTTTGTTGACACATCTCGCTGTCATGATTGACGATGTCTCTTTCTGTTGGCATCGCCCCCTCCCTGTCGCACACTCTCTAGACATCTCTTTCGCTCCTTTGACGAGCAACTGTCAGGCACGCGAGTCCGTTGATTTATTTATGCCCTTCCACCAACTGTGCAACCAAAAGTGGCAGCCCAGCCGAAAAGGAAGCAATTCAGGGGCCATCACGCCTCGAAACCCATGCTCTCCATCCCATCATCCGACTAATGAATTTCAAATGATGCGGCAATTTTTTCTCACTCGTTTTTCCATCCTTATAGCGAGAGTGGGTTTTTTTTGTTTCAGCCAGCCTCGGTTCGTTTTTTGCCACGGCCATTAAGGCCTCTCATCTTCCTGCTTGTTCGACGCCAGTTTTTTAATTGCCAAAACAATCTCCCTCCCTGACTGTCCCTGGCCCTGTCCCTGTCTACCGGGTATACCTTTCTCTTTTCCCGGGCAATGTGTGTGGCTTTTCTTTGGCAGTATCTGTATCTTTATCTTTGCATCTCTGTGGGCGCCATTGTCTCTGTGCGCGGAAGTGCGCTTCCATCTTTCAGATAAAAAAATATATGGGTGTGATGTGTGGGTTTTATGCTGATTGGTGGGCGTGGCAGTGCTGTGGGAGTACTAACTAACTAACTGACTAACTAACAAGATCAACAAAAGCTTAACAATAAGAAAATCAGATTGCCAGACTGTGTCTTTCAAGGCAAAGATTGGTAGCTATTTAAATCATAAATAAAATAAACCCCAAAAACAAGTCCCTAGAACGATACTTGCCAGAAGTTGTTACAAATCTTTGGCCTAAGTACTTCATAAATATCTTAAATGAGTTTCCTTTTGTTCCACTTTTTATGGGCCACCCTCCCCTGGTATTAGTTATGATTGTGATTATTTTTTTGTGGCAAGCTTGTGGCAAGCGGCCAGTCGGGCCGTGTTGAAGGCATTCGCTTAAATCATTTCGTGGCACTATCGGCACAAAAATCAAATGCCTTCGTTTAAACGAGCGATAAGAGGAATGCTCGGGGGTTAGGACTTTCGTCCTTCGTCCATAGGTCTTTTGGCCGAGGACGAAGGACGAAAATTCACGCAATTAGTTTGTTATTGTTGTGGAGTGGACGGACGGACGTCGAAAAGGCGTTCGAACCCGTCCAGTCGCGACTTTGCCTCATTAACAATAATTTCGCTTTAATAAATAACGCTAAAACATGCGCTAAATAACATTTTTAGGCTAGTTCCCAAACAGGAAACCAATGTGATTGTGTAGAGTGCACTGAGAGAAAAAAAAGTAAATTTTTATGATCCATAAAGGGAGTAAGACTTGAGACTCTTCTCCTTCGGGCTAGGCTTGAGATATTTCTCCTCATAAGCTTGAGTACCCCTATTAAAAACTCCTCATATTTTCTCTCAGTGTATACCGCCTGGCTTGGCGTTGAAATTAATGGGCCGCCAGCCAGGGCGACACTAATTTGCCTGTGAACATGTCAAATCAGCCTCAAAGTAAATTTTACGCCAGCGAAGTAAGTTTTTGGTTCCCAACTTGGCCGCCGCCGCCGTCGTCCTCGCCCAGCGTCCACCACCCCCCTGAACCACCTCCTCTTATCCTGCCGCACGGCGGGCACTTAATGAAAAGGTCCTTAAGTGCTTTCCAACGGTATTTTGTTTCCGTTTGTACTTTTTCTCTGACGTCGCCGTCGCTTGTCGTTGATTTGTTATTGTTGCCACAGCGGAGCATAAATCATCCGGCCAGGACTTCAGCAGGACCTCGAACGGGCCACTTGACTCCTGTGACGGTGACGGTGGTTATGGTGGTGGTGGCTTCGTCGAGTGGTGCAGTTCGGGGTGCCATGGGAAGTGATTAAAGTCATTTACCCCACTCTGCTGCACGCGGACGAGTGCCTCGAGCGGGGCGAGCTGAAATTAATTTCTAATTTCGCACAAATGTAGGCAATGCAAGCACTAGTAAGTGTGTGTGTGTGTGTGAGTGTTAGTGTGGGGTGGTGTGTGTGTGCGTGCGAGTCCTTTAGCCTTTTCAGTTGACGGATACAAGTGTTTTCGGGTTCTCACAGTTGCACTTTCGCTATTAGTGAGTCCTCAGAGAAGTAACCTTTTAGGTTTGATAATTGCCATATATGTGTTTTATAGATATATATATTTATAGCATATAGACATTATAGATATAGATGAGAGATGCTAGAAATAT
Organism: Drosophila pseudoananassae pseudoananassae; assembly: GCA_018153035.1. Classification (NCBI taxonomy): domain Eukaryota; kingdom Metazoa; phylum Arthropoda; class Insecta; order Diptera; family Drosophilidae; genus Drosophila; species Drosophila pseudoananassae. Next base: position 235,024 of record JAECXR010000023.1, on the reverse strand, counting down.
TAAAGATATTAAAGGTAATAGAGATATTAATGTAATTGTAGATTATAAATTATATTATAGAAGCTAAGATAGTATAAAAGTTATAGATATTAGAGATTTTATATATATTAGTGATCTTATGGATCTATAACCAAGTATTAGTAATTTTCAAGGCATAAAGCACAGAATTCAGCCCCTTGAAAAGTAATCTTCGCTGAACCCTTCTCTTCCTTGGCTTAGCCCTCGAAAACCAACCTTTCCACGTCGCTAATTATTCATAAAAGCCACAAGCCGAAGCAAGAACCACATCCTTACAAATGAAACAATAAAATATTCAAACACACTCAATAAATAGCCGAAAGCTGCCCCCTCCGAAAACTAAATGCCATAAACTCCGCCTAATTGCATGCTAAACAAACAAAAGTATAAAATAAATAGTCGGGACGTATGTGGCCGGAAGTTGCGTATACGCCGTGTGGTACAGTCATCATTTCATATTCGGGGATTATTTTATTTTATGTACTTGACTTTTATTTTTACATGCTGAGATTCCGCTGGCCAGAGACACTTTAGGGGGAGTCTGAGAACGTGTGGGGCATAAAATGTCGCACAAGCACAAATACAAACACAAACACACAGGCGCACACACGTGGCAGGAAGTCAAGTGGTTGGTCATAATACGGCTGACACTCATAAATCTAAACAAATGCCAAGGCAAATAAATGCCTGGAAGGGGGTCGTCGCGGGCCAAGGGGGTGCGTTTGCATATGCGTCGGCCATGACTAATTTGCATTATGAGAGCAGGGAGAGCGGGGAGCGGGGGCCGGCCATAATCTGCCTCAAATCGTTTTTATTGTTCGCACTTAAGTTGCGTAAAATAAAAATCATGTTTCTAACGCCAGCCAGGCTGCCAGGCTGCCTCCTCTCAGCCCAGGACCTCTTTCTCGCTGCTTCTTCTAAGCTCCATTTGGCCTGAATGCCATAATTTTTATGTGAAAGCATCACGCATGTGGGTCCTGTGTAGCCTCAGACCCCCGGACTTTATCAGACTTAGTTGCCCTTTGTTCGGGCCAAGAAAATCTCCGCCAAGAGTGTCGGGATTTTTCCGCAGCCGGATTCCATACAGGACTAAGTGGGCGGAGGGAGTCACTTTATGGCCATGTTTGTGTGTTCGTTTTTTTGCCCTTTTGGGGCACAAAGTATTTTTATAGCTCAATTAGCATATGCAGGGGGGAAGTTGGGGGAGTGCCGGAGTGCCGGAATGCCTTTGGCTTCTTCGACAACCCTTTTCTTCGCCCAAAAGCCACGCAAAGGACCTCTGAAGGACAATTAATCAAAGTCGGGGCATAGGAGGTTGAAACTATGCTATTCTACTGTTTAATTTGGATTTAATTCATCACCCATCATTAGCTCCTGATTATTCGAAATTTATTCTTGTCTATACTTGTCCATACATGTCTAAACATGTCTCTGCATGTTCTTTCATCTCGCATACACTTTGATGTCCTGGAATGGCAGTCCTTCTTTGTACGTTTTCCTTTTTAATTGAATTGCCAGCTAACTGAGTTTTCGGTGTCGCAACTTTGTCGCATCCGACATCTTCTAGCTCATCAACTTTGCATGGCCATATCCTGTATCCCGTATCCTGGCCGTTCTGCCGTCCTGCCGTCCTGCCGTCCCGTCTCTTCGTTTTCTTTCCTTTTTGGCCAATTACGGGCGCAAATTCGACAACAAAGCCAAATGATATTAACATATAAATTGCACAAAGTGCCGCTGATTTGGTTTTGATGCGAAAAGGAGCCAGATCCCCGGCCGGGGCCGGCGGGGGAGGGCCTGAAACGGGACCAGAGCCAGTGACAGTTTGTTTTTACGTCTTTGTCGTCATTTACGTTTATTATTCCGATTTTCTAGCGCAGAAAAATAACACTTATGTGCAAAAATCCTCACCCACACACACGCACTATGTAAATGCGACAGCCGAAAGTTTCACCCCCCAAGGGGTGGTGGGTGGCAGTCCAACCCACCCACCACGCCCTCCCCGCTGAGGACTCAACAATGAGAGCGCCATCTCGCTTTAGCGCACATTTCCGGCATTTCCAAGGCTGTCGCTTCTTGCCCTTTTATCCTGCGAGTCCTGTGCCCCGTCTCGCTCTAGTCTGCCCTCGCCGCGCCGTCCGCCGGGCTGGTGTTTGGAGCTTTTAGCCTGCTTTCACATACAATTTACTGCCATTTCAAAGCTAAACATTTATGCCTTCTCTTTCTTGCGTTTCGGCCACTTTTTATGGGGAATTCGGGCACAAAATGTCGTCGACGGGAAATTGATATTTTGGCCCGTCCCTGGCAAAAGTTTTTGGCCTTCTTTTCCGTCTTTTTAGGATGACACTCTACAGTGGGGACTCTGTAAGGTTTCGGGATAAACACAAGTCCATAAAATACCGAGGTTATCATTTCTCCAGAAGGGTAGTTATTCCAAAGACTATAATATTGAAAAAATTTTTACGTATAATATTAGTAAGCCTCGCCCTTTTATGTGGCGACCACTGTCTCACACAAATTCGCATAAAAATTGACTTAAAATCGAATCGGTCGGGTTGACACCCTTTTGCCTGCCCTTTGCAGGCGATCCCCCCCTTGAATTTTTTGTAAATGCGCGGAAATTGTTAATTTTATGGCCAACCATATCCGCAGCAGACCCCCATCCTGCCCGGCCTGAGGCACATCCAAAATGGCCGCCTGGCGGACAAAAGCGTGACCCGGACAGGGGGCAAGGGCTAGAGGGGGAGACTGTCCCAAGTGGGCCAAGAAGTAAATGCACCAATCGCATTATGGTCGTCCAGCGTTTTGGCCTCAAATTGCCAATTGGCAATTGCAGTTGGCCCGCAGCTGGGTCCACCATTATCGCCCCACCGCCCCCGTCACTACCCCAAGTGTACACCGCTCCCTCCCCGCGCTGCCCCTTTGCCCCAATGCCCCTATTAATGGCAGACCGATCGATGGATCGCAAGAGTTTCTACCGCGGGCAGTTTGGCCCACGTTTTGCAGACATTTTTCTTTCGGCCCGTCTATAATTTTGAACCAATTGCTTTCCGAGTCTCAGAGTTGGCCAAATAAAATGCATTTCTGTTGCACGTCCACAGAGGAGTCTGCCGTCTGCCCCCCGCTCTGCCCTTCCCTCTGACATCTGCAGCATTTGTGGCCTTTTGTCTGGCATATAATTTGCACAAATTGCAATTTAGAGAAATAAAAGGAATCGCATCAGAAATCAAGAAATATACAAAAATTATTTTGTTTCACAGATGGCGGTACAGTCTCTTGGAGTGGGCTTTATAGCCCCTATCTTAGCTGAAGTATAATTCTTTAAGTATCAAGTATATGTGGCAGGGCTATCCATCCAATTGATGAAACCAAAACCTTAGGTGTAGCGCATTCAGAATATTCGTTCAGGCCGATCCAGGACGCCGCATTGTGGGGAAAGGTAAACCTGCTATAAGCCAGGTCGCTGGACCCCCATTTCGATGCTAACGTGGCCAAATGAAAACCGCCCATCGAGTGGGAAACATAGAAATCACGTTTCGGCCATCAACGTTGCAAATGCAACAATTTTGACTCGAACCTCGAGCTGCTCACAACAATATTTCTTCATTGTATTGATTATCGGTTGTAATGTTGCAAATTAAATGCCTCCGCCGATCAATCAAACAATCAAACTGGAGGCAACTGGCCATCATATTGGAGCTTCGAACGGAATCGAAATCGGAATAAAGTGAAATTTGAAATAAAAATACTATACCATAGCCGGTCGATCGGGAGAGTGAAGAGAAAACAGCGATAGTTTGATGTTAGCAGGATCCGAGGACTGTAATTTCGCCCCCCGATCACATTTTTATGAGAAGACTTAGCGAAACATAAATTGGCCGGACATGTTTCGGGGCTCCGGCGATTATTTTCAATACGATAAGGAATTTATTCGACAAATTAAATGGCCCAAATTGATGGGGGGAATCGGCGATCGGCAATCGGCCATTGGCAATTGGCAATTGGCAATCGCGAATTATAGTCCCCTCCCTGCCTAGTTTCTAGAGCCGTTGTTTTCGCCATCTGCTCTGACATCGTTTCCATACCATGCCGAGCATACCGAGCCAGATCATACTCGGAGCCTAGGTCTAATCGCGGCCAGATCTGGCCTGATAAAAATTAATTATGAATGGGAGATGGAGTTGAAATCCGAGATCTCAGATCTGTGATCTCTACTGGGCTCAGCACTCTAATTGAAAATGCAAACAGCTAGAGCAGCAATTAGAGAGAATGTTGGGGTCTATGAGGCAAGAAAGTTGACCTTAAAAAAGTTTTATAAAAGTTATATTGGCTATAGTTAAGAGGTTTATCCGGGCAGAGTCTAATGCTTCTTAGTCTTTTTAAAAATCTATATAATACCCATCCAATAATACCCCAACGTGGTAGCTGCTAGAGGGTGTCAAGGCAGCAACAAAAAACTGGAAAATCGGCCAAGAAGATGGCTCTGCCTGAAGATGAGACTCTGCTCTCTGGCTGGGCGGATGGTTGGGTGAAACTTTGTGCAACAATTAGCAGCAAGCCGGCAGCGAGAAGCAAGCGGCAAAGAGCAGGTTGCAAGTTGCCAACAAGATTTAGTTTGTGGAGCAACCGACCCGGCAGCGATGCGCCATAATGAAGCACTTAAATGAATTTAATTGTGTGAACAACGAAGAGACAATGAGCACTCTACTACAACTACCTGCAGTACTGTTCAATAAATTAAAAATAATTTTATTTAAAGAGACATAAGCCGCGCCTTAGAAAGTACATTAATCAGGTTAATGAAACTGTACCGTCGCTGATTATAAATCCATAATTCACTTGCAGCCATTCCGACTCAAGTGGCACTCTGGGAAAAGCCCTTGTGAACTAAGCCCCTGAAGTAGTCACTCGTTTACCCATTTGCCACATCAATTACTCCCTCATCGGATGGTAGCCGTTAAGGAATCGGGCAAGCCAACAACCGAACTACCCCTTTGCAAGTGCCTGGTATTTTTTACTCTTTTCAAATATTTTCCTGTAGATACAATCTGGGCGATAAGATCTAAAAGCGCAAATGTAAATTACCACAAAAAGTGCAGTGCCAGGAGGAGGAGGAGTGTATGGTTTCTCTCAGGGGGTTGCAGGCACAAGATACAAGCAGCCGATAGCAGATACAAAACTGCATCTACCAGATGCCAGATGCCCATCAAGCGGCGGATTTGTTCTAGTTCCAATCAACCGAAATGATTCACCTCGGCCACGCCGGGAGATCTTTTGGGAGCTATCCCGCTGGGCGGCATCCCGATACTCTTTGGAGTGCATAGTATCTGCATCCGGAGAACGCGTGCCCCGGCTGATTAGCGCAAAATGTTAATTTCACACTTTGATCGCAGATGCGTTAATTTAATTTCAATTTAATTTGCGCCCGGCTCTGGCCTGGCATCTCGCCAGCTCAGCTGGCAGCTCGAAAAGCGTCCATCAATCAAGCGCGGCGGTGCTCCAAAAGATGCCCTCAGATACACCACAGATCTCTGTAGAGATCCCCGGAGAAGCGGTTTCATTAACAGCCCAAACAGCTCGTCAAGTGGTTTTTCGGGCTCATTGTTGCATTTTGTCCTACGACGGCTGGGGCGCAGCTTCAAAGGCATTCCATCCAGTAGCTTCCTTTTGCTCTCCTCCATTTTTTTTATCTTTATCAGCATTCATCAGTCGCCAAACAAAACAAGTCAACTGGCTTCATTTGTAATGGAGCTGGAGATGGAGCTGCAATGGGCAGGAGTCGTCGATTCGGGGCAAGTTGGAGGCGGCTTTGCAGTAGTCGAGGCTCTGATTGCCTGGCATTAATCATCCCCGTTCTCGGAGGGCGAGCTGTGAAGGAGCTGGGAGTGAATCACAAAAGGTTACACTTTCAGAAATAGTTTAGGTAAAGGGAAGAGTCTTGAGGGGATATATGAAACCGGTACTAGGTATAAGCTTCACCAGCTTAAACCTTTCATAGAATACATGATACTGGCAGCTCCGCCCTCTAGCCCTTCTCTCAGTGTAACCTTAACAGTTTAGGCCGCAAAACTGTTTCCAGCTACTTACAACACGCCTCATCTCCTCCACAGTGATCTTCGGCGCGTCTCCGGTTTACAAATCTCATTGTTGTAATTGTTGCTGCGGCTTCCAGATATCTGGGGTTTGGTTTTCGGTTTGGGTTTGAGTTTGAGTCGGGGCTCTGCCGTTTGGGTTTATCGGCGGTTCGGCGGCTTTTATAATGATCCATCGCGCAAATCACCGGCCGTGTAAATCGATCGCAGCTCATTAGACACTTAAGTCATTGCCTTTACATCATTACTTGGCTGTGGGCTTTGAAATTCTACGGGTGTACGGCTCTGGGGCATTGCGGTTTGACGGGTGAATATGCGAATTTTTATGTAATCAAGCGCCTAAACACTTACTATTAACAAATTTACAATAATTTATAACATCTTGCGGGTAATTTGAGAGCGTTAAGCTGTGATAGTTAGTGGGGCGAACTAGCGCGACAATTGCGGCTGGAAAAATGAGCTTAATGGCTTGGTTGGGCAAGATGCTATATGGCTGGAAATATCGATGGCAGATCGGTAGTTAGTCCCCCTAGAAACTGTACTTGTTTCAGTGGGAATTGGGACCAGCCATCCAAGACCACCCACCGCCCCAACTAATTGCATTCTGATTCGAATTGATCATAGATCGCTGGCAGCTTCCAGGGTGGCTGGATGTTGCAACATTTTTCACTGCCATCCTCCCACAAGAACACGCCACAAACCGCGAACGGTAGCCACTTTCGGCTAAAAGATCCCGATAACACCAATGCGGACTCCGGCGGCAGCTGCCGATGCCGATCCTCCGATTCCCCCGGATCTTCATTAATAACTCCTCCGCGGATCATTAATTTCCAAACGTTTCATTAATCGTCGACTATGCTCTTACAGCAAGGCCATGTTCCTCGGTTCCCGGGAACTCTGGACACGAAACGAAGAAAAAGAGTTCAGGTTAAGGCCAGTAGTCGCTGGATGTCGGCTGGAACAAAATGTGGCAGCAGTAGGAAGGGCTGGGCAGGGCTCTCAATTAGTGGCATTCCGATACAGTAGTACCCCTGGCTAGAGCTAGGATGATCAACTAATTACCTTAAAGCCCAAAATGCAGCCAAACTCTGACACTTCTTGGCACCCACAAGCTCCCCTGAATCTGGATCTGGATCTGTACCTGTATCTGGATTTGCATTTCGACCTTTCGAAATCCAATTAGTGGTCGACATTGGCAATTCTGATTGTATTTTGCAGCCGCATAATTGCATGAGTAACCCCCACTCCCACTCCGCCCTCTGGCTAGCGACCGGCTGGCACTTAAAGGCAGCCAGGATGTGTGCGAGTGGGGGCGGTGTCCTGTGGAATTGGCTGCAGCACATATTCCGTGGATATTCCTTTATGCAAATGGCACATCGTCGTCTCCGGTGGAGAGTCGGGAGTGCCGGCAGTGGGGGCAGTAGAGGACCCAGTGTCGGCTGATTTTGATTCGGATTTGGATTCTGTAACGGTGCTGAACATGCAAACTACCAGCCGTGAAAAATCTCGTTTTCAAATATTTTACAGCGTTTTTTGTGCCTGCCTAAACACACACGGACACGGACTAGTCCTCCATCCTCTATATCCTATATGTCCTGCCGGCAGGACGAGTCTGGAGCCTGGTCACAAGCCACTAAACAGCGCCCATCCAATTCCAATTCAAATTCCAATTCCCCACGGCCAAACCATTTGAAAATTTCGTTTAGCGTCGCTAGCCAAACAAAATACAAAAAAAAACCGAAAACCAAATACAGAATACAGAAAAGGACACGAAAAAAGGACACCAACGAAATCAAAGCGAAATCGAAACAGGATAAATAAATGTGCACATTTCCGCTTGGCGCGCATATCCTGTCCACGCTTCCTACCCAGGCCAGGCCCCTTATCTGTTATATATATTATTGATCTGCCGCGCATAAAAAGCCCATTTAAAAACGGCAAAAAAAAGGACAGCACCCCTCGTCCTCGTCCGGCTCCGACTCCTGCCACATTTTTCATCCCAAAAAAGGAGCAGCAGGATTGTGTAGAAAAATTGTCGCGCACATTTGGCGAGACTTGAAATTGTAAAATTGGCCATTTTGGCTTGCTGGTGGCTGGTGGTCCTGGCGAGGGGTGTCCTGGCCAGATTGGCTAGACTCTTTATTTGGGCGCCCGGGGCCCAATTCCTTCTCTATAACAGAATTCGGCTGCACTGAAGCAGAACGTAGCCACCGAGCGGCTGGAAAAAATCACTGGCCAATGAGCGGAATTAGGAGACGCTCTTTGGCGATACCCTGTAATTCAGAGGGTCTTGAATATAGTATATGGGACTTACGGTTAAATCGTAAATTATTTAATTTAATTGGAATGCCACTACTTCCCATAACACTGAATCTTGCTCATTAGCTTCGAACAGTCTCTGATCTTTGTGACCTACTACAGGGCATCCAATTTAGATAAGTTTACGAGCCGTTGCACTTTTAAAAACCGTGTTCGTATTGCCATTTTTATTTAATTTTGCGTAGAATTTTCCCCCTTTTTTCCCAGCCGTCGGCCGAATTCTTTAATGTTCCCCCTATCGCCCCCTCCCCTGGGTCTGACTCTGACTATGGCCTTTTCCAATTTTCTTTTTAGAGCGTTTTAGTCTCTTTTATTCCTCTCGTCGATTTCCATTAAAATTCAATTGATGTGCCACAGATACGGGAGGATGGCAAGGGCCGCTGGGTGGCACTGGGAAGCGCCCAGTCAACTATCGCAAAGTCTGTGTGTCTTTTTTGCACTGACTGTGATTTATCGAACATTAGAGTAACATTCAAAATAAAATTTCTGGTTAAGTGCTTGGCAAATCCGAGGCCATTTTGCAGCAATTCATGTGGGATTTTGTCGATTTATCGGAACGGAATGTGAAGAACCTTTTTGGCTAAATTAAAACAAAAGTCGAACCTAAACGGAAGTCATTTTCAGGCCGTGTATAATGAAATCATTTTTTTTTTGTGCTCGGCCGTAAGTAGCATAACACGATAATTTCCAAACTAATTTGCTTTCGAAATCAAATCAGAAACGGGAAGGGGAAGCGTTTGCGTTTGCGTTTGCAGCATCTGCATTACAATGGGATATACTGTGTGGCTATGTCTATATCTGGAGTATCTGGGGAGGCAAATAATTAAAGCAGATAAAGAGTCGCATTAAAACAATAGATACAAGTATGCGGCATGCATAATTGAGTTTCAGTTCGGATTCGGCCGACTCAATTAGATTTCGGGCTGGCTTCCTTGCTTGTTTGATATTTTTTTTGCGAGATTACCTTTTGTTTTGCCGGCTGACGCTTTTCACAAATTAATTGGCAAACTCGCACAGATACTGGCCATACATACGTACAGATACAAATATATCTTATAATTACACAGCGCAGCAACAACAATGGGCATTTGTGAAATTGTCACTGTTTAGCATATTTGGTCACGAAACGCTTTTTGGCTTTTTGGTTGTTGCCTTCGGGCTGTGTTGCCTTTTGACTCCGCTTGTTGTACAGCATTCTTTATGAGCCATAACAATTTATGCGTTGAACCAATTTCATTGCAGCCACCGAAAAATATAATATAAACCGAGTATAATCACCCTCCCCCGTTTGGGCCGAGAATTAAATGGAAATTTCAACATGGATTTCCGTTCCTGATCATGTCAGAGCCCAGACCCGGGTCTATTGTGCGTGTTCATGATCCAAGCAATTAATGGCCAAGAGTACCTCATAGTTTGGATTTAAGAATACAAATCTGCTTTCAAAGAGCTCGTCTTTCTAGCTACCTCTTCTAATAAGCCCCAACAATAGCAACAATAGGTTGCTATTAGCTCCCACAAGTACTGACCCAATGAGTTCTGTACCCGGGAGTTCTAGCTTCCCTCTCTCTCCAATTAGCATAGAAACTCTAATTAAATATAAAGCCATTTTGTGTTTTGAGGAAATTCGCGCTGAGATTTGTGCCAGTTTCTGGCCCTAATCTAGCCGGGGAGCTGCAGAAGGGCGCATTCTTTGTGGCAATTAAGTGTCGCATGCAACTTTTGTGAAGGCGTTGGCATCGCGGCCATAACTATGCACATAATAACCCAATTTCCTAGCACTCTACCCCCTACCCCACGCCACTGACTTTCGCCACTGGGACTCGCCATGGGAAAATCTGTTGCAATTAGCTGCTCGCTTTACAAACAAGAAGCAGTCTCGAGTCTGAAACGATGAACACGCAGCGAAAACAATTTCTAAACGCGCTCAAAACGACTTAATTATGAGTGAGAAATATGCGCGGCTCTGGCAGAAGTATCTGCTGCTGCCGGTACGTGTATCTGTCGCAGTATCTCAGCAGTGTTGGCCTGGCTTAATTGCTCCCACTCAATCAAAGCGGGCCAACTTCATTAGGCATTTGCGGTAAAAAGCTTCGGAAAAAATGGAAAATTAAAAACGGCTCTGCAAAAAAAAATAAAAAAGGCGAGTAAAACGAACCAACTGCCAACCAGCTTATAACAAAAACCTACAAACCGAGTTCACACGACGTGATGAACCCGATGAATAATTAGCAGCCATAGAAGATTCATATGCGCTGATATCTGGCCGCAGTTATGCCACAAACAGTGACTCGCTATTAATCACGGTGATTACGGAAGGGGAAACCGTGATTTTTATTCTCTAGAGGGTCTCCTGGGTAAAGCTTTGCTTTTCTTCAAATTATGTGCCTTAGGAAACTTTACAAAAATCTATAGAAAATTCTTTTTAGGAGGAGTGCTTTGGTACTCCACTTGGTCCACTTTGGAATCGGATACGTAATACGTATCCGATACGTATCCAAAGAAAATCTGTCGAAAAATTAAAAAATTATTTTGTTTCTAGATTTTAATGCAGAATGATACTAAATTGGTATAGAAATCGTTTAAGGTATTCCCCTTATAAATCGGATACGAATTGAGAAAGATATAGCCATCGCAAGGGGCCATATAGCCATGTTCGGGGTTTTCGAAGGGAAGCCCCTAGAAAATCTGACGAAAAATTAAAAAATTATTTTGTTTCTAGATTTTAATGCAGAATGATACTAAATTGGTATAGAAATCGTTTAAGGTATTCCCCTTATAAATCGGATACGAATTGAGAAAGATATAGCCATCGCAAGGGGCCATATAGCCATGTTCGGGGTTTTCGAAGGGAAGCCCCTAGAAAATCTGACGAAAAATTAAAAAATTATTTTGTTTCTAGATTTTAATGCAGAATGATACTAAATTGATATAGAAATCGTTTAAGGTATTCCACTTTGGAATCGGATACTAATTGGAAATGATATAGCCATCGCAAGGGGCCATTTAGCCATTTTCGGGTTTTTCGAAGGAAGCCCCTAGAAAATCTGACGAAAAATATAAAAAATATTTTTTTCTAGATTTTAATGCAGAATCATACTAAATTGATATAGAAATCGTTTGAGGTATTCCACTTTGGAATCGGATACTAATTGGAAATGATATAGCCATCGCAAGGGGCCATATAGCCATTTTCGGGTTTTTGAAGGAAGCCCCTAGAAAATCTGACGAAAAATTTAAAAAATATTTTTTTTCTAGATTTTAATGCAGAATGATACTAAATTGGTATAGAAATCGTTTAAGGTATTCCCCTTATAAATCGGATACGAATTGAGAAAGATATAGCCATCGCAAGGGGCCATATAGCCATGTTCGGGGTTTTCGAAGGGAAGCCCCTAGAAAATCTGCGAAAAATTAAAAAATTATTTTGTTTCTAGATTTTAATGCAGAATGATACTAAATTGGTATAGAAATCGTTTAAGGTATTTCACTTTGGAATCGGATACGAATTGGAAAAGATATAGCCATCGCAAGGGGCCATATAGCCATGTTCGGGGTTTTCGAAGGGAAGCCCCTAGAAAATCTGACGAAAAATTAAAAAAATATTTTGTTTCTAGATTTTAATGCAGAATGGTAGTAAATTGATATAGAAATCGTTTAAGGTATTCCACTCTGGAATCGGATACTAATTGGAAATGATATAGCCATCGCAAGGGGCCATATAGCCATTTTCGGGTTTTTCGAAGGAAGCCTGACGAAAAACGAAAATCTGACGAAAAATTTAAAAAATATTTTTTTTCTAGATTTTAATGCAGAATGGTAGTAAATTGATATAGAAATCGTTTGAGGTATTCCACTTTGGAATCGGGGACGAATTGAAAAAGATATAGCCATCGCAAGGGGCCATATAGCCATTTTCGGGTTTTTCGAAGGAAGCCCCTAGAAAATCTGACGAAAAATTTAAAAAATATTTTTTTCTAGATTTTAATGCAGAATCATACTAAATTGATATAGAAATCGTTTGAGGTATTCCACTTTGGAATCGGGGACGAATTGAAAAAGATATAGCCATCGCAAGGGGCCATATAGCCATGTTCGGGGTTTTCGAAGGGAAGCCCCTAGAAAATCTGACGAAAAATTAAAAAATTATTTTGTTTCTAGATTTTAATGCAGAATGATACTAAATTGGTATAGAAATCGTTTAAGGTATTCCCCTTATAAATCGGATACGAATTGAGAAAGATATAGCCATCGCAAGGGGCCATATAGCCATGTTCGGGGTTTTCGAAGGGAAGCCCCTAGAAAATCTGACGAAAAATTAAAAAATTATTTTGTTTCTAGATTTTAATGCAGAATGATACTAAATTGGTATAGAAATCGTTTAAGGTATTCCCCTTATAAATCGGATACGAATTGAGAAAGATATAGCCATCGCAAGGGGCCATATAGCCATGTTCGGGGTTTTCGAAGGGAAGCCCCTAGAAAATCTGACGAAAAATTAAAAAATTATTTTGTTTCTAGATTTTAATGTAGAATGATACTAAATTGGTATAGAAATCGTTTAAGGTATTCCCCTTATAAATCGGATACGAATTGAGAAAGATATAGCCATCGCAAGGGGCCATATAGCCATGTTCGGGGTTTTCGAAGGGAAGCCCCTAGAAAATCTGACGAAAAATTAAAAAATTATTTTGTTTCTAGATTTTAATGCAGAATGATACTAAATTGATATAGAAATCGTTTAAGGTATTCCACTTTGGAATCGGATACTAATTGGAAATGATATAGCCATCGCAAGGGGCCATTTAGCCATTTTCGGGTTTTTCGAAGGAAGCCCCTAGAAAATCTGACGAAAAATATAAAAAATATTTTTTTTCTAGATTTTAATGCAGAATCATACTAAGTTGATATAGAAATCGTTTGAGGTATTCCACTTTGGAATCGGATACTAATTGGAAATGATATAGCCATCGCAAGGGGCCATATAGCCATTTTCGGGTTTTTCGAAGGAAGCCCCTAGAAAATCTGACGAAAAATTTAAAAAATATTTTTTTTCTAGATTTTAATGCAGAATGATACTAAATTGGTATAGAAATCGTTTAAGGTATTCCCCTTATAAATCGGGGACGAATTGAAAAAGATATAGCCATCGCAAGGGGCCATATAGCCATTTTCGGGTTTTTCGAAGGAAGCCCCTAGAAAATCTGACGAAAAATTTAAAAAATATTTTTTTTCTAGATTTTAATGCAGAATCATACTAAATTGATATAGAAATCGTTTGTGGTATTCCACTTTGGAATCGGGGACGAATTGAAAAAGATATAGCCATCGCAAGGGGCCATATAGCCATGTTCGGGGTTTTCGAAGGGAAGCCCCTAGAAAATCTGACGAAAAATTAAAAAATTATTTTGTTTCTAGATTTTAATGCAGAATGATACTAAATTGGTATAGAAATCGTTTAAGGTATTCCCCCTTATAAATCGGATACGAATTGAGAAAGATATAGCCATCGCAAGGGGCCATATAGCCATGTTCGGGGTTTTCGAAGGGAAGCCCCTAGAAAATCTGACGAAAAATTAAAAAATTATTTTGTTTCTAGATTTTAATGCAGAATGATACTAAATTGGTATAGAAATCGTTTAAGGTATTCCCCTTATAAATCGGATACGAATTGAGAAAGATATAGCCATCGCAAGGGGCCATATAGCCATGTTCGGGGTTTTCGAAGGGAAGCCCCTAGAAAATCTGACGAAAAATTAAAAAATTATTTTGTTTCTAGATTTTAATGCAGAATGATACTAAATTGGTATAGAAATCGTTTAAGGTATTCCCCTTATAAATCGGATACGAATTGAGAAAGATATAGCCATCGCAAGGGGCCATATAGCCATGTTCGGGGTTTTCGAAGGGAAGCCCCTAGAAAATCTGACGAAAAATTAAAAAATTATTTTGTTTCTAGATTTTAATGCAGAATGATACTAAATTGATATAGAAATCGTTTAAGGTATTCCACTTTGGAATCGGATACTAATTGGAAATGATATAGCCATCGCAAGGGGCCATTTAGCCATTTTCGGGTTTTTCGAAGGAAGCCCCTAGAAAATCTGACGAAAAATATAAAAAATATTTTTTTTCTAGATTTTAATGCAGAATCATACTAAATTGATATAGAAATCGTTTGAGGTATTCCACTTTGGAATCGGATACTAATTGGAAATGATATAGCCATCGCAAGGGGCCATATAGCCATTTTCGGGTTTTTCGAAGGAAGCCCCTAGAAAATCTGACGAAAAATTTAAAAAATATTTTTTTTCTAGATTTTAATGCAGAATGATACTAAATTGGTATAGAAATCGTTTAAGGTATTCCCCTTATAAATCGGATACGAATTGAGAAAGATATAGCCATCGCAAGGGGCCATATAGCCATGTTCGGGGTTTTCGAAGGGAAGCCCCTAGAAAATCTGCGAAAAATTAAAAAATTATTTTGTTTCTAGATTTTAATGCAGAATGATACTAAATTGGTATAGAAATCGTTTAAGGTATTTCACTTTGGAATCGGATACGAATTGGAAAAGATATAGCCATCGCAAGGGGCCATATAGCCATGTTCGGGGTTTTCGAAGGGAAGCCCCTAGAAAATATGACGAAAAATTAAAAAATTATTTTGTTTCTAGATTTTAATGCAGAATGATACTAAATTGGTATAGAAATCGTTTAAGGTATTCCACTTTAGAATCGGATACCAATTGGAAAAGATATAGCCGTCGCAAGGGGCCATATAGCCATGTTCGGGGTTTTCGAAGGGAAGCCCCTAGAAAATCTGACGAAAAATTAAAAAAATATTTTGTTTCTAGATTTTAATGCAGAATGGTAGTAAATTGATATAGAAATCGTTTAAGGTATTCCACTTTGGAATCGGATACTAATTGGAAATGATATAGCCATCGCAAGGGGCCATATAGCCATTTTCGGGTTTTTCGAAGGAAGCCTGACGAAAAACGAAAATCTGACGAAAAATTTAAAAAATATTTTTTTTCTAGATTTTAATGCAGAATGGTAGATATAGCCATCGCAAGGGGCCATATAGCCATGTTCGGGGTTTTCGAAGGGAAGCCCCTAGAAAATCTGCGAAAAATTAAAAAATTATTTTGTTTCTAGATTTTAATGCAGAATGATACTAAATTGTAATGATACTAAATAGTAAATTGATATAGAAATCGTTTGAGGTATTCCACTTTGGAATCGGGGACGAATTGAAAAAGATATAGCCATCGCAAGGGGCCATATAGCCATTTTCGGGTTTTTCGAAGGAAGCCCCTAGAAAATCTGACGAAAAATTTAAAAAATATTTTTTTCTAGATTTTAATGCAGAATCATACTAAATTGATATAGAAATCGTTTGAGGTATTCCACTTTGGAATCGGGGACGAATTGAAAAAGATATAGCCATCGCAAGGGGCCATATAGCCATGTTCGGGGTTTTCGAAGGGAAGCGCCTAGAAAATCTGACGAAAAATTAAAAAATTATTTTGTTTCTAGATTTTAATGCAGAATAATACTTAATTGATATAGAAATCGTTTAAGGTATTCCCCTTATAAATCGGATACGAATTGAGAAAGATATAGCCATCGCAAAGGGCCATATAGCCATGTTCGGGGTTTTCGAAGGGAAGCGCCTAGAAAATCTGACGAAAAATTAAAAAATTATTTTGTTTCTAGATTTTAATGCAGAATGCTACTACATTGATATAGAAATCGTTTAAGGTATTCCACTTTGGAATCGGATACTAATTGGAAATGATATAGCCATCGCAAGGGGCCATTTAGCCATTTTCGGGTTTTTCGAAGGAAGCCCCTAGAAAATCTGACGAAAAATTTAAAAAATATTTTTTTTCTAGATTTTAATGCAGAATGATACTAAATTGGTATAGAAATCGTTTAAGGTATTCCCCTTATAAATCGGATACGAATTGAGAAAGATATAGCCATCGCAAGGGGCCATATAGCCATGTTCGGGGTTTTCGAAGGGAAGCCCCTAGAAAATCTGACGAAAAATTAAAAAATTATTTTGTTTCTAGATTTTAATGCAGAATGATACTAAATTGGTATAGAAATCGTTTAAGGTATTCCCCTTATAAATCGGATACGAATTGAGAAAGATATAGCCATCGCAAGGGGCCATATAGCCATGTTCGGGGTTTTCGAAGGGAAGCCCCTAGAAAATCTGCGAAAAATTAAAAAATTATTTTTTTCTAGATTTTAATGCAGAATGATACTAAATTGGTATAGAAATCGTTTAAGGTATTTCACTTTGGAATCGGATACGAATTGGAAAAGATATAGCCATCGCAAGGGGCCATATAGCCATGTTCGGGGTTTTCGAAGGGAAGCAAGCCCCTAGAAAATCTGACGAAAAATTAAAAAATTATTTTGTTTCTAGATTTTAATGCAGAATGATACTAAATTGGTATAGAAATCGTTTAAGGTATTCCCCTTATAAATCGGATACGAATTGAGAAAAATATAGCCATCGCAAGGGGCCATATAGCCATGTTCGGGGTTTTCGAAGGGAAGCCCCTAGAAAATCTGCGAAAAATTAAAAAATTATTTTGTTTCTAGATTTTAATGCAGAATGATACTAAATTGGTATAGAAATCGTTTAAGGTATTTCACTTTGGAATCGGATACGAATTGGAAAAGATATAGCCATCGCAAGGGGCCATATAGCCATGTTCGGGGTTTTCGAAGGGAAGCCCCTAGAAAATATGACGAAAAATTAAAAAATTATTTTGTTTCTAGATTTTAATGCAGAATGATACTAAATTGGTATAGAAATCGTTTAAGGTATTCCACTTTAGAATCGGATACCAATTGGAAAAGATATAGCCGTCGCAAGGGGCCATATAGCCATGTTCGGGGTTTTCGAAGGGAAGCCCCTAGAAAATCTGACGAAAAATTAAAAAAATATTTTGTTTCTAGATTTTAATGCAGAATGGTAGTAAATTGATATAGAAATCGTTTAAGGTATTCCACTTTGGAATCGGATACTAATTGGAAATGATATAGCCATCGCAAGGGGCCATATAGCCATTTTCGGGTTTTTCGAAGGAAGCCTGACGAAAAACGAAAATCTGACGAAAAATTTAAAAAATATTTTTTTTCTAGATTTTAATGCAGAATGGTAGATATAGCCATCGCAAGGGGCCATATAGCCATGTTCGGGGTTTTCGAAGGGAAGCCCCTAGAAAATCTGCGAAAAATTAAAAAATTATTTTGTTTCTAGATTTTAATGCAGAATGATACTAAATTGTAATGATACTAAATAGTAAATTGATATAGAAATCGTTTGAGGTATTCCACTTTGGAATCGGGGACGAATTGAAAAAGATATAGCCATCGCAAGGGGCCATATAGCCATTTTCGGGTTTTTCGAAGGAAGCCCCTAGAAAATCTGACGAAAAATTTAAAAAATATTTTTTTTCTAGATTTTAATGCAGAATCATACTAAATTGATATAGAAATCGTTTGAGGTATTCCACTTTGGAATCGGGGACGAATTGAAAAAGATATAGCCATCGCAAGGGGCCATATAGCCATGTTCGGGGTTTTCGAAGGGAAGCGCCTAGAAAATCTGACGAAAAATTAAAAAATTATTTTGTTTCTAGATTTTAATGCAGAATAATACTTAATTGATATAGAAATCGTTTAAGGTATTCCCCTTATAAATCGGATACGAATTGAGAAAGATATAGCCATCGCAAAGGGCCATATAGCCATGTTCGGGGTTTTCGAAGGGAAGCGCCTAGAAAATCTGACGAAAAATTAAAAAATTATTTTGTTTCTAGATTTTAATGCAGAATGCTACTACATTGATATAGAAATCGTTTAAGGTATTCCACTTTGGAATCGGATACTAATTGGAAATGATATAGCCATCGCAAGGGGCCATTTAGCCATTTTCGGGTTTTTCGAAGGAAGCCCCTAGAAAATCTGACGAAAAATTTAAAAAATATTTTTTTTCTAGATTTTAATGCAGAATGATACTAAATTGGTATAGAAATCGTTTAAGGTATTCCCCTTATAAATCGGATACGAATTGAGAAAGATATAGCCATCGCAAGGGGCCATATAGCCATGTTCGGGGTTTTCGAAGGGAAGCCCCTAGAAAATCTGACGAAAAATTAAAAAATTATTTTGTTTCTAGATTTTAATGCAGAATGATACTAAATTGGTATAGAAATCGTTTAAGGTATTCCCCTTATAAATCGGATACGAATTGAGAAAGATATAGCCATCGCAAGGGGCCATATAGCCATGTTCGGGGTTTTCGAAGGGAAGCCCCTAGAAAATCTGCGAAAAATTAAAAAATTATTTTGTTTCTAGATTTTAATGCAGAATGATACTAAATTGGTATAGAAATCGTTTAAGGTATTTCACTTTGGAATCGGATACGAATTGGAAAAGATATAGCCATCGCAAGGGGCCATATAGCCATGTTCGGGGTTTTCGAAGGGAAGCAAGCCCCTAGAAAATCTGACGAAAAATAAAAATTATTTTGTTTCTAGATTTTAATGCAGAATGATACTAAATTGGTATAGAAATCGTTTAAGGTATTCCCCTTATAAATCGGATACGAATTGAGAAAAATATAGCCATCGCAAGGGGCCATATAGCCATGTTCGGGGTTTTCGAAGGGAAGCCCCTAGAAAATCTGCGAAAAATTAAAAAATTATTTTGTTTCTAGATTTTAATGCAGAATGATACTAAATTGGTATAGAAATCGTTTAAGGTATTTCACTTTGGAATCGGATACGAATTGGAAAAGATATAGCCATCGCAAGGGGCCATATAGCCATGTTCGGGGTTTTCGAAGGGAAGCAAGCCCCTAGAAAATCTGACGAAAAATTAAAAAATTATTTTGTTTCTAGATTTTAATGCAGAATGATACTAAATTGGTATAGAAATCGTTTAAGGTATTCCCCTTATAAATCGGATACGAATTGAGAAAAATATAGCCATCGCAAGGGGCCATATAGCCATGTTCGGGGTTTTCGAAGGGAAGCCCCTAGAAAATCTGACGAAAAATTAAAAAATTATTTTGTTTCTAGATTTTAATGCAGAATGATACTAAATTGATATAGAAATCGTTTAAGGTATTCCACCTTAGAATCGGATACCAATTGGAAAAGATATAGCCGTCGCAAGGGGCCATATAGCCATGTTCGGGGTTTTCGAAGGGAAGCCCCTAGAAAATCTGACGAAAAATTAAAAAAATATTTTGTTTCTAGATTTTAATGCAGAATGGTAGTAAATTGATATAGAAATCGTTTAAGGTATTCCCCTTATGAATCGGATACGAATTGGGAAAGATATAGCCATCGCAAGGGGCCATATAGCGATGTTCGGGGTTTTCGAAGGGAAGCCCCTAGAAAATCTGACGAAAAATTAAAAAATTATTTTGTTTCTAGATTTTAATGCAGAATGGTAGTAAATTGATATAGAAATCGTTTAAGGTATTCCCCTTATGAATCGGATACGAATTGGGAAAGATATAGCCATCGCAAGGGGCCATATAGCGATGTTCGGGGTTTTCGAAGGGAAGCCCCTAGAAAATCTGACGAAAAATTAAAAAATTATTTTGTTTCTAGATTTTAATGCAGAATGGTAGTAAATTGATATAGAAATCGTTTGAGGTATTCCACTTTGGAATCGGGGACGAATTGAAAAAGATATAGCCATCGCAAGGGGCCATATAGCCATTTTCGGGTTTTTCGAAGGAAGCCCCTAGAAAATCTGACGAAAAATTAAAAAATTATTTTGTTTCTAGATTTTAATGCAGAATGGTATTAAATTGATATAGAAATCGTTTAAGGTATTCCCCTTATGAATCGGATACGAATTGGGAAAGATATAGCCATCGCAAGGGGCCATATAGCGATGTTCGGGGTTTTCGAAGGGAAGCCCCTAGAAAATCTGACGAAAAATTAAAAAATTATTTTGTTTCTAGATTTTAATGCAGAATGGTAGTAAATTGATATAGAAATCGTTTGAGGTATTCCACTTTGGAATCGGGGACGAATTGAAAAAGATATAGCCATCGCAAGGGGCCATATAGCCATTTTCGGGTTTTTCGAAGGGAAGCCCCTAGAAAATCTGACGAAAAATTAAAAAATTATTTTGTTTCTAGATTTTAATGCAGAATGATACTAAATTGATTTAGAAATCGTTTACGGTATTCTACTTTAGAATCGGATACCAATTGCAAAAGATATAGCCATCGCAAGGGGCCATATAGCCATTTTCGGGTTTTTCGAAGGAAACCCCTAGAAAATCTGACGAAAAATTAAAAAATTATTTTGTTTCTAGATTTTAATGCAAAATAATACTTAATTGATCTAGAAATCGTTTAACGTATTCCACTTTAGAATCGGATACCAATTGGAAAAGATATAGCCGTCGCAAGGGGCCATATAGCCATTTTCAGAGTTTTCGAAGGGAAGCCCCTAGAAAATCTGACAAAAAATTAAAAAATTATTTTGTATCATTTTTGAATGATACTAAATTAATATAGAAATCGTTTAAGGTACTCCCCTTATGAATCGGATACGAATTGGGAAAGATATAGCCATCGCAAGGGGCCATATAGCCATGTTCGGGGTTTTCGAAGGAAGCCCCTAGAAAATTTGACGAAAAATTTAAAAAATATTTTATTTCTAGATTTTAATGCAGAATGATACTAAATTGGTATAGAAATCGTTTAAGGTATTTCACTTTGAAATCGGATACGAATTGGGAAAGATATAGCCATCGCAAGGGGCCATATAGCCGTGTTCGGGGTTTTCGAAGGGAAGCCCCTAGAAAATCTGACGAAAAATTTAAAAATTATTTTGTTTCTAGATTTTAATGCAGAATGATACTAAATTGATCTAGAAATCGTTTAAGGTATTCCACTTTAGAATCGGATACGAATTGGAAAAGATATAGCCATCGCAAGGGGCCATATAGCCATGTTCAGGGCTTTCGAAGGGAAGCCCCTAGAAAATCTGACGAAAAATTAAAAAATTATTTTGTTTCTAGATTTTAATGCAGAATGATACTAAATTGATATAGAAATCGTTTAAGGTATTCCCCTCATGAATCGGATACGAATAGGGAAAGATATAGCCATCGCAAGGGGTCATATAGCCATGTTCGGGGTTTTCGAAGGGAAGCCCCTAGAAAATCTGACGAAAAATTAAAAAATTATTTTGTTTCTAGATATTAATGCAGAATGATACTAAATTGATCTAGAAATCGTTTAAGGTATTCCACTTTAGAATCGGATACGAATTGGAAAAGATATAGCCATCGCAAGGGGCCATATAGCCATGTTCAGGGCTTTCGAAGGGAAGCCCCTTGAAAATCTGACGAAAAATTAAAAAAATATTTTGTTTCTAGATTTTAAATCAGAATGATACTAAATTGATATAGAAATCGTTTAAAGTATTCCCCTCATGAATCGGATACGAATTGGGAAAGATATAGCCATCGCAAGGGGCCATATAGCCATGTTCGGGGTTTTCGAAGGGAAGCCCCTAGAAAATCTGACGAAAAATTAAAAAATTATTTTGTTTCTAGATTTTAATGCAGAATGATACTAAATTGATATAGAAATCGTTTACGGTATTCTACTTTAGAAGCGGATACCAATTGCAAAAGATAAAGCCATCGCAAGGGGCCATATAGCCATGTTCGGGGTTTTCGAAGGGAAGCCCCTAGAAAATCTGACAAAAAATTAAAAAATTATCGCAAGGGGCCATATAGCCATGTTCGGGGTTTTCGAAGGGAAGCCCCTAGAAAATCTGACAAAAAATTAAAAAATTATGAATTAATTGATTAATTGATTGATTTTAATGCAGAATGATACTAAATTAATATAGAAATCGTTTAAGGTACTCCCCTTATGAATCGGATACGAATTGGGAAAGATATAGCCATCGCAAGGGGCCATATAGCCATGTTCGGGGTTTTCAAAGGGAAGCCCCTTAGAAAATCTGACGAAAAATTAAAAAATTATTTTGTTTCTATATTTTAATTCAGAATGGTAGTAAATTGATACGGAAATCGTTTAAGGTCTTCCACTTTGGAATCGGATACGAATTGGGAATGATATAGCCATCGCAAGGGGCCATATAGCCATTTTCAGAGTTTTCGAAGGGAAGCCCCTAGAAAATCTGACGAAAAATTAAAAAATTATTTTTTTTCTAGATTTTAATGCAAAATAATACTAAATTGATCTAGAAATCGTTTAAGGTATTCCACTTTAGAATCGGATACGAATTGGAAAAGATATAGCCATCGCAAGGGGCCATATAGCCATGTTCAGGGCTTTCGAAGGGAAGCCCCTAGAAAATCTGACGAAAAATTAAAAGAATATTTTGTTTCTAGATTTTAATGCAGAATGATACTAAATATATATAGAAATCGTTTAAGGTATTCCCCTCATGAATCGGATACGAATTGGGAAAGATATAGCCATCGCAAGGGGCCATATAGCCATGTTCGGGGTTTTCGAAGGAAAGCCCCTAGAAAATCTGACGAAAAATTAAAAAATTATTTTGTTTCTAGATATTAATGCAGAATGATACTAAATTGATCTAGAAATCGTTTAAGGTATTCCACTTTAGAATCGGATACGAATTGGAAAAGATATAGCCGTCGCAAGGGGCCATATAGCCATGTTCAGGGCTTTCGAAGGGAAGCCCCTAGAAAATCTGACGAAAAATTAAAAAATTATTTTGTTTCTAGATTTTAATGCAGAATGATACTAAATATATATAGAAATCGTTTAAGGTATTCCCCTCATGAATCGGATACGAATTGGGAAAGATATAGCCATCGCAAGGGGCCATATAGCCATGTTCGGGGTTTTCGAAGGGAAGCCCCTAGAAAATCTGACGAAAAATTAAAAAATTATTTTGTTTCTAGATATTAATGCAGAATGATACTAAATTGATTTAGAAATCGTTTACGGTATTCTACTTTAGAATCGGATACCAATTGCAAAAGATATAGCCATCGCAAGGGGCCATATAGCCATGTTCGGGGTTTTCGAAGGGAAGCCCCTAGAAAATCTGACGAAAAATTAAAAAATTATTTTGTTTCTAGATATTAATGCAGAATGATACTAAATTGATATAGAAATCGTTTAAGGTATTCCCCTCATGAATCGGATACGAATTGGGAAAGATATAGCCATCGCAAGGGGCCATATAGCCATGTTCGGGGTTTTCGAAGGGAAGCCCCTAGAAAATCTGACGAAAAATTAAAAAATTTTTTTGTTTCTAGATTTTAATGCAGAATGATACTAAATTGATCTAGAATATTGAATAGAATAATAATAACAGAATAGAGGTATAACCATGCATTTATTTCATATTCTCTTCAGATTTCATTCTTCCCTTAGGTTCTATTACTTTTACCCTCTTGGAATAGATTGTAATTAATACATTTCTACAAGATATTCTGTCGCCCCGAATGTAAATGTTCGGTTACTAGTTCTTGGCTACTTGGGGGCCCAGGTAATGGTTGCAACATAAGCTAGAGATACCTTTTACGGCCGACAAACTGCCTCGGGTGGATCGGCGTGTCAGCCCCTCGGCTTTCCATATTACTTAGCCCAGCTATCAGAGAGCCTGGGTCGGTCGGTGTTGTCGTCACCACAGAAACCGCACACATCATCGCTTGGACAGTGGCCCCTCCCCGAGTCCCTGGTCTGCTGCCCGCCCCTCCCCCGCCCGTGCCCAAGGCGGTTGGCATTTCGACCCTGATCCTCGGACACCGCACTAAATTGGTAACTAAATACTTAAACTAATTTTAAGGTTTAACAAAGTCCAAGAGAAGTTGTGCATGCCCGGGGAGGTGTGGAGGCGGTTGACCGCAAGTGTCCCCCAGTGTGAGTGTGTGCGTGTGTGTGTGAGTGCAAATGCCTGCGGGTCACTTAAGTAGCTACTAACAGTTATTTACATTGCTTACTAATTTCCCATACGAAATGCACGCATACTTCTATGGTTTCCCCGGCGAACAGTCGAGGAGCGAAAAATTCCGAATATGAAATCCAATAGGGCGGCCAAAAAAGCGCCACGAACAGTGTCGTTTTCAAAACTTGGCCACTTGAAAGTTGGAATTCGTAGTCGCACATTGTAGAATGGATATGGAACATATGTATGTCTGTCTTTCCCGATTGATTGCCTGGCACTTTAGATTAAGGCCCGATAGGAGTGGATGGTGTATTGCTCAATTGCCGCATTGATTGACGTATTGGATACCTTTCGGACTTGGACTCGGATTCGGATTCGGATCGGGTTTCCGCTCAAAACCACCCCCAACCTGTTCAACCACCACCACCCACCGGCGACAGGCCCGCCAACGTGTCAGAAGATACTCAGATACATCGCCCAAAGTGTATCTGTTGGGTGGAAATTTAAGTTTCATATTTATGTTCGTCTTGCGCACACATGCCACTGCCTAGCTGCCTTTTATGATTTCTTCTTCTATTTTTTGTTAATTTCTTGTTTGGTATTAAATTGTGCGGTTTTTGTGGTGGTGCCGGGTTTAAGTACCAGGCATTTCTACAACATTTTCCACTTGACAAAGCCAGCGAAGGAGAGCACAAGGAGCCGTCGAGCTGGACCTGGAGCCCAAGCTGGTGCAGAGGAGGAGATGCCAAGAAGGAGTAGCACAAGAAGCGGGCCGAGATGAAGCCACAAAAGCGAAGACGCTGGTCTCATAAAACGGCAACAACTTCAACTATTATGGCCAGTGGTCAAGCATTTAGACTTGGCTAAAAAGAAGAGCCTGTATACAGACAGAAAAAAAGGGATACAATTCTTATAAAATATTTTTAAGAATATATACTTATGATTATTGACATTGTTCCATTATAGTTGGCTTCTAATTTCCCTTGATTATCAAAATGTCTGGACAAACTTTGTCCAAGTGCAGATACAAATGTATCTGTGAGTACGCAAGACGTCGCCAGTTGAAATTTCAAACCGCTGAAGCGCGGCTAAATGTGTTGAAAGCCGAAAGCTGCGAGAGAGGCTCTGTTTGATTGATGATTGCAGCTCAGGGATGCCTTTCAACTGGCACTGGCTCTGCCTCTTTGGCCAAAAAAACGAAAAAACCGATATATGTACAAGAGAAACAAATAAAAACGAAACAGAATGAAATAAAATTGCCGGGCAGGTGAGAGATGAGTTCAGTGGAAAAAAAAAACTCAAAAGGCTGCGGATCATGGCCTCGTGATTAAGCGCCAAATGTATTCAAAAGATTGTAATTAAGGCCACAAAAGCTGTAGATCTGCACTGCCAGATAGCCGCTTGTTAACAGGAATACAACAGGAGGGGGAGGAGAGGGGCATACATATCCATCCAAAGTATATAAACCATCGGCAGCTGACTCACGATGACGCACAATTGAATAATAATTGTTGAATGGGTTTGTCGCATGCAAAAATTCGAGTTAGCAACGCCACAGAATCCCCAAAAGTATCTAAATCAGAAATTGTATCTGTATCTGTGTCTGGGTGGTGGTGTTACATTGTATCCACATCTAATAGCCGGCCTGGGTGGCATCCCCGAACCGAAAGCAGCCACCCAAAAGTATAAACTGATTTTTACGATGAGCTTAACAACTCCATCAGCGGTTCTGGAGCGTCCCGAATCGAAAATGGCCTTGAACGAATCGATCTGGGACCCAGATTCTGGGGGAAATCGTATTAGCTCATAATGTTAAGTCCATAAAAGTTTGCCTAATGGAATGTCTAGAATGAGATTATGTGATGAAAAGGCCATCGTACAAAACATATTAGTTCTTAAAAGTATTTAAAATAATTTCAGAAAAGTGCATCTACCATTCGGCATCTCCGGCTCTCGATTTTCGGTTCTTTATGAATTGTTTCTTTTTTTTCCAGTGGGGCCGCCTTTGTTGGCCTCAGACAAAGTTCATTTCGGTTTATTCTTTAATTTATGCAAAATCATTGGCCGATCGATCAATAGCCGCCGCCTGCCATGCCAAAAACCAAAAAACCAAAAATCCCCCGCCCGAAAAATTATTCGAGAGGGAAAATTAAAAGCAAAGGCCGCACAGGTGCGAGCAGGAAGCGAGGATGTGGGCCAAATGCCAAAGTCAGTCCCGTTTAATTGGATTATCGGACAAATCCTGTCACCGGGCAGAGAGAGAGAAGCACCCACGAACAAGAAACTAATTGCAATCGAATTAGTCAAGGAGCTCAGCGACTTTCCCTCACAATTCATTCTTTTTTTTTCTGTTTTTTTTTTGCGGCCGAGGCGTCAAAAGTAAGCATTTCCCATCTTTTTCCCTGTGTGTGTTGGCCTCTCCCTCGCACCTGGCTCCGCTTACTATTTCCGGGCCGGCGTCAGGGTGGCGCCTGCGCGCACGGGCATTTAAAAAGGGGGCGTGCCTGATGACTTAAAAGGTTTTTAAATGGGCGCCCTGGCAGCGGCGCACACTACGGCGACTACTGAAATCCCGATGGGGTTTTCTTCCCGGCCTGCCCTGCCCCCTGTTTGGTCTTTGCCGCCTTGAGCCGCTCAGGTTCGTTGATCCATTTCAGTCCCGAGGCATTAGGATCGGCCCGAGGAAGGGAATGTGTTAAACGGTTTTGCTTTTCGGAGTCATTTTCGGGATGAGAAATGATGGTGAAACCGGAGAAGAATAATCCACCCAGGCTTCCACATACCTACGTACATACACCTTATACGATTTGGATACAGTCGCAGTCTTGGCTTAGCATTATACAGAGAAAATGGCAAGCCATTCCCCCTGCAGCATCCATATTCATAAATATCTTGGAGTTATTATGCAAACTATCTATAATTATCGCTCGTTGGTTTATTTATATACGTTTTCCCCTCACTTTGGCGGTTTGGGGGTTTGGAGGCACAACAGCACCGGTCTTGGGTCTCGAGATATTTAAATGAGCTTTTAAAAATTGTTAGCTACTGTTTGACGCACTCGAGAGCCCAGACCCGAAATCCGAGCCCGAAAGATATCGGATTCGAGGGCCCGAGATTCAAAAAATGAGTCCGAGATCTGTCGCTGAGATCTGCCCGGAGGTCCAAAGCCCGAAGCCTTTGAAGCAAACTTGGGTTTCTATGAGAAATTATGAAATTGCTATTATTAATGATTATAAACGTTTTTTGTACACTTGGCTGGGAATTGACAAGCGTTTATTAACGATTTTATAATGGCCGGCGATCAACTGATCGAATGGCCTCCATTGTCCTCCCTATGTGGCTATATTCCCCCGCAACGTGTCGTGACTGACGGTAGCGGCCTCTTGACGGTTTTGACTTTGAAACCGCCAGCACACGAGACAATAGAAACTTTGGAATATTTTGCTCAAGACAGGAAGCCTCTTTCCATAATTAATCAGTTTATAAATGCTTTGGGTTTTCGTAGAGTCATTTGAATGTACTCCACCCTCCGCCAATCAAGAGAACTTTCCCTTGGAAATCAAGTCGGAAAACGACACTCTGACTCCGAAGAGGCAGTGACGCATTGCGAAAGCAATGAGTGTGCGAGGAGTTCTTGGGCAAGGGGACTAAGCTGCTTATTTAGCAAATTGCTTGGGATTGTCCCTCGATTCGCCTGCCCTGCTGTGCTGTGCTATGCCGCTCTCTAAATTGTCCAGTTTAGGCATCAAAATAGCGCATTGCGTGCAATAAATGCAGAATTCTAGTGCAGAATGCAGAATGCGTGTGCGTAACTAAACGCATAATGTCAATGCACCGATTTCCACCCACCCTTAGGGCCCGAGCCTCTCACATCATATTTTGTGGCTCTGGCAAGGGTATGGTTAGTACACATTCTTTTTAGCAAATTGCCAGTTTCCGTTTCGCTTTCAAATGTTAGAGCAGGGTGGCAGAGAAAATTAGAGGGGGGGACGCAAAAAAAAAATTCACTGGAAAAATGCTTAAACATTTTCCAAAGTGCCTGCAATTTATGGGCACAGTGATGCGTGATGAGATATGGTATATGGTATGTAGCCACCATATAGTGCGTAGTAAATTATAAAGTGCGCCGATCGCACAGAACGCTGACATAGTTTCCGCACGACCACAAAAGTCAGAGGTAGACAATTCTGCGGTTGGTTATTACTACTTCATTTCAGATGGGGTCAATTTTCTGTATATGTTCACGCAGGTGTCTGTTTGGGGGAAGTCAGAGACTGTTAACTGTTAATGCACTGTTAGCACGCCGTCTAAAATAGTACCCAGACCATCGTAGCATCCATTGGAGAAACACTCGAATCATTCACATCCTTGGCGATAGCGAGAGATCGCCCTTCAAGATCCACGATCTCTAAATGATCGATTATCGCCAAACTAGATTTCACACATTCCGGCCACCATTTAAGCTAATGAACCGTTCCGCCAGAATCCATCCGAAAGTGGCCACAAAGAAACTGGCCAACTGGCAGCCCAGCCAGCACTGCCACCACTAACTGGCAACTCATCATCATCTGTGATCAGTCGGCGCTGATCTTTTGCTGATCCAGCCCCATTTGGCATATGCCTATGTCGGTTACTGTTGCCTCTTGCCGCGAACAATAAGTGCGGCATCATCATCATCAGCATCAGCCGCGAAATAGCCTGCGTCATTCTCGGTAGCTACTACCGATCTTGCCTCCGATTCAGATACAGATACAGATTCCAGGGAGCACGGTAGGCGCACAATTTTCGCGCCTGATCAAAAGCCAGCCGGCAATTGGAGGCGGGACATGGCCACAAGATCGGAGAGTTTCAAGCCGAAGCCACCCCCTCCCCACCCTCTTGGCCGAAACACACAAAAAATAAATAAAGAAAAGATCAATCGGCGGGTGCGAGGGGTCGATTATGAACAAAAATAAACAAAATCGTACGGCATAGATCAAAGTGATCTCTCCACTTTGGTCAAACTTCGGTCTATACGGGGGCCGAAAGGGGCGTGGCATGACGGGATAAATGCACAGTTTGCCGCATTTTAATTTCCTTCCAGCACACGGAGAAAATATTTGAGAAAAGTATGGAATGCCCGGTGCTCGGTGGGGTTGAGTTTCAAATTCTCAACTATTTCTCTCACTGATCCTACCGTCTCCACCTATTAATGTTTATTTTCTAACCATAAGCCATAAAGAAAAATAAAACAAAATTAAAGCCAGCCAGCAAAGTCCATACGGAAGCAGTAGCCCCACAAATCCGAGGCTCGAGAGAAGAGTCCATCGAACTGAAGTGGGCCGAAACCACTTAACACAAATTACGCAGCAAAATGTCGAAACGAATTGAAACGTTTCTTCAATGAAAACTCTCTTGGTTCGGGGCTCCAGAGATCTATCTCAGCGATTCATTCATAAAAAGGGCCATCAATGAAATAGCAAAATACGTCTATTAGACACATCCATCCATAGCCAGCCATAAAGTCAACAGATACCAGAGGAACAATATATTCTAATGACAAGCGCCCAACTTCTGGCGCGATCTTGTAACAGATTATCGTTTTCGATCACGTTTGTTATAATTGTATCACCTCGTTAGTTGTTTTTTGTTGAAACATTTAAGCGGGCAGTGGGAATGCTTCACACCTTGATTGATCGCTTCTGGGTGTACGTCCGAGTATAAAAAAACCAAAACCCCCCAAAATAATAAAGTCTTTTCGTAATGAAGCGGATCGTTGCGGATTCGTACGCGAAGCTCTTTTCTCGCGATTTGCGAACTGAATGGCAAGATGGATCGATCGAGTCCACACTCGATGCTGTGGGGATCGGAAGGATCCAGTGGAAAGGTCACAGGTTCAGAGCTAGATCACTGGCTGATTACCTCTCGAACAATGGGCCTTTTCTCTCCAATCCAGCAACCAGTAATTATCGGAAGAGTAGAAATTCCGAAAGTCTCATTCAAATTGTGTTCAAAACCAGTAGCTGGCATTTAGCCAGGCCAAGATCTAAAGACGGGGAGAGAAACTACCGAGGGCCTGCGGCCAAATACCAGATCCCGTCCCGATCACTTACAGTAGCCGACCATTTTTCAACATTTTTGCATAAATTTCTCTCCGCTTTCGGGGAAAGGGAAGAAATCACAGAGACGTTTTCTCAAACCAATAATCAGGCTGGCAGAAAACTTAATGAAGTTTAGCACGATCGGTGCCCGCTAAGAGGTCCCTGGCTGATCCCTCTATCTGTCTCTCCGCTCTAATTGGATGCAGGCGCCCTGGGATCGCCCCTTTTCGGTCCCCAATCCAATCCCCCAGATAAATGCTCAAAAACTGTGGAATAATGAGATAAACGCGAAAAATTAGCGATTGCAATGCCGGCAGAAATCGATGTGGGATTGAAATCGGTTCGCCTTTTTGCCTTTTTGCCATTTTTGTTTTTTTTTTTGCCTTTTTGAGCTTTTAATCCAATCAGAATCACGCAGATGCATTTACTTACAACAACAGCGGAAGGCAGAAAACGGAGAACCGAAAGCTGAAGTTGTTAGCCTAATTATAGCGTCGATCGTTTCGTTTGCATATTTCGCAATTGTTATTGTAATTGGCCATCATGGCTGACTCTCCGAGTCCCTCCGTCTCCGTCTAGACCGCTTTCTATCCATCGGGCCATCTCAGTCTGTAATGGAGGCCTTGGCCGGCGCGGAGCCACACATCATTTGGCCAACTCCTCTCGTAAACGAAAACGTTTTAAGGCTTTTCATAAGCAATCTTTGCACCGGTTCTTAATGAAGCTTTTTTTACTTTATTCTTCCCTTGGCTTTCAGTTCCCAGTTCTTTGTTCTTCATTTTGTTTGTTCACCTTTTAAGAGGGGCAAGGGGGACTAGGCGGCTGGGGAGTAGCTATCACTTAAGTGGATACTGTTTCCGGCTTAGAGAACTAGAGACGACGCTACCCTGGAATTCACCAAAGTCGCAGTGCCACCTCAGAGGTTTCTATTTGAGAGATTTCTAAACACTGTTTTCGGGCTTAAATTAAGCAAGTTAGTAGCCAAGTTTAGGTATAAATGGAGTTACTATAATGGGTCTAAGCTAGACCCAGATATCCCCCACCCTTTCGGACTTGAATGACTCTTAAAAATATTCCCCCTTGGCCAGCCCAGCCCATTCATCATCGATTAACAGCTCTTATGGATGGAGAAGGAAGAGTTTTGGGTTGGTGGTGTTGGGGAAGCAATTCTTTATATTTTTTGGGCCATTCTACAGCCATTACATCTATTTGGAGTTAATTTTGTTCTTCTGGCGCGGCTGGCCAATAAACTAGCCATAAATAATTGAACTCGAACGGAAAAGAGTTGGCGTAATTATGGCTCGGGATCTAGGGTCTTTGTCTTTTGATTTTTCCTCTGGAGAAGCACTGGAAAAAATCTTGGATAAAAAAGCATATGAATCCTACTACTACTCGCTCTTTAAAGAGGGAGTCTTGGCCAAGTGTAGACCATATATTTCCCTCGCAACCACTTGCGGTTAGCCATTGTCTTGTCGGCCTAAAGCAGAGCTGGCTTTTGTGGCGCGTTTAATGCGTTTTAAATGGTTTAAAAATTTGATATAATTATAATTACGCTACTACCACCAAAAAACACCAAACTCTCAAAAAAAAAAACGTATACAAAAAATAGGGAAATACATAAATGGGCTAAAAACGAGAAACAAGAGTAGTTTAGACCGCAAAACGCGTCTAACAAGCTCTGTGGCGGGCAATTACGTGGCGAATCAAAAGTCCGGCCCGAACCCTGAGAAACGAGCGCTAATGCAACAATTGTATCCCCGCCAACCCCCTGGCTCGTTGCTCTTAATTAATTGCCAACAAATGAGAGGGGCGGGGACTGGCGGAGATTTCGGATTTCAGATCCCAGATCCCAGAGACGCGAAAGAGTTTCTTCCACTTGAGTGGACGATTTCAAACTCGAGTTGCATTTGATGGGTTTTTTATGCAAATGCAGGTCCTGCAGGACGGCCAGCGGCAGGACGGCAGGATCATTAGCATGCGAGTGCGCCACTCGACCCGAGAGCTCAAAGCTCAAAAAACATATACAAATTAAATGATAAATTATCCACTCCCCCCAGTCATTCAGTCAGTCACATTCAGTCAGTCAGCCAATGTCAAATTTAAATGATTATTATAATTGCAATTGTATCTCCGCATCAGTATCTGTATCTCTATCTGTATCTGTATCTGTTTCTGCTGGACTTAACCATGCGTGAAATTTATTTAAATTCATTTTTAAGTGTGCACAAGTTGGAATTGCGCGATATATAAAATATGTGTATAAATATGAAAATGAATTTATCGCACCACCCATCAGTCACTGTATGGAAAAGCGATCTGAAAAAAATAAAACTAATTCAAAGGAATGTTATTGGGAAATTATTTATGCAAATTACATTTTTGTAATGCAGCAGCAGGCTTGTAAAAAAGGATTATGCATTAATCTTATACAACATATAATGCATATAATAATCTTAAATAGTTTTTTGCGACTTTTTTTAAATCATGTTCCTGCTTGTCCATGAAATGTCATTCAAAGTGTCATTATGACAATTACAGGAGTGTGTTTAGTGTGGCCAGGTAATTGCGTTGAAAGTGCTGACAGAACGAACGACACGAAAACGAAAACTTTGGAGAGAATCAGTGACAGGAAACGAGCGAACTTGGCGGCGGTAGCGGAA
Source organism: Drosophila pseudoananassae pseudoananassae (assembly GCA_018153035.1). Taxonomy (NCBI): domain Eukaryota; kingdom Metazoa; phylum Arthropoda; class Insecta; order Diptera; family Drosophilidae; genus Drosophila; species Drosophila pseudoananassae. The sequence goes on along the minus strand of JAECXR010000023.1, from coordinate 201,900 downwards.
ATTCCGGAAAGACTTAGTGATGGGGGAGTGGGAGAGTGGCAGGGCACCACGATGATGATGATAATGATGATGATGACAGCGCTTTGTTGACAAAACAGCTCGAAAACAGTTAAATGCATTTTAGTTCATATTTTAACAGTTGGTTAAGTTTTGTTTAATGATTTAAATAATTGCAGGCAGCTGACAACGCCGACGTCGACTTTGGCAGCGGCAGCGACGCTGACGCCGATGCCGACAGCGCATGACACGCAAGCTGCCGCCACAGAGGGGGCCAGTGGAGGTGGCAAAGCCGAGGTGAAATGAGGTTTTTCTTTTTTTTTCGTCATTCTGGCCAGGAACCGAAAATTCGCGCGACAGGAACAATTAAACGAGCAGCCAGCCATGACCTCTGCCCTCGGACCCTGGCACCCTCCTGCCTTACGTTCTTTAGTTCGTTTTTTTATTGAAGTAACTACGTATGTACATATACCTAGCATACATATGTACATATGGTAATGCCGCGCCGGCGCAGGGAAATTGTCTCATTTATCAGGCGCGCAGGCGCACAAAAAATAAATGAAAAGCGAAGTGAAACGAAATTGCTCTCGCACTCGACAAACGAAATTTAAATATTTTAATCGGCTTGTTTAGCTGCTGTGTGTGCCCTGAAATAAATTAAAAGAGTGGGAGAATTGGGGGAAGTTAAACCCAAACGAAGTGGCGATACTCTAGGGCCAATTGTGTAGGGAAGTTCTTGCCACTAGAACTCCCACCAATACCTATAGTTTGGTTAGAGACACAATATAAGTAACACGACCTAAGAGTTAAAATTGCTTATAAACACCTTTCAAAGCTGATAATCTATATACTAAAATTTTTAGTTTAGTTTAGTTTTTAGTCTAAAAACATTTCCATCGTCACCTACTTAGACCACTTCTGGGAAAGGCCCAGCAAACCTTTGATTGTTTCATTCTAGTTTTTGGCTTTGCAAATCCCAAAATGGCCTGCACTGAGATACAAGTAGAGGGAGGGGTGGGAGGTACGGGAACGGACCTGGACGGAGAATGAGTCCGATAAGCATCGCTTCCGGTCTGGCGTTGGTGTTGCTCTTGCTCGGCCGCTGAAAACTCAAAATAACTAAACTGAAGTACACTGAAAAGAAATTGAAGGACTTGAGACACAAAATAAAAAAAACATATTATAGATTTTGGTAGAAGAAGAACTGATACAGATTATAATAAGAAGGAAAGCCTTATAGAACTCTAGTATTATAAAGATAGCTTTAAAAACTTGTTGTTTCAGTGTACTAAACTGGCCCGGGGTTAGTCGTGTGTATCAAATGGGGTCTGTGGCAGCTCACCGCTCCCCGCCCCCTCAACATCCCCCTCGCCGGGCCATAAAAATGCGTCTATCTAGTCCCGGGCTCTAGTCGTCCGGCTTAGTTCAGTTCCTCCCCCTTTATATTTTTTGTCGTTTTCTGTTTCCGAGATGGTAGAGCGCGATACTAATTTTTGGTACCTACACTTAATTTAACCCCGACCTGTACCTGTCTCTGTCTCATGCATTTTAAATGGAAATCTGTAAATTTGTTTTTATTGTCATTATAATTTGTGAGCTGTGTGGTGTGCGATGTGGTGTGTTATGTGTTATGTGCGGCGTGCTGGACTGTGCTCTATGGCTGGTTCTAGTTGGCTGATAGCGTTTAGCACCTGACATTTTTAGTGGCAATTATAGGAGCCAGCGAGAGGAGTCAACGAACTGCCCTGCCGCCGAGTGGGAGACAAAGTGGCTAACTGTTCTGGGCTCTATCTGCCATTTATGCTCGTTAGAGGAGCATTAAACGAGAGCAGAACTCTCCTAAAAAATAACCAGAAAACACAGCAGCAACGAAAAGCCAGCCAGTGTGGGTCTGTATAGGAAAGCAGGTCTGCTCCGAACGTCATGTTGCATGTTGTCATGAGTCATAAAGCAGAGTTGCATGTCCATGTGCAACAGCAGCAGCAGTAGCTATATTGCAGCCTGCAAGTGCAACAAAGAGCCAAAGAGCCGAGCTTAAAATTGAATTAGAAATTAAAAAACATAAGCAACGAAAAGTAAATATAAAAGGCGGAAGTGGTTTAGTTTTTGTGTATTGTTTTTGGGTCGGAATAGATTGGGATCCGCAGAGTAGTACTACCCTAAAAAGCACAAGTTAACGGTCTTTAAAACATGTACTAATAAAAAGATGTTTAATAAAGTTTTTAAGAGTTGAGGTATATTTGTAGAGAGGGTTATGGTTTAAAGTTATGGAAATATACACTTGAAGCTATACATCTTTGTCAAGAACTGGAATATAATTTAGATTGAAACAAGTTACTCTTCCTTCTTCAATGGTCTTTAGGCTTGACAAGTTTCAGATTCTTTGTAGATCTTTAAATAATTTTTTAAAATTAGTTCTGATATATCTAGTATGATATTATCCCATCATAGCGTATTTGAGTTTCGCTAAAGACCTAAAATCAAGCTCCACTGCACTTGGTTTTCCACTTATGAGTCCGACTGTTCTCCTGCTGCACCACCACCCACCTGGCGCACCCCCATCCCATGGCGTTTTTTCGCATTTCGAGGCCAACTATAATATTTTGTGTAGCGCTTTTTACGACCACGATTACGTTTACGATTACATAAGAATATAATATCGCAATTAATCGCATTTAACACAAAAATGTTCGGACCGTCCAAGGTGGTATGCACCCCCCCCGCTTGCCCCAGCGCCCTTGGCGCCCAATCGGCCACTCGGCCACCCTCTTTCCGTGGCGTGGCATGCGTGCTGTTGCTGCTGTTGCAGTTGGATTGTGGCTGGGCCTGGTGCAATCTCGACACGACATACAACAATTAAAACTTTTTTAATCGCTGCGTTTTTTCTTGAATTTAATTTGATGGTTTTTCGCCGGGCTGCCTACTTTTTGTTGCCTGTTTTTCCGCGGATTTCATTGGCATGCGATTGCGGATTAGAGCCACGGATTCCGAGTCCCACTTCGCTCCAGTGTGTGAGGAGGTTCTTGATTTGCCTGAAAATCTCATTCTTAAATTGTAGAAACCAACAGACCCGCCACAACCTATGCGGGCTTCAACGCGAAACAAACATCACTTTCCACACCTGAGAGCCACGCCCACGAGCCATGGCCAACTCCCCGGATTATGGGCAACTATCTCTGAGGCATCTGAGCCATGCCCGATGATGGGACCCAAATTGTATTTTATTTGGTGTTTAGATTAAAAGATTTATGGCTACAAATTATGGTACTTTGCTCCGACGATAACATTTCCGTTTGGGCCAACTACTTAAACTCAACTTAATTTCTTTGTGGCCGAGACCGGCCACACGAAATGAGACCGGCAATAAAAATTAACAATTAATCTTGAATGGGGAATCTAACGGCCCTAAAGTTCAGAGATCTCTCTATAGGCCTCTGTCTCTGTATCTGCTTAAAAGGCTTAAACCCCAATTGAGGGGCCATTATTAAAGCGAGAGGAGCGAGCGGCCCATAAAACTTGAGAAATTTATTCTCACACCCAATTTGAGCCCAGCCAGCAGATAACAGCCACCTAGTCTAGTGCCCAGACCCCTCTTGTGGACTTGTGGATGGCTGGCCGGCTCATTAACGCGCCACGGATTCGACGGACTGCAAAACACACACCTTAATTTGTCATTAATTTGCATATGTACGGAGCCAAGGAGCCGAGACCCACCCCAAAACCGCACAAGAGCAGACGATCTGTGCAGTGAGAGAAATGATAGATCTATAAGATACATTTCCTCAATGTTTGGAGGTCATTAGTAGACCTAGTCTCCTCTGAGTACTTCGCTAAACTCTTGGAGTTTTCTAGCAGTGCCCTGGAGCAACCCTCCCACTGGAAAGAAAACAATATAAACCGAAAACATCGAGTGGAAAAATTGAGAGAATGAGCGAAGATTAGATTAAATGCAATGCTCGACCGAAGCTCGGGTCTAGTGTGAACATAACTCTTAAACCAAATTACTATAAATCATTCGAAAATTCCACTTTTCACCTACCCTCGGCACGGCTTGGCTCGGCTCCACTCGGAAGATCTCCTCCTCTGGGACCTCCCATATCTCGGGGCCCCGTTTCTGTTGTTTCTTTATTGTGTTTGAAGATTCGGAGATCTCTTCGAGACTCGAGACATTCAGCCGACCAGGGCGGGGAGGCTCAACAAGGTAACAAAATTTAAATAATGCGGTAATAATAGACGCGCTTCAGTTGGCGTAATGACTGACTTTTCGGCTTTTCGGCTTTTAGGCCCAAAGACACTCAAGACACTTGTTTTAATGTGGAAACATCCCCCATAAATTAGGCGGCCTATTCCCAGTTCTTTTTATAATACCATAGAGGGAAAATTCTTTTCATTTCGGAGTTTCCCGGACAGGCGAATTTTTCTTTGGGCTATTAATAAAAGGTCTCAAGTAGGGGTCTGATGATGATGATTATGGGCAGGCCCATAAATATTTCATATGCATATTAGTGGTTATCTAAACGAGACCATGTCCTACCAGATCGAAGGAGATACGACTGCAAATTAGGGTCTAACATCAAGGAGTCCTTTCTCAAAAGCTTTCTTCCGGCTGGGAGCCAACAAGACGTGAAAATGTCACCGGATCGGCTCACTGAACATCGGCAAAGAGAAACCCAAAAGCCCTTGGTAGGAAAATTGAAACATTTTCCAGGCTGTGGGATGGCTGCGCATGCGCGACTCCAGCCACTTCCGCTGAGAGCCCAGAGCTCAGAGTCTGGAGACTGAGACTGAAAATTTATGCAGTTTTAAGTAAATTTGTTAAATGCGCGCTTTAATGCTTCGTTAACGCTTCGTAAATTTTTCACAAAACACAAACAGAAAAGTGGAAAAAAGACAGGAAAACAACAGCGACGGAGTGACGAACAAAATAACTTGAGAGAGAGAGCTCCTCGAGTGGTTCTGTTTGGAGGCTTTCCAGCTCCCCAGGCCGAGTTCCCTAGAATGGCGCGGCATTAAAGTCAACCACCTGTAATGAACTGACGCCACCGCAATTTAATTCACTCTCCGCTCGGCCTCGAACCGGAGGTGATGGTGCGACTGGAAGGGAATGGAAGAAGGCACTGGCACTGGCACTGGGACTGGGAATGGGAGCAGTCATGAGCAGAGGTGGCCCATGACCGTGGACTTTGGCAGCGAAGCAAAACTGCAACATACACCAGGAAAAAGGCAACTAAGAGCAGGCTTCGGGCTCAGTATCCACGACAGCTGGTATCTTCCAGTGTAGACTGACTCCCCGGTCTTCGCTCTTCGGAGCCCAGTCTTTTCGGCTCCTCGACTCCTCTCTCTGCGCTCGCTAATGAGCGGCGAATGGTTCTGGGACTTGCTCATAATTAGTCATAGTCATACTTAGTAGCAACTGAGGCGGCCTTGTCGGCCACAAATCACCTCGCGATGGGAGCGTGACACGCCGGACAGGACGCCCAAGAGACTGTGAAGAAGGAGGGTATCTAGTTTCTCGCCTAATTCCACAGATTCTGCTATCATCTCTAGCGCGTAAAAGCGAAGCTGCTGCAGTTGCAAATCTCCTTTGAAATTTAATCTATTGTAACTAATTAAGCCGTGAGTGGGGCGGACGGAGCGGGCGGGGCAGAGAGTGCTTAATTTGCAGTTAATTTTAAAGCTTGCGGTTTTCGCATCACTCGCTGAAATGTATTTACATATCGCAGCTGCTTCTTCCCACTGTAGAAGCCCCCGATCGCCCCGCGACTCTTTGCGAATTGTTTGCATAACATTTTACACCAGTTTGCTTCCACGGGCGGAGGCGGCTCCCTGGGGTAGTCATAATTATGCTAAATCTGTGAATGGTGGAGCCGCAACTGTACTCTGATCGTAATAATCGTGGGATGAGCACGTGAATCGAATTAATCGAATAAATATCGCGGGGGGAGAGCTGTGACTTCATTCTAGGCAAATTGGGGAAGATTATAAGATACACAGAGTATATACACATAATAATCGCACGTTGAGCACTTAAAAAGAATTAATCGATTACATAGCGGGGGAGAAATGTGATGCAGTCCTTCTTTTTAGGAAAGTTCCTTTTAGATACATAAGAAGAGCGTGTATTAAGATATACTATATATAATATTAAGTGTATATAGTCACCATCAGATGTACATAGTCAGATGAGCACTATGATCGAATTAATCGATTACTTGTCGATAAGATTATTGTAAAAATGTGTATATGTTTCTTATAAAGTGTATCTTTTAAACACATTTATTTTAGATACTTTAGGAGAGACACCTTAATCATAATAATCGTCCAATGAGCACTTGAATAGAAATAATCGATAACTTATCCCACGGATAATTGTGGAAATGGTTCATTCATTTCTCTGGCAGTCTATCTCCTTATCTATGTCCCATTCTAGACATATAAGGAGAGAAGGTATAGTCATTATAAGCCTGAGATGAACACTTGGATCGAATTAATCGATTACTTATCGAACGGGCAAATGGATTGTGAAAATGCGCATCAACTTCTCGCGCAGTCTATCGCTTTAACACACTTGGATCGCAAATCAAAGATCGCTGATCACTTGCTCACCTGATCGCCTGGATTTCTCCTCAAGCCGCCTGATTGCAGCCCCCCACCCACCTGTGCCTCGATATCTCCGATATATCAACGATCGACAAATGGCGAACTTTTAGGCTCGCTGTCAGTATTCGTTAAGCCGTTGCGAGTGTCGTTCGAACGGCTAAAGTGTCAAACCTGACAACAGCCGGGACATTTGCTTAATGATCTTGGCCAGAAGTTGGGATCTCGGCCAATGCCCGGTGCGTTAAATGCTAAATGAGTTCTACACTCGAAAATAAAAGCATTTATGCGATTCTGAATCGTTATATGGCTTCAGATCCTATATCCTCGATCCGAGAACCCCATCCGCAGTGCATGGCGAACCCCTCTGATACATAAATCATCAATCTGCAAATCAATTTGACATTTTCTCTCTTTTTCAATTAACAGCATTATGTTTTTGCTAAAGTTGGCTTAGCCCCGAGTCTCGAAGATCTGCCCGGGGACTGGGATATGCTGGATATTGGATATCGGGAGGAGGGGTATTGGGTATGGGTGTCGGTACCCAAAAGTGCTTAATAAACTTGTTGGCAAAGCCAAACGGCAACGGTGAGCGACAGGAATTATAAATCGTTTCTGACATTTCAATTGACAGACACCAATGAGCGAGTTAATTTTCCACCCAGCACCCAGCCCCAGCACACCGCTTCCAAACTCTACTTACAGTGCCACTCGAAAGTCTGTGCCAGCTTTTTTCGCCAGCTTTCAGTTTCATCGTGTGGCTGGCTAACTTTCGGGTTTAAGCCCGTGGCTTATCACAGCCCTATAAAAGTTACCCAGACACTTATGTACATACGTCCTAAGACCCCCTACTCCACTTGAACAGTGGCTACTGTATGTTAGCTGTCGCTCAAACCGGCGATCAAATTCTTCGAGTCGTGATCGCGGACCAAAATCCAAAATGTGATTAATTTCTTGCATATTAGAAATCATTTTTCAATTACCGAGATGACGGCCGGGCTACTTATGACCTCCTCTCCTTCTCTTTCTACTGACAACTTATCAAATTAAAACGACAAAAATCAAAAGTGATATCAATGAAGAGATCAACCGTCGGAGCAGCACTACCAATATATACGGAAAAAACTGAAAACTGAAAACGGTTGGGAGAAAGCCAGAAGAAAGGTCTCAGACCCGGGAAGGTGGAGGCATTGGAAGCCGATGAATGAACGTGTGTAAGTCCGCAGTCAATGGGGAGGAAGGAAAAAATACGAATAAGAAAAGAAATAAAATATAAACCCATATATCGAACTCTCGTCCGGTCAAGCAGCGCTGCAGCAGCGCTGCCAGCGCAGCTCCGACGCAACCAGGCCCTTAAGACGCAACGCATCGCGATCTTTAAGCTGCTTAGGGGATTAGTGTTTTCAGACATTTGACACGTTAACGTGGCCCATTCCAGTTGCCAGACACGGGGGTAGAGGTACCAACACACACACACATTCACTCATACCTGGTCTATATAAATAAACATTTGAGCCAAGTTGCCCCACTAAATACTAAATACTTGCCGCTGCAGAGGAAGTGCGTTCCAAGAGCGATCGGAGTTGAGCGATTTCTAAAGCTGAAGAAGGAAATACTCTTCCAGGGGTTAGGGTGTAATGGCAAGGCTCTATAAATTATAGTACTTATTTTATTATAAAATACTTATTACTTAAAAATACTTAAAGACCATCTTATACCAACTTGGGTAATGAAAGAAGCCATTGTACATTTACAAAATAATCAATAAATACTCCACCATTTAGTCCTTATACTTTTGTAAGAGTATTGCAGATCCTTAAGATTCTTAACCTTTAAAAGGAATCAAAATACCCCAAGCAAACAATAACGCCAAAGCAAAAGACGTACTTTATTAATAAATATTAATATTTAAAAAAATATGTAAGCAGATATGTGAGAGAGATCCTTTGCTAATTTAGTATTTATTTGAAAACTAATTCCTAAATCAAGCCAAAGCCGCTCATGAGCCAGTATCTCTATCCTACCCATCCAAGAAGAAGCTACCCCCCTCCCTACCTTGGGTTTCTATTCCCCCTGTTCTTGTTTAATGTCCAGGTGAGGAGCGGGAAACGTTTAAGACACCTTTTTGGTTACGCGTCAATGCCCCGCCGCTGCAGTGGCCAGGTGCTGCTGCTTATGCTGCTGCTGCGAGAGCTAAAAACTGCATTTCCTTATCTTAATCTTGGAAAATTTAATTTAAACTCAATACGCAATTTACGCAAAAAGCATTTTAGATAAAGGGCAGGGCGAACCAAAGCGAAAAAGGCAACAAGATCGGCTTAAAAGTTCCACTTTTTGTTGCTGATGCTGCTGCTGCTCCTGCTGCTGCGCATGCGCATCGCACGGAAAAGTTGACAAATGCCAAAATGCAAGCGGATTGTGTGTGACACTTCTGAAGAGAGTCGGGCAAAAAAAAATACGAAAAAGGGCCGCAGAGGGTTAGGGGGTTGTGGCGGAGGGGTTCAAGGGCGCGGGCTCCGAGGGGCGAGGCCTGGTTGGAGGTACGTCGTCCCATCGCATTGCAGGATGCGTTCAATCGTTCAAATTGTTTTTGCGCTAAAACTCACGTGACGAGTGCATCGACGACAGAGCTGGGAAAGGTCTCAGGCACTGCGACAAAAAATTGCACATAATAGAGCTTAAATTTGGAGTATTTTTTACCTAAACTAGTATCTGGAGAAGATAAATATCTGGGATATAGTGATAATGAAATACAATTCATATTTTTGAGGCGTTGCACAAGATTTCAGTTTTTAGGAAGTCTACATATATCTCTGACAGTTCATATCCGATTTTCCAGGGCTGTACCTTAAGAAACTTTTAAAGAAATTTAAAATTGATTCAAATTTAAATCTTATATAGTACCATTTTTCAGATTTTTTTTAAATTTTGGTTGAGGGTTCCCTTCAAAACCCCAAGAAATGCCTCTCTTGCCTCTCGCATATCAAATTCTTGTGCATTTTATCGATTAACCCCAAGTTTAAGCTGAGTTTAGTTTGGGAAGGGCAAGAGGCACCTATGCCTATATATCTGTGTTAATTCCTAATCGATTCTTGATAGGAATATCTTACTCGTAGACCAACATAATGATAATCCAATCTTGCAACTTTAGAAGGAAAATTTTTAATCAAAAAGGCACATCTTTTTTTCTCTGTGCATTTGGCTGCCGCTTTTCGCTGCTCTTCATTTTATCAGATTTCTTAAGTGCAAAGCGAACTTGTTGGCTTTTTGTCGTCTTTAATGTTGAGTCCGAGGCTTAAATGTGACACTCGCGACTTGATGGGATTGCCGAAGAATGGCGAGACGGAAAGCAGCGACTTTCGTGGGAATGGACAGTCGACAGTTTACAGTCTACAGTCAAATGGCAAATGGCAGATTAATTTGCACACTTGATTATTTTGAAAACTATAAACTAGAGCGCATGGGGATGGCCGCCGATGGCGAGGAGGCCGATGGGGCGGAGAGACAAATGAATAGAGCCATAAAAAGTTATGCTCGAAAACAGAAAATTGAAAAACCATGTTAAAGCCAGCCGGAGATCAAAGCCAGAGCAACAACAAAAAAGCATTTATTTTGATTGCTGATTGAGACAAATGAAACGTTCTATAAACAGACCAATAACGAGCCCAACAACTCTGGCCACACGCCGCCGACAACTAAAAAACAGATACAAATAAAAACTGAGAAATGAAGTGAAAAAAAACTGAGAAAAAAAATTGAAAAAAGCAGAGCAAACTAAAACGACAACGAAGCCTTGTCAAAATGCATAAAAATTCAAATCAGAACCGAAGAGGTGAAACATCAAAGCGGAAAAAGCTCCCAAGGGAGTGGGCTTCAAAATCGTATGATATGGTGCTCGTATGGGGGATCGTATCGTATCCGATCGGATCGGATCGGATCGCACTCCGAAAACTGGGAGATTTAATGCTTATTTGCGCAGAGTCAAAACAGATTTCGTTGCGGCCATAATCATGACATAAAAAAGCAGAACAAAACAGATTTTCAATTTGATTTCAGTGCCCAGCGCACAGCAATTTAATTAAACCATTTTTTTTCTTTCTTTATTATCTGGCCTTAACTGGCCCCCACACAGACTTATTCTATAAATACTCGTCAGCTTTTATTTTAAAACTTTCTTGTTTATTTTCAGGAGTCATTAATGGACACATCGTTGTCTTAACTGCCAGGTGAGTTTAAAAGCAATATTTTTGTTTCTTAAACCCAGATAAGTTGTACAAACAATGAGCACTGACCTTGATTCGCAATCCCATGTACGTATGTATGTATGGGATACAAATCAATACCCCCGCTCGGGCATCTCTCGTCGCCCAACAATTAGCAATTCGATGCAGTGATCTTCGGCCCAACCCCCTTATGGTATTAGCTGCGCGGAAAACACAAATTTCCAATATAATTTGCAATTTATGTATTGTATTGCAAATGCATTTCATTTCCCTTGATTATCTGTCAGCGGATGGTAGGGGGTGGGGGGGTTGGAACGCTTTTTGGCCACACACGCGACTTCGGCCTATAAGTTTTTGCACTCAGAGAAAGGATTTCCCATTCAATTCTTAAAGATTTGTTGCCTAAGCTTTCTGGCTATGACCTTTTAGCTAGAAATAAATGGGAATATTAATGTCCGAATCCGTTTGCGCTTTTTATTGTGCCTCTAAGTATATTTATTTATATTTATGTATATTTATTATATATTTATTTTTAAATATATTTCAATTTAGTTGTTAGCTGCTTTTAGTTTCCATTGCAATTAAATAAAAATAAGCTGAAAAGTATCAACACTGGTAAATATTCTTCTAATAGATTATATAGCTTATTCGCTAGAACTAGTACTATTTGTAAGGCCTCTGCCGACCTTGTACTTTTAAGCTTTATTATCCTGCCTCTAAGTACTTTCTATAAAATATTGGAATACATTTTCTTTTGACTTGTTAGTCTTCGTTGAAATTATAATTAAGCTGAAAAGTATTAAAACTGGTAGTTTTCTACGCTTGTTAGCTACTAGTTGAGTGCTTTAAGGCTTATAATAACCTAATCCTAATTTCTAGCTTTCTCTCACTGCATCCTAGTATATTCTACATAATATTTGTATACATATTTTTTTCAGTTTCTAGTCCCCATTGCAATTAAAAGTCAGCCGAAGTCAGTATCGACACCGGTGGGGACTGCTGTGGGGATTGGGTGAGAATGAGCCGGGCCGAGCCGGGCGGGATGGAAGCGAAACAAAAGGAAATGTTTAAACAAATTATTTCGAATTAAACCGCAGGTATTTATTAATGTTTTGTGCTTGGCCGAGCGTGTCTCTGTCTGTGGCAGTCGCAGTCTCAGTCTCAGACCCAGACTCGGTCTCTAAGTGCATTTTCCGAGCTATTGCCAGCGTTTGCAATTTTACAATTAACAGCCTTGCCGGCATTAGGAACAGGGAGGGTGTATGGGGGTGAGGGATGAAGGCGGCGGGTGGGAAGGTGGGTAGGTGGGGGCCAGGGGCCGGGAAGGTATGTACAAAGCGGCGTATGCGTAATTTGTAATCGTTGCCAGCTGCTCTCGTGCCTCAGTGACTGCAAAAACGTTTCAATTTCAATCCGTCTCATTTCATTCGCGGAAGTTTTCTTTGCTTTTTGGCAGCGTATTAGCTAGTGGTTGTGTGGTGCAGTGGTAGTGGTAGTTTTAGTTTTTTGTGGGGATTTTAATAACTGCATCTTAATTGGCTCACAATTCCGTGAGGCATGCAACCCAAACTGGGTCCGGCAATTAAAGCTCGAGCCTCGAGAGCCTTATGCAATCGATTTCGCACAGTGGGGCCCGGGCCTGAGTACAGTCGCACCTCGTGCTTGACAAACGGACTCCAAGCGGCACACTTACCCAGTTAGCCACTCGAGTGCTAAATCAACTCGTTAGCCAACTGATTTGGATTTGAATTCGATACCGCATGACACAAAGTTGATCCAGTGGGGTGGAGGGGGACGTGGATTAAATATTAATCGCCCGTTAAACGGCGGCGCGATAATGCGAGTTGTGAAGGTGCTGGCATATCCTACCGATTTGTGAACGCAAACTGGGCTTGTCATAATCCCAGAAACCTGTCATGGCTCTATTTGATATTTTTGGCGCTTGGGCAACCATCCTATGACTTTAATGCAACAAACTCCCATTTCATCATCTCTTGCTGGCGAATTCAATGGTTTGTTTTTTGTCATCATTATAAAAATCAAAAATCGTAATTTAAACTGTCAAAAAAGCAATGACCTCCGGAAAAGAGAGAAGAGTGGTCCGATCCCAAACTAACCCAGATTTCAATTTCGCGCAGACCCAAACAAAAAAGATGCCATTCGTACCATGCCATGCCATATTGTATGTATATTTGGACAATAATCGAGGCAATTATTTAACACATTTTGTAACCAATTGTCTGGCGATATGCGGGGACTCGCCGAGGTATGATGGGATGATGACAGCCAGACAAAGTTGGTTGATGGGGAATGAGCCAAAAAAAAAAAAAGAGACTTAAGCGCAGCTAAACAACCAACAAAAATATGAAAGAAAAGGTCTATGTAACTGTCATAATTAAAGTAATTTGGTAGAAAATTTTTAGCCAATTAACCAAAAAACCAAGCAGAAAATGCGACAAGAGCGTGGCCGAGGTCTGACAGCGACAGAGACGGCGACACTGCCTGTGAAAGAGAGGGAGGGGGACAGCTTAGGTTAATACTATAAAATGCCATCGTGTTGAGACGACGACGATGACGTTGGCAAAAGTTTAAAAATAAACTCTTTACAAGCGATACAAATAAAAGCTAGTTTCAAACTGGAGTATTTTTACGCATTTTAGGCTGCCGCTCGTTACAGTCACCACTCGCTAACAGCGACCACCACTCTATCCCGATTCCACAAGAAAAAAAAACAAAAAGCTTTAAATCAAAACCGCAAGTTTGGACGCTTAATCGAATCAGTAAAGCGTTAATAATGCCCCCGCCTGCCTCAGAATTTGTGGCAGTTTGATGTGCCGAAGGTGCCAGTCAAGTGTCACTAGGAATTCTGTCAGATATGGAAGCCAATATGGAATCATCTTTGGAATTGGACAAAAAGACATGGAATCTGAATCGGAATCCGATTCAGAATCCTGGTATGCCAATTAAGAGGTCTTCCCTCAAGGGGTTTGTTTTCATATATTCTTTTAAATTCTTGAAAGAATTCTTAAGAAAATAAGGCTTGAAAATTAAATATGAAAATTAATATGAAATATATTTAGCCATACCCTTTTTATATGAAAAGATATTATACTATTTAAAATAGGTTTTTAAATATAGCGATTTTTAAGAGTATAATTCATGTACATATCTTTAATATTTAGGTTATATAAGCTTTGCAAGTACTTAAGAGTTAGGATCAGAATTATTTAAAAAAAAACCCTCCATCCCACAACCAAACTTCCATGCGTGGGTTTCAATTTGTATCTGAATTTTGAAAATTTGTAACACATTGCCTCCGCACCCCTCCTGGGCCTCCTCCTAGCCCCCACAAACAAATAAATAAATTTCAGTTTTCCATTCAATTTAAATCGAATTCATTCATGCTCGCCGGCTCTGTCCGTTCCCGCGTCCGTGTCCGTTTGTGCTGCCTCATTGTTGTTTTTTGACACAGCTGTGACCTCAGGCTAGAAGCCAAAAAAGCCAGAGGGGGCTGGGGAGGGGTAGGAAATAGAAAAAAAGCCCCGAAAACCACGTAGTAACAATCAGAGACAAAACTGCGATTTCGATGCCGTTCCTGGCGATTTCTGGCCCAGAGAGAGAAAGAGAGCGAGCGAGCGAGATAGTGGCAAGAGAGGTGCCATAAAAATCTGGCCAACTCACCACTGCGCAGCTGCCGGCTGTCCTCTCGCCGTCGTGGTGGCTCCGACAGTCGGGGTGGTGAGTTCGCGAGAGGGGCCTCCTCTTAAACTCCGCCTTTTATTTTCTAATTGATTTAAAGTGTGTTAACTTCCGCTGTCGATAATTTTCGGTCCAGCTTTCTGTGCAGCTCTCGTTCGCGCTCTCCCGCTCTCGCACAGCGCACAGAGGCTATCTCTTTCGCGTCTCTCGCACCAATAAACAGCCAGAGTGCCAAAAAACAAAAGCAAACATGGAACAAAATAAATGAAATGGAGAGGGGGGCAGGCGAGGTTGATATTTTTACAGCAAATTGTTAATTAATCTTGTAGGCCCCCTTGGATCCCTCCTGCCCCCCGCGGTGCCCCTTAAAAGTAGGCTATCCTGCTCGCACAGCATCCTCCGGCGACAGCGCTGCCGACGCTGCGCTAACGCTCTGCCGGCCGAGCAGGATGCTAAGTAAAAAGCATTTTAAAAGTTATTTTATGGCATTTAATGCAGTTTTGGATATAGAAAAACTGTGCGTTTAGATACTTTGCCTCAAAGTTTCGCTCGCACTCCCTCCAAAGGCGGAGAGAGAGAGATAGCGCTGCAGAGTGGGTGGGAGATGGGCAGCCCTCTCTCTCGCTCCCGCCATCCTGCCCATTCTGCCTGTCCTGCCCCTTTGCGAAAATGGCGAACGTAACGGAAACGCTTTTATACAATTAGATGGCAAGTACGTGGCATGTGGCAACTACGGAAAATGAGCAAAAAAGGAGCAAGGGCTTTGCGGTGGGGGGCTGAGGTTGGTTGGCCACTTAAGCCAGACACACACATGACACGAAAGTGCCGGCCCTGGATTAAAGACTGGGCCGAGATTGGGGCCAGTCTTCGGGGGGCTATATCTCGGTGGATAGACATGAGGAACCTATGAAACTGCACACAATGGTCTATTATTTAGTGGACTATGACTAGGTGAAGTTTCAGGATGTTCTGGTGGTGTAAGTGTTGAAATCCCCTTTTAATCGAAGGCCCACACCCCCCCTCAAAGAAAGTAATACATTCGGAAGATCTTTCGGAACATATTAGTGACCTTTATGGCAGTTCGCCATATTTTGAGGGTTGGCCATTAATGTGAAACATTGTAAAGCTGGCGATGCGGCGATACGACAATGTTACATCCAACTTTGTTGTTTGTTGCCCGCCAAATGTTTCATGTTAACATGGCCATTGAAACAATAAAACGGCTACAAAAATGGTCGAAAATAAAAATCGATAGTGGCGAATAGTAGTAGTAGTAGTGGTTTTATATAAACACCAACAATGCCAACATCGAGCGGCGCACAAAATTGCTTACAAAATCAACAAACAAGGCGCCCGATGGCCATGCAAAATGACCCATTACCATTAATTAGTTGCATTTAAACAACAACTGGGCGAAAGGCAGAAACAACAGCTAACACAGCTAATGAAATGGCCGGCCAGCGTCGATAAAAAGCGATAAACAAACACGGCCACCAACAACCGACAGCCAACAACAATGGCAACAAAGTTGTTGCATTTGCCAGTGACAATTTAAGTCCAATTAATTTTTGCGGCCATGCAACACCCAGAGCACTGTTTTCATAGGATACCCTAACCGCCGCAGGGGCTTCTTCGCTAAGTTCTTTCTGGCAAGAATCAAGACCTGGTCAGGGTATTTGGTGGCCGACATTTTAGTCTCCAGTTAGTCCGCTTCGGGAGGACGAGTGGGGTTGGGGATCTGGGGGCGCAAATAAATATTATGACGGTACTATTAAATATGATTTGCTGTCACGCCATCTCGCACACGTAATGCTGATTATTTTTTAATTAATTTTTCTACTTTAATGCTTTAATAATTTCATTTTCGCTTTGTTTTCCGCTTTGTTTCGCTTTGGAGATCACAGGCTGGCCATCGAAGGAGTACCACTGATTCAAATCAATAGAAACGAGTCCCAAATCCTTTAATTAAAGGAGTCAGTGATACAGGATTTTAACGGCTGACTGGTGAAAACGCAAAAACAGTAACACCTGAAAGGAATAATAACAGAAACAGAACCGGACGAGGATCAGGATAGGCGGGGTGGGCAGCAGTTGGCTCCGTTCCGCCAACAAGTCCTGCAAGAAGTCCTGCAGGACCTGCTGAGTGCGCTAAGCGGCTTTTAGGAACATGTCGCTGTGTTTATCTAGCCGCAAGGACAATGACGCCACAGAAAATGCGCCAGAACACAGCGGGAAACTGGAGAAGAGACCTCTCTTACTTACATATTCCTATTTGAAAATTTTCCCCGGTGTAGACAACATGTGCAGCCGCCTAGATCCTTGGCCTGTCATGTCCTGGCCAGTTTTGTTTTCATTTGCGGCCAACATAAGTGACCAATTTTATGTGTCATTAAAATTGGACGCGCTACCTTCGCTGCCCCGGCTCGTTTGCCTCTCGTTTGCTGCACTTTGTTTAATGAACACGCCAGCTAAGGTAACAACAATGCCAGGACCTGCTCCTGTTCCTGTTTCTCTCACCTCTTACCCGCCCCGGCTCAGTCACCCACCTTTCGATGGCCTTTTTCTATGCTCGCTGGCTTGCATAATTAAATTACACCTGTCCCAGTTGCTACTTGTCCTTCGTCCTGTTTTGTTATGAAGGTCCTGTTCTCTTTCGGCTGGCTATGTCCACTGTGCACACTGGTTGAAGTGAGGGCCATTGCTATTCATGAATGGAGACTAGAGCACCCCGAAAATTGGAATATTTTTTCCCTGTTTAGTCCCGGCACCGCTTAAAAGTTCATTAACACACCTCGGTTGCCGGAAACGTCTGGGCGGGAGTTAAAAGTCTATTCGGATCCGTTCCGATCCGATCCGATTCGAGTAAACTAGTCCGATCCAGGGGCCCACCAGAGGAGTTGCGTTCGCCGGTGTTGCGTTGATAATTAGCCTGGAAAACGGGAACAACGGAAAGAATTTACAGTAGCAATGGATTCATGGCCCGAGGCGCCCCATGGATATTTGATTCATGGAAGTGGAGATTGTAGGGTTAATCAGAAGTTCAAATACACTATCTGAGTATCATATTTCTTAGGAAATAGCCAAGAAATCTATCAAGAACGGAACTATCAGGGATATCAGATTACAAATTCTTAAAAAAAATATATATAACAAAATAATAGAAAGCAATTGCGGTGTCCCGAGGGTTAATAAGATACAGATCTAGAGATCTAAAGGAACTTCTTGAAGACTCCTCTGATGGCTTTCCACAAAAGTTAAGGTATCGGTTGGTGTGGCGGAGGGGAAATGTGTTACGCTTCGATTTGATTTCATTTCGTTTCGTATATATTGCAGTCTTGGCTTTCAATTTAAAACCAATTTCAGAGCGAGATGGAGCCGGAGACCTAAACGCTGATCATTAAAGGATCATTAGTGCTCATAATCTGATTATAATGCGCTCGGTTTGGCTCTGTTTTAGCTTTTTTCAACATTTTATTAGGAAACCCTTACCTGGGGAGACTTTTACGGCCGAGTCTTTGGCCAATTAATGAAGCACATCCCGTTGCCGAGCTGGGATCTCATCCGAGATTGCGTGCCAGCGACAAATCTTCTCCATCTCCATCTCGAATGGCCGGGTCATGTGAATGTGAATTTTAAACTGAAACCGAACCCCGAATCTAAATCTGAATCTGAATCCCAAAACTGGGGGCTAATGGTGCCGGAAATAGAATTATGAATACGTTGGCGTGCGTAATTTATGCCATTGGAAATGCCTTTGGCTAATTGCCAGAGCACTACAGAGAAAGAAATAATGGCCATGCTCTTTGGCTATAATAGGTAACTGTCGGAGATTGTCCAGTGGAAACTGCAGAAGAGTCTGGTTTTTTGTAGAGTGTCTTGGAGGCTTTTAGATTTATCTATGGCCTAGCACTAAATAAAGCAAAAAGTCCTCCGGAGGAAGGATCACTTCGAGGTCTCCCTGCCTGTTTTATTTCTTTTTTTTTGCAGTCTCAGCGTGTGCGTATAATTTACACTTGAGCTAAAATATTGATACTTGAAAAGCAATTTAGATAAGGCTCTTGCAGCGGACATCGCTGCCACACTGGACTGGAAATTCTGCTTCACACCTTCGAACAAAACAAAAACAGAAAACAAAATACAAGAAAGGTGTGAAAGGCCTGCAGGACGGCGGACATTAAGTGCACTGGCAGCTGTCACTGAAGTGCACTGGAAAATAAAAATAAAAACAAGGAAAAGCAGGCAAAATTATAACCACAAGTGACCTTCAATCGAGGAGTAAGGAGCTAGGTCCTCCTCCCCGCAGGCCTCGTTAGTGCTACCAGCTGTCAACAAACTCCGAATTTCGGCCAAGTCACACCTCCGGCTCCTTCTAATGAGTGGCGATAACATCAAAAGGCCAGACATGATTTGTCCGGCGACTATATAGACCACATACAGCCGCACATATAGGGCGCACATGACGTCAAGTGTAATTAACGTTCATTTATTTTTAAATTAACATTTGATCGGGATCAGGATCATCACAATCAGGGTGTGGCTAGGATCATTACCAAGCAGTTTTCTTCCTGTTTGTTAGGTAACCAGAAACTAGCTCCATTTAACGCCATTTTAGGGCTGAGACAGCTCCTACTTGATCAAAATGGAATTCGCTCTGTTTATTCCCCGAATTAGTCGCCGCACTTTGCAGGACTAATGCCAAAGTTGTTGCAAATTAGTCCGACAAAACTCCGGGCCCGAAAAAAGAGGAGGAATAAAAGCCAAAATGGATGCAAATGAAAAACAAACTTGACCGGGCTTAAAAACAAAGTTGCCGTAAGGAAATTTCCAGCTAATTTTCCACAGCGGCACCAAAAAAAAAAAAAAGGAGGCCATCAACACCCAGCAAGCACCAAGTGGAGAGGCGACGTGAAAAAAAAAATGCAAAATGTTTTTAATGTGAACACTTTTAACACTAATGGTGCCGGAATATTTAATTTGAGTGCCAAGAGGGGAGCGAAGAGGTTGGGAAAGCTGGAGAGCTGTAGAGCTGGAGATGAAGTTGAAGGCCCAAAGCGAAAAAGCACATTAAGGACCAACAACACCACCCACTGCGAACCAGCCAGCACACCGCAAAGCATGTCAAATGTGAGCCACCCACCGCCCACTCTCCCACCACCCACTTTCCCACCGCTTTTGAGCCGGAGATGTTGGCGTAAATTTGTTAATTTGGCACCGATGACAACCAACCGAAAACAGTCCCAAACATCCACCACCGCCAGCACCACGTACCAGTCGCAGGACGAGGGTGTGGGGCAAGGTGGTGGGGCGCCACTGACTGACAGCCAGCAACAGGCAACCCACTTGGGTGGGTGAATGTGGAAGCCAGGACCTGTAAAGCATGGGGTGTATTTGCTTAGGGTATTTTAGGGTTCTATAATACAATAAAGATAATTCATCTCTTATGAGGTCTAGGTCTTAAGTTTTCCACATATTTTAATGAGTAATTTTCAAGACATTTCCATTAATATAATCTTAAATATTTGCTAAATAATATACGTACAATAAGTTTTCCTCCAACAACTAAAGAGCACTTTCAAGTTCGAAACCCTTTTTCGGAAAACTCTAGTTTTTTGAGGTACTTCTTTTTTGTTTGCCTGTTTGGTTTGGTGTTGCAAGTTAAAATTGTTTTAATGCCGAGCAAAGCAGAAAGAGGAATACCGAGGGTGGCAGGGAGGGGAGTAGAGAGTGAAAGCGACGAAAATTTATGCAAATTGCGCTCTTTTTGCATATTTAAAAAGCGAATACACGAGCACTTTGCCAAAGTAATTTGTTACATAATGGCAGCCAGGAGGCAGGAGACAGCAGCCAGGAGACAGGAGGCGGCAGGAAAAGCCAGAAAAGCCAAGAGCAGCCCCGAACCACACAGAGAACCCAGAACCCAGCATCACTTTCCACTTTTGGGCGCCATTTTTGTTAAAAAGTTTAATTTGGCATAAGTGCGCGCCATTTTGCAGCATTTTCTTCGCTTCGAAACTGTTTGTATTTTTTTTCATATTTCTCATTTGTGGGGGAGTGGGAGGTATGGGAGTTGTGGGGGAGAGAGAAATGGGAGCTACAAAATGGTGGGAAGGCAGTGTCGGGGGTATGAATGGCTCAACGAAAATTATGCAAATTCCGTTTGGCTCTTAAAATATGTTAATGTTAGTCTCCTCTTTGCATTTTTTATATTTTTTTGTGCTTTTAACAAATGAGTGGGTGGCTAGAAGGCCGCCCGACATGTTCAAGATCCATTATCATAGGCCCATGTATCGGTGATACGGAAAATTCCTTCAAAGTGAGCTTCAGAATTGAAAAACTACATTTTTTCTAACTGTAGGGACCCTGCTATTGTAGTGTTATTAATGAAAAAATATTCACTTGTTTAAGAACTTTTAACATAGGCCCATGTATCAATTGTATCAATTGTACGATTTGGAAATACTTCGTAAGAGCGGGTTGCATTGCTAGAGAATCAAAGTTCTTTTGTTAGTATGAAGTTAAATAGTTTTCGAACTCAAATTCAGAAATATTGTAGTACTTTTTTTATTACTCTAATATTGAGGTTCTGCATTATCCATTACCATAGGCCGCCCATGCATTAAGTTATTAAAGAGACAAAGTAACGTTTTCAGAAGTTAAATATATAAATATATATTTATTGTAATGCTTTCATTGCATTGATGAAAAATATTTTTGGTTAAAGATCCATTGCTATATATTATTAGTCCTATAAACGAGAAGTTATGCTAGAGAACCAAAAAGACTTTGTACTTTGAATTTAAAATAATATTATTTCGACCGAAATAGCCTTAGTTTATTGTTGGATGGTGCTTGAGATACTGTAGTGATTTCACCGCCACAGGGACTTCGTAGTTAGAAGCTAAAAACGACCTTAAAGGCACAGTTTCTGTAGAGCTTCTCTTAAGCCAATGACAAATAATTGCAATTAGAGACTTTCGACCTCTCCTGCCTTTGAAGTGTCACACGAACATAAATCATTTCCATTGGCTGAATGCAGATTACATAAGTCGTGTCATTGTTGGCGGCCAAATTAAAAAAAAAATGTGAATAAAAAGCGATTACAGGCGACTTTCAAAACGCGTACAAAAGAGCCAGTACGACAGTACTACGGGGATACATGGGCGGGAGTATATGAGCCATAAATCGCCGGACACGCCCCGCGGTGTCGGAAAGGTAGGGAGCGAGGTGGGGGCGGTGGCAGAAAGAGTGGCACTCAGTGTCAGAGCAAACAAAACCGGCGACAACAAATACTTGTCAGCCTCTAACGATAATTGAGTCATAAACTTTATCTAATTACTATTTATGCCATTCATTCGCGGCCCAGGCACCTCACCGAAGGAAGGGAGTTCCACCTCCAGCTCGTCGCCGGAGGCCGTAAATTTTATTCTAGCGGTTTTAAATCAAATTTTTGAACGAAAACAATGCCATTAAAAAAGACGGACTCCCTCATTAGTACTGGTACTAGGTATAGAGTGTCCATTACCACGTGTATTGGATGCGAGAGGGGAATCCTTTCTCAAGCGGAAAAGCCAGACTCTCTCTAATTAACTTAAAAATTTCAATTAAAATGTCTTTTGTTCGTGTGATTTTCGTTCGGTTCGGACATTGCGGGGCATTATGAGCTCGGTGGCGAACCGGAAACTTTTGTCACCCGAAAAGTGGAAAGAGCCCTCTAATGAATGCACACACGTCCGCCGCCGCAACTGCCCTCCCTCCCCGATGCCCGAGTAGCATTTCCACATTTTCACATTTTTCCCCACCGGCCGCGTTTATTTGTTAATTTTCGGTTTTTGTTTTTATGAAAATTTCTTCATTAGCGCATAAATTAAGTTTAATTACATTTTAGTTGGCTTTATTAAAAATCAGAGGACTGCGGAAAATGGCGTCGCGTCGCCAGGAAGTGGCTTCCCCCTCTGGGGAGGGTCTGTATCTCTGCATCAGCAGATACTTTTGTACTTGTATCCGTTGCTAATTGCCGGACAAAAGATGCTTTTCATTCGCGAAACAGTGCCTTTAGTTGTTAGTTAGTGCCTGTATCGATCTCTTACGTAAACCAGCGGGCAAACACTCACCTGTAGGCCGAAGTACTATTCATTAATCACTTACCATTAGGCCTCGCTGATCGCTGAGGCCAATTGATTGTCAAATGGCCGGCCAGCGAGGGAAACAATTATATTTATTTACTTTTATCGTTGCTTATTTATCTTAATTACTTTTGGTCTATTGGAGTGACCCGCGTCCTGCGTGCTTCCACACATCTACATTTCAATTTGATTCCAACGAGCAGCTGAAATTAAGACAGAAACACAAACCACTCCACTCAAAAAACCAAAAAAAAAAAGAGTCAACTGCGACAGAAACAATTCAATCAATTTTAGCCATGTTATCGCCTATCGATATCCTTCTTAATGATACCGAGTGGCGACCAAACCTTTTTTCCATATCTCTACCTTTTCGGAACAATTAGAGTGTGGAGGCCGGAGCGAAGGCCAAGGTCTCGCAAGGCTCGTATCATCGCCCCCATCTCGGTTTACTTACGGAGGAGTGTGTTTCGAGAGCAGGGCTTGTCCACATATCGACGCCGGAGTGGGTCTGATGGAAAATGGTGTCGTTTTGATTCACCGCAGAACAAAATAATTCATCAATCATGCACACTTGACCGGCCAATGGACAGGCGGACAGACGGACAAGCGACATGTCCGGCTGTTTTTCAAATGGAACTTTACAGCTACAGTGGTACTTGGAGGAGAACCAGGTGAACTCTTACCACACAACACTTTGTAGAACCATTAGGTTCTGACCACTGTCCTGGCCATCCCACTGTGCCTAAGCATTCTCATACCTGGCTAACTCACTCCACATCCCCTTCTTTGAACACCGTTTGGTTGCCTGGGTCGCCGCATCCTTTCGGCCCGATATCGATAGCCGACCGTGTGACAAATTATCATCAATCACTTTGCGCGGGCCGCCCCAAGGACAGGCCACGCCCACCTATGAAGTAATACCCCAAAAAGTAGTGTCTAAAAATTACTTAACAGAACACTCTCCAGAGAAACCCTGCAGCTCTTGCAGAGCCTTCTCGCAGACGTTCGCACGCTTAACGACTGAATAATTTTTAGCGATTTAGTGAGGGGGGTGTCTAGGTAAAAGGGGGGCCGCCATTCACTTGCCAAGAAAATTGACAAACGTTCAAAATGTAATCAATGCGAGATGCGTAAACCGAAACCGACACCGAACCGAAACCTATGACTTGGACTGGCTGGCTCCGATATTGAATGAATCGGAGTTGAGTACTCTGAGTATCTGAGTATCGGGTATGTGGAGCAGGCCACTTTTGACCAAGTTAAGTGCTCATTAATGCGTAACACGGAGATTGGCTTCAAAAGCCATGCACCGAATGCCTTTTAATTGTTATTAAATTACCTCTTGCTGGCCGGGAGAGTTCTCATGCCGGCGCTGGGTGAACTGTACTGGACTGGAGTGAATGTGAGGACCACACGGGAGTCAGTCATTCGCATACAGCCCACTATGCACTGAGAAAAAGTGGGATTTCTAAGTCTAGTCTTAGTCTAAAGAGATCTCTGGCCTTCAAATGTGTCTATGATCTTTTTTTACATTGAAACTCCAACATACTCCCTTCTAGTTTCTTCAAGTGCGCTCTGTATATAAACATTATTTAGCAATCTATTGTTGTTTTGGGCTTTCGCCAATGAAGACGATGATTTTGCATATTGGTCGAGTTTGTTTCAGAGCCAGACTCGAAGGGTTAGTGGCAAGTTCAATCAACTATAATGCGAAACCCAAGCCCGAGGCTGAAAACGGCAGAAAAAAAAAACCGAGAAGCCCGCGGCATTTTCATCAGGGAGCCGTAGTGCTGTAATGGGAGGGGGGTGGATGAAAACTGAAATCGAAATCCCAAAATTATTGACACTTGAGGAGAGAACGTCGACGCCTGAACGCCTGTCTGGCAGTCTTCAGGTCGTTTTTCGTGCCCAAGCTACCGAAAATTGTTCATTAATGAAACTTAATTGATTCCATTCATTAATCATTAGCCCAGGCACTTTAACCAGGGAGGAGGATGTGTCCCCCTGCCATCCCCATCTCTCTGACTTCCGGAGAACTTTAAGGGTTAAATAGCATGTCTTTGAAATGACGCAGCTTTTGAAGCACTCCAAGATAATCCAGCCTCCAATACTTTCTCTTGGAGAGGTACGGGCTGATATGCTCGGGTTACTAGCTCGTAAACTAAACGATGACTATATATCATCTTTCCCAACGGCAGAAATTTTAGCAGGTAATTGCCGCGGAAGGGAATACCCTTTCCTGCCCGTGTATAGAGGTGTTATTCCACCTTTCCTCTACTATAGCTACGAAGCGAGTACCCAAACCAATGTCCCCCGACTTCATTCACAAAAAACTCAAACTTGCTTAATTATGCATTTTTGATTTAAAGAGTGCGCAGGCGCGACAAATTTATGAGACCCCAGGGCCCAGGCCCTATGGAGTCTGTGGAGTCTCTATTGTGACAATGAGCCTCTTTGATCTGGCTGCGAATGCGATCGAATGACCCACACACTAGAAACACCCAGAGACCCAAGAGCCAAAACACGCTCGAAAATAGGTGTTAGAATAAGGGCCGGCCGCCGGCATTGTTTGTGGCTGTTAAATTTATGTCGGGCTCTTAGCCAAATTCAAATTCTATCGCTCAATTATGTTGAGATAAAGGGAAATTGCTGCGACATTAACACTTTCTTAATCTGATGTTCTGAATTTATGTGCGGCCGTGGAATTTTGAGGCGGCGTCTCGTCTGCTTAGCTTTGCATTACAGGGGAAAAAAATAAATAAAAATAAGAAAAGTAAAGAAAATAAAGAAGAATCGAACCGCCTACCCCCACCCAGACCTGAATCGAAGACCCGACTTGTCCGATGTCGTTGCATTAATGCCACGCGCACACTAAACGGGCCAAACTCAAAGACCCAAAAGAAAAGTTAACCCTTTCGATTCGAATTGGAAAAGAGGCCCGAGCCAGCTCGATACCTGGCTGGCATTGGGACTGTTTATTTTAAAATTTATTACCAAAATTATCGACTAAACGATGCAAGCAAAAACAATCGATAAAAGTGAATTCTTCGCAGCGAGTCCCGGCCGAGGATCGAGCCGAGGATGGGGGAAAAACCTTTTAATTTGCTTGTAACAAAAATTTGTTATCTCCTAAACTGTGCCATAAAAAACGAGAACGAAAAGGCCGCAGAGCCGAACCCAGATCCATTTTAATATATCACACACAGGGAAAGAGGCTGCGAGGCTGCCAGCACTCGGAAAGCTGGTCCATATAGTTCTGATAAAAAATAAGGGGTTCCGTCCTATTGTCAAGTCCACCAAGTTATTCTCAGTGTATGATGAACGAGAGCGAGACTAAAGTCAAAACTAAGGCTGCGAACTGGCCGCCAGACACTCAGTCTCTGGCAGCGGACCTAGTACGGTTTTCGGGTTTTCGGACCCAGCCAGGCTCTTAAAAGGTGTTGATGTTTAAGTTTAACATTGTTTCTCGTTATCGTTATAGTTTAGTGGCAGCGACAACAAAAGCGGCCCACAAACAAAACAAAACCCAAGCCAGCTAACTCTGAAAAATAACCGAACTTGGCTAATTGATGAAACTCGGGACTCTGGGCCCTGGGCCCTGGTTTTTCGGCTTGGGGGCTGGTATTTTTAGCTCACACTTTTACATCCCGACGATAAGCATCAGCAATGCTTCAGATAACAGCAGCCCGAACCCATACCCATACTACACACATTCGAGGGCGATGTGTGTGAGTTTGTACGAGTATCTGGAGCAATCGACTACAACTTTTACATTATGCACTTTTGAATACATCTTGTGTCGATAAGACCTGTGTTGGCAGAGTCCGGGTAGTGCAGGGTAGCAGTGGGATATATGGGCTAGAGGGTCTTTTACACCTAAAGAGTTGAAAACTCTTCAGATAATTCTTGTCAGTTGAGGTACTTTCAAGTACTCGACTGTCCTGTCGTGGCTCTTCTGCGGTTCTTGTCTCCGCTAAAATATATTCATCACGGCCCGACTGATAGGAAGGCAGAGCTTTAATGAATGGCTAAGGAATGGTCGAAGGAGCGATCCGTTCCGAGCCGAGATGACTGGAACTGAGTCCAAGGTAGGTAGGTAGGTGTGTTAATTGATGTGCCATCTCTCCGGCCTCCTCGCCAAACGGAAGATGGGAGGGGGGGCTTTGGCACACGTCATCGTCAGTGGACAAACGCTGGACGCGTGGGCTTATCGGGGCCCCAAAGTTTCGGGGCGTCATAAAGTTGCACGCCTGGCATGGGCTGGCCTGGTCTGGCCGATCCCCGCCCGGCCCTGCTCTCCATTTTGGCCGCCTTTTTGAGCCATGTTAATGCATCAATCTGGCCAAAAGCAAGACGACCACGAAACGCGAAAGCGAAGAGCGGACAAAGGCAGAGACGACGACCGTCTCCGGGGAAGGCCAGGGACGGTAACTATTTGATTTATGTAGATGGAGAGTCGCAGGAATGCCTCGATGTGTAACACAAAGAGAGCTAGAAGTGCGATGGACTACAAATCTTGAAAGAATCCATCCATTCCATATAATAATTGCCGTTTTTTTTAGATTTGCTAATCAGAAATGCATAGCCATTTGAACTTATAAATAAAAGCATCCAAAGTTACCATAACAAAGACCAGATCGTAAGAAAAATTGATTCGAACAATGCGCACACGAATTCATAGCCATAACCATATAAAATAATCGACAGACATGAGCACACAAAATATTTATGCAGCCGAGGGGGAAACCAAACACGAATGCCAAACAAACAAATGCCGAATAATGAGATTCGAAATTCGAAAATAAATAATTTAGCACTTATCTTTAAGCAAAATGTTAACTTAATTAGATAATTACTTTAATGTCATTTTAAACAAAAAAAAATGCGCTGTCGTCGCACTCCGAGCCAGATTCCGCCAGATCCAAGCCCCAAAGAGCCGATATGGAGTCGAATCGGATCGAGGCATTAACCCACACATACTCACTTTTTGCTCAATGGGAGATTCGCATGAGGGGGGATTGAGTTCCAAGGGGTGTCTGGCTAAAACGAAAATCAAACTGAATCGATTCGAATCGTATTGAATTGAAAACAAAACGTGTCGCCATCGTCGACTCGTCGCAGTCGTCGAAATTTAATTAATGCACAATCTTTTATATTGTTGAAAATTGACTTAAATTATTTATTAGCGAATAAAAATAAAAACTTAACGCCATAAAAGTGTTAAAACCACTTAGCAAGCCATTTGCCAAACTGTCCCCGGACCCCCGCCATACATGCCCCGGACCATACCATATATCCGAATCTGAATCTGAATCAAAGTCCGCGTTTATATCGCATTAGTATCCACAATGCCGCCGACTAGAGGGCAAAATCATTTATATGCGTGAGGCCTTTGTGAGAAATCGCTTTATTTGACAAACCAAACAAAAATGATAAACTTTTAAATGGACGAAAAAGGAGGACAGTGCGTGCCGGTGGCATAGCACCAGAACCCCTCAAGAGCCCATCTCTCCAGCGAGACTTACAGTTGGGGTCCGCACTGTGCCATCTATTAGTACGAGACTCGTCTTGGGTCTCTGGTGTTTTAATAAATTAAGCCTCATCGATGATTCGGTTTTGGGCCCATAGCGCACAGCTCGGCCAGATCTGCGATCTCCGGGCCAAGTTAGTGACAAGTCGTCGGGCGATTGCTTCACCTTTAACGCTTTAACGCTTGCGTTTTGATTTTGTCATTTTTCTTGCTGGAATAAATATGCCAGCGATTAGCATAAAAAAGCAGTTAACAATTTGTACAACATTTATCTAGTTTTTCATTTAGTCGGACTGCCTCGAACGGATTTTAAGTGGTCTTTTGTATAATAATGTGTAGGATATGAATGGCAGGCCGTATATGTCTCTGTCTTGGGATTGGGGCTTGGTTTCTTTTTGGCCGGATTATACCCGGGCTTCATGGTTCATTCATGGTTTGCAGGTGACGCTAGGTGGCAGTCATAAACCTGCATTATTATAGACCCGACTTTGTATGTCATATAGATGGGGCGATTATGAGCTGGAGACTATTTAATTAGACAACAAAAACTAGTCCTAAAACTAAGTTTAAAATTTAAATATGTAGAAATAAATGTATAATTTTCAATTCATTATTAATTGTTATCGGGAATCTGCTCCACGAGGTAATTCGAAACGCTTACAAAGCCAGATTGGGCTCAGTGGGAATTCCAATTCCACATCAAAATAGTATTCAAAAGTAATTTGCAACAGCAATGGGCCACTTATTGTCTTACCGAGGAGGAGGAGGAAGGACTCCCAACCCTGGGGTGCTGGCGTACGCCTTATGCCGTGCACCGTATGCCGGCAGGACCACGACGGGGTGCTCCGCTCCGCTCCCCGACTCGTCCTGGCAATTCCACTTG
The DNA here is from genome assembly GCA_018153035.1 of Drosophila pseudoananassae pseudoananassae. Taxonomy (NCBI): domain Eukaryota; kingdom Metazoa; phylum Arthropoda; class Insecta; order Diptera; family Drosophilidae; genus Drosophila; species Drosophila pseudoananassae. The sequence continues at coordinate 172,848 of JAECXR010000023.1, read as the reverse complement.
GTTTACCGCGCACATCAACACCCTCGGCTAATTGATGACAAATTATTATTATGAGCTGCTGCGGCCTCTCGCACCCAAAGCCAATTTTGATGAATGGAAAAGGAAATGGAAATGAAAGCGGCAATCGACAATCGGCATGGAAATGGAAAATGGATAATGGAAATCGACAGGACAGTACAGGAGAGGAGAGCGTGGCAGTTGAGAATGAAAAGCACCGTATGCCAACTGACAACTGTCAAATTAGCAAATGAGGAAACGGGCCAACACAATGCCGAATTAGGGCCAGGCATTACGGGATTTTGCATACAGGAAGCGAAGGACACCAGTCAAGGACGAACAAAGGCCTGCCCCTCAGGGGGTTGATTGTTTAGAGGTAGTTTCAAAAGGGAGCTTGAACTTGGGCTTATATTAGACATGGCTAAGCCCTAATATAGCTGACTTAAGGACTAATAGAGTCCCACTATCTGTTCCCTTGGAAAATCATTGAAATGCTCTCAAGTTAATCTAATTTCAAACACCCCGAAAAGTAGTAATTTTTATAATATTACCATTAAGCCATTAGGAACAACCCTCACTGCTGCCTGCTGTTGCCTTTTTTGTTTCGCTTTTGTTGCTGGCCCAAGAGCCAGGAGCAAGACTAAGGCCAGGAGCAGGACAATTGTAATGCCCGAAATTGTAAATTGGCTCAAGTGAAGTCGGCTCGTAATTGGATACCGATGTGGCAACTGTTTGCTTTCCGCGGCCTTTGTTTCCACGGAATGTGCATTCCGTGGACCCAGCGTGAGTCCTTTCACAGGACCATTGACTGACTGGCTGACAGCCTTGATGTTTGTGCAGCATTTACATAGCCGCAGGCCCAGTTTAGTCACACTTCGAGAGGCAATACAGAATAACAAAGACGCGCATTTGTTTCCCATTCGGAGCGTGCCACGTGCCGCACTCTTGCACTCGACCTGGCCAAACAAAAGCTTGACTTTTGGCGCCTTCCCAGGTCCTGGCCAGGCCGGCCGAGTCCTTCGGACCACACACACTGTCGGCTAACGGGACTTGGCCTCCAAAAAAAAAGCACAATCTCATACCTGTGAGTCCCCCAGCTCGGCCAGGTATCGGCTTTCCGTATCAAGTGGCCTCGCCTGGGATCGCTGTTCCTTCATCAGCACTCGGCTGTGAGAACCTTTTGACATTGGCGTGTGCCCGCCGAATAAGATTTTGATACCCTGTAGTGGGGTATACCCTTCGGAGGGTAAAATGACTAATACTTATGAGAACGAGTAGCTAAAGCTTCGTTTATTGTCGTTTATGACTTGCCTTCTAAGGTACAAAGTAGTATTATTTTTATCCAGGATATCATACCCTAGTAGATCCATGTAGACCAGTAGTCCCCACCCAACTACCATGCCCCATGGACGTCTGATTGCCTTTTGCAGTGTGCACAGTTAGAATTGATTGAAAAACCAAAATCCGAAAACCGCAAATTCAATTGCAGAGCGAATTGCAAATCGAACGCATGCAAATTGGGCCGGCGCGGTGGCTCAGAGTGCGGTGGCTCGGTGGCTCAGCGGTTTGGTGGCAGGTTCAAAACCAGTAGCCGCCAAACCAAGATCAAGACCAAAGCCAAGACCAAGACCAAAGCCAAGTCCAAGTCAAAATCCAGCGGTGGATCAAATTGGCAGCGTTTAACTGGCGGCGACGACCGACAAATCGATTTTTCTGATCCCTGGCGCCACAAAGCCCATTTACGGTAATTTAAAGCCACCGACCAAGAAAACAGGCATCTCTGGCCGGCTATTGATATAACCTTGCCGCTTCCACCAGTCCGCCAGTCCACCATAAATCTTCAGCGATTTCCTGACGAGGTCACAGCCGACCCAGCCACCATTCCAATATCAATTCCGATTCAGATTCCAATTCCGGCATCTAATTCGATAAATACACGCATTTAAGCACACAAATTTATTGATAACGGAAGCATCCCCCTGCCAGGCTCCTGGCCACCCCCAAATGGCCTGGCTATCCACACTGAGAGAAATGTTTTGAGTGTCCTTCGGCCCGGGAAGCTTACCGCCTAGAGTAGCTGACGGCTTTTTCCAGTGGCCCCATTCAGAGCCGCCTCGTCTTTGTGTGGAACAAATTGCCTGTGTAATGAAGCAGCATCTCCAGCCCGCTCCATCCTGCGGCCCGGGTCCTGGCAGTGCGTCGGCATCCTGTGACATATTAGCCTCACAAAGAAGTCTTCGGGAAATGCATAAAAAACGATGTGAAAGAAACGCACGACCCTTGCCAGAAACTTGTCAATTAGCTTTTAAAAGATGGGAGAAAGAGGAAAGTGGTGGGTTGTGGGTGGCTAGATGGGTGGTTGGGTAGCGGTGTAGAGGGGGTAGTGCGACGGCAAACGCATTGCACTTGCTTCCGGTGTGAAAGCACTTTGTCAGCTCGGATGCACAAAAGTCGCCAAATCCAGCGGCAAACTTGCCAATGGCAAGAAGCGACAATGGAAGCAGGACGCAGACTTGGAAGCCGGTGATAAAATCGAACGACCATGGCCAGGAATGCGAGCTATTTACATGTCCGTTCCGCATTTAAAAGACCTAACCCTAAAGCTACACAAGTCCGTAAATGTTTGCGTTTGTGCAAATTGTTATTGATAAATTAAGTGTAACAGAAAGTCCATAAAAAAATAATATATTGCTGCCTGAAACGGGCAACCCTGTAGAGCTGGGTGGACTTCCATTCCAAATATCCTGGAAATGCCCTTATAGCCCACTCTGATAGCTATATCTTGGCCAATTCTTATACGATTCTAATGCGCAATGCCTTTAACAAGTTATGGGATGATTAACCGTTATTCTGCATTAAAGTCTAGAAAAATTTGGAAAAGATATAGCCATCACAAGGGGCCACATACGATTTTCGGGGTTTTCGAAGGGAAGCCCCCAGAAAATTTGACGAAAAATTTTAAAAATATTTTGTTTCTAGATGTTAATTCAGAATGATAGTAAATTGATATACAAATCGTTTAAGGTATTCCCCTTAGGAATCGGATACGAATTGAAAAAGATATAGCCATCGCAAGGGGCCATATAGCCATGTTCGGGGTTTTCGAAGGGAAGCCCCTAGAAAATCAGACGAAAAATTTTAAAAATATTTTTTTTCTAGATTTTAATGCAGAATGATAGTAAATTGGTACAGAAATCGTTTAAGGTATTCCCCTTAGGAATCGGATACGAATTGGAATATATATAGCCATCACAAGGGGCCATATAGCCATTTTCGGGGTTTTCAAAGGGAAGCCCCTAGAAAATTTGACGAAAAACTTAAAAAATATTTTGTTTCTAGATTTTAATGCAGAATGATAGTAAATTGATATACAAATCGTTTAAGGTATTCCCGTAAGGAATCGAATATGAATTGGAAAAGATATAGCCATCGCAAGGGGCCGTATAGCCATTTTCGGGGTTTTCGAAGGGAAGCCCCCAGAAAATTTGACAAAAAATTTAAAAAATATTTGGTTTCTAGATTTTAATGCAGAATGATAGTAAATTGGTACAGAAATCGTTTAAGGTATTCCCGTAAGGAATCGAATATGAATTGGAAAAGATATAGCCATCACAAGGGGCCATATAGCCATTTTCGGGGTTTTCGAAGGGAAGCCCCCAGAAAATTTGACAAAAAATTTAAAAAATATTTTGTTTCTAGATTTTAATGCAGAATGATAGTAAATTTATATAAAAATCGTTTAAGATATTCCCCTTAGGAATCGGATACGGATTGGGAGAGATATAGCCATCGCAAGGGGCCGTATAGCCATTTTCGGGGTTTTCGAAGGGAAGCCCCCAGAAAATTTGACAAAAAATTTAAAAAAATATTTTGTTTCTAGATTTTAATGCAGAATGATAGTAAATTTATATAAAAATCGTTTAAGATATTCCCCTTAGGAATCGGATACGAATTGGGAAAGATATAGCCATCGCAAGAGGCCATATAGCCATTTTCGGGGTTTTCGGGGAAGCCCCTAGAAAATCAGACGAAAAATTTTAAAAATATTTTGTTTCTAGATTTTAATGCAGAATGGTAGTAAATTGGTACAGAAATCGTTTAAGGTATTCCCCTAAGGAATCGAATATGAATTGGAAAAGATATAGCCATCACAAGGGGCCATATAGCCATTTTCGGGGTTTTCGAAGGGAAGCCCCCAGAAAATTTGACAAAAAATTTAAAAAAATATTTTGTTTCTAGATGTTAATTCAGAATGATAGTAAATTGATATACAAATCGTTTAAGGTATTCCCCTTAGGAATCGGATACGAATTGAAAAAGATATAGCCATCGCAAGGGGCCATATAGCCATTTTCGGGGTTTTCGGGGAAGCCCCTAGAAAATCAGACGAAAAATTTTAAAAATATTTTGTTTCTAGATTTTAATGCAGAATAATAGTAAATTGATATACAAATCGTTTAAGGTAATCCCCTTAGAAATCGGATACGAATTGGAATATATATAGCCATCACAAGGGGCCATATAGCCATTTTCGGGGTTTTCAAAGGGAAGCCCCTAGAAAATTTGACGAAAAACTTAAAAAATATTTTGTTTCTAGATTTTAATGCAGAATGATAGTAAATTGATATACAAATCGTTTAAGGTATTCCCGTAAGGAATCGAATATGAATTGGAAAAGATATAGCCATCGCAAGGGGCCGTATAGCCATTTTCGGGGTTTTCGAAGGGAAGCCCCCAGAAAATTTGACAAAAAATTTAAAAAATATTTGGTTTCTAGATTTTAATGCAGAATGATAGTAAATTGGTACAGAAATCGTTTAAGGTATTCCCCTAAGGAATCGGATACGAATTGGAAAAGATATAGCCATCACAAGGGGCCATATAGCCATTTTCGGGGTTTTCGAAGGGAAGCCCCTAGAAAATCAGACGAAAAACTTAAAAAATATTTTGTTTCTAGATTTTAATGCAGAATGATAGTAAATTGATATACAAATCGTTTAAGGTAATCCCCTTAGGAATCGGATACGAATTGGAAAAGATATAGCCATCACAAGGGGCCATATAGCCATTTTCGGGGTTTTCGAAGGGAAGCCCCCAGAAAATTTGACAAAAAATTTAAAAAAATATTTTGTTTCTAGATGTTAATTCAGAATGATAGTAAATTGATATACAAATCGTTTAAGGTATTCCCCTTAGGAATCGGATACGAATTGAAAAAGATATAGCCATCGCAAGGGGCCATATAGCCATTTTCGGGGTTTTCGGGGAAGCCCCTAGAAAATCAGACGAAAAATTTTAAAAATATTTTGTTTCTAGATTTTAATGCAGAATAATAGTAAATTGATATACAAATCGTTTAAGGTAATCCCCTTAGAAATCGGATACGAATTGGAATATATATAGCCATCACAAGGGGCCATATAGCCATTTTCGGGGTTTTCAAAGGGAAGCCCCTAGAAAATTTGACGAAAAACTTAAAAAATATTTTGTTTCTAGATTTTAATGCAGAATGATAGTAAATTGATATACAAATCGTTTAAGGTATTCCCGTAAGGAATCGAATATGAATTGGAAAAGATATAGCCATCGCAAGGGGCCGTATAGCCATTTTCGGGGTTTTCGAAGGGAAGCCCCCAGAAAATTTGACAAAAAATTTAAAAAATATTTGGTTTCTAGATTTTAATGCAGAATGATAGTAAATTGGTACAGAAATCGTTTAAGGTATTCCCCTAAGGAATCGGATACGAATTGGAAAAGATATAGCCATCACAAGGGGCCATATAGCCATTTTCGGGGTTTTCGAAGGGAAGCCCCTAGAAAATCAGACGAAAAACTTAAAAAATATTTTGTTTCTAGATTTTAATGCAGAATGATAGTAAATTGATATACAAATCGTTTAAGGTAATCCCCTTAGGAATCGGATACGAATTGGAAAAGATATAGCCATCACAAGGGGCCATATAGCCATTTTCGGGGTTTTCGAAGGGAAGCCCCTAGAAAATCAGACGAAAAACTTAAAAAATATTTTGTTTCTAGATTTTAATGCAGAATGATAGTAAATTGATATACAAATCGTTTAAGGTAATCCCCTTAGGAATCGGATACGAATTGGAAAAGATATAGCCATCACAAGGGGCCATATAGCCATTTTCGGGGTTTTCGAAGGGAAGCCCCCAGAAAATTTGACAAAAAATTTAAAAAATATTTTGTTTCTAGATTTTAATGCAGAATGATAGTAAATTGATATACAAATCGTTTAAGGTATTCCCCTAAGGAATCGAATATGAATTGGAAAAGATATAGCCATCGCAAGGGGCCGTATAGCCATTTTCGGGGTTTTCGAAGGGAAGCCCCCAGAAAATTTGACAAAAAATTTAAAAAATATTTGGTTTCTAGATTTTAATGCAGAATGATAGTAAATTTATATAAAAATCGTTTAAGATATTCCCCTTAGGAATCGGATACGAATTGGGAAAGATATAGCCATCGCAAGAGGCCATATAGCCATTTTCGGGGTTTTCGAAGGGAAGCCCCTAGAAAATCAGACGAAAAACTTAAAAAATATTTTGTTTCTAGATTTTAATGCAGAATGATAGTAAATTGGTACAGAAATCGTTTAAGGTATTCCCCTAAGGAATCGGATACGAATTGGAAAAGATATAGCCATCACAAGGGGCCACATACGATTTTCGGGGTTTTCGAAGGGAAGCCCCCAAAAAATTTGACGAAAAATTGTAAAAATATTTTAAGATATAGCCATCGCAAGGGGCCATATAGCCATTTTCGGGGTTTTCGAAGGGAAGCCCCCAGAAAATTTGACGAAAAATTGTAAAAATATTTTGTTTCTAGATTTTAATGCAGAATGATAGTAAATTGATATACAAATCGTTTAAGGATCCCTTAGGAATCGGATACGAATTGGAAAAGATATAGCCATCGCAAGGGGCCATATAGCCATTTTCGGGGTTTTCGAAGGGAAGCCCCTAGAAAATCAGACGAAAAATTTTAAAAATATTTTTTTCTAGATTTTAATGCAGAATGATAGTAAATTGGTACAGAAATCCTTTAAGGTATTCCCATAAGGAATCGAATATGAATTGGAAAAGATATAGCCATCGCAAGGGGCCATATAGCCATTTTCGGGGTTTTCGAAGGGAAGCCCCTAGAAAATCAGACGAAAAATTGTAAAAATATTTTGTTTCTAGATTTTAATGCAGAATGATAGTAAATTGGTACAGAAATCGTTTAAGGTATTCCCCTAAGGAATCGAATATGAATTGGAAAAGATATAGCCATCGCAAGGGGCCATATAGCCATTTTCGGGGTTTTCAAAGGGAAGCCCCTAGAAAATTTGACGAAAAACTTAAAAAATAGTTTGTTTCTAGATTTTTATGCAGAATGATAGTAAATTGATATACAAATCGTTAAAGGTATTCCCCTAAGGAATCGGATACGAATTGGAAAAGATATAGCCATCACAAGGGGCCACATACGATTTTCGGGGTTTTCGAAGGGAAGCCCCAAAAAATTTGACGAAAAATTGTAAAAATATTTTGTTTCTAGATTTTAATGCAGAATGATAGTAAATTGATATACAAATCGTTTAAGGATCCCTTAGGAATCGGATACGAATTGGAAAAGATATAGCCATCGCAAGGGGCCATATAGCCATTTTCGGGGTTTTCGAAGGGAAGCCCCTAGAAAATCAGACGAAAAATTTTAAAAATATTTTTTTTCTAGATTTTAATGCAGAATGATAGTAAATTGGTACAGAAATCCTTTAAGGTATTCCCATAAGGAATCGAATATGAATTGGAAAAGATATAGCCATCGCAAGGGGCCATATAGCCATTTTCGGGCTTTTCGAAGGGAAGCCCCTAGAAAATCAGACGAAAAATTGTAAAAATATTTTGTTTCTAGATTTTAATGCAGAATGATAGTGAATTGGTACAGAAATCGTTTAAGGTATTCCCATAAGGAATCGAATATGAATTGGAAAAGATATAGCCATCGCAAGGGGCCATATAGCCATTTTCGGGGTTTTCGAAGGGAAGCCCCTAGAAAATCAGACGAAAAATTGTAAAAATATTTTGTTTCTAGATTTTAATGCAGAATGATAGTAAATTGATATACAAATCGTTTAAGGATCCCTTAGGAATCGGATACGAATTGGAAAAGATATAGCCATCGCAAGGGGCCATATAGCCATTTTCGGGGTTTTCGAAGGGAAGCCCCTAGAAAATCAGACAAAAAATTTTAAAAATATTTTTTTCTAGATTTTAATGCAGAATGATAGTAAATTGGTACAGAAATCGTTTAAGGTATTCCCCTAAGGAATCGAATATGAATTGGAAAAGATATAGCCATCGCAAGGGGCCATATAGCCATTTTCGGGGTTTTCAAAGGGAAGCCCCTAGAAAATTTGACGAAAAACTTAAAAAATAGTTTGTTTCTAGATTTTTATGCAGAATGATAGTAAATTGATATACAAATCGTTTAAGGTATTCCCCTAAGGAATCGGATACGAATTGGAAAAGATATAGCCATCACAAGTGGCCACATACGATTTTCGGGGTTTTCGAAGGGAAGCCCCAAAAAATTTGACGAAAAATTGTAAAAATATTTTGTTTCTAGATTTTAATGCAGAATGATAGTAAATTGATATACAAATCGTTTAAGGTATTCCCCTTAGGAATCGGATACGAATTGGAAAAGATATAGCCATCGCAAGGGGCCATATAGCCATTTTCGGGGTTTTCGAAGGGAAGCCCCTAGAAAATCAGACGAAAAATTTTAAAAATATTTTTTTTCTAGATTTTAATGCAGAATGATAGTAAATTGGTACAGAAATCGTTTAAGGTATTCCCATAAGGAATCGAATATGAATTGGAAAAGATATAGCCATCGCAAGGGGCCATATAGCCATTTTCGGGGTTTTCGAAGGGAAGCCCCTAGAAAATCAGACGAAAAATTGTAAAAATATTTTTTTTCTAGATTTTAATGCAGAATGATAGTAAATTGATATACAAATCGTTTAAGGTATTCCCCTTAGGAATCGGATACGAATTGGAAAAGATATAGCCATCACAAGGGGCCATATAGCCATTTTCGGGGTTTTCGAAGGGAAGCCCCCAGAAAATTTGACAAAAAATTTAAAAAATATTTTGTTTCTAGATTTTCATGCAGAATGATAGTAAATTGATATACAAATCGTTTAAGGTATTCCCCTAAGGAATCGGATACGAATTGGAATAGATATAGCCATCACAAGGGGCCACATACGATTTTCGGGGTTTTCGAAGGGAAGCCCCAGAAAATTTGACGAAAAACTTAAAAAATATTTTGTTTCTAGATTTTAATGCAGAATGATAGTAAATTGATATACAAATCGTTTAAGGTATTCCCCTAAGGAATTCGGATACGAATTGGAATAGATATAGCCATCACAAGGGGCCACATACGATTTTCGGGGTTTTCGAAGGGAAGCCCCAGAAAATTTGACGAAAAACTTAAAAAATATTTTGTTTCTAGATTTTAATGCAGAATGATACTAAATTGGTACAGAAATCGTTTAAGGTATTCCCCTTAGGAATCGGATACGAATTGGAAAAGATATAGCCATCACAAGGGGCCATATAGCCATTTTCGGGGTTTTCGAAGGGAAGCACCTAGAAAATCAGACGAAAAACTTAAAAAATATTTTGTTTCTAGATTTTTATGCAGAATGATAGTAAATTGATATACAAATCGTTTAAGGTATTCCCCTAAGGAATCGGATACGAATTGGAAAAGATATAGCCATCGCAAGGGGCCATATAGCCATTTTCGGGGTTTTCGAAGGGAAGCCCCCAGAAAATTTGACAAAAAATTTTAAAAATATTTTGTTTCTAGATTTTAATGCAGAATGATAGTTAATTGATATACAAATCGTTTAAGGTATTCCCCTTAGGAATCGGATACGAATTGGAAAAGATATAGCCATCACAAGGGGCCATATAGCCATTTTCGGGGTTCTCGAAGGGAAGCACCTAGAAAATCAGACGAAAAACTTAAAAAATATTTTGTTTCTAGATTTTTATGCAGAATGATAGTAAATTGATATACAATCCGTTTAAGGTATTCCCCTTAGGAATCGGATACGAATTGGAAAAGATATAGCCATCGCAAGGGGCCATATAGCCATTTTCGGGGTTTTCGAAGGGAAGCCCCTAGAAAATCAGACGAAAAATTTTAAAAATATTTTTTTCTAGATTTTCATGCAGAATGATAGTAAATTGATATACAAATCGTTTAAGGTATTCCCCTAAGGAATCGGATACGAATTGGAATAGATATAGCCATCACAAGGGGCCACATACGATTTTCGGGGTTTTCGAAGGGAAGCCCCAGAAAATTTGACGAAAAACTTAAAAAATATATTTTGTTTCTAGATTTTTATGCAGAATGATAGTAAATTGATATACAAATCGTTTAAGGTATTCCCCTAAGGAATCGGATACGAATTGGAAAAGATATAGCCATCGCAAGGGGCCATATAGCCATTTTCGGGGTTTTCGAAGGGAAGCCCCCAGAAAATTTGACGAAAAATTTTAAAAATATTTTGTTTCTAGATTTTAATGCAGAATGATAGTAAATTGGTACAGAAATCGTTTAAGGTATTCCCCTTAGGAATCGAATATGAATTGAAAAAGATATAGCCATCGCAAGGGGCCATATAGCCATTTTCGGGGTTTTCGAAGGGAAGCCCCCAGAAAATTTGACGAAAAATTTAAAATATATTTTGTTTCTAGATTTTAATGCAGAATGATAGTAAATTGATATACAAATCGTTTAAGGTATTCCCCTAAGGAATCGAATATGAATTGGAAAAGATATAGCCATCGCAAGGGGCCATATAGCCATTTTCGGGGTTTTCGAAGGGAAGCCCCCAGAAAATTTGACGAAAAACTTAAAAAATATTTTGTTTCTAGATTTTAATGCAGAATGATAGTAAATTGATATACAAATCGTTTAAGGTATTCCCCTAAGAAATCGGATACGAATTGGAAAAGATATAGCCATCGCAAGGGGCCATATAGCCATTTTCGGGGTTTTCGAAGGGAAGCCCCCAGAAAATTTGACGAAAAATTTTAAAAATATTTTGTTTCTAGATTTTAATGCAGAATGATAGTAAATTGATATACAAATCGTTTAAGGTATTCCCCTAAGGAATCGAATATGAATTGGAAAAGATATAGCCATCGCAAGGGGCCATATAGCCATTTTCGGGGTTTTCGAAGGGAAGCCCCCAGAAAATTTGACGAAAAATTTTAAAAATATTTTGTTTCTAGATTTTAATGCAGAATGGTAGTAAATTGGTACAGAAGTCGTTTAAGGTATTCCCCTTAGGAATCGGATACGAATTGGAAAAGATATAGCCATCACAAGGGGCCATATAGCCATTTTCGGGGTTTTCGAAGGGAAGCACCTAGAAAATCAGACGAAAAACTTAAAAAATATTTTGTTTCTAGATTTTAATGCAGAATGATAGTAAATTGATATACAAATCGTTTAAGGTATTCCCCTAAGGAATCGGATACGAATTGGAAAAGATATAGCCATCACAAGGGGCCATATAGCCATTTTCGGGGTTTTCGAAGGGAAGCCCCCAGAAAATTTGACGAAAAATTTTAAAAATATTTTGTTTCTAGATTTTAATGCAGAATGGTAGTAAATTGGTACAGAAGTCGTTTAAGGTATTCCCCTTAGGAATCGGATACGAATTGGAAAAGATATAGCCATCACAAGGGGCCATATAGCCATTTTCGGGGTTTTCGAAGGGAAGCACCTAGAAAATCAGACGAAAAACTTAAAAAATATTTTGTTTCTAGATTTTTATGCAGAATGATAGTAAATTGATATACAATCCGTTTAAGGTATTCCCCTTAGGAATCGGATACGAATTGGAAAAGATATAGCCATCGCAAGGGGCCATATAGCCATTTTCGGGGTTTTCGAAGGGAAGCCCCTAGAAAATCAGACGAAAAATTTTAAAAATATTTTTTTTCTAGATTTTCATGCAGAATGATAGTAAATTGATATACAAATCGTTTAAGGTATTCCCCTTAGGAATCGGATACGAATTGGAATAGATATAGCCATCACAAGGGGCCACATACGATTTTCGGGGTTTTCGAAGGGAAGCCCCAGAAAATTTGACGAAAAACTTAAAAAATATTTTGTTTCTAGATTTTTATGCAGAATGATAGTAAATTGATATACAAATCGTTTAAGGTATTCCCCTAAGGAATCGGATACGAATTGGAAAAGATATAGCCATCGCAAGGGGCCATATAGCCATTTTCGGGGTTTTCGAAGGGAAGCCCCCAGAAAATTTGACGAAAAATTTTAAAAATATTTTGTTTCTAGATTTTAATGCAGAATGATAGTAAATTGGTACAGAAATCGTTTAAGGTATTCCCCTTAGGAATCGAATACGAATTGGAAAAGATATAGCCATCACAAGGGGCCATATAGCCATTTTCGGGGTTTTCGAAGGGAAGCCCCTAGAAAATCAGACGAAAAATTGTAAAAATATTTTGTTTCTAGATTTTAATGCAGAATGATAGTAAATTGATATACAAATCGTTTAAGGTATTCCCCTTAGGAATCGGATACGAATTGGAAAAGATATAGCCATCGCAAGGGGCCATATAGCCATTTTCGGAGTTTTCGAAGGGAAGCCCCTAGAAAATCAGACGAAAAATTTTAAAAATATTTTTTTTCTAGATTTTAATGCAGAATGATAGTAAATTGATATACAAATCGTTTAAGGTATTCCCCTTAGGAATCGGATACGAATTGGAAAAGATATAGCCATCACAAGGGGCCATATAGCCATTTTCGGGGTTTTCGAAGGGAAGCCCCCAGAAAATTTGACAAAAAATTTAAAAAATATTTTGTTTCTAGATTTTCATGCAGAATGATAGTAAATTGATATACAAATCGTTTAAGGTATTCCCCTAAGGAATCGGATACGAATTGGAATAGATATAGCCATCACAAGGGGCCACATACGATTTTCGGGGTTTTCGAAGGGAAGCCCCAGAAAATTTGACGAAAAACTTAAAAAATATTTTGTTTCTAGATTTTAATGCAGAATGATAGTAAATTGATATACAAATCGTTTAAGGTATTCCCCTAAGGAATTCGGATACGAATTGGAATAGATATAGCCATCACAAGGGGCCACATACGATTTTCGGGGTTTTCGAAGGGAAGCCCCAGAAAATTTGACGAAAAACTTAAAAAATATTTTGTTTCTAGATTTTAATGCAGAATGATACTAAATTGGTACAGAAATCGTTTAAGGTATTCCCCTTAGGAATCGGATACGAATTGGAAAAGATATAGCCATCACAAGGGGCCATATAGCCATTTTCGGGGTTTTCGAAGGGAAGCACCTAGAAAATCAGACGAAAAACTTAAAAAATATTTTGTTTCTAGATTTTTATGCAGAATGATAGTAAATTGATATACAAATCGTTTAAGGTATTCCCCTAAGGAATCGGATACGAATTGGAAAAGATATAGCCATCGCAAGGGGCCATATAGCCATTTTCGGGGTTTTCGAAGGGAAGCCCCCAGAAAATTTGACAAAAAATTTTAAAAATATTTTGTTTCTAGATTTTAATGCAGAATGATAGTTAATTGATATACAAATCGTTTAAGGTATTCCCCTTAGGAATCGGATACGAATTGGAAAAGATATAGCCATCACAAGGGGCCATATAGCCATTTTCGGGGTTCTCGAAGGGAAGCACCTAGAAAATCAGACGAAAAACTTAAAAAATATTTTGTTTCTAGATTTTTATGCAGAATGATAGTAAATTGATATACAATCCGTTTAAGGTATTCCCCTTAGGAATCGGATACGAATTGGAAAAGATATAGCCATCGCAAGGGGCCATATAGCCATTTTCGGGGTTTTCGAAGGGAAGCCCCTAGAAAATCAGACGAAAAATTTTAAAAATATTTTTTTTCTAGATTTTCATGCAGAATGATAGTAAATTGATATACAAATCGTTTAAGGTATTCCCCTAAGGAATCGGATACGAATTGGAATAGATATAGCCATCACAAGGGGCCACATACGATTTTCGGGGTTTTCGAAGGGAAGCCCCAGAAAATTTGACGAAAAACTTAAAAAATATTTTGTTTCTAGATTTTTATGCAGAATGATAGTAAATTGATATACAAATCGTTTAAGGTATTCCCCTAAGGAATCGGATACGAATTGGAAAAGATATAGCCATCGCAAGGGGCCATATAGCCATTTTCGGGGTTTTCGAAGGGAAGCCCCCAGAAAATTTGACGAAAAATTTTAAAAATATTTTGTTTCTAGATTTTAATGCAGAATGATAGTAAATTGGTACAGAAATCGTTTAAGGTATTCCCCTTAGGAATCGAATATGAATTGAAAAAGATATAGCCATCGCAAGGGGCCATATAGCCATTTTCGGGGTTTTCGAAGGGAAGCCCCCAGAAAATTTGACGAAAAATTTAAAATATATTTTGTTTCTAGATTTTAATGCAGAATGATAGTAAATTGATATACAAATCGTTTAAGGTATTCCCCTAAGGAATCGAATATGAATTGGAAAAGATATAGCCATCGCAAGGGGCCATATAGCCATTTTCGGGGTTTTCGAAGGGAAGCCCCCAGAAAATTTGACGAAAAACTTAAAAAATATTTTGTTTCTAGATTTTAATGCAGAATGATAGTAAATTGATATACAAATCGTTTAAGGTATTCCCCTAAGAAATCGGATACGAATTGGAAAAGATATAGCCATCGCAAGGGGCCATATAGCCATTTTCGGGGTTTTCGAAGGGAAGCCCCCAGAAAATTTGACGAAAAATTTTAAAAATATTTTGTTTCTAGATTTTAATGCAGAATGATAGTAAATTGATATACAAATCGTTTAAGGTATTCCCCTAAGGAATCGAATATGAATTGGAAAAGATATAGCCATCGCAAGGGGCCATATAGCCATTTTCGGGGTTTTCGAAGGGAAGCCCCCAGAAAATTTGACGAAAAATTTTAAAAATATTTTGTTTCTAGATTTTAATGCAGAATGGTAGTAAATTGGTACAGAAGTCGTTTAAGGTATTCCCCTTAGGAATCGGATACGAATTGGAAAAGATATAGCCATCACAAGGGGCCATATAGCCATTTTCGGGGTTTTCGAAGGGAAGCACCTAGAAAATCAGACGAAAAACTTAAAAAATATTTTGTTTCTAGATTTTAATGCAGAATGATAGTAAATTGATATACAAATCGTTTAAGGTATTCCCCTAAGGAATCGGATACGAATTGGAAAAGATATAGCCATCACAAGGGGCCATATAGCCATTTTCGGGGTTTTCGAAGGGAAGCCCCCAGAAAATTTGACGAAAAATTTTAAAAATATTTTGTTTCTAGATTTTAATGCAGAATGGTAGTAAATTGGTACAGAAGTCGTTTAAGGTATTCCCCTTAGGAATCGGATACGAATTGGAAAAGATATAGCCATCACAAGGGGCCATATAGCCATTTTCGGGGTTTTCGAAGGGAAGCACCTAGAAAATCAGACGAAAAACTTAAAAAATATTTTGTTTCTAGATTTTTATGCAGAATGATAGTAAATTGATATACAATCCGTTTAAGGTATTCCCCTTAGGAATCGGATACGAATTGGAAAAGATATAGCCATCGCAAGGGGCCATATAGCCATTTTCGGGGTTTTCGAAGGGAAGCCCCTAGAAAATCAGACGAAAAATTTTAAAAATATTTTTTTCTAGATTTTCATGCAGAATGATAGTAAATTGATATACAAATCGTTTAAGGTATTCCCCTAAGGAATCGGATACGAATTGGAATAGATATAGCCATCACAAGGGGCCACATACGATTTTCGGGGTTTTCGAAGGGAAGCCCCAGAAAATTTGACGAAAAACTTAAAAAATATTTTGTTTCTAGATTTTTATGCAGAATGATAGTAAATTGATATACAAATCGTTTAAGGTATTCCCCTAAGGAATCGGATACGAATTGGAAAAGATATAGCCATCGCAAGGGGCCATATAGCCATTTTCGGGGTTTTCGAAGGGAAGCCCCCAGAAAATTTGACGAAAAATTTTAAAAATATTTTGTTTCTAGATTTTAATGCAGAATGATAGTAAATTGGTACAGAAATCGTTTAAGGTATTCCCCTTAGGAATCGAATATGAATTGAAAAAGATATAGCCATCGCAAGGGGCCATATAGCCATTTTCGGGGTTTTCGAAGGGAAGCCCCCAGAAAATTTGACGAAAAATTTAAAATATATTTTGTTTCTAGATTTTAATGCAGAATGATAGTAAATTGCTATACAAATCGTTTAAGGTATTCCCCTAAGGAATCGAATATGAATTGGAAAAGATATAGCCATCGCAAGGGGCCATATAGCCATTTTCGGGGTTTTCGAAGGGAAGCCCCCAGAAAATTTGACAAAAAATTTAAAAAATATTTTGTTTCTAAATTTTAATGCAGAATGATAGTAAATTTATATACAAATCGTTTAAGGTATTCCCCTAAGAAATCGGATACGAATTGGAAAAGATATAGCCATCGCAAGGGGCCATATAGCCATTTTCGGGGTTTTCGAAGGGAAGCCCCCAGAAAATTTGACGAAAAA
The DNA here is from genome assembly GCA_018153035.1 of Drosophila pseudoananassae pseudoananassae. Classification (NCBI taxonomy): domain Eukaryota; kingdom Metazoa; phylum Arthropoda; class Insecta; order Diptera; family Drosophilidae; genus Drosophila; species Drosophila pseudoananassae. The sequence goes on along the minus strand of JAECXR010000023.1, from coordinate 156,154 downwards.
TTTTAAAAATATTTTGTTTCTAGATTTTAATGCAGAATGATAGTAAATTGATATACAAATCGTTTAAGGTATTCCCCTAAGGAATCGAATATGAATTGGAAAAGATATAGCCATCGCAAGGGGCCATATAGCCATTTTCGGGGTTTTCGAAGGGAAGCCCCCAGAAAATTTGACAAAAAATTTAAAAAATATTTTGTTTCTAAATTTTAATGCAGAATGATAGTAAATTTATATACAAATCGTTTAAGTTATTCCCCTTAGGAATCGGATACGAATTGGGAAAGATATAGCCATCGCAAGGGGCCATATAGCCATGTTCGGGGTTTTCGAAGGGAAGCCCCTAGAAAATCAGACGAAAAATTTTAAAAATATTTTTTTTCTAGATTTTAATGCAGAATGATAGTAAATTGGTACAGAAATCGTTTAAGGTATTCCCCTTAGGAACCGGATACGAATTGGAAAAGATATAGCCATCACAAGGGGCCATATAGCCATTTTCGGGGTTTTCGAAGGGAAGCACCTAGAAAATCAGACGAAAAACTTAAAAAATATTTTGTTTCTAGATTTTAATGCAGAATGATAGTAAATCCATTCTTCCGAATTTTGCGTCAAAAGCTTCAATCGAGTTCTTGGATCCATTTTTTCTAAGTTTTTCGAATGCGAAGGTTTGGGGGAGCTTTTGGGGGAGTCCTTGGTTTGGCCGCTTTGTTTGCCCAATCAACTGTGAGATGACAACAAAAATATGCAAATAGGCCACAACCACCACCCACCGGCCACTCGTTGTTTGTTATTTGTGTATATTTTTTTCGGAACCCCAAAGTTTGGGACGCGTTCTCAGTGAAAAGTTTCGCACGGTCTGGCGGTTTGACGGGCCACTCATAAATTTATAAGTACTCGCACTCGTAGCGACTACGAGCAGCACTCATAAAAATTTTAAATCGATGCGAAAAAAATGGTGAGAGCGGGAAAACCGCAGCGAATAATCAATTTGTTACAGAGGCGTTTGGCAAACGTTCCAAAATCGAATTGAACCGAAACAGGAAGAAGGAGAACCCTACGCACAATTACTGAGCTATATATACAGTATAATCCGAAGCCATCGACACTTGACTTGGATGACGACGCAGCCACTTCACGCAGGGTCTGAGAATCCGGACCACAATCAGGCTCAAGGAAGAGGATGAGGATAAGGCCGGAGCTGAGGCTGAGGCTGTGGCTGATGCTGAGGAATCAAATCCAAAAGGGGTTGTGTGTGTGTGTGCGCCACTCGAAGGCAACGCAAATTGAATTCGCTTAGCCGCAACCCCATAAATTAAAACATTAACCAAGACATCGAACGTCGGGCGACCGTCGGCGGGCGACGGGAAGTCGGAGTACAGAAATTGAAATTGTCATAAAAGTAGCGAAAATGGCAAGCGGCATGTAAACAGGCAAAACAAACAGCAACGGGGTAGGTCCTGGCCCAAGCTAGAGATGGGCTTCGCTCCAGGGCAGGGATATATGAAGGAAATAAAATAAATATTATTATGATAGACCATAAAGAATAGCGATATTATAAAGGATAACTATTAAAAAGGAAAGTTTTTAGGATGATCTACGATAGTAAACCTTTTAGACTGTATAGCTTCTGAGGTTTCAAAGTTTGTAACCCAGCTCACGCTACCATCTCTATCAGTTGATATCCTTTGGGTAGCTTGGTGGTTGATCCGTACCGCGCTCCCAGCTCCCCCCTCCCGTCCCCTGCCCGTTCCGGCAAGTCAATTACAAACGTTTCAGCACTCGAGTGGCGAGCGACGTCTTTCTCGCAGAACTCGCTCCGGCGACTCCTTGCCATACCCTTGGCAGGACCGGCAGGACCCTTGGCAAATGTTAACAATTTCTAAGTGAGCAGTTTAGTGGTCGGGCCACTCTTCCCAGGCAACCAAACAGGCGGCCCCGCCAGGCACTTTCCACTCCTTGCCAAAATCCGCAAAATGCAACAGTTTTTCGAGGACCCCTGTATCGAGTATCGCATATCGCGTATCCCCTTGAGATCCCGGCATTTCGACTTTTCGGCTCGTGTGTCAGCTCGCATTAAAATCAGGATCGAGTCCTTAAGTTCCCAAACAATGGCCAGTTCGCTCCATCTCTTACTTTTTTTTGTGAATTGCTCTTTTTTCTGTTTTTTTTTTACTTTATTATTACACTACACACAATAGACGCCTTAAGACTAGGCACAAAAAATGAGAAAAAAAAATGATTGTTTGAAAAAAAAATGGTTTTTGTTTTTGTTGGTCTGCTGCGTATGTACAAAAATCATTTACAAAAATGTACAAAATTTTCACTAAGCTAGGATTTAAATGTAGAAAAAAAATTGTTTTTATTTTAATATTATTTTTGACGTTCTTGATTTATACACAATATCTATGGGGAGCTATTCGTAGCGACAGCTGAGAATGGGGAAGGCTAATACTGGAAATATGCATCAAGTTTTAAAATATTCAACCCTCTTTTTCGAAACTGATTTTCAGTTTTTTTAGACTTGAACCTGAATTGTGGATTAAAATTAAAAAATGTTTGTTACTTGTTAGAACTCAAAGTGAAGGTTAAACCTTTTTTTTTAAATAATATTTTAAGGAATTTTTTCATTAAATATTTCTTTTAAAATTAAGTTAAGTTGCAGCCAATTTTGGAATTTATTTTAAAACAGCCCCATTGCAAAGGTCTTGAATAGAGCCCCTGCTGTTTGTTTGTGAGATCCAGCTTAGGGAGCGGCGACTGTACTTAGACCTCCAGGGCCAGTTCTTCGTCGTCCTCCTCCTCGCGCTCCCGCTCCCTCTCGCGCTCCTCCTCCCGCTCCGGGTCATCCTCCTCGACGAGGCCCCGGCGCGGCGGACTGCCCGGGTTGAGGGGCGGACTGGGGGGCGCCCGCTCGCAGTCAGCCTCGCTGTTGGCGCTCTGTGACGTCGCCGGCGAGCGGCTCAGCGGCTGAGCGGCGGAGGCAGAGGCGGAGGCCGAGGCAGAGGCGGCTGCAGCAGCGGCGGCGGCGTAGTAACCGCTCAGCATTGGTGCGGCGCCGGGGGGCGGCGGGGCTGGCATGCCGGGGAGCGCCATGCCGGGTGGCATGCTCGACGGATACGGGATGCGGTAGGAGGCGGGCAAGGCGGGCTTCTGGAGGGCGGCGGCGGCGGCCGCCTGGCGGTAGTAGATGTCGATGGCGGAGGGCGGGGCGCCGTGGGGCGACTGTGCGGCGGCGGCGGCCGCGTAAGGCCAGGCGCTCAAGTAGGGCGTGGCTCCGCCGTAGAGCCGCTGGAAGGCGGCATAGTTCCCGGCCTCGGCGAGGAGCTCCAGGCCCACTGCCGTTTGGCGCTTCCACTTGGTCCTGAAAAGCAAATAAAATATAAAAAATATTAAAAATTGAAATGAAAGACTGTATCTTTGAAATTGATAATTTAAGAGCCCTTCTTTAGTCGCCTTCGCCCGGAAAAAGGTCATCCCGATCCTGCCAAGTCCTCAATTAATCAAGAATAGTGCCGAGTCACTATTGATCGTCTCATGTCCCGTTGAGCGGCTTTAAGGATTCTCGCCCGACTGTTTATATTTCGCACTTAATTGTTTTGTCATTAATCTTGGGCCTTCCCACCGAAAAAAGCAAACCGAAAATAAATAAAAATACTTTAAGCCGTAAACTGAAAACTGAGGCCTAATTGGCAGGGGCACGCCTCTCCCGCTGCCCGCTCTCTTCCTTTTTTTTGGCAAATCCTCTAATTGTTTGTGGCGCCAGGCCCGAGACGGAAACTAGAACTAGACCCAGGACGAATTTGGGTATATTTTCACCGTTTTTTGTGCCCATTCATGATCTGAGGGGCAGGAGCAGCTGTGAAAATTGTTTCCTAAAATATACTGGAAAATGACTTTTCGGCCAAGGATCAAGGATCAGTTACAATTCTTACAGTTTTTAGTTTAACGTCGCGAGGTTTAAGACTTGAGCGAAATTGGCAAACAGCCAAGAATTGAAAAAGAAAAAATTTTGAATAAAAAAACTTTTAAGAGCGTACTTCAGAGAGCAAAATTCACATCCGGTTGCGTTTTTTGCGCCGTCAGCAGGCCCAGACAGTCTGCTCTGCTTCTTCGCACCATTCTGCTGGCCATTGAAAGAGTATATGTACATACATACATATATGAGAAAAAATAGTGACAAGTCATTGGGCAATAATTAAAAACGAAAATAAAACGCGATCGAACGTAATAAGGCAGCCGCAGCAGCAGAAAAAGCAAAACGCAACAGCAATGTAATGAAAGACTTAGGCAACAAACTTGCACTGAAAAAAAAAGCGATTCTCATTTATTAAAGAACGGCAGAGGGGAAGGAAAATAAGATTTTACGACACAGAGCGCAAAATGCAGCAAATTAAGTAATCAGCATAAAAACACAAACACACTGCGATAAGGGAGGCACTAAAATGATTTTTATTGGAAAAGTGCGCGAAGAAATGGGCGCAACCCATTAAAGGCGCTGATTAGCGGGCCTTAACCCCACAACGCCGGGCACTGCTTAACCCATTAATCAGGCATGAAAGGAGCCGCTAAAAGAGACACCAACACCAACACTAGCCAGCACACTCACCTGCGATTCTGGTACCAGGTCTTTACCTGGCAATCGCTCAGCTCCAACTTGTTGGCCAGTTCCATGCGGTCCTGGACGCTGAGGTACTTCTGCCGCTCGAAGGACTTCTCCAGAGTCTGCAGCTGATGGTCCGTAAAGGCGGTCCTGGCCTTCCGCTGCTTCTTGCTCAGGCTGAGGCTCAAGTGGGATGAGGAGTCTCCGTTGGCGGAGCTGCCGTTCTTCAGGCTGTCCTCGCCGTCGTCGTCCTTGCCACCTGAAAAAGATGATATATTTTTATTTTTTAAAGAATTGAAGTAAGTCCGACTTCTATTCTTCTCAAATAGTTTCGGCCGCCACGTCTGTAGATTCTCTGACCCTGCGACGGACATATCTCATATTTGCAATTTTCTGCAACATTTACGCGCTTTTTTTGTTCTTTTATGACCGGCCAACATGCAACAAGATCAACTGGCTACATGGCGACTTGCAACGCGCAGATAGCCACTTGCAACTGCAGTTACTGCAACAGGGCAAGGAGACGAGCTGATCGCTGCAACCGCTAAGATATACCATGCATGTGGCAACATTGTTATTTTTGTTTTTTTAGTCTTTTGCTAATTTGCAATTAAACAGTTTATGAGCACAAATTACAACAAGAAAGCAACAACAAACAATTATCAGTATTACCTTAATGGATATATGCAGCATTGCTGGTGGAGCCGAGTGAGCGGCCAGCAAAGTGAACTGAACTTTTTATTATGTGTGTATTATATATTGGTTTAGAGGCGACTAATTAAGAAAACTACCTATACTCGTGACTAGTTCTACAAAATCGAATAAAAAAATAAAAATAATACTTGAAGAAAGAGGCAAGCTCTTCTCTCAGTGCTGCTGGTGAGCTAAAAAATCTGTTTTACTTTGTTGATCCGCTGCTTCCCTAATAACTGAGTCACGCCCCCCTCTTCCGCCATTTCTCTTCCTCTTTCCAACCCCCCGTATCCACTTTCTTTCCCCGGTGGCAACACCCACTAGCATACATTTTTTAGTTCGTTTCGTTTCGTTTTTAATGCATTAATAGCGGTTCCCCCCACTATCCGAAGAAGTTTGACTTTCGAAGCATTTCCGCAATTTCTGTTCCACACTTGGCAGTGCCCATGTACCTGCCGCTGCAAGCCCCTGCGCCGCACCCCCTTCTTGTGTTTGTTTCGCATTCGCATTTGTAATTAAGTGCTTGTGGCTAAACTGTATTAAACATGCTTAAGTGTGCAGCGCCGACTTCCTTAGGCCGGCCTGCCAGTTGCTGGTTTTCTTTTTTTTTTTTTTACTTTGCATTTTAATTGTGCAACAACTATGGGAAGAAGAAGAATAGGCAGCAGAGGCAGCCGCACTTGCAATTGGCCTTTTTGCATTTTAATTAGAAGAACCTTCTCCCCCCCATTTCCCTATTTCTGCACTTATTTCCAGACATTGCATTGTTGCCTCTTGTTCCCTGACTTTTTTAGTTTCTTGCCTTTGCGCCGCTAAACGTTTATCAACATTTTGATAATGTTGGCGTTTAGTGCAGTCTGAAGACTAAAGAAACAACAACAATGTGAGCTTGCATAACGGTTGTTGGGTTTTCGTGCCGCCTGCACTATAAATTGTAATTATTTTTTAGCATTTCCTTCACGGAAAATGGGCGGTGAATAAAATCAGGAACAGAAACGAACCCAAAGCTAAAAATAATATTCAATAAAGTGTTGATAAAGCTAAAATTTTAATGACATAACTTTTAAATCGCAAACACCGTGCTTTTAACCCAAAATTGTCCATGAAATTGAATAATATAATCGGAATACGAATGGGAGAACGCGCAAAAAATACTCACAATTAATTTATAATTTTGAAAGTGACACAAAAAAGTGCCACCAATTAACCTTTCATTATAAAATTCGCGCAAAAGCCCAGTGCGAAATCAATCAAAGCGAAAAACAAAGAAATGAAACGAAGAGAAACAAAAGACTTAAGCAACGAACTTGGCCTGGCGCACGTGATTTTTCATGGGGATCTGAGGATCTGGGGCTATGGTGGTGAGTTCATCCATTTAACCGTGTGCGGATTAAGTGGATGAGCTTGGCCCGCTCTTCGTTCTTCGGTCTCTGTTTCATCGTCTCACTTCTGTTCACCTTCGCTGGAAGCCAAAGCAAAAGTCTTGAAATTCCTGAAATGCCTTAAATCGGCCCGAAAGATGATGCCCCGAAATATCAATTTCAATTTAAAATCATTTTTCAGTTCTCTTTCCCTTGCGATTGATGCGAGCTGCTGATCCTTGCCACTTGATGGAGGCATTGGAGCGGCAACTGCGATCCCTCGGGCTGGTTCGGGCTTGATTCGATGAGCCCGTTTCAATCAGTGTACAGTTCAGTGGGCAAGCTTGTGGGTCAATTTCAAACGCGGTGCCCAGCGATCGATCCTTTTTTCAGTCTCCATCGTAAAAAAATATATGAAGAGCACAACAAGAACAGGGCCAAGACGGTGAAGACTGGCGAGAAGACGGCCCAGAAGAACAACAACTGTCGCTCGCACGCGTCTCAAGTGACACGCGAGTGTTGAACGCGTTCGAGTGCCTCTGTCCCTCTCTTTCTTCGACTGTATGGGCCTCTCTTTCTATACAGAACATCCCTATCCCTACCCCCCCCTTTTTAAGGATTCGGCGGCTAAGCCTGGGTGGGCTTAAGCTTGCGGTTTCTACAGCTTTCGTTACTAATTTGGAGGCAAAGGGTATCAGAAGCTTCGTCCGTCGTCGTCACCGTCGTCTAGAGACTCTCGGCGTGGGACAGAGAAAGCCAGCGACAGAGACAAAACAACTCCAAAACCCAAAATGTCAATGGGTATATAATATTTGTGACTGCGTGTGGGTTTCTGTGCGGCTGTCCAGCCAGCAGATTAAATTTAATTTGGATTTCTTTAGTTTTATTTTTGTTTAGCAGCAAGAGTGTGTGTGTGGCTGGCCGGCCGACTGACTGGCCTTTGTTTGGCTTGTGTCTCAAATCAAAGCGATTTCGGTTCGGTTTTGGAAAAATTGACAGCGGGACGTCAAAGCAGACGGGGGGTCCCTGGCTGGACTCCTTTGATTTAATCTCCGCTCCTCTTTGGGTTATAGTTTAATTTGTTAATTGATTCTGGCACAAGTCAAAAATGTGAAAATTGCCCATAAAATTGGGAAACATGATTGCCACGAAAGCGGACGAAAGTTGGGACAGCAGACCACCTCCGAATCGCACTTTAATATTTGTTTCTAGAACAGAATCGATTGCAAACGCACAATTGCGGCTATTTAATAGTAATTTGTCATAATTTGCATAACGTTTAAAAGCACTTTGCGAGTCGCTCGGTGGAGCAAAAAAAAAAAAAAAAAATACTAAAAACAAAATCAATTAAATTGTTGCATGCTAGTCTGAGTGCTGAGGGGCTGAGGGAGGTGCAGTGACAGTTCTGAATGGGGAAATGAGCTGAAATAGGTGTACACTTTGCTAATCCACGGGGGTGGGGGAGATACCAAGAGACACCTGCCTCTCAGACTCACCTGTGCCGACACCCCTCTGACTGCCACTGCCTCGCCAGCATTCTTCGACCTACCAAGCCAACATTTTCCCCGTTTGAGCCTCACAATTTATGGTGGTTGTTGTTGCGGTTGCCGTGGCCGTTGCCGCTGCTCGTTATCTATTAGCTAACAGCCTCAGCAACAGAAACAACAACACGGCCAACACCTCGGCTCGATAATGCAGTCCACATACGGCGAAGAGAGTAGGAAGTCAAGGGTCAGGGATTGGTTTGAGATTGTCTGGAGGCTGCAGCTTGTTTTCTAGTCCCAGCTGTTAAGGTTATTGGACTTGTGAAGATTTAACCAATTCCTATCTTTACATTTGTAATGATCAGTTTCTTTCGTCACAAAACCAAGTCACTAGTTTGGAAAACTTTTAACAAAAGAAGGAATGTAAGGGTATTTGGGTTACTTTCCTTGAAGATTAGTTCTAGTACATATACTCCCAAAAGATCTAAAACTCTCAATGTATTTCGTCACAAATCTCAACCAATAGCTTGGAAAATTTTCACTTCATAAAATAGAAGAACAAACTTCAAGGATGTCAAGGGTTTTTAGATTACTTTCCTCGAAGTTTAGTCCTAGTTTATAAAGTCGCAAGAAACTAGATATTAAGCATCTAATTTATTCAGTTTATTCAGTATTCACAAACCCTAACTTTCACTCCACAAATTATATGAAACTTGTGACTTGATTTATGGCCTTTGGAAATATTAATGCCAAGTGATAACTCATCGAAGAATAGGCTTTTAGCTTTAAGCCCCAAATCACTCTTAATTTAACTCAATTTTCGATTAATTCGATTAATTGATTCCCAAACCCAAACTCACCGCAGTCGTCGCTGTCGCTGTCATCGATGGTACTGGCCTGGTCGCCACTGATGCTGCTTCCTGCCCCTCCCAACAGTATGCTACCATTGTTGTTGTTGTTATTGTTGCCACTTGAGACATTATTGTTGTTGCTGCTGCTGCCATTATTGTTGTTGTTGCTGCCGTTGGCACCACCCAATGGCTGCAACGTGAGCGGCGATCTTGACCGCTCGTCGTGGTGGCTGGGATGCTGCTGGTGGTTGAGATGGTGTTGCTGTTGCTGCTGCAGCTGTTGTTGTTGCTGCTGCTGGTGGTGGTGCGACTGCTCCAGGGGCAGGCCGTGGCGGTGCAGCGCCTCTAGGCGGTCTCTCTCCACATGCTGCAGGTGGTGTGGATGGTGGCTCAGCGAGTGTTGCAGGCCGTAGTGGGCGGGCGGAAAGTGGTGCAGCATCGGGTGGTAGGGGTGGTGCGGGTGGTGCGACTCCCGTTCCCGTTCCCTCTCGCGCTCGCGCTCCCTCTCCCTTTCCCGCTCCCTCTCGAAGCGCAGCAGTTGCTGCTGTTGCACGATGTACTGCTGCAGTGCGGCCTGCTGTTGCTGATGGTGCTGTTGCTGCTGCTGCTGCTGCTGATGGTGGTGTTGGTGGTGCAGGGCCTGGTTCCTGTCCTGGAGATCCGGAGAACTGCCACGCCCGGCCGCCGCCAGAGCCGCTGCTGCTGCCGCCGCCGCCGAAGCTGCCGCTGCTCCCGCCAGGATATCCGTGATCATGAACCGGGATCGGGTGGCCTGTGTGGTGGTCGTGGTGGTGGCTGCCACCGCTCCGGCTGGCATGACCGCCGGCATAGCCCCGCCGGGCGGAGAGTCGCGCGGCCTGGCGCCGCCGCCGACGGCAGCGGGATGGCTTGTACCGCTCGTCGGCGCACTGGCGGTACCGCCAACGGGATTGGCCGTTGCTGCGGACATTTCCGGTGGCATTGTGGTCATGTGTTGTTCCTGCACTACCGTTTTGCACTCGAAAAAAATTCGCCAAGTGTGTGGAAAGAGTTCACAGAACTACAGGGCACTGTTCGTTTTCCAATTTAGAGTTTTGTGTTTTTTTTATGTTGGGTGATTCACGTAAAAACTGGTACTACCGATGGATATTTAAAGCGGAGCAGTGCTTCGAACAACCGCTCGCCTTTGGCTTTCGACCGAAACTGAAACTGAGCAAGCGAGCAACTGGCCAGCAGCAATATCGCTGCCCCAGCAGCAACAAATTGCCGCTACAACAGCAACAACATCGGGCCAAGACCAGCCAAGAAACAGCGAAAAACAAAAACAAAATAACATCAAAAACCAGTTGAGTCTCTTTTCTCGTCGCACCTGTCGTCGTCTCTTTCTGGCTGGCGGTCTTGGCCAAGTGGTGTGGTGGGTTTCGCTCTCTGTTGCCCGCACACTGGCCCTCTCGCTCGCTCGCCCGCGCGCTCTCCGGAGTAACAAGCCCGTGTCTATTGCCCGCATTTATTGGTCGTAATTGGCAGCAATTGACATTCATTAGGCTTCAATCAGCGGCACTTGAGTGTGCCTCAGTGTGAGTGTGTGGGGGTGTGGTGGGTTTGCGTTCACAATGGCCGCTCTAACGGTTGTTTTATAGCAACTTTGTTGTTACTTTGGCAGCTTTGTAGTGTTGTCTTTAAAGATTCTTTTTAATTTAAAATGTCATCTCATGTGGCCGTTCAATGGAAGTAGCCGTTTTTCAACCCTTGATTTGCAATTTAGCCCTGAAGCCCTATGTACTTAAAGGATTTCTTTTTTGATTTTTGTTCAACCCTAATAGCCTAATTTAACCCTTAAGGGGAGGACTCACGAACAAAGCTTATTACAAATTTTTAATGTTGAAAAAGGGGGTTTCTATTAAGAGTTTCTGTTATTTATTAAATAGGTATTATTATTTTTTGTAAAGTTATGAGATGTTCCAAGTTAGGAAAATGTTTAGAAATTTTTTAACAATATGAAAATATTATTCTTATTATTATAATTATTATCATCTCATAGATTGGAAGATCCTACGTCCACTTCCGTTTTGTCTGCCAACTTCCCAACCTAACTTACCATAAACTTTTTATAGCAAATGACGACCAAACCCACCACGATTATGGCCAAACTCAACAGCTGCCTTGTATCTGATGGATACGCAAAGATAGCGAGATGGCAAGATGGATGGATGGATGGGATGCTGTCAACCCTGTTTTGGGCCAGGCCACGCCTCCTTAAACTGGTTCACACACACACACTCTCGCACACACGCTTCTGAAGTGGCTATGCCCGTCTCACTCACACCGCCTCGTCCGCATCCTCGCACTTGCTCGCCCCCTCTCGCTCTAGCCCTGTTGTTGCTGTCTTTTGTTATTTTTGCGCTTGTTAACACTTTTTGTTTGGCATTTAAACAGTAAATTGGCAGCAGTTAAATGATGCAGGCTCGCTCTGCCTCTCTCGCACACCCAGCTGCCGTCTCTTTCGCGTCTTTTTTCCAGCACACACATGCACTTTTTTTGGCCTTACTCCCGGTATACCAATACCGGTGTGCCGGTATTGATGCCAATTTGCTGCCTAATGTCCAAGTGAATGGCGAGACTAGTTGGTGGAGATGCTGGGAGGCCCCTGGGTGGAGGCCGTCCTTGCCGCAAGGAGGCGGACTCCCCGCCCAGCCCAGTCCAGCCAGCTGCACTCGCACACAAAATAAAAAATGGCCTACGGCAATTGTCTGGAATTATTTACCAGCAGCTTCCTGTTTGGATGATAATATCGTTCCCGGAACCGCCAGCTCCAACCACATAGATGTGCCCCCCGGCGTGCAGCAAACATTTACGACCTGGCTAACTATGTGGCAAACGATCGGTTTAGGCAGGAAAGTGCAGACGTGACCGGGATGGAAATCAATGCCAATCGTGGAACGCCAACTTTTCTTTGTTTTTCCTTCACCCGTCCCCACCCCGCCCCACCTTTTTGGCGACTAAAATTCCGATTCCACTCCCGGAGGGTGAATCTCCAAGAATGAAGTAATAATTATTATTATCTATTATCTTTCGGAAAGAAACTATCGTACCTACTATAGGGACTTGCGTACATAACCCTTTAATTCTTAATAATACTCGTTTCGGGAAGTACTATCCGCTTCCTATCATATCCTCGAGTGTAAATTTGAAGACATATTTTAAATATTTTTTTCTATAATTATATAAATATTTCTATAAATATTTATAAATGTTTATTTTTTTAAATAATGTTCCTATCGGGAAGTAACTCCTAACATATACCATAGGATAACTATAAGATACAGTGCTATCTTTTTATCCTGAAGGGTAAACATTACAATATATATCATATATATTTATTATAATATTATTATACTACTTTTTGTAATAATAATACTCCTATTGGGAAGTACTATCCCACTCGCATCTCATCATCCTGAAGGAAGAACTGCGTTCCCTAATCTTTCTACCTAAATAATAGGCCCTAATAATAATAACTGTATCCGTGTCAAATTCTGCCACACCCCCTGGCGATTTCCAGCACCCCGCCCCCTAATGAGATTCCCATAAAAATGTGACAATAATTTGTCTTTCGGCATTCCCGTTGCCTGCTAATGAGGCAACTTGACTTTCGCCACTCGCTTGTGCCCACAAGCCGCGTATACTTGTATATCACTCCATGTACCGCCAGGTGGGTCCTCCATTTTGTGGCGGACTGACTAACGGCACTTGCTGCTACTGGTGCTCACTGGGCGGGTGGAAGTACAAAGCGAAATATAATACACAACAGAGAAATAAGTTAATTAAAGATGAGCACGGTGGGTTATTCACGAGATGGGAGAATGATACTTGTGGATAAATACTCTATCTATGATATAGTATATGATTTTTTAAAATAAATACTTCCCATACTAATCTACAGGAAAGTAAGATTACTAAACTTGCTCAAAAACATAGCATACTTTTCTTAGCTTCTCTGTTGGACTTTTAGTTACCTATGTACATCTTGAAATAATGATATTTGAAAAGTAATCGAGTAATGAGACTGTAACTTATTTGACTTCTGGCCAATATACCCAGTGAAAGCCCAGTTTCGATAGGTCCGGAGCGCCATTAAGTCCGGCTCACCTTTGGTGGTTTAAAAAGACATTAAAAATGACAAATACGCAGTTGGCGGTGCGAGAAGGTCCGTCCCCGTCCGTTCCCAAGCAAATGACTGGGGACCGGGCTCATTAAGAGTGGCTACAAACTGGTCAGTTGACCATTAACTGCCTGACCCCCAACCCCCAATAGAGTTTCTTTGGAAAGTAATTTTAATTAGCCATCGCCCACCGCCACCGCCAGCACCTCCACCTCCACCACTGTCACGCTGCCTCCTCGTCCGAACTACCCTTGAAAGGGAGTGGATATGTGGGCGGAAAAGTGGCTGAGGCTGGATAGTGGGTGGGTGGGCGACAACGACAACAACCCCCTGGGGATGCGCTTAAGTGCCTTGAGGATGAGCATCCTGTTTGGCTTTTTGAAGGTGTCGTAATTGCACTCAGCTCACTTGATTCCCGATAAAAGCGGAACACTGGGAATACGGATTTCGAATGCAAACAAATTAAAAAGCACTTAACAGGGGTGGGGGCGGGGGTGGAGTGCTTAAAGGGGGTAAAGCAGAACGGAGCTCAAACCAAAAGACCATGAGGCAGCGGAGCAGAGTAAAAAAAGACGACTCCTTCTAGGCGCCATTCGACGTCGTCATCGCCTGTGTGAGATCATTTAGCAGTTGAGATCTTGGGTACTGGGGACTGGGGAGGGAGACTCCTAAGATCCACAGATCTACAGAGATCGTAAATCCTCTGAAACCGACCCTGGCGTGTGGCGTCAGTCAAAGCGAATTCAAATTGCCCGAAAGAGTTTAACATCCTGTTTGGCGGCCCCAGAGACTGAGGGGGATCTCTTTCTACCTGGACTGGGGACTCTTAATTGAGGTTTAACACAACATTTACCGCTTTTCGCTAATCGCCTTGAAGCTGCCGACGCCGTCCATACAAGATTGGAGAGTGCCACAGTGGATAGGGATACATTCTATGGATCTATTATGGTATTTTTTTTAAAGATCTTGAGCTCTTTTTAGGAGTTGGAGACTTATTTTTATATATTTTACAAAGAATTGGTATAAATATACATACTATATTGAGAAGAATATTTATCGTTCAGACCACTGTTCTCTGCGGATCTGGGAGTGTCTTCTTTGGGCCCGAAACTCCGGGATCAGCTCTACTAGAACCAACAGCTCTGAACTTCTCCTTTTCATTCATAAAATGCTGGGCCTTGTTTTTATTTTGATTATGCGGCTTAATAACAATACGCCGTGTCATTTCATTTCATTTCGGCTTTTGGCCTTCCCTGCCTTCTCACCTGAATCCCCGAAACCCCGCCCCTGATGATGCCCGTGGCTCTGATCCCATTGAGAAATGCTCGACGTTTGTTCATCACGCAATGTCGCGTCCACATTTAAAATTAAACATCAACAACATCCAAAAAAAAACGAATTATATATAAAAATAATAAATAAAGACCAATCGCGGCTCTTTTCATCAGCCCTCGACGGGCTGTGCTCTTCTCGTTGAATTTATATTTAATAATATTGACGTTTGACCATTTCTATCGACCCTCGTTAGTTCGTTAGTGATGCTTCTCGGGGATCCGTTCAGCACATGAGAGACAAATTAGGGAAATATTTCGGGCCCGATTAGGGGATTTGATGTCTTCTTGGTCAGACTAATTGCTCTAGAAACTGAAGAGAGATTTCGGGAGGAAGTGATTAGAAAGTGGTTAAAACTTACAAATACTCATAATCTCTAGAGGAAGATAGTCTTTAAAAAAGATTAGGATCAAAGAGGATGTATAAGACTTGTTTTAGATCCTCAATATATGCATATATTAGCCTGTAAGCTTTGCTGTATAGCTCGAAACCAATTTCCCAATCGATGGCCCCACCCCGGGCCTGACATCACCGATGCCCCGGATGATATATGCTCGCATCGGGGCGATTAGGCGTTATCGGCCGTTATATATCACGATGGCCAGCCAGCCGGCCGGACAAAGCCCGCAAACAAAATCGTACAAAAAGTGATGGGCCAGGCCAACAAATTAAAAGAAAGACTAAGACTCTGGCCTGAAGTCAAAAAGTTTTCCCCGCATCTCTTATCGGGTAAGTTTTATGTTAATTTCTATGGGCCTGGGCATGGCCCTAGACTGGCAGAGCTGGCAATATGCATAAAAAGGCCAAATCGAAAGGCGACCATCAAATTAAATCAGTTTAAATATGGCATAAAATAAAAGTACAAAATCGTGTTTGTTTAAAAGGCCAACACACACACACTCACGCACAGACACTTGGCTCGGAGCGATAGCCAGAGATAGACTTCATCGTTCGTAGGTGCCTCGGATTGGGAATAATAGTAGTTGGTATCTCAAATCGAATTTATCGCCGCACAATTTGTGAAATTAATTTCCGTGCCGGTTTTCTCGATTTTAGATTTTAGTGCGTGTCAAAATGGGCTAAGTATTGGCTGCCATAGAGTGCTGATAGCTGGATACTACTAGCTGATCCTGCTTCTCTCCACTACTTTGATTGTCAGCTCCAGTCGATAAGTTAAAAGTCCTGCCGGAGCTGGCTCCCATAAATCCGGGGCCCCTATCAAAATCTTATCGCCCGAACACATCAAAAGTCAGAAAGTTTTCCAGCTCCGGCCCACAAACAACAGAATACAGCAACTGCTGGGGGGATTGGGGTGATCGGGAATCGAGAATCGCCATTTGGCGTTGACAATATTTTTCATGCTAAGAGACTTTTAAGCTGTCAACGCGCGGCGCTCATAAAAATCGACCACCAACTTGGACGGCATGGACTCTGAACGGACGGAATCTGGAACGGGTCTCCGTAACCAGCACCAGCACCTAGAGAAAAGACCTCACCAGTCTTGAATGATTGTGGTTCTACCTCCGGATTGTTTGGGATTTCATTCTCCGAGTGTAGGCTGTTTTTTGGATTTTTTGGATTTGCATTTCGAGCGTCAAACTGTCTGGCAATTGTTTTATGCATTTAATGCACTCCGTTTTCTGGGTCTCGGCCTTAACTGATTTAAGGCCCGAAACCATGGGGGCTTATATGGGGGCAAACCACTAGCCTTTAACTATGCGAATAGTAGATGCCTCACACTCGGACAGTCGGAGAGGAAAACCCTTTGGGGGGACCAGACCCCCTTTCCCGGCCCTGTTTTTCATTTTTATTTGCTTTTCCAATTGCCACGAAAAGGTTGCGGGTGATGGGCGGGTGGGAAGCAAATGAAACGAAACGAAATGAACAAACAAATTGGTGTCGTTGTAACGACTTGACATCAGCACGTGGCCCTATGCCAGTGCCAGGGAGTGTGTGTGTTGACAATTGGCAATGGCTGGCTTGTAATTCCCAATCTATGAATATCAAATAGGCCTGGGTTGCCCATCCGAGCCGTCCTGGCTGGCGAAAAATACGTGGAGGGCCCTGGCTTGTTTGGCAATCAAATCATAATCTGAATATTCCGGCAACAACACAAGCTTCGTCCCGGGTCCCGGCTCCGGAGTAGATAGGGACATTAGAAAGGATGGTAGTCCTGGGTAGTCACAAATGCAATTTTAGAGTGTTACATGAAACGAGAAAACGCGCAATTTGTGCCTCTGACTTCTAGCAGAGTGAGCAGGCCAGCCTCTGCCGGCTAGAAAGAGAGAGAGAGAGAGGCAGAGGACTTGTGCTTTGACGCCTTTTTGATTTGATTGTCCATGACATGACATGGGGTTGGCTCTTCCCCTTGAGGCAAGGGCCTTGTGCCACCCCCACCCCCCTCCTTGGCAGGGACCCTCCCCACTCCGCCCCTGGTGCATTTCCGCCATTTTTGTAATTCAAGTCAAAAGCCAGTCTGAGTTGTTTTGCTATTGTGTCGATGTTTCTATTCCCTATAGTCCTTTGGGAGAAGCCATATTTCAAAATAATAATATATAAAATAATAATATATTTTTGTAAATATATTTATAATATCTCTTTTAAAGAGAGTTTCCAAATACATCCTTATTATTTCCTCAAAGTTAGGAAACTCTTCCACTTCGACCTTTTTTTGCAAAAAATTATGTCCTGCCCTTCGAACTCCCTGTTGTTGTTGTTATTTCACGACGGATTATAATTTTCTTTTCCGTTTCAATGCATTTCATTTCCGTGGCAACGCACGAACGACCCTTGATCCCCTCGGAGCATGTGTGTGTTTTTGTGTTTTTGCATTTTTGACTCAATTACAATTTTCATGCAGAACAGCAGCAAGGACTCGAGGAGGCCTGAAGACCTGAAGGAGGGGGGGGCTCCCAAACACATTTCACAAGGAAGTAGTCACCGGCATAAGTTATGTTTCTCCGTAATCGGATTACGTAATGTGATCAAAATATTAAATCAAATCAAAAGAAGTTGTTGTGCAAAAAAAGGATCCTTTGAAATTCGCAAATCTCCTGATCTGAATTTAAATGCAATTTTCAGCAAGGCAGCAGGTTTGAAGCAAAAACACTCGTAATTATTCATTCGCTGTGAATAGCAAATATTAGTCGCGCACTTTTTAAAATAAAAAGTGATGCCCATTTTGTTTGCAGTGCGGCCAGTCAGCTTGGTGAGTGAGATAGGCAGCACTAAAGGTAGTGCCAAGTATTTAAAAGGTGTATAGGTAGTATTTTTTATTTGAATAATATGGCGTTTTGATTAAGACTTTACATTTTAAAAAATCTTATAAACTATATCCATAATTTTGACAACACAAAATTATATCTACTTTATATCTTATGTTACAAAACTATAGTTTTCACGCATAAAAAAGAAAACAATTTTTTAGAATTCAGTCCCACATTAAAACAAATTTATGTCTCAATCATTCCACATTTTTCTTGCTCTGATCAATAAAACACTTAAGCCTAATTTTGTTACAAGGTTTTCTGCTTATTTTAACTCTTCGGTTACGAGAAGTGGGAGTTTCAATTAAAGAAAAAATAATTCTGCATCAAAACAATCGCACACACACGCACGCGCGCAACTTTTAGCCTAAAAACTAACAGAAGAACACACGATTCTCCTCGAAACTTATGCTGATGTTTTTCATTAAAAAAAAAACGCTTTTAAAGGTCCGGCAGGCTGACCCTTCTCGACTAAACCAAAGATATATAAAGCTGACCTGAGTCGACTCGACTGACACCAAATAAAAGGAGAAGGGAGAAAGCCAACAGTCGCAACAGCCTGCCGCTTTGGAACTCAAAACATAAAATAAATGGGGCAAATAGCATATAGTATATAGTAGTAATAGTAGTAATAATAGTAGGGCATATGTATGGCGACATATGTACGGCGTCAAGTATGTAAAAAAACCGAACGATCTGTCCGTTTCTCCGCTACTGAGAACAACGTTAAGTCTAATCGAAGGACCTGGAGGGGATGGGGTGTTAATGGGATCGAGGGATCTGGGGAACGGGACTAAAGGCTAATCATATCGTAAATGTTACAGTTCGCGGGGTATGAAATGCTATCCATGACGCTTCTGTTGTGGGACCCCGCACATTGAGCTGGCAGGAGGGAGAGAATCCTGGATGTCTGGCCTCCGGGACTCTCTGGCGTTCATTGAGTGTGCGCCGTTATCACGATGTTCATCTGCGGATATACATCCGGCTTGGCCTCCGTTGTGATCAGCTGCACCATCCGTTGCTGCAGCTCGTCCTGGCTCGCCTGTGTGCCTGGCGGTATCATCCAAATGGCATCTGAAGATGGCATACAAAAGGATTAGAAAACAATGCATAACAGTGTCTGGGATATATGGTGTACGGGGACCATTGCTCACCGCCAAAGTACCAGCCGTTTGGAGTGCACAGGCGCCACATGATCGGCGGCTGGGTGGGCATCAGATCGGCCAGGATATCACATGTTTCCCCGGGACGCAGGGCCGGTACATTGATGCGCTGCGTCTGGATGGGCGAGGTTAGATAGCAGTTGCTGGGCCAGCGCTCGGTGCCGTCGTTCTGCAGCTGGAAGGCCTGCTGCTGGGCGCTCAGATGCTTGCCCTGGACGATCTTCATCGAGGGCAGCGACTGCAGGCTGCAAAAGTCCAGGTAGCATCCCACGGCGGTCTGCAGACTCCTGTTTGAAATTAAAGACAATTGAAAAAATTATTATTATTTTATCTCATAGAGATTGTGGTTTAAGCACTCCTTGCCGGGTTTGTTTGTTTTTTTTAGGGAATTCCGATAAAGTGCTGAAATACCCGATGAAACTGAAGAGAAGTGATTCAGCTTAGTGAGCTGTTTCCCCCACATTTGAGACTTATCTTTGTTTAGAAGGGGGGCATCTTTCTGCTTTCGTCAACTTTTTTCGCCCTCGGCGGACTTGCTGTTTTCTTAACTATCTTAACAGAGACTATCGAGTCGCTTACCAATTGCTCATTTCCAGATAGAACCTCGCTGACTCGCGGTTCATCTGATTGTTCATTAGGCTCTGGAACTGGCTGATCAGATCCTCGTGGTCCGTGGTGCCCATGCAGCTGAACTGTTGCAACAGCAGCGAGTCGATGTCGAAGTCGTTTGTGGGCAGCCCCTTGATGGCCGGTGCGGACGCGGATGCGCTTGAGGATGAGGTTACGGCTGCGGATGATGGACTCGGATTCGCGTTTGCATTCGCATTCGGACAGAGATTTGGATGCGGCATCATTCCCGGCGGTGCTGGCAGCGGAATGGCCATCATGGGATTCGTGGTGGTGGTGGTGTTAGTGGTAAGCCCGAAGAGGGGCTCGCACTGCATTTGCTGTTGATCGGAGGTGGCCATGGCCGGATGCGGATGCGGGTGCGGGTTCTGGAGTGTGTTCTGCTGAGTCTGCATCTGAGTCTCAGCGGCGTTCTCGTAGTTCTCCTCCACATCCATGTCTCTGGCTGGCTTGTCTTTCTCGCTGCTTTTTGGTTTCTGGTTTCTGATCGCGGGTCTCGGTTCTCGGCTCTTGGCTCTTCCTCTGCGCCCTTGTTTCGCGTCCTTTGTTTTGCTTTCTTGTTGGTAATTTCTCTGGGATTTGAAATCGCAAAATGAAATGCGTTTTACGCTTTGTTGTTGTTTGAGCACAAGTGCCCACACGTACGCACGCACACTGGCGACTTACCCAAACGCACACACACTAGCTCGTATGCGCAGCTCGGCACAGGGATGCAGCAGCTGTTGGTGCGACAAAAACAACGACTCCGGCGGTGACCTCTGCGGCTGGGGGCGTTCTTCGGGGGGCCGGCGACGTGGGGAGCGACCTGTGACCTCAAGTAACGGTCTAAATGGGCGACGGCGATCGCTGGACAGTGAGGATCTCGGATTAAAATAAAAGGCAACAGCCAGAGCTGCAACAATGTGGCCAGATCTCTTTTCCGCGATTCGCACCAAAAGCGCACAGACAGACCTTACGACGCCACTACGCGGCATAATTCAAATTCGAATGGGAATTTTTATATAATTAAGATAGTTAGTTGGACTAGTGAGATAGTTAGTTTCTATTACCTAAATAACTTTGTCGGTTGCATGATTTGTAAAAAGATCTGCGGGGAATTCGCCCACGAATGTTTGAAGATATTTCTACTAACGATGTAAATTGGCCAAGATATGAAAGTTTTAATGAGGACATTTCCTTTTTTCTAATTTGCATAAGGGACCGTATTTGTAACCCCGTAAAGTTTTTATAAAAAGGAGAAACAAAATTTTAATGAAAAATTGGAACACAGATCAGCGGGGAAAACCACAAATATTTTAAGGAATTCCTGTTAAGAATCGTATGTAAATCGGGCAAGATATGCGCTACGAAAGGAGTCAAACATAATTTTTAAAAAAATCTTCAAATTTTTCGCGTATTTTATTTTAAAGTATATCAATCCAAAGGAGTCATTAGACGTATCCCCTTTAAGAATCGGATGTATTTTGGCCAAGATATATCGATACAGCGGAATCAATTTTCAAAAAGTTATGGAATTTCTTGCTACTTATTTATTGTCTTTTTGAAATAATCATATTTAAAAATAAGTTAAGCTAAAAAAGCTTTAGCAATCTGTAAAGCTATAAAGGCGTGAGCTTTTCCGATATCTGCAGTCCAACTATCGGTAAGGCAATCGACATTATTTCCCAACAGCTTCTTTGGCCACACTGTCGTTTTGCGCGTTGTTGTTTTCTGAGCTCGGTTGATTGCTGGTACGAAAATTGTTAATATTGCTAACAATCCGTTGCGAACGCACAGAAGCCGGCGATTGCAGTGCAATCCTATCAATTGTAAATAAACAAACCTGATTTTTTTGACATTTTTTTTTCGATACGACACCAAAGTGCTGCAAAAACAGAAACAACAACGAAAGTGCGAGTGTGTTTGTGTGGCAGGAAAGGCTGTAATCCGTAATCCCAACTGGAATGGTAATTAGCGGGCGACGTAGCTTTCTGGAGGTTTAAGATTACAAATAATGAGTAATAAGAAGTTTTAAAAGAAAGTGTCACAGTCGCACGCATACATATACAGACGCCGAATAACACTCATACACACACCCAAAGGCGGCGAAGGAGCGCGGAAAAAAAAAGTCAAGAACGAAAGAAGTCAAAGCAGAGAATAAAGTAACTGCGAAAACGGCGACACAGTGAAATTAATAATAAACGCATAATTTATTTAAAATAATAACCAATCAAACAATCAGCCGCGCGCGGTTATAAATAATTAAGAAAGTTAAGAAAAGCACAATACAACAGTAAAAAGATGGCAGCGCTGAACAAATTCACAAAAACGCTGTCCATTGATGAAAAGGCCGAGATCAAGGAGAAATTTACAGAGGTAAGTAGTGGGTAGGAATGTGAATAAATCGGCGAAGAAGAGGCCAAGGTGGAGTGACAAAAATATTCAATCAATATGTGTGTGAGGAGGACAATTATTAAAATTAAATGCCAATAGCATGACTCACTCGCACAGAGTAGCACGGGAAGGGGGACGATGGGCTGCGGATAAGAAGAAGAGCAGGATGAGGGTGGAGGCAGAAAAAGAAGCGGTGCATGTGGGCGTCGGCGTTGACAATGGGGGAGCAGCGACGCCGGCATCGGCTGCTACGACGACAGCGGCTTTGGCCTTCAACAGCGAAAACAAAAACAACAAAGCCCAGTGCAAAGCAACCCCCCATGAAGTGAAGAAGAAGAAGCAGCGGCAGCAGAAGAGATAAAGCATCGCCAGGCTAACGGTTAATGTGCTGCTGCTGCATGTGCGAGAGAGGGTGTGTGCGTAAGTGAGTGGGGAAGGTGGGGGAGCAGTTGAACAAACAAGTTTCATCTCCCCTATCTCTCTCGCTGCCTGCCTGTCTGTGAGAGAAATACAGTAGACAGTCGGTGGAAGGGAATGCTGGGGCAAGAAGAGTTTATCCGGAAAATAGGTTAGTCTTCAGTACACGTACTGCTCTCTGCCAGACACCCAATATAGAGATATGCCCCGAAAACAAGCCCCGATAAGGCATGCAAATAGCTCCTTATCGCCATGGGAGAATTTCCTTAAAATTTCTAAAAATTATTTACGAACCCCCGAGAGTCGACAGCGACATCCACTTTGGGTGGTGGCCCCTGCAGTCGGCGTCGCTGCAACTGCAGAAAGCGAAGACGCAGCAGCGCATGCGCCGCCAAGCGCAAGTTCAATGTCGCTGTCGCTACCCCGCCAGTGACTAATATTAAACAAACAAACTAAACAGTCGAGGCTTTTTGTTGTGCGAATTTCGCGAGAATAGGTATTTTTGGGTAGCGCCAACGTGCATTTTGGTCAAACATTTATTTCCATACTATGACACCACGTAAACGTCGCTGCCGACGTTGGCGACGTTGACGACGCTGGTGGGGTGGCTTCGGCAGGTGGGGGGAGGGCTTCGGAAAACCAGTTTCTGCTTAAAATAAAAATACAACACACACACACACATACCAGACCCGACGACTGCTTGCTGGAGAGCGTGAAAAACTACGTCGCAGCTCAGCTTCTCAGATTCTCAGCCTCAGTTTCTTGAGATTCTTGCGCTCATGGAGAATGGGTCGTAAGGGGTAAAGGCGGTGCTGTGATTGCCATTAGAAAATGGGGCAAGTCGAGAGATGTCTGAACATATTTTAGCCCCTTAACCCCTAACAAGTGACTATGCCTAGTCACACTCCCAACCCATTGGTCATCTCGGTTCAAAGGTCATCAATCCACAAACACACTACTGATCCCAGATCCCAGCTAGTGTTAACCTCCAGTGCCAGTCTCCAGTCTCCTGCTCTGCATTTCGGTTTTTCGCTGAGCTCGTAATTCCCGGCAATTCACAATCCAACCGAAAAATAAAAAAAAAAACGACGGGTTAAGGGGGGAGGGGGGGTAACAATAAACGCCCACGCTGCAATTGCTGCGAGTGCAGAGTGGAACAGTGCTGGCCGTAAAAGCTCGTACGCTGGAAGACATAAAAAATAAGAGTGTGTGCCTGCCTGCCTGATTGCAAATGCAGTTGGCAGTCAAGGAGAAATTCAGGCACTGAGAGAAATAGTTTCTTTATTTATTTTCGTTTTTTTTTATTTAAATCCACATTTATATGTTTTTATGATTTTAAACTTTAAACTCGAGCCGTTAAGTATTATCGGAGTTAGCCATTATTTGAGGCCTAATATCCTTGGGCGTTTTCACGATTTCTTCATAATGGATAAACAGATCGGTCTCAAATTTTGATCCAATCTTCTCGGCTATATTCCCCTGGTAACAAACAAAGGGACATATTTTTATAAATATTATTACTATTTGTTTATTTTTAATGACAAATTTTTTATGTAAAATTCTTCGTTGATTACTGGCATTTATGTTTTTTTTTTTTAAAGATGTAGATATATATAGATACCTATTTTCGATATAGATGTTCCCTATTTTAGCCTTATCGACATGGTATTATGATCTCAAAAGTAGCACCTGCTTATGAAAATAAAAATTGTCGTGAAACAGTCAAAGTTATTTTCGTTCTTACCCCTTGACTTTATAAGGAAGCTAGTATTTTTTAAATATTTTGAGAGCCTTTGTTTTAATTTTAATACAAATTAGAGTGGGCTTCCGAGCGAAAATTTTTTAAAGTGTATTTTAAAATCCCCAGTCGCGGCGTTAATCGCTCGCACAATAGGGCCCATTGTGCTTAAAAATCTTAATTCCAATGCGTGGCCAACGGAACGATTCGTTCTTCTTTGGAAAGAAAACAGGATAATGTTTGCCGGGCAAGTGGCACGTGGGTGGGTGTGGTGTGGTGGCCGGGTCGGATGACTAATGCCACTTGAAGGCAAGCCACTAAAATACACAAATCCAGTTCCGCAGTCAATTAATGATGTTTTTTGCATTCCACACTCTCCCCCCATGAAGGTTGTGGCATGTTTACTTCCGAGGAGTGAGGAGGAGTGGCTTTGTTTATAGATCCATGTAGTACGGCACTATTTATCGTATGTACTTGTAGATCTGCTGGCTTGCTTTCCTAAATTGTTTCAAGATGCCCCCCTTATCGCTGCTTGGGCCGCGAACTGAGCCGCCACACCCACGCCCCAGTCTCCGGCTCATGTTTTCTCATTCTGCGTGGGAGTGGCAGTGTTAATTGCGCCATAAAGGGGGGGATGTGCTGCATACTCGATGAATATTCTATTAAGCCTTGGAAGCAGTAACTGTAGCTCGCTAAGAGCCATGGCCATGAGTCACCTTTCGCCAAGACGACGGTTCTATTATTTTAGCCGCTGCTGTGTGTTGCTTTATTAAAGCTTCTACTGCCCCCATTCCCAGATTCTGGGCCCTTCCGCGTCGCATTCTGCAGCCTGGTGGCTTCCATCAAAATCAGCCCTCAAGTGGCTGCTTGGGCATTTCAGTCTCTTTTGTTTATTTTGGCTTTAAAATTTCTTTGTGGCTTAAATGCATATGCCAGAGACTCTGCCTTCCCTCCCCCTCCCATTCCACCCGAGTCCAGTGTCGTGCCGCACCGTGGGTCGTGATTGCCGATCGATGATATCATGCCCCGAGAATCGTTATTAAGTCCAAGAACGCCACGTAAGTGTTACGTGATTGGAGAATAAAAACACAAATATCTAAATATCTTGGCAGGATAATGCCAGTGGCGGGGGTGGAGTGGGGGTGCGGATTATAGGCCCGGTCCCAGTGTGCCCCTCGGATTCGAGAGTGAAAGTGGTGCGTTGATTGCGTTGCATGTGCGATAAGTTGCAGCCGCTTGGCGGCAGAGACATGGCCACTTTTTCCTCATCTTTCGCTTTTTTTGTCCTTGTGGCTCGACTCGGGATACTCTTCCAAAGGGTATATGCAGTAGGAGAAGGAGTTCCACAAAGATGATCAGCCACCAACACTTGAAGAGGCAGGCGATTCCTCATGAAGAAGACTTGGAGAGAAGACTCCAAACGACACCAAGAAGGGTATTCGCATGTGGGTGTACCCTTTTCGAGTACTCCGGGTTTGTTCAACTCTTCTGGCCAGTTACCTTTTGGGGGGGCAGCCGGGAGGGGCTTGCCACCAGCCACCACTAGGAGGCCACTTAGTGGATATGGATATGGGTATGGTTGCCAGAGACACGGTTGATTTAGTGGCTTATTTCCAAATACCCACCCGACCGTGTCTGTCTCTCTCACTCGCTGATTAACCGTTAATTTGTCATAATGAAGTGCAGCGTTGACTTTCACAGATCTGGTCGCGTGCTCTCTACACTTGACGGAACACTACGGTGTTGTACTGGAGGCTGGAGGTCATGGTTGTCGTGGCAAGTCATTGAGGCATGGCCAATACAATTAACACCCACAGCCGGGCGGGGAACTAGTTCGCTGGCCACTGGTTGGACTAAACGCTCCTTTAGCCACGTTGGTTGCAGCAGACACTTGATACTTGATACTCTTACACTCATCGGCCTAATTAGCCAGCCCGGCCCGTGACTCAGCCCTGGCTTGGTCATTTGTCCTGGTCCCCGGCGAAGGCCACGCCCTCCAACTTGAGGGTTTTGGAGTAGTAATAACACCTGACAAATTCCCCCCATTAATTGAGGGGGGGCCCACCTAAGCCCACACCGCCCGCCATTACCTCAAAGTGCTATTGTTTTTTCGGCATCCACGCCCACGAGACCCGCTGTCTAGTTAGCGGATATGTGTCACTGCTGATTATACAATTTGCTTTGGCGATCGGACGCACTGCAAGTTTCTACATAAATATTTATTACACTCCGAGTTGCCAGTTGCCGGTAATAGCAGACAAGCGAAAAGTCAAAATTCGCTTTACGTGTTACAAATTTCAATTGACTGCGACAACCCTGGGTTGGCGACTGAAACGGGTAGGGGGACTGTGACAACGAATGCGAACAACGACCGGCAAACAAGCGGAGAAAGAAACAACAACAAAAACCACAAAACAACGGCAAGAGAAACAAAAAGTAACGCACTGACACCGTTTCTGCCCTCCAGGCGACAAAAGGGTCAACATTATGATGGTTTCATATTCATTTTTACATTTTTATGGATGTTTGTGGCGATCATTTTGTTAGGAGGAGTATCGGGAATCATATAGTTGGTTTTTCTTTTTGAGGATATTGGAAAGCCTTGTCTTTGGTACTATTTCATATTTCTATGTAAGTTTAGGTTTATTTGGTAAGAGTTTATTGGGATTTGGTAGCAGAATCAGTACCGGATATTATACACTACGATTATATACTATGAACAGGCCTAGCTTCATAGAGCGTTTGTTATTTATAATATTTTTTTATGATGTTTTTAGTAAATAATTTGAAGGCGGCTTGGGGGAGTATCGAGTACCATATAGTCGATAAAACCCTTCCCCACCATAGAACCTTGGACGATTCTTGTCTTTATGTTATTTACATAGGTTTTATATTTTTTTTCAATTTATAGTTTTTAAGGAATCTTGAAAGAAATAGCCTGCATGCTTCAAAAAGATGTGTACCGGGTATCATAGAGTAGGCCTCCATGTTTATTTACTGTTCATATTAGTTTCAAGTTATACCTAGTAATTTTTTAAAGATTTTCTCCAATAATTAATTAGTGGAAAGGAGAATCCTATAGATAACCTTGCTGAGATCTCATGACCTTCTATAATGCTATATTACTTTGATTTCCAAATATACTATATAGAATATATTTATATCTCGCGAATAATGATATACAAAGTGTTCCATTGTTTACTTTTAATCAATTAATGTTGGAGAATTCCCCCAATGGATAGATATATTTTTACGACTTTATAATATAAAGTTTATACGGCCGGTGTCTGATTGTGGGGTGTACGGCGTTGGTGGTCGTTTTTTTTTTACGGCCGTGCAACGGTAAACAACTATCTGGCATATCGTCATTATCTTCATCGGCAGAGGCATCGGCATTATTAATTTCTGTTCAATTGGTTTCCTTTGCCTATAGAGAGGTCATAGGGGCTGTGGGGTCTGGTGCTGCTTATAAACATATGCATTATGGGCCGTATATATGTATGTACATTGTACATACATATTTATCAAACAATGCTGATTAACATGTTCGAATACCTCCAATGTTGACTCACGTTCGAGCGTTGATGTAATGCCTGCCATTGTTGTCGAGCTCGAGGGAGGTCTCTGATGTTTCACTTGGATAGTTAATATGCAAAGGCAGGTTATCCGGAGGAGCAGATAGCCACCAGAGTCACCAGAAAACCGGTTCGCTTCAACGAAAGCGAAAAAAACTCGGCCAAAACAATCTCGGCCAGGTGACATTGCAATTACGTCATTACGTCTCATTGTCCGGGCCAGCAGTGTCTGGATTCCGATCCCCGGCACTAAAAGCTACGCAAACAAGCCAAGTCGCCTAAACGCCCGCTTAGCCCGCTAATGAACTTCATTTGCTGTAAATTGACTTTAAACGACAATGACTAAGCCCCCCCCCTAGAGCTGGAACTCTGGCTGGAGACAGGGAAGAACGTTCATTAACAGAAATTTTGCGCGTTGTTTGTCATAATTATGATTACCGAGCTGGGCTGCTTGGCTGGTTGGCGGGAGAAGAGAAGGCCAAGAAGAAGGGTTGCCAAACATTGTGACACCAAAGGTGAACGCTACTTTCTACCGTGTGGGCCAGTTTCGTGGGGTCAGGCGTGTGCGGTTCTGGTTTCTGGTCTTACAGCCGAACTTGCTTAGACTAATTGTCTGGAAGTCTGGAAAAGGTTCATTATGATCTTGAATGAGATTCGAGGCAATCTGAGATCTGGCAGACGCAGCTGAAGTTATAGATGGTATTATGCAACTGACAACTGGATTACCAGCGGGTGGGAGTGGGAGTGGGCGGCAGTTTGTTCAGCTGCCCCCAGGAGGAGCTTCTGTTGTTTTATCCACAACCACAACCACCCCCATCCCGTGTTGAATGTGGGGATTAGTCATCCGGATCCGCTGGTGATCGATAACGGTGACTATGATGTATGAGCATGAGATCTGTTCGAGGAGGAACAGGTCCTATGGCTGGTTCCTTGTCTTATCGCCAAAGCCCTTATCGGAACGAAAATGGATTTATGTTCTACAAGCTATAACTCGCCTCAAATGACAATTGCCACATAATTCACTCGCTGATACAATGCCTATTAAAAAACCAATTACGTTTAAATACCTTGTGCCTTGTGCCGCTCTCCCCAAAGAGAAAGAGAAACAGAGCGGAAGAGAGGTTAAGCTGCCAATACTGCCGTTAGCCGATAAATTCTTGATGCGTAAGCACTTTTTGTGGCTCTTTGCAGACAGGGTTACCAAGTCACTCCAGTGGGGGAAATCCGACAGATTCATTCATGATTCATGAACAGGCTTGTCAGAGCATAAACTTGTTCGAAGGCGAGTGAGTCATTATAGTAATACTTGGAGGAGGACTTAGTACTGTAACCCCTTTCTGTTCAAGTCGAGGACCCTGGCAACCCTAACAGTACGAGTTCACTTTATCGATTAAGGGCCAACAAGAGCGAAAGAGGTGCCACGGCTTATCAGTTGGCTCCAAAAAGAGCCGTGGTGGGGCGGGAGAGGTGCTACCTTTCCGAATTATCGGGCACTACCTGGCATTTTATTGCAATCTGCAAGTGCAGCTGTTTTTCCTCCGGCATTGTTAGCTGCAGCGGTGAGTAACTTTCGGAAGCGATGCGCCCGTTCCTTCGCACTAGCATAGCACTGGCTTTCTGTGATTCAGGATGACGCGCACCGGCAAGGTGGCGGTCGCTCTCCGCTGCTCCAATTACGGCGCTCTCGCTCCGATAAGGCTCCGTTCGATTGGCCAAGTGTATGTATTTGGTTTTTTTTTTTGTTTTTTGGTTTCTGATAAAAGCAAAGGCATAAATAGCCCGCCCGCCGCCAGGCTATACTCAGTTAGTTCTCAGCACCAGTTTGTTGAAGGCGATCCAGTGAAAGCAGGAAGGAAGGAGAAGCCGGACGGAGGAAGAAAGCTAGCCCAACGCCATCACAGCCACCCACGATATCCTTGCTCTCTCTCTCAAGCCCTCTTTGTCGCGCGCCCGTGCTCGCTCTCGCCCTTTAAGACTAACGGTCTACTCTTGGCCTCCTCTCGCGATCTTCGCTCTCCGGCGCGTGTCCATGAAAGATTGTACCTGTGTGCCTGTGTGTGTGTGCAGATCAATTATTTTTTTTGTTTGTGTTTATTTTTCGCGAAAAGAGCGAAGAAGCAAGAAGGAATTCACTTAACAAATACAACAAAATAATCAATAAGAAGGCAGCGAACTAATTGCGATTGCGAGTGAAAATAAACTGGAATAATGGCCGATATTATCAACATTGAGCAGCACCAGACGATCGAGGAGTTCAAGCAGAACCTCGAGGAGCTTATTCCCGATGTAGGTGGCGCTTTCCACTCTAGAAAGAGATAAAGGGAGGGACTGGCTTAAGAAGAGATCTCTCTTAAAAATATTTAAGATGTTTAGGGACGATAAAGGGTGAAAGATCTCTCTTTAAATCAGTTGAGTTGTAGGAGTATCTGGTTTTGCAAGTAGGACTGACATTTTATTACTCACAACTCACGTAATCACTCCCTCTGGATTATTTGCGGTTTGTGTTTGTCCTATCGCCGTTTCCCGGGGCACTTTATGGCTTTTTAATCGATAACACCAATGACTTGGGACCACAGACACGCACAGGCATACCCACACAAGTGGGGCCCTTCTAAAGTGGACACCTTCGATAAAGTGCACGCGTCTCAGCTGACCCCTAGTCCCCGAAAAAAAAAACTATAGAATCACTTCCGCTCCATGTCAGTCATATGCTGGGCACTCTCCCTATCATGATTCTTGGAAACCAAGGACAATACCCTCGAATGGCTTGTTGGTAGCCCCCTCCTGAGCACCGGCCCCAGACTGGTATCATTACCATATACGTAATCGAGTGCTGTTTTCGATTCTATGTTCGCTTTTTGGCGCACAGACATTTATCTTATCGGCAAACAGCAAAAGCGGAGCAATCAACGCTCCACCACCGCCGCCATTGGCAACACCACTGCGCTGCCATAAATTCCGCAGTCCAGTATCGGGTGATACGTATATAGAGGTGCCTTTATGCCCCCACTACCACCACCCTACCACCTTGCTCCAATTCCATGTATTTCGCGAAGCTTTCCAGCTCCGGCTTTGGTTTACCCCCAATTTGGGATTTGGTGCTTGGGAATGAAGGGATCGTACTTAAGGAAACTAGCTCCCTGCTCTGGGAACAGAGATGCACTACTAGAGAGTCTGTTGGGCAAGGTTAGTAAGGACTTGTATGGTTGGGTCGAGGAGTAAAGCCAACTAGCTGAGCCTCAAGTTTATGACTAATTAATATTGGAATAGGAGCTTTAATCTAATCTAATGTGGATTGGCCAAGGGGGGCAGATTATAGTTTTTAAATAATGAGTCATATTCGTGGCCAGAGATCGCAGCTCTCTTAGTCATCCGGTGCGGCGCCAGAGGAAAATGATTTCCAATCTGTTTGGACTTTCACTTTTTGGGGGTTTGGGGTTTTGGGTTGGAAGGTCTGCCTCCCACGGCACTGTCAATCAGTCAGGTGAGAGATAGTTCCTTCGGGTCGCAACAGATAAGACACATAGCTGCGATAAGACGGTGCCCGAGATCGTAGGAAGCATTACTTTGCATACGCGCCGCGCGGAATGCCAGAGATAGAGCATGAGGTGCTCGGACTTGATGATTGATGACTCACAGATGGATCGAATGGGTTACTCATATGATCGGAGAGGAGAGGGAATTACTCATGGGGAATGACCTCGGGGGCACATACTTATGAATGAATCATGGCAGATGGCAGATAACTAATCAGAGCATCTCTCTCTTCCAGCTGGACGCCAACAAGGATGGCTTTATCGACCTGCACGAGCTGAAGGACGCCCTCAACCAGGTGGGCTTCAAGCTGGCCGGCTACCAGGTGCGCGAGATGATCGACGAGTTCAAGAGCAAACAGCGCACCGCCCACCAGGGCAAGCTCAATCTGGAGGAGTTCGAGACGCTGTGCCTCGACCTGAAGAGCAAGGACGTGGCCAGCACCTTTAAGACGGTCGTCTCCAAGAAGGAGAACCTGGAGACGCTCGGCGGCATGTCGAGCATCTCCTCGGAGGGCACCACCCACTCGGTGCGGCTGGAAGAGCAGCTGGCCTTCTCCGACTGGATCAACTCGAACCTGGGCCATGACAAGGACCTGCAGCACCTGTTGCCCATCGACGGCGAGGGCAAACGTCTCTACCAGAGCATCAAGGATGGCATCCTGCTATGCAAGATCATCAACCACTCCTGCCCGGACACGATCGATGAGCGGGCGATCAACAAGAAGAACCTCACCGTCTACCGGGAGTTCGAGAACCTGACCCTCGCCCTGGTCTCCTCCCAGGCCATCGGCTGCAACATCGTCAACATCGACGCCCACGATCTGGCCAAGGGCAAGCCCCACCTGGTCCTGGGCCTGCTCTGGCAGATCATCCGCATTGGTCTCTTTAGCCACATCACCCTGGACAGCTGCCCGGGCCTGGCCGGCCTTCTCTTCGACAACGAGCGGCTAGAGGACCTCATGAAGATGTCCCCGGAGGCCATCCTGCTGCGCTGGGTCAACCATCACCTGGAGCGGGCCGGCATCTCGCGCCGCTGCACCAACTTCCAGTCGGACATCGTCGACTCTGAGATCTACTCGCATCTGCTCAAGCAGATCGCCGGCAACGATGCCGACGTCAACCTGGACGCCCTTCGCGAGTCCGACCTGCAGAGCCGGGCCGAGATCATGCTGCAGCAGGCGGCCAAGCTGAACTGCCGCAGCTTCCTCACGCCCCAGGACGTCGTCAACGGCGTCTACAAACTCAATCTGGCCTTTGTGGCTAATCTGTTCAACAACCACCCAGGCCTGGACAAGCCGGAGCAGATCGAGGGCCTGGAGTCCATTGAGGAGACGCGTGAGGAGAAGAGTGAGTACTTAATGGCTCCATGGCGTGGCATTCCACTAGCGACAGGAAGTGGAAGCCATTAAGCCGCCAAGAGTCTCCCTTCGTTGTGAACCTTATTGATAACCCATTCCCCTCCCCATCACCAGCTTACCGCAACTGGATGAACTCGATGGGCGTGTCGCCGCACGTGAACTGGCTGTACTCGGACCTGGCCGACGGCCTCGTCATCTTCCAGCTCTTCGACGTGATCAAGCCCGGCATCGTCAACTGGAGCAAGGTGCACAAGCGGTTCACCCCGCTGCGCAAGTTCATGGAGAAGCTGGAGAACTGCAACTACGCGGTGGACCTCGGCAAGCAGCTCAAGTTCTCCCTGGTGGGCATTGCTGGCCAGGATCTGAATGACGGCAATGCCACCCTGACATTGGGTGAGTACCTCCCTTTCGATTGGTCTGTTTTTGCTTGCTAACTTATCTGGACTTTCGGGAACAGCTCTCATCTGGCAGCTGATGCGCGCTTACACCCTGTCCATCCTCTCCCGACTGGCCAACACCGGAAACCCCATCATCGAGAAAGAGATCGTCCAGTGGGTGAACAACCGCCTGACGGAGGCCGGCAAGCAGTCGCAGCTGCGCAACTTCAACGACCCGGCCATCGCCGATGGCAAGATCGTTATCGACCTGATCGACGCCATCAAGGAGGGCAGCATCAACTACGAGCTGGTGCGCACCAGCGGCACACAGGAGGTGGGTTATGGTTTCACGAAATTGGAGACAGTAATGCTAATGCTTTGTGTTTTGCAGGACAACCTGGCCAATGCCAAGTACGCCATCTCCATGGCCCGCAAGATCGGTGCCCGTGTCTACGCCCTGCCCGAGGACATCACCGAGGTCAAGCCCAAGATGGTGATGACCGTGTTCGCCTGCATGATGGCCCTGGACTACGTACCCAACATGGACAGCGTGGACCAGAACAACCACAACAACGCGTCGGTGCCATCCGTGGCGGTCGTTACCAACAGCAATTAAGTGGAAGCTACAACTCAATTATACACCTGCAGAAGCAACAGATAGTGGACAGGGCATAGGGCACAGGTCATCCCCTCCTCGGACTCCTCCAACTCCAACACATTGTCCTTGTATCGGCATCTACATGCCCACTTTTTTTTTTTTTAAATTGCGATTACTTTTTGTAATTTTTTTTATTATATATGTATTTAACATATGGCAGCCAGGAGTGTCCAGCCGGGTCGCCCCGCCCCCGTCTGTGGCTTGTGTTGCACGTACAACCTTATTTTATAAATAGGGATTTTCTTTGCATTCTTCCGCCTTAAATATAAACCCAAGTCCCCAGAAGAGCGACAATGGAACAACAATTGCCAGAAACAGTGCATGATCGCGCATTACTGTGCAGGATCGAGGGCAACAATTGTAATATTCACACCGAGACACTGAAAAACAATTAACTTTGTAATATATATACATATATATTTATATACGACTACGATATGCGCCTATACACACAACACACATGAATATATCTATATATATATATTTAC
This sequence comes from Drosophila pseudoananassae pseudoananassae, assembly GCA_018153035.1. Classification (NCBI taxonomy): domain Eukaryota; kingdom Metazoa; phylum Arthropoda; class Insecta; order Diptera; family Drosophilidae; genus Drosophila; species Drosophila pseudoananassae. Next base: position 122,116 of record JAECXR010000023.1, on the reverse strand, counting down.
ATGAATTGATATACGATATATTTTTGCATAAATGATCGAGAATAACGTAACCTTCAAGAAAACAAACAGAAATGTGGAAAAAAAGAGCAACACCTTTTGTATTTAATTATTTTTGTATTTTTTTTCGTACGGCATTTAATTGTAAGCGAGCTTTGTTTATGTTTTTTTTCCGCGTGTGTGTTTTTGTTCTTTATACATATTATATATTTTTTGTTTAACTTTGCGTTTAAGAGAGGTTAATTAGAAAGAGAGGGCGTCATGGGGGCGCCAGACATGACGGAGATGGCAACACGTTTTTTAGTGCAATGAGGCGACATATTTAAAAAGCAACAAATTACAAAAATACAAATTAAAAATTACAAATTACAAATAAAAACTAAAAACTAAATAATATTAAAACGGAAATGCAAAACAGGCAGAATCGAGGAAAACAAACCAGAAAAAGATGAAGTACTACTATATGCATTATAAAAATAAAAACAATAAAGTAAATCTATAAAAAAAATACTAAAATCGAAACCAGTTTTCTTAATTTTTCTTAATAGTTAATTTTTTTTATTAATTTTAAATCTAAAATGTGTCTATTCAGGTAATGCCCCATATTATTGGATTTAATCAGGAACTAGCCCTCGTATGATGACTCAGGAACTCTCTCGAAATGGGCCTAGAGATATGAATTTTCGCTTTGCGCAATTAAAGCATGTCGATAAGAATCCCCTAAGTAATCTTGGTATTTTCGGACCCTCCATCTAATCGCCGCCAGCTTATCAGACAGGAGGCCTCTCACGTGGCCAGAAAATCGAGAGTGGCCGGTCGGCAGGGGCAGGACGTTCACAAATCAAATCGAGTGTCCAAATCAATCAGACCTCGAGGTGTCCGGATGTAGATAATGTCACTGGCTGGAATGGCTGTATTTGGGGGGGGTTAAGGGTTAACCCCTTGAAAATATTCTAGTGATTCTTGGTAATGGTCTTTCGAATTGAAAGGCAAATTCATGATCCATTCAATCTTTTGTTTCAAAATCAGAGCCCCTAAGTATGCAATATTATTTTTAAACTTTGGCCCACAGCCGAAGCATACTTTTGGAATATTTGATTGATTTGGAATGTGTCTTTTTTCAGGCTTCCTTGTTAATATTTATAAAATATTCTTAACAAGAAAGGAAAGCTAACTTCGGGCGGAGCCGAAGTTGATATACCCTTGCAGTTAAATACCGGATATACATCGGTAAAATAGGATAAAGTAGGCCGATCCTTATGAGAATATCATAACATGACTAATATTACGATAAGAAATCTAAACAAGAAAAGAAAGCTAACTTTGGGCGGAGCCGAAGTTGATATACCCTTGCAGTTAAAACCGGATATATATCGCAAACATTGAATTAAATTGGCCGATCCTTATGAGAGTATGAAAATATAACCAATTTATCACAATAAAAAATCTAAAACAAAGTACCAATATACCATCATAAAAAATACCAAAGTTGGTATTTTTACCAAATAACATTTCCGATCGTTCAGTTATATGGCAGCTATAAGATATAGTCGGCCGATCGTTATCGGCAATTTGGTAGGTTGTATTAACTGACCAAAAATAGAATCTGTACGAAATTCCAAATTTCTATCTTCAAAAAAACGAAAGTTGGGTAATTTTCGATTGTTCAATTATATGACAGCTATAGGTCGGCTGATCCTTATGAAATTTGGCATGTTGTATTATTTTTCCAAAAATAACATTCGTACCAAATCCGATTTCTCTAGCTTTAAAAACACCGAAGTTATAGAATTTCCGATCAATCAGTTACATGGCAGCTATAAGATATAGTCGGACGATTCCGGCCGTTCCGACTTATATACTGCGTGCAAAGGAAAGAAGAGTGTGTGCAAAGTTTCAAGACGATAGCTTTAAAACTGAGAGACTAGTTCGCGTAGAAACAGACAGATAGACGGACCGACGGACAGACGGACATGCTCATATCAACTCAGGAGGTGATCCTGATCAAGAATATATATACTTTATAGGGTCGGAGATGTCTCCTTCACTGCGTTGCACACTTTTGGACAAAATTATAATACCCTCTGCAAGGGTATAAAAACTTTAAAAATATTTTGTTTCTAGATTTTAATGCAGAATGATAGTAAATTGATATACAAATCGTTTAAGGTATTCCCCTTAGGAATCGGATACGAATTGGAAAAGATATAGCCATCGCAAGGGGCCATATAGCCATTTTCGGGGTTTTCGAAGGGAAGCCCCCCTTCTTTTAAAAATATTTTAAAAATAGAACAAAATTTTTAAAATATTTTGTTTATAGATTTTAATGCAGAATGATAGTAAATTGGTACAGAAATCGTTTAAGGTATTCCCCTTAAGAATCGGATACGAATTGGAAAAGATATAGCCATCACAAGGGGCCACATACGATTTTCGGGGTTTTCGAAGGGAAGCCCCTCGAAAATCAGACGAAAAACTTAAAAAATATTTTGTTTCTAGATTTTAATGCAGAATGATAGTAAATTGATATACAAATCGTTTAAGGTATTCCCCTAAGGAATCGGATACGAATTGGAAAAGATATAGCCATCGCAAGGGGCCATATAGCAATTTTCGGGGTTTTCGAAGGGAAGCCCCCATTCTTTTAAAAATATTTTAAAAATAGAAAAAAATTTTAAAAATATTTTGTTTCTAGATTTTAATGCAGAATGATAGTAAATTGATATACAAATCGTTTAAGGTATTCCCCTTAGGAATCGGATACGAATTGGAAAAGATATAGCCATCGCAAGGGGCCATATAGCCATTTTCGGGGTTTTCGAAGGGAAGCCCCCCTTCTTTTAAAAATATTTTAAAAATAGAAAAAAATTTTAAGAATATTTTGTTTCTAGATTTTAATGCAGAATGATAGTAAATTGGTACAGAAATCGTTTAAGTTATTCCCCTTAGGAATCGGATACGAATTGGAAAAGATATAGCCATCACAAGGGGCCACATACGATTTTCGGGGTTTTCGAAGGGAAGCCCCTCGAAAATCAGACGAAAAACTTAAAAAATATTTTGTTTCTAGATTTTAATGCAGAATGATAGTAAATTGATATACAAATCGTTTAAGGTATTCCCCTAAGGAATCGGATACGAATTGGAAAGGATATAGCCATCGCAAGGGGCCATATAGCAATTTTCGGGGTTTTCGAAGGGAAGCCCCCATTCTTTTAAAAATATTTTAAAAATAGAAAAAAATTTTAAGAATATTTTGTTTCTAGATTTTAATGCAGAATGATAGTAAATTGGTACAGAAATCGTTTAAGTTATTCCCCTTAGGAATCGGATACGAATTGGAAAAGATATAGCCATCACAAGGGGCCACATACGATTTTCGGGGATTTCGAAGGGAAGCCCCAGAAAATTTGACGAAAAACTTAAAAAATATTTGGTTTCTAGATTTTAATGCAGAATGATAGTAAATTGATATACAAATCGTTTAAGGTATTCCCCTAAGGAATCGGATACGAATTGGAAAAGATATAGCCATCGCAAGGGGCCATATAGCAATTTTCGGGGTTTTCGAAGGGAAGCCCCCATTCTTTTAAAAATATTTTAAAAATAGAAAAAAATTTTAAAAATATTTTGTTTATAGATTTTAATGCAGAATGATAGTAAATTGGTACAGAAATCGTTTAAGTTATTCCCCTTAGGAATCGGATACGAATTGGAAAAGATATAGCCATCACAAGGGGCCACATACGATTTTCGGGGTTTTCGAAGGGAAGCCCCTCGAAAATCAGACGAAAAACTTTAAAAATATTTTGTTTCCAGATTTTAATGCAGAATGATAGTAAATTGGTACAGAAATCGTTTAAGGTATTCCCCTTAGGAATCGGATACGAATTGGAAAAGATATAGCCATCGCAAGGGGCCATATAGCCATTTTCGGGGTTTTCGAAGGGAAGCCCCCCTTCTTTTAAAAATATTTTAAAAATCGACAAAAATTTTAAAAATATTTTGTTTCTAGGTTTTAATGCAGAATGATAGTAAATTGATATACAAATCGTTTAAGGTATTCCCCTTAGGAATCGGATACGAATTGGAAAATATATAGCCATCACAAGGGGCCATATACGATTTTCGGAGTTTTCGAAGGGAAACCCCCAGAAAATTTGACGAAAAACTTAAAAAATATTTTGTTTCTAGATTTTTATGCAGAATGATAGTAAATTGATATACAAAACGTTTAAGGTATTCCCCTTAGGAATCGAATACGAATTGGAAAAGATATAGCCATCACAAGGGGCCATATAGCCATTTTCGGGGATTTCGAAGGGAAGCCCCAGAAAATTTGACGAAAAACTTAAAAAATATTTTGTTTCTAGATTTTAATGCAGAATGATAGTAAATTGATATACAAATCGTTTAAGGTATTCCCCTAAGGAATCGAATATGAATTGGAAAAGATATACCAATCGCAAGGGGCCGTATAGCCATTTTCGGGGTTTTCGAAGGGAAGCCCCCAGAAAATTTGACGATAAACTTAAAAAATATTTTGTTTCTAAATTTTAATGCAGAATGATAGTAAATTGATATACAAATCGTTTAAGGTATTCCCCTAAGGAATCGGATACGAATTGGAAAAGATATAGCCATCGCAAGGGGCCATATAGCCATTTTCGGGGTTTTCAAAGGGAAGCCCCAGAAAATTTGACGATAAACTTAAAAAATATTTTGTTTCTAGATTTTAATGCAGAATGATAGTAAATTGATATACAAATCGTTTAAGGTATTCCCCTTAGGAATCGGATACGAATTGGAAAATATATAGCCATCACAAGGGGCCATATACGATTTTCGGGGTTTTCGAAGGGAAACCCCCAGAAAATTTGACGAAAAACTTAAAAAAAATTTTGTTTCTAGATTTTTATGCAGAATGATAGTAAATTGATATACAAAACGTTTAAGGTATTCCCCTTAGGAATCGAATACGAATTGGAAAAGATATAGCCATCACAAGGGGCCATATAGCCATTTTCGGGGATTTCGAAGGGAAGCCCCAGAAAATTTGACGAAAAACTTAAAAAATATTTTGTTTCTAGATTTTAATGCAGAATGATAGTAAATTGATATACAAATCGTTTAAGGTATTCCCCCAAGGAATCGAATATGAATTGGAAAAGATATAGCCATCGCAAGGGGCCGTATAGCCATTTTCGGGGTTTTCAAAGGGAAGCCCCCAGAAAATTTGACGAAAAATTTTAAAAATATTTTGTTTCTAGATTTTAATGCAGAATGATAGTAAATTGGTACAGAAATTGTTTAAGGTATTCCCCTTAGGAATCGGATACGAATTGGAAAAGATATAGCCATCACAAGGGGCCATATAGCCATTTTCGGGGTTTTCGAAGGGAAGCCCCAGAAAATTTGACAAAAAATTTAAAAAATATTTTGTTTCTAGATTTTAATGCAGAATGATAGTAAATTTATATACAAAGCGTTTAAGATATTCCCCTTAGGAATCGGATACGAAGTGGAAAATATACAGCCATCACAAGGGGCCACATACGATTTTCGGGGTTTTCGAAGGGAAGCCCCAGAAAATTTGACGAAAAACTTAAAAAATATTTTGTTTCTAGATTTTTATGCAGAATGATAGTAAATTGATATACAAATCGTTTAAGGTATTCCCCTAAGGAATCGGATACGAATTGGAAAAGATATAGCCATCGCAAGGGGCCATATACGATTTTCGGGGTTTTCGAAGGGAAACCCCCAGAAAATTTGACGAAAAACTTAAAAAATATTTTGTTTCTAGATTTTTATGCAGAATGATAGTAAATTGATATACAAAACGTTTAAGGTATTCCCCTTAGGAATCGGATACGAATTGGAAAAGATATAGCCATCGCAAGGGGCCATATAGCCATTTTCGGGGTTTTCAAAGGGAAGCCCCCAGAAAATTTGACGAAAAACTTAAAAAATATTTTGTTTCTAGATTTTTATGCAGAATGATAGTAAATTGATATACAAATCGTTTAAGGTATTCCCCTTAGGAATCGAATACGAATTGGAAAAGATATAGCCATTTTCGGGGTTTTCAAAGGGAAGCCCCCAGAAAATTTGACGAAAAACTTAAAAAATATTTTGTTTCTAGGTTTTTATGCAGAATGATAGTAAATTGATATACAAATCGTTTAAGGTATTCCCCTTAGGAATCGAATACGAATTGGAAAAGATATAGCCATCGCAAGGGGCCATATAGCCATTTTCGGGGTTTTCAAAGGGAAGCCCCCAGAAAATTTGACGAAAAACTTAAAAAATATTTTGTTTCTAGATTTTAATGCAGAATGATAGTAAATTGATATACAAATCGTTTAAGGTATTCCCCCAAGGAATCGAATATGAATTGGAAAAGATATAGCCATCGCAAGGGGCCGTATAGCCATTTTCGGGGTTTTCAAAGGGAAGCCCCCAGAAAATTTGACGAAAAATTTTAAAAATATTTTGTTTCTAGATTTTAATGCAGAATGATAGTAAATTGGTACAGAAATTGTTTAAGGTATTCCCCTTAGGAATCGGATACGAATTGGAAAAGATATAGCCATCACAAGGGGCCATATAGCCATTTTCGGGGTTTTCGAAGGGAAGCCCCAGAAAATTTGACAAAAAATTTAAAAAATATTTTGTTTCTAGATTTTAATGCAGAATGATAGTAAATTTATATACAAAGCGTTTAAGATATTCCCCTTAGGAATCGGATACGAAGTGGAAAATATATAGCCATCACAAGGGGCCACATACGATTTTCGGGGTTTTCGAAGGGAAGCCCCAGAAAATTTGACGAAAAACTTAAAAAATATTTTGTTTCTAGATTTTTATGCAGAACGATAGTAAATTGATATACAAACCGTTTAAGGTATTCCCCTAAGGAATCGAATATGAATTGGAAAAGATATACCAATCGCAAGGGGCCGTATAGCCATTTTCGGGGTTTTCGAAGGGAAGCCCCAGAAAATTTGACGAAAAACTTAAAAAATATTTTGTTTCTAGATTTTTATGCAGAATGATAGTAAATTGATATACAAATCGTTTAAGGTATTCCCCTAAGGAATCGAATATGAATTGGAAAAGATATACCAATCGCAAGGGGCCGTATAGCCATTTTCGGGGTTTTCGAAGGGAAGCCCCCAGAAAATTTGACGATAAACTTAAAAAATATTTTGTTTCTAAATTTTAATGCAGAATGATAGTAAATTGATATACAAATCGTTTAAGGTATTCCCCTAAGGAATCGGATACGAATTGGAAAAGATATAGCCATCGCAAGGGGCCATATAGCCATTTTCGGGGTTTTCAAAGGGAAGCCCCAGAAAATTTGACGATAAACTTAAAAAATATTTTGTTTCTAGATTTTTATGCAGAATGATAGTAAATTGATATACAAATCGTTTAAGGTATTCCCCTAAGGAATCGAATATGAATTGGAAAAGATATAGCCATCGCAAGAGGCCATATAGCCATTTTCGGGGTTTTCGAAGGGAAGCCCCTAGAAAATCAGACGAAAAACTTAAAAAATATTTTGTTTCTAGATTTTAATGCAGAATGATAGTAAATTGGTACAGAAATCGTTTAAGGTATTCCCCTTAGGAATCGGATACGAATTGGAAAAGATATAGCCATCGCAAGGGGCCATATAGCCATTTTCGGGGTTTTCAAAGGGAAGCCCCCAGAAAATTTGACGAAAAACTTAAAAAATATTTTGTTTCTAGATTTTTATGCAGAATGATAGTAAATTGATATACAAATCGTTTAAGGTATTCCCCTTAGGAATCAAATACGAATTGGAAAAGATATAGCCATTTTCGGGGTTTTCAAAGGGAAGCCCCCAGAAAATTTGACGAAAAACTTAAAAAATATTTTGTTTCTAGATTTTTATGCAGAATGATAGTAAATTGATATACAAATCGTTTAAGGTATTCCCCTTAGGAATCGAATACGAATTGGAAAAGATATAGCCATTTTCGGGGTTTTCAAAGGGAAGCCCCCAGAAAATTTGACGAAAAACTTAAAAAATATTTTGTTTCTAGATTTTTATGCAGAATGATAGTAAATTGGTACAGAAATCGTTTAAGGTATTCCCCTTAGGAATCGGATACGAATTGGAAAAGATATAGCCATTTTCGGGGTTTTCAAAGGGAAGCCCCCAGAAAATTTGACGAAAAACTTAAAAAATATTTTGTTTCTAGGTTTTTATGCAGAATGATAGTAAATTGATATACAAATCGTTTAAGGTATTCCCCTTAGGAATCGAATACGAATTGGAAAAGATATAGCCATCGCAAGGGGCCATATAGCCATTTTCGGGGTTTTCAAAGGGAAGCCCCCAGAAAATTTGACGAAAAACTTAAAAAATATTTTGTTTCTAGATTTTAATGCAGAATGATAGTAAATTGATATACAAATCGTTTAAGGTATTCCCCCAAGGAATCGAATATGAATTGGAAAAGATATAGCCATCGCAAGGGGCCGTATAGCCATTTTCGGGGTTTTCAAAGGGAAGCCCCCAGAAAATTTGACGAAAAATTTTAAAAATATTTTGTTTCTAGATTTTAATGCAGAATGATAGTAAATTGGTACAGAAATTGTTTAAGGTATTCCCCTTAGGAATCGGATACGAATTGGAAAAGATATAGCCATCACAAGGGGCCATATAGCCATTTTCGGGGTTTTCGAAGGGAAGCCCCAGAAAATTTGACAAAAAATTTAAAAAATATTTTGTTTCTAGATTTTAATGCAGAATGATAGTAAATTTATATACAAAGCGTTTAAGATATTCCCCTTAGGAATCGGATACGAAGTGGAAAATATATAGCCATCACAAGGGGCCACATACGATTTTCGGGGTTTTCGAAGGGAAGCCCCAGAAAATTTGACGAAAAACTTAAAAAATATTTTGTTTCTAGATTTTTATGCAGAATGATAGTAAATTGATATACAAATCGTTTAAGGTATTCCCCTTAGGAATCGAATACGAATTGGAAAAGATATAGCCATTTTCGGGGTTTTCAAAGGGAAGCCCCCAGAAAATTTGACGATAAACTTAAAAAATATTTTGTTTCTAAATTTTAATGCAGAATGATAGTAAATTGATATACAAATCGTTTAAGGTATTCCCCTAAGGAATCGGATACGAATTGGAAAAGATATAGCCATCGCAAGGGGCCATATAGCCATTTTCGGGGTTTTCAAAGGGAAGCCCCCAGAAAATTTGACGAAAAACTTAAAAAATATTTTGTTTCTAGATTTTAATGCAGAATGATAGTAAATTGATATACAAATCGTTTAAGGTATTCCCCCAAGGAATCGAATATGAATTGGAAAAGATATAGCCATCGCAAGGGGCCGTATAGCCATTTTCGGGGTTTTCAAAGGGAAGCCCCCAGAAAATTTGACGAAAAATTTTAAAAATATTTTGTTTCTAGATTTTAATGCAGAATGATAGTAAATTGGTACAGAAATTGTTTAAGGTATTCCCCTTAGGAATCGGATACGAATTGGAAAAGATATAGCCATCACAAGGGGCCATATAGCCATTTTCGGGGTTTTCGAAGGGAAGCCCCAGAAAATTTGACAAAAAATTTAAAAAATATTTTGTTTCTAGATTTTAATGCAGAATGATAGTAAATTTATATACAAAGCGTTTAAGATATTCCCCTTAGGAATCGGATACGAAGTGGAAAATATACAGCCATCACAAGGGGCCACATACGATTTTCGGGGTTTTCGAAGGGAAGCCCCAGAAAATTTGACGAAAAACTTAAAAAATATTTTGTTTCTAGATTTTTATGCAGAATGATAGTAAATTGATATACAAATCGTTTAAGGTATTCCCCTAAGGAATCGGATACGAATTGGAAAAGATATAGCCATCGCAAGGGGCCATATACGATTTTCGGGGTTTTCGAAGGGAAACCCCAGAAAATTTGACGAAAAACTTAAAAAATATTTTGTTTCTAGATTTTTATGCAGAATGATAGTAAATTGATATACAAAACGTTTAAGGTATTCCCCTTAGGAATCGGATACGAATTGGAAAAGATATAGCCATCACAAGGGGCCATATAGCCATTTTCGGGGTTTTCGAAGGGAAGCCCCAGAAAATTTGACAAAAAATTTAAAAAATATTTTGTTTCTAGATTTTAATGCAGAATGATAGTAAATTTATATACAAAGCGTTTAAGATATTCCCCTTAGGAATCGGATACGAAGTGGAAAATATATAGCCATCACAAGGGGCCACATACGATTTTCGGGGTTTTCGAAGGGAAGCCCCAGAAAATTTGACGAAAAACTTAAAAAATATTTTGTTTCTAGATTTTTATGCAGAATGATAGTAAATTGATATACAAATCGTTTAAGGTATTCCCCTTAGGAATCGAATACGAATTGGAAAAGATATAGCCATCGCAAGGGGCCGTATAGCCATTTTCGGGGTTTTCAAAGGGAAGCCCCCAGAAAATTTGACGAAAAATTTTAAAAATATTTTGTTTCTAGATTTTAATGCAGAATGATAGTAAATTGGTACAGAAATTGTTTAAGGTATTCCCCTTAGGAATCGGATACGAATTGGAAAAGATATAGCCATCACAAGGGGCCATATAGCCATTTTCGGGGTTTTCGAAGGGAAGCCCCAGAAAATTTGACAAAAAATTTAAAAAATATTTTGTTTCTAGATTTTAATGCAGAATGATAGTAAATTTATATACAAAGCGTTTAAGATATTCCCCTTAGGAATCGGATACGAAGTGGAAAATATATAGCCATCACAAGGGGCCACATACGATTTTCGGGGTTTTCGAAGGGAAGCCCCAGAAAATTTGACGAAAAACTTAAAAAATATTTTGTTTCTAGATTTTTATGCAGAACGATAGTAAATTGATATACAAACCGTTTAAGGTATTCCCCTAAGGAATCGAATATGAATTGGAAAAGATATACCAATCGCAAGGGGCCGTATAGCCATTTTCGGGGTTTTCGAAGGGAAGCCCCAGAAAATTTGACGAAAAACTTAAAAAATATTTTGTTTCTAGATTTTTATGCAGAATGATAGTAAATTGATATACAAATCGTTTAAGGTATTCCCCTAAGGAATCGAATATGAATTGGAAAAGATATACCAATCGCAAGGGGCCGTATAGCCATTTTCGGGGTTTTCGAAGGGAAGCCCCCAGAAAATTTGACGATAAACTTAAAAAATATTTTGTTTCTAAATTTTAATGCAGAATGATAGTAAATTGATATACAAATCGTTTAAGGTATTCCCCTAAGGAATCGGATACGAATTGGAAAAGATATAGCCATCGCAAGGGGCCATATAGCCATTTTCGAGGTTTTCAAAGGGAAGCCCCAGAAAATTTGACGATAAACTTAAAAAATATTTTGTTTCTAGATTTTTATGCAGAATGATAGTAAATTGATATACAAATCGTTTAAGGTATTCCCCTAAGGAATCGAATATGAATTGGAAAAGATATAGCCATCGCAAGAGGCCATATAGCCATTTTCGGGGTTTTCGAAGGGAAGCCCCTAGAAAATCAGACGAAAAACTTAAAAAATATTTTGTTTCTAGATTTTAATGCAGAATGATAGTAAATTGGTACAGAAATCGTTTAAGGTATTCCCCTTAGGAATCGGATACGAATTGGAAAAGATATAGCCATCGCAATGGGCCATATAGCCATTTTCGGGGTTTTCAAAGGGAAGCCCCCAGAAAATTTGACGAAAAACTTAAAAAATATTTTGTTTCTAGATTTTTATGCAGAATGATAGTAAATTGATATACAAATCGTTTAAGGTATTCCCCTTAGGAATCAAATACGAATTGGAAAAGATATAGCCATTTTCGGGGTTTTCAAAGGGAAGCCCCCAGAAAATTTGACGAAAAACTTAAAAAATATTTTGTTTCTAGATTTTTATGCAGAATGATAGTAAATTGATATACAAATCGTTTAAGGTATTCCCCTTAGGAATCGAATACGAATTGAAAAAGATATAGCCATTTTCGGGGTTTTCAAAGGGAAGCCCCCAGAAAATTTGACGAAAAACTTAAAAAATATTTTGTTTCTAGATTTTTATGCAGAATGATAGTAAATTGGTACAGAAATCGTTTAAGGTATTCCCCTTAGGAATCGGATACGAATTGGAAAAGATATAGCCATCGCAAGGGGCCATATAGCCATTTTCGGGGTTTTCAAAGGGAATCCCCCAGAAAATTTGACGAAAAACTTAAAAAATATTTTGTTTCTAGATTTTTATGCAGAATGATAGTAAATTGATATACAAATCGTTTAAGGTATTCCCCTAAGGAATCGAATATGAATTGGAAAAGATGTAGCCATCGCAAGAGGCCATATAGCCATTTTCGGGGTTTTCGAAGGGAAAGCCCTAGAAAATCAGACGAAAAACTTAAAAAATATTTTGTTTCTAGATTTTTATGCAGAATGATAGTAAATTGATATACAAATCGTTTAAGGTATTCCCCTAAGGAATCGAATACGAATTGGAAAAGATATAGCCATCACAAGGGGCCATATAGCCATTTTCAAGGTTTTCGAAGGGAAGCCCCAGAAAATTTGACACAAAATTTAAAAAATATTTTGTTTCTAGATTTTAATGCAGAATGATAGTAAATTTATATAAAAATCGTTTAAGATATTCCCCTTAGGAATCGGATACGAATTGGAAAATATACAGCCATCACAAGGGGCCACATACGATTTTCGGGGTTTTCGAAGGGAAGCCCCAGAAAATTTGACGAAAAACTTAAAAAATATTTTGTTTCTAGATTTTTATGCAGAATGATAGTAAATTGATATACAAATCGTTTAAGGTATTCCCCTAAGGAATCGGATACGAATTGGAAAAGATATAGCCATCGCAAGGGGCCATATACGATTTTCGGGGTTTTCGAAGGGAAACCCCCAGAAAATTTGACGAAAAACTTAAAAAATATTTTGTTTCTAGATTTTTATGCAGAATGATAGTAAATTGATATACAAAACGTTTAAGGTATTCCCTTTAGGAATCGAATACGAATTGGAAAAGATATAGCCATCGCAAGAGGCCATATAGCCATTTTCGGGGTTTTCGAAGGGAAGGCCCTAGAAAATCAGACGAAAAACTTAAAAAATATTTTGTTTCTAGATTTTAATGCAGAATGATAGTTAATTGGTACAGAAATCGTTTAAGGTATTCCCCTTAGGAATCGGATACGAATTGGAAAAGATATAGCCATCGCAAGGGGCCATATAGCCATTTTCGGGGTTTTCAAAGGGAAGCCCCCAGAAAATTTGACGAAAAACTTAAAAAATATTTTGTTTCTAGATTTTTATGCAGAATGATAGTAAATTGATATACAAATCGTTTAAGGTATTCCCCTTAGGAATCGAATACGAATTGGAAAAGATATAGCCATTTTCGGGGTTTTCAAAGGGAAGCCCCCAGAAAATTTGACGAAAAACTTAAAAAATATTTTGTTTCTAGGTTTTTATGCAGAATGATAGTAAATTGATATACAAATCGTTTAAGGTATTCCCCTTAGGAATCGAATACGAATTGGAAAAGATATAGCCATCACAAGGGGCCATATAGCCATTTTCGGAGTTTTCAAAGGGAAGCCCCCCAGAAAATTTGACGAAAAACTTAAAAATATATTTGTTTCTAGATTTTTATGCAGAATGATAGTAAATTGATATACAAATCGTTAAAGGTATTCCCCTAAGGAATCGAATATGAATTGGAAAAGATATAGCCATCGCAAGGGGCCGTATAGCCATTTTCGGGGTTTTCGAAGGGAAGCCCCAGAAAATTTGACGAAAAACTTAAAAAATATTTTGTTTCTAGATTTTTATGCAGAATGATAGTAAATTGATATACAAATCGTTTAAGGTATTCCCCTTAGGAATCGAATACGAATTGGAAAAGATATAGCCATCACAAGGGGCCATATAGCCATTTTCGGAGTTTTCAAAGGGAAGCCCCTAGAAAATTTGACGAAAAACTTAAAAAATATTTTGTTTCTAGATTTTTATGCAGAATGATAGTAAATTGATATACAAATCGTTAAAGGTATTCCCCTAAGGAATCGAATATGAATTGGAAAAGATATAGCCATCGCAAGGGGCCGTATAGCCATTTTCGGGGTTTTCAAAGGGAAGCCCCCAGAAAATTTGACGAAAAACTTAAAAAATATTTTGTTTCTAGATTTTAATGCAGAATGATAGTAAATTGATATACAAATCGTTTAAGGTATTCCCCTAAGGAATCGGATACGAATTGGAAAAGATATAGCCATCACAAGGGGCCACATACGATTTTCGGGGTTTTCGAAGGGAAGCCCCCCTTCTTTTAAAAATATTTTAAAAATAGAAAAAAATTTTAAAAATATTTTGTTTCTAGATTTTAATGCAGAATGATAGTAAATTGATATACAAAACGTTTAAGGTATTCCCCTTAGGAATCGGATACGAATTGGAAAATATATAGCCATCACAAGGGGCCACATACGATTTTCTAGGTTTTCGAAGGGAAGCCCCTCGAAAATCAGACGAAAAATTTTAAAAATATTTTGTTTCTAGATTTTAATGCAGAATGATAGTAAATTGGTACAGAAATCGTTTAAGGTATTCCCCTTAGGAATCGGATACGAATTGGAAAAGATATAGCCATCGCAAGGGGCCATAGCCATTTTCGGGGTTTTCAAAGGGAAGCCCCCAGAAAATTTGACGAAAAACTTAAAAAATATTTTGTTTCTAGATTTTAATGCAGAATGATAGTAAATTGATATACAAATCGTTTAAGGTATTCCCCTAAGGAATCGAATATGAATTGGAAAAGATATAGCCATCGCAAGAGGCCATATAGCCATTTTCGGGGTTTTCGAAGGGAAGCCCCTAGAAAATCAGACGAAAAACTTAAAAAATATTTTGTTTCTAGATTTTAATGCAGAATGATAGTAAATTGATATACAAATCGTTTGAGGTATTTCACTTTGGAATCGGATACGAATTGGAAAAGATATAGCCATCGCAAGGGGCCACATAGCCATTTTCGGGGTTTTCGAAGGAAGCCCCTAGAAAATCTGACGAAAAATTTAAAAAATATTTTGTTTCTAGATTTTAATGCAGAATGGTAGTAAATTGATATAGAAATCGTTTGAGGTATTCCACTTTGGAATCGGATACGAATTGGAAAAGATATAGCCATCGCAAGGGGCCATATAGCCATTTTCGGGGTTTTCGAAGGAAGCCCCTAGAAAATCTGACGAAAAATTTAAAAAATATTTTGTTTCTAGATTTTAATGGAGAATGGTAGTAAATTGATATAGAAATCGTTTGAGGTATTCCACTTTGGAATCGGATACGAATTAGAAAAGATATAGCCATCGCAAGGGGCCATATAGCCATTTTCGGGGTTTTCGAAGGAAGCCCCTAAAAAATCTGACGAAAAATTTAAAAAATATTTTGTTTCTAGATTTTAATGCAGAATGGTAGTAAATTGATATAGAAATCGTTTAAGGTATTCCACTTTGGAATCGGATACGAATTGGAAAAGATATAGCCATCGCAACGGGCCATATAGTCATTTTCGGGGTTTTCGAAGGAAGCCCCTAGAAAATCTGACAAAAAATTTAAAAAATATTTTGTTTCTAGATTTTGATGCAGAATGGTAGTAAATTGATATAGAAATCGTTTAAGGTATTCCACTTTGGAATCGGATACGAATTGGAAAAGATATAGCCATCGGAAGGGGCCATATAGCCATTTTCGGGGTTTTCGAAGGAAGCCCCTAGAAAATCAGACGAAAAATTTAAAAAATATTTTGTTTCTAGATTTTAATGCAGAATGGTAGTAAATTGATATAGAAATCGTTTGAGGTATTCCACTTTGGAATCGGATACGAATTGGAAAAGATATAGCCATCGGAAGGGGCCATATAGCCATTTTCGGAGTTTTCAAAGGAAGCCCCATGAAAATCTGACCATTAAAATTTATAGGATGAGTTCCCTAGTAGAGAAGATCTCTACCAAGCCAAGATAGCGTTGAAGCGCCTCATCAGAAGCTTTCAGACAGTAATGATTAGAAAGAATGGCAATGTCGTCTGCGTATGTACATAGCATCATCTTTTTAGGAGAGTGGCTTTGAATTTTTCCAGTGACAGCAATATTTCCAAGCAAAGGCATGTCAGAGCAGTAGATGGAGAACAGGGCCCTAGCCCAAGAAACTGTGAAGAATATTAAATATCTGTCTTGGAAGCAGTTTAGAGAGTTTTAATAGTAAGCCAGTCTTAAGAGGAGCCCCAAATAATAGGTCTTACTACAATGAGTTCCTTTTGGAAACTGTTTTTATTTTGTACAATTCTCTTACAAGAAAGATACATGAAAATCTTAAAATTATTTAAAACTACTTATCAACGCACTGCACGCTGACCACTTATAAAGTTGTGTTAGGCTGCATGTGTAGCGGAGCTTAGAACCACAGGTTCAAGAGATACTAGCGCCACCTAGCGGGCGGTAGCCGTTGCAAGTGGTAACATTATATTCGAGAAGTTTATCGGCAATCTCCAGGCTGCATTTGTGTTAACGTTGAATCTCCCACTAATCCCAGCAGAAAGCCATTGCTAAACGCACCACGCTTTCTTTTCGAAACCGCATCTTGACCTAAAAGGTTGCTATAGCTGTGCAAGGTGCAGCAAATACGTATATATACTAAGTACCTAAAAGGATGAGAGAGGTTGGATCCGGTGAAGTCCCGATCCGATCTTGTACCGGTCCAAATCTATTTTTGCTAGTTAGGCGCCTTCAAATTCTGCAGTGGGCAGTAGAAGCGTTCTGGCCAAATTCTGGTCTTATCAAATATGGTTACCCTGACCCCTAAGGGTAAGTTCGATTGGTTGCTCAGCAAAGCAAATGAATATGCTTCACACAAACATATTTTATTATCTCAGGCTTTGAATAATCACCTGCCGTGGAGACAGAAGCAGCGAGCAGGGCAAAGTTAATTGCTGCTCCAAGAAGCTTAGTCTATCTAAAGGTGTCTTTTACTATTTCGGGAAATCTAAGTTCTTTTTTTTATTAATTCAAAAGTGTCCCAGACAGAAGGCGACAGAAAAAAAAAATATGCATAAGAAGTTATAAAATAACTTATCAGTAGGAACATCTTAGAAAAATATGTAAAGGAGAAATTGAAAAAAAAGTTAAAGTTTTTGTGTGCGCAAATTTCGGTCGCTCTAAGACATGTGTGTTTGCGGAGTTTTTTTTTTGTGGGTAGTTTTTTTTATTGCATTTGCCAACGAATGGAAGAGCTTTCATCATTGGATTAATTAAGATGAGCGATGTTCAACCGTTTTATTTACTTTTCGCCATGATCCAAGTTTTGATTTTTTTTGCTACCGAAATTTTGTTACACAATCACACAAATAACGCTTAAATGAATATAATTAATCTTCTACAAAAATTTAAAAGAATTAAAAAAAAAGGAGAATATTGAATTGAATTATATTGAAATGAAAACAATAAAAAAGTTACCTTTTAAATACTTATATCTCATTTTTTTGTATATTTTATCCCACAAATTTTTATAAAGATACACGTTTTTTTTAGAATATTTTATGAGCCTTACAAATGTATGTATCCTTTACTTTATTATATAAATAAATATTACAATGTCTGAGTAATTACCCTGTTTTAACTCCATGCTGACCCAAGAGCCGTCGTAAGTTCATAATATTAAAAGGGGCCTAATGCGTCACTTTGTCGGAAGAGCATTGGCCATGGTAGGGAGGACTAATAACACACCCGTTCACATCTAGGGGCGTGGCATATCTAGTGAGAACTACTATTTCTTTTTTCTCAACCGTCTGTCCGATTTTCATGTTATCTCTTTTCCGGCCATTTAGAATCGTTACCTACTCGCACGCGATAAATTTTAATTAATAAAAATACAAATTACCACCAGTAATCTGTGTCCCATAAAAAACACCACGGCATTTGCCGACGAGATATAGCCGGATTTCAACGCGTGCGGGATTAGCAGGTTGCAAGACCACCAGCTCAACTTTATTCGTTACTCAGAAGATGGGTTGTTGACCATGCTGTTTATCTATTATTTCCATAGGTCCAATCCCTTGAAACTCTATCTTGAACAGCCAGTATGCCAACCGTGATCAAAGGCTGGCGAGAAATCAATAAAAACTGCCGAGCAGTGTTCATTAGCTTCACCAGCCGTAAGGATATGTTGAGTATCCCTAAATATTTGTTGCTCACAGCTATGGTTGGGCCGGAAAATTGGTGGTCAGGCAGAGCCTCAGCAAATTCCTTAACAAGCAATATTTTTGGTAAGAGTACTTTCTCAAGCAGTTTGCAAAAGCCCGAGAGAAGGCTAATAGTACGGTAGGAGTCAAGGCTCAGGCAGACCGACTTCTTAGGCTTAAGTATCAAAGAAATCTTAGCCCACTTCCATTGCGGTGACCATGAAGTATTGTGACATTTTTATCGGTAAGGAGAAAATCCGTAACAGTAAGTCCTTCAATTATCTTGGGGTCACATTGGATGAGAAATTGACTTTTAAATCGCATATGACCCACCTTTGTATCAAGGTCCGTGCCAGGGCCAAAAAGCTCAACTAGCTAATTGGCCCCAATAGCCAACTAAACAGGAACACCAAGTCAACCCTAATCAAAGAGCTTATCATGCCTTTGTGGCAGTACGCGTTGCCTAAGTGGGCATCTCTATCTTCTGACACCTCTGTGTATAAGGTTCAGTCAGCCAGAGGGGCGGCGCTAACGACGACATATTTAAGATGACGCGGACGCAGAAAAGAGAGGGGTAATATTTCTCTGCGTCGTCGTACGATCGCAGCGCAGAGGGGCGGCGCTGGCGTCAACACAGAAAAGAGTATAAAAGTAGAGGAAGGCGAGCGATCATCGTCATTTCATTGCAGGCACTCGTCGGAGGTGGATCGGTGGCCGCATAGGTGCCGATTTGATTTTATTTATATTTTCAGGTTTAAATTAATTTGATGGCCGCTGTTGCTGGCCAGGGTGGGAATGGAATTTGGGGTCAATTTCAGGGGGCGGGACCCTTCCAAAGAAGGATGACTCAAAATATATTATAAAAAATAAAAATAATAATAATAAAAATAATACTTTTTTTTTTTTTTTTTTTTTTTATAACGTTAATTACAATTTCACAATGTGTGATCAGCTTCTCCAGACCACTTCTTCCAGTCCTGTTGGATCCATAATCTCAAATCCAGGGCTAGCCTCATCCATAATAATTGGAGACAGACTATGCAAATCTGAAATTGCTCCATTTCTAACTCCCAATCTCTTGCAATTAAATCCGGCATTAAATTTCTGCAGTGCAACATCCAAGGCCTTTATGTCACTTGACATTCCGAGGTGACTGTATGCAAGATGGAATAACCTCATAAGATGTGAAACAAGTCCTATCTTGTTTTTCATATTTAAGTACTTTCTGTTCCTCATTCTGCGACATAGTGATGAGACCTGTCGAAATCGGCCTCCGGATGTTTCTAAACAACCCCAATTGAAAGGAAAATTATTGTTTAAAATTGACAGACACCTTACTATCTCATATCTGAGATTGAACCGGTGTCCGTACCAGAGCATGAATCCAGCCATTAAGCTTCCGATATTTAAGACAGTCTCATCCGATGGAATGTTTAAGTGGTGAGAAGATTCCATAATAACATCAAAAATTGAGTTCATTGACACCAAATATACAAGAATCGGTTGGAATGATGGCATAGACCCGGATGTCTCATTCCTTACCCCAAGGAGAGCAAATGTGGTTCCGCTCTGTACACCCATGGATCTAAGCACTGAACCCAGTTCTATTAATGGGTCTATACGTAGGCTTCTAGGAACTCCAATCATTAGATCCTTATTCATTACCAGTTGCGCTCGATCAATTTCTCTTTCAATTGGTTGGAAGACAGGCCATGAGATCATTGTGTCACTTATCAATTTTGCCAAATTGACATTTCTTTTATATATGTTGTCCTTCTTCAGGAATTGCATCACCACATATACTTCAGATGATTGAGATGATGTCAATTCAGTATGTACAACCTGAACTGATTTGAACAGAGGTCCAACTCTAGTCAGTATGTTATTCGGCTGGTTATAGAGCACGCCCAGATAGGTTTTATAAATGACACAGCAATTTCTGTCTCTCATAATATCTAAGTTCAAGACCAGATTGTCCTCTATCTTTTGGGTTGTTTCCTCATTCTGGTACTCCATATCAAACACCATTCGATTTATTTTTAGACTAAACCTGTGTATCAATCTTCGGAAGTAAGTCCAGGTTACACTAAGTGCCAAGTCTGATGGATTCTGCCATACATCCATGAGATTCACACACCGATCTCGAACTTCTATACATTCATGAACTGCAGAAGGAGGAGACGGGTTAGATCCTCTCAGAGATACACCCTCCATTTTTAGGAAACTGTTGAATATCAATCTTGAGTTCTGGAATTCCCTCAACAGCATAGCTGACATCCCTCCTGAACCGTCCGCTCCACAAAGTATGTCCTTTGGCTTGAAGTGGATATGGTGGATGATTCCCCTCATCTTGAAATGTGCATTAGAAGATTTTTTTTTTTAATATTGTTTAATTTTTTTTTTTTTTTTTTTTTTTTTTAATGTTTAATGTTGTCTAATGTTTAATGTTGTCTAATGTTTAATGTTGACTAATTTTTAACATTGACTAGTGTTTAATGTTGCTTGCTGTGCTTAGCGTGTTCAATTTAATTTAACTGTTGGGTTAGACTAGTCTCGAGGCCAGAGCTCTGCTCAGGCACGTCCGCACTGCTCGACGACCGCCAAGCGACTCGCCGGGCAGTGACGGATATCACAAAAATACAGAAAAAACAAGGGGGTCCATCCCGGTACACCAACCACTATGCTAAATTACAATAAATCTTAGTGGGCTATTGTCAGGTATAAAGTTACAAAGTTTACAAAAATTTCAGTCTTTTTTCAGGTCAAACTACGCGCATGCCAACACTCCTACTCATCCAAGGATCAGTGTCTCAATACCATAATTGTTCGGCATCATTTTTGCACTGTCCTGGAAGGCGGGTGAAGGCTTACAACGTTAGGCACGACTATAAGACTTAAGACTATTGAAATTAAAATTTATATGGCAATTAACGTTACGTTAAGTTATTTTAAGTGGCTGGCGTATATAAAAACGATTCAGGTTAAACATGACAAATAAAGATACAAAACAAAAATGAAAATTTAAATGTTTAACTTAATCCAACGATGAATATGGTCCGGAACGGAGCTGCTACACTTCGTGGCCGCAGCAGGTTGCAGGTAGGTAAGGGCCAGAAGGGTCCTTGGGGCAGCTATTCCCCGACATCTAGGCTCACGGGAGGGGCGAGTTTACAGGAACACAAACGGCAAACCCAGGGCGGCCAGGATGTACTTCAGAAAGCGTGGCGGCAATGGCGTGGGGTCGTTCCGACGAGGCGAAGAATATTTGCGGCTCCTCAGGTCCAGTGATCCTCCTTGCACCGCAGGTGTTGATGTGGAAAATGGTCGGGCGTAAGACGAGGTGAAGATCCATCAGTTGCGGGCGGCTCCAGGTGAAGAGGAAATTTGTAGGTCACCCAGGTACAGGGAAAAGGTGGCCAACATTTCAGCGCAGGTAATATCATGGATGCCGGGATGCTCAAGGTGTTGCAGGAAAAATTGCAGGGCACCCAGGTATGTAGTGGCCATTGCAACCAATTTGAGCATCCAGGTGAGTATCGTAGTTTTTAGTTGGGATCCGTATGAGCATAGCGTTCAGGTAACTGCGATTTAAATTTAATTCCAAACAGAAAAGTATTTAAAATTCTGTATGGAAATGTTGATTAATAGACGCTGCGTTGCCATCCAGATAAGTATTGCAATTTTCATCCATCGCTGAGTTGGCATCCAGGAAGTACGATCTAAATTAATTTCCAAACAGAAAAGTATTTAAAATTCTGAATGGAAATGTTGATTATTAGTCGCTGCGTTTTTTTTTTTTTTTTTGTTTTCAATTGTTTTTTATTTGGTTTTAGTTTTGGTTTTTGGTTTTGGCTTGTGGGTTTGTTTTCGTTTTCGTTTTCGCTTGTTGTTTAATTTAGTGTCGCAGAAACAATTTATAATTAGTTAGAATTAGGACTCAGCAAACCAGATGATCGCAGCGCAGAGGGGCGGCGCTAGCGACAACATATATGTACATATTTAAGATGACGCGGACGCAGAAAAGAGAGGGGTAATATTTCTCTGCGTCGTCGTACGATCGCAGCGCAGAGGGGCGGCGCTGGCGTCAACACAGAAAAGAGTATAAAAGTAGAGGAAGGCGAGCGATCATCGTCATTTCATTGCAGGCACTCGTCGGCGGTGGATCGGTGGCCGCATAGGTGCCGATTTGATTTTATTTATATTTTCAGGT
Source organism: Drosophila pseudoananassae pseudoananassae (assembly GCA_018153035.1). Taxonomy (NCBI): domain Eukaryota; kingdom Metazoa; phylum Arthropoda; class Insecta; order Diptera; family Drosophilidae; genus Drosophila; species Drosophila pseudoananassae. Next base: position 99,609 of record JAECXR010000023.1, on the reverse strand, counting down.
TTAAATTAATTTGATGGCCGCTGTTGCTGGCCAGGGTGGGAATGGAATTTGGGGTCAATTTCAGGGGCGGGACCCTTCCAAAGAAGGATGACCCAAAATATATTATAAAAAATAAAAATAATAATAATAAAAATAATACATAATAAAATATAAATAATATAAAAAATAAATAATACATTTAATATTAATTTTCACAGACTTTAAAAATTTTAAATTTTTAAATGTTGCTTTTTAAAAAGATGGGTGGGGAGGGGAGTTGTCATCATATTGCGTCATAAATATATATCAAAGTTTGTTTTCTCTTTCTTTTAGGTAGCGTCATGGCAGCGTCGTCGTCGTAGCGCAGATTCTGCGAAGCGACAAAAAGACGGCGCCAGCGACGAAGAGCGCCGCCATAACCAATGGCACCACACATATTATTTTTCTGCGTCGTAGTACCATGAAAAAAGAGTACATACGTATTTTTCTGCGTCGTCGTAGGATCGCAGCGCAGAGGGGCGGCGCTAGCGACAACATATATGTACATATTTAAGATGACGCGGACGCAGAAAAGAGAGGGGTTATATATTCTGGCGCTAGCAGAGGGGCGGCGCTATAAGATGACGCGGAGGCAGAAAGGAGAGGGGTTATTTTTCTCTGCGTCGTCGTACGATCGCAGCGTAGAGGGGCAGCGCTATATGTACATATTAAAAATGGCGCGGACGCAGAAAAGAGAGGGGTAATATTTTTCTGCGTCGTCGTACCATCGCAGCGGCGCTAGCAGAGGGGCGGCGCTAGCGACGCGGAGGCAGAAAAGAGTATAAAAGGAGAAGAAGGCGAACGATCATCGTCATTTCATTGCTGACACTCGACGGCGGTGGATCGGTGCACGCATAGGTGCCGATTTGACTTTATTTCTATTTTCAGGTTTAAATTAATTTGATGGCCGCTGTTGCTGGCCAGGGTGGGAATGGAATTTGGGGTCGATTTCAGGGGGCGGGACCCTTCCAAAGAAGGATGACCCAAAATATAATATAAAAAATAAATAATAAATTTAACATTAATTTTTACAGACTTTTAAAATTTAAAATCTTGCTTTTTTAAAAAAAAGGGGAGGGGAGGATTTTTTTTTTTTTTTTTTTTAATTTTTTATTTGGTTTTAGTTTTGGTTTTTGGTTTTGGCTTGTGGGTTTGCTTTCGTTTTCGTTCTCGCTCGGTGTTTAATTTAGTGTCGCAGTAACAATTTACAATTTATTAATTATATGGTAAATCGCCTACTAGCGGTCACAAAATTTTTTCTGGCAGCTGGGGTTTGCAATGCTAACTGAACGCGCTTCATATATATCTTTACATCTTGGAGTCTACGGAGTTTATGATTTAGTGAGATATACCCTGGTCGATTAGTGTGATGGGTGTTCATATAACGAGTAGCTAAGGAAGCTGCATGATAAATATTACGGTTTAGGATGTCGATGGCATCCTCAATGTCTTGACCACTGTTGATATCTGTATTTAGCAGAGTAAGTTCTGACAAAGTACTCTGAAATTTCTTTATTTTGGCACCAGAAGGGAGCAGTCGGTGAAGTTTTTGAGTGTGGTCAATACTGCCTCTGATTGAAAGCTTGACAAGTATTGGTAAGTGATCAGACCGCAGATCAACTACTGAGTGAGTGAGAGTTCTACCACAATGAAGGCCAGAGTAGACTGCAAAGTCTATAGCTGACGGATTTTTCCTCTGATCGAACGGGAAATGAGTGGCTCCACCTGTGGCCAGCACATTCAGTAGAGTATTTGAGTGGATACATTCAAGGAGAGACCTACCTCTAGGGCAGGATCTAGGATTACCCCACCAGGGGTGTTTAGCGTTCCAGTCTCCACATAGCAGGAACTTCGAATTTTTGGATAGGACTTTAAAGTGTGCAAAAAGTCTTTGGAAATGTTGTGAGGTCCAAGTGAAAATTGGTGGGCAGTAGATAGGGCTAATAACGATTTCCTCAGAATTAGTAGTGTGTAGCGAAATCGGTGCACATTGAAGAAATTCCTCCTCAATGGGTTGTAAAGCAATGTGCTTTAGTTTAGCATTAATATAAGTAACAGTTCCCCCTTTTCTATCACTAGAGGGATGAAATGAGGAGTACATTAAGTATCCATCTATGTTATAAGGACTAACTGATGGAGGGTTGGAGCCAAGATTCATAGGATCTAATGTTGGTTCTTCAATCGGTCTTAGACAGTCCAAACATGTTAGGTGGAAGTGATAACACCCTTGTGAGGGTAATCTATCATGCAATTCACTAACTGTGACTTGAGAATAGATTAGTAGTGACTGAAAGATGAAGTCATAATTTTGGTCCCCTATGTCGGTTAATGTCCATAGGCTCAGCTCATCTCTCTGAATATGATCTAGGATACTGCTTACAACTTCATTCTTAATTTTGGATCTATTGAGAAGTAAAGCATGTTTTATCTCCTCCTTCATCATGGTCTTCGAGCTGATTCCTCTTGGAATGTTGAGGGACTGGGGGTCTTCTGCCAATTTTGATATATGTCGTGATTGGAATGTAACAATTTTGGGATTCCCAACTTTGGCACAGAGGGATTTCAAATCATTGTCCACTGTATTGTTGTGAACAATTCTCCAAAATGTTAGAGCTTCTGTGATGGGATCAGGGAAGGCCCTTATTAAGAATCTGGTTAAGGATGTACCACTCACACCTCCAAGAGACGGGTCCAGATACACACTCAGTATTTTAAATGTCCTTGACCTGACGGTTAGACCACTATCCTGATCAAATACAGGAGCCGATTGTATTGATGGGTTGTGTTTCATTATGATATTCCTTACTAGAGAACCGAGTAAGTTCATATGGTAGATACTGTTAATGCAGGAGGTGCTATGATGTGATACTGTCAATGCATTGCTGGTAACAGTGGCCATGAGGTTTCCAAGAGATGGAAGTTGATCGTTTGTTGCACACGTTACCCGGGACCATCTCTTTGTTTCCAGCCCTCTGATATTTCCTCTAAAAACGGGAACTTTACCGTAGTTCAGATAGTCGGCAGACTGCATTGTCTCATCATTATTTATTATCAATCCCAATTTTTTTGTTCCTCCTTCAATATTCGTCATTAGGTTGTTATTATTTCGTACAATTTCTTGTAGATTTCGGATCAACTCCCTGTCGTCAGATGATGGACGAGGTTTGTACTTCATACATATAACCTGGTTGTCCCCTTGAGCCAGTGTCTGCACAGTCGTATTCCGGCTCTTCCCTTCCCTCTCTATAACTAATAAGTTGACAATACTCCATCCTTTCTGCCTAAGTCCCTCCAGACCTCCCTTTTGTCCATCCCAGCATACTCGGAAGTCTGATGAGTTCACAACTTTTCCATCTTTGACCGTCATTAAGTCTGCTCGATCGTTGTAATAGATTAGGCTCTTCTCAAAGAATTCATGAGTTCTTAATATGAGGTTTGGATGTCCCAGGAATTGACCCATCACTTTGAAAACAGGACCATTGGCATCCCCCCTTTGATGATTGTTCCATTTCTCATAATCTATGTGATTTGCAATTGTAACAGTGTCGTAGTCATCATTTCCTTGTCCTGAAGAACTACTCAACATTTTTTGGGTTACAGTGGTCATATCATCAGCCATAGTTAGACCGTCAAATAAGGGAACAAAATGAGTCTTAATCAAATACTCTGTAAACACAAAATAATCCCTTAATTCCCATGACATCAAGGAGAAGAATCTCCCTTTATCCTTTTGCTCTCTCTCTTTGAGCTTCAGTCCAATTAACAATGATTTCCAGGATAGACCAAATTTGTCCACTTTCTCTAGAAACTCCGGCCAATTTGTTGCCTCTTTTTCCAGTAACGTGGTTAGTACTTTCTTTGATGGAATGGGCAAGTTTCTATTGGGTCCTTGGAGATGGTCTACCACTTCATCATACTGAACTGAATGGCTTTTGTCTGAGTAGATGAGGGAGGGATCGATCATTTCTGGTATATTGAAGCATTTCTGTAGAGGAAGTTTATGCCAGTTGTCTCCGAAATCTGAAATCATTGCAGGAGTTGGGTACAGGTTTTGTCGCATCATATCTTTCATTGGAGACTCATCCATCAGGTCGACGTCCACATACCATGTTTTAGTCTGGTGAAATCTATCGAGCAGAAGATGATGGTCCTTGAAATATACAAATCCTTCTGATAACAAAACGAGTCCGAAGTTCTTCAGGGCGATAGACACCCCTTTTCTCTCCTCACCCCATATTAGCTTCATATTTATCCACTTACTCAAATTAGTTGCTTCAAAACAAGTCTTTGCATTTAAACAAAGAATCACTTGATGCAATTCCCAAAAAAAGGATCCCCATCTGAGAATCTCCCTGGATAAATTCACCTCCTTTCTTGGAATAAACTCCGAACCAATCCATCCCCTAATAAATGAATTGGGTATCTCCATAGTTTCCTTTGAGTCATTAATACACTCAATCATGAGTTCCTTGAAGTCATCCGAATTTTCCATATGAAGGAGGTTGAAGTTGGCGAAGAACTTGTGGAAGGATTCTGCATCCAATAACTTTTCTAAATTCACATGCTTCTCCATAATGGTTCGGCGATTTTCCCATCTTTTCATATTCCACCTCTTTGAAGTGGTTCCGTACTTCACGTATTTGGTATATTCCATCATTTCATCTGACACTAAGGGTGAATTAAGAGAGTAGTCACTATTTGATAATCCTGTTATTGATGATACAGGTACAGCGGGAACATCAGATTCTTCAAATAGGTTAAATTGTTCATCATCCAGCATGGGATCAGTGGTAAATTGAGAAAATAAATCTTCCTCCATTTTGCGTAAAGTATCCTGAACTACAGATTATAGAATAATTCTTTAATGTCTAATGTCTTTTTTTTTTTTTTTTTTTTTTTATTTTACTTTATTATTTTCCTTTATTGTCTTTAATTTTACATTACTTTTTCTCTATTACTGGCACTTTTTCCGCTACTGTACATTTCGCGACTCTACTCTTCAAGACTCGCCGCGCTATCACGACTGGCCTCGGCAACTACCGCCGACCTTTGCTGCTCTACGTTTCGCTTTGCTGTTTTACTGGGGAGAGAGCGCGCAAAACACGTCCGACCCGACCGAGCGCCAACAAACAACTAATGGCTCGGTGGGGAAGGTCCTTGAAGACTGGCAGAAGGCCAGGATACTAGGATAGAGAAGCCAAGGTTTTTTTTTTTTTTTTTTTTTTTTTTTTTTTTTTTTACTTTATTATTTTCCTTTATTATCTTTAATTTTACATTACTTTTTCTCTATTACTGGCACTTTTTCCGCTACTGGACATTTCGCGACTCTACTCTTCAAGACTCGCCGCGCTATCACGACTGGCCTCGGCAACTACCGCCGACCTTTGCTGCTCTACGTTTCGCTATACTGGGGAGAGAGCTCGCAAGCACGTCCGACCCGACCGAGCGCCAACAAACAACTAATGGCCCGGTGGGGAGGGTCCTTGAAGACTGGCAGATGGCCAGGATACTAAGGATAGAGAAGCCAAGGTGAGCGGTAGCCAGTTACAAAATAAAAATCAAAACTAAATGCTGCGCAGCAGCTACTGAGGTTCCATTCCAGCATCATCAGCCACTATGCTACTTTAAAATTGACTTAGTGGGCTATTGTTTACAAAAATATCAAAAATCAAAAATCAAAAAAACAAAAATTGTCCTTTCAGCTGTCCAAATACGCGCATGTCAACACGCCAACCAACCAAAGAACAGAGACCCAGTACCATGATTATTCGGCACCTTTTTCGCGCTGTCTCGGAAGGCGGGTGAGGACTCACAACGTTAGGCACGAGAAATATAGACTTAAATAGGATTTTAGTTATACAATTTAAATGGAATTAATTACGTTACGTTAAATTATTTAGAGTGGCTGACGTTAAAAATGACTCTAGTTAAACATTGGCAAAATAAAAATACAAAAACAAAAAATTAATATTATGTTTAACCTAATCCAACGAAGAAAGCCGGAACGGAGCTGTTGCTGGGTAAGAAATCGTCAGACAACAGGAAGACTGGACATTTTTAAGTGCCAGAGGGGCACTGGGGACCGCGTTCATCGGCTGCCAAGGCACACGGGAGGCGACATCTATTAATATTTCAGGAACGCACGATGCCACCAGGGGGCCAAGGCGCTCTACGGAAGGCGTTGGCAGGTGCAATGGCGGGGGCGTTCCAGGTGTGGCCTGACGAAACATTGGAGGGTCATCCCATCATTGCCGACTAGGATGCTCCGAGATCCCCCTTGGGCCAACGATATCTTGCGGAGATTGTCCAGGGGTGCAGGGTAGGCAAACTTCCAACATTTGCGAGGATAATTGGCGCTGACGTGGATGGCGAAAAATGTCCAGATGAATCCAGAAATCCCTCGACGAATCCAGGTAGCTCCCACGTGGCCGGAAACATTGGAGGGTCATCTCATCACTCCAATCCGGGTAGGTCCAGGATCAGTCCGAGATCCCCCTTGGGCCACACAGATGTGAAAATCGGCCAGGGGACCAGGGTAGGCGAAATCCATCATTGAAGAGGTGCTCCAGGTGCATGGCGAATCGGCAAAATGTCCTAGTATGTATTGTGCCAATTTTCCACGCAGATCCAAACGGTTTTTGGAGGGGTAAATCCAGTGGTGGCCAGAAACATTGGAGGGTCGTTTTTTCACTCCATAAATGTTGCTCCAAGATCCCCCTTGGGCCACGGGGGGGTAGAAAATTATCCAGGGGATCCAGGGGTAGGTCACTAGGCAGGGACTCAAGGATGGCGCAATAATTGGATGGCAGGAAGCTCATATAGATATCCCACAGTAAATCCAAATCACTCCAAGTAGCCGAAGCATTGGAGGGCCGTCTCGTCACTGCGTCGATGTTGCTCCGAGATCCCCCTTGGGCCACCAGCTTGAGAAAATTAAACTGAGGGTCCAAGGTGGGTAAAATTCCGTGTATGGCAAGGTGCTCCAGGTGTTGAGGGAGTTGGCAAGAAATCCAGGTGTGGATCTTGCGGGTTTCCAGATGCTCCGGGTAGATCCGGTTGACTCCGGGGTGGCCAGAAACATTGGAGGGTCGTCTCATCACTCCAATAATGTCGATCCAAGATCCCCCTTGGGCCACGATTGTATTGGAGAATTGGCCAGGGGATCAGGGTAGGCGAATTTCCAACGTTGGCAGGTACTCCCAGTGTTGGGGGAGACTGGCAAGAAATCCAGGTGGGATTTTTGCATTTTTCCTGCTGCTCCAGGTAGATCCAGTTGACTCCGGTGTGGCCAGAAACATTGGAGGGTCGTCTTTTCACTCCAATAGTGTCGATCCAAGATCCCCCTTGGGCCACGATCGTGTTGAAAATTGGCCAGGGGATCAGGGTAGGCGGATTTCCAACGTTGACGAGGAGCTCCCGGCTGAGGAGGCTGGCAAGAAATCCGAGTAGGATTTATTCATTTTTTCCGGTTGCTCCGGGTGGATCCAGGTGAATCCAGTTAATTGCAGTTGGATATTTTCCGGATGAAAACGATGGCTGTGGTAGTTGGCAGCCAGGTAAATGTATTATGATGAACTCCGAGATGGACAACTGCTGGGATTATGGTAGTGTAGATGTTCATCAGCAGCTGGGATGCCAGGAAAGTACTATGAATCGATTTCCAGTTGAGAGACAGTAGCTGGAATGCAGACAATAGCAAAATGAATAAGATCCTAATAAAGGAGTAATTGGAATCTTAGCTGGGATCCAGTTTAGTTCATTATTCATTGGCGGCTGGAGTCCAGGTAAATTGGGTTCCAGATAAATGCGGTGGCTGGCATCAATGGGTATGAATATGCGAGAACCAGGTGTATGGAATAGCTGGTAAAAAGAAAAGAGTTCCAGACAAGCAGTGGAGTTGGGATCCGGATGGTAACTGCAGCAGCCAGTGGCAAATTCAGAAGTCAATTTAATGGATGATTCAAGTGATTAAATCATTAATTTATATCACTTGTTGCTGACTAGGGTGTTGAGGTAGGTCATGTATATATGTGCATGTATAATACACATATTTTGGTGTATATTTTTCCTACTACTGCAGCAACAAGTGGCTAACTCCATGTCAATATTATGGATGATTTAAAGTGATTTATGCCATTAATTTACCATACCATTTTTCCATAATTTATTTAAGTCCATTATACATATACAAAAAACAATCAAGCAGCTATTCGCATACTTTCAGTTGGTTTACATGTATTTTTCTTTGTTGGTGTTGGTTTTTATTGGTTTTTAATTGTGTTTTTTGTGTTTTATTGGTTTTTATTTGTGATTTTGTGTTTTCTTTTTATGTTTGTGTTTATTAACAATTTCACAGTGGTGTTTAGTGTTTGTTTTACAGGGTTTTGTTGTACATGGATAGTTAATTTAAGTTTAAGTGCCAGTCATTGCTTTACATCACAGTCTTTTATATCACAGATTTTAATAAATAATTTAATAAATAAATAAATATAAACATGAAATTAAGACTTTACTTTAAACAATGGCACTAAATAAATTAAATAAATTAACATGGCAAAAAACATTCAACAAAAAAGATTTTAATAAATAAATAAATATAAACATGAAATTAAGACTTTACTTTAAACAATGGCACTAAATAAATTAAATAAATTTTTTTTTTTTTTTTTTTTAAAGTTGTTTAATGTAGTTTAATGTTGTTTAATGTGTTTGATGTATTTAATGTGTCTAATGTGTCTAATGTTTAAAGTTTGCTTAGTGTATTTAATTTAATTATTTGGTGTATTGGGCGTACTAAACTAGTCTCGAGGCCAGAGCTCTGCTCAGGCACGTCCGCACTGCTCGACGACCGCCAAGCGACTCGCCGGGCAGTGACGGATATCACAAAAATACAGAAAAAAAAACAAGGGGGTCCATCCCGGTACACCAACCACTATGCTAATTTACATTGGTTCTTAGTGGGCTATTGTCAGGTATAAAATTACAAAAGTTTACAAAAATTTCGGTCTTTTTCAGGTCAAACTACGCGCACGCCAACACTCCTACTCATCCAAGGATCAGTGTCTCAATACCATAATTCTTCGGCATCATTTTTGCACTGTCCTGGAAGGCGGGTGAAGGCTTACAACGTTAGGCACGACTTCAAGACTTAAGACTATTGGAATTAAAATTTATATGGCAATTAAAGTTACGTTAAGTTATTTTAAGTGGCTGGCGTATAAACAAACGATTCAGGTTAAACATGACAAATAAAGATACAAAACAAAAATGAAAATTTAAATGTTTAACTTAATCCAACGATGAATATGGTCCGGAACGGAGCTGCTACATTTCGTGGCCGCAGCAGGTTGCAGGTAGGTAAGGGCCAGAAGGGTCCTTGGGGCAGCTATTCCCCGACATCTAGGCTCACGGGAGGGGCGAGTTTACAGGAACACAAACGGCAAACCCAGGGCGGCCAGGATGTACTTCAGAAAGCGTGGCGGCAATGACGTGGGGTCGTTCCGACGAGGCGAAGAATATTTGCGGCTCCTCAGGTCCAGTGATCCTCCTTGCACCGCAGGTGTTGATGTGGAAAATGGTCGGGCGTAAGACGAGGTGAAGATCCATCAGTTGCGGGCGGCTCCAGGTGAAGAGGAAATTTGTAGGTCACCCAGGTACAGGGAAAAGGTGGCCAACATTTCAGCGCAGGTAATATCATGGATGCCGGGATGCTCAAGGTGTTGCAGGAAAAATTGCAGGGCACCCAGGTATGTAGTGGCCATTGCAACCAATTTGAGCATCCAGGTGAGTATCGTAGTTTTTAGTTGGGATCCGTATGAGCATAGCTGGTATTCAGGTAACTGCGATTTAAATTTAATTCCAAACAGAAAAGTATTTAAAATTCTGTATGGAAATGTTCTTTAATAGACGCTGCGTTGCCATCCAGATGAGTATTGCAATTTTCATCCATCGCTGAGTTGGCATCCAGGAAGTACGATCTAAATTAATTTCCAAACAGAAAAGTATTTAAAATTCTGAATGGAAATGTTGATTATTAGTCGCTGCGTTTTTTTTTTTTTTTTTTCGTTTTAATTGTTTTTTATTTGGTTTTAGTTTTGGTTTTTGGTTTTGGCTTGTGGGTTTGTTTTCGTTTTCGTTTTCGCTTGTTGTTTAATTTAGTGTCGCAGAAACAATTTATAATTAGTTAGAATTAGGACTCAGCAAACCAGATGATCGCAGCGCAGAGGGGCGGCGCTAGCGACAACATATATGTACATATTTAAGATGACGCGGACGCAGAAAAGAGAGGGGTAATATTTCTCTGCGTCGTCGTACGATCGCAGCGCAGAGGGGCGGCGCTGGCGTCAACACAGAAAAGAGTATAAAAGTAGAGGAAGGCGAGCGATCATCGTCATTTCATTGCAGGCACTCGTCGGAGGTGGATCGGTGGCCGCATAGGTGCCGATTTGATTTTATTTATATTTTCAGGTTTAAATTAATTTGATGGCCGCTGGTGCTGGCCAGGGTGGGAATGGAATTTGGGGTCAATTTCAGGGGCGGGACCCTTCCAAAGAAGGATGACCCAAAATATATTATAAAAAATAAAAATAATAATAATAAAAATAATAAATAATAAAATATAAGTAATATAAAAAATAAATAATACATTTAATATTAATTTTCACAGACTTTAAAAATTTTAAATGTTGCTTTTTAAAAAGAGGGGTGGGGAGGGGAGGAGTCATCATATTGCGTCATAAATATATATCAAAGTTTGTTTTCTCTTTCTTTTAGGTAGCGTCATGGCAGCGTCGTCGTCGTAGCGCAGATTCTGCGAAGCGACGAAAAGACGGCGCCAGCGACGAAGAGCGCCGCCATAACCAATGGCGCCACACATATTATTTTTCTGCGTCGTAGTACCATGAAAAAAGAGTACATACGTATTTTTCTGCGTCGTCGTACGATCGCAGCGCAGAGGGGCGGCGCTAGCGACAACATATATGTACATATTTAAGATGACGCGGACGCAGAAAAGAGAGGGGTAATATTTCTCTGAGGGGCAGAGGCAGAGGGGCGGCGCTAGCGACGACATATTTAAGATGACGCGGACGCAGAAAAGAGAGGGGTAATATTTCTCTGCGTCGTCGTACGATCGCAGCGCAGAGGGGCGGCGCTGGCGTCAACACAGAAAAGAGTATAAAAGTAGAGGAAGGCGAGCGATCATCGTCATTTCATTGCAGGCACTCGTCGGAGGTGGATCGGTGGCCGCATAGGTGCCGATTTGATTTTATTTATATTTTCAGGTTTAAATTAATTTGATGGCCGCTGTTGCTGGCCAGGGTGGGAATGGAATTTGGGGTCAATTTCAGGGGGCGGGACCCTTCCAAAGAAGGATGACCCAAAATATATTATAAAAAATAAAAATAATAATAATAAAAATAATACATAATAAAATATAAATAATATAAAAAATAAATAATACATTTAATATTAATTTTCACAGACTTTAAAAATTTTAAATGTTGCTTTTTAAAAAGAGGGGTGGGGAGGGGAGGAGTCATCATATTGCGTCATAAATATATATCAAAGTTTGTTTTCTCTTTCTTTTAGGTAGCGTCATGGCAGCGTCGTCGTCGTAGCGCAGATTCTGCGAAGCGACGAAAAGACGGCGCCAGCGACGAAGAGCGCCGCCATAACCAATGGCGCCACACATATTATTTTTCTGCGTCGTAGTACCATGAAAAAGAGTACATACGTATTTTTCTGCGTCGTCGTACGATCGCAGCGCAGAGGGGCGGCGCTAGCGACAACATATATGTACATATTTAAGATGACGCGGACGCAGAAAAGAGAGGGGTAATATTTCTCTGAGGGGCAGAGGCAGAGGGGCGGCGCTAGCGACGACATATTTAAGATGACGCGGACGCAGAAAAGAGAGGGGTAATATTTCTCTGCGTCGTCGTACGATCGCAGCGCAGAGGGGCGGCGCTGGCGTCAACACAGAAAAGAGTATAAAAGTAGAGGAAGGCGAGCGATCATCGTCATTTCATTGCAGGCACTCGTCGGAGGTGGATCGGTGGCCGCATAGGTGCCGATTTGATTTTATTTATATTTTCAGGTTTAAATTAATTTGATGGCCGCTGTTGCTGGCCAGGGTGGGAATGGAATTTGGGGTCAATTTCAGGGGGCGGGACCCTTCCAAAGAAGGATGACCCAAAATATATTATAAAAAATAAAAATAATAATAATAAAAATAATACATAATAAAATATAAATAATATAAAAAATAAATAATACATTTAATATTAATTTTCACAGACTTTAAAAATTTTAAATGTTGCTTTTTAAAAAGAGGGGTGGGGAGGGGAGGAGTCATCATATTGCGTCATAAATATATATCAAAGTTTGTTTTCTCTTTCTTTTAGGTAGCGTCATGGCAGCGTCGTCGTCGTAGCGCAGATTCTGCGAAGCGACGAAAAGACGGCGCCAGCGACGAAGAGCGCCGCCATAACCAATGGCGCCACACATATTATTTTTCTGCGTCGTAGTACCATGAAAAAAGAGTACATACGTATTTTTCTGCGTCGTCGTACGATCGCAGCGCAGAGGGGCGGCGCTAGCGACAACATATATGTACATATTTAAGATGACGCGGACGCAGAAAAGAGAGGGGTAATATTTCTCTGAGGGGCAGAGGCAGAGGGGCGGCGCTAGCGACGACATATTTAAGATGACGCGGACGCAGAAAAGAGAGGGGTAATATTTCTCTGCGTCGTCGTACGATCGCAGCGCAGAGGGCGGCGCTGGCGTCAACACAGAAAAGAGTATAAAAGTAGAGGAAGGCGAGCGATCATCGTCATTTCATTGCAGGCACTCGTCGGAGGTGGATCGGTGGCCGCATAGGTGCCGATTTGATTTTATTTATATTTTCAGGTTTAAATTAATTTGATGGCCGCTGTTGCTGGCCAGGGTGGGAATGGAATTTGGGGTCAATTTCAGGGGGCGGGACCCTTCCAAAGAAGGATGACCCAAAATATATTATAAAAAATAAAAATAATAATAATAAAAATAATACATAATAAAATATAAATAATATAAAAAATAAATAATACATTTAATATTAATTTTCACAGACTTTAAAAATTTTAAATGTTGCTTTTTAAAAAAGAGGGGTGGGGAGGGGAGGAGTCATCATATTGCGTCATAAATATATATCAAAGTTTGTTTTCTCTTTCTTTTAGGTAGCGTCATGGCAGCGTCGTCGTCGTAGCGCAGATTCTGCGAAGCGACGAAAAGACGGCGCCAGCGACGAAGAGCGCCGCCATAACCAATGGCGCCACACATATTATTTTTCTGCGTCGTAGTACCATGAAAAAAGAGTACATACGTATTTTCTGCGTCGTCGTACGATCGCAGCGCAGAGGGCGGCGCTAGCGACAACATATATGTACATATTTAAGATGACGCGGACGCAGAAAAGAGAGGGGTAATATTTCTCTGAGGGGCAGAGGCAGAGGGGCGGCGCTAGCGACGACATATTTAAGATGACGCGGACGCAGAAAAGAGAGGGGTAATATTTCTCTGCGTCGTCGTACGATCGCAGCGCAGAGGGCGGCGCTGGCGTCAACACAGAAAAGAGTATAAAAGTAGAGGAAGGCGAGCGATCATCGTCATTTCATTGCAGGCACTCGTCGGAGGTGGATCGGTGGCCGCATAGGTGCCGATTTGATTTTATTTATATTTTCAGGTTTAAATTAATTTGATGGCCGCTGTTGCTGGCCAGGGTGGGAATGGAATTTGGGGTCAATTTCAGGGGGCGGGACCCTTCCAAAGAAGGATGACCCAAAATATATTATAAAAAATAAAAATAATAATAATAAAAATAATACATAATAAAATATAAATAATATAAAAAATAAATAATACATTTAATATTAATTTTCACAGACTTTAAAAATTTTAAATGTTGCTTTTTAAAAAGAGGGGTGGGGAGGGGAGGAGTCATCATATTGCGTCATAAATATATATCAAAGTTTGTTTTCTCTTTCTTTTAGGTAGCGTCATGGCAGCGTCGTCGTCGTAGCGCAGATTCTGCGAAGCGACGAAAAGACGGCGCCAGCGACGAAGAGCGCCGCCATAACCAATGGCGCCACACATATTATTTTTCTGCGTCGTAGTACCATGAAAAAAGAGTACATACGTATTTTTCTGCGTCGTCGTACGATCGCAGCGCAGAGGGGCGGCGCTAGCGACAACATATATGTACATATTTAAGATGACGCGGACGCAGAAAAGAGAGGGGTAATATTTCTCTGAGGGGCAGAGGCAGAGGGGCGGCGCTAGCGACGACATATTTAAGATGACGCGGACGCAGAAAAGAGAGGGGTAATATTTCTCTGCGTCGTCGTACGATCGCAGCGCAGAGGGGCGGCGCTGGCGTCAACACAGAAAAGAGTATAAAAGTAGAGGAAGGCGAGCGATCATCGTCATTTCATTGCAGGCACTCGTCGGAGGTGGATCGGTGGCCGCATAGGTGCCGATTTGATTTTATTTATATTTTCAGGTTTAAATTAATTTGATGGCCGCTGTTGCTGGCCAGGGTGGGAATGGAATTTGGGGTCAATTTCAGGGGGCGGGACCCTTCCAAAGAAGGATGACCCAAAATATATTATAAAAAATAAAAATAATAATAATAAAAATAATACATAATAAAATATAAATAATATAAAAAATAAATAATACATTTAATATTAATTTTCACAGACTTTAAAAATTTTAAATGTTGCTTTTTAAAAAGAGGGGTGGGGAGGGGAGGAGTCATCATATTGCGTCATAAATATATATCAAAGTTTGTTTTCTCTTTCTTTTAGGTAGCGTCATGGCAGCGTCGTCGTCGTAGCGCAGATTCTGCGAAGCGACGAAAAGACGGCGCCAGCGACGAAGAGCGCCGCCATAACCAATGGCGCCACACATATTATTTTTCTGCGTCGTAGTACCATGAAAAAAGAGTACATACGTATTTTTCTGCGTCGTCGTACGATCGCAGCGCAGAGGGCGGCGCTAGCGACAACATATATGTACATATTTAAGATGACGCGGACGCAGAAAAGAGAGGGGTAATATTTCTCTGAGGGGCAGAGGCAGAGGGGCGGCGCTAGCGACGACATATTTAAGATGACGCGGACGCAGAAAAGAGAGGGGTAATATTTCTCTGCGTCGTCGTACGATCGCAGCGCAGAGGGGCGGCGCTGGCGTCAACACAGAAAAGAGTATAAAAGTAGAGGAAGGCGAGCGATCATCGTCATTTCATTGCAGGCACTCGTCGGAGGTGGATCGGTGGCCGCATAGGTGCCGATTTGATTTTATTTATATTTTCAGGTTTAAATTAATTTGATGGCCGCTGTTGCTGGCCAGGGTGGGAATGGAATTTGGGGTCAATTTCAGGGGGCGGGACCCTTCCAAAGAAGGATGACCCAAAATATATTATAAAAAATAAAAATAATAATAATAAAAATAATACATAATAAAATATAAATAATATAAAAAATAAATAATACATTTAATATTAATTTTCACAGACTTTAAAAATTTTAAATGTTGCTTTTTAAAAAGAGGGGTGGGGAGGGGAGGAGTCATCATATTGCGTCATAAATATATATCAAAGTTTGTTTTCTCTTTCTTTTAGGTAGCGTCATGGCAGCGTCGTCGTCGTAGCGCAGATTCTGCGAAGCGACGAAAAGACGGCGCCAGCGACGAAGAGCGCCGCCATAACCAATGGCGCCACACATATTATTTTTCTGCGTCGTAGTACCATGAAAAAAGAGTACATACGTATTTTTCTGCGTCGTCGTACGATCGCAGCGCAGAGGGCGGCGCTAGCGACAACATATATGTACATATTTAAGATGACGCGGACGCAGAAAAGAGAGGGGTAATATTTCTCTGAGGGGCAGAGGCAGAGGGGCGGCGCTAGCGACGACATATTTAAGATGACGCGGACGCAGAAAAGAGAGGGGTAATATTTCTCTGCGTCGTCGTACGATCGCAGCGCAGAGGGGCGGCGCTGGCGTCAACACAGAAAAGAGTATAAAAGTAGAGGAAGGCGAGCGATCATCGTCATTTCATTGCAGGCACTCGTCGGAGGTGGATCGGTGGCCGCATAGGTGCCGATTTGATTTTATTTATATTTTCAGGTTTAAATTAATTTGATGGCCGCTGTTGCTGGCCAGGGTGGGAATGGAATTTGGGGTCAATTTCAGGGGGGCGGGACCCTTCCAAAGAAGGATGACCCAAAATATATTATAAAAAATAAAAATAATAATAATAAAAATAATACATAATAAAATATAAATAATATAAAAATAAATAATACATTTAATATTAATTTTCACAGACTTTAAAAATTTTAAATGTTGCTTTTTAAAAAGAGGGGTGGGGAGGGGAGGAGTCATCATATTGCGTCATAAATATATATCAAAGTTTGTTTTCTCTTTCTTTTAGGTAGCGTCATGGCAGCGTCGTCGTCGTAGCGCAGATTCTGCGAAGCGACGAAGAGCGCCGCCATAACCAATGGCGCCACACATATTATTTTTCTGCGTCGTAGTACCATGAAAAAAGAGTACATACGTATTTTTCTGCGTCGTCGTACGATCGCAGCGCAGAGGGCGGCGCTAGCGACAACATATATGTACATATTTAAGATGACGCGGACGCAGAAAAGAGAGGGGTAATATTTCTCTGAGGGGCAGAGGCAGAGGGGCGGCGCTAGCGACGACATATTTAAGATGACGCGGACGCAGAAAAGAGAGGGGTAATATTTCTCTGCGTCGTCGTACGATCGCAGCGCAGAGGGGCGGCGCTGGCGTCAACACAGAAAAGAGTATAAAAGTAGAGGAAGGCGAGCGATCATCGTCATTTCATTGCAGGCACTCGTCGGAGGTGGATCGGTGGCCGCATAGGTGCCGATTTGATTTTATTTATATTTTCAGGTTTAAATTAATTTGATGGCCGCTGTTGCTGGCCAGGGTGGGAATGGAATTTGGGGTCAATTTCAGGGGGGCGGGACCCTTCCAAAGAAGGATGACCCAAAATATATTATAAAAAATAAAAATAATAATAATAAAAATAATACATAATAAAATATAAATAATATAAAAAATAAATAATACATTTAATATTAATTTTCACAGACTTTAAAAATTTTAAATGTTGCTTTTTAAAAAGAGGGGTGGGGAGGGGAGGAGTCATCATATTGCGTCATAAATATATATCAAAGTTTGTTTTCTCTTTCTTTTAGGTAGCGTCATGGCAGCGTCGTCGTCGTAGCGCAGATTCTGCGAAGCGACGAAAAGACGGCGCCAGCGACGAAGAGCGCCGCCATAACCAATGGCGCCACACATATTATTTTTCTGCGTCGTAGTACCATGAAAAAAGAGTACATACGTATTTTTCTGCGTCGTCGTACGATCGCAGCGCAGAGGGGCGGCGCTAGCGACAACATATATGTACATATTTAAGATGACGCGGACGCAGAAAAGAGAGGGGTAATATTTCTCTGAGGGGCAGAGGCAGAGGGGCGGCGCTAGCGACGACATATTTAAGATGACGCGGACGCAGAAAAGAGAGGGGTAATATTTCTCTGCGTCGTCGTACGATCGCAGCGCAGAGGGGCGGCGCTGGCGTCAACACAGAAAAGAGTATAAAAGTAGAGGAAGGCGAGCGATCATCGTCATTTCATTGCAGGCACTCGTCGGAGGTGGATCGGTGGCCGCATAGGTGCCGATTTGATTTTATTTATATTTTCAGGTTTAAATTAATTTGATGGCCGCTGTTGCTGGCCAGGGTGGGAATGGAATTTGGGGTCAATTTCAGGGGGCGGGACCCTTCCAAAGAAGGATGACCCAAAATATATTATAAAAAATAAAAATAATAATAATAAAAATAATACATAATAAAATATAAATAATATAAAAAATAAATAATACATTTAATATTAATTTTCACAGACTTTAAAAATTTTAAATGTTGCTTTTTAAAAAGAGGGGTGGGGAGGGGAGGAGTCATCATATTGCGTCATAAATATATATCAAAGTTTGTTTTCTCTTTCTTTTAGGTAGCGTCATGGCAGCGTCGTCGTCGTAGCGCAGATTCTGCGAAGCGACGAAGAGCGCCGCCATAACCAATGGCGCCACACATATTATTTTTCTGCGTCGTAGTACCATGAAAAAAGAGTACATACGTATTTTTCTGCGTCGTCGTACGATCGCAGCGCAGAGGGCGGCGCTAGCGACAACATATATGTACATATTTAAGATGACGCGGACGCAGAAAAGAGAGGGGTAATATTTCTCTGAGGGGCAGAGGCAGAGGGGCGGCGCTAGCGACGACATATTTAAGATGACGCGGACGCAGAAAAGAGAGGGGTAATATTTCTCTGCGTCGTCGTACGATCGCAGCGCAGAGGGGCGGCGCTGGCGTCAACACAGAAAAGAGTATAAAAGTAGAGGAAGGCGAGCGATCATCGTCATTTCATTGCAGGCACTCGTCGGAGGTGGATCGGTGGCCGCATAGGTGCCGATTTGATTTTATTTATATTTTCAGGTTTAAATTAATTTGATGGCCGCTGTTGCTGGCCAGGGTGGGAATGGAATTTGGGGTCAATTTCAGGGGGCGGGACCCTTCCAAAGAAGGATGACCCAAAATATATTATAAAAAATAAAAATAATAATAATAAAAATAATACATAATAAAATATAAATAATATAAAAAATAAATAATACATTTAATATTAATTTTCACAGACTTTAAAAATTTTAAATGTTGCTTTTTAAAAAGAGGGGTGGGGAGGGGAGGAGTCATCATATTGCGTCATAAATATATATCAAAGTTTGTTTTCTCTTTCTTTTAGGTAGCGTCATGGCAGCGTCGTCGTCGTAGCGCAGATTCTGCGAAGCGACGAAGAGCGCCGCCATAACCAATGGCGCCACACATATTATTTTTCTGCGTCGTAGTACCATGAAAAAAGAGTACATACGTATTTTTCTGCGTCGTCGTACGATCGCAGCGCAGAGGGGCGGCGCTAGCGACAACATATATGTACATATTTAAGATGACGCGGACGCAGAAAAGAGAGGGGTAATAT
Organism: Drosophila pseudoananassae pseudoananassae; assembly: GCA_018153035.1. NCBI lineage: Eukaryota > Metazoa > Arthropoda > Insecta > Diptera > Drosophilidae > Drosophila > Drosophila pseudoananassae. Next base: position 80,471 of record JAECXR010000023.1, on the reverse strand, counting down.
TTCTCTGAGGGGCAGAGGCAGAGGGCGGCGCTAGCGACGACATATTTAAGATGACGCGGACGCAGAAAAGAGAGGGGTAATATTTCTCTGCGTCGTCGTACGATCGCAGCGCAGAGGGCGGCGCTGGCGTCAACACAGAAAAGAGTATAAAAGTAGAGGAAGGCGAGCGATCATCGTCATTTCATTGCAGGCACTCGTCGGAGGTGGATCGGTGGCCGCATAGGTGCCGATTTGATTTTATTTATATTTTCAGGTTTAAATTAATTTGATGGCCGCTGTTGCTGGCCAGGGTGGGAATGGAATTTGGGGTCAATTTCAGGGGGCGGGACCCTTCCAAAGAAGGATGACCCAAAATATATTATAAAAAATAAAAATAATAATAATAAAAATAATACATAATAAAATATAAATAATATAAAAAATAAATAATACATTTAATATTAATTTTCACAGACTTTAAAAATTTTAAATGTTGCTTTTTAAAAAGAGGGGTGGGGAGGGGAGGAGTCATCATATTGCGTCATAAATATATATCAAAGTTTGTTTTCTCTTTCTTTTAGGTAGCGTCATGGCAGCGTCGTCGTCGTAGCGCAGATTCTGCGAAGCGACGAAAAGACGGCGCCAGCGACGAAGAGCGCCGCCATAACCAATGGCGCCACACATATTATTTTTCTGCGTCGTAGTACCATGAAAAAAGAGTACATACGTATTTTTCTGCGTCGTCGTACGATCGCAGCGCAGAGGGCGGCGCTAGCGACAACATATATGTACATATTTAAGATGACGCGGACGCAGAAAAGAGAGGGGTAATATTTCTCTGAGGGGCAGAGGCAGAGGGGCGGCGCTAGCGACGACATATTTAAGATGACGCGGACGCAGAAAAGAGAGGGGTAATATTTCTCTGCGTCGTCGTACGATCGCAGCGCAGAGGGGCGGCGCTGGCGTCAACACAGAAAAGAGTATAAAAGTAGAGGAAGGCGAGCGATCATCGTCATTTCATTGCAGGCACTCGTCGGAGGTGGATCGGTGGCCGCATAGGTGCCGATTTGATTTTATTTATATTTTCAGGTTTAAATTAATTTGATGGCCGCTGTTGCTGGCCAGGGTGGGAATGGAATTTGGGGTCAATTTCAGGGGGCGGGACCCTTCCAAAGAAGGATGACCCAAAATATATTATAAAAAATAAAAATAATAATAATAAAAATAATACATAATAAAATATAAATAATATAAAAAATAAATAATACATTTAATATTAATTTTCACAGACTTTAAAAATTTTAAATGTTGCTTTTTAAAAAGAGGGGTGGGGAGGGGGAGGAGTCATCATATTGCGTCATAAATATATATCAAAGTTTGTTTTCTCTTTCTTTTAGGTAGCGTCATGGCAGCGTCGTCGTCGTAGCGCAGATTCTGCGAAGCGACGAAGAGCGCCGCCATAACCAATGGCGCCACACATATTATTTTTCTGCGTCGTAGTACCATGAAAAAAGAGTACATACGTATTTTTCTGCGTCGTCGTACGATCGCAGCGCAGAGGGCGGCGCTAGCGACAACATATATGTACATATTTAAGATGACGCGGACGCAGAAAAGAGAGGGGTAATATTTCTCTGAGGGGCAGAGGCAGAGGGGCGGCGCTAGCGACGACATATTTAAGATGACGCGGACGCAGAAAAGAGAGGGGTAATATTTCTCTGCGTCGTCGTACGATCGCAGCGCAGAGGGCGGCGCTGGCGTCAACACAGAAAAGAGTATAAAAGTAGAGGAAGGCGAGCGATCATCGTCATTTCATTGCAGGCACTCGTCGGAGGTGGATCGGTGGCCGCATAGGTGCCGATTTGATTTTATTTATATTTTCAGGTTTAAATTAATTTGATGGCCGCTGTTGCTGGCCAGGGTGGGAATGGAATTTGGGGTCAATTTCAGGGGGCGGGACCCTTCCAAAGAAGGATGACCCAAAATATATTATAAAAAATAAAAATAATAATAATAAAAATAATACATAATAAAATATAAATAATATAAAAAATAAATAATACATTTAATATTAATTTTCACAGACTTTAAAAATTTTAAATGTTGCTTTTTAAAAAGAGGGGTGGGGAGGGGAGGAGTCATCATATTGCGTCATAAATATATATCAAAGTTTGTTTTCTCTTTCTTTTAGGTAGCGTCATGGCAGCGTCGTCGTCGTAGCGCAGATTCTGCGAAGCGACGAAGAGCGCCGCCATAACCAATGGCGCCACACATATTATTTTTCTGCGTCGTAGTACCATGAAAAAAGAGTACATACGTATTTTTCTGCGTCGTCGTACGATCGCAGCGCAGAGGGCGGCGCTAGCGACAACATATATGTACATATTTAAGATGACGCGGACGCAGAAAAGAGAGGGGTAATATTTCTCTGAGGGGCAGAGGCAGAGGGGCGGCGCTAGCGACGACATATTTAAGATGACGCGGACGCAGAAAAGAGAGGGGTAATATTTCTCTGCGTCGTCGTACGATCGCAGCGCAGAGGGGCGGCGCTGGCGTCAACACAGAAAAGAGTATAAAAGTAGAGGAAGGCGAGCGATCATCGTCATTTCATTGCAGGCACTCGTCGGAGGTGGATCGGTGGCCGCATAGGTGCCGATTTGATTTTATTTATATTTTCAGGTTTAAATTAATTTGATGGCCGCTGTTGCTGGCCAGGGTGGGAATGGAATTTGGGGTCAATTTCAGGGGGCGGGACCCTTCCAAAGAAGGATGACCCAAAATATATTATAAAAAATAAAAATAATAATAATAAAAATAATACATAATAAAATATAAATAATATAAAAAATAAATAATACATTTAATATTAATTTTCACAGACTTTAAAAATTTTAAATGTTGCTTTTTAAAAAGAGGGGTGGGGAGGGGAGGAGTCATCATATTGCGTCATAAATATATATCAAAGTTTGTTTTCTCTTTCTTTTAGGTAGCGTCATGGCAGCGTCGTCGTCGTAGCGCAGATTCTGCGAAGCGACGAAAAGACGGCGCCAGCGACGAAGAGCGCCGCCATAACCAATGGCGCCACACATATTATTTTTCTGCGTCGTAGTACCATGAAAAAAGAGTACATACGTATTTTTCTGCGTCGTCGTACGATCGCAGCGCAGAGGGGCGGCGCTAGCGACAACATATATGTACATATTTAAGATGACGCGGACGCAGAAAAGAGAGGGGTAATATTTCTCTGAGGGGCAGAGGCAGAGGGGCGGCGCTAGCGACGACATATTTAAGATGACGCGGACGCAGAAAAGAGAGGGGTAATATTTCTCTGCGTCGTCGTACGATCGCAGCGCAGAGGGGCGGCGCTGGCGTCAACACAGAAAAGAGTATAAAAGTAGAGGAAGGCGAGCGATCATCGTCATTTCATTGCAGGCACTCGTCGGAGGTGGATCGGTGGCCGCATAGGTGCCGATTTGATTTTATTTATATTTTCAGGTTTAAATTAATTTGATGGCCGCTGTTGCTGGCCAGGGTGGGAATGGAATTTGGGGTCAATTTCAGGGGGCGGGACCCTTCCAAAGAAGGATGACCCAAAATATATTATAAAAAATAAAAATAATAATAATAAAAATAATACATAATAAAATATAAATAATATAAAAAATAAATAATACATTTAATATTAATTTTCACAGACTTTAAAAATTTTAAATGTTGCTTTTTAAAAAGAGGGGTGGGGAGGGGAGGAGTCATTGCAGGCACTCGTCGGAGGTGGATCGGTGGCCGCATAGGTGCCGATTTGATTTTATTTATATTTTCAGGTTTAAATTAATTTGATGGCCGCTGTTGCTGGCCAGGGTGGGAATGGAATTTGGGGTCAATTTCAGGGGGCGGGACCCTTCCAAAGAAGGATGACCCAAAATATATTATAAAAAATAAAAAATAATAATAATAAAAATAATACATAATAAAATATAAATAATATAAAAAATAAATAATACATTTAATATTAATTTTCACAGACTTTAAAAATTTTAAATGTTGCTTTTTAAAAAGAGGGGTGGGGAGGGGAGGAGTCATCATATTGCGTCATAAATATATATCAAAGTTTGTTTTCTCTTTCTTTTAGGTAGCGTCATGGCAGCGTCGTCGTCGTAGCGCAGATTCTGCGAAGCGACGAAGAGCGCCGCCATAACCAATGGCGCCACACATATTATTTTTCTGCGTCGTAGTACCATGAAAAAAGAGTACATACGTATTTTTCTGCGTCGTCGTACGATCGCAGCGCAGAGGGGCGGCGCTAGCGACAACATATATGTACATATTTAAGATGACGCGGACGCAGAAAAGAGAGGGGTAATATTTCTCTGAGGGGCAGAGGCAGAGGGGCGGCGCTAGCGACGACATATTTAAGATGACGCGGACGCAGAAAAGAGAGGGGTAATATTTCTCTGCGTCGTCGTACGATCGCAGCGCAGAGGGGCGGCGCTGGCGTCAACACAGAAAAGAGTATAAAAGTAGAGGAAGGCGAGCGATCATCGTCATTTCATTGCAGGCACTCGTCGGAGGTGGATCGGTGGCCGCATAGGTGCCGATTTGATTTTATTTATATTTTCAGGTTTAAATTAATTTGATGGCCGCTGTTGCTGGCCAGGGTGGGAATGGAATTTGGGGTCAATTTCAGGGGGCGGGACCCTTCCAAAGAAGGATGACCCAAAATATATTATAAAAAATAAAAATAATAATAATAAAAATAATACATAATAAAATATAAATAATATAAAAAATAAATAATACATTTAATATTAATTTTCACAGACTTTAAAAATTTTAAATGTTGCTTTTTAAAAAGAGGGGTGGGGAGGGGAGGAGTCATCATATTGCGTCATAAATATATATCAAAGTTTGTTTTCTCTTTCTTTTAGGTAGCGTCATGGCAGCGTCGTCGTCGTAGCGCAGATTCTGCGAAGCGACGAAAAGACGGCGCCAGCGACGAAGAGCGCCGCCATAACCAATGGCGCCACACATATTATTTTTCTGCGTCGTAGTACCATGAAAAAAGAGTACATACGTATTTTTCTGCGTCGTCGTACGATCGCAGCGCAGAGGGGCGGCGCTAGCGACAACATATATGTACATATTTAAGATGACGCGGACGCAGAAAAGAGAGGGGTAATATTTCTCTGAGGGGCAGAGGCAGAGGGGCGGCGCTAGCGACGACATATTTAAGATGACGCGGACGCAGAAAAGAGAGGGGTAATATTTCTCTGCGTCGTCGTACGATCGCAGCGCAGAGGGCGGCGCTGGCGTCAACACAGAAAAGAGTATAAAAGTAGAGGAAGGCGAGCGATCATCGTCATTTCATTGCAGGCACTCGTCGGAGGTGGATCGGTGGCCGCATAGGTGCCGATTTGATTTTATTTATATTTTCAGGTTTAAATTAATTTGATGGCCGCTGTTGCTGGCCAGGGTGGGAATGGAATTTGGGGTCAATTTCAGGGGGCGGGACCCTTCCAAAGAAGGATGACCCAAAATATATTATAAAAAATAAAAATAATAATAATAAAAATAATACATAATAAAATATAAATAATATAAAAAATAAATAATACATTTAATATTAATTTTCACAGACTTTAAAAATTTTAAATGTTGCTTTTTAAAAAGAGGGGTGGGGAGGGGAGGAGTCATCATATTGCGTCATAAATATATATCAAAGTTTGTTTTCTCTTTCTTTTAGGTAGCGTCATGGCAGCGTCGTCGTCGTAGCGCAGATTCTGCGAAGCGACGAAAAGACGGCGCCAGCGACGAAGAGCGCCGCCATAACCAATGGCGCCACACATATTATTTTTCTGCGTCGTAGTACCATGAAAAAAGAGTACATACGTATTTTTCTGCGTCGTCGTACGATCGCAGCGCAGAGGGCGGCGCTAGCGACAACATATATGTACATATTTAAGATGACGCGGACGCAGAAAAGAGAGGGGTAATATTTCTCTGAGGGGCAGAGGCAGAGGGGCGGCGCTAGCGACGACATATTTAAGATGACGCGGACGCAGAAAAGAGAGGGGTAATATTTCTCTGCGTCGTCGTACGATCGCAGCGCAGAGGGGCGGCGCTGGCGTCAACACAGAAAAGAGTATAAAAGTAGAGGAAGGCGAGCGATCATCGTCATTTCATTGCAGGCACTCGTCGGAGGTGGATCGGTGGCCGCATAGGTGCCGATTTGATTTTATTTATATTTTCAGGTTTAAATTAATTTGATGGCCGCTGTTGCTGGCCAGGGTGGGAATGGAATTTGGGGTCAATTTCAGGGGGCGGGACCCTTCCAAAGAAGGATGACCCAAAATATATTATAAAAAATAAAAATAATAATAATAAAAATAATACATAATAAAATATAAATAATATAAAAAATAAATAATACATTTAATATTAATTTTCACAGACTTTAAAAATTTTAAATGTTGCTTTTTAAAAGAGGGGTGGGGAGGGGAGGAGTCATCATATTGCGTCATAAATATATATCAAAGTTTGTTTTCTCTTTCTTTTAGGTAGCGTCATGGCAGCGTCGTCGTCGTAGCGCAGATTCTGCGAAGCGACGAAAAGACGGCGCCAGCGACGAAGAGCGCCGCCATAACCAATGGCGCCACACATATTATTTTTCTGCGTCGTAGTACCATGAAAAAAGAGTACATACGTATTTTTCTGCGTCGTCGTACGATCGCAGCGCAGAGGGCGGCGCTAGCGACAACATATATGTACATATTTAAGATGACGCGGACGCAGAAAAGAGAGGGGTAATATTTCTCTGAGGGGCAGAGGCAGAGGGGCGGCGCTAGCGACGACATATTTAAGATGACGCGGACGCAGAAAAGAGAGGGGTAATATTTCTCTGCGTCGTCGTACGATCGCAGCGCAGAGGGGCGGCGCTGGCGTCAACACAGAAAAGAGTATAAAAGTAGAGGAAGGCGAGCGATCATCGTCATTTCATTGCAGGCACTCGTCGGAGGTGGATCGGTGGCCGCATAGGTGCCGATTTGATTTTATTTATATTTTCAGGTTTAAATTAATTTGATGGCCGCTGTTGCTGGCCAGGGTGGGAATGGAATTTGGGGTCAATTTCAGGGGGCGGGACCCTTCCAAAGAAGGATGACCCAAAATATATTATAAAAAATAAAAATAATAATAATAAAAATAATACATAATAAAATATAAATAATATAAAAAATAAATAATACATTTAATATTAATTTTCACAGACTTTAAAAATTTTAAATGTTGCTTTTTAAAAAGAGGGGTGGGGAGGGGAGGAGTCATCATATTGCGTCATAAATATATATCAAAGTTTGTTTTCTCTTTCTTTTAGGTAGCGTCATGGCAGCGTCGTCGTCGTAGCGCAGATTCTGCGAAGCGACGAAAAGACGGCGCCAGCGACGAAGAGCGCCGCCATAACCAATGGCGCCACACATATTATTTTTCTGCGTCGTAGTACCATGAAAAAAGAGTACATACGTATTTTTCTGCGTCGTCGTACGATCGCAGCGCAGAGGGCGGCGCTAGCGACAACATATATGTACATATTTAAGATGACGCGGACGCAGAAAAGAGAGGGGTAATATTTCTCTGAGGGGCAGAGGCAGAGGGGCGGCGCTAGCGACGACATATTTAAGATGACGCGGACGCAGAAAAGAGAGGGGTAATATTTCTCTGCGTCGTCGTACGATCGCAGCGCAGAGGGGCGGCGCTGGCGTCAACACAGAAAAGAGTATAAAAGTAGAGGAAGGCGAGCGATCATCGTCATTTCATTGCAGGCACTCGTCGGAGGTGGATCGGTGGCCGCATAGGTGCCGATTTGATTTTATTTATATTTTCAGGTTTAAATTAATTTGATGGCCGCTGTTGCTGGCCAGGGTGGGAATGGAATTTGGGGTCAATTTCAGGGGGCGGGACCCTTCCAAAGAAGGATGACCCAAAATATATTATAAAAAATAAAAATAATAATAATAAAAATAATACATAATAAAATATAAATAATATAACAAATAAATAATACATTTAATATTAATTTTCACAGACTTTAAAAATTTTAAATGTTGCTTTTTAAAAAGAGGGGTGGGGAGGGGAGGAGTCATCATATTGCGTCATAAATATATATCAAAGTTTGTTTTCTCTTTCTTTTAGGTAGCGTCATGGCAGCGTCGTCGTCGTAGCGCAGATTCTGCGAAGCGACGAAAAGACGGCGCCAGCGACGAAGAGCGCCGCCATAACCAATGGCGCCACACATATTATTTTTCTGCGTCGTAGTACCATGAAAAAAGAGTACATACGTATTTTTCTGCGTCGTCGTACGATCGCAGCGCAGAGGGGCGGCGCTAGCGACAACATATATGTACATATTTAAGATGACGCGGACGCAGAAAAGAGAGGGGTAATATTTCTCTGAGGGGCAGAGGCAGAGGGGCGGCGCTAGCGACGACATATTTAAGATGACGCGGACGCAGAAAAGAGAGGGGTAATATTTCTCTGCGTCGTCGTACGATCGCAGCGCAGAGGGGCGGCGCTGGCGTCAACACAGAAAAGAGTATAAAAGTAGAGGAAGGCGAGCGATCATCGTCATTTCATTGCAGGCACTCGTCGGAGGTGGATCGGTGGCCGCATAGGTGCCGATTTGATTTTATTTATATTTTCAGGTTTAAATTAATTTGATGGCCGCTGTTGCTGGCCAGGGTGGGAATGGAATTTGGGGTCAATTTCAGGGGGCGGGACCCTTCCAAAGAAGGATGACCCAAAATATATTATAAAAAATAAAAATAATAATAATAAAAATAATACATAATAAAATATAAATAATATAAAAAATAAATAATACATTTAATATTAATTTTCACAGACTTTAAAAATTTTAAATGTTGCTTTTTAAAAAGAGGGGTGGGGAGGGGAGGAGTCATCATATTGCGTCATAAATATATATCAAAGTTTGTTTTCTCTTTCTTTTAGGTAGCGTCATGGCAGCGTCGTCGTCGTAGCGCAGATTCTGCGAAGCGACGAAAAGACGGCGCCAGCGACGAAGAGCGCCGCCATAACCAATGGCGCCACACATATTATTTTTCTGCGTCGTAGTACCATGAAAAAAGAGTACATACGTATTTTTCTGCGTCGTCGTACGATCGCAGCGCAGAGGGCGGCGCTAGCGACAACATATATGTACATATTTAAGATGACGCGGACGCAGAAAAGAGAGGGGTAATATTTCTCTGAGGGGCAGAGGCAGAGGGGCGGCGCTAGCGACGACATATTTAAGATGACGCGGACGCAGAAAAGAGAGGGGTAATATTTCTCTGCGTCGTCGTACGATCGCAGCGCAGAGGGGCGGCGCTGGCGTCAACACAGAAAAGAGTATAAAAGTAGAGGAAGGCGAGCGATCATCGTCATTTCATTGCAGGCACTCGTCGGAGGTGGATCGGTGGCCGCATAGGTGCCGATTTGATTTTATTTATATTTTCAGGTTTAAATTAATTTGATGGCCGCTGTTGCTGGCCAGGGTGGGAATGGAATTTGGGGTCAATTTCAGGGGGCGGGACCCTTCCAAAGAAGGATGACCCAAAATATATTATAAAAAATAAAAATAATAATAATAAAAATAATACATAATAAAATATAAATAATATAAAAAATAAATAATACATTTAATATTAATTTTCACAGACTTTAAAAATTTTAAATGTTGCTTTTTAAAAAGAGGGGTGGGGAGGGGAGGAGTCATCATATTGCGTCATAAATATATATCAAAGTTTGTTTTCTCTTTCTTTTAGGTAGCGTCATGGCAGCGTCGTCGTCGTAGCGCAGATTCTGCGAAGCGACGAAAAGACGGCGCCAGCGACGAAGAGCGCCGCCATAACCAATGGCGCCACACATATTATTTTTCTGCGTCGTAGTACCATGAAAAAAGAGTACATACGTATTTTTCTGCGTCGTCGTACGATCGCAGCGCAGAGGGGCGGCGCTAGCGACAACATATATGTACATATTTAAGATGACGCGGACGCAGAAAAGAGAGGGGTAATATTTCTCTGAGGGGCAGAGGCAGAGGGGCGGCGCTAGCGACGACATATTTAAGATGACGCGGACGCAGAAAAGAGAGGGGTAATATTTCTCTGCGTCGTCGTACGATCGCAGCGCAGAGGGGCGGCGCTGGCGTCAACACAGAAAAGAGTATAAAAGTAGAGGAAGGCGAGCGATCATCGTCATTTCATTGCAGGCACTCGTCGGAGGTGGATCGGTGGCCGCATAGGTGCCGATTTGATTTTATTTATATTTTCAGGTTTAAATTAATTTGATGGCCGCTGTTGCTGGCCAGGGTGGGAATGGAATTTGGGGTCAATTTCAGGGGGCGGGACCCTTCCAAAGAAGGATGACCCAAAATATATTATAAAAAATAAAAATAATAATAATAAAAATAATACATAATAAAATATAAATAATATAAAAAATAAATAATACATTTAATATTAATTTTCACAGACTTTAAAAATTTTAAATGTTGCTTTTTAAAAAGAGGGGTGGGGAGGGGAGGAGTCATCATATTGCGTCATAAATATATATCAAAGTTTGTTTTCTCTTTCTTTTAGGTAGCGTCATGGCAGCGTCGTCGTCGTAGCGCAGATTCTGCGAAGCGACGAAAAGACGGCGCCAGCGACGAAGAGCGCCGCCATAACCAATGGCGCCACACATATTATTTTTCTGCGTCGTAGTACCATGAAAAAAGAGTACATACGTATTTTTCTGCGTCGTCGTACGATCGCAGCGCAGAGGGCGGCGCTAGCGACAACATATATGTACATATTTAAGATGACGCGGACGCAGAAAAGAGAGGGGTAATATTTCTCTGAGGGGCAGAGGCAGAGGGGCGGCGCTAGCGACGACATATTTAAGATGACGCGGACGCAGAAAAGAGAGGGGTAATATTTCTCTGCGTCGTCGTACGATCGCAGCGCAGAGGGGCGGCGCTGGCGTCAACACAGAAAAGAGTATAAAAGTAGAGGAAGGCGAGCGATCATCGTCATTTCATTGCAGGCACTCGTCGGAGGTGGATCGGTGGCCGCATAGGTGCCGATTTGATTTTATTTATATTTTCAGGTTTAAATTAATTTGATGGCCGCTGTTGCTGGCCAGGGTGGGAATGGAATTTGGGGTCAATTTCAGGGGGCGGGACCCTTCCAAAGAAGGATGACCCAAAATATATTATAAAAAATAAAAATAATAATAATAAAAATAATACATAATAAAATATAAATAATATAAAAAATAAATAATACATTTAATATTAATTTTCACAGACTTTAAAAATTTTAAATGTTGCTTTTTAAAAAGAGGGGTGGGGAGGGGAGGAGTCATCATATTGCGTCATAAATATATATCAAAGTTTGTTTTCTCTTTCTTTTAGGTAGCGTCATGGCAGCGTCGTCGTCGTAGCGCAGATTCTGCGAAGCGACGAAAAGACGGCGCCAGCGACGAAGAGCGCCGCCATAACCAATGGCGCCACACATATTATTTTTCTGCGTCGTAGTACCATGAAAAAAGAGTACATACGTATTTTTCTGCGTCGTCGTACGATCGCAGCGCAGAGGGCGGCGCTAGCGACAACATATATGTACATATTTAAGATGACGCGGACGCAGAAAAGAGAGGGGTAATATTTCTCTGAGGGGCAGAGGCAGAGGGGCGGCGCTAGCGACGACATATTTAAGATGACGCGGACGCAGAAAAGAGAGGGGTAATATTTCTCTGCGTCGTCGTACGATCGCAGCGCAGAGGGGCGGCGCTGGCGTCAACACAGAAAAGAGTATAAAAGTAGAGGAAGGCGAGCGATCATCGTCATTTCATTGCAGGCACTCGTCGGAGGTGGATCGGTGGCCGCATAGGTGCCGATTTGATTTTATTTATATTTTCAGGTTTAAATTAATTTGATGGCCGCTGTTGCTGGCCAGGGTGGGAATGGAATTTGGGGTCAATTTCAGGGGGCGGGACCCTTCCAAAGAAGGATGACCCAAAATATATTATAAAAAATAAAAATAATAATAATAAAAATAATACATAATAAAATATAAATAATATAAAAAATAAATAATACATTTAATATTAATTTTCACAGACTTTAAAAATTTTAAATGTTGCTTTTTAAAAGAGGGGTGGGGAGGGGAGGAGTCATCATATTGCGTCATAAATATATATCAAAGTTTGTTTTCTCTTTCTTTTAGGTAGCGTCATGGCAGCGTCGTCGTCGTAGCGCAGATTCTGCGAAGCGACGAAAAGACGGCGCCAGCGACGAAGAGCGCCGCCATAACCAATGGCGCCACACATATTATTTTTCTGCGTCGTAGTACCATGAAAAAAGAGTACATACGTATTTTTCTGCGTCGTCGTACGATCGCAGCGCAGAGGGGCGGCGCTAGCGACAACATATATGTACATATTTAAGATGACGCGGACGCAGAAAAGAGAGGGGTAATATTTCTCTGAGGGGCAGAGGCAGAGGGGCGGCGCTAGCGACGACATATTTAAGATGACGCGGACGCAGAAAAGAGAGGGGTAATATTTCTCTGCGTCGTCGTACGATCGCAGCGCAGAGGGGCGGCGCTGGCGTCAACACAGAAAAGAGTATAAAAGTAGAGGAAGGCGAGCGATCATCGTCATTTCATTGCAGGCACTCGTCGGAGGTGGATCGGTGGCCGCATAGGTGCCGATTTGATTTTATTTATATTTTCAGGTTTAAATTAATTTGATGGCCGCTGTTGCTGGCCAGGGTGGGAATGGAATTTGGGGTCAATTTCAGGGGGCGGGACCCTTCCAAAGAAGGATGACCCAAAATATATTATAAAAAATAAAAATAATAATAATAAAAATAATACATAATAAAATATAAATAATATAAAAAATAAATAATACATTTAATATTAATTTTCACAGACTTTAAAAATTTTAAATGTTGCTTTTTAAAAAGAGGGGTGGGGAGGGGAGGAGTCATCATATTGCGTCATAAATATATATCAAAGTTTGTTTTCTCTTTCTTTTAGGTAGCGTCATGGCAGCGTCGTCGTCGTAGCGCAGATTCTGCGAAGCGACGAAAAGACGGCGCCAGCGACGAAGAGCGCCGCCATAACCAATGGCGCCACACATATTATTTTTCTGCGTCGTAGTACCATGAAAAAAGAGTACATACGTATTTTTCTGCGTCGTCGTACGATCGCAGCGCAGAGGGCGGCGCTAGCGACAACATATATGTACATATTTAAGATGACGCGGACGCAGAAAAGAGAGGGGTAATATTTCTCTGAGGGGCAGAGGCAGAGGGGCGGCGCTAGCGACGACATATTTAAGATGACGCGGACGCAGAAAAGAGAGGGGTAATATTTCTCTGCGTCGTCGTACGATCGCAGCGCAGAGGGGCGGCGCTGGCGTCAACACAGAAAAGAGTATAAAAGTAGAGGAAGGCGAGCGATCATCGTCATTTCATTGCAGGCACTCGTCGGAGGTGGATCGGTGGCCGCATAGGTGCCGATTTGATTTTATTTATATTTTCAGGTTTAAATTAATTTGATGGCCGCTGTTGCTGGCCAGGGTGGGAATGGAATTTGGGGTCAATTTCAGGGGGCGGGACCCTTCCAAAGAAGGATGACCCAAAATATATTATAAAAAATAAAAATAATAATAATAAAAATAATACATAATAAAATATAAATAATATAAAAAATAAATAATACATTTAATATTAATTTTCACAGACTTTAAAAATTTTAAATGTTGCTTTTTAAAAAGAGGGGTGGGGAGGGGAGGAGTCATCATATTGCGTCATAAATATATATCAAAGTTTGTTTTCTCTTTCTTTTAGGTAGCGTCATGGCAGCGTCGTCGTCGTAGCGCAGATTCTGCGAAGCGACGAAAAGACGGCGCCAGCGACGAAGAGCGCCGCCATAACCAATGGCGCCACACATATTATTTTTCTGCGTCGTAGTACCATGAAAAAAGAGTACATACGTATTTTTCTGCGTCGTCGTACGATCGCAGCGCAGAGGGCGGCGCTAGCGACAACATATATGTACATATTTAAGATGACGCGGACGCAGAAAAGAGAGGGGTAATATTTCTCTGAGGGGCAGAGGCAGAGGGGCGGCGCTAGCGACGACATATTTAAGATGACGCGGACGCAGAAAAGAGAGGGGTAATATTTCTCTGCGTCGTCGTACGATCGCAGCGCAGAGGGGCGGCGCTGGCGTCAACACAGAAAAGAGTATAAAAGTAGAGGAAGGCGAGCGATCATCGTCATTTCATTGCAGGCACTCGTCGGAGGTGGATCGGTGGCCGCATAGGTGCCGATTTGATTTTATTTATATTTTCAGGTTTAAATTAATTTGATGGCCGCTGTTGCTGGCCAGGGTGGGAATGGAATTTGGGGTCAATTTCAGGGGGCGGGACCCTTCCAAAGAAGGATGACCCAAAATATATTATAAAAAATAAAAATAATAATAATAAAAATAATACATAATAAAATATAAATAATATAAAAAATAAATAATACATTTAATATTAATTTTCACAGACTTTAAAAATTTTAAATGTTGCTTTTTAAAAAGAGGGGTGGGGAGGGGAGGAGTCATCATATTGCGTCATAAATATATATCAAAGTTTGTTTTCTCTTTCTTTTAGGTAGCGTCATGGCAGCGTCGTCGTCGTAGCGCAGATTCTGCGAAGCGACGAAGAGCGCCGCCATAACCAATGGCGCCACACATATTATTTTTCTGCGTCGTAGTACCATGAAAAAAGAGTACATACGTATTTTTCTGCGTCGTCGTACGATCGCAGCGCAGAGGGCGGCGCTAGCGACAACATATATGTACATATTTAAGATGACGCGGACGCAGAAAAGAGAGGGGTAATATTTCTCTGAGGGGCAGAGGCAGAGGGGCGGCGCTAGCGACGACATATTTAAGATGACGCGGACGCAGAAAAGAGAGGGGTAATATTTCTCTGCGTCGTCGTACGATCGCAGCGCAGAGGGGCGGCGCTGGCGTCAACACAGAAAAGAGTATAAAAGTAGAGGAAGGCGAGCGATCATCGTCATTTCATTGCAGGCACTCGTCGGAGGTGGATCGGTGGCCGCATAGGTGCCGATTTGATTTTATTTATATTTTCAGGTTTAAATTAATTTGATGGCCGCTGTTGCTGGCCAGGGTGGGAATGGAATTTGGGGTCAATTTCAGGGGGCGGGACCCTTCCAAAGAAGGATGACCCAAAATATATTATAAAAAATAAAAATAATAATAATAAAAATAATACATAATAAAATATAAATAATATAAAAAATAAATAATACATTTAATATTAATTTTCACAGACTTTAAAAATTTTAAATGTTGCTTTTTAAAAAGAGGGGTGGGGAGGGGAGGAGTCATCATATTGCGTCATAAATATATATCAAAGTTTGTTTTCTCTTTCTTTTAGGTAGCGTCATGGCAGCGTCGTCGTCGTAGCGCAGATTCTGCGAAGCGACGAAAAGACGGCGCCAGCGACGAAGAGCGCCGCCATAACCAATGGCGCCACACATATTATTTTTCTGCGTCGTAGTACCATGAAAAAAGAGTACATACGTATTTTTCTGCGTCGTCGTACGATCGCAGCGCAGAGGGCGGCGCTAGCGACAACATATATGTACATATTTAAGATGACGCGGACGCAGAAAAGAGAGGGGTAATATTTCTCTGAGGGGCAGAGGCAGAGGGGCGGCGCTAGCGACGACATATTTAAGATGACGCGGACGCAGAAAAGAGAGGGGTAATATTTCTCTGCGTCGTCGTACGATCGCAGCGCAGAGGGGCGGCGCTGGCGTCAACACAGAAAAGAGTATAAAAGTAGAGGAAGGCGAGCGATCATCGTCATTTCATTGCAGGCACTCGTCGGAGGTGGATCGGTGGCCGCATAGGTGCCGATTTGATTTTATTTATATTTTCAGGTTTAAATTAATTTGATGGCCGCTGTTGCTGGCCAGGGTGGGAATGGAATTTGGGGTCAATTTCAGGGGGCGGGACCCTTCCAAAGAAGGATGACCCAAAATATATTATAAAAAATAAAAATAATAATAATAAAAATAATACATAATAAAATATAAATAATATAAAAAATAAATAATACATTTAATATTAATTTTCACAGACTTTAAAAATTTTAAATGTTGCTTTTTAAAAAGAGGGGTGGGGAGGGGAGGAGTCATCATATTGCGTCATAAATATATATCAAAGTTTGTTTTCTCTTTCTTTTAGGTAGCGTCATGGCAGCGTCGTCGTCGTAGCGCAGATTCTGCGAAGCGACGAAAAGACGGCGCCAGCGACGAAGAGCGCCGCCATAACCAATGGCGCCACACATATTATTTTTCTGCGTCGTAGTACCATGAAAAAAGAGTACATACGTATTTTTCTGCGTCGTCGTACGATCGCAGCGCAGAGGGCGGCGCTAGCGACAACATATATGTACATATTTAAGATGACGCGGACGCAGAAAAGAGAGGGGTAATATTTCTCTGAGGGGCAGAGGCAGAGGGGCGGCGCTAGCGACGACATATTTAAGATGACGCGGACGCAGAAAAGAGAGGGGTAATATTTCTCTGCGTCGTCGTACGATCGCAGCGCAGAGGGGCGGCGCTGGCGTCAACACAGAAAAGAGTATAAAAGTAGAGGAAGGCGAGCGATCATCGTCATTTCATTGCAGGCACTCGTCGGAGGTGGATCGGTGGCCGCATAGGTGCCGATTTGATTTTATTTATATTTTCAGGTTTAAATTAATTTGATGGCCGCTGTTGCTGGCCAGGGTGGGAATGGAATTTGGGGTCAATTTCAGGGGGCGGGACCCTTCCAAAGAAGGATGACCCAAAATATATTATAAAAAATAAAAATAATAATAATAAAAATAATACATAATAAAATATAAATAATATAAAAAATAAATAATACATTTAATATTAATTTTCACAGACTTTAAAAATTTTAAATGTTGCTTTTTAAAAAGAGGGGTGGGGAGGGGAGGAGTCATCATATTGCGTCATAAATATATATCAAAGTTTGTTTTCTCTTTCTTTTAGGTAGCGTCATGGCAGCGTCGTCGTCGTAGCGCAGATTCTGCGAAGCGACGAAGAGCGCCGCCATAACCAATGGCGCCACACATATTATTTTTCTGCGTCGTAGTACCATGAAAAAAGAGTACATACGTATTTTTCTGCGTCGTCGTACGATCGCAGCGCAGAGGGCGGCGCTAGCGACAACATATATGTACATATTTAAGATGACGCGGACGCAGAAAAGAGAGGGGTAATATTTCTCTGAGGGGCAGAGGCAGAGGGGCGGCGCTAGCGACGACATATTTAAGATGACGCGGACGCAGAAAAGAGAGGGGTAATATTTCTCTGCGTCGTCGTACGATCGCAGCGCAGAGGGGCGGCGCTGGCGTCAACACAGAAAAGAGTATAAAAGTAGAGGAAGGCGAGCGATCATCGTCATTTCATTGCAGGCACTCGTCGGAGGTGGATCGGTGGCCGCATAGGTGCCGATTTGATTTTATTTATATTTTCAGGTTTAAATTAATTTGATGGCCGCTGTTGCTGGCCAGGGTGGGAATGGAATTTGGGGTCAATTTCAGGGGGCGGGACCCTTCCAAAGAAGGATGACCCAAAATATATTATAAAAAATAAAAATAATAATAATAAAAATAATACATAATAAAATATAAATAATATAAAAAATAAATAATACATTTAATATTAATTTTCACAGACTTTAAAAATTTTAAATGTTGCTTTTTAAAAAGAGGGGTGGGGAGGGGAGGAGTCATCATATTGCGTCATAAATATATATCAAAGTTTGTTTTCTCTTTCTTTTAGGTAGCGTCATGGCAGCGTCGTCGTCGTAGCGCAGATTCTGCGAAGCGACGAAAAGACGGCGCCAGCGACGAAGAGCGCCGCCATAACCAATGGCGCCACACATATTATTTTTCTGCGTCGTAGTACCATGAAAAAAGAGTACATACGTATTTTTCTGCGTCGTCGTACGATCGCAGCGCAGAGGGGCGGCGCTAGCGACAACATATATGTACATATTTAAGATGACGCGGACGCAGAAAAGAGAGGGGTAATATTTCTCTGAGGGGCAGAGGCAGAGGGGCGGCGCTAGCGACGACATATTTAAGATGACGCGGACGCAGAAAAGAGAGGGGTAATATTTCTCTGAGGGGCAGAGGCAGAGGGGCGGCGCTAGCGACGACATATTTAAGATGACGCGGACGCAGAAAAGAGAGGGGTAATATTTCTCTGCGTCGTCGTACGATCGCAGCGCAGAGGGGCGGCGCTGGCGTCAACACAGAAAAGAGTATAAAAGTAGAGGAAGGCGAGCGATCATCGTCATTTCATTGCAGGCACTCGTCGGAGGTGGATCGGTGGCCGCATAGGTGCCGATTTGATTTTATTTATATTTTCAGGTTTAAATTAATTTGATGGCCGCTGTTGCTGGCCAGGGTGGGAATGGAATTTGGGGTCAATTTCAGGGGGGCGGGACCCTTCCAAAGAAGGATGACCCAAAATATATTATAAAAAATAAAAATAATAATAATAAAAATAATACATAATAAAATATAAATAATATAAAAAATAAATAATACATTTAATATTAATTTTCACAGACTTTAAAAATTTTAAATGTTGCTTTTTAAAAAGAGGGGTGGGGAGGGGAGGAGTCATCATATTGCGTCATAAATATATATCAAAGTTTGTTTTCTCTTTCTTTTAGGTAGCGTCATGGCAGCGTCGTCGTCGTAGCGCAGATTCTGCGAAGCGACGAAGAGCGCCGCCATAACCAATGGCGCCACACATATTATTTTTCTGCGTCGTAGTACCATGAAAAAAGATACATACGTATTTTTCTGCGTCGTCGTACGATCGCAGCGCAGAGGGCGGCGCTAGCGACAACATATATGTACATATTTAAGATGACGCGGACGCAGAAAAGAGAGGGGTAATATTTCTCTGCGTCGTCGTACGATCGCAGCGCAGAGGGGCGGCGCTGGCGTCAACACAGAAAAGAGTATAAAAGTAGAGGAAGGCGAGCGATCATCGTCATTTCATTGCAGGCACTCGTCGGAGGTGGATCGGTGGCCGCATAGGTGCCGATTTGATTTTATTTATATTTTCAGGTTTAAATTAATTTGATGGCCGCTGTTGCTGGCCAGGGTGGGAATGGAATTTGGGGTCAATTTCAGGGGGGCGGGACCCTTCCAAAGAAGGATGACCCAAAATATATTATAAAAAATAAAAATAATAATAATAAAAATAATACATAATAAAATATAAATAATATAAAAAATAAATAATACATTTAATATTAATTTTCACAGACTTTAAAAATTTTAAATGTTGCTTTTTAAAAAGAGGGGTGGGGAGGGGAGGAGTCATCATATTGCGTCATAAATATATATCAAAGTTTGTTTTCTCTTTCTTTTAGGTAGCGTCATGGCAGCGTCGTCGTCGTAGCGCAGATTCTGCGAAGCGACGAAAAGACGGCGCCAGCGACGAAGAGCGCCGCCATAACCAATGGCGCCACACATATTATTTTTCTGCGTCGTAGTACCATGAAAAAAGAGTACATACGTATTTTTCTGCGTCGTCGTACGATCGCAGCGCAGAGGGCGGCGCTAGCGACAACATATATGTACATATTTAAGATGACGCGGACGCAGAAAAGAGAGGGGTAATATTTCTCTGAGGGGCAGAGGCAGAGGGGCGGCGCTAGCGACGACATATTTAAGATGACGCGGACGCAGAAAAGAGAGGGGTAATATTTCTCTGCGTCGTCGTACGATCGCAGCGCAGAGGGGCGGCGCTGGCGTCAACACAGAAAAGAGTATAAAAGTAGAGGAAGGCGAGCGATCATCGTCATTTCATTGCAGGCACTCGTCGGAGGTGGATCGGTGGCCGCATAGGTGCCGATTTGATTTTATTTATATTTTCAGGTTTAAATTAATTTGATGGCCGCTGTTGCTGGCCAGGGTGGGAATGGAATTTGGGGTCAATTTCAGGGGGCGGGACCCTTCCAAAGAAGGATGACCCAAAATATATTATAAAAAATAAAAATAATAATAATAAAAATAATACATAATA
Source organism: Drosophila pseudoananassae pseudoananassae (assembly GCA_018153035.1). Classification (NCBI taxonomy): domain Eukaryota; kingdom Metazoa; phylum Arthropoda; class Insecta; order Diptera; family Drosophilidae; genus Drosophila; species Drosophila pseudoananassae. Next base: position 60,298 of record JAECXR010000023.1, on the reverse strand, counting down.
AAATATAAATAATATAAAAAATAAATAATACATTTAATATTAATTTTCACAGACTTTAAAAATTTTAAATGTTGCTTTTTAAAAAGAGGGGTGGGGAGGGGAGGAGTCATCATATTGCGTCATAAATATATATCAAAGTTTGTTTTCTCTTTCTTTTAGGTAGCGTCATGGCAGCGTCGTCGTCGTAGCGCAGATTCTGCGAAGCGACGAAAAGACGGCGCCAGCGACGAAGAGCGCCGCCATAACCAATGGCGCCACACATATTATTTTTCTGCGTCGTAGTACCATGAAAAAAGAGTACATACGTATTTTTCTGCGTCGTCGTACGATCGCAGCGCAGAGGGGCGGCGCTAGCGACAACATATATGTACATATTTAAGATGACGCGGACGCAGAAAAGAGAGGGGTAATATTTCTCTGAGGGGCAGAGGCAGAGGGGCGGCGCTAGCGACGACATATTTAAGATGACGCGGACGCAGAAAAGAGAGGGGTAATATTTCTCTGCGTCGTCGTACGATCGCAGCGCAGAGGGGCGGCGCTGGCGTCAACACAGAAAAGAGTATAAAAGTAGAGGAAGGCGAGCGATCATCGTCATTTCATTGCAGGCACTCGTCGGAGGTGGATCGGTGGCCGCATAGGTGCCGATTTGATTTTATTTATATTTTCAGGTTTAAATTAATTTGATGGCCGCTGTTGCTGGCCAGGGTGGGAATGGAATTTGGGGTCAATTTCAGGGGGCGGGACCCTTCCAAAGAAGGATGACCCAAAATATATTATAAAAAATAAAAATAATAATAATAAAAATAATACATAATAAAATATAAATAATATAAAAAATAAATAATACATTTAATATTAATTTTCACAGACTTTAAAAATTTTAAATGTTGCTTTTTAAAAAGAGGGGTGGGGAGGGGAGGAGTCATCATATTGCGTCATAAATATATATCAAAGTTTGTTTTCTCTTTCTTTTAGGTAGCGTCATGGCAGCGTCGTCGTCGTAGCGCAGATTCTGCGAAGCGACGAAAAGACGGCGCCAGCGACGAAGAGCGCCGCCATAACCAATGGCGCCACACATATTATTTTTCTGCGTCGTAGTACCATGAAAAAAGAGTACATACGTATTTTTCTGCGTCGTCGTACGATCGCAGCGCAGAGGGCGGCGCTAGCGACAACATATATGTACATATTTAAGATGACGCGGACGCAGAAAAGAGAGGGGTAATATTTCTCTGAGGGGCAGAGGCAGAGGGGCGGCGCTAGCGACGACATATTTAAGATGACGCGGACGCAGAAAAGAGAGGGGTAATATTTCTCTGCGTCGTCGTACGATCGCAGCGCAGAGGGGCGGCGCTGGCGTCAACACAGAAAAGAGTATAAAAGTAGAGGAAGGCGAGCGATCATCGTCATTTCATTGCAGGCACTCGTCGGAGGTGGATCGGTGGCCGCATAGGTGCCGATTTGATTTTATTTATATTTTCAGGTTTAAATTAATTTGATGGCCGCTGTTGCTGGCCAGGGTGGGAATGGAATTTGGGGTCAATTTCAGGGGGCGGGACCCTTCCAAAGAAGGATGACCCAAAATATATTATAAAAAATAAAAATAATAATAATAAAAATAATACATAATAAAATATAAATAATATAAAAAATAAATAATACATTTAATATTAATTTTCACAGACTTTAAAAATTTTAAATGTTGCTTTTTAAAAAGAGGGGTGGGGAGGGGAGGAGTCATCATATTGCGTCATAAATATATATCAAAGTTTGTTTTCTCTTTCTTTTAGGTAGCGTCATGGCAGCGTCGTCGTCGTAGCGCAGATTCTGCGAAGCGACGAAAAAGACGGCGCCAGCGACGAAGAGCGCCGCCATAACCAATGGCGCCACACATATTATTTTTCTGCGTCGTAGTACCATGAAAAAAGAGTACATACGTATTTTTCTGCGTCGTCGTACGATCGCAGCGCAGAGGGCGGCGCTAGCGACAACATATATGTACATATTTAAGATGACGCGGACGCAGAAAAGAGAGGGGTAATATTTCTCTGAGGGGCAGAGGCAGAGGGGCGGCGCTAGCGACGACATATTTAAGATGACGCGGACGCAGAAAAGAGAGGGGTAATATTTCTCTGCGTCGTCGTACGATCGCAGCGCAGAGGGGCGGCGCTGGCGTCAACACAGAAAAGAGTATAAAAGTAGAGGAAGGCGAGCGATCATCGTCATTTCATTGCAGGCACTCGTCGGAGGTGGATCGGTGGCCGCATAGGTGCCGATTTGATTTTATTTATATTTTCAGGTTTAAATTAATTTGATGGCCGCTGTTGCTGGCCAGGGTGGGAATGGAATTTGGGGTCAATTTCAGGGGGCGGGACCCTTCAAAAGAAGGATGACCCAAAATATATTATAAAAAATAAAAATAATAATAATAAAAATAATACATAATAAAATATAAATAATATAAAAAATAAATAATACATTTAATATTAATTTTCACAGACTTTAAAAATTTTAAATGTTGCTTTTTAAAAAGAGGGGTGGGGAGGGGAGGAGTCATCATATTGCGTCATAAATATATATCAAAGTTTGTTTTCTCTTTCTTTTAGGTAGCGTCATGGCAGCGTCGTCGTCGTAGCGCAGATTCTGCGAAGCGACGAAAAGACGGCGCCAGCGACGAAGAGCGCCGCCATAACCAATGGCGCCACACATATTATTTTTCTGCGTCGTAGTACCATGAAAAAAGAGTACATACGTATTTTTCTGCGTCGTCGTACGATCGCAGCGCAGAGGGCGGCGCTAGCGACAACATATATGTACATATTTAAGATGACGCGGACGCAGAAAAGAGAGGGGTAATATTTCTCTGAGGGGCAGAGGCAGAGGGGCGGCGCTAGCGACGACATATTTAAGATGACGCGGACGCAGAAAAGAGAGGGGTAATATTTCTCTGCGTCGTCGTACGATCGCAGCGCAGAGGGGCGGCGCTGGCGTCAACACAGAAAAGAGTATAAAAGTAGAGGAAGGCGAGCGATCATCGTCATTTCATTGCAGGCACTCGTCGGAGGTGGATCGGTGGCCGCATAGGTGCCGATTTGATTTTATTTATATTTTCAGGTTTAAATTAATTTGATGGCCGCTGTTGCTGGCCAGGGTGGGAATGGAATTTGGGGTCAATTTCAGGGGGCGGGACCCTTCCAAAGAAGGATGACCCAAAATATATTATAAAAAATAAAAATAATAATAATAAAAATAATACATAATAAAATATAAATAATATAAAAAATAAATAATACATTTAATATTAATTTTCACAGACTTTAAAAATTTTAAATGTTGCTTTTTAAAAAGAGGGGTGGGGAGGGAGGAGTCATCATATTGCGTCATAAATATATATCAAAGTTTGTTTTCTCTTTCTTTTAGGTAGCGTCATGGCAGCGTCGTCGTCGTAGCGCAGATTCTGCGAAGCGACGAAAAGACGCGCCAGCGACGAAGAGCGCCGCCATAACCAATGGCGCCACACATATTATTTTTCTGCGTCGTAGTACCATGAAAAAGAGTACATACGTATTTTTCTGCGTCGTCGTACGATCGCAGCGCAGAGGGCGGCGCTAGCGACAACATATATGTACATATTTAAGATGACGCGGACGCAGAAAAGAGAGGGGTAATATTTCTCTGAGGGGCAGAGGCAGAGGGGCGGCGCTAGCGACGACATATTTAAGATGACGCGGACGCAGAAAAGAGAGGGGTAATATTTCTCTGCGTCGTCGTACGATCGCAGCGCAGAGGGGCGGCGCTGGCGTCAACACAGAAAAGAGTATAAAAGTAGAGGAAGGCGAGCGATCATCGTCATTTCATTGCAGGCACTCGTCGGAGGTGGATCGGTGGCCGCATAGGTGCCGATTTGATTTTATTTATATTTTCAGGTTTAAATTAATTTGATGGCCGCTGTTGCTGGCCAGGGTGGGAATGGAATTTGGGGTCAATTTCAGGGGGCGGGACCCTTCCAAAGAAGGATGACCCAAAATATATTATAAAAAATAAAAATAATAATAATAAAAATAATACATAATAAAATATAAATAATATAAAAAATAAATAATACATTTAATATTAATTTTCACAGACTTTAAAAATTTTAAATGTTGCTTTTTAAAAAGAGGGGTGGGGAGGGGAGGAGTCATCATATTGCGTCATAAATATATATCAAAGTTTGTTTTCTCTTTCTTTTAGGTAGCGTCATGGCAGCGTCGTCGTCGTAGCGCAGATTCTGCGAAGCGACGAAAAGACGGCGCCAGCGACGAAGAGCGCCGCCATAACCAATGGCGCCACACATATTATTTTTCTGCGTCGTAGTACCATGAAAAAAGGTACATACGTATTTTTCTGCGTCGTCGTACGATCGCAGCGCAGAGGGCGGCGCTAGCGACAACATATATGTACATATTTAAGATGACGCGGACGCAGAAAAGAGAGGGGTAATATTTCTCTGCGTCGTCGTACGATCGCAGCGCAGAGGGGCGGCGCTGGCGTCAACACAGAAAAGAGTATAAAAGTAGAGGAAGGCGAGCGATCATCGTCATTTCATTGCAGGCACTCGTCGGAGGTGGATCGGTGGCCGCATAGGTGCCGATTTGATTTTATTTATATTTTCAGGTTTAAATTAATTTGATGGCCGCTGTTGCTGGCCAGGGTGGGAATGGAATTTGGGGTCAATTTCAGGGGGCGGGACCCTTCCAAAGAAGGATGACCCAAAATATATTATAAAAAATAAAAATAATAATAATAAAAATAATACATAATAAAATATAAATAATATAAAAAATAAATAATACATTTAATATTAATTTTCACAGACTTTAAAAATTTTAAATGTTGCTTTTTAAAAAGAGGGGTGGGGAGGGGAGGAGTCATCATATTGCGTCATAAATATATATCAAAGTTTGTTTTCTCTTTCTTTTAGGTAGCGTCATGGCAGCGTCGTCGTCGTAGCGCAGATTCTGCGAAGCGACGAAAAGACGGCGCCAGCGACGAAGAGCGCCGCCATAACCAATGGCGCCACACATATTATTTTTCTGCGTCGTAGTACCATGAAAAAAGAGTACATACGTATTTTTCTGCGTCGTCGTACGATCGCAGCGCAGAGGGCGGCGCTAGCGACAACATATATGTACATATTTAAGATGACGCGGACGCAGAAAAGAGAGGGGGTAATATTTCTCTGAGGGGCAGAGGCAGAGGGGCGGCGCTAGCGACGACATATTTAAGATGACGCGGACGCAGAAAAGAGAGGGGTAATATTTCTCTGCGTCGTCGTACGATCGCAGCGCAGAGGGGCGGCGCTGGCGTCAACACAGAAAAGAGTATAAAAGTAGAGGAAGGCGAGCGATCATCGTCATTTCATTGCAGGCACTCGTCGGAGGTGGATCGGTGGCCGCATAGGTGCCGATTTGATTTTATTTATATTTTCAGGTTTAAATTAATTTGATGGCCGCTGTTGCTGGCCAGGGTGGGAATGGAATTTGGGGTCAATTTCAGGGGGCGGGACCCTTCCAAAGAAGGATGACCCAAAATATATTATAAAAAATAAAAATAATAATAATAAAAATAATACATAATAAAATATAAATAATATAAAAAATAAATAATACATTTAATATTAATTTTCACAGACTTTAAAAATTTTAAATGTTGCTTTTTAAAAAGAGGGGTGGGGAGGGGAGGAGTCATCATATTGCGTCATAAATATATATCAAAGTTTGTTTTCTCTTTCTTTTAGGTAGCGTCATGGCAGCGTCGTCGTCGTAGCGCAGATTCTGCGAAGCGACGAAAAGACGGCGCCAGCGACGAAGAGCGCCGCCATAACCAATGGCGCCACACATATTATTTTTCTGCGTCGTAGTACCATGAAAAAGAGTACATACGTATTTTTCTGCGTCGTCGTACGATCGCAGCGCAGAGGGCGGCGCTAGCGACAACATATATGTACATATTTAAGATGACGCGGACGCAGAAAAGAGAGGGGTAATATTTCTCTGCGTCGTCGTACGATCGCAGCGCAGAGGGGCGGCGCTGGCGTCAACACAGAAAAGAGTATAAAAGTAGAGGAAGGCGAGCGATCATCGTCATTTCATTGCAGGCACTCGTCGGAGGTGGATCGGTGGCCGCATAGGTGCCGATTTGATTTTATTTATATTTTCAGGTTTAAATTAATTTGATGGCCGCTGTTGCTGGCCAGGGTGGGAATGGAATTTGGGGTCAATTTCAGGGGGGCGGGACCCTTCCAAAGAAGGATGACCCAAAATATATTATAAAAAATAAAAATAATAATAATAAAAATAATACATAATAAAATATAAATAATATAAAAAATAAATAATACATTTAATATTAATTTTCACAGACTTTAAAAATTTTAAATGTTGCTTTTTAAAAAGAGGGGTGGGGAGGGGAGGAGTCATCATATTGCGTCATAAATATATATCAAAGTTTGTTTTCTCTTTCTTTTAGGTAGCGTCATGGCAGCGTCGTCGTCGTAGCGCAGATTCTGCGAAGCGACGAAAAGACGGCGCCAGCGACGAAGAGCGCCGCCATAACCAATGGCGCCACACATATTATTTTTCTGCGTCGTAGTACCATGAAAAAAGAGTACATACGTATTTTTCTGCGTCGTCGTACGATCGCAGCGCAGAGGGCGGCGCTAGCGACAACATATATGTACATATTTAAGATGACGCGGACGCAGAAAAGAGAGGGGTAATATTTCTCTGAGGGGCAGAGGCAGAGGGGCGGCGCTAGCGACGACATATTTAAGATGACGCGGACGCAGAAAAGAGAGGGGTAATATTTCTCTGCGTCGTCGTACGATCGCAGCGCAGAGGGGCGGCGCTGGCGTCAACACAGAAAAGAGTATAAAAGTAGAGGAAGGCGAGCGATCATCGTCATTTCATTGCAGGCACTCGTCGGAGGTGGATCGGTGGCCGCATAGGTGCCGATTTGATTTTATTTATATTTTCAGGTTTAAATTAATTTGATGGCCGCTGTTGCTGGCCAGGGTGGGAATGGAATTTGGGGTCAATTTCAGGGGGCGGGACCCTTCCAAAGAAGGATGACCCAAAATATATTATAAAAAATAAAAATAATAATAATAAAAATAATACATAATAAAATATAAATAATATAAAAAATAAATAATACATTTAATATTAATTTTCACAGACTTTAAAAATTTTAAATGTTGCTTTTTAAAAAGAGGGGTGGGGAGGGGAGGAGTCATCATATTGCGTCATAAATATATATCAAAGTTTGTTTTCTCTTTCTTTTAGGTAGCGTCATGGCAGCGTCGTCGTCGTAGCGCAGATTCTGCGAAGCGACGAAAAGACGGCGCCAGCGACGAAGAGCGCCGCCATAACCAATGGCGCCACACATATTATTTTTCTGCGTCGTAGTACCATGAAAAAAGAGTACATACGTATTTTCTGCGTCGTCGTACGATCGCAGCGCAGAGGGCGGCGCTAGCGACAACATATATGTACATATTTAAGATGACGCGGACGCAGAAAAGAGAGGGGTAATATTTCTCTGAGGGGCAGAGGCAGAGGGGCGGCGCTAGCGACGACATATTTAAGATGACGCGGACGCAGAAAAGAGAGGGTAATATTTCTCTGCGTCGTCGTACGATCGCAGCGCAGAGGGGCGGCGCTGGCGTCAACACAGAAAAGAGTATAAAAGTAGAGGAAGGCGAGCGATCATCGTCATTTCATTGCAGGCACTCGTCGGAGGTGGATCGGTGGCCGCATAGGTGCCGATTTGATTTTATTTATATTTTCAGGTTTAAATTAATTTGATGGCCGCTGTTGCTGGCCAGGGTGGGAATGGAATTTGGGGTCAATTTCAGGGGGCGGGACCCTTCCAAAGAAGGATGACCCAAAATATATTATAAAAAATAAAAATAATAATAATAAAAATAATACATAATAAAATATAAATAATATAAAAAATAAATAATACATTTAATATTAATTTTCACAGACTTTAAAAATTTTAAATGTTGCTTTTTAAAAAGAGGGGGGGAGGGGAGGAGTCATCATATTGCGTCATAAATATATATCAAAGTTTGTTTTCTCTTTCTTTTAGGTAGCGTCATGGCAGCGTCGTCGTCGTAGCGCAGATTCTGCGAAGCGACGAAAAGACGGCGCCAGCGACGAAGAGCGCCGCCATAACCAATGGCGCCACACATATTATTTTTCTGCGTCGTAGTACCATGAAAAAAGAGTACATACGTATTTTTCTGCGTCGTCGTACGATCGCAGCGCAGAGGGCGGCGCTAGCGACAACATATATGTACATATTTAAGATGACGCGGACGCAGAAAAGAGAGGGGTAATATTTCTCTGAGGGGCAGAGGCAGAGGGGCGGCGCTAGCGACGACATATTTAAGATGACGCGGACGCAGAAAAGAGAGGGTAATATTTCTCTGCGTCGTCGTACGATCGCAGCGCAGAGGGGCGGCGCTGGCGTCAACACAGAAAAGAGTATAAAAGTAGAGGAAGGCGAGCGATCATCGTCATTTCATTGCAGGCACTCGTCGGAGGTGGATCGGTGGCCGCATAGGTGCCGATTTGATTTTATTTATATTTTCAGGTTTAAATTAATTTGATGGCCGCTGTTGCTGGCCAGGGTGGGAATGGAATTTGGGGTCAATTTCAGGGGGGCGGGACCCTTCCAAAGAAGGATGACCCAAAATATATTATAAAAAATAAAAATAATAATAATAAAAATAATACATAATAAAATATAAATAATATAAAAAATAAATAATACATTTAATATTAATTTTCACAGACTTTAAAAATTTTAAATGTTGCTTTTTAAAAAGAGGGGTGGGGAGGGGAGGAGTCATCATATTGCGTCATAAATATATATCAAAGTTTGTTTTCTCTTTCTTTTAGGTAGCGTCATGGCAGCGTCGTCGTCGTAGCGCAGATTCTGCGAAGCGACGAAAAGACGGCGCCAGCGACGAAGAGCGCCGCCATAACCAATGGCGCCACACATATTATTTTTCTGCGTCGTAGTACCATGAAAAAAGAGTACATACGTATTTTTCTGCGTCGTCGTACGATCGCAGCGCAGAGGGCGGCGCTAGCGACAACATATATGTACATATTTAAGATGACGCGGACGCAGAAAAGAGAGGGGTAATATTTCTCTGCGTCGTCGTACGATCGCAGCGCAGAGGGGCGGCGCTGGCGTCAACACAGAAAAGAGTATAAAAGTAGAGGAAGGCGAGCGATCATCGTCATTTCATTGCAGGCACTCGTCGGAGGTGGATCGGTGGCCGCATAGGTGCCGATTTGATTTTATTTATATTTTCAGGTTTAAATTAATTTGATGGCCGCTGTTGCTGGCCAGGGTGGGAATGGAATTTGGGGTCAATTTCAGGGGGCGGGACCCTTCCAAAGAAGGATGACCCAAAATATATTATAAAAAATAAAAATAATAATAATAAAAATAATACATAATAAAATATAAATAATATAAAAAATAAATAATACATTTAATATTAATTTTCACAGACTTTAAAAATTTTAAATGTTGCTTTTTAAAAAGAGGGGTGGGGAGGGGAGGAGTCATCATATTGCGTCATAAATATATATCAAAGTTTGTTTTCTCTTTCTTTTAGGTAGCGTCATGGCAGCGTCGTCGTCGTAGCGCAGATTCTGCGAAGCGACGAAAAGACGGCGCCAGCGACGAAGAGCGCCGCCATAACCAATGGCGCCACACATATTATTTTTCTGCGTCGTAGTACCATGAAAAAAGAGTACATACGTATTTTTCTGCGTCGTCGTACGATCGCAGCGCAGAGGGCGGCGCTAGCGACAACATATATGTACATATTTAAGATGACGCGGACGCAGAAAAGAGAGGGGTAATATTTCTCTGAGGGGCAGAGGCAGAGGGGCGGCGCTAGCGACGACATATTTAAGATGACGCGGACGCAGAAAAGAGAGGGGTAATATTTCTCTGCGTCGTCGTACGATCGCAGCGCAGAGGGGCGGCGCTGGCGTCAACACAGAAAAGAGTATAAAAGTAGAGGAAGGCGAGCGATCATCGTCATTTCATTGCAGGCACTCGTCGGAGGTGGATCGGTGGCCGCATAGGTGCCGATTTGATTTTATTTATATTTTCAGGTTTAAATTAATTTGATGGCCGCTGTTGCTGGCCAGGGTGGGAATGGAATTTGGGGTCAATTTCAGGGGGCGGGACCCTTCCAAAGAAGGATGACCCAAAATATATTATAAAAAATAAAAATAATAATAATAAAAATAATACATAATAAAATATAAATAATATAAAAAATAAATAATACATTTAATATTAATTTTCACAGACTTTAAAAATTTTAAATGTTGCTTTTTAAAAAGAGGGGTGGGGAGGGGAGGAGTCATCATATTGCGTCATAAATATATATCAAAGTTTGTTTTCTCTTTCTTTTAGGTAGCGTCATGGCAGCGTCGTCGTCGTAGCGCAGATTCTGCGAAGCGACGAAAAGACGGCGCCAGCGACGAAGAGCGCCGCCATAACCAATGGCGCCACACATATTATTTTTCTGCGTCGTAGTACCATGAAAAAAGAGTACATACGTATTTTTCTGCGTCGTCGTACGATCGCAGCGCAGAGGGCGGCGCTAGCGACAACATATATGTACATATTTAAGATGACGCGGACGCAGAAAAGAGAGGGGTAATATTTCTCTGAGGGGCAGAGGCAGAGGGGCGGCGCTAGCGACGACATATTTAAGATGACGCGGACGCAGAAAAGAGAGGGGTAATATTTCTCTGCGTCGTCGTACGATCGCAGCGCAGAGGGGCGGCGCTGGCGTCAACACAGAAAAGAGTATAAAAGTAGAGGAAGGCGAGCGATCATCGTCATTTCATTGCAGGCACTCGTCGGAGGTGGATCGGTGGCCGCATAGGTGCCGATTTGATTTTATTTATATTTTCAGGTTTAAATTAATTTGATGGCCGCTGTTGCTGGCCAGGGTGGGAATGGAATTTGGGGTCAATTTCAGGGGGCGGGACCCTTCCAAAGAAGGATGACCCAAAATATATTATAAAAAATAAAAATAATAATAATAAAAATAATACATAATAAAATATAAATAATATAAAAAATAAATAATACATTTAATATTAATTTTCACAGACTTTAAAAATTTTAAATGTTGCTTTTTAAAAAGAGGGGTGGGGAGGGGAGGAGTCATCATATTGCGTCATAAATATATATCAAAGTTTGTTTTCTCTTTCTTTTAGGTAGCGTCATGGCAGCGTCGTCGTCGTAGCGCAGATTCTGCGAAGCGACGAAAAGACGGCGCCAGCGACGAAGAGCGCCGCCATAACCAATGGCGCCACACATATTATTTTTCTGCGTCGTAGTACCATGAAAAAAGAGTACATACGTATTTTTCTGCGTCGTCGTACGATCGCAGCGCAGAGGGCGGCGCTAGCGACAACATATATGTACATATTTAAGATGACGCGGACGCAGAAAAGAGAGGGGTAATATTTCTCTGAGGGGCAGAGGCAGAGGGGCGGCGCTAGCGACGACATATTTAAGATGACGCGGACGCAGAAAAGAGAGGGGTAATATTTCTCTGCGTCGTCGTACGATCGCAGCGCAGAGGGGCGGCGCTGGCGTCAACACAGAAAAGAGTATAAAAGTAGAGGAAGGCGAGCGATCATCGTCATTTCATTGCAGGCACTCGTCGGAGGTGGATCGGTGGCCGCATAGGTGCCGATTTGATTTTATTTATATTTTCAGGTTTAAATTAATTTGATGGCCGCTGTTGCTGGCCAGGGTGGGAATGGAATTTGGGGTCAATTTCAGGGGGCGGGACCCTTCCAAAGAAGGATGACCCAAAATATATTATAAAAAATAAAAATAATAATAATAAAAATAATACATAATAAAATATAAATAATATAAAAAATAAATAATACATTTAATATTAATTTTCACAGACTTTAAAAATTTTAAATGTTGCTTTTTAAAAAGAGGGGTGGGGAGGGGAGGAGTCATCATATTGCGTCATAAATATATATCAAAGTTTGTTTTCTCTTTCTTTTAGGTAGCGTCATGGCAGCGTCGTCGTCGTAGCGCAGATTCTGCGAAGCGACGAAAAGACGGCGCCAGCGACGAAGAGCGCCGCCATAACCAATGGCGCCACACATATTATTTTTCTGCGTCGTAGTACCATGAAAAAAGAGTACATACGTATTTTTCTGCGTCGTCGTACGATCGCAGCGCAGAGGGCGGCGCTAGCGACAACATATATGTACATATTTAAGATGACGCGGACGCAGAAAAGAGAGGGGTAATATTTCTCTGAGGGGCAGAGGCAGAGGGGCGGCGCTAGCGACGACATATTTAAGATGACGCGGACGCAGAAAAGAGAGGGGTAATATTTCTCTGCGTCGTCGTACGATCGCAGCGCAGAGGGGCGGCGCTGGCGTCAACACAGAAAAGAGTATAAAAGTAGAGGAAGGCGAGCGATCATCGTCATTTCATTGCAGGCACTCGTCGGAGGTGGATCGGTGGCCGCATAGGTGCCGATTTGATTTTATTTATATTTTCAGGTTTAAATTAATTTGATGGCCGCTGTTGCTGGCCAGGGTGGGAATGGAATTTGGGGTCAATTTCAGGGGGCGGGACCCTTCCAAAGAAGGATGACCCAAAATATATTATAAAAAATAAAAATAATAATAATAAAAATAATACATAATAAAATATAAATAATATAAAAAATAAATAATACATTTAATATTAATTTTCACAGACTTTAAAAATTTTAAATGTTGCTTTTTAAAAAGAGGGGTGGGGAGGGGAGGAGTCATCATATTGCGTCATAAATATATATCAAAGTTTGTTTTCTCTTTCTTTTAGGTAGCGTCATGGCAGCGTCGTCGTCGTAGCGCAGATTCTGCGAAGCGACGAAAAGACGGCGCCAGCGACGAAGAGCGCCGCCATAACCAATGGCGCCACACATATTATTTTTCTGCGTCGTAGTACCATGAAAAAAGAGTACATACGTATTTTTCTGCGTCGTCGTACGATCGCAGCGCAGAGGGCGGCGCTAGCGACAACATATATGTACATATTTAAGATGACGCGGACGCAGAAAAGAGAGGGGTAATATTTCTCTGAGGGGCAGAGGCAGAGGGGCGGCGCTAGCGACGACATATTTAAGATGACGCGGACGCAGAAAAGAGAGGGGTAATATTTCTCTGCGTCGTCGTACGATCGCAGCGCAGAGGGGCGGCGCTGGCGTCAACACAGAAAAGAGTATAAAAGTAGAGGAAGGCGAGCGATCATCGTCATTTCATTGCAGGCACTCGTCGGAGGTGGATCGGTGGCCGCATAGGTGCCGATTTGATTTTATTTATATTTTCAGGTTTAAATTAATTTGATGGCCGCTGTTGCTGGCCAGGGTGGGAATGGAATTTGGGGTCAATTTCAGGGGGGCGGGACCCTTCCAAAGAAGGATGACCCAAAATATATTATAAAAAATAAAAATAATAATAATAAAAATAATACATAATAAAATATAAATAATATAAAAAATAAATAATACATTTAATATTAATTTTCACAGACTTTAAAAATTTTAAATGTTGCTTTTTAAAAAGAGGGGTGGGGAGGGGAGGAGTCATCATATTGCGTCATAAATATATATCAAAGTTTGTTTTCTCTTTCTTTTAGGTAGCGTCATGGCAGCGTCGTCGTCGTAGCGCAGATTCTGCGAAGCGACGAAAAGACGGCGCCAGCGACGAAGAGCGCCGCCATAACCAATGGCGCCACACATATTATTTTTCTGCGTCGTAGTACCATGAAAAAAGAGTACATACGTATTTTTCTGCGTCGTCGTACGATCGCAGCGCAGAGGGCGGCGCTAGCGACAACATATATGTACATATTTAAGATGACGCGGACGCAGAAAAGAGAGGGGTAATATTTCTCTGCGTCGTCGTACGATCGCAGCGCAGAGGGGCGGCGCTGGCGTCAACACAGAAAAGAGTATAAAAGTAGAGGAAGGCGAGCGATCATCGTCATTTCATTGCAGGCACTCGTCGGAGGTGGATCGGTGGCCGCATAGGTGCCGATTTGATTTTATTTATATTTTCAGGTTTAAATTAATTTGATGGCCGCTGTTGCTGGCCAGGGTGGGAATGGAATTTGGGGTCAATTTCAGGGGGCGGGACCCTTCCAAAGAAGGATGACCCAAAATATATTATAAAAAATAAAAATAATAATAATAAAAATAATACATAATAAAATATAAATAATATAAAAAATAAATAATACATTTAATATTAATTTTCACAGACTTTAAAAATTTTAAATGTTGCTTTTTAAAAAGAGGGGTGGGGAGGGGAGGAGTCATCATATTGCGTCATAAATATATATCAAAGTTTGTTTTCTCTTTCTTTTAGGTAGCGTCATGGCAGCGTCGTCGTCGTAGCGCAGATTCTGCGAAGCGACGAAAAGACGGCGCCAGCGACGAAGAGCGCCGCCATAACCAATGGCGCCACACATATTATTTTTCTGCGTCGTAGTACCATGAAAAAAGAGTACATACGTATTTTTCTGCGTCGTCGTACGATCGCAGCGCAGAGGGCGGCGCTAGCGACAACATATATGTACATATTTAAGATGACGCGGACGCAGAAAAGAGAGGGGTAATATTTCTCTGCGTCGTCGTACGATCGCAGCGCAGAGGGGCGGCGCTGGCGTCAACACAGAAAAGAGTATAAAAGTAGAGGAAGGCGAGCGATCATCGTCATTTCATTGCAGGCACTCGTCGGAGGTGGATCGGTGGCCGCATAGGTGCCGATTTGATTTTATTTATATTTTCAGGTTTAAATTAATTTGATGGCCGCTGTTGCTGGCCAGGGTGGGAATGGAATTTGGGGTCAATTTCAGGGGGCGGGACCCTTCCAAAGAAGGATGACCCAAAATATATTATAAAAAATAAAAATAATAATAATAAAAATAATACATAATAAAATATAAATAATATAAAAAATAAATAATACATTTAATATTAATTTTCACAGACTTTAAAAATTTTAAATGTTGCTTTTTAAAAAGAGGGGTGGGGAGGGGAGGAGTCATCATATTGCGTCATAAATATATATCAAAGTTTGTTTTCTCTTTCTTTTAGGTAGCGTCATGGCAGCGTCGTCGTCGTAGCGCAGATTCTGCGAAGCGACGAAAAGACGGCGCCAGCGACGAAGAGCGCCGCCATAACCAATGGCGCCACACATATTATTTTTCTGCGTCGTAGTACCATGAAAAAAGAGTACATACGTATTTTTCTGCGTCGTCGTACGATCGCAGCGCAGAGGGGCGGCGCTAGCGACAACATATATGTACATATTTAAGATGACGCGGACGCAGAAAAGAGAGGGGTAATATTTCTCTGAGGGGCAGAGGCAGAGGGGCGGCGCTAGCGACGACATATTTAAGATGACGCGGACGCAGAAAAGAGAGGGGTAATATTTCTCTGCGTCGTCGTACGATCGCAGCGCAGAGGGGCGGCGCTGGCGTCAACACAGAAAAGAGTATAAAAGTAGAGGAAGGCGAGCGATCATCGTCATTTCATTGCAGGCACTCGTCGGAGGTGGATCGGTGGCCGCATAGGTGCCGATTTGATTTTATTTATATTTTCAGGTTTAAATTAATTTGATGGCCGCTGTTGCTGGCCAGGGTGGGAATGGAATTTGGGGTCAATTTCAGGGGGCGGGACCCTTCCAAAGAAGGATGACCCAAAATATATTATAAAAAATAAAAATAATAATAATAAAAATAATACATAATAAAATATAAATAATATAAAAAATAAATAATACATTTAATATTAATTTTCACAGACTTTAAAAATTTTAAATGTTGCTTTTTAAAAAGAGGGGTGGGGAGGGGAGGAGTCATCATATTGCGTCATAAATATATATCAAAGTTTGTTTTCTCTTTCTTTTAGGTAGCGTCATGGCAGCGTCGTCGTCGTAGCGCAGATTCTGCGAAGCGACGAAAAGACGGCGCCAGCGACGAAGAGCGCCGCCATAACCAATGGCGCCACACATATTATTTTTCTGCGTCGTAGTACCATGAAAAAAGAGTACATACGTATTTTTCTGCGTCGTCGTACGATCGCAGCGCAGAGGGCGGCGCTAGCGACAACATATATGTACATATTTAAGATGACGCGGACGCAGAAAAGAGAGGGGTAATATTTCTCTGAGGGGCAGAGGCAGAGGGGCGGCGCTAGCGACGACATATTTAAGATGACGCGGACGCAGAAAAGAGAGGGGTAATATTTCTCTGCGTCGTCGTACGATCGCAGCGCAGAGGGGCGGCGCTGGCGTCAACACAGAAAAGAGTATAAAAGTAGAGGAAGGCGAGCGATCATCGTCATTTCATTGCAGGCACTCGTCGGAGGTGGATCGGTGGCCGCATAGGTGCCGATTTGATTTTATTTATATTTTCAGGTTTAAATTAATTTGATGGCCGCTGTTGCTGGCCAGGGTGGGAATGGAATTTGGGGTCAATTTCAGGGGGCGGGACCCTTCCAAAGAAGGATGACCCAAAATATATTATAAAAAATAAAAATAATAATAATAAAAATAATACATAATAAAATATAAATAATATAAAAAATAAATAATACATTTAATATTAATTTTCACAGACTTTAAAAATTTTAAATGTTGCTTTTTAAAAAGAGGGGTGGGGAGGGGAGGAGTCATCATATTGCGTCATAAATATATATCAAAGTTTGTTTTCTCTTTCTTTTAGGTAGCGTCATGGCAGCGTCGTCGTCGTAGCGCAGATTCTGCGAAGCGACGAAAAGACGGCGCCAGCGACGAAGAGCGCCGCCATAACCAATGGCGCCACACATATTATTTTTCTGCGTCGTAGTACCATGAAAAAGAGTACATACGTATTTTTCTGCGTCGTCGTACGATCGCAGCGCAGAGGGCGGCGCTAGCGACAACATATATGTACATATTTAAGATGACGCGGACGCAGAAAAGAGAGGGGTAATATTTCTCTGAGGGGCAGAGGCAGAGGGGCGGCGCTAGCGACGACATATTTAAGATGACGCGGACGCAGAAAAGAGAGGGGTAATATTTCTCTGCGTCGTCGTACGATCGCAGCGCAGAGGGGCGGCGCTGGCGTCAACACAGAAAAGAGTATAAAAGTAGAGGAAGGCGAGCGATCATCGTCATTTCATTGCAGGCACTCGTCGGAGGTGGATCGGTGGCCGCATAGGTGCCGATTTGATTTTATTTATATTTTCAGGTTTAAATTAATTTGATGGCCGCTGTTGCTGGCCAGGGTGGGAATGGAATTTGGGGTCAATTTCAGGGGGCGGGACCCTTCCAAAGAAGGATGACCCAAAATATATTATAAAAAATAAAAATAATAATAATAAAAATAATACATAATAAAATATAAATAATATAAAAAATAAATAATACATTTAATATTAATTTTCACAGACTTTAAAAATTTTAAATGTTGCTTTTTAAAAAGAGGGGTGGGGAGGGGAGGAGTCATCATATTGCGTCATAAATATATATCAAAGTTTGTTTTCTCTTTCTTTTAGGTAGCGTCATGGCAGCGTCGTCGTCGTAGCGCAGATTCTGCGAAGCGACGAAAAGACGGCGCCAGCGACGAAGAGCGCCGCCATAACCAATGGCGCCACACATATTATTTTTCTGCGTCGTAGTACCATGAAAAAAGAGTACATACGTATTTTTCTGCGTCGTCGTACGATCGCAGCGCAGAGGGCGGCGCTAGCGACAACATATATGTACATATTTAAGATGACGCGGACGCAGAAAAGAGAGGGGTAATATTTCTCTGAGGGGCAGAGGCAGAGGGGCGGCGCTAGCGACGACATATTTAAGATGACGCGGACGCAGAAAAGAGAGGGTAATATTTCTCTGCGTCGTCGTACGATCGCAGCGCAGAGGGGCGGCGCTGGCGTCAACACAGAAAAGAGTATAAAAGTAGAGGAAGGCGAGCGATCATCGTCATTTCATTGCAGGCACTCGTCGGAGGTGGATCGGTGGCCGCATAGGTGCCGATTTGATTTTATTTATATTTTCAGGTTTAAATTAATTTGATGGCCGCTGTTGCTGGCCAGGGTGGGAATGGAATTTGGGGTCAATTTCAGGGGGCGGGACCCTTCCAAAGAAGGATGACCCAAAATATATTATAAAAAATAAAAATAATAATAATAAAAATAATACATAATAAAATATAAATAATATAAAAAATAAATAATACATTTAATATTAATTTTCACAGACTTTAAAAATTTTAAATGTTGCTTTTTAAAAAGAGGGGTGGGGAGGGGAGGAGTCATCATATTGCGTCATAAATATATATCAAAGTTTGTTTTCTCTTTCTTTTAGGTAGCGTCATGGCAGCGTCGTCGTCGTAGCGCAGATTCTGCGAAGCGACGAAAAGACGGCGCCAGCGACGAAGAGCGCCGCCATAACCAATGGCGCCACACATATTATTTTTCTGCGTCGTAGTACCATGAAAAAAGAGTACATACGTATTTTTCTGCGTCGTCGTACGATCGCAGCGCAGAGGGGCGGCGCTAGCGACAACATATATGTACATATTTAAGATGACGCGGACGCAGAAAAGAGAGGGGTAATATTTCTCTGAGGGGCAGAGGCAGAGGGGCGGCGCTAGCGACGACATATTTAAGATGACGCGGACGCAGAAAAGAGAGGGGTAATATTTCTCTGCGTCGTCGTACGATCGCAGCGCAGAGGGGCGGCGCTGGCGTCAACACAGAAAAGAGTATAAAAGTAGAGGAAGGCGAGCGATCATCGTCATTTCATTGCAGGCACTCGTCGGAGGTGGATCGGTGGCCGCATAGGTGCCGATTTGATTTTATTTATATTTTCAGGTTTAAATTAATTTGATGGCCGCTGTTGCTGGCCAGGGTGGGAATGGAATTTGGGGTCAATTTCAGGGGGCGGGACCCTTCCAAAGAAGGATGACCCAAAATATATTATAAAAAATAAAAATAATAATAATAAAAATAATACATAATAAAATATAAATAATATAAAAAATAAATAATACATTTAATATTAATTTTCACAGACTTTAAAAATTTTAAATGTTGCTTTTTAAAAAGAGGGGTGGGGAGGGGAGGAGTCATCATATTGCGTCATAAATATATATCAAAGTTTGTTTTCTCTTTCTTTTAGGTAGCGTCATGGCAGCGTCGTCGTCGTAGCGCAGATTCTGCGAAGCGACGAAAAGACGGCGCCAGCGACGAAGAGCGCCGCCATAACCAATGGCGCCACACATATTATTTTTCTGCGTCGTAGTACCATGAAAAAAGAGTACATACGTATTTTTCTGCGTCGTCGTACGATCGCAGCGCAGAGGGGCGGCGCTAGCGACAACATATATGTACATATTTAAGATGACGCGGACGCAGAAAAGAGAGGGGTAATATTTCTCTGCGTCGTCGTACGATCGCAGCGCAGAGGGGCGGCGCTGGCGTCAACACAGAAAAGAGTATAAAAGTAGAGGAAGGCGAGCGATCATCGTCATTTCATTGCAGGCACTCGTCGGAGGTGGATCGGTGGCCGCATAGGTGCCGATTTGATTTTATTTATATTTTCAGGTTTAAATTAATTTGATGGCCGCTGTTGCTGGCCAGGGTGGGAATGGAATTTGGGGTCAATTTCAGGGGGCGGGACCCTTCCAAAGAAGGATGACCCAAAATATATTATAAAAAATAAAAATAATAATAATAAAAATAATACATAATAAAATATAAATAATATAAAAAATAAATAATACATTTAATATTAATTTTCACAGACTTTAAAAATTTTAAATGTTGCTTTTTAAAAAGAGGGGTGGGGAGGGGAGGAGTCATCATATTGCGTCATAAATATATATCAAAGTTTGTTTTCTCTTTCTTTTAGGTAGCGTCATGGCAGCGTCGTCGTCGTAGCGCAGATTCTGCGAAGCGACGAAAAGACGGCGCCAGCGACGAAGAGCGCCGCCATAACCAATGGCGCCACACATATTATTTTTCTGCGTCGTAGTACCATGAAAAAAGAGTACATACGTATTTTTCTGCGTCGTCGTACGATCGCAGCGCAGAGGGGCGGCGCTAGCGACAACATATATGTACATATTTAAGATGACGCGGACGCAGAAAAGAGAGGGGTAATATTTCTCTGAGGGGCAGAGGCAGAGGGGCGGCGCTAGCGACGACATATTTAAGATGACGCGGACGCAGAAAAGAGAGGGGTAATATTTCTCTGCGTCGTCGTACGATCGCAGCGCAGAGGGGCGGCGCTGGCGTCAACACAGAAAAGAGTATAAAAGTAGAGGAAGGCGAGCGATCATCGTCATTTCATTGCAGGCACTCGTCGGAGGTGGATCGGTGGCCGCATAGGTGCCGATTTGATTTTATTTATATTTTCAGGTTTAAATTAATTTGATGGCCGCTGTTGCTGGCCAGGGTGGGAATGGAATTTGGGGTCAATTTCAGGGGGCGGGACCCTTCCAAAGAAGGATGACCCAAAATATATTATAAAAAATAAAAATAATAATAATAAAAATAATACATAATAAAATATAAATAATATAAAAAATAAATAATACATTTAATATTAATTTTCACAGACTTTAAAAATTTTAAATGTTGCTTTTTAAAAAGAGGGGTGGGGAGGGGAGGAGTCATCATATTGCGTCATAAATATATATCAAAGTTTGTTTTCTCTTTCTTTTAGGTAGCGTCATGGCAGCGTCGTCGTCGTAGCGCAGATTCTGCGAAGCGACGAAAAGACGGCGCCAGCGACGAAGAGCGCCGCCATAACCAATGGCGCCACACATATTATTTTTCTGCGTCGTAGTACCATGAAAAAAGAGTACATACGTATTTTTCTGCGTCGTCGTACGATCGCAGCGCAGAGGGCGGCGCTAGCGACAACATATATGTACATATTTAAGATGACGCGGACGCAGAAAAGAGAGGGGTAATATTTCTCTGAGGGGCAGAGGCAGAGGGGCGGCGCTAGCGACGACATATTTAAGATGACGCGGACGCAGAAAAGAGAGGGGTAATATTTCTCTGCGTCGTCGTACGATCGCAGCGCAGAGGGCGGCGCTGGCGTCAACACAGAAAAGAGTATAAAAGTAGAGGAAGGCGAGCGATCATCGTCATTTCATTGCAGGCACTCGTCGGAGGTGGATCGGTGGCCGCATAGGTGCCGATTTGATTTTATTTATATTTTCAGGTTTAAATTAATTTGATGGCCGCTGTTGCTGGCCAGGGTGGGAATGGAATTTGGGGTCAATTTCAGGGGGCGGGACCCTTCCAAAGAAGGATGACCCAAAATATATTATAAAAAATAAAAATAATAATAATAAAAATAATACATAATAAAATATAAATAATATAAAAAATAAATAATACATTTAATATTAATTTTCACAGACTTTAAAAATTTTAAATGTTGCTTTTTAAAAAGAGGGGTGGGGAGGGGAGGAGTCATCATATTGCGTCATAAATATATATCAAAGTTTGTTTTCTCTTTCTTTTAGGTAGCGTCATGGCAGCGTCGTCGTCGTAGCGCAGATTCTGCGAAGCGACGAAAAGACGGCGCCAGCGACGAAGAGCGCCGCCATAACCAATGGCGCCACACATATTATTTTTCTGCGTCGTAGTACCATGAAAAAAGAGTACATACGTATTTTTCTGCGTCGTCGTACGATCGCAGCGCAGAGGGCGGCGCTAGCGACAACATATATGTACATATTTAAGATGACGCGGACGCAGAAAAGAGAGGGGTAATATTTCTCTGAGGGGCAGAGGCAGAGGGGCGGCGCTAGCGACGACATATTTAAGATGACGCGGACGCAGAAAAGAGAGGGGTAATATTTCTCTGCGTCGTCGTACGATCGCAGCGCAGAGGGGCGGCGCTGGCGTCAACACAGAAAAGAGTATAAAAGTAGAGGAAGGCGAGCGATCATCGTCATTTCATTGCAGGCACTCGTCGGAGGTGGATCGGTGGCCGCATAGGTGCCGATTTGATTTTATTTATATTTTCAGGTTTAAATTAATTTGATGGCCGCTGTTGCTGGCCAGGGTGGGAATGGAATTTGGGGTCAATTTCAGGGGGGCGGGACCCTTCCAAAGAAGGATGACCCAAAATATATTATAAAAAATAAAAATAATAATAATAAAAATAATACATAATAAAATATAAATAATATAAAAAATAAATAATACATTTAATATTAATTTTCACAGACTTTAAAAATTTTAAATGTTGCTTTTTAAAAAGAGGGGTGGGGAGGGGAGGAGTCATCATATTGCGTCATAAATATATATCAAAGTTTGTTTTCTCTTTCTTTTAGGTAGCGTCATGGCAGCGTCGTCGTCGTAGCGCAGATTCTGCGAAGCGACGAAAAGACGGCGCCAGCGACGAAGAGCGCCGCCATAACCAATGGCGCCACACATATTATTTTTCTGCGTCGTAGTACCATGAAAAAAGAGTACATACGTATTTTTCTGCGTCGTCGTACGATCGCAGCGCAGAGGGCGGCGCTAGCGACAACATATATGTACATATTTAAGATGACGCGGACGCAGAAAAGAGAGGGGTAATATTTCTCTGAGGGGCAGAGGCAGAGGGGCGGCGCTAGCGACGACATATTTAAGATGACGCGGACGCAGAAAAGAGAGGGGTAATATTTCTCTGCGTCGTCGTACGATCGCAGCGCAGAGGGGCGGCGCTGGCGTCAACACAGAAAAGAGTATAAAAGTAGAGGAAGGCGAGCGATCATCGTCATTTCATTGCAGGCACTCGTCGGAGGTGGATCGGTGGCCGCATAGGTGCCGATTTGATTTTATTTATATTTTCAGGTTTAAATTAATTTGATGGCCGCTGTTGCTGGCCAGGGTGGGAATGGAATTTGGGGTCAATTTCAGGGGGCGGGACCCTTCCAAAGAAGGATGACCCAAAATATATTATAAAAAATAAAAATAATAATAATAAAAATAATACATAATAAAATATAAATAATATAAAAAATAAATAATACATTTAATATTAATTTTCACAGACTTTAAAAATTTTAAATGTTGCTTTTTAAAAAGAGGGGTGGGGAGGGGAGGAGTCATCATATTGCGTCATAAATATATATCAAAGTTTGTTTTCTCTTTCTTTTAGGTAGCGTCATGGCAGCGTCGTCGTCGTAGCGCAGATTCTGCGAAGCGACGAAAAGACGGCGCCAGCGACGAAGAGCGCCGCCATAACCAATGGCGCCACACATATTATTTTTCTGCGTCGTAGTACCATGAAAAAAGAGTACATACGTATTTTTCTGCGTCGTCGTACGATCGCAGCGCAGAGGGCGGCGCTAGCGACAACATATATGTACATATTTAAGATGACGCGGACGCAGAAAAGAGAGGGGTAATATTTCTCTGAGGGGCAGAGGCAGAGGGGCGGCGCTAGCGACGACATATTTAAGATGACGCGGACGCAGAAAAGAGAGGGGTAATATTTCTCTGCGTCGTCGTACGATCGCAGCGCAGAGGGGCGGCGCTGGCGTCAACACAGAAAAGAGTATAAAAGTAGAGGAAGGCGAGCGATCATCGTCATTTCATTGCAGGCACTCGTCGGAGGTGGATCGGTGGCCGCATAGGTGCCGATTTGATTTTATTTATATTTTCAGGTTTAAATTAATTTGATGGCCGCTGTTGCTGGCCAGGGTGGGAATGGAATTTGGGGTCAATTTCAGGGGGCGGGACCCTTCCAAAGAAGGATGACCCAAAATATATTATAAAAAATAAAAATAATAATAATAAAAATAATACATAATAAAATATAAATAATATAAAAAATAAATAATACATTTAATATTAATTTTCACAGACTTTAAAAATTTTAAATGTTGCTTTTTAAAAAGAGGGGTGGGGAGGGGAGGAGTCATCATATTGCGTCATAAATATATATCAAAGTTTGTTTTCTCTTTCTTTTAGGTAGCGTCATGGCAGCGTCGTCGTCGTAGCGCAGATTCTGCGAAGCGACGAAAAGACGGCGCCAGCGACGAAGAGCGCCGCCATAACCAATGGCGCCACACATATTATTTTTCTGCGTCGTAGTACCATGAAAAAAGAGTACATACGTATTTTTCTGCGTCGTCGTACGATCGCAGCGCAGAGGGGCGGCGCTAGCGACAACATATATGTACATATTTAAGATGACGCGGACGCAGAAAAGAGAGGGGTAATATTTCTCTGAGGGGCAGAGGCAGAGGGGCGGCGCTAGCGACGACATATTTAAGATGACGCGGACGCAGAAAAGAGAGGGGTAATATTTCTCTGCGTCGTCGTACGATCGCAGCGCAGAGGGCGGCGCTGGCGTCAACACAGAAAAGAGTATAAAAGTAGAGGAAGGCGAGCGATCATCGTCATTTCATTGCAGGCACTCGTCGGAGGTGGATCGGTGGCCGCATAGGTGCCGATTTGATTTTATTTATATTTTCAGGTTTAAATTAATTTGATGGCCGCTGTTGCTGGCCAGGGTGGGAATGGAATTTGGGGTCAATTTCAGGGGGCGGGACCCTTCCAAAGAAGGATGACCCAAAATATATTATAAAAAATAAAAATAATAATAATAAAAATAATACATAATAAAATATAAATAATATAAAAAATAAATAATACATTTAATATTAATTTTCACAGACTTTAAAAATTTTAAATGTTGCTTTTTAAAAAGAGGGGTGGGGAGGGGAGGAGTCATCATATTGCGTCATAAATATATATCAAAGTTTGTTTTCTCTTTCTTTTAGGTAGCGTCATGGCAGCGTCGTCGTCGTAGCGCAGATTCTGCGAAGCGACGAAAAGACGGCGCCAGCGACGAAGAGCGCCGCCATAACCAATGGCGCCACACATATTATTTTTCTGCGTCGTAGTACCATGAAAAAAGAGTACATACGTATTTTTCTGCGTCGTCGTACGATCGCAGCGCAGAGGGCGGCGCTAGCGACAACATATATGTACATATTTAAGATGACGCGGACGCAGAAAAGAGAGGGGTAATATTTCTCTGAGGGGCAGAGGCAGAGGGGCGGCGCTAGCGACGACATATTTAAGATGACGCGGACGCAGAAAAGAGAGGGGTAATATTTCTCTGCGTCGTCGTACGATCGCAGCGCAGAGGGCGGCGCTGGCGTCAACACAGAAAAGAGTATAAAAGTAGAGGAAGGCGAGCGATCATCGTCATTTCATTGCAGGCACTCGTCGGAGGTGGATCGGTGGCCGCATAGGTGCCGATTTGATTTTATTTATATTTTCAGGTTTAAATTAATTTGATGGCCGCTGTTGCTGGCCAGGGTGGGAATGGAATTTGGGGTCAATTTCAGGGGGCGGGACCCTTCCAAAGAAGGATGACCCAAAATATATTATAAAAAATAAAAATAATAATAATAAAAATAATACATAATAAAATATAAATAATATAAAAAATAAATAATACATTTAATATTAATTTTCACAGACTTTAAAAATTTTAAATGTTGCTTTTTAAAAAGAGGGGTGGGGAGGGGAGGAGTCATCATATTGCGTCATAAATATATATCAAAGTTTGTTTTCTCTTTCTTTTAGGTAGCGTCATGGCAGCGTCGTCGTCGTAGCGCAGATTCTGCGAAGCGACGAAAAGACGGCGCCAGCGACGAAGAGCGCCGCCATAACCAATGGCGCCACACATATTATTTTTCTGCGTCGTAGTACCATGAAAAAAGAGTACATACGTATTTTTCTGCGTCGTCGTACGATCGCAGCGCAGAGGGCGGCGCTAGCGACAACATATATGTACATATTTAAGATGACGCGGACGCAGAAAAGAGAGGGGTAATATTTCTCTGCGTCGTCGTACGATCGCAGCGCAGAGGGGCGGCGCTGGCGTCAACACAGAAAAGAGTATAAAAGTAGAGGAAGGCGAGCGATCATCGTCATTTCATTGCAGGCACTCGTCGGAGGTGGATCGGTGGCCGCATAGGTGCCGATTTGATTTTATTTATATTTTCAGGTTTAAATTAATTTGATGGCCGCTGTTGCTGGCCAGGGTGGGAATGGAATTTGGGGTCAATTTCAGGGGGCGGGACCCTTCCAAAGAAGGATGACCCAAAATATATTATAAAAAATAAAAATAATAATAATAAAAATAATACATAATAAAATATAAATAATATAAAAAATAAATAATACATTTAATATTAATTTTCACAGACTTTAAAAATTTTAAATGTTGCTTTTTAAAAAGAGGGGTGGGGAGGGGAGGAGTCATCATATTGCGTCATAAATATATATCAAAGTTTGTTTTCTCTTTCTTTTAGGTAGCGTCATGGCAGCGTCGTCGTCGTAGCGCAGATTCTGCGAAGCGACGAAAAGACGGCGCCAGCGACGAAGAGCGCCGCCATAACCAATGGCGCCACACATATTATTTTTCTGCGTCGTAGTACCATGAAAAAAGAGTACATACGTATTTTTCTGCGTCGTCGTACGATCGCAGCGCAGAGGGCGGCGCTAGCGACAACATATATGTACATATTTAAGATGACGCGGACGCAGAAAAGAGAGGGGTAATATTTCTCTGAGGGGCAGAGGCAGAGGGGCGGCGCTAGCGACGACATATTTAAGATGACGCGGACGCAGAAAAGAGAGGGGTAATATTTCTCTGCGTCGTCGTACGATCGCAGCGCAGAGGGCGGCGCTGGCGTCAACACAGAAAAGAGTATAAAAGTAGAGGAAGGCGAGCGATCATCGTCATTTCATTGCAGGCACTCGTCGGAGGTGGATCGGTGGCCGCATAGGTGCCGATTTGATTTTATTTATATTTTCAGGTTTAAATTAATTTGATGGCCGCTGTTGCTGGCCAGGGTGGGAATGGAATTTGGGGTCAATTTCAGGGGGCGGGACCCTTCCAAAGAAGGATGACCCAAAATATATTATAAAAAATAAAAATAATAATAATAAAAATAATACATAATAAAATATAAATAATATAAAAAATAAATAATACATTTAATATTAATTTTCACAGACTTTAAAAATTTTAAATGTTGCTTTTTAAAAAGAGGGGTGGGGAGGGGAGGAGTCATCATATTGCGTCATAAATATATATCAAAGTTTGTTTTCTCTTTCTTTTAGGTAGCGTCATGGCAGCGTCGTCGTCGTAGCGCAGATTCTGCGAAGCGACGAAAAGACGGCGCCAGCGACGAAGAGCGCCGCCATAACCAATGGCGCCACACATATTATTTTTCTGCGTCGTAGTACCATGAAAAAAGAGTACATACGTATTTTTCTGCGTCGTCGTACGATCGCAGCGCAGAGGGGCGGCGCTAGCGACAACATATATGTACATATTTAAGATGACGCGGACGCAGAAAAGAGAGGGGTAATATTTCTCTGAGGGGCAGAGGCAGAGGGGCGGCGCTAGCGACGACATATTTAAGATGACGCGGACGCAGAAAAGAGAGGGGTAATATTTCTCTGCGTCGTCGTACGATCGCAGCGCAGAGGGCGGCGCTGGCGTCAACACAGAAAAGAGTATAAAAGTAGAGGAAGGCGAGCGATCATCGTCATTTCATTGCAGGCACTCGTCGGAGGTGGATCGGTGGCCGCATAGGTGCCGATTTGATTTTATTTATATTTTCAGGTTTAAATTAATTTGATGGCCGCTGTTGCTGGCCAGGGTGGGAATGGAATTTGGGGTCAATTTCAGGGGGCGGGACCCTTCCAAAGAAGGATGACCCAAAATATATTATAAAAAATAAAAATAATAATAATAAAAATAATACATAATAAAATATAAATAATATAAAAAATAAATAATACATTTAATATTAATTTTCACAGACTTTAAAAATTTTAAATGTTGCTTTTTAAAAAGAGGGGTGGGGAGGGGAGGAGTCATCATATTGCGTCATAAATATATATCAAAGTTTGTTTTCTCTTTCTTTTAGGTAGCGTCATGGCAGCGTCGTCGTCGTAGCGCAGATTCTGCGAAGCGACGAAAAGACGGCGCCAGCGACGAAGAGCGCCGCCATAACCAATGGCGCCACACATATTATTTTTCTGCGTCGTAGTACCATGAAAAAAGAGTACATACGTATTTTTCTGCGTCGTCGTACGATCGCAGCGCAGAGGGGCGGCGCTAGCGACAACATATATGTACATATTTAAGATGACGCGGACGCAGAAAAGAGAGGGGTAATATTTCTCTGAGGGGCAGAGGCAGAGGGGCGGCGCTAGCGACGACATATTTAAGATGACGCGGACGCAGAAAAGAGAGGGGTAATATTTCTCTGCGTCGTCGTACGATCGCAGCGCAGAGGGCGGCGCTGGCGTCAACACAGAAAAGAGTATAAAAGTAGAGGAAGGCGAGCGATCATCGTCATTTCATTGCAGGCACTCGTCGGAGGTGGATCGGTGGCCGCATAGGTGCCGATTTGATTTTATTTATATTTTCAGGTTTAAATTAATTTGATGGCCGCTGTTGCTGGCCAGGGTGGGAATGGAATTTGGGGTCAATTTCAGGGGGCGGGACCCTTCCAAAGAAGGATGACCCAAAATATATTATAAAAAATAAAAATAATAATAATAAAAATAATACATAATAAAATATAAATAATATAAAAAATAAATAATACATTTAATATTAATTTTCACAGACTTTAAAAATTTTAAATGTTGCTTTTTAAAAAGAGGGGTGGGGAGGGGAGGAGTCATCATATTGCGTCATAAATATATATCAAAGTTTGTTTTCTCTTTCTTTTAGGTAGCGTCATGGCAGCGTCGTCGTCGTAGCGCAGATTCTGCGAAGCGACGAAAAGACGGCGCCAGCGACGAAGAGCGCCGCCATAACCAATGGCGCCACACATATTATTTTTCTGCGTCGTAGTACCATGAAAAAAGAGTACATACGTATTTTTCTGCGTCGTCGTACGATCGCAGCGCAGAGGGCGGCGCTAGCGACAACATATATGTACATATTTAAGATGACGCGGACGCAGAAAAGAGAGGGGTAATATTTCTCTGAGGGGCAGAGGCAGAGGGGCGGCGCTAGCGACGACATATTTAAGATGACGCGGACGCAGAAAAGAGAGGGGTAATATTTCTCTGCGTCGTCGTACGATCGCAGCGCAGAGGGGCGGCGCTGGCGTCAACACAGAAAAGAGTATAAAAGTAGAGGAAGGCGAGCGATCATCGTCATTTCATTGCAGGCACTCGTCGGAGGTGGATCGGTGGCCGCATAGGTGCCGATTTGATTTTATTTATATTTTCAGGTTTAAATTAATTTGATGGCCGCTGTTGCTGGCCAGGGTGGGAATGGAATTTGGGGTCAATTTCAGGGGGCGGGACCCTTCCAAAGAAGGATGACCCAAAATATATTATAAAAAATAAAAATAATAATAATAAAAATAATACATAATAAAATATAAATAATATAAAAAATAAATAATACATTTAATATTAATTTTCACAGACTTTAAAAATTTTAAATGTTGCTTTTTAAAAAGAGGGGTGGGGAGGGGAGGAGTCATCATATTGCGTCATAAATATATATCAAAGTTTGTTTTCTCTTTCTTTTAGGTAGCGTCATGGCAGCGTCGTCGTCGTAGCGCAGATTCTGCGAAGCGACGAAAAGACGGCGCCAGCGACGAAGAGCGCCGCCATAACCAATGGCGCCACACATATTATTTTTCTGCGTCGTAGTACCATGAAAAAAGAGTACATACGTATTTTTCTGCGTCGTCGTACGATCGCAGCGCAGAGGGGCGGCGCTAGCGACAACATATATGTACATATTTAAGATGACGCGGACGCAGAAAAGAGAGGGGTAATATTTCTCTGAGGGGCAGAGGCAGAGGGGCGGCGCTAGCGACGACATATTTAAGATGACGCGGACGCAGAAAAGAGAGGGGTAATATTTCTCTGCGTCGTCGTACGATCGCAGCGCAGAGGGCGGCGCTGGCGTCAACACAGAAAAGAGTATAAAAGTAGAGGAAGGCGAGCGATCATCGTCATTTCATTGCAGGCACTCGTCGGAGGTGGATCGGTGGCCGCATAGGTGCCGATTTGATTTTATTTATATTTTCAGGTTTAAATTAATTTGATGGCCGCTGTTGCTGGCCAGGGTGGGAATGGAATTTGGGGTCAATTTCAGGGGGCGGGACCCTTCCAAAGAAGGATGACCCAAAATATATTATAAAAAATAAAAATAATAATAATAAAAATAATACATAATAAAATATAAATAATATAAAAAATAAATAATACATTTAATATTAATTTTCACAGACTTTAAAAATTTTAAATGTTGCTTTTTAAAAAGAGGGGTGGGGAGGGGAGGAGTCATCATATTGCGTCATAAATATATATCAAAGTTTGTTTTCTCTTTCTTTTAGGTAGCGTCATGGCAGCGTCGTCGTCGTAGCGCAGATTCTGCGAAGCGACGAAAAGACGGCGCCAGCGACGAAGAGCGCCGCCATAACCAATGGCGCCACACATATTATTTTTCTGCGTCGTAGTACCATGAAAAAAGAGTACATACGTATTTTTCTGCGTCGTCGTACGATCGCAGCGCAGAGGGCGGCGCTAGCGACAACATATATGTACATATTTAAGATGACGCGGACGCAGAAAAGAGAGGGGTAATATTTCTCTGAGGGGCAGAGGCAGAGGGGCGGCGCTAGCGACGACATATTTAAGATGACGCGGACGCAGAAAAGAGAGGGGTAATATTTCTCTGCGTCGTCGTACGATCGCAGCGCAGAGGGCGGCGCTGGCGTCAACACAGAAAAGAGTATAAAAGTAGAGGAAGGCGAGCGATCATCGTCATTTCATTGCAGGCACTCGTCGGAGGTGGATCGGTGGCCGCATAGGTGCCGATTTGATTTTATTTATATTTTCAGGTTTAAATTAATTTGATGGCCGCTGTTGCTGGCCAGGGTGGGAATGGAATTTGGGGTCAATTTCAGGGGGCGGGACCCTTCCAAAGAAGGATGACCCAAAATATATTATAAAAAATAAAAATAATAATAATAAAAAATAATACATAATAAAATATAAATAATATAAAAAATAAATAATACATTTAATATTAATTTTCACAGACTTTAAAAATTTTAAATGTTGCTTTTTAAAAAGAGGGGTGGGGAGGGGAGGAGTCATCATATTGCGTCATAAATATATATCAAAGTTTGTTTTCTCTTTCTTTTAGGTAGCGTCATGGCAGCGTCGTCGTCGTAGCGCAGATTCTGCGAAGCGACGAAAAGACGGCGCCAGCGACGAAGAGCGCCGCCATAACCAATGGCGCCACACATATTATTTTTCTGCGTCGTAGTACCATGAAAAAAGAGTACATACGTATTTTTCTGCGTCGTCGTACGATCGCAGCGCAGAGGGGCGGCGCTAGCGACAACATATATGTACATATTTAAGATGACGCGGACGCAGAAAAGAGAGGGGTAATATTTCTCTGAGGGGCAGAGGCAGAGGGGCGGCGCTAGCGACGACATATTTAAGATGACGCGGACGCAGAAAAGAGAGGGGTAATATTTCTCTGCGTCGTCGTACGATCGCAGCGCAGAGGGCGGCGCTGGCGTCAACACAGAAAAGAGTATAAAAGTAGAGGAAGGCGAGCGATCATCGTCATTTCATTGCAGGCACTCGTCGGAGGTGGATCGGTGGCCGCATAGGTGCCGATTTGATTTTATTTATATTTTCAGGTTTAAATTAATTTGATGGCCGCTGTTGCTGGCCAGGGTGGGAATGGAATTTGGGGTCAATTTCAGGGGGCGGGACCCTTCCAAAGAAGGATGACCCAAAATATATTATAAAAAATAAAAATAATAATAATAAAAATAATACATAATAAAATATAAATAATATAAAAAATAAATAATACATTTAATATTAATTTTCACAGACTTTAAAAATTTTAAATGTTGCTTTTTAAAAAAGAGGGGTGGGGAGGGGAGGAGTCATCATATTGCGTCATAAATATATATCAAAGTTTGTTTTCTCTTTCTTTTAGGTAGCGTCATGGCAGCGTCGTCGTCGTAGCGCAGATTCTGCGAAGCGACGAAAAGACGGCGCCAGCGACGAAGAGCGCCGCCATAACCAATGGCGCCACACATATTATTTTTCTGCGTCGTAGTACCATGAAAAAAGAGTACATACGTATTTTTCTGCGTCGTCGTACGATCGCAGCGCAGAGGGCGGCGCTAGCGACAACATATATGTACATATTTAAGATGACGCGGACGCAGAAAAGAGAGGGGTAATATTTCTCTGCGTCGTCGTACGATCGCAGCGCAGAGGGGCGGCGCTGGCGTCAACACAGAAAAGAGTATAAAAGTAGAGGAAGGCGAGCGATCATCGTCATTTCATTGCAGGCACTCGTCGGAGGTGGATCGGTGGCCGCATAGGTGCCGATTTGATTTTATTTATATTTTCAGGTTTAAATTAATTTGATGGCCGCTGTTGCTGGCCAGGGTGGGAATGGAATTTGGGGTCAATTTCAGGGGGCGGGACCCTTCCAAAGAAGGATGACCCAAAATATATTATAAAAAATAAAAATAATAATAATAAAAATAATACATAATAAAATATAAATAATATAAAAAATAAATAATACATTTAATATTAATTTTCACAGACTTTAAAAATTTTAAATGTTGCTTTTTAAAAAGAGGGGTGGGGAGGGGAGGAGTCATCATATTGCGTCATAAATATATATCAAAGTTTGTTTTCTCTTTCTTTTAGGTAGCGTCATGGCAGCGTCGTCGTCGTAGCGCAGATTCTGCGAAGCGACGAAAAGACGGCGCCAGCGACGAAGAGCGCCGCCATAACCAATGGCGCCACACATATTATTTTTCTGCGTCGTAGTACCATGAAAAAAGAGTACATACGTATTTTTCTGCGTCGTCGTACGATCGCAGCGCAGAGGGCGGCGCTAGCGACAACATATATGTACATATTTAAGATGACGCGGACGCAGAAAAGAGAGGGGTAATATTTCTCTGAGGGGCAGAGGCAGAGGGGCGGCGCTAGCGACGACATATTTAAGATGACGCGGACGCAGAAAAGAGAGGGGTAATATTTCTCTGCGTCGTCGTACGATCGCAGCGCAGAGGGCGGCGCTGGCGTCAACACAGAAAAGAGTATAAAAGTAGAGGAAGGCGAGCGATCATCGTCATTTCATTGCAGGCACTCGTCGGAGGTGGATCGGTGGCCGCATAGGTGCCGATTTGATTTTATTTATATTTTCAGGTTTAAATTAATTTGATGGCCGCTGTTGCTGGCCAGGGTGGGAATGGAATTTGGGGTCAATTTCAGGGGGCGGGACCCTTCCAAAGAAGGATGACCCAAAATATATTATAAAAAATAAAAATAATAATAATAAAAAATAATACATAATAAAATATAAATAATATAAAAAATAAATAATACATTTAATATTAATTTTCACAGACTTTAAAAATTTTAAATGTTGCTTTTTAAAAAGAGGGGTGGGGAGGGGAGGAGTCATCATATTGCGTCATAAATATATATCAAAGTTTGTTTTCTCTTTCTTTTAGGTAGCGTCATGGCAGCGTCGTCGTCGTAGCGCAGATTCTGCGAAGCGACGAAAAGACGGCGCCAGCGACGAAGAGCGCCGCCATAACCAATGGCGCCACACATATTATTTTTCTGCGTCGTAGTACCATGAAAAAGAGTACATACGTATTTTTCTGCGTCGTCGTACGATCGCAGCGCAGAGGGCGGCGCTAGCGACAACATATATGTACATATTTAAGATGACGCGGACGCAGAAAAGAGAGAGGGGTAATATTTCTCTGAGGGGCAGAGGCAGAGGGGCGGCGCTAGCGACGACATATTTAAGATGACGCGGACGCAGAAAAGAGAGGGGTAATATTTCTCTGCGTCGTCGTACGATCGCAGCGCAGAGGGCGGCGCTGGCGTCAACACAGAAAAGAGTATAAAAGTAGAGGAAGGCGAGCGATCATCGTCATTTCATTGCAGGCACTCGTCGGAGGTGGATCGGTGGCCGCATAGGTGCCGATTTGATTTTATTTATATTTTCAGGTTTAAATTAATTTGATGGCCGCTGTTGCTGGCCAGGGTGGGAATGGAATTTGGGGTCAATTTCAGGGGGCGGGACCCTTCCAAAGAAGGATGACCCAAAATATATTATAAAAAATAAAAATAATAATAATAAAAATAATACATAATAAAATATAAATAATATAAAAATAAATAATACATTTAATATTAATTTTCACAGACTTTAAAAATTTTAAATGTTGCTTTTTAAAAAGAGGGGTGGGGAGGGGAGGAGTCATCATATTGCGTCATAAATATATATCAAAGTTTGTTTTCTCTTTCTTTTAGGTAGCGTCATGGCAGCGTCGTCGTCGTAGCGCAGATTCTGCGAAGCGACGAAAAGACGGCGCCAGCGACGAAGAGCGCCGCCATAACCAATGGCGCCACACATATTATTTTTCTGCGTCGTAGTACCATGAAAAAAGAGTACATACGTATTTTTCTGCGTCGTCGTACGATCGCAGCGCAGAGGGCGGCGCTAGCGACAACATATATGTACATATTTAAGATGACGCGGACGCAGAAAAGAGAGGGGTAATATTTCTCTGAGGGGCAGAGGCAGAGGGGCGGCGCTAGCGACGACATATTTAAGATGACGCGGACGCAGAAAAGAGAGGGGTAATATTTCTCTGCGTCGTCGTACGATCGCAGCGCAGAGGGGCGGCGCTGGCGTCAACACAGAAAAGAGTATAAAAGTAGAGGAAGGCGAGCGATCATCGTCATTTCATTGCAGGCACTCGTCGGAGGTGGATCGGTGGCCGCATAGGTGCCGATTTGATTTTATTTATATTTTCAGGTTTAAATTAATTTGATGGCCGCTGTTGCTGGCCAGGGTGGGAATGGAATTTGGGGTCAATTTCAGGGGGCGGGACCCTTCCAAAGAAGGATGACCCAAAATATATTATAAAAAATAAAAATAATAATAATAAAAATAATACATAATAAAATATAAATAATATAAAAAATAAATAATACATTTAATATTAATTTTCACAGACTTTAAAAATTTTAAATGTTGCTTTTTAAAAAGAGGGGTGGGGAGGGGAGGAGTCATCATATTGCGTCATAAATATATATCAAAGTTTGTTTTCTCTTTCTTTTAGGTAGCGTCATGGCAGCGTCGTCGTCGTAGCGCAGATTCTGCGAAGCGACGAAAAGACGGCGCCAGCGACGAAGAGCGCCGCCATAACCAATGGCGCCACACATATTATTTTTCTGCGTCGTAGTACCATGAAAAAAGAGTACATACGTATTTTTCTGCGTCGTCGTACGATCGCAGCGCAGAGGGCGGCGCTAGCGACAACATATATGTACATATTTAAGATGACGCGGACGCAGAAAAGAGAGGGGTAATATTTCTCTGAGGGGCAGAGGCAGAGGGCGGCGCTAGCGACGACATATTTAAGATGACGCGGACGCAGAAAAGAGAGGGGTAATATTTCTCTGCGTCGTCGTACGATCGCAGCGCAGAGGGCGGCGCTGGCGTCAACACAGAAAAGAGTATAAAAGTAGAGGAAGGCGAGCGATCATCGTCATTTCATTGCAGGCACTCGTCGGAGGTGGATCGGTGGCCGCATAGGTGCCGATTTGATTTTATTTATATTTTCAGGTTTAAATTAATTTGATGGCCGCTGTTGCTGGCCAGGGTGGGAATGGAATTTGGGGTCAATTTCAGGGGGCGGGACCCTTCCAAAGAAGGATGACCCAAAATATATTATAAAAAATAAAAATAATAATAATAAAAATAATACATAATAAAATATAAATAATATAAAAAATAAATAATACATTTAATATTAATTTTCACAGACTTTAAAAATTTTAAATGTTGCTTTTTAAAAAGAGGGGTGGGGAGGGGAGGAGTCATCATATTGCGTCATAAATATATATCAAAGTTTGTTTTCTCTTTCTTTTAGGTAGCGTCATGGCAGCGTCGTCGTCGTAGCGCAGATTCTGCGAAGCGACGAAAAGACGGCGCCAGCGACGAAGAGCGCCGCCATAACCAATGGCGCCACACATATTATTTTTCTGCGTCGTAGTACCATGAAAAAAGAGTACATACGTATTTTTCTGCGTCGTCGTACGATCGCAGCGCAGAGGGCGGCGCTAGCGACAACATATATGTACATATTTAAGATGACGCGGACGCAGAAAAGAGAGGGGTAATATTTCTCTGCGTCGTCGTACGATCGCAGCGCAGAGGGGCGGCGCTGGCGTCAACACAGAAAAGAGTATAAAAGTAGAGGAAGGCGAGCGATCATCGTCATTTCATTGCAGGCACTCGTCGGAGGTGGATCGGTGGCCGCATAGGTGCCGATTTGATTTTATTTATATTTTCAGGTTTAAATTAATTTGATGGCCGCTGTTGCTGGCCAGGGTGGGAATGGAATTTGGGGTCAATTTCAGGGGGCGGGACCCTTCCAAAGAAGGATGACCCAAAATATATTATAAAAAAAAAAAATAATAATAATAAAAATAATACATAATAAAATATAAATAATATAAAAAATAAATAATACATTTAATATTAATTTTCACAGACTTTAAAAATTTTAAATGTTGCTTTTTAAAAAGAGGGGTGGGGAGGGGAGGAGTCATCATATTGCGTCATAAATATATATCAAAGTTTGTTTTCTCTTTCTTTTAGGTAGCGTAATGGCAGCGTCGTCGTCGTAGCGCAGATTCTGCGAAGCGACGAAAAGACGGCGCCAGCGACGAAGAGCGCCGCCATAACCAATGGCGCCACACATATTATTTTTCTGCGTCGTAGTACCATGAAAAAAGAGTACATACGTATTTTTCTGCGTCGTCGTACGATCGCAGCGCAGAGGGCGGCGCTAGCGACAACATATATGTACATATTTAAGATGACGCGGACGCAGAAAAGAGAGGGGTAATATTTCTCTGAGGGGCAGAGGCAGAGGGGCGGCGCTAGCGACGACATATTTAAGATGACGCGGACGCAGAAAAGAGAGGGGTAATATTTCTCTGCGTCGTCGTACGATCGCAGCGCAGAGGGGCGGCGCTGGCGTCAACACAGAAAAGAGTATAAAAGTAGAGGAAGGCGAGCGATCATCGTCATTTCATTGCAGGCACTCGTCGGAGGTGGATCGGTGGCCGCATAGGTGCCGATTTGATTTTATTTATATTTTCAGGTTTAAATTAATTTGATGGCCGCTGTTGCTGGCCAGGGTGGGAATGGAATTTGGGGTCAATTTCAGGGGGCGGGACCCTTCCAAAGAAGGATGACCCAAAATATATTATAAAAAATAAAAATAATAATAATAAAAATAATACATAATAAAATATAAATAATATAAAAAATAAATAATACATTTAATATTAATTTTCACAGACTTTAAAAAATTTTAAATGTTGCTTTTTAAAAAGAGGGGTGGGAGGGGAGGAGTCATCATATTGCGTCATAAATATATATCAAAGTTTGTTTTCTCTTTCTTTTAGGTAGCGTCATGGCAGCGTCGTCGTCGTAGCGCAGATTCTGCGAAGCGACGAAAAGACGGCGCCAGCGACGAAGAGCGCCGCCATAACCAATGGCGCCACACATATTATTTTTCTGCGTCGTAGTACCATGAAAAAAGAGTACATACGTATTTTTCTGCGTCGTCGTACGATCGCAGCGCAGAGGGGCGGCGCTAGCGACAACATATATGTACATATTTAAGATGACGCGGACGCAGAAAAGAGAGGGGTAATATTTCTCTGAGGGGCAGAGGCAGAGGGGCGGCGCTAGCGACGACATATTTAAGATGACGCGGACGCAGAAAAGAGAGGGGTAATATTTCTCTGCGTCGTCGTACGATCGCAGCGCAGAGGGCGGCGCTGGCGTCAACACAGAAAAGAGTATAAAAGTAGAGGAAGGCGAGCGATCATCGTCATTTCATTGCAGGCACTCGTCGGAGGTGGATCGGTGGCCGCATAGGTGCCGATTTGATTTTATTTATATTTTCAGGTTTAAATTAATTTGATGGCCGCTGTTGCTGGCCAGGGTGGGAATGGAATTTGGGGTCAATTTCAGGGGGCGGGACCCTTCCAAAGAAGGATGACCCAAAATATATTATAAAAATAAAAATAATAATAATAAAAATAATACATAATAAAATATAAATAATATAAAAAATAAATAATACATTTAATATTAATTTTCACAGACTTTAAAAATTTTAAATGTTGCTTTTTAAAAAGAGGGGTGGGGAGGGGAGGAGTCATCATATTGCGTCATAAATATATATCAAAGTTTGTTTTCTCTTTCTTTTAGGTAGCGTCATGGCAGCGTCGTCGTCGTAGCGCAGATTCTGCGAAGCGACGAAAAGACGGCGCCAGCGACGAAGAGCGCCGCCATAACCAATGGCGCCACACATATTATTTTTCTGCGTCGTAGTACCATGAAAAAAGAGTACATACGTATTTTTCTGCGTCGTCGTACGATCGCAGCGCAGAGGGCGGCGCTAGCGACAACATATATGTACATATTTAAGATGACGCGGACGCAGAAAAGAGAGGGGTAATATTTCTCTGCGTCGTCGTACGATCGCAGCGCAGAGGGGCGGCGCTGGCGTCAACACAGAAAAGAGTATAAAAGTAGAGGAAGGCGAGCGATCATCGTCATTTCATTGCAGGCACTCGTCGGAGGTGGATCGGTGGCCGCATAGGTGCCGATTTGATTTTATTTATATTTTCAGGTTTAAATTAATTTGATGGCCGCTGTTGCTGGCCAGGGTGGGAATGGAATTTGGGGTCAATTTCAGGGGGCGGGACCCTTCCAAAGAAGGATGACCCAAAATATATTATAAAAAATAAAAATAATAATAATAAAAATAATACATAATAAAATATAAATAATATAAAAAATAAATAATACATTTAATATTAATTTTCACAGACTTTAAAAATTTTAAATGTTGCTTTTTAAAAAGAGGGGTGGGGAGGGAGGAGTCATCATATTGCGTCATAAATATATATCAAAGTTTGTTTTCTCTTTCTTTTAGGTAGCGTCATGGCAGCGTCGTCGTCGTAGCGCAGATTCTGCGAAGCGACGAAAAGACGGCGCCAGCGACGAAGAGCGCCGCCATAACCAATGGCGCCACACATATTATTTTTCTGCGTCGTAGTACCATGAAAAAAGAGTACATACGTATTTTTCTGCGTCGTCGTACGATCGCAGCGCAGAGGGCGGCGCTAGCGACAACATATATGTACATATTTAAGATGACGCGGACGCAGAAAAGAGAGGGGTAATATTTCTCTGAGGGGCAGAGGCAGAGGGCGGCGCTAGCGACGACATATTTAAGATGACGCGGACGCAGAAAAGAGAGGGGTAATATTTCTCTGCGTCGTCGTACGATCGCAGCGCAGAGAGGGGCGGCGCTGGCGTCAACACAGAAAAGAGTATAAAAGTAGAGGAAGGCGAGCGATCATCGTCATTTCATTGCAGGCACTCGTCGGAGGTGGATCGGTGGCCGCATAGGTGCCGATTTGATTTTATTTATATTTTCAGGTTTAAATTAATTTGATGGCCGCTGTTGCTGGCCAGGGTGGGAATGGAATTTGGGGTCAATTTCAGGGGGCGGGACCCTTCCAAAGAAGGATGACCCAAAATATATTATAAAAATAAAAAATAATAATAATAAAAATAATACATAATAAAATATAAATAATATAAAAAATAAATAATACATTTAATATTAATTTTCACAGACTTTAAAAATTTTAAATGTTGCTTTTTAAAAAGAGGGGTGGGGAGGGGAGGAGTCATCATATTGCGTCATAAATATATATCAAAGTTTGTTTTCTCTTTCTTTTAGGTAGCGTCATGGCAGCGTCGTCGTCGTAGCGCAGATTCTGCGAAGCGACGAAAAGACGGCGCCAGCGACGAAGAGCGCCGCCATAACCAATGGCGCCACACATATTATTTTTCTGCGTCGTAGTACCATGAAAAAAGAGTACATACGTATTTTTCTGCGTCGTCGTACGATCGCAGCGCAGAGGGGCGGCGCTAGCGACAACATATATGTACATATTTAAGATGACGCGGACGCAGAAAAGAGAGGGGTAATATTTCTCTGAGGGGCAGAGGCAGAGGGGCGGCGCTAGCGACGACATATTTAAGATGACGCGGACGCAGAAAAGAGAGGGGTAATATTTCTCTGCGTCGTCGTACGATCGCAGCGCAGAGGGGCGGCGCTGGCGTCAACACAGAAAAGAGTATAAAAGTAGAGGAAGGCGAGCGATCATCGTCATTTCATTGCAGGCACTCGTCGGAGGTGGATCGGTGGCCGCATAGGTGCCGATTTGATTTTATTTATATTTTCAGGTTTAAATTAATTTGATGGCCGCTGTTGCTGGCCAGGGTGGGAATGGAATTTGGGGTCAATTTCAGGGGGCGGGACCCTTCCAAAGAAGGATGACCCAAAATATATTATAAAAAATAAAAATAATAATAATAAAAATAATACATAATAAAATATAAATAATATAAAAAATAAATAATACATTTAATATTAATTTTCACAGACTTTAAAAATTTTAAATGTTGCTTTTTAAAAAGAGGGGTGGGGAGGGGAGGAGTCATCATATTGCGTCATAAATATATATCAAAGTTTGTTTTCTCTTTCTTTTAGGTAGCGTCATGGCAGCGTCGTCGTCGTAGCGCAGATTCTGCGAAGCGACGAAAAGACGGCGCCAGCGACGAAGAGCGCCGCCATAACCAATGGCGCCACACATATTATTTTTCTGCGTCGTAGTACCATGAAAAAAGAGTACATACGTATTTTTCTGCGTCGTCGTACGATCGCAGCGCAGAGGGCGGCGCTAGCGACAACATATATGTACATATTTAAGATGACGCGGACGCAGAAAAGAGAGGGGTAATATTTCTCTGAGGGGCAGAGGCAGAGGGCGGCGCTAGCGACGACATATTTAAGATGACGCGGACGCAGAAAAGAGAGGGGTAATATTTCTCTGCGTCGTCGTACGATCGACAGCGCAGAGGGCGGCGCTGGCGTCAACACAGAAAAGAGTATAAAAGTAGAGGAAGGCGAGCGATCATCGTCATTTCATTGCAGGCACTCGTCGGAGGTGGATCGGTGGCCGCATAGGTGCCGATTTGATTTTATTTATATTTTCAGGTTTAAATTAATTTGATGGCCGCTGTTGCTGGCCAGGGTGGGAATGGAATTTGGGGTCAATTTCAGGGGGCGGGACCCTTCCAAAGAAGGATGACCCAAAATATATTATAAAAATAAAAATAATAATAATAAAAATAATACATAATAAAATATAAATAATATAAAAAATAAATAATACATTTAATATTAATTTTCACAGACTTTAAAAATTTTAAATGTTGCTTTTTAAAAAGAGGGGTGGGGGAGGGAGGAGTCATCATATTGCGTCATAAATATATATCAAAGTTTGTTTTCTCTTTCTTTTAGGTAGCGTCATGGCAGCGTCGTCGTCGTAGCGCAGATTCTGCGAAGCGACGAAAAGACGGCGCCAGCGACGAAGAGCGCCGCCATAACCAATGGCGCCACACATATTATTTTTCTGCGTCGTAGTACCATGAAAAAAGAGTACATACGTATTTTTCTGCGTCGTCGTACGATCGCAGCGCAGAGGGGCGGCGCTAGCGACAACATATATGTACATATTTAAGATGACGCGGACGCAGAAAAGAGAGGGGTAATATTTCTCTGAGGGGCAGAGGCAGAGGGGCGGCGCTAGCGACGACATATTTAAGATGACGCGGACGCAGAAAAGAGAGGGGTAATATTTCTCTGCGTCGTCGTACGATCGCAGCGCAGAGGGCGGCGCTGGCGTCAACACAGAAAAGAGTATAAAAGTAGAGGAAGGCGAGCGATCATCGTCATTTCATTGCAGGCACTCGTCGGAGGTGGATCGGTGGCCGCATAGGTGCCGATTTGATTTTATTTATATTTTCAGGTTTAAATTAATTTGATGGCCGCTGTTGCTGGCCAGGGTGGGAATGGAATTTGGGGTCAATTTCAGGGGGCGGGACCCTTCCAAAGAAGGATGACCCAAAATATATTATAAAAATAAAAATAATAATAATAAAAATAATACATAATAAAATATAAATAATATAAAAATAAATAATACATTTAATATTAATTTTCACAGACTTTAAAAATTTTAAATGTTGCTTTTTAAAAAGAGGGGTGGGGAGGGGAGGAGTCATCATATTGCGTCATAAATATATATCAAAGTTTGTTTTCTCTTTTTTTAGGTAGCGTCATGGCAGCGTCGTCGTCGTAGCGCAGATTCTGCGAAGCGACGAAAAGACGGCGCCAGCGACGAAGAGCGCCGCCATAACCAATGGCGCCACACATATTATTTTTCTGCGTCGTAGTACCATGAAAAAAGAGTACATACGTATTTTTCTGCGTCGTCGTACGATCGCAGCGCAGAGGGCGGCGCTAGCGACAACATATATGTACATATTTAAGATGACGCGGACGCAGAAAAGAGAGGGGTAATATTTCTCTGAGGGGCAGAGGCAGAGGGGCGGCGCTAGCGACGACATATTTAAGATGACGCGGACGCAGAAAAGAGAGGGGTAATATTTCTCTGCGTCGTCGTACGATCGCAGCGCAGAGGGCGGCGCTGGCGTCAACACAGAAAAGAGTATAAAAGTAGAGGAAGGCGAGCGATCATCGTCATTTCATTGCAGGCACTCGTCGGAGGTGGATCGGTGGCCGCATAGGTGCCGATTTGATTTTATTTATATTTTCAGGTTTAAATTAATTTGATGGCCGCTGTTGCTGGCCAGGGTGGGAATGGAATTTGGGGTCAATTTCAGGGGGCGGGACCCTTCCAAAGAAGGATGACCCAAAATATATTATAAAAAATAAAAATAATAATAATAAAAATAATACATAATAAAATATAAATAATATAAAAAATAAATAATACATTTAATATTAATTTTCACAGACTTTAAAAATTTTAAATGTTGCTTTTTAAAAAGAGGGGTGGGGAGGGGAGGAGTCATCATATTGCGTCATAAATATATATCAAAGTTTGTTTTCTCTTTCTTTTAGGTAGCGTCATGGCAGCGTCGTCGTCGTAGCGCAGATTCTGCGAAGCGACGAAAAGACGGCGCCAGCGACGAAGAGCGCCGCCATAACCAATGGCGCCACACATATTATTTTTCTGCGTCGTAGTACCATGAAAAAAGAGTACATACGTATTTTTCTGCGTCGTCGTACGATCGCAGCGCAGAGGGCGGCGCTAGCGACAACATATATGTACATATTTAAGATGACGCGGACGCAGAAAAGAGAGGGGTAATATTTCTCGAGGGGCAGAGGCAGAGGGGCGGCGCTAGCGACGACATATTTAAGATGACGCGGACGCAGAAAAGAGAGGGGTAATATTTCTCTGCGTCGTCGTACGATCGCAGCGCAGAGGGCGGCGCTGGCGTCAACACAGAAAAGAGTATAAAAGTAGAGGAAGGCGAGCGATCATCGTCATTTCATTGCAGGCACTCGTCGGAGGTGGATCGGTGGCCGCATAGGTGCCGATTTGATTTTATTTATATTTTCAGGTTTAAATTAATTTGATGGCCGCTGTTGCTGGCCAGGGTGGGAATGGAATTTGGGGTCAATTTCAGGGGGCGGGACCCTTCCAAAGAAGGATGACCCAAAATATATTATAAAAAATAAAAATAATAATAATAAAAATAATACATAATAAAATATAAATAATATAAAAAATAAATAATACATTTAATATTAATTTTCACAGACTTTAAAAATTTTAAATGTTGCTTTTTAAAAAGAGGGGTGGGGAGGGGAGGAGTCATCATATTGCGTCATAAATATATATCAAAGTTTGTTTTCTCTTTCTTTTAGGTAGCGTCATGGCAGCGTCGTCGTCGTAGCGCAGATTCTGCGAAGCGACGAAAAGACGGCGCCAGCGACGAAGAGCGCCGCCATAACCAATGGCGCCACACATATTATTTTTCTGCGTCGTAGTACCATGAAAAAAGAGTACATACGTATTTTTCTGCGTCGTCGTACGATCGCAGCGCAGAGGGGCGGCGCTAGCGACAACATATATGTACATATTTAAGATGACGCGGACGCAGAAAAGAGAGGGGTAATATTTCTCTGAGGGGCAGAGGCAGAGGGCGGCGCTAGCGACGACATATTTAAGATGACGCGGACGCAGAAAAGAGAGGGGTAATATTTCTCTGCGTCGTCGTACGATCGCAGCGCAGAGGGCGGCGCTGGCGTCAACACAGAAAAGAGTATAAAAGTAGAGGAAGGCGAGCGATCATCGTCATTTCATTGCAGGCACTCGTCGGAGGTGGATCGGTGGCCGCATAGGTGCCGATTTGATTTTATTTATATTTTCAGGTTTAAATTAATTTGATGGCCGCTGTTGCTGGCCAGGGTGGGAATGGAATTTGGGGTCAATTTCAGGGGGCGGGACCCTTCCAAAGAAGGATGACCCAAAATATATTATAAAAATAAAAATAATAATAATAAAAAT
The DNA here is from genome assembly GCA_018153035.1 of Drosophila pseudoananassae pseudoananassae. Taxonomy (NCBI): domain Eukaryota; kingdom Metazoa; phylum Arthropoda; class Insecta; order Diptera; family Drosophilidae; genus Drosophila; species Drosophila pseudoananassae. The sequence continues at coordinate 15,525 of JAECXR010000023.1, read as the reverse complement.
AATACATAATAAAATATAAATAATATAAAAAATAAATAATACATTTAATATTAATTTTCACAGACTTTAAAAATTTTAAATGTTGCTTTTTAAAAAGAGGGGTGGGGGAGGGGAGGAGTCATCATATTGCGTCATAAATATATATCAAAGTTTGTTTTCTCTTTCTTTTAGGTAGCGTCATGGCAGCGTCGTCGTCGTAGCGCAGATTCTGCGAAGCGACGAAAAGACGGCGCCAGCGACGAAGAGCGCCGCCATAACCAATGGCGCCACACATATTATTTTTCTGCGTCGTAGTACCATGAAAAAAGAGTACATACGTATTTTCTGCGTCGTCGTACGATCGCAGCGCAGAGGGGCGGCGCTAGCGACAACATATATGTACATATTTAAGATGACGCGGACGCAGAAAAGAGAGGGGTAATATTTCTCGAGGGGCAGAGGCAGAGGGGCGGCGCTAGCGACGACATATTTAAGATGACGCGGACGCAGAAAAGAGAGGGGTAATATTTCTCGCGTCGTCGTACGATCGCAGCGCAGAGGGCGGCGCTGGCGTCAACACAGAAAAGAGTATAAAAGTAGAGGAAGGCGAGCGATCATCGTCATTTCATTGCAGGCACTCGTCGGAGGTGGATCGGTGGCCGCATAGGTGCCGATTTGATTTTATTTATATTTTCAGGTTTAAATTAATTTGATGGCCGCTGTTGCTGGCCAGGGTGGGAATGGAATTTGGGGTCAATTTCAGGGGGCGGGACCCTTCCAAAGAAGGATGACCCAAAATATATTATAAAAAATAAAAATAATAATAATAAAAATAATACATAATAAAATATAAATAATATAAAAATAAATAATACATTTAATATTAATTTTCACAGACTTTAAAAATTTTAAATGTTGCTTTTTAAAAAGAGGGGTGGGGAGGGGAGGAGTCATCATATTGCGTCATAAATATATATCAAAGTTTGTTTTCTCTTTCTTTTAGGTAGCGTCATGGCAGCGTCGTCGTCGTAGCGCAGATTCTGCGAAGCGACGAAAAGACGGCGCCAGCGACGAAGAGCGCCGCCATAACCAATGGCGCCACACATATTATTTTTCTGCGTCGTAGTACCATGAAAAAAGAGTACATACGTATTTTTCTGCGTCGTCGTACGATCGCAGCGCAGAGGGCGGCGCTAGCGACAACATATATGTACATATTTAAGATGACGCGGACGCAGAAAAGAGAGGGGTAATATTTCTCTGAGGGGCAGAGGCAGAGGGCGGCGCTAGCGACGACATATTTAAGATGACGCGGACGCAGAAAAGAGAGGGGTAATATTTCTCTGCGTCGTCGTACGATCGCAGCGCAGAGGGCGGCGCTGGCGTCAACACAGAAAAGAGTATAAAAGTAGAGGAAGGCGAGCGATCATCGTCATTTCATTGCAGGCACTCGTCGGAGGTGGATCGGTGGCCGCATAGGTGCCGATTTGATTTTATTTATATTTTCAGGTTTAAATTAATTTGATGGCCGCTGTTGCTGGCCAGGGTGGGAATGGAATTTGGGGTCAATTTCAGGGGGCGGGACCCTTCCAAAGAAGGATGACCCAAAATATATTATAAAAAATAAAAATAATAATAATAAAAATAATACATAATAAAATATAAATAATATAAAAATAAATAATACATTTAATATTAATTTTCACAGACTTTAAAAATTTTAAATGTTGCTTTTTAAAAAGAGGGGTGGGGAGGGGAGGAGTCATCATATTGCGTCATAAATATATATCAAAGTTTGTTTTCTCTTTCTTTTAGGTAGCGTCATGGCAGCGTCGTCGTCGTAGCGCAGATTCTGCGAAGCGACGAAAAGACGGCGCCAGCGACGAAGAGCGCCGCCATAACCAATGGCGCCACACATATTATTTTTCTGCGTCGTAGTACCATGAAAAAAGAGTACATACGTATTTTTCTGCGTCGTCGTACGATCGCAGCGCAGAGGGGCGGCGCTAGCGACAACATATATGTACATATTTAAGATGACGCGGACGCAGAAAAGAGAGGGGTAATATTTCCGAGGGGCAGAGGCAGAGGGGCGGCGCTAGCGACGACATATTTAAGATGACGCGGACGCAGAAAAGAGAGGGGTAATATTTCTCTGCGTCGTCGTACGATCGCAGCGCAGAGGGCGGCGCTGGCGTCAACACAGAAAAGAGTATAAAAGTAGAGGAAGGCGAGCGATCATCGTCATTTCATTGCAGGCACTCGTCGGAGGTGGATCGGTGGCCGCATAGGTGCCGATTTGATTTTATTTATATTTTCAGGTTTAAATTAATTTGATGGCCGCTGTTGCTGGCCAGGGTGGGAATGGAATTTGGGGTCAATTTCAGGGGGCGGGACCCTTCCAAAGAAGGATGACCCAAAATATATTATAAAAAATAAAAATAATAATAATAAAAATAATACATAATAAAATATAAATAATATAAAAAATAAATAATACATTTAATATTAATTTTCACAGACTTTAAAAATTTTAAATGTTGCTTTTTAAAAAGAGGGGTGGGGAGGGGAGGAGTCATCATATTGCGTCATAAATATATATCAAAGTTTGTTTTCTCTTTCTTTTAGGTAGCGTCATGGCAGCGTCGTCGTCGTAGCGCAGATTCTGCGAAGCGACGAAAAGACGGCGCCAGCGACGAAGAGCGCCGCCATAACCAATGGCGCCACACATATTATTTTTCTGCGTCGTAGTACCATGAAAAAAGAGTACATACGTATTTTTCTGCGTCGTCGTACGATCGCAGCGCAGAGGGCGGCGCTAGCGACAACATATATGTACATATTTAAGATGACGCGGACGCAGAAAAGAGAGGGGTAATATTTCTCTGAGGGGCAGAGGCAGAGGGCGGCGCTAGCGACGACATATTTAAGATGACGCGGACGCAGAAAAGAGAGGGGTAATATTTCTCTGCGTCGTCGTACGATCGCAGCGCAGAGGGCGGCGCTGGCGTCAACACAGAAAAGAGTATAAAAGTAGAGGAAGGCGAGCGATCATCGTCATTTCATTGCAGGCACTCGTCGGAGGTGGATCGGTGGCCGCATAGGTGCCGATTTGATTTTATTTATATTTTCAGGTTTAAATTAATTTGATGGCCGCTGTTGCTGGCCAGGGTGGGAATGGAATTTGGGGTCAATTTCAGGGGGCGGGACCCTTCCAAAGAAGGATGACCCAAAATATATTATAAAAAATAAAAATAATAATAATAAAAATAATACATAATAAAATATAAATAATATAAAAAATAAATAATACATTTAATATTAATTTTCACAGACTTTAAAAATTTTAAATGTTGCTTTTTAAAAAGAGGGGTGGGGAGGGGAGGAGTCATCATATTGCGTCATAAATATATATCAAAGTTTGTTTTCTCTTTCTTTTAGGTAGCGTCATGGCAGCGTCGTCGTCGTAGCGCAGATTCTGCGAAGCGACGAAAAGACGGCGCCAGCGACGAAGAGCGCCGCCATAACCAATGGCGCCACACATATTATTTTTCTGCGTCGTAGTACCATGAAAAAAGAGTACATACGTATTTTTCTGCGTCGTCGTACGATCGCAGCGCAGAGGGCGGCGCTAGCGACAACATATATGTACATATTTAAGATGACGCGGACGCAGAAAAGAGAGGGGTAATATTTCTCGAGGGGCAGAGGCAGAGGGCGGCGCTAGCGACGACATATTTAAGATGACGCGGACGCAGAAAAGAGAGGGGTAATATTTCTCTGCGTCGTCGTACGATCGCAGCGCAGAGGGCGGCGCTGGCGTCAACACAGAAAAGAGTATAAAAGTAGAGGAAGGCGAGCGATCATCGTCATTTCATTGCAGGCACTCGTCGGAGGTGGATCGGTGGCCGCATAGGTGCCGATTTGATTTTATTTATATTTTCAGGTTTAAATTAATTTGATGGCCGCTGTTGCTGGCCAGGGTGGGAATGGAATTTGGGGTCAATTTCAGGGGGCGGGACCCTTCCAAAGAAGGATGACCCAAAATATATTATAAAAAATAAAAATAATAATAATAAAAATAATACATAATAAAATATAAATAATATAAAAATAAATAATACATTTAATATTAATTTTCACAGACTTTAAAAATTTTAAATGTTGCTTTTTAAAAAGAGGGGTGGGGAGGGGAGGAGTCATCATATTGCGTCATAAATATATATCAAAGTTTGTTTTCTCTTTCTTTTAGGTAGCGTCATGGCAGCGTCGTCGTCGTAGCGCAGATTCTGCGAAGCGACGAAAAGACGGCGCCAGCGACGAAGAGCGCCGCCATAACCAATGGCGCCACACATATTATTTTTCTGCGTCGTAGTACCATGAAAAAAGAGTACATACGTATTTTTCTGCGTCGTCGTACGATCGCAGCGCAGAGGGGCGGCGCTAGCGACAACATATATGTACATATTTAAGATGACGCGGACGCAGAAAAGAGAGGGGTAATATTTCTCTGAGGGGCAGAGGCAGAGGGGCGGCGCTAGCGACGACATATTTAAGATGACGCGGACGCAGAAAAGAGAGGGGTAATATTTCCTGCGTCGTCGTACGATCGCAGCGCAGAGGGGCGGCGCTGGCGTCAACACAGAAAAGAGTATAAAAGTAGAGGAAGGCGAGCGATCATCGTCATTTCATTGCAGGCACTCGTCGGAGGTGGATCGGTGGCCGCATAGGTGCCGATTTGATTTTATTTATATTTTCAGGTTTAAATTAATTTGATGGCCGCTGTTGCTGGCCAGGGTGGGAATGGAATTTGGGGTCAATTTCAGGGGGCGGGACCCTTCCAAAGAAGGATGACCCAAAATATATTATAAAAAATAAAAATAATAATAATAAAAATAATACATAATAAAATATAAATAATATAAAAATAAATAATACATTTAATATTAATTTTCACAGACTTTAAAAATTTTAAATGTTGCTTTTTAAAAAGAGGGGTGGGGAGGGGAGGAGTCATCATATTGCGTCATAAATATATATCAAAGTTTGTTTTCTCTTTCTTTTAGGTAGCGTCATGGCAGCGTCGTCGTCGTAGCGCAGATTCTGCGAAGCGACGAAAAGACGGCGCCAGCGACGAAGAGCGCCGCCATAACCAATGGCGCCACACATATTATTTTTCTGCGTCGTAGTACCATGAAAAAAGAGTACATACGTATTTTTCTGCGTCGTCGTACGATCGCAGCGCAGAGGGGCGGCGCTAGCGACAACATATATGTACATATTTAAGATGACGCGGACGCAGAAAAGAGAGGGGTAATATTTCTCTGCGTCGTCGTACGATCGCAGCGCAGAGGGGCGGCGCTGGCGTCAACACAGAAAAGAGTATAAAAGTAGAGGAAGGCGAGCGATCATCGTCATTTCATTGCAGGCACTCGTCGGAGGTGGATCGGTGGCCGCATAGGTGCCGATTTGATTTTATTTATATTTTCAGGTTTAAATTAATTTGATGGCCGCTGTTGCTGGCCAGGGTGGGAATGGAATTTGGGGTCAATTTCAGGGGGCGGGACCCTTCCAAAGAAGGATGACCCAAAATATATTATAAAAAATAAAAATAATAATAATAAAAATAATACATAATAAAATATAAATAATATAAAAAATAAATAATACATTTAATATTAATTTTCACAGACTTTAAAAATTTTAAATGTTGCTTTTTAAAAAGAGGGGTGGGGAGGGGAGGAGTCATCATATTGCGTCATAAATATATATCAAAGTTTGTTTTCTCTTTCTTTTAGGTAGCGTCATGGCAGCGTCGTCGTCGTAGCGCAGATTCTGCGAAGCGACGAAAAGACGGCGCCAGCGACGAAGAGCGCCGCCATAACCAATGGCGCCACACATATTATTTTTCTGCGTCGTAGTACCATGAAAAAAGAGTACATACGTATTTTTCTGCGTCGTCGTACGATCGCAGCGCAGAGGGGCGGCGCTAGCGACAACATATATGTACATATTTAAGATGACGCGGACGCAGAAAAGAGAGGGGTAATATTTCTCCGAGGGGCAGAGGCAGAGGGCGGCGCTAGCGACGACATATTTAAGATGACGCGGACGCAGAAAAGAGAGGGGTAATATTTCCCGCGTCGTCGTACGATCGCAGCGCAGAGGGGCGGCGCTGGCGTCAACACAGAAAAGAGTATAAAAGTAGAGGAAGGCGAGCGATCATCGTCATTTCATTGCAGGCACTCGTCGGAGGTGGATCGGTGGCCGCATAGGTGCCGATTTGATTTTATTTATATTTTCAGGTTTAAATTAATTTGATGGCCGCTGTTGCTGGCCAGGGTGGGAATGGAATTTGGGGTCAATTTCAGGGGGCGGGACCCTTCCAAAGAAGGATGACCCAAAATATATTATAAAAATAAAAATAATAATAATAAAAATAATACATAATAAAATATAAATAATATAAAAAATAAATAATACATTTAATATTAATTTTCACAGACTTTAAAAATTTTAAATGTTGCTTTTTAAAAAGAGGGGTGGGGGAGGGGAGGAGTCATCATATTGCGTCATAAATATATATCAAAGTTTGTTTTCTCTTTCTTTTAGGTAGCGTCATGGCAGCGTCGTCGTCGTAGCGCAGATTCTGCGAAGCGACGAAAAGACGGCGCCAGCGACGAAGAGCGCCGCCATAACCAATGGCGCCACACATATTATTTTTCTGCGTCGTAGTACCATGAAAAAAGAGTACATACGTATTTTTCTGCGTCGTCGTACGATCGCAGCGCAGAGGGCGGCGCTAGCGACAACATATATGTACATATTTAAGATGACGCGGACGCAGAAAAGAGAGGGGTAATATTTCTCTGAGGGGCAGAGGCAGAGGGCGGCGCTAGCGACGACATATTTAAGATGACGCGGACGCAGAAAAGAGAGGGGTAATATTTCTCTGCGTCGTCGTACGATCGCAGCGCAGAGGGCGGCGCTGGCGTCAACACAGAAAAGAGTATAAAAGTAGAGGAAGGCGAGCGATCATCGTCATTTCATTGCAGGCACTCGTCGGAGGTGGATCGGTGGCCGCATAGGTGCCGATTTGATTTTATTTATATTTTCAGGTTTAAATTAATTTGATGGCCGCTGTTGCTGGCCAGGGTGGGAATGGAATTTGGGGTCAATTTCAGGGGGCGGGACCCTTCCAAAGAAGGATGACCCAAAATATATTATAAAAATAAAAATAATAATAATAAAAATAATACATAATAAAATATAAATAATATAAAAAATAAATAATACATTTAATATTAATTTTCACAGACTTTAAAAATTTTAAATGTTGCTTTTTAAAAAGAGGGGTGGGGAGGGGAGGAGTCATCATATTGCGTCATAAATATATATCAAAGTTTGTTTTCTCTTTCTTTTAGGTAGCGTCATGGCAGCGTCGTCGTCGTAGCGCAGATTCTGCGAAGCGACGAAAAGACGGCGCCAGCGACGAAGAGCGCCGCCATAACCAATGGCGCCACACATATTATTTTTCTGCGTCGTAGTACCATGAAAAAAGAGTACATACGTATTTTTCTGCGTCGTCGTACGATCGCAGCGCAGAGGGCGGCGCTAGCGACAACATATATGTACATATTTAAGATGACGCGGACGCAGAAAAGAGAGGGGTAATATTTCTCTGAGGGGCAGAGGCAGAGGGCGGCGCTAGCGACGACATATTTAAGATGACGCGGACGCAGAAAAGAGAGGGGTAATATTTCTCTGCGTCGTCGTACGATCGCAGCGCAGAGGGCGGCGCTGGCGTCAACACAGAAAAGAGTATAAAAGTAGAGGAAGGCGAGCGATCATCGTCATTTCATTGCAGGCACTCGTCGGAGGTGGATCGGTGGCCGCATAGGTGCCGATTTGATTTTATTTATATTTTCAGGTTTAAATTAATTTGATGGCCGCTGTTGCTGGCCAGGGTGGGAATGGAATTTGGGGTCAATTTCAGGGGGCGGGACCCTTCCAAAGAAGGATGACCCAAAATATATTATAAAAAATAAAAATAATAATAATAAAAATAATACATAATAAAATATAAATAATATAAAAAATAAATAATACATTTAATATTAATTTTCACAGACTTTAAAAATTTTAAATGTTGCTTTTTAAAAAGAGGGGTGGGGAGGGGAGGAGTCATCATATTGCGTCATAAATATATATCAAAGTTTGTTTTCTCTTTCTTTTAGGTAGCGTCATGGCAGCGTCGTCGTCGTAGCGCAGATTCTGCGAAGCGACGAAAAGACGGCGCCAGCGACGAAGAGCGCCGCCATAACCAATGGCGCCACACATATTATTTTTCTGCGTCGTAGTACCATGAAAAAAGAGTACATACGTATTTTTCTGCGTCGTCGTACGATCGCAGCGCAGAGGGGCGGCGCTAGCGACAACATATATGTACATATTTAAGATGACGCGGACGCAGAAAAGAGAGGGGTAATATTTCTCCGAGGGGCAGAGGCAGAGGGCGGCGCTAGCGACGACATATTTAAGATGACGCGGACGCAGAAAAGAGAGGGGTAATATTTCTCTGCGTCGTCGTACGATCGCAGCGCAGAGGGCGGCGCTGGCGTCAACACAGAAAAGAGTATAAAAGTAGAGGAAGGCGAGCGATCATCGTCATTTCATTGCAGGCACTCGTCGGAGGTGGATCGGTGGCCGCATAGGTGCCGATTTGATTTTATTTATATTTTCAGGTTTAAATTAATTTGATGGCCGCTGTTGCTGGCCAGGGTGGGAATGGAATTTGGGGTCAATTCAGGGGGCGGGACCCTTCCAAAGAAGGATGACCCAAAATATATTATAAAAAATAAAAATAATAATAATAAAAATAATACATAATAAAATATAAATAATATAAAAATAAATAATACATTTAATATTAATTTTCACAGACTTTAAAAATTTTAAATGTTGCTTTTTAAAAAGAGGGGTGGGGAGGGGAGGAGTCATCATATTGCGTCATAAATATATATCAAAGTTTGTTTTCTCTTTCTTTAGGTAGCGTCATGGCAGCGTCGTCGTCGTAGCGCAGATTCTGCGAAGCGACGAAAAGACGGCGCCAGCGACGAAGAGCGCCGCCATAACCAATGGCGCCACACATATTATTTTTCTGCGTCGTAGTACCATGAAAAAAGAGTACATACGTATTTTTCTGCGTCGTCGTACGATCGCAGCGCAGAGGGCGGCGCTAGCGACAACATATATGTACATATTTAAGATGACGCGGACGCAGAAAAGAGAGGGGTAATATTTCCCTGAGGGGCAGAGGCAGAGGGCGGCGCTAGCGACGACATATTTAAGATGACGCGGACGCAGAAAAGAGAGGGGTAATATTTCTCTGCGTCGTCGTACGATCGCAGCGCAGAGGGCGGCGCTGGCGTCAACACAGAAAAGAGTATAAAAGTAGAGGAAGGCGAGCGATCATCGTCATTTCATTGCAGGCACTCGTCGGAGGTGGATCGGTGGCCGCATAGGTGCCGATTTGATTTTATTTATATTTTCAGGTTTAAATTAATTTGATGGCCGCTGTTGCTGGCCAGGGTGGGAATGGAATTTGGGGTCAATTTCAGGGGGCGGGACCCTTCCAAAGAAGGATGACCCAAAATATATTATAAAAAATAAAAATAATAATAATAAAAATAATACATAATAAAATATAAATAATATAAAAAATAAATAATACATTTAATATTAATTTTCACAGACTTTAAAAATTTTAAATGTTGCTTTTTAAAAAGAGGGGTGGGGAGGGGAGGAGTCATCATATTGCGTCATAAATATATATCAAAGTTTGTTTTCTCTTTAGGTAGCGTCATGGCAGCGTCGTCGTCGTAGCGCAGATTCTGCGAAGCGACGAAAAGACGGCGCCAGCGACGAAGAGCGCCGCCATAACCAATGGCGCCACACATATTATTTTTCCGCGTCGTAGTACCATGAAAAAAGAGTACATACGTATTTTTCTGCGTCGTCGTACGATCGCAGCGCAGAGGGCGGCGCTAGCGACAACATATATGTACATATTTAAGATGACGCGGACGCAGAAAAGAGAGGGGGTAATATTTCTCTGAGGGGCAGAGGCAGAGGGCGGCGCTAGCGACGACATATTTAAGATGACGCGGACGCAGAAAAGAGAGGGGGTAATATTTCTCTGCGTCGTCGTACGATCGCAGCGCAGAGGGCGGCGCTGGCGTCAACACAGAAAAGAGTATAAAAGTAGAGGAAGGCGAGCGATCATCGTCATTTCATTGCAGGCACTCGTCGGAGGTGGATCGGTGGCCGCATAGGTGCCGATTTGATTTTATTTATATTTTCAGGTTTAAATTAATTTGATGGCCGCCGTTGCTGGCCAGGGTGGGAATGGAATTTGGGGTCAATTTCAGGGGGCGGGACCCTTCCAAAGAAGGATGACCCAAAATATATTATAAAAATAAAAATAATAATAATAAAAATAATACATAATAAAATATAAATAATATAAAAAATAAATAATACATTTAATATTAATTTTCACAGACTTTAAAAATTTTAAATGTTGCTTTTTAAAAAGAGGGGTGGGGAGGGGAGGAGTCATCATATTGCGTCATAAATATATATCAAAGTTTGTTTTCTCTCTTTTAGGTAGCGTCATGGCAGCGTCGTCGTCGTAGCGCAGATTCTGCGAAGCGACGAAAAGACGGCGCCAGCGACGAAGAGCGCCGCCATAACCAATGGCGCCACACATATTATTTTTCTTTCTGCGTCGTAGTACCATGAAAAAAGAGTACATACGTATTTTTCTGCGTCGTCGTACGATCGCAGCGCAGAGGGGCGGCGCTAGCGACAACATATATGTACATATTTAAGATGACGCGGACGCAGAAAAGAGAGGGGTAATATTTCTCTGAGGGGCAGAGGCAGAGGGCGGCGCTAGCGACGACATATTTAAGATGACGCGGACGCAGAAAAGAGAGGGGGTAATATTTCTCTCGCGTCGTCGTACGATCGCAGCGCAGAGGGGCGGCGCTGGCGTCAACACAGAAAAGAGTATAAAAGTAGAGGAAGGCGAGCGATCATCGTCATTTCATTGCAGGCACTCGTCGGAGGTGGATCGGTGGCCGCATAGGTGCCGATTTGATTTTATTTATATTTTCAGGTTTAAATTAATTTGATGGCCGCTGTTGCTGGCCAGGGTGGGAATGGAATTTGGGGTCAATTTCAGGGGGGGACCCTTCCAAAGAAGGATGACCCAAAATATATTATAAAAATAAAAATAATAATAATAAAAATAATACATAATAAAATATAAATAATATAAAAATAAATAATACATTTAATATTAATTTTCACAGACTTTAAAAATTTTAAATGTTGCTTTTTAAAAAAGAGGGGTGGGGAGGGGAGGAGTCATCATATTGCGTCATAAATATATATCAAAGTTTGTTTTCTCTTCTTTTAGGTAGCGTCATGGCAGCGTCGTCGTCGTAGCGCAGATTCTGCGAAGCGACGAAAAGACGGCGCCAGCGACGAAGAGCGCCGCCATAACCAATGGCGCCACACATATTATTTTTCTGCGTCGTAGTACCATGAAAAAGAGTACATACGTATTTTTCTGCGTCGTCGTACGATCGCAGCGCAGAGGGGCGGCGCTAGCGACAACATATATGTACATATTTAAGATGACGCGGACGCAGAAAAGAGAGGGGTAATATTTCTCTGAGGGGCAGAGGCAGAGGGCGGCGCTAGCGACGACATATTTAAGATGACGCGGACGCAGAAAAGAGAGGGGTAATATTTCTCTGCGTCGTCGTACGATCGCAGCGCAGAGGGCGGCGCTGGCGTCAACACAGAAAAGAGTATAAAAGTAGAGGAAGGCGAGCGATCATCGTCATTTCATTGCAGGCACTCGTCGGAGGTGGATCGGTGGCCGCATAGGTGCCGATTTGATTTTATTTATATTTTCAGGTTTAAATTAATTTGATGGCCGCTGTTGCTGGCCAGGGTGGGAATGGAATTTGGGGTCAATTTCAGGGGGCGGGACCCTTCCAAAGAAGGATGACCCAAAATATATTATAAAAAAAAAATAATAATAATAAAAATAATACATAATAAAATATAAATAATATAAAAATAAATAATACATTTAATATTAATTTTCACAGACTTTAAAAATTTTAAATGTTGCTTTTTAAAAGAGGGGTGGGAGGGGAGGAGCCATCATATTGCGTCATAAATATATATCAAAGTTTGGTTTCTTTTCTTTAGGTAGCGTCATGGCAGCGTCGTCGTCGTAGCGCAGATTCTGCGAAGCGACGAAAAGACGGCGCCAGCGATTAAGAGCGCCGCCATAACCAATGGCGCCACACATATTATTTTTCCGCGTCGTAGTACCATGAAAAAGAGTACATACGCATTTTCTGCGTCGTCGTACGATCGCAGCGCAGAGGGGCGGCGCTAGCGACAACATATATGTACATATTTAAGATGACGCGGACGCAGAAAAGAGGGGTAATATTTCTCTGAGGGGCAGAGGCAGAGGGCGGCGCTAGCGACGACATATTTAAGATGACGCGGACGCAGAAAGAGAGGGGCACTATTTCTGAGGTAGAACATCGCAGAGGGCGGCGCTGGCGTCAACACAGAAAAGAGTATAAAAAGTAGAGGGAAGGCGAGCGATCATCGCCTTCTCCATTGCAGGCACTCGTCGGAGGTGGATCGGTGGGTTCTAGGTGCCGATTTGATTTACTTTATTTTCTCAGGTTTGGGTTTGATTTGATGGCCGCTGGCGCGCCAGGGTGGGAATGGAATTTGGGGCTTCAATTTGAGGGGACGGGCCCTTCCAGGAGGCGGATAACCCAAAATATATTATAAAAATAAAAATAATAATAATAAAAATAATACATAATAAAATATAAATAATATAAAAATAAATAATACATTTAATATTAATTTTCACAGACTTTAAAAATTTTAAATGTTGCTTTTTAAAAAGAGGGGTGGGGAGGGGAGGAGTCATCATATTGCGTCATAAAATATATAATAAAGTTTGGCTTTTCTCTTTCTTAGGTAGCAACAGCGCCGTCGTAGCGCAGATTCCGCGAAGCGACGAAAAGACGGCGCCAGCGACGAAGAGCGCCGCCATAACCAATGGCGCCACACATATTATTTTTCTGCGTCAGTACCATGAAAAAGAGGCATGGTATTTTTCTGCGGTCGTCGTACGATCGCAGCGTAGAGGGCGAAGCTGGCGACAAATATTATGTACATATTTAAGACGACGCGGACGAAAAGAGAGGGGTAATATTTCCCGGCGGGGAGGGCAGAGCGCGCTAGCGACGACATATTTAAGACAGACGTGTGGACGCAGAAAAGAGAGGGGTACTATTTCCGCGTCGTCGTACGATCGCAGCGCAGGTGGGGCGGCGCTGGCGTCAACACAGAAAAGAGTATAAAAGTAGAGATACAGCGAGCGATCATCAAGTCATTTCCATTGCAGGCAATCAAGGTGGATCGCGGCCGCATAGGTGCCGATTTGACGCTTTATTTATATTTTCAGGTTCAATTTGATGGCCGCTGTTGCTGGCCAGGGTGGGAATGGAATTTGGGGTCACTTGTAAGGGACCTTCCAAAGAAGGATGACCCAAAATATATTATAAAATAAAAATAATAATAATAAAAATAATACACATAATAAAATATAAATAATATAAAAATAAATAATACATTTAATATTAATTTTCACAGACTTTAAAAATTTTAAATGTTGCTTTTTAAAAAGAGGGGTGGGAGGGAGGAGTCATCATATTGCGTCATAAATATATATCAAAGTTTGTTTTCTCTTCTTTTAGGTAGCGTCATGGCAGCGTCGTCGCTCAAAGGGCAGATTCCGCGAAGTACGAGGAAAAGACGGCGCCAGCGACGAAGAGCGCCGCCATAACCAATGGCGCCACACATATTATTTTTCTGCGTCGTAGTACCAATATTTGAAAAAGAGTGAATACGTATTTTTCTGCGTCGTCGTACGATCGCAGCGCAGAGGGGCGGCGCTAGCGACAACATATTATGTACATATTTAAGATGACGCGGACGCAGAAAAGAGAGGGGATAACATTTCTCTGAGGGCAGAGGCAGAGGGCGGCGCTAGCGATGACATATTTAAGATCACGCGACGCAAAGAGAGGGTAATATTTCTTGCGTCGTCGTACGATCGCAGCGCAGAGGGCGGCGCTGGCGTCAACACAGAAAAAGAGTATAAAAAGTGGTAAAGGCGAGCGATCATCGTCATTTCATTGCAGGCACCCTGTCGGAGGTGGATCGGTGGCCGCATAGGTGCCGATTTGATTTTATTTATATTTTCAGGTTTAAATAATTTGATGGCCGCTGTTGCTGGCCAGGGTGGGAATGGAATTTGGGGTCAATTTTCAGGGGGCGGGACCCTTCCAAAGAAGGATGACCCAAAAATATATTATAAAAATAAAAATAATAATAATAAAAATAATACATAATAAAATATAAATAATATAAAAATAAATAATACATTTAATATTAATTTTCACAGACTTTAAAAATTTTAAATGTTGCTTTTTTAAAAGAGGGGGGTGGGAGGGGAGGAGTCATCATATTGCGTCATAAATATATATCAAAGTTTGTTTTCTCTTCTTTTAGGTAGCGTCAAGGCAGCGAAGTCGTCGTCGTAGCGCAGATTCTGCGAAGCGACGAAAGACGGCGCTAGTTAGACGAAGAGCGCCGCCATAAACCAATGGCGCTACACATATATTATTTTCTGCGTCGTGTACCATGAAAAAGAGCGATATTGTATTTTTCTGCGTCGTCGTACGATCGCAGCGCAGAGGGGCGGCGCTAGCGACAATATATGTACATATTTATGATGACGCGGACGCAGAAAAGAGAGGCAATATTCGAGGGGCAGAGGCAGAGGGGCGGCGCTAGCGACGACATATTTAAGATGACGCGGACGCAGAAAAGAGGTAATATTTCTGTGTCATCGTACGATCGCAGCGCAGAGGGCGGCGCTGGCGTCAACACAGAAAAGAGTATAAAAGTAGAGGAAGGCGCGAGCGATCATCGTCATTTCATTGTGGCACTCGTCGGAGGTGGATCGGTGGCCGCATAGGTGCCGATTTGATTTTATTTATATTTTCAGGTTTAATTAATTTGATGGCCGCTGTTGCTGGCCAGGGTGGGAATGGAATTTGGGGTCAATTTCAGGGGGCGGGACCCTTCCAAAGAAGGATGACCCAAAATATATTATAAAAATAAAAATAATAATAATAAAAATAATACATAATAAAATATAAATAATATAAAAATAAATAATACATTTAATATTAATTTTCACAGACTTTAAAAATTTTAAATGTTACTTTTAAAAAGAGGGGGTGGGGAGGGGAGGAGTCATCATATTGCGTCATAATATATATCAAAAGTTTGTTTTCTTCTTCTTTTAGGTAGCGTCATGGCAGCGTCGTCGTCGTACGCAGATTCTGCGAAGCGACGAAA